>CM073473.1:15330000-20330000 GCA_037074535.1 Gleditsia sinensis | reverse complement strand
AATGTTTGAGAAGTGAATTCACCAGCATTATCAAGGCGTATTTTCTTAATTGGAAAATCAGAAAAATGTGCTCGTAATCTAATCAATTGCGCAAGTAATCTTGCAAACGCCAGGTTACGAGATGATAACAAGCACACATGTGACCATTTAGTCGATTCATCAATTAAAACCATAAAATACCTAAATGGTCCACAGGGTGGGTGTATTGGCCCACAAATATCGCCTTGTATTCTTTCTAAAAATGTGAGGGATTCACCCATAACTTTGACTGGTGATGGTCGAATAATCAATTTCCCTTGAGAGCAAGCAGAACATGAGAAATTATTTGATTGAAGAATCTGCTGGCTCTTCAATGAATGTCCACTTGAATGTTTAATTATTTTTCGCATCATAATTGATCCGGAATGGCCTAACCGGTCATGCCAAATAACAAATTTATTATGATTTGCAAACTTCTGGTTTGCAATAGCATATATTTCAATTGTATTTATATATGTATAGTACAATCTGGAGGAAAATGTAGGTAACTTTTCTAATATACATTTGTTACCTAAGATTGTACTTGTAATATGAAGATATTCAATATTTCCTTCATTTGTTGTCTCAATGTGGTATCCATTTCGGCGGATATCCATGAAACTTAGTAAGTTTCTAAGGGACTTGGAAGAATATAAAGCTCTGTCAATATGCAGTTTTGTTCCTCCAAGTAACATTATACTAACTCTTCCAGAGCTTTCAATTAACTTTGTACTACCAGATATAGTACTAACATTGGCTCCTTGCATTACTAATTGAGAAAAATACTTTTTATCTTTGAGAATTGTGTGAGTTGTGCCACTATCAACGAGACATATCTCTTTATTAGTGATGTTGGTATCAATAGAGAAAACATTCATTCTTGAGTGAAAAATAAAATAAGAATATCAATATGAGGAAATAATACATAAAATAACAACTTTAAAGAAATAATTGTACTGAAAAAAAAATCCTAAAATTTAATGTCATAGAAATTATCACCAATTAAATGATCAATTTTTTCATCGGGAGGAGAAAAAAAATCTGTAACATCTAAATGAGTTGCGTCAATATAGCCATCATTGGGACTATCTTCCTCAAATAAATTTGTCTCTATCTTTTTCTCTTTAATAGATTTTTGGTAAAGATCAACAAGATGTCTTGGTGTACGACAGGTACGTGACCAATGTCCTTTGCCACCACAACGATAGCATGTATTTTCAATATGTTTACTATTTTGTAAACTTTTCTCCTTTTCATTTTTGGCCTTATTATTTTTCCACTTCTAGTGGGAAGCTATATTCTTAGAATAACCACCATGACCACGTCCACGGCTACGGACGAAGTTATGACCACGACCACGACTTCGACCTTGAATCTGTCCATAGTGGTCATATGTTACTACATTCACTTCAGGGAATGGAGCAATGCCAGTTGGACGGAACTCATGATTTTTTATAAAAAGTTTATTATTTTGTTCAGCCATAAGAAGACAAGAAATCAATTCAGAATATTTCTTGAATCCTTTTTCACGATATTACTGCTGTAGGAGCACATTGGATGCATGAAAAGTGGAGAATGTTTTTTCTAACATATCATCATCAGTGATTTTTTCTCCACTTAACTTTAATTAAGAACTTATTCTAAATAGTGCAAAATTATATTCGCTTACAGTTTTAAAATCTTGTAAGCGAAGATGCATCCACTCATATCGGGCTTTTGAAAGTATCACAGTTTTCTGGTGGCCATACCTTTCTTTTAAGGAATTCCAAAGAATAAGTAGGTCTTTTACAGTAAGATGCTCATTTTTCAATCCTTCATGCAAGTGGTGACGAAGAAAGATCATGGCTCTTGCCTTATCTTGGTTGGATACTTTATTTCATTCTTTGATAGTCTCTCCAAGGCCATTTGCATCTAAATAAATTTTAGCATCTAACACCAAGATAGGTAATTTCTTCCAGTAATGTCAAGTGCTATGAATTCGAGTTTTGTAAAGTTCGACATTTTAAAACTATCATGAAATATAATGCTAGTCAATAAACATTCCTAAATAAAGTGAATCATTTCAAATAAAATATATCATAATAAAAATATGTAAATTCATGATAGGCTTTACTGGGTTAAAGAAACTATATGAAAATGAAGAGATAAAAACATACATTGATTGATTAAAAAGAAACTAAATAAAGAACTATATATTTGCTACACTTAAACCATTGTCCTTCAGAAACAAATTTAAGGCAACTGAAATTGTTACAGTCCTTCAAAGACATATAGGTGCAGTCTTTCAGGAACATATAATTGCACATAAATTTGGTGCAGTCCTTCAAGGACATATAATTGCATATAAATTGGTGCAGTCCTTCAGGGATATATAATATAATTTGGTGCAGTACTTCAGAGACATATAATTGCATATAAATTGGTACAGTCCTTCAGGGACATATAATATAATTTGGTGCAGTCCTTCAGGGACATATAGGTGTAGTTCTTCAGAGACATATAGGTGTAGTCCTTCAGAGACATATAATTTAAAGCAAGAGGAAGAAAGATAAAAAAAATTGTATATAAGTTGATATGATCCTTCAAGGATAAAATAAATCAACAGCAATATAATAATACTTAAAGATTACTAACCTTGAAGCATGACGTAGAGCGTCATGCTGATAACATATTATGAAATAACTTGAAAGTAAATAGAGAAAAACAAGAGAGTGAATTGTTCTTTCCATTCATGTATGAAGAGATATTTATACAAGTGAGAGAGTCCTAATAGTGATATTCAGCTGTAAGATAACTCTCTAGTGATAATTATCATCTTAGATAATTACTGAAAATAATATTTATCAGATAAGATAACTAAAATATCAAGATGATGGACATCCACACAAGATATTCATAACAATCATTTAATTTTTGAATGCTCCTTGTATTTATAATGTTTTAAAAAGTATTTTTTCTCTCAAACTTGATCAAGTAGGTTTTCAGTCATATTTTGTTTCTTTTTATTTTACTATGTTTTCATCCAGGGAATTTGAGTAAGAAATTCCGGTTACCTTAATACCTTCATGTAATTATCCCATTAACTTGTGGTCTCCACAAACGAGAAACTACTTGTATTTGCTCAATTTTTTGTTTGTTTTGGTTCTACGTCAGTTTAGGGGTGTACATAGATTCGGTTCGATTTTAAACCTCAACCAAACCGAACCGACCATAAAAAAAAAAATTGAACCTACTCGATTCGGTTGGTTCCGTTTTTAAAAAAAAAATTGTCAATTTTTTTTAATTTTTGGCCCATTTGAATTTTTCTGAACTTAGTTTTTTTAAATTTTTAGGCTTATTTCAAATTTTTTAGGTTCATTTCAAAAAATTTGAAAAAAATTATATAAAATATTTTTAAAATATAATAAAAAATAAATTTAATAATATAAATTAAATATATTAAAAATAATTTAGTTCGGTTCAGTTGGAACGGTCCAACTGAATCAAATTGAACCGAACCGATCGATTTTAAAAAAAAAAAACCGAACTAAACCAATTTTAATCAGTTTAGTTCGATTTTTGGTTGGTTCGGTTCGATTTTTTCGGTTTAATTCGGTCCGATTCAATTTTTATTCACCCGTACGTCAGTTCATGTGAGACTTGCAATAGACGGTTCGGTTGCTGTTGAATATTTGGAGCCACTAGATTATATATCTAATCAGATGGAGAAATTGGTTTGGCTGTTACCCTAGCTGTTGGGTTTTCAGCTCAGATGCCGCTGGTACTTCTCATGCTTGTGAACTTTTGATATCTCACGTAATGAAAATTCATCTGGTAAAAAGGGGCTCGGTTCTTCCCTATTACAAATAGAATTTTATGGGTGAGCAAGCTCGAGTTCCCCCTGCTTGTTTTGGTCTCAATTAGTTCCTATCGAAGATAGGACTGATCTCTTCAAAAAGAACTATCTTCAGAGAGTGCAACCCAATGTCATGCCTCTTAAAAAGCCAATGCTATGACAGAATCCTACGGCAGGGGGCATAGATAATGCAAATGTGGTACTTAAGGAGTGAGGTTTTTCTCCCTCACAAGCTGACTTTCAAGAATAAGTTCCCCAATAAATTAGAACTCCATCGTACACTTAAAAACAAATCACACTGTATGGTACTACCAAAGGTTTTCCAACCTCAGGCTCCATCATAGTCAAAATTGCTAGAAATTTAATCTCCCAAAACTTCTGTTTGTTAGCTATTAAACCCTGAAAACTTGTTTGGTTCTTTATTTGTTTAGAATGCACGGTTTGCAATGTGGGCAGGGATATAAGGGAAAATGGGTTTCTCCATGGGAGAGTGGGTAAATCTCATGGCTGGCCCACTGCTCTTCAAATTTAACAATGTCATTGGAATCTTCTTGCATGCTTAAAGTCAATTTCTTTCATTTTTACTTTCCAAAGATATAATTATTGGGCAGTTACACTGGCACAACTACTGCACCATAGGATTAATATTTACCTGATAAACACTTGAGCTGTGTAAGAAATCAGCTTGTCATCATCAGAAATTCTAACTACCAAGTGGCCCAATTATGCTTCAGGATGAACTCCAAAACTTTAATTTTGCACAAAAATTTCTTCAGGAAATCATTCCCATTTCATCAGAAAAATCCGTCTGGAATGTAATTAATAAAAACATATACTTTAAAGTGGCAGGGACTTTATATATCTGGCAAAGTTAGGACTTCACTAAAAAGCTTATGGTCATGGATATTTAGGAAAAAGGACTCAAAATTTTCAGAGAAGACAAACTGAGATCTAAGCATCAGGTTTTTAAGAGAGAATGAACAGATCTGATCAGTTGAATCATCAAACAATAATAACTTTAGAAATGGATGTTACCATGCTATAAAATTTATTATACAAATCGGGGGTGAGAGGAGAATATAGCTGCTATTAATTTGAAGGTAACCATAAATGGATTGATGGCCTCCAATCGTGAATAAACAGCTCATTAAATATAGGCACCATGCAAAAGGTGGCTTGTTTGAAGATGAATCAACAAACACCCGTGTCTGACTGGAGTGCCAAAAACACACAGAATGTGATTACTTAGAAAGAGATTTCAATTTCACCAGATATTGTGTCTTGAAACAACAGCATGGGTTTCAAGGATCTTCGTCCGGTGTTTAATCTAGGCTCCAAGCGGCAGTCAGATGGCCATTGAATCCGCCCCTGCTGTTGACTCTATTATGGAGCCCTACCTCTCTCAACTGTATCCCCATTATTGCTTAGTTAACAAATTTCAAAAACAAAAGATCCAAATTGACTCAGAATAAATCACTTAGAAAGACTAATCAAAGAACATCGTCCTCACCAAGGATTTAATTCTTACCTATTATTCTTTTAGTACAGATAAGTTTGCAGCAACCCCCCCCCTTTCCCATTCTAAGGCTTACATATCACCTGCCAAATAGAACTATTGGGGGCAGTTGGAAGCCTTATAAAGTAAGAGCTTCATCTTTCAATTCTTTCCAGCTAAACCAACCCCATTACCTCTTGCATAGCTAATTTTGCTTCAGGTTGAACTCCAAAACCTTAAATTTTGCACAAAAACTTCTCCAGGAAGTCATCCAATTCATCAGAAAATCCTATCTGGGATATAATTACTAAACTTATATTACTTGGTAAAGTAATGGGGATTTAACGTATTTTGCAAAAAGCATACGGGCATGGGTTTTAGTGAAAAATGATGCAAAATTCACTTGATAAAAAGAAGATACGAGAAACAAAAACCAGAGGATATTTGAAGGTAATGAAGGAGACGCCTCTAAAGTTGAAACCTCAATACTTAGATACAAAGTCAGATCTAAGCAGTAGGATGTGAAGTGAGAATGAGCAGATCTGAGCATCAGTTTTAAAAAGCTCGATTTTGATTAGTTCATGGAGTATTCACTCAGCAATTTGCATTTGAAATCTTTCATCATCTGCTCAGATCTTCATATTCTAAATCGCAACGAAAAAGAAAAAGAAAAATCAATGAAAAACAGAAAATCATAAGACACAGAAACATACAGAAGGATACAACCTCACAGCCTATTCCGCTGCACACTCGCCGTTCTACAGACTAGGATAGATTGTGTGTGTATATATACAAAGAGAGTGGGGGAACGGCAGCCTCGTAAACCCTAGTAAATTTGTGAAAGGGAAAGGCGCCGTTCTATTCCCACGGAAACAAAATTGCAGAATACGCACCGTTTTTGGCAGAAAGGTGTCAGCTTCAGGTTAGCCAACGGACCTAAGTAAAAATTGGGCCAAGTTTGAGCTTTAAATTTCTAAGTGGATTCAAGCTCGGTCCTATCTAAATTAATTAATTTTTTTTAACAAAGGCCCAGAGATGAAATTGGGGGAAGAAATGATGGGGTTTGAGTCAAAATAAACTTAGAGGGTGATTGATAAGCGAAATTTTTTTAAATTTTTGAGAAATTAAATTTAAAAAAATTAAATTTTAATTTTAATTTTTAAATTTGAAAATAAGATTTTCAAAAAATATGAATTTTTTAGAATAATTTTTTAACAATATTTTTATCAAAAATTTTTCATATAGCATAGTTAGAATTTAAATTTCTCGTGTCATAAAATTTTTTTTTAAATGTAAAAAAATAATAATATTTTCTATTCTATCATGTTTTTTTATCTTTTTTTTACTCATCTCTCTCATCCTCTCTCTTTTTCATCCATCTCTCTCATACTTTTTCTCTCATCCCTCTCTCTATTACATTCTTTCTTATAATCTTTTTTATTTCTGTCATCTCTGCACTCACTTTCTTTCTCTCACTTTAACATAAGTAAGGATATTTTTAAAAAAGTACTACAATTCTAAAAAAAAGTTCTATTATAACCAAACGTAATAATAAAATATTGTCAAATAAATATTTCAAGCAACCAAATATATTTTATACATTTCTAATAATCATCATTCTCATAAAACATGTTTTTCAAAAAATATAATTTTTAGAAATGAAAAATCTTATCGCGTACTAAACGTCCCCTTATAGCAATGTGGAAAAACCCTAGTAGCCGCAGAGTTTGCCCCTCCTCAACTGCAACAAGTTGGGGAGCCACCCCCTCCCCTCTTTCTTTTTTTCTCCTGTCCCAAAACTCTAGCTACAGTTTTTCTTCCTTTCCAACTGTAGTAGCCACCTCCCCCTCTTCCCTCCCCCCCTTCGACAGCAACCACCTTCTCTTCCCCTTCCAATCGCAGAGTTTCCCCCACCGCAGCAAGTTAGCCCTCGTTCTTTCTTCAACCTAGAGAGTGCCTCCAAAGGATTACTTCCTTTTCCTCTCTTTTTTTTATTGCTATTTTATTTTACTACTTTCTTCTTTTAGGAAAGTTTATTTCTCTCATTCGGAAAATTTTTTCTCTCATTCGAATATTTTTTTGGAAGAGTTTCCTCTTTTACAAGAATTGGTGGACCTTCAAATTTTTATATTTCATTGTCTAGATTTACAATTTTGAAGTTAGATTTACAACTCTATCTTCATATTTAAGTAGAAAAATATCAAAATTACAACTATGGATTCATTTGAAAGAAGAAATTGAAAAAACCTAACCTTTAGAGAGAGTTGGGAGTTGTAGTGCCTCTCTTATAAATATTTATGTTTTTCTTATTTTTTAAATGTTGTTTTGCTATGTATCTGAAATTTTGAAATGTAATTTTTGATAATCTAGTGTTTGTGAAGTGTGTTGTTTTATATTATTTTATTTTGTATATTGTATTTTTAGAAGCTGTTTGATTAAATTGTTAGATTTAATTTATCTATCTTAATTTTTTATTTAATTTCTAATTTTATGTCTAATGTAATCAATAATGATATTTTATTTGTCCAAAAAAAGTCAAAATAAACTTCTAATGCATTGTGTAACAAAGTTTGAGGCTATGTTTGATAAAAATAGCTGATAAGTTAGCTGAAAGTTGAAAAGTTAATTTTGAGCTGAAAGCTGTTAGCTGATAGTTGAAAGCTGTTAAACTAATTTATTGAATTAGAAGTGTTTGGTAAAATTAGCTATTGAATTAGCTGATAAGTGTAAAATGACATAAAAATACATATTTATATAAAATTTATCATTTTTTGTTAGTAATTATATTTTATTATGTAATCCCAAAAAATACAAGAATATAATTTGTTAGTTTTAATTTTTTTTCTCTTTTACTCTGTGATTATTTTTCATCAGTATTATAAGAATATAAATTCATCCACTTTTAGGAAGTGTCGTTTGATTAGTAGAAGAAAAGTGCACGCAAAAAACTTGAAGATCAATAAATTGCGTCAAGGGTCATGAGTATAATAGTGTTAGAATTTTAATAAAATAACAAAGATAAAAAATGAATAAAATTATAAAAGTTATAAGCTAATAGCTATAAGTTATTCAAAGTAGCGTATGATAAAACGCTATAAGCTATTTAAATAAGCTCGTTTATCAAACACCTCTAATTTGGTCAAACAAATTTATAAGCTAATCAAATACGTTATAAACTAACTTATTGGACTTGTCAAACACACTCTGAGTGGGTGTGAAGAATTTGAGATGAAATATAGAGAGAGAGAGAGAGAGAGATTTTCTAAAAGGAGCGCGGTTGACTAGAGTGAGCAATTTTGTATGAGTGTAGGGGTCGGAAAGATAGATTGAAAGCTAATACACTAGAGATTTAGTTCGGACTTCGAAGACTGATTTCATGAGAGACTAACGTACTATTAGAAAGAGTCAGAGTTTTATTAAAGATTTAGTTCGAACTTCGAAGGGTGATTTCACGAGGGACTAACGTACTATTAGAAAGAGTATGGGTTTCATTGGTTTGTTTCTTTTTTTCATTTTATTGAAAATATACTTAAAAATGTGTTTGATGAAATTTAAAAGAAATTTTTTTTTATAAATAAATTAAAAGAGGAGACATTTAAAAGATATTTTAGGTATTTTCAAAAAATAATTTACGATATTTTTATAATTTAAAAAAAATCATAATTATTAAAAAAAATTAAAATAATATCATAATTATAGAAGATTAAATTTAAAAATTAAGTAATATTTATAGTTATTTATGTTAATTAAATTTAAAAATAAATATAAACAAATTTTTAATTTCATAAAACAAACATATTTTTAAAATAATAAATTTATAAATAAAAATATATTTTAAAATATAAAATTTAAAAATATTTTTACAAACTAAATATATCTGAACTTGTCACACGACGTTTTAATAGTAAACATCGTATTTTCATTAACAAAAAGTTTAAAGATTTGACAAAAGAATCAAAATGTAACGAGTTTACATCATCCAATATGATTTTATGTATAGATAAGAATGTATAGCAATTCAATTCAGTCAATTTTTGCGACTGAATTAAATTGAATCAAATATCAAAATTATAAAAAATTTAGACCCACTGATTTATTTTAAAACAATAAAATCGAATCAATTGATAATTAGTTTAGTTCCATTCAATCTATCATATTTCTATAATAATATTTTTCTTTTCTTTTCTTCAACTAAATTTGGAGCAGATTTTACAAGTAAACACCTGCTACCTAAGATTTAAATCCAAACAAAACTCGAATATTAAAAAATCTCAAGACTCAAAAAGTCCAGCAACTTGTTTTGAGAAAGTGCACTTGTTAAATTTCACGACTTTAATAATCTTTTTGTAAAATTGCAATATTGTCGATAAGATAGTTTATCTATGTGAGCAAGCGAAATCATTAAATTATATTTAAAAAAATATTAAATTCCCAGAAGATTTTACAATGCGTCACTCATCACTATTTCTCCAGTTATAATTTTTTCACTCTAATCTTTAGTCGGAGTGCGGAAGCGCAATGACAATCTGATTATCTTTCACATCATAAAAAGCTCATAATTTTCGCGATATAGGCACATACATTAAATAATATTATATATAAATTAATAATATAATTGGTTGGTTTAGTTAAAAAAACTGAATTCGAACTAAATTGATCGATTTTTTGTAATAAAAAAATTAATTTAGATTAATTTTTTACACCTCTATATATGGTGGAATTTTAAAAAAAATTATAAATAGTGATTTTTTAAGGACTAAAAATGTATTTAGTCTTCTTTTTCATAAGAGACATAGTGTCTTTATTACGCTTTCACTGGCATCATCAAGTGTTTATGTTTGGGCCGAACTTCTTAACTTGGGCATGTACAGAGAATCCTGGACCGTCAATGGAATGGGCCATAAGCTATAGATAACATGACCTGTTTTTGTAATGTCCTTTTGGTTTTCAGGAGTTATGCAATATGAATACAATTTTGTGCATCCTGGCAATATATTAACGAGGAATAAAATTTAACCTTAATTTTTAAATTTTTTATTATTAAATTTCATAATAAAAATATAAATATATTATATATAAATATTTTTAACAATTTAACATTACATGATTGGTTATTTTTATTAAAGAACCCTACACAAGTATTTTAAAAAAAATTATCTAAATTATTTTCTATTTAAAATTGACTGACTTGCATAGATTGCACGAATTAAGCTTCATCACTATATAGAAGCTTCTCTTGATGGTGGGATTCAATTTGTAATTTAGAGAAAGATTTTGATCTTCATATCAAGATTTGGTTTGAGTTTCAGATAGAGGCAGTTTTTAAGGCTAGAGGAGTACAAGAATTCTATTGGTTTGATAAGTTTGTTCAATGCCATTGGGTTTCTAACATAAATTTTTATGTCGTGTTACATAGCCAGACCTTTTGGATAGAGTAATGTTGAGTTTTTGGTACCAAATTTTGAGGGTATGTTTAGGCATTAGATGGGAAGGAAATAGGTGAAATTAAAAAAAAGAAGGGGAGAATGGACCAAAAATAATAATTAAATGATGATTTTTCTTTCATTTATTTAAATTTTTAAAATCTCTCAAATTGGAGAGACGACAAAAAGTTAATAAATAATTTTTATTTTGTTCACTTTTTATAAATATTAAATTCTCAAATAATTTTTTTTTAAGTTAAATCTTTTTTTTTTCTGTTCAACTCTTATTTGCATAATTTTTGTTTGTAGAAGGAAATAATATTTGGATTTAATTTTCTTTTTTCTTTTTGCTTAATATCAAGCTCGGGTCTAGATCTATTAGTTGGATCACATGTATCCCATAAGCCCACATATATAGTCCATAAACACCTTGACATGACATTCTTCGAGGAAAGGCGAGGCCTAAAGAAAAAACTAATAAAAAGAAATTTTGATTAATTTGTTCATTCCTTTTTAATACAATATCTTTCAGTATTTAAAAGATTTTTGGGTCAATCATTGCCTTACAATTCACACAACTATCCCTCACGTAAATTTTGTTTGCATTAAGTAGTCCTTCAACTACGCGAGTTTTCCTTTGTTATGTTTGCTCTAATTTTTTTTTACGTATGCTGTATGTATGTTATTTTCTACATGTATTGTGTGGGTGTTATTTCCTGAACGTGTGTGGATGACTGGAACGTTAGCTTGATCATCAATAGTATCACCCTATTATGCCTCTAGTCAACACCAATATTTTAATGTTTTTTCGTTAAAAACTTTAAAAGGCGGATAAATTATTTCAACTTAAAAAAAAGGATACATCACATATAAACAAGACTCTAATTCATGGATCTTTAAGCAAGCCTACCCTAATTAAGATACTTTCGAGTTGGAAGATTTGAATTTACAACTTGGATCTTTTTCTTCCAAGAGTTTGTACGTTGCAATGGCTGTTAGTGACAGAAGAAGATTTCAAATAATTATGCTTTTTCTCATGTCTGTACATGTATTATTGCTGCCTATTCACTTTACATTACATCTGAGTTTGGATATAAAAAAATAATTGGATTCTAGAATGTTCTTCTTTCTCAATTGAAATAAAGAGCTCTGTGGGTTATGTGGTCATTTCTTACATCATCCACCAGTCTTCATGATGCGCCTAAAACGGATAATTTTAAATTGACAATTTCTTTTTTGACTTTCCCAAAACCGTTTTATATGTAATATAGTATGCCTGGTTTAAAACCGTTTTATACTTAAAAATTTTCTAATTTCAATTTATACAAATTTTTTATTTCAAAATTATTAATTAAACATATTTTATGTATTTTTTAAAAAAACTTATAAAAAACTAATTCAATACAATAAAAATTATTAAAATGTCAAATTAATATTTATACAAACTTAAAATAAAATATATTAGTATATTTTAAAAAAAATTAAAGAAATGTGAGCGTGAGTATTATAAATTTGAGAACTTTTTTTATCTCAATTAAAAATTAGAGAGAGTATAAGTGTACTTTTCATAAATTTTAAAAAAATGAATATAATTTATTCTTAATATTGAATATATATATATATATATATATATATATATATATATATATTTATTTATTTATTTATTTATTTATTTATACATATGAGCATTTAAGTTCCGTTTAGTTAAATTTACTTGTGTTGTATAAATAGACTAATTCAATGTAATATAAATTATTAAAAAGTTAAATTAATATATATAAAATATTAAAATAATATATATATATATATATATATATATATATATATATTAGTATTTTTTTTTAATTTAGAGGAGTGTAAGTGTAAGTATTATAAATTTGAGAAAATGTTTTTGTCTCAATTTAAAACTAAAGAAAGTGTAAGTATAAAATGTTTACAATACAAATGTAATTTATTCTTAATATTAAAACATAAAACATAATTTGGGACAATTTTTAGGCTTCACACTTTTGAATCAATAGTCCTAAATGGTATACGCACGCGTGTAGTTAAGTTCATTTCGTTTAGATTAGATTCCTACCCCTTGTGTTGTAGAGCACAAGGATGGTTTCTCCACTTAATCTTTCCTCTATTTGTTTTATTTATCTCACCCAACGTTTTCATCATCGGTTCCCCTTTTGATGAATCCTTTTGCGTGGGTTGACTTAATTTGAACTTTTATGTTGACCTTTAATTGCAGCATGGGATGATTAGTATACATTATAACTTCACCGAAAAGCTACATAGAGAGAGGTATTGGACTCACAATGATTCTTGCTAGTTGCACTTTTTGCCAATGTTCAAAACCCACCACCATCATCATACCTAGAAAACAAGCAAGCCCCAAGCCCGAGAGGGTTTTGGATGGCTACATGTCAAACACTTGCTTTCCCCTTTTTATGACTTTAATTATATATGCAATTTTCTCACAAACAACCATAGCTTTATCAACAAGTTTAAAAATAGGTCCATTTGTGAGAGGGGTTTCCATGACTTTTGCAATCATTATAGCTTCCAATTTGATTTGGCATTGTCAACTTTCCAAGTTTAAGTCAGAATAAAATTTTTTGGAGTCATTAAAATAGTGTATATGTCTTGCGTGTGTTTCGTCATGTGCGTGCGTCTCATTATGTGATAAATATGATGTCCTTCTAAAAGAGGTTCCAAACATTGAAACTTTCTAACCCTCAAGCTAAAAAATTTTTAATCTCCAACATTTTTTGGCAAAAGAAGAAACAAAGATGTGTCAATAGATTTCACTATTTAAAACACCTATTTTAACAAATTTTCAATATTTCCTTGCATAATCAACATACATGCTAGATGGTTTCTGGGAAATTTTCTCAAGCAATAACATACAATTTGATTTGACATTATTTTTGTATAGCCAACTGATCTCGTTAAAGTAGTAAGTACATATCGTAATTTAAATCATTCATTTTAATGAATTTTCATTAAAAATGTGCATAATCTAACAATTCATTCAAATTTAACCAAACTTGTTGACAAAAAATTACATTGATCGAATTAGTTGGAATTAAGATTTAATATTATTGTATTATATTTAAAAAATAGATTTTATATAGATATATGGAGTATAATTTTTATGGTTCAACCCTATCAAACTCAACTCCACTAGATTAAGAAAGAAAGAAAAAACTTCTAAATTGGTATATATGCATTTTTTATCATAAAATCAGAATATTTTTTAATCTAATCGACATGAAAAATTTGACATAATTTATATTTGTTTGTGTAATTGGAAACTTTAATTAATGATTAGTATTAATTTTTTAATCTCAATATTATTTAGCCAGATTGATTTTGTGATTTAATCCAACCCATAATTTTTATTAATCTATTATAGTGATAAGTGATATAATTTCATTTGTCATTTTTTATTTTTCAAGTTCAAACAAGGGGAAGCTCTTTGAAGTTATATAATGTGCTGTCAATAGATTAAAATACTCACTTTAATATATATATATTTTTGGGTACAATTGTTGAATTTTTCTCAGAATGAGAGCAGACAGTTTTGTGTGGAAATTAATTGAGAGCCACAAAGTCTAATTATGTTTTTTTTTTTTTTTTGTGTGTGGGGTATAATGGTTTTGGTGACTTTGAAGTTTGCCCCCGAAGAACACATGCAGCTCTGGCATGTGGGCAATGTTAAAAACTGAGCACCGGTGAGATGATTAGGAGGCTCGGTGGTTACGAGCTGATTAAGCAATGAAATAAACAATTGAGACGAGGGAGTTGTTTCGTCAAGCGATGGACTCGTGAGTTATGGGCACGAAGTTCGAAGCCCAGCATGCTTATATAAGACAAAACACCTATTCTTGTTTATTCTCTTCCGTGTTTCAAATGTTGCAATTAATATATATATTTTAGGGTTTAACTCCGTTTATCTTGTTAATTTTATATATATTATGCCTATTGAAAAATGAGAAGAGAATGCTAGTACTGTCATAAACCAATAGCTTCGATTGTAGACTGTGATAACTAAATTAATTTAATAAAAATATTAGAATTAACTAAAAAAATAGAAAATATGAAAAATTTGTGATATTTATTAGTAAGCACTCCAAGTATAATAATAGTTAGAATTATTTAGCTTGATCTAATAGTTTATAGTTTCAAATTTTCAATTATCAAATACTATTTAATTTAATAAGTGATAATTTAATATTTGAAGTTTTAGAGTTTTAATATTTTAAATTTTATAGTTTAGATTTTAGAATTTAAAATTTAAAATTTTAAGATTTAAAATTTTTAAATTTGGAGTTTAAGATTTTAAATTTTATAATTTTAAACTTTTGAATTTAGAGTTTAATTAAGGTTTAAAATTATTTATTTATTATTTTCTTTTTTATTTGAGTTATAGCTTAAAATATAAATGAGGATTTTTTAAAATTAAGATATTTAAAAAAATATATTTTTGGTTAAGAGAATAAAATAAAATAAAGAAAAATTTAATTAAAATTGTTAGTAAAAAAGAATAAAGAGAATAAGTATTTATATCATTTTGAGTGTTATTTGTAATACATGTATATATTAGAGGAAATATTAATAGGTAGTATAAATGAGAATAAGTGTTATTTTTTAAAAAAAATATCATAAAAAATACAATTAAAATTTTATAAAAACTAACATCATTGCTACATTGAATGAAATATATATCATTCAAAATTGTGTTATATTGTATCTTATATCTTAAATGTTATCATTTAAAATATTAAAAGACACATGTATGCGGAACTTAATGTATTCTTCTATTTGAATTTCATTATCATGTGAGACGAAGAATTTTTTTAATGAATTCTAAAGTTTTCACATAAATAATTTGTCTTGAAGCAATTGAAATAACAATTAAAAAAATTCATATGTCTTGAAAATACTTAATAAGACTATAAGAGGGCAATTTTTTATTATTAATTGGAACCTCACTTGGATAAGAGGGCAATTTTTTATTATTAATTGGAACCTCACTTGGATAAGAAGGCAATTTATTCAATTGAATTCTTACTTGGATAACTGTGAAACTATGCCTTGGAAGACAAGGTTTTACTTTGAAAATACATTCTTTGACTCGAGAAGTGATTATCCTAGTTGTTAGCAGAAAGTAAGACAATATGTTGTAGCCTGCAGGCCTATGTACTGTAACACTGCCTTATTGCTGCTACACCTCTGTGTTTGCATCTATTAATTTATTGCCAAATTATTCATATTGTTCCTCTCTACGCACACAACCAAAAAAAAAAAAATTATTATTATTTACAATTTTTTATAAAAATGTTTGAATAATGAATTAGGTTTTCCTGCAATATTATAATTAAGAGTCAAGTATGAGAAAAAAAAAAAGAACACAAACGAATTTCGTCTTCTTTTTTGTTTCTCTTTTCTATTAGACTAGACACATTATTACTCTCTATTTGTTTCTTTGAATAATTACGTTACAAATTATGTTCATGAGAAAATTGATCATAAAGCACAATATTTACATAGTATTTAGAAGAGAGACTTTTAAATAAATTTAATTTATAATAAATAGATTAAACTAGTTATATTTAACGGTTTTATATATATGTCTTAGATAAAAGTGTGTTTGGTGTATTTATATATCTACATATTTATGATTAACTTATTTATTTTTTATAAACTAGGTTTATATAGAAATTTTTTATTGTATAAAAATACTCTCTATAAGATTTATGACAACTATTGATGAGATTTAAAAAAAATATTAATAATTTTAAATTTTATTGGTTTTTAATCTTAATTAATCAATGTTAAAAAGGCAATTTTAATTCTTGTTAAGAAGGATAAATTTAATAACTAAGAATTATGTTTTCATTAGCCAAGTGTGGATTGCTGACTTTGAGGTTTTGGTTAGTTTCATTTCACATTTATTTTTTTAGTTTATTTAATTATGATAAAAATTTTAATTCAAAATTATCAATTTTTGAACTACTTGATTAATTTATATTTCACTTTTAAATTTTTATAAAAATGTCTTTTTATTAATTTATTTTAATGTAAATGACATATTCAAAACATATTAAAGCAGATACGATTGAGTTCATTGTGTACCCCAGACCATGTTACAAACATTAATAATGATGGTGTCAAATCATCTTAAATATTATATTATACTGCATAATTACTATAACATATTTTATTTTATATTAGTAGCCATGTTCGGAGGAGTTTCTTTTTTTTTTTCTTTAGAAAAATTAGAAGTAATTTGAAAATAAAAAGAAATTAAAAAGTTCATTTTTCTAACAATAAACTGAAGAGAACTATCTTATATTTTTTTGGAAGTAATTTTTTTCACTTATCTAATTTTTTAAAAAACATTATCCAACTCTATACTATTCATCATATTACCTTATCTTGAAAATTTATTCTTCATTAATCAAACACCTAATTATTTCCGTTATATAGAAGATTTATCATGGAGAGAGGAAAATTATAAAAAAAACAGTGATTGTTTTATCTTAAAAAATATTCTCACTTCTATCTTTATTAACAAATAATATATTTGCTTCGTTTGATCAAACTAGAAGCATTTACCGTTCAATTTTGTCAAAATGCATTTATTGTAATACCTTTTATACATCTTCTTTATTCGAATTGATACACATAACTCCATGAATGAGAGTATTCGTGACGAAATTTTGTCTTTGAAAGTTATTTATAGTGACAAAACTCAATATTAACAGAATAAATAATAAATTTTTTTAACAAAAATTAAAATTTTAAAAAATGACTTTTGTTGTCACTAAAGTTACATTCAGTGTTAAAAAAAAATCATTACTATAAGCTTAAAGCATGGGCGTTATAGTTAAGAGTAGTGAGCAGAATTCAAAAAAAATTGTCTAAATCCACCCAAACTTAATAAAATAAATCATTTTAAATCACTCAAATTTAGCTGACCAGTTAGAATTTTTAAAATAATTTTGAATTAATTTGGACAAATCAAGTATAGTTTTTTAGAACATGCTTAAATCTCACTCAACGGACCCAACCATCCAATTATTTTTATTTCTTCATGAGATATTCTTGTTATTTAACTCTAACATAATCCAATCAACTTAATAGACTTGACATAATTCGAATTTTTTAGATAATTCAAAAATTCATTTTAAAGACGAATGTTAATTTTTTAATTCAAATGTTGTTCGATCAAAGTAAATAACCCGATTAATTCAATCAATACCTACTCCTACTTGCAAGGATGACTAGAAGTTTTCACTAAGGCATTTTTATTTTTAAAGTTTTAGGGGTGACTTTTGTTGTCACTGAAACTCTTATTTGATGAAGTGGGTGGGAGCATTTATCATTGACTGGTTTGATCACTCTTTTGTCATAACATTTCTCTTACAATGCATATAACATAGTGCTTGTGATGCTTGCATCACACATGACTTGATGCTTCCCTAAGCAGCCACCCATTACAAGAAGAAGAAAAATAAAATGAAAACGTTTCCTTAGCATTGTCACACAAGACAACTACCAAATAGCAGCAAAGGTCGACAAAAAGCTACAGAATAGCCTAATAGGATTATAAAGGCTTTATCTTGCAGTGCTCCATGGGCTCCACTACCCTCTCTCCTTCGCGTATAATGAATTCTATATCCCTTCTTCTCTCAACAATCCCTGCACGTGAGAGTCCCAATGGGAAAAGAAAACCACGGTTTTCATACCAAACCAATCTTGTCATTTTTCTTCTTATTTTACTTGATAAAAGTGAACCCCACAATTGCATTTAGGGTTGCAGTCCAATCGAGTAAATTTCAAGTATGTTTAATTTATTCATTTAAAATGGAATGAATTCGAATTCAATCTCAAATTTTAATTGATTAAAAAATTGTCATCAATTTCACTTGTGCAGTCCACAAATAATACTATATACATATTTTGATTTTGCTCTACGAGTATTTTCACAACTATTGAACATAAAATTAATTTCACATTCATTATTTTTACTAGAATATTTTTTTTCCAATTCGAACATCTAACATTATAGAAGTCTCTCAACTATTAAGTTTAAACTTACTATATATGAATATTTTAAAAAATATATATTATTATTTTTAATGATATATAAACTATATATATAATATATTAATCTATGATATTTGTGATAAAACTATACGTAAATAAATTTATATTTACTTTATTAGTAATTGAACTATTCGCAAACTTAACCACTTAAATGAGCTTACGTTGTTCTAACTTATTTATTTAATAATGAATTAAGTCAATTTTAAACTTTTAACAAATTGCAGAAAGATTCATTTATAAACCTAATTGCAAGAAATGTAATTATATATTAGTGGTTGATACATATAGAGATTGGAAGAAATGAAATGGACCCTTCTGAATCTTTTCTGGATTGGCAGGCTTATTTTCTTATATATTAGTGGTTGAGATTATATAATGTAATTATATGCAATTATATATATATCTATCAATATCAACGAGTCAACTAACTTAGTGGTATTGGAGTTCTTTAAAGCTAAAATTCCGAATTCAAATTTCAACGAGTTAAATAATGTGTCAGTAAACAAAATAAAGAAGCTTGTTTTGGTAGTAAATTGGATCCTTTCAAAAGCATAATGTCATGGGACATATTGTTCGGTCAGGAACCTCACATAGTGCCCCACTTCAACTGCTATAGAGATCATTTAGCTATGCCAATTTCACTGACTACAATGGCAACTACAACTTCTATTGGGATTTAACTCCTGCCATTAATCACAATAATGGTAACAACATTTAGCTTGTCACTTCTGAAGAATAAATTTTTTTGGTGAAAAAAAAGGATCCAACTTGCCACTTTTTAATCTAAACCTCTACTCCGATAGCCTCAGGTGTCAGCTAATTTGGTAAGCTTATTTCGTCAAGATCATCCAATGACAAGAAAACTTCATCCAAACAAGAGAGCTCTGTTCTATCGTCATCATCATTGTCTCCATCGTGTTGATAGACTCGACAAATGACCCATTTACTATAATCCTGAATCAAATCAAAAGAAACAAAAAAGAAAAAATAAATCAATAATCAAAGTGGTAGTGTTGTTTGAATATAAAAAAATAGATATTGATGTGAATATGAAATATGACTTGAAATAAATACCGTGATATAATAAAATATATAATATTTAAATATAATATGAAATTTAGGATATATTTTATCTCAATTTCTATACATAAAGTTGTTTTTTTAAAAAGCATAATTTCATGGACTGTGATACTAACTGGTTTTGGTAGTGATTTTCTTTTGGATGATCTTCTAGAGGAAGACGCTGAATCTGGTAGACGATACTCTTGCATTATCCAATTGGTTTTGATACCAGATGAGGCTTCTCCCACATGGAACGCAAAATATTTCTTCATTCCAACTCTCTTGTTATTGCTTGAGCTTGCTGCTGCTACCACTGGTTCTTCCATTCCCATTGGCTTCCAATACCCATTTCCAGTCACCCTATTTTGTGTCCTCCTGCTATAATAGTACCATTGGTTTCCCTCTCCCAGAGCTTTACCTACACATACACACACAAACACTCACATTAAACTAAGTTTTAACCCAAAGAGCTACTCTTTTTGTCGGCCTGAGTTTGATTTCTCTAAAAAAAATTTTAACCGATGTGAAGAGCGTCCGAAAAGAAGATTTAGTTTCGGACAAAATCTAAAACTGTAATACCAAATAAAAAAACTAGTTTTAAATGCTGAATGTCTCAGCTACTCTAATTACAGCTAAAATTAAAGTGAAAAGAAAAGAATAATACCATCAAGTTCCCATGGGTCATAGGGATAGAGCTCAAGGTCAGGGATGACATCCGGGTGGCAAGGTAAAAGTGCTGCCTTTCTGTGAAGGAAATGGACTACAAGCTCTTCGTCTGTGGGATAAAACCTAAACCCAGGTGGAAGGTTGACATTATTATCTCCCATTAAAGCAAGAAAGAGCAGAAGCTTCAATAGATGGCTGGAAGTTGTAGTGATGAGATCAGAGACCAGAGCAATAATGGAGGATGATGAGGGTGGTCAAGTTCTGGTTTGGTTTGGAATGAAAGGGATATTTATAGTGCCAGAGACAGAAAGACTACATATATATATATATATATAAAAGAGAGTGACGTGAAACAGAAGGTGGTGTAGGTGCTGATCACGTAGAATAGAGTCACAGAGACATTTCATCAAATATTTGATAAAATTTTTGTGGGGGTGCTTCAGCACTCAAAACCAAACAATCAAGGCGGCGGATAACGGAACGCTGTGGATATATAGATAGTTGTACTGGACCAAGAAACGGGATCCTTCAAAGTCTGTCGGAGGGATATTGCGGGAGCTAGAGTGTGATACCAGAGAACAGACTTGACGCCTGACACAACAAGAACATATTTATTTTTTAACACCATAATTTTTTTTTGTTTATATATAATTTAAAATATTATATTATTTCTTACAAAAGTATTCAACCTTTTTTAGAATTGCCGTCTCCCATAGATGATAGATAAGAATTTTCGATCTTTTATTACAAAAGTAACATTTTAGTTTGTCCTCTTTGATTTAAAAAAAGTTATGTTGCCTTTCAATTTTATAAAAGATGTAATTAAATATTTTATTCATAGTTATGTTATTACTTTAACAAAAAAAAAATTAATATAGACGTTAAATCATTAAAATAACTTTTTTTAAGTGAATTATTTGAATAATATCTCATAATTAAAATAAAATTTTATTCATGTGATTTCACTAATTAAAAATACATGATTAATTATTTCAGGAAAAAATTAAACTACGTTAATTTGAAATTAATGATTTAATATTCACAGTAATATTTTATTAAAATAATAAAAAAATATTAAATAAAAATAAAAGAGCAATATGGGTTTATTTTAAATTTAAATATACTTTTAAAATCATAAAAATTCTAATGAAAAATATCAGAAAAAAAATGCTAGTGTGGGACATCATCACACTTCATGCTGATATCATATCCAGCTGGTGTCATACACGTGGCACAGATAGGAGTTTAGTCATGGAACAATTGAACTAGGGGTGTCCCACTTCTTGGAGTGTACCTATATATCCTTCATAATAATTATTAGCAATTATAATAGTTTTTTTTATTTTTTTTATTTAAATATAAGGGCTTTTTGTTCTGCTCTCTACCACCCATATGCTCCTGCCTAGCTTTTTCATTAATGAATTAGTATCAGTAGCACAGTGGGCGCTGCACATACATGACACATGAAGACAAAGCAATAATCAACTATTTCTTTTCAAGGCAGAGTTCAACTGATAGGAGTGTTTGCGGTACGGTTCGGTTCAGTTTTGAAGGCTAAATCAAACCGAACCGCTCATACAAAATTTAAAAAAATTTAGACCTAATCGATTTGTTTAAAATTTAAAAATCGAACCACTCAAAAGCGATTCGGTTTGGCGGTTTTGGAAACCTATTTTAATAAAAAAAATTTTTTATCTATTTTAATAATTTTTTTTTTATTTTAACAAAATTTTTTTGGTCCATTTCGTTTTTTTGGCCTATTTTAAGTTTTTTTGGCCTATTTCAAGTTTTTTTGGCTCATTTCAAATTTTTTTTGGCCCATTTCACATTCTGGGCTTCAATAAATCGAGCTGGGCTTCACATGGCCCAGAGATAAATTTAGAACTTACATAACATGGCGGTCGGTTCGGTCCGGTTTGGTTGGAAATTTTTTCCAACCGCAAACCAAACTAAACCGCTCGGTTCTCTCTAAAATAGAACCAATCTAAACCGCTCAAGATCGGTTTTGTTCGATTTTTTGATGGTTCGGTTTGGTTCGGTCGGTTTTGTTCGATTTTGTACACCCCTATCAACTGATTTGCTTTGGTCTTTGGTGGAGCCAAGGTAGCCCATTCAGTCCCCCCCTTTTTTTAACTATTAGTATTTTGAAAAAAATGTATATTTTTATTCTAATCTTTACTTTCAATTATAATATCTTTTTTAATTTATTAATTTTTATAATTAGCTTTTTAATTCTATATTATTTAAATTATATATTAATTTTAACTGTAATTATATAAAATTATCAAAATATATAATAAAGAGAAAAATAAAATAAAATATTAACAAAATGAGGATACTTTGGTAATTTAATATAGCTACCATTAAAGTTAATTTTTATTTTAAATGGCAGAAAATTAAATATAATGAGACAAATAGATAAAAATACAATTGTAAAAATTAATATATTAAATAAATTACAATTAAATGTAAAAAAATACAAAGTGAAAAGTGCAACATCTCTGAATATTTTTGTCAAGTTTTGTCTAAAGTTAAATATCTTTACTAATTTGGTACATTTTTAGTCTAAGGTTGTTTTTCAACGAAATGGAAGCCAAATTAATGCCTATATATATTTTTATTTAGTTAATCTATTATTTAATCTCACAGGGAAAAAAGAAAGAAAGAAAGAGTATATAAAAACATAATAGCGATGAACTGCTTTGCTTATAACATTTCCAACCATGAAATACATTAATGCAGCTGTTTTAATTTGACCTTGTTCTGATTCAGGTTTGCAATAATATTTCTTCCATTAAAGTAGACAACATCATTGTGCCTCTGATGACAAATCTGTGTTTCTGCGGTACCATCTGAGTCCAATTATTACCACATAGAGAGAGAAGCAAGAGAGTTACTGTTTTACATTACTAGGTTGCAGTAACTGTACCTTACGACCTTTTTCAACCATTGTCCTTTGAGTTTATAGCAACGGATTTTGTGTTAAAATTATTGTAATGTTTTATTTAATAAAATGAGTTAAATATTATTTTAATAATATGAATTAATTTATTTTACTGAGTAATTAGTTAAATAAATTTTATTTTGTTGAAATTTAAATTAATATAAATATAATAAGTCAATATAAGATTAAAAAATAATAATTTATAATTATTGAATAATTATTAATCTACTTATAAATATAAAATGATATTATCTGAGAAATTATAATTTAAAAGTTTAAAAAGAAAGACTTCATTTTAATACAAGTTATATAATTTTTTTTATCAATTTAAACGTAATTACTGACGTCAAAAATGGTATTTACATTTTGAGACTTTAATTTTTTAGGCTATGGACTCAATTTGTGATAATTAATATTTTTATTGAGGGTTTACCAAAGCAAAAAAATACAAATTGAGAAAAGATTACCCGAACCACTAGAGTAACAGTTACTCAATGGACCACTAGAGTAACTGAATGTTGGTATACAATAATTCATCTTATATTGAATAATTATTAAAATTTAATTTAGTACTTAACAAAGAGACACCGACAGTTGAAACAGTAAGTCCTGGTTTCAAATTCTTTTCCGTTTCTGGTTTTAAATTCCTCGTACCATACAATTAATTTAATTCCAATATGTTGGCACTAGGTTCAAACACTACCAACCCTAACTGCAGTATATGATGCCAAAAAAAGAAAAGAAAAGAGATTTGAGTGTGCTAGGATTGAGAATTTTTTTATGTATATCTTTTACACAATCAATTTAAATAGTGTAAAAAATCCTTTAATATTAGTTGGTTGTAGCAAGAACGGTTGTTTAAACTTAAAACATAGCAAAAATTTAATTTTTGGTTGAAAAATAATTTATTTATTACACTCCTAACCTCAAAAGATTAATTTTTTATTTATTGAATAAAAAATAACTTTAATAGTCATAAATAAAATAATATCACAAGTTAATAAGAATTTATTAAAATGGGTGCATGTATCAGAAGATTTTATCACTATATATATATATATATATATATATATATATATATATTTTAATCATTTTTATTAACTGTTTATATAATAAATTAATACATTATGACACTTAGGTAATGCTTGTTATATAAATAATTTAATTTTTCATGTATTTGAAAATTTACACATAAAATATTTGAACATAAATAAATGAAAATGTTATTATTTATTATTTAAATAATATATAAAACACAAATTTTCAAATTAATTATATTTAAAAAACAAAAATTCTCTTATATATAATACCGCCTAAAAATTCACATTACGATTTAGGAGAAAGAGGTGGTAGTGGAAGCACTTGATGGTCTCTGTATTTTTTCCTATAAGGCTATGCCCCAGTTTCTGGGCTCTAGTGGACCTAGAGTCAAGAAATAGCCTTCCCACTAGTGACACGAAATTCCATCTGTACAAAGCCCGGGGAGCAATACTCCTAAATTTATAAGCCTACTTCATTACCTTGGTTCTTACTTCTTACCTATTTCTTTTCATGGTTGTTTCTTAATTTTTCTTTCTAACTAGTTTTTTTTTCTGAAAAAATTCTAAAAATGCATTTCAATATATTAAAATAAAAAAAAATAAAAAAGTGATGCTTTTTTTTAATTGTGGTGGAGTTATTATGAAAATAGGACTGGAAAGCATATGTCATCCCTCAGTTTCTGCTTCTCTTTGTTAAGAAAGCTACTGAGTGGTCGTATGACACCTAGAATTACTCAAAAGATATATAGATATAAGTCCCTTTTTAAATTATTTTATTTATTTGATGGTCTAAATACGTGATAATGTCACTATTTCATCACAGTATTAATTAATGTCTTTTATTTTATTTTATAAGTGTTTTATTAAAAAAAAGATATCCGATCATATATATATATATATATATATATATATATATATATATATATATATTGGCATCTATGACATTATGATTGGAGCACTTGCAGTGAGAAGACTAATGCACATTCTGGTATATGTTCGTGTCATAGCATTGTCGCGAAGTAATTAGTCACGTCTAAGGGTGATCAAGAGTCAAGACATCCAAAACAATCTTAATCCCTTCTTTGAATTAATGTCTGTTCTCATGAGCTCAAAAGGTTTACTTTTATTAGCATCATTATACTTTAAATGGAAAGATTAAGTACTATCATATTAATCGACTAAAAATGATTATATTGAGAGTTAGGTCAAGGTTAGGTAAGTTTATCTTTCATGCTTTTTTTTAATCTTAATTTTTTTATAATATTAGATATCACACCACATTTTAAATGTCTGTATTTAATATCGTTATTCAAAATATATTTTTTTGTACTAAAAAATATCTTATTTCATCCTTCCAAAAATTGAAAGAGATGATATTTCTATTATATTTTATACTATGCTAACACAAATTAGTCAACCGAGACAAAATAAGGTCTTTGCAATTACTTATATTGCATTTATTAGAATTTTTTTTTCTAGTATTAAGAGATTGTATTAGTAGTCAAACTCTCTTTAAAAAAATTCTGTAATATTTAGTCTTATGAATGAATCTGTTTGCTTTTTGATAAATTTCACTTCTACACTATTTCTTATGTCAAAATATAATAAACGGATAAAAAAAATTCAAAGTATATTAATGTTATCCTAATTGATAATATTGAATAGTAATTTATTGTCGTTACTATTTTTCATAAAAAAATATATCTTATATTATAATATTCAAAATATTATATACCAAATAATAATTTACAAAATAGCTACATGCAATATGTCCTTAAATCATGTTTTCGTTGGCTAAATCTTCCGGGTTGTACTGGTGCTATAGTTAACGAAAGCAGTAGGCGTAATTTAAGATAGCAGTTAAACCATCTTTATCATTATTCATCAATATTGTCTCCCGAAGGCAAGACTTTTAGTAACAAAATTATAGATAAGGGAAAAAAACAAGGAAAACATTATCTTAGAAGATTATGTATGTCTTTATCATCAAGATCTATAATAAAATCAGTCATGACCATTTATTTAATAATTTAAACTTTAGAGATAAAATAATTTTTAATATCATATCACTGTCTCTATTAAATGATTAGGACTTTGATTTTTACCATTCTATTCTCTACACGAAATCGACAAATGTTAAAACTGTCAGATTAGGATCTCTTACAGTAGTGCAAGACTTCCGTAGGAGAGTGGGACTCGTGAATCCACACAAATAGATTTTACCTCTTTTTTTCTGTCTATTTTCTACAAGACGATAGTCACGATACTGCATGTACCCTTTCTATTTTTCAAACCGTGAGACAAAGATCTCTTACAGTGGTACAGGGATCGTATAAGAGAGTGGGGCTCTTATAAATCCACATAGATATATATATTTCACCTCTTTTTCACAAGAGGTACGTATTGCACCCCATCCTTTTTCCGAGCCGTGCATGTAGAAATAACCTATTTTTCCTGGTTTGGTTTGACTGGGAAAAGCCAATATCTTCGATGAAGTGTATCTGTCTTTGTTACTTTTTCCATGAATTATCTCTCTATTTACCCCACAAACCAAATGGCCATAATTTTATTTTGTTTTCATCTCTTCCAAAAGGTTGCTTATTCTTTCATCTGTGCCTTTCAATGTTGAAACATGCTGATGTTTTAGGAGTCCAATAATAGAAAATAAAAGCTTGTCATCCACAAAATTTGAGGGATCGAGGAAAAAGCAAGAAAAGAAGTAGAGAAATGACATATTTTAGTGGCATGCAATGCCATTATTCTTGTTTGTGGGGATGTCACTTCTTGTGATTAAGAAAAACTGCTATTGACAGCCACTAACATTATTAACCAATCCCATAAATTTCTACTTTGTTGTTTTCTTCAATTCTCAAATATTGGCCAGTGTTTGAAGCAGGAAGAAGAATTTCTTTGTGGAAAAATTCCTCTGATATTCCACCATTCCTTGAATGAAGGGTGTTCTTTAGAAAATGGTTTGTTTTTTTTTTTTTTTAATATTAAGAATCTGATTCGATCTTCTGATATTAAAAAGTATGTCCAACTTTCAGAATGAATTAGTTCAACTGAATAATATTTTACTTTTAAAATTCTCAAAAAATCCATTACTAGATAGAAAATTAAAATTAAGATACACTTATTGCCAACTAAGAGAAGTAAGGTTGGTTCTAACCTTTCATGACAGACAGTCCACTGGCTATTGCACAACTTACACTTAGATATCAGTCACCTTACTGACTGTTACCAGCATGAAATGTGGAAAACAAGAATCCTAATTAAATACAATAGTTGTCGTTTCCACGTTCAAACTAATGGCTTGGTCATTGAACAATCAGTCAAACGAAATTAACACAGTCAAACCGACGAGACGTTTAACAAAACTTTTTGACATGGCTTATAATTATAATTTATTGCTGAAATACTTTATCTTAAAGGATCTGGTGCAATAATGAAGGAAAAATATTTTATTTTTAATTATTGAAATTAAAATTGATTCTCCTATATACAGTAAGTCAATGTGTGAGTACATTAAATAAATTGATGTTGAGTTATTTATAAATATATACAAGTTTCCACACAATCTAATTTTTTTATTAAAAATATATAGTGATTATATTATTGCAAAATATTTACACTTAAAACTAAATTTTAATAAAATGATTACTTTATGTTTACAAATTTTAGTAACATGTTATAAAATATAATTAAGGACAATTTTAAAAATTTTAAAAAAATATAAAATATCATAAACACTTTTTTTTTTTAAAAAAAATAAATACAATAGCCATATTGAAAAATTATCTCTAAATTTAGATTTCACACGTGTGAGAAAGCAAAAGTTGAATCACCGACATTTTACTATTTTAAATTTCAGATCAGACTATTGTTGAATTTTCTACAAGCCTGGTGACCAAACCTTTTTGAAAATATATTTTTTGGTTTAAAAATTCGCCCTATCCTTCTCTGGCAATAATTGTCTGTATGTAAATTTTTCAAAAGGAAATCTTGAAATGACACCTATAGTTGATAATTCTTTTGAAAAATAGAATACAAAAAATATTTAATATTATTTTACTCACCTGAACTAAATTCAGGTGGTGGAGTAGGTTAAATTTAAGTACAAGTGTCACGCATAATTTTTTTTTTTTTTTTTTTTTTGAATTCACACTCATGCTTCTTTTATTTTTAATTTATACAAAATTTTTTTTATTCACAAAATTATCAATAAAATTGATACTTTATATATATTTTATTAAAAATTGATAAATAATATAATTTAATACATTATAAATTATTAAAAGATCAAATAAATATTTATAAAATTTAAAATAAAAAAGTTAGCATGATTTTTTTTTTTAAATTTGAGAGTGAGTATAAATTTTGTAAATTTGAAAAAAAAATTGTTGTTTCAATTTAAGATTAATAAAAGAAATATGAATATAATTTTTACGAATTTCAAAATTAATATAATTTACTAAAAAAATTTATTTTTCTTTCTCTAACTTTACTTTTAACAATAATTTACAGAAAAACGTTGTTAACATTTTTCGTAATGGTATCTTCATTTTTATATTAATTTAGCTGAAGAAGGACAATGATCTTCAGCAAATTTGTAATATTTGTGACACTATTGCGGATTTGGCATGACTCTAGAGAGAAATAAAAAAATATTTAAGTGGATCACATGCAATTAACATATGATAAAAAGGGCTGACATTTTTTGTCATATAGACCAAGATTTGATTCTTGTAAAAAGTATCGAGAGATTTATTCTAAATGCAGGGCTATATTATAGGACGCACACATTTAAAATTCTTTCAAGAGAGTTTGGGAAAAAATATTTAGAAGATAAGGATGATGTTTCATTTTAATCTTAATTACTTTCTTTTGGTCTTTTTCAAAATGCATTAATTTTATCTGTCATAATTTTTGAGAGGTTATAATCAAATTTATTTGTAAATTTTTTATTTATTTATAAATAATTTTTGATGATATAACCATTAAAAATTTAATATGAATTACCTAATTGTTATATATTTTGATTGTTACCAACAAAATAATAATATTAAACACAATCTTTGTAAAGTTTTTAATAGTCATACGTCTGCCACAATGATAAAAAAAAAAAGTATCTTTGATTTTTGTGAAGGATGGAAATAAAATTATTCATGAAGAAACTTACATGTGGGTTGCAGTAACTATGAAGGAAGGGAATAATTTATAATGGCTATCTCCTCTAGGTTTCTAGAAAGCTTCAAAATTCTCAAGTGGCTTCTAAATAACTATTTGATTTGCTCCTGTTTCAATGCCTTGATATTTTATTTGCATTCATAGAGCCCAACATTATTTTTTCATCTTCATCTCTTTCACTTTGAAGCAAGTGAAGGGGAAACTTAAAGATTTGTAATTACCATTTTAGGCATTTGGTAATCAAGCACATAACAACTTGGTCATCCAATGGGGAGTGATAATTTATCTTTTGATCAGAAAAAAATTATGACTTAAACATTTATAATTGAATTTCAATAATTTTAATTTTTTAAATAAGATCTTATAATTACTTTGGTGCTAGCATATTTGACACTATATATGTATATATATTTAAATTTCAATTATTAAAAATCACATGTAACTTATATATATATATATATATATATATATATATATATATATATATATATATATATATATATATATATATATATATTAGTAACTTAACATCAATTAATAATTTTTTTTAACAGCCTAAAGATAAATACCTAATTAAAAACATGAAAATTATAGGGGTTGATTTATAAACTTTTAAATTATAGAGATCTATTTAGAAATTGATTGAAATTATAAAAATTAATTAAATAACCAAAAGTTTTATTTTTTGATAAATTCCAAGTTAGAATTGATTTATTCAGAATTTTAGATAGATCTAATTCAAATTCAACTTAATTAATTATAACTAAACATGTAAACATACAAGAGATGAATCTCATTGAAAAAAAAATGTACTAGGTATATTTGTATATTTACTTATAACTGACTTAATTTACAAATTTTTTATAAAGGAGGTATACTTAAAAAAAATTCTTGATTTATTAAAACTAAATAAACCAACTCAATTATAAATACATAAAAGACATGCAAAGCACGTTTTTTAATAAAATTTATCTACAATTTATTTACCTCTATAATTAATTCAGTCTAATTACGAGACCACATTTAGTTATAAACTTCAAATATTTTTCGTTGAATTTCTTTCTTCTTTATTTTTTTGACATCATCAGGGAGGAAGAGGTAACTCAGGAAACGGAATGGCAAAAATTTCCATACTGTTATATTTTTATTACAATTAACTAAAATTTTATAGAAATTGAGTAAATTTTTTTTAAAAAAAGAAGTAAAACAGTGTAATCTTAAATTCATATAATCTCTAAAAATAAACATACGTGCAAGGCTTAACAGTTGCAGATGTAACATCATTGCATTAGTAAATTTTCAGATATAATCATGTGTGTCAACTCAAATTATTGGGATAAACAAATTTGGGTAGAATTTTGTGGTAATAACTCCATAACATGTTTAAGAAAAAAACAAGCAGAAAGTTTAGGTCATAACCAGGTAAGAAGATCCCAGATCCCAAGAACCTGGACATGGGAAGCTCCAAGCCTACATAGTTTGGTCCATGAACCATTCATCCATAGGCCCTTGGTAAGAGCAACAATTATACCAGTTAACAAATGAAAATTGTTGCTGCTGCCTTGTTTTTAGTTACAAATGAACTGCTATGCCACTTAACCAAAATAAATGTTTAAGAATCGTATAGTGTACTGGCTAGCCGTGCAAATAAAAAGCTCACATAAAAGAATGTTTCAAGTGTGGGATCCGTTTTCAATACCTGAATGTGCAAGGAGTATATATAAAAAGAAAATTTCACCAATCTGAGACCTCTGTGAACTGTAAAAAAACAGAGTTATGTCCTTGTTTATGATAAACTTGATACTTATGAGTTATGAAACTTGAAATATTTGAAATATTCTTTTATTCATTTCTTTATATATATATATATATATATATATATATATATATATATATATTTATTTATTTATTTATTTATTTATTTGTCGACATCAATATTTAGTCTTAAGCATAATCATGCAGCTAATTTCCAATGTTCCCACATAGGGCTTTGTCAATCCGTTCACATAAATTGCTATCGACTTCAACTTATGACGAGCATATTCTACTATGAAGTTCCCAATGTTTGGATTCTCACTTGCAAGGTCTAGAATTTTTCAGAGTATATATAAGCTCTTTCTGCAATGCTTATGACCGTTTGAGTGAAAGGAAACTTCCTATTTTAAATTGTGCAGTGTGTTTAACCTCGTTCACCAAAAACCAACTTCACAACTATGGCAGGGCAGCCATTATCTACCCTTTTTCTTCTTCTTTCCTGTGTGTTCTGGTTTGTAGCCTTAGATATCAATTTTGTGCAGAATGGGTTTCTCCCAGAAAGCTTGAACCTGGATGGATCTTCTTATGTGAGATCCAATGGCATACTTACCTTAACAAGTGGTTCCTCTAGGATCCTTGGCCATGCTTTCTATCCATCCCCTTTGCCATTCAAATCTAGTCAAAATAAATCCATTGTTACAATCTTTAGCACTACCTTTGTGTTCTCCATTGTTCCTAAATACCCAGATCTCCGTGGGCATGGTCTTGCATTCGTCCTAATATCCACCAAAGAACCAAAAGGCTGCCTTGTGAATCAATATTTAGGCCTTCCAAATGAGACAAGCATCCAAGAATTCTCTATCCGGTACCTAGCTGTAGAGTTTGACGCTGTACAAAATCTTGAACTTGAGGACATCAATGATAACCACGTTGGAATAGATATCTCCAGCCTCATTTCTAACATATATGAGTCAGCAGCCTACTACACAAGCAATGGCCCAAAAGGTGGCAGCATGAACATTTCCATCAATCTTAAGAAAGGAGAACCCGTTCAAGCTTGGATTGATTACAATGAAGAGAAGTTGATGAATGTAACAATCTCTCCTTTTGGCATGTCCAAGCCATATCATCCTTTGATATCTTTTCCTATAGACCTATCCTTGGTGTTAAATGAAATCATGTATGCAGGCTTTTCTGCTTTAAATGGTTTGCTGATAGCTGAGCATAATGTTCATGGTTGGAGCTTCAGACTTGGAGGAAAAGCAGAAGATCTCGATAAATCATCTTTTCCACTTACTGGGTCAAGCAGTTCTAGTGAGGTAGTGCACCAAAAGGGCTTTGCAGTAGGCATCACTTTAGCAAGTGCAACTCTTTTATCTTTGATAGTCACCGGAGCTCGTCATGTCCTACACAGAATAAGAAACTAGGATGAGATTTTAGAAGATTGGGAACTTGAATATGGAGCTCTTAGGATTCAAATATCCTGAGCTCCATTTAGCTACATGAGGGTTTGGGAAGAGAAATCTCATTGGGTATAGAGGATTTAGGAAAGTCTACAGAGGTGTAATTCGTAGACTAGAGGTAGCTGTAAAGCGGGTTGCTCCTGATTCAAGACAGGGAAGGAAGGAATTTTTTGCAGAGATAACAAGCATGGGATGACTAAGGCATAGAAACCTGGTGCAATTACAAGGATGGTGCTGGAGGCAGGATGAACTCCTCCTTATCTATGACTATGTACCAAATGGGAGTCTAGACAGGCTTTTGTTTGAAAATGACCATCAAAAGAAGAAACTACTTACTTGGGATGTAAGATTCAAGATTCTTACTGGTGTTGCAAATGCCCTGCTGTATCTCCATGAAGAATGCTTCGTACGGGCTGTACAGAGAGATGTAAAGCCAAGCAACATCCTGATAGATGCAGATCTCCCACCAAAGCTTGTTGATTTTGATCTTTCAAGGACTTATGAGCATGGGATCTATACACAGACAACCAATAGGAACATTAGGGCACATGGCTCCTGAGCTCACAAGGACTGGGAAAGCAACGACAAGCACAGATGTATAGGCATACTCATTATGGAAGTAGCTTGTGGAAGAAGGACAATAGAACCCTAGAAGAATGCTGGGGAATTGGTATTGGTAGACTGGGTCATAGAACTACATTCTCGTGGGGAGATCACCAGAGCTATTGATCCCAGTTTGGATGTGTATGACAAAGATGAAGCTGAGCTTGTGCTCAGTCTGGGATTGCTTTGCTCTCATCCCCATCCTGATTGCAGACCAAATATGAGAAGGATTGTCCAGTTCCTTCTTGGAGATGCTGGTCTTCGTGTACTCCCTCCTGACATACATTATCAAGTTCCTAGTCCAATAATAAAGACCCTTCAACTTCTAGAATGTCCTCATCAAAGAGCTGCAGTCTTACAAGTTTTGACAAGGTGATCTCTGCTAATCAAGTCACAAGAGTGACCTTTTAGATACTGTTAAATAAGAAAGCATATCAATAATCCATAGAACTTACAATGTCAATACCATGATTCTATTATCCTGTATGTCTTCGGTATTAACTCTCCTCTCATTCTCTCCTCTGCCTGGATTTAGAGATCCACTCTCCCCTATATTTCAAGTTCTATTATTCCTTTCTGAGGTGAGAGACAGACATTTGTTCAGTTGTGCTCTAAAGCATCTGAAATCCTAGTTTAGGGCCAGAATTCAGTCTCAATAGAATACAGGTCATCAGTATTAATATAATTGCATATATGTTGATCCAATATTATTTCCTTGTGTTAGACAACAGAAGTCTCGGTAGAAATATCTTTAAATGCTTAACAGCTTGAACTGTGTTTGAAAATTAGCCTTTTATTTGCATTTGTGAGAATCACCAAGATTGGTCAAGTACACAACAAAATTTAAGTCTGTACAGCAAGCTATTAGCGGCTGTTTGGTTGGGGGGCAATGAAGGGGAGGGGAAGGGAGGGGAGGAAATTTAAAATAATTTTCTTTGGTTTACAATTTTAAGAGGGAAGTGAGGGAATATTAAGCTCTAAAATTTGTGACAAAAATATCATTGGTCTTCTTATATATATATGATGTCGTTTGACATCGAAGTTCGAAAAATAAAAATTTAAGTATGTTTGAGCAGTTTAGTTCTTCCTTTCTCCTCTCATTTTTGTAATTTTTTTTAATTGAAGATATAAAGAAAATAAAAAAATTTAAATAATCACTTATTTTATATTAATATATTTTAAAATTTTGTATCCTATTGATTAAATAGTTTATTTTTTATTTTATTTAATGTTTTATTTTTTTATATTTATATTAATTTTAATAATTATATCTGTTATTTTATTTAATTTTAATAAATAAAAATAAAAAAGTATAATAATCATTTTTTTTATTTCATTACAAATCAAATAAAGAAAACTTATTTTTTCTCGTTTCTCCTCCTCTTCCATCCATTAAAATCTCTACCCTCCATTGAACCAAACATCTTATAGAAATGAAGGGGACATCAATTCATCCTTCTATCATGATAAACTACTAGAGAAGCAACAACAACAACAACAACTAAGCCTTTTCCCACTAAGTGGGGTCGGCTATATGGATCAAACGGCGCCATAGTGGCCTATCATGAATAAGATCAATAGATAAGTTATTAACTATTAAATCATTTTTAATAGTTTCACTTATTGTTTTCTTTGACCTCCCTCTACCTCTAATTATTGGACTATTCTCCATCCGATCAACTCTTCTCACTAGGGCTTCTGCAGGTCTTCTCCACACATGGCCAAACCACCTTAAGCGAGTTTCAACCATCTTCTCCACAATAGGTGCTATTCCAACTTTCTCTCTAATGCACTCATTTCTAATCATATCTCTTCTGGTGTGTCCACACATCCATCGCAACATTCTCATCTCTGCAACATTGAGTTTATCTTCATGTTGTCTTTTAATCGCCAACATTCCGTACCATACAATATAGCAGGTTTTATAGCCGTACGGTAGAATTTTCCTTTAATTTTGAGCGGCACTTTTTTATCACAAATGACACTCGAAGTTTTCCTCCATTTTCATCCATCCAGCTTGAATCCTGTGGTTTACGTCCTCCTTTACTTCCCCGTCATTTTGAATAATAGACTCAAGATATTTAAAACTTGTAACTTGTTTTAATATATAGTCTTCAAGTTTCACGTCGACATTCGTATTTGTTCGTCTCTTACTAAAACTACATTCCATATATTCTGTTTTATTTCTACTTATCCGGAAACCGTGTGTTTCTAAAACTATTCTCCATGACTCTAACTTCATATTTATTTCCTCTTTCGATTCACCAACTAAGACTATATCATCTGCAAAAATCATGCATTGAGGCCCCAACTCTTGTATATGTTCAGTAACTGCGTCCAAAATCAAATTAAAAAGATACGGACTCAGAGAAGACCCTTGATGTAGTCCAATAGTTGTGGAAAAATCTTTTGTATCCCCATTTTGTGTTCTCACGCAAGTCGTTATCCCGTCGTACATGTTTTTGATTGCTCGAATGTACGCAATACGTACTCCTTTCTTTTCTAAAGCATTCCATAGGATCTCTCTTAACACCCTGTCATATGCCTTTTCCAGATCAATAAAAACCATGTGCAAATCTTTCCGTTTGCTTTGATGCCTTTCCATCAATCTCCGTAGTAAATAAATTGCTTCCATAGTTGACCTTCCTGGCATAAATCCAAACTGGTTCTCTGTAACTTGAGTCTCTTGTCTTAATCGTTGCTCAATGATCTTCTCCCATAACTTCATAGTGTGACTCATGAGTTTAATCCCCCGATAGTTGGAACAATTCTGTATGTCTCCTTTATTTTTATATATAGGAATTAAAGTACTTCTCCCTGCCTATATTCGTATAGCCGGTCTCAAGCCCGGATAAAGAGGAGGGTTGTGTTAGGCGTGCGACAGCCAACGTAAAATTTTGTCGTAACATCATGAACATGGACAAACGAAACTACTAGAGAAGCATTGAAATAGAAAAAAAAGGTAAAATAATAAATCTCAAATATCTCAAAAGAGCATGCATGTTTAAAATAATGTGATGCTCAAGTAGTTCCAGACTTCCAGCAACAGCTTGACATCGTCACGTATTCACATGAGTCGATTTAGATTTAGCTGCTCGTGTATCATTTGAAATTTCTCCTTTAGCCTCCTGATCTGCAGAACCACCATCAAGTTGGACATTAGAGAGGCTAGTAGATAGTCGCCTTGTCTGAAAATAATTCATGCAGAGAAAACCATATAATAAATGAAATACCCTCTTCAGCACATTTTCTTATCTTTCTTTTGCTGGCGTAGTGAACATTGCAGATTAGTAATGTCAAAAACATTATCCAGGTATTCACCAAAAATAAAAAATTATCCTGGTCATCTTCAAAAGCAGATTCTAAGTCTTTCTGAAGATGTGCAGGCAAATAACAATTTCTAGAATTAATACTTGCAACCTTATGCTGCAGGCTATCTCACTCTCAAGCATGGTGTTCAACAAATTTTTTGGCTAGATATTTCCCTTCGACTCAGAAATTATTACTCATGACAAAATATTGCAACACAACACATTTATGGATAATCATAAAGGCCATCTTATCCATTTTCCTTCAGGGATTTGAGAAAATCCCTTGAGAGTACAAGGGCATAACTAGCCTTCCCAACCATCTTGGGGGATGGGGATAAAGTAATTATTCATTAACTTCATGAAATAACAGAGGGAAAAAAAATACAAAGAGATGTCCATCAACATACAAGACAATCCTCTCCCCCCTCTCTTCACGAAAGGAAAAAAAAAACACAAAAGCTAAAATGACAGTCCATCCTAAGGTTCTCCACCTTTTATAAATTAATTTAGCATTATAAAAGTTATAAATTAATGTGAACTTCATCACATTGCAGAATAATTATCATCCCATTTCTCCAAACTGCATCTTTACAATGCAGCCAACTATAGACAAAGAAAAAGTTACTGCTTTAAACTACAATCCAGCAGGAATTATAACTAATTGAATTTCTATAAGGATGTTTGGGAGGTAGAAGAGGGAGGGAAGGCAGGGTAAAGAAAGGAATTCAAATAAAGTATAAGAAGAGAGAAGAGAGGAAATGGAACGCCAAATTAAAGAAAATTAAAAATATGAAAGATGAATGATATTGAAAAGTTAACTGAATCCTTCCTAACAAAATAACTCTCTCCTCCATTCTACTCAATCCTGACATACTCTAAGAGACTTTTCTTCTGCCAAAGTAGGGTCAGCATCAGAGACAAGATAATACAAAGGGACTTTACATTCAGGGTCGTACTTCATGTGGAGGGTAACGGGTCCCTTAGTCTTAGTGCGGCCACCGACGTGGTTGAACTGAAACCCCATGAGGGATTCCACGAGGGCGCTCTTGCAGTCTGGTGGCCGGCCACCACCACCGCCGACGCGTGGAACGGCGTCTCAAGCTCTACTGCGCTGGAATCTCAGGTTGGGTTTTCCTAAAATTCCTCTCTGATGATTTGCTACACCACTTGGACTTGCCTTCACCGCATTGTTCACCGTGTTTTGCTTATTCCAAATATTCCATTTAGTGCTTCCAGCCTTATGCATCAACTTGACATTCTTTCCCTTTAACTTGGCTAGCCTTGTCGCATCAAGAATAATGGTAGGATGAAATAATTTGACTCCTACTGCTATCTCTTCTTTCAACCCAGCAGCATAACAACTGACTTTGTACGCTTCTGACAACTCCAATTTACTTACCAGATTATCAAATGCATTCTGGTAATCCTACACTCTGCCACTTTGTTTCAACTGCTTAAGTTCTTGCATGGATCCTCAAACATAGTTCTGAATCTAATCTTAATGGCCTCAACAAACATGCCCTACCGGCAAAGGCCTCGTTGTACGCTTTGTAAAGCCGCGATTGGTTATCGCATTGTTTGGCGCCTACAGCAAACAGACCAAAGTCTTTCATCATCTCACGCCTTTCCAAATTGTAACGGCATGGTTGCTTTCAAATTTCATACTACTGATCCTTTCTCCATTTTTTCAATCAAAAATGAAAAATAAAGTTCAAAATATTATTTACTTCGCCAATAATTAGTTAATAAATTAATCATCCGTTTAATTGATGATAACAATAATGATCATCACCAAAAAAAAAAATGTTATATTACTGATAATAACAAAAGTTAAAAACGTATATAATTCGTTTGAGGTTTTAAATTTGAACTTGTTATTGTGTAAAAAAAATTATGAATAATAATATTAGTTAAATAATTAAAATATGGAAAACTGCCCAAATTTATATATACTTGATTCAATTAATATAAAACACTTGATTTTAAATAATATTAATTCCACATTATGAAGACCCGTAATATGTTAAATCATTGCAAGTGCATACATTTGAGTCTAAAAAGAAAATCATTAAAGACCAATTACACTTAAAATTTTTAAGAGTATATAGTGACATTTTTATTAAATTACAACCATAATTTATTTTGTTTAAAAGGAACCATATTTTATAATTGCGTATTATGCCTTTTTTTTAATTTATTTAGGTGTCTTTTTTTAGGAATATCTTGTATTTGGTACTCTTTATTGTATTATAAAATAGATCCAACAAAAAAAGTTAATTTAGGAGAAATTCTCTCACAAAACTTATTTTTTTTCAAAAATAATTGTTACTTCTTTCTTTTTTGGACAGAATTACTTCTTTCACAAGTTTGCATCTTTGTATGTTTTATATTGTAATCTTTAACAATAGTAGTCTTGTTATGTTTTTCAAAGACTAGGGGTGTCTACCCGATCAATCAAGTTAAATTAGGTCAAGCTTTTTGGATTGGGTTTAAAATTATTTTTTAAGTTGGGTCAGTTCTTAAAATAAACATTGGGTTTTCTCAACTTGACCCGTCTTTCTTTTTATTTTTTATTTTATTATTATATTTTATGTCTGTCCAAAAAAAAATTATTATACTTTATCTGTCTCAATCCTCATTGGTTCATGGGTAGTACCGTGGCTGAATTTTTCTTCCGTAGCTTTCACTTGTGATGTTCCAAATCCTTTGAAAGCCATTGATCATTATATCACAATTTTTTTTTGAGAAAATGTTTGATTATCATATTATTTTTTTAAAAATAATTTATTATATTATTATTAAATTTTTATTTTTATATTTAATTCACATAAAATATTTTTTAGAATATAATTATATTTTAAAAAATACTCTCAAAGAAAAACTTTTAAAATAAAAAATAATAAAAAATAAGATAATAAAAAAAAGTAAATAAAGAAATAAAATTTTTTCTTGACTAAAAAAAGAAAGAAAAAAAATGAGTTTTCTTCTTTAGAATTTAAAGTTTTAGAATTTAAAAATTAAGATTTAGAAGATAGAGTTTAAAATTTAGGAGTTATGATTTAAGATTTAGAGATTATGGTTTAGAGTTTATAATTCAACAGTTAGAATTTATGAATTCGGGTTTGGGGTTTAAGGTTTAGAGATTAAAATTTTGGTTTAAAGTTTTAAAATTTAAAATTTAAAGGTTAGATGTGAGGGTTTAGAATGTAAGAGTCAGGGATTAAAGTTTAAGATTTAAAATTAAAAGGTTAGGGTTTAAAGTTTAGATGTTAGTTTTAAAGTTTAAGGACAATTTGATAATTTTATATATAAAAGAATTTATTCCCATAAAAAACTTTTATTCTCAGGATGAAAATAAAAGATTAAGAATAAAGTTGAAAGTCTTCATAATTTTTCATTTCAGAGATAACAGATTCTCGAAAATGAATTTTTATTTTTAATACTAAATTTGAGAACAAAAGTTTCCATCCTCATCTTATAAAAAATTTATACTATCTACGGTTGTCTACCTGATCAATCAAGTCAAATCAGGTTGGACTTTTTGGGTTGGATTTGAAATTATTTTGTAGGTTGGGCCAGGTCTTAAAATAAACATTGAATTTTTTTAGCCTGGTCCGTCTTTCTTTTTATTTTATTTATTTCATTATTATATTTTATCTATCTCAATTCTCATTGGTTCATAGGTGGTACCGTGGTTGGATTTTTCTTGTGTAGCTTTAACTTGTGACGTTCCAAACTCTTTGAAAGCCATTGATCATTGTATTGCACAGCTTTGAGACTACTTTTCTCTTTTTCTTTTTTCAATTAATCTGGCCAACCTAACTCAGATATCTCGGGGGTTCAAAAGAGTCTTAAGCTATACAAGATGTAGTACTGTTGAACTAAGACTATGCCTCTTTTTTAAAAGCTTGATTTTATTCGAGCTGGCTATAAAATTAAGTACAAATTTAGTCTAACTTGATTTATGGACACTGTTACAAAAGATTACACTTTTAAGATTGTTCAAAAAATGAATTTAATTTTAGAAAAAAAAACTCAACTAATCCTTGTAGATAAAAGAATAAAAAAAAATAGAAAGCTCTCATGGTTAAAGGTAACTATAATTAAGCAATATAAAAATGAGTCATGTTTATCTTTTCTCTTTTTACTCAAAGTTGATCAATTAAAAGAAGTTCAACTGATGGAAGAGCCCACGGTACTCCATTTCCAGGTTTAAAAAAACTAAGTGAATTATTAGAAGTAGTTAGCTAAAATGTTATATATTAATCGAAGAGATATAATTTTTAATTGAAGGCAAAAATGCATTAAAAATAATTGAGAAAAAACTAATATAAGTAGGTGTAATTTCTCCTTTTTTTAAAAAAAAATTGAATTTTATTCTCATTGAAAAATATCAAATTTGTATCATGATCACAAGCAATTGTATGATTCGTGAAAATTGAAATTTGATGGATAGAATAAAGAAAAATTCAAAAAGACTTAATCCCTTATCTTTATGTTCCAAGAACAACACGAAAATACATACCAAAATATTACAAATAAGGACTAATTTAGCAAGTAACACCGAAAGATTAAAAGCACACACTTGTACTAAAAAGAAGACAAAAACATGAAAATACAACACAACAAAACGCATCCCTTTATTTTATTTTTTTCTTTTAATACTTCTAGAGATATGTTTTGCGTATTGTGTCCAAAGCACAACATAGGATCCGGGGGCATATCTAAGATATAAATTGATACGAGTGACAATGTGGATGTAGCCCCTCTCCTTTCATAACCTGTTAGACTCTACTGAACCCACTAGAAAGAAAGGAATTTCTTATTAAATTTAATTCCCTAGTGACTTCCACCATACTCATTCTTTCTTTTGGTGTTTCCACCGAACAAGAAAGTCCAATCCTAAATAGAGAAAATAAGCATTTCTCTATATTAGGATGTATCAGTGTCGTGTTCTCCCATTGTTCTCTTGATGCTTCCACTATCTGTTCTGTTTCGCTAGGGAGAATAGCTGGGTTCACAATCTGCAAAAGATTATTAGGAAATGCACTTTCCACGTAGTTGTGGAGATTTTGACCGTCTTTGAACTTATCTTCTGTTGGTCTTCTTCCAGTTAACATTTCCAAAACAAGAATCCCAAAACTGTACATGTCACCCTCTATTGACACCGCAAAACCCATTCCATATTCTGAAAGTGTAAATTTATTAATGCTCATAATTACAACATCAACCCAAAATGAAAGGAAAATTCTAAAAGAAAAAGGAATTATTACGACTTTATAGGTAAAACAATATTAAATTATACCTGGAGGAACATAGCCAATAGTACCCTTTATTCCAGATGTGCTGCTTTGCTTATTAGAGATGCCATTAATTGTAGGAAGCAGTCTTGCTAGTCCAAAATCACTCACATGAGCAACCATGTCGCCATCAAGAAGGACATTGCTCGGCTTTAAATCACAATGAACAATGGGTTGCTCGCATTCGTAGTGAAGATAATGTAATGCAGAAGCAACATCCGTAACAATATTTAATATCTGATCAAGGAGAAAAGTTCTTGGATGATTTGCATTTTTCGTAATTGGATGCAACCAGTTTTCTAAGCTTCCATTTGCCATGTACTCAAAAACTAGAGCTTTAAATTCCTGTCCCTTGTAATCTGTGCTGGAGCAACATGTTAAAACCTTTACTAGATTTCGTTGCCTTATATTTCTAAGTGCATTACATTCAGCCACGAAACTCTTGTGAGCTCCCTTGATGTGAAGATTGAGTACCTTTATTGCAACAACTTCTTGAGAGTCGATACTTCCCTTATACACAGAGCCAAAACTTCCAGATCCTATCAAGTTGTTGGCTGAGAACCCGTCAGTGGCATTGTGTAAACTTTGGTATGACACTTTGGAAAGAAGGTCAATTGTTGGTGAATTTGAAGATGATTTCCTGTTTCTTTTTCTCATATGATAAATGGCAACAATCGATGACAATAGAAGAAAAAAAGCAACCACACAACTTATCACTGTCACCAACTTAAAACTGTGGTGTTTTCTTTTTTTCATAACTTTCGAAGGGCATAGTGGTAGCTTCAGCTCTGAGATACCTCCACAAAGCTTAATATTGCCAGCTACTGATATTGCACTTGCATTGCCGAAAACACCTTTCCTTGGTACCTCACCGTCCAATAAGTTAAAAGAAACATTCAAGTATTGCAAACCAAAAAGATCCTGCAGGCCTTTTGGAATTGATCCAGACAAGTTGCTTCGTGACAGATCTAAATACCGAAGACCTTTTAATGAAGCCAAAGATGAAGGAATGGTTCCTTGGAAGGAATTTCCTTGTAAATAGAGGTACTCCAAGCTCATGCAGTCTCCAATGGCTTGAGGAATCCGCCCAGAGAGATGATTTTGAGAGACGTCTAAATCATCAATATTTTTTAACTTGCCCACTTCGTCATGGAGATTGCCATTGAATGAGTTATGTGACAAGTTCAGTAAGATTGACAAAGACGAAAGACCAATTACCTCTACTGGTATATCTCCAGTAAGATTGTTTTGTGACAAGTCCAGGTACTGTAAACTTCGGCAATTCCCAATACTTGGAGGAATATGTCCTTCTAACATATTATGTGACAAATCCAATAGCAATAATTGACTGAGGTTGCCTATAGAAGATGGTATTTCTCCTGACAATTTGTTTTCCCTTAGAGAAAATCTTTGCATCTTTTGAAACTTTCCAAAGGTAGCTGGGATGACCTGAGTGAAATAATTATTGTCCATATCTAAGATATTCAAGTTAATCAGATTTCCTAATGCTGGAGGAATTTTCCCAAATATCTTATTACTACCAAAGTATAGCTCATTGAGTTGGGTGGACAAATTTCCTATAGTATTAGGTAACTGACCTCCAAAATTATTACCAGCTGTATCTAGAATATACAAGTTACTACAATTTACCAGAGATGATAAGAATTCCAAGTCTTTAGATGAATTACTACCCAGGTTATTGAAAGCTAACTGTAGAAAGGAAAGGTCATGCAGCTTTTCAAGACTTGGAACTGATCCTAAAAAATGGTTATAAGCTATTTCAAGTTCTTGAAGCGCAGATGCATTTGTGACGGAAGATGGGATAGGACCTAAGATTTGATTTTCTGAAATTTCCAACACTTGGATATTAGGGAGGGTGAGGAACACGTTAGCTGGAAGTGAGCCATTAAATTGATTATATGTTGCTGAAATTACAGTGAGAGAGGACAAATTGAAAAGAGAATGAGGAAGCATACCGGAAAGTTTATTGGCAACTATTTCCAATGATGTCAAATTTTTCATAAGGCCTATTTCTTCTGGTATATTCCCCTCCAAGTTATTAAAATTCAGAGAAAGAATTCCAAGGGAAGAAAGATTCCACACAGAGGCTGGGATTTGTCCTGATAAACCATTTATTTGAAGATGTAATCCTTCAAGCTTCTTGAGAAAACCAATCTCTGTTGGTATTTTACCAGTAAGATTATTTCTAGAAAAATGTAAGTACCTGAGTTCAGAGCAACTTGTGATGTTAGTAGGAATTTTGCCAGCCAATGTATTATTGACGAGAGAGAGTATCTTCATTCGAAATAAACGACCCAACTCTTGTGGGATTTCTCCGTGGAAGCTATTGTTCTGGAGCGTGATGCTTCTCAGAAAGGAGAGATTGCCAATGTGAGGTGATAAAAATCCACGCAAGAGATATCCGCCCAAGTTCAACTCCGTAACTCTTTGGTGCCTACGGCTGCAAGTGATTCCATGCCAGTTGCAGAAGTGAATAGAACCATTCCACGAGGTTAAAATTTTGTATGGGTCATGAGATATTGATTCCTTGAATTTGAGCAAGGCCAAATAATCGGTCTGGTTTCCTAATGCAGAAGTAGCACTGCAAGGTTGAAACCATAGTGAGTCTAAAGTAGAGTGAAGAAGCAATATGAGCCAAAATGGAAGTATTGGGAGAGTCATAGGCTTCATTTGGTTAAAGTAAAGAAGGATACTCAGAGAGCTATGGCTGAGATTTCAGAAGAAGCACATTCCTTATTGTCTCTCAGATTGCTGTTATAGATAATGTTTGTAGGAAAAATATTTAGTGTACCGACGGTTTCCATACCAACTCATGTTTAAATATATACAATGTAGTCAAAGTCAATCAAGCCCTATATATATCATTTCCATCTACCTACTATGAGAATAATAATTACTTTATTCAAAACTAACCCCTTTTTTTTATATAAAATAATAGATTATAGAAAAAGATATTTCATTAAAAGTAACTAACTAAATTTTCTTAATTCAATTGAGCATTCATGCCAAATAAAAAGAAGCCACTAAAAAGGAATTTAATATATACTTCTATTTTACTCCATGTGGTCTGATTAAGTGCTTCAAGGACGCCAAGGGCGCATTTGGTTGGCAGAAATGAAAAGGAATTCGAAATGAAAAGTAAGATTTTATCGTTTGGTTTGATGAAAAATAAATTACTTCCAATAATGGATGAAATCTAAGATTCCATCACAAAATAATGTTAACTTCATATTTTTTTATTAAAATAATTTAATTTAATTATTAAAAAAACTAATTTAATTATATTTTGTAAAGATTAATTTGTAAGAATTTAAAAAAAATCTATTTTTTTTATTTTTTTATTTTTTTATTTAAAAAAATTAATTTAATTATTTTATATTAAAATTAATTTAATCATTTTGTTTATCTTATCTTTCAATTCTTTTAATTTATTTATTAATCAAATAATAAAATATCACATTACCTCTTTCTTTCTATCGCATACCAAACAAAGTAATGGCATTTCATTTTCTTTTTCATTCTTTTTTTTTATTTTATTAAAAATTATTCTATCCAACCAAACGGACCCAAGACTTCATGGAGTCTTCCGTCAATAGCCAATAAAGTGGAGAAGAAATTGGCGCAAAAAGCAGAGAAATCAAAGAAAATTAATGTAAAAGTTGACAATTCCCCTGCTTCTTCTAAGTCTTCTTCAACCTAATTTCTAGACTCTATTATCAAAAGGTTTATTAAAAAGTAAACACTCATTATTCCTCAAGTCGTTCAATTCTGTCATTAATTACATGATCCGCTTATGAAACAATGTAAATTTTTTTATTAAACTCGCCACAATATAATATCATTTAAATTTTTTATATAAAATGGTTAATTTTTTATATTTTAATTTATTTATTAATCAAATAATAAAATATCACATTACCTCTTTCTTTTTATCGCATACCAAACAAAGTAATGGCATTTCATTTTCTTTTTCATTCTTTTTTTTTTATTTTATTAAAAATTATTCTATCCAACCAAACGGACCCAAGATTTCATGGAGTCTTCGGTCAATAGCCAATAAAGTGGAGAAGAAATTGGCGCAAAAAGCAGAGAAATCAAAGAAAATTAATGTAAAAGTTGACAATTCCCCTGCTTCTTCTAAGTCTTCTTCAACCTAATTTCTAGACTCTATTATCAAAAGGTTTATTAAAAAGTAAACACTCATTATTCCTCAAGTCGTTCAATTCTGTCATTAATTACATGATCCGCTTATGAAACAATGTAAATTTTTTTATTAAACTCGCCACAATATAATATCATTTAAATTTTTTATATAAAATGGTTAATTTTTTATATTTTAATTTATTTATTAATCAAATAATAAAATATCACATTACCTCTTTCTTTCTATCGCATACCAAACAAAGTAATGACATTTCATTTTCTTTTTTATTCTTTTTTTTTATTTTATTAAAAATTATTCTATCTAACCAAACGGACCCAAGACTTCATAGAGTCTTCCGTCAGTAGCCAATAAAGTGGAGAAGAAATTGGCGCAAAAAGCAGAGAAATCAAAGAAAATTAATGTAAAAGTTGACAATTCCCCTGCTTCTTCTAAGTCTTCTTCAACCTAATTTCTAGACTCTATTATCAAAAGGTTTATTAAAAAGTAAACACTCATTATTCCTCAAGTCGTTCAATTCTGTCATTAATTACATGATCCGCTTATGAAACAATGTAAATTTTTTTATTAAACTCGCCACAATATAATATCATTTAAATTTTTTATATAAAATGGTTAATTTTTTATATTTTAATTTATTTATTAATCAAATAATAAAATATCACATTACCTCTTTCTTTCTATCGCATACCAAACAAAGTAATGACATTTCATTTTCTTTTTTATTCTTTTTTTTTTATTTTATTAAAAATTATTCTATCCAACCAAAGGGACCCAAGACTTCATAGAGTCTTCCGTCAGTAGCCAATAAAGTGGAGAAGAAATTGGCGCAAAAAGCAGAGAAATCAAAGAAAATTAATGTAAAAGTTGACAATTCCCCTGCTTCTTCTAAGTCTTCTTCAACCTAATTTCTAGACTCTATTATCAAAAGGTTTATTAAAAAGTAAACACTCATTATTCCTCAAGTCGTTCAATTCTGTCATTAATTACATGATCCGCTTATGAAACAATGTAAATTTTTTTATTAAACTCGCCACAATATAATATCATTTAAATTTTTTATATAAAATGGTTAGTTTTAAGGCATAATTAAGATTTAAAAAAAAATTGATAATTAATTATTTTATTGTTTTCGTTAGTACCTCTACATTAAAAACTATTTCAACAAGAGTTCTTAAATTACTCAATCACTAGAGAATTATGTTCATCCATCCAAACAGTGTTCGGTTGAAATACATTTTGATTATGTTTGGTGCAAAGATTACTGGCTTTCGGTACAAAATTAATTGCCTAAACATTTAAATATTGATTCCCTGGAAAAATAATGAAAAGTGTCTTTGCTTTAAACAGAAAACTAAAATTACCTTTGGTGGTACGGTCTATTAATTTTTTTTTCTGAAAATATTTTTTAAAGTAGAATAAAAACAAAAAGTATCTAAAAAAGTGCTTTTAAAAAATAATTATTGATATTTTTATAATTTTAAAATAAATTCTATCAAAGTTATTAAACCAAATCAAGATAATATTATAAGTATAGAAAATCAAATTTGAAAATCCATATATAATACTTATATTCAACTATACTAATTTTGTGTAAAAATAAATATGAATAAGTTTTTAACTTTACAAAATAAATGTCTTTTTTAAATAATGAAAATTTTTCAATAAAAAAATATTTTTTAAAAATTAAAATAAAAGAATAAAAATTAAAAATGTGTTTACAAAGTATACGCACGCTTAAAATTCTATATGTATTTGTGGGAATAAGCGATCGACCCATGTTATATGGATAACCAATTACTAAGGGAAGATAAGATTTTCAAAAAATATTAATACAAAACATATACCGGATATGATAAAATTAATTTCTAAGTGAAGTTTCTTGAAAAATTTGAAGAAATTTGTATCCCAAACAACGCCTTAAATTAAACCGGAACGAAGGCTTCGTCATTTAATAAAGCTTCTGCTGCTCTTCTCCCGGAGATTAAGGCAACATCAGATGTGGCTGAGGTCAAATAATCCCCGCACACATACAAACCCGGATCAACTCTTATGAACATCTATGAACTGTAAAACCTTCGGGAACAGAGTTATGTTCCTGTTTATGATAAACTTGATACTTATGAGTTATGAAACTTGTATTAAGACAATTTTTTATTTATTTGAAGACATTGAGATTTTATATAGTCCTCTTAGAAACAAAAATTTATCCATCTATACCATTTATATCTGTACCAACTTGATTTGAAAATAAATTATTTCACAAAACAAACATATTTTTTAAATAATAAAAATTTATCAATAAAAATAAATTTTAAATGAAAATTATAAATGTTTTTACAATGCATACCCAACCTCAAAATCCTATATGTATTTGTGGGAATAAGTGACCCATGTTATATGGATAACCAATTACCAAGGGAAAACAAGATTTTTAAAAAATATTAACAAGAAATGTAAAGACAAGCAACATTCTAATAGATGCAGATCTCCAACCACAGATAGGTGACTTTGGTCTTTCAAGGACTAATGAGCATGGGATCTATAAACAAACAACCCATATAGTAGGAACATTAGGGTACATGGCTCCTGAGCTCACAAGAACTGGAAAAGCAACGACAAGCACAGATGTATATAGATATGGCATACTCATTATGGAAGTAGCTTGTGGAAGAAGGCCAATAGAGCCCCAGAAGAATGCTGGGGAATTGGATTGGTAGACTGGGTCATGGAACTACATTCTAGTGGGGAGATCACCAGAGCTATTGATCCCAGTTTGGATGTGTATGACAAAGATAAAGCTGAGCTTGTGCTCAAGTCGGTGATTGCTTTGTTCTCATCCCCATCCTGGTTGCAGGTAAAAAATGAGAATCACCAAGATTGGTCAAGCACACAACATATTTTAAGTCTGTAAAGCAAACTATTATAGAAACGAAGGGGACAACAGTTCATCCTTCTATCATGATAAACTACTAGAGAAACATTGAAATATATTGGAAAAAAAAAGTAAAATAATAAATCTCAGATATCTTAAAAGAGCATGCCTGTTTAAAATAATGTGATGCTCAAGTAGTTCCAGACTTCCAGTAACAGCTTGACATAATCACATATTTACATGAGTTGATTTAGATTTAGTTGATTTTTATCATTTGAAATTTCTCCTTTAGCCTCCTTATCTGCAGAACCACCATCAAGTTGGATAACAGAGAGGATATTAGATAATTGCATTGTCTAAAAGTAATTCATGCGGAGAAAAGCATATAACAAATGAAATACCCTCTTCAGCACATTCTTTGTATCTTTCTTCTGCTGGCGTAATGAAATTTGCATATTAGTTATGTTAAAAACATTATCCAGGTCATCTCCAAAAGCAGGTTCTAAGTTTTTCTAAAGATGTGCAGGCAACTTGTCCACAACGGGCATCAAGAGGAAACAATTGAACTGCGAAGCATAGATGCAAGCAACACAGAAAAGATAGAAAAAAGAAGAAGAGGGCGAATAATTCTAAATTATAGATATAAATTTATCATGACAAGGCTAAATAGATGCATGATCAGAATTTCAACATATCACCACGTACAATTGTAGTTGTAACTAACCTGAATAAGAAATATCAAGAAAATGAAAGGAAAAATACTTACAAACATGGTGTTATATTAACCGACAAATAACAATTTCTAGAATTAATACTTGCAACCTTATGCTGCAGGCTATCTCACTCTCAAGCATGGTGTTCAAGAAATTTTTTGGCTAGATATTTCCCTTCGCCTCAGGAATTATTACTCATGACAAAATATTGCAAAACAACACATTTATGGATAATCATAAAGGCCATCTTATCCATTTTCCTTCAGGGATTTGAGAAAATCCCTTGAGAGTACAAGGGCATAACTAGCCTTCCCAACCATCTTGGGGGATGGGGATAAAGTAATTTTTCATTAACTTCATGAAATAACAGAGAAAAAATACAAAGAGATGTCCATCAACATACAAGACAATCCTCTCCCCCCCTCGATCTCTTCATGAAAGGAAAAAAAAAACACAAAAGCTAAAATGACAATCCATCCGAAGGTTCTCCATCTTTTATAAATTAATGTGAACTTCATAACATTGCAGAATAATTATCATCCCATTTCTCCAAACTGCATCTTTACAATGCAGCCAACTATAGACAAAGAAAAAGTAACTGCTTTAAACTACAATATAGCAGGAATTATAATTAATTGAATTTCTATAAGGATGTTTGGGAGGTAGAAGAGGAAGGGAAGGCAAGGTAAAGAAAGGAATTCAAATAAAGTATAAGAAGAGTGAAGAGAGGAAATGGAACGCCAAATTAAAGAAAATTAAAAATATGAAAGATGAATGATATTGAAAAGTTAAGTGAATCCTTCCTAATAAAATAACTCTCTTCTCCATTCTACTCAATCCTGACATACCTAAGAGGGTTTTCTTCTGCCAAACTAGGGTCAGTATCAGAGAGAAGATAATACAAAGGGACTTCACATTCAGGGTCGTGTTAAGTGGTGGGTCCCTCCAACATAGGAGGGCCCACACCTTGAAATATTGGCAAAAGGCAGCATAAATGTTTGACTCCAAGATGCAAGAAGAGAAATTGAAACTTGCAAGAAGGAAGAAGAAAAGCAGCTGCACGCGGAAATATTAGGCACCGAAAAGGGAAGCCGAAAATAAAGGTAGGCACCGAATTCTTTTGTCAAATATTGTAGGCATCTCCTCAGCTATAAATAGGCAAGGAATGCAACGGGAGAAACACACCAAAGCAGAAGAAATACAGGCAATAGCCTGAGGAGCCAGAGAAGTTCTCTGAGGAAAAAATATGGGAGAGTTTTGTGTAAAATTTGGGAAAAAGTTCCCAAATAGTGAGTGACAAAATAGTGAGAAAATACTTTCGGGGTATTATGGAAACACTTTGTGAGCCACTATTTTGATTAGATCTCTGTTGTAGCCTCTAGATTTATTTTAGGGAAGACTCTCATTGTACCTGCTATTTTATAGTGGAAGATTTATTCGGATTTGATCCCGTGGACGTAGCCTAAAATTCAAAGGTGAACCACGTTAATTTTCTGGTGTTATTTTTGTTGATAATTCCGCATTTATTTCTTGCTGGTATACCCGCTGTGCCCAACAAGTGGTATCAGAGCCTTGGTGGTTATTCCTTTAAAATTCTTAGTATGCTCTGTGGTTGCAGTATTGACTGATCTTCCACATCAGAAAAGATTTTATTGGAATTACTGTTGGCTGAAGGAAGCTGTACGGGCACTGTTCATACGTACTGTTACTATTCATACGTACGATACTATTCATACATACGGAGGTACTGTTCATACGTACGGTACTATTTATACTGCCTAAAATGGAGGCAAAGACCAGCAAGATGATCAACTTAAATGGCACAAACTACCACATCTGGAGAAATAAGATGAAAGATCTCCTGTTTGTGATGAAATTCCATCTACCGGTGTTTACTACAACTAAACCCGTAGCCAAATCTGATGAAGATTGGAAATTTGAGCATGAGCAGGTGTGTGGATTCATCCGACAGTTCGTCGAAGATAATGTGTACAATCACATTTGCAATGAGACTCATGCACAAACCCTGTGGCAGAAGCTGGAAGAGCTGTATGCTTCAAAAATCGGCAACAACAAATTGTTTTATTTAACAAAACTGATGCACGTGAAATACCGAGAAGGTACTTCTGTAGCAGATCACTTGAACGAGATGCAAGGGATCGTGGACCAGTTGTCGGGGATGGGCATAAAGTTTGACGAAGAAGTACTCGCTCTCATGGTGCTCGCCTCCCTACCAGAGTCATGGGAGACTTTGAAGATCTCAATTACCAACTCAGCGCCAAACGGTGTCGTGAGTATGGAATCTGTTAAAAGCGGTATTTTGAATGAAGAGATGAGAAGAAGATCACAATATTCAACCTCTTCAGCACAATCAGATGTTCTGGTTACAGAATCCAGAGGGAGGAGCCAGTCTAGGCATACAAAGCATAGAGATAAAAGCAGAGGAAAGTCAAACAAATATGCCAACATTGAATGCCATTACTGCAAGAAGAAAGGGCATATCAGAAGATTCTGCCGAAAGTTCAAGCAAGACAAGAACAAAAGCAAGGAAGTGAAGAAAGATGACAGCAGTGATGATGAACAGACAAATGCCATAGACGAATTCAATGTCATTTATGATGATGATATTGTCAATCTGACAACCCATGAGACCAGTTGGGTGATTGACAGTGGAGCTACCATTCATGCCACACCTCGTAGAGAATTCTTCTCATCTTACACAGAAGGAGATTTCGGTGTTGTTAAGATGGGAAATGACAACTTACTAAAAGTTGTTGGCAGAGGAGATATCTGCTTGGAGACGATGAATGGCACCAGATTAGTACTGAGTGATGTCAGGCATATTCCAGATATTCGCCTGAATCTGATTTCCACCGGCAAACTTGATGATGCAGGCTCCTGCAACATGTTCATGAATGGCCAATGGAAACTCACTAAAGGTGCTATGGTGGTGGCCAGAGGTAGAAAAGACTCAACGTTGTATGTTATGCATACAAAGCTCTCCAACGATGCTGTGAATGCTGTGGAGAAAGAAAATACAGTTGAATTGTGGCACAGGAGACTTGGCCACATGAGTGAGAAAAATATGACACGTTTGGCCAAGAAGAAAATGCTCTCTAGAATGGATCAAGTACATTTGGAGAAATGTGCTAATTGCTTGGCGGGAAAGCAGAACAGAGTTGCTTTCAAGAGTTCTCCTCCTTCCAGAATGAAGAATGTGTTGGATCTGGTACATTCAGATCTGTGTGGACCAATGCCAAAGTCACTTGGTGGTGCTCAATACTTTGTGACTTTCATTGATGATCATTCTAGGAAAACGTGGACATATATTTTGAAGACAAAAGATCAGGTGTTAGATGTCTTCAAACAGTTCCATACCTCAGTTGAGAGACAGACTGGGAAAAAGTTAAAATGCATCCGGACAGACAATGGTGGAGAGTATACTGGACCATTTGATACTTATTGTAAAGTGCATGGTATTCGGCATCAGATGACGCCTCCAAAAACACCGCAGTTAAATGGCTTAGCTGAGAGGATGAATAGAACTTTGATGGAGAGAGTCAGATGTTTACTCTCACATGCAAAGTTATCCAAAATTTTTTGGGGTGAAGCCTTGCTGACAACTGTACACGTGTTGAATTTATCACCGTGTGTTCCTCTTCAGTACGATACACCAGAGAATGTGTGATCAGGAAAGGATGTTTCCTATGATTCCCTGCGGGTGTTTGGCTGCAAAGCTTTCGTGCATATCCCTAAGGATGAGAGAGCCAAACTTGATGTCAAGACACGACAGTGTGTATTTATTGGCTATGGTCAAGATCAATTTGGCTATAGATTCTATGACCCGGTCCAGAAAAAGCTCATTAGAAGCCGTGATGCTGTGTTTGTTGAAGATCAGACCATTGAAGACATAGACAAAATGGAGAAGGATGTTCCTGATTCCAATGGCGACTCAACAAACTTGAGATTAGTTCCTCCAACAGTGGTGCCGAGGCAAGTTGGAGATGACGATCAGCCTGATGATGCTCCCATAGAGGCTGAATCAGAAGATGATGATGATGCTCACCATCAACTACCTACACATGTGCCTTCCCCAGATCGATTGAGGAGAAGTAGTAGAATAAGACAAACTTCTACTAGATATCCTGATGATGAGTATGTAACACTCACTGACGGGGGAGAACCTGATAGCTTTGAAGAAGCTATGGAAGATGAGCATAAACAGAAGTGGAGAGAAGCCATGCAAGATGAAATGAAGTCCTTGCGTGAGAACAAAACATTTGAACTGATGAAATTGCCAAATGGCAAGAGAGCTTTGAAAAATAAATGGGTGTTCAGAATCAAGCATGATGAACATAGTCTCCACCCGAGATTCAAAGTTAGGCTGGTTGTTAAAGGATTCAACCAAAGAAAAGGCGTTGATTTTGATGAGATTTTCTCACCAGTTGTGAAAATGACATCCATCCGTACAGTTCTAGGCTTAGCAGCGAGCCTTGACTTGGAGATTGAACAGATGGATGTGAAAACTGCCTTCCTTCATGGTGATTTGGAGGAAGAGATATACATGGAGCAGCCAGAGGGTTTCAAGCAGAAAGGAAAAGAGGATTATGTTTGTAGACTGAAGAAAAGTCTATATGGCTTGAAACAGGCACCAAGACAATGGTATAAGAAGTTTGAGTCTGTTATGGGGGAGCAAAGTTACAGGAAGACTACTTCAGATCATTGTGTCTTTGTGCAGAATTTCTCTGATGATGATTTTATTATCCTTTTGTTGTATGTGGATGATATGCTGATAGTTGGCCGGAATGTTTCCAGAATCAATTGTTTGAAAACACAATTGAGCAAGTCTTTTGCCATTAAGGACTTGGGGCCAGCAAAGCAGATTCTTGGCATGAAGATTACCAGAGATAGATGCGCCAAGAAAGTGTGATTGTCACAAGAGAAGTACATTGAGAAAGTACTTTAGAGGTTTAGTATGGATAAGGCTAAAACGGTTAGTTGTCCTCTTGCTAATCACTTTAGACTAAGTTCTAAACAGAGTCCCTCTACAGATGAGGAGAAGGAAGAAATGGACAAGGTTCCATATGCTTCAGCAGTTGGAAGTTTGATGTATGCCATGGTATGTACACGACCAGATATTGCTCACTCGGTTGGAGTAGTGAGCCGGTTCCTTTCTAATCCAGGTAAGGAACATTGGGCTGCAGTGAAATGGATTTTCAGGTATCTTCGTGGTACTTCCAAAATATGTTTATGTTTTGGAGATACCAAGCCTGTGTTAGTCGCTTACACAGATGCAGATATGGCTGGTGATGTAGATTCAAGAAAGTCTACTTCGGGTTATCTGATTACATTTGCAGGGGGAGCTGTGTCATGGCAATCAAAATTGCAAAAGTGTGTTGCTCTGTCGACTACCGAAGCAGAGTTTATTGCAGCAACAGAAGCGTGCAAGGAGCTGCTGTGGATGAAGAAGTTCTTAAATGAACTTGATTTTCAACAAGACAGATATCAACTGTTTTGTGATAGCCAGAGTGCTATTCATCTTGGGAAGAATTCCTCCTTTCATTCAAGATCCAAGCATATTGATGTGAGATATCATTGGATCAGGGATGTATTGGAGAAGAAGCTACTACAGCTTGAGAAGATCCATACTGATGAAAATGGATCAGACATGTTGACAAAGATTCTACCAAGAGATAAGTTTGAGTTCTGTCGATTAGCTGCAGGAATGGTGGAGCCCTCTATGTAGTCGGGAGGGGGAGATTTGTTAAGTGGTGGGTCCCTCCAACATAGGAGGGCCCACACCTTGAAATATTGGCAAAAGGCAGCATAAATGTTTGACTCCAAGATGCAAGAAGAGAAATTGAAACTTGCAAGAAGGAAGAAGAAAAGCGGCTGCACGCGGAAATATTAGGCACCGAAAAGGGAAGCCGAAAATAAAGGTAGGCACCGAATTCTTTTGTCAAATATTGTAGGCATCTCCTCAGCTATAAATAGGCAAGGAATGCAACGGGAGAAACACACCAAAGCAGAAGAAATACAGGCAATAGCCTAAGGAGCCAGAGAAGTTCTCTGAGGGAAAAATAGGGGAGAGTTTTGTGTAAAATTTGGGAAAAAGTTCCCAAATAGTGAGTGACAAAATAGTGAGGAAATACTTTCGGGGTATTATGGAAACACTTTGTGAGCCACTATTTTGGTTAGATCTCTGTTGTAACCTCTAGATTTATTCTAGGAAAGACTCTCATAGTACCTGCTATTTTATAATGGAAGATTTATTCGGATTTGGTCCCGTGGACGTAGTCTAAAATTCAAAGGTGAACCACGTTAATTTTCTGGTATTATTTTTGTTGATAATTCTGCATTTATTTTTTGCTGGTATACCCGCTGTGCCCAACAGGTCGTACTTCATGTGGAGGGTAACGGGTCCCTTAGCTTAGTGCAGCCATCGACGTGGTTGAACTGAAACCCCATGAGGGATTCGACGAGGGCGCTCTTGCAGTCTAGTGGTTGGCCACCGCCGCCGTCGACGCTTGGAACGGCATCTCAAACTCTACTTCGCCGAAATCTCAGGTTAGGTTTTCCTAAAATTCCTCTCTAATGATTTGCTACACCACTTGGACTTGCCTTCACCGCATTGTTCACCGTCTTTTGCTTATTCCAAATATTCCATTTAGTGCTTCCAGCCTTATGCATCAACTTGACATTCTTTCCCTTTAACTTGGCTAGCCTTATCGCATCAAGAATCGTAGTAGGATGAAATAATTTGACTCCTACTGCTATCTCTTCTTTCAACCCAGCAACATAACAACTGACTGTGTACGCTTCTGACAACTCCAATTTACTTATCAGATTATCAAATGCATTCTGGTAATCCTACACTCTGCCACTTTGTTTCAACTGCTTAAGTTCTTCCATGGATCCTCAAACATAGTTCTGAATCTAATCTTAATGGCCTCAACAAACATGCCCTACCGGCAAAGGCCTCGTTGTACGCTTTGTAAAGCCGCGATTGGTTATCGCATTGTTTGGCTCCTACAGCAAACAGACCAAAGTCTTTCATCATCTCACGCCTTTCCAAATTGTAACGGCATGGTTGCTTTCAAATTTCATACTACTGATCCTTTCTCCATTTTTTCAATCAAAAATGAAAAATAAAGTTCAAAATATTATTTACTTCGCCAATAATTAGTTAATAAATTAATCATCCGTTTAATTGATGATAACAATAATGATCATCACCAAAAAAAAAAATGTTATATTACTGATAATAACAAAAGTTAAAAACGTATATAATTCGTTTGAGGTTTTAAATTTGAACTTGTTATTGTGTAAAAAAAATTATGAATAATAATATTAGTTAAATAATTAAAATATGGAAAACTGCCCAAATTTATATATACTTGATTCAATTAATATAAAACACTTGATTTTAAATAATATTAATTCCACATTATGAAGACCCGTAATATGTTAAATCATTGCAAGTGCATACATTTGAGTCTAAAAAGAAAATCATTAAAGACCAATTACACTTAAAATTTTTAAGAGTATATAGTGACATTTTTATTAAATTACAACCATAATTTATTTTGTTTAAAAGGAACCATATTTTATAATTGCGTATTATGCCTTTTTTTTAATTTATTTAGGTGTCTTTTTTTAGGAATATCTTGTATTTGGTACTCTTTATTGTATTATAAAATAGATCCAACAAAAAAAGTTAATTTAGGAGAAATTCTCTCACAAAACTTATTTTTTTTCAAAAATAATTGTTACTTCTTTCTTTTTTGGACAGAATTACTTCTTTCACAAGTTTGCATCTTTGTATGTTTTATATTGTAATCTTTAACAATAGTAGTCTTGTTATGTTTTTCAAAGACTAGGGGTGTCTACCCGATCAATCAAGTTAAATTAGGTCAAGCTTTTTGGATTGGGTTTAAAATTATTTTTTAAGTTGGGTCAGTTCTTAAAATAAACATTGGGTTTTCTCAACTTGACCCGTCTTTCTTTTTATTTTTTATTTTATTATTATATTTTATGTCTGTCCAAAAAAAAATTATTATACTTTATCTGTCTCAATCCTCATTGGTTCATGGGTAGTACCGTGGCTGAATTTTTCTTCCGTAGCTTTCACTTGTGATGTTCCAAATCCTTTGAAAGCCATTGATCATTATATCACAATTTTTTTTTGAGAAAATGTTTGATTATCATATTATTTTTTTAAAAATAATTTATTATATTATTATTAAATTTTTATTTTTATATTTAATTCACATAAAATATTTTTTAGAATATAATTATATTTTAAAAAATACTCTCAAAGAAAAACTTTTAAAATAAAAAATAATAAAAAATAAGATAATAAAAAAAAGTAAATAAAGAAATAAAATTTTTTCTTGACTAAAAAAAGAAAGAAAAAAAATGAGTTTTCTTCTTTAGAATTTAAAGTTTTAGAATTTAAAAATTAAGATTTAGAAGATAGAGTTTAAAATTTAGGAGTTATGATTTAAGATTTAGAGATTATGGTTTAGAGTTTATAATTCAACAGTTAGAATTTATGAATTCGGGTTTGGGGTTTAAGGTTTAGAGATTAAAATTTTGGTTTAAAGTTTTAAAATTTAAAATTTAAAGGTTAGATGTGAGGGTTTAGAATGTAAGAGTCAGGGATTAAAGTTTAAGATTTAAAATTAAAAGGTTAGGGTTTAAAGTTTAGATGTTAGTTTTAAAGTTTAAGGACAATTTGATAATTTTATATATAAAAGAATTTATTCCCATAAAAAACTTTTATTCTCAGGATGAAAATAAAAGATTAAGAATAAAGTTGAAAGTCTTCATAATTTTTCATTTCAGAGATAACAGATTCTCGAAAATGAATTTTTATTTTTAATACTAAATTTGAGAACAAAAGTTTCCATCCTCATCTTATAAAAAATTTATACTATCTACGGTTGTCTACCTGATCAATCAAGTCAAATCAGGTTGGACTTTTTGGGTTGGATTTGAAATTATTTTGTAGGTTGGGCCAGGTCTTAAAATAAACATTGAATTTTTTTAGCCTGGTCCGTCTTTCTTTTTATTTTATTTATTTCATTATTATATTTTATCTATCTCAATTCTCATTGGTTCATAGGTGGTACCGTGGTTGGATTTTTCTTGTGTAGCTTTAACTTGTGACGTTCCAAACTCTTTGAAAGCCATTGATCATTGTATTGCACAGCTTTGAGACTACTTTTCTCTTTTTCTTTTTTCAATTAATCTGGCCAACCTAACTCAGATATCTCGGGGGTTCAAAAGAGTCTTAAGCTATACAAGATGTAGTACTGTTGAACTAAGACTATGCCTCTTTTTTAAAAGCTTGATTTTATTCGAGCTGGCTATAAAATTAAGTACAAATTTAGTCTAACTTGATTTATGGACACTGTTACAAAAGATTACACTTTTAAGATTGTTCAAAAAATGAATTTAATTTTAGAAAAAAAAACTCAACTAATCCTTGTAGATAAAAGAATAAAAAAAAATAGAAAGCTCTCATGGTTAAAGGTAACTATAATTAAGCAATATAAAAATGAGTCATGTTTATCTTTTCTCTTTTTACTCAAAGTTGATCAATTAAAAGAAGTTCAACTGATGGAAGAGCCCACGGTACTCCATTTCCAGGTTTAAAAAAACTAAGTGAATTATTAGAAGTAGTTAGCTAAAATGTTATATATTAATCGAAGAGATATAATTTTTAATTGAAGGCAAAAATGCATTAAAAATAATTGAGAAAAAACTAATATAAGTAGGTGTAATTTCTCCTTTTTTTAAAAAAAAATTGAATTTTATTCTCATTGAAAAATATCAAATTTGTATCATGATCACAAGCAATTGTATGATTCGTGAAAATTGAAATTTGATGGATAGAATAAAGAAAAATTCAAAAAGACTTAATCCCTTATCTTTATGTTCCAAGAACAACACGAAAATACATACCAAAATATTACAAATAAGGACTAATTTAGCAAGTAACACCGAAAGATTAAAAGCACACACTTGTACTAAAAAGAAGACAAAAACATGAAAATACAACACAACAAAACGCATCCCTTTATTTTATTTTTTTCTTTTAATACTTCTAGAGATATGTTTTGCGTATTGTGTCCAAAGCACAACATAGGATCCGGGGGCATATCTAAGATATAAATTGATACGAGTGACAATGTGGATGTAGCCCCTCTCCTTTCATAACCTGTTAGACTCTACTGAACCCACTAGAAAGAAAGGAATTTCTTATTAAATTTAATTCCCTAGTGACTTCCACCATACTCATTCTTTCTTTTGGTGTTTCCACCGAACAAGAAAGTCCAATCCTAAATAGAGAAAATAAGCATTTCTCTATATTAGGATGTATCAGTGTCGTGTTCTCCCATTGTTCTCTTGATGCTTCCACTATCTGTTCTGTTTCGCTAGGGAGAATAGCTGGGTTCACAATTTGCAAAAGATTATTAGGAAATGCACTTTCCACGTAGTTGTGGAGATTTTGACCGTCTTTGAACTTATCTTCTGTTGGTCTTCTTCCAGTTAACATTTCCAAAACAAGAATCCCAAAACTGTACATGTCACCCTCTATTGACACCGCAAAACCCATTCCATATTCTGAAAGTGTAAATTTATTAATGCTCATAATTACAATATCAACCCAAAATGAAAGGAAAATTCTAAAAGAAAAAGGAATTATTACGACTTTATAGGTAAAACAATATTAAATTATACCTTGAGGAGCATAGCCAATAGTACCCTTTATTCCAGATGTGCTGCTTTGCTTATTAGAGATGCCATTAATTATAGGAAGCAGTCTTGCTAGTCCAAAATCACTCACATGAGCAACCATGTCGCCATCAAGAAGGACATTGCTCGGCTTTAAATCACAATGAACAATGGGTTGCTCGCATTCGTAGTGAAGATAATGTAATGCAGAAGCAACATCCGTAACAATAGTTAATATCTGATCAAGGAGAAAAGTTCTTGGATGATTTGCATTTTTCGTAATTGGATGCAACCATTTTTCTAAGCTTCCATTTGCCATGTACTCAAAAACTAGAGCTTTAAATTCCTGTCCCTTGTAATCTGTGCTGGAGCAACATGTTAAAACCTTTACTAGATTTCGTTGCCTTATATTTCTAAGTGCATTACATTCAGCCACGAAACTCTTGTGAGCTCCCTTGATGTGAAGATTGAGTACCTTTATTGCAACAACTTCTTGAGAGTCGATACTTCCCTTATACACAGAGCCAAAACTTCCAGATCCTATCAAGTTGTTGGCTGAGAACCCGTCAGTGGCATTGTGTAAACTTTGGTATGACACTTTGGAAAGAAGGTCAATTGTTGGTGACTTTGAAGATGATTTCCTGTTTCTTTTTCTCATATGATAAATGGCAACAATCGATGACAATAGAAGAAAAAAAGCAACCACACAACTTATCACTGTCACCAACTTAAAACTGTGGTGTTTTCTTTTTTTCATAACTTTCGAAGGGCATGGTGGTAGCTTCAGCTCTAAGATACCTCCACAAAGCTTACTATTGCCAGCTACTGATATTGCACTTGCATTGCCAAAAACACCTTTCCTTGGTACCTCACCGTCCAATATGTTAAAAGAAGCATTCAAGTATGTCAAAACAAAAATATCCTGCAAGCCTTTTGGAATTGATCCGGACAAGTTATTTCGTGACAGATCTACATACCGAAGACCTTTCAATGAAGCCAAAGATGAAGGAATGGTTCCTTGGAAGGAATTCCCTTGTAAATAGAGGTACTCCAAGCTTATGCAGTCTCCAATGGCTCCAGGAATCTGCCCGGAGAGATGATTTTGAGAGATGTCTAACTTACCAACATTTTTTAACTTGCCCACCTCGGCATGGAGATTGCCATTGAATGAGTTATGTGACAAGTTTAGTAGGATTGATAAAGACGAAAGACCAATGACCTCTACTGGTATATCTCCAGTAAGATTGTTTTGTGAGAGGTCTAGGTATTGTAAACTTCGGCATTTCCCAACACTGGGAGGAATATGTCCTTCTAACATATTACGTGACAAATCCAATAGCGATAATTGACTAAGGTTGCCTATGACAGATGGTATTTCTCCCGATAGTTTGTTTCCCATTAGATATAATCTTTGCATATTTTGAAACTTTCCAAAGGTAGCTGGGATGACCTCAGTAAAATAGTTATTGTCCGTCGCGAAGATGATCAAGTTTATGAGATTTCCTAATGTTGCAGGAATTTTCCCAAATATCTTATTACTACCAAGGTATAGGTTAGTGAGTTGGGTGGACAAATTGCCTATAGTATTAGGTAACTGACCTCCAAAATTATTAGCAGGCATATCTAGAATTTTTAAGTTACTACAGTTTACCAGAGATGATAAGAACTTCAAGTCTTTAGATGAATTACTACCCAGGTTATTAAAACCTATTAGTAGAATGGAGAGGTATTGCAGCTTTCCAAGACTTGGAACTTGTCCTAAAAAATGGTTATGAGAGATTTCAAGTATTTGAAGCATAGATGCATTTGGGATGGAAGATGGGATAGGACCTGAGATTTGATTTCCTCCAATTTCCAACAGTTGGAGATTAGGGAGGGTAAGGAACATGTTGGCTGGGAGTGAGCCATTAAATTGATTGAGTACTGTTACAATTTCAGTGAGAGATGACATATTGTAAAGAGAACGAGGAAGCATACCAGAAAATTTGTTGATAGCTACTTTCAATTGTGTCAGATTTTTCAGAAGGCCTATTTCTTCTTGTATATTTCCCTCCAAGTGATTATATTCGATAGAAAGAATTCGAAGGGAAGAAAGATTCCACATAGAAGTTGGGATTCGTCCTGATAAACTATTTATTGAAAGATGTAATTCTTCAAGCTTCTTGAGAAAACCAATCTCCGTTGGTATTCTGCCAGTAAGATTATTTCTAGTAAAATCTAAGTGCCTGAGTTCAGAGCAACTTGTGATGTTGATAGGAATTTCGCCAACCAATGTATTATTGACAAGAGAAAGCATCTTCAGTCGAAATAAACGACCCAACTCTTGTGGGATTTCCCCGTGGAAGCTATTGTTCTGGAGTATGATGCTTCTCAGAAAGGAGAGATTGCCAATGTGAGGTGATAAAAATCCATGCAAGAGATACCCACCTAAGTTCAACTCTGTAACTCTTTGGTGCCTACGGCCACAAGTGATTCCATGCCAGTTGCAGAAGTGAATAGAACCGTTCCAAGAGGTTAAAATTTTGTATGGGTCATCAGATATTGATTCCTTGAATTTGAGTAAGGCCAAATAATCGGTCTGGTTTCCTAATGTAGAAGCAGCACTGCAAGGTTGAAACCATAGTGAGTATAAAGTAAAGTGAAGAAGCAATATGAGCCTTGGGAGAGTCAAAGGCTTCATTTGGTTAAAGGTAGAGGTGATATACTTTGAAAGCTATGGCAAAGATTTCAGAAGAAGAAGCACATTCCTTATTGTCTCTCTGATTGCTGATATATATAATGTTTGTATGGATTCGAAGTGTTGTCTATAAAGTCAAAGTCAATCGGGCACTAGATATTGTCTCAAAGTATTATCCTTGAAGTCAAAGTCCATCAGGCACTAGTTGTTGTCTCCATTTGATCCATACTATGAGAATAATAATTACTTTATGTAAAATTAATGCTATTTTTTTTATATAAAATATTACAATATAGAAAACGATATTTCAATAGAAGTTAAGTAAACCACTAGCTAAATTTTCTTAATTCAATTGAACATTCATGTCAAATATAGTGGAGAATAAATTGACGATATAATGGAGAAGAAATTAGTGCAAAGAGAGAAAAAATCAAAGATAATGGGTTTAAAATTGACAATTCACTACTTCTTGCAAGTGTTCTTCAACCTAATTTCTAGACTCTATCATCAAAAGGTTTATTAAAAAAAAGCACTCATTATTTCTCAATTCGTTTAATTCTGTCATTAATTATATATATGATCCATTTACAAAGCAATATGAACGAGTAAAGTTTTTAGTAGACTTGCCACAATAATATCATTTTAAATTTTCCATATAAATAGTTTTAAGAGATTATTAAGATTTTTTTAAATTTTTATAATTAATTATTTTATTTTATTTAGTTAATATCTCTACGTTAAAAACTATTTCAACAAGTGTTCTTAAATTACTCAATAACTAAAGAATCATGTTCATCTATCCAAACAGTGTTTAGTTGAAATACATAACCCTTTCGTGATGTTTGCTACGAAGATTACTAGTTTTCGGTACAAAATTAATTGCCCAAACGTCTAAATATTGATTCCACGAAAAATTGATGAAAAGTGTCTTTGCTATAAACAGAAAACTAAATTACCTTTAGTACAGTTTAAGGAAATATATATTTTAAAACAGAGTGAAAATAAAAAAAATATCTAAAAAAAATGCTTTCAAAAAAATTATTAGTACTATTTTTATAATTTTTTTAAAAAATTCTATCAAAATTATTAAACAAATTTAAAATAATATCATAATTATAAAAATTCAAATTTAAAAATCAATAACATTTATATCTATTTTTACCAACTTGATTTGAAAATAAATTATTTCACAAAACAAATATAATTTTTAAATAATATAAATTTATCAATAAAAATAAATTTTAAATTAAAATTAAAAATGTTTTTACAAATCATACCCAACCTCGAAATCCTATATGTATTTGTGGGAATAAGTGACCCATGTTATATGGATAACCAATTACTAATGGAAAACAAGATTTTCAAAAAATATTAACAAGAAAAAAAAAAAGTATACCAAATATGATAAAAATAAAATTAATTTCTAATTGAAGTTTCTTGAAAGTTTTGAAGAAATTTGTATCCCAAACAACGCCTTAAATTAAACCGGAACGAAGGCTTTATCCTTTAATAAAGCTTCTGCTGCTCTTCTCCCAGAGATTAAGGCACCATCAAATGTGGCTGAGGTCAAATAATCCCCGCACAGATACAAACCCGAATCAACTCTTGGGTTTTTCATCAAATCAGTAGGCGGGCATTGATTTGGTTGTGCAAACCCGACCCGATAAGTTCTCAAGTGCTCCCATCCCGCAACCATTTTCTCCCCGAACCAACCCGACAGCTCCTGCACAACCTTGCCTGCCAAATCATCGTCAGACACGCCCTCAAACAACCCGATCAATGAAACCGATACGAGGGCCTTGTTGGGTGGGCCATATGATGGAGCCACATTGGTAGCGAAAAACATGTTGTTCACAATCCCCTTACCCGACCCGTTTAGAAACAGAACTGGATCCCGAGACGGGATTTGATCCCGGTCCGTAGTAAAGTACAAACAAACGGTGCTCCGAACCGGGCTTTTCTGAACCGGCCAGCTCCTTCCCGCCAACAACTTCGCCGCTTCCGGTTCTTCAACCGCCACAATCACTCCCAGCTCACTCCTCAAAGCTTCTCCGTTCTGCAATCTCACACTCGGCGCTTTGGACTCATCAAGATCGATCGAAACCACTTTCGAGTTCAGTAAGATCGAATCGGACGGCAACCTCGCTGCAAGCTGCTCCGGAATAGCCGATATACCCTTCGCCGGAAGAGTATTGTCGCCGAGAGCTAGACATTTGAAGATAAAATCGAACAGCCTCGACGTCGTTTCGAGCTCTCTGTCGAAAAAGATTCCACCGAAAAATGGCCGGAAGAATCGTCCGATAATGGAATCGGAAAACCCAATGCTCTTCAGTAAATCAATTGTGGGAGCCTCCTCTGCGCTGAAAATTTCTTCGTCGGTTTTGGTTAAGACCCGAATTCTCGTGGACCCAATTAGTAATTTATCAACAACGGTACCAATAGGGTTCGTGAGAGATATGGCAGAGTCCCAGAAATGGCGAAGAGGGTTAGCGACGGTGTGGAATTGGCCATTGTAGAAAATCCGAGCTCCTGAGTAGAACTTCTGGAGATCTAATGCTTGGTAATCGAGGAGTCTTTGGGCTTCTGGGTAAGCAGTGATGAAGATTTGGAAGCCTCGGTCTAGGAGAAATCCGTCGACGAAGTCGGTACGGACACGGCCACCGACGCCGTCAGATGCTTCGAGGAGAAGGAACGGAATATTCTGAGAGTTGAGATGGATTGCGGCAGCTAAGCCGGCGAGACCAGCGCCGATGACGATAACTCCAGTCTTGGGAAGTGAAGGAGTTTGAAGAGGAAGGGTGGTGGGGGAAAGTTGTGGGGAGGATTGGAGTTTGAATCTGAATGATTTTCGGGAGGAAGAGAAGAAGAAGTGGCTTGAGCAAGGGAAGGAGAGGGTGATAGTCATTGGATAAGGTTTTGGATTAAAGGTGGCACAGCACCTTTCAGAAACGGATTCTTACAAATTTCTGACCATGGCTTTCTCTTGAGTTCGCTTAAAATTAGAATTGATCAAAAATTCAATTTTTTTATATTATTAAATTTGTTTTTCTAAATAAATCTCAAATTTTATATAATTTTATTGTTTACAACCTTTCACAAAAAATAATTATTTTACAATAAAATAATATTAATTTTATAAAATTTAAAATTTGTATTGAAATCTATATCTTTTAAAAATAACAAATCAAATAGGTCGACTTTAAATTATATTCGCTAAACTTATGAAAGTTAAAATGCAAAAAAATGACAGAACAAAACATACCATTTTAAGATTACATTTAGATATCATAAATTGCAGAACCTAGAAATCTTAGATACATAAGACGTTGAATGTTCATTAAAGTACAACAATTGGGCCCACAACTGGAAATTCCCAATTGTAGTATGGACAAAATACAACCAATTTCATGTGAATTGAAGTCCATAAATTCTTGATAACTAAAGAATTTCTAATTTCAGATTGAATATCAGCAGATTCTTAAAATACAACCAATTTCATATGAATTGAAGTCCATAAATTCTTGATAACTAAAGAATTTCTAATTTCAGATTGAATATCAGCAGATTCTTCAAAATGAAGGGTCTCCCTAGAAGTGATTGTGGGTGCATTACCAACCATAAGATGGTCAAAGATTTCATTTTCTGGCAACAAACTCTGCCTATTTATACATTCTCCACTTGAATGTCACTGGAAGGCTACTATAAAGCTACTTCAATATATTGCTAGTTCACTCTCTCATGGCCTGCATCTTCAACTATTTAATCACATGGATTTAATTGCCTTTTTTTATGTTGATTGGGATTTAGACCTGGATGACAAGCGTTCTACCTTTGACAGCTATATTTTTCTTGGAGGAATTTTGATTTCTTGGTGTTTAAAGAAAAAACTGGGGTTGCTAGGTCTAGTACTGAGATTGCATACAGCAACCTAGCAAATACAATTGCAGAACTTATGTGAGTTCAGTGATTGCTCAAGGAATTAGATCTTGATGTGGGAAAAATACCATCAATTTACTGTGACAATCTAGGAGCAGTATTACTTACTGCAAATCCTGTCCTGGATACCTGTACGAAGCATTTTGAGTTGAATCTTTTCTTCATCAGAGAAAGGGAAACTCGCAAAGAAATTATAGTCTCCCACGTTTCTTCTCTAGAGCAAGTAGTAAATATTCTAGCAAAAACCTCGTCTAGTAAAATATTTATTTATAATTAGTATAATTTAATTATTTTTATTTAACTGACTGTACATGAGAATTTCTATTTTAACATTATGCTGTCAATTTAGGAGCCTTTTTAACTTTGCCACCGTACATTGATGAATGACAACCACATATAATACCATAAATAATAGGCAGAGCAATCAATACCAACTACAAATACACGAGTTATTGAACAAGCAGCACAAGCCTTATACACAATTTCATGACGGACATGTCCCCAAGTCCCAACATGAATCTACAAGTTTGAGTCACCAGGCTCCCTCCAAATTCCATTGCCTGCGTTCTTGAGATTTCCTCCCAGATATAACATGAGGTCACCGCCATGAACCCGGCCCTCTGGCAGATCGAAATTAAGGTTATTTTGCACACCACGACAGCCAATAGCAGTAGTGCTATACTTGTTTCTTCCTTCCTCTGGCTTCTTAACAGTCAAGAAGCTTGAATAAACTGAAGATGATGATGGCGATTTCATTGAGAGTGGAACCAATACCTCTTCAGGTATGAGGTGCTGCATTTTAGCTGATTTTTCCATGGAATCGTTGTAGTCAGACACAACGCTGATCCCTGAGGAAGAATGGTTGTTCTCAGAACTATGTGCGATGGAAGGAGCAGCAGGTAGTACAAGACCATGGAAAAGTCTTGGTGCAATTAGACTTCCCTTGTTTGTTTCCCTCTCTTGCATCAAGCTGCTATGAGCAGCACAGAGCCCACTCTTTCCCCTAGCAAATTTCTCACACTTACTTTCTCCCCAAATGCATCTCTTTCCCCCACCATGTGCCTTGCAGAAATCTGTGTTCCCCTGAGCACTCTTCCCGCAGCCTTCGAACTTGCATCGCTTCCCACCACCATGTCTGACACAACAATCAGTTCGGCCTCGGGCACTCTTGGTGCAGCCTGGCACAGAACACCTCTTTCCACCACCATGGGCAACACAAAAATTTGTGCCTCCATGAACACTCTTGGGGCATATGCCACCACCATTGAAGAGGCAACGCTTCCCCCCACCATGTGCCTTGCAAAGTGGTGTGCTCCCTTCAGCACCCTTGGTGCACCCTGCAAATGAACAACGCTTTCCACCACCATGTGCCTTACAAAACACGGTGCTTCCTTGGGCACCTTTTGTGCATCCCTCGTGGTACTGACACCGGCGTCCACCCCCATGAGAGATGCACAGCCCAGCCTGCCCTTCAGCACTTCTGGTGCAACTTTCTATCTTACATCTCTTGCCTCCTCCATGTCTAATGCAAAGCCCAGACTTGCCTCTTGCAGCCCTAATGCACCCATCTGGAAACCCACATCGTTTGCCACCACCATGTGCTATGCAATAGTCTGTCTTCCCCTCAGCACTTTTAGTACACCCCAAGTGTTCGCACCTCTTCCCTCCTCCATGGGCCTTGCAATAAGCAGTGCGGCTCTCAGAACCTTTGTTGCAACCTGGTTTCTGACATCGCTGTCCACCCCCATGTCCAATACAAAACCCCGTAGCACCTCGAGCTCCCTTTGTGCAGCCAAAGAAATTACATCTCTTAGGATTGCCCGTCCGGTTTTCTGATATTATTACTGAAGTCTGGGTTTTGGATAGAGAGCCAAGTGAGTAATTTGGAGAATTGGATGGTTCTTGGCACAGCTGAGGTTTTTCAATAATTAGTGGTTCTTGTGTCTGCAATGAAATTTTAGCACTATCCATTCTTGGAGCCAGAAGAAGTGAAGCCATATAACCACCTGATTTCTTTGCCGAGGTGGAACCCTCATCAACAACATGAACCATAGGATAATTGTTTTCAGCAGATGTTTGGCTTGAAAGACATGACATATTTACACCATTCTCTGTTGAACCTGAGCAGTCCAGAACACTTGATGACTCGTTAATTCCTCCAGAAAGACTAAGTTGCAGGATTGAATCACAATCAGATGGCACACAATGAGGAAACACCCTGGCCAGTTCCTTACTCTTTGGAAACCCAAAATTGGAGAAGTCACCACCATATGCCCTCGGGGGCGGGCCCAACCCCAGAACCAGCCTACATCCATCATCAGAAGCATTGGAAAACTTCAAAGCAAGATTGTTCTTAGTACTGCTATAACTAGTATTGATTTCTCCAAAGCCAAGGCCATTCAAACATAATGTAGTATCACCAAAGTTGTCATTTTTTCTGAGTTCTGCAGCAAGAGGACACAGTACAGCCTTCTGGTTTAGATCCATTCTATGTTGTACACTACAGCTACAAAAGGTTGAACTTGAACACGCAGAACACTTCACCAAATGGTACTATACAAAGGAGTAAAAGGAAATTTCAACAGACAGCCTCCACCACTCACAAAGCCTGATGTATCTGATCTGTCCATATCCACTATATCCCAGGACAAAATAGTGCAAATTTCCAGTGAAATCAATAATACCAAAAAATATTTTATAACATCTCTTTGAAGAAAACCCCTTTTAAGATTGTTTAATGCTGATCTAAAGAGTTCACTGGAGCTTCTTGTGCTCCTTGTGGACAAATCATTGAGCTTCATGAACCCTGACAAAGAAAAATGAAGGAAATGCATTTTCAAGAAATTAATTGAAAGCATATGGGGAAAAACACATTGGCATAAAGATTATAAAAGAAATATGCAAAGGGCAGAAATCTTATTGGCAGATAAGAGAAGCAGAATATAGAAGATAAAGTTGATCCATTTCATTATAAAACTTAGATCATTCCAGATTCCAGAAGAGACTGTAAAACATAATTTTAATTTTAAACAGAAAAAAATAAGAAAAAAAATATTTATGCTTAAAACATCAGGAGGAGTTCTCTGACCTTCACCATTTTAATAGGGCTAGGATCCATGCCCACTGAGTTTAAATGGAACTCCAAAGTCATAAAAGTGCTTTCAGTATATGAAGTAATTTGCAAAGGTGCCAATTGAAACCAACTTTCCAAATATACCATAGAATGGTAATTCCTCCCTCAACTAGATTATTTCGTTCACATATTAATTACTCCAGATGAATTTGGTATTTGGTGCTCGTAAATCTTTATTATTGTTACTTTTTTATCTGTCCATCCATAACATCTCCATTCACTGTCATCTTCAACTAAAATCCCACTGAAGAAATGTAGAGTTGCTTCTGCACGAAATTTGACCACATGAAGCAGTTCAAGACTCAAGCTAGGAAGGCATCCTTATTGAGAACAGAATTATCAACTTAAAATAAATAATTCATTTCCATTGAATAATCAATCAAATAACATAATATTTCTATCGGTAGACAACCAGCATGCATATTTGTAATATTTTTGTTCCTAAGAATATATGCCTGAAAAAAGTAGTAGATCCGTACAAAACTTTTGAACCTTAGCTTCAAAAAAATGTGAAATAATAAAACGATTGATTGAAAAAAAAATAGTATATGCAGGGGATTTATATGGAAAAACATTGCGGCCATGATAATCATTTGAAAAATTGCCAACTCTCTGCATCATACTCGCATTTCAGACGAACCAAATGATAAATACAACCACATCTAGGATAATATTTTTCCTCCGGGATTTCTCACTTATAATGGACTATACTAAATACCCAAACAAGTGCATAACTATTAGAATCAAATGCAATAAATCATCCACCACTCCCAAAAACATATTAATTGAAGCTAAGATCACTGTAACAATCAACAAATAACAAAACGGCTTCAGTTCACACCAAAAGAATCCTCAACTCAAAACCATACTCTGAATTCGAAAAACCCAGTACACCAATTGCAGTAGAAGACTAGGAGTGTAGGACTAAAACCCAGGTGGAACCAGCTAGTTACCAAAAAGGAAAATAGTATAATATAAAAGACAGAAGGAAGCTATATCATCGAAAACCCAGTTTATACAACAGCAAAATCAAGGATATAGTGTAATCAATTTATAGAAACACACAAGAAGACTGAAAAGTAGAAAATTATAACAAAATCACAAGATATACCGTGGCGATGATAAATCCAGATAGGATTTGGAAAGGGTTACGGGATCTGGGAAGCCTCAACAGTACCGCTGAGCTCACGATAGAAACTGAAGAAAAAGAACACAGAAATGGAAGGAAGAGGCAGGGGAAGAGAAATTGATTACGTAACAGCAAGGGCTGCGAAAAATAAATGAAAATATTCTGAAAATATCAAGGTCGAATTGAAATATCTAAAATGCCCTTGTGGCTAGTGGTCGAGAGCAAAACAACCGGCACATGCTTTGCAAGGCATGAATCAGCGTGCGCTTTTGGTTGAAAAGGATACTATGTGACATCCCACGATTACCCCTCGGGGACAGAGTCAGACAAGGGTGATTTCGTCTTTTTACTCGTTTGTCGATTTGTTGGGCTTTGTCTTTCAGTAGTGGGCATGGCGGAGTAAAACTAGTGGCGGAGCCAGCTGTTGACGTGGCGCGCTCATGTCAACCAACACAAAGTACAAAAGTGCAGGGCTTCGGTCTGCTGCGTTAACAAAAGTCTATGTACAAAATCTCAACCGTATAACTTTTTTAATTTTATTTAATTTTTCTCAATCAGCAACATAAACGCCTTTCATCAAATGTATATGTTCAGGATTACCGGATGGGATCGATTCACCCAAATAAAGAATCTAAAAGGAGCGGAGCCAAGCTGGAGAGGATGACGTAACCTTCAGCGTCGCATCGTTTTCGAGGCGCTGAGGGAGAACGAGTGGAAGAAGTGTGCGAAGGTAGTTCGTTTTTGGAAAAATTATAATTTTCGTCCTTTAATTTTATATTTAATTACATTGTTTTATAGTTTTTATTTATTTATAATTTGTAATTTATTAGACGAGGCAGTGTTAGTCCTGGTTGTTAACTCTATCTATTTATTTAATAAAAAATATTAATTTGACATTAGAAATATCTGACTTTATTTATGTACATCAAGTCATCAACAAATATCAAGTTGAATGCTACATAAGACAATGCTAGCCCTTTAAACAAAAAAAGAAAAAAGAAGAGACATATTGTTTTATCAATGTTGGATGCCAATTTTAGGTCTTAGATGTGTTTTTAACGGGAGTGGATTAGTATCTCAATCAACACTCAAACTCAATTGAATTTTTAAATTATCTAAAAAATTTATGTTAAATCAAGTTTGATTGGATTATGATAAGTTGGTAAGATAAAACCTAAAAAAAAGTTATTAGTTTCGTTTGTTTAAATTCAATTTTTTTTAAAAAAAAAAATCAACTTGAATAAATTCAAATAACTTAACTTAACTCAAATATAAATAATTTTTTAATTAACTTTGATCGACTGAATAAATTATATTTACATCTGATTTTTAATATGGTATTTGTCAATTTTTATAAGTAAAATTAAATACTCACATGCTATATCAATATTTTTATTAAATAAATATATAAAGTTAGAAATAAATACTAATTTGATATTATTTAGTGAATTGTATAATGTAAATGGGGAAAAAACTAAGGATTAAAGTGAAGCTTAGTGTAAAATTGAGAAACCAAAATTATACTTTTGCCTTTTTTGTAAGAAGTTATTGCCAAGGGGTCAATAAAGTTCCAAGTTGACAAATTAGCAACTTAATAGTCACAAGTTCAATTTCAAACTCTTTATTTATCTTTTGATAATAGATTGTCCTAAAATCCCTTATAAGTGTTTATTGAATCTACAGGGTTATATTGACCTTAAATAAAAAATGTTCTCTCTTCAACTTAAAATTTTGTTTTAAAAAAATATAAGAAATTGTTTACACAAAAATTTATTAAATAATATATTTAATTTGTGTTTTTTTTTTGCACTTCGCTTTATATATTATTATTTAATGATTATATATAATACATACATTATTCTTAGGAAGATGCTTAATGTGCTGATTTTTAAAAAACAATGATTTTGTAAGTTATTAAATAAATATTTCGAAAAATCTTAAAAAATTATTAATTTTTTAAGATAAAACTTCTCCCTAAATTATTTAATATTATTTAAATAATTCTGAAAAGCTATCTACTTTTGTACTATTAATTAATCATCTTTTATCAAAACCTAGACATCTATAGAGGAGGAATCAACAACATTGCGCCAAAACGTATATTACGTCATTGCTAGTGCCCGTGGTCCTTGATCCCACTAGCCAAGATGAGAGATTCTTTTTCCCCTGAATATTTAATGTTCCCTGCCACAATAAATAAAAAAATATTAATTATAAGGAGATTCTATTTTATTCATGCAGAACAAAGTCTATATATAATTATATACTATGAGGAAATTTACAAATAATTAATTAATGAATAAAAAAAATGTTAGATTCCACTGATGACGTTATCAGCTTTGCTTTAAGAAGCCAAACGACAGCCACGCTCCTCTGTTTGTCTTTCAAACGACGACCACCAAACTCTGTTTACTTCCAGTTTGCCCCAGCGAAAGGAGCACTTCCACATGGCGCTTCCCTATTCGTTAAAACAGATTGGAATCAACCGAAACCAACCGTACGATTAGAACGGCGCGCATCGTTCAAAGGCTTCCCTGTTCTAAAATCCGCCGGCAACTGTTGCCGCGTCTCGAGTCTTTGTTATCTGCACTGGAGCGCGTGTTTATATGACTACGTCGTTAAAAAGTCATCGAACCCACAACGGAAAGCGACAAAAGAGAAGTTGGGTCGTTTTGGGATTGTTGGATTGGTAAGATCTAAAAGGGCGGAAACGTGTCGACGAGTGACTTGCTGAAGGAATTGCTAAATAATTGAACCGACAAAAACTGGGACAGCCCATCCACATGCGACGCCACAACCAACGATCCCTACTATACAAAATCTTTTTCTACTTCTCTCTCTCTCTCTCTCTCTCTCTATCACAATTATTAATATAAATATATATTTATATTTATTTTAAATTTAACTATACTTTTAATTTCTTTAATTTCTTAATTTAACATTTTTTAAATTTATAATATAATTTTAATAAATCAATCAAAATAATATTTTATTAAATTTATTATCTATTTTATTATTAATATATTACGTATAAATAAATTATTAAATAATATGTATCATATTTAATTATAAAAATATATTAACAATAAATTTAATAATATATACATGATGTTATTGGTGAGCATACGGTCAGGTTGGGTCGATTTGATCGAGTTATCAATCCAACTCAATGAAAATCTAGTTGAAAAAATATATCCAAATTCAACTGAATTTTTAAGTTATTTGAAAATTTTGAGTTAATTTGAATCAGTTTTGATTGGATTATGTCGAGTTAATCGGATCGAGTTTAAAATTTTTTTAAAAAAAAATTACTCTACCCATCTATTTGAACTCGAATTTTTTTAAAAAATTTAACTTATTCTAACGTTCACTCAACCCAAACTGATCCAAAATAATTTTTTTTTATTAAATTGGGTCAGATTAGATCGAGTTGTCACATTTATGCTCACCCCTACATGATGTTGGTACATGATAGATTAATAGAAAAATAAATTATAAATTTAATATAAAAATTATTTTAATATATTTATTAAAATTAAAAGAAAAAAAATTATATTACAAAATATAAAAAAAAAACTAAATTAACATAATTCTAAAATTAAAAAGACCAAAATTATAATTAAAATTTTATTTTAAAAATAAAAAAATATTTTAGTGGTAAATAATATAATCAAGTAGCATTATATTGTGATGAAAATAACCATGTAATGACAATGACTAACATATTAAGCTCAAGATTATTAAAATAAAATATGGAAAAAATTTAAAAAAAACTCGTGAAATCTTATTGTATAAATATATTTAAAGGGTTAAAGCACTTATCTGATTATAAGTGTAAAAAAATTTAATACATACATTTGAGTTTAAAGCGAACCTCTTTTCTTTCCTACAATATCATCAATAAAATAATAATAATGATTCAAAATTAGTTTAGTGATAGTAATTCTGAAATTGATATAAATTTGATTTCCAATCAAAGCCAATTAAGAAAACAAAAAAGGTTAACATCAATCCACCTCATATTTAAGCAAGGTAATATATATATATATATATATATATATATATATATATATATATATATATATATATATATATATATATATATATATATATATATATATATATATATATATATATATATATAATATTTGAATGATCCATCGTAGTTCTCCTTTTCATTACCCTTTTCTGCTTATTTTAATTTGACTAATCATGCTTATAATCATTAAGCATTGTTCTTTGGTGCAACCACTAAAACTTGTGGTAGCAAGATGTCACACCTGGCACCACATATAAAATTTGTGACAAATGTAAAATTGGGAAATTTTTCGAACTATTCAAACTTATTATAACGTATTTTTATATATTTAAATTTGACCCATATAACATTTGGTATTTATAACTTCATTCCACTTAATATTCACAATTTAGATCCATACTTTTATGATTTTTCACATTAGAGCAACGTGGGTTTAGCTGGATAGTGAACAAGAAAGGTGCCTCTCGACAACGGCGGTTTTTCTCTGCGACGGTGGCAACTGCAGCTTTTGGTTGAGTTAAGAGAGGCGATGCAGACGGGAAGGGATGGATGTTGTCTTCGTGTGTCTGAGGCAGATTTGGGAGAAAGGACAAATTGATTTTTAGGGCATCCAAAACTGTGCGTTTTGTTTGTTGGGCCTTTTGGGCTGTGGACTTAGCAGGTTGGATTTTTTTCTTAAAACCAAAAGATTGGCCCATCTCCCACTTCTTGTTGGCTTTTTAGTTTTAATGCTCACATCATATTAAAAATAATAATAAGTATATAATTTAATTTTTAAATTTATTAAATTATTATATTTTAATCAGTTATTACACAATTTAATTTTTAAATTTATTAAACGTTAGACAATTTAATCATTTCGTTAATTCTTACGCTAACTACTTGTTGACGTAACTCGTTAAATATTTCTGTAGTACGTTAAATGTTAATTAATTATGTCACATTAACACTGACTCAACTTAAAAATAAGATTAAATATAAAATTTAATTTCTAAATTTACTAAGTCCTTATAATTTAGTCTTTAAATTTACTATATTCCTATAATTTAGTCTCTCAATTTAAGTTATTATACAATTTAATTTTTGAATTTTTTAAAAATAAAATAATTTAATCTTTTTGTTATTTTTATCTTAATTGTTTACTAATGTGACATGTTAAGTACTTGTATTGCACATTAAATACTAACTAATCATGACATATTAGCATTAACTCATTTATAAAATTTTGAAATGAATTTGTTCTCTCAATCTCATATAATATTATTTGTTTTGAATTGTTAAACAAACTATTACATTCGTTTTGTAGGGCAATAAAAACAATAGAAGCATTCAAATAAAAATGGAGACTGTCATAAATATATTTATAATTCAATACAAAAATTTTTCATTCTATCAACTATTTAACAATAGAGTGACAATATATTTTACAAGTTAAAGCATATTTTTTCTTGTTTTTAAAGAAAAAAATATATATCTCAAGTAAAAAGATCTACCAGTAAGAAGTATCTTATTAAAATGCACAATAACATTCAAATACAATAATGAAGGCTAACTAATAAATATTAACTAAAAAAATTTTAGCATTAAAATATATATTTTAATTAGAGTAAAAATTATAAAAATTAGCACAACATTGAACAAGAACAAATTATGAACGTTAAAATTATTGTCTCTTCTCATAGTAACCATTCATGATTGTTAATATCATAAATTTCAAAATAAATTTCTTATTTTTAGTCATAAAAAAATTATTAGAATAATTTCGTAGTAAGATGATGTTTCACAATATTGTCAGATGAAGACAAAAAATATAAATTTTCATATGAGAAGAAAAAAAAAATGAAAAACAAAGTATTTTGAACATTGATGTAATGAGATACATTACAAGTAGTTAATGTAAAATTAATAGAAAAACTAAATTGTTTGACCCTTAATAAATTCAGAGATTAAATTATATAATGACTTAATTCAAAAACTCAATTGTAAGAAACTAATAAATTCAAGTACTAAATTGTATATTTATTCTTTCTTTTTTAAGTTGAGTTAGCGCTAATATGACATGATTAATTAACATCTAACGTGCCACGTAAGCACTTAACAAACTACGTCGATAAATAGTTAAGATAAAGATAACGAAATAATTAAATCATCTGACATTTAGTAAATGTGAAGATTAAAATGTACAATAATTTAAATTCAAATATTAAAATATAATAATATAGTAAATTCAAGAATTAAATTGTATATTTATTATTTAAAAAATTATTTGAAATAGATTAGTTTTAACTATTTTTTCCTCACTTTTTCAAGAGAATTTAAAAAAAATTTCTTGCAACCAAACCTTAGGAAATTGACACTCAAATAATTATTCATCTAATCATATATCACATACTCACTTCAATAGTAAATCAACTCTTGAATTATAGTTCCAACTTTTAATCTTATACAATTTTGTTTCACTTTCATTGTAGTATATATGGAGAAAATGTTGTTGCTATTTTTTATATTAGTATAAATATATTTTTTGTGGATGTGTACTACAATGATTACATATTTAGAATTTCTATATACGTAATGTACTTTCTTGCCGATTAAAACGAAGTTTATAAAGCTTGGACACCATCACATGAATATGACATGATATTGATATAAATATTGTACCGTGACACAATAAAATTTAAAGTGTATATATATAATTTAAAAGCATCCATGTTTTATAGGCACTTGTGAATTTATAATTAAAAATAAAAAAATCATTTTAATTTCATTTTTTTGTAAGAATCAGACATTTGTTACAATTACTTCGAACTTATTTCTGATATCCAAGTAAAAAAAAGGTCAGTGCTGAGGATTTGAAGACTTACATCAAACCCCCACACCCAAAAGAAGCTTCAAGTTTCCCACACGAAGCAAATGTTGTCCCAAAGCAACTTTCCTTTTCCCAAGTTCATCAACCACACTCAAATCCTTACAAACATCCACCTTGAACCTAACCAGAGCATCTGATTTTCCCATCAAGTGGACTTTCTCAAACCCCACCAAGTGTTTCTGGGGAGCATTGTGCACAGAAGGAGGAGAAAAGAACAAGAACACTGTGTGGCTACTGCTCATTTTCCCCAAGTTCTTGACCCTGAGATGAACATCAAAGGCCAAATTCTGGCAATGTTCATCAGCAACATCAAGGGACTTGCATTCTGTGGAATGACAGGGATGGTCCTCTGATAGGGGAAAAGAGACCGATTGGGGTGCTTTCAGCAATTGGTGTTCAAAATTGGAGTAGCTTATGCCATCTCCAAATGAGAAAACAGTTTCCCCTTTGTAAAATCTGTATGTTCTCCCTGGGTACCCTGTGGAAGGATCTGGCCTCATGTTCATGTTTGTCATTGGGACTTGGTCTACATACGATTGTGGATACCATGTCATTGGTAGCCTTCCACCTGCATTAGGAAATGATCCGTGAGTATCTACCAAAAAAAAAAAAAAAGAAAAGCACCTACGAAGCACGAATATTTCCAAAAAAGTCAAATATTCGGATAAAAACAAATATTATGTGTCTAACTGTTTATTAGTATTAGTGCTTCTTAAAGAGATATAGTTAGAAACTTACTTGGATTGTGAAACCCAAAAATCACATCAGCTATGGAAGCTCCACCGGCTTCCCCTGGATAGCCAACCCACAAAATGCTAGCGATTTTATCATTAGTTTTAGCGAATGAAACATCCATGCCTCCTCCAGACATGATGACAAGCACAACAGGTCCCTTGGAAACATCTGCAATTTCAGTGACCAAAAGTTGCTGCTGTCCTGGGAGAAGAATGTTGACTCTGTCAAGGCTTTCTGCCTCTATGGCTAAACTTGCACCCACCACAATCACAGTTGCATCTGCAGAGGCTGCAATCTTCTTGGCATCGTCTAGCTCTGCATTGGTACATTGCACATCAGGACAGCCAGCAGCATAGCTTGTAGGAACTAAGGCTGTTAGGCCTTGCAATGGTGATATGTAGCTGCAAGGGATGCCTGCAAAAAATTTTGTAACTAGTCAAATTCCATCTTAAGCAGAAAGTGGAGATAAAAAGTCTTCAACTGTTAAAGTTCAGTGCTTCTACAGAGCTTGTTAAATTTACTATATTTAGCCTAGCTTAGGGATAACATCTTGTTAAATTTTGCGAATTGGAAAAATTGTCATCCCCAACGTTCATGTGTCAAAACAAATTGTAAGAGCTGGAGTTTTGGTACCTTCATAGTTTCCAATCATGGTTCTAGTGGCATTAGCATTGGGTCCAATAACTGCCAATGATTTAATGGCCTTGGCACTAAAAGGCAGTGAGCCTGGACTGTTTTTAAGCAACACAATCCCTTGCCTTGCAGCTTCACGAGCCAGGTCCTGGTTTGCTGAGGTGCACACATCCTTAGGACCAAGGTTGCCATAAGGTTGCTTGCTTGGATCACCATCAAAGAAACCAAGCCTCATCAGTGTGGCAAAATTGTTGGACACTGCCATGTCAATGGATGCTTCATCCACTAGCCCTTGCTTCACAGCACCTTCTGTATATTGGCCCAGGAATTTACCACAGTTCAAATCCAAGCCTGTTGATTCAGCAATTCCCAAAAAACAAAAAACAAATATAAGTAATATGAAAATTATTAAATTCACTATACTAAGTTTTGATCTCAAATTTAACGGAATTATTTTTTATACAAATAAATATAGGTCAAGTCTAAGTTTTACCATGGACTTAGGTGACTACTTGACTTTTGACGATGGATATAAGTTAATGAGTTTAGGCCTAAGTTTAAACTCATAGCCCCGATCAAGAGTCAGTATAGTAACTAGGTATATTATAACATTTACAATTCAAAAGTTTGCCAATATTAATATATAAAGTAACTGGCTACTCAACAATTGCCTAAAATCACGTATGGTATAGTCAAAATTGAAACTTTTCCTTATGTAGTTACCTGCAAGAATGGATTTAGCAACAGCTTCTTCAGGAGTCTTGGTGTAGTGCTGATCATTAAAAAGCACTTCTACTGAATCACAGTCAGAAACTATATATCTGCATACCCAACAACAAACATGAATAATTCAATATATTAAGAAAGATTTAGGCGTATCAAATTCTATCAGTGCTTGTGTTATGTCGTGTGTCAGTGTCTATACCTTTTTAAAGAATATTGAAACTCGAAACATACCCGTTTAGTTTCCATTCACCTCGGATAACTCCTTTAAGGAGGTCTGGGTCTGCACAAGTTGGCTTTCCATTAACCTGGTTGTAAGAACACATGACACTGGCAACATTCCCATCAATTACACAGCTCTTGAATGGGGGTTGGAAAGTGTCATCCAAGTCTTGCTGTGTCACCTAACAAAACAAAGAAAGAAAAATTAGAGAAATGATTTTTTAAATTCCTAGGAAGAAGAAAAAAAAGGCAGATTAAATTGTACGTATAATTTTCAACTAAAGTGTAAATTACCACAGCATTGAAGTGGTAGCGATCAACACCTTTCCAATTATCCACATCATAAGCTGTGTAGTGTTTGCAACAAGCAGCAACCTTGAGCTTGTTGGGGTCACCATCATCTGTTTGTTGCAGACCCTTTACATATCCCGTCGCGTATTTGCTACTGAGCAACGGGTCTTCCCCGGGTGTCTCCTGGCCTCGTCCCCACCTGGGATCCCTGAATATGTTAATGTTGGGGGACCAAAATGTCAATCCAGCCAACCCCACATTGTACATTGCTCTCGCTTCCGTTGAAACCACCTGTAATGACCATAACTTATCCATAAATACCTCAAATTTTGCCATAATTAGTCAAAGACGCACTCTCTTACGTCATTATGATATCTTCAAAATTTTACTCTGATCTCTGTATTCTTATTAATTAATAGAATTTGGTAACTGTTGTAGCCCATTTAATGTATTTTTGAGCATTTTGATTATGAAAGTGATTAATCATGCAAATTTACAACTGTAATCAATCAGCATCAAATCCCGTCCTTTTAACACTTTTTGCCTTCAATGTGCAAGCTGGAACCTCTCAATGTCTGCGTCAGAATCCTGCAAGTTCCCTAAGAGTTCACCTATATTTTTGTTTCATTCTACACAAATTTATACCTAAAAGATTTACTCTTTTACGTCAAAAGCAATGGGATAGTGGAAAAATCAACCCCTTAACCACCCCCATCTACTTCTCTTAAGAAATGATTATTGAATCCACAGTCCACACTCTTGGAAAAATGCCTTTAAATATTCAAACTTCAAATTTAGGACTTTTTTTTTTGTTTATCTCAAACGTATTGGTAGCTCCATCTACTTCTTTAATAACTATAAATTGCATTATGAATGCAATCCAAGAAATTCCCAATTGCAGGAACTAACTTCCATTTGAGTTCATAAGGATCAAACCTTTTAAATCGTATTTCGTAATCAAAATCTTACCCAACTCTACAAAATGTCCAAAAAATTGCCAACTTAAATGATAAAAGCAAATCAAATCTACCGTAAATAAACATATAAATATGTCACAAGTGGGTCGCAGTGATAAGCAAGGAACAAGCTTACCTAAATCTTTTCAGCAAGAAAAGGGGAAAGTGCAGATTTTTCGAGTTTTTTGAGGAAACTGAAAAAAATATAAATTGACAAGAAGAGAGATCTCACCCTTCCAATGGCTTCAAACAGAGAAGAGTTGAAGGAAGCTGCTGTGAGAATAGGCATAGGAAAACTAGTGGCTCCAGGAACCAAACTTGAAAAACGTGTCCCTGGACCAACATTGGAGACTCCATGAAGCGCCTCAGACCACCATTGATAACTTGGAATCCCAAGCCTGCTCACATTTACTGCAGAATTCACCAGGTTTCCAATCTTCTCCTGCAATGTGAGTCTCTTCACCAAGTCCGCGACCCTTGCATCGACCGACAATGACTTATCACAGAATTTGACGCCCACCAAAGCCGGGTTCTGGGCGGTATCACAGGCAAAAACTGGTGATGCTTGGCCAGAAACCCGGCTAGAACTCAAGAAAACAGAGAGAAAGAAAAATTGAAAACAAAGTAAAAAAGATGAAACAGAGACCTTCGGTGCTCTGTTTTCATGGCAGGCCATTGTTTATGGCCTTAAAACTAATGGAGCTAATAAAATAAGCAAATGGGTATGATTTCTTTGAAGAGTACACAAAGAAACATCAAGATCACGTTGCTACTTTTGGGCGGATTAAGAAGAAAATGATGGAAAACGAGTATTAAAGTCAAAGAATCTGTATATACTTTTGCTCAGGGACTCATCGAGATTGTAAGAGTCCGTGAGAGGTTTCCTGGTTTCCTTATGGGAACGGTTTGCTTTGTTTAGAAGCTCTGATTGCTCTCTATTTATAAATAATGCATAAAGCGTAAGAAATTTTTAAATAGAGCTTTCAAATATAATATTTTGAAACAATTAATCAATCATTAATAAATTTATAAATATATTAAAAATAAATATAATAATTTTTTTTGTTAGGTAAATTCAAATAAGACCATTTCTTTAAATTTAAAAAATGAAGTGTTTTGATTTTTACAATTTAAACTAATTCATTATTAGAGATTATGTATAATGATTAATTTTATCTATTAATTTTTGGTGGGATTTTAAATTATTTTAGAGAGTTTGGAGGTTAATTTTCTGGTAAACCGACAACAGGGTCAGCAATTTGGTGAGGCGGTAAATGGCGTTAGGATGTCAATCATCAAAATTAAAAATTATTGAAGAAATATTTAGAAACATTTTTTTAGTATTTCCTTTCACGTGTCGCCTCAGACAGAAAGGTTTGTAAATTATTAAATTCAAAGCGTGAATTATACACAAATCTGTTATATTTTGTGTTACAATTGAATCAATTATGCTAACAAAGACAAGTTTCAATCTCTTGACCCTATATCAAAAAAGTTCTTATGCTTGTCTTAAAAATATCTTAAATTTTTATTGAGAATTGGTCTTTAGCAAGAGATTTATGGCAGTGCTATTTTGGCTTTGTTTCATAGAAATTTAGCATAATTTCAATTTAATCGAGTTATTTAATTTAATTTAATAATATTTTAGTTAAAAAATTACACTAAAATTGTTCAAGTTAATTTAAAATTATTTTAAAAATTAATTTATGTTTTTTTAACCGAATTCAAATAATTTTAAGTGAATTAATTTAGTAATGTTCACTCTTTCACCAAACCAATTAGAGTCACTTTTATAACTAAAAATTTAAGTTCAAATCAAATAAAAAATAAATAAATAGATCAAGTCACAAGACTCAGATGGCAGAAGAGAAAAGTAGAGTGATTTAATGGTAACCATGGTAAATAAATAGTTGAAAAAAAATTATGTTCAAATTTGTGTTCTGTTATATTAATAATAATAAAAAAATAGTGAATAATTAATAGAAAATCTTAAATTTGAACATTTTATCCATTGGGAGAAAATAAAAAGAGCATAAAAGTGGTAGAGTATTTAGTAAAAAAGAAAAATTGATGTTCAAATTTTTATTTTTTATATTTTAAAAAATATAAATAATTAACAGAAAGTTTAAAATTTAAACATTCTATCCTTTGTAAAAAGGGAATTGGCCACAAATATTGCATGGGAAAAGGTTCTATATGTGAGTTAACTGCAATGGGAGGAAGTGAATCTTGTGAACCTTAGCTGGGGGAATCCCAACTTGGAACTGTGAGGCTTTTAGCCTTTGTCAAGATAAATGAACAGGGACAAAACCAATTGCACCGTCATAAGAAAGTAATTAAAACTAAGTGTCTGAATTTGGATTTTTTAAAACTTTTAAAGAATTTTAGTGCATAAAATTTTAGAGAGAGAAAATTATAAATTAATAAAATTAATATTTAATAAATAACTAGAATTTACTTATTCAAATATAAGTTTCACAAATTATATCTTTTTTTTTCTAAATTTATTATGTAAAATTTTTAAATTTTTTTTAAAGAATTTCAATTTTATGTGTATTTAACTGAAATGATAGATCTACTAATACATACAAATTTATAAATCTTCTATTTTTGACGCAGATAGCCTATTTTTTTTTACTAGATTTCCTTTTCTGACTTCTTTTTTTGGTTGGGCGGTACAATTCTTGCAAAGAAATAGAATAGGATGGGAGAAAATTAAAAAATTTCTTTGTTTTAGACATTTTGTTAGATGCTATAACTTGCTATATTTTGTAATAATATTAATTGCTTATTGTATTGTGCTTACTTAATTAAGATGTGGACATGGACATTTAATAAAATTCATAAGGTTGAGAATATAGGCATTAGATTAAACATTTTTCTTATGAAATTTTCAACAACAAGATTCTTTGTGGTCCAAAAGAACATAAAAGAAAAGTAAAGAAAAATTTCTAAAATGTCTTTTTTTTTTAATCTAAAATTTAATGTGTAAATTTAATTTTTTATTTATTTCTTATTATGTAGAGATAATTTAATTTTATGGTAACAAATATTTATTATACAAATATTATTGAAAAATATGACTATTAAATTATTTAAAATACAATTTCCTCATACAGGAAGCAATGAGTTAAAGTGCCTCTAGAAGGATTATATTGAAGTTGATGCTCGTGAATTTTTTAAATATTTAAAATAAATCTAAAATGAAATTTAAATAAAAATAAAATAATTAAGAAACCAAAATACCATTGTTCGAATATTGGCTAAGTCAAGCCAATAGAGCCGGCAAAGCCGAGTAAAAAAGGACAGATGGATTGGCGGGAAAGAGGAGAAAAAGGCAGTGAATATGACAAAGTCGGCTAGTGATTGGCAGCTGGTGAGCAGTGGCGATTGAGCCAGTTCAGAGATATTAGGGTGGGACCCCAGGGACCGAGCCACCACACGCACCCTCACCAGCCAATCATAAAACCGTAAAACAAAGTTTGGATGAAGTGGGGCCCACGCGCAGCAACACGACGTCGTCACGGGCAAACGGTGGGGTCCGGTTTTATTTTAGTAACCAAGTGGGATAGCTGAGGTAGATATTCTCTGTAAAGCACTCCCCAAGTTTGGACACGTGAAACGCGTATCTTTTGGCTTTTGCCCTGTTAAAGTATGTATATATATATATATATATTCAATTATTGAATATTTCAATCTTAAAAAATATAATTTATTTTTGAAAAACATAATTTAAATTGATTTATATATATATATATATATATAAATATATATATATATATATATATATATATATATATATATATTTAATTTTATAGGTAATTTAATTTTTTGTGAGTTACCAAAAAAATTCATTTAAACTCAAATAAAAAATTGAGAATTAAATTATACATTTTTTTTACTATTCAAGTTAAAGTTTTACATCAATACAATAATTGTACCCCAAAAAAAAAGTATAAGTAATAAAATAATTAATTTTTATAAACCAATTTTTTTAATGTATGAAATAATTCAATTTAGACATACAACTAAGCAAATTGTACACTTAGGTCCTTTCTACAAAAGTATATCCCATTTTATTTAATTATTAGGTAAGAAATTAAATTCCTATTTTACTGTTTATTATTAAAGAATTAATTTATTATTTTACAAATTGTCCATACTCCATATCTCTCCCTATATAATATGGAACTTTAAAAGATAAATTTTAAATATTTTAATAAAATTATTATTTAATAAATAAATACATTTTTATTTTAAAAGATCCCAAATCCCTCTCAATGTGTGGTAGGTGTGAACCAACAAAGTCAAATTGAAGAAACCAAAGCACAGTTTCTTTCTTTTCGGTGAGTTTGGAGCAGTAACGCGCTCAGACTTTGCTTCAAAATCTGGTTTGTTGGTGAAGATGAAATGCTGCAACCTAATGACAAATCATCTTGTGCTAAGATTGAACCTTGATTCAAAGTAGTTAAGGGCATTCACTGCATAATTCTTTGAGTCAAAGTTAGTATTGTATTCATAAGGGCACGAACCTAAACTCCAACTGCTTCACAAGCTACAGTTCAACCCTTTAACCTAACCATTATTATTATGAATTGAAAGCTCAACTAGCCAGACTCAGAATCTTCTTTTTCTATGCGCCACAGCCAAAATATCATGTAATTAAATAAAGCTGAAGTTGATAAAAAAAAAATTCTTAAATATATCTCTTGCACCTACTTAGTTAATAAAAAACTATTAAAATAAATATATTTGGTTAATTTTGATAAAATATTAATTATATTTTTGTATAAAATTTTTTAATTATAATATCAAATATGAGAATCTTGATTATCATAATATGTTATCCTTTTGTATAAAATATCACAATATTTATAATATAAGGTCCTAAGTGATAGATTAATTGAACTGAGAGTATAATATTTTATTTGACATTTTTGTCGTCCAGTACGTCAAATTAACAGGCCCTTAGCGTGGGACACATTCTCTCGGAAAGCTCGCTAGTTAATTTTTGTTAGTTTAAACAATATGTTATAATAAAAATATTTGACAAATTAAACAAATTAATTTATAAAATTTGTAATTAAATTAAAGGTGTTTAATAAATAAAGTTATTTAAATAAATTTAATTAATTAATTTTTAATTTTTAAATTAATTTATAAATTATTTTTACCAAATAACTAATATATTATAAAAAAAATCAAATAAGATGCTTCAAATAAAATCTTTCCATAAATAGAGGCTAGCAGCAAATGGAGTTACTTGGATTATTCAACCGATCTAATAAAATTAAAATTCGATTAAAATTTTAGTTTGTCCAAAAAGTTTGATTTATATTAGGCCAAATTTAAATTATTTTTTTTAAATAAATTTAATTTGTTCATTTAAATATAAAAATATTTAAAATAAATTTATTTATATAAGTTTATTAATTCAATCTGATTCATTTAAAATTATATTTTTTTTTATTGAATTTAATCGAATCTTCGAATTATGTTCACTCTTACAGATGACTTAATTGATTCAATAATACTAAAATTATGTTTAGAGTTCAAATCTTGAATTTAAATCTTAGAGAAAAATGAATTAAAAACAAAAAACTTACCATCTTTCCAAAGTCTAAGATCAGATGCAACGAATACGGTAATTATATTTTAGGGTTGTAATTGATTCCGTCTTTACCTGCAACTTGCTTGTTGTGGACAATTTTTGATAATGGCTCTGACTGTAAAGTTATTGTCTCATTCAACATTCTACCCAGCCAAGTTCACGGAATCTTTTGAAATTTGCATTCCAAATTAAACAAATAAAGAAGAGGTCGAAAGTGTTAGCCTTTCAAAGAAGTGGGCTGTGTAGCCGAATTTTCCTATAAAATAATTGCATGCTTTTTCGTGTCTCCTATTTTATTTCCTTTTGCTTCCATCAAATTTAATAATAATAATAATATTATTATTTTGTGAACTAAAATCACTAAATTAAGATGCATGGATTATGAACTTGGGCATTGTGTAAAAATAAGTTAATACAAAAAAAAGGGCTTAAAAAGATAAATAAGTAAGACTATTTCAACTTATAAAAATTTAAGTAGTTAAAGTAAAAATTATATCTTTGACTTGATCTTTCACATAAAATGAAAATATTCAATTTGAGTTTGAAACGTTGATAATGTGTATTTTCACTATATTTCATACTAAAATTTTAATTTAATTACAAAAAATAAATAATAATAATTGAATTACTGACTACATAATTATAACGGCTTAAATTTAAATTTTAAAATTAATACTTAAAAGAATTTATTATTTAAAATAAACCCAACTGAGGAAGGTTCGAAAAATGAGTGAATTATATAATATTCTTAAATGATGATTAGTACATGATTGGGCGTGGTAGCTAGATATCTGTTTTCTTTTTCTTCTACCATGGGGAACTGATAAAGACAATCTCCAAAGAGTAATATACTAGATTTGTCTAAATTGATAACATTTTTCTTATTAGTTGGAATTTTTTAGGGAGTATGATTGAAATCACAAATACAACAAATTGATAATGGAGAATATAAATTTAAGATCACTAATTTTGAAAAAAAAAAAATTAAAAACACTCCGCAATATAAAAATGTAACACTTTTTCATATTAAAATTTGCTTTTAATATTATTTTTTTATAATTGATCGTTTAATTTATCTGTCTCGTATTTTTTTTGTATTTAATCTACTATTAATTAAATTAAATATTAATTTTAATGATAATTATATAAAATTATTAAAATATTCTTTCATTTATTTGATATTGCTATTTATCATTTTTATAAAAAAAATATTTTTATAATTTCAGATAGCTACTATTAAAATTAACTTTTAATTTAGACTACAGAGGGATAATATAATGGGACAGATGAATGAAAGAATTGATTACAAAATCTAATAAATTATATATAAAAATATAATTAGAGATAAAGATAAGAGAAAAAACAATTTTTTTTTTAAAAGAAGGCAAAAATATACATAATTAAATTTTTAATGAAAAGTGAGCTCTGAATTCTTTAGCTGGTTCAGGACAAGGGGAAATTGTCTCTATACGATGGATTAACTTTATCCAAAGCTATAAGGAATCTTATATAAATATATATAAAAACTATACATTGCGTGTGTATATAAATAAAATGTAGATGAACACAGTTTAACTAAGACTGTGCTATCTGGGCCTTCAATTTAGGTAATAGATTCCACAAATGGCACCTTTTAGTATCACCCTCTTAGTTCTTTGGCAGAACCAGAATGGTGGATTGTTTTAATTTCTTAGTTCAATAATGAGCTTAAACAACTGCAGATTAATTATGCAGAAATGGTAGGCAGAACTACCATATCCTATTTGTTAGCTTGTCCTTGTTCATGTTTGGACTAATCCCTTTTTTATTTATTAGAAGCATCATTATAGCTTTATTTATTTATATAAATTATTGTTTACCTGAATTTTAGTTATTTAATTTTAACCCAGAATTAATTTATCCCTGTGTTTTAAAATATGTCATAATTTGTTTAGTTACTATTAATCACCCTGCAACATTTTTTTTATCATGATTTTAATTATATAAATAATCACATATGTTAAATTAAAAATCATTGTTAAGATTAAGGATGGTATTTGAAAATTAAAATCTTTAATATAATAGATTCAAAATATAAGTGAAAAAAAATTAATAATGAAATTATTTATTATTTCATATATTAATATTATTATTTTTGTTAGAATTTATATAAAAAAAAATATTATAACGTGATTCAATGATAAAATAATAAATCACAAATTTTAATTTGATTGATCTAAAACTAATTTTGAACTAAATCATAAGAAGATAAGTTATAAAAATTAATGAATAAACTAATGATTTAATTACTGAATTTATAACTTTACTTAATTTTAGTCTTTGAATTTTTTAAAATATATAAATTACCTTCTAAAAATATCAATATCATTACAATTTAGTCTATAGATTAACAAAATAACTAACATACAATGAAATAATTGTGTCAAAAATTATTTTAATTTAAAATTTTAACAAAATAACTAACATACAATGAAATAAATTACATCTTTTTTTCTACGAAAATTTTTTAAAACTCATTTGAGTTGTCATTTTTCTTTTATATATATATATATATATTAATTATTGTGAAAAAAATGAAAATAAGTAAAGATCAGACCCATCATTTAAATGAGAAGCTCTGATATTATATTAAAAATTATTTTAATTTAAAAATTTAAATTATTGAGTGAAAGCTTAAGAATAATTTTATTATGATATATTAACAAAAATGATTCCACAGTTTTAAGTATCAAATTATTAGTTTATTTAAAATAATTAAAAGCAAGATTATGATTGATAATGAGGCAAACCATTTGGGTGAGATTATGGCCATCTAAAAGGACACTTTAAGTCGATTAAATTTCCATTTGAGCGTGGACGGCAAGACATATATACAGGCTCGTGGGTCTAACCTATCTGGTGTTTTGTGGTGCTTATGGCTCTAATTAATATCGAATTCCATTCTCAGAAAAGACTTGATAATGATGCCAATGAGATTTCATTTTCAAGAATGTAGAACGAGGAATATTAATGGAAGGTTCATTTTTGTTTGGATTCTCTTGGTTTAGAATAGGATGAGATCAAATTGAAGTTCAGGGGAGGAAAACTACCTCATTTTAAAGTTAGGACACAGCTCAGCATTAGTCGAATTTGGCTGAACTAATCAAATTATTTAACTCGATTAAACAATATTTAAATTAAACATTTAATACTCAATAATAATAATAATTGCACCAAGAGTGTGCCTCATAAGTAGTTGGGGGTCACCTTCATATTTGTCCCTCTATATATAGAAATTCAAATTCATATGAAATTTAATGATTTGAAATGTGAACTACCAATGATTTAAAATGTGTTATTTAATTTAATCTTATTGTTATTTATTATGTAATATCTTAATTATCCTCTAATATTTTTTATTTAAATTTTAACAGCATATTCATATGACTGTAAAAGTAATAAATAATTGTATTATTTAAAATATATTTCACTTATTTTTAAAATAATTCCATAATTTTTTAAAATTATTATTGAGATTGAGATGACATATACAAATGGATTTTGTTAGTTAGTCACAATAATGACTTCGTAACAATATGAAATTATATAAATTATTAAAAAAATTAGAGTATTAACAATGAAATTATTTATTAATTTGATATTTATATGATTATTTTTGTTAAAATTTAAATAATAATATTTTAGAGCGATTAAATAATTATATAACAAATTATAAAAAATAAAATAACACAATTTAAATTACTCAGACCAAACTAATTTTGAATCAAATTACAAGATTTAAACTGTAATATATCCTTTATTCTATTTTGCCATATTTGTAAATTAATTGATTCAATAGTATCAAATAAATTTAAATTCTAATGATAATCAAATGACCTAAAAAAAATCTAATTGTACTTTACAAAAGGTAGCTTGGATAAGTTGGAGTAGTCTGCATAAGGTTTGTAGGGTTGATGATTACTAGCTTGGCTTTGAAGACACAAAGCCAAGTCCTTCACTTCCATCATTGCTTCTCACTCAAACTCAGATCTTTTGAACCAAACTTTTGATTTTATTTATTATTGAAATTAGGTAAATTTTAATTATGGAATTAAGGTCAACACCTTAAAAGTCTATTGAATTTTGATGCTCCACCTGCATATTCACCTTCCCAATTGGACAATGTTTATTTAATTTGACTGCCTCGGCTGAAGAAATATTTTTTTTGAAATAATGATATCTTGAAAATGAAACCCATAGGTTCTATGATAATTAGCTGCTGGGACAGGGACAAAGGATTAGACAGAAGAAGGTGGGTGCAAAGAATGGGTACTAATTTTACTTCCAAAAGGGGTTAAAAATGGAGAAACGTCAAATGAAAAGAACATTGGATGAATATGATATATTCAGATGGAAAATAATTGAAGAGAAGGAAAAAAGTTGCCCTTATTTCTAAAAGCAAATTTTAGGCAAATATTTGTGTTATGCCCCACAATATTCCTTTCATCTCCTTTTTCTTTCCCAATTTTTTTTTTTTGGTATATTACTTCTCCCCTATTAGATTCTTTATATTTAAATTAAATTTAAGACGTCGTTGACTACATAAATTTTTTTTTAAATTGAAAAAAAGTTCAAAAAGAAGAGAGATTATCTTATTTTCAGTCTAAATAGCTTATTAAATGAGAATGTTGATAATGGAAATCGAATTTGAATTTTATAAACAAAATGTTTTTATCTTTATCAATTGAAACAATTTCTATTAAATATATGAGTTAAAAATAAATTTTATTTTATATCATTTAGGTTATATACAAGTACCACATATAAATTATAAAATTTTCATATTTATTATACTCAAATATCTTAAAAAGAAATTTTTAAATACTTGAAAAACTACAATTTCTCCTTAACAAAAGTGGTCTCTTTGAAATCCATTTAGAAGCCTAGAAAAAAATTATAGCAGAAAATATTTTGATGTAGGCCCACTATTACGATCCAACCCACTAGGGCCCAAAAAATCTGGACTATCTAATCGAGTGTGATTTGGGCTATAGAGTTAAACTAACCAGTCCAATTAAACATCAAATTGCTTCTGGCACTTTAATGGGGTGATGTATGCTTGGAGGGTTTGGTGAAACTTGCTGATGGTTATATACAAATTATATGGAGGCAGTGAAGGGAGTGAAAGATTGTGGTGGTTCAGGGTGAGACTTAGAACCCCACTATATCAAGCATATAATTGTTGTTTAGACCTAATTCTAGCTTTATTTTTAATGACAATAGTTTCTATTTTCACCAGATAATTTTTGACATTTATAAGAGAAGATCATCACTGTATTACATATTCCAATTGTTAACTTAGTTTAGTAAAACTGAAGGAAAATGAAAAAACTAGATAGAAAGTTGAAGATACTTCAGATAATAATAATAATTTCTATTATTCGTTTTGGTCTAAAATTTGAATAATCAATTTTATTTAAGGAATTGTCGGGCTTGACACTTTTAAAATTGATAAAAATCAAACTCACAGCTTAGAGAAATTCTTACATATGCTCCTACAATTAATTGATCCAGGAAGTCGAGAAAAGTTTAGTGAAACATTACTATATATATATATATATATATATATATATATATATATATATATATATATATATATATATATATATATATATATATATATATATATATATATATATATATATTAGTTAAGTGATATCTAAATCAGTTTATGTACACTTCTGCATATACACTTTTTTAGTTCAGTCAAAAATAAATTATTTATGTTAAAATTGAGGGATCAATAAAAAAATTTCTTACCATTTAACCTTAAAATATTTGCATAATTAAGATTTAAATCTGTAAGATTACGATTAATCAGTATCATGATATAAGATACTCACCTCCATCCAAGGGTGTTTGGTAAAAAGAATTTTTTTAAATTTTTGAGAAAATTAAATTTTTATATTTGATTTTTAAATTTTAAAATAAAATTCTGAAAAAATATAGATTTTTGAAAATAATTTTTTAGTATGATTTCCACTAAATGTTTTTCATGTAAGGGTGTGGGAATTCAAGTTTTCCATGTCATAATTTTTTTTTAAATATAAAAAAATAATAATATCCTCTATTTTATCACTTTCTCTTTTATCTTTCTTTTACTTATATCTCTCATCTTTTCTCTTTTTCATATATCTCTCTTATATTTGTTTTCTTATCTCTATCTCTCTTATTTTCTTTTTCATAATCTTTTTATTTTTTATTTTTTTTGTCATTTTTATATTTATTTTTTATCTCTCACTTAAATATAAGTAAGGACATTTTTAAAAATTTATTATAATTTTTTAAAAATTTTTATTATAATCAAATGTAATAATAAATTTTTTTTAAATAAATATTTTAAGTCAATCAAACATATTTTATATATTTTTAATAATTATTATTTTTTAAAAATATATTTTTCAAAAAACATAATTACTACGTATCAAAAATCTTACCGCGGATTAAAATTACTCGTTAACGGAGGACGATGCTTATTTTTTGTCAGAAAATATGCCCAGCTTTTATAACAAAATAAAGATAAAAAAAATAAAATATAGCCTTGGGTCTACACCGGTGGTGGACGAGACAGAAGAAAAAATAAGGCCACATTGATGGACCAAGATTTAATCTATTTGACCAAAAATTGAGAGACCCATAATTCTCCACTCTATGTGGAAATTTTTTACCGTGTCTTTTGGGTCATTGCTCCATTCTCGGGTTTTCTTTAGTTTTCATTGATTGTTCCTTTTTTAATTTGACTTTGACCGAAATTTTGTATTAATTTTTTTTTCTTGCTTGATAAGAGTGGACCATATACTTATAAGCTTTAAACAGTTGAACTTTCTAATTGTAGTAATTTGAGCATTTTTTCCCCTTAATTTTGGGTTTAAGTTGGACCATATACTTATAGCTGCGATTTCCATTTGGTCAACGAGGTCAAGATGCTTCTGAGCTTGATGGGTTTCATGGAGGTCGACTAGTCTCAAGAGGGTCTTTAAATTAGGGAATGAATCAGTTGCTCATGCATGGTTATGAAGCTCACGGGATTGTAGTTGAAGAGGATGGGAAATATGGAGGGAAATATGGAGGGAGTGATTTCGTTTTTCATGTGTTCTTTTCTTCTTTGGGCAATTTTAGTGTTTGACTTGGTGCTAAAGGTTTCTGGCAATGTGGAAGGTGGGTGGTAACTTATTGTCCTTATTCTTTGGGTTTTAATCGTTTCATAAATATCTGTGCCCAATAAATGGGTGCTTTAGATAAATGGAGATGCGAAAATTCTCTGTTTTGTTGATCTGCTTGCTCTATCAGCTATATTACTACTTGTTTATATGGTTGATTGACAAATAGAACTAGTGAAGTTAATAGTGTTAGATGAAGCACCTTTTTTAATATTCCAACCTGATGTTTCTCTGACTTTAACACTTTCCTTAGTGGAGTATAATCAGAGAATTGAAGAATTCTTATCATTTTTATACTAAGTTGGTGCTGTGTATAATTTGCTTGCGTTGATTATGGTTTAAAAATCGACTAACGTTAATTTTTATGCTCAGGAAGTTCAGAGTAATTTTTGATTTTAATACTTCAAGGAATACTTCATGGGTCTGACTTTTTGAAGAATTAATCATCTCGGAATGGCTAGCCAAGATGCTTTTAATTTTTGGAAGAGATAATATTTTTTCTTTCCATTAATATACGTCTTTTATTACTTGGCCTAGCATTTATTTAGGACTGTGATTAAGGATGAATTAAGGCAGTTGTTCTTCATACTTCTTATTCCTGTTCTGTATCTCACAATTTTTCTCACTTGCCAGTGCAGCATAACATTGACACCTTGTTTGATTCCAGATTTTTCTTACTCTTAATATAATTGGACTTTCAAAAATGTGAGCTGTTGAGATGTTCATCTTAGATAGCATAATGTATGATTTAATATTAAGGATGTCTGCCCTGAAGATTGTTTTCTATCTAAGACAGGCGATGCCCTGAATGCATTGAAGACCAGCATGGCTGATCCTAACAATGTTCTTTCAAGTTGGGATCCTACCCTTGTCAATCCCTGCACATGGTATCATGTAACATGCAATAGTGATAATAGTGTGACTCGCCTGTAAGTAATTTATGTGATTTTTACCTATCACTTATGACCATTTTCTGCATATACTAAAATTTTGTTTGTCTTGGTCAGTGATCTTGGAAATGCTAACCTTACGGGTCTATTAGTTCCACAGCTTGGTCAGCTCCCAAATTTGCAGTACTTGTAAGTTATGATTGCATGTGATATTGTTGTACACATTTGCCTCTTTTTCGGAGCAAATTATGGATTTACATGATTTCGGAGCAAAATTTAAATCGTCAGACTTTGGCTTACTGTCTTCTCTTTTCACAAAGCATTCTCTCTCTTTTCTCTCTCCCTATACTCCATCTTGCAAAATTACGTTGCTCTATTTTGTCCATCTATCTATTTTTTTTCTTTGGTTCAACAAGCTATAAACAGTACCGATTAATTAGGAAAAACATACCAGTCCTTACACATGTAACGTTTTAACATTTGAATCATAATGTTAACAATCTAAGGCATCTTACCCCTCCTTTAATGGTTGAAGACTGAGTTATCTTGTGGAGCAGCTTTGTGTTATCAACTTTTGCTGTCTTCCTAAGCTTAAACTTGACATCAGCTGTCGTTTAAAGATGGCTGTATAAATTGCTAAAGTAAAGGTTTTGTATTGTATATCATACACACCCATCAATAATTTTTTGTGTGCTTCAGTTTTCACCTCATACCATTATATTTCTACCTCATCCATACCAATCATGGGCACATATTCTGTAATCTTATAATTATTTATTGGAATTTTTTTATTTACTTGCTCAAATCTGAAATTATTTTCTTTTCTATGTCAGGGAACTTTTTAGTAATCATATAAGTGGAAAAATTCCAAACGAGCTTGGAAATTTGACAAACTTAGAGAGCTTGGATCTTTACTTGAACCGCTTAACTGGTCCAATCCCAGACACATTGAGCAAGCTTAAAAAACTACGCTTCCTGTATGACATGCTTTCCTTAATCTTACTTCTTTTCAATATGCAGAATTTATTTAAATCTATTTCAATTTTGTTTCTTGCTTTGCCTTTTTAGCATATCCAATACTTTCAACTACTTTGCTTAGTGCATAGACATGAACACATTCCTAACTTCCTACAGAAAAGTGTGGATCCTGTTTTATTAATTATGATTCTTATGTGCTGCAAATAATGTTAGTACAAGCATAGTCACTTAAAAAAGATTATAATTATTGATAGTGCTGACAATGGTTAATCTAGTTGAAGACTTGAGACCCTTTACCAGGTCAGCAGAATTGGGCCACAAGTTTAATGGCACAAAATTAGGTGTGCAACTAATACCAGAGTTTTTTTTCTCTGATAAAGAAATACTACCAGAATTGGTTACAATAACATGTATATTAACTGATTCATTCTACTACGCATTAAATATGAGCTAGAGTCAATGTGTATATTGTTCAAGAACATCCATTCTGATGTATCATGAACCAAAAGGGGTAATTCCCACCCTTGTCCTCCTTTCAAATGTCTGGTGTGACTAATCTGTTATGTAGCTTTACACCCTTTTGCCCCTACCAAGCCTTTTTTTTTTAAATAAATAAAGTGATCTTGGTTGGCCGTGAGACACCCATGCTGTACTACATTTTCCTTGTTTTTCTTAACATCAGGCTGTCATCAGTCAAATAGTTAAGGCTTTGAACCTGCCTGGTTGAGGGCGAGCAATATGTTATAAAGTAACAAAGCACCTTTTGTTTTCCTGATGTTTTCTTGCAGATTTATTTCCATCAAAGGGAGTTTTAATGGGGGAGATTCTTTTCCCACTCTAAAAAATTAAAGTATTACCGTAGGAGAGAAAACCTCTTTTTGACATAGACTTAAAACAAAATTGTAGGGATTTGTTTTATAAATTATTTTATGATATATACTTGAAGTTATGGCTTTGCTTGTTAGTGGGGACTGGCACAACAGTATTAATTGGTTGATTGCCCATTGCCATCGGTAAATCTTCATCACAATAATCTAGCTTCAGAGACTAGGTTGGTACAGCATTTAAACTGGAAGCGACTATGTTCATATCTGATGGTTCACTACATGTTCAATTTGCCATACGGTGATCATGAGGTCAAAGGGCAAAAAAAGAGGAATATTTTCACTTTATTTGTAAATTTCGTGGTGTGCTCATCCAATTCATACATGTACTTGGAGCTAAAAGTCAATTTACGGATGGCTTTATTTTACCTATATTTAGATATTATATCAGTTGATTTTTAGCCAATTTTCTTTGCCAAGGAAAGCTTTTTGTTATTTATGTTGGTCTGCTAATTTGAGTTAGCGACACATTTGTTTTATATAGTGTATGCTAATTGTTTCTCCATCATTGTCATACTTCTCTACTCTATCAATATATTGTTATTTGCAAACTAATTTTCTCTACCTTCTAAAATAGGCGTCTGAACAATAACAGCTTGTCAGATGGCATTCCCACGTCTTTGACTACTGTTGCTTCACTGCAAGTCATGTGAGTCTTATCCCGATCTAATGCAAATTTAGATACCAAGTTATACGAGCAATATATGATTGTAACCTTATACCATGGTGATTATGGAATCTAGTGATCTTTCAAACAACAAACTTAAAGGAAATATCCCAGTCAATGGCTCATTCTCATTGTTTACTTCCATTAGGTTGGTGCAAATAATTTTGTTTATTTCCACGGTTATTGTCGAGGGAGGACATATCAAAAGCTTGCTAATCACTGTGTTCCACTTAACAGTTTTAACAATAATCTTGGATTAATAGCAACATCTATTCCACCTCTGCCAATTTCTCCTACGTCGCCAGCTCCTTCAGGTTTGTTGATGTCTGTTTCATTGGTGATTTAAATATTTTAAAGAATTACTCTACCTTAAAGCTTTAGTTTAGAACATGCCCTCTCACGTGTAAGCATGAGGCTTGAAGCATGGACAAAGTATCAGGTTACATTAAAACTACCTTAGATGATTACTAAACGCAACTTTCTCCTGAATTTTTTTTATCATAAGACTGGGGGCAACTAGAACTAACTCAAGACCACTTGGTCTACAGACTTCGTATGTCAAAGAATTAGTTGACCTAAATTACCTACTAACTTAAGCTGCTAAGCAAAGATCCAATTATAGTTTTTCAAAAATCCTATAATACTAATACTACTGGGGCTTCTGCACATTACTATTTACTGTAATCATGGATGATGCCTCTATGAGTCTGTGACTGAAACTTTTTTATTAATAATTTAATTTGTTGAAAAAGAGAATTGTTTTCTAACTTTAATCTAATCTCAATTAAATTCTCTGAATAGAATTATGATTTCCCATTTAAACTGTAAATCTTTCTAGGTAAGAGTGCTACTGGAGCTATTGCTGGAGGAGTTGCTGCTGGGGTTGCTCTGCTGTTTGCAACCCCTGCAATTGCATTTGCATATCGCCGAACAAGGAAACCAGAGGATTATTTCTTTGATGTTCCTGGTTAGTTAAATAACAAAAAAGATAGTATACATACTGATTGATGCTGTATGTGACAGCCATAATTGATTCATCAACATTTTGTTCTTTTGACTGGCAGCTGAGGAGGATCCTGAAGCTCACCTTGCTCAGCTTAAAAAGATTCCCCTGCGTGAGATGCAAGCTGCAACAGCCAACCTTAGTAACAAAAACATTCTGGGTAGAGGTGGAGTTCACCTTGGTCAGCTTAAAAAGTTCCCCCTGCTTGATCTGCAAGTTGCAACTGACAACTTTAGTAACAAAAACATTCTGGGTAGAGGTGAATTTGGTAAGGTTTACAAAGGACGGTTAGCTGATGGTTCTCTAGTTGCAGTAAAAAGACTTAAAGAGGAACGCATCCAGGGTGGAGAGCTGCAATTCCAAACAGAAGTGGTAATGGTTAGCTTGGCTGTGCATCGTAATTTGCTTCGGCTGCATGGTTTTTGCATGACACCCACTGAACGATTGCTTGTGTATCCTTTCATGGCTAACGGTAGTGTGGCATCATGTTTACGAGGTACCCTTATTTTTCTACTTTGGTTGTTTATTTAATTTCTTAAGGAGGATTAATGTGATCAGCGTTGCTTTTACTCATAAGTAACCTCAGTATATGTTTGGCTTTGGCATAAAAAACTTTTCTCTCGTATTTCCTTCTCTGGTAATGTCCATGTTAGTTTTTAGTGTCCAATTCATTTCTTATTTATTTTGATTTATTCTATCAATTATGCAATTCTTAGGAATTATCTGGCACTAAGACAAACAAAAAAGTATGCAACATTCTATGTTACTAAAAAAAAAGATAATTTTAAATACTTAAACTTGAATTTTCATTTGGAAAATGTGTTTATGCACATTGGATGTGTCTTGAATTGTTTTCTAATGTCTTAGATCGTCCAAAATCACAACCCGCACTTGAATGGCCTGTACGGAAGCGTATTGCACTGGGAGCTGCTCGGGGGCTTGCTTATTTGCATGATCATTGTGATCCAAAGATTATTCACCGAGATGTCAGAGCTGCAAATATATTGTTGGATGACGAATTTGAAGCAGTTGTTGGAAACATTGGTCTAGCAAAACTTATGGATTACAAAGATACTCATGTCACAACTGCCGTGCGCGGTATGATTGGGCATATAGCACCAGAGTATTTCTCAACTGGAAAGTCTTCAGAAAAAACTGATGTTTTTGGATATGGCATGACGCTTCTTGAACTAATAACTAGACGGAGGGCTTTTGAACTAGCTCGACTTGCCAATGATGATGATGTCATGTTATCTGATTGGGTATGTGTTCAGTTTTCTCATTACATGTCACTAATATTTATTTGGGGTGATTTAATTGTAATTGAACAACTTTTGCTAACTGTATTATCATTTAATCCCATCAAACGGTTCCGCATGACCAGGAAGTTATTCAGCAAACCCATTCCTTGCTCTTTATTTGAATTTCTTTTTGACTGTGGTGCCTGAAGAAAGTTAATTGAAGAAAGCGCTATTCTTTTACAAATATCTATCTTATATAATTTTCTGTGAATTGAATTAGATTGTTATTTTTAAATGTTAAGGTTGAAGAACCAAGGGAAGATATGGCATTCTCGAAAAAAAAAGTTGATAATTTCATCTTATTGTGATTTGTAGTTATTTATTTCATGTTATACATTCCTGGTTGTTTTTTAGGTCATTGTTAATGAAATTTTGGTGGCTAATGTCCAAACCTCATATCTAATTCAATTTCATTTTTCTCTTCCCATGTTTTGGCAACCTTACGCTGCTTTGAATCCAGATAAAAGGACTTTTGAAAGACAAGTTAGAAACACTCGTCGATGCTGATTTACAGGGTAATTATAATGAAGAGGAAGTACAGCAACTAATCCAATTGGCCTTACTATGCACACAAAGCTCCCCTATGGTAAGACCAAAAATGTCTCAGGTGGTCAGAATGCTAGAAGGTGACGGTTTGGCAGAAAAATGGGAGCAATGGCAGAAAGAGGAGATGTTCCGGCAAGATTACAACCAAGCCTTTCACCCCAATACTAACTGGATAGTAGACTCTTCTTCAAATATCCCACCAGATGAACTGTCAGGTCCTAGATGATCCTCTGAACATTCTACCATTAAGCATTTACACAATCCCATCCCTGTTAAACGACTCTTTCTCTTCGAAAGTAATATACTTAAGATCTCTGCATATGATTTTCAGTGTACTTCTCTTGTTTCTTTTCTTCTTTTTAGATTATCTTCTTGTCCAGATTAAATCCCCCATTGATCATGTTGTGATTATGAAGAAAAAGAAGAAATTTGTAATTTGAACTCTAGTCCTCAAGCTCCCATCACTTTGGTTAATGTATGTATTATATAAAGTTAGTATCCTTATGGAACAATCGATTGCTTCAGAGGGCTTATATTTCCCTGTCTTGGTAGATTAGCATAGCATTTTTTTGTGGAAACATGCTTGTCAGGATGGCAATGAAATGGGTTTCTCAATGTCTTGAGATCTGGCCCTGTCAAAGATGGATGGTACTGCCCCAGACATTTAGAAAGAAAAATCTCCTTTCTTGTGATTTCTTCATATATCTACATTGTTTTTTGCTTCCTTCTTTTCTATCTCATTTCCAAAATTCCAAATGATTCTCTTGCATGCATCCTCTCAGACACACACTGACTGCACCGGAGTTTGGCAAGGTATCCTCATTACTAATTGAAAGAAAAAGAAGCAAAATGAATTCCATATACCCAATGCTATAAACTCAAAATGTATTTCTGTGTGATACAAAGAGTGGCAAAACTTGTTTAACACTGCTGCAGATTTGCGCAGAAAAGGGATGTACCAAGCAATAGAATATTGAACCATCATTGCTGAAGGTACTGCAAGGGATAGGTTGACTGCATCTTAACATGGCCTGAAATAAGAAAAGCTTGTAGTAAAATTAAATAAGCATATATTATACTTAATTACACCAAAAAGACCACTGTAGTATATCAGGAATTAAGGATAACGTGTCGAGCATGAAGGAGGGGGATGGAATGGCCCGATGGATTTGTGCAGTTATATATTTATGCAGGCCATGCCTTTGATAAATTACGGGGAAAAATTGCCAGAGTGCGATGAATGAAATTTTTGGAAGAACCTTAAGTCTCTATTTACCATCATTGTCCCAAAAATTAAAAGCACCGTCAGAACCTCTAACATTCTTAATTTTATTTTTTTACTAATAAAGATATATAAATATTTATATACATAAAAAAATATTTCTAATATTAAGAAAATAGATAAAAAGAAAAACCCTAATAAGAAAAATTAGAAATAACATTCTAAAAAGAGGTACAATTTTTAGGTAAAATAAATAAATTTTTAAAAGCAAGTAAAAGTCTTAAAATTTCAAAAAAAATTAGATTAGGATAATTTTTTCTAATTCAAAAGTTAGAGTTACTAAGTTTAATATCTCCACCTATATATTAAGTCTTCATCTATGGACACTTCATAGAGTTTGTTTTTCTACTTCACATGAGTTTTAACAAGTCAATTTGATAGTTCAAGCAAGAGATATAACATACACATAGATTAAGATATAGAAGTTAGATCGATAGTTCAAAAATCATGAAAATGTGACCAAACTCTCCATGAAAGGTAGAATTTCAGCAAAAGTAAAGAAAATAGACAAGAATGAGTCTAAGTCCAAAAGAAAAAAATCAGAACCATGTGAGGAAATAGTAGTATAATAATAATCAAGATTAGGTCACATGACATTATGACAAAACATCTATATCCTACACTCATAATTTCAGCAAGTGGTGTAATAATACATGGCATTAAGACAAAACATCTATACACTACACTCATAATTTTAGCAAGTGTTATAATTATATATGACATTAAGACAAAATATCTATATCTTACACTAATAATTTCAGCCAAGTAAGGGAGATTTAAGGGTTAAAAATTTTTCACTTAGAAAAATAAACCTATCATACTTGAATGAGACGAAAGAAAAAGAAAAAGAATCCCTAAATTAAAAAGACTTTGTTCCTTATCTTAAGAACATTTTATCATAATTTTCAGATACAAATCTCCTTTTACTATGCATATTTTGACTAAGGGAGAGGAAGACAAGAACATGAGTTGTCTTTCCCTTAAAAATCAATCAAGTGCATCCTAATTGTAATAAGGTAGACCCATAATTATGAAAGGTGAACAACTTGATAGTTAATTTAAGTAAAAATCACCCTCATAACATCATAATTTCGTTCAAGTGAGTGAGAAGAAAAATAAAAGTAAGGTAAAGTGAGGAAAGGAGAGAAAGAGAAGAGAAGAGGGGAAGGAAGAAGAAGGAAAATTCTAGAAGAGTAGTACTCAAGGTAAATTAGCTTAATTTCTATTTGAATTCATCTTTTCTCTTAATCCTTAGGGTTCAAAACTCACACTCCCTCTCTTATTCAATCTGCTGAAAAATTTAAGGGAAGGAAGGAATCTTTTCATTTCTTTCAAGAGAAAACAAGAAAAAAAAAATTCACTAAGAGAGTTAGGGAAATCTTTAAGTAGGTTTAACAATATCGCTTTTTGAAGAAACTTTTTGAAATTCATAACATTTATATGAAATTTTAATCCTAGAACTTTGATAAAATTTACAATATTTAGTACTTTGATAATTGGCCGTGAATGTTGCTATATCATGTTACATGTTGATCTTGCATGTGATATATGTTTGAATACTTAGGTTGGTGTGAAAGGTTCTGCATAGGAATGGCTATGGGTGGCAAAATTTTAGAGTATTGTGCTGCTGTTAGGTATATTTAAATGTAGTGAAAAATTGATGGAATATGATTAGATTGATAAAATGAATATGGTCATAAACACCTAGAAGAAGACCATGAAAAATTTCTGTTGAGAAATACCCTTAGTGATGCATGATTTGATTCTGTTTTTCTTTTAAAGTGGATGATGAAATATGTTAAAGTAAGTAAGAAATATAATTAAATGTTGAGATGAGAAATTCTATAGTTAAGTGAAAATTTAGAAGAAAAATGGAAGATGACTTAATAAAAGGATAAACTAGAACATTAGGAAAGGCTAGGTTAAGAAAACTAGATTTCGGAGTAACTAGGGAAGTTTCTATTTTTGAAATTATAAGAATAATCAGTTAAAAATTGAAAGAAATAGTTAATATGAAAAATGTAAATATATGTCTCACAGATTTTTGGCTATTGGAATCACCCAATTTAGAGTTCAAATGAGGGAGATATACTCTGATTAGTAAGTAGTGGTCAGAAAATGGTTAATTAGGGAAGAATATGTTAAGTAAGCTTCTGTGTTTAAATTTCTGGGAAGAATATATAAGAAAATAAAATAAATAGTTAACATGAAAAATATTTATATATGTCTCAAGAATTTTTAGCCACTAGAATCATTTAATTTAGAATCCATATTAGAAAGATATTTTTAGATTAGTGAACAGTTGTCAGAAACTAGTTAACCAAGGAAGAATATGTTAAGTATGCTTTTGTGTTTAAATTTTTGGGCAAAATATGCAGGGAATTAAACGAAATAGTTAAAATAAAAAATATAGATATATGTATTACGAATATTTATCTACTGAAATTATTCAATTTTAAATCCATATGAAGGAGATATGGTTAAATCAGTAAGTAGAGGTCAGAACCTACCCGAAAAGAAATAACATTGAATTTGAGGGAGTAGTAATACCACGATTACTTAAGATTTCACTAAAATGTTCAACATAATGGTTTTAGAGAAATGTCTTTTCTTTAAATTGACACAAATATCACCTCATTTGAATTTAAAATGAGGGTGTTATACTCTGATTAGTGAGAGAGAAAAATAATATTTAAGAAAGAAAAAGAATCTTATAAATGAAAATAATAAATGATTAGTGTATACCCTAACCATTGCAATTGCATGAACTCTTTACCATCTTAAGTGTATAACTTTGACATGAAAATATTTTATAAAGTGGTAATTGAAAATAATTGTGTTCATGGCAAGATTGTATTTTACTAATAATTTTTAATAATTATTATGCTTTGATAATAAATTATAGCATGAGTATAATGAACATACTTATTATTGAAATCATATTTTTGACTATTAATGTGAAAAGAAAATAAAAGAAAATAAAAGAGACGAGCACGATCACATGGCGGTCCGTGTGGTGCACCAGTAGGAGACGCCCTACTTACAGCTATGATTATGATAATAAAAAAAAAAGTGTGTCATGTCGGACGGAGCGAGAAAAACTCATACTTGAGAGTAGAAAGTATTTACCCTGACTGGGGTAACTTGATATGAAAATAAGTTGATAGCCATCATATGATATTCTAAAAATAGTTACTCATACCATACGTGTCATTATTGTACGATTTTCATGTGCATAGATAAAGTGCATTCATATAACCTAAGGTATTTGCTGTAGCTTATACAGATGAACATGATATGATGAGTTATATTGATGATAATTATGATTTATTGTTGAACCTATTGGAATTTAATTCTCACTATATTTTCATATCATGTACAGAAGAATAAATATATAGATTTTTTCTATGGCTCTGAGTTTTAGTGCATGTTAGATTGAGTTACTCTATTTTGATCAGATCCCAGTAATAAATAAAGTGTTATGATCGAGTCGTCTAAGATCTCAGAGAAGGTACAACCACCCGCACCCGTATCTCCAGAACTGGTCAATATAGATGAATAAGTTGTAGACATACGTGTGCTTGATTTATATACAGACGTTTTAAATTAATGATGGATATGTGAACTCAGTATTCTATCAATATTAATATTAGACTTTAAACATTAATTACGCTTGATTAAATTAAATGAATGTTATTATGAGTTAAGTAGTTAAAAGTAAAGAGATAATAATTTTATGGGACTTTAAAAAAAATAGAGTTGTTACAAAATCAGCAGCTGCAAATGTGTGATGTACCTCTAACAAGTGGAAAAGTAATCTGTAAATGATAACTGATTTGCAAAACTATATTTAAAGGTGGATATACTTGGTCAGTGATATCCAATATGTCTATTAATGATGACAATGTTGAAAGTAAAGCAAAATTATGGATAGAGTTTGAATGGAAAAATTGATTGTGCTCCTTATAAAAGTTCTCCAAAAGAGTTTTAACAACACAATTTCATTGTGATATCCTGATAGGTATAACATTGGCATTTCAAGAATTCATAAATGTATCAAACAAAATTATGTTAAAAGAAATCAACATATATATCAATCACAGAGGAATTGCAAAAGGTAGTGTCAACATTTACAATCAACTTTCAATAGAAAAAGGAAAATCAGTTATGATGAATCATATTGAATCAACTGTTCTATGTATACTAGATGATATCTAGTCTGCTGAATAAACCTATTCTAAGAATCTCATGTTAATAGCTTTTAATTTTCTTGGTCCATGAAAATTGAATTTCTTTCAAACAGCATTGCCAGAATGCTATGTTCTCACTCAATTTACTTGGCAATAACAGTCTCTTGTTGCATACACATTTTCTTCTTCTTGAAGAAATCTAGCATTCCATAAAACAGCATCTCCTGTGAAGAAAATTAGTAAGACCCATAAACATGCACTAATTTGCTTTCACATCTCTTTTAGTATCAGAACTGGAAAATTATTGGTGGGGATTACAGTTTAAGTAAAAGTCATCTTTGCTGAAATTCCCATTATTTCTTTTTGCTAAAAACCAACTCAACCCCTTGGTATCTCAAGTAGGCATAAAACCAGTTAAAAAAACTACATCTCTCGATTGAATTAACCTAGACCAACTCAAATTTTGGGACCAACTATATATAAATCAATATTATAAGCGGTAAGTATGGCAATATAAAAACAACAACCATAATGAAAATCACTTAAAGAGTAAGCTAGCAGACTAGCAGCTGTATAAGATCAAGATGAGATAATTTATGTGACTCTTTAGTTTCTCAATTCTTGTTTACCATTGTAGGCAACAGGAAACTAGTGTATGGTTCCTTAATTTTACACAGCATTTTCCCCTTTCTCATATTCAGGAGAGTGAGGCAAATGGGGTTCAAGAAAACAGGAAAATAAAGAAGAAAGCGAAAGAAAAATCCTCCAAGGTCATTTGTCTTCATCCTATATCCTTTACTTTTGAAGTTTTAGTGGAAAGATTCCTTTATTAATTTATCTTGTCAATTCCTTTGACCAGAAAAAGCTTCATTGTGTCGTACACAAATCAACTCAATCATTAAGTTATAAGATATGACCCTCCTCATGGACATTCTACTTTTTGACAGGACAATTCACTACTTTTATTCCAGCAAGGATAAGTAATATGGGTTTGGAAAGTAGTTTTGACTGACCAGTAGAAATATATTGTCACGGCCCCAAATGATGGAACACATGACCGGCACGGCATAAGGGTTTCCCCCTAACCGCAAGCCTAACACATAGCATGTACAAACATCCAGCACACAATCCAGAGTACATAATAAATATAACTGGCCACATACGCCACATCCAATATAAGAAAATACTGTATATATATATATATATATATATATATATATATATATTTCATGAATCCAACATCCTTGATTCAACTTGGCCCATGGCCTCATAGTACAAACATTATTGTAAAACTTAAAATCATTTTTCAAACAACACAAGAAGCGAGGATCCTGCCTGTAAGTTCATGGAGATACACTAGACATAAACTTAAACTATACAACCAATACAACAGAATCTTGCCCAAACTGAGGCTCACCAATGCTATATTTAGCCTCCTATGGAGCTGTAGCTGGATCAGTGTTTCTTTGATTATCTGTGGGGAGAAAACAGAAGAGGGGTGAGATTACCACATCTCAGTGAATGGGTAAATCATATTATAACAGAAACAGGGCAAACTAAGCACGAGTGTTTCGCAATGAATTAAATAATTGAAATCAAGTTATAGAAAACATTAAACATTTAACCGTAATTTATTGAAAGAATGCTAAACAGTTCAAATGATAAAACAGGATTAAATCAATAACTGTAAGCAAATCAATTATGCATGGTAAGTAATAAATGAAGATACTTATACAATAACAATGATGAATGAGGTATTTTAAAAATATTTAATCTTTAAGAAAAATGCACTAGTTTATTGGAGGTCTTTCCTAACAGATCTATCATCTTCCCCAAGCACATAGCAATGGGTATGGCAATCACTGTAGGCGTAGACATAAGTCCACCCTAAATTTTCCCCAAGCACATAGCAATGGGTATGGCAATCACTGTAGGCATAGACATAAGTCTACCCTAAATTTTCCAAGCACATAGCAATGGGTATGGTAATCACTGTACGCATAGACATAAGTCTACCCTAAATCCCTGTGTCTTAGGCAGTTATATGCCCGTCACAGTATCCTAGGCCGAAGCCTTAACATGATCATGGTGCACCAGGGCTAGAACTACCTGCGGCTAGCTAACAGTGATCTAAAAGGGTCCCTCCAATAGAAAACATTTGAAATATGCTATTCAAAGAGTTTAAAGTAAAACATTTCAATAACTTTACAATAATGCTATAATTCTCCATCTAGCTCTTTTCATGCATAAAATTCTGTTCTAAAATATATCTCATCCATGAATTCCCATGGAGACCTTTATAATCATAAATTTTCCCTTTTTAAACATAGATCGTCCGTAGACGTTACATAGATGCTTATCATGTATCAAATCACTTCATGGCTAACTTAGTTCAAACCAGAAAACTCATGCTCTCGGAAAAATGCCGCATCATTCTCGCCGTGGCGAACTACATTTCACTGAATTTGACAAAATGTCCAACATGAAAGTTGTATCCCTTTCTCTTAGCTTTTCGTAGCCACTTGAATAACCTAATTTGAAGTTCATATGAAGGAGTTATACATAAAATAGTGAGCAAAGGTCCAGACCACACTACGCTTCGATTTTTTCCTCTTATCACTATCATATTCACAGAATTTGCAAAATTTCCCAACATAAAAGTTGTAGATATATTTCTTATCTTTCATTAGAAATTGGAATCACTTAATTTAGATTTCATATGAGAGATTTATGTTTATATGAGTGACGAAAGGTCAGAAGAAAAGGTCGAAAACGCTCTAAAATTTTACATTGTTTTCAACTTTCTTTGTTTCAAATGATTTATACTTAACCTTCAAAGGTTTTATTAGTTGAGGGTTATTACATATATTCTCTTAGATCTTCCTAACATGTATAAAACCAAACTAAAAAATGGCTATGGGAAATAAGTTTTTCCATAGATACTGAATAAGACAAAAATTTGGGAAAGAGTATAAAAATAAGTTTTCTTAGATAATGTAAGGGAGCCATACGCTTACAAAAAAAAACTTGTTGATTAGGGAATGCAGCAAGGCACCTTGTATGAAAAATCTCTTGAATTCAACTGATTGTAAACGAACAAATGGTCAACACAAGGGAGGTTTATCATGCAGAACGAAAAGCGTAAAAGGAAGAAACATCAATTACACGAACACATTTCCTGGATTTATGATACTACATAGCATACCCCACTTCTCTTTCAAGCTAGCCAGGTCTGACTTCATCTCGCGCACATCCGATTTTATATCTTCTATCACGCCCCTAATTTTAGGGCATGTGAAACACGTATACCATGAACATATATTTTCCATAAACATGAATATTCCAATCCTTTATCAAGGAAACAAATACATATAGGTTTTTTCATACATATACTATATACAAATCAAGTCCATAAATATAAGAGTAACAGTAAAAACAGAGATCCTGCCCGTGACGTTCAGAGCAACTCTAGAGTACATTTATATTACAATTTCAACACTGAGAGCCCAGAAACAATTTAGGCTCACCGCAGAAATACGACACCTAGTCGATCAAGATGTTGTAGGAACTCTGAGTTTTTATCTGTAAAACATATAAACCATGTGTAGTGAGTTTTATAACTCAATGAGCAGATAATACCTCCTATGACCTCTTAGGTCAACATATGGATGTACTATTTATATTTAAAAATTCACATTGAAAATCACAACTCAGAATTTCATCCATATGGGACCCGTATTTCAAAATCATCTCTGTTCAAATTCATATTCATAAGTAATGTTGTAAGTACGTTAATATAATCATGGTATGCATCAATATAATTCATGTGAAAATATCTAGAGGATCCCATATCAGAACCACCATATCAGAGTTTGACCCCTTCCATACTTTGGTCGTATAAAATTTGTCTAAACTCAGCATTCCGCTGAAGTTTGCCCTACTACCATTCAAGAGGACACGCGAAGGGACTCTATATGGGTTTTTCCCAAGAACACAGCAAGGGAAGACAAATCATAACTCATATAACCGGCATCTCGCCCATATATAGGAGGCATCTCGCTCTCTATCACATATCATCTCCCGTGTGTTGGCCCTCACACGAGGCTAACACCACCCCCTACTAGCTGAGGCAATCAAGGTACACACCAGGGCTAACATCACCTGTTGTTAGCAGACAATGTTTCCAATATGATTCCTCCATAAAACCATAATTTCATATATTTCATATTAATCAAAATAAATGTACTATTATAATACATCATTTTCATTCTCAGTATATTTCTCTGTCAAAACTTCCCAATCAGAGGAATCACATATACATGCCCATATCCGAGGAAAACATATCACTGTATAAATCAATATCATATGCACATATATCATATAATCCAGTATAAAATTTTCAATATAATGCAGACTTTCAGTCTCTGTATATTCATTTGTCAAAACTTCCCATTCAGGGAATCATGTATACATGTGTATATCTGAGACAAACATATAGCTTATAAATAATTCCACATGCATGAATATTCACTTTATCATTTAATGAGAAATACATGTGAAATCAGATATATCATGAGTTCAGAAATTTATTTTCAAAACTATACTCTTCTTGAACTATATTTCAAAATGTAAGCAATTCAGATAGCTTAATGCATTTCAGAAACATATATACGTGTAAATATCTAATAAATATAATCATATACATGCTCAAATATCAAGAAGAGTATAAGGCAAGCTATAAGAAGAATCATCTACTCACAAGGTAAGGGCTTTAGATTGGACAGCCCTAAAATATACTTTTCCAATTTCTATTTGATCAAATTGACCTCAAAAACGTATTCAGAGGGTCCAAAAATCAAGAAAGAAATTTTGGGAACTTGGTCACTATTCACTTGCTAGAAACACTATTCACGACGAACAAAAAGGCTATTAGATGGCCGAAAATATACATATCCTAAGGTTTATTTAACTCCTGATTCCATCTACGATGTCAGAATTTCAATTGGAGGTCTCTAAGTAAAAGTTTTAGAATTTATCTTTTTTCTGAAATTTTCTATTTCAGATTTACGGCGATTCAACAGTTGATTTGAAAAATTGATCGGTCAAAACCGTAGTATTCTTCGTCCTGAATCCAGTAGCACCTTCAGTTTTTAGATTGAAAGTCAATAGGCACTCTAGATCTAGAGATAAAGTTAAAAGTTACTATTTACTCACTATTCCTTCTCTCGATTTTCAAAATTGCAGATAGACCTTCTACATTCCCTTTCCTTTTAAATCTTTTTTTTAATAATAATAATAATTATTTAATAATTGAATAATAGGATTTTCTTTTATATAAATTCATATAAATTCTGTTTTTCATCCTAAAATATCCCAAAAATTTCTAAAAATTTACATTCTCATAAACATTTAATTAAACTCTTAAATCATGATTTTTTCTTGATAAAAATCGCAATAAAACAAATCTCAAAATAAATATTTTTATTCATATTAAAAGAAAATATTTCTAAAAATACAACAAAAATTCATTAGAGGTCAAGATAATTATTTTAAGCAAAACAATACTTATTTTAATTAAAAGTCTACTTACTTTTAGCAAATCATAATCATTTCTAATCAAATAAAAATATAGTTGCTTATAGCAAAATACTATCATTTAAAAATAAAAATTACGCGCCAAAACATAAATTCTCATATTTTCTTTGTACTTCTTTAACATATGTAGTAAATATACATATTTTTTACGGTTCTTATCCCCATTTTCGAAATTCTCTCTTTTATTCCAAAATTTCTTTAATTGAAATTTTCGTTAAATTTTATGGTTATTACATTATTCCCCCCTTTAAGAAATTCAGTCCTCGAATTTCATCACCATAGTTGCAGATAAATACTAATCTCATTATTCAAATAAATGCGAATATCTGATGCGTATATCCTCCTCTCTTTCCCAAGTAGCTTCCTCAGAATAGTGATTTTTTCATATCACCTTCACTGTAGGTATTTCTTTTGACCGCAACTTCTTTACTTGTCTGTCCACTATTGCTACTAGTTGTTCCTCATAGGTTAAATCTTTCTGTAACTGAATCTGTGGACACTGTATAACATGTGTAGGATTTGATAAATATTTCCGTAGCATAAACACATGAAAATTTGGATGAACATTACCCAATTCAAGTGGTAAAGCTAAACGATAAGCCACTGAACCGATCTTATCAAAAATTTCAAATGGTCCTATATACTGAGGGTGTAACTTCCATTTTTTTTCAAATTTCATTACCTCTTTCATTGGTGAGTCCTTCAAGAATATGTGGTCACCAACTGATAATTTCTAGTGCTCAATATTCATGGTCCTCATAGACTTTTGAGCTATATTGAATTATTTGTATTTTTTTTTTAATCAATTTCACTTTATACAAAGTACTCAACAAATTATATATATACATATAAGGAACTCTTAAACCATTGAGTTTCTTATTCCTTTATATCCTCAAGCTCGCATGCATATATCTATAAGTCGATATTAGAAAACATACACATAAAAGAACATCTTTACATCCATATTGGGTAACTATCTTTTCTTATTCTAGTATTCTATCAAGTCATCTTTAATTCTCACTTGTCAACATCCTCCCTTGAATATCATCATCTTAATCTATCATCTATCTTTATCCTAAAATCCAGTAATCAATATGTTAAACATAGGTAACAATAAATCCACCAAATTTTTTATAACGTTTATGTACTATTGACACATGTCTAATAATTCCAACTTAACTCATCACAGTCACTCTATCCCTCTTATTAACACCAATAAATTCATTATCAATACTTCAATCATATCCAAAACTACCTCATTCTAACTTATATCAATCCCGTTTAATTTATCCAATTATTTCAATAAGATCTTTTCCAATAATTACTTAAATATGAATTCTCAATTTCAATATAATTCACATCCTAGATATTAGATTCGATTTAGCATAATATAAACTTTTAACACAAATATTTTGATCACTTACATTTTTTTCGGACATGATTCTCAAATTAAGAGTTCAAAGATTAATTTAAATCCTAGTTCTCATAATACAACAAAAATTCATTAGAGGTTAAGATAATTATTTTAAGCAAAACAATACTTATTTTAATTAAAAGTCTACTTACTTTTAGCAAATCATAATCATTTCTAATCAAATAAAAATATATTTTCTTATAGCAAAATACTATCATTTAAAAATAAAAATTACGCGCCAAAACGTAAATTCTCATATTTTCTTTGTACTTTTTTAACTCATAGTAAATATACATATTTTCTATGGTTCTTATCCCCATTTTCGAATTTCTCTCTTTTATTTCAAATTTTCTTTAATTGAAATTTTCATTAAATTTTATAGTTATTACATCTTCTATCTTCTTCTGCTGCAAATCAACCTTATTATCCATTCTAGAGTTCACCATGCTACCAAGACCGTTTTCTTTGATACCAAATTGTTAGGAACTTGAGTTCCGAATGGGAATTACAATAGAAATAAGAGGAAAATAATTACAATAGAAAATGGAACAGCACCTCAACAAGAGGGTCCCGAGCGACAGTAGAAAATATTTCCTCGGCTAGTGTTCTTATTACCTTCACTATGGGATTATAATTTTCGTATACGCTGTCTCCAAACCCTGTGAGCTTTCATTTCCAGGAGAAAAGCACAGGATAAATATATTAACCAAAACTACCATTTTTCCAGCTAGCTCTGAAGGTTTGAGGCACAGCCAAGAGCAAGGCATCATACCAACATCATCAGGTATAAGCTATCAAAAAGGGGAAAATAATTAAGACCCAAAAAACAAAAATAAAGTAATAACCACCTCGCTTTCACACCTTCAATGAACTCTGATGTTCTCAACAGGTCTAATTTCGATTAGTTATTTTAAGACAGCCTACCAAAGGTCACATTACCATGCTCACCAACAATCTTGTGCTTACTCAAGGAAGTTGTCAACATGGGGAGGGGAAAGGTAAACTTTCATGTTATATTCCTATTCAATTATTACTACACCAAACCAAGCAATAGACAAAAGTCTATGATAGTTTCATTAACCATTTAGAGTTAACTTATTTGCTCCACCGTGTGGAGGTCCATATGCAGTGCTCCAACGACGCCAGCAATAGCAGTGTATACATCAACACCACTACACATTACAAGACGGTTAAGATTAAAAAACACTAAACTCATACTACTTTATGATGCTTAAATAAAGTAAAATAAAACTTCTAACTTGATAAAAGGTGCCAGATAGTAAATGTAGAGCAGTTCATTTCATGTTCTGCATGCAGGATGAAGATAATATCCAGCAGACGAGTTAGCCTAGGATTGGGTTTATATGAACGATTTCCTCTGAAAGCATGTAGAAGGGAATTTTATTTGAGCTGAGGTCTGCGTGCTGATATAGTTTCAAGATAAATAAAAATAACCAGTATGAATATATCATTCTATAATCTAATATCAGTTCATACTTCTTTTGTAAAAGATTTGAATTCATCACTAATAGTAATGATTATTTACTACACTCAGAAGAAAAACTAAATTAAAAAGAAAGGAAACTTATATTGTTTTTGTAAGATAATCCATATGATCTAAACATATTTCTTAACTCAAAGTAACATGAATAAATCAATCAAAATGCGGAATAAAATAGGATTGCACCAACCTCCCGCCATTGCTTTTCTTCAAGTTTTTTCCAAAGGTTTTGATGTTTCCAAATCTGATCTCCCCTCACTACATGGTGTAAATTCGTAGGAATATCAAAAAGGACAGACTCAGGGACCAAAACACATTTAAATAGATGTTCTACCATCAAGAACATTTATGTATGAGTTACCACCTCAATAATGGCTTTTCATGGCCATTGAATGTCATTAATCATGGAAATTATGGGACTCTTAAATGAAAAAACATTTGGACCATCTTAATGTGAGTTAATGGAAATTTTAAAATGTATTAATCATAAAAAACTGTTACATTCTCCCACTTGGTCCATACGTTTAACCTAATAACTTAAATGAATCACCAAACAACTTTCTTAAGAAATAAATACATGAATCATAGTGATAGGTCCTCTAAAAGCGAGTAATATCAACTATGTATTACAATACATTTAGTTTCTCAAGTGTTATACTTAATGTGGTAACAAAAACTTAATGAATAAACCCTAAGTTTATTCTTGGTCCAAAACAAAATATGTTTTCTCAAATAAATTAAAGTGCACATTAATATGAGAAAACATCACAATATATTAGAATTTCATTAATTACCAGTATGTATACAGTCATAAAGTGGAACTAAGTCCCATTTTCTCTACATGATCATTTAATTTTAGTGGTGGCATGCCCTTAGTCAAAGGATTAGTGATCATCAATTCAGTGCTAATGTGCTCAATGACCACTTTCTTTTCTTTTACACGTTTTCTAATGGCTAAGTACTTAATGTCGATGTCTTTACTTCGACTTCCACTTTTATTATTCTTAGCCATAAAGACAGCAGCTGAATTATCGTAGAAAATTCTCAATGGCCTAGAAATTGAATCCATAACTCTAAGCCCCGAAATAAAATTCTTAAGCCATATACCATGAGAAGTAGCCTCAAAACAGGAGACAAACTCAGCTTCTATAATAGAAGTAGCAGTCAAGGTCTGCTTAACACTTCTCTAAGAAAAAGTTCCACCGGCTAGCATAAAAATGTATCATGACGTTGACTTACTAGAATCAACGCAGCCAGCAAAGTCTGAATCTGAATAACCAATCACATCCAGATTGTCCGTCTGTCTATACATAAGCATATAGTCTTTGGTTCCTTGTAGGTACCTCATGACTTTCTTTGTAGCTCTCCAGTGGTCCATTCTTGGGTTACTCTGATATCGCCTAAACATCCCCACAGCAAATGCAATGTCAGGTCTGGTGCAAATCTAAACATACATAAGGCTTTCAACGACAGAAGCATATGGGATGTTCTTCATAGATTCCCTCTCAAGATTGTTCTTCGGGTATTGATTCAAATTGAACCTATGACCCTTCACAATGGGAGCAACACTTGGTGAACAATCCTGCATCCGAAATCTCTAAAACTTTATTGATATAGGTTTCTTGTGACATATCTAAAACACCTCGAAGTCTATCCGTATGGATCTTAATGCCAATGACATAAGATGCATCGCCCATATCTTTCATGTCAAAATTTTTAGAGAGGAATTGTTTCACCTCATGTAGCAAACCCTTATCGTTAATTGCAAGTAAAATATCATCCACGTATAAAACAAGAAAATAAATTTTACTCCCACTGACCTTCTAGTATATACATTGATCCATGGAATTTTCAATAAATCCGAATGAAGAAATTACTCCATGAAATTTAAAATACCATTGACGGAAGGCTTGTTTTAAACCGTATATAGATTTCTCAAGTTTACAAACCAAATGCTCACCATCACTAAAGGAGAAACTTTCAGGTTGTTTCATATAAACCTCCTCATCTAGATCACCATTAAGAAATGTCGTTTTCACATCCATTTGTTGCGACTCAAGGTTAAAATGAGCAACTAATGCCAAAATAATACGAAAAGAATCTTTCTTAAATACAGGAGAAAAAGTCTATGTGTAATCAATTCCTTCTTTTTGAGTAAATCCCTTAACAACGAGTCTTGCCTTGTATCTCTCAATGTTGTCTAATGAATCCTTGTTGGTCTTAAAGACCCATTTACAGCCAATGGCCTTCGCCCCATTAGGAAACTCTATAAGTTCCCAAACTCCATTGCTCTTCATGAAATTCATCTCATCTGTCATGGTATCATACCACAACTTTGACTCTTTGTAACTCATGGCTTGTGAAAAAGTTTCAAGATCATTTTCAGCTCCTATCTTATAGTCAGACTCTTGTAGATACACTATAAAATCACTAGGAATAGTTGATCTTTTTTCTCTAGTAGATCTTAATGTTGTAGCCTCACCCTCTTGAAGAGTTTGTGGTTCAACTTGTTCAGGAACTGCTTATAAATCCTGAACATTTTGATCTAATTGATCAACCTGTGGAAACTCAATGACTGGTTGTTCAATACCTGTTTGTACTTGAAGGGTTCTATAAACAATAACCAATCTGTCACTTGAAGTGGAAGGTTGAGATTGTATATGATCATGTGCAGAAACTAAGTTCCTGAACTGATCACTCCCACTGATCAAGTCATTCTCAAGAAATTTAGCATTTCTTGATTCCACTATCCTAGTTGTATGAGATGGACAATAAAACCTGTAACCTTTGGACCTTTCGGCATATCCAATGAAATATCCACTGATGGTCCTCGGGTCCAGTTTCTTCTCTTGTGGATTATATATCCTCACCTCAGACGGACATCCCCAAACGCGCATATGTCGTAAACTCAGTTTCTAACCTTTCCATAATTCAAAAGGTGTCTTTTAGACAGCCTTAGTTGAAACTCGGTTTAATATATACACAACCGTCTTTAGTGCTTCAGTCCACAAGGATCTAGGAAGATTGGAGTTGCTAAGCATACTCCGCACCATGTCTAATAATGTTCGGTTTCTTCTTTCTGCAATACCATTTTGGTTTGGAGAACCAGGCATAGTATATTGAGCAACAATCCCATGCTGTTGAAGAAACTTAGCAAAGGGACCAGGTGCTTGTCCATTCTCTGTGTATCTACCGTAATATTCTCCACCTCTATCTGATCTCACTATCTTTATTTACTTTTCGCATTGGTTCTTAACTTCAGCCTTAAAGAGTTTGAAGGCATCCAATGCTTTATTTTTATTATGAAGCAAATAGATATACATATATCGTGAGTAATCATCTATAAAGGTGATGAAATACTTCTGACCATACGCATCCATGTTTGGACAGTATATATCAGTATGAATGATCTCTAATATGTTCGAACTCCTATTAGCACTTTTCTTAGACTTGTTGGTCTGCTTTTCCTTAATGCAGTCCACACAAGTCTCAAAGTTAGTAAAATTTAGAGTACTAAGTACTCCATCTTTTACTAACCTCTTAATTCTCTCTATGGAGATGTGTCCTAATCTCCAGTACCATAACATAGAAGAATCCTCGTTAATATTACACCGTTTAGAACCAGTTTGAACTTGCATTAAACAATAAGTAGCATCGCTATGTAAATTAAGACAATAAAGACCATCAGACAAAATACCATTCCCAACACAATCAGAATTATAAAATAAATTGAATGATGTGTCTTTAAAATTAAAGGAATATTCAAAACGTATAAGTCTGAAAACAGAAATCAAGTTTCGGGAGAAACTTGGTACATAAAAGGTCCTTTCTAATTTTAAAACATAGCTACTACTTAAAGTTAAAATACAAGTTCTAATTGCTTCCACATGTGAGCCCATCTTGTTGCCTGATAAAATGCTCTGCTCACTTCCCACTGGTTTCCTTAGGTTTTACATACCCTATAAGGAGTTTGCAATATGAATTGTTGATCCAGAGTCAATCCACTAGGTGTTAATATTAACATTAGCCATATTAGATTCATAACAGACAAACGAGATTGATTTACCTTTCTTCTCAAGCCATTTTTGGAATTTTGTGCATCCCTTTTTTATGTGTCCCTTCTTTTTACAGAAGAAACACCTCGCTTCTTTCTTTATATCAGCTTGAAGTGGTATTTTACCTTTCCCCTTCTGATTAACTTGAGACTTATCAGGTTTGTTCTTCCCACGAGCTGTTGCCAGTAATGCACTCTCACCCAACTCCATCAGTAGCCTTTCTTCTTCTTGCACACACATAGTCATTAATTCATTAATTGACCATTTATCTTTATACGTGTTATAAGAAATCTTGAAAGGCTCGTATTTCTGTGGAAGGGTATTCAGAATGTAATGCACTAGGAAGAACTCCGACATATCAATCTTGAGTTTTCTTAGTTGAGCTGAAATATCACGCATTTGCATTATGTGCTCGCGCACACCTCTTACACTGTTGAGTCGGAGAGAAGAGAACTTCATGATTAGGGTCCTTGCTAAGGCCTTTTCAGAAGTGACGAACTGTTCGTCAATGGCTTTCAACAAATCTCAGACCTTTTCATACCGATTGACAGAATCACATATACTGGCTGTGATTTTAGTCTTAATAAACATCACACTGAGCCGATTGGATCGCTCCCATTGCTCATATAGTGCAATTTCAGCCAGCGTACTGTCATTAGTAATTGCAGGTAGTTCGTCTTTCCTAATAGCATAATCTATGTCCATCCACCCTAAATGGGGGAGAATTCTCTCCTTCCATACCTTATAGTTATCTCCCCTAAATTCGGGAATATCACAGCGAATATCAGAGAAACTAGCAGATTGATAAACTGTATAAAATTCAAAAGCTTATGTCACAATTTTTGAGGCTCAGTAGTCTAAATTTCATGTATTACCAATGTAAACATGTATATATATATATATATATATATATATATATATATATATATATATATATATATATATATATATATATATATATATGAATCTAGTGACATAAAAATTGCCTGTGAGCTAAATTTTTAATTCAATTAGATTCATATGTACTTTATGATAGAATTATCAAATTATGTACTTAATTTCATATCTTATGGATACATTATGAAAATAATTTGATTTTCTATCCAAATATCTTTATGATAAAACTATCAGATTATGTACCAATTCATAACTCCTGTGGGTAAATTATGAAAATAATATGATATTTTATCCTAATTAATTATATAAATATAATAAAAATTTATGTGGGATAAAATTTATTATATTAAATATAATTAATCACAATATTATGTCTAATTCTTTATGTGATTCTAAACAAAACTTAATATATAATTTTAATTAATTAAAGATGTTGTGGCTAATCCCTAATTAATTAAGATTATAAGTATCACTAGACATATTATTAAATTTTATGAGAATAATCCTAAATTATATACATTCTAATAATATCAAAACATAAGGATATATTAGAGCATATAAATAAATATCTCATAAATAAAACAAAATTGCATAATTAAACTAAATATTATGCACAAAAATACTCATACTTAATAGCATGAAAATAAAACTTAAAAATTATTCATGCATCATAAGAGTATTTAATCCAAATTGCATGTATATAAAATAACATAATAATAATATACATACACATAAAATAATTCAAAGAATTATAAATATGACAACCAAATATTAAGGAAAAAAATATTCTTTATTTAAAATCCCTTAACAATATTTACTTGCCAATCTTAAATCAAGAGACACCACAGCTCAGTGGCAAAATGCTATGTTCTTTCACTAGAAGGTCATGGGTTCAATTCCCACTATGTGCAGGTTTTTTATGTGCATTAAATAAAAAGACTTTAAGTATTAAAATGTCATATAAATAACTAGAGATGCACCACAGACCAGTGGCTAGAACTGATGTATTTTATCCCCAGGTCGTGGGTTCAATTCCCGCTGATGGCATTTTTCATAACATTTTAACAGAAACTTTTATATAATAAAAGAAGTGCAATTATTACTAAAGAAGCAACCCAGGTCAGCAGCCAAAACACATGCAAACACTCCCTTGGGTCGCAGGTTCAAGCACCACGGATGCTTTTTTAACGTTTGCATTTCCAGGTATGTCTTTAAATAATAAAAATGAACATATTACACTAAAGATGTATCGCAAATTAGTGCCTAGAACCATGTTATCCTTTCTACAAGGTTGTGGGTTCAATACTGGAAAGCTGCAGCCGCACACATTTTTTTTTTTAAATTTTAAAAAAAATCACTGTTCATCTTCAACCTCCAGACGGGTCATATGCGACCCAGTTTAGACCGGTGAAAAACTCGAATTTTTCTTCCAAAATTGACCACAAAAAATAATGTATAATATACCGAAATGATCAGAAAACAATATTTTAATGATTCATGATCTCATTTTGCATCAAAACCGCCAAAATTTTTCTAGAAAAATTCATGAACAATGCACCATATATGTAAAGCAAAGCAGATGTCATTTCATGCTCTGATACCAAATGTAAAATAATCCATATGATTTAAACATATTTTTTAACTCAAAGTAACATGAATAAATCAATCAAAATGCGGAATAAAATAGGATTGCACCAATCTCCCGCCATTGCTTTTCTTCAAATTTTTTTCCAAAGGTTTTGCTGCTTCCAAGTCTGATCTCCCCTCACTACATGGTGTAAATTCGTAGGAATATCAAAAAGGGCAGACTCAGGGACCAAAACACATTTAAATAGATGTTCTACCATCAAGAACATTTATGTATGAGTTACCACCTCAATAATAGCTTTTCATGGCCATTGAATGCCATTAATCATGGAAATTATGGGACTCTTAAATGGAAAAACGTTTGGACAATCTTAATGTGAGTTAATGGAAATTTTAAAATGTATTAATCATAAAAAACTATTACATTTTTTTCATATTATTAATCATATTATTAATAAGACCCAAAAATACCATTAGACATACAAAGAATCTAGCAGGTATAGGAAGTTCTCTGCGTAGGAAAGTTGGATGGAAGTGCAGGTGGCCTTCCTGCCATTCTAAGATAAGCCGCTGGAGCAATTGTTGTTATCTGCGGTAAAAAAGAAATGATATTGCATTAAACCAGTTAGGCAGATTGCAATATATAAGCATAAAGTTGCATAATAACTGCACAAAAATCAACAGGATATAAGCTGTAAAACTAGCGTTAGACACATAGATAATAGTTGAATTACTTTAGATATACCGAGATGGAAGAGTTGAGTGGTAAATATCAAGACCCTTCATTAAATTATAATTAATATGCATTTTAACTTTAAAGGAAAATTACAAATAGAATCATAAAATAAAATATGGCAATAACATATGGAATCCTCTTAACAAAAAGAGCATTAAAGTTTATATAGGAGGCAGGTCCAACCAGTAAACATAAATATCAAACAATTATACAACAATTAGGCATTATATGTTGGCAACTATGGTAGTATAACGTGAGTTAAAAAATGCTAATCATTTTTACATCTTTCTCAATTATTATTTATTATAATATAAAAGACGATAAATTAATGCTTAAAAATATAGTAAAACAGTGTGACAATATACGGTTTTCTTGATTGATTGTCTCATAATAAAAATTAACAACATAGTAAAATAATCTCAGACATTAGCTTAAACCATCATAGTACTTTTTGTTTACTTCTAACAAGATAAATTTGATCAATCTAATATATTTCTTCAATTCATTTTAGAAATATGTCAGTATTAATTTATAAATTAAATTTACGAAGTTGTATTTAGAATATAAAGATTTTAAATATTATATATTTTCAATAAAAAAATTAAAATCAGCAAAAAATCACTAATGTTAACAAGTGATTAACTTTAATTAAAGAAAAGCATTGACTTTAATCAAAACTCATTGCCATAAATAATATTGACAAAGCTTTAATTAAAGAAAAGCATTGAATTTTTGCAGACAGACCACTTATGGTACTAACGACACCCATTGGGTGCGCATCATTTAAACTTGTATGATTTTGTTGCCCTTAAAAAAACTTGATTACTCCCCTATAGATTATTGCTATTGGAAAAGAAATTCAAAAGACCATGCATTAGAACGTACACAGACAAACCCAGTAAATTAACAAGTGATTTTTTAGGACATGTACGTAGTTCTAACATTAGTCTGAGTCATAGTCACGTTTTGCATCCAATTAACATTAGTCAATAAAAAGCCCTTTTCCTCCTCTATATTCCAAAAGACATGTCCCACAACACCAATGCTTTTAAAACTATTCCCAAATACTGTTTAAAATCAACATCATAAAAAAAAACACACGCACACAAATATATATATATATATATATATATATATATATATATATATATATATATATATATATATATATATATATATATATATATATATATATATATATATACTGTAAAAAAAACACACATTCGCACAAACAGATAGATGGTGAGAAAATTTGAAAATGAAGTGACAAACTTTGATTTGTTTGGTCAAATCTTAGCTGCAAGATCTTTCTTTAATTTTGGTCGAGTATACTTTGTCCCCTATTTTAAATCTATAATCATTCATAAATTATCCACTATTTTGACAAAACAAAAACAACTTGAAAGTATAATTATTTGCAGGTGAAAGATACCAACCAAAGATGAGTGCAGAACTATAAATTCCACTAGCACCTTACTTCCATTAGATGCTGGGCTTCATTATTTGTCCACTCCAAATACTAGAAAGGTCAATTTTAGGTTAAAATTAAGAAAAGACATAAACAAGCTTCTTCTTTTTTATAAATAATAATAATAATAATAATAATAAAACAATGAAATGAATTATATTTCACCTCTTAGCAATCTCATCCTTAAATCCACATTAAGCCTATATGCCAGATCTGACAAGCCGTCCCGTTGAGGAATTTAAAATTAATGGCCACCTGACCAAGCCTATTAACATTGCTCGATATATATAGTTCATTTATTGATAGATTTAATTAGTATTTTTTACAAGTCATAAGACTATTCAATCTACTATTTAAAGAAAAATTACATTTTATCTCCTTAAATTACGACCAAATTACAACTTCAATACATCAGCTTTAAAATATAATAAAACATTCCTTCAATCTTTCACACAAAAAATGAAAACATCAAATTTTTATGACCTTTAACATTTTAATTACATGTCAGAAGCACATAGTTTTGTAACTTAAAGCTTATGTGTGGGTTTTAGTTTTACCTTTATTTTTATTTTTTTCCTTTACACCCACCAGGAACTAAATTCAAATAATCCCTAAGAGAGGATTGTGATATTTATAGATGATCGATCTTCCAAAAGTAATTTCTATCGTTCATTTTAGTCCAAAATTTGAATCATTAAATTTACTTAGGGAATTATCAGATTTCATACTTGACATTTTTAAAATTGATATATAAAAGTCAAACTCATAGATCAAAAAAATTCTTACATATGCTCTTACAATTAATTAGTGGAAAAAATCGATAAAAATTGAACAAAATAGGTGTACAGTTTACTTTATCATCTATTTTATTGAAACATCGATCATTGGTGTGTATGTGTTTCGATATATATATATGTGTGTGTGTATATATATATATATATATATATATATATATATATATATATATATATATATATATATATATATATATATATATATATATATATATTCAAGTAGATGATATTTAAATTTAAGAATATTTCTTCAGTTGGATCAAAGATAGGTTATCTATGCCAAAATTAGCGGGATAAACAAAAAAATTTCTTACAATTTAACCTTAAAAAATTAGTATAATTAAGATTTGAATGTGTAATAATACAGCTACTCACCCCCCATCAACCATTGGGTTTAAAATTACTCGTTTTAATAATAGAGGACGATACTTTTTTTATTTATTTATCAGAAACTATCCCCAGCATTATTAACAAAATAAAGATAAAACAATAAATAAAATAAAAAAGATGGCCTTGGGTCTACAACGGTGGGGGCCAAGACAAAAGAAAAAAGAAGCCCACATTGATGGACCAATATTTAATCTATTTGACCAAAAATTGAGAGACCCATAACTCTCCACTCTATGTGGAAATTTTTTACCCGTGTCTTTTGGGTCATTGCTCCATTTAAGGCTCCATTCTCTGGTTTTCTTTAGCTCTCATTGATTGTTCCTTTATTAATTTGACTTTGACCGAAATTTTTTATTGATTTTTTTTTCTTGCTTGATAAGAGTGGACTATAAACTTATAAGCTTTAAACAGTTGAACTTTCTAATTGTTGTAATTTGAGCATTTTTTCCCCTTAATTTTGGGTTTAAGTTGGAGAGTCACTAGCAAAATTTGAATTAGAGTTGGATTGTCACCGGCAAATTAGTTAAGCAAGCAATTCTAAAAGAATATGAATCCAATAAAAATAACATTTTAATTGTACATTTTTTTTAATTCTAATTTTTAAAGTTTCAATCACTATCTAAATCTTTCACAATATAATATCAATTAAAAATTATAAAATATCAAGCACCTAATGATGTCCACAAAATGACTTGTTCACGTAAACAAATTTAAAAAAAGAAAAAAGAATTGTTGTTTCAATGAGTTTAAATTTATTATATAGTCTTCTAAGTATGAAATTATGTTGACTTGTTTTTTGGTTGGAAATTATAAATATTTTTATTGGTATTATTGTGAAACTAATTTTCTTTGGACCTTAAAATGATTATGAATTTTAACTCTTTTTACTGTGACATTTTCTAAGATTCACACTTTTGGTCTCTTCTTGGAGTTCTAAGTTGCTTAAAATTATGTTGAGGTTTATTAAAATGATTAATCATCCAATTCGAATCTTTTCCCTTAATCATCACTTTTGCACTCTTTGCATAATGCACCGCAAATTAAATTATTTTGATCACAAATTCTTTTTCGAACACATACATGTGACTAAGTATTATGTGATTATCTTTATGTTACATTTTTAAAGTGCGCTCTTAAAATTGTACGAGAAAAAAATTTAACCTTAATTGATGGAGAAGTTGATAAGAAAATATTCTGTCTTTATAATTATCTACCATCTCACTTTCAGAGCCCGCGAAAGATACCAAGGACTAACAATCATCTGCACCAGCATTTCATGAAAACATCTCAAACATGGTATTCTGTAACCTAGTACAACGAAGCAGATCAGAAGATTTAGTAAACAACAAATGAGTGTTTGCTTCTATCCAATTTGTTGTTTCATAAGGACTAGCTGGGCTTGTTCTGTGGTTGTGTTATCAAAATCAGCATCAAAAGCACTTGAGAATGACCTTGCATTTCCACCATGAATTTTATTGGCCTAGTGTGACCGTTATGTAATCTATTTTGATCAATGGTTTAAGATATCACATATAAATTATTTATATTTAAAAAATAGAGACATTTTGTATATGATAATCATATCATATACAAGAAGATATTTCAAACTATATATAAATATTATATTTTTGTTGTGTTACTAAATTTGTATCAATTCATAATGTTTAAAGTAGTAGAGTTGAACAATCGAATTGAATTAATTGAGTTATTAATTTGATGTGATAAAAATTAAATTAAAAAAACAAAAACTCATCCTACTTATTTATTTAAATTTGAAATTTTAAAAAATGAATTTGTATAAAATCAATTGAACAGATAAAATATTTATATATATATTTTAAATAGATGAACAGGTTATACTTTACAAAATAATAATCATCTTTATCAACCAATGTTTGTCATCATACCAGAAAAGTTCTTTATCCATCATTGAATTAACTATCCCAAGAAGATATCTTTTACTTCAGACCACAATCATCCCTAAGGTTCCTCGTAAAAAGTACCTAGTATGATTGGAATCTCAGTAATCAATTGAGCATCCCATAATTCATGGACCCTTGCTAAACTCTCAAACGACTCACCAAGTGCTTACCATGAGTGTAAGTGCCCTTTATTATCAACTGAGCATCCCATAATTCATGACCTTGCTAGACTCCCAAACAACTCACCAAGTGCTTACCATGAGTGTAAGTACAGACAATCATAGTTAATATAGTGAAAAAATCACTTTAACAAGTCTATCACATCTATCTTACAAAATAATGATCTAATATTTCGTTCGAAGTATACTTTTTATATGAAGTCAATTTTCATATATTATGTGTCTGATTTATTTTTTATATGAAGTCAATTTTTATATATTACGTGTCTGATTAAAAAATTATTTTAATATTTTTAAAGTCATCTATAAATAAAATTTTTATTAGTTCAAGTAAATTTTTTTCATATTTTCATCTCTCTTCATTTTTGATATGTAGTCTTAATAAATATTAAAGTGTTCGCAAATACTTTTTTAACTGAATTTTCATTTTGTTTAAGATAATTTGAAAGATACCCTATCAAAAACAAAATCTTTAAAAATAAATATCACTAAAAAAATTTGTGTGACACAGCTTTCATATTATTTGCATTTTGTGAAAATTTCCATATAGACATCCTCAAAAGTAGCTTTCTCTTGTAAAATAAAAGTACCTTGTATGATTGGAACCTTAGCATGAGGCATATGAAAGGTGCAATATTGGATTGGGACCTATGCTAATTGGGTTAAATGATGAAAGCTCCACGGACTTGGGATCTTGCCCACCAACTTTGCGCTTGCCACCATATAACTTTTCCTTCCTCTGTAGCCAAATGGATTTTGTATTTGAACATCTTTCCTTCTTGAATTGAGCACTGAGATGCATTCGCCTCCATCACACCATAGCCATTCCTCACTTGCCTTGCTCCAAGTCTCTTTCAATCATACAGGAAGTCATATAACAATTTATAATTATATTATGATTTTGCCTCACAGTTGGCTCATTTAATAACAAAACAAATTTAATATCAGAGTTTCATAACTTTCTACTTTGTAAATGTTGAATTTTGTCAATATCAACAATTTATGTTAGTAGTCAATTTTTTTTAAAAGATAGTATTCATGTGAAATTAGTCCATTTGAGCAAGACAATGTATTAAACGAATTTAGCTTTTCATACTATAATGTTATATAGTATGAAAATAAAATTTTATTTTATTTTTATTAAATAGGCCGACTCGTAGACTCACGTATTTGTTTTTGTTTTTTTTTTTATATATTTTTTGTTAGCCAACCCACACTTGCCCATTTTAAAATGAGCTTATTTTTGTGCATCCCATCTAACACAGCTAGCTGATTCACGACTAGGATCTGTTTTGACAATATTATCAAGAATATTGAGCCTTCTAGGTGAGCCTATGCTCTCATTGGTTGACTTGTAGACTGATGATTTTGGAGTAAGTTAACCTAATTGCCATCATGTTTACCAACAAAATAATTTGCCCTCTTATAGACCTTGATTATAAGCTTATCCCTTCTAAGGACTTCCAAGGTTGGCATTGAGAATTTCTCCATTTACTGTCAAAATGTTCTTGGGATTGGGATATAGTCTAGTTTAAGACGATGATTTTACCAACAGATAGAAGTATTTACCAAAGAAAATTTTTTAGTAAAGTTTTATAGTATGATTGTAAGAACTTGGAATAAAAAATTAAGAATCACTATCTGAAATATTCTAACTATTAGCTTCAAAAATTATTTTAATTTTAAAGAGTGAACCTGACATCAAATAGTGTATTTATGTTTGATTCAATGGTAAACATAGTATCCCTAAAAAAAAGATGGTATAATTTGAATCTCTCAAACTCTTAAATTTAAAAAATTCCAACTCCCAATTATTTAATAAAACATAATAATTTGGTATCATATAAGCTTTGATCTCTTTGACTTAATTTAATTTTTATTTAGGGTCAAGAGTTTGCATTTAAATCTTAATCGAATCCAAATAAATATTTTTTTTGTAAATTTAAAATAGTGTAGCATTTATATAAGTTTTATTTTAGAGCAAACCTAGAAACATCAAATTTAATATTTCTTCCGAATAAACTAATTAAAACTAACAAATTTATAGATATATTTTATTTTTCAAATTAATATTTAAGTTCATATTATGAATTTCAAAGATTGAGGTTTTTTTTGGGGGTACACAAATTAAAATTAAGTATTTGAGACAATGATAAGTATGCAACAAAGTTAGATCTTGAAGATATCATAAAATAGTAGTACTTCCTACGTTTCTCCAAAAAGTTTTATGTAGACATAATTATAGGTTCATGCACTATATTTTGGAGCAAATAAAATAATCAAGCTCTTGAATTTTTAATATTTGAAAATTTGCTACTCTTATAAAGTTGTTGGACAAATTATTTACATAACTCTACTTGCATTACTTAAAAATTCTGTTTCAGATCAACTTACAATACCTACCACACACATTAAATAATAAATAATTAAAAAAAATTCAAAACAAGAAGCAACCAAATTTTGAACCTAGATCTTGTCAGAACTCCCCTTTATATACATGACTCATTAGCTATTTCCCAAGGTCAAACTTGTAGGATTTAAGTGTATAATATAATTTATGTGGGTTGAAGTTAATCCACTTCAACTATATTTAGATTATTCATTTAAAAAATGAAAAAAAAAATTGTATTTTTCTATTTTAGTATACGATTTTAATCATACTTTTTAAAATTTATTAATTTTTACAATTAATTTATAATATATATTTGTTATTACATTTATTTTCTTACTGTATAAATTAGATATTTAAGAGTAACTATATAATTAAATTATTGAAATATCATTCTCATAAAAAAATTACTAAAATGATATATCAATTTAAAAAAAAAGAGAGAATTTTTTGATAATTTTATATAATAATTATTGAAATTAATATTTAATTTACGTGGTATAAGACTAAATGTAATAAGACAGGTAGATTAAAAGTCAATTACAAAAATTAATAAATTACAATTAAATACAAAAATTATAATAAAAATATGTTTTTCAAAAAAAAACTAAATAATTTAATATTATCATTGATTGAATTATAAATTAAAAATTAATTAAAAAAATTCGAGATATATCCAACGGTGAGATGGAACTTAGTTCTTCTCTTCGTAGGATAACCTATTTATTTAAGTATAACTTCTCCAACATGCTTTTAATTTTGGCTTCAAGCAAGAGCGGTTCTCATCTTTTCATAATTAAAGTCTTCCTCATTCTGCTCTCGGTGATATAATATTGTTAATTCTATAAAAATTACATTCTTCGTTCATTTGAAAGCTACGACAAACTGGATTAGGTATGCCGAAACAAAAGTTGGTTTAAAGTCTATAAGATTGGAACAAAGCAACTTGGAAGAGAAACAGGTTAGTGGTATTATAAAAAAAATGAGAGAATAATTGACCTGATAGACTAGTTTTTATTTTCTAATCCCTCACACCTTAGTCAACAATAATGTATTGCTCTTATACACTGTACGTAACACCTCAAACAGTTTAGTGGTATTATAAAAAATTTCTTCTCATATCACAATCTGTTCTTGGCTTCTTCTTTTTTAATATAATTGGAAGTGTTTACTACTTATTAATTAACAATTGAAACTATCATCTTTATTCATTCACTTCAACTATATAAATTGAGATTTATTTAAAAAAAAATAAGAAGAAGAAAAATCATATTAGTTTGGTATAAATTTTATTTGAATTTAATTAAACCAAGAAAATATTTAATATAAACATACATCATGCATATTGATCCCCGACAATAAAGAAGTATGCAAATTTTTTTTCATATTTATGGCCCAATACTATTTTACCAAATTATGTAAATATGGGTCAAATTCGTTAACAAGCAAGTCACGTGGTAATGGCCATTTATTCAAAGTTCGGACACAGCCTAAAGCAGCTACAACTCGATTGAAACAAAAGGTCAAAAAAGTTTAGTACTGAAATTGCTTGTTCTCAATCGGGAGAATATCAACGTGTAGATAAAATGTAAGTTTTCTTTTTTTGAGATAAATTTAAGTTAAAAGGAGGACATTCTAATTAAGAGCCAAGGCAGGGTTTTAGATGTAACGCGTATTTATAAATAATTTACCATCAAAAGATAAGTAACATAATTTCAATTTCAATTTCAATATTCAACGAAATTGCCCAATAAAGTTTTGTGTATATTTTTACAATTTAAAATTTAAATTTTTAACAGTTTAAGCACCCTTAATTTGAAAGAAATGTTGCTTTTGTGCTATAGAGAGAGAGGATCTTTATGGGCCGTGGGGCCCAAGTTGAGGATACGATCAGTAAGAATTAATTGGGGAAATGCCATGTGGTTCTGAATTAGGGATGAGGTGGCAGCACATATATCATCCACTTAACAGTTGTGATAATTTAAAAATGAAGTCTTCCGTCAAGGAGGGATGACTTAATTGGATAAGGATCCTTGTAGGGCCAGTTTGGTCAAAAAGTTATTTTATAAAATTGTGGAAAAAAGCGAAATCTTGGAATCACCCAGAAATCGATTGTGGAATATCTTCAAAGTTTGCTGCGATTTCCATTTGGTCAACGAGGTCAATATGCTTCTGGGCTTAATGGGTTTCATGGAGATCGACTAGTCTCAGGAGGGTCTTTAAATTAGGGAATGAATCAGTTGCTTACGCATGGTTATGAAGCTCATGGGATTGTAGTTGAAGAGGATGGGAAATATGGAGGGAGTGATTTCGTTTTTCATGTGTTCTTTTCTTGTTTGGGCAATTTTAGTGTTTGATTTGGTGCTAAAGGCTTCTGCCAATGTGGAAGGTGTGTGGTAACTTATTGTCCTTATTCTTTGGGTTTTAACAGTTTCATAAATATCCGTGCCCAATAAATGGGTGCTTTAGACAAATGGAGATGCGAAAATTCACTGTTTGGTTGATCTGCTTGCTCTATCAGCTATATTACTACTTGTTTATATGGTTGATTGACAAATAGAACTAGTGAAGTTAATAGTGTTAGATGAAGCACCTTTTTTAATATTCCAACCTGATGTTTCTCTGACTTTAACACTTTCCTTAGTGGAGTATAATCAGAGAATTGAAGAATTCTTATCATTTTTATACTAAGTTGGTGCTGTGTATAATTTGCTTGCGTTGATTATGGTTTAAAAATCGACTAATGTTAATTTTTATGCTCAGGGAGTTCAGAGTAATTTTTGATTTTAATACTTCAAGGAATACTTCATGGGTCTGACTTTTTGAAGAATTAATCATCTCGGAATGGCTAGCCAAGATGCTTTTAATTTTTGGAAGAGATAATATTTTTTCTTTCCATTAATATACGTCTTTTATTACTTGGCCTAGTATTTATTTAGGACTGTGATTAAGGATGAATTAAGGCAGTTGTTCTTCATGCTTCTTATTCCTGTCCTGTATCTCACAATTTTTCTCACTTGCCAGTGCAGCATAACATTGACACCTTGTTTGATTCCAGATTTTTCTTACTCTTAATATAGTTGGACTTTCAAAAATGTGAGCTGTTGAGATGTTCATCTTAGATAGCATAATGTATGATTTAATATTAAGGATGTCTGCCCTGAAGATTGTTTTCTATCTAAGACAGGCGATGCCCTGAATGCATTGAAGACCAGCATGGCTGATCCTAACAATGTTCTTTCAAGTTGGGATCCTACCTTTGTCAATCCCTGCACATGGTATCATGTAACATGCAATAGTGATAATAGTGTGACTCGCGTGTAAGTAATTTATGTGATTTTTACCTATCACTTATGACCATTTTCTGCATATACTAAAATTTTGTTTGTCTTGGTCAGTGATCTTGGAAATGCTAACCTTACGGGTCTATTAGTTCCACAGCTTGGTCAGCTCCCAAATTTGCAGTACTTGTAAGTAATGATTGCATGTGATATTGTTGTACACATTTGCCTCTTTTTCGGAGCAAATTATGGATTTACATGATTTCGGAGCAAAATTTAAATCGTCAGACTTTGGCTTACTGTCTTCTCTTTTCACAAAGCATTCTCTCTCTTTTCTCTCTCCCTATACTCCATCTTGCAAAATTACGTTGCTCTATTTTGTCCATCTATCTATTTTTTTTCTTTGGTTCAACAAGCTATAAACAGTACCGATTAATTAGGAAAAACATACCAGTCCTTACACATGTAACGTTTTAACATTTGAATCATAATGTTAATAATCTAAGGCATCTTACCCCTCCTTTAATGGTTGAAGACTGAGTTATCTTGTGGAGCAGCTTTGTGTTATCAACTTTTGCTGTCTTCCTAAGCTTAAACTTGACATCAGCTGTCGTTTAAAGATGGCTGTATAAATTGCTAAAGTAAAGGTTTTGTATTGTATATCATACACACCCATCAATAATTTTTTGTGTGCTTCAGTTTTCACCTCATACCATTATATTTCTACCTCATCCATACCAATCACGGGCACATATTCTGTAATCTTATAATTATTTATTGGAATTTTTTGATTTACTTGCTCAAATCTGAAATTATTTTCTTTTCTATGTCAGGGAACTTTACAGTAATCATATAAGTGGAAAAATTCCAAACGAGCTTGGAAATTTGACAAACTTAGTGAGCTTGGATCTTTACTTGAACCGCTTAACTGGTCCAATCCCAGACACATTGAGCAAGCTTAAAAAACTACGCGTCCTGTATGACATGCTTTCCTTAATCTTACTTCTTTTCAATATACAGAATTTATTTAAATCTATTTCAATTTTGTTTCTTGCTTTGCCTTTTTAGCATATCCAATACTTTCAACTACTTTGCTTAGTGCATAGACATGAACACATTCCTAACTTCCTACAGAAAAGTGTGGATCCTGTTTTATTAATTATGATTCTTATGTGCTGCAAATAATGTTAGTACAAGCATAGTCACTTAAAAAAGATTATAATTATTGATAGTGCTGACAATGGTTAATCTAGTTGAAGACTTGAGACCCTTTACCAGGTCAGCAGAATTGGGCCACAAGTTTAATGGCACAAAATTAGGTGTGCAACTAATACCAGAGTTTTTTTTTCTCTGATAAAGAAATACTACCAGAATTGGTTACAATAACATGTATATTAACTGATTCATTCTACTACGCATTAAATATGAGCTAGAGTCAATGTGTATATTGTTCAAGAACATCCATTCTGATGTATCATGAACCAAAAGGGGTAATTCCCACCCTTGTCCTCCTTTCAAATATCTGGTGTGACTAGTCTGTTATGTAGCTTTACACCCTTTTGCCCCTACCAAGCCTTTTTTTTTTTTAAAAAAAAATAAACTGATCTTGGTTGGCCGAGAGACACCCATGCTGTACTACATTTTCCTTGTTTTTCTTAACATCAGGCTGTCATCAGTCAAATAGTTAAGGCTTTGAACCTGCCTGGTTGGGGGCGAGCAATATGTTATAAAGTAACAAAGCTCCTTTTGTTTTCCTGATGTTTTCTTGCAGATTTATTTCCATCAAAGGGAGTTTTAATGGGGGAGATTCTTTTCCCACTCTAAAAAATTAAAGTATTACCGTAGGAGAGAAAACCTCTTTTTGACATAGACTTAAAACATAATTGTAGGGATTTGTTTTATAAATTATTTTATAATATATACTTGAAGTTATGGCTTTGCTTGTTAGTGGCGACTGGCACAACAGTATTAATTGGTTGATTGCCCATTGCCATCGGTAAATCTTCATCACAATAATCTAGCTTCAGAGACTAGGTTGGTACAGTATTTAAACTGGAAGCGACTATGTTCATATCTGATGGTTCACTACATGTTCAATTTGCCATACAGTGATCATGAGGTCAAAGGGCAAAAAAGGAGGAATATTTTCACTTTATTTGTAAATTTCCTGGTGTGCTCATCCAATTCATACATGTACTTGGAGCTAAAGGTCAATTTACGGATGGCTTTATTTTACCTATATTTAGATATTATATCAGTCGATTTTTAGCCAATTTACTTTGCCAAGGAAAGCTTTTTGTTATTTATGTTGGTCTGCTAATTTGAGTTAGCGAGACATTTGTTTTATATAGTGCATGATTTCTCCATCATTGTCATACTTCTCTACTCTATCAATATATTGTTATTTGCCAACTAATTTTTTCTACCTTCTAAAATAGGCGCCTGAACAATAACAACTTGTCAGATGGCATTCCCATGTCTTTGACTACTGTTGCTTCACTGGAAGTCCTGTGAGTCTTATCCTGATCTAATGCAAATTTAGATACCAAGTTATACGAGCAATATATGATTGTAACCTTATACCATGGTGATTATGGAATCTAGTGATCTTTCAAACAACAACCTAAAAGGAAATATCCCAGTCAATGGCTCATTCTCATTGTTTACTCCCATCAGGTTGGTGCAAATAATTTTGTTTATTTCCAGGGTTATTGTCGAGGGAGGACATATCAAAAGCTTGCTAATCACTGTGTTCCACTTAACAGTTTTAACAATAATCCTGGATTAATAGCAACATCTATTCCACCTCCGCCAATTTCTCCTATGCTGCCAGCTCCTTCAGGTTTGTTGATGTCTGTTTCATTGGTGATTTAAATATTTTAAAGAATTACTCTACCTTAAAGCTTTAGTTTAGAACATGCCCTCTCACGTGTAAGCATTAGGCTTGAAGCATGGACAAAGTATCAGGTTACATTAGAACTACCTTGCATAATAGCCGATCCTAATTAATATCCTAAGACGTAATAAAATGTTGGCCAAACATTCATCAACTCATATAATCATTGCATAATAGCCAATCCTAATTAACCATGGATAACACAATTAGGGTTCCAATTGTTCAATGTGCAGAGTGTATCATCACATCATAAGTGGGTTTACCAAAACTCTAGATCAAAATCTACTCAAGTATGATAAAAAGATAAAACAAAACCAAATTCATTAAACAAACCATAAGTGTTCAATACAAACCAAGAGAAAACAGTAGAAATGGAAATGAGTGCAGAGATAGAAAGATAAAACCTGGATTGTTGAATACAAAGGAATACAAAGCTGAATTGCTGTCAAAACTAAGCTAAGAACATGAAATCAAACTCTAATCCTACCCTAAATCTACTCCTAAGGTGTTTCCTAACTCTAAAACTAGGTGGAGAAGGTCTGAAATGAGTTCTCCCCCCTTTGGCTACGGTTTCCCCTCAATATATAACACTTTGGGCATCCAAAATCCTCAAAAACACGGAGCTCGCAGACCCGTAGCACGGCCGTGGTCCAGGACACGGCCTGGCCGTGCTTCTGGCTGGAATTTGAGGAAATACTGCAGCATCCGCCCCGAGCGCGGCCTGGCCGTGGTGCATGCCACCAAGCACGGCCTAGTCGTGCTAGGGCCGTGTCACCCCAAATCGTCCGAATTTGCCAAAGTGCTAAACATGAAAGTTGTAGCTCTATGTCTCTTCTTTCTAGAGCCACCAGAATCACCTTAATCGGATCTATATTGAGGGAGATATGACCAAATTAGTAACCAAAGGTCAGAATTCATCCTACTGCACTGTGATTTTGAATTGAGAGCTCTGTAACGCCATGAAATATTCCGAATTTGACTAAGTGTTCAACATGAAAGTTGTATATCATTGTGTTAGCTTTTCACATCAACTTGAATCACTTTGATTGGAGGTCATAAGAAGGAGATATGCTCAAAACAGTACTGAAAGGTCAAATGCTGGGGGCTGCCATGCTTCTTTTTGGTTGAATTTTGGTAAGCTTCCTCCTTGCTTCCTTCTCATCATGGTTCCATATCCTTTTGGCATTTTTCATGAATGTTTTCCCTTGCTTCTTGGCCTCTTTTGCTCACCTACAAGCATAAAAACAACCAAGTAGTATCCAAAGCAAAACATAACCAAAAGCAGGGGAATAACCACAAGTTTACTATGAATTAGGGGATAAAATATATCCGTTAAGTACTCAAAATACCCCTTTATCAACTCCCCCATGCTTAAACCTTTGCTTGTCCTCAAGCAAATAACATATCATATCAGGAAGGGGGAAAGATGCAATCAGATTCTAGAAGATAGAAAAATGCAATATAGATAATTTGTCACTCAATCAATGTGCACACAATAGGCATATGAATAGAAATTTACAAGATAGTCTCTATTCTTCTAAAACTAAACCAATAATTCTTCTATTATATATCTATTTCTATTGTTACCATTGGTTTTATGTATCAAATTGATTTTTCAAGCACTCAAGTAGGCTACCTCATCCTTTAGATCTCCCTAAGTTGCCTTACCCTTATTTCTATTTTATCACTCTTTTTCTCATTCAAAATTATTTTACTTCTCATCATTTTTTTTTCATTTGTCAATTTCATTCATCATCAATTTTTTTTATAGAAATATGTCGTGAGTACATTTTATGCTCTATCTCACTAGGGTAAAGGCATTTAGGTACTCATACTAAGGCCTTTTTGGTGCCTTGAAGGGGTATTCAGAGTGAAAACTTTTTGGAGTGTACATTCCCTCATTTTTCACCTCTCCTAGCCTTCACACTCTCATAGTGTTAAAAATCAATAAAGGCATACAATTCATGGCACAATAGAGAGATATTTTTCAAAAAAATTAGAGGTTTAATCCTAGAGGAGAGAGACTAAAGTTTAAACTACCTATTTCATACCCTATTGTGCATCACATGTTCATGAGTTAGAATTAACCTATATTATGCCAATCTATCTCTAAAATAGCAAACTTTATGATTATACAATGAAACAGGACATAGAATATGCAACCAGTAAAAATCACAATCCTAAAGTCACTCCCCCATACTTAAACTTGACATTGTCCTCAATGTCAATATCAATGAAAGTACAGGCAAAGGGAGAAGGAACTTACGTGCTTTTTGATCTTCTAAAGGAGGTGGTGGAGGGCTTTGACTCTGGTTCCCTTATGCTTTTGCTGGAGGACCAACGTTTTTTTTTTCAAAAACCTGGGGCACGGTCGTGTCCTGGGACACAGCCTGCTCGTGTTTCTTGCGGGTGGCACCCTTTTCTTGCAGCTTTCTGGCCGTGCTTGCAGCACGGCCGTGGTGGAGGACACGGGCTGCCCGTGTTGCAGGCTGGAAGCTGCAATTCTTCGAATTTCGCTACAGCTTTCAACCTTATCAATTTCCCTCGATTTTCACTCTTTAATTCAACCTTGGGCAAATAGGAATAGACCTATAAATGATATGGAAACACTCATTAAACTATAATTTAAGAAATCAACTGAAATTAAAGATAAAAGCTAAACTAAAAACTAGAAAATAAAACCAAAAGAAACTTTAAAAATTAAGAATGTGGGTTGCCTCCCACAAAGCGCTTGGTTATAGTTATTAGCTTGACTCTTTAGTATGCTTTCCACTCATGGAGGCTTGAAGAGAGTTTCAATAACTCTCTTTGCTATCCATTGCCTCTTAGTGTGTTGCTTTAGGCTTTGCCTAATGCCCTTTAAAGATCCTGACAGGTGGAAATTAGGGTCTTCAGTAGGTGACCCTCCAAATTGATTCTGCTGAACCATCTGCAAAAGAGAGGGCTTCAGCTTGAAGTTGTTGGCCTCTACGGTTGGTCTGACAATACCGGGATTCAGGCCATGAGTATCTGGGGCGGTAAAATTTTTAAGAGATCGGTTGTCTCTCTCCCCCATTATAGCTGCAGAATTTTCTTGCTACTGTATTCTTCTTCTCCTCCGGAGGGTGCGCTTAATTTCTGGGTCAAATTCAACAAGGACTTTGTCCCCTCTTCGCATATAATAGCCACACACCTATGAAGGATGAAAAAGGTGCAAAAACCAGCAAAAGAAAATTATGCAGAAAAGAAAAAAAAACAGAAAAGAAAATGATCTAGTCTAGCTATTTCGCAAAATATCTAATATTGACAATTGCTCCCCGGCAATGGCGCCAAAAACTTGATGTGCTGTATAAGTTTTACTAAATAACCGCAAGCGCACGGCGTAGCTGTAGCTAGTCTAGCGAGTACAAGTCGTATTCCACAGGGAGCAATGTCAATTACTAGAATTATGCGAAACGAGCTATCTAGATCGATGTAAAATGATACAGAGTTTATCACAATTAAACAAGTAAAGATAAACAATTAAACAAAGCTTAGGGTTACGGTTCACCACACTTATGATATTCAACATCCAAATTATACCTCTAATTGCAATTATCTAAATTATTGGGGATGGTTTAGCCTTAATTAACTAGCAATCTCTTTCAAGCATTACTAATCGTACCTAGGTCAATCCAATTGCCTACTTTCGTGGTTCTTAGTTCAACCTAGGTCCATTAAGTTATAAGCCAACCATGGAATACAATTAATCGGTTTTCTCGTGCCCATTAATTGATTCATTGCTAGAGAATCTCAAACAACTTTCGTGATTAAGAAATCCCTAATTGACTATTAGGTTCTGGTATCAATCTTCACCTCTCAGTCCATCAATTAATATCCTAAGACGTAATAAAATGTTGGCCAAACATTCATCAACTCATATAACCATTGCATAATAGCCAATCCTAATTAACCATGGATAACACAATTAGGGTTCCAATTGTTCAATGTGCAGAGTGTATCATCACATCATAAGTGGTTTTACCAAAACCCTAGATCAAAATCTACTCAAGCATGATAAAAAGTTAAACCAAAACCAAATTCATTAAACAAACCATAAGTGTTCAATACAAACCAAGAGAAAGCAGTAGAAATGGAAATGAGTGCAGAGATAGAAAGATAAAACCTGGATTGTTGAATACAAAGGAATACAAAGTTGAATTGCTGTCAAAACTAAGCTAAGAACATGAAATCAAACTCTAATCCTACCCTAAATCTACTCCTAAGGTGTTTCCTAACCCTAAAACTAGGTGGAGAAGGTCTGAAATGAGTTCTCCCCCCTTTGGCTACGGTTTCCCCTCAATATATAACACTTTGAGCATCCAAAACCCTCAAAAACACGGAGCTCGCAGACCCGCAGTACGGCCGTGGTCCAGGACACGGCCTGGTCGTGCTTCTGGCTGGAATTTGGGGAAATGATGCAGCATCCGCCCCGAGCGCGGCCTGGCCGTACTAGGGTCGTGTCACCCCAAATCGTCTGAATTTGCCAAAGTGCTAAACATGAAAGTTTTAGCTCTATGTCTCTTCTTTTTAGAGCCACCAGAATCACCTTAATCGGATCTATATTGAGGGAGATATGACCAAATTAGTAACCAAAGGTCAGAATTCATCCTACTGCACTGTGATTTTGACTTGAGAGCTCTGTAACGCCATGAAATATCCCGAATTTGACTAAGTGTTCAACATGAAAGTTGTATATCATTGTGTTAGCTTTTCACATCAACTTGAATCACTTTGATTGGAGGTCATAAGACGGAGATATGCTCAAAGCAGTACTGAAAGGTCAAATGCTGGGGGCTGTTATGCTTCTTTTTGGTTGAATTTTGGTAAACTTCCTCCTTGCTTCCTTCTCATCATGGTTCCATATCATTTTGGCGTTTTTCATAAATGTTTTTCCTTGTTTCTTGGTCTCTTTTGCTCACCTACAAGCATAAAAACAACCAAGCAGTATCCAAAGCAAAACATAACCAAAAGCAGGGGAATAACCACAAGTTTACTACGAATTAGGGGATAAAATATATCCGTTAAGTACTCAAAATACCCCTTTATCACATCTCACGCACATCCGGTTTTATATCTTCTATCTTCTTCTGCTGCAAATCGACCTTATTATCCATTCTAGAGTTCACCATGCTACCAAGACCGTTTTCTTTGATACCAAATTGTTAGGAACTTGAGTTCCGAATGGGAATTACAATAGAAATAAGAGGAAAATAATTATAATAGAAAATGGAACAGCACCTCAACAAGAGGGTTCCGAGCGACGGTAGAAAATATTTCCTCGGCTAGTGTTCTTATTACCTTCACTATGGGATTATAATTTTCGTACACGCTGTCTTCAAACCCTGTGAGCTTTCATTTCCAGGAGGAGAAAAGCACAGGATAAATATATTAACCAAAACTACCATTTTTCCAGCTAGCTGTGAAGGTCTGAGGCACAGCCAAGAGCAAGGCATCATACCAACATCATCAGGTATAAGCTATCAAAAAGGGGAAAATAAGACCCCAAAAACAAAAATAAAGTAATAACCACCTCGCTTTCACACCTTCAATGAACTCTGATGTTCTTAACTAATTTCGATCAGCTATTTTAAGACAGCCTACCAAAGGTCACATTACCATGCTCAGTAAATGTAGAGCAGTTCATTTCATGTTCTGCATGCAGGATGAAGATAATATCCAGCAGACGAGTTAGCCTAGGCTGGGGTTTATATGAACGATTTCCTCTGAAAGCATGTAGAAGGGAATTTTATTTGAGCTGAAGTCTGCGTGCTGATATAGTCTCAAGATAAATAAAAATAACCAGTATGAATAATATATCATTCTATAATCTAATATTACTTCATACTTCTTTTGTAAAAGATTTGAATTCATTACTAATAGTAATGATTATTTACTACACTCAGAAGAAAAACTAAATTAAAAAGAAAGGAAACTTATATTGTTTTTTCATATTATTAATCATATTATTAATAAGACCCAAAAATATCATTAGACATACAAAGAATCTAGCAGGTATAGGAAGTTCTCTGTGTAGGAAAGTTGGTTGGATGGAAGTGCAGGTGGCCTTCCTGCCATTCTAAGATAAGCTGCTGGAGCAATTGTTGTTATCTGCGGTAAAAAAGAAATGATATTGCATTAAACCAGTTTGGTAGATTGCAATATATAAGCCTAAAGTTGCATAATAACTGCACAAAAATCAACAGGATATAAGCTGTAATGTAAAACTAGCGTTAGACACATAGATAATAGTTGAATTACTTTAGATATACGGAGATGGAAGAGTTGAGTGGTAAATATCAAGACCCTTCATTAAATTATAATTAATATGCATTTAACTTTAAAGGAAAATTACAAACAGAATCATAAAATAAAATATGACAATAACATATGGAATCCTCTGAACAAAAAGAGCATTAAAGTTTATATAGGAGGCAGGCCCAACCAGTAAACATAAATATCAAACAATTATACAACAATTAGGCATTATATGTTGGCAACTATATATGGTAGTAACGTGAGTTAAAAAATGCTAATCATTTTTACATCTTTCTCAAGTATTATTTATTATAATGTAAAAGACGATAAATTAATGCTTAAAAATATAGTAAAACAGTGTGACAATATACGGTTTTCTTGATTGATTGTCTCATAATAAAAATTAACAACATAGTAAAATAATCTCAGACATTAGCTTAAACCATCATAGTACTTTTTGTTTACTTCTAACAAGATAAATTTGATCATTCTAATATATTTCTTCAATTCATTTTAGAAATATGTCAGTATTAATTTATAAATTAAGTTTACAAAGTTGTATTTAGAATATAAAGATTTTAAATATTATATATTTTCAATAAAAAAATTAAAATCAGCAAAAAATCACTAATGTTAACAAGTGATTAACTTTAATTAAAGAAAAGCATTGACTTTAATCAAAACTCATTGCCATAAATAATATTGACAAAGCTTTAATTAAAGAAAAGCATTGAATTTTTGCAGACAGACCACTTATGGTACTAACGACACCCATTGGGTGCGCATCATTTAAACTTGTATGAATTTATTGCCCTTAAAAAAACTTGATTACTCCCCTATAGATTATTGCTATTGGAAAAGAAATTCAAAAGACCATGCATTAGAACGTACACAGACAAACCCAGTAAATTAACAAGTGATTTTTTAGGACATGTACGTAGTTCTAACATTAGTCTGAGTCATAGTCACGTTTTGCATCCAATTAACATTAGTCAATAAAAAGCCCTTTTCCTCCTCTATATTCCAAAAGACATGTCCCACAACACCAATGCTTTTAAAACTATTCCCAAATACTGTTTAAAATCAACATCATAAAAAACACACACACACAAATATATATATATATATATATATATATATATATATATATATATATATATATAAACTGTAAAAAAAACACATTCGCACAAACAGATAGATGGTGAGAAAATTTGAAAATGAAGTGACAAACTTTGATTTGTTTGGTCAAATCTTAGCTGCAAGATCTTTCTTTAATTTTGGTCGAGTATACTTTGTCCCCTATTTTAAATCTATAATCATTCATAAATTATCCACTATTTTGACAAAACAAAAACAACTTGAAAGTATAATTATTTGCAGGTGAAAGATACCAACCAAAGATGAGTGCAGAACTATAAATTCCACTAGCACCTTACTTCCATTAGATGCTGGGCTTCATTATTTGTCCACTCCAAATACTAGAAAGGTCAATTTTAGGTTAAAATTAAGAAAAGACATAAACAAGCTTCTTCTTTTTTATAAATAATAATAATAATAATAATAATAAAACAATGAAATGAATTATATTTCACCTCTTAGCAATCTCATCCTTAAATCCACATTAAGCCTATATGCCAGATCTGACAAGCCGTCCCGTTGAGGAATTTAAAATTAATGGCCACCTGACCAAGCCTATTAACATTGCTCGATATATATAGTTCATTTATTGATAGATTTAATTAGTATTTTTTACAAGTCATAAGACTATTCAATCTACTATTTAAAGAAAAATTACATTTTATCTCCTTAAATTACGACCAAATTACAACTTCAATACATCAGCTTTAAAATATAATAAAACATTCCTTCAATCTTTCACACAAAAAATGAAAACATCAAATTTTTATGACCTTTAACATTTTAATTACATGTCAGAAGCACATAGTTTTGTAACTTAAAGCTTATGTGTGGGTTTTAGTTTTACCTTTATTTTTATTTTTTTCCTTTACACCCACCAGGAACTAAATTCAAATAATCCCTAAGAGAGGATTGTGATATTTATAGATGATCGATCTTCCAAAAGTAATTTCTATCGTTCATTTTAGTCCAAAATTTGAATCATTAAATTTACTTAGGGAATTATCAGATTTCATACTTGACATTTTTAAAATTGATATATAAAAGTCAAACTCATAGATCAAAAAAATTCTTACATATGCTCTTACAATTAATTAGTGGAAAAAATCGATAAAAATTGAACAAAATAGGTGTACAGTTTACTTTATCATCTATTTTATTGAAACATCGATCATTGGTGTGTATGTGTTTCGATATATATATATGTGTGTGTGTATATATATATATATATATATATATATATATATATATATATATTCAAGTAGATGATATTTAAATTTAAGAATATTTCTTCAGTTGGATCAAAGATAGGTTATCTATGCCAAAATTAGCGGGATAAACAAAAAAATTTCTTACAATTTAACCTTAAAAAATTAGTATAATTAAGATTTGAATGTGTAATAATACAGCTACTCACCCCCCATCAACCATTGGGTTTAAAATTACTCGTTTTAATAATAGAGGACGATACTTTTTTTATTTATTTATCAGAAACTATCCCCAGCATTATTAACAAAATAAAGATAAAACAATAAATAAAATAAAAAAGATGGCCTTGGGTCTACAACGGTGGGGGCCAAGACAAAAGAAAAAAGAAGCCCACATTGATGGACCAATATTTAATCTATTTGACCAAAAATTGAGAGACCCATAACTCTCCACTCTATGTGGAAATTTTTTACCCGTGTCTTTTGGGTCATTGCTCCATTTAAGGCTCCATTCTCTGGTTTTCTTTAGCTCTCATTGATTGTTCCTTTATTAATTTGACTTTGACCGAAATTTTTTATTGATTTTTTTTTCTTGCTTGATAAGAGTGGACTATAAACTTATAAGCTTTAAACAGTTGAACTTTCTAATTGTTGTAATTTGAGCATTTTTTCCCCTTAATTTTGGGTTTAAGTTGGAGAGTCACTAGCAAAATTTGAATTAGAGTTGGATTGTCACCGGCAAATTAGTTAAGCAAGCAATTCTAAAAGAATATGAATCCAATAAAAATAACATTTTAATTGTACATTTTTTTTAATTCTAATTTTTAAAGTTTCAATCACTATCTAAATCTTTCACAATATAATATCAATTAAAAATTATAAAATATCAAGCACCTAATGATGTCCACAAAATGACTTGTTCACGTAAACAAATTTAAAAAAAGAAAAAAGAATTGTTGTTTCAATGAGTTTAAATTTATTATATAGTCTTCTAAGTATGAAATTATGTTGAGTTGTTTTTTGGTTGGAAATTATAAATATTTTTATTGGTATTATTATGAAACTAAATTTCTTTGGACCTTAAAATGATTATGAATTTTAACTCTTTTTACTGTGACGTTTTCTAAGATTCACACTTTTGGTCTCTTCTTGGAGTTCTAAGTTGCTTAAAATTATGTTGAGGTTTATTAAAATGATTAATCATCCAATTCGAATCTTTTCCCTTAATCATCACTTTTGCACTCTTTGCATAATGCACCGCAAATTAAATTATTTTGATCACAAATTCTTTTTCGAACACATACATGTGACTAAGTATTATGTGATTATCTTTATGTTACATTTTTAAAGTGCGCTCCGAGAAAAAATTTAACCTTAATTAATGGAGAAGTTGATAAGAAAATATTCTTTGTCTTTATAATTATCTACCATCTCACTTTCAGGGCCCGCCAAAGATACCAAGGACTAACAATCATCTGCACTAGCATTTCATGAAAACATCTCAAACATTGTATTCTGTAACCTACTACAACGAAGCAGATCAGAAGATTTAGTAAACAACAAATGAGTGTTTGCTTCTATCCATTTTGTTGTTTCATAAGGACTAGCTGGGCTTGTTCTGTGGTTGTGTTATCAAAATCAGCATCAAAAGCACTTGAGAATGACCTTGCATTTCCACCATGAATTTTATTGGCCTAGTGTGACCGTTATGTAATCTATTTTGATCAATGGTTTAAAATATCACATATAAATTATTTATATTTAAAAAATAGAGACATTTTGTATATGATAATCATATCGTATACGAGAAGATATTTCAAACTATGTATAAATATTATATTTTTGTTGTGTTACTAAATTTGTATCAATTCATAATGTTTAAAGTAGTAGAGTTGAACAATCAAATTGAATTAATTGAGTTATTAATTTGATGTGATAAAAATTAAATTAAAAAAACTTTTTTTTTACAAAAATTCATCCTACTTATTTATTTAAATTTGAAATTTTAAAAAATGAATTCGTATAAAATCAATTGAACAGATAAAATATTTATATATATATATTTTAAATAGATGAACAGGTTATACTTTACAAAATAGTAATCATCTTTATCAACCAATGTTTGTCATCATACCAGAAAAGTTCTTTATCCATCATTGAATTAACTATCCCAAGAAGATATCTTTTACCTCAGTCCACAATCATCCCTAAGGTTCCTCGTAAAAAGTACCTAGTATGATTGGAATCTCAGTAATCAATTGAGCATCCCATAATTCATGGACCCTTGCTAGACTCTCAAACGACTCACCAAGTGCTTACCATGAGTGTAAGTACCCTTTATTATCAACTGAGCATCCCATAATTCATGACCTTGCTAGACTCCCAAACAACTCACCAAGTGCTTACCATGAGTGTAAGTACAGACAATCATAGTTAATATAGTGAAAAAATCACTTTAACAAGTCTATCACATCTATCTTACAAAAAAATGATTTAATATTTTGTTCGAAGTATACTTTTTATATGAAGTCAATTTTCATATATTAAGTGTCTAATTTACTTTTTATATGAAGTCAATTTTTATATATTACGTGTCTGATTAAAAAATTATTTTAATATTTTTAAAGTCATCTATAAATAAAATTTTTATCAGTTCAAGTAAATTTTTTTCATATTTTCATCTCTCTTCATATTTTATATATTGTCTTAATAAATATTAAAGTGTACGCAAATATCTTTTTAACTGAATTTTCATTTTGTTTAGAATAGTCTGAAAGATATCTATCAAGAACAAAATCTTTAAAAATAAATATCACTAAAAAAATTTGTGTGACACACACTATCGGTCCAATAGTTCTTAAATTTAATTTAGGCCTAAAAATATTTAAAAATTAAAGCTTAAAGTTATAGTTTTACTATCTTCACTCTTGGTCCGGCTCTGGTGACACAGCTTTCATATTATTTGCAATTTGTGAAAATTTTTATATAGACATCCTTAAAAGTAGCTTTCTCTTGTAAAATGAAAGTACCTTGTATGATTGGAACCTTAGCAGGAGGCATAGGAAAGGTGCAATATTGGATTGGGACCTATGCTAATTGGGTTAAATGATGAAATCTCCACGGACTTGGGATCTTGCCCACCAACTTTGCGCTTGCCACCATATAACTTTTCCTTCCTCTGTAGCCAAATGGATTTTGTATTTGAACATCTTTCCTTCTTGAATTGAGCACTGAGATGCATTCGCCTCCATCACACCATAGGTATTCCTCACTTGCCTTGCTCCATGCCTTCAAAGTCTCTTTCAATCATACAGAAAGTCATATAACAATGTATAATTATATTATGATTTTGCCTCACAGTTGGCTCATTTGATAACAAAACAAATTTAATATCAGAGTTTCATAACTGTCTACTTTGTAAATGTTGAATTTTGTCAATATCAACAATTTATGTTAGTAGTCAATTTTTTTCAAAAGATAGTATTCATGTCAAATTAGTCCATTTGATCAAGACAATGTATTAAACGAATTTAGCTTTTCATACTATAATGTTATATAGTATGAAACTAAAATTTTATTTTATTTTTATTAAATAGGCTGACTCGTAGACTCACGTATTTGTTTTTTTTTTTTTTTTTACTTTTTTGTTAGCCAACCCACACTTGCCCATTTTTAAATGAGCTTATTTTTGTGTGCATCCCATCTAACACAGCTGATTCACGACTAGGATCTGTTTTGACAATATTATCAAGAATATTGAGCCTTCTAGGTGAGCCTATGCTCTCATTGGTTGACTTGTAGACTGATGATTTTGGAGTAAGTTAACCTAATTGCCATAATGTTTACCAACAAAATAATTTGCCCTCTTATAGACCTTGATTATAAGCTTATATCTTCTAAGGACTTCCAAGGTTGGCATTGAGAATTTCTCCATTTACTGTCAAAATGTTCTTGGGATTGGGATATAGTCTAGTTTAAGACGATGACTTCAGCAGATAGAAGTATTTACAAAAGAAAATTTTCTAGTAAAGTGTTACAGTATGATTGTAAGAACTTGGAATAAAAAATTAAGAATTACTAACTGAAATATTCTAACTATCAGCTTCAAAAGTTATTTCAATTTTAAAAAGTGAACCTGACATCAAATAGTCTAACTCTTAAATTAAAAAAAATTCTAACTCCCAATTATTTAATAAAACATAATAATTTGGTATCATATAAGCTTTGGTCTCTTTGACTTAATTTAATTTTTATTTAGGGTCAAGAGTTTGCATTTAAATCTTAATCGAATCCAAATAAATATTTTTTTTGTAAATTTAAAATAGTGTAGCATTTATATAAGTTTTATTTTAGAGCAAACCTAGAAACATCAAATTTAATATTTCTTCGGAATAAGCCAATTAAAACTAGCAAATTTATAGAAATATATTTTTTGTTCAATTCAGTTTATTAATATTTAAGTTCATATTATGAATGTCAAAGATTAAGGTTTTTTTGGGGGGGGGGGGTACACAAATTAAACTTAAGTCTTTGAGACAATGATAAGTATGCAACAAAGTTAGATCTTGAAGATATCATAAAATAGTAGTTGCTACGTTTCTCCAAAAAGTTTTATGCAGACATAATTTTAGGTTCATGCACTATATTTTGGAGCAAATAAAATAATCAAGCTCTTGAATTTTTAATATTTGAAATTTGCAACTCTTATAAAGTTGTTGGACAAATTATTTGCATAACTCTACTTGCATTACTTAAAAATTCTGTTTCAGATCAACTTACAATACGTACCACACACATTAATAAATAAATAATTAAAAAAAAAATTTCAAAACAAGAAGCAACCAAATTTTGAACCTAGATCTTGTCAGAACTCCCCTTTATATACATGACTAATTAGCTATTTCCCAAGGTCAAACTTGTATAATATAATTTATTTGGGTTGAGGTTAATCCACTTCAACTATATTTGGATTATTCATTTAAAAAAATTTTATTTTTCTATTTTAGTATACGCCTTTAATTATAATTTTTTAAATTTATTAATTTTTACAATTAATTTATAATATATATTTATTATTACATTTATTTTCTTACTGTATCAATTAGATATTTAAGAGTAACTATATAAAATTATTGAAATATCATTCTCATAAAAAAATTACTAAAATGATATATCAATTTAAAAAAAAAGAATGTTTTGATAATTTTATATAATTATTATTAAAATTAATATTTAATTTACGTGGTATAAGACTAAATGTAATAAGACAGGTAGATTAAAAGTCAATTACAAAAATTAATAAATTACAATTAAATACAAAAATCATAATAAAAATATGTTTTTTAAAAAAAAACTAAATAATTTAATATTATCATTGATTGAATTATAAATTAAAAATTAATTAAAAAAATTCGAGATATATCCAACGGTGAGATGGAACTCAGTTCTTCTCTTCGTAGGATAACCTATTTATTTAAGTATAACTTCTCCAACATGCTTTTAATTTTGGCTTCAAGCAAGAGCGGTTCTCATCTTTTCATAATTAAAGTCTTCCTCATTCTGCTCTCGGTGATATAATATTGTTAATTCTATAAAAATTGCATTCTTCGTTCATTTGAAAGCTACGACAAACTGGATTAGGTATGCCGAAACAAAAGTTGGTTTAAAGTCTGTAAGATTGGAACAAAGCAACTTGGAAGAGAAACAGGTTAGTGGTATTATAAAAAAATGAGAGAATAATTGATCTGACAGACTAGTTTTTATTTTCTAATCCCTCACACCTTAGTCAACAATAATGTATTGCTCTTATACACTGTACGTAACACCTCAAACAGTTTAGTGGTATTATAAAAAATTTCTTCTCATATCACAATCTGTTCTTGGCTTCTTCTTTTTTAATATAATTGGAAGTGTTTACTACTTATTAATTAACAATTGAAACTATCATCTTTATTCATTCACTTCAACTATATAAATTGAGCTTTATTTAATAAAAAAGATAGAGAAGAAGAAAAATCATATTAGTTTGGTATAAATTTTATTTGAATTTAATTAAACCAAGAAAATATTTAATATAAACATACATCATGCATATTGATCCCCGACAATAAAGAAGTATGCAAATTTTTGTTCATATTTATGGCCCAATACTATTTTACCAAATTATGTAAATATGGGTCAAATTCGTTAACAAGCAAGTCACGTGGTAATGGCCATTTATTCAAAGTTCGGACACAGCCTAAAGCAGCTACAACTCGATTGAAACAAAAGGTCAAAAAAGTTTAGTACTGAAATTGCTTGTTTTCAATCGGGAGAATATCAACGTGTAGATAAAATGTAAGTTTTCTTTTATTGAGATAAATTTAAGTTAAAAGGAGGACATTCTAATTAAGAGCCAAGGCAGGGTTTTAGATGTAACGCGTATTTATAAATAATTTACCATCAAAAGATAAGTAACAGAATTTCAATTTCAATTTCAATTTATAATTATAAAATTGTGAATTTGACCACTCACCTGTAAAAAAACACATGTTAAGGTTTCTTTAAAAGTATTTTTAAGTATTTTTGTTTTATTATTTTTTAAAAAAATAATGTTAAAAATCATTTTTTAAAATAAAAGAATAAAAATTTATTTAAATATAAATTTTAAAAATAATATTTAAAAACATAGTTATGTAATTTGTGTGATGGTCGATAATTAATTTTTATTAATTATTTATAATTTTTTTATTTATAAAAATAATTATCTTTATTTTTTAAAAATTATTTTTTGAATTATATTTTTATAAAAATAATTTATAAAAATAACGTGACAAATAAATTTTTTTATTTTTATAAAATAAAAATACTGTTTTGAAAATAAATTTTAAACAGTTTGTGAATTTGATGGCAGTAAATTTTTTTTAATTAATCCAGCAACATCATGGAGAGTCCATTCATAGGATTATAATTTAACTGCTAAGCAAGATTAAATTTATTGATAAAGAGATCTCAAATGTTTAAATTTATAAAAAAAAAAATTTTAATATTCTGAGCGACTAAATTTAAATATTTTATTTGCAATGTAAAAAGAGTAAAAAATGTATTTCAGAGAAAGCAAAGATTAAGGAAGAAAAAGCCTAATTAGTTGACTAAGATGTACGATAAGAGTGATTTTGTTCCCCAAATTTCTGAGACACTGTTTTCTCTGTTTTAATTATATGGGAGCTTCTTGGTATGGAGGTTATGGTGGGGACAGTCACAGATGAGCAAGCGTGCGTTTTTTACCCTACTTTCTTAGTTCCGCTCCCAAATCTCTCTCTTCTCTCTCTCTCTTATTTTCATTTTCCTCTTAATTTCATTTTCTCATCACAGTTCATAATTCATATGAAAATAGAAAAAGAAAAAAGGAAAAGCGAAAAGAAGAAGAAGAGAAGAAGCTTCTCTATAGAGATGCAACATTCATTGACTCGGCTCGTTCCTTCACAGTCCACTTGCGACGCGTTGCAAATTTTGAAGCCGAGAAATCCATCTCTCTCTCTCTCATCTCCGTTGCCTCCTTTTTCGGCTAAAACAAACGTTAACTGTCTATGAGATTCCAGCTCGAGATTCTGAAGTAAGAATTGAGTGTGGAAAAAAGCGAAATCTTGGAATCACCCAGAAATCGATTGTGGAATATCTTCAAAGTTTGCTGCGATTTCCATTTGGTCAACGAGGTCAATATGCTTCTGGGCTTAATGGGTTTCATGGAGATCGACTAGTCTCAGGAGGGTCTTTAAATTAGGGAATGAATCAGTTGCTTACGCATGGTTATGAAGCTCATGGGATTGTAGTTGAAGAGGATGGGAAATATGGAGGGAGTGATTTCGTTTTTCATGTGTTCTTTTCTTCTTTGGGCAATTTTAGTGTTTGATTTGGTGCTAAAGGCTTCTGGCAATGTGGAAGGTGTGTGGTAACTTATTGTCCTTATTCTTTGGGTTTTAACAGTTTCATAAATATCCGTGCCCAATAAATGGGTGCTTTAGACAAATGGAGATGCGAAAATTCACTGTTTGGTTGATCTGCTTGCTCTATCAGCTATATTACTACTTGTTTATATGGTTGATTGACAAATAGAACTAGTGAAGTTAATAGTGTTAGATGAAGCACCTTTTTTAATATTCCAACCTGATGTTTCTCTGACTTTAACACTTTCCTTAGTGGAGTATAATCAGAGAATTGAAGAATTCTTATCATTTTTATACTAAGTTGGTGCTGTGTATAATTTGCTTGCGTTGATTATGGTTTAAAAATCGACTAACGTTAATTTTTATGCTCAGGGAGTTCAGAGTAATTTTTTATTTTAATACTTCAAGGAATACTTCATGGGTCTGACTTTTTGAAGAATTAATCATCTCGGAATGGCTAGCCAAGATGCTTTTAATTTTTGGAAGAGATAATATTTTTTCTTTCCATTAATATACGTCTTTTATTACTTGGCCTAGTATTTATTTAGGACTGTGATTAAGGACGAATTAAGGCAGTTGTTCTTCATGCTTCTTATTCCTGTCCTGTATCTCACAATTTTTCTCACTTGCCAGTGCAGCATAACATTGACACCTTGTTTGATTCCAGATTTTTCTTACTCTTAATATAGTTGGACTTTCAAAAATGTGAGCTGTTGAGATGTTCATCTTAGATAGCATAATGTATGATTTAATATTAAGGATGTCTGCCCTGAAGATTGTTTTCTATCTAAGACAGGCGATGCCCTGAATGCATTGAAGACCAGCATGGCTGATCCTAACAATGTTCTTTCAAGTTGGGATCCTACCCTTGTCAATCCCTGCACATGGTATCATGTAACATGCAATAGTGATAATAGTGTGACTCGCGTGTAAGTAATTTATGTGATTTTTACCTATCACTTATGACCATTTTCTGCATATACTAAAATTTTGTTTGTCTTGGTCAGTGATCTTGGAAATGCTAACCTTACGGGTCTATTAGTTCCACAGCTTGGTCAGCTCCCAAATTTGCAGTACTTGTAAGTTATGATTGCATGTGATATTGTTGTACACATTTGCCTCTTTTTCGGAGCAAATTATGGATTTACATGATTTCGGAGCAAAATTTAAATCGTCAGACTTTGGCTTACTGTCTTCTCTTTTCACAAAGCATTCTCTCTCTTTTCTCTCTCCCTATACTCCATCTTGCAAAATTACGTTGCTCTATTTTGTCCATCTATCTATTTTTTTTCTTTGGTTCAACAAGCTATAAACAGTACCGATTAATTAGGAAAAACATACCAGTCCTTACACATGTAACGTTTTAACATTTGAATCATAATGTTAATAATCTAAGGCATCTTACCCCTCCTTTAATGGTTGAAGACTGAGTTATCTTGTGGAGCAGCTTTGTGTTATCAACTTTTGCTGTCTTCCTAAGCTTAAACTTGACATCAGCTGTCGTTTAAAGATGGCTGTATAAATTGCTAAAGTAAAGGTTTTGTATTGTATATCATACACACCCATCAATAATTTTTTGTGTGCTTCAGTTTTCACCTCATACCATTATATTTCTACCTCATCCATACCAATCACGGGCACATATTCTGTAATCTTATAATTATTTATTGGAATTTTTTGATTTACTTGCTCAAATCTGAAATTATTTTCTTTTCTATGTCAGGGAACTTTATAGTAATCATATAAGTGGAAAAATTCCAAACGAGCTTGGAAATTTGACAAACTTAGTGAGCTTGGATCTTTACTTGAACCGCTTAACTGGTCCAATCCCAGACACATTGAGCAAGCTTAAAAAACTACGCGTCCTGTATGACATGCTTTCCTTAATCTTACTTCTTTTCAATATGCAGAATTTATTTAAATCTATTTCAATTTTGTTTCTTGCTTTGCCTTTTTAGCATATCCAATACTTTCAACTACTTTGCTTAGTGCATAGACATGAACACATTCCTAACTTCCTACAGAAAAGTGTGGATCCTGTTTTATTAATTATGATTCTTATGTGCTGCAAATAATGTTAGTACAAGCATAGTCACTTAAAAAAAATTATAATTATTGATAGTGCTGACAATGGTTAATCTAGTTGAAGACTTGAGACCCTTTACCAGGTCAGCAGAATTGGGCCACAAGTTTAATGGCACAAAATTAGGTGTGCAACTAATACCAGAGTTTTTTTTTCTCTGATAAAGAAATACTACCAGAATTGGTTACAATAACATGTATATTAACTGATTCATTCTACTACGCATTAAATATGAGCTAGAGTCAATGTGTATATTGTTCAAGAACATCCATTCAAAAGGGGTAATTCCCACCCTTGTCCTCCTTTCAAATATCTGGTGTGACTAGTCTGTTATGTAGCTTTACACCCTTTTGCCCCTACCAAGCCTTTTTTAAAAAAAAAAATAAATAAACTGATCTTGGTTGGCCGAGAGACACCCATGCTGTACTACATTTTCCTTGTTTTTCTTAACATCAGGCTGTCATCAGTCAAATAGTTAAGGCTTTGAACCTGCCTGGTTGGGGGCGAGCAATATGTTATAAAGTAACAAAGCTCCTTTTGTTTTCCTGATGTTTTCTTGCAGATTTATTTCCATCAAAGGGAGTTTTAACGGGGGAGATTCTTTTCCCACTCTAAAAAATTAAAGTATTACCGTAGGAGAGAAAACCTCTTTTTGACATAGACTTAAAACATAATTGTAGGGATTTGTTTTATAAATTATTTTATAATATATACTTGAAGTTATGGCTTTGCTTGTTAGTGGCGACTGGCACAACAGTATTAATTGGTTGATTGCCCATTGCCATCGGTAAATCTTCATCACAATAATCTAGCTTCAGAGACTAGGTTGGTACAGTATTTAAACTGGAAGCGACTATGTTCATATCTGATGGTTCACTACATGTTCAATTTGCCATACAGTGATCATGAGGTCAAAGGGCAAAAAAGGAGGAATATTTTCACTTTATTTGTAAATTTCCTGGTGTGCTCATCCAATTCATACATGTACTTGGAGCTAAAGGTCAATTTACGGATGGCTTTATTTGACCTATATTTAGATATTATATCAGTCGATTTTTAGCCAATTTACTTTGCCAAGGAAAGCTTTTTGTTATTTATGTTGGTCTGCTAATTTGAGTTAGCGAGACATTTGTTTTATATAGTGCATGATTTCTCCATCATTGTCATACTTCTCTACTCTATCAATATATTGTTATTTGCCAACTAATTTTTTCTACCTTCTAAAATAGGCGCCTGAACAATAACAACTTGTCAGATGGCATTCCCATGTCTTTGACTACTGTTGCTTCACTGGAAGTCCTGTGAGTCTTATCCTGATCTAATGCAAATTTAGATACCAAGTTATACGAGCAATATATGATTGTAACCTTATACCATGGTGATTATGGAATCTAGTGATCTTTCAAACAACAACCTAAAAGGAAATATCCCAGTCAATGGCTCATTCTCATTGTTTACTCCCATCAGGTTGGTGCAAATAATTTTGTTTATTTCCAGGGTTATTGTCGAGGGAGGACATATCAAAAGCTTGCTAATCACTGTGTTCCACTTAACAGTTTTAACAATAATCCTGGATTAATAGCAACATCTATTCCACCTCCGCCAATTTCTCCTATGCCGCCAGCTCCTTCAGGTTTGTTGATGTCTGTTTCATTGGTGATTTAAATATTTTAAAGAATTACTCTACCTTAAAGCTTTAGTTTAGAACATGCCCTCTCACGTGTAAGCATTAGGCTTGAAGCATGGACAAAGTATCAGGTTACATTAGAACTACCTTGCATAATAGCCAATCCTAATTAATATCCTAAGACGTAATAAAATGTTGGCCAAACATTCATCAACTCATATAATCATTGCATAATAGCCAATCCTAATTAACCATGGATAACACAATTAGGGTTCCAATTGTTCAATGTGCAGAGTGTATCATCACATCATAAGTGGGTTTACCAAAACCCTAGATCAAAATCTACTCAAGCATGATAAAAAGATAAACCAAAATCAAATTCATTAAACAAACCATAAGTGTTCAATACAAACCAAGAGAAAACAGTAGAAATGGAAATGAGTGCAGAGATAGAAAGATAAAACCTGGATTGTTGAATACAAAGGAATACAAAGCTGAATTGCTGTCAAAACTAAGCTAAGAACATGAAATCAAACTCTAATCCTACCCTAAATCTACTCCTAAGGTGTTTCCTAACCCTAAAACTAGGTGGAGAAGGTCTGAAATGAGTTCTCCCCCCTTTGGCTACGGTTTCACCTCAATATATAACACTTTGGGCATCCAAAACCCTCAAAAACACGGAGCTCGCAGACCCGTAGCACGGCCGTTGTCCAGGACACGGCCTGGCCGTGCTTCTGGCTGGAATTTGAGGAAATGCTGCAGCATCCGCCCCGAGCGCGGCCTGGCCGTGGTGCATGCCACCAAGCACGGCCTAGTCGTGCTAGGGCCGTGTCACCCCAAATCGTCCGAATTTGCCAAAGTGCTAAACATGAAAGTTGTAGCTCTATGTCTCTTCTTTCTAGAGCCACCAGAATCACCTTAATCGGATCTATATTGAGGGAGATATGACCAAATTAGTAACCAAATGTCAGAATTCATCCTACTGCACTGTGATTTTGAATTGAGAGCTCTGTAACGCCATGAAATATCCCGAATTTGACTAAGTGTTCAACATGAAAGTTGTATATCATTGTATTAGCTTTTCACATCAACTTGAATCACTTTAATTGGAGGTCATAAGAAGGAGATATGCTCAAAACAGTACTGAAAGGTCAAATGCTGGGGGCTGCCATGCTTCTTTTTGGTTGAATTTTGGTAAGCTTCCTCCTTGCTTCCTTCTCATCATGGTTCCATATCCTTTTGGCATTTTTCATGAATGTTTTCCCTTGCTTCTTGGCCTCTTTTGCTCACCTACAAGCATAAAAACAACCAAGCAGTATCCAAAGCAAAACATAACCAAAAGCAGGGGAATAACCACAAGTTTACTATGAATTAGGGGATAAAATATATCCGTTAAGTACTCAAAATACCCCTTTATCAACTCCCCCATACTTAAACCTTTGCTTGTCCTCAAGCAAATAACATATCATATCAGGAAGGGGGAAAGATGCAATCAGATTCTAGAAGATAGAAAAATGCAATATAGATAATTTGTCACTCAATCAATGTGCACACAATAGGCATATGAATAGAAATTTACAAGATAGTCTCTATTCTTCTAAAACTAAACCAATAATTCTTCTATTATATATCTATTTCTATTGTTACCATTGGTTTTATGTATCAAATTGATTTTTCAAGCACTCAAGTAGGCTACCTCATCCTTTAGATCTCCCTAAGTTGCCTTACCCTTATTTCTATTTTATCACTCTTTTTCTCATTCAAAATTATTTTACTTCTCATCATTTTTTTTTCATTTGTCAATTTCATTCATCATCAATTTTTTTTATAGAAATATGTCGTGAGTACATTTTATGCTCTATCTCACTAGGGTAAAGGCATTTAGGTACTCATACTAAGGCCTTTTTGGTGCCTTGAAGGAGTATTCAGAGTGAAAACTTTTTGGAGTGTACATTCCCTCATTTTTCACCTCTCCTAACCTTCACACTCTCATAGTGTTAAAAATCAATAAAGGCATACAATTCATGGCACAATAGAGAGATATTTTTCAAAAAAATTAGAGGTTTAATCCTAGAGGAGAGAGACTAAAGTTTAAACTACCTATTTCATACCCTATTGTGCATCACATGTTCATGAGTTAGAATTAACCTATATTATGCCAATCTATCTCTAAAATAGCAAACTTTATGATTATACAATGAAACAGGACATAGAATATGCAACCAGTAAAAACCACAATCCTAAAGTCACTCCCCCATGCTTAAACTTGACATTGTCCTCAATGTCAATATCAATGAAAGTACAGGCAAAGGGAGAAGGAACTTACGTGCCTTTTGATCTTCTAAAGGAGGTGGTGGAGGGCTTTGACTCTGGTTCCCTTATGCTTTTGCTGGAGGACCACCGTTTTTTTTTTCAAAAACCTGGGGCACGGTCGTGTCCTGGGACACAGCTTGCTCGTGTTTCTTGCGGGTGGCACCCTTTTCTTGCAGCTTTCTGGCCGTGCTTGCAGCACGGCCGTGGTGGAGGACACGGGCTGCCCGTGTTGCAGGCTAGAAGTTGCAATTCTTCGAATTTCGCTACAGCTTTCAACCTTATCAATTTCCCTCGATTTTCACTCTTTAATTCAACCTTGGGCAAATAGGAATAGACCTATAAATGATATGGAAACACTCATTAAACTATAATTTAAGAAATCAACTGAAATTAAAGATAAAAGCTAAACTAAAAACTAGAAAATAAAACCAAAAGAAACTTTAAAAATTAAGAATGTGGGTTGCCTCCCACAAAGCGCTTGGTTATAGTCATTAGCTTGACTCTTTAGTATGCTTTCCACTCATGGAGGCTTGAAGAGAGTTTCAATAACTCTCTTTGCTATCCATTGCCTCTTAGTGTGTTGCTTTAGGCTTTGCCTAATGCCCTTTAAAGATCCTGACAGGTGGAAATTAGGGTCTTCTGTAGGTGACCCTCCAAATTGATTCTGCTGAACCATCTGCAAAAGAGAGGGCTTCAGCTTGAAGTTGTTGGCCTCTACGGTTGGTCTGACAATACCGGGATTCAGGCCATGAGTACCTGGGGCAGTAAAATTTTTAAGAGATCGGTTGTCTCTCTCCCCCATTATAGCTGCAGAATTTTCTTGCTACTGTATTCTTCTTCTCCTCCGGAGGGTGCGCTTAATTTCTGGGTCAAATTCAACAAGGACTTTGTCCCCTCTTCGCATATAATAGCCACACACCTATGAAGGATGAAAAAGGTGCAAAAACCAACAAAAGAAAATTATGCAGAAAAGAAAAAAAACAGAAAAGAAAATGATCTAGTCTAGCTATTTCGCAAAATATCTAATATTGACAATTGCTCTCCGGCAATGGCGCCAAAAACTTGATGTGCTGTATAAGTTTTACTAAATAACCGCAAGCGCACGGCGTAGCTGTAGCTAGTCTGGCGAGTACAAGTCGTATTCCACAGGGAGCAATGTCAATTACTAGAATTATGCGAAACGAGCTATCTAGATCGATGTAAAATGATAGAGAGTTTGTCACAATTAAACAAGTAAAGATAAACAATTAAACAAAGCCTAGGGTTACGGTTCACCACACTTATGATATTCAACATCCAAATTATACCTCTAATTGCAATTATCTAAGTTATTGGGGATGGTTTAGCCTTAATTAACTAGCAATCTCTTTCAAGCATTACTAATCGTACCTAGGTCAATCCAATTGCCTACTTTCGTGGTTCTTAGTTCAACCTAGGTCCATTAAGTTCTATGCCAACCATGGAATACAATTAATCGGTTTTCTCGTGCCCATTAATTGATTCATTGCTAGAGAATCTCAAACAACTTTCGTGATTAAGAAATCCCTAATTGACTATTAGGTTCTGGTATCAATCTTCACCTCTCAGTCCATCAATTAATATCCTAAGACGTAATAAGATGTTGGCCAAACATTCATCAACTCATATAACCATTGCATAATAGCCAATCCTAATTAACCATGGATAACACAATTAGGGTTCCAATTGTTCAATGTGCAGAGTGTATCATCACATCATAAGTGGGTTTATCAAAACCCTAGATCAAAATCTACTCAAGCATGATAAAAAGATAAACCAAAACCAAATTCATTAAACAAACCATAAGTGTTCAATACAAACCAAGAGAAAGCAGTAGAAATGGAAATGAGTGCAGAGATAGAAAGATAAAACCTGGATTGTTGAATACAAAGGAATACAAAGCTGAATTGCTGTCAAAACTAAGTTAAGAACATGAAATCAAACTCTAATCCTACCCTAAATCTACTCCTAAGGTGTTTCCTAACCCTAAAACTAGGTGGAGAATGTCTGAAATGAGTTCTCCCCCCTTTGGCTACGGTTTCCCCTCAATATATAACACTTTGAGCATCCAAAACCCTCAAAAACACGGAGCTCGCAGACCCGTAGCACGGCCGTGGTCCAGGACACGGCCTGGCCGTGCTTCTGGCTGGAATTTGGGGAAATGATGCAGCATCCGCCCCGAGCGCGGCCTGGCTGTGGTGCATGCCACCAAGCACGGCCTGGCCGTACTAGGGCCGTGTCACCCCAAATCGTCTGAATTTGCCACTAAACATGAAAGTTTTAGCTCTATGTCTCTTCTTTCTAGAGCCACCAGAATCACCTTAATCGGATCTATATTGAGGGAGATATGACCAAATTAGTAACCAAAGGTCAGAATTCATCCTACTGCACTGTGATTTTGACTTGAGAGCTTTGTAACGCCATGAAATATCCCGAATTTGACTAAGTGTTCAACATGAAAGTTGTATATCATTGTGTTAGCTTTTCACATCAACTTGAATCACTTTGATTGGAGGTCATAAGACGGAGATATGCTCAAAGCAGTATTGAAAGGTCAAATGCTGGGGGCTGCTATGCTTCTTTTTGGTTGAATTTTGGTAAACTTCCTCCTTGCTTCCTTCTCATCATGGTTCCATATCATTTTGGCATTTTTCATAAATGTTTTCCCTTACTTCTTGGCCTCTTTTGCTCACCTACAAGCATAAAAACAACCAAGTAGTATCCAAAGCAAAACATAACCAAAAGCAGGGGAATAACCACAAGTTTACTACGAATTAGGGGATAAAATATATCCGTTAAGTACTCAAAATGCCCCTTTATCACATCTCACGCACATCCGGTTTTATATCTTCTATCTTCTTCTGCTGCAAATCGACCTTATTATCCATTCTAGAGTTCACCATGCTACCAAGACCGTTTTCTTTGATACCAAATTGTTAGGAACTTGAGTTCCGAATGGGAATTACAATAGAAATAAGAGGAAAATAATTATAATAGAAAATGGAACAGCACCTCAACAAGAGGGTTCCGAGCGACAGTAGAAAATATTTCCTCGGCTAGTGTTCTTATTACCTTCACTATGGGATTATAATTTTCGTACACGCTGTCTTCAAACCCTGTGAGCTTTCATTTCCAGGAGAAAAGCACAGGATAAATATATTAACCAAAACTACCATTTTTCCAGCTAGCTGTGAAGGTCTGAGGCACAGCCAAGAGCAAGGCATCATACCAACATCATCAGGTATAAGCTATCAAAAAGGGGAAAATAAGACCCCAAAAACAAAAATAAAGTAATAACCACCTCGCTTTCACACCTTCAATGAACTCTGATGTTCTCAACTAATTTCGATCAGCTATTTTAAGACAGCCTACCAAAGGTCACATTACCATGCTCACCAACAATCTGGTGCTTACTCAAGGAAATTGTCAACATGGGGAGGGGAAAAGTAAACTTCCATGTTATATTCCCATTCAATTATTACTACACCAAACCAAGCAATAGACAAAAGTCTATGATAGTTTCATTAACCATTTAGAGTACTTAACTTATTTGCTCCACCGTGTGGAGGTCCATATGCAGTGCTCCAACGACGCCAGCAATAGCAGTGTATACATCAACACCACTACACATTACAAGACGGTTAAGATTAAAAAACACTAAACTCAGACTACTTTGTGATGCTTAAATAAAGTAAAATAAAACTTCTAACTTGATAAAAGGTGCCAGATAGTAAATGTAGAGCAGTTCATTTCATGTTCTGCATGCAGGATGAAGATAATATCCAGCAGACGAGTTAGTCTAGGCTGGGGTTTATATGAACGATTTCCTCTGAAAGCATGTAGAAGGGAATTTTATTTGAGCTGAAGTCTGCGTGCTGATATAGTCTCAAGATAAATAAAAATAATCAGTATGAATAATATATCATTCTATAATCTAATATTAGTTCATACTTCTTTTGTAAGATTTGAATTCATTACTAATAGTAATGATTATTTACTACACTCAGAAGAAAAACTAAATTAAAAAGAAAGGAAACTTATATTGTTTTTTCATATTATTAATCATATTATTAATAAGACCCAAAAATATCATTAGACATACAAAGAATCTAGCAGGTATAGGAAGTTCTCTGTGTAGGAAAGTTGGTTGGATGGAAGTGCAGGTGGCCTTCCTGCCATTCTAAGATAAGCTGCTGGAGCAATTGTTGTTATCTGCGGTAAAAAAGAAATGATATTGCATTAAACCAGTTTGGTAGATTGCAATATATAAGCCTAAAGTTGCATAATAACTGCACAAAAATCAACAGGATATAAGCTGTAATGTAAAACTAGCGTTAGACACATAGATAATAGTTGAATTACTTTAGATATACCGAGATGGAAGAGTTGAGTGGTAAATATCAAGACCCTTCATTAAATTATAATTAAATGCATTTAACTTTAAAGGAAAATTACAAACAGAATCATAAAATAAAATATGACAATGACATATGGAATCCTCTGAACAAAAAGAGCATTAAAGTTTATATAGGAGGCAGGCCCAACCAGTAAACATAAATATCAAACAATTATACAACAATTAGGCATTATATGTTGGCAACTATATATGGTAGTAACGTGAGTTAAAAAATGCTAATCATTTTTACATCTTTCTCAAGTATTATTTATTATAATGTAAAAGACGATAAATTAATGCTTAAAAATATAGTAAAACAGTGTGACAATATACGGTTTTCTTGATTGATTGTCTCATAATAAAAATTAACAACATAGTAAAATAATCTCAGACATTAGCTTAAACCATCATAGTACTTTTTGTTTACTTCTAACAAGATAAATTTGATCATTCTAATATATTTCTTCAATTCATTTTAGAAATATGTCAGTATTAATTTATAAATTAAGTTTACAAAGTTCTATTTAGAATATAAAGATTTTAAATATTATTTTCAATAAAAAAAAATCAGCAAAAAATCACTAATGTTAACAAGTGATTAACTTTAATTAAAGAAAAGCATTGACTTTAATCAAAACTCATTGCCATAAATAATATTGACAAAGCTTTAATTAAAGAAAAGCATTGAATTTTTGCAGACAGACCACTTATGGTACTAACGACACCCATTGGGTGCGCATCATTTAAACTTGTATGAATTTATTGCCCTTAAAAAAACTTGATTACTCCCCTATAGATTATTGCTATTGGAAAAGAAATTCAAAAGACCATGCATTAGAACGTACACAGACAAACCCAGTAAATTAACAAGTGATTTTTTAGGACATGTAGTTCTAACATTAGTCTGAGTCATAGTCACGTTTTGCATCCAATTAACATTAGTCAATAAAAAGCCCCTTTCCTCCTCTATATTCCAAAAGACATGTCCCACAACACCAATGCTTTTAAAACTATTCCCAAATACTGTTTAAAATCAACATCATAAAATAAAAAAAGCACAAACACACACACGCACACACAAATATATATATATATATATATATATATATATTCTAAACTGTAAAAAAAACACACATTCGCACAAACAGATAGATGGTGAGAAAATTTGAAAATGAAGTGACAAACTTTGATTTGTTTGGTCAAATCTTAGCTGCAAGATCTTTCTTTAATTTTGGTCGAGTATCCTTTGTCCCCTATTTTAAATCTATAATCATTCATAAATTATCCACTATTTTGACAAAACAAAAACAACTTGAAAGTATAATTATTTGCAGGTGAAAGATACCAACCAAAGATGAGTGCAGAACTATAAATTCCACTAGCACCTTACTTCCATTAGATGCTGGGCTTCATTATTTGTCCACTCCAAATACTAGAAAGGTCAATTTTAGGTTAAAATTAAGAAAAGACATAAACAAGCTTCTTTTTTTTTATAAATAATAATAATAATAATTAAACAATGAAATGAATTATATTTCACCTCTTAGCAATCTCATCCTTAAATCCACATTAAGCCTATATGCCAGATCTGACAAGCCGTCCGGTTGAGGCATTTAAAATGGCCACCTGACCAAGCCTATTAACATTACTCGATATATATAGTTCATTTATTGATAGATTTAATTAGTATTTTTTACGAGTCACAAGACTATTCAATCTACTATTTAAGGAAAAATTACATTTTATCTCCTTAAATTACGACCAAATTACAACTTCAATACATCAGCTTTAAAATATAATAAAACATTCCTTCAATCTTTCACACAAAAAATGAAAGCTTCAAATTTTTATGACCTTTAACATTTTAATTACATGTCAGAAGCACATAGTTTTGTAACTTAAAGCTTATGTGTGGGTTTTAGTTTTACCTTTATTTTTATTTTTTTCCTTTACACCCACCAGGAACTAAATTCAAATAATCCCTAAGGGCCCGTTTGGTTGGATAAAATAAATTTTAATGGAATGGAAAGAAGAAAGGAAGAGAGAATGGAAAAGGGAATGGAATATCATTACCTTGTTTGGTATGCGATGGAAAGGAAGAGGTAATGTGATATTTTATTATTTGATTAATAGATAAATTGAAAGAATAGAAAGATAAGATAAGCAAAATGATTAAATTAATTTTAATATAAAATAATTAAATTATTTTTTTTAAATAAAAAAATTAAAAAAAAATAGATTTTTTTTTAAATTCCTTTTTTAATAATTAAATTAAATTATTTTAATAAAAAAATATGAAGTTAAGCATTATTTTGTGATGGAATCTTGGATTCCATCCATTATTGGAAGGAATCCATTTTCCATCACATGATGGAATGGAGCATTCCATGGAATGTTCCATTCTATCAAACCAAACCATAGAATCCTATTTTCCATTCCACATTCTATTCCATTCTTGCCAACCAAACACGCCCTAAGAGAGGATTGTGATATTTATAGATGATCGATCTTCCAAAAGTAATTTCTATCGTTCATTTTAGTCCAAAATTTGAATCATTAAATTTACTTAGGGAATTATCAGATTTCATACTTGACATTTTTAAAATTGATATATAAAAGTCAAACTCATAGATCAAAAAAATTCTTACATATGCTCTTACAATTAATTAGTGGAAAAAATCGATAAAAATTGAACAAAATAGGTGTACAGTTTACTTTATCATCTATTTTATTGAAACATCGATCATTGGTGTGTATGTGTTTCGATATATATATATGTGTGTGTGTATATATATATATATATATATATATATATATATATATATATATATATATATATATATATATATATATATATATATATTCAAGTAGATGATATTTAAATTTAAGAATATTTCTTCAGTTGGATCAAAGATAGGTTATCTATGCCAAAATTAGCGGGATAAACAAAAAAATTTCTTACAATTTAACCTTAAAAAATTAGTATAATTAAGATTTGAATGTGTAATAATACAGCTACTCACCCCCCATCAACCATTGGGTTTAAAATTACTCGTTTTAATAATAGAGGACGATACTTTTTTTATTTATTTATCAGAAACTATCCCCAGCATTATTAACAAAATAAAGATAAAACAATAAATAAAATAAAAAAGATGGCCTTGGGTCTACAACGGTGGGGGCCAAGACAAAAGAAAAAAGAAGCCCACATTGATGGACCAATACTTAATCTATTTGACCAAAAATTGAGAGACCCATAACTCTCCACTCTATGTGGAAATTTTTACCCGTGTCTTTTGGGTCATTGCTCCATTTAAGGCTCCATTCTCTGGTCTTCTTTAGCTTTCATTGATTGTTCCTTTATTAATTTGACTTTGACCGAAATTTTTTATTGATTTTTTTTTCTTGCTTGATAAGAGTGGACTATAAACTTATAAGCTTTAAACAGTTGAACTTTCTAATTGTTGTAATTTGAGCATTTTCCCCCCTTAATTTTGGGTTTAAGTTGGAGAGTCACTAGCAAAATTTGAATTAGAGTTGGATTGTCACCGGCAAATTAGTTAAGCAAGCAATTCTAAAAGAATATGAATCCAATAAAAATAACATTTTAATTGTACATTTTTTTTAATTCTAATTTTTAAAGTTTCAATCACTATCTAAATCTTTCACAATATAATATCAATTAAAAATTATAAAATATCAAGCACCTAATGATGTCCACAAAATGACTTGTTCACGTAAACAAATTTAAAAAAAAAAAGATTTGTTGTTTCAATGAGTTTAAATTTATTATATAGTCTTCTAAGTATGAAATTATGTTGACTTGTTTTTTGGTTGGAAATTATAAATATTTTTATTGGTATTATTATGAAACTAAATTTCTTTGGACCTTAAAATGATTATGAATTTTAACTCTTTTTACTGTGACGTTTTCTAAGATTCACACTTTTGGTCTCTTCTTGGAGTTCTAAGTTGCTTAAAATTATGTTGAGGTTTATTAAAATGATTAATCATCCAATTCGAATCTTTTCCCTTAATAATCACTTTTGCACTCTTTGCATAATGCACCGCAAATTAAATTATTTTGATCGCAAATTCTTTTTCGAACACATACATGTGACTAAGTATTATGTGATTATCTTTATGTTACATTTTTAAAGTGCGCTCCGAGAAAAAATTTAACCTTAATTAATGGAGAAGTTGATAAGAAAATATTCTTTGTCTTTATAATTATCTACCATCTCACTTTCAGGGCCCGCGAAAGATACCAAGGACTAACAATCATCTGCACTAGCATTTCATGAAAACATCTCAAACATTGTATTCTGTAACCTAGTACAACGAAGCAGATCAGAAGATTTAGTAAACAACAAATGAGTGTTTGCTTCTATCCATTTTGTTGTTTCATAAGGACTAGCTGGGCTTGTTCTGTGGTTGTGTTATCAAAATCAGCATCAAAAGCACTTGAGAATGACCTTGCATTTCCACCATGAATTTTATTGGCCTAGTGTGACCGTTATGTAATCTATTTTGATCAATGGTTTAAAATATCACATATAAATTATTTATATTTAAAAAATAGAGACATTTTGTATATGATAATCATATCGTATACGAGAAGATATTTCAAACTATGTACAAATATTATATTTTTGTTGTGTTACTAAATTTGTATCAATTCATAATGTTTAAAGTAGTAGAGTTGAACAATCGAATTGAATTAATTGAGTTATTAATTTGATGTGATAAAAATTAAATTAATTTTTTTTTTTACAAAAACTCATCCTACTTATTTGTTTAAATTTGAAATTTAAAAAAATTAATTCGTATAAAATCAATTGAACAGATAAAATATTTTTATATATATATTTTTTAAATAGATGAGCAGGTTATACTTTACAAAATAGTAATCATCTTTATCAACCAATGTTTGTCATCATACCAGAAAAGTTCTTTATCCATCATTGAATTAACTATCCCAAGAAGATATCTTTTACCTCAGTCCACAATCATCCCTAAGATTCCTCGTAAAAAGTACCTAGTATGATTGGAATCTCAGTACCCTTTATTATCAATTGAGCATCCCATAATTCATGGACCCTTGCTAGACTCTCAAACGATTCACCAAGTGCTTACCATGAGTGTAACTACCCTTTATTATCAACTGAGTATCCCATAATTCATGACCTTGCTAGACTCCCAAACAACTCACCAAGTGCTTACCATGAGTGTAAGTACAGACAATCATAGTTAATATAGTGAAAAAATCACTTTAACAAGTCTATCACATCTATCTTAGAAAATAATGATTTAATATTTTGTTCGAAGTATACTTTTTATATGAAGTCAATTTTCATATATTAAGTGTCTGATTTACTTTTTATATGAAGTCAATTTTTATATATTACGTGTCTGATTAAAAAATTATTTTAATATTTTTAAAGTCATCTATAAATAAAATTTTTATCAGTTCAAGTAAATTTTTTTCATATTTTCATCTCTCTTCATATTTTATATATTGTCTTAATAAATATTAAAGTGTACGCAAATATCTTTTTAACTGAATTTTCATTTTGTTTAGAATAGTCTGAAAGATATTTATCAAGAACAAAATCTTTAAAAATAAATATCACTAAAAAAATTTGTGTGACACACACTATCGGTCCAATAGTTCTTAAATTTAATTTAGGTCTAAAAATATTTAAAAATTAAAGCCTAAAGTTATAGTTTTACTATCTTCACTCTTGGTCCGGCTCCGGTGACACAGCTTTCATATTATTTGCAATTTGTGAAAATTTTTATATAGACATCCTTAAAAGTAGCTTTCTCTTGTAAAATGAAAGTACCTTGTATGATTGGAACCTTAGCAGGAGGCATAGGAAAGGTGCAATATTGGATTGGGACCTATGCTAATTGGGTTAAATGATGAAATCTCCACGGACTTGGGATCTTGCCCACCAACTTTGCGCTTGCCACCATATAACTTTTCCTTCCTCTGTAGCCAAATGGATTTTGTATTTGAACATCTTTCCTTCTTGAATTGAGCACTGAGATGCATTCGCCTCCATCACACCATAGGTATTCCTCACTTGCCTTGCTCCATGCCTTCAAAGTCTCTTTCAATCATACAGAAAGTCATATAACAATGTATAATTATATTATGATTTTGCCTCACAGTTGGCTCATTTAATAACAAAACAAATTTAATATCAGAGTTTCATAACTGTCTACTTTGTAAATGTTGAATTTTGTCAATATCAACAATTTATGTTAGTAGTCAATTTTTTTCAAAAGATAGTATTCATGTCAAATTAGTCCATTTGAGCAAGACAATGTATTAAACGAATTTAGATTTTGAAACAAATACTTTCCAATGCAGGTTAAGTGAGTTAGTGTGCAAGCTTTTCATGATAAACACGTTTATAAATAAATGTGAACTTTTTATCAAAAATATTATAAACGTAATAATGTTATATAGTATGAAACTAAAATTTTATTTTATTTTTATTAAATAGGCCGACTCATAGACTCACATATTTGTTTTTTTTTTTTTTTTACTTTTTTGTTAGCCAACCCACACTTGCCCATTTTTAAATGAGCTTATTTTTGTGCATCCCATCTAACACAGCTAGCTGATTCACGACTAGGATCTGTTTTGACAATATTATCAAGAATATTGAGCCTTCTAGGTGAAGCCTATGCTCTCATTGGTTGACTTGTAGACTGATGATTTTGGAGTAAGTTAACCTAATTGCCATAATGTTTACCAACAAAATAATTTGCCCTCTTATAGACCTGGATTATAAGCTTATCCATTCTAAGGACTTCCAAGGTTGGCATTGAGAATTTCTCCATTTACTGTCAAAATGTTCTTGGGATTGGGATATAGTCTAGTTTAAGACGATGACTTTACCAGCAGATAGAAGTATTTACCAAAAAAAATTTTCTAGTAAAGTTTTACAGTATGATTGTAAGAACTTGGAATAAAAAATTAAGAATCACTAATTGAAATATTCTAACTATCAGCTTCAAAAGTTATTTTAATTTTAAAGAGTGAACCTGATATCAAATAGTGTGTTTATGTTTGATTCAATGGTAAACATAGTATCCCTAAAAAATAGATGGTATAATTTGAATCTCTCTAACTCTTAAATTAAAAAAAATTCTAACTCCCAATTATTTAATAAAACATAATAATTTGGTATCATATAAGCTTTGGTCTCTTTGACTTAATTTAATTTTTATTTAGGGTCAAGAGTTTGCATTTAAATCTTAATCGAATCCAAATAATTTTTTTTTGTAAATTTAAAATAGTGTAGCATTTATATAAGTTTTATTTTAGAGCAAACCTAGAAACACCAAATTTAATATTTCTTCAAAATAAACCAATTAAAACTAACAAATTTATAGATATATTTTATTTTTTAAATTAATATTTAAGTTCATATTATGAATTTCAAAGATTGAGCTTTTTTTTGGGGGGGGGTACACAAATTAAACTTAAGTCTTTGACACAATGATAAGTATGCAACAAAGTTAGATCTTGAAGACATCATAAAATAGTACTTGCTACGTTTCTCCAAAAAGTTTTATGCAGACATAATTATAGGTTCATGCACTATATTTTTGAGCAAATAAAATAATCAAGCTCTTGAATTTTTAATATTTGAAATTTGCAACTCTTATAAAGTTGTTGGACAAATTATTTACATAACTCTACTTGCATTACTTAAAAATTCTGTTTCAGATCAACTTACAATACCTACCACACACATTAAATAATAAATAATTAAAAAAAAATCAAAACAAGAAGCAAGCACATTTTGAACTTAGATCTTGTCAGAACTCCCCATTATATACTTGACTAATTAGCTATTTCCCAAGGTCAAACTTGTAGGATTTAAGTGTATAATATAATTTCTGTGGGTTGAAGTTAATCCACTTCAACTATATTTATATTATTTGTTTAAAAAAATTGAAAAGAATTGTATTTTTCTATTTTAATATACCGATTTAATTATAATTTTTTCTTTAGTTTATTAATTTTTACAATTAATTTATAATATATATTTTGTTATCGCATTTATTTTCTTGCTGTATAAGTTAGATATTTATGAGCAACTATGTAAAATTATTGAAATATCATTCTCACAAAAAAAAAAGATAATAAAATGATATATCAATTAAAAAAAAGTGTTTTGATAATTTTGTATAATTATTTATTAAAATTAATGTTTAATTTAGATAGTATAAGACTAAATACAATAAGACAGACAAATTAAAAGTCAATTGTAAAAATTAATAAATTAAAAAAATATGTTTTTAAAAAAATATTATCATTGGTCGAATTATAAATTAAAAATTTATTAAAAATCCTCTCTTCGTAGGATAACCTATTTATTTAAGTATAACTTCTTCAGCATGCTTTTAATTTTGGCTTCAAGCAAGACTGGTTCTCATCTTTTCATAATTAAAGTCTTCCTTGTTCTACTCTCAGTGATATAATATTGTTAATTCTATAAAAATTGCATTCTTCGTTCATTTGAAAGCTGTAATATATATATATATATATATATATATATATATATATATATATATATATATTAACGACAAACTGGATTAGGTATGCCGAAACAAAAGTTGGTTTAAGGTTTGTAAGATTGGAACAAAGCAACTTGGAAGAGAAACCGGTTAGTGGTATTATAAAAAAAATGAGAGAATAATTGATCTGATAGACTAGTTTTTATTTTCTAATCACTCACACTTTAGTCAACAATAATGTATTGCTCTTATTATATACACTGTACGTAACACCTCAAACAGTTTAGTGGTATTATAAAAAATTTCTTCTCATATCACAATCTGTTCTTGGCTTCTTCTTTTTTAAATATAATTGGAAGTGTTTATTACTTATTAATTAACAATTGAAACTATCATCTTTATTCATTCACTTCAACTATATAAATTGAGCTTTATTTATAAAAAAAAATAAGAAGAAGAAAAATCATCTTAGTTTGGTATAAATTTTATTTTCATTTAATTAAACCAAATTATTTTCATATTATTTTCATTTAATTGACAATAAAGAAGTATGCAAATTTTTGTTCATATTTATGGCCCAATACTATTTTACCAAATTATGTAAATATGGGTCAAATTCGTTAACAAGCAAGTCACGTGGTAATGGCCATTTATTCAAAGTTCGGACACAGCCTAAAGCAGCTACAACTCGATTGAAACAAAAGGTCAAAAAAGTTTAGTACTGAAATTGCTTGTTTTCAATCGGGAGAATATCAACGTGTAGATAAAATGTAAGTTTTCTTTTATTGAGATAAATTTAAGTTAAAAGGAGGACATTCTAATTAAGAGCCAAGGCAGGGTTTTAGATGTAACGCGTATTTATAAATAATTTACCATCAAAAGATAAGTAACAGAATTTCAATTTCAATTTCAATTTATAATTATAAAATTGTGAATTTGACCACTCACCTGTAAAAAAACACATGTTAAGGTTTCTTTAAAAGTATTTTTAAGTATTTTTGTTTTATTATTTTTTAAAAAAATAATGTTAAAAATCATTTTTTAAAATAAAAGAATAAAAATTTATTTAAATATAAATTTTAAAAATAATATTTAAAAACATAGTTATGTAATTTGTGTGATGGTCGATAATTAATTTTTATTAATTATTTATAATTTTTTTATTTATAAAAATAATTATCTTTATTTTTTAAAAATTATTTTTTGAATTATATTTTTATAAAAATAATTTATAAAAATAACGTGACAAATAAATTTTTTTATTTTTATAAAATAAAAATACTGTTTTGAAAATAAATTTTAAACAGTTTGTGAATTTGATGGCAGTAAATTTTTTTTAATTAATCCAGCAACAAAAATGTGATGAAAAGATGTAATTGTAAATTTTTTAAAAAAATTTAAATGATAAAAATTTTTAAGTTTTGAAATGGAGAGTCCATTCATAGGATTATAATTTAACAGATAAGCAAGATAAAATTTATTGATAAAGAGATCTCAAATGTTTAAATTTATAAAAAAAAAATTATAAAAAAAAAAATTTTAATATTCTGAGCGACTAAATTTAAATATTTTATTTGCAATGTAAAAAGAGTAAAAAATGTATTTCAGAGAAAGCAAAGATTAAGGAAGAAAAAGCCTAATTAGTTGACTAAGATGTACGATAAGAGTGATTTTGTTCCCCAAATTTCTGAGACACTGTTTTCTCTGTTTTAATTATATGGGAGCTTCTTGGTATGGAGGTTATGGTGGGGACAGTCACAGATGAGCAAGCGTGCGTTTTTGACCCTACTTTCTTAGTTCCGCTCCCAAATCTCTCTCTTCTCTCTCTCTCTTAATTTCATTTTCTCATCACAGTTCATAATTCATATGAAAATAGAAAAAGAAAAAAGGAAAAGCGAAAAGAAGAAGAAGAGAAGAAGCTTCTCTATAGAGATGCAACATTCATTGACTCGGCTCGTTCCTTCACAGTCCACTTGCGACGCGTTGCAAATTTTGAAGCCGAGAAATCCATCTCTCTCTCTCTCATCTCCGTTGCCTCCTTTTTCGGCTAAAACAAACGTTAACTGTCTATGAGATTCCAGCTCGAGATTCTGAAGTAAGAATTGAGTGTGGAAAAAGGCGAAATCTTGGAATCACCCAGAAATCGATTGTGGAATATCTTCAAAGTTTGCTGCGATTTCCATTTGGTCAACGAGGTCAATATGCTTCTGGGCTTAATGGGTTTCATGGAGATCGACTAGTCTCAGGAGGGTCTTTAAATTAGGGAATGAATCAGTTGCTTACGCATAGTTATGAAGCTCATGGGATTGTAGTTGAAGAGGATGGGAAATATGGAGGGAGTGATTTCGTTTTTCATGTGTTCTTTTCTTCTTTGGGCAATTTTAGTGTTTGATTTGGTGCTAAAGGCTTCCGGCAATGTGGAAGGTGTGTGGTAACTTATTGTCCTTATTCTTTGGGTTTTAACAGTTTCATAAATATCCGTGCCCAATAAATGGGTGCTTTAGACAAATGGAGATGCGAAAATTCACTGTTTGGTTGATCTGCTTGCTCTATCAGCTATATTACTATTTGTTTATATGGTTGATTGACAAATAGAACTAGTGAAGTTAGTAGTATTAGATGAAACAACTTTTTAAATATTCCAGCCTAATGCTTCTCTGACTGTAACACTTTTCTTAGTAGAGTATAATCAGAGAATTGAAGGATTCTTATCAATTTTATACTAAGTTGGTGCTCTGTATCATTAGGTTGGGTTGATTATGGTTTTAAAATCGATAATGTTAGTTTTTATGCTCATGGAGTTCAGAGTTATTGTTGATTTTAATACTTCAAGGAATACTTGATGGGTCTGACTTTTCGAAGAATTATTCATCTTGGAATGGCTAGTCAAAATGCTTTTAATTTTTGGTGGAGATAATATTTTTTTCTTTCCATTAATATAAATCTTTTATTACTTGACCTAGTATTTATTCAGGACTATGCGACTAAGGAATTAAGGATGAATTAAGGCAGCTGTTCTTCATGTTTCTTATTCCTGTATTTCACAGCTTTTCCCACTTCCCAGTGCAGTGTAAACATTTACACCTTGTTTGATTCCATATTTTTCTTACAATCAATATAGTTGGACTTTAAAAAATGTGAGTTGTTGAGATGTTTCATGTTTATCTTAGATAGCATAATGTATGATTTAATATTAAGTATGTCTGCCCTGACAATTGCTTCTATCTAAGACAGGCGATGCCCTGAGTGCATTGAAGACCAGCATGACTGATCCTAACAATGTTCTTCAAAGTTGGGATTCTACCCTTGTCAATCCTTGCACATGGTTTCATGTAACATGCAATAGTGATAATAGTGTGACTCGTGTGTAAGCAATTTATGTGATTTTTACCTATCACTTATGACCATTTTCTGCATATACTAAAATTTTGTTTGTCTTGGTCAGTGATCTTGGAAATGCTAACCTTACGGGTCTATTAGTTCCACAGCTTGGTCAGCTCCCAAATTTGCAGTACTTGTAAGTTATGATTGCATATGATATTGTTGTACAAATTTGCCTCTTTTTCTGAGCAAATTATGGATTTAGACGATTTGTTGGGTGATATTCTTAAGTGGACTTCATGGCCCAAATTTTAAATCCTCAGACTACGGCTTAATGTTGTCTATTTACACAAAACATTCTCTCTCTTTCCCCTCTCCCTATACCCCCATCTAGTGAAATTAAGTTTCTCTATTATGTCCATCTATCTTTTTTTTTTCTTTTGATCAACAAGCTATAAACAGTACCCGTTAATCAGGAAAAACATACCAGTTCTTATACATGTAACGTTTTAACATTTGAATCATAATGTTAATAATCTAAGGCATCTTACCCCTCCTTTAATGGTTGAAGACTGAGTTATCTTGTGGAGCAGCTTTGTGTTACCAACTTTTGCTGTCTTCCTAAGCTTAAACATGACATCAGCTGTCGTTTAAAGATGGCTGTATAAATTGCTAAAGTAAAGGTTTTGTATTGTATATAATACATACCCATCAATAATTTTTTGTGTGCTTCAGTTTTCACCTCATACCATTATATTTCTACCTCATCCATACCAATCACGGGCACATATTCTGTAATCTTATAATTATTTATTGGAATTTTTTTGATTTACTTGCTCAAATCTGAAATTATTTTCTTTTCTATGTCAGGGAACTTTATAGTAATCATATAAGTGGAAAAATTCCAGACGAGCTTGGAAATTTGACCAACTTAGTGAGCTTGGATCTTTACTTGAACCGCTTAACTGGTCCAATCCCAGACACATTGAGCAAGCTTAAAAAACTACGCTTCCTGTATGACATGCTTTCCTTAATCTCACTTCTTTTCAATATGCAGAATTTATTTAAATCTATTTCAATTTTGTTTCTTGCTTTTCCTTTTTAGCATATCCAATACTTTCAACTACTTTGCTTAGTGCATAGACATGAACACATTCCTAACTTCCTACAGAAAAGTGTGGATCCTGTTTTATTAATTATGATTCTTATGTGCTGCAAATAATGTTAGTACAAGCATAGTCACTTAAAAAAGATTATAATTATTCATAGTGCTGACAATGGTTAATCTAGTTGAAGACTTGAGACCCTTTACCAGGTCAGCAGAATTGGGCCACAAGTTTAATGGCACAAAATTAGGTGTGCAACTAATACCAGAGTTTTTTTTTTCTCTGATAAAGAAATACTACCAGAATTGGTTACAATAACATGTATATTAACTGATTCATTCTACTACGCATTAAATATGAGCTAGAGTCAATGTGTATATTGATCAAGAACATCCATTCTGATGTATCATGAACCAAAAGGGGTAATTCCCACCCTTGTCCTCCTTTCAAATGTCTGGTGTGACTAGTCTGTTATGTAGCTTTACACCCTTTTGCCCCTACCAAGCCTTTTTTTTTAAATAAATAAAGTGATCTTGGTTGGCCGTGAGACACCCATGCTGTACTACATTTTCCTTGTTTTTCTTAACATCAGGCTGTCATCAGTCAAATAGTTAAGGCTTCGAACCTGCCTGGTTGAGGGCGAGCAATATGTTATAAAGGAACAAAACACCTTTTGTTTTCCTGATCTTTTCATGCAGATTTATTTCCATCAAAGGGATTTTTAATGGGGTAGATTATTTTCCCTCTCTAATTAAAGTCCTACTGTAGGAGAGGAAACCTCTTTTTTACATGGACTTAAAAACATAATTGTAGGGATTTGTTTTATATATTATTTTATAATATATACTTGAGGTTATGGCTTTGCTTGTAAGTGGGGACTGGCACAACAGTATTAATTGGTTGATTGCCATTGCCCATTGCCATCCATAAATCTTTATCACAACAATTTATCTTCAGAGACTAGGTTGGCACTGCATTTAAACTGGAAGAGACTATATTCATCTCTGGTGGTTCACTACATGTTCAATGTGCCATACAGTGATCATGAGGTCAAAGGGCAAAGAAAGAGGAATATTTCCACCTTATTTGTAACTTTCCTAGTGTGATCATGCAATTCATACATGTACTTGGAGCTAAAAGTCAATTTATGGATGGCTTTACTAAACCTAGATTTAGATATATCAGTTGATTTTTGGCCAATTTACTGTGCTTAGTAAAGCTTTTTGTTATCTATGTTGGTCTGCTAATTTGAGTTAGCGACACATTTGTTTTATATATTGCATGCTAATTGTTTCTCTATCATTGTCCTATTTCTCTACTCTATCAATATATTGTTATTTGCAAACTAATTTTCTCTGTCCTTTAAAATAGGCGTCTGAACAATAACAGCTTGTCAGATGGCATTCCCATGTCTTTGACTACTGTTTCTTCACTACAAGTCCTGTGAGTGTTTCTGCTATATATAAATTTATCCTGATCTGATGCAAATATAGATACTAAGTTATATGAGCAATATATGATTGTAACCTTATACCATGGTGATTATGGAATCTAGTGATCTCTCAAACAACAAGCTAAAAGGAAATATCCCAGTCAATGGCTCATTTACATTGTTTACTCCCATCAGGTTGGTGCAAGTAATTTTGTTTATTTCCATGGTGATTGTTGAGGGAGGACATATCAAAAGTTTGCTAATCACTGTGTTCCACTTGACAGTTTTAACAATAATCCTGGATTAGTACAAACAGTTACTGCACGTCCGCCAATTTCTCTTACGCCACCAGCTCCTTCAGGTTTGTTGATGTCTGTTTCATTGGTGATTTAACTTTCTTAAAAAAGTACTCTACCTTAAAGCTTTAGTTGAGAACATGCCCTCTCACATGTAAGCATTGGGCTTGAAGCGTGGACAAAGTATCAAGTGACATTACAACTACCTTAAATGATTACTAAACACAACTTTCTCTTGAATTTTTTTATCATAAGACTGTGGGGGCAACTAGAACTAACTCTAGGCCACTTGGTCTACTAGACTTTGTATGTCAAAGAATTAGTTGACCTAATAGCTAAATCTACTAAGCAAAGATTCAGCAACAACAACAATGACCAAGTCTTTTCCCACTAAGTAAGGTTGGCTACATAGATTAAACGCCGTCAAAATAATATATTATAAATAAAATTAATAGAGAGATTATTAATTGTTAAATCATTCTTAATGGTTTCACCTATTGTTTTTTTTACCTCCTTCTATCTCTAACTATCGATTTACTCTTCATTTGATCTACTTTTTTTATCGAGACTTTTGTAAGTCTCCTCCATACATGGTCAAACCGCCTTAAGCGAGATTCCACCCAAAGATCCAATTAGTCTTTCAAAAATCATATAATACTAATACTATGGGGGCATCTGCACATGACTGTTTACTGTAATCATAGATGATGCCTCTGAGTCTGTGACTGAAACTTTTTTTTTAATAATTTAATTAATTGAAAAAGGGAATTGTTTTCTAACTTTAATGTAATCTCAATTAAATTCTCTGAATAGAGTTATGATTTCTCATTTAAACCATAAATCTTTCTAGGTAACAGTGCTACTGGAGCTATTGCTGGAGGAGTTGCTGCTGGTGCTGCTCTGTTGTTTGCAGCCCCTGCTATTGCACTTGCTTATTGCAGAAGAAGGAAACAGGAGGATTATTTCTTTGATGTTCCTGGTTAGTTAAATAACTAGAAAGATAGTATACATACTGGTTGATGCTGTATGTGACAGCCATAATTGATTCACCAACATTTTGTTCTTTTGACTGGCAGCTGAGGAGGATCCTGAAGTTCACCTTGGTCAGCTTAAAAAGTTTCCCCTGCGTGAGCTGCAAGTTGCAACAGACAACTTTAGTAACAAAAACATTCTGGGTAGAGGTGGATTTGGTAAGGTTTACAAAGGACGATTAACTGATGGTTCTCTAGTTGCAGTAAAAAGACTTAAAGAGGAACGCACCCAGGGTGGAGAGCTGCAATTCCAAACAGAAGTGGAAATGATCAGCTTGGCTGTGCATCGTAATTTGCTTCGGCTGCGTGGTTTTTGCATGACTCCAACTGAACGGTTGCTTGTGTATCCTTACATGTCTAATGGTAGTGTGGCATCATGTTTACGAGGTACCCTTATTTTTCTGCTTTGGTTGTTTATGCAAATTTTTAAGGATGATTAATGTGATCAGTGTTGCTTCTACTCGTAATTAATCTCACTATATGTTTGGCTTTGGCATAAAAAACTTTTCTCTCATATTTCCTTTTCTGGTAATGTCCATATTAGTTTTCAGTGTCCAATTTATTTCTTATTTGTCTTGATTTATTCTATCAATTATGCAATTCTTAGAAATTATCTAGCACTAAGAGACAAACACAAAAGTATGCCAAATTCTATATTGCTAAAAAAAATGATACTCTTACTGTTAAATACTTGAACTTTCTTATGGAAGATGTTTATGCATATTGAATGTGATCTGAATTGTTTTCTAATGTCTTAGATCGTCCGGAATCACAACCCGCACTTGAATGGGCTGTACGGAAGTGTATTGCTTTGGGAGCTGCAAGGGGGCTTGCTTATTTGCACGATCATTGTGATCCAAAGATTATTCACCGAGATGTCAAAGCTGCAAATATATTGTTGGATGACGAATTTGAAGCAGTTGTTGGAGACTTTGGTTTAGCAAAACTTATGGATTACAAAGATACTCATGTTACAACTGCTGTACGTGGCACGATTGGGCATATAGCACCAGAGTACCTCTCAACTGGAAAGTCTTCAGAGAAGACTGATGTTTTTGGGTATGGTGTGACGCTTCTCGAACTAATAACTGGACAGAGGGCTTTTGATCTAGCTCGGCTTGCCAATGATGATGATGTCATGTTACTTGATTGGGTATGTGTTCAGTTTTCTCATAACATATCACTAGTATTAATTTGGGTGATTTTATTGTAATTGAGCAACTTTTGCTAACTGTAGTATCATTTAATCCCATCAAATTGTTCCTCATGACCAAAAAGTTATTCAGCAAACCAATTCCTTGCTCTATATTTGAATTTCTTTTTGATTGTGGTGCCTGATGTCCCTTCTCCACAACCAAAGATTATCCCAGTGCTAATTGAAGAAAGCGCTGTTTTTTTACAAGTAACTGTCTTATTTAATTTTCTGTGATTGAATTGGATTGTTATTTTTAAATGTTGAGATTGAAGAGCCAAGGGACGACATGGCATTCTCAAAAAAATTCAATAATAAATTGATAATTTCATCTCATTGTGATTAGTAGTTATTTATTTCATGCTATACATTCCTAGCAGAAGTTTTGTAACCTCATTTGGGTTCCAATTCTGACCATTTTTTAATATTTATTTTATAATGGAACAAAACTCAATGGTTTTTGAGTTTCTGTGGTTATCCCAGATTCTAGAATCTCATCTTCCTGGCTGTTTTTTAGGTCATTGTTATGAAATTTTAGCACCAATGGCTAATGTCCAAACCCTCTATCTGATTTAATTTCATATTTCTTTTCCCATGTTTTGGCAACCTTACACTGCTTTGAATCCAGGTAAAAGGACTTTTGAAAGACAAGAAGTTGGAAACACTTGTCGATGCTGATTTACAGGGAAATTATCATGAAGAGGAAGTAGAGCAACTAATCCAAGTGGCCTTATTATGCACCCAAAGCTCCCCTGTGGAAAGACCAAAGATGTCTGAGGTGGTCAGAATGCTAGAAGGTGATGGTTTGGCTGAAAAATGGGAGCAATGGCAGAAAGAGGAGGTGTTCCGGCAAGATTACAACCAAGCCCTTCACCCCAATGCTAATTGGATAGTAGACTCTTCTTCACAAATCCCACCAGATGAACTGTCAGGTCCTAGATGATCCTCTGAACATTTTACCATTAAGCATTTATACAATCCCATCCCCGTAAAACCACTCTTTCTCTTCGAAAGTGATATAAAGATCTGTGCATATGATTTTCAGTGTACTTCTTTCGTTTCTTTTCTTCTTTTTGGATTATCTTCTTGTCCAGATTAAATCCCCCATTGATCATGTTGTGATTATTGAGAAAAAGAAATTTGTAATTTGAGCTCTAGTCCTCAAGCTCCCATCACTTTGGTTAATGTATGTATTAGATAAAGTTAGTATCCTTATGGAAATAAATGCATTTTTATTCTCCTTTTCAGAATTCAGATTGATACATGTTTTGTGATTTTGAGGATTTCAGAATTCATTGCTTCAGAGGGCTTCTATTTCCCTTTCTTGGTACCTTGGCATTGCATAGTTTGTGGAAACATGCTTGTCAAGATGGTAATGAAATGGATTTCTGTGTCTTTGAGATATAGCCCTGTCAAGGTTGGAGGATGCTAGACCAGACATTTAGAAACAAAAATAAAAGATAGGTACTAATGATACAATTGGTTCAGAGTCATTTTCAAAATTAAAGATGTGTTTGGTTTGCGAAAATGTTTTCTGTTTTTATTTTTTATTTTCATTTCTTAAAAAAATTTTATTTTTTAGTTTTCATATTTTTGAAAATACGTTTGATTTGTGTTTTTATTTTCACTATTTTTTGTTATATTATTGTATTTTTATTTTTACTATTTTATAATTATATAAATAGTAAAATATTGTGTATATAATTCAAAATAATTGTGAAAATTTTATCATTGTAATATACTATAAAATTAAAAATTTTGAAAACGTCTTTTTTGTATTTTTAAAATTTTTAGAAATTTAAAAAATATTTGTTAAAAATAAAAACAGTAAACAAATATATTTTTATGTCTGTTTTTAGTTTTAAGTGAAAATGAAAATTGAAAACAGATAAATCAAACAGACTCTAAGAATTCAAATTTAAATTTTAAACGGAGTCAAATAAAAAAATTATAATTAAAAATAAAACAAAATTTAGATGGGATTTTTATTAAGTTTTTAAATAGAATCACAACATAGAAGAATTGTTTAAAAGACTCAATGGTATAATGTTGAGCTGTTAAAAATGTTGACATTATATATTATGTTTTTATTTATAAAAAAAACTTGATGACACTGTCATAAAAATGATAGTAAAATAATCACAAAAATAAAATGATATTGTTGAAATTAAAAGATACGGGTTCGATGGAAAGGAGTAGTGCAATGGAGGACTTCCAAACTCTTAATAGATCAATGAATCATAATTGACAATCTATTTTATCATTCATCTATATTTTATATACCAATTTCCCAATCAAAGTGGTTATCCTTGAAGTGTCTTGTATTGGAGTTTTTAACAAAAGTTCAACTGGTAAAAGAAATTTAATAAAGCATCTATGTCGCCTATATTGCTTTGAATCTTTTTTTATGGAGAGTCAGTATTGAGATGGTAAACTCTTTCAAAAAAAATCCCCTAGTACTCATTCTTCTAGATGAGCCTTTGTTTGCCCTTTCATAGACCCCATTCCTATATTAATCTCTAAATTAAAGTGTTAAACACAAATGTCGTGTATTTGATATATGTAAATGTGAGACGAAAGAAATCCAAACATGCCAATACATCTTAATCAGATAATATTAAAATAATTTATCTTTATTATTATTTTTTAATTAAAAAATTTGAAATTCTATTTCAAGTATAGGGGAATTTCTTTTGAATGGAATCACTCTTATTTCAAAACTAGGGAAATTTTTTTGGATGGAATCATTCTTATTTCATGCTTAGGTTTTCATTAATTTAATTATCAAATGGGTGACACAATAAGGGGCACTAACAAAAGCCAGAAGGCAAAGGTTGATTAGATAGTGAGAAATTGCATTTAGTTTGTACGAAATATTATGTAACCTTTTACAAGTAATCTTAATATAAAAATTGAATTATTATTTTAATCTTTAAAATTATTATTTTTTTCAATTTAATTTTTCAAATTTTAACATTTTTATTTGGGTCTTATGAAAACTTTTTCGTATTTAAACATTTCCTTATATTAACTCAATTAACAAATTTATTTAACTCTACCATAGTAACAGCCTTTGTTAACAATCTATTAACGGCTAAGTTTGTGTTTGGCTAAAACAAGCAACCACATATGTCCACTAACTATTGACTATGTTAACTTGAAGATGGTTTTTTTCAAGATAGGACAAATTTTAAGGAACTGAAATGAGAAAATTAAAATTTTAAAACTAAATTGAAAAAAGTAATATCTTTCAAGGATCAAAACCCAAGTAATACACTCTAATATAAATGAATAGGCAAACTGAAAGTTCCATTTGAAGTCACTAGAGAGCAAGAAAACTGAGGCCTTCCCTTTCCGGCAAATCAGGATAAGATAGACTAAGGCCTGTAGAAGGATAACCTCTTTAAATAAAGGACTTCTAAACATTTATACCCCACCTTATTGAAATTGTTATTTCCTAAATCCTTCAATTCACAATTTCACGACTAAATTTGAAATACATATGTTACAATTCTGAAAACTCTAAGCAAAGCCGTGACAAAACTACTTACAGATGCCTGAATCTAAGTCATCCTTGATCACAAACTAGCTAACTACAAACAATATACGTATATAGAATGAACTAAACAGAGTAATTTCACTAAGCAGTGGTCGATAATTTCCTCAAAATATACCACAGCCCACTAACTTATGTAACTTGACATAATAAAAACTATGCCTCCATCATGTACCAGAATTATACATCTATATACATAGAAGAGTATCCCAGACTAGGATAATCACTACTTTCTACCAGTAGTACCAATGCGTGGTTTGCCCTTAACCTCAGATTCCTGCATTGCAGAAGCATATAATGTTGCATGTCATAAAAGGCTATTAAAGTACAATACTTTTAGATCGGCAGCCAAATCAAATACCTGTGGCAAGTGCAAGAAAATGTAAGTCTTTGCTGTTGCAGGATTATGATTCTCAGCCCCTTTACTCCAGTCATAGCAGACCTATAAACAAGATATCAACATTTCATTTGCACAAGTTATAACTACATACATAAAGAAACTTCCGTTACACACAAGGCGAGTCTACAAAGGGCAAAACTGGATTGTCTGTGTTTTATATCCAGAAACTATTCAAATATATAACTTTTCATGCATGAAAATGTTAAAACATTTTACAGCTTATGACACTTAGCCAGTGCCAAAACAATGACCAAGTTATGTACCAACACTTGAAGTATCCTTTCTTGTGATTTCTTTATATATCTACTTGTTTTATTTTTTTTACTTCTTTTCTAGCTCATTTCCAAAATTCCAAATTACTCTCTTGCATGCATCCTCTCACACACAGATTGACTGCACTGGAGTTTAGCAAAGTATCGTCATTACTAATTGAAAGAAAAAGAAACAAAATAAATTCCAGATACCCAATGGATAGACTTGAAATGTATTTCTGTGTTATACAAAGAGTGGCAAAATTTGTTTCAATTTGTGCAGAAAAGGGATGTACCGAGTAAGCGAATATTGAACCATCATTGTTGAAGGTACTGCAAGGAATAGGTTGACTGCATCTTAACATGGCCTGAAATAAGAAAAATTCGTATTAAAATTAAATACATATATTACACTTAATTATATCAAAAAGACCATGGCAATATATAAGGAATTAAGGATAATTTGTTGAGCATAAAAGAGGGGAATGGAAAGACTCAATGGATTTGTGCAATTATATATGTATTTAGGCCATGCCTTTGACAAATTATGGAAAAAAAATTGCCACTGAGTATGATGAATGGAAGTATAGGAAGAACCTTAAGTCTCTGTTTACTATCTTTGTCCCAAAAATTAAATGCACCATCGGAACCAGCAGTTGCAAATGTGTGATGTACCTGTAACAAGTGGAAAAGTAATTGATAAATGATAACTCATTTGCAAAGCTATATTTGAAGGTGGATATACTTGGTCACTGATATCCGATATGTCTATTAATGATTAAAATGTCGGCTCTAGGAGGAAACCAAATTATGGACAAAGTTTGAATAGAAAAATTGATTGTGCTCCATATAAAAGTTCTCCATAAAAGAGTTTTAACAGCACAATTTCATTGTGACAGCCTGAAAGGTATAATTTCAAGAATTCATAAATGTATCACACAAAATTATGTTAAAAAATCAACATACATATCAATCACAAAGGAATTGCAAAAGGAAGTGTCACCATTTACAAACTGAAAGGTCAATCAACTTTTAATAGAAAAAAGGAAAATCAGTTATGATGAATCATGCTGAATCAACTGTTCTATACTTCTATGTATACTATATGATCTCTAATCAGCTGAGGAAACCTATTTTAAGAAACTCATGCATAATAGCTTTTAATTTTCTTGGTCCATGAAAATTTGAATTGCTTTAAAACAACATTGCCAGAATGCTATGTTCTCACTCAAAATTTACATGGCAATAGCAGCCTCTTGTTACATACAGATTTGATATTTAATTTGTCAAAAATTAAGGATTTAAAGTAGACCTGCTAATAACTAAAATTGCAGTTTCTTTCAAAACCAATCCTTAGTATGCTTCCACAGAGACATTGGCAAGAAGAGATTTTTCAAACAGCTAATTAACAATTTCCAAACAGAACTAATCCAACGCCCCCCCCCCCCCAAAAAAAATCCTAAAATTCGTGTCAAACTGAGATGGAAAGATATCAGTGCAACTTCACCATTTTAACTACTCATAAATGACAATTCAGCATGCATATTGATAACCAAATTAGAAGAGTGAGGGAAACAGATGGAAATACAAAACTTACAGGATGGAAGTTTAAAGAGTTGACTGAGTATATCTCATTGCCCTCTCTGTGGCATTTGAAAGTGAAGTTTTTACCCTGTTGGCTATCATCCAAATGATGCACCCCAACTCTTCCTTCAATTGATCCAACCTACAGCGAACATATCATCAGTTTCAAGGACAGTCCCAATTAATTAAACTAATCTTGCAAGATAATAATTACTCATGAAAGAAAATCCAGAATACAAAGACAGATCTTTGGACATCATTCTCATAAGGTTACACAAACGTATGATGTAATGGACAAGTTTTAGTTTTCATCAAAAGGTGGAACATAGAGGGATAGAAAATAAATTATATAACCTTTACTTGCGGGAATGAAAGTGGAGAAAAATTATTTGTTTTTTCCATGAAAATTCATGATTACCATCAGACAATTACATAAGACAATTTCCCCGTTAAATTATTATCTTGTTTTGGCTTATACCAATGTCATTTTTCATCTTATTTGCACCTCATTTTGGACAGAATAACATTTTAATAAGTATGATTTCAGGAAGGTAATATCAAATCAAATTTTCAGTACTTTCTCAACACTCACCTACTAAGCAACAATAAAATACATCTCACTACTTATTTTTGTTCCCCACAAACTAACTCCTACCTACCAACCACATTCTAAAACTTGAGTTCCAATTTTACTCCTAACTGCTGACCAGAATTACTGCAATGTATTTCAAATTCTTACAAATAATTTCAGTCTCTTTTTGACTCTTTCGATAAAATTTCATTATTATTCATAACTTACACATTTTCTTCTTCCTGAAGAAATCTAGCATTGTATAAAATAAAATCTCCTATGAAGACAATCAGCAAGACCCATAAACATGCACTCATATGCTTTCACATCTTTTTCAGCGTCAGAAATGGAAAATTATTGGTGGGGATTACAGTTTAAGTAAAAGTAGTCCTCTGCTGAAATTCCCATTATTTCTTTTAGCTAAAAACCAGCTCAACCCCTTGGTATATCAAATAGGCATAAAACCAGTTAAAAACTACATCTCTCAATTGAATTAGCCTAGACCAACTCAAATTTTGGAACCAACTATATACAAATCAATATTATAAGCAATAAGTATGGCAATATAGAGATTCCAACTATAATGAAAATCACTTAAAGACATCTGTATAGGATCAAGATGAGATAATTTCTGTGACTCTAGTTTTGTCAATTCATGTTGACCATTGTAGGCTACAGGCAACTAGATTATGGTTCCTTAATTTTACACAGCATCTTCCCCTTTCTCATATTCGGGAGAGGAAGGCAAATGGGGTTCAAGAGAACAGGAAAATAAAGAAGAAAGCAAAAGAAAAATCCTCCAAGGTCATAAGTCTTCATCTTATATCCTTTACTTTAGAAGTTTTAGTGGAAAGATTCCTTTATTAATTCATGTTGGCAATTCCTTTGTCCAGGAGAAGCTTCATTGTGTCGCACACAAATCAGCTCAATCATCAGGTTATAAGACATAACCCTGCTCATGCACATTCTATTTTTTGGCAGGACAATCCACTATTATTCCAGCAGGCATAAGTAATATGGGTTTGGAAAGTAGTCTTGAATGACCAGTAGAAATATATGCTCTTGGGCCTTCCTAACATATATAAAACCTTAATAAAAAATGGCTATGGAAAATAAGTTTTTCCAGATACTGAATGGAAAAAAAAATTGGGAAAGAGTACAAAAATAAGTTTTCTTATATAATGAAAAGGAGCCATATGCTTACCAAGAAACCTTGTTGATCAGGGAATGCAGCAAGGCACCTTGTCTGATACTTTAAGGGTGAAATAATTCTCTTGAATTCAACCTGTTGCATATGAAAAATTGGTCAGGATGACATTTACCATGCACAACTGAAAACATAAAAGGGAGAACCATCAATTACACAAACACATTTCCTGGCTTTATGATACTACATAGCATGCCCTTTGCCCGCAATGAAATGTGAAATAGAATGCTAAAGGTCAATAGACTACGATCTTTTAAAAACACCAAGCTTGGTAAGCAGACAAACATATGTTAAACTGTCAAGAATGGCATGATGCTCCCGAGCCTTTACTTTCAAATCCCCATCTCCTCTACGTGCCCTATTATCAATATAAACGTAAATTGATCTCATTCCAGAGACAATTACTAGGAAAACAACCTAATGGCTATACAGGCTATTCAAATATTTGGGGATAGGAGAGGCTTCGTCTTGAATGTAGATCAGAGAGACATCAGATAATTGCAAAAAATGCTGTTATTAAATCCACTAAGATAAGCTTTAATAAAACTTTAAGAGTTTCTATTCATTTTTTTTCTTTTGGATAGAAACTTTAAGATTAAGCCCTTTTAAATGTTGTTATCCAATTTTTAATGGAAGCCAGAGAGGTACAATACTACAATGTCTAACAAAGTAACAAGAAACAAGGGAAGGAGTGGAAACTTCTTCAACAGTCTCCCCTCCCCATGACAACCAACTCATTGGTTTTTCAAAACAGGGATATAAGCCTAATTTTACAAAATGGAAAGATGTGGGTTTATCCCTCCACACTTGAGGATGTTTTGGTTATACATCTAGACACCAAGAATACTAGATTCTTTTAACAGTCAGATATAAAAATCTACGGAACAGAAGCGCATCTAGCATATGGGCTCATGGTCTATTTAGTGGGTATTCATACTAATTTAGAGAGAGACTGGGGAGCTTTTTAGTATTGATTTTTGTCTTGGTTTTTCAATTTTTATCCTTTTTACACTCTTTCCTTTCTTCCAGATGATTTCTTATCCTCACCGTTCCTGTCTCTTCTTTTAATATCCTAAAGAAAATACCACTCTTTTTATCTAGTATGGAAATAAAATAGTCTCATCATTGACTAACAATTACAAGATTAAAAGATAATTTAAAGACCAATGCAAAATTTTCTTAAGTTGTCGTGAAAAATATTTTGATAAAAGAATTCATTGAGATTTGAAAGAAAGAAGTGAGGTAGAGAAAAGAAGGGAAAAAAATGGTCCTAAATTTAGTTTTCGTGAAATAAATTTGAAAAAAAAAATCTACCTGAGGATTTTGCAAGTTGAAAACAATTAGATTTCTATCAGCAGTGCCAACAACCATCAGAGGATGTCTCACTGTCATTGCATAGCAGCGTTCTGGGAGTTGTTGTGTGTGTACTGGATTTGGCTGCCTTGTATCCCAGTACCTAATAGTAGCCAGGAGAAGTTCTCATGTGGAAATCATAGAAGCACTAGATCATGCAAAATAGTGTCTGAGGAGCTAGAAGTCAAACAAATCCTATGAGTGAGACTAAATATGGAATAGATATGGATAACAAATATGGCAATAACAAATAATCATAAACAATAAGTCTTGAAAAGTTCTAGAAAGATTCTTCTGAAGATCAGAGAGAGAGAGAGAGACAGACAGACAGACAGACAGAAACTATGTCTGAAAATGAATGTCTGAAAACTAAGACCAAGAAAAATAATCCACTCTAGATTAGAGCACTCATTTTCAGAAATTCCTGTCATCTAATGTCATGTCCATTCTGATTTGAATAGAAGACCACCCCCTAATAGCTAGACTTTGTTATTCCAATCAACTACTTGAAGACATATTCAGGAATCGAAAATACTAATGCATTACTTCATAGTCCTGTCCCAGCTTCCTGTCGCTAGAAGGCTCATCTCAGGAATCCAAGCAATTTCCTTGATTGGTGCATCATGCATAGCGACAGTCATTGGTTGGCCTCCAGACAACAGAGGCCACATCTTCACTTGCTTGTCACAACCACCAGAGAAGACAGTTGTGCCATCATCCTTCCAAGTCGAACATAAAACCTATGCAAAGTGATATACCTTATTATGAGTATGACCTATAGAGTATAGACTAACATAATAGCTTAATATTTCAGGACAATGAAAACAAGAAAGATCACAAAAACCAATAGCAAAATTAATGAATCTAGTAATTTATTAACTTAATCAATTTAATGCATACATTCATACAATTAGTCATTAGTGGCATCAGTCAGCACAAAACTACAGTATGAAGAATACAGATATTAACATTTGAAGTGATGCTGAGATTCATAAAAGGCACACTAACATTACATAAATCCCTCGCTTACATGTATATATTGCACCTCCCTAACTCAAGAAAACCAGCACACTTAATAAGAAACTGCACAAGGCATATTAAATGTGCAGACTGCAGAATCACTTGTTAACGAAAAGTCAACAATAAACCATTACCCCACAAAAATAGCACTTAAATTTATCAGCTTCCATTGCAGTCTCACATGGAAGGTCTAAATGACTACCCTAATACTAGTATGTGAGGACCACTTATACCTTAACCATTACCATCTTCAAGTTCATGGTTCATGCGTCAGACATCTTACATCTCCCAGAATACAAACTGATTAACATAGACATGGTACTGAATAAAACAATATTTTACCGGATGGTCATGTGATATGGACGCCTTGGGCAGACTGGCAACATTAACCCCATTTCGTACTATCTCCCAGCATCGAACCTGTAAAGAAGTTTAAGAATTTCTTATAGCTTCGCATTACATAAATGATCTGTTTTCTAGCATTAGTGCACACAAAAAACAAAAAAAGCTTATCGACCTCTGTACGCAAAATCTTCCAACACGCAATACATGCAAGCCAATAAAAGCTGAGGACAATTTCTACTGTATAATTAACTAATCATGCCACGAGAAAAAGAAAACAAAGACAAACCTGGTTATCCCATGAAGTAGCTACGAGATGGTTGGCTTTAGGACTGAAACTAAGACTCGAAACAGAATCATTGGGAGGTTGAGTCACCTGAAAAATTCATAAATTAATTAAGAAAAACTAGCATTATATAAGATACAGGTCATCTTTGAGAAGTAGAGACCAAGCACGAAAGCAGAAACAAACGGTGAAAACTGGAGGAACATGAATTTCGAATACCTCAAAAGACTTGTTAGGGTTTAGATTTGAAACAGTAGTGCTCGTCAAGAAGTTGGACATTGAGGTAGCCGATGCTGATTTTGTCGCTCAATTTTCTATCAGAAAATTTTTCAGTGAAGAAGATAAAACGCCATTTGTAGTTCGGAGGGAGGGAGAAAATGTAAGATCGGACCAGTAGAGAGAAAGCGGACAGGTTTTGTCTGTCTGAGGGCAGATGTAGGAATTTAATGCTACGACCCCGTCATTATTTATAGTGTGCTCCCGCCTGGCGTTGCTAAGACGCTTCGCTATGGGCTTTTATTACACACCGTTAGTACGACGCGTGTTTATGGGCTTTTTATTTTTTTCTTATCAGATTTTATGGGCTTTAATGGAGAATCTCATTGGGCTTCGTGCCATATGGCGTTCAGCTTGTGCCTCTGGTGCTATTCAGTGTTTTTGCGTGCTTTTGTCCACACACTTCTTCGAATGTCTAGAGATTAGTTGAGTAAATTTAAAAAAAAAAAATAATAATAATTTTTTTTTTCATTCTGCTATCCCTTCTTCCTGACGCCGCAAGAGAATTTCATACCAGTTCCAACAGTTTTTGGAAAAGTTTTTTCTCTTAAAATTCTTTACTTCCATTGAAAAATATTTTAAATGTTCAAATTTATACATCTGTATATCTATAATCTTATATTTAATATATAATTTTATATTTATATTTAAATAGAAAAAAAAATTAATTTTTATAAAGAGTTAAAAAATATATTCTCTCTTAAACAATAATTTATATTTTTTTTTTGTGTTAGTTATCTATTTAATATATTAATATTTATGAGATGTGTTACATCTATTTTTTTTATTGTTATACACAGTATTTTATTTTTAAAAAAACTGTAAGACTAAGTTTTTATTTATTTATTTTATTTGTCTTTATCTTTTGTTATTGGCTTTAATACTTAATGTAATATTTTTTATAAATAAATAGTAGTTTTTATTTGTTCAAAAAAATAATAATAGTAATAGTAATTTTAAAAAATAATCTTATATGTTGAATATTTATTAACCTTTATTGATATTCAAAACATGTTGATAGCATTTTAATTAGTAGTTTTAAACTAACTTATTTTTATTATATATTTTTTTACCCAAAAAAATATTAATTTTGAAAATATCATAGTGAATGGCGGATTAACCTACAATGAGAGATCATTTAATACCATGTAGGAGTAGAGACTAAGTATGGACTTCAAAAATTAAGTGAATAATAAATTTCGTAGAAAGAGAATGAAAATGTATAATGAACAAGAGTTATGAATGAATAGCTAACGAGGTACTTTAGTTCGGACTTTATTTTGTTTTTATTTTTAAAATTTAATATTTAATATTTATTTTATAAAATAAAAAAAAATTATTTAATAAACTGTTTTAAAAATATATTATTTTTTTATTATTTTGTGTTTAAAACAAAAATAATTTTTTTATTTTAAAAATAACTTGTTTTTAAAATAATTATTAAATTAATTTTTTTATTCTAAAATTAATTTAAAACATAAAATATTTTTAAAAAATATAAAATAAGGAGACCCTTATTTTCTCCAGTACAATTGGAAGCACTTGAAGTCATTTATTGGTTACTTAAATTCTTTATCAATTCAAGTTAGCAAAAGTGATAACTATTTGGGTTTTGTAAGCATGTTATATTGAATTTGAGTTTAAAATATTTGTATGAAACAAATTTATTTAAAAAAAGTATACCTATTTTGACTATTTTAATTTTTCAAAGAATTAATCTCTTATCTATGAACTGAAAGGATACTTTTAATTCAAATTATAAAAATAAAATAAAAAAATTGCTTACCCTCTCTAGGAATGACAATTTGAGTAAGTATTTTGGAAATTCAATAATATTTGACTAAATGGTATTGGGTAGATATTCAAATTGATTTTGGACCGGTATTTGAAGGTATTGATATCTAATATCTATAATTTATATATAATAATTAAAACGTATTATATTATATATCATAAATCATATTTATTACTTATTTTTATATTAAATCAACATTTTTATATATCATTTAGCGTAATTATCAATCACAAAATAATAAAATTTTGAATTTATCTTATAAGTTATAAATTATATTTTTAAAGACAGTATTTCCAATATCTTTAATATTCATTCAGCGACTGATCTTGAATAAAATTATTGAAGGAGAGAAAAAAATATTTAGTAATTAATATAAAATAAAATTGTTTGGAGGTAGGATTATATATGTTTAATTAAAATTTTGAAAGATTATTTTAAAATTTTTTAAGACTTTTTTTTTTGAGAGGGGGGGATTACTCCTCTTATTCTAAAAGAAGGTCCGTCGTATTTATTATTATTTAATATTAAAAAATAATTTATGGTCATTTCTAAATTTATTAACAATCATGAAATATTAATTTATTAATTTAATGCTATACACAATAAATATTATGAAATAATAAAATATAAAATGTGTTTAATATTTGATACAAATAACAAATATAATATACTTTTTTTAAAATTATTTGTAAAAGAATCAAATCAATATTAGTAAATATATATATTTTTATTTTTATTAATTCAAGTAATTTTTATTATGTATAATTTTATTTTCAAAGATAAATAGAGAAATTAAGAATATTTTAGTTAGAAAGTTAAGGAAATTTAAATTCGTGCTATATCTTTTAAAAAGACATTTAAGTTTATGACTGAGCCAAATAAATACATATACACACAAACAATTCATTATGTATGATTGCAACACTTAAATAAAATGGTTCATTATATTATTTTAAATTAAAAAAACTACCAAAAAAAATCCATTGTCTCTTTAAAATTATGACGTGGACTGAATTCATTTTATAACCGGATGATACTTTGATGGGGAATACAGTAAATCTCATCCCTTGGATTTTATATTATAACGGTAGAGATTGTGCCACCTGCTATCCTGTTTGGAATCAAAATTGCAACGTGGCATAAGGACGATGATTGACTGCGATAATTTTAGCAACGAAAAAGGAATCAGGTAAAATAAAATAATAAAATTATAATTATATTTTATTATGCGCGGGATGAGATGTCCATTTTATTTTTTTATATTATTATATCTTGAGAAATAAAAAATTAAGAAAATGATTCCATTACGATAGCATTTTTAATTTGTTAATAATAAATGGGAGAACGATGACCGCAACTGCAATGCAAGAATGCTGTTTTTTTTTTGGTATATGATAAAGTAATTAAATAATTTTTTTAAATAATGTCTCTAAAATTTTAAATTTGAATAATTAAAATAAAAAGTACACTTCTTTAATTATTAAATAAATTCTTATAAGATTAAGATTATATTTAATAAAAATAATTAATAAATTAGTTAAAAATTAATAAATTAGTTAAAAATTAAAAAATTAGTTGAAAATTAAAAAATTAATTTTTAATTAAAAACAGTTAATTAAAAATTAAAAATTATTAAATTAATTTATTAAATTAGAAGTATTTAATAAAATTAATTATTGAATTAACTGATAAATGTAAAATGACATAAAGATATATTTATATAAAATTTATTATTTTTTATTAGTAATTATATTTTATTATATAATTTTAAAATAAATATATTATTTAAAGTCTCATAATAAATTAATAATATTATTATAAATTTTATTTATCTTAATAGATATTTTTAAATTTTTATTTTTTGTATTCCTATTAATAATATTTGAAAGTTTATCATAAAATATATAATTTAAATTTTTGTTCGAACATAATAAAAATAATATTATTTTATAAATAGAATAGTGTTACAATTTGAATAAAATAATATAAATAAAAAAAATTATAAAAAATATTAATTAAAAATTATATATTACTTAAAATAGTATATGATTAAAAGTTATAAAATATTTAAATAATTTTTTTTATTAAATATTTTTAATTTTATTAAATAAATTTATAAATTAATTAAATAAATTATAAATTTATTTATTTAATTTATTAAATATATTTTAAATAAAATAAAACTTAACTCCAAAGGTTAAAGTTGGTGTGTATATTATTTTGATTACTTTTTTTTTTCTTTGGTACAAGCAATGAGTCAAAGACTATAATCTGCGTTATTTCGATTACTTAAATTCAAACTATGAGATCAGCAGCTTTTTGTTGGCAGAGATGATATTATAATTTATAAACAGCCTTGTAAAATATGGGCAAAAAAAATCGGGTTGGAAAATTGGTTTTTATCAATTTCAAAAGCTTTAAAAATTAAAATAGTAGCATTTTTTTAATATCAAATAAGGTTTAAATTTTGCTTTATTACCGAGTCTAAGTGAAACTTAAACTTAAACTTATTTTTTTAACAAATATTAAAAACATTTATATATTATTTAAAAAAACTGAGAAAATCATATAAGCAGTCTTAGATAAAATTAATTCACAAAAGATTTATTTACTAAATTAAATATAAAAACATCTAACCATATATATATATATATGTGTGTGTGTGTGAAAAATATATAAGAATAATAATTAATTTTTGAATTAATTACTTTTTGTAAATATTTATAAAAATTATATTTACATCTCTTTAAATTATAAATTAAAATAGTTTATAAAATTTACGCCTTTCAATTTTTTTATTTATTCAGAATGGTGTCTAAACTCGGAACAAAAACAATAAACAAAATAAGAACACGACGGAAAAAGAGACGCTCCTTAAGTCATCGAGTGACTTGGAATTCACAAATCAGTCCCACCGCATTACGACGGAAGAATTGGATTTGTTTGAAAACAATTTTTAGAATTGTTTTTTTTTTAATTTTATAAAAATATCTATTTATAATATTATTTTTATAAATTATTTTGTAAAAGTGTAACTTAAACAATAATTTAAAAAATTATTATTATTTTTATTTTGGTGTAAAATTATTTTTTAATTTTTTATAAAAAATTGTTTTTATTAATAAAAAGATTATAAATAATTTATTAAAATTAATTTTTCATCGCCATCACACAAATTATATTATTTTATAAATTATAAATAATTTGTGAATTATAAATCATCAAGTGACTTATAATTCACAAATCAGTCCCACACCACGAAAGAATAGGATTTGCTTGAAAATAATTTTTAGAATAGTTTTTGTATTTTTTATTTTATAAAAAATATATTTATAATATTATTTTTATAAACTATTTTTAAAAAATTATTTTGTAAAAGTACAACTCAAAAAATAATTTTTTAAAAATATGGTTTTATTATTTTTGTGTAAAATTATTTTTAGATTTAAAAAAAATAAAGAGAATTAATTTTATTAATGATAAAATTATAAATAATTTATCAAAATTAATGATATGCAGATTATATCATTTTTTAAAAATTTATATTTAAATAAAATTTTAATTTTTTTATTATAAAAATAATTTTAAAAGAATAATAAAATAAGGGTAATTTCAAACAAGTCGGCATATTTACTCAACCATTGTGTTTTATGTTGATTTGTCGTTTTTGTCTGAACTTGCATCTTGTGTTGACGTGCTTTTAGGGGACAGGTGTTTACTTACTTACGACAACTTGCCAGTTTTCACGCAAAAATAGGACTCGTAGAGCATCGCCAATATTAAATTGTTACGTAGATTCCTTGTTATTATATTATTATTATTTTATTTTAAATAATTTTATATTTTAACAATATATTTTTTAAAAATTTATTACATAAATTTTACAAATTATCTTATATTTTTATATTTTATTCATATTTATTTATATTTTAATTTAAAATATAATTAATTTATATTTTAATTTTAAAACAATAAATATATATATAAATTTTAAATATTATTTTTAATAATACTATATTAATATAAAATTTTTAATAAAATTTTTAAAATAATATAATTTTTTTAAAAAATATTAATTAAAAATAATAAAAATATATAATAAAAAATAATTTTTTTTTATTTAAACAGTATTATTTTTATAAACAATAAATATTTAAATTAAATATCTCTTTTTATATTATTTTATGTCAAAATAAACTATAACTCACCATAAATAATTATCAATGAGAGTTAAAAACTTTAAATACTAAATGGCCATTGGAGATGCTCTTATACTCAACGACTGTGTTTTATGTTGGTTTGTCGTTTTTCTAAGAACTTGCATTTTGCGTTGACGTGTGTTTAGACGGCAGGTGTATACTTTCTTATGATTTTTTTGGTACATTAGAAGAGGTGGAACCCACGACCTATCCCATACCCCCACCCCATTCCGGCTTCAGATGGTTATTTAAAGCTCGTTTGTACACCAAAAAAAAAAAAAAAAGCTCGTTTAATTTTGTTTTTATTTTTTTATTTTTAAAAATTATTTTACAGAATAAAAAAATTTTGTTTAATAAATTATTTTAAAATTATGTTATTTTTTAATTTTTTATATTTTAAAAATAAAAACAACTTTTTTTGTTTTTCTTTTTTTATTTTAAACATAATTTATTTTCAAAATTTATTTTTAAAATAATAATAAAAAATAATTATCAAATAATTTTTTTTATTTTTTTTTAAAAAAACAGAACTTTACTTTCTTACGATAACTTTCACATTTTCACGCAAAAAAAAGTACTCTTATTAGCTGACGAATCCGCACAGTCGGCTTCTCAATAAGTGTATCTGATTTCTACCCTACCCCCCACTCCCTCTCGAGCCAAGAGAAACTTGGTGGGGCCAAGTGCAGACCCACCGTGTTGCTGGGAGACTTGGCTGTGATTATATGGATGAGAGTTGAGGAGTCAATTTCATTCTACAGCCTTTTAATCGCGAGGCGCCACGACACATTTCTAGAGCCCCCACCAACATTATTCAGTCACTGAGCATTACACGCGTACCAGTGTACTAGCAGAAGCCTTTGACCCCATTTCTATTATTATCCCTTAAAATAACCCCACAGCCACCCTCCCTCCCCGTACATTTGCCGGCACCATTTTTTCAAATAAAAAAAAATTACTTTTTTTTAAACAGTTAATTAATTTTCTGATAATTTGTATATTATAAATTAAATTATTTACTAAAAATTTTATTAACGATTTTCTTTTGTGCAAATTAAAATTTAAAAAGAATTGTTGATTAAACGAAGTTGAAGAAAAAGAAAGAGTTAATTCAAAAAATTTCTTAATATATCAAAATTTAAAATGAGAAAAAAATATTTTAGTATTTAAGATTAGAACCGGATTTTAAAACTCAGATAACAAGAACTAATAATTTATTATCTGTGATGTTAATTAATAAATTAATAAATTTATTTAATGTTAATATTTTAAAGCACAATTCGATTCGTTCGTGGAATCCTTGAAGCAAAATTATCAACTTATTACGTAGAAGAATTAACATAAAATAAAATTCGATATTTTTACAGGTAATATAGATTGAAAATCTCCTCAGAATCACGAGTCGAGCAGTTCAACTCATCAGGGGCTTCGTCCAATTCCTTCAGTCGCAACTTTTGACTGTCTTTCGCCTCACGGTAAACGTTTGCTGGGATGCGACGTCGAAGCAGAGTTCGGACAAATGGTCACGTGGGTTTGCCTCTTTGAAATTCAAAGGGGCAATAATGGACTCCACTCAGATTTTAGATTAGTTCCCGAAAGTTCTATATTTCACATTTGGGATTTTGACATTTTGTTCCCATTCGTAGCAAATTTGAAAAATGTTAAAAAATAATTGAAAAAGAAATTTGGTTGGTATTGTTTTTATACTCTTCTTTAGTTGACTGATACTTTTCCGGTCAAGTTTTGTTTAAATAAATTGTTTTATTCAATCATCAAACCATTAAAAGAAGTTGGAAGGAAGAACTGGTTCCTGTTTCTGGCTCTCCTGGTTTTGCCCGTTTCCACCCTTTTTATTTTTCTTATTCGCGGCTTTGAAATTGTGGGTTTTCATCGGCCAATGAATATGATCAACATGGATGGATTTGAGCTAAGTTCCAATTTTGAACTAAGCTCCAATCGACCTCTTTTGTTCGCATACCTATTTTACTGACGGTGGTGGGTCCTTGTTAGCTTAATATATAATCTCTCCTTTCCACAATGGTTGTCATGACGTAAGACCAACTTAAACTTCCTGTCCTTTATAGTATTTATGATCAATATATTCTTTTGACACAAGACCGAACCTAAGGAAAGCTCGAGTTTTCAAAGGAATAATGAGAATATTTATGTTTTAATAATGTTCTAAAAGAAATTAGATGGGTTACGTGTTTCCTTCAGCGCTCAGCTTCCAGTCAAATCCTAGAGAGTCGTCAGGTTACGTTGTGCATATACACCCACTTCCCAGTGTAGGTTAAATGTGATATGGACTTTATAATATATAAAGCTTTCCTACCATTTTTGAAGAGCAATAGAAATATTAACCTTCATTTTGCAGATAACAGGGTAGATTAACGTAATAATTGGGCGTAGTATAATTTGGTATGAAGTGCAATGGCTTTAAAGACTTAAATATTCATGTTTAAACAAATGAACTATCGAGTTCTTATTTCTGTCTACCAAGGATCTGAGATTTACCGAGTTTAATTGCTGCAACAACTTTTGCTGAAAATGCTTAGATGCCATCTTGAACATAAATTACTGGTCAGATCCCTCATTGACATTTTTCTTATGCAAAATGAATTTTACATATTCAGGTGATGCACCTATACATAAGAAGGTCCTCACCACTAGAAATGTGAAGCCATATATGCAAACAAACCACAAAAGATTTGGACGGGTCAGAGAAAGGAGATGCTAGCAAAGGATAGGTATTTTGACCGATGACTTTTTAACCTGAAATTGAAGGACATGATTAACGTAAAGTGGTTTAAAAAGGTATAATAGCAAGATCCTCAACTTATTTTCCAAGCATTTCGCATCTAAATAGGGTTAGAATAGAGACAAAAAGGAAAAAGGGGAAATTAGTTGATGTGGAAAATGGAAACTGTCTTGTGCAAACTCCTTTTTCCACTTTTCTTTTTGGGTGAGAACTACACATACTTTGGTAAGCGATTATTGGTTTGTTAATTGACCTTGACCTTGTTGTATATAAATTTGTCGTTGTGGATAACTGGCAAAATTGCCACTACCCATCTGAAATAAGAACCGGAGCTTCAGAGGAGTTCACAATTGGAGAACATAAGTCAGGCCTAAAATTTCCAATATGCATATTTGCAGTTATATCTCTAGTACAAATGTTATGCAGCCTTGGATGGTAATGGGAAGGTAAAAACAGAATTTGACAATATTGAGTTATACCAACAGACTTTAGTTATCTTCTGTTTTCTCATGCTTTACAGTGACATGGTTTCAATCTATATTGGATATGTATATTCAATGATTATTACAGGGTGTCGTGCAGTTTGAAGAATCAAGAAGTGGGAATTGGTTTGCGCATAAATCATGCTGGTTCGGTTCAGCCATTTATTTTCTTTGAATTTATTTTCCCATTGTGTTCTCTTTAGCCTTAAACTTGTCATTGTGAATTTCATGTGCAGGGCACTGTACAAAGGTCCCTCGGAATGTAAACATGGAGAAACTGCAACATGGCTATTTGTTTCCTGAGGTTCTTGTCAATATTATTCCCGTTTCTTGATCACTTTTATAAATTCTTGTTTATCTGATCTTAATATTGCTTTTGAAGTTTTCCTTCCCCTTCCAGCTGAAGGGATCCACATTGCTCCAGTAGGCACAAGTTAAAAGCTCATGTTAAGCTTTTTGTTTATTTTTGCCCTGTATACTGTCTCTTAAAAGGTTCTAATCTTGTCTGATCAAATGATTTTGAATCTCTGGCCTTCCCCAAGTAGCCCCCAGCTGGACTCTGGAGTTTGGATTTATTAGTCCAATAATTTGACTCCCTTGGATATCCTCTGTTTCGCATGAGATACCTGATGTCTTATTATTTTATACTATCTTAACAAAAAGGAGCTAATTACCGTCCTGATTGCACAGATCCAAAGACGTGAGCTTATGCATGTAGAGAAGTATCCACAGGCGAAAGTAATTGACCTGGGAATTGGTGATACCACAGAGCCCTTACCAACAACAGTAACATCAAGAATGGTTGATGTAAGTGAACAAGTTCATTTTGTTCTTTCTGTTGATTTAGCATATAAGAACGAGTGCTTATAATAAGTAACCTCGACAGATTATGAGGCACCTCATGGAAGAAGTGCTAAGAAGGCCCAGTTTATCCGTATGATTTATATGTATATCTATCAGAACTCTGTAAAAGGAGGAAAAATGTGTCATACTTGTCCAGATTCATGCAGCTGTCTGTTTATTGTGTGCTTGTTTGCCTCTGTATGTGTCTGTATTTAACAGTGGCACATATGTAAATAATTTGCAAGTATTTTAGTATATTGTTTGGATATATTAATGGTACAGAACTTGATTAGATATGTGAACCTCTCTCTCGCCCTCTTCCTGTCCTCTGCACTCTTTTGCCTTCTATTTTAGGAAAAAAGGTAGGTTTTCTGTAGAAGAGAATTATCTCTAGATTTTGTCTAAGAAATAATGATCTTGTATGGTGTTTTGCAGTTTGTGCATGGCCTTTCGACAACCAGAGGTTATAGAGGATATGGACCTGAGCAAGGTGAAAAGGTACCTTAGTGCTTGTTTCAGCAGTTGACAACAAAATAAAAAATAGAAATACGCTCTTTTTCTTCGTACGAATGATTATGGACCCAAAAACTACTATTTTTTTTTGGGTGCATCTGTGTTGAAGTCTATACTGTCAAGCTCGAGTCTCCGGCAGTTTTATCTGTATCCTCTTATGTTAACTCCCATTTCTGATAATAACAAAATGATGTTCATGCAAGTAATATATCTTCTGACAATGGTACATAGCAGGTCTTGAGGAAGGCAGTTGTTGATGTATTCTACAAAGATATGGGGATAAAACCCACGGAGGTTTTTGTATCAGATGGTGCGCAGTGTGATATTACTCGCCTGCAGGTATTCCATGAATACTTGTTTATATGTATTTGTCTTATTCTACTTTGTTCTTCCTCTCCCCTTTTCAAATGTTAGTTTATTCTTACCTGATATCTAATTAGGCATTTAGGTTAGAATTATTATCCTCCTTGTAAGATGTTAAAGTAATTTCTTTTGTCAATTGCTAATTTCAATAGGAAGTACTGAATTGAAATATGTTTCAATACTTGCAGCTGCTTCTGGGTTCCAATGTGAAGATAGCTGTACAGGATCCATCCTTTCCGGTATTATTATTACTGAGTTAATCATTTATTCATTTAATTTGATCATTTTTCTTGATATTAGCAACACTATCATGTACTCTGTCTTCTTCTTAACTAACAAGTGATGGATGACATGCAGGAATTACTTTCTGTGCTGTTTCCGTAGATTTGGTTTTTCTCACTGGCATTTTTTGGAGTGTGATGAAACAGATTCTATCATAGCCCAAGCAATAATTCTCTTTTAACAAACTTAAGAACTTCCAGGATTTTTATATTTTGTCATTAAAAGTTTGTTTACAGGACTTACATGTCAAATATTGTTCATTCCTTCAATGTAACCGCATACTTTTGTTAACGATGTTCTTTACAGTATTGCTGCATTTTTTCTTGACTCAAGTTGCTTGAACCAAACTAAAAATTTGAACTCTTCAAAACAAAAAAAAAAAAATGATGGCAAAGTAGTAGTAAAATGTGTGTGTAAACTTTTGCTGTTTTTCTGAATTACACTAGATTTTAATATTTGTTGGGAAAGCACTTTATGGGCATTTCACAGTCCTATATGCAAGATTGCATATAAAGTGGACATATTCTTCTGTCTTCCTTTCTTTTATGTTCTCAATATAATGTGTAACTTATTTCAATACTTTCTTAGACTGAATGTTTATATCATTTCACCACCAGAAACAGTGTTCTAATCGTTGCAAATTCTTCTGAGACAGGCCTACATAGACTCAGGTGTCATAATTGGTCAGGCTGGCGAGTTTGTAGATAAAGCTGGGAAATACAAAAACATAGAATACATGAAATGTGAGCCTCAAACTAACTTCTTTCCTGATCTGTCTACCACAGGAGCAGAAATTCTGTTCCTTTGTTCTCCAAACAACCCCACTGGTCATGCGGCAACAAGGAAGCAATTAAAGCAACTTGTGGATTTTGCCAAAGCCAATGGATCCATCATCATCTTTGACACTGCATATGCAGCTTTTATCACCGATGATAGTCCTAAATCAATCTATGAAATTCCTGGTGCCAGACAGGTGAATCTAACTCGTGTTCTTAGCAAAATCTCATTTTGTTTAATGTTGTTTGAGAAGAAAATTGTCTTAAGGAAATCACTTTATTCCCATTTGAATCAAGCTCAAATTCGGAAGCAAATACTAGAATAGGAGGTAAAAATTTATTGGAATGTTTGATCAAACGGGTGATTTTCTCACCTACTAAGGATCCCATACTAAGCCCCACGAACTGAAAATCCATAACCCAAATTACTACGGGAACACCATTTAGTTGACCTGTGCCTGTTTGAACGGCCTCAGATTATTCCGTCTTTGATAAGAATTCATGTCTGGATCCCAAACATGAAACACATCTGGGAAAATATCAAGTCTCAGATAAGTCAATAACAAAGTTGAAAGGGAGTTAAAAAGGATCTGCTTATGGCTTCTTATAAAGACAAAACGATACATATTTTTCTCAGTGGATACTCAGGCACATATGCATCGGTATTTTTGCCTGATTCTTATTGTAGCTTGCACTACTTTTCTTTTATAACAAATTGAACCACTTTTCCTTTCCCCATTATGCTTTCAGGTCGCCATTGAGGTTTCGTCCTTCTCCAAACTTGCTGGGTTCACAGGTGTCCGCCTTGGTTGGACAGTGGTTCCTGCAGAACTCTTGTATTCAAATGGCTTTCCTGTTCTACATGATTTCAATCGCATTATGTGCACTTGCTTTAATGGAGCATCCAACATAGCTCAGGCTGGTGGATTAGCATGTCTCACTCCAGAGGGTTCCAAGGTTAGCTGTAGTTTTCAAGTCAAAGTACCTCTGTTTTTGTGTTCTGTTACTACATCTGGAATATAATATGAACTCTAAAGCAGAATATAAATCCAACTTCCAAATTGAACGATTACCATGCTAAATGCGCAGTCAAGTTCAAAAAAGTTGCAAAATTCCAATTTGAGCCATCTAAGCAACTACAAGCATATCTACCTGAACTCGTTCTCAGAAAGGATGTTAGCTAGCAATATGAGAAAATGCTTTTGGGGCCCGTCAAATCTCTTGAAGGGGAAATGCTGGGTTGAAAATTCACCCGTTTTCATTCTATATGTTTATCTTATTAGCCAATGCAGTTTATCATGGCATACCCAAGCCATGGGATTAACCTTGCGAAACTTTAAGTGCAATTTTTAGGTGTTTGTTATTAGGTTTTTCAAATAAAATTATGACATATTGAAGAAATTTTTTTAAGAGTCAATAATGTGATGTTAAGTTGTAAAAAATGTCAACATGTTATCCTTTTGTTAGAGAACCTGACAGCAAAAATCTAAGGAGTTTCACTTAAGTCTTGTCCTTAAACCTGGAAGTGAGATTCTTTAGCCTTTAGGAATGCGAGTTTGAGTTAATTCCAAACACATTGTAAGCTACAAAGTCATTTTGTTGAATATTCGTTTGAAAGTTTTTTCAGGCTGTGCAGTCCCTTGTTGACTATTACATGGAGAATGCAAGAATACTGGTCAATGCTCTGGCTTCTCTTGGTCTGACAGTTTATGGTGGTGAAAACGCACCCTATGTCTGGGTCCACTTTCCTGGCTCAAAATCTTGGAATATTTTTGCTGAAATTCTGGAGAAGACTCACATTATTACTGTCCCAGGCAGCGGTTTCGGTCCAGGTGGTGAAGAGTATATAAGATTAAGTGCTTTCGGCCGGAGAGAGTCTATCATTGAGGCCTCACAGAGACTAAAATACCTTCTCTATTAGGTGGTTTACTTATGTTTTACTACTGTTAGCTTTGTGATCTGCATAAAATAAAGTAAAATAGTCAGGTTGAGCCCACCGAGTGTATGAGCATTCCCTTTTCAACTATGCTTTCTGGTTCTACTAATATGAAGGGATGCTTTTTCTGCTCTCTCTTCCTCTCTCTCTCTTTAATAATACAACACAAATTTATTCCCTCCTTTCACAAAATAATAAAAGTAGTAATTTACAAAGCCTGACGTAACATAAAATGCTAACTATCAACCCTATCGATGGCTAAAAAATAATAATAAAAACTTTACCTTTCAGCAAAGTAATAATCAAGACAGTACAACCTCTAATGAATATTCCTATGGAAAAAATGAATGGTTTTGCAAGGTATGTAACATACGGGAGAGAAATTGAACCACTATAATGTCTGATAGAAAAAATGTAACATCCATTAATTGAAGAGCGAAGCTATCAATTGGTCCAAGCCTAAAGCTCTCTGTGAGAATGTGCTAAGGATGCGAAAAAGCATATTTTAATTGTGTTTGCATATTCACTCGTACAGTGGACCATTAACAATTTAAAAATCTTTCTTAACGAGGAAAATCATACCAATCAACACATATATGTACTAATCTGAAATTAAACCTTAAGTGGATTCTAGCTCCCAAATAGTCAAGCTTTAAGGGATTGACAGCTAACCAGTTCTGCAGATCTACCACTTCTAGTGGCAAGAACCCTCCAAAATTCTCCCCCTGATTCTGATTCTGATTGCTCTGATGATTCATTATATTGGGAGGAAGCTAAATCACTCTGCAAGTCAGCCTGCATCACTGTAATGTTGTGATTTGCATCTTTGGTTATGACGTGAATTTTTCCACTTAAACCAGCCAAAAGATAAGGAGATTCTGTATCAGTGAGATCATGAATTGGAACATCTTCTGCAACAACTTTCCAAGCATCCCCTTCATAATCATATACCTTGATCTTAGCACTTTCAAGAGAGTCTGAAGGATCCAGTGCATATAAATTACCCTTGACTGTAACACTCAGTTTTGTTCCAGCTTGCCTAGCAGGCCAACCTTCACCCATGCCATTTGGCATTTCAAGCCATGAGTTTATATTTTGATCATAAACCTCTCCCCCAACATCAACAAAAAATGGCCAGCAATACAAACTCTGGGGAACAAATAACCTTCCCCTGTATGAAGTCATACCAGTGGCAATGGGCTTGAGAAATTCAGCCAGAAAGACAGTTGGTAGCACCTGAGCCTTTGCAAAAGGCATGTTTGGTAATGGGGACCATGTGCCTGTGTGTGGATCATATACTTCTGCAGATTGAAGAGGACTTAGCCCATTACGACCCCTAGTAACCCCTCCTACAACATAAAGCTTATTATTTAATGTACCTGTCTTACAATAGGCTCTACCTACTGACATTTGGCTCGCTTCACTCCAAGAATTTTTAACTGGATCATACCTCCAAACAGATTTCATTGTAGAAGCTCTAGAGAATCCTCCCAAAGCATAGATACAACCATCAACAGCCCCAATGGAGCAACCGCAAAATGGCATCTGATCAAAGGCATCTCTCTTCCCAAGCCAACTCTTTATGGCATCAACAATTCTGATACTTGAATTCACCATGCTCCACATTCGAAGGGCAGCCAAACCCTTCTTTGTTTCATCTTCAGATGCAACACTTGGCATTGGGGGCAACCTTTGCCATCTTCTGGAGAGAGGGTCCAAGGCATACCATAAAAGCTTATCATCCTTTCCCTTTGTTAATATGTAGAGCCACTCCTCTGTTGTCTCAAGTTCTTTTCTCAAACGAAATAGTTCAGAACCCACAAGGGATGTTTTCCAAGCACGAGAAACTAACTTGAGATTCAAATAACAAATGCGAGGAACTCTTGCTAAAATCTGAATTGATACCTCATCAGGAAGGGAGGGAATCAGTCTTGAGTTTTCCTCAAAAGAGCTTGTTGACAACCTCTGTCTTTTGCAAGCTTCACCTTGCAAATCCTCACATGGCTTGCTCCATCTAGTCTTGGAACCATTCAAACTCAGTATATTCCCCATGAAATCACTTCAAACCCAAGCAAATCAAGCTTCCAAGATTAGTCTGTTCAAGAATATCCTCTTTCAAATTCATCTCTCACTACACAACAAGAAAATGCAGTTATGAGTTGGAATTTATCTCAATACAAAAAAGTCTTTGGGAAAAGCACAGCATCCATTTGCACCAATTTTTGCCCAAGTTATCAATCAACTGGTAAAGAGAACACTAGAAGTCCAGTTTAAGACGTGTGTTGGTTTTATATACAAGAGAGAGAGAGAGCAAGAATGTGTAAATTTACACAACAAAGCTGCTAAAACAATCCCAGTGAATGCCAGAAGTTTAATCCAACATGTGTAGAGTAAGAGATTTTGCAAAAAATTACTACACCAACACAATGACGAATAAAATCCCCAAAAATTTAAGAGAACCCAAGGTGAGGAAGTAAAGCACATAGCATCTACATTGCTTGCTTTGAATTCAAGAAAAAGAGGGGCTAAAAATTCCATATCTGACACGGGAGAAAACAACCAAATAGAGATAAAAAGAAGCATATAATCATAAATTACCAGCTGAGTTCTTCCAAAACAACAGGAGGAAACAGTATCCAATATTTTTCTTATTTCCCTCTAGCAAAGCTTTTTAGCTCAAGATTCAAATTGATAACTTGACCATTCAGACAATTTCAACACAAACAAAAATACCAGAATTACACACAGGGAAAAAAAAAACAGTTCAGCAAAGCTACAGCATAAATGGAACTAAGGCAAATCTGGGTTTCCCAAATTAACCCAAAAATCAAATGGGCAAATGAAAATAAAAAGAAAAAACAAAAACTTTACTCACAACGCATAGAAACCTCAATCAAATCAGTAATTCACGATACAATCACTCACACATGGACAGAGAGGTAAGGGATACAATGAGCAATGACTGATAAACTCAACCCAGTGCTCAATATTTATACAGTGGATTACAAATAGAAAAAGACCCAGAAGTCAATTACTAACCCCTGACGGAATCACATCGAAATTGATAGAAAAATCCTTAATTTAAAGTGAACCCATGTGTGGAAGGATGGAAAATTCTGTTGTAGTAACAAAGGGGAACACGTCGGAGCCAATTCTTCTCTTGCCCTCGTCCGGTTTGATACGTAATCGACCTCATTCTTACCGTTGAATCAACAGTGCCTCTGTGTCTGTGTGTGTGTGAATCCACCCACAACATGCACGGCAGCGTATCGTGTGTATTGCGTCCGAGCATTTGGGGAAATCTAGTCCGTTCTTCCGAGTGGTCCCGCTTGAGTGGACGCCCCAGATCCCTTGCTTCTGATTAACGCAGCCCGTACGCAAGCTGCTCACATCAGCTCTCCCACGTCACCCATCTATGCCTACGTGTAAGCTTAATTTAAAATTGATATTATATATTAACTTTTTCAGTTAAATTGTCTATTTAAAATTAGTATTGGTTGACATTTCATTGTCTGGTCTCCGGCGCGCGCTATAGACACTAAAATATAATAATAATAATAATAATAATATTAAAATAATTGTGATATAAAAATTAAAAAAATTTATAATGTGATTTTTTAATTTATAAATTCGTTTATTTTTAATTTTTAAAATTTTTAAAATATAAAAATTAATTTTTGTAATTACCAATTATAATTTTATTAATTTATAAAAATATCAAATTTATTATATTAATATTTGAAAAGATTAAAATGTAACGATTTTAATTTTTTAAAATTTTATTTATGTACTTAAAAAAATTTAAAACTAAAATTAAATAATTTTATAAATTTAAGGATCAGTTTATTACATGACTTTGTAAGTTTTTATTTATTTATTTGATTTTATATTTTTTAAAAGTTTTAAGTTATGCGGGTTTCATGTCCTACACGTGTGAATGGAATAATTTGCGTTAAAAAGTGTTTTAGGAAGTGGGTGGGAAGTGCTGGTTGGAGAAAGACTTTTTAACAAATAAATAATGTATGAATGTAATTTGTTTAATTAAATTTATCATAAAAATATTTAATTCATGTCGTTTTCATTAAAATAATAATGTATCATATTTATGAAAATAATTGAAATTTTTATCAGGTAAATATTATTTTAATTATTTTGAAATCAAGAATATATACAAATATTTTATATTATTAATTTATTTTGATAGAAAAAAAAAGACTGAGTTTACAAAAATAAAAAAAATTATGATGGCAATTAAATTTTCAATAACATCTCTTGAATTAACTATAGGTGCAAAATTTAATCTTTATATGTTTTTCTTTTCTAGGAAAAACCCCAACCTTTAAAAAAGGAATTCCAGTGTAGGGAAAAGACATTGAAAAACCCTCAAACCAAACCAATAAAAAGGGGGTCAAATTTAATATCTGTATACAAAAATAAATAAATAAAAATTGAATAAATGGCGTACAAAATTAAAATGGTTATTATAATTATCTAGTGTTTCATCATACAAAATTAATTATCTAATATTTTGGTAATTTTACGTAATTACAATTAAAATTAACATTTAATTTAAATATTAGTGAATAAAAGAAATAAATTAAAAGATTAATAAAAAAATTAATAAATTAAAAGAAAAATTACAATTTAACGTGAAAATTTTAGTGATAAAGTGTACTTTTTTCAAGAAAGTTTCTATTAGGATGAAATGCAATTTTGGAATCGATAGTTATCCCCCAGGATGACGTTCTAGATTTTGCATCTCCAGAGCCTCCTTTGTATTTTTCTTTCCTGCAATCTGCAAATACAGAAAAAAAGAACTGGCCCATGCATTTAATTTTAGTATTGTACTTTAACTGAAAAGATGAATTTATCAGTTACTGCAAAAGCTCTTGGAAGAACTTACAGAAGCGGGTTGACAACACCGGTGGTCCTCCGAGATTTTTAGGTATATCCAGTATGACAAGCAGATTAAAATAATTAGAACAGACAGATATTTAAAAGTGTTAAAGGCAGGTCCCAGATAATAAGGATTGAGCGCCTCTAAGAGCCATCAAGTTTTCTCTCTTCTGAGAGCCTCTCTCCCTATTACAGGTTGGGAGGAGATGCTGTAATAGCAGTCTCCCTAGCGTTGGTTTTCATCCTTTTTTTTTTCTCTGTGATTTGAAAATCTTGTACTATCATCTCTCATTGTTATCCTTCTATCTTACAGATAAAATTAATGTTAAAGATAGATCTGTAATTTTCTTTCACTCTTCTATGATGGAATGATAGAGAGACTTTATGGCTCTGGTACGTATTTATATATTTGTCTACTTATATTTGATGTAGTTTATATGTATTTAATAAATAGGGGCGGGGGCGGTGGTCCTAAAATTTTAATGCTGTTGAAAAGGAGGATGGGACATTGGAAGGAATTAAGAGACTGAACCACATAAATAACTTCACATGGTATTCCTCTGGTAGAGTAGTTACTAGTGACTACGACTAGCACTGCTTATGACACTCGAGGGGCCATGCCTGCCTCACTGTTGTTCTGCCTCATAGTCCTGCTATATAATCCTTATCAGAAGAAGGGAGGAGAGTTTCTGTTCACTGTGGATTTCACTCATGGAAACAGAGGTAAAGTGCATAAACACTACCAAATATTTCTATTTATAAATTTGGATTAGTTTTTAGGAAAAAATTCTAAAAATAAAATCTTAAATATATTAAACTGATGTAAAAAAAGTGTGCCTTTAAAATTTTTTATTTGAGAACACTCTGAAATTGACATGCATTACTCTGTAACCATAGTTTAGAACTGATAATTTTGGATTGTGTACCTTCCTTACTAGTGGTACCCTTTATTGCAATTGGCACAAGTTGGGGAGCCACTTTCCCTGTGTTTTGGGAAGGTGGTATTGTATTTGTGAAAACCTTCTCTTGGTCTTTCTCAAAGAAAAATAATATCTGATCTTTGGTGCACTTAAATGTTTGTTTTGCCTTTATTCTTATCTCCTAACCACATGAAATGCTGCATTTATTTGTTAATTAAAGCCAGACCAAAATGAAGGCCGTGGCTGCTAGCTAGCTCTATTTCTATTTCACTAATCATAATTATCCTGGAACTTTTGTCTCCCACATTATGCTAAAAAGATTTAGTTATAAGATTAAAGAATCTTTTGGTTATCAAATTAGAGTCTTCTTGATCATATTTATACTTTCGCACTTGCAGCACTTTCATCTCACAGGCAAGGCAAGAAAGCCACTTGAATATAATTAAAATTCTTCGAGCATGAACAGTTTGTCTCTGATTAAATTGTAGGAGTGAATTAGTTGAAATACCTGTAACCACGATATTAAAAAAAATCAATTAAAACTAACGCAAAAATGTGTATCCAAACATATTACTTCCCTCCTTAAAACACTCTAGGCATTAAAGACATGTTTTTTATTAGATCAAAGAAGTGGGTTAGTTTGGGTGTCCGTAAATGGAACCAGACAACTCTGACAGCAATACCAAAAAAAAAATGTAACTGAATGACAAAAAATGTGCATGCAAACTTACTCCCCCTACCAAAAAAAAAAAGTAGGTAATTTGAAAAGCTTGGCATTGTAGGCTATGCAATAAAAAAAGGGAATAATTTGACATACTTTCTCCTTAGGGTCCAAGTAACAGGGTAGGTCAATTCATGTAATAAAAGATTCTGAAGAATTAACTCGTAGTACCAGCACTGGTATGACAGACTCAACCTTTGTAACTCAGACTGCATCTCCTGCTCACTGATTTTAACCCCTTTCTGTACTTTAAATCGTTCTTGACCATTTAATGTTGTTGAACTACATCTTCACTCTGTAATTTTCTAATACCCTCGGTTAGTGACCAACGTTTTTGCAAAAGCAAAAGAAAATGACTATATCTTCAAAAATGGTAACAACGGGGAAACCAGTGTTCATTCTGGTTTCCTCTTATTTTCACCCTAATAAATCAACCCCTTTATGTAAATTGGCCATCTTATTCATAGAAAAATGGTCATTGTCAATTTCTTAGCAATAATAAACACTGAAAAGGACTGGGCTTTAATTAGACATGTTCAGATCATAGGCATACGCAAAATACATATAATGCCAAAAAGATTCTGCACTGCCATTGAACCCACTGTTAGCTAAGTCATAATGGCAGCATGTCTCTTCTATTCTGTAGTCACTTTCTCCTACTCTTTCCAAGTCAGAAACCAGCATTTGCAGTAGAGAACACAACCACCCACTTCTGTTACCTTCAAAACTTGTACCTTTTGCCCATCATTGTTCTATCCCTTCCCCTCACAAAACCCTCTATCTCTCTGGTACCTTATGATGAGCCTGAAGAACAATAACAAGAAAATGAGGAGGGGTTTCATGTGCCACTCACAAGCATCCACAGCAGTGTGCATGAGCACCGGGGATTCTCGGTCGGTGATAGTGCCTAGAAGGCCTGACAGAAGCATTTTTCTTGACGATACCAGACTCATCAACTACGCCAAGTACTCCAAACTCGTTGAGCCTCGCAGGTTCAGTGCTGCTCATGATAAGAAACTTGTCTCTGTCCCTATAACAAAGATCAAGCAGAGGGAGCGAGGTCAAGATCCAGAAAAAGAGCCAAAGCCATTTCATCAAACTCCCAGAGATCATGTCTTTCAGGTTTATAAATTCCGCTGAAACCCATTTCTTATAGAATTGATCTCACAAATCTATAGATTACCCACATTTGCAATTGATGCTTAATCTTCAATGCTGGATCTAAATTTTCAATTCAGTTAGTTTCATTGAAACAGTACCCACATTCTGTAGAGAGATACATTTCTGTGATAAATCAAGAAAGCAATCAAATTCAAAAATTTCTTCCCAAATTAAACAATCTATTATATGGAAACGGGGTTTAGATTTGTTGGTAAGGTAGACATGTTGGCATTTTAATGTTTTGAGTAAACCAACAATTCAGTTATAGTATTTATACACTCAATTTTAATATCCCCATTTTCTTAGAGTTCAATTCTTAAATTATGAAATTCTTTGCTTTTCATTTCTTGATTCAGTTCATTACAAAAAATTAAATTTATTGCATATTACCTCTTGAAATGATTAATCTACAACGAATTTGATATTTTCTTTTAAAAAAATTAAAGATCAAAACTAAGTATTTCAACTGTAACTTCTAGTGTGGTTAATAAAACCCAGTAAGAAAGTGCCCTCTTCCCCTTCATTGATCACTAGTTAGATCAAAAGCAGCAGGAGTAGGACTAAACCAGATTTGTCACAGGTCGATGACTGAGAAAGAAAACAGAGGAATTTGAATCTCCATGTTTTGTCTTTCTCGTAATTTTGTCATGGCGGAGGTTTCAAGATGTGGTTTCACGTGCTTTTCCCTTGACCCTGTACCATGCATATTCCTCAGAGAACACAGAATGACTGTCTGTCTTCATTTTTCTTCAATTAGTATTTTATTAGACAATGCATCTCTCCTCATGCCCATAGCCCTTTTTTTTTTCTTTTGGTCTCTTCTGCATTTCAATTTCATCCAGTTATGCTTATTTCATAAATTTCTTAAATTTTATACTCGGAACCGCATATGAATGCTTGTTGAACTCGAATAATTAAAATTATGAATACATTTTTTTTAAAAATAAATATTTAATCTATTAACCATTGATTAAATTTTATATAAATTAAAAATTAAAAAATTGTCAAGTATCTGTTTAAATAAAAAATATTTTTTTAATTAAATTAAATATATGTATCAATATTTTAATATTTTATTTGTAGAATATTTAATCCACCTCAAAGATTTTGTCTTTTCTTTTAACTATTATGCTAACTCAAGAATTGTCCTTGATCAAGATATGGATCAGATACTACTCTCTCTCTCTCTCTCTCTCCTCCTTGTTGTCATCATTGTAATCTTTAAGTTGACTGAGCGAAAAAAGTTTAATAATAATTACAAAAATATTAAAAAAATTGTTAAATGAGAAGTAAAAAGAAAGGTTATAGTATAATTAAATTTTGACATTTTTCATTTCACTAATTTTTGAGGGATTGTTTTGCAGGTGGTTGTGATGAAGGTCGCTCTTCATTGTCAAGGTTGTGCTGGTAAAGTTAAGAAACATCTCTCTAAAATGGAAGGTGATAATCTCTTTTTAAAAATACCCCATTATAAGCTGAGAGCAATTTTGTTGACACTTTGGGTAACATAGAATTTTTTAAGTTATAATATGAATATAAGAGTAATTAAATTACATTCACATTTCTTAATATTTTTTAAACTTGTAATACCAAAATCTTTCTTTTATTAATGAGCTTTATATATATTTTAAAAAAATTTATAAATAGTCTAATTTAATATGTTATAAATCATTAAAAGATCAAATTAATTATTATAGAAAACCAAAATAAAAGAAGAATTAGTATAGTTTTTCAAAAATTGAAAAGTGATAGTGTAAGTTTTATAATTTTTTTTTATAAAAAATCTTATTTTAATTTGAACTTTAAAAAGATTTAAATGTAATTTTTACAAATTTTTAAAAAAGTAAATGTAATTTATTTTAAATAAAAATTTTATTTTTGTCTTGCAAAGACAGTATCATTATTAATTTGATAATTTAAAACATTTTTATATCACATTAATATTTGCTAATAAAATTGTCTTTAAAGTTTAACTTCATAAAGGTTATACAGATTAATTTTTTTAGGTAAAAATTATATAGTGTCATTTTAATACTTCAAGAAGAGTAAAATTGAAAAAAAAAATTATACTTTTGAAGTTCTTAAATAATATGAAAAATCTTTAAAATATCAAACTCATATAATTTTTTGAACATATAACAAACATAAACTTTTATTGTTCTGTTAATTTAATGTGTCTTTTAACTTATAATTTTAGGAGTGACATCATTCAGTATAGATTTAGAGTCCAAGAGGGTGACAGTGATGGGGCACATATCTCCAGTGGGCGTGCTTGAGAGCATTTCAAAGGTGAAAAAGGCAGAGTTCTGGACTTAATGAACACTTCAGAGTTCAGAGTTCGAGAACCATAAATGGTAGCAGAAAATATGCAGATTGGGAGTCAAAATGTTATAAATTTGTGTGTTTGTGTGGTCCTCATGGAATAAATTTGAGGAATGAATTGGCAGGAAATAGCAATCAGTTCATGTGACTTGCAGTAATCTTTAATGGTGATGATGGTGATGTTTAGTGGCAATTTAATTATATTTACCATAATTTCCATTTGTGATTTATTTTTGATCCAACACTAAATTTCTTTTTTTGAGCAAATTTTAAAGGCATATTATCTCAATTTTATAGTTATTATGAAATAAGTGTTTTTATTAGATTTTTTTTCAAAACTTAGAGCGCGTTCCTCTGTTTTTATTTGCATGTTTTATTATGTAAAAGAATATATTTATTTTATGAAGTTAAAAATTTATTTATATTTATTTTCAAATTTAATTTATATAAATTGTTATAAATGTTACTTGGCTTTTGAATTTAAGATTCTGTAATTATAATATTATTTTGATTTTGTTTAATAATCATAATAAACTTAATTTTAAAATAATAAAAATGGCACTAGTTATTTTTAAAAATACTAAAAATGTCTTTCAAATATTTTCTATTTTCACTCTATTTTTAGAAATATTTTTAAAAAATATTTTTACTTAAATGTTATTAAACATATTTTCAACCATATATTTTTTATTTTCAATAAAAAATAAAACCAAAAAATAGAAAGACCAAACAAACCTTAAACCTCTTCTCCTTAAAATTTTAAGGATATTCTTTTTTGCATCAATATAGTATGATGTGTTTAATATTTTATTTTTACAGTATTCTTTGAAGGAATCAAACTCAAATTGATAAAAGCAGATATCCTATCTACCAAAAACTTAACAATGACCAAAAAATTGCCTGAGAGACAACAGTGATTTTCACTGACCACTGTTATTTAACTATGGTTAAATTTGTAATTTCTAGTAGTGCCTTTTTTTATTTATCAAGTGACTTAAAAGGTTTTTAGACATATTATTGAAAATGCTTAAAATTCATGTAAGAAATGGTGAACCTTTTGAATATTTGTTAATAAACTTTATCATTAGTCATTGAAATTTTTTATTTAAAAAAGAAGAAGATAAAAACATGCAAATATAAGTTTTGTTTAATATTTAATGTCATTATAATTATAACTAAATAGATATGAAGAGTTTGTGAAATTGATTTTTTTAAAAAGAAAAATATATATTATCATCCTAATATATTAGTATAATTACAGTTCTTTCTCTCTTTTTTTTTTTAAATTTAAGCAATGTCTTACTTTTTTTTATTTAATTGCAAATCACTTAATTTTGACTGTTAAAACTAATATTTAATAGTTTAAAATAATTAAATTATTCTTTAATTTTTAATTTTTTTTATAAAAAACTCAAAAATCCTTTTTTTAAAAAAAAACCCATTACATTTAAAAAACCCTTACTTCAGCGACCCACGAGACTTCACCGCAAACGACCAGCAGAAATCGACGGCTACTGTTGAACCCACCAGCGCCTTGACCAACCACCGAAGGAGCCCCTCTTGAACCCACCGCAAACCCACCACCTGCGCCCTGACCAGATTTCTGCTGAAGTGGCAGCACAAACTGCTGCAAAACCTGTGAAGTCCCATGAAGTCCTATTTATTTAGGTGATTAATTGCCAGATTGAGCATTAGTTGATATATTCCGAAATCAGAAGTAGTGGTGCTAAATTTGGCATAATGAATGCGTCTCTCAGTCATATGCAAACAGATGAAATCAATGGCCAATGTTTTCTCTTTTTATCTCTTTTTTTTGCTTTTACTTATAATTTACATTATTCTCTCTTCACGAAGAAAGAGTGATTTTTGTTATTAAATAACTTAAAAGTAGAGAGAGAAAAGTAAGAGAGAAATAAGAGAGTGAACAGTTTTTTCCATTCATGTATGAGGGGTATTTATACAAGTAGATGAGAGAGTCCTAATAGTGATATACAGCTATAGGATAACTCTCTAGTGATAATTATACTCTTAGATAATTACTAGAAATAATATTTTATCAGATAAGATAACTGAAAGATCGAGATGATGGATATCCACACAGGATATTCATAACACTCCCCCTTGGATGTTCATTCCTGAAAAATGTGCCTCGTTAAAACCTTACTAGGAAAAACCCTGTGGGATAAAAACCTAGTGAAGGAAAAAGAGTACATCATTCCTTTAAGACGTTATCAAATAAATATGACAATATCATTTGATATTTTTAAGTCTTCGAACTCCAATATTATATACTAGCTTCTCAAATGTTGTAGTAGGAAGTGCCTTAGTAAACAAATCTGCCAGATTATCACTAGAACGAATTTGCTGAATATCCACATCACCATTCTTTTGAAGATCATGAGTGAAAAAGAATTTAGGTGATATATGCTTTGTTCTATCCCCTTTAATATACCCTTCTTTTAATTGGGCAACACATGCAGCATTATCTTTCTATAAGATCGTCGAGATCATCTTTCTAGACAAGCCACGAGATTCTTGTATGTGTTGAATCACAGATCGTAGCCAAACACATTCTCAACTTGCCTCATGTAATGCTAAAATTTCTGCATGGTTAGCTGATGTGGCAGAGATAGTTTGTTTCATAGATCGCCATGAAATTGCGGTACCCCTGTATGTAAACAAATAGTCTGTTTGCGATCGTCCATTATGAGGATCGGATAAATATCCTGCATCTGCATAACCAATCAACTCAGACTCGGGTACATTTGACAGTGCCTTCGTGTAGGTGAAGAACTATATCTTGCTAATAGATTAACAGCAAATGATATATCAGGTCGAGTATGATTAGCAAGATACATTAATGCCCTGATTGCACTAAGATATGGTACTTCAAGACCAAGTAGTTCCTCATCTTTTTCACGAGGTCTAAAAGGATCTTTGTTCACATCTAATGACCTCACAACCATTGGAGTACATAATGGATGTGATTTATCCATATAAAATCGTTTTAACACCTTTGTCACATAATTTTCTTGATATACAAAGATGCTATTATTTAAATATTCAATTTGTAATCCAAGGCAAAATTTAGTTCTTCCAAGATCCTTCATTTCAAATTCTTTCTTTAAGCAATTAACAGCTTTTTGGAGCTCTTCAGGAGTTCCAATAATATTTAAATCATCAACATAAACTGCAATTATGACAAACTCATTTTCAGATCTTTTTATAAAGATACATGGACAAATTGGGTCATTTCTATACCCTTCTTGCAACAGGTATTCACTAAGGCGATTATACCACATACGTCCAGATTGTTTTAAGCCATAAAGTGATTTATTTAATTTGATTGAGTAGTCTACTCGAGAACTGGAATTGTATGTTTCAGGCAACTTAAATCCTTCTTGGAGTTTCATATAGATATCATTATCAAGTGATTCATACAAATAGGCTGTAACAACATCCATTAGACGCAAATCGAGCTTTTCACGTACTGCCAGACTAATTAAATATCGAAAAGTAGTTGCATCCACCACAGGTGAGTATGTTTCCTCAAAATCAATTTCGGGTCTTTGCGAAAAACCTTGGGCAACAAGTCTTACCTTATATCTCACAATTTCATTATTTTCATTTCGTTTTCGCACAAAGACCCATTTGTATCCAACTGGTTTTACATCTTTAGGTGTACGGACTACAGGTCCAAAAAAATTTCGCCTTTCAAGCATGGTTAGCTCTGTTTCAATTGCGTCTTTCCATTTTGGCCAATCATTTATTTGCCTGCATTCCTGAACAGACTTTAGTTCATGATCCTCATTATCGTTTAAAACATTGCGCGCTATATTATATGCAAAATTATTGTCAACGTTAAACTTTTGTTGGTTCCATCGTATTCTATTCATAACATAATTAATTGAGATCTCTTTATTTTCACAAATTTCAGGTACCTGAGTTTCTTCTGGAACTAAAACATTAATTATGTCTTGAAACTCTTTTGGAGACTCTTCTGGAGTTGTTAAATCCTCGATTTGACCATCTTAATTCTTAGCTCCTTTTCTTTTTCGAGGATTTTTATCTTTGGAACCAACGGGCCTACCACGCTTCATGCGGGTCTCAAGCTTATTTGTAATGATGGATTGTCTAACAGGGACATTAATTTTAACTAGAGCATTAGCAGCTGGTATATGTGATTTAGTAATTCTTTTTGAGTCAGTAAATGCGTCTGGCAATTGGTTGGCTAAATTTTGCAAATGAATTATCTTTTGAACTTCGAGTTCACATTGTTTTGTACGAGGATCAAGATGAGTTAGTGATAATTCATGCCAACTAATTTTCCTTTTCAGCTACTTATTTTCTCCCCCTAATGTTGGGAAAACTGATTCATCAAAATGACAATCAGCAAACCGAGCTGTGAATAGATCTCATGTTAATGGTTCAAGATACTTTATTATAGAAGGAGATTCATATCCAATATATATTTCCAACCTTCTTTGAGGACCCATCTTAGTGCGTTGTGGTGGGGCAATAGGGACATATACCGCAGATCCAAAAATTCTTAGATGGAAAATATTTGGTTCCTGACCAAAAACTATTTGTAATGGGGAGTGTTCATAATAACTTGTTGGCCTTATGCGAATTAATGATGCAGCATGCAAGATTGCATGTCCCCAAGTAGATATTGGGAGTTTTGACTTCATAAGTAATAGTCTTGTAATTAACTTCAGACGTTTAATAAATGATTCTGCAAGACCATTTTGTGTATGAACATGTGCTACAGGATGTTCAACATCAATCCCAATAGACATACAATACTCATTGAATGTTTGAGAAGTGAATTCACCAGCATTATCAAGGCGTATTTTCTTAATTGGAAAATCAGAAAAATGTGCTCGTAATATAATCAATTGCGCAAGTAATCTCGCAAACGCCAGGTTACGAGATGATAACAAGCACACATGTGACCATTTAGTTGATGCATCAACTAAAACCATAAAATACCTAAATGGTCCACAGGGTGGGTGTATTGGCCCACAAATATCGCCTTGTATTCTTTCTAAAAATGTGAATGATTCACCCATAACTTTGACTGGTGATGGTCGAATAATCAATTTCCCTTGGGAGCAAGTGGAACATGAGAAATTATTCGATTGAAGAATCTTCTGGCTCTTCAATGAATGTCCACTTGAATGTTTAATTATTTTTCGCATCATAATTGATCCGGGATGGCCTAACCGGTCATGCCAAATAACAAAGTTATTATGATTTGCAAACTTCTGGTTTGCAATAGCATATATTTCAATTGTATTTATATATGTATAGTACAATCCTGAAGAAAATGTAGGTAACTTTTCCAATATGCATTTGTTACCTAAGATTGTACTTGTAATATGAAGATATTCAATATTTCCTTCATTTGTTGTCTCAATGTGGTATCCATTTCGGCGGATATCCTTAAAACTTAATAAGTTTCTAAGGGACTTGGAGGAATATAAAGCTCTGTCAATATGTAGTTTTGTTCCTCCAAGTAACATTATACTAGCTCTTCTAGAGCCTTCAATTAACTTTATACTACCAGATATAGTACTAACATTAGCTCCTTGCATTACTAATTGGGAAAAATACTTTTTATCTTTGAGAATTGTGTGAGTTGTGCCACTATCAATGAGACATATCTCTTCATTAGTGATGTTGGTATCAATAGAGGAAACATTCATTCTTGATTGAAAAATAAAATAAGAATAGTCAATATGAGGAAATAGTACATAAAATAAAATAACAACTTTAAAGAATGAATTGTACTGAAAAAGGAAAATCATAAGTTTAATGTCATAGAAATTATACAAAGAACTTATTTTAAACACTACCATTACTAATTAAATGATCAATTTTTTTCATCATGATCAGCAAAGGAATTTGTAACATCTAAATGAGTTATATCAATAATAGCCATCGTTGAGATTTTTAGTCATATAATTTTTTCACTTTTGATGGGAAGATATGTTCTTGAAATAATCACTACAACCACAACTTCGAATTTGAATCTAACCATAGTGGTCATATGTTGCTACATTCACTTCAGGGAATGGAGCAATATTAGTTGGGTGTGACTTATTTTTCTAGTGGTTATTCAAAGAACAAGTGGATCTTTTATAGTAAATACTCATCTTTTCATCCCTTTATGAAGGTGATGGTGAAGGAATTCGAGTTTTGTAAGGTTCAATATGTTAAGACTACCATAAAATATAATACTAGTCAATAACCATCCATAAATAAAGTGAACCATTTCAAATAAATCATAATAAAAACATGTAAATTTGTGGTAGTCTTCTAATTATTATTAAAAGGAGAAAGAAAATCATTATTTTATGCCAAAGTGTTGTAAGCATAATTATTTAATGTCAATCAACATAAACATGTGTTTTCTCCTTAATTAAGAGATAAATGTTAATTATTACTTAACTTACCATGTACTGATAACTAGGATTTCTACACATGTAAATTATAGGACATATATACATGATCTTCATCCATACAAACATATATTATATATATGCCATCGGAATGTCCATATTCATTAAAAGAAGTTATAATTAAATAGGCATATTCAACTTTTAGTAATGCACAATCATAGAAAGGTCTTTATATTTCTATCGATGTAAATACTATTATTTGCATATATTAAATAAATACAAGCAACTATACATATTAATTTATTAAAGAACTACATGAAGAACTATATACCGAGTGATTAAAAAATAAATAAAGTTTAATAGAAGAGATAAAATAGACTTGCTACACCTAAACCATTGTCCTTCAAGGACAAACTTGAGGCAACTAAAATTGTTGCGGTCCTTCAGGGACAAACTAAAATAATAAGTTTTGCACATAAGTTGGTATAGTCCTTCAAGGACATATAATTTGGTGAAGTTTTTAAGGGATATATAGGTGTAGTCCTTCAGGGACATATAATTTAGTGCAATCCTTCAAGGATATACAAGTGCAGTCTTTTTGGGACACATAGGTGCAGTCTTTCAAGAACATATAATTTGGTGCAGTCCTTTAGGGACATATAATTTGGTGTAGTCCTTCAGGGACATATAATTACACATAAATTGGTACAGTCCTTCAGGGACATATAAATTGGTGCAGTCCTTTAGGGATATATAATTTGGTGTAGTCCTTCAGGGACATATAATTACACATAAATTAGTGCAGTCCTTCAGGGACATATAAATTGGTACAGTCCTTTAGAGATATATAATTTGGTGTAGTCCTTCAGAGACTTATAAGTGCAGTCCTTCAGGGACATATAATTGCACATAAATTGGTGCAGTCCTTCAAGAACATATAAGTGCAGTCCTTTAGGGACAAATAATTTGGTGTAGTCTTTCAGGGACTTATAGATGTAATCCTTTAGGGACATATATTTTGAAGCAAGAGGAAGAGAGATTTAAATAATAAAAAATTGTATATAAATTGATGTGGTCCTTCAAGGATAAAATAAATCAATAGCAATCTAATTATACGTAAAAATTACTAACCTTGAAGCAAGAAGTAGAGCGTCGTGCTGATAACGTGTTATGAAATAACTTAAAAGTAGAGAGAGAGAAGTAAGAGATAAACAAGAGAGTGAACTGTTGTTTCCATTCATGTATGAGGGGGTATTTATACAAGTAGATGAGAGAGTCCTAGTAGTGATATACAGCTATAGGATAATTCTCTAGTGATAATTATCCTCTTAGATAATTATTAGAAATAATATCTTATCAGATAAGATAACTGAAAGATCGGGATGATGGACATCCACACAAGATATTTATAACAGTTTTTCTTTTTTAAATGTAATGGGTTTTTTTTATAAAAAAAAAAAGATTTTTGGGTTTTTTTCAAAAACAAAAATAAAAATTTAGAGATAATGTAATCATTTTGAACCATCAAACATTAGATTTAACGGTCAAAATTAAAGATAGGAAGTGATTTGCAACCAAAAAAAAAAAGAGGTTAGACATTGCTCAAATTAAAAAAAAATAAAAAAAATTACAATTACAATTATATATTAGAGTGGCAATGTCCATTTTCCCCTTCTTTTTTTAAAGAATATGAAACAATTTCTTTAGTATTACAATAAGAGATATTTTTTTAAATTTATTTGAATTAAATCTATTTTTTAAACTATTTTAAAGACACATTTTCTATAATTTAATTTTAAATTATTATTATTTTTAAATAAAACTTATTATAATGATAAAAAAATGTTACTCTCTTTCACCAAGAGCTAGCCCGCTTACTCCTTTTCAAGGTTAGTATCTAGAGTTTGTAAAAGGTACTAAATTTCGTTTCGAGGTACAGTTTCGGTGACTCTAGAAACGGAAACATTTCGAAACGTTTCGGAAATTTCGAGTAAACGGAAGATTTTTTAAGAAACGTTTCAAATAATTTCAAATAATTTTTTTTTTAATTTTAAAAGATTTTAACATAATATTAATGATATAGATATATAAAATTATATTAAAATTAATTCAAATTAATGTCTATAATTGAATAGTAAGTAAACATACTACTACAGTAGAGACTTCAACTCAAATCCTAACAGCATTTAACAATAATCTCTCTATTGCATCTATCTCTCCATCTTCTTCTTAACTCTTTCATGACATTTATATTTAAATCTCTTTCTCTGTCAACCATGATTCTATCTCTATCTTTAGGTATATTCCTCTCTCTTTGTCTTTCAATCTCTCTTTGTATCATTTTTGTAGTTTCCTCTTTAAAATAAAGATAATAAAAGCAAATAATGTTATGAGAGCAAAGGGGGAGAGTATGAAGTTAATAAAGATGTTGTGACTTGTGAGAGAAAATAACTTGGTGTTGGATGTGATATAGTTATTTTCATCTATTTTTAAATTTTCAAATTTTGTATTTTTCAAATTAGTTTAGTACTTTTCCATCGAAACAACTCGAAATAAGAGTATTTCTATTGAAATAATTCGAAACAAGAGTATTTTCATTGAAATAATTTGAAACAGGAGTATTTTCATCGAAATAATTCGAAATAAGAGTATTTCCATCGAAATAATTCGAAACAAGAGTATGTCTTTCGAAATAACTCGAAACAACTTGAAATAAGAGTATTTCCATCGAAATTTCCATTGAAACAAAAGTATTTCTACCGAAACATTTCAAAACATAGTAATTTAAATTGAAATAGCATAATTCTTTAACAAACACTTCATTTCGTTTCGATAACTCCGTTTCGTATCGGTGACTCAGGAAACAGAAACGTTTCGGTCGTTTCGATGAAAAAGAAAGGAAATTTAGTTCCTTTGTAACTACATGGATTGAAGTCAACAAAATAATAAGGATTTTTGTAACCAGAAACAAATACTAAGGATTTAAGTTCTAAAATGGCATACCATAACTCTTTATAATTGAAAAAAAAAAGTTACCACCTACTTTGATTACTTGAGTTCAAAATACGTTGAAAATGTAATTTTTTTTTAATTTGAAAGAGATTAGTCAAATAATATCGGTAGAGATATAATTAGTTATCACTAAAAAAATTTCTTGAGTTTAAATTTTGACAACGGTATGTATTTAAAAAATATTTTTTTAAATGCATTAAAGTGATATAAAAAATGCGTCTTTAAAATTATTCAATAAAAATGTATTATCAATTGACCTACAAATTAACTACACCGTATTTCCAAAAAGAAAAAAGTTACAACGATAATAATAATTATCACAATTCAAATATTCAGCTTGATCGTTACTGAAAAAATACAAAAGGAATCGCAAAAAATTGTACTAAATATCTGTGTGTGAAGAAATGACATAGTGCGTTACATATTTTATGGCTAAGCTCTTAGAGTGACGCTACGTTTTAATGTTTATGATGAAACATTATGCAGTCGTACCTAAGATCTAATTAAAATTATTAATCCCTTTATCATCATTATTTATTATTATTATTATTGAGAATTTGAATTTTGAGTTTTAACTTGAGTTTTTGTTGAGTTCTTAAAACACTTATAAAATAATGAAAGATTAATACTATGATATAATTGTGACTCTATCGTAAATTTCAACGATTAAATTAATCTAACAATAACGAAAAATTATAGAGAGAATTAAATAAAGAGTAACAAACACCTAAGAGAAAGACATGATACCTATAAGTGAGTTCTGTAATAGTAAAATAATAATTTTAATAATTTAATTCGACTTAATAATTAGTTGATTCCGAGAGACTTTTTTGAACAAATATTTTTCCAGTAATGTGAGAGTTGAGAAAGAGATTGAGTTTCTTCAGCTTAGACAGAGAAATGGGACCATTGAACACTATATTATCAAATTTGAAGAACTGTCTAAGTTCTCAAGTACTTTAAAGAATAATCCAGATGAAACTTGGAAGGCAGTGAAGTTTGAATCAAGACTGAACCTAGAGCTTAGAAATGCTGTGGTGGCATTAGAGATTCGGGAATATTTCCCGTTGGTAAATAAATGTCAGATGCTGGCGACAAGTCTAAAAGTAGTCGATAATGAAAAGGAGAGGTGGACTCAGTGGAAGCGGAAGAGAGAATTCCCAGTTATGGATAGAAATACTAGATGGAAGAATATCATAAGAGGTAAACAACTAGCAACTGTGGAACCCAGACCTTTTCTGAAAAATCTGGCAATGGGTCAGTGTGAAAAATGCAGGAAATTCCATGGGAATAAACCATGTTATTTTGATTCAGTCACTTGCTACCAATGTGGACAGGGGCACATGGCACGATATTGTCCACTGGGAAATGGGAAAGGTATTGCACGAACTCAATAAACGACAAGAAGAGTTTTCACCTTGAGCGGTGCTGAAGCAAAGACAGCTCCTGATTTGATGCAAGGTACGTGCTGTATCAATAATTTGTCTCTGAATGTATTGTTTGATTCTAGCACGAGCCATTCTTTCATAGCAATAGAATGTGTGGGAAAATTACAACACTCTATTGCGGAGTTACCATATGAGTTAGCGGTGGTGACACCTAAAGGAGGAAAAATAATTACCTCCTTAGTGTATTTGAATTGTCCCATTGTATTGAATGACAGATCCTTTATAGTGGATCTGATCTGTCTACCTCTGGATGGTATAGATGTCATCTTGGGTATGGATTAGTTAAGTTAGAATCGAGTCCTACTGGATTGTTGCAATAAGATTTTTGAGTTTCTCTCGGACCCACCGGGGATCAAAAGTATAGCATTATTAGTGCTCACCGACTCTATAAGGAGATGAGGGATGCAAATTTGAGATGTGTTTTCCTGTATACCATCAACTCGAGTATGAAATAAGAACCGAACTGCTTGAGATTCCAATAGTCCGTGAATTTTCAGAGGTTTTTCCCTCTGAAATTTCTGAACCTCCACCGAAGAGAGAAGTGAAATTTTCCATCGATTTAGCACCAGAGGTGAGGCCTATTTCTATCACTCCCTATAGAATGTCTCTTGTGGAACTACAAGAGCTAAAGAAACAGATCGAAGAGCTGTTAGAAAATAATTTTGTCAGACCTAGCGTATCACCTTTGAGAGCGCCTGTATTGTTTGTAAAGAAGAAAGATGGCAGTTCGAGATTGTGTATTGATTACAGGCAATTGAAAATGGCGACTATTAAGAATAAGTATCCGTTGCCTAGAATAGACGATCTATTAGATCAATGAAAGAGAGTTACTATTTTATCTAAGATAGACTTAAGGTAAGGATATCATCAGATCGGAGTTAAAGAAAAAGACATTCCCAAAACAGCTTTTAGAACTCGGTATGGACACTACGAATTTTTAGTCATGCCTTTTGGGGTCACAAATGTACCTGCAGTTTTATGTACTATATAAATCGCATTTTTAGACCCTACTTGGATGAATTCATAGTAGTGTTCATAGATGATATTTTAATCTACTCTAAGAGTGAGGAAGAACACAACCAGCATCTTCGATTAGTACTTCAGGTTTTGAAGGAAAAGAAACTTTTTGTTAAGTTGGAAAAATGTGAATTTTAGCTAGAAGAAGTGAATTTTTTGGGTCACGTAATTTCTAAAGATGGTGTTTCAGTGGATCCCAGTAAAACTGAAGTAGTGTTGAAATGGGAGAGACCAAAAACTGTAACTGAAATTAGAAGTTTCTTGGGTTTAGTAGGATATTACATAAGGTTTATACAGGGATTCTCTCAAATAACTTTGCCTTTGACTCGATTGACCAGAAAAGGAAGTCTCTTTAATTGGACTAAAGAATACGGGAATAGTTTCCAAGAGTTTAAAGTCAAATTGACTTCTCCACCTGTTCTAATTGTTCCTAACCCTTCTGGATGCTTTGTAATCTATACGGATGCTTCCAAGAAAGGTTTAGGTTGTGTTTTGATGTAAGAAAGTATAGTAGTTGCTTATGCGTCTCGACAATTGAGACCGCATGAGGAGAACTATCCTACTCATGATTTAGAGTTAGCTGCAATAGTTTTTGCCCTGAAGATGTGGAGACACTACTTGTATGGAGCTGTATTTGAAATATACAGTGACCACAAGAGTTTAAATTATCTCTTTGACTAAAAAGAATTGAACATGAGGCAAAGAAGGTGGATGGAATTCATTAGTGATTACAAATTTGAATTAAAGTATCACCCAGGAAAGGCAAATGTAGTAGCTGATGCGTTGAGCCGGAAGTTATTGTATTTAAATCAAATATTGATAAAAGAAATGGAACTAATTGAGGAATTCAGAAATTTGAAATTATCAGTTATGACTGTCTCTGGTAGTTTGATTGTTAGTGAATTAAGAATTAAAAGTGATTTGAAGACTCAGATTAAGGAAGCGCAGACACATGATCAATTTTTACAAGATCGAAGAGATCAGCTTAACTTTACAATGTCAGAGGATAGAATTATTATGTACCGAGGAAGAACATGTATACCACAAGGAGAGAATTTGAAGGGTAAGATTCTGGAAGAAGCTCATCGAAGTAAGTATACAATTCATCCAGGATCTACAAAAATGTATCAAGATTTGAAAAGATTATACTGGTGGCCAGGAATGAAGAGAGACATTGCTTAATATGTGTCTAAGTGTCTGGTTTGTCAAAAGGTGAAGATAGAACATCAAAAACCTTCTGGGATGTTGCAACCTTTAGAAATCCTTGAGTGGAAGTGGGATAGTATATCTATGAATTTTATTGTCAGATTACCTAAGACTTAGACAGGTTATGATGCGATATGGATAATAGTTGATAAACTGACGAAATCTGCGTATTTTCTACCCATTAAGAAAAACTACTCGTTGAATAAGTTGGCCCAGTTGTATATGAAGGAAATTGTACGGTTGCATGGAATTCCTAATAGTATCATTTCAGATCGATATCCTCGATTTACTTCCAGATTTTGGAGAACACTACAAGAAACTTTTGGTACTCATTTGTGTTTTAGTACTGCATATCATCTTCAAATAGACGGTCAAACGGAGAGAACTATACAGACTCTAGAAGATATGTTAAGAGCGTGCGTGCTAGAGTAAGGAAAAGGATGGGATGGATATTTGTCACTAGCTGAGTTTGCGTATAATAATTGTTATCATTCTAGTATTGGAATGGCACCTTATGAAACTTTGTATGGTAGGAGATGTAAATCGCCACTATGTTGGAATAAAGTGGGGGAGAAAAGGTTATTGGGGCCCAAGTTAGTGCAACATACTTCTGAGCAAATACAGCGAGATAAAATGCGAACAGCTCAGAGTCGACAAAAGAGCTATTTCGATAGGAGAAGGAGATCGATACAATTCCAAGAAGGTGAGCATGTGTTCTTGAAAATTTCTCCTACTACCGGAATTGGCCGAGCAATAAAAATTAAGAAATTGAGTCTGAGATATTTAGGACCTTATCAAATTCTGAAAAGGATAGGGTCATCGGCGTATCAGATTGCACTTCCTCTGTATTTTTCAAATCTGCATGATGTGTTCCATGTTTCTCAACTTTGAAAGTATCTACCAGATCTGTCGCACATAATTCAAGAAGAAATAATAGTTGTATACGAGAATCTAACCTATCGACCGAGGCCGATAGTAATTCTGGATAAAGACATGAAACAGTTGAGAAATAAAACCATTCCATTGGTGAAGGTAGGTTGGGAGAGTTTAACAATGGAAGAAGCCACATGGGAAAGGGAAGATGACATGAGACATAAGTATACACAATTGTTTGAAAATAGGTAAACCTTGAATTTTGAGGACAAAATTCTTTTTAGGGGGAGAATTGTAACATCCCCGATTTTTTCTTATGTTACTAATTGAAATTTATTTCTTTCAAAGAGGAGAAAGGATTTTGGATCTCATGGGAGGATTAAATTATTTTACTTAAGTCAAATAAGATAGTAGGAATGGTTAAAATGACATTTATGTAATTTCATTAAAATAGCACTTAATTTATGTAATTTATGGAGGATGGCATTGGTGTAAATAATGGATGATGGCATGGGCATCTTAGAGATATAGAGGTGGTAGGTAGGGGTAGGTAGGAAATAATAATAATAATAATAATAATAATAATAATAATAATAATAAAATAATGGGAAGATAAGAAGGAGAAAGGGGGAAATGTCAGAAGGAAAGAGAGGAAAAAGAAAGGGGAAGAAGAGAAAATGGGAAGAAGAAGAAGAAGAGAAAGAGGAAGAAGAGAAAGAGAAAGAAGAAGAAGAGAAAGAGGAAGAAGAAGGAGAAGGAAGAGGAAAGAGAAATCAAGCACAGAGTTTAAAGGAATTTGAGGTAGGTTTAACATTTATTAATGAATTTTGTACAAAATTATATATACATTTTTATATTTGTTTAGATTTGATTTTGGATAACATGTGATCTGGATATTTATATGAAATTCTGTTTTGGATGTTTGGACATGCATATGGGTGCATGGGATTATATAAAAGAAAATCAAAGGAGAAGATAAATTAAGCTGAATTTTGGAATAATTGGGAAGCTTCTGTTTTTGGAATTTTGAGAAAATTCGGTAAGGATTTTAAGGAATTGGTGAACATATGAATTGTAGATATGTCTCACGGATCTATAGGTTTTGGAATTACTTAATTTGGAGTTAATATGAGGGAGATATGGTTGATTAATTGAGTAGAGGTCGGAATTCAGGATAGTAAAATTAAGCATTTTTGTTTTAAATTTCTGAGAATAATCCATAAAGAATCTGAAGAAATTATAAACACAAATGTTGTAGATAATTGTCCTCGCTTTCTATAGGATTTGAAATCACCTCAATCGGAGTTCGTATGAGAGAGATATGATTGAATAAGTAAAGAAAGGTCACAGAACACGGTCAGACCATGTTCTGGGTTGCTTCAGCACAGGTAGGCCGTGTTCGGGGCTGTTTTTAAGCATGTTTGAAGTATTTTTCAAGCATAGCCATGTTTTGAACATGACCAGGCCGTGTTGGGTGCTGAATTATCATACTTTTCACTCTTTTATGCCTAAAAATAATCTTGTTTGTTGTAATATTTTTAAGAAAAATATATTCAAGAAAAATATTTTTAAAATAATGTTTTGGGTATCACAAATTACTCTTTTTCTTTATTTGATTGAAAATGAATTATATTGAATATTGGTATGTGATGAATGATTATTATTCATTTGGTATGAAAATGATGCATCATATTATGAAAGTAATTAAATGGCAAGCGTAAAGTTCATGACGAGTTGCTTGATAGTTATATATTGTATTTGATGAATATAAATTTATATATATACATTTATATGTATGGATGAATATCGACGGATTGTATGGTTTGAGATGGTACCGAGTAGGGGATGCCCTATTAGCTTGAGTGAACCAAGGGAGGGCCACTCCAGCCGGGTGTCAGTGGTAATGTGAGGGAGCAGGAGGGTGATGTACTCACATTCTCTTATCACTTATTGTGACTGTAGTTGATCGGTCACTATGCATATAGAAAATGTGTAAATTAAAAGTCGTGATAGGGCTGAGCATTAAAAAAAAGGACTTCCAGTGCATGTATAGTATGATAATTATGCATAAACAAAAAATTATGATTTTATCTCAAAATTTTGATATTTCTCTGTAGCTTATACTGCTAAACATAACTCCTATTTTCTCATCATATTTTATTTATGTTAAGTCTACTGGGAACCTTTGTTTTCACTATTATTGTGGTGTTATGTTCAGATAAAAAGAAATGAGATGTAACACAAAATGGCGTTACTGATGGAGATCTAGATGTCAGCATCACCTCCTCACCCTTTGTATTTCAAGGGTGAAGTGCTGTATAAAGACTCTTATTTATATACTGAAATGTTGTATTGTATAAATATAACATGTGTGAGGTTTGTAATATATATGTAAACATGTATATTGTGTTTTGAAATTTTGTATTGTATAATTATAACATGTATGAGGTTTGTAATAAATAAATAAATATATATATATATATATATATATATATTATGTTTATACATATGGCGTATTTAACATGCATATAGTGAAAAAAAAACCCAGACGTTACAAAGGAGGGAGAGAGTTCAATCAGGAAAGAGTGTTGAAGATGAAGAGTATTATAGAGATGGTTTTGATGAAGTTGATAGGGATTTGAGTGATGCCAATGGGAGATATGGTGGGAGGTTTCGAGAAGTTAAGAATCGGGTTTATAATAATTTAGAAAGTATTAAAATGAAAATTCCACCCTTCCAAGGTAAAAATTATCCAGAAGTTTATTTAGAATGGGAGAAAAAGATGAAGTTGGTGTTTGATTGTTATAATTATTTTGAGTTGAAAAAGGTAACGTTGGCTTCCAAGGAATTTATTGACTATGCTATTATTTGGTAGGATCCATAGATTTTAAATAGGAGACGAAATGGAGAAAGACCTATTGAGACGTGAGAGGAGATGAAAATAGTTATAAGAAAGCGATTCATTCTAAGTCACTACCATAGAGACATAATTAAGAAGTTGCAACACTCAAAAGTCCAAAAGTGTTAAAGACTACTATGTTGATCAAGTGAGGTTACAAAAGAATGAGTGAAGAAAAGAAAATGAGTGAAAGAATTAAGAGATAAAAAGATAGAGATGCAAAGAAAATTATAAGAGAAAAAGAGATAGAGGACAGAAAAAGTATGATAGAAAAAGAGAGAGAGAGAGGCCGAGAAAATTGAGAAAAAGAGAAAGAGGTCGAGAAAATTATAAGAGAAAAAGAAATAGAGGACGAGAGAATTAAGAGAGAAAAAGAGATAGAGGCTGAGAAAATTAAGAGAGAAAATGAGAGAGAGTGTGAGAAAATTGATGGAGAAATTAAAAGAACCAATTAAGTCATTGAAAGAAAAATCGAGAGAAAACCAATGAATTTTTATGCAAGAAAAAGTGTGATAAAAAAATGTTTTGTTTTTTATTTTGCCAATGATTGTATTAATGAGTTTAACTCTTATTTACCCAATATTGAAATTTCTCTTTTGTTGGGTAATGTTTTCAATGCATGTGACAAAGTGACATTTGATAAGTTCTTTGGGCATAATAAATTTCTTTTTAGAGAAAATAAATTGTGTATGCCTAAATATTCATTGCAGGATTTGCTTGTTAGGGAAGCTCATGGAGGTGGTTTAAGGTGGCATTTTGGCATATCTAAGACTTTAGATGTTTTGCATATGAAACATGATGCAAAACGAATATGTGAATAGTTTTTAACTTATAGACAGGCTAAGTTTAAGATGAAGTCTCATGGTTTATATGCTCCTTTATACATACGTAATGAACCTTGGGTTGACATATCTATGAATTTTAAGTTGGATTTACCTCAGTCAAAAAAGGGGTAGCAATTCTATATATGTGGTTGTTGATAGGTTTTCTAAAATGAAACATTTTATATCATATCATAAAACCGATGATGAATCTTCTATTACTGATTTGTTTTTCAAGAAAATTGTGAGATTGCATGATATGCCTAGGAGTATTGACCATGTTAACTTAGATGCTTGGAAGAAAGCTGATTTTGTTAAGCAAATATATAAGAAGGAATGGCAAGACATTGAGAGAAAAATTAAGTACTATGTCAACAACCTAAAAAGGGACACACAAAAATTGTATTTGAGCCTAGAGATTGGGTTTGGTTACATATGAGAAAGGAAATGATTCTATGTCAAAGGCATTTGAAATAAATTCGAAGAGGATATGGTTTATTTCAAGTAATTGAAAGAATCAATATCAATGCCTACATGCTAGATCTTCCAAGTAATGATAATGTTAGTGTGTGTTTCAAAGTTATTGATTTATTTCTTTTTTATGTAGGTGCTGATTTGATGACAAATCCTTTTCAAGAGGAGGGGAATGATGTGAGCACGGCTAGCGAATGAAAATATAATGCAGAACTGCTTGAAGTCCCAAGTGAACCTATCATAAGAGCTCGGGTTAAAAGATTTAAAGAAGCATTTAATGGTCTAATTCTAGAGGCCCAACAAGGAGATGCCTGCATTACTACAAAAGAAGAGTTAAAACTAATCCATGTCATTAAAACCCACTTAAATATGGGTCAAGACAAACCAATCTAAATATGGGACCTTAAGAACAAGAAGATTTAATGCTGAAGATTGAATATAGGCCCAAAATCAATGAGTTATTTTATGGCCCAATTTAAGCTACATTTGTCTTATTTATTTAATTTGACCTTTGGTTTGTTAGACTAGTAAAGTTTCCTATTTTGTGGTTTCCTTGTCTAACTAGACGAGTTTCCTATTTTTAGTTTTCCTTGTCCTATAAAATTTTCCTATTTGATAGTTTCTAAAAGAGTTTCCTATTTTTAACTTTCCTTGCCCTATAAGAGTTTTCTATGTAATTTTCCTTGTTAGTTTAGGATATTGGCCTATAAATAGGCATGTATGCTCTTAAAAAATACAGATTATCATTATAATATTGACATTGTTTTCTCTTTGATTCTTTAGATAACTTTTTTGAACTTATCAAGATTTTTCTTGTGGCATTCAAGTAATACTTATCACTCACAATCTTCTTCTCTTTTCTTGAGTGTGGCGTCTTCAATATTTTCTTATACCTTTGGTTCTTATCTCTTCATAGATAACGAGTCAAGGTCATTTTCTTTTAATTTATTTTGTTGTATGAATGATTAGTTATGCCATTTGGATTAACTAATGCACCAAGTGCTTTCATGAGATTGATGAATCATGTTTTTTGTGCTTTTATTGGCAAATTTTTGGTTGTATACTTTGATGATATTCTGATTTATAGCAAAAACTTGAATGAACATGTTAAGCATTTAAAACTTGTTTTAGATGTTTTGAGAAAAGAAAATTTGTTTGCTAACATCAAGATGTGTACCTTTTGCACAGATAAACTTATATTCCTTGTATTTATTATTAGTACTAAAGGAATTGAGGTGGATGAAGAAAAGGTAAAGGCAATTCAAGATTGGCCAAGTTCTACAAATGTGGGTAATGTTAGAAGTTTTTATGGGTTGGCTAGCTTTTATAGAAGGTTTGTAAAAGATTTTTGTAGCCTAGATGCACCTTTGACTGAAGTCATAAAAAAGAATGTGGGGTTTAAGTAGGGTTATGAACAAGAAAAGGCATTTAATTTGATTAAAGAAAAATTGATTAATGCACCCTTACTTTCTTTACCTAACTTCACAAAAACTTTTGAAATTGAGTGTGATGCCTCAGGAACAGGTATTAGAGCTATTCTAATGCAAGAAGGGCGTCCCATTGCCTACTTTAGTGAGAAACTAAGTGGAGCAGCCCTAAACTATCCGACATATGACAAAGAGATGTATGCATTGATTAGGGTATTAAAAACTTGGCAACACTATCTTTGGCCAAAAGAGTTTGTGATTCACATTGATCATGAATCTTTAAAGCATTTGAAGGGTCAACACAAGCTAAATAAACGACATGCCAAATGGGTGGAGTTTATTGAAACATTTCCTTATGTGATTAAGTACAAAAAAGGTAAGGAAAACATTGTGGCCGATGCATTGTCTTGAAGGAATACTTTACTTTCTACTTTAGATGCAAAATTGCTTGGTTTTGAATATATAAAAGAGTTGTATGTTGATGATTCCAATTTTAGTAATGTATTCAATGCATGTGAGAAAGTGTCATTTGGTAAGTTCTTCAGGCATAATGGATTTTTGTTTAGAGAAAATAAATTGTGTGTGCTTAAATGTTCATTACGTGACTTGCTTATTAGATAAGCTCATGGAATTGATTTGATGGGGCATTTTGGCATATCCAAGACTTTGAGTGTTTTACATGAACATTTCTTTTGGCCTCATATGAAACGTGATGTAGAACGGATATGTGAAAAGTGTATCATTTGTAGACAAGCTAAGTCTACAACTAAGCCTCATAGGTTATATACTCCTTTGTCTATACTTAGTGAACCTTGGATGGACATATCTATGGATTTTGTGTTAGACTTACCTAGGTCAAAAATGGGACATGATTCTATATATGTGGTTGTTGATAGGTTTTCTAAATTGACACATTTCATACCATGTTATTAAACTAATGATGCATCATATATTGCTGATTTGTTTTTCAAAGAAATTGTGAGTTTGCATGGCATGCCTAGGAGTATTGTGTCTGAAAGAGATGCAAAATTCTTAAACTATTTTTGGAAGACTTTGTGGGGTAAGTTAGGGACAAAACTTTTATTTTCTACTACTTGTCACCCACAAACTGACGGTCAAACTGAAGTAGTTAATATGACTTTATCTACTTTGTTACGTGCCATAATACAAAATAATTTGAAATCATAGGAAGAATGTTTGCCACATGTTGAATTTGCATATAATAGGAGCATACATTCTCAACTAAGTTTTCGCCTTTTGAAATTGTGTATGGGTTTAATCCATTAACTCCGTTTGATTTAACTCCTTTACCTATGGCTGAGCATGTTAACTTAGATGGAAAGAAGAAAGCTGAATTTGTTAGGTAGATTCATGAAAAAGCTCGACAAAACATTGAGAGAAAAACTAAGCAATATGTCAAACAAGCCAAAAAAGGGCACAAGAAAGTTGTACTTGAACCCGATGATTGGGTTTAGTTGCATATGAGGAAGGAAATGTTTCCATCTCAAAGGTATTCTAAATTACTTCCAAGAGGGGATGGTCCATTTCAAGTTATTGAAATGATCAATGATAATGCCTACAAACTAGATTTTCTAGGTGACTATAATGTTAGAGTAACTTTTAATGTTTTTTACTTGTCTCCTTTTGATGTCGGTGATGATTTGAGGACAAATCTTTTTCAAGAGGAGGGGAATGATGAGATCATGGCTAGGGATAACAAACATAAATGGAATGCGGATCCGCTACAAGTCTCAGTTGGACCTATCACAAGAACTCGGTTTAAAATATTCAAAGAACCACTCAATGGACTAATTCTAGAGGTTTATCAAGGAGAAAACTGCAAGACTACTAAAGAAGAGTCAAGACTGATCCATATCATTAAAATCTACTTGACTACGTTTTTTCCTAATTTATTTATTAGTAGTGTTTTTAATTTGACTAAAAAAGATTCCTATTTGATAGTTTCTAAAACAATTTCATATTTTTAACTTTTCTAACCCTATAGGAGTTACCTATGTAGTTTTCCCTGTTAGTCTAGGTTATTGACCTAATGATGTGAGCACGACTAGCAAATGGAAATGGAATGCAGACCTGTCATAAGAGCTCGGGTTAAAAGATTCAAAGCAAAATTTAATAGTTTTAGTCTAGAGCTCTATCAAGGAGATACATGCATTACAACAAAAGAATACCCCAAAATTGGTGCATGTCATTAAAACTCACTTAAATATGGGTCAAGATCAGCCAATCTGAATATGGATCTAAAGTACAAGAAAATTGAAGGCTACAAACTGAATATAGGCCCAAAATAATGTATTTATTTAATGGCATAATTTAAGCTACACTTTTTCTGATTTATTTGCTTTTAGTATTTTGTTTATTTGATAGGAAAGTTTCCTATTTGGATTTTTCCTTGCACTATAGGAGTTTTCTATTTGATATTTTCTAGAACAGTTTCCGATTTCTAATTTTCCTTGTCCTATAGGAGTTTCCTATATAGTTTTCCTTGTTAGTTTAGGTTATTGGCCTATAAATAGGCATGTATGCTCATAAACAATTCAGTTGATCATTTATAATATTGAGAAGGTTTCTCTTTGATTCTTTAAACAACTTTTCTGAACTTATCAAGATTTATCTTGTGGCGTTCAAACAAGACTTATCACTCACAATCTTTTTCCTCTTTCTTGAGTGTGACGTCTGTAATATTTCTTATACCTTTGATTCTTATCTCTTTATAGATAATGGGTCAAGGTCATTTTTCTTTAATTTATTTTTGTTATAAATCTGATTAGAACACGATCCTTCTAATTAGATCCCATATTGATTTCGGGTCTCACTACTCTTGGTGAGGTTCCTATCAGAGGTTCACATAATTTGGTATCAGAGCTTAAGTTCTAAATCAGGTTTGATCTATCCTATTTGTTTTCTTATTCTTATTCCATCTTACTATCTTGTATATTTTTCTCTGTGTTCTTCGTTCTTCTTATCTTCCAATTTTCGTTTTATTTCTAGTGTTCTTAGTTCAAGTGCATATTTGAACAAAAAAAGAAAAAAATCAGAATTAAAAAAAAATGAAGTGCAGAATTCTAAAAAAAAAATTAGAACCAACTATTGTTGAAATTCAAGTTTCCACCTAGATTTTGCATTTTGATCTTAAAAAAAAGTGATCAAGTAATTCTAATTGCATCAATTCTTTTTTTTCCTTGCTTTGATATTTGGTTTTCTTATTTTGATTATTTTTCCTATCTCAATTGTTAATTATGTGAACCCCTGATATAAACCTCACCAAGAATAGTGAGACTCGCAATCAATATAGGATACGATTGGAAGGATCGTGTTCTAATCAGATTTATAACAAAAATAAATAATAATAAATGACCTTTACCCATTATCTATAAAGAGATAAGAACCAAAGGTATAAGAAATATTGCAGACGCCACACTCAAGAAAGAGGAAGAAGATTGTGAGTGATAAGTCTTGTTTGAACGCCACAAGATAAATCTTGATAAGTTCAGAAAAGTTTATTTGACTAGGAAAGTTTTCTATTTGATAGTTTCTAGAAGAGTTTCCTACTTGTATTTTTTCTTGCCCTATAGGAGTTTCCTATTTGATAGTTTTTAGAATAGTTTCCGATTTCTAATTTTTCTTGTCCTATAGGAGTTTCCTATATAGTTTTCCTTGTTAGTTTAGGTTATTGGCCTATAAATAAGCATGTATGCTCATGAACAATTCAGTTGATCATTTATAATATTGAGAGGGTTTCTCTTTGGTTCTTTAAAGATATTCTCCACTTTTCCTCCCCTCCTTTCATGTGAGATCAAGAGGGATGCATAACTCTTAACAATTTATTCAAACTTCATCAAACTCGTTAAAAAGAAAAATTGCATCTATCGGATTGATTCAAATTAATGGTGTCACGCCTCTAATTTTAAGATACGTAAAATACATACTTTACGAACATAAATTTTTTATAACATATATAATATACTATTTTATAGATAGGTATTTAAATGTATATACAATATATAAATTAAGTCTATAAACATCAAAATATAGCATAAACAAAGAGTCTATCCATGATGTTCAAAGTATACTCTACAGTACAAGTACAATATAATCAAAATTTACAAACTCTAAAAACAAAGTAGACTCACTCAGAGATCATGTTGTCTAACTAGTCAACTATCTGAAGAGAAATGACTAAATTCTATATTTTTATATAAAAAAATATAAAAATATCATGTAGTGAGTTTGACAACTCAATAAACAGATAATACCTCCTATGACCTCTTAAGTCAACATATGAATGTAATCATATTTTAAAATTTGTCACATAGGAAATACAGTTCGAAAGTACATCTATATAGGATCCGTATTTCAAACATTTTTAAAACAAACAATATTCAAATATCGAAAACCATACACTATACCGTTGATCATTAAACAAATGTTGTTATACATCAAAATATTTCACATGAAAGCATTAGGAAGATCTCATATCCAAACCACCATATTAGAGTTTAGGTCCTTCCGTACTTTGGTGGTGTAGGATTTGTCTAAACTTAGTATCCCGCTGAAATTTGTCCTACCACTATTTAAAAAGACACACGAAAAGACTCTAATATGGGTATTTTTCAAGCACACAGTAAGGGAAACAAGTCACATATCATATAGTTGGCTTCTCATCTAAATAGGAGGCATTCCGCTCTTCATCACATATCATATCCTGTGTGTTGGCCGTCACACGAGACTAGCACCACCCCTGTTAGCTGAGATATCAAAGTGCACAAGAGATAACATTATCTGTTGTTAGCAAAAAGTGTTTCTAATAGGATTTCTCTACATAAATTATCATTTATATATATGCCATGTCATTTCAATCAGAGCTTTCAGTATATTATAAAATTTCACTCTCAGTATAACTCATCAATCAAACTTTTCAATCAAAGTTCATCACATATACATGTTCTTTTTTCAAGACAATCTTATAACTTTACAAATCAATAACACGTGCATAAAATATTCATTTTCTACACTGTTGAGAAATGTATGCAAAATCACATGTTTAATGGCTTTAAAATTATTATACAAAATCATACTATTTTTGAACAATATGCTAGTTAGCAAATAAATCAAGTAATTTAATCTATTTCAGAGACATGTAACAATATAAATAACTTGTAAAAAAAGTCAATTACACATTTAAAATTCAATAAGAGTATAAGGTAAATCATATAAAGAATTATCTATTTACAGAGTAAGGCTTCAGATTAGACAGTTTTAAAATGTACTTTTTCAATTCACATTTGACTAAATAGGCATAAAAAATATGTTTGAAAGGTTCAAAAATTTTAAAAATGACTATAGAAACTTAGTCAATGCTAGTCACTGTTCATGACCGAAAAATACTGTTCACACCGACGAAATGACTACTTAATACTATTCACATTACTGTTTGGACACTATTCACAATTATTGTTTGCTAAAGAAAAATTTACAAAATTAGAGCACTAAATCACGTTGTTTGACTGTGAAATTTATCATACAACCAATATTTTATATCCTTAATAAAACTCTTAACTTGAAAGCTCGAAAAACCATAAAAAATCCAGTTTTTAGAAAACATTACCTATGCGTTACTATTTACAATTTTCGACGAGTTTCTGGTGAACTTCCGACAAAATTGATTGGTGGATTTTGTAACTTTCATTGCTACGAGTCCAACGATATCTCTAGTATCTCAATTGAATGTCTAGAATAAGAAAAATTTAAAAAAAAAATATAGAGGTTAGAGAGAGAAAATAAATAGAAAAAACTCATTTTTATTGCCTGTCGTGCTGTGCTCTTAAAATAAAATAAAAAATTTATTTAAAGTTAGATATAATTGTTTTAAACAAAATAAAAATATTTTAATTAAAATAATATTTATTTTTAGTAAAGCATACATAATTATTTAAAAAAATATTTGTTTATAATAAAAAAAAATATTTTTTTTAAAATTACGAAATAGTACAAATGGGTTCAAACACATTGTATTTTATTAAAAATTGAGTTCATATAGTTAGGTTGGATACAGTTTTTAGCACAAACTCAAATTTGACCCTGTCCAATTTATCTATTTCATAAAGCTTCCCTATCACACTATTCTAATATAACTTGATCGATTTGACATAATTTAATTTTTTAAAATAATTTAAAATTTCAATTTGACAAATGTTAATTTTTTTAACTTAAATATTATTTGATCAGATTGAATAATTCAATCAAACTCAACCGATGATTATTCCTAATGAAATCCCACCATTTAAGACTTAAAAAGGCCAGGGCCTGTATTTGGACATTAAATTAAATATTACGAAGAAAACCATGAAATAAACAATAACAACAAAAGAAACACAACAAACTTCTTTTATTTTGTTTTTGTTTTTAAAAATTATTTTTAAATACTATATTTAAAAATAGTTTTGCAAAAAAAATATAAAAAAAAAAATTGTTTCGTAAATTATTTTAAAAACATGTTATTTTTTGAACAAAAACAACTCTCTCTCTTTTTTATTTTTTTATTTTAAAAAATGTTTTCAAAAATTATTTCTAAACCAAATTCTCAAATAATTTTTTTTGTCATGAAAAAATGTAAAAACATAATACTATTTTTAAAAACAGTTTTCTGGTTTCATGACCTAGAATCAGAAAGAGACTTCTTAGAATAAATCAACACAATATATCCAAATTCCCCATAGGAATCTTAGCTTCATTGATTAATTAGAACCAAGCAAGGTTACTTCAGAATCTTTAATTATTCTTGGCGTAGTCTATCCATGGAACGGTGTTTTGTTGCTATATGATAATTGTAATTATACAATAGAAATGAGTGTTTTCATCTTCTGTTTGAAAGTGATTATTTATTTTTTCTAACAATTTTTTTTATTAAGTGGTGTTTTGTTGCTATATGAAAATTTTCTTCGATAATGTAAGCAGCTACCGGTAGTTTATGAAGCTTTCTCATAACACCCATTTTAGCTTCAACATCCACACTGTGATGGGCACTGGGGAAGAAAAGGGAAGAAAGGAAGCTCCCAAAACATGGCAGACATGGCGGGAAGGTAAGACTGAAATACTTCACTTCTGCTTCTGATTTTCTTTTTCTTTTCTTATTTTATGCTCTTCTTGTTTTTCCTTCATATAATGGAATTCGTATAGTATAAATGCCTTGAACTTGGCAAATATGAGTGTGAGGTCGAGAAGAGATTCTAGATAAATTATAATAATATTAAAATAATATACTTTTATTATTATTTTGTTAAAAATGTAGTGATAAATGATTTATTCTGTCAATAGGAGAATATAAGTTTAGTTTTATAATGTTAATAACACTTGGAAATATAATAAGAAAAAAGATTGTTGAGAGCTGTTTATGCTCTTGGCTTAGGTTTCAGTGTAAAAAGTAAAATAGAAAAACAAAAAGAAAGTTTTAGTGGGTTCTTGAGAATTGGAGGTTGCTTTGACAAAGGTGGAGAATTAATGGTCCAAATTAACATTTAATTGAGGATTAATGTGATCCCTCGAGAATGCATTAATAATCACAAAGTAGATCTTTATTATTTTTAGTCAAACCAAAAAATTAGTGCTTCATAAAGTTAAGGTGATAGTGATTATCAAGGTGTGATGTGTGGTTAATTAATCTCATATTGTAAGCTTAAATCTTAAATTTATTATTTTTTAAAATTATGCCATGAAACAATTTCTTATAAATCTCATATTTTTTACTCAACTGCACCGAATTATAATAATAATAATAAATTATTGTTTTAGTTCTATATATATATAATTTTTCAAAATTTCACATTCCCATTTAAGTTTTATAAGATTACTCATTATTAAAAAAATATTCATTTTAATTCAATTAATATGTATTTAATATATTTATTTTACTGACCAAATTAAGAATTTATTAAAATCACATCCTCACTATAAATTGTGTAAGTTTTTTGTTATGAAAGATAAGAAAATTTATTAAATATATTAACAGAATTAATATAAATATCTTTTAAAGACAAGATAATTACTGAAAAACTGAGATGAAAAAGTAAAATTTTAAAAATTTAATTAAAAAATTGTGTCTATTATAAACATCAAAACAATAACTCACTTGATAAATAATAATAATGGTTGGTCAATAGTGATAAAAATTTCAATTATAGTCAATAATAATATAAAAATTGGAGTTTTTGGGTAAAAAATTTGGAATTTAATTTTAAATGAGTAAACTAATGTAATTTTTTTCTTTTAATAAAGATAATTTATAATACTAATACACCCAAATTCATAATATAATGTTCATTCCCTTTATTTTATTCTTCATTTATTGTTATTATTTTTGTATTCTAAACATAAATTTTTTTTCTTTTTTCTTTTCTATTTTCTGTTTTCTTTGACCATGTAAGCTAAATCTGAAAATCAATTTTGAATGAGAAATTTACAATTAATTTCCGTCTGCAAAAAATTAATAATTCAAATTAATTATGGATGAATATTTAAATATAGTAAAAATAAGTTTCACTTTAAAATGTATTAATATATTTACATATTTATTAATAATTAATTTAATTTATTGCTTTATAATAAATTGAGTGTGTCAAATAATTTTTTATGTTGAAAATCATTTTCATAAGAGGAATTTGAGTTCCATTTTTTCAAAGAGAATGTGAAAGTAAAACTTTAAATGTATCATGTTGATATAACAGAGTGCATCTTAAAGTTTTTTGTAGAGAAAACTTTAATTTAGATAAAATCTGAAAGTACTCTTTGATGATGATAATTTTTATTTTTAACGAACTTAAATATCTACAAAATAAGAATATATTAATATTGTGACAGAGATTCGACGATCAAATTAATTTTCTGAATATGAAAGAAAATTAAAAAGTAAGAAGATAAATATAATAATTTTAATTATTTAATCTTGTCAAATAATTAATAGGTTCAAAATCTGAATTATTATCCTTTATTATAATAAAAAAAATTAACGTTTGTGGAAAAACTTTTTGAATCGTACACTTCCGAATCCGAAACATTCCAGATCGTTCCTTTTTGTCCTGCCATAATTATAAAGTTAAGCTAAAATTTTAAATAAACTCATCAGACAAAAAGTGGTGGGATTCATGGGATCAAGATTCCCCAAACACTTTGGCTGGTTCTGCTTTCTGCATTTGCTTCCCGTCGAAGTCATAGTTGGGTCGACAAAGCTCTTGGTCTTGGCAACTATGGATGGTACATGTTCATAATCACAAAGCTTAATTATATCCCAAACAGAGATTTGCCAAAGGCGAAGATCTGCTTTCCCAACTCTTAATTCCTCGTTCATTGCATCAATACTTTTTATTTTTTAATTTGTTTGTTTGACTTCGAACAGAACTCGACCTTGAAACTAAAATTTTTTGGAGGTGTTTGATCGAGAACTTTTTTAAAATTAAATTTTTATATTTAATTTTTAAATTTTAACACATAATTTTTTAAAAATATATATTCCTGATAATAATTTTTTAGATAGATTCTCGCGTGAGAATTTTTTTAAAATATAAAAAAAAAATATTTTCTATTATTTTAATTTTTTTTCATTCTTTTCTTTCATTTATTTTTCTCATTTTTCTCTCTTATTTTAATATAAGTAAAAAAAAATTAAAAAAAATTATTATAACTAAATATAATAATAAAAAATTTACTGATAAATATTTAAAATCAACTAAATATATTTTATACATTTTCAGTAATTAATATTTTTAAGAAACATATTTTTTTAAAAATATAATTTTTAAAAATAAAAAATTTTACCACGTATCAAATATCTCTTTAAAGATAACTCTATTGTTATCAATCCAATTGACTCGTTAGTATTGAAGTATGATTCAATTAAAAAATTTAAATAGATAAAATAATGATTATTCAAATATATAAATAACTGAGATTTAAATAACTAAATTAAAATAATTAAAAATATTATTCTCTAAATTAAAATAAAATAATTAAAGTAGAAATAATAGAAAATCTACATCAATATAATTTAATCATCATAATTCATAACTCAAACACCAAGGACTTGGAAAGAGTTTGATTATAAACAGAAAATATGTGTGAAAGAGATAATTTCAGTATTTTGAATAGAAATTCATATCACTTTAAAAAAGACGCCAAAAACTTATAGATTACAACCACCAAAGCATAAACAAAAAGAGTTTAAAGTGAAATTTTTAAGTGAATCAAAATAACTGATCAACTCTCTCTTTCTGCTTTCAAGGGGCCACTATGTCTCTCCTTTAGCAACTGAGCTAGCTGCACCAAGTGGCAAATCCATGTTTTATACACTATTTTATGTTCCATCATCAAACGGAAAAACCCTAATTCCCCTCCTCGCCTTGTTAGTGTCAATCCCAAGATTACAAATCAGCAGCCTTTATTCATTCAGAGTTTTGATGAACCTGGACTCAATTCTCGGTCCCCATCATGTAACGCCCCTTCAGGATAATGATCGTGGTGTGTTTGGTATAAATACATGCTTAGAAAGCTCATTTTCTTCTTTTCCTTTTGGTTATTGCTTTGACTCTTCTCTCTACGCCAACTACAATATCAAACAACATTCAATGAGAAAGGAAAATCAAAATTAGATTTGTCTCCTCTAACATAATATTTTTTTTTTTGGAAATTTTGGTTAAGGATAATCAAAGTTATAATTGTTAGTAGAAAACTTCGTTTTTTTTTTAAATTTTGTAATTTGAATATTTTATTTATCTGTTTTATTGCACTTTGTCTCTTTATGCTTATAATTTTAACAATATTTATATAAAATTATTAAAATATTTTTTCATTTGCTGAATACTTCATTATGTGATCCTTTTTATAGAAAGAGTACTTTGATAATTTCACCTATCTACATTAAAGTTAATTAATGTCTAATTTAGAAAATGGACAGTAAAGTGTAATGAAGTAGATAAATTACAAGATCAATTGCAAAATTTAATAAATCAGGAAAAAAATTGTAATTTGATGCAAAAATCAAGGCTTAAAAAATTTCTCAGAAACATTTTATAACTATTAGTGCAAAGAACTAATTAAAACTTATTAAAATGGGCATGCCAATAGACTTCATTATAAAAATAAAATAAAAAATAGAGTTTTCATTAGTTCCTTAAAAAGTCATATATTGCAAGATGTCTAGACACAGTTCTATTTCTTTGTTTGGTAAGAATGAAAGGTATTTTCATGAATATTGAAGTGAGATTAATTCTTTTTGAACTTTGGAATGTTAACTCTTTTTACAATATATCTCTTAAGATTCAAATCTTAAGTTATTTTTTGAGGTAAAAAATCAATTATTACTAAGACTAACTAATTGTGAATCACAATTCTATATCTTTAATTTACATAAACACTCATAATTTTATTTTTTGATAAATAAAAATTTAGGTGAGTTGAATTTGAGGATTCACCAGAATCAGAGTAAACTTTCTGACTCAAAGAGTACTTACAGAAATACTTACAAATTACTTATTAACAAAGTCTTTATATTGGCAACGAAATTCAAATTTATATCTTTGTAAAATATGAATCGTATTTTTATCAGTTGGACTAATTTTCGTTGGCTCAAGTGTCATAATTCTAAACATAAGGAAACTTGATGGATGTGGTCAACTTTTAATCAGTCAATACATTCAAGTGGGTTTCGCTTGCTCCTTAGTTAGTACAAGAATTAAATATTAGGACATTTTACCTAACTTGTTCACTTCATTTGACGATGGACTTGCACTAATGAATAAAATTATAATTTAAATCCTCCATATATAGAAGTGAAGCCTGCTTGTAGAAGTATATCACATCTGACATTGCCAACACGTCCCCATATCTTTCACTATATATATAAGCAATAGTTTCGACCATAAAATAGGCAACTTCGTTGGTTCCCTGCTGCTCTATCTTCAGGTATTTTCACTCTCTTTTCATTCATCCTATTCGGTGGTGACAACACATGATTTGGCATTTTTGTGTACGAGCCGTTGTTTAAAATATTTATATTTAATATACTAGTACCAAAAATATTTGATTTTATTTAAAATATCTAGACATCATATGATATATTAAGATCTTTTAAAGTTCTGAAATTTAAAAAAGAAAAGACGTATAGTTTGTGATATTTATATTTGAATAAAAAATATTACTTATTTATTAAATATTAATTTTATCAAATTATGTATTTTTCTTTTAACTTTAGTTTATAAAGCACATTTTAGAGAATTTAAATTCATCATCATATGACAATAATACTTTAGATATATATTATCTGGTTTTCATTATTTTTAACTTTGTCAACTTTTGTGAAATATCATTTATATTATTTTTTATAACAATTTTTAATTATTATATTAAAAATAAAATTTTAAATATCGTAATATCTTATAATATAATATTTAAAATATCATAAAATCTTATATGAGAATACACCAAATATTTTTTATAATTTCATCAGTCAATATTCATCACAGAGACTCCACGTTAAAGTTGTACTTTTTTAAAGTTAACTTTCATTGATTTATTAGTATAGTCTATAGATAACATAGTAGGAAGAGCTTGTAGAAAAAAAATCCAAATTTCACACAATGAAATGAGATTCTTCTTGTATAATCTCAACTACTCACAAATCAACAACAAAAAAGTATTACTTTAATATAATAAATAGACTATCGGCTGAGTTTCCTTAAAAATGTGGTCACTGTGCAACTTTACATGAAGTTGACTGAGAAATAGGAAGTCTACCAATGTAAATCCACTTTAATTTCTCGATAATTCTTTTTGATTTTTCAGGCTATTACTAGAAGTAGAGATCTCAAGGCTTAATGAGTCAGCGTGTTGGTGACCAGCTTGGAGCGAAGGCAATGGAGGAAATAAGGAGTGGAGCTTCTTCGGGTCGCCACGGAGATCACACTTTGCCTTGTATTCACAAAGTGGGAGCTCCTCCTAAGCAAAATCTTGTGAAAGAGATTAAAGATGCAGTGAAGGAAACTTTCTTCTCCGACAACCCCTTAGGCCAGTTCAAAGACCAACCGGGATCAAGAAAGCTCGTTCTTGGGCTTCGAGCAGTTTTCCCAATTCTTGAATGGGGAAGAGACTACAATCTTGGCAAATTCAAAGGTGATCTTGTTTCTGGACTTACCATTGCAAGTCTCTGCATTCCTCAGGTAATTGGAGTGGATTTGAACCATTATATATATATATATATACATATATATGACGGAATAGAGATCGGAATGTTCAATTGGATTCAACTCACATCTTATTGCAGGATATTGCATATGCAAAGCTTGCTAATTTGGATCCCCAGTATGGACTCTGTGAGTAATTTGTTTATTTTTTAAGTTATAAATTGCCACACTTTGAAAAGAAAAAAGTTGGGTTGAATTTTAAATAACTCACACTAAATTTGTTAGAAATACAAATAAAATACAAGTCTATTTATTTTATATTAAAATTTTATTTAATTCTAAAAAAAACATCAAAAATTAAATGTCTGATAATCGAATTATAAAAATTTAGATATCATATTAAATAATATTTAAATTTAAAAACTTAAAATTGAGTGAAACAATCTTTTACTTTGAACATAATATTAAATATAATACTATATTTAAATTATAAATAAATATTTAAAATTTTATTATGTTACAAAATTCATATAAACTTTGTGAGATTTTTTTTTATTTTTTCAGATTAATTATTTTGATTTGGCTAATTTGCACGAATGTGTGCAGACACCAGCTTTGTGGCTCCACTAGTATATGCTTTCATGGGCAGCTCTAGAGACATAGCGATAGGACCAGTTGCCGTGGTGTCCCTGTTGCTGGGGAGCATGCTGACGGACGAGATTAGTGACTACAAGAATCATGATTACCTGCGACTTGCTTTCACGGCCACCTTCTTTGCTGGAATCACTCAAATGACACTTGGTGTTTTCAGGTATACGTGTCACTCTTATATTGGTAAATTTGATTTTTTGAATTTATAATTTTATTAATTTTTATAAAATACTAATTATATCATTTTCATTATCATATCAAATATGAGCTTTCCATTGGCTGTAAAAAAGAATTAATGATAATAATAAAAATAAATTATACGTTGCGTTAATTGCAGGCTTGGTTTCTTGATTGACTTCCTATCTCATGCTGCCATTGTGGGATTCATGGCCGGAGCTGCCATAACTATTGCTCTGCAACAGCTGAAGGGTCTACTGGGTATAAGCAATTTCACTAAGAAGACTGATATTGTTTCTGTCATGGATTCTGTTTTGAGTTCAGCACACCATGGGGTACCTTAATCTTTCATTTCTCACTAGCATATATTAATAATTTAATTTTTAAATTTTTTTAAATACATGCGTTAATTAATAAAAATATTAAATTTGTTATGCATTAATTTTTATACTAATAAATAATTCAATGAATTAATTTATGTACTCTAAAAAAGATTAAAAAAAACATGAAAAGGGAGAGAATGTTTGATTTAAACATTTCTTTTTATTTATATTTAAAATAATTTTTTTTCCATTTTTCCACCTTCGTATTTACATCTAATTTTTTTTAATATATTAATTTTTACTATTGATTCTTTATTTTATTTGTCCCTGTCGCATATAATCTCTTACAATTTAAATTAGATATTAGCTTTAATTATAATTATATAAATTACTATAATAACATTCTCATAAAAAAAGAAGAAGACAAAATGAGGTATTAAGTAACGAAAAAATATTTTAATAATTTTATATAATTAATGTTAAAATTATTATTTAATTTAAAAAATAGAAAATTAGATATAATCAGACAAATAAATTAGAGATTAAATAGTAAAAATTAATAAATTAAGAAAAAATTGCAATTGAATACAAACCACCCGATGAAAAAAAACATAATTTCGCCTTTACCCAAATATGCCCAGGAACCAGAAGCAAAATCACAAACTCACATTTGCTGTATAATATTGTGTGCTTACAGTGGAACTGGCAGACTATAGTGATAGGAGTATCATTCTTGGCCTTCCTTCTTACAACCAAGTCTATGGTAAGTAAGAATTCCATTCGCGGTGGCACTTTTCTTTCCTTTTATAAATTCTTACGTTCAAATTCTCTTAAATTGTTTGTTCTCTTGTATACATACAATGAAACACAGGCTAAAAAGAACGAGAAATTCTTCTGGTTATCTGCAATTGCTCCCTTGACCTCTGTTGTATTGTCTACCATTTTCGTGTACGTTACTCGGGCCGATAAAAAAGGCGTTTCAATTGTAAGTATGCTTATTTGATCCTACTTCACAAAAAAAAAAAAAAAGATTTTTCGTTGTTGTTGTGAACATGAAGTAAAAATTATCTTAAATATTTAAAAAACGTTGTTGTAAGATTTAGCTAATGTTAAATTGCTTTTTTATTACAACACTTTCAAAAAAGAAAAAGAAAATTATATTTTTTTATAGTAACTTTTGTATAAAATTATAATTTTTGTAATTGATCTCTTAATTTATATATTTTATTACATTTTATTCAAAATACTTTTAATTTTTCTTGATACTTCATTTTGTCATTTTCTTAAAAAGAGTATTTTGATAATTTCACATAATTACAATTAAAACTAACTTCTAATTTAAAGAATAGAAAATGAAGTGCAATAAAATAGATAAATTAAGTAGTTAATTGTAAAAATTAATAAATCATAAAAACTGTAATTGAAAGAAAATATTAGAGTTAAAAAAAATCAAAGTTTTTCACACCAAAAAAATAAAAAATAAAAAAGCAGACATTTTGCAGCAGAGCTAAACAGAACACAAGTGGCATATATACAGAGATTTTTTTTATTAAAGTTTAAAGTCTTTAAATCTCATCAATGTAAGCTATTTCAGGTGAAGCACATAGAAAGGGGAATAAACCCAACATCTGCTACTGAAATTTTCTTCGGTGGAAAATACCTTGGCCCAGGTATTCGGATTGGTGTGGTATCTGGTATAATCGCCCTCACGGTAAGAAAATTTTCCACATAAATTTTTAGAATAAAATAATAATTTAATTTATAAATTTATATATCTATTTAATTTTAATCTTTAAATTTTTTTTAACTACACGAGTTAATATCTAAAAATATCAAACTCATTATTATTCATAAAATAACTAATATGTAAGGAGTTAATAATTTCATAAATAAATTTGTACAATAAAAAAATTAAAAATTAATTCTAAATAAATATATAAATTTAGAAATCAAAATATTAATTCATTCTAAATTTATATATTTTAGCTATATTTATTTTGAAACACTCTAAAACCAAAATTTCTGAACTGTAGGAAGCTATAGCAATTGGGAGAACTTTTGCTGCCATGAAAGACTATTCACTGGATGGTAACAAAGAAATGGTGGCAATGGGAACCATGAATGTTATTGGCTCACTCACTTCTTGCTATGTAGCTACAGGTATATAAGGGCAAAGTAAATGCTCCCTAATTTCTAACAATATCCTTTCTGAGTCTCTAATATTGAAGAAATTCTAGATCAGTTTGTGATTATACTTGATTCAATTTAGTGGGCTTAGGCCCATGTTTAATATTTGGGTTAATTAACTTAAATTTAAGCCCAATTAGCTGACCCAACAACATAATTTACTTATTTATTCATTTTCTAAATTTTGTATTATATACATATTTTTCTGTTATTATTTAAATTTTTCTTTTACCATATCTCTTTTTTTTTCATATTTCATTCTATAAATCAAACTTGAAAAAAAATGTGACTGCTTGGGACAAAAAAATTTATATATTAAGATGATACTAAATTTACTTAAAATTATTTTTTTATTTTTTCATTTTAAAAATGATTTTTTTAATGTTGGGAAACATTGAGAAAAATGATTTTTTTATACGAATAAATATGGGTCTAGCATTTGATTATTACTTGTTTTTTAACAATGCTTTAATTAAGCTAAATTCAAATTGAACATAATCTTAAAATCCAGCTCGGCCCGGCTCGGCCCATTAACAAATACAATTGTGATCTTTATGTTATGCTGTCGCAGGGTCTTTTTCCCGGTCAGCGGTGAACTACATGGCAGGGTGTAGCAGTGCGGTATCAAACATAGTTATGTCCGTGGTTGTGCTATTAACTCTGGAACTCATTACGCCACTATTCAAGTTCACCCCAAATGCCGTGCTTGCTTCAATCATAATTGCTGCTGTGGTAGGCCTCGTGGACATAGAAGCAGCTGTTCTCCTTTGGAAGATCGACAAATTTGATTTTGTAGCCTGCATGGGAGCCTTCTTCGGTGTCATCTTCAAAAATGTTGAGATTGGCCTTCTCATTGCGGTATATACAAATTAAAACCACAATTTCAAACATGTTTGAAAACGCATTTTTTTTTTAATTTTTAGATAGAGAAGTGACAAAAATAGAGAGCATATATAGACGATCTTCTCTTTATCTTCTTGTTATGCCTCTTCACTCCGAGACAATCTTAAGAGCGATGTATTTTGTAACCCTTGGCAGGTGGTAATATCTTTTGCCAAAATTCTTTTGCAAGTAACGAGGCCAAGGACTGCAGTACTTGGGAGGATTCCAGGGACCAGTGTTTTCAGGAACATCCAGCAATACCCTAAAGCAACACTGGTTCCTGGCATGCTCATTATCAGAGTTGACTCTGCTATCTACTTCTCAAACTCCAATTATATCAAGGAGAGGTATTTTTTATTATTTGCAAAAATTAAATTGCATTAAGTTAGTCACTAATTTTTTCTAAAGTTTGGTTAAATTACTCGGTTCTTTTCTTGTTTCAGAAACTGTACATAAACTTTGTTTTGTTTCGAATTACATTTTGCAGGATTCTGAGATGGCTGGCCGATGAAGATGCACGGAAGAAAGAAAGCGATTTACCCAGAATACAATACCTCGTAGTTGAAATGTCACGTAAGGCTTTCTATTGAAATTTTTAGTCCATTTTTTGTTTCAATTAATTATATATTTGATGAAGAAATTTAATATTCATGGAATTACATATATTCTTGCAGCTGTGACTGACATTGACACCAGCGGCATCCATGCCTTCGAAGAGTTATATAAGAGCCTTCAGAAAAGAGAGGTCCAGGTATTACACATGATCACAAATTCAACCTGTTGCATCTTCTAAAGTATTTTTTTTTTTTAAATTTTATTTCAATTCAAAAATTTAAACAATTAAATTATGAATTATTTTATTAAAATATATTTTTTACACAAAAATCATTTGAATATAAAGTGTGTACAAAATACAAACTCATTATATTTTTTTATTAAAACTTAATTTTTAATTAAGAAAATAGAGTTAACAACAAAATCAAACTTTTGCGTTCTGACCATGCACTTAGCCAATTGATATTATGTTAAGAATTATTTTAACTAAAAAATTTAAACTATTGAATGAAGATATATAAATAATTTTATTATAATATTTACATAAACAATAATTTTTAAAAAAATTGATTTTTTTAACAAAAAGACTTTTACTCAATTAAAAATTACAAATATTATCTAATATCATCCTTTTATATATTTTCAGTAATTTAAAAATAAATAAAAAATTTGAAAAATTAATTAAACAATAATGACGCTGATGAAAATGTTTATTAAATAATTTAATCAAACACTGATTTTTTTTTGAGAAATTGATGTTTAAAAAAAAAATGTATATGGTGTACGTTTTGACAGCTGGTGTTGGCAAACCCTGGGCCAGTAGTAATGGAGAAGCTGCATGCATCCAAGTTCAGAGATTTAATTGGGGAAGACAAGATATTTCTTTCAGTGGCCGATGCTGTTTCTACCTTTGCCTCCAAGGCTGAAGAACTGGCTTGAGAAGTTCCAGTTTTAGCATTTTACTAAAGAAAAATAAAAAAAAAAACTCTTTTTGCTTTCAGATTTTGTGTTTATCTTACTTGGTAGAAGTCAATCCTTTCTCTACGGTTCAGGAATTCCAAACGGTTACAGAAAAAAAGCCAGATAATTAAAGTAATTAAATTAAATTCACACAACATCCTATTTTTATTTAGAGTAACATACAGTCTATATATGACCCTGTACAATATTATCTATTATTTAAAATTTTATTAGATAATTAAATAATAAAAAATAAATTTTACTAACATTTAAAACCAATTTCGAGTCTTGGCCAGACACAATAAAAAAATGTTAAAAAAAATAAGTTGTTTTATTTATTGTGACTCATGGACCAAATTTGAAGGGCGTTTACTTTGACTACATAAAGTTAGTTTGGGAAGCCACCCTTGGTCCCACCTTATCAACATGGCTAGGTAGGCCCTTTGCCTAATTGGAGTGGTGAGTTACAATTGTTGGCTTCGAAGCACATTTGTTAACCTCGAAATACAATATAATCCATTAAGTTCTTATTTTGTATTTTATAACAATATTCTAAGAATTATGAGTCACCGAATTAAGACTTATAAAACCAAAAAATAAAATCAAATACGTGAATTTAAAAACAACCAGAGTTATTATAATTACTTAATTTTAATTTCTGAATTTTTTTTAAGTATATAAATGAATTTATAAAAATATTAAATTCTTTATATGTTTGTTCTTTCAAAAATTAAAGTGCAAGTAATTTATATTTTTAAAGACTACGTTTAATAATTTAAAAACCAACTCATACATTAACAGACGAGGAGTTCAGTTCTGGTTGCTCATTTTGTGAGCTCTCATAGAACTCCCCCACGAAGATCTCCAATTTTGTGCCATGCGTCTATTAGACCTTCTCTTCAACTCAACCAATTACTGCTTCCACCTTATCCTCCATCTCTCGTCACTACATCCAACACTTAATCGACTTCTCGAGCCTGATAATTTGCAGTCATACTCGGCACGAAGATGGGGATTCGAAAGCGTCTCGTAAGCCGCATTGAGCTGCACCAACATCCTGTTCGACTCCTCCTTCATGGATGCGTCACGGCACACGTCCGGGTGGTACCGAAGGGCCATGGATCTGTAAGCTATCTTGATCTCCTCCATGGTTGCACTTTCGGTGCTGAGAGAGAGCATCTTGTAGAAGTTGTTGTCGTTGTTGTTAATGGCAGTGGCAGAGCACGAAACGGCTGCAACCTTCACGGGGGTAATGAGTTGTCGTTTATTTGAGAGTGGAAGGGAATGAAATAAAGGTTTTGGATTGCTTAAGGTTAACGATGAGGTTAAGGATGAAAGATTCATTCTTGTTTGAGAATATGGGAATGGTGAAAACTGAGAACTATAATAGAAGATTCATCTTCCTTGTGTGTATATATATTTGAGTCAAGGAGGAGCATACATAGAAGATAACTTGAGTAAATGTTTGCTTGATTGAACAAGTTTTGATGAGGATTGTCTTAATTAGCCTCGATTAATTTAATTAGGGAAATGAACTTTCTAGAAAACCAAAGCCCAAGGTATTGAATCATTCCAAGTCAACTCCTTTTCTAAACGGTAAGCTTCTAGATTTTTTTATTAATGAAGGGAGAATATTAAGATGAATCATTAGAATCCTCAGATGCTGTAAGGGAATTATTAATGAAGGGAGAATATTAAGATGAGATAATATTTTATATATAGTGAATAATTTTTTATTTATTTGTAGTGTTGATAAAATTAATTTAAAAAATATTATTATTTTTATATCACAATTTAAATATTATTAATAAATAAAAAATTATTTATCAGTGTTGGAATAAATTTTTTTAAAAGATTATTAATTGAAAGAAAAAGTGAAATTTTTTCTATTAATTGAATTAATTCATATTAACGATCTAGGCGTCAATCTTCTTTATTTATTATTAAACCAAAACCAGCAACACGAAACACTGAAACAAAACCACAAAACCGGAGGCCACCAGAAACAAAGCACCTGGTGACAAGCTTCGGTTCGGCCAACCCCAGCCCAGGCAAAAGGACGACCAATCTCCAGAGAGTCACAGTCAGTAAAATCTGAAGCTTCTGTCACGTGGACGAATTTATTTATTATAAATTTTATATAGTCGGCGTCGGCATTCGGCAATTACGTTTCCATAGGAACTGAGGTAATGCATGACGCAAAGTAATCCAATTCGGAGGAATTTTTTATATAAATTCTGAAACTCCACCGAATCTAATTATACCACAACTTGTTCCTCCTATGACAGGCAAATTTGCAAGTCACTTGTTATAATAAATTAAAATTCTTTTTTTAATCTTTAAAATATAAAAGTAATATTAATATATTTCTTTAAAGAAATTATCTCAATTTACGATTTTTAAAATTTTAATTTTATATTTTATTTTATTTTTATAAAAAAAAAATTTAAGTGATATAACATTTTCAATACTTTTTTTTCATAAAAAAATATCAACAACTAGTGAAATATAAATGTTGTCACCATTTAATAACTAGTAAAAGATGAAACATGCTTAAAAGATTCGTTTAGTTGGATGAAATAAATTTTAACAGAATGTAAAAAAAAAAAAAAAAAAAAGAATAAAATGTCATTATCTTATTTAATATGCGATGAAAAAAAAAAAATATAATATTTTATTATTTAATTAATAGATAAATTAAAAGTTAAGATAAGTAAAATGATTAAATTAATTTTAATATAAATTAGTTAAATTAATTTTTTTAAATAAAAAAATTAAAAAAAAATAGATTTTTTTTTAAATTCTTACAAATTAATCTTTATAAAATATAATTAAATTAATTTTTTTAATAATTAAATTAAATTATTTTAATAAAAAAATATATAATATTAATATTATTTTGTGATGAAATCTTAAATTTTATCTATTATTAAAAGTAGTTTATTTTTTAAATATTTCATAAAATGTTTTATTTTATTAAATTAAACATGAAATCTTATTTTTTATTTTAAATTTTTTTTTAATTCTACCAACCAAGTCCAAAGTGCTAAACGTGACACATCATTAAATAAATTAAACACGGACAACTCAATTAGCAAAAGGTGTGCAGGAGAGATAAAAAGTGCTTTAAAATTTGAACTTTGCAGCTGTAAACTAAAATCTATCTACTTTTTAGAAGACTAAAATAGTGTTTTAGTCATAATAATAAGATTTAATTATACTTTTTGATCACTTTATTTTAAAAATATATTAATTTAATTTATTTATAATTTATAATATAAATTTAATATATTAATTTTAATAAATAAATTTAAATAATTATTTTATTTATTATTTATTCTATCACTAATTTATCACATGTGCATCATTTCTGCATCATTAAATAATATGAATTATGTATAATCAATAAAAAAAATTAATAATAAATTTAACAATTCACACATGATATCATGTATAATCAGTAAAAAAAATGTTAATAATAAATTTAACAATACACATATAATATATATACACAATAGATTAATAGTTGAATAAATAATAAATTTAATAAAATAATTATTTTAATTTATTTGTTAAAATTAAATAGATTAAATTTATATTATAATTTATAAAAGATTAAATTAATTTATTTTTAAAATTAAAGAGATGAAAATTATAATTAAGTTTAATAATAATAATAATAATGAGTGAGTGAATGAAGGAATAAATAATTTCTTTAAAAAACAAACCCGATGCATCATAAAAGAGGTTGAGTCAAATGGAGTCAGACTGACCCGTTCTGAGGATTCTATGTTCCATAAAGAATTGAGAGAATCTAGAAGTGTTGTTGAAATATCGATACGCAATCAAGTAGTCCAATACTGTAATAATAATATATTAGTGTCAATTTATTTTTTTAAATTCTTTTAATTTTAATTTATTATTTCAAAGTTTCTGCATTACTTTCCCTTGTCAATTTAATTTTTATTAATAGATTTGAAAAATTAGTGTAATATCAATATAATTTTTTAATCTCTTTCAAAAAATATTTTCAATTATTTGAATTTATGGTAAGTATTAATTAAATAGAATCATTTAATGACTAATAAAAAAATGTATACCGAAAATATCATGTCACTTGATAACATTTACAATACGTCGCTAAAAAAGCTGAACATCAAGGCGGCAACAACTCTATTAACTGAAACTAAATTAATTAATGAAAATGATATAAAATTGAACTAGAGAGAACAAATTTGAAGGTAGAAACTGAAATTACATTCATTTTTTATAATCAAAATAGTGTTTTGATGATAATAAATAGATTGCTTACATTTATAGAAAACAATATGACTGAATAATTATGTATTTGAAAAAGAAAATGTGAGTTTATTATTTTCATTAATTAATTATGTATTTGATAATAATATACAAATTTTAACATTTATTATAACTCCTTCCCCCATTGTCCACGGAATGAGTTTATTATTTGGAAACCCTTTAATTCTCCCTTAATTATATTTTCTTCCCGTTAAGTTTATAAGATTGTTTTTTTGTTTTTTGTTCTTAACATTAGTATTCCTATACATTTTATAGGATAGGGCTAATTTCGTTGAAAATAATGAAATCATTTATTTCTATAAGTATTTTTATATATAAAGACTCAAATTCAATTCTTGACAAAGTAAAAACATTTCATGAGTATTATAATTTATTATTTTTTATTATCTATCTGATTGAATATTTAAAATTTATACAAACCGCAATATTCTTTTATCTAACTTACAATTTGCTTGGAAAATAACTAAATATAGCTTGTGTTTATTCAAATTTATGACTAAAATATTAAATAAGTTTTATTTTAATGGTTAAAATATTTCTGTAAAAGTTTGAGAGCATGTAAAAAAAATTAGTGAAAAAATTAATTTTTGTATAACAGAAATTAGTTCTATATCTAAAAAATATTAAAATAATTCCACACACACAAAAAAAAAAAAAAAACAAAGACTTGTCTTTGGACCCCTCCCTCGTATTTTATGAAGATCTGTATGTCCCTTGCTACCATTTAATAATGCAAAATTAAAGAAAGACCACCATTTGCACCCACAGATTTTTGCAAACCATTTCCACACGCTTGTTTAATTACTTTTTCTTCTCCTGTTATTATAGTCGTCTCAATTATTAATTAATTTCATTTTCTTTCATTGTAAAATAAAATGATTTGATCTCAATTATTTTTGGTTCTTAAAAAATTACAGTGATATCAATTTTCTACTTCAAAATTTTTTTGTCACAATTTATTATCTCCAAATTTAATTTTATAGTGCTTTCGCTCATTCATTTAGTTTTTATTAATAAAATTAACAAAATTAATAATATAAAAAATTTGAACACGACACTTTCAATGTACTTTCCTCTCACAAAAAACATATTCGACTATTATGATATATCAATGAAAATGGAATCATTCAATGACTTGTAAAAAGTAAATTTTAATTAAAAAATTATTTAATTTCTATTGAGAAAATACGTTAGACATCATTTACTGTATTATTGAAGACAAAAATGAAAGACTGAAAATTATACAAAATTAACCTAAAGACAAATTTTGAAAGAACAACAATTTTTTAGGACTAAAACAATGTTTTAATAAGAATAATAAATAAATAAATAAATAGCTTAAAAGTTTAAAATAAGAGGCATCACGAGAATTAATTGAAGAATTTAAAAATATTAAAAAAATAATTTAATTTATTGTTAATAAATAATTTTTATTTATTAATAATATATAAATTATAATACGTCATATATTATATTTTAAATATTATTGATAAATATAAAATTATCTATTAAATTAAATATAAACTCCAAAATGTCTGTACGGACAATCAAGCAACAGCTTCCAATGTCAAGATTCTTGGGCCATTTTACCATTTAGAATTGCTTTGAGTCAAGGGCTTGGTTTATTTTTTCAATTTTGTATTACTCTTATTTAAAATAGTATTTTAATAATAAATAAATTCAATATATATTAATCTTTACAAATATTAATTGAGAATTACATTTAATAATTTAGAGACTAACTCATATATTTAAAAAAAAAAACTTAAAAATTAAATCTATTTAGATATACAAATCTTATTTATCTACTTATCAAATTAACAGAGGAGGAGTTCAGTTCTGGTTTCTCATTTTGTGAGCTCTCATAGAACTCCCCCACGAAGATCTCCAACTCTCTGCCGTGCGTGTATTAGACCTTCTCATTAACTCGACCAATTGCTCCTCCCACGTCCTCCTCCATCTCTCGTCACTGTGTCTACCACTTAATCGACTCCTCGAACCCGACAGTTCGCAGTCATACTGGGCGCGAAGCCGGGGATTCGAGAGCGTCTCGTAAGCCGCATTGAGCTGCACCAACATCCTGTTCGACTCCTCCTTCATGGATGCGTCACGACACACGTCCGGGTGGTAACGAAGGGCCATGGATCTGTAAGCTCTCTTGATCTCAGCCGCGGTTGCACTTTCGGGGGTGAGAGAGAGCATCTTGTAGAAGTTGCTGTCGTCGGTGTTAATGGCAGTGGCAGAACAGGAAACGGAAACCCTCATGGGGGTAACGAGTCGTCGTTTGTTTGAGAGTGGAGGGGAACATTGAAATGGGCTGGGATTGCTTAGGGTTAAGGATGAAATATTCATATTTCTTCGAGAAAATGGGATTAATGGTGAAAACTATAATAGAAGGTTCATCTTGCTGGGTGTGTATATATATATATGTGTAAATGGGGTGAAGTCAATGAGGAGGATATATAGATAGAAAGATAAGAGTTGATGAGTATAGTCTTAATCAGCATTGATTAATTTATTTGAGGAAATGAACTTTCCGAGAAAATCAAACTCAGGTATTGAATCATTCCAAGCCAACGCGTTTAAGGGTAGGCATCTAGAATTTTTTTAAAAAAATAAAGGGTTGTTCTCGTCACAAAAAGGAGTGCATGACGTCTGATTCATTTTTCCATAAGAAAAGTTGGGATTTAGTTATTCCATTTTTAGAACTAGTGGTCCAGATTAGAGTTGATTAGGGTTGAATTTTTTTTAATTATAAAAAACTTAAATTTAGAGAAAAAAAATTAAATTTTTTTAGTGGAAAAAGGTACTTTTATAAAATAACCTATACTTTTAAATATCAAAAATTCAAAAAAAAAAACTAAATTGCATATTTTTTATATATTTAAAAAAATCATATCAGTTGAGTCGGGCAAACTATCCAGTTTGTGATCAGGTAATAGGTTATGCTAATTTGTTTTTTTTAAGGTTAGATTAAACTTTTCCTCTGTAAATCTTCTAGAATATGTTTTTTTTTTTAATTCTTAATGGTAAGCATCTAGAATTTTTTTTTTTAAAAAAAAAACAATTAAGGGTTGTTCTCGTCACAAAATGTACATTTTCCGTAGGAATTGAGGTAATAGATGACGTAAAGTAGTCTAATTCGGAGGAATTTTCATATAAATTCCAACAGTCAACCGAATTTAATTATACCGCATCTTAGTGCTCCTAGGAGTTCTTCTAAGAGGATTTCCAGAATTACTAGTGAAAGAAAAAAAAAATTAAATTTAATATATGAAATTTGCAAAGTCTTAAATCAAGTTTCTTCTATTAATTCAGTCAATTTGTATCAGAAATTACAATTTTGTTGAAAATAATTTGGCTCATTCAATTAAATTCATTTAAATTCGATAAAAAATATTTTTATCAAATCAGATCAAATTGACACATTTACATATATAAATTTTTAAAATAGTTTTAGATTAATTTAAATAGATCATATGCAATATTAAAAGAAAATTATTAAATTTAATTTGACATAATTTAAATTTTTAAGTAATTTAAAATTTAAATTAATTCAAATATTATTTAATAAAATTAAATAATTTACTAACTCTTAAAGATCAAAATCTTTGATTAAATTGAAAAAATAAAATAATTTATAAAAAAAAGTGGGGTCAGGCGCGGAAGACGAGGATAAAGACCAAGAACTAGAGCTGAAGAGCATATCATTGTTTTATGGTTCTCTTCGGCTGACAACGAATCTGGACGTATTTATTTATTTATTTATTATGAAATTTGCATAGTGGGCACCGGCAGAGTATATTTCCACAGGAATTGAGGTAAGGGATGACGCAAGGCGATCCAATTCGGAGCTTTTTTTTTAATATAAATTATAAAATTCCACCAAATTAAAAAAAAAATTTATATATAAAAATAATAAAACGGGAAGGTTCTTTCAATACTAAAACATTATTGACATGTTGTGATTATTAACAGAGATTCACTTAAAGAATTACTATACAAATATAAATAATAAATAAATTTTTTTTAATCACTTGTGCTGATCCGCATTGGCCATCAAATTTAATTATACCATATCTTGGTGTTCCTTATATGATCGGCAAATTGCATCATCAATTTGTCACATATTTTGATTATATTTAATAAATTATAATATTAAAAATAGTTTATGTAAATTTTTTTAATAATTAAATCATAAAAAATCATTTATATATAAAATCATTTAGGATCAAAATAGTGTTTTAATAAATAATAATTAAATAAATTTCTTATAAAATAGACTCAAGGCATCACAAGTAGATTTTGGTCACTGTCCCGTAACGAAGCTTCTAATCTGAAGTACCATAATAATAGTTTATTATTTATAATTGCTTTGGGGTCAATAAAAGCCCTTTCGGTCAACGCCAATTGACAAATCAGCTTAAGATTTTACATTTTTATGTATAAAGTTTAAATCTCTTTTAATTAAAATTTAGTTTGGTGGTCAATTTTTTTGATGTTTAAAATTATTTGAATAGTTTATTTTAAGATAAAAAATTTTAAAGATAATTTTAAGCATCTCATTGTTGTCTGTGTCCGTTGTCATGTAATAACTTATTTTTATTATTATTTAATCTACCAAAAAAGAAAAAGAAAAAGCTCTTCCTAGCTTCTAATATTAACAGCTTATGTAAAATACGGACACGGATCCCTTGCCCCCAAAACGCAGCCATTTGGCTGCGTTTTGCTCTTTTTTATTTTTATTTTTTAATTTTTTAATAAATTATTTAATTAATTAAATAAAAAATAAAAAATTTGTTGAAAAAATAAATATAATTTGTTGAAAAATCTTAAAATTTTGATTAAAAAAATTAAATATATAAATATGAATGTGTTATGCTTCCTTGCATTTTTTTATTTTTAAATTTATTTTTAATGTTTAATTTGTTCAATGAATTATTTTAAAAAATATTTTCTCTTTAAAATTATTCTTATAGTTAATTTTTTAACAAATTTTTAAATTTTTTCAACAAATTCTTATATTTTGGTTAATTAACAATGTAGTTAAGTTGGTCACAATGATATATAGAGAACAAAAAATTTAACTTAGATTTATTTGAAAAGAAAAGAAAATCTAAATTTTCAAAAAAAAATTTATATTTTTAAATTTATTTTTTATTTAATTTTTAAATAGAAAATAATTTGTTAAAAAAAATTAAATTTAAAAAAAAAAGCACAAAGCAGCCAAATGGCTTTGTTTTGGGGGCACAGCAGGGATCCGTGTCCGTAAAATATAAGCTGCCGAACTGTTTTCCTTGAGAGAGATTATTACAAAAAGCACTTTTGACAAAAATGTAATGCTAAACAAGCACTTGTACTGTTCTGGGCTCTGTCCCCCTCGTAATCATAACAGAACCTTTAGGCCGTGTTTGGTTGGCAGGAATGAAAAAGAATGTGAAATGAAAAATAGGATTCCATCGTTTGGTTTGATGGAATGGAACATTCCATGAAATGCTCTATTCCATCATGTGATGGAAAATGGATTCCTTCCAATAATGGATGAAATCCAAGATTTCATCACAAAATAATGCTTAACTTCATAATTTTTTTTATTAAAATAATTTAATTTAATTATTAAAAAAATTAATTTGATTATATTTTGTAAAAATTAATTTGTAAAAATTTTTTTAAAAAAAAATCTATTTTTTTTTAAATTTTTTTTATTTAAAAAAATTAATTTAATTATTTTATATTAAAATTAATTTAATCATTTCGCTTATCTTATCTTTTTATTCTTTCAATTTATCTATTAATCAAATAATAAAATATCACATTACCTCTTCCTTTCCATCGCATACCAAACAAGGTAATGGCATTCCATTCTCTTTTCCATTCCCTCTTCCTTTCTTCTTTCCATTCCATTAAAATTTATTCTATCCAACCAAACGGGCCCTTAGATGGTATTATTGATCCAAGTATATCCCTATTTTGCATTTATGATGAAGATGGGAAGGGTCAATTGTACTCTAGAAGACTTTATATAGTTGGAAAAAAAGGCTAAAATTTTTATTTTTGGTGTTACTGCCATTTGTTAATATTTATGCAACTTGTTGTAGAAAAGATAAATGTAAGGAGACCTAAGTTTTTATTATAAAAAAAAAAATTAGATTGAAAGGAGGATGACCAAATTTAGGATTAAAGCAAATTTTCAAACTTAGTAAGCACTTACAAAAAATTAATTCATTGTCAAGAAATAATTTAAAAACGAACTAAAAATATCAAATTATGAATCCATTAATTTATCATTTTATTTATCTTTTAGTAGTTAAATAATATAAATTAATTGTGAAAATATATGTAAATGTATTGAAAATAAATCTTATTAAAAAATACACATACATGAAAATACATTTTATTCCCCTAAACTATAGCATAATTATAATTTCATTACATTAACTTTAAAACCAAACAATATACCCCCTTTAATCTTTTACAAAAAATGATAAAATTAAATTTTCGTGACTTTTAAGGTGTCAATTACACATAGAGCACATATTCTCTTATCTTAACACATACTTGCGTTTGTCTTTATTTTTGTTCTTTTCAAATACAAACACGTAAATTCAAAGAAATTCCATAAAGTTGGAGCGCTTCTATTATTAAATTTTAGGTGTAAAAGGACAAAACGAGAATAAAATTTATATGTCACATAAATTTAATGTTTTCACCTATTGTCAAAAATTGAAAAAATATTTTGCTACCTTTCAAAGTTTGATACACTAAAAAAAAAATTGGTGAACAAAACTTTAGAGTAAGAAAATTATTTTATTCTAAAACTAAAATATGCTACAAATCTAAGTAATATTTATAAAAAAATATTGACCACAAAAATTAAATTTAAAATTTACAAATAAAATATTTTAATTTTTATCAATTGAACCAACATTATATATTTTTTCATAATTTATTTAATCTATTCCAATTTTTTTAACTTTGAAGGAAGGATCGAGAACTTTGGGCCTTTCACGATGTGCAAAAGAAATTTGGATTAGCATCGCCGTAAAAAAGCATTGCAAGAATCTGATGCACGCTCCGTAAAGCAGAAAGCAGATCAATGCCTTTCGGCCTTGATAAAGGACCGTAAGCCTATACAAGAATGGCCAGTTAAAAAACTCATAATCGTTAGCTCCAAGTCTTGGACCCATTTCAATCAATCTCCAAACGAGGAGCTAACTTGGAGCAACTACATTAGTAGCCAGCGCTGGCACAGTGGTGCTGCTTCTCTAACTAGACGGCGATCCTCACCAGCAATGGCTCGTAGTTGCAATCGCAGTGGCAGCACTAGATTTCATTTGTTCACGTTCGTCGTTCGTTAAAAAAAAAAAAAATCAATTCAGATTAACAAATTCAAATAAATTATATTTTATTACAAAAATTAAATTCACATGACAAATCAAATACATTGTTAATATAAACTCAAATCTGTCCCCAACATTCAATTTTTCTTAATTATTCATTCATGAAACTTCTTGTCTCTAATATAACTGGATTAATTTGACAAACTTACTTAATACAATTTGAATTATTTCTTAACTATTAGATTTGATTAATTTTAAAAACAGTACAACAGGCCACATCTATACCTAATTTTAGCGTTCAACATGAACCAAAATAAAACTTACTAAAACAAATTTTTTATGTAAACTTTATAATGATAAAAGTGATTATCGAATGATTATTAATTGGTCAACCCTGGCATCAACCCTTTTAGTCAAAAAATTGGTCATAAACGCATATGATTGAAGCACAGCATTTCTATCTGGTTCCAAAAATGACAAGAATTACACCTGTACATCAACTGATAATCAGGTCTAGTTTCTGGTGAGTTCCAAGATCTTATTTTATTCTTTGTTGGGCCACGTTCTTAGATGGAGTTGGATCCCATTTTAGAGACAACCTACCACAACACCATAAAATGTCCTTTTTTGCTCCAATAAGCATCGGCGTTGCACCAAGCTAGCCTTAGTTGATGCACATGTTCTTGTCACCATGTATTAGGGCCCAACATAGCACTTCTAATTCACAGGGAGCAGATAGTGCTAGCTAATATCACTACCCATATAAGATTAGCAGAAAAGTACGTACAAAATAGGTCCGAATCACTGCAGAATGAATACTAAGTATCACAAGTCATACACAGAATGAGAATAGCTAAAATGGTAAACCTCAAACAAAACATATCAATAGAGTCTCTCCTCATGTCATATCTACTGCCAAAATGGAACAAGAATCAGCCTCAGAAGCCCGAGAATATGGCTGCTGACAGGCAAACTAGCAAGGATCCGGCTGAAATCAGAAGCACGGATGATGCTGAGTTTCCGGGAGATGGTGCCGGTGCTGGAGATAGCTCACTCGCAGATCCGTGCAAACCAGGTGCTGCAGCAGATGATTTTGGAGAAGATGCTGGAGCAAAGCCTCCGCCTGGAAAGAATCAATAACCATGCACATCAGAATTAAAACTATCAATAATATTAGATGCTAAACCAGGGAGTTAGACTCGGTTTACAAAATAATAGTAGACCAAACCTATCATTGATAAACACGTGAACATGTTAAACTATTGATTTGGTCCATTAATTTTTCATAAACAGAGTCTAATTAATAATTCATGTGGGACCAAAATGATCTAAATCTTTCATGTGATAATACAGTAAGTTGTTAATGCACGGATAGTACATGTGAAAATAATTTTGCAGCATACAAAGAAGATGAATCCAATAGAGAAGTTTCATTTTCAAATCTTATGTTTCTGTGTATCTTGAATTCTTGATCATACCTGCATTTCATTATTACTAAAGAATAAGAGAATCTTGTTATCTGCAAATACTATACAATCCGGAATAGAAAAATTTCTTAGATAGACTTAATCCACAGAAGAATAAGAGAAGGTCGGTCTCCCAAAATATCTCTCTATGGAATAAAAGAGAGTTTTATCATAATCAAAATAACCAAAAGTATAAATACTAAATTCTAAAGGGTGGAAAAAAATGCAACAAAGATAACAAGGGAATACATATTGCCCCTAGCTTTGGTTTATTAACAATTTTTTAAACTAACAATATAATTAGCATAATCCTAATCATCTGTGCTGCAGGGTCGGCCCGATTAGGTTAGGTAGAGGCTGACATGAGGAAATCTGTAGAGCACTTCAACTGCATAGGGTCTAAAGACTCTAAGGTGGACAAATGTATAAAACAAAATGATATTTTATTAAACTATGCACTGTCAGCCAAAGAAATTACAAATTGCTAAGATAAAAGCCAGCAAATGAAAAGGAAAAAAAACTCCACAAAATCACGTGGTTCATAATATTTTGGGACTAATCAAATTAAGTATATGATTCATATTCTAATTTGAATAAAAATTAGAAATTTATTCAATATAAATATGACAAAATCAAAGTTTAAACACAGCATAAAAATAATTTATTTAAGACTGAGGGAACATACCAGGAGCAGCAGCAGGCGTTACCGACACTGCAAAATAACAAATTCACACTTATTTAATTACTGAAATGAATCTAGAGATGCAGAAAATATCAAAGGAAACCAATAGAAATTGATCCTTTTCCATCAAGAAAGGGGGGAGGAAGGACAGAAATTAAGATGAATGCCCTCAATATTCAAAATCAAATGTGTACAGAAGTTCAGTGTAGATCAGACATACATAAAAATGGAAACTTTCTTCAGATTATTTCAAAAACAGAAGGCATAAGAAGAAAATCTGAGTATACCCAAATGGGGGATTAAGACGAGCAGAAGAAATTACTCACGTCCACAGTTAGTAATAGATGGAGCAGATGTTTTGCAAGCACCGGGAAGAGTGGAGGCCTTGGTGACATTCAAAACGACACCCAACTGAGAGCTGCTCTTGAAGGCTTCGCAGAGGCAAGAAGGATCAGCCTTAAGCACAGTCTTCAAGCCAGAGCAGCAGTGACCCTCTGGCTTCGTTGCGTTGCTGCCGTTTGAGACAAACGACAAACAATCGGCCATATTCAGTATGAGGTTTGAGCAGTCGGCGGAGGGTGCTGGGGCATGGCTATGGTGGCCAGCACCGTGAGCAGAAACAACGACAACCCAGATGACCAAAACGCAGAGAATGAGAGATGACTTTGCTGCCATTTCTACAGAGAGAAAGGAAAAAAAACTGGAGAAATGGTAGTGGGTTATGGGAGGGAGTGGGATTGTGGAGGAGTTAAATAAGGGAAGTGGGGTTGGGGAAATAATGGAGTTAAAGACGAATAATTGGAAAAGAAGGGATTTTTCAGAGAAAGAGAGAGAAGAAAGGAAAGTGAGGTCGTGCTTATTAAGAAAAGGAAGAGACTTTGCCTTGCTATGCGGGCACAGTATATTTTCAAATGCGATTGTATACGTGTCAAATTGCTCCCTCTCCAAGTTTCACAGATTTGAAAAGTCTTTTTTTTTTCTTTTTTCTTTTTGAAAGAAGCCTTTTTGGTTCTTACTTTTTAGGGTGAGTGAAAATCAAACAAGGTCTCTGCTGAGAGAATTTTAGGTTTGATATGCTATTATAAAATGACAAAATCACATCTAAAATAATATCTTAATATTACAATTTAATGTCACACAATTTAGAATTATAATGAAGTTTAAATTTATATTTTTAATTTTAAAAATTATCCTAATATCATTGAGCTTTTTTTATTTTGTTAATTTTTATAAAACGTAATTACATCATTTCTATAATAAATTTTAATTATTATATTAAATACTTTAATTTTAAATAATATTGTTAATTAAAAATTTTAAATATATATGGTATCATACATAATAATTTTAAAATTTTTTAAATTGTTCTTGAAAAAAAAATTGAACTGGCATTAGTAAGAAAACATGTCACTTTTCTCCTATTAAATTAGCCAACGATTTAGTACTTGAGAGGTTTTCAATCTTCACACAGAGAACAAAGACTTTGAGGGACTTTCTGATTCTTCTCAACTTAGAAGGGCAAAAAAAAAAAAAAAATGTAGACTCTTGTATATATATATAAATTTATTGTCTGCCTACCATATAATTTTTTTTGTAGATTCTTTTTATATAAATTTATCAATTAGTATTTTTAGTTAGATTATACAACACTTTTATTATATAAAAAAAAAGTGTGTAAATAATAAAGAATTAGTGTTTTTCCTTAAATCATACAAGACTTTACCATATAATGTAGGATTAAATTATTTATCAGTTAATTAGTTTAATGATATTCAAATTGTTTTTAGAATTGAAAATTTAAATTTAAATTCGAATTATAATTATAATTAAATGAATTTTAAAAATATATTATTAGTTTAAATTTCAATTACTTCAATATTTAAAAATTATTATAAGTATTTTTTTTTAATGAAACTCATATTATATAAAAATTGTTATTTTTTTATTATTAACAATAAAAAAAATTTTGTGGTTTGGCCCAAAAATAATGTCCTGTCTTATTTAAATTTTAAAAAATAATTATGCAAATATTACAATTATAAAATTTTATTATTATTATAGAAATAAGATATATTTTTAATAATAAAATTATTCATTGTTTTTGTATGATTAAAATTTAAATTCAAAATATCATAAGGTAGCTAAATTATTAAATAAAAAAATTACAGAGAAGATAAACTGAAGATCTCTAATTAATTAATTCCTTCGATGATATTGAAATCATTTATAAAAATAATAATTTTGAATTGCAATTTTAATTAAAATTAAATAATAAATAAAATCATTTAAATTCAAACGACGAGAAAATAATCTATAAATTAGTCTAAAAAAATTCAAATACACTGAGGTGGTGGGGCCATAAATGGTCCTGACAGAACAGAAAGAGTTGTGGTGGAGAAAACAACAAGTGGAGTACTGTGGGGACCACTGTGAGAGACAGAGACTGGCAACCTCACGAAGCTGTGGGATTGTTCTAGAACAAAGCACGTCCATTCCTTTCGCAGCTTAAGCCTCAAGGTGCTTCCATTGATATTGTGTTGTGAATCTGTCACCATCCATTTTTTGAGAATTCTTTTTGGTTCTTGTTGTTAAAAGTGGAAAAAAGTGGGTGGCCAAAAGGAGTTTTAAAAGCCCTCACCAATCTTCTTTTTTTAATTATATAAAATTAAATTAATTTATATATCAATCAAAATTAAACATATCTTCAAACACACTTTTACATCGTTTTATTATATTTTGAAAAATAAATTATTTGAAATATTAATTTTAAAAATTAAATTCAAATAATAATAAAAAATTCTCAAATTAATCTTTTGAAATTTCACCTACTTTTAAATTGCTTTGGTCAACTTTTTTCTTCTTTTTTTTTTAAAAAAAAGAATGATTATCCTAATAATGATAATGACAACTGAGAAGATTTTATTTTTATTTTTAAGATTATATTCTACGTCGCTCAATGAAAAAAAATTGCATTTTTAATATATTTAACAACACTATGAATTCAATTTAGGATTTTTTATATTCAACCACCAAAATATAAATAATAATTAATATAACGCGGAATCCTGCAGGATTCTCATGCTTTTATTAATTACTAATTACTGCGTAAATCCTGCTAAAAAGTGGTAGCTGCTGATTAGACGGAAGCGACAAAATATCTCGTTGCCTCATTTCTTTTATTTTTCTAAAAAAAAAAAAAAATTTACAACTTCATTTCCAGTATTTGAAAGTGCCTTGACTACCGATGAGTGTTAAGTGTAAAGTGTAGTGGTAAATAAATTATTTTTAAAAAATATTAAAATAAGTTTAATATTTAAAATATTTATTCATTAAAAATATTTTTTGTTCGTCGCAACAGGGTAAAAAAAATTAATCTTATAAGTTACTCCCACCAACAAATTTGTGAAGATTTTTTTTTTAAAAAAAAAGAACCTAAACTAAAATGAAGTTACTTTGTTAATTAGTAATATTTCTCCAGGTACATATTATGATTTTTATTTTATTATTTTGGTAATTTTCAGTATCTAATGATATAAAACAATTTATAACAAGTAATATAAAATTTGTATTGAAAATAAATGACAGAAAAAAAAATTAAAATCAGGAGCTTCTGTTTAATTATCTGATTATGTTTTATTCTTAATTAGCACCGAAATTTCCCCTTTAATTTTGGTTAATTCTTAAAAAAATTTGTTTAAATTTAGTTAATTTTTCACTTGCAACTAGATCTATCAGATTTATTGTATATTAAATTAAAAATACATATTTAGTTTTTTTTTTTTAAAAAGGAGTCAACAAGTTCACAGATATATTTCGTAGAATAAACTTAAAAATTGAATATTCAAAGAAAAGATATCAGAATAGGAGATAATATTTTATTAACATTTTGAAAATTAACATTTAAAATATATTAAGTTAACGTGAAATATGGTTTAGAAAAGACCTCCCCAGGAAGACATCAGAGACTTACTAAGGGAGGATAGGACTGGGTTTACACACCACCTTTGGGTCCATTTTGCATGTACCAATAAAAAAGAAAAGAAAAAGACCTAATCTTCTTTGATACTTCACTTAGGTCCCGCTTAGTAGATAATAATGGAGCGAATGAAAATAAAAATTGAGAAGAGAATGAAAAAAAATAAATTCAAATGGAATGAAATAAAATATTATGATTAAAATTGTGTTTGACAAATCAATGAAATAGAATTGAATAAAAATTATTAAAAAGATAAAAATACTTTTAAAAAATAAAATTATTATAATAATATTATTTTAACTTAAAAAATTATTTTAAATATTTTAAATAAAAAATAAAATAAATTATTATTAATATAAAATTTTAAATTAAATTTTGTTAAACAATATTGAACATTTTAATTTAAATATATATATTTTTAATTATAGAAAATTTTATAAATAAATAAAATAATGAAGGGTATTTTATTTTTTTTACTTTCCATTTCATCGCACTGTTCACTTTCTACTTGTTTTTGGAAGTAATGCTGATTACCTTGGAGGAAGTAATCAGCATTTCGTAGGACCCACAACTTTTATCGTTTCCATCTATCAAATCAAGAAATGGAATGTCCATTCCATTCTATTCCATTCCCATGTCTTTATTTCTATTTACCAAACGGGATCTTAGTCTGAAAATATTTTATTTTCGTACAAATTTTTTTAAAAAATCCATAAATATTTTATGTTACAGCGAGAGCCAGCAATGATTCACGAATAGAATTGGATTCTCGGGAAAGTTGAAATGAGCATTTTTTCCCTCCTCTCTCGATAGTCTCTGTGAATACAGGAATTTCTTTAGCAATTGTGAAGAATAAAACTATGAATACCAAGAAGGGAAAACTAGTAAAGAGTTTATTTATTTTTATTTTTATATCAATAAATCAATTGGTTCAGTATTAGAGTTTTCTCCAAATTTCAATTGAAAATAAATGAACCAAAAATGGATTTTTTTTATATTGTGATGGAGCACTATCTATTTGATAAGGGTAATAGGAAGAAAATGAATTAAATATTATTTTATTATTTTTGAAGGTTGAAATTTAAATAAATTTAAGATTTAAAAAAAATCTCTAATTCTAACCTCTTTTTAATTTATAAATGTTAATTTCATGGTCTTTAAGCAAATAAAACACAAGCCAATAAAAACTTGGAAGGGGGGAAATTACATAAAATGAGTAAAATTAAAAGGAATTAAAAATGGCAAAAAAATGCGTTGTTATTACATAATTATAAATGTCTACTCTAAATATTCAGCTTGCAATAGCTTTTATGATAATAGGTGACAGGTGTACAAATGTTGGAAACATATGAATAATGCATTTATTTATAAAAAAATAAAAAAAAATAACATGGTTTTTTGTTTTTTAAAGTTTAAAGATTTTTTTTTTTACTAATATTACTGTAAGGCAATTTAAATTTTAAAATGATTATAATTTTTAATTCTTTTTATAATAATAGTTTTTTTAAGATTTACTAGTTCGACCAAGTACTGGTATTCTCGGTGAATTATGAGTACTTCACGTGATGTGGTCCCCCAATAAAGAAGCCTCCGTGTTAGATTGACAAGCCAAGTGTGAAAGCATCTTATGGTTGGACAGCACATGTGATTGTGATTGTGACGTTAATGCCGAAAGAGGGGAGGGGCTGAAAGCGTGTTCATACTCGCTATTTGGAGATCAGTTTTTTCAGAGATTAAATATTTTTTATTATTAAATTCATTCTAAATTTTTTAAAATTAAAAAAAATAATGTAAGAAAATTAATTTTTTTTTACAAGAAATAAGACTCTTCATAAAATTATCTATTTCAATTTTATATATGAATTGATTCATTATACTATGAATGATGAGAAAAAAATTATTTTTTAGTCCTTAAAATATACATTATTTTTAAGTTTAATCATTTAAGGCTTAACTTTTCATTTTAACCTTTCAAAGACTTTTCCATTTTTATAAAAGCTAACTCTATTAACAAATTTAATTATTTAATTAAACTGAAAATTCAACTAACTCTTAAATATTTAATTGAAGATTTTTCAATAAAAAAGTAAAGTAATTATTATTTTTTAAATAAAATCCCAACACTGAATAAATTGTAGTGTACTAAGCTAGGTTAAATAAGTTTAGGGATCTAATATGGGAATTTGAAAATTTGTGAAGACTAATTGTAAACTAGTCATAATTCAAGGGATGTCTATGCATTTATCCCTTAAATTTAAAGATCAATTCCAAAAATGTTTAAGAGAGTAATATTCAATTTTTTTGCACTACATAAATATTAGAGATATTTCCCAAAAAAAGAGAGGTGCCATGCAGTTTTCTTAGGAAAATTTATTCCATATTTGAATAGCAGAGAAGCCATAAAAGGGATTGGGATTCGCAGGCACAATTAGCGACAATTATGAATGCAATCCCACAATCCTCGCAAAAGTTTCTTCGCGTCACACGGAGCAGAAGCAAAAGATTGATCACAGGATGTTGCATGAACAGAATGCTACAATGGAGGCTTTGAATATTTTAGGCTATTGTTTTCACACAGACTATGCCACGTTACCACAATCAACGCAAAGCTCGAGCCATTGGGCCCCTTTCGTTCTTCAATAAACCAAAGCATTGGGATTTTAGCCTTTTTCTTTTTCTTCCCCCCCCCCTCCCCTCAATTCTTATTATTTGAGAACGGGGATTTTGGGCCATGAGCATGACTCTCAGCAAAATAGTCTAAATTCATTCGAATTTGATAATTTTTTATAAATAATTTGACATAATTTGAATTTTTTAAATAAATTAAAATTTTAATTAATAATAGATATAAAGTTGTGAGAGTGTTGTTGGATGGATCAATTCAATCAAACCAATCCATACTCACTTTAATTGTGACTTGATCCACACTTGGTGCGTCCACGTGGACGCCATATCAACTAAAAGCCACTTTCTTAGAAGAAATCTCACGAAGGCACAACGATTCTCTGTTGGAATACTATGAATGGCAAAGCCGTTATCACACACGACACGTGTTTGGCAGTGAGACTTTTGGGGCCCCTTGCATCATGTCAGACAACCATGTCTTATAGGGCAGGGCTGAGGATGCCGTGGCCTCATCCACACTTGATTTGGGCACCTAGACATTATCAATATTCCATGGAGACATCTCGCAAAGGCACAATGATTCTGTATTTGAATGCCCCTCCCCACCCTAGCCGTCGCATCGCAGGAAGTGAAGCAGAGATTTGGGCGAGGGGATGGAAATCTGGGCGAGGGGATGGAAATCTCCCCACCCCTAATACAATTTTTTTTTGTTTTTTTTTTTTTGTAAATTTTTTAATAAATTTTTTTATTTTTTTTAAAGAAGATAATTCTTCTTTGTTAAAATTTTTTTAAAACTTCAAAGATATATATATATATATTGTTTAAATTTATCATTTTGAATTCAAATAATTTAAAAATAGTTAATTTAAAAAAAAATTAAAAAATATATTATCCTTCTAATAATACGTCTTTTTTTTTACCTTATATTAATTGTATATTTGAATTATTAAAATATATTATTTAATATATTAAAATTTATTATTATTTTATTTTATAATTATAATATTAATTTTTTTATATTTTTAAAAGTTATAAAATTTATTTATTTTATTTTAATTTTCTATTTATTAATTTTAGTATCTAATCGTTATATTTAAATATAATTTTTTCACTTTATGCAAAAAAAAAAAAAATTTCAGAACTAATTTGTACATGCACCGCTAGCAGAGCCAACATACTCTGTACACTTGTTACAGAATCTAGGGAGAAACACTAAAAATCGTCTACAAAGCAATTGCAAGAAAAAATATCTCATAATTCTGTTTTCTTTAAAAAATTGGAAAAAGAAAAGTTTCCATCTTTGTTGTTTACTGTTTTTCTTAAAATAAAATAACTTGTTTAGCACATTTTTTAATTTTCATTTTAAAATAAAGAATAGAGAACAACTTTAAGTTTTTATTTTTTAATTCTTACTTTTATTTCATATTTTATATTATTATTATTATTTGAGATTAACAAACTTGCTAAACAGCATTTCACATTTTTTGGATAAAAAATATAATAATAATAATAATAATAATAATAATATTATTATTATTATTATTATTATTATTATGTTATGACAATATTTAGCGTCGTTTTTTAACTTCACAGCCACGACACATAAGGAAGAGTAATAGAACTTTGCCCAAAAATTTGAGCGTGTGGAGATTTTTATGTTATGACAATATTTTTATTTTTTTACTTTTAAAAATTATTTTTAAAAATTATGTTTAAAATTTTTTCTGTAAAATAAAAATATAAAAAAAATTAATTGATAAAATATTTTAAAAATGTTTTTTTTTTTTACTTTTTGAAAATAAAAATAGCTCTCACATTTATTTTTGTTTTGATGTTTTAAAAATAAATATTTCTAAAATTTGTTTCTAAAATAAAAAAATTTTAAATAAACTTTTTTATTATTAAAAATTTTGAAAACAAAAAATTATTTTTAAAATCCCTTACTAAATAAGTTTTTTTTTTTATTTTAAAAATTACTTTTACAGTTTATGTTTAAGAAAACAAAAACATAAAAAAAAAAAAAAAAGAAGCTCAAACATTATCTATCTACATTAAATTGGCTCTGTAGGGATTTATTTATCTTCAGAAAGAAGGAACAACGAAAGATCAAAATATAGAACGGGAGGTGAAGTGCTAGTCCAGGTGGATGGATCCGACAAGGATGAGGATGGAGAGAACTAATTCTCATTGGTCCGAAATCTATCCACGATAGCTCGTAAGATTTCTTCTCCAGATTTCATGGTCTCACTTGGCCCTCTAAGAAAACCCCATTGGATTTTCTCTCACTTCCCCTCATACCCACAGATAAAACTCCCTCAAGGAGTGCCTTTGTATAGAGAACTTGACTTGAGCATCGTCCTCTTTTCTCTCCCCTGTTTCTCGAGAAAGTTTCAGCGAGTGAAGAGGCATGGCTGCTGCAACATCTGTTGGTGTGGTCAATGGGTTGGGGTCTTCCTTCTTATGTGGAGGAAAGAGAAGCCAAGCCCTTTTGGCTGCTGGCAAAGTTGGTGGTGCTGTTAGTCCCAAGAGATTCATTGTGGCTGCTGCTGCTCAACCAAAGAAGTCTTGGATCCCTGCTGTTAAAGGTGGAGGCAATTTCCTCGACCCAGAATGGCTCGATGGCTCGTAAGTCCACCCCTCTACTCAGTTCCTCTCTTTTTTACTTCTTTTTGAAATACAAACTATACAGCTTTTAGTTTCTTGTATCAGACTGGTTAACGCACTTCAAAAATTACACTTAAATATGTTATATATTTTGTTATAAAATTAGTGTTGTGTCATGGTTCCGTGTCAGCTTGTTAGTTAAATTCTCAAAATCTGTTAGGAAGATGATGGATTTTCTGTTCAAAACATTGTTACAGGCTACCAGGAGACTATGGTTTTGACCCACTTGGCCTAGGTAGGGACCCAGCATTCCTCAAATGGTACAGAGAAGCAGAGCTCATTCATGGGAGGTGGGCAATGGCTGCAGTTGTGGGCATCTTCGTTGGCCAGGCTTGGAGTGGGGTTCCATGGTTTGAGGCTGGAGCTGACCCTAGTGCGATTGCTCCTTTCTCCTTTGGTTCTCTTCTGGGCACCCAACTCCTCCTCATGGGGTGGGTAGAGAGCAAGAGATGGGTGGACTTCTTCAACCCCGATTCACAGTCAGTGGAATGGGCCACGCCATGGTCGAGAACTGCCGAGAACTTTGCCAATGCCACCGGCGACCAGGGCTACCCTGGAGGCAAATTCTTCGACCCACTGGGCCTGGCCGGCACAACGAAGGATGGGGTTTACATTCCTGATAGAGAGAAGCTGGAAAGACTGAAACTGGCTGAGATCAAGCATGCTAGGATTGCTATGTTGGCTATGCTGATTTTCTACTTTGAAGCTGGACAAGGGAAGACACCCCTTGGGGCTCTTGGCTTGTAAACAAAACATTATGTGTAGATAATTGAATTGAGAGGCTAGACAGTTGCACACGAATCTTTGTCCTGTAGAGCCACTACTGAGTTCCCCCTTGACAAATTCAAATTCTATGCTCCAATCATGGATGCATGCTTGTGTCTGTATTATAGTATAGCTATCCTTTAAACACTTGCTTCTGCCTCTCATTTGCAAGCCTGGTGTGGTGACAGACTCAGAGGGATGAGGAGATATGGAAAATGCATGGTTGCCTATGTTTATATGAAATTGAAATCGGTTTCATCCAAACTGCTAATATCTTTTTGTTACATGCAAAAGGATCAACAAAATGTAATCTAAATATCATCAAGTCAAACGTCAATTTAAATATCTCCATCAACCTCACCATTACCAGTTCATGGATAATGTAAAGGTTTATAAAGCAAAGATGCTTAAAATATGAAGCTATATTGTGTTTGTCAGATTGGATACTGTCCATGCTTCTTAGGTAAGGATATTCGAGCTCTAGGGAGACAAAAAAATGCCATAGATTTCACTAAAAAATGAATACATGAATTTGCATTAAAGCAAAAAAGATCCTAGTTTTGCATTCAAAAGCAGAGGAATTTAATAAAAAGGAAATGCAGCAAGATCAGCCCATTTTTGGTTCGGGGAAGCTCTCTAATCATTCGCTCCCTGTGGCCATCAAAAACTCACCCTCACACACAACTTCGCCTCCAACACATGCTTTCCCTTCCATCTTCGCAATTCCAAATCGCTTCTGCAGCTTAATAAGTGTCATTCTCATAACTAATGTGTCTCCTGCAATCACTGGTTTCCTAAATCGCACTTTGTCTATTCCAGCAAAGAAGAAATTGTCCCGAGAACCTCCCACTTCAGGTTGCAACATGACCAAACCACCAACTTGTGCCATTGCCTGCATCAGAAGATCTGTTAAATTCATCACCACTTCCAAAATAATTACACTCCACAAGATTATATTTAAACTTTTTTCCTTTCTTATTGTCCAGGTATTAGATTGTAATTTTTCTTGGATAGGTAAGCCTATCTCATCATCCAGGGACTTCACCCACAAATGAGTGACAGTCAATAATAAAATTTTACAACTTTAATATGGTGATATTCCGTTGAATCATGCATGACAAACACTGATTGGCGAGTTTATTTAGGCTAGCCTACACAAGAATGCTTGTTAGATTGTTACAATACAAAGGTCATTGACTCACTATCTTATAACATCCAAGTCACGGACCTATAGAAATGTTTTTTGCACAAAAAACAGGTTCTCAAATCTATCACCTAATTTCCAAACATCTGTTTCTTTTTGTTCGTCAATTGAAAAGCTCTGTCAGAAAGATTTAAGCTGAGTAATAAATGCATTGAAGATAAATAAGCTTCAACATAAAAGGGAAAAGCAAAGGCTGTAGTACTCTAGTCCAGTCAAGATGAAGGTGTAACGTTAGCTTCAAAAACCATTTCTTGTTCTTTTGCTAACCTTCTTGCATTTAAACTAGTACAAAATAAAATAAACCTAAGCTAGACGACCTCTAGGGACAAACTATTTGTTTTCAATCACAAAGTGCCTGACCCAACAAAATGCATGCATATCCCCTGTTACTGCATGCCTATTAAGTACAGATGCCAGAAATGAGACAAGAAGGAAGTTAGACACCGAAAGAATGTCACATACACATATATCATATTCATCACCATGAAGTCAGTCACATCTTATCAACCTCCATTACCATGTCCAAAATTTTGCTTTGGAGTGGCAAGGGTTAAGACAAATGATTCCAAAATTAACATGTACATTTTCCTTCATCCAAAAGGATATAAAATTAGAGGCTAGGTTTTATGTTATTGTTACCCTTAAAAATGGGTAATGATCACCTAAAAATGAAAATGCAACACATGGCAAAGAAAAATGTTTTCAACTCTGAAACTGGATAAAATTTTCTTCTTTTTTTTGCCACGTGTAATATTTTCATTCATTAGGTAACCTTTATCTATAAAACTTTAAGGATAACGTAGACATTCCAATATACTCTGCTTCAAAAAGCCTACTAATGTCCGTGAAGTTTCCATCTCACAAAATTTGATTTTAATTTTGACTAGTATGGATGGGAGTCCAAGACATGTCACGTGAATGTCATAAATGTGCTATTTCCCAACATACAAAGCACCACAGGAGAAGCGTTTTGCGTTTAAAAGTTGGTCAATTTAGTTTTTGAATTTGTACAACCATTTAACTTTAGTTTTCAAAATTTTTTAAATATATAAATTAATCTATAAAATTATTAATGCAAGTCAGTTTTTTTGTTAATATTTAAAAATATAAAAATAATTTAATAGTTAATAACTTATCTTTTGATCTCATCCATGATAGGCCACTATGGCGCCGTTTGATCCATATAACCGACCCCACCTAGTGGGAAAAGGCTTAGTAGTTGTTGTTGTTGCTGTTGTATTTAAAAATATCAAATTCATTACATACTAACCTTTTCAGGTATACATATGCAATGGATTTGATATTTTCGTATACTACTTTGTATACTCGAAAAAATTTAAAAACTAAAACTAAATTATTCTATAAATTCAGAGAGTAAATTATTAGTTTTTTTTTTTTAATTTTAAATAAGCCCCTCAATATTTTATACTTGCCCGACTATATAGGCAGGCAGCATCCATGATGTAAAACAAGGTCTTTGTATTTTTTTTCTTTGGTTGGTTCCCAAACCTCTACCAGAATTCAAAATGCAAAATTAATTAACAGCTTGACAGGTTTGCTTGTAACCAAAGTGGGGTAAGTTGGAGAGCTACCACAAATAGGAGAAGCACAAATTAGAAAAGTTCCGATGCTTGTATGTTTGAAGGTCCTTTAAAATTTCCTATCTCAGGTGACTATGAAAATTTTTTGCCTTAAAATAAAGCCATAATTTCTCTTCAGATGCAATTAATGTGCAAGAGTTTAGGTTTATCGTAAGAATATCTTTAATTGATAATACATTATATAATAAATGAAATGAATGCATACAGATAAAATTTTATGTATACCATTATATGCACGAACGGTCTACTGAGGAAACATGCATTGATAAGAGTCAGATTACAATAATCAAATTAATTCATTTTCTATAAGAAAATAACCTATTTTACTGCTTGGTGGAGCAAGTAAAAAAAAATGCCTTCATTCATAAATTTCAAAAATGTCTACAGTAACTTTAACTTTATAGTAAATCTTTTCTGCTCATCTTCCTGCAAATAAATAAATTTCCTTCTGTTCATAACTAATGCAACTAATCTATCTATTAACCAAGTTGGTCTAATCTGTCTGTACCTTGGCGTGTGGATGAAATTTCATACAATTGGGAATGCCATTTTGCAAATGCATCTTCTAGAAGAATACAACTAAATAGAAGAAGTACCTTGTACTGATCTGAAATTTGAATAAGGCTAAAAACGGCTTACTATCTAAGTATAGATATTTCTGAGATGAATATGTATCATAATCCAAGACTCATATCATATATACTCCAAATTGTATGAAAATATTTGTTTTTTGTCATGTCGTTATATATGTATTAGTTCAGCACAGGAACTGAGAAATTAAATTTACATTGAAATCATCAAATGTTTACAGACAAGTAATATAATATGGAAATGGAAATATGAGAAGGAAGCATCAGTACTATAGTATTTACCTCAACCATGAGAACACCAGGCATGATTGGTCTTTCTGGAAAATGCCCAGGAAAGAAGTTGTCATTTATCGTCACATTTTTTATGGCAACTGCAGAAACTCCAGGATTGTATTCAATCACTCTATCCACTAGAAGAAATGGAAACCTAAACCACACACCCCAGAAAATAAAGAAAAGCTGAAGTCAAGGATGGCTCTATGAAAATACAATTTAGAAAACCCAACTCAAAATTCTACAAATTTCTCCTACCTGTGAGGCAAAATATCACGAATCTGATTGATATCAATAACCGTTGGATATGCTGCATACTCTGCAATAGCAAAACCCAGAAAAAAAAGGGGCGTTAAATCGTAAAAGAGTAAGAAAGTTGGGGAGGATGGGAAATGCATACTTAATTCTATGGGAGTATCTTCTTTTGGACCATTTGCAGCATCCAAAGAACAAAACCTTGTGAACTGACTTGTGCTCTTTGTCTTCCTCAATTGGATAGCCACAGAGTGAGATCTCGAGCTGGGAAATCTGATAACTGAGAATCTGGGTTGGTGAGAAAGAGGTGCCTGGGAATTTGGGGAGGAAGGAGAGAGCAACGTGTTGGACAAAGTAGAGGCTGCCATCGTTGAGCTTCACTAAGCTTGGCTTTGGAACTCTCCTCTGTAAGTGACTGTATCATGTGCAGTGCAATGTCTGTCAGTTGCTGAAGTTATATAAGGGCAGGGGCGAGGCTAACAAGGCAGGTAAAGTCTGCAACCAGTAATGGCGTTTTGAGTTACGGCGGAAATTCCAACGTTGCTTGAAAAACGGAGTTGAGTGAGTGAGTGCTACGATGGAACGGGTCCACCATCTCTGGGCCGAACCCGTCAACAGTTATGGGAGCATCAGCAAACGGCCGTCTCAGACAGATTAATAAAAGGATTTTTTTTTTTTTTTGAACAATCGGGGCAAATTGGAAAAGAGAAACAAACTAACAAGAAACAGTGCGTGGGATTGAAGATCCCACTAAATCCCCAAGTAGCAAGAGCTTCAAGAGACAGGAATCAAAGATTATTCTGTAAAGCACATTTTTTGGATTCAGATTCTCAAGAATCTAACATTAATTCCAGTCAAAACGCCCCAAAGCACCGCATTCATGGTGTTAAGGATGCCCAGGCCCCCAGCAAGTAAACCCCTTTAACCAACCTCCATCATCATCATCACCAAGAAGTTTGGATTGGCATTACTTCTTGTATGCCCCGAGATTCCATTAATCTCCTTCCCATTCCAAGCTTTCTGGAACAGCCTAATATAATTAAATCTATACACTTTATTATTTTATTTTAAAATACACCATGCTAGGTATATATATTTAATGACTTACGTATATTAACTTGTCCACTTAAAAATTTTAATATAACTTTATTTTAGTTTTCCAAATATAAGTATTCTCTTAAAATTTTATTTTAGTTTACTATCTCAAAATATCTTTGAATTTAATATTTGTTAATAGAATTAACAAAATTAATTATGTGACACTCTCGGTCAGTTTGCTTTTCTTCTAACATAAAAAACTTTTAATCACTTAAATTTTTAATATATATTGATTAAAATATTATTATTTAATGACATATTAAAAATATATATCAATAAAAAATAATTATTTAGTAGTAAGTAAAAAAATATATATTAAAAAATATCATATCATTTGTTAATACGACACAACGTAAAAAATAACTTAATATTAATAATTTTATTAACAAAAATTAAATAATAAACCTAAGTGATATAAAATTTAAATTTAAAATTAAAACAGTAAATTGAGACATTTTTTTATTATAAAATAAAGTTGATATTATATTATTTTTTAAAGAATTAAAATATTGTTTTAGTCTAAAAAAATATTGAATTAAGACACTCAATATACTGATTTTTTATTTTTGTTTTCTGGAGGACCAACTGAGCTGACACCAGGCTAGTCGAGTGGCGTCAAGGAAGCAAACTAGCCTTCTCTATTATCTCTGCGACTGTGAGACCCAACGTCAGTTGTCTCAGCGAGGAGGTGAAAATTCCCTTGCTCGTAGAGGCAGCATCCTTCACCATGGATTTCCACCGCAACCACGTCAACAACAACAACAACAACTCCTCCACCACCCCCGACCCCCTTAGGACCACCCAAACCGCCTCCGCCGCGGAGGACCCAATGCATTCTTGGTGGGAATCTATCTCCAAGGCCCGTTCTCGCATTCACGCCCTTGCTAGCATTCTCCCTTCTTCTTCCGATTCCCTCATGACCCTTGCTGATTCTGACCGCCCTGCTCTTTCCCTCCTCTCCTCTCCCCTCGCCTACTCTGCCATCTCCACTTCTCTCTCCTCCCCTGAATCTGGTTCTGGTTCTGATCCCCTCTGCCAATGGCTCTATGAGACTTTCCTTTCCTCTGACCCTCATCTCCGTCTCGTCGTTCTTTCCTATCTTCCTCTCCTCTGCGGTCTCTACCTCACTCGCATCCACGCTACCTCCTCTGGTTCCCCTTCTCTTCCTTCCCTACCTGGTTTCGAGGCCGTTCTTCTAGCCCTTTATGCTTCCGAGACCAAATCTCGTGCTGGTAGACCTGTACTAGTTACGATTCCCGATCTCTCGCAGCGCTCCATCTACCAAACACCTATAAAGAAGCCCGGCTCTGGTGGGGTTAACCAGTCAAGGCCTTCCGTTGGGGTTATGGCTGCTCCGCTTGAGCTACTGATGGCAGTGAAATCGTCCAAAAGGGCGGGCATTGTTGGGGTTTCGCTTGAATGTTATTACAAACAGATCTCCCAGATGCCCAGCTGGTCAAAACTTGAATTTTGTCAATATTCTGCTGCTTGGGCCGGTCAGCTTTGTCCCTGCAGGAGAGAATTCGACGATGGAGAAGAAACTGATATTAATGGGTTTTCCAATGGTTTACCTTTAAACAATGTAGATGAAATTGAGGAAGTTGTAGAGGAGATGGGGAAACTGGAAATTCCAAATGATGATTATGCTATAGAATTTTCTAAGGGGACTAGAATCCCATTACCTTGGGAGCTTCTTCAGCCGGTGCTGAGAATCTTGGGGCACTGTTTGTTTGCTCCATTGAACTCTCAGGACGTTAAGGATGCTGCATCTGTTGCAGTAAGGTGTTTATATGCGAGGGCATCTCACGATTTGGTGCCTCAGGCTATCTTAGCAACAAGGAGTCTCATTCAACTTGACAAGAGGGCAAGGAAGGCAGCCAAGGAGGAATCTGTAGCGAATGCATCTTCAAATGCTAACACACCTAGCAAAGTCAAGAAACCGGAGATTCTTTTAGTTTCAAAGTGATTGGCAGAAACATGACGTGTGAAGATTACGGTTGCTGTATAGTATATCTGTAGCAGTTCAAGAGCATTTTGTGTAGGTTAATGCTGTAAGAAGAATTCAGTGTTGGTATCATAGAATCTTGATAGATTTGCCTTTCTAAGTTTTATATTTTTCCCCCAAAATGAATAGTTACTTATACTGGCTTTACTCTTGCTACATTGTGCTTCATTACTGCCATTTTTTGGATTGTAATTCACATGTTTATACAGTTTTTCTGTGGTGCATGGCATATCTTTGAATTATTATTGTACGCTGTAAAGTTTGAAAAAATTGAACGAGGGATTCTTTATGATTTATACTTTACTTATGGTAGTTTTTGACTTTTTCCAGAAGCCTGTAGTTTCTTTGGATTATAGTGGTTTAGCAATTTAGATACTTAAGTTCTTAAAGGTTAATTTGGGACTGTGAAAATTAATATTTAATGAATTGAGTGAAACCATAGATGCAAGATCCACAGGCTGTCCTTTTTTTTTTTTTTTTTCTAAATTCACCTTGTAAAGTTCTTTAAAAACTTTAAAAGATCCCAACCCATGGTTTAGGTACTTTGGTTTTCTGATGTTAAATTTTAAATCACATTTTTGAAACTCTTAGTAGTCACCGGAAGCACTATATACTATTGATTATCCATAATGATCATTATTTTGCTTGTGCTCTATGTATATGACTATTTTCAATAATCGTAATCTCATCTGCAACCATTTTGTTTATGGCTGATTAGGACCTTGATTCTTATTTGTTTCTACTTTCTGGTTATATTTATGTAATCTATCATTATTGTTCGTTTGGGTCAAAGTTTACCTACAGTAACAAGGTTACCCTCATTGCTAATGATTGCTCCAATCTATAATCTAGAATAGATTTTGGGGAGGATTTCAAAGTTTATATCTGAAGTTCTAACCATCTGATCTGCAAAATAATGTCAGCTCTGCTACACTCCTTAATTTTCCCTGAATGATCTTGTAGCTTCAGAATCATCCACATCAGATTTTGAGAATGCATAAAATCAGGTTGTTGGATGCTCACTAGTAGAACTGAACATGATGGAATATGACAATAACAAAGAAATTGCTTGGCTCAATGATATTGGAGTTGTCTCCTGATAATCTGAGTTCGAACCCAGAGCCAAATGAATAAAAAAAAACGTGGAGTAGTAGTTATCAGAAGAAATGACAGTAGAAAACAAAACATCATTAAAAGCAATCTTGCCTAGGGTTATTGAACTCCATGCTGAGTGGCTAATGTAGGTCTCGAAGTGTGAAGGTCATATGTGTAATCAGTGTGACCTTTTGCATGTCAAACTCCTTTATTCAGTATCACAGTGCCGTTTCTGGGGCTCACTATTGGAATAAGTGTTTTCTTTTCTTTTCGTCTAGTTATTGAATGGCTCCCTGGAGAATACTCCATGTTAGTGGATGTATCTCAAATATATTTTAGCTATGGTGTTATGGCCTTATGCTGAAAAGCTTTTGATAATGCCTATTTTTCTACTGGATAAGTAATATGATGTGTTTGAACATTTAGACATTTAAGGCGGTTAATTACAGTGTCAGGTATATCTCCTGGGCCCCAGTCTGGGAATAACTTGTGTTGCTTTCTTTCTGTCTAGTTATCTAAGAAGCATGGGTACCAAATATGACACTATACATACACTGAATTATTAAAATATGTATCGTTTAAATATAATTTAAAATATCGCTCTATATTTGATATAAATATCAGACATAATACGGCTCCGTTCATTACTATTTATTGAATGGCTTCGTGGAGCTTACTGCATGTTTGTGGATGCATCACAAATATCTTGTTTAGATGTGGTGTTATGGCGTCGTGCTGAAAAGCTTTTGTTGATGCATATTTTTCTACTGGACAAGTAATATCTTGTATATGAACATTTAGAAATGTAAGGTGGTTAATTACAGTTTCAAGTATATAGCCCTACCCTACTATTGATGAATAGACAATGTTAAATACTTCAGGGTTGTTGTGATAATATTAATACCAATATTCAGTTCTGTATTTGGCTGATTGCCCCATCGTATGATGCTTGCAATTGTTTATTATTTCCTTCTACATTTGTGTGCAATAAAGCACCAACACTTGAAAAAATAATTTGTTTTAGTTATCTTGTCTCGGCTCGAAACTCATTATATACCGTACAAAATTTTAAATTATATATAAATATTTTAAATATAAAAATTATAAACACAATATTAATATAGTGACACAATAAAAAATATAATATTTATTTATAATTTAAAATATTATGATTATATTTAGTAAAAATAACTGATAAGTTAGTTAAAAATTTAAAAGTTGGCTGAAAATTAAAAAATAATTTTTAGTTAAAAATTGTTAAGTTAATTTATTGAATTAAAAGTATTTAGTAAAATTAACTATTGAATTAACTGATAAATGTAAAATGACATAAAATATTATACTTATATAAAATTTATCATTTTTTGTTAGTAATTACATTTTATTATATAATTTCAAAAAATATAAAATAAACATATCATTTAAAGTCTCACAATAAATTAGTAATATTATTGAGAATATCTTTCATTTTAATAGATGTTTTTAAATTTTTATTTCTTATGTCACTATTAATAATATCTGAAAGTTTATTATGGGGTATGTAATTTGGATATTGTTAGAGTATAATAAAAATAATATTCTTATAAATAAGATAGTGTTAGAATTTAAATAAAATAATGAGAATAAAATAAATAAAATTATAAAAGCTATCAGATAAAAGTTATACGCTACTTAAAGTAGCATATGATAAAAAGTTATAAGTTACTCAAATAAATTTATTTATCAAATACTTTTAATTTAATTAAATAAATTTATAAATTAATCAAATAAATTATAAATTAATTTATTTGATTTGTCAAACATACTTTATGTCTTATTGAATAAAAAAATCAAACATATATCTATATATAATACATCTTTATTTTTAAAGTATTGATATTTTATAACTTTAAACCTTCTTGTGTTATGGCATCTATGTATATATGTTAATGTTTATACTTTTTAGATTGTGTGAGGATCGGATAAATAAGCAGTTATCTACTCTTCTGCAAGTGGATAGTCCTCCCCAGCTGATATTTCTGACGGTTGAACCTCCATTTTGAAATTTTTTATTAAAAAAAAATTTAGGTAAAGTTCGTTCGACATTTGTTTCAAAATATAATATGTGATTATTTTTTTATAATTCAATATTATATTATTAATTTTTTTAAAAAAAGAAGTTCTCTACATCATAGTTTTATTAAAGAATCTATTAACAAATTAACACTTAAAAATTATACGCAAGTGACTGAAATTTTAATTAGTTAATGTGATAGCAGAACAATCTTTTTGGAAATTTCTCCACTAGGAGTATCTTTCTTCACGCTAGAGTTGCTCATCTTCACCATAGACTTTCCAAATTCCACTTTGAATGTCAGTCCAAGTGAGCCTCTTAGGCCTGTAGTTGACTGTCAATAAAGCTACATGTTCAATTTTATGTTTATGAATATTTTGGTTTGTATGTTTTCATTTTTATTTAAAATAAAAATTATGATTAAAACTGTATTTGGTCAAATTTAGAAAAATTGTTTTTAAAATCATTTTTTTATATAAAGTGAAAATAGAAAACATTTAAGGACATTTTCAATATTTTCAAAAAATAATTTGTAATATTTTTGTAATTATAAAAGAAATTATATCATAAATATTAAAAAATTTAATTATTAAAAATTAAACTAAAAAGATAATATTTATAACTATTTATGCCAATTTAATTTAAAAATAAACATTAATAAATTTTTACATAAAACAAATGTATTTGTTAAATAATAAAAACTTGCAATAAAATAAATTTTAATAAATGAAAATACAAAATAAAAATATTTTCATAACCTAAATACGCTCTAAAGTTGTGTAAGTGTTAAAGATATTTTCTCAAAAAAAGATAGAAGGAAAATTATTATTTTTATAAAATATTTTGTTTGAAAATATTTAATTAGGTAGAATTCATGTATAATTATATAAGTGACACTAATTATGAGTTTGATAGGAAAAATAAAATTCAAAAAAATTATTTTTATAAAATAATATATAATAAAATTAACAAATGTAAGTAAACCTATTATATGTCATAATTTATTACAATCATTTTCGAATTTATATTGAAGATAAATTCAACCGTTAACGTCAAAATCTACAGAAGAATCTGAGTTGTCCTTGTCAACTTTTTCAGCCACATGAGATTGATCAATCAATTGTCGTTATAAAAGGGCAACTTATAACATCATCCACAAAACAAAAGAAGTTTAGGGAAAAATATTAGTAGAAAGAAAATAACATGAAAATATTAATAGAAAGAAAAAAACATGAAAATAAAGGGCTTTTAGAAACCATTATAAAGAAAAACATTTCTATTACTCTAATTCTATCGAAACCCTATCAAAGAGAGATATTATTCTGTCAAATAGTAAATTATATTTACTATGTTTTAAATTTATACAAATTATACTCACATTTTTTCTAATTTTAAATTAGACACAAATATTTTTTAAAATTTATACTCACTCCTCTTTAAATTTTCAAAAAAATTACACTCACTTTACTTTTTTAAGTTTTCATCAAAATTAGCATTTGATTTTTTAATAATTTATACTACATGGTTATTTATGAGTTTTTAAGAAGAGAAATTCATAAAAATATAAATTTAATTAATAATTTTGTGAACAAAAGAGAGATTTTTGTATAACTTGAAATTATAAGGGACGTGAGTACAATTTTTACAAATTTTAGAGGAAATGAATGTAATTTACGCTATTTTAAATTTAAGTAAATTAAATTCATTTTTTTTAAGTTTTAAAACTTTCGTTTATATCTTTTTTAAAAAAAATTATAAATAAATTAATTCAATGTAATACAAATCATCAGAAAATTAAACTAATATTTATGAAAACTTAAACAATTTGAGAGTGTACTGAATGTTAGTGTTGTAAATTTAAAAGAGATATTCTTGTTTCACTTTAAATTAAATAAAATATAAGTGTAATTTTTTTAATAAATTTTTTAAAAAATAAATGTAATTTTAATTTAGTCTTTAAATTTTATCATATTGTAGTATTTTTCTCTGTGTTGTATTGCATTATTGTCTATGCTTTCTAGTAAGCTTGACGAAGGCATAATAATTGAAAGTCTGCTTAAAAAAAATTAAACTTTAAGAACGAAGAAGAATTACTTCTAATTATTTGATCTACTCTGTGATAATAAGAAAAAACTTTTATATTGGATATGATATTGAGTCAAGTCGCAAATTTGATTTTTGTCAATTCTCAAAGCCTGACAAATTTCTATGTAATATAAAACATGCTTGACAATCTAGTCGATATAACACTTAATTAATCTCACCAAATATGAAAATTATAATAGAATAACTAAATATAGCTTGCAATTAGGTTTATGCTAACAAAAACTAAAACCACCACATATGAAAATTATAATAGAAAAACTAAACATGGCTTGCGATTAGGTTTACGCTAACATAAACTAGAACCATATATTGTATAAAGAACATCATACGGATATAGATCCTATTCAATATTGCATCAAGTACAGTTGAAAAAAGACGGACATAAATAATAAGTCCACTTTATTTGAATTTCATCGAGGTCTTATAATTTATTTTGGACTTTCTCTAATTGTGCCTGGTGCAATATCAATATTTTCTTCTGTTAATACCATAACATTTTTTGCGAATTTCACCATAGTTACCAGTCTTCACACCAACATTACTCATCTTCACCATAGATTTTCCAAATTCAACATTGAAGGTAGAGGAAGTTAAGTATCTCCGAACAAACTTTCTCGTTGAGGCATCGGTCCAAAGTGCCTGATCTGATCGGAGGATCCCATGGCCAATCCTCAAATTAGCAAAATAAGAAGTATCGAACTTAAACTCGCTGCCTGTGTCTAGGGCAACTCGTCTTGTGGCTTCATTTTGTGGGCAAAGCATTCGGAGTTGTGGAAGAAATCTAGGGTTGATGTAAGGGTCAGAGCCATTTGCAACGAGTCTATCTCTAAGAGATTGGCAAGCGGCAGTACCAATGGTGTGCCCCCCTATTCATATATGTATTCACAAAAATTACATTCATTATTTGAAACCATTTTGTTGTTTTGTATTAAGTTCAATGGTTTTTTTGGATTTTATATAGAGTAAATTAACAATTCAATCCTTACATTTATAAACTCACTCAACATTAGTCCTCAATTTTTTTTCAGTTCATGAATTAGTCACTAAATTATTAAAATTGTTACGTGTTAGTCATTTTTAGTTATTGAAAAAATAAGTCATTGTACATTAATATTTGAAAGAACTATTGTACAATTAATTTGATATTTCTAGAGATTAATTTGTGTACTTAAAAGAATTTAGAGAATAAAACTAAATAAATTTACAAAATCAAAGACCATGTTATTAATTTATTATTTTATATAGGACTAAACTTTTTTGAAATAGAATTTAGTTCTGAACTAGATTAATAAAGAGATAATAATCCCCCTTACCTGTTTATGAGACTAAGTCCCTTAGACAACCCATATTATCCCTTGGATGAATGATTGCAGATTCTTAATATTTGAAATTTGTATGAACAATTTTGAATTTGATAATTATGATATATAAAAAGGTTTCAAGTAAAACTAGCCTTATAAATTGTGTGAATGTAATTGTGCAAGTATTCTAATTGATATGTTGTCATCATTAATTATGTTGAGCTAATCAATAAGTTGTCACAATCATAATTAAATAAGGGCTTATTATAAATTTAAATTATTTATATTGCTTATTATTACAAGAAATTAACTTTTAGGTAGCGACTTTAAATAATTGTCGGTAATTTTTTATGGACGATTTATGTTTGTTGTTATAAAAATTTTAGTGATTTTATTGACTATTTTTTGTTGCTACCAAATCTTTGTAAAAATCAAATTAGTAACATCTAACAATTTATCTGAGTTAGTAGTGATCAATGAACTCTTCAAAAATGGGTGTTTAATTCGGCACTTGTATTACACATATATAATATGATCGATATGCATAATACTATAAACTATATTTAAATATTTAATATTTTATAATGATATGATATTTGTATTTATATTTTGTTGGGCGCTTGAATTATTGTGTGACATATATCTGTCTCTAGTCACACTAGTCACATCTGAGTTTAAAATTTAGGAGATAATTAAATATATAAAAAATAATATCTTTGAATTGTAAACTCAATTATGTACCAGTAAGGGTGACTAGGTCTTTAGAGTTAAGACCCTTTAGAGCAAACTTGCGCTTCTGAACAGCAATGGTGTCATTAGGGCCAGCCAAATTAAGGCCAGGCTCCGATTTCTTTGACACACGGCCATCTCTGCGACCAGTGGGCACTTTCCAAGTTACTCCACCACTCTGCAAGCAAAAATTCCATAATACTAGTTTTCAATAGTGTGTTATATTATATGAGGCTTTAAAGGAGTTCCAACCTCAATAAACACTCTTTGTTATTACTGATTAGTCATCAAGAGAAAAGAGTTCTACTTGAAAAAAATTTGTCTGTAATTTTTCTTTATATATATTAGTAATATCTCTTTAAAGAAAATGAACTTTCATGCCTCAAAATTTATAAATTCTTTTTGTTTTCTAAAAATATTAGTAATTATACACAATATTTTATTTTTGGTAAAAGATATTAGGATGATATGTTTTTTTAAAACTATCTGTCAGAATTTTAGTGACATGATTGGAATTACAAAAAAGTAGAGGTTCAATTTAAAACATTATCTCCTTAAAATAGGCTTAACTAGCCCAAGACGCTAAAACATCATATGACATTTTATAACAAAATATCTCACACTATCATATTCAAGATATCAAAATATTTGCAGTACCAATGTTCCAAATGCCTCCTAATTTTTTTATATAAATATTAAGGAGTTGATTAATTACCAGAACAACAGAATCACGAGCAGAAAGAGCAAGGATGTCAGCACATGACACAACACCAGGGCAAGCAGCCTCAAGATGTTTCTTTGCTTCATCGATGACCTCGAAGCCACCCAAATTGGCATTTGCCGGGGATGCTCTCTCGGAGTTAGGGCCGGAAATAAGAATAGAAGCGTCGCAACCTCGGACGAAACAGTCATGGAAGTGCAACCTTAGCAATTTGGCAGCCACAGAAGGGTTAGACCTAAAATGGGATTCAACTGCGGCCCTAACAATGGACTCAGCTTTGGGGCATGTCTTTGAATAGAACCCTACACGGGTGCCTTGGCCATGCGCTAACGGTTTTGCAGCCAAAGCAAGGGAAAGAAATACCAGAAAGAACCTTTTGTTATAGAAATTGGCCTCCATTTTATGGAAGATGATGATTAAAGTGCTAGTTTCTGTATATGAAGTAGACCTTTCAGTTTAGGTTGACTGGATGGAGGTGGTGTGATTCTTATAGGAATGTGAAGTGGAGATATTTATAGGGGTTTTGGCCGACAAGTGGCTTGTCTATCAGCATATGCAAGGGCGAAATACCAAGAATTTTTTTGTATGAGTTTATCAGCCCACCACGTTATTTATCGACTTCACTGACAGATTGATAATTGAAATCCAACAAATAAAAATTATAATTTTAATATGATAGAATTTTCTGAATTATATGAATTTTTTAAGTTAAGTCTATACAAGAATTCCTCAAAAAATAAAGAAATTACATAAAATTTAAGTGTTAGAGGTAATTAATAAAAATATTTGTGTATATATTTACTTAATAATTTAATTTTTTTAAATTACAGTGTTTTAATTCTAATATGGTGTCATCGTATTTATGATAAAATAGGTAGGAAAATTCAATCTTTATTGCTTTATTTTATTTTGTTCATTTTTCAAACTTAATTTTTTTTTTCAATATAACATACCGTGCTAAAAATTATAAAAAAATTATTTATTATGAAAGTTTGGAGCATAGTATTTTTTGGCTTGTTGAGAATGACTAATGTGTCCATTTTCTTGTGACATAGTCTGTGCTTATTTTTCAAAACAAATTTAATCAGCTTATCCTATACTTTTCTGAGGCCATCAACACTTGCATAAATTAAGGTCACTATACTTCTCAATATTGCCATGCAGGTGGGAGTAATCAATATGGGAACGTTACTTTAATTCCTTCATTTTTTTCCAAATTTTTATCTGTTGTATTACTTTAGATAAATCAATAATAAATTTATTACGTATATACAAATATATAAAATAAGCCATTGATAGTATAAAATTGAAATTTTTTGTATGGTTTATTAATACATAGAAGGATACCGCATTTAGTTTCTGAAAGTATTTTTTATTTTTCATTTCTTAGAATTTATTTTATTTATAAGTTTTCCTTTATCAAGAAATTTTTTTTGTGAAGCTAAATTAAATATGTTCATCTTTATCTTCAAATCAATTTATCATAAAAGATACAAAATTTAATTGATTTTTAATCATTATGAGATCGATTATTTTTCTTCAATAATTATGATATACTCTCTTTTAAAATTACGAAAATACTATTAATTATTTTGTGAAAACGCTAAAAATATCTTTTAAATGTCTTCTATTTTTTACCTTTTACCTTATATTTTAAAACATAGTTTCTTCCTTGAATGGCAATGAAAACACTAACAGACAAATTAAATAGAATCTGAAACGTTTATAATTAAAAAAAACGTTTATAATCAAGGGATTAAGAGTGATAACTGACATATTATTTTAAAAATTATAACAAAATTATTCATATTGATTCACTTAATACCACTCTTTGTCTTGTTGATCATGACCCCCTCTTCTCTTTGTGACCTGGTCTTGGATACATATTTTTTTCAAAAGGATTCTAATTAGCGTGTGGGTAAGGTTGGAAAGAAAGGTCTTGTCCTTCTTAAATAGGTAGAAAGACTTATACATCTCAATACTCATTGATGGCATGTTATTAATTCAGGAAGTTATATATCATATTTACTTTGAACCAAAAATTTATTACAATGATATGGAAACTTAATTAGAATATTCTCCATCAAATGTGAGGTGCAAATTTAAATTTCGTTTTCTCGTTTTTTTTTTAATTTGAAATTTTTATCTGTGTAATCTATAGGTAATAATAAATTTATTATCTATATGAAAAATGAAAAAACTAACTGACAATTACTAGAGTAAATTACGTTCTTTTTTAAGTTTATCAAAACTTCATATCTTTTTTAGTTTCAATATATACAAATCCAACTTCTTCTAGCATCAAATATTAAATTAATATTTATGAAAACTTAAAAAATATTAATAATGACAGAAATAGTGTCTTTTTTTAAAATTAAATGAGATGTGAATATAAACTTTATGGAAAAAGGTAAATACTCTAATTAATATATATATATATATATATATATATATATATATATATATATATATATATATATATAAATTTAAAATTTATTTTGTTCAAATTTTTAAATATGCGTTTATTAAACAAAAAATGTACGTAGCTTAATATACTTTAAAATAAATTTAATAAAACTCATAAATTTGTGACTCAAATAATAAGTAAACTTGAATTCAATGGTTGAGGAACTTCTTCAAGGCAATGAGTTTGAAATAAAATTAGTCATATATTCAAAAGTTGTAATGATAGATGTGTGAATATAAAAAAAAAATTCAATAGAAATGCCAATGAAAATAATTAATACAATATATATATATATAGAGAGAGAGAGAGAGAGAGAGAGAGAGACGCGCACTTCAAAAATTCTCAAAATATGTTTCCTGTCTGTTACGTGCATGCATGCACGTCCAGAAATGAACGAGAGAAAACAACGAAATATGCAGTAGTTTATTCAATCGAAAAAGTGAGTTTATTTTACACAGATCCTTCTCTTATATACTGAGAGAGGAAGAGCAACATAATACCGGTAATAAAAAACTAATCTAACCAACTTTCATCTAACGGCTAACAGATAAACTAATTCTAAACTATATCTATTTATTCTGATACTCCCCCCTCAAGTTGGATAATATATATATCAGAAATACCCAACTTGGAAAGTAAATCATGAAAACACTTGGAGGGAAGTGCTTTTGTCATTAAGTCAGCCAGTTGGTGTTCGGTTTTGACATGAATGAGCTTTAGAAATCCTGAAGCAACATGTTCTCTGATAAAATGACAGTCAATATCTATGTGTTTGGATCTTTCGTGAAGAGTAGGATTAGAAGCAATAAGAATTGCAGATTGGTTGTCACAAAACACCTTTACATACGGGAGAGAAACTTCAAAATCTCTGCATAGTTGTCTAAGCCATAATAGTTCACTAGTTACACTTGCTAATGCTTTGTATTCTGCCTCTGCCGATGATCTGGACACAATAGATTGTTTCTTTGATTTCCAGGTAATGAGTGAGTTGCCAAGAAAAATGCAGAAGCCTGTGGTGGATTTTCGGGTGTCAAGGCAGCTTCCCCAATCAGCATCAACATATGCACTTAAGTGTAACTGAGACTGTGCAGGAAACAAAATTCCTTGTCCAGGAGAATTTTTAAGATATTTTAGTACATTGTGAGTAGCAGTCAAGTGGGGAATCCTGAGACTTGTCATATATTGGCTAAGTTTATGTACAGCATAGCATATGTTTGGTCTGGATATTGTCAAATACATAAACCTCCCAATTAAGCGTCTGTATTGTGACGGATCAATAAGCAGGTCACCATCCGAGTTACTTAGCTTCAAGTTAGGATCTATAGGAACAATGTGCGGCTTAGATGCAGAAACTCTTGTATCTTCCAATAACTGCAGTGTGTACTTCCTTTGAGACAAGTATATTCCTTTTTCAGATTTTGCAATTTCTAGACCAAGAAAATACTTGAGATCACCTATTACCTTCAACTTAAAAAGAGATTGAAGTATATGTTGGGTTTTGCAAATTTGTTTTGGATCTGGACCTGCTATTATTATGTCATCGACATAAACCAGCAGGATAACCAATGATTTTCCATGACCCATAGTAAATAAGGAATAGTTGCTAGTTGATTGTTTGAAACCATTGTGTATTAAGGCTTCTGAAAACTTCGAGAACCATTGTCTGAAGGCTTGCCTAAGTCCGTAAATGGACTTGTGTAACTTGCAGACCATTTGCTTGCCTTTGTTAGGATATCCTGGTGGAAGCTGCATGTATACTTCTTCAAGTAAATCACCATTCAAAAAAAGCGTTGTTAATGTCTAGCTGTATAAGATGCCATTTTTCTATTGCTGCTATTGATAGAAGAATCCTCACTGATGTGATTTTTGCAACTGGAGAAAAAGTATTCATAAAATTGATCTCGGCTTGTTGCGTGTATCCCTTGGCTACTAACCTGGCCTTGTATCTATCTATGCTGCCATCGGAATTATATTTTACCTTATATACCCATCGGCAACCAATTGGATGCTTACCTGTAGGAAGAGGTACTATTGACCAGGTGTTATTGGTTTCCATGGCATTTAATTCATCTGCCATAGCTTGCCTCCACTCTGAAAATTTTACAGCTTGGTTGTAATATTGAGGCTCATATACCTGTGATACTTGCATGATGTAATTCTGATATGGCTTTGAGAGTTTCGAATAACTGATGTAGTTGTGAATAGGATACTTGACATCTGATTCAGAAATACAACTGATATAATCCTGGAGATATGCAGGAGGCCGAATGACTCTCGTAGGTCTAGATGGTCTTTCTGGATTAAGTTCAGGTTGGGAATTGTCATCTGACGATAAAATTAAGGAGTTGTCTGACCCACTTGAATTTTGATCTATCCGAGTTAATATTCTGTCATGAGTTGTTTAATCTGTCATGGAATTAGGAATCACAATTTCTGAAAACATATCAACTTCCATCTGATCTGGAGACATTGAGCTGAAAGGAAAAATATCTTCATAGAAGACAACATCTCTGGAAATAATAAATTGTCTTGTTTGAAGATTATAAACCTTATATGCTTTATATCCAGCTGGATATCCACAAAAAACAGCAGGCACTGCTCTAGGACTGAATTTATTTCTTTCTAGGAGTGTGGTGGCAACATAACACAAGCATCCAAAGACCTTTAAAAGATTATAGTTAGGCACTTTTCCATATAGAACTTGATACGGGCATTTATCTTGTAAAGGAATTGTAGGAATTCTGTTGACTAAATAGGCTGCAGTACTGACTCATTCTCCCCAAAAAGAAGCTGGAACATGAGATTGAAATCTGAGAGATCTAGCTATATTTAGGAGTGACTGATGTTTCCTTTCAACTATTGAATTCTGCTCTGGTCTATATGCACATGAAAACTGATGAAGGGCACCCTCATCTCTAAGAAATTCAGTTAACTGTAACTCCTTGGCATTATCTGATCTTACTGCTTTAATATTGACTCCAAATTGAGTTTTAACCATCTTGAAGAAGCTTTTAATGATTTGTGTGGCTTCTGACTTTGTTCTCAGCAAGTATATCCAGGTGAATCGTGAGGCATCATCAACCACTGTTAAAAAAAATTTCTTGTCGTCATATGTTTCTTGATGATAGGGACCCCAAATATCACAATGAATAAGATCAAAAGGAAAAGCAGAAATATTATTCAAAGATGTAAATGACAATTTTCTAAACTTAGATAATGGGCAAATATCACAAGAATGGGATGAAAAATTAGAAGGTAAAGAAAACTGAATTTTATTACTGAGGACTTTCAACACTTTATCTGATAAATGTCCTAATCTACTATGCCATAGACTAGCTTGTTTATATCTAGACATAGACACATTACAAGAAACTGAATCAGTGGACCCTCTTATTTCTTTCTTCTGCGATTTGAATATGTATAAACCTTCCACTAATTCACCCTTGCCAATCATCTTCTGCTGTATGTGGTCCTGGATAAAAAAGAATTAGTATCGAAGATAATATTATAAGATGAATTAAGCAATAATGCACTTACTGACAGAAGATTAACATGAAATTCTAGTATGAAAAGAACATAAAAAATTGTCAAAAAATTACTTAATCGTACAGTGCCTATAGCAGCAACTGGAACTCTAGTTTTATTTGGCAAAACAACAAACTTGTTAACCAATGGTTGGTGATTAATGAAATTATCAAGGCTGCAAGATATATGGGCAGTAGCACCTGAATCTAAAATCCAAGAGCTTTGTGGAATATTATAATGTGAAGCTGAAAATTTTTTACCCATAGTATTAGGATCAATGACCGTATGACCATCTGGAATAGCTGCCTGTGATATTTGAGTTTTTAATAATTGCAGCAACTGTTGATGTTGCTGTGGAGTAAATTGTAGCATACCATCAGCAGTATTAGAATCAGCAACCAAATTAGCTATACCTGCTACCTTTCTTTTGTAATTCGGTGGATACCTATGCAGTTTATAACACTTGTCTTTAGTATGTCCAAGAATTCCGCAATGAGCACATAATGGACGATCCATCTTATTATATCTTCCTTTGAAGTCTGGATTTTGCCTTTGGTCATGCCTTTGATCAGACCTGGAAACAATATACGCCATTGAAGAATCTAATTGAGTGTTAAAACCTCCAATCTCCTTTTGCTTTTCTTCTTGCAACACTAGTGAAAAAACACGATTAATTGGTGGCATGGGATCCATTAACAGAATTTGCCCTCTTACAGCTGAGAATGATTCATTCAATCCCATAAGAAAACAAAGAACATATTCAGAATGCAAGAAATCAGTAAAAGACTTGACTCCACCACAAGAACACGAATGCGCTGGACGATATTCAGCTAGTTCTTTCTTTAACTGAAATATTCTGGGACCATTCTGCTGTTTGAATCTTTCTTCAAGATCCTTCCAGATTTCTGCAACAGTGGTCGAGTATATCACACTTACCGTTAACTCCTTAGAAATGGAGTTCAAGAGCCAAGAAGCAACAATGGTGTCATTACGTTGCCAAAGCAGAAACTTATCTCCATCTTACACTGTGGGAGGAACAATCAAACCATCCACAAATCCTAACTTGTTCTTGGCTAACAACGCCATCTTCATTGCGCGACGCCATGAGTTATAATTGTCTCCAGTTAAATGCTGAGAGACTAATATCAAGCCAGGCGAATTCGAAGGATGAAGAAAAAAAGGGTTATGAATATTTGAATCCTCTGCAACTGCCATTGCAGACTTAAAAAACAAGATCAGAATTGAGACTAATTAGAAGCGACAAAATTCTATCCGTTCTGATACCATGTTACGTGCATGCATGCACGTTCAGAAATGAACGAGAGAAAACAACGAAATATGCAGTAGTTTATTCAATTGAAAAAGTGAGTTTATTTTACACAGATCCTTCTCTTATATACTGAGAGAGGAAGAGTAACATAATACCGGTAATAAAAAACTAACCTAACCAACTTTCATCTAACGGCTAACAGATAAACTAATTCTAAACTATATCTATTTATTCTGATACTGTCTCTAGTTTATATCATCACGGAGGCCCTCTGAAAATGATTGAACAAAGTGGACTCTAAATTGTTAATTGTATGATTACTACATCAGGAAGACTCAGAAGTCAGAATGATATATGCCTTAAAAATGTGAGATAGGTGATCAACACTATAGAAATAGGGAGAATTATATATAATAAATAAAAGAATATTCTTTCAATTATTTATCGTAAAAAATTAGAATAAATTAATATTTTAGTCTTTAAAATATGAAAACTTTTTAATTTGATTCCTTATTTTAAATCTCTTTAAATTTTGTATTTTTATTATTTATTTTTTAATCAAACTTTAAATTCAATATTTAATTTACGTCTTTATTCCAAATTTTTGACTTAGATTATAAAATGTATTTGTGTGATGTGTTGAAAAAAGAGACTGTTAATAATTAGATTAAAAAAACGTGAATTGAATTGACAAGATAATCAAATTAGAGAAAAAGGAAAAAGTTAAACCCTATATTAAAAAGAAGTAATTTAAAAAATTCATATATTTTAAGAACCAAAATATTAATTTAATAATAAAATTAATATATTATCCATGTGATGAATCAGATTAAATAATTGAATAATAGGTCATCCGCCTATATATTTATTTATTTATTTATTTTTATTATTATTAAGAATATCTTTTAATTAATATGATAGAAAAATAATCTTTTTTGAACTGAAAGCGCAATGAATAATTTTATTTTTTTCAAGCAGTTAGCATTCATATAATAAAATTTGTGTTTGGACCAACCGAACTAGTAGAGACCCTTTTCCAAAACTGCAATCCGAGTATCCGACTAACACCCAACAAGGCACGGATTATCTGGTTTCACCATGAGCAGAGAAGCACTTAGACAACCGCCATTCTATTGTCTTCACAAATCTAGAAATTAAAATGGGAGACGCACACGCCGTCATTGCTACCTACGGGCAAAAGCTAGGTCATTTTACTGTTCATATCTTACAGCTGAGGCTGACTTGGCCTTCGAAGTAGTAATCGAGACAACCACCGAGTCTTCGCAATTGACTGACGGAGCTCAACAAAGGAAAAGGATCGATCAATTTCCATTTTCCACTTAAAGGAAGCAGGCTGAACCTTTGCTATTATCTTTCGTCTGCCTGTTTGAATCCTTTGCTTAATTATGTATCATAAATGTAGAAAATTCAACTTAATTAAACATGAATTAAATCTTCAATTTACTCTTTTAAATTAATAAAAACCAATCACAGGTACCTGTAAATTATACTAACATTTTAAAAAAATGTGGATGAGATAATTAAGAAAAAAAACCCGAAAGTTATTATGTGTGATATATACAAAATAAAACAAAAAAAAAATTACAATTTAATTATGACCTTTTCGCTTTTGATAATATCTCCGATATTGATAAATTGACGAGCATGCCCATAAAATTTATATGGCGTAAAAGTAAGGTAACGTGTACTAAATGACACCTTATTAATGTCATACTCAATGGCAATCGTTTTCTATAAAATCAATTTTCCTTTTGTGCTTATAACAATATTGACTATTCTCCTTCTTTTTTTGTTTTTGAAATGGTGTAAAAAATGAAAATATTATTTTGGGTCGATAGTCTATTGAGCAAAGTTTTTTTTTATGTGGTTTTTTCAAAAATTAAACTATTATTGTTCTTAGAGTTTAAACCGTCGCTACTATTGTCATCGGCCATAGTCCAGTATTGAGTACTCTTCGTCTAAAAAAATAAAACTGTACTATGCTTTTAAAAAATATGAATTTTTCTTTTTTGTATAAATACTATGAATTTGGGATGGTATGAGATATCACTAAAATAATATCATTTCATGATACATTAGTATATTGGATTCAAAAATTAGCAGTATGGCAAAAGAAACAAAGAACATTGTTCTTTCTTTGATTACAACTTGCAATAACCTTGGCTTTTCAAATTTTTTTATTTTATTACAACTTTCAGTAACCTTGGCTTCTTTCTGCATGCATGAGTTTGGAAAATAAAGAAGAAACAGAAAGATTCATGTTACAATAATTTTCTTTGTCATTATATATTTCCCAATTTCCTTAACTTACATTAAAAGAAAATAGAGCGAAGGTTTTTTTTTACTGCCGCTAATTGTTTACTAGCGGTTTTGAAACTATTTAAAAATTCGTTGAAACTATTTCAAAATTCATCGTCTCAAGCAAAATAATGTCAATTTTTGTTAACTGTTGGAATAACCATTGAGATTTTCAAAAAAACCTAAAAAATTAATAAAATGTATGAAAAATTAAAAAAATGAGGATACTTAGTTGTGAAATATTCTTGAAAAATATTCAAAATATTTAAAAAAATTATATAATTAGATTCTAAATAATCCTACTAATAAATCTGAAATTCAAACCCATTAATAAAATTATTTTCACTGTCATCATATACTTCCCAATTTCCTTAACTTATATATTAAAGCAAAATTTAACATGTTTCAACTTTCAAAAATCATCATACAGCAATTGTTTCTCTTTCATTTCTTTAAATTTCGTATAGTATAGTACTTAGGGGTAAATTTTTATTCTCTCCAACCCCCTAATTAATTAAATGATTGCAATAGCTTGTGAGATTTTTTTTTTTCGTTGGGTTTTATTTTATATAAAAGTTTATAAAGTTTTAAGTTATGATATTCTAAAACTTGATAAAATTCAAGCAAGAGTATGAGCCATGATCAAATTTGCCTATGGATGACTGGTAATTAGTGTTTGTGAACCCTAGCTCTTTTGAGTTTATATTCTCTATTTATCAATCATTTATTGTAAAATAAAAAGCCAGCTCGGTTAAAGAAAAATCTAGTTTGAATTTGAAATGGCATGTTCATTTAATTAGCTTCCAATAATCTTATTTATATTTTTTGAGTAAATTATTATTTTGTATCTTGATTTATCTTGTTACATACCTTTCTCTTTTATCACGAAAATATACACAAACCTCTCTTAGGATTTGTTTAACTGTACTTATAACTTCTGCTTCTTTTCAAATTATTTTTTTTTCTTAAATGGAGTTTAAAAAATGCACTATTACAAAGAAGCAAATAGTGTTTGAATAAATCGTTGATTAGCGATTTTACCAATTTGGCCAATCTTCTTAAAAAAGTGTTTTTTATTGTTAAATTATTAAAAATGACATTTTTATAAATTATTTTGCAATCAGTAGTACTATTTGAATATAAAAGTAATTTTAAATCTTAATTTAATTAATTTAAAATTTTTATTAAATTAAAATATAAATAAAATAAAAACACTGTATATATAATTTTTTTTATTCAAAATAAATTTATAAAATTATATTAAAATTTACTATAAAAGTTTAATTTAATTTTTTTTATCAATCAAAATAATAAATTTTCATAAAAAAATGTTTTAATTTAAAAAATTAAGGGGCTAAGTTAGTAAAATATCGTGCATTTAAATGAGGGTATTTAAAAATATAAAGTTAGATAATTTTATAATTTTGAACTTTAGGTGAGGGTATTTCTTTACATGATAAAATTAAATTTTTGCTTCTACTTTTGTTTCAACGGAGAAGTTTTAAATGTAACACTCATAAGATTTAGTAATTTTTATATATGTATGGATTATTAAAAAAAATAGAGACGTAATTGAAAGATTTTAAAAATAAAAATGAAAACTTATTAATATTTTTATAGTCAAATTATAATTTCTTAAAATTTTAGGAGTTAAAATGTAAATAATAAAATTTGTAAAGACTTCTTTCAAAAATTGAATATTTATAGAATGGTCCCTAAAAAAAGAGGAGATGAAAATTTTTTGAACGAATGAATAATGAAGAGTAAATAGTATTTTTTTTTCTCTATTTTTTTTTAAATTTGGAGTACCTTTGAGACTCGATCACAAAAATAAAGGTATCACTAGATTCAAGACAAAGAGTATTATGATATTAACTGAATAATTTTTCAAATCGGTCGCAAAATCACTATAAATTGAAAAAAAAATTTAAAAAAAAAAATAAATTCTGAAACTCTTATTTACAGTCGATCTTTAAATTAAAAATTTTATACCATAAATAAATTTAAAAGATAAATAAATCTTAAAATATAAAATTTTTTAACTATCTAATAATTTTTTGTACATTGTAAATAATATCTAGCTGCTCATTTAGGTTTGGATCGGGAAGGTGTTGGTTAACTTGGTCATCTACCAGGGTCTATTTTTCTGCTTCTTGTTTTCTGTCTCGCTTTGTTCAGACGTCTATTGTTGTTTCTGTTTGTACTACATTTTCCTTTGCGTTGATGAATGAAAGTTTCTTCTTTGGGCCGAAAAAAGAGCCTCCGTAAATTTACCCTCATGTATTTTAAAAGTTTGACATTGAATTAAACATATTTTGATGTTACTTACTCATTGTGTCAGGACTTCCTTTTCTCTCTCTCACCCCTCAAAAATTCGCTTCATCTCCTTTTTTTTTTCTCTAATTAAAGTCAAATAAATTAAATCAATCATAAATAGACATATAAAGATATTTTTTAGTTTGGCTAAATTGTACATAATTCTCTTCAAATTAGGACCTTGTGCAATTTACCCTCTTGTATTTTAAAATTCAGCAATTGACCTTAACGCATTTTGATGTTATTTACTCATTATATCAGGACTTCCTCTCTCTCTCTCTCTCTCTCTCTCTCTCTCTCTCAAAGTCCACAAGAGAATACGGAAATTTAAACAAAGTATGCAAGTGAAATGGGGTCTAACCATGACTTACGCAACAAAAAAATTCAAATGTAGATTTAGTTTATTAAAAATACGTAAATCAAGTCAATCATGAACAAACATATAAGCAGTAAATGATATACATTTTAGAGGAGCTCATTTCTAACATGCTATTATTTTCTGAACATAGCTAAATTGCTATTTTACAGCTGACAGTGTACCTCAGTACCCATGTGTTTATTTTAATTTTTCTTGAGGAAATTCTTGAACCAATGGGCAGATAGTTTTGGATATCTTTTCAACCCATGGTTGTAATCCACATAGTTGAGGCCAAACCGTTTAGTGTAAGCCTTGTTCCATTCAAAGTTGTCCAGCAATGACCATGCAAAATATCCCTTCACGTTCACACCTTGCCTAATAATTGCCAGAAAAAGTTATATTTTGATATGAGCATACTATAGGATTATACCATTCTATAACTAATTGTAGAATAAGACTGACTTACTTAATGGCACTCTGGATATAAAACAGATGGCGATAATAGAAATCAATTCTGTATGTGTCAACAAGGGCTTCTTCAAGTGAGAGTGCAGCATCATTTTCCTCATCCATACCTATTAATTAGTACATTATCGTTCATTTTCTTAATATGATGCTATAAAGTATGGACACTTGAAAAAATGAGTTATGTCCATGTCTAATAGGTTTGGGACACTTCAAAGTTTTATTGTATCGCGGTGTTCGTATTAATATACATGCAATATAGATATGATGCAATTTATTGAAAAGTGTTCAGTGGCATACCATTTTCAGTAATGTAAATTAGTGGGTTGTTATAATTCTTCTTGGTGTAGAGCAGAAGATCTCTTATTCCTCTTGGATAGATATACAACCAGTCTGAAGCTGACTGCAAATAGGTTCCTTTCTTAATCAAAATGAAAACCAAGTGAAACATCAATTTATACTTTTAGAGGGAAATTGGGTTGCCAATTTTCATATCCTTACCCTTGGACCAATTGGATTCCCATAGCGTTGAGCTGCCAAAACAAAATGCATTCATTAATCTTTCACACCATTTTTATGTCATAGAAATTGAATAAAAGTATATATACTAAATTAAATTCATCTATTCTATTTCAATTTATGAAAGAACTTTTGAAGTTTTTAAATTCTAGGTTTACACTCCTTCCGGTTTTAGAAATATTATCCTCATAACATATCTTATTTTAAGTTTTCATACGTATTAATTTAGTATTTTAATGATTTATGCTACATTGAATTAAGCTAATGGCAGTTTCTATAAGAAAAAATGCATAACATATAAACTCCGCTAACAATTAAATTAATAGAGGGGAGGTACCATATATAAATTGAAACTAAAAAAAATACGAGTGTAGGTTTCAAAAACTTAAGATAGATGAATGTAATTCACTAAATATAATATTAGAAGCTTTTTAGAGGAATTGAAGTTGTTCTTACTGGGTAGATTAACAATAGCATCTGTGAGGTAGCTGGGTTTAGCTTTCTTCAAGAGAGGAGCATCAACAGCAAAGTAAGCTGAGTAATAGTTTAATCCAAGGAAATCAAAGGACCCCTTAAGCTTCTTGGATTCCTCTTTGGTGAACTTGGGCAAACGTTTTCCAACCAGAGTTTTCATAGACTTTGGGTAATCTCCTCTTGTCAAAGGTCCTATAAACCTGCAATAGACATTGGTTTTTTGGTATAGAGCACCTTTATCAGTTCATCTTGCACGGTGCAATATACCCATGATCTGACCTGACCCATGAAGTGATCCAACTAGAAAAATTAAAATACTAAACCAGAAAAATCTTGAAGAGGTTAGCTAATTTTTCTTCAGTATTGCAAGCTGCACCTCTATCATGAAGTGTAGTTCTCTAGTATCAACCAAACTCAATCACCCTCTAACTGAATACTGAAGAAAAATTGGTTAATCTCTTCAAGATTTTTATTTTTTATTTTTATTTTATTTTTTGCTTTCTTCTTTGATCTACCTTATAAGAATTTAAAAACTAAACTTCATATAATACGTACGTACTTACCATCCAAACATGAAATCAAGGGATCTTTCTGCAGCTCGTTGATCGGCTTTTTTATTAGAGTATGGTACAAACCAATGAGACAATAATGTAATCCCTATCACACCCTTTTGAGATGCCTGCAGGTGTTCGAAATATTTTGGTTATTTAGAAACAATACATTTAATTTTGTATTAAATGGATTCCTATATAGAAGCTGAACTTACATTTCTTCATATAAAACAGTCTCTATATGTGCACAAATTTTTTACAGAAATCACTTTACTTAATGATATTGTAGGAAATTAAATTATATATTTTATACATATTTATCATATCTATAAGAAATAATTGTAAAAAACTAATAGTGGATGGTTACTCAAAATATAATTGACGGTCTTAAAAAATGGATAATTGATGGTCATTAAATAATGGTTGGTTTTACTCAAATATTAAAAATTAATAGTTGTTTATATGGGTATTTAAAATTTTAATTTACTTAATTATCTTAACTTTTTGAATATATATAGCACTAGCACTTTTTTATGTCCACTAATTCATGTCAATATGTATGCCTCTTATGTCATGTTATATGTGAAATATTTCACTAAAACGTTAGTGTAGTGTCTGTGTGGCCCCAAGCGCGCATTTGTGCCTCTTATGCCATGTTATATGTGAAATATTTCACCAAAACTTGTGTGTGTATGTGTGTGTGTGAAACAGTTCACTAAAACTTGTGTGTGTGTGAAACATTTCACTAAAACTTGTGTGTGTGTGTGTGTGTCCATATATAAAATTGATTATTGCCTTATTGGTTCTATAATAACTTGTGTATGAGTGGTCGTTAAGAAATTGATTATAGCAAATGTATAGGTACAGGATTTTTAAAATTTTAACCTGATACTTGGTCCTGTACACCTCCACTGCAGCTGCATGAGCAAGAAGCTGGAAATGTGTTGCCAAATATGGCTCTGTTCCTGAATCCCCACCAGTGCAATTGAGTTTCAACCAAGCTGAACAATGGCCCGGTGCAAATTCACCATTGGCATAACCACCATGGCTGTAACTCCAAGGCTCATTCAAAGTAATCCAATGCTTAACTCTGTCACCAAATTCCTTGAAGCAAAGCTCTGCATAATCCTGAAAATCCTTTCTGCCAATGCATGTTAAAACAAAAAATTTCAGATTACTTCAAGCATGCATAAGATTAATCCTTGACCCTCTTCCTGCATATGTGACTACAAGCTATGCCTTATGGGTGATCAACTAGAAAGTGTAAATATTATCTCAAACACAGGACACAACACGAATACTGTGGAACAATGAAATTCGAAGTTTCTATACGTAATGTAATGTTGCATTGTATCTAATAACAGTGCTCAACACTAACATAGTCGACACGCTTCTTCTTTTTTTAAGTGTCTCGTTGAAATAATTAAGGTGTCTTACTTACATGACATGAGGGCTTAAGAAGCCACCATACTCATCTTCTAAAACTTGGGGAATATCCCAATGGAAAATGGTCACAAATGGCTGTAAACCTGCATTAATTTGAAAAGAAGCCAAAAATAAAAAAATAAAAAAGAATGGAGCAAATGAGAATCATGAACTGTTACAGAGAAGTTGTAGAAGGTACAGAAAGATAACCTTTGGCTAGGAGCTCATTGATAAGGTTATTGTAATACTTGATCCCTTCTTTGTTTACACCCCCACTTAGCTTTCCTTCTGCAATCAGTTTAATAAAACAGTTCATATCCAACATTCAACATTGCCCCACTCTCAGAAACTTATATTCAAACACTCGAGTTACTTGGCAGAATTCTGGACCAAGCGATGGAGAATCTATAAGCATCTAGATTCATATCCTTCATGATCCCAATATCTTCCTACAACAAGTTGGAAAAAAAAAAGTTTAGAATTTATTAAACTTAAATTTAATGTCATTGCCCTTCAAATCCTTTTCAAAATAAGGATTCAATTGGGACCTTCTTGAACAAAATAACCTTACAATATTTGAAGAATCAATATTTTATTATAACAGTATTTTTATCGTATGATATTTTGTATTCATTTCAACATTCATGTGTTATATAGCTTAGAACTGTAAATTACAGGCACAAAAGATCAATTTCAACATTTCTTTTTAGCACCATAAATATACCTTAAAACGATGATACTGATCAACTGCTATGTCCGCATTACTTCCATTCTTTATCCTTTCTGCATTCAATTTTAACACAAAACACTTAAATAAATTAATTTGGTACTCGAGGAGACTATTTAGAGAAGGTACAATTTAAAACCATCAATTTTTTTGTAAGAAAAAGTAATTTATCGTTGAATATATAGAGAAATTCTTAATTGCACGATCTTACATCCAAACATGGTCCAAGGGATCAATTAAAATGCATCAAAATATATGTATTAAGGACTTCTATGGCCTTGACACGTCCACTTTTATGACCTCCAATCCAGAATGCAAGAGGTCATAAAAACGTATTAACCCTATAATACTAGTATTAATGAGGAAAAGCAAATAGAGCTGCATATAAGTCTAACAAGCAGTGCTTAAATCTTTTGTTTTTTAAGTAAAATGAAATCATATTTTATTTATATTTTAAAAATTATATCCGTCACTCAAACAAAAAGAAATAAAATTCATAATTTAGTGGTCAAATTTTAGTTGAACTGAAATTTTTAAAAATTATCTTTTGTATATTAAATAAGTAACACCATATTATTAAATAAATGAACTATAAATTTTAAATTATTTAATAATCTATACATTTTAGGAATAAATAAATATTTAAAAAATTAACATAAATATAAATAATAATTTTTTTTTCAAGGCCCAAAAATAAGTATTTAATATTTTCTTTTATCAAAATATTTTTAATTATTTAATATATATATTAAAATCAATAAGAAGACGTTGGTATAATGGTTATGGCCTGAAATTTGTCAGTTTTGGTATGGCCTACGAGTGAGGTTTTTTTTTTTGGTAATAAAAAGCAAAAAAATATTAGGACTAACCCAGAAATAACTTTTTACATTTAGGCTTTAGTGCAGTTTGAATATAATTAATCAACTTCGCCTGGTCTGAAGCCTAAATAATATTATTTTTTTCCTAATTTAATTTAATTTTAAAAATTAAAAAGTATACTTTTTAAAACAATACTTTATAAACCAATACACACTTTTAAACATTAAAATAACTTAAAAATTATAATATTGTATTTTTATATCAAAAATAAAATAAAATTCATATATATATATAACAATTTTTTTTAAAAATATTTTTTGGAGTCGGATCAAACTTAAACTTCATTTAAAAAAAAAAATTAAACTCAGTCTAAATTTAAATTGAGCTCCAATTTTTAAGCCCGAATTCATTTTTTATGGGCCATACGTAATTAGACTGGACCGATTACCCAACCTATAATCAATCAAGCCTAATTTTCACTAAATTGGTTAAAAATGGCCCATCCAATCACCTGCTTTTTGCCAGTCCAAAAAAAAAAACAATACCTGCTTTTATTTTCTGTTGTTAGTTTTAGTGTTGATATAAAAATAAAAAAAAATATTTGATCTACCAATTGTGGATAATTTTGTATTTATCAATAGTGTTTATCACGTGTCAAGATTTAAATATTGTTAGTAGACAAAAAATTGTCTACTGCCAATGTATTAAATACCAACTCAAAACAAAAATAATTCTTGAACAATTTTTATAACACCAATGACCTAGTTCCTGTCGAAACAATAGGTCAAGTGAGGTTCTAACAACACTCAGATTTACGTTGTTATTATTATTATTATTATTTTGGTTAAAACAGGCACACATAAACATAAATAAATAAATAAACGCATGGCAAGAGAGAGACCAGGATGTTTGTGGGTGTAGACGTCCCAGTTGCTTGGTCCTCTTCCGCCTTCATTTGCCGCACCCTCATACTGTCACGAACAACATCAATTATGCAGGTGAGTATGTCTATCTAAAACATGAAATATAAATTTTCAAGATTAATTCCCCAATCAAAAACAAATTAAGGTTGAGGCAGTTTCAGAAAACGCAAGGTTCTTTTCCCTCCCATTCTCTTTCTCATCAATCCACTTTCAGAGTAATATGGAGGTGGGTCTGACTCGCACTTAACCCACCTCAACTGCAACTTTCTATTCTAAACTGGACGAGTTAGTGATCAGGTCTAAGCAGTAATAATTTGAAGCACTCGTAGGAAGTAATTGAGATAAGGTACAATAACTAGAATTATTCTTTGAAATCTGAAGCTACCTGGTAAGCCGCAGAAGCAGTGCCAAAAATGAAGCCATTTGGGAAACTACTTCGATTGAGGGTATCCGTCTCAAGAATGGCCGCCTTTGCTTTACTGATCGTCGATGAAGGAAGAACAAGCACAAATATGGCAAGAAGAAGATGGCTTTTAGATGCCATAGATGATGAATTTGGGTTACTAAGCAGGTGGGTTTGTCTTGGCCGGAGGTGAACTACTTATCCTGCAAAGATGCTCGCTGGGCAAGCACTTGTCTCCCACCACGCCGTATCACGGGCCCTTTTATACAAAAAGAATGTTAAAAAGATTAAGTTTCAGTTTTTATTTTTACTAAAAATTGAGAAACCGCGTTTGTTTATTTTTTTTATTTTTAGAAAATATTTTCTAAATTTCTAAAAATACTGAAAGGTTTAACGCATTTGTTTTTTTTTAATATTTTTTAAATTTCTAAAAATTCTGAAAATGTCAAAAAAATGTTTTTAAAATTTTTATTATTATAGTACATTATAAGAGCGACATTTTCTTAATTATTTTAAATTATACATATAATATTTTATTATTTATATAATTATAAAATGATAAAAATAAGAATAAAATAAAAATACAATCATATAACTAAAAAATAATATAAATATAAATATAAATCAAATGTATTTTCAGAAATATAAAAATTAAAAAATAAAATCTATTTTTAAAAAATAAAAATAAAAACAAAAAAAAATATTTTTATAAATCAAACACACCCAGCAAAATACCAAATTTTACACAAATAATATATTACAAAACTATTATATATTTATTTAAATCAGTTAAAATTTGATTAATAAATTAAAAATATATATAAGTACAACATTTAATATTTAAATTCAATGTTCATCTAAATTTTAAAAATATTTTTATTCATGTTTTGCACACAAATTTCATGTTTTAAATAACATTGAAAAATTTGCTAAACAAATATTTTTTATAGAACTTTGAAAAATAGAGTACAATTTATAATTAAATTGTGTTCTTCCACCAATAACATATCCTCTTGATTTTCTCTTCAACTTAATTTTGAGATAGATATTTTGAACAATTGAAGCAACTTTTGATACTCCAATCTTGAACAGTACTATTGTAGGATTTGTGGATCACAAGCGAGTCAAAATTCTTCTCTCTGCCAAATATTATGAGGTCCTATTTAGAGAAATCCATTAACAACGCTTTAAAAATTTTCAAATGGTCATTAAATATTTGCGGGCCCTCTTTTTTACCAAATTAAATTTTATTATTGACTTAAAATTTATAAGGTGACAAATTTTTATTGGCTTTAAAATTTAATTGCCCACTCATGTATCTAAAATTGTGTTATTTATGTATTGTGTATTAAATAGGATTTATATAATTAATTATATGCTAAATAATTACTTAATATATCTATATATGTTCTATGTACTTGGTGATTGAAAACAATTCATGCACGTTGAGAGAGAAAAGAAAAGAGATTATGGGTACAAAGAAATTATAAAATAGAGCCACTATATCTATTATCTATCTACCTATTATAACTAATAAAGTATTTCCCACCAAGTCACACTGCTTTAGATTTTTTTATTTTCATTTTTATTCTCATTTTTTAAATTTTTATTAATAAATTAGAAAAAATCTATAGCTACAAAATTTAATGTATAATTAAATTCAATATTCATCTGAATTTTTAGAATTTATTGGTTGATCGATGTATTTAGTATTATATATATAACTTATGTATTGTGTATAATTTAAATGTAAGTTCAATGTTTATCTAAATTTTTAGAATATTTTTATTCAAGTATTTAAAATTGTGCAATTCATGTTTTTTTTGTATAAAATAGATGTAAGTTTAATGTTAATCTAAATTCTTGGAATACCTTAATTCATGTATTTAAAATTGTGTGAATTATGTATTGTGTATAATTTAAATGTAAATTCAATATTTATATAAATTCTTAAAATATCTTATTTTATTTATCTAGAATTATAATTCCTGTATTATGTATTAAATAGAGTTCATATAATTAGATATTAATCATTTATTGAGGATGACACTTTTTTTCTTTTAATCTATATATATAATAAAATACAATCACCGACAATGTCATGTGCCACTATATGACGAAATTTTTTCTCTCCAAAATTTGTAGCTGTTGTATTATATAGATAATAAATAATAAATTTATTACGTAGATATAAAAATATAAATTTGAATTTTTTAAGGTAGTTTATTAATACATATAAGGGTACTGCATTTAGTTTCTGAAAGTATTTTTGAAATTTTAATTTTTTAGAATTTATTTTATTTAAAATTTTCATTTCTTAAAAAATATTTTAAAAACTAACCGTCGTTAAATATGTTTTTAACGACGGTTCTCCGACAATTTATCGTTCAATGAGAGCGTAGTATAACGACGGTTACATAAAACGTTGTTAAATTAGAGTAAATCCCTATAAACGGTCCAATTTCCGTAGGATATTACGACGGTTATCTATGAACCGTCATAAAATTGATCCATTTTTCTAAAAACGATCGAATGTCCGTAGAATATAACGACGGTTTATGTTAAACCGTCGTTATATAACGACGGTTTAGTCCAAACTGTCGTTATATCTCCTATTTTTACGATGGTTTAGTTAACTGTGGTTAAAGTCTGATTTAACGACAATTTTTATGACCATCGTTAAATAATCGTCGCTAAATTCCGCTTTTTTGTAGTGTTTTTATCTTCAAAATGGCATAAATAGGTACAAATGTCAATTAATTTTTAATCATTATGAGATTATTTTTTTATAATAATTATGACATTTTTTTAAAAATTAAAAAAAATACTACTTATCATTCTGTGAAAATATTAAAAAATTTCTCCTTTTTTTTTTTTTTTATGATTACAACTTTCAGTAACGATTGATTTTCTGTCCATAGTGCCTGCCAGCGTGCTGCTTGACTTGTCTATGAGGTTTGACTACGTGTCATGATATGTCAGCGTGCCGTGCGTGCTATTTGTAGTGCCTGACAGCGTACCATGAGATAGGTTCATGTGACAATAATTTTCTTTGTCATTATATATTTCTCAATTTCTTTATTTTTTTTTTAAAAAATTAGAGTTATTTGGTGATGGTTTTTGACTGCCGCTAAATATTTACCGGCGATTTTCAATCTGTTTTAAAATTCATTGATACAAACAAAATAATAGCGAATTTTTCAAACCGTTGAAATAACCGTTACGATTTTTAAAAAATTCTAAAAAAAAGCAAGACCTATAGAAATAATTTTAAAATAATAAGGATACTTAGTTCTAAAATTTTTAAAAAGCATTCAAAACTTTAAAAAAAATATATAACTAAGATTCTAAATAAACGTATTAATTATTAAAATTATATTTGAATTTAATGTAATAATATTTGTTAAGCCACGTTTATTGATTTTGCAAGACATGTAAAGAAAAAAGTGAAAGATAATTTCATCCTATTATTATTGACTTTTTTTTATCTACTTATTTAAAAGAATTTAATATTTAATAATTAGAAGATATAGAAGGGATTTGAATGTGACATTTAAGAGATAAGTTAGGCACCTCTTTTATCCACTTATGTGTATATATTTAATATTATTTTTATTTTTTAATTTTTTTATGACATCTTTGCTTAGAAATAGACAATTGAAAGAGTGCAAAATATATCACTAAAGGTGAAGAAGCAAGTCAAGAAAAAATAAGATGTGTGAGTTTTGTTCTTGAGTTTGAGTGATCATTTTGAATACCAATTTGAATAAGAGTGATACATCGTTGAAAGATATATTTAGATATATTTGGAGGTATTATTTTTGTATAGACTAATACACTATTGAAAGATATATTTTGATGTATTTAGAGTACTAATTTGTGTAAAATGAAACACTATTGAAAGATATATTTAAGGTGTGGCTAATTTGTAAATATAATCAAATCACTTTGTATTCTCCATTTAATTTGGTAGTAAATAATTGTTAGTTGTTTTGTTCGTGAATGTAGATTATAAACCGAATCATATTAATTTTTGTGTATATCATTTTTCTTCTCATTATTTTATTTCATTATTTATCTATTTGAGTCCTCCGAAATTTCAACACTAACAAATCTGAAATTCAAACCTATTAATAAAATAATTTTTACTGTCATCGTATACTTCCCAATTTCCTTAACTTACACTTAACATGTTTCATTTTCCAAAAACCATCACACGGCAAATTTTTTTTTTGTTGGTACAAGGAGAAGCCCACGGGCTAGAGAGTTGTTCAGAATGCATGTGAAGACCTAAATCTTTTTTAGTGCATCGTTCGGAAGCCAATTTACAACTTTGTTCTTCTCCTTGTATGCCTAGACAATGCTTACCCTCCAATTCCTTTCCATAAGCATTTTACCCTTTCCAAAAGCATTTGACATCTTTCATAAGGAAATTATTTATCTTAAACAATGTTCAAGGCTGCATAGATGTCCTATATATAGTTCTATATTGTAGAAGCCAAGTCTTATGGTGAATCCTATGATCCATTCTCTCATCGCGTTCCGCAGCACACCCCCACAAACAGCATATCCATAGTTAAGAACCAAGCCATCAACATTAAGTTTAACTTGTTCTTGGGCCAGAGGAGACCAAGTTAACTCAAGCACCACTCTCGTCCCGCGGCATTTGCTTTAATAGTAAATAGGGGAGGTAAAAAATGCTTGTTTGTAAGGGTTTGTTGCTAAGCACCTGAGTGTTCAGCTATTGAGATTTTGTTGAAGTTTGTGCTTCAGCGTTTTTTTTTTCTTTTAATATTACACGGATCAATCAAGAATATTTACTGAATGTTCAGCGTGACTGAATGTTAGAAAAAATAAAATTCATAAATAATTAATAAATTGACTGAAGCTGATAAAAAAAAAGGGATCCAAATTTTTTACAGTGAGAGAAGGGCATAGTATCTCTCCCACTTGAATTAGGCGACTGATCTTTAGACCAATCACTTGGTCATGAGACATAGTCAGACGACTGGTTTAAAGGTCAGTCATTTGGTCTCTCTCAATTATAGGGCACAGCATGCGATGCTGTCCTGTGCTGTGTCCCACAGAGGATCCGTCTCAAAAAAAAAAAAAGCTAGCATGAAAAAGCAACGGTACAGTAAGTGCAGCCCTGCAAAGCGGATTTACTGAGCAAAACGATTTTGCTACACTCAAGGACAGGACAATTTCAAAAATGTTGGCGAGATGAGTCGTACCCACCACCACTACTTCAGACTAATAATTTGAAGTTCCATTATTAAATAACCAGATCATAAAATTTTGTGTCTGGAGGGAAAGTACAGCGCGAGAAGAGGTCCGAGTAAGATATGGACCCACTAATCAATATGCTTGGATAACACCAGATTTATTGTTACTGGAAGCGAAAATTAGTGTAATTAAAAAGAAGAACACCACTAATCAATATGCTTGATGTTTTGCATTTTATTTTTAAAAAGATATATAATTTTTCAAATTAATTTTTTAAAAATTTTTCATGACTCATTTAATCAAACGAGTCTAACATTATAATCATTAAAACTGTATACAAAAAATAGTTTGAATTGTAAATTTGCAAATATTTAATAAATTTTTGTGTGATCTAACTAATTGCTTTTATGTTTTAGGTAAAAGTATAATTTAGATAAATTTTTTATTTGATTAGTGAAGTAAATTTGTTAATTTTTTTATTAATAGAATTAATATAAAAATATGTTTTAAAAGATTAAATTAATACAATTTTGAGATATCAAAATAAAATGATGGTAGTTGTCTTTGGAAGAACAAAACAGTAGTATTTCATGACTATACAAAGTTTTGACCTTATTTATTTTATTCATTGAAATTAATATTTCTTTTTAAAATTCTATAATCTTTATAATTTTCTTAATTAAAACTTAACATAATTTAAAAATCTCGTGAACGAACTATTGTACAATGATTACTAAATATAAAAGAATATTTTATTTATGTATGTGTAACTAATTAAAATAGTAATTGGATAAATAATATGCTATTTAATTTTTAAATTAATTTATAAATTTTTTTTATAAAAATTTATTTTTAAGAAACACCAGGGCGTTGCCGTATATGGCAGAAGATCAGACAGTATTGAGTATTTCGTGCCTGAGGTCTGAGCAGAGAGAAGAAGCACCCCTATAGGGGGATGACGCCTCAGGTACAACAATAATACTGCCCATTTTCGAGTAAATGGGAAATCTTCTACCTTTTCTCTATTTGTATCAGATCCTCTTACCCTCCTCATCTATAGGGGAAGTACCCTAGTGGCCCAAGACCCAATAATCCCAAATAATTTGATCGTTTTCCCTTTTTAGGGTAAAAATAGGCTTGATTCAGTGATGATGGGAGATGGTTCCGTGCTTCAGGGTATGAACAGTTCCAGTTGTGGAAGCAATAAGGGGAGCTCCAAGAAGGGTAAGGACAAGAAGAACAAGAAGAAGAAGAAGCAGAGGGGTGGGAGTAAGAAAAAGATGACCGCTGAGCAGACTTTGGCTTTCAAGTCTGTGAGCGAATGGGTTTTCTTGGATCAGCCTTCTTCTGCTTTGACTTCTTGTTCTTCTGCCGCTTCTTTTGTTGTGGATGATTTTGGGGTGCAGAAGACTCTGGGAAAAGGTGGGGAGAAGGTGGTGTTTGAATTGCATTCACATTCGAAATTCAGTGATGGGTTCTTATCGCCTTCGAAGTTGGTTGAGAGAGCTCATGGCAATGGGGTATGTTTCATTTCTTGTTTTTGGGTTTGCATCTTTTGATTTTGCAAATGTATATATGGATCAAGATGATCTAATGCTTCGGGAGTTTTACAGTTTCGTCCTTTCTCTTTCAAAATTTTCCTTCTAATGTTTAATTCACTGAGAGTACAGAAGACTGTGTCACTGAAAATTCGTCATAGAATATGTAATTCGAATATTTCGAGTATTCTAAAAATAATTAGGCTGCTCATAAATGGCATGGCAGATAGAAATTTAACCGTATTAGAGAGACTTTTAGAAGAAGTGAAGGTGAAGCTTAAGGTGAATTTCAATCGTACCTGTGTCAATTAGATTGACTACTGAATACTCTGCACAAGTCTGTCATTGAATATGGTGTTTTTTGGTTTCTTCTTAGGGAATAGGCAAGGGAGACAAATGTTTTTAACCTTGTCAAAGGTGAAAAAATAAAGCTTTAATTAGAGAGACAGAATAGACCGAAAACAATTCTTAGTGCTTCTTATTCATCTGCCGTATTTGTCTGGGACATTTAGGTTATTTAATCGTTAATGTATCTCCCTTTTTTTACTTATTTACATTTATTGACAAACTCTGGAGTTCATACTTCCATAGTATATCAGACCGAGAAATGCCACCAGTATGGATACGTCTTAATGTAGATTACATGAGTCATTTCATATAAGGACTCTTGGTCTTTTCCTTGACTGCTGACCTTGGTAACATGATATATGGAATATGGAGACTAGTCCAGAACTGGGAGCCACAGTATATAAAATTTCCTAACAGATGGAATTTAGAGAAGTCGTGTGTAGTTCTCTTCTGCTTTAGTAATTCCCTTCCTTATTACAAACTTTACTTTTCCAAGATGGTACTAATCTAGTAATTCATATATGAATGATTCTCGTGCAAGAACAACCTCAATTAAACACCTTTGTGTTCGGAAAATTCAAGGGCCATATATCATTGAGAGATTACTTCATTCTGAATGCTGTTTTGACACCATCTTTTCATCGGGGCACTCAGAACAGAACATATTAATAACTTGTTTATGCATACTCAAGTCTGCTGTAAATAGAATTCAAAGCACAATACTTTTCTAATTACAATATTACCTTAGCAAAGTTTAACCTTATTGTTTTGTTATGTTGATGGAAAGATTAACTTGTCATACATGCGTAAATGCATTAGACATCTTTCCCAATCTTATCAAAGTTTCTGGCAGTTCTTATTTGATCAAATAGTCTTGCGTTGCTTGCTTTGATTTGTTTCCAAGGAACGAAAGGTATCGTCTTATTGAGAATCCAAAATATAAATATTATAGGAAGTACCTTCATTTTGTAACGATGTATTCAATATGCTTCCATAGTATCATTGCCCATTGCAAGTGGGTTTTTCCTTTGGTTTGTGCAAAGTATGAGGATTAAGGACTGTAGCATATGCAAATAACATTTCATTAAAGCATCATTATCCGCTCTGCTTGTAAATGGATACCAAGAGTCCAAGGTCACTGCATTCACCATCTGAATGATGCTTGAAAGCCTATTTACTCCTCAGAACTCTAAATCCTGAACTTCGTTTGCAATTACATTCCTATGACATGGGTTTCTAAGCTTAAATTCTATGGACTTCATTCGAATTTATTCAGAAGAATTGTTTGGTGTAATAATAGAAGTTGGTTAGGATTTAATTTTTTTTAGTATTGGGCACATTTTTAGTTAATACTATTTGCTTATAACAGGTGAAAGTTCTTGCTCTGACAGATCATGACACAATGTCGGGCATCCCTGAGGCCCTAATTGCAGCTCGTAAATATGGCATCAAGATAATTCCAGGTGTTGAAATCAGTACAATAATCTCTCCTGGGTAATATTCTGGATTCTGATCTTATGGAATGTAATTGCAACTATTGTTCCCAATCTGCCACGTGCTCTTTAAGTTAACTTTGTTTCTTCTCTCTAGAGGGATGGAACGGGCAGATAGTGAAAAATATAATTTTGTATTAATCAATTAATAAAAGTTTTAAAGCAAGCCAAGAACTACTTAATATTCCATCTGATGTTTGATATCCTTTTTCATACTATGCTTCTGATGTATGGGCATCCACTGGCAGTGGAGACTCTGAAGCTGAGGAACCAGTTCACATCTTAGCATATTATAGCAGCTGTGGACCAACAAGTTTTGAGGAGCTGGACGAGTTCTTATCTAACATAAGGGATGGTCGTTTTCTTCGTGCAAAGAACATGGTCTTAAAACTGAACAAGCTCAAGTTGCCTCTTAAGTGGGAGCATGTTAGCAGAATTGCAGGCAAGGGGGTTGCGCCTGGGAGGCTTCATGTGGCCCGTGCTATGGTCGAAGCAGGTTATGTAGAGAATCTCAAACAAGCCTTCTCCCGATATCTTTTTGACGGTGGACCTGCTTACTCTACGTAATATTGCATAACTTGCTCTTGTAAGTTGTAATTGTATTTGAGTACTTAAGGAAAAAGATAATGTTTTCAACATTTTTGTCTCAGGGGAAGTGAGCCTCTGGCAGAGGAAGCAATAAGAATGATTTGTCATACAGGGGGTGTAGCTGTACTGGCTCATCCATGGGCATTAAAAAATCCTATTCCCATTGTCAGGAGGTTAAAAGAAGCTGGCCTTCATGGAATGGAGGTACACAGAAGTGATGGAAAACTGGCAGGTATATGATTACTGCTTAATCTTTGAGTAAAATTCACTCATTTGTTTATTCACTGAACTGACGATGTTATTTCGTAGTTTGGGATTAAAATGAGTGTAGATGTACGACGGTTGGCTCATAAATTATTCAGAACGCACTGCATTGCTTTTCTACTACTTCCTTTAAAATTTGACCTCTACTACTAGAGAAGAAAATTCATTAGTCATTAACTTGGCCTGCAGCATTCAGTGACCTAGCGGATACCTATGGACTTTTAAAGCTTGGAGGCTCAGATTATCATGGAAGAGGAGGGCGCAATGAATCCGAACTGGGAAGTGTAAACCTTCCTGTATTAACGTTGCATGACTTCCTTAAGGTAGCTCGACCTATCTGGTGCAGTGCCATCCGGGAAGTTTTCGAGATTTATGCCGAGGAGCCTTCTGATTCTAACCTAGCAAGAATTATGAGGTTTGGGAGAACCCAAATTTTTAAGGGCGGTTCACCCTTTTGTGGAAAGGACTTGGTTGATCACTGTTTGCCTCTGTGGCTGACTAGGGAAGAGATGGAAAATGCAGAGTTTGAGGCTATCACATTGAAGCTTTCCAATGTTTCAGTTACTCACGGAGGAATTCAGGTTCTCATAGAGACTAAATAGTCTTACGCTGGCCAGTATGTTAGTCCCTGGCCGCACAAGCATGGTATTTCATTAATCTTTTTATTTTCCCTCTCAACAAATTAATAGTTCAGGTAACGTCAATTTTCGTGTTTAATATTGAAGTGAGTTTTATATTTAAGGTTTGTTCTTGATTCTTACCCTTTTTTTCTTTCTTTATTTTCAAGTTTTTAAGCCTTCTTTGTAACCCCAAAAATAAAGTATAGAAGTCTTTCATTCTTATAAATAGTTATTTTTAATAGTATAAGATACATGAAAAATCAATAATTTTTATATTAGTTGAACTACTATTTCATAGAGTTAACAATTCGAAATAACATTACTAAACCGTTGTCGTTGAATTATTTCAATTTAAAAACAATCACTTAAGTCCAAGAAAAATTAATGATTCGAAGTTGGGTTTCAAAAAACTAGTTAGGTCATAATTAAACATAAATTTTCACTCGAATTTTTTTATGTACCATTTACTTTGTCTGACAAATCTGACTAAAACTCATGATACATATACTAAGAAAGTCCAAACAACCAAAACTTGAATTCAAAAGTGATTATATTCATTTTTCTTAATCTCTGTCCAAAAAAAAAAATCATTTTCTTTTTAGTTAGTTAATTTTTTTGGATAATATTTTATAATTTATATTATTACTTTATAAAAAAGAGTAATATCCTATTTTAATCTTCTAGCATCAATATGCTTCTCTAAAAGTTGTTTCTCAATTTATTATCTTAAAATTTATTTATGTATCACTTGTATCCTTTCGTATAACCAATGTTAATAGGATTATTAATATTAAATGAAAGCTCATTTTATCAATATATATATTTTACAAGTCACTAAACAATGACATTTTAACCAATATATACCATATCTCCATGTTATTATATGTTTCTATTGTGAGAGGTGAAACATGCTCAAATGGCCACATTATCGTAAAACTTCAACGTCGTTAACTTCGTTAACTCTGTTCACAAAAATTATATGAAAAAAATTAAAAAAGTGATATAAAATTGAATTTTTGAAGATAATAAATTGAGACCATCTTTGAAGGAATAAATTGATATTGCACTCACTTTCAGAAGACCAAAATAGTGTTTACTCTAAGAATCTTTAATAGGTTACAGCATAGTGGCAACACAATAGATAACCATAGGTGAAAATGTTGAGCAGAGGATTCATGTGTTTAAAGCAGCAAATATAGCATGGAACTCTAATCCTAGCCTGTGCATTTCCATACCAGCATTTGTACACAAAAGCCAAAGTAACAAAATGGAATGAAATTGCTGCACAGAATGAGAAATGTGAAGGGACCAGATTGGGACATCCAGAAATCCAGAAATAGGTACATCATTTCAAAATTTTGGCGTATGATAACATTTTGAACATCATCCACAGCACCAACCAGCCAAGTACATCACATGCAGATTCAATTAGGACATTTGAGCATGATGGTGCCCACATCACCCAAATTTTCCAATCTCCATCTTCTTTTTTATTGATCTCTGACCATAGTATATCGATGAATCCACGATTCCCGCAATAGTGAATATTCCTATGTAGCAAGGTAGAAATCCATTGGTAATCAGTAGCATCACAGTAAAAAACTCAAAAATCCCTAACGTATATATATGGACTCCCCCACCCAGGAGGATCAGCACAGTTGATAAGAGAAGATGTCATCTTCCCTTATCAACCTCAATTCAATTCCTCTAGAGAACACTCTGGGAATAAACTATTAGGGAGACAGTGCCCTTAAGGTTGCTTGGGGAGGATATTTAATTTTGACAAAGCTCGATGACACCCTGATAGTAATATCAATATATATAGATGGACTCCCACATGCATACTCATTAGACACGCACAGAATTTCATCTAACTTCAATAGAGATACAATTGTCTTGATGATAGTTAAGTATCAGCACATTCTAAAGAAAAAGCAATGTATGTTAGAGAGAATGGCAGAGTGGTCAGTTTATTCACCCCCCAATTACTACTATTCTCTTTGCTAGATAAGCCAAATTTACTATGTATGGTTAACATGTAACATTCGAATTATACCAGCTATAAATTTTACGATCTACCCTCAACCCAGGACTATATTTACATAATTTTTCTGAAAAGATTACTTTATTCACACTTATTTTGTTGTTCACGGAAGGTGGGAGAGAGAGGGAGGCTACCTCCAATAATTGCACAAATATTGGTCAAGAAGTGCAAAAATGGCACATGTTCCTCTTTAAAGGTAACCTGCAAAATGATAACATATCAATGCTACATAGTATCACACAATACTGAATTCTTTGGTCCAATTCTTCCCAGTTCCTTCATATGATAAAAGAAAATAAACAGAAATCCCCATTAAAACCAAACTGCAGTTTGTATTATAAGAGGAAAAATTTTTGAAGGAAAGGATGTTGTAAGAACTGACATCAATCATAGGTCCCTAAGTTGTGTCATGCAGAACTCTATCTCCTTGGCCTTTTTTTTTTAAAGGCGTGTGCTTAGAGTAGCCTTAAAATCATGCTTGCATAAATGGCTATGGTTAACTGGGCCAGATAAAATCCCCTAAAGAAACCAACATAAACATCTACTTATCGATATACATAACCCAATGTTTTTCTTACCATTTGAGTAAAATTTAAAAGCCAAGGGTTTTTCAAGTTGAGTTACTTCGATAGAAGATTTTGGAATTATGAACTTTGAAATCTTATTGCTAGAACTTTCAAAGTTTGAAGTAGAATTAATACACGTTTGTGATTTTTTTTTACCATTGCTCTTCTAATGTGAATTTATAAACAAATAAATGAATAAAAAAATACAAACTTCTAAACATATTGTCACAGGATGAACAAAATCATCTCAAATGCAAAGGAGTTCATAACAAGGAAAACTATATACGGGGCAAAGCAAATTAACCATTCATGTAAATCATCAGAAAATTATACAATTCAGCAATAAATCCTGAATGCACCCCATCTGCTATATGTCATAATATTCATAAGGTATTATCTTATTGGGAGTACACAGATTATTATTCCATGGTTGACTGCATCAAATTAAGTGGAAAAACACAAGCTAACTGTGCAGTTAAGGGAAAACCTCAAATAATTTTACTCAATCTGCTTGTGAGATTTAAACGTGCTACCTTGATTGGATTTATGTCATAAAAGAAGAAAACTCCAGGAACTGCACCAAACTCTGAACTCTTGAAATGCTCTGTCACAGAATACTGTGGGAAGACATTTATGATGCAACTTAGGCATTATCCAATGAACATGGAATCAAAGCATTTTTTTTTTTAAATTTGACAATACCTGATTTGAATAGATAACACGACCTCTAATGTCTGTGTATATTGTAGGGACCACCTGCAATGTATACACAAATGTCCAACCTAACATGAAACTCAGTGCAGAAGTGCATCAATGGAAAATGTCAAAACAGTTGAAGGTAGTCTTCAGAAGTTGTCTTTAAAAGGCAGAAAAACATATCTCTTAACATTCAATGCAATAAACTCGGATAGCCTTCATAAGTATAACAACAATAATTCATGTTTTACCTAATAGCTGGCTTTCCAAAAGATGAGGCATATGCTTTATAATATCATATATTTAAATTTAAAAAAGGAGAATTCTAACATCATTACTGAGCATTTAGTTAATAATCCTCAAAAAGCACACAAGAAATTTAATTAGGACATTATCCCCAGGTAGTACTAACCTTGATGAAATACTGGTACATACCATGAGATGTTCCTTGCACCCATTGTACCCTGCAAGGGATTGCGAGAAAGAAGATTTTAAATGATTGGGGAAAGAAAAATTATTTGTCCAAGAATTTGCTTTCATAAAGGCTATTTCACACATGCTAAGTATTTTACATCATAAAACAAATTTGCACACATGGACAAATTTTAAATGCCACATGAAAAACAAGCATATGTAAATTATTTGTAGAAGAACTGCAAAAGGATTCCAAACCTTTTGTAATGTACTTGATCACTTCAACTTTTGGTTGTATTAAATTAAATTTTTATGGCATTAGGTCAACATTTAATAAGATAACTAGATAAGAATTTCAGATGTAGAGTATTTAAAACCATCCATGTCACCATAAAATAAAGCCAGAGAAGAAACAAAAAATTACCCATCAAGAGGATTTATCAATCCAGGGAAGTGGTTACCAAAACTCAACTTGTTGATCCGATGGCTTATCTGCACCATGCACCATAAGCATTGACAAATCAACGATTCTATAATAAAATAATTTAAGTTCCAGACAATAGATATCAGGGATCCAGCTGAGTCTTACATTATGATTATCCTGAAAAGCAAGCAGATCACTCAGAAAGATGGTTGAATGATGAAAGCTTTTCCCAGTAGCAAAATGAAAATTTCCAGCCACTTTATTAACTTCAATTGATCCATGAATATTGCATCCTTCACCTTCTTCATCCTTTACCTGCTGTATAAAACCTTCTCTTTTACACTGAAATCAAAACCAATTGTCAGAGTCAAATAGTATGATTTGCCAAGCTCTAGAGCTAGATGACTCTTGTAGATTAAAATCCAAAGATATAAATAAGCACAACAGATTCTGTGTCATCGGTAAATTCTGAACACAACTTCAAAGCTTGTGTTGTTGACATGTAAGTGAACACTAGCAGAAATATCATATAAATGGTGGCAGTGCAACAAGTCAACATTTGTGACCATATCCAACAGAATATGAGTTGACTGTAACTCATATATGCTTCAACAACAACGTATATGAAATGTTTACAGCCTTATAAATGTGGCATTTGACTTCACAGAAAGGTGCTGTGTATTAGGAGTGATAGAACAGATGTACCATACCAACCTGGTCAATCAAATCCATATTCGACAGTGCCCAACCTCTTTTCTTATATGCATCACGCACTTCTTCACAAGAATTACAACATTCATCGTCTGACTGCATTAAAGAAGGAGATAGAGAGCATGTAAGAAATTAAGAAACAATTGCAGACTACAAGTTGCAATGATATTAGAAGTGCATAAGTACACAGATAAAATTTAGCCAGAGCACTAGACTACTAAACTGACTGAACAAAGGATAGCAATCAAATCTAACTCAAGCATAACTTTTGCTGCTGCACTGCATATTATTTCATCTATGCAAGGTTGTTACGTTCAGTAGCAACTCATAGATTTTAGTCACCATAGACAAGACAATTGTTCTAGTGGCAACCAATGCAGCACCAAGGAAATTTGTTGGTAGCCTAACTAAAATATATACATTTGATGAATAAAATTGATCTTATGATTTAATATTTATTATTACCAGTGTTACTCAAAATTAATGATGACCGTAATTACTGATACTTACTAGTTAGGATAAAAATAAGCTTAGAAAGCATAAAGGAAGATTAAATTTTCCTTCTTTTTCCCTACCAACACATGAAGAATACTATTAATTAGACACAGAAGGTGTACATCAAGAGGATAATATATGATACAACAAACTGTTGGGGATAGGAAAATTATGGGGCATGCGAGCACAGCTAAATAGCTAATAAGTAATAACTATCTAACTAGGAAAAAATTGGGTTTTCCATGATATCAACATCTTTTTCATAAAGAATTAGGTTAGGGACTTAAGTATGTTGATTCAATTGTAACACAGAAGGTAGAGAATACTGTATAAATGGTCAAGTCTCATCAAATAATGTGACTATATTTTCAAAACCTAATCTTTCTTTTTTTTCAAGATAAATCTCTTAAGCCTAAAGTTGATTTGCTTTCCAGTGTAAATTTCATGAGATTAATTTCAAACATCAGAGCTACAACTTTTGATATGCACTTTGATACGCAAAATATCTTACTGTAGTTTCAAATTCAAAAGAAAACATGAGCAAATATATTAACATCAAAATAATTAAATGTACCGATTCTGCGCCAAAACATGAACCACAATACTTTTCGTTGTGTTCAAGTCTGCCACCGTGTTTCTGTAAGGGCCTCTCAATCTGCATTAAGAAAGAAATGTGGAAAAAGAGAACTATATTCATATGCACAAAGAAAGAATGTAGACATTATTCAAATGACTAAATATATTTTGAGCTAGAAAAGCAGAGATCCAAAAATCATATTTGTCTTTTGAAAATCAATTGCTCCAAGAAAACACCTGGGATCCAACCTACTAACCTGATCTGATAAGAAAATAAGTTTTCCTATCAGATTCAAAGGGTTTGACCACCAGTACACTTTATATTATGCTTAGAATTCTAGGTAACAAATAAGGCATAAGCCAAGAACAAACTCTACTCTCAGCATATACATCTGGCAATCAAAAGACTTAACTACTGCAGATCAAATAAAGTCTGCAAATTAGGGAACCTTCAGTTTCCTAAATCCTAATAGCATTGTAAGAATGTAAGTAGGTCTGACATTGACTTGGAGAATAAATAAAATATTAAAAAAGTGATCACCCATATTTACTAATACAATTCCAACTTTCCAACCATGAGCAATAAGATTCCCATGTATTACCACCATCCAATTTAGCAATTCTTGTTGCCAATAGAAATTCAAATAAGTTGCTAAGATCCACATAGAAAAGTCAATGAGAGCTGCCTAGATATGTAAAACTATGCTATCATCCATATTACCATCCCTATATCAAGTAAAAATTCTAATTTTATGCTAAAATCCTTTCACATTAAATATTTAATATCATCTAAAGCTGCTAGCTAACAAAAGAACCTAATTGGCCAAAAAGAGAAAAAGACACTCTCTGCCAGCATCTATCATTTCATGTTCTACCACCCACCAATCACCCATAGATGAAAGAAACCCAAGCATAATGCTTTTCTTTCTGAAGCATCTCTGGCGAAATCTTAATTCTTAGCCAATGGGGTTCCTGCATACTGTGAATGGAATGGTAGCAAACTCAACTATAGAAGGAAATCACATAAGATGGTAGTATTTTATTCAATTAAAGCCCAGTGAAAAGCTTCACAAAATATGGTGGAAAACTATCCAATACAGAAAAACATTTCTCCTAACAATAATAGTCCCTATATATCTTTATTAAAATTGCATTAAAGTTAACATGTTTGTAAAACTCCTCAGTATGCAGCTACACTCTTCCGATCATAAATGTTGAGGACTAAAAGCACACAGATCCATACTGTAACCGTGAAGTGTATCTCATAAACAACTCAAAAGTACTATCTATACAATGACAAAAACGGCACAACATTCATAATTAATACAAAGTACACAACAACTAAGTAGTAGAAAAGTGCTGGAGTAGTTTAGCTAACCTTTGGTGCACCAATTCCATCTTGCCTGGATTCTATCACATTACCCTTAGCATCGATTCTTTTTTTCACTATATTATGTCTCTGCAAATAAAAAGATAGCACTATAAGTAATAAATCAGAAAAGAGTAGCATAGAAATGAGACTTAGGGAAAAATAAAATAAGAAGTAAAATGCAGTCAAACAGAAAATCAAATACTAAGGTGACTACATGTGATATTGTTAAAATTACTGAAAGTGGAACTAAATAATTAATTAATATAAAGTCAATTTAAGCAGTACATACTATATCAAGATGCTGCTCCCCACTAATATCCATTGCATCTAAACTGAGTATTGAACATCGAACAGCAGGAAAAGTGACATCAAACTGCACTTTCAAACAAATAATTAGAGTCAAAGTTCAAATTATTGTTTCCAAGCATACAGGATAAACAAAGTTAGAAAAAAATACAGACCACTGCTTAGAATATGATTTGGAAAAGAAAAAAATAACAGAATGAAGACATTTATGAAAATCATCTCAACAATACACCAAAATTTGCAAATTAGAACAAACGCTATCCTGTAGAACCCGTGAGTCAAGACATAGTCCATAGATTGGCCTTGGAACATGAAGAGTTGAAAAAAAGTTACAACACAACTATAACTCCAATAATTACATTGATGTGTAAGGCTTCTCCTCTTGAAGTATCCACTAGAAGCTTAGTCTCAGTAACCGTATAGAGGTATAAACCTGCAACCACAATTAACAGATAACATGAACACAGTCTAATGGGAAAACTGCAGTCGTATATATTAGTAGCACACGAGAAGGCCTCAATCATCTACTTTTAATCTTGTGCTTTTAAGATCGAGTCTATTAATTTTTGGTTCTGAAACTTCTGGTAAATATATACCATAGATGTGACCACGTCATATGTTAATTGCAGAAAAATAAGGCTTGACAGATAAAAAGGTAGTATTAAAGCATCCGAGAGCGCATTATCTACATGACCAGTAAGCATTATTATGTCGTTATACACAGCGACAATGTTGCATTAACAGTTAAAATTTCTGCGGTGTGATTGCTGCAAAGGAAAAGAAAGAACAAGGGAAGGGGTAAAAGAGCTTCCAACACCTAAAAGATCGCTTTTTGTTAGTTCTCTCCTTACTAAAAATATTTTAGTTCAGATCAATGCAGCAAAATTGCCCGGCAAAAGAGATGACGTTCTGTTAAGATCCCAAAAGTCGAAATCGCCGCGAAATTCATACCCCCCCCCCTTTCATTTTTTTCTCTCTAGACTCCTGTGCATCCCAACCAGGTAATCAAACAAAGTCAAAGTTCTAAAATTTAATAAAAACAAAAAAAGAGCATCAGAGGTCATACTTAGCTCCGAAAAAAATAAGAAGAGCATGACTGCGGCGGAGACGACGGTGATGACACCACCGGAGAGAGTACGGCTATAAAAATCTTCATTGATTTTTGGGTAAGCGTCCAAATTGCGGAGCTTGTGGAGGATGTTATCCATGGTAGCCATACCCACAAGCACCGAGCCTTCGAAAAGGGAAGAAGCAGAAGAAAAAGGGGTCTTGGTTGGGTCAAAGAGATTCACGGGGGCTCTCTCAAAGACCCGACGACGTTGGCACCGAAAGGTACAGACTTGTTCGTTCGGGAAAGAACGAACCAGGAGACTCCTCCAATTCATGGTCAATTGAGTCCAACATGGCGTCTAATAATTGTGTCCCTGTGAGCGTTTTCTTTTTATTTTTATTTTTTTAAATATTAAGTCTTTTTTTAAGTCCTATTTCTATGATATTCCTTTCGGTTTTGATAATAAAAGAAAATCTCAGCCATTAATTTTAAAAAAAACTGTAAACAGGTCATGTTTAATAATTATTATATTATTTACTTAAGTTTATATAATAATTAATTTCTAATATTATCGGATGAAGAAAACATTCCTAAATACACTTTTTATATTTAAAACTTGAAATATACTTTCTGCTTTAAAATAAGCTCAAAAAACTAATAAGAATAATTTATTTATTAAAAATATTTATTATAATAAAAATTCTTTAAATAGGTTTGTGATAGAATTCACTATTTGAACAATTATTTTACAATATTTTTATTCTCGTATTTATCTTGAGTATAAAAAATATTATTAAAAATTTATCCTATAAATTATAGATATACGAGGTTGAGTGCAAAACACTCCACACAAAATTTAAAAATAAAATAAAACTCTCAAGCAAATTATTAAAATGATGTGGTACTAATTTTACTCTCCATCCTAATAAGTATAATAATTTAAAATATTATGCATCCCTCAGATTTGAAAATAATATATATCCACAAAGATTTTAAGTACTAATTAATATCCTATTGGAAAAAATAGTGAACTTGAATTGATTTTAAGTACTAATTAATATTACACGTACTTTTTTGTGCAAAATATATTTAGAATATATGGAAGGAAAATGATTTAATCTATTATTAGTGGATAATATTTTGTCTACCAACGATATTTAGATTGTGACACATATCAAAAATAATATTTTTTAAAATTATCTTTAACACGTTGTACGATTTGAACACTGTCGGAGAATAAAAAATTGTCTACCGACGGTGTACCAAATACCAACTCTATATGAAATTATGGTATTTCTAATACTCTTTAACATTTCTCTATATATATATATATATATATAATCTTTTTCAATATCAAAGATCCTTCTTTTTATCTATATACCTTTGTTCATCCACTTGATACTAACTTTAGTATTAAAATGTTAATTCTTACTTAAGAAAAATTTGGTTAAAAGAGAAACAATCAGAACTTTATACACATTACAGATAGTTATTTCTGTTAGTGTCAATTTTTACTTAACATTTTTATTTTCGTATTGTCTTATGTTGGCCTATTCATTTTAAGTCTAAAAGCCAAATGATTTTAAATATAATAATTTAAATGATGTGATATTAAGTATTAAACAATATCAACATATAAAAAAAATAGAAAAGCTAAGGCCATAATTGATATAATTATAAAGAGGCATCCAATAATTAAGCACATTTTTTTCTTATTCAAATTTTAATCTCATTTACAGATATAGCATAATATACCTCACTTTGGTGTGGCTTCAATAATTTTTTATTTTTTTAAAAAAATGAAACAAAATGAAATGCAACACACTTGACAGGAGAATTAAGAAAAAAAAAGGAATTGAATAATTGAATATGTCATTATAGGGAGAGCTAAAAATCGCCATTATTCTAAAGTACAAAAGAAATTAATCTCACAATAATATATGTGAAGATACTATTAAAAAGAATATTAAAAAAAAAAGTTGTCTCTAAACAGTTTATCCTATGGAATTTTTACATTGTTCAGACCCTAAATTTACATTCTTTGACAATACAACAATACTTACATCACAAGTAACCTTCATATTCATCTTCCATATCTTCAAAGACCAAAGCTTCAATTTCACAGGCAACCTAATCAAGACTGTTAGTGGTATTTTCACCTTTGATTTACTGCCTTTCATGATAATTGCTGCAATTTCCCTTGGCAAAACCTTTGATGAGCTAAGCAACAAGAAGAAGATCCTTGTGTCCTTTTTCCCATGGTAAAATGCAGGAGGCTCCCCAGAAGCTATTTCTTGCTCCTTATAGGAAAGTGAAGCACTTCCACCTTTTAAATAATATAAGCTGATGTGACTATTAGGATTTTCAGTTTCCATAGACAAGTTGTACCTTATAAGGCGATGATCAGAACCATTATAATTTTGTGGGGTTTTGAATCTGAAACTGTCAATGAAGAATCTGGGGGTTTTGGGATTCAGTGCAAGGTAGAAGATACAGGCAATGATGGCAACAAGAACAATGGAAATGAAGAGAATGAGCAAGAACACGGAGCAACAAGCAGTGTCGTAGTATAAGGAATTGTCTTCTGAGGTTTCAGAATATGATGATGATCTATGTTCATTTTGAGAAGGTAGAAACCTATACACTTGATCAATGGGTAATTGGACAACCCTTGAACCTTGTGATTGAAGCAACTGAGGTTGAGAAAAAGAAGATTGATGCAGGCTATTGTTATGGCTATAGGGGATCTGGATTATCTCAGACTCAAGAGGAGGAGGCTGTGTTGAAACTGAAATTACAGGCTCATCATGAGTTTTCTGCAGCTGATCTTCCATGGAAGGAAGAGAGATGAACTGATCATTCTGAGAAGGTAAAGATTGATGGAGTTGATCAATGGGTATTTGGACATTTCTTGATCCTTGTGATTGAAGCAACTGAGGTTGATCATTACTATGAGGGATCTGGGTAATCTCAGAGTCTGCAGGAAAAGGCTGTGTTGAAACTTCTGAAGTTGGAGACTCATGATGAGGTTGATGTTGATCTTCCATGGAAAGATTATGAGAGATGAACTGAGCATTCTGTGAAGGTAAAGATTGATGGACTTGATTAATGGGTGTTTGGACATTTCTTGATCCTTGTGATTGAAGCAATTGAGGCTGATCATTACTATGGGGGATCTGGGTAATCTCAGACTCTGCAGAAAAAGGTTGGCTAGAAACTTCTGAAGTTGTAGGCTCATGATGAGGTTGATGCTGATCATTCTGTGAAGGTAAATATTGATATACTTGATCAAAGGGTAATTTGACGTTTCTTGATCCTTCTGATTGAAACTGAGATTGATGAGGTGAAGAAGATTGATGTACATCATGCAGGCACTTGTTATTGTTATTGGGGATAAGGGTCATCTCAGACTCTGCAGGACAAGGTTGTGTTGAAACTCGTGAAGTTGGAGGCTGAGGATGCTGCTGATTTTCCATGGACGGCGATGAAGATTGATCAATGGGTATTCGGACATTTCTTGATCCTAGTGATTGAAACTGTGGTTGAGATGAAGAAGATTGATGCAGATCATCCAAGCTATTGTTATTATTAAGGAGGATATTATGGGTCATCTCATACTCATGAGGAGGCTGTGTTGAAACTTCTGCAGTTTCGTAGTGAGTTTGATGCTGATCCTCCATGGAAAGTTGAGAGATGCATCTATCTAATACATGCTAGTAATTATGGATAAAGTAGTCTTTGATAGATCTAGCTAGAGATAGGCAAAGAGAAAGAAAGAGATAGAGGTTGAGATTGTAAATTCTAGAGTGCATTACTAGTGGAGCTACTAAATAAGAGGCACTATATTTGGCAGGCTTTTACTTGGTCAAGTAAAAATGGTATGGGAAACATCCAATAAAAATTATTTCTGTTCAATGTTACCTTTTTTTTTTTGGGGGGGCAGGTAAGATTAAAACTAATATTATTCAGAATATTTTCTCACCGTTTAAATTTTGACATCCTTAATTACTAAATTTAAATTTGCATATTACTTGAATTATACAAATGATTGTCTGAATTATAATCACATTAGGGAGAAAACAAATTAATTGGCCTTTTTACAATCATGTATAAATAATAAAAATGAGTGTTTAAATTCAACTAATATATGTTTCTTACTTAATGACATTTGTAATTGTTGCTTACACTTTTTTTTTAATTTCAAGTTTAAATAGGTTTGTTATTTTTGAGTTTTGAATTTAAGAATTTAGAGCTTGAGATTGTGGTTAGGGATTTTGGGGTATTAAGTTTAGAGTTTTGAAATTTTAGACTTTTAAAATTTAGGGTTTGAAAATTGTATTTGAAGTTTAAAATTTAAAGTCTTGAAGATTGTAATTTTGGAGTTTGAAATATTAGAAGTTAGAATTTAAAATTTTAGAGTTTAAAATTTAAAATTTTAAAATTTAGTATTTAGAATTTAGAGTTTGAAATATCAAAATTTTGAATTTGGTGTTAAAAGTTTTATGGTTTTGGTATTTGCGATTTGAGTTTTAGATTTTAAAATTTTGACATTTAAAGTTTAGAGTTTAAAATTTTATAATTTAAAATTTAAAATTTAAGATTTTTAACTTTTAGTCAAAAGTTTTAAAATTTTAAACTTTTGAATTTAGAATTTTTAGATTTTATGTTTAAATTTAAGAATTTAGAACTTAAAATTTTAAAATTTTAGATTTTTAAATTTATCGTTTAAAATTTTATGATTTATGATTTTTGAATTTAAGATTTATAATTTTAAGGATTAAGATTTAAAAAAATTTCTTTATATATATATATATATATATATAAACTATAATTTAAGATAAGTGATGATTATTTAAAGTTAAGAGATTTAAAAAAAAAATTATTTTCAGTTTTGGGATTAAAATGAAATTAAAAATAAATTAAGAGTAAATAATAATTTGTATAAAGTTGTTAAAATAAGAAAGATGGATATTTATATTATTTGCAATAAATTTATAAATTTAAAAAATATTATAATTATTATTAAATTATAAAAAAAATTACAATTGATAATATAAATAAATATAAGTAAATATATTTTTTAAAAAAATTTGATAATAAATTTAATTGATTCTTAAAATTATAATTTTTTATTATATTTATTTAATTTAATATTTAAATTAATATTTTATTAAAACTAACTTTAATAGTTTAATATAGTCTTAGACTGCAAAATTCTTAATTTTTTAATAAATTTATTTTATTTTATTTTATTTTTTGGTACTTTCGCTTCCTTTCCCCAAGGGCCAACGACTACCTAGCCTCATAAAAGTTTATTTAAACATTCTACGTTAAGTGTCAAAATTAGTCAAAACAATTTTAAACAAGGGTTAATTTATACTTGTGATAAAAAATTATTTTAATTATAAATTAATTTTAATGTTAAATTTTAAATAATAATTTAATTAAATATAATACTATAAATATTCTTATTTGTGAAAATTAAATTAAAAAATTAATATATTTAATTGAAAATATGATATTTTTAACCAATTTTTGTTTTTGGGTTAAACCAATTAATCAATTTTGTCTTTTACGGACTTTTCCTGTGCATATTTTCTCGCAGGCCTGACTGTCAGTGTCTTCAATGACATAGCAAGGTTTGGTTTTGCCCTCGAAGCTCTGAGCTTTGCACGGACGCAATGAGCTTGGCTCTTCTCCAAGGCTACTCTTCAGCAGAAGAAGAAGAAACCATCGAGAATGGAACCCATGATCTCAATTCCTCGGACGACGATGACGGTGGTGAAACCACCGTAGTTGCCCATCCTCCTCTCGGCGACAGATCCATGTTCGACCTTCCTCAACCTTCCAGTGCTTCTGGACTTCCTTCTGCATTCGACGCATTCTCCGAAGTAATTTTGCCCCTTGTTTCTTTCTTTTTAGCTCCGGGTTTTCGTTTGGTTGCGGAGAATTATTCTCTGGAAAATATAGGAATTGGGAATTGATAGTGTTCTGTTACTAGGATAAAATAAGTATTTTGTCCTATCTATGTCTCGAAGAATTAAAAAGAGAAAGAACCCTTCATTTTTCTCCCATATGTCAAATTTTGACTGATTCTTTTTTCATTATGGAGGTTTCTGGACCGCCTGAATTTCTGAACAATAGCGTGGAGGAATATAACCCAGCAAGAGAAGCTGATCAACGGCAAGGGAGACATGGTGGCCGGAGGCATCGCAAGGAGAAGAGAGATTTACCTGCAGGTAATGTACAATTTTTTGGGTTAGTACTTCTTGATTAGTTTGCCTATAAATAGGCTTGTTATCAGTCTTAAGATATTACCTCTAATTATTATGGTATATTGAATTTTTGAGTTTTTTTATTTGTTTTTGTGTTTCTTTTGTTCCTATTCTACATCACCAATGCATTGACAACTTTGGCATGTGACATCGTTCTTCCTTCATCGTGATTTACTTCTACAAAGATGAACTTTAAAATTCTCTCTCAGTATAAAGAATGTTTATACAGAATTTATGGCAATAGTGATAAATTACATTGATGCGGACGTTGTATCTCAAATACATCTGATTCTGGATCTTATATTGGAAGCAAGTCAATTTGTTAAGAAAATATTAATTTCTATATCTAGGTTCTCTGTGTTCGTTTATTTAAACCAGGAGTCCATAACAGTTAAACATCAACTTAGATGCTTATAGTTCCTTTTACATATGTTCATGGCTTATAATCATTCATCTATCATGACTTTTTATGTGCTAATATTTCTTAAATTCTAGGTTATTTTGCTGTGGTATCAACTGCAATGTCTTTCTCACTCTACTTATCTACCCCTGATTACACAATTTGATTTTTCGTCCAAAAATTCCACATGATATGATTGTTGCACAATGTTGGTTAGGTAGTTTGCATCAATGTAACGGTTTTCCAGCAGCTGCTGCAGATACCTTGTCAGTTTTTCTAATCAATGCCAAATTTTCTCCCTTATGACAAGTTACAAGGCAGTGTTGGAATCAGCTTGTTGGAGTTTTAGATAAGCAGTGGATTTGTCCAGACTCTTTGGAACATTTTTGGTCCATCCATTTTAGAGGTTTTGGTTGAAGGAAGTTATATACTAGGTTCTTTGAGAGTGTGCTCTCTTTGTTTGGGTGATTATGGATGGAGTGGGACCTAATGCCAGAATTGTTGTTTAGACACTCTCTCCATCTTACCTTTTATGAGGGTGCTAGCACATAATTTCTTTAGGTGATTTTTCTAATGGTTTCACAATGGGATTGGAGAGGTTTTGATACATTTCTTAAGCCAAGAAACAAAGTGTTTGGGGAAAGCAAACAGTTGCATCGATAAGATTCGATTCAATTTTTGCTCAAGAACCAAGATAATCTCTCACTTTAACAGAAACCTTAATTCTTATTAATCATAAAATCTGAATTACATAAACATGAGGTATCTCTTATATAGTCACTCTATGGAAACTTTAAAAAGCCTAATTAGACTTCTATTGAATACGTCCTATATGTCCTAAACAATATTAGTTATTCAGCCGAATTAAACTAATAAAATCATAAACTCATAATTAAATTAATATTTGTCCAATATAAAGAATAGGCTCCAAGTACATTAAATATTAATACTAGAAGAATGCATATAACATAAAATCCATAATATATCTTTAATCCATGTAAATTTGAGCTGATTGTCTTCGAGATCCAACAAACTCTATTTGGCCTCCAAAAATGCACATATATTCAGTCTCAAGCTTATGCTCCAAGCTATCCTCTTTAACGCTATCTTCAAAGTTGTAAAGCATGATTCACTTAATGTCTTGATTTGGCTCAACAGACTTGATGTCTTAGCTTGACTTAATAGCTTCCTCTTTTACTTGCACGTCTAAGATCAAACTCAATAAAATTTCTTTGACCCACATCGCTCTGCTCTTAATCATTAGATCGCCTATCTCTTGCAAAGGATATTGAAAACGGTTTGGAATAAGTTTGACAGCACCTTGATCTCCCTCAAGTTTTGGTTGAAGGAAGTTATATACAAGGTTCTTGGAGAGTGTGCTCTCTTTGTTTGAGTGATTATGGCTGGAGTGGGACCTAATGCCAGAATTGTTGTTTAGACACACTCTCCATCTTATCTTTTATGAGGTACCAGCACATAATTTCTTTAGGTGGTTTTTCTAATGGTTTCACAATGGGATTGGAGAGCTCTTTCAAGTTATTATTTCTTTTGTTTCCTTTGCTTTGTTGTTTTGGTTGTCTTAGGAGAATTTTGTGTCCTTCTCCTATGTACTTCTCTTCTTTTTACTTAATTAAATTTTTTTATCTAAATAAATTAAAATAAATAGAAAACTTTCCACAGTGAGGCTGTTGTTTAAAATAGTTTGGATGCCTATGAAGCTTGAAGAGGGTTTTCTCCATTCAAATGTTTCTGGCTAGTGGCTGCCATTGCTTAAGTTGCTGATAAGTATTTGTGCTAGGGGAAGCAAGTAGCAACAATTGGCAGAGAAAGGATCATTTTGCCAAATATGGATTCATTGAAATGATGTGTTAATTTGGCTTGTAGTTTATTAAATACAATGATGCGAAATCTCTTGATTTCTGATTTAATCAGTTTCTGTGTGTAGTATGCTAGATTCCTATTCAGTATTCATTGCAAAGAATATTTATTGATATATCTTTTATAGGTGCTGTGTTTGAGGCTAAAGCCCAACTAGTTGGAATCCATGAGCGAGTAAGAAGTGACATCAATGGTAGTGAACCACCAACATCTGGTGCTTTGAGCACACCAGAAGGAGGCAAGAGGGTGGTAACTGCAACCAATCCTAATGCAGAAGATGCTGCGGACCTTTTGAGGTATGCTTTGTCCCTTGGTAACTAACATCACGCAAAAATATTAATGTTTTGTTTCTCTCTTTTATCTAGTCGTGCTGCATGTAGTGTGTACATAAAACTCCTAGCAATTCTGCGGTAAAGCATGGTTAGGTAGGGGTATGTTTTGGAGATAGAGTTTACCGCCTCTCAATAGTTGACTAAAAATGTCAACTTTAATTGTCAGAGAAGATTTGCTGTAAGAATAAGGGATGAGCAGTAGTAACATTTCATGTCTGATCTCCTTTCCAGTTCATTGTATCTATGGATAGATGTCTATTTTTGCTCGCAGTCTGAGAACTTGGTTTTCTCTGTAGGATGTGCTTGCAGTGTGGGATTCCCAAAACCTTCTCCAATGCACGAGGAATGGTCTGCCCTGTATGTGGTGATCGCCCTCCGCAGGATTCAAGCACGGAGGCTAAGAAGAAAGGATCAACCGTCAAAGATAAGGAAAAATCCAAAAGGTTGAAGGGCCAGTCATCTCATGCTACTTGGAAAAGTGAAACAGAGATGCAGCTAAGGCAACAATTTGATTAGCATAGCATATCTAAGGGTATCCTTTCCGGATAGCTGTTTAATGTACCGTGTCTTAGATTAGATTATATTGTTACACTTTGAAATCTTTTGTGGTTAAGATTGTTAACGAAGGAATGTAGTTTTAGGTTCTGTTTACTCTGTTTTGCTTTACCAAGGATGTTGATAACCTGATATGTTGTACCTTTTCTTGATCCTACAGTCGCTATTGCTTATCTTGTTTTCTGCCTTTCTTTTGCACATTGGCATTGAAGCAGGCAGCAAACTGCATATTGAGAAGATATTAGGAAACTCGGGAATTTATTATTATTATTATTTTTTGGGTGCATGACAGAGTGAAAGTTTGAACTCAGTACTTTTGATTAACTATTCACACCCTCCGGTACTAAACTCCGCCTAAGGGCTTGGCAATGCTCAATTCCCCCTTCATTCTTTTCTTGACCCCGCTTGCACTCCCAACAAAATCTCCACTTCAGTATATTGAAATTCGAATTAAGGTTTCATTTGGATCTCTACGCCTAAAGCAACTCAATAAAGCTTTTGCCCTCCCGTTTCCTTGTAATATAAACAGTCTTGATCGGCTGGCTTGCGTCTGTAATCATCTAATCATGCATTAATATTATAAATTATAGTTTCATTATACTTTTTGGTTCCTCTAATTTATTTAAGTTACGTACTTTTTACAATTTCAATTCAAATATGTTACCTGCATACCACTTGATTCCATCTAGACAAATGGTTGAGAAGAATGGTAGTTAACAGTAAATTATTACATGTGAGAAGTGTAAAGTGAAAGAGAGGATGTGTAAAAACCATTACTCATTTCATCCTTCTATCTGACTTACTAGAATAATTGAGTTTTTCTTATTTTAATTAAAGCAATATCGTTGCTCTAAAGTGAAAATTTCTTCGCTTCTTGCAGGCTAACCAGATAGCTTAACATCATGATAAGTATAATATACATGGTGTTACAGTATAGAATACAAAAATGAATCACTAATTAACAGGGCATCCAAGTAGGCCGAAATATATTTACATCACCATGTATGACGACTTGAATCTAGACAGTCTACACCAAAATATTGCCTCACTCTTCGCCAGGTGTTAACCCCCTAAAGGTTTCCTTTCCACACCATAAGAAGCTTCTTCCTGACAAACCTGTTTCTCGGTCCCTACTGGCAGATTGGTCACAGATCCATTTATCTGCTAATTAAAACAAGAAAATGAGTCTGGCAGCAAACAACAACCATCACTTTACTGAAACACTATAAATTCATGAAAGCATACCATGACATTGGATTTGAAAGGTATAGTATCGTCAAGAGACAACACAGATGGATCTGAGGGCCTGTGAAACAGTAAGTGTGCAATAGAACGATCAATAGGATTTGTGTTGGTTTCCATATCCACGAATCCCGTGCACCTGAATAGAGCCATGTGTTGGACTTAGCAAAAGGATTAGTCAATAGAAACTAAAATTGAAAATAGATATCCAAAGAAAGTGTGGAGGGAGATCAGTGCTAAGAATGGACGAAACATGAGATTATGTGCGTCAAGTAACAAACAATTCAGGCTCATTATATTGTCCTTTCTCCCCATTATATATATATATATATATACCATTTTATCGAGTTTTCACCTTTCATGCATTTTTATATGATTCTGAACAAAGAACCATTATTTCCGTTAGCATGTAATATCGAATTTTGAAGAGAACTTCGGATAAATTACAAGTGCCAGATAAGCAGATAGAGAGGATGTAGTAAATTAGCCAAACTACTAAAACAGAAAATTATGTTATGTCCATGTACCAAAAAAAAGAAAAAGAAATTATGTTATGCCAGCATTCCAACCGCTCCATTGGTTGCCTAGGAGTCAAGAAAATATAAATCTGAAGAAGGAAAGTAAGCAATCACCTGCTTGTATCCTGTTCCATTGCTTTGCATTCTTCAACATCATCTCCAACGCTACCATTTGTGTTTGCATAATTATGTCTTTGTTCAGCACTCTTAGCCAAGCGATATAAACTATCTCTTATGCACATTTTAGTTCTAATGTCCAACTGCAATCAAGCAAATTACACAACAAAGTAAATTACAATTAATAAGACTATGAGTAATGATTATAATGTATCTAATAACCTTATTGGCATCAAAACATGGAGTACTGGTCTAATTTTTTTCATTAAAAATAACAAGGAAGCTCTTTTAATATCTATAATGTAGATTTAGATACCCTATTATCCGCAGTATACCCACTTGGATAAATTATATATGTGATATCAATCATGGGGTCATGGTTACTCCAGGAAGCTATCCCTTCACCACTAGGAAATAAGACCTCCCCCCCCCCCCCAACACACACACACACACACACACACGAACCATTGTGATCACAAGAAAGATTACCCACTTATAAGCTACAAAATTTAAGGGTTTAAGGGGATTTTGCAACAATAAAGTCTACGTTGAGTCCCTCAGTACCCATTTTGCAAAATTTACATGCTAATGCAATATTGATGCTGATTACATAGGTGATCAAAAGCGAAGTTCATCTTTACGCTAGCCAAATTTAAAGTGCTACATTGTAGTTGGTTACACAATTTTTTTTATCTTTAAATTAATAATTCTAAGGACAAACAATTGGTTCACCATATTTCCAGATTGTTAGAAAGGAATGTTTATGACAGTAAGATAAAACTGAGAACACCATATTTGCAGCACTTCCCGTTCTTTTCTTTATTCTGGATCGCCCATAATAAATCCTCCTTAATTCCAGAATAATTGTTAACACTCTAGAAATTCTCAACCTAACATGATGAGTTTCAGGAACTCCATATTTACAACGTTTATATGGCTAAGAAAAATTAGAGATGTAATGTTAACAAAACCCAGAAAAAAAAAGATCTGTCATCATGAAGAAGCTGAACTTAGTTAAATGCAGAGCATGTTGACTTCAATTTAATAGTCCAAGAGACACCAATAAAGCACACAGGATTAAACTTCAACATCACATAAACTCCAATACCTGACCCATGACCTGTTGCAGCTGGCAAAAGCTAGTAGCTTCAGGTGAGATTGCCTCCAGTGCAGAGCTCATGGATGGGCTTTCCTGCACATTTTCTGAGTCCATTTCTTGTGAAAATCCTATGCTTACTCCTCCAACTACACTATGACCTTCATTCTCATTTTCAAGTTGATGAAATTGCTGTCGAGCTGAGTCTGGATTGTTAAATGGCGCTGCACTCGCCATTTTTTCATCCTTGAAACTCCTACTTAGCGGCAGAGTATCATGGCTGCGATATAACTTCTCTCCCTCATCATTTGTTTTTAAGGAAGCATCCTGCAAAGGATGACCATGAGAGATATCCATGTTTGATGCATAGGATGATTCTTTAAGAGAAGAAGATGGAGGGCCATTGTGTTCAGATCTGGATCCAGATAAAGTTGGAAGGAGGGAAGGGTGATTTGATGCATTACAATAGTCTGGGTTTACTAGGGGAATTTTTGCCCGTATGCAACCTAAATCTGTGTTTGCTTTATGTTTCTGAATGCTAGCTTGAGACGTAACCCCACTGGAAGAGGCTTCATAAAGTTGCTTTACATCTCCATAGTGATTCAGAGGAGCAAAGGGATAAACAGAATCACCATTTTCCAGGCGGTCAATTTTTGTCCTTCCTTCTGATAGCTTGGACAGCTTCCTCTGCAAATGTAATACAAGGACACTGTTGGTGATATACGAATTAGGAGATAATTTATTACAGCTTAAAGGTTTGCCCAAATTAAACAGATCAGGTATTCAGACTAGTTGACTGTTGCTACAAAATCTACATTGCAAACCATCTGCAACAAATTACCAAAATAATAAAAGATCAACTTTGCATATTACAGAAAGATCAAGCCCAGTTTTACATTGTCATAGCACAAATACCAAAACATGAAAACACGTAATTAACATGAAATAGGAGGAGAATTATCACTTAATTGCCCATAACGACTCTCAATATTAGTTCATAAACCACAAAGCTTTTTAAAATGAATGAACATACTCAGACCAACTGAATTGCATTGCATTCTAATAGATAAATTCCAAGCTGATTACTATAGAGAAGTCAAGCACAATCAGGTCTTGTCCCTACTTCATAACATACTCGTATTATCAGACTTCAATAGTTCAATTCACTGGCATTAACAATTTTCAACATAGCAGGGGCTTATTTCAAATTCATTATGTAGTATGCCTTTGTGTTGTGCAGGATCTGCTGGGATCATTGTGTGTGTCTTTTGATTAAAAAGTCCACAGAGAATTGTGGCTCCAGAATTTGGAATTCAGGAATCAAGAATTCAAGTTAATTTTTATAAATGACAAAAAAGGAAAAATAAAGCGGAAAGCAGTACCAACCTTATCTTTGGGCCTTGAGTCATCTGTATTACCAGATTTCATGTCTGATTCACTAAGCATTGATAATGGATCAGGGGCAGTATCATCATCAACATCCATTAGAGATCTCAATTTTTTATCAGTAGGAGATGCTTTTTTGATGGAATCATTGATTGGTGGATCTTCAATAGTTGGCTTCACATCAATATTATACTCTGGTATATTTTCCAATGGACTTGCATCAGCACATGAAAATTGGAAGTCTGACTTCAGTGCATCATCAGATCCTTCAGTGCCGTGTGAAGATGAGAGCCAGCAGAACTCCTCTTCATTATTGAGACTTCCCATCCCAAAAGTTGAATCACAACTTCTGCAATATTAGAAGTGATATTCAAAAAAATGTAAAGGTGAGAAAATTTAAATCAGATAGGAGAACTTACTACCTAAACATCCTGTCAACATCTTCAAAGTTTCCAATATCCAGCCATCCATCATTATCAAGAAAACTGAGTTCATTGTCTGACTGAGATATGTGGTTGATAGGATATTGACACACACTATTATCTTCCACCACACACTTGTCTCCCAAAATAGTATCATCAGCACAAAGCTCACTACCACTAGAATCTATATTGCCGTTCTTGAAACAATGATCAGACATCCCTGTATCATCTGATGATAGTCTTTTCACTTCTTTGCTTGAGTCATTGTTGCATGAAGTAAACATGCCTTCAGGTGTGCAAGACCATGAACCCTTTCCCAACATTTTTTCTTCCTGTGATATTAAATACAATTTATCCTTACCCTGAGTACCATTGCTACTTGCACTACTACTTCTACCATGATGTAATTCCTGGCGGGGTTTCTTGCAGCTATTTCCCTGTATTACGTACTGATCCTTGAGTTCATCACCAGCATGGGGCACTATATGATCATCATTTTCCCCAAATTCATCCCACGCATTAGCTTCAAGCTGTAACACCACGAGTCCAAGACAATTAATTAGCAAATTACTCACAATAACAAGGCATTGAAAATAATAAATTCCCATAAAAATAGGGTCAAAAACTAATCCATCCTGAAAGCTTTAACCATTGGGATAAAACCCAGGCCAAGAAATGGTTTCATTAATATATCCAACTCCCCCTCATACAAAAGCCCATTAGGCTTTAATGGTGAATAAAGCAGAGGTCCACCATACATTGCGCTGAAATCAAATTATAATAATGAGACTAGGGCAGCAAGGATCAAACTCCAGACTGCTTGGTTATGAGAGCTTTGATGCCATGTCAAAAATTAATTCATCCACAAAGTTTAAGTTGTTTAGGAGAAGACATAGGAATGGATTATTACTATCGCTAACACAGAATCTAACCCCAAAAAAACAAAATTGTTAATATTTCAAAAAGTGCAAAACAATTTCAGAAATTCAAATAAACCTTGCACAAAAAAAAAATAGAAGTGACCACAAATAAATAAATAGAAGCAACGCTTTTGACATCTACTATCCACATAAAGGTTCTTATAGCATAAGAGATAGATTAAATGCAAAATCTCTTTCAAAAGATAGGATTTGCAAGTGACAAACCCGTGATGATGTTCATGACAAGTTGACAACCAAGTTGCCACACACACAACTACTACATCTGTTGAGTAGGTATGACAATCTGAATCCATTCAGATAGATTATTAGTTTCCAAGAAATAAGAAGGAAACTAGAGATTGGCTACAATGTGGTTAGCAAAGCTTTGAATTAGGGAGATCTAAGATGTCAAGAACCATTTTAACTCAAAAGATGTTGAGTGAATACCCATAAATGACTTTATTATAATCTCTAACAGACCTCCTCATGCAAAAAATCTTTGGACTTTAAGTATGGACAAAGCATAGGACCATCATACTTGTACTAAAACTTAATTTTTATTTAAGAGAATAGAGGTCAACAAATATCAAACTCAACTGCTTGGTCACAGAGGCTCTAAAACTGTGTCAAGAACCATTTCAACTCAAAAGATTAAGCTATTGAATGAAGACCTATAAATAGTTTTATTATAATATCTAACATAAGGCAACTTGGTAGCAAGTTCAACAGGGCTGACATTAATGCTTTAGCTTGAGAACAAGTTTTAAGAAATATATTTAAAAATCTTATATGCATATGGTTCAATGTGCAAAATTAAGAAAATGTTATTAAAATTAGCACGACCAAGTTAGCAGATAAGATTGCTCAACCGGCTAGTCTAATCTCACTATTCCTTCTACACTTAACATCACTGACTTCTATCCACATAAAGGTTTTATGTCAAACGTCTTCAAATTTTCAGCACTATTGCATTGCTGAAGACATGTCAACTATGATAGTTTACAGACTGAAAAGTCACAACTAGAGTTTGTCCTACAGATTTAGAGACATAAGTCACGGAACCAGACTATGCACAAGACACTCAGATGTCTTCTCCAACATTTAGCAAACACTCTCCAAAAAGGAACTTCATCAAACTTCTAGTATTGTCCACTGAGAATATCAGATTAGTCCTGTACTAACAAAAACATAAGTTAATACTAAGAAACATATCTAAGTTATAGGGTCAAAAGTCTCTTAGACAACAAAAAGATATTGACATCCCACCATACAACAACACAATTATAAGCTAAAAATTTAAAATACGCTGACCACAAAAATTAGATATATAAATTTGTTAAATCACTTTAACCTGATAGAAGGGTTTCAAAAGAAATTTAAGGACAGAACTCCACCTCAAGAAACCTGGTTAATGTAATTCCAAGATTCAAACTAAGAACATCAAGGAAGCATAACTTAAGCTAGATCAGTTGACAAAGGTTTGTACGGGATCAAACTTTTGACGCAAATAAGGACATAATTGGAGTCAAAGCATGTGAAGCAAACAAATTTGAATTTCAAATTTACCATTTAACAAATGATGTAGCCTTCACATTGACAGTAACACCGGCTACACCCACCACCAATCAACAACATACTTTACAAGAGTAAAGTTTCTGGAGCCTTATTAATAACTACCAAGCCATTTCTTCATTGCTAGCTCTTTGAACTTGGATTGCAAAACAGCCTGCTTATAAGATTATGCTACAAGGACAGACCAAAAGCATATATGCATGCAAAAGTGAATTCAACGACAATAACATTAATATGGCAATAGAAACATCTAATAAGTCCAAACTGCGATACAATAAAAAACAGTACAGATTGGTTCAAATTATATGAAGGCACACTCCAATTATCAACAAGATCTACCACCGGACCCTAGCCATGGGACTGGATACTTGCCAAATCTTCCAGCCATACAAACTACTCGGTATTAACTTCATTACTTTAGAATGTTGCCAATTATAAAAGGAACAAAGCCAAAGGCATGAGATCTCTAGGATATCAATGAGAGGAAACTCATTTTGATGGATGTGTCAAAGAAGAAACCAAAATAATACTTTAATTTCACTGAAAATGATCTAACCTTTATGATTCTATGAATGATGGAGTATTCAATGAGAAATAGTCAACACAGAAAGCACACTTATGCTCAGAAAAGACAAGTTCATTTCCTTTGAAGTGAGACCTAAATGTAGAAATAAACACCTAATCAAAAACTTTGACAGTGCAATACAGTAATGAGTAATGACAAGGAAGGAGATTGTTAACTGTTGGTATGCGATATTTGTGGTCTGAAGCTTTGGGCCTCAAGTCCTCATCCAGCTGATAGCTCTGCTTTGTGTTTTAGGAAGTTTATTTTTTCAAATTGCCTTATCTTCATGTTTTCCATTATTTTTCATTTTTTCTGTTGTTTTGGTACTTATCCCTGATTTTGTGGGAATCTAGTTTAGGATAATTATTATCTTCATATATGTATGCTGTGTGGTTTACGGAATAAGAGAACAAGAAGAAACAGCCTCAGTTTCTTCATTAACATGTATGTTAAGCCTTGAGATCATTTCTGTAACATGTTTCTTAAAGCTTTGGACTAGATATTTTTCTTAACTATCTTATTAAGTTAGGGAGAAAATATACTTATGCTTGAACTAAGGGAAACTTTGACAATATTGTGTTAAGAATTTTGAGTGTAGGGTCAATATGCAATTCAAGAAAGTTGTCATTGTAAGTTAATGTTTAATAAGGACAGAAATTATCCAATTAGAGTTACTGCATTCTGCAAGTTATGGAGAAATTGGAATTTGAAAGTGGAGATAGTCAAAATAAAACATGTACACTATAGGTAGAGAAGATGCCATAAGAATATTATATATATTTGAACCTTAAATTGAACTGCAATAATTGATACCTCATACATGAAGAAGTTTGACATTCCTTTTAGATCCTCTATCCACCACTGAATGCACATGCAACTGCTTGATCCAATGTCATGTTTCCTTTGAATATCTATCTGCAAAGGCGCTTTTCTATCACATAATAAAACAATAATCAAATTTTAAATAATCAACTAGGAAAGAACTTTTTGGTTTATAAAGAAAGAAAACACGTTCTAAGTTACATGCCCATTTTATTTTTGCATAGAATGTTACAGACACAGTAAGTGTGAATGCTTGTAACTCATGATTCTAGCAGAGCATCTTTAATAATAAATGAACTTCTGACATCTAATCACTAAAATATGGTACTGTCTATGCCAATAGCCACTTACATATCCACTTGGTTTAGAAATTACGAACAGCAACCATCAGTAAATTCTAAACATAAGGTCAACAGTTAACACAATAGTTAACATATTGTGAGTCTTGTGCCTAGTCACTAATAGCATCATCATCACCATCCTAAGAAGTATGGATACTAATACAGGCACAAAATACACACAATACGAACATTGCGACACAATAAAATATTTAAAGTTTATATGCCATTTGAAGGATCATGTGGTATCAAATACAAGTGTCAGACACAATAGGTCTTTTATCTTTAAAGTATCGGCGCTTCATAGACACTATAATATTGGCAGTACACAAAAATCATACAATCATCTGAGATTGCCAATACCAATGCTGCCATCTTTGTTCACCGCCAACATCATCCTTTCTGAAATTGGAAAATCTTAATAAAAATAATTTGTCGAATAGTTCAGTTTCAGTCAAATTCAGTACTGCCTTTTTCAGTTCAAAAAATACAATGTTGACACTATTAACACTAAAATTCTTAGTTGCTAGTCTCAAAGTTATTAAACGGGCCCAAACAGTGTTTATTTAAACAGCGTACAAAAATATCAATAGTTTTAATGTTAATGACTTATATTTTTAATTTATTTAAATCAAAATAGATCCTGTCAAACCTTCACCGATTATAAATCAGTTTGACAGAACAACACGCTAGCTTAAGAAGATCATATCAATTTCCTACACTAAAATCGCCTAAATTTCACTCCTTTCTCAAGTTAGAAGGGAATTATACAAAGCATAATAATTCTCCTCATTCAAACTTGAGGAATGAACCAGAGCCCTCGAAATTGCTAAGTTCAATTCCGAATCATTTAGTAACCTATACACGTTCTTTCAGTAAAATGGTATAAAAAACAATAACAAAAATTAAAATTAAATGAAGGTTAAGAAAGCAATCGTTCCCTAGAGGTTGGGAATTCTAAATTTCAACATTTTCAATTTAATGTTCATTTCATCATTTCCTTACAATTCAAAAATTGCACAAATTCTATTGCTATGTTATATTCAAATTAGAAACTCTTCAAAGTCAGGGGAAAATGCCAAGTGACCAAAATTGAGTAATACACTGCTGCAGAAACGATAGACAGTAATTAAACCATACAACCCTAACTAGCTGGTTACAAAGAAATATAGATAAAAAGAGTAGAAATTATGGCTTTGAAGTAGTACGTCAACAGAGGAATTAAGAAACTCTTTGCTATCGGTATATGTTTCCACAAAATAGAAGTTAAAGAAAAAAAAACGAATAAAAAAAAAAAGAAAAAGAAAAGGAACAATCAAATCAAGCCAAACTAGAACACCATGAAGCTCAAATTGAAGATCTCTTATTTTCTAACTTAAATTTCAATTCATCAACTGAACTAACTCAAACACCCAAAAATGGAAAAAAGTTACACAAAAAATAGAAATCTGCACGTAGAGAAGTATCTTAGCATCCACCTACCTCAGGGGCCAAATTTTCCGGGAAAATGACAACTTTCCGAGAAAAAGCAGAAATTCCAAGTGACGGAGCCGAAATTCGGCACAAAATGGAGCAGCTTGAGTCCTCGTTCACCTCTCTCTCTACTCGGGATTCCTAGCAGCTTCCAGAGCTTTCTTTCCTATCGAACAAAGCACTTCGGGAATTTCCTTTTTTTAAATAAAATATTTTTATTTGTTTTTTAATTTAAGAGAAGGGTATCAGGCAGAGACTGACACGTGGCGAAGAGATCAAGACAAAACGGGGTGGATATCAGAATTCGTGGATGGGAGGCGGGCGCCAAGATCCGATCAGTTTCTGCGATGGCAGTGGTCCACGTGTACACTAGTGTTTCAATGGGACACGTGTCCACGGATATGCGATACGAAAGCTGTCGTACCTATAGTAGTCTGGGCACGTGCCACCTCGTGGTGCCTTATACGCTTATTTTTAGGCTTTTTTTTTTTTTCTATCGAGAGAAATGCTAATAATTGTTCGTTGGGTTTTCGTGGCCCACAGCCCCACTTCGGCACTACTTCATTTATATATATATATATATATATATATATATATATATATATATATATATATATATATATATATATATATCATATTAAATACACAAAAAGTTGAAAATACCAAAGAATCCCCGGTTTTTTAGGGAGGTCTTGGTTTGGACTTTGGATCTATCTTGGTCACTTTCTGTACTACATGAAATAAATCAATATATATATTCAGTATTTAAAAAATAAAGTGAATTATTATTTTAAATTTTGAAATATATATTTATAAATTAATTTTTTATTTGAATTTTTCAAATACTATATTTTTTCAAATATTTATTTGTTAAATTAAAAATTTACCTAAATCACATCACTTGGCTAAATTAAATAAAAAATTGTTAAATATATGTTAATAGCATGAGTGTAAAGAGGATTTTAAAAACCAGACATTCTTCGAATGATTAAATAAGAAAATAAAATTTTAAAATATTAAATTTAAAAAATGTGTTTTTCAAGAATTAAAATAACAATTTACGTAACAAAGTTATTGACAAGGGCACCGATTCCAAATCATGTTTCAATAATAAAAATATTCATAAAAACTCACTTAATAATTTATACTTGTAAAAGTATTCTTTATAATGCGTTATTCTATTCTAATTTTTTTAAGAAAATAAAATCAAAAGAATCATTTATGGTAATGAAATTAAAAACAGTTAAGTGAAATTCAATCTGCCAAATAATTTGAAGCAACATTATTGTGGAAAAGATTGCAATATCATAAGAGTCATTTATGGTAGGGCATAGAGGAAAATGGCATAAACGTTTATAGTATAAAATTGATTTTCTGGGAAATGAAAAAGACATGTGGTAAGAGGATTTCTCTTTCTGGTTTGTTTCTTTCTTTGATGTGATAATGGCAATCATTTTTTGTTCAAACTGATAGGAAATAGTGGTCAAATAACCTAACCTTGATGGAAATTTTACACCTTTCATGCAAGCCTCGTATTGAAGCAAGGTTGAACACAATGAAAATCAAAGAGTAAAATGAGTTATTTGAATAGGTTCAAAATTACCCCCAACAACATAAATTGTAATAGACTTTAGGAATGAATATAACTTAAGTAAATTCATCTAAACTCAATTAAAAAAATTTAATTTAGACTGATTAAATTGAATTGATAAATTCACATAAATAATTTTTTAAAATAATTCCAAATGATTTGAGTATCATATTTTAACGATTTTTTTAAATATAATCTGATCAATTCTATTAAAATTGACTTATTTATTTTAATATAATTCAAATTTTTTAAATAATCTAAAAATTTAATCGAATTCATATTAATTTTTTAACTTGAATATTTTTTAATTAAATCGAGTAATTTAGAACAAATAATACATAAATTTAAATATACTGACTTATTTTTTACTTGGTTATCTAGCTAAGGAAGATTGGGCGAGATAGAATTACAATATACGTAGGCCATTAGTATGTTTACTCATGAACAACCAACCAGGTAAGCAAAACTAGAATAAAAATTGAATTGAAGTCTCTTTCTCCTCACAATCACAATAGAGAATTTAAGAGAAGAAATTTTCACTCATTTATAACTTTTTACAAATTGTTCATAAACTTATCATACATTTTATTGTTTAAAATGCAATATATACCTTAAAGGAGTCAGATTAAAAAGAAAAAAAATTTAAGTGTATAGATATTCTTCATTAAATGCAAATATTTTTTTAAAATAAAAATCAATAATATTATGATGACTTGTAAAAAAATATTTATATATTATATTTTTAGTGAAAAATTAATAATAAAGACCTAACAAAAAGCAAGTAGTTTCCTAAAAAGAAGTATTTATCATTACACCAACTTTTATCACTGATTTTCACATTAACTCCACTCGTTCCTTTTCCAGCTCCACCATGTAGCAACCAGAATTGACAGGAAGAGTTATTATTACTTTTTTCTTTTAAGAGAGAAGAAGTTGTTATTATTATCCTTTGGTTACCTAATGGGCCAAATGTCAAACTTTTGCATGTGAATTAATAAATACATAAAATGAGCTATAGCGTATAAGTATTCATCTTTAATTAAAAAGATTAAATTTTATGAGAATTCTTTTCTTGTTTTTTCCATTTTTTAAATCATGCAATGAAAAAAAAAATTTGTTGCAGAATTCTAAACCTCCTGGGAAAGGAAGAAGAGCGAGAATGCATGAACAGGACTTCATTTGTTGGGCAAGACTTAAAAAGTGTGTGCTGGGTGAGTATAATTAGACATACGGGAATTCTAAGTTCTAGCTACCTGCCATAGTTGGTTTTGTAATATTCCTCATTCCTCTTATTAGAAAAAGAAAGAAAGATAATCATGTGTTGTTAAATCTAGTGTGTGGTGCCGTTCAAGTATAATAGGAGTCCACACTCAAAAAGTGAGGCTGTGTAATGTGTCTCTCTGTAATGTTAGAAATTTTAAGATTTGTTTAGAAATTGTTTTTAAAATAATTTTTTAAATTTTTTTATTTATAAAAAAAGAAAAAAATATGTTTGTTATGTTAATTCAATACTTAAGTGTGAGAATAATCAAACAAAGGCAGAAAACAGTAAAAGGTGTGCGAGTGTGTATGAACAGACATTCAACAATTCTGGCTATCCCATGGTCTTTTCAAATTCCTTAAGTAAAAGATAAAACACTTAAGATCTGTCTTTCTACAGTTCACAACAAATGGGGAAATATTGGAGATATTAAATACAAAGAAAGAACCAACATCATCCATTCCTTTGTGCACAAAACAAAGGAAGTTATTCTGAGAGATTCATTATTTTACAGCAACAGCAGATCATCCTAACATTACATACACTCTACATTCTCAGACAGTGAGAATATCATAATTAACAGGATGATAATTTCCAAAAAACAAAAGTTGAGATACAAAACAACAGCATAGTACCTGGACATGTCTAACATTTAAAGCAACAAAAATTTCTCTTTTTTTTTTTATGTTTTTTCAAATCTTCTCCCTAAACTTAGCTAAGAAGATATATAACAGTATAAGCACTTCTGAAAAGACTAACTCCTCTGGATGGTTATCAAAATCCCAACTTAACTTAAATAACCATGCAATGCACATAATTGTAGTAAATTATAGTGGTAGCTCCAACATGCTTCTTGTAATGTAGAACAACAACAACAACAACAACAAGGCTTCCTTGCAGCAAATGGGAGAATATATATCATTTCTTCAAAAGCTTCTGCGAGAAAATCTTCTTGGAATATGGGCTATTTCGTGAAATGGCTTTGTGGGACTCAATTGTTTCAACCAGTAAATTATGCACATGGTGGCCCTAGTTTAGAAGGAAAAGGAAAACATGAGAAAAGGAAACAAAAGTATAAGATGTACATGCACTTGTTACAAATGTGCAAGCGGCAAATAAAAGATCCACTTTCAGACTAAGAGATAACAGCATGCCAAGATTATGAACTGATCAATTTATCATGGGTTTGTCCTATTGCTTCCTCATTGAAAAGGACAAAGGCTTTACTGCAAGTGGTCATCAAGATGTTTTCCTGTGGGGAGAAAGGAAAAAGGAAAATACAGTGGTACATGTTACGAACCTCAGAATTTCGAAGAGCTGATTGAACAACATAGTTTGCATGTGGATCTTGAAGCAACTGCTCAAAGTGAGGAGTGGAGAGCAGTTCATGAATGACTCTTGACCGATTCTCGTCGTTGAATACAGCAAGACATTTTTCAACCACATGGCTACTGAACTTCTGTGTTGACAGGTGCACATAGTTACCTTCAAATTGCGAAATTATATTTGCAGTGGCAGATGGAATCCTTAATTCCAAGACATATTGAACAACGTAATTTCTGCATGGGAAAGATAGAAGCAAGAGATGAAAGAATGGAAAAATCCAAAGAGAGGATCTATCATATATCTCATAGTTTCAAAGTACAAGACAATTAGATCAACATGGTAGTAGAGTAGTGCTTTATAAAAGATAATTAGGCAGGCTTAATTCATTAACTATAAATCACATGCAGAGAGACTAGCAGCAATTTGTTGAGAAAGAAATAGGTCTGGAATGAATAGATAAAAAGGCTCACAGTTCTTTAAAGTGTGTTGAAGTACCATCTGATTTAAGAGATTCCACAACCAGATGAAGATAAAAGTGGTGATTATACATAGAATCCAATTTGAAACTTTATTGCGATCGTATTTAAAAAAAAAAATTCTGCTAGTCAGATTATTTGCTCTTCACTATGAGTATCATACTATCATATATCACAATCAGTCTAGCATAAGGAACGATCATACACAGAAGGTCTCAGACTCAGTGCTAAAATTGAGGCATCTGCTCTTGAGATTGTTTGCCTTCATTACTACCACATCTATTACCTGCTAAGTTTGGCAATCCAATATAATGGATTAAAAAATCCTATACTAATTACGAAAGAAGACCTTTCAATATAGTTAAGGTTTTTGTTTCTGGAGCAAAACAGAAAATACAGGCTTCTAGACTAAAAATCAGTTATTCTTAAAAAAATCCATAAAAGGATTTTCATGCTGATAAGTATGATAATATGTTTCTAATAATTACCCATATTGATCTTGAGCTAGCAGAAGTGCATTAGCACATATTTCTGCAACCAGTATTCGTCGATGCTCCCCCCTTGAATAATAAATGCATTTTTGCAGAACACAACATCCATGCTGATGAGTTGCAATGTCAACACAGTACTTTGCAGCAGCAACAAATATAAACTGCTCAATGCAAATAACAAGAAAATTTTAAAACATGTTGCAAGGATCTATATATTTTACACATACACTCTATCTGATTTCATCACCCCAATTATGAGGAGTATAAAAATTACATCTGTGACAAATTGACCTGCCTAAGTCAATTAGCATACATACCAATTTATGTAAGAGAGAATTAACATAGTTGTATGATAACTTCATCTAGACAGTTTGCTTAGAGGATATTAAGCATGCAATAGGGTAATCTGCAACAACATTTCTTAGATTGAGACAGCTCGTTGTGTTTTTGTTTTATGTCAACATTTTTATATGCTTAAAACTAAACAGCACGCACCAAAAAAGACACCATGTAACTTGCCTTTTACCCAGACATCATGTGATAATTACATTTGGTTCATTGGTCTCTAGTAGTATGTCAGTGCAATTTTATAATCTTACATGCATTAGTTTTAGAAAGGAAGTAGAGCCCATGTGAAATCAAAGTACAGGCCATGTGAAATCAAGTTTGCTAAATATTTGAAACTAACCAATAGACTAATGTGCTTGGACTCTAACTATTGAATTCATAACCCTTTGCAAAGCTATGTTTCTGCTGATGTAAACATAAGTAGTAAGAACCATAGTAATTGAATCAATATATTAAATCAGCTCTTGGAAGTCTCTCACCTGTTACGAGCTTTATAAACCTATAACTAAGTATATTAAAAAAATGGAGCAATCTATACATCTCAATTTTTTTAATAAGGAGTTTAATATAATAACAACTACCAGTTCAAAGCCAGAGAAGGTGACTGCCATCTTTGCCAAGCCTGGTAAATTCATTTGACCAAATAACAGCATATTACAATGGTGTGTTTAATATTTTACTGATCCATTCAAATGCATTCTCTCATAAAAAATAGAAATCCTAAGAAATTCATAAAAGATCTGTTAATTTAGTCCATTCTCACAACTCTAAACCATCTTTATCTACAAGAAAATCACAACCGACACAAACAGAGAATCACTTTTTCACATCTAGATCAGTTTTATAGTTAAAAAAATTCTGGACTATTATAAGAACCAGAAACTTCATAATTTGTACCCATACATCAATTTAAATCATAATGTTGATGGAAAAAAATTATAAATTAGGGATATAAGATTTAAAAGAAAATTCTATAATGATTCTACATCTAAGTTTCAGTTATGAGGGAGGTATAATAAGCTGCCTGGAACTGTGGGTTAAAGAACAGTAAGCGTGAAGCACAGAAAGAGAAATAACCTAACTGCAATTAAATTTTATTAGAAGAATAAGATGCAAACAGATATAATACTAATAATGCTAAGAAAAATATAGAAATTATACAATTATTTGTGAAGAGGTAAAATTGATGAAGAAACTTTGCATGGTGATATGAAACATGTTACTCAATATTATAGTTGCAATCTCTTCTGATGCAAAACATACTATTTATTAATATAGTTGCAGTCTCTTATGTGTAGAAAGTGAAGGTGTGGACTACATATCTAAAAATAAATCATTCCTTACGCTTAAATGTCGTGATGTCTGTCAAGATACTAACAAATGTCAACTGTGCTGAGTGAACCTGGCACTATTACTTGCCTGTATAATCATATACTGACTAAATGCACGGGATCTTAGCTAAATAGGAAGTCTCCACTTTTTCATTAGATAGACATTATATATACAAGGAAAAAAAATAAGTACATGATCAGGCAAACACAGCAAATGTTTAAATCATTTAGTCAAGTTACAAAACCTAAGGGCTTGTTTTGTTTGGGAGTTTTGAAGGGGGTGGGGTGGGGTGGTCATTAATAAGGCAGGGTGGAGTCGAGTGGGAAAGGGGAAAGCTCCCACATAACTGTTTGAAAGATTATCTAGGAGTGACAATTTCAGTAATAGGGTGCAACGAGTTGGAATGGTGTTATTTCCAATATTATCATTTAGTATATTTTCTTTTAACAGAGGAAAAGGAAAGTGAGAAGCATAAAAGAGTGAATGAAAAAGACAAAGAACTCAACCCATCCCAAACTCCCGATTCAATAAAGTTGAAATTTCAGTGTTTAGAATATAGAATTATAAAGAAATCATTAGAACATTATAAAAAAGTGTCACATGTTATGGAAGAAGTGTGATAAATTTTGAGAATAAAATGAATCTTTGGGAAAAAAATAAACTATTATTTCACATGAGGTGATAAGTTATCACGGACCAATCCAAAAGTTTTTGAATGTATTGACAAAATCGAACTAAGCACAAGCATTTCTGTTAACAATACCATAAAAAAGATTATTATCCAATTTATAAACCCTAATTACTTTGAGAAAGATAGAAGCCATACCTTGTTATCTTCATTGCTTAGGCATTTCAAACAATGCTGGACCACATGATTTCCATTTAGATCTTTGATGAGAGCCAAGAATCCTGGTTCAAGTACTGATACAACTAACGAAATTTGCTGCCTAGTTTTGATAGTATCAATCAGCTTCTGTACCACACGAGTGCTGGAAAAAGAATTTGTGATGTCAAAATCAACATCAGAAAATCAATATAAAGATTTCAATACTTGCATAAGTTGCATCACTACCCATGAGTGTTTAAAGAGATTCTGACAAGCTGGCCTGGTTTTTCAGTAATCATGAGCAGGATCTGCATCCTCTGTTCTTCATTGCACACCTCCAACAACTTCTGCATAAGGTAATTGCCAAAAGGATTCATCATAAGTTCCACTACATGACTGATGATCTCGTTAAATATTACTCGAACATCTTGTGGTGTACCCTCATCAAACACTTTTTGCAGGAATCTACAGCCATGCTGATCTTTGGCTAATATATATATGTACCCATGAACTTCTGCTAGAGAAGTATGCTCGGTTATTAAAGGGAACGAGCTTCCAATCCTAGCATTCTGAAAATTTCTGTAAGTTCCTAAAACCTGGTGCGGGATATCTAGCTCTGGCCTTCTCTGACCCCTTGAACGATCAGAACCTCTGTCAATGGAATGATTCAAACCTTCACCTTGTATGATATAGCTCTCATCACTAGTAATAGCATCTAGACCACCTTGTGGGATTCTAGCGTTTGAAGGTGGCATAGCTCTTGCATTAGATACAGGAAGGCTATGCGGCAGTAAATTTTGAACACTCAAATAAGGCCTTAAATTAGTACAAAGGAAAGAGTAAGGCACTCTTGACATGCCCCTTCCATCCATCAAATTCATCCCGTTCTCCTGAGCATAAAGCAAAGAATCAGTATATGGATGTCCACTCAAAGAAGCAGAACCCTCTGTTGCCAGATTTCCTCTATAACAGTAGTTATTTATTAGCTGCCTTCTGCTCCAAGGAGAATCCACTGAGCTACTAAAACCATTCAATTGAGAATGCATAGTGTCAGGCTGCCTGGGACACTGTCGTGATCCAAATAAGTTAGCCATTGTATAATCCTGAGGTTGTCCTGACAGTGCTGGATTTATTTCAGAATTAAGACTCATAGGATTCCTTGAAAAAGAGGACTGAACTCCCACAAAATCAGAAAATTCTCTCTGGATATTGTCATAATCTTCATGTTCATAGGCATCGATTGAATTAAGTCCGCTCAGCGAACTATCATGAAATGGAAGCCCATTCATGCCTACTGATGCTTCATTGAAGTTACAAGAATTCTCATATTGATTGCCAATATACATTTTACTCAAATTGGCGCAGAGTCCTAGTTCATCGATTAAGGTCTCACAAGCATTCTTCCTCACAGTTGAATTAGGTATTGTCGAATCCAACCCAAAGCTGTTCGGGTAATTTGAACTTCCAGAAGGCATGCTGGATTTAAGCTCCTCCAATGGAGGTGGAGTTGGTGATCCGTTGTCAGACGAGGAATGCCCACCAGAGAACAAGCTTGAGGAAGAGCCGTCTGATTGCAGAGAGAACCCACTTACAGGAGACGAAACACATGGATATGTAATCTGAGTTAACGGTTCATCATCATACCCGCCATACAGTCCATGAAAAGCATGATCATCACTACCTCCATAACCATGTCGGTGCCGACGGTGAACGAGAAGATTGTGTGATGTCGCCTGAGGGATCTCATCTAGCAACATTTCAAGCTCCTCGTCATCCTTCACGTTCTCTATAATCTTTTTCACCATCTCAACGCTTTAACACAGCAACACAAACAACCAAACAACAAAGCAAGGAAAGCGATGCCACCGGAAAGGAAAAGAAAAAAATCTCACTCCAACCAATCAAACCAATCACAGAATCAGAAAACCCATTTCAGATATCGAATCATACAGGCTAAATAACACAAACCCACGAGAGATTACCACTCTTAGTCATCTGGGTCAGGTTCAGAAGTTGAAAAGAAGGTGATTCTCGGTGATGGAAATTTTCAATTACATTGCCATTCCAAAGAAAATAATCTCATTTGGGTTTTATTTGTGAGGGGTCGGTAAGGCATGCAAAGATTGAAGGATTACATACGGTTACAGGGCACCGTAGCTGTACACTTCGTGTACTCTCTCATGCCATTAAAGCTGGAGAAGGAACCAGAGCTATATATATATATATATATAATTTTTTTTTTTTTTAATGAACACGCAGAGAGCGAAGGGAAACAAACTCACTCTATACTGTGTGAGTCTTCACACTGTATTACAAGTTTTTCGTTTACTTTTTCTTTTCCTTCTTTATTTTTGTTTTTAATTATTTTTTAATATAAATTAGTCAAGCTAAACTAGAAGCTCCTTTGTCATGCGTGTTATCCACGCTCGCAGTGACAATGGGACCCATTAAGTATTGAGTCATGTGTGACTGTGTGAGCACTTTGTCATCGAGTTCGGATCTGGTATGGCGCGTGGAGGCAACAAATGGCAAAATAAATTTAATTTTTAAAAAATATTATATTGAATGATTTTTCAGTTACTGATATCTACAACAACCCTCCAAATTTTTCTCGTAGAACCGAAACAGAATTTTGACAATTTTGAATTTTGAATTTTGAATTACCTTATTTATCGCATTTTGATATTTTATATTTATACATATTTTAAATATTATGATATACAATATCTTAATATAAAATTTTAAAATTTTTTTTTATCTATGACAATAAAAATAAATAAAATTTTAGTTATTGAGTATTTAACAACTTATTATATATTTAATATAGGACCAGATATGAGAAAAATAATGATATTTTATAAATGTAAATAACTTAAAAGCTAATATACCAAACATAGGATTACTAATGAGTCAAACCAAATAAATTTTAGAAAAATACCAAACATAGAATTTGAAACAAAATTATTTTGAAATTATAAACAAAATAGAGAATTCTAGAATGTTTGCAGAAAAATTTTCACTCTCCTCGTCATAGGAAATTTTCAACGGAAAACAAATCTTTAATTACTAATGACATTTTCATTTTTTGTTCTACAATAAATATTGGGATAGAGACCACATTTGTACTAATCTTGGAGACATTTTTGTTTCCAAGATTATATTTTTCATATTTTATATTGATTATAATATTTTCTTTAAAGTATATAATAAACGCAGGGTATTTCATTTAGGTTATTTTCTTAAAAAAAATTAAAAAAATTCAACTAAATAACCGTATATTCATTTATTTTGAGAAAAATAATAAATAATTTTATAGAAAAATAATATTTTTTTAGTTTAACTTTCAATGTGAAAATTTCTATTCTATATACATATATATTATTCAAAAATGTATTTTTTTTTAATGAACTAACTAAAATTGCTTATACCCAAATTATAAACTTATATCAAATTTTATTGTATCAACCAGCCTATATATCTTGCCTGAATTAGTTTAAATTTAATAAAGGCCATTAAAATAAATATTTAATTATAGAGTGTCTCTCAACAACAAAAATATATAAATTCAATTTTTAAAAATAACTAAACTTTATCACATATTTATATATATATATTAGGTAACAAAAATTTTATAAGAAATGAGAACTTAATTTTAAGTCAAAAATGTATTAGATAAAGCTCTTTCTGATATGACATCTAAAAAAAAAAATCAAATTTTTGTCATTTTTAAAGTTTAAACAATTATTACTAGTGATAAGTTTTCAACCATATAATAAATTATGTAATGCAAGTGGGGTTTTGAAAATTGCATGGGATTTAAAATTAGGTCAATAGAACTTTTATTGTGTGGGGATGGAATCACACCTAAGTAAAAAAAGCCTCATTTAATCAAATATTTATTGTTGATTTAAGAGGACAGTTTTTTTCTCATTGAATATTACTTCCTTTTGTCTTTTTGCAAAAAAAAAAATACATAATAATTAAAAGTGTTTAGCAATTAAATAAATATAAATTATTTTATTGCGATCGAAAATAATTTAAAATTTTATTTCAAAATAATTTTTAATAATTTTAAAAACACATTTCTTCATATTAATATAATAATATGTTTAAAATTTTATTCTTATAAAAAAATTTAAATGAATTAAATTTAAGTTCATAAAAAATATTAATAATAGAAGTTTTTGTTTTTAGTGGATGCAAAATAAGAATACTATGACAGAGCATCGACAATTAATTTAGTTTAACAAAAATGTAAAAAAAAAAGAAAAGATGTTGGCCACGGTTAACTGTAGCTGGGCCACGGACAAAGTGAAAAGGACTGGTTTGGTATTTTGGGATTTCCAAAGGCCAATTTAAGGTCCAAGTGAAAGTTTAAATATTTTGCCCACATTAATAATGTGACTGTGTGACAAAATTCGTTTCCTTGCGGCAAAAGCGAGAAACCGCTTAACCCCACCTGCGATTGTGCCAGCCGGTTTATGTTTGGAATGGAGCCATCTATGTCAATAAAATTATCCAATCAAATTTTGACAGGTGGAAAACTAATTTATCATGTTCCATCTAGATATTTAGAAATTTTTTAGGCTAAGACAGAATTTTTAAAATCAAGTTAAAATTTTCATTATATAAATTAGTTAGTGAGATAATAAATCATATAATTGCATTTAGTTTCCCAAAATATTTTCAATTTTTTAAAATATATTTTTATTTATAAAATTAAAATTTTTTATAGTTATTTTTAAATTAATTTAAATAGATAACTATAAATATTATTTAATTTTTGAGTTTAACTTTTTATAATTATAATATTATTTTTATTTTATTTAATAATTATAATATATTCTCTTTTAAAATTATAAAAAATATCATTAATTATTTTTTAAAGGCTTCACATTGTTTTGAGAAATATTATTTTGAAAATGTTTTCTCATAAACTCTCTCACCCACCTAAATCTGACTAAAACTAATTAAAAAAAAATTATTTTAAACAAATTCGATTGAGTTAATTGAGTCTATGCAAGTTAATTTCTTACAATTTTTCAAATTTAACCATCAATTGACCGTTTCCTCTTAAAATTTTATAAATTTGATTCGAACAATTTAATATAATTCAAATTTGTTAAGTAACTTTAAATTTTAATCAAATGATTAATTTTTTAATCCGACTCAACTCACCCATTAATTCTATTAAATATATTTTCAGTCATATTTTTATTTTTCAAAATAAAATAAATATAAATATAAATCAACCAATGTGGTAATCAATTGGTGTAGCAAAGCTAGTTTATATATCTTAACTGATCAAGTCATATATTTTTGGGTGTTCATGTATTATAAGGACCCATTCAAAGTTCTTTTATAAGAGTTAGAAAGATTCTAATCTTCCAAGTATCTTTGCCAAAAGAAGGAGTCATCTAATTTGGAATTAACCATTTGTGACTAATTCAAAAGAAGAAGTCATCTTATGGATTGCATGTGTATTGTTTTTCAAACAATTATCTTGATTAATAAAAAAGAACAAAACATAATAATCAAATTTAAAGATGCTACTAACCATTCTACACATTCAATTTTTTTTTTTTTAGTAAATGAAAATTTAGATAGAGAGAAAAGAACTTCAATTTAAAATTAAAATATATCTCTAAATTTAGTAAATATTTACAGAAAATAAAAAATTTACAAAAAAAATATTACTATAAAATAAACGACGAAATTGAACTCAAATTTACAATTATTAAATTATGAATTCATCTACTTACTATTTGAAAGGATGTGAACCTAAATGTAAATTCTATAATCTTTATAAAAGATTCTATCTCAATTTAAAATTAAAAAAAATGTGAATATAATTTTTATAAATAGAGATGAACCTAATTTATTCTTATTTTTTAGTATTAATCTAGGAGACAATTTTTAAAATCATTTTTCGTTATTTTAGTTATACTAATTTTTTTATTAAACCAGTCAGAGTTAGGAGATAAGGTGAGCCTAAGTACTGTTGATTTTTCAAAAATTGCCAGCAATGACATTCAAACCCAGCCATTGAGGTTAAAGCTGCAACGCGTTTGCCCGCAAGCCATGCCCTCGTCTTCAATTTGTAAATTATAATGTGTGTTAACTATCTAATATAAAAAAATTCATATAATATAAGATATTATTATATAGTTAAAGAAAATGTGTTATTTATAGATAAATATAGAACCTAATTAATAAATTTTATTTAATTAAAAATATTATAAATTGATTCTAAAAAAATTATTAGTATTATTATTTAATTTTTTAACATAAATTATTAATTAAGATTATAATTATATTTGATAAAAATAATTTATAAATTAATTTAAAATTTAAAAAATAAATAAAAATTTATAAAATATATTTTATTTTAAATAGTGTATAATTTATGAATTTTCAGTTAATTTAAATTATTTAAATAAATTAATTTATTAAATATTTTTAATTAATCAAATAAATTTATAAATTAATTAAATAAATTATAAATTAATTTATTTAATTTATTAAATATATTTTATATTTTTAAAAAATAATTTATAAAATAACTTAAAATTAAAAAATTAATTAAAAATTTATAAATTATATACTATTTTAAATAATATATAATTTATAAATTTTCAATTAATTCAAATTATTTAAATAAATTTATTTATTAAATACTTATAATTTAATAAATTAATTTATTTAATTTAATAAACACACTTTAAATTTATTTTTATATATTATTATTTGATGTATATTATATTGCATCATATATAACATTTTAAAACTTATTTATTTATTTTGATTAATAATTTAATTACAGTTAGACTCAAGCTGAATCATGCTGTTATTTTTTGCTTAATTTATTTTAAAATATCATAAAATAATTAAATGATAACATCTCAACTTTTTAAGAGGGGTGTATCTTCGGATAATATTTAAATTAAAAGATTAACACTTTTATTCTATCAAAATTTTTAAAAATTTAAATTATATTAAATCAAATTTATAAAAAAATTGAAAAATTATATTTAACTCGCCTGAAAATTATTTTAAATATTTGCTAACTTATTAATGTCCCAAATGATTTTTTTTATATCAAATTTAAGTGAATTTAGTGGAGTCAACCCGTCAATCGGAAGTTACTGATGGTAAACGACTTTGAAGTTTTACCTCGATCGGTGACTGCTATAGAGTACTCCGCGCTGTGCGCCGTATGGTCTGTTGTGTGCGGTGGAAAATGGAGGAGAAAGGCAAAGGAAGCGAGAGATGGAGCGGAGCCACAACGAATCTGACGGAGATGTCTTCGAATTTGGATTCCCTTCAAAAGCTACTCCTCAAGAAAGCCGTCTTTGTCGACGACGAAACTTTTGCCAGAGCCTCCCTCACCGCCGAACAAGCCCGAACCATCAAGGTTTGTCTTTTTATTCTTCAATTTCCATCTTTTTCTTCATCTTCCTGTTGATTTCTGAGATAAGCCTGCTTGTAATCTACCCTTTGAAACCCACAATTTCTTGTGCTGTTTAGATTAAGGAAATATATGTTATGGCCCAAAAACAGAATAGAAAAGTAGAGAGAAAATTGAGGGAAAAGAGAGAGAATTCACTGGCTCAACAGCATTTCATCATACAAGTTCCCTGCAATATTTCCCCACTCTCCCTGCAAGTAAACTGAATTAACAAATTACTTATTATAACAATCTGTTGTATAGTGGGTGGGTCTAGTCACTAGTGTGTTTCATACTCGGCTTCCTCTTGTGTGTATAATTCAGTGAGAGGGTTCAATTATGCATTCTTATCTTCCAATTATTTTTCATTCCATAAACAATTTGTCGTACTTGAACCCTTGATGTGTGTTTTCTTATTGAGTTTGATAAACGCTTTTCTATTTCCATTTTTTTTTCTTCATCTTCTTGTTGATTCCTGAGGTAATCCTGCTCGTCATCTACTCTTTGAAAACCATAATTGCTTTTGCAGTTTAAATTAAGGAAGATCTGTTGTATATAGTGGATCAAGTAGTCTAGTGTGTTTCAAACTTAGCTTCCTCTTGTGTGTATAATTCAGTGAGAGAGTTCAATTATGCATGTTTTATCTTCCAATTGTTTTTCATTCTATGAACAATGTGTAGTACTTGAAGTGTTTATGATTACCATCTGTGTTCTCCATTTTGCTTGAGTTTGATAAACAGGAGCTTTAAATCCATCAATTTTGGAGTTCTTTTTGTTTAGTTATTAAATATGCTCATGTAGTATTGTATTTCCCTGGCCTAAGTTCAATATTAAAGCCCAACCTGCAAGAAAAGGCTAAAATAGTACACCTACTTCTGGTAATAGTTTTTAGTTCCTAAGTATTTGCTATTGTCAATGTCATCCCACTTTTTCTTGACATAATGAGCCTTGATTCAGCTTATTCTTGGTAGTTTTAAACATATATGCAATCGTCCATTGCATTCACATTGTATTAGGGTTTCTTTAAGAGCAAAAGCTATTATTTCGCAATGCAATTTGTTAATCAAGAAGCTGATGTTCACGTCTTAAAATTTTTAAACAACATGGAGCTTAATGATCTTTACAGATGTCATGAGAGATATATCCTGGAGACTGGCCCCCAAATAATGTTTGGAAGAAAAAGAAAACTAAACATTTATCTGAAGTAAGATTTAAGCTTTACATATTGTAGGGTACCGTGAAAACATTTTCTGATCTACAGTTGATTGATTATGAGTATATGCATTCTTATTCTATCCATAAAAAGAAGGAATTGTAAGCACAGAACTTTTTAAATATCTCGTGCTCTTCTGTTGCATATAGATATGTTGGTAAAACTGATGATATTTATCTATTGATTCCATTCTACTATATTTGGTGTCTTCTCTTGTTTTTTCCTAGACACTCAATATCCTGTACTTACATTTAGGAGAAAGATTTCCCACACTCACCACTGACAGTCTTACTCTCTTACAACCTAGAAGAACACATGTTATAATTTTTTGCTTAATTATATTTTAAATGAAAAGAAGATAAGGAAATTGAGCCTAAGTAACTCTGTAACTGTAAGTCTCTATTGAATTATATTCTTCTGTCTAAAATCAATAACTGTTTTATCACAGGATAATAGGAAACCTTTTTCCCTCCCTTTACAGCTCTCAGCAGCAATGTTATGCAAGACTAATATAATTCAGGGCACCTTTCTCTAGGTTCTTGAACAAAGAGTGGAAACATTGGAAAGAGAAGTTGATGCTGCCATCACTGCTGCTGCCCGTGCTCGTTCAGAAAAGCGACAGGCTGAAGCAGCACAGAAAGCAGCTGAATTACGTACACAAGAGATTACAAAAGAGCTTGAGAACACCACAAGTATGTTGAATTATTCAAGTCTATCATTTTTCCCATCAAGAAATTGGAAAATGATTATGTTTTGGGTAGATTAATGATTTTTCTTTTTAAATTTGGGAATTAAGTAACTCTTATTTGAACTTATACTTTTTGCCTTCTATCAGAAATAAGCATTATACTTGAGCTCTTTTGTGTTCAATTATTAATGTTGAAAATAATATTCAGGAAAGTACTGCAGGGATGATTTTATTGTAATTTTCATTAAATATTTTGTTAAATTACCCATTTTTACTCTACAAATTTTGATGAATATTGCTGGTTTTACGAAAGAATGGAACAAAGTTACTCCACATTGATTCCTACACATTCTATGCTCAGATGGAGTGAATGTGCATGAGGCTAATTTTGGCTAATTTGGTTGGGTTGTTCATCAAGCATGGATCTTGGAGATATTGGGAGAGGAGTTGATGTTCCTATTTTGATTCATATCTGGATTTGATAAAAGAGAACATAGAGAATGGAACCCTCAGTGAAGAGTTGGGTTTTGCATTGCGTGTTGGCTTACGTACTATAATTTCATTTTATGATAGTCCCTTGTTGAGCTACAGCTGTTAAAAACGATAAATAGTATAAAAGAAATAAACCTCCTTCTGCATTTGGGGTTTTGTGCATTAATCGTTATGGGAATATTTACTCCACACGGTATCATGTATGCAGATTAGCAACAAATCCGTAATTTTAGCTCATCGTATCAATGGGGATGCATTAAATCTTGTATTTATATACAATTAAAGTATCAGATCCATTCATCGTGCATTAGCATTTTTTCCTCCTCTTGGTATCTGCTCTGTTATGGATAGCAATTCCTGCCAGGAATGAGAAAGCAAAGTTTGTTCCTCATGTCAATTTACTATTTTAGTTCAAGAATACTTTCTATACTTACTCTTTAGCCAGCTTTCTATTATGGTTTATTGCTGAACTTCTACTTGAAGCCATATCTAAAATTTCGGAGGATCATCATCTAATTGCCCTTCCCATTTTCAAAATTTTTTTAAATCAAAGGTCCCAATTTGAAATCCTTTTTGGGATGGGGAGAAAAGGGGTTGGGGGATCCAGTGATGGCTGATGTTCTTTTCTGTTAGAGTAGAAATCTGAGACAGTAGGCCTGTCAGGAGCATAGCTTATATTTCTTATTTTAATTGCAGAGGTGTTTGAGCTGCACTTGGAAGAGCTGCGAGCAAAGCAAGAAGAAATATCAAAGCGAGATAAAGACATCAAACTCCTGGAAGCTATCATTCAAACACTAGGAGGAAAAGAATCACGTTCTGGATCTGTGTAAAATTCATTTTCATCACCATGGAAATTGAATCACCCCGAGTATATGAAGATTATTGCCCAATGTAATAAATGTGTTTGTCTCTGTAGAGATCTTCCTTTTCAATGATTTGGCAAGATGGCAATTCAGCAGCTACTTCTTTCTTTTGGCTATTCTCTTGCAACCAAGAAATGATCAAATTAAAATATATTTGGTATTGCACTTGCAAACCAGGCTATAAAAACAGCAGTTCCAAATGGGCAGAAGTTAATGCATCCCAGGTTTGGAGCCATAATGAAAAGTTTTACATTAAGACAAAAAAATTGCAGTGCTATAATTGTTTCTTTTCTATGGAGCTCTAATGAACAGGTCTTTCTGCCACTAAACATAGAAATTTGATTTGATTAACCAACCTCATTGCCGATGGCTAGCACCCTTGATATCCTACGCATTTCCGTGATACCAAATTGTCCGGATGGTGCTGTCCTCTCGATAGTAGCAATAAGTGTGATGTATCATGGACTTGTGTCTTTTTTTCTTTTTGAGATTTATTTATAAATTTTTTTGAGGATTTGACAAAATCCAAATTCGCTTTGTCTACAATTGGAGTTTAAAAAGGCTTTTGTGAGAAAAGGTATTAAAGATTATAATAAAAGTTTTCAATTTTTGAAAAAGCTTTTGTTCATTTGAAGGTTTATTGCAAGAAAATGCAAGAGCTTGTGTTATGAATGGCCAGGATATTCTGGACTGATCAGTGGGTTGCTAAAGGGATGATTTTTGTTAACCATGCAATTGCAACTGTTTCCTTGGTAGAGTTTAAGGTAGGCAACGGAAGGAATGAGAATGAGAATTGAGAATGAAATGAAAATGAATGAATTTAAATGGAATAAAATAAAATGTTGCGATTAAAATTGTGTTTGGTAAGGGAATGAAATGGAATAGAATGAAATAAAAACAGTTAAAAAGACTAAAATATTCATGAAACATAAAATTAATAAAATAATATTATTTTAATTTAAAAATTTATTTAAAAATAATATAAAATAATAATAATTAGTAATATAAAAATTTTATTAAAAATATTAATAATTTTAAAAAATAATTTAAATATTATTTATTTTATTTTATTTTGTCAATAATAAATAATATTTTTTAAATTATTTATTTATTTTAAAAATATTTATTTATTTTTTTGAAAAAAAATATTTATTTATTATTTTGCAGATAATAAGTCAAATTTTTTCAATTTTTTGTGTGAATATTTTTTAATTAATTAATTTTTTAAAATAATATTTTTATTATTTATTTAATTAAAAAAGAAAAAAGAAAAAAATAGTATTTTACTTGGATTCCATTCTATTTTAATTGATTCTTTTCTTTTTACGTGGGAATGTTTTTCCCACCCTTAAAGGAATCTAATATTCGATAGGTTGTCTTTTCTAACAACTAAATGTGCTCTTTTTATGAAATGGAATGGGTATTCCCGTTCCATCACTTCAACGCTGGGTACCAAACTAGACCTAAGAGTGTAATTATCAACTTTCAAAATGAGCATGGAGAATGGGATGTTTCACATTTTAAGTACCTTCTTCCTCCTCATATTTATTTGAAATTTGTTGCTATTCCGCCTCCTAGAGAGGAAGGATGCAGGGGTTGATATTTTGCTTTGGGATGGAGAGTCCGATGGCTTTTTTATGTCGCAGCACCCTCCTGATGGTGCTTCCAATCTGCTCTTTGCTGATGCTTCTAGGGTGTCCGCACCCCATGATGTGTTAGTGTAGCTTTCTTTTTCTGGACATTTGCCCCGTTGCGTAACTGGAAAAAAAAAAACTACTCATAAATCTTTACATAATAACTTAAAAGTCTTAAACTTTTGAGTTGATGAAATGATCCTTGACATAAATGTTTGATTTTTATGTGAAAAAAATAAATTCAATACCATTAGAAAGGTTAAATATGTTCACTGCACAATAAAATCATGTAATTTCAAAGAGGAGCTAAATATTGTTTGGCTAAAAAATGCGTGTTAACATGATTTTCTTGTGCAGTGAAATAAGAATAGAAACTCAGACAAACATCCTCTTGCCAAACTAACTGGGAGAAGAAAATGTTATAGCGACGAAAAGAAGCATTCCATACCATTAGAAAACACACAAATGCACTAAATTTTATGCATAAAGGCATTTATGCTTGTCTCTTGAAGGAGAAAGTGCGCTGTCACGGAGACATTCCACGGAATCACTAAATTCTACCCAAAAAAAAAAAAAACGGAGTCCCTAAATTCAGCTTGGCTTTCTTTTTTAAATAAAAGTTTGAGTTCCGCTTCACTTAAGATTATACAAACATCTTTAATGATTTATGAACTTAATTGAAATCAATAAATAAGCTAAACAAGTTTAAATAAACTATAATATGATTAATATATTTTGAAATATTATATAATTTGCATAAATAAATTTATAATGTAAAATATCATATATAATATACGAACACTTAATAAAAGTATATTATTTTATTTTTAAAGAGTCACAAGTTATATAATTTGAGCGTCAAATTGTTAAATGTGACTTATTTAATTTACGATAAATATATTTTTAAATTAATTTATGTGTCAAATAAAATTAGGTTTTGAATTATTTAAGGACACATTTTTACGTTGATTTAATATATTTAAAAAATAATTTTGTTAAATACTGAACTCAGAATTTATTTACCAGATCAATAATTTCTTTGAATTAATTATAAATTGAGTTAATTAGTAGAAAATTGATATTTGGTAATTATTATATATGTTTTACAATTATAGTTTTAGTGACTTAAATATATTTATTAATAGAACTTCTTACCATAAATGTAAATAATGGGATATTTAATTTTAATAAAAAAAAACATAGAGAAAATTAGGTGAACATAATATTTTTTTTTTTTTATTAAAAGAACTTGTTCGTTTAGAAAAAATTCATGTCAACTGAACATTAGAATGTTTCTTTTGCTGACATAACTGAAAATTAGATAAAAAAATTAATTAATTACTTGTCCAGAAAAGTGTGATAATAGTTTACTAATTACAAAATCTAAAATTTGTCAAATTTATAATTTTTGTTGTCATTTTCGGAGATCAATAAAAAAATGTAAAGCATTATCTAAAAATTTTAAAAAAAAAATGTTAAAAAGAGAAAAGAGGAAGAAAATGAGGAGGAAGAGAGAACTTTCGGGCAAGTACGCGCAGAAATCCGGTGAGAACGAGTCTCTGTAATCTTGCTCTCTCCCAGAGAAGCTCACAGAGTTGGAGTGGATCGCGAGGTTCATAGCTTAATTGCTTCTTCAGTAGAAATGGAGGGATCGTCAGCTCGCAGTAACGATAAGCGTCCCTTTTTGGAAGACGACGATTCCAATAAGCCAGCGTAATTTTCTTTTGCTCTTTCGATGATTTTGAACCCTTATCTGATTCATGCTTGGCTTGATGTTTAATAGGAACAAATGATTTCTGGGTAGAACAGATTTTCTGTCTTGGGCGCTTAGAAATAATTCAATTCAAATATTTCATGTTCTTCTTCTTGTATTTTGGGTATTAGGAAGCGGTTTGGCTTAATAGCATGAATTTGAACTTTTTTCCCTGAAACTTGGCATTGTTTTTGAAGAGTTTCATCTATGTGCGTTGGTGCGGAAAGTTGTGAAATTGGTTTTTGTTTTTATCTTAACGCGGTTTAGCTTTTTCTCTACTCTCAGTTGGTGTGTGTCTGTATGCGGGGTTTTAGAATTTGGTATGAGTTATGGAAATAAATTTTGCATAGTTGGGTTAAATTTATGAATTTCTGACTTCAACTGAGCTGATTCTTGTTTGCATTCTTTATGCAGTCCCAAAAGGGTTAGGTTTCCAAAGGGTAAGAAGGCGAGGCCAGGGGATGAAGTAGTGGTGGTGGACAAAGGAAAAGTTGAGGAGGATGAAAATGACTTGATGAATCCACGATTTGCAGCCAAAGAGCGGGCAAAACGCAGGAGTCAAATCACTGCTGAACTCTTTAGTGAGGACAGTAGAGGTATTGCAAATGACATCTCGACTGCTGAAGTGAATTATGAGGTTTGTTTCAACTTTACTTCATTGCTGACAGTAAATTATAATTATGCTGGTTGCATTGACATATTCTTTCTTCTGTAAAAGCTGAACACAGCAAACCTTAAATTACTTTATGTATTATAGAAAGGATAGGCAATGATAGCTGATATCTTTTGGCAGGATAACGAAAATTTTGTTGATGATGGGATTCAAATAGAACCTTTCAACCTAAATAGAGAGAGGGAAGAAGGTTATTTTGATGCAGATGGAAATTTTGTTGAATACGTCAAAGATAATGAGATCAAGGTGAGGCAGTTCTTTTTTTTTTGAGTATCTGTTACTATTGATTTTGATTATTTTAATAGATTATTAAGGTTTTTTTCAGGATGCGTGGCTTGATAATGTTGAAGTCGATCCTAAGTATGCTGCATTGAGCTCTGTGATAACAAATGATGAAGAAGAGGTCCAAGACCTATCTTCTAAAGACGTTGCAGTCATGAAGAGGCGCATTGCAAATGTGCTTGAGCCAGGAGAAACAGTAAGCCTGCTCTTTATCTTTCTCAAAAATTTTCTTTTCGGTTTAATGCTTTTTCCCCCTACTGAAGCAGCAACAATAACAACATATAAGCCTTTTTTCACTAAGTGGAATCGGTTACATAAATCAAATGGCGCCACAGTGGTCTATTTTTCTCTGCTGAAGCATTGTTGTAAAACATATTTAAAGTGATCACTCTGTCTAGAGTAGGTTGTCTATTTAGTCAAAAAAATGATTTGTTTTATAGCCATCAGGTTGTGATTTTCCTTTTTGAAAGAGTTTATATGCTTTGAACAAAATAAGATTAAGTTATTACTAGTTTAAACTTTAAAAGTTTATTTTTCTAAATTTGTAAATCATGTCCACTTTCTAATGAACCGTTGTCAGTGTCATCTCTAATCATATGAAGTGTAATTCTAACATCATATTCTGAAGTTTGAAAAAGAGAAGACAAAAAGTAAGGAAAGTGGAAATTGCAGCTAATGGATACTCGTATAAGCATATGATATTCTTTTGACTTTCCATGGTTTCACATCTCTCTCTCATTCTTTGTTAAAGGTAGAAAATCTAATAATTCCCTAATATAAAAATCATGCTTTTGTTTGATCTTATAATATAAAAGTAGCAAAGATACTTTCATGGTAAATTATATCCACCCAGGAGCTAATTGTCATTAGAAATTATATATCATGTTCAAGTTATTGTTCTTTTCAAATTCTGGCAATTTTTTCCCTTTGTGTTTGAATGGAATACACTTTATACATATAATATATGCACTGATAAGAGGTCAGTTGGTGTCATTTGTTGCATTGGGTTAACTGATACTTCTTCCAACAGGTCTTACAAGCTTTGAGAAGGTTAAAAGGTAATAGTGACAGAAAGGCAAAAATGTCTGCTGGGACAAAAGTTGTATTTGACCAGCTAACCGAAGATGCTATGAAGCTGATGGAGAATGGTGAATACGGTTAAGTTCTTTTCATCAAGCTTTGTAAATCCTAGGGATGGCCAAACCACTTAATCATTATGATAGCTTGAGATCCTTTTGGTTATGCAGATTGTTTTTCTTCATTGGCTTCTTCAGGAGTCACGTATCTTTACATTATGTTTAATTTTGGCTACCATTTTGTTTTTCCTGCAGATGTATATCATGAAAAACAAGAGGTTTTTCACCGTGAGGCAGGTCAGTGTCATTGATATTGCCTTTATTTTGTTTCTATTGGGTATGTTGTTGTGTTCATGCCTTTCGTTCCACATCAGAGTTACATTCTTTTTCAATAAAAGAAGAAATTATATTAAGAAGGAAGAAAGGTGCAAATGAGGAGGAAAGGGAATCATCCTAAGGTAAAGGATCAAAACCAAAACCAGAAATTAAAGAAAATGAAATAGCAAATTAAACATGCAGTGAAGCTGCCCAGTCCCTCTGCATATCTGTGTGAGACACTCCCTTAAAAGAAACCCTAAGCTGAGCAACCAAGAGAAGGCATAAACATCATCCTAGTCCATTATGCATCTAACGACATGGAGACACCCTTGAAAATACAAAAATTCTGCTTCAACCAACCAAATACTTCAAATCACAGTGAAAACTGCACATTGCCACAAAATTCTACTCTCCTTTGTCCGTCCAAAACTCTTGAACCAAATGAGGAAAAACTGCTCTAAATTTCGCTGACACACCAAACTATCACCATAGACCCCAAGCATTTAATTCCACAAAGAAGCAGCCACTTGGCAATGTAAGAATAAATGTCCTAAGTTTCTGCATTATTTATGCACTTAATGTAAATATTAGGAGATAAAGCTGTGTTTGGTCTACAATCTGCAACATCAGAGTTACATTGTAACTAGTTGACTGAATATACTGTTTGGCTTTCTTACTTAATTGGGTTTAAGAGTATACTGTTCTGCAATGCTTCTGAGTTCTGACTTATGTAATTCTTTTCAATTTATACTTTTATTATCGTTATAATATGATAGAATTTGCTTCTGTATGATTGCAATGCTGTCAATTCTTAGTATTCAAAGTCATTATTTTTCCTTCCTTCAAGTATGATACAAGTCAATTAATGAGAAGCAGGGCAGGGAACTTGTTTCCATTATAGCACAACTTATGCCTTTGACTGTCTCCCTCTTTCAGAAGGATATGAGAAGTTAGCCCTGGCAAGAGGGGAGGGCACATCCCTTCATTCAGGTGAGGGGAATTCTTATTTGAATGGGGAGAAAGACCTGCTCTCTGATGGCATGGACTCTGGTCTGGTCTCTGCAACATTCCCTAGTACTGCTATGGGCGCTTCAAATCCAAATGTATCTACTACAGAAGTCTCTCGCAATGGTGCAGATGAATATGATATGTTTGCAGAAGATGATGAAAATGCTACTGCTAAACCATCTACAGATGAGAATAATGTAATTAGTCAACCATCATCAGATGCCCTAAATTCTGATTCAGAGGGTAAGATTTTTAAATTGCTTCAAGATATTTATCATCTGAAATGGAAATCATTGTTGCTGCTTTTTATCTGACAAGTTCTTTGCTTGACACTGTTTTACATTTTCTTTCTCAGGGGGAGCATTGCAAAATGATTATGTGTATGATGAGTCTTCTGGGTATGACTCTCTTCCCTAATTCTATTCCCTCTAATTTTTTGGAAATAATGTGACAAGTGCTACGGCAGTCTCCTTTTGTTTAAAAGGAAAAGAAGAAATGGTTACATTAACTTTGTTAGGATTTAGATCTGAACCTTTTTGCACCTACTTTAATTGTTTATCATCAGTCCTTTCTTCATGAGCATTGAGGGTAAACATGGCAACTTCTATGTGTTAATAATTACGGTTTTCCATTATTTAACTTTTGATCTCTTTGTTAGGAAATTTTAAGCATATGATCATCTTGTTTGGTCATGATTTTGATGTAAATAGAAATATAAAAATGAGGTAGTGATGTTTAAATAATTGAAAAAGATTACACAGCTATGTTCTGTTAAAAGCTCGATCTGACATTAATTTATTTGATGGTCCAGGTACTACTACAGCAGCAGCCTGGGCTATTATTATGACCCAAATACAGGACTTTATTGCTCTGCAGTATCTGGACAATGGTATTGTTCATTCATCCTATTGTGTGTATCTCTCACACTCTCAACTTTTATCCTGATATTACTGACCTCTTTAATTTCTTTTGAGGGTCAAGACACAGCTTTGAAATCGTAGAAATTATAATTTCTTTTCCCTTCTATTCAATTTCTGTGCTCACGTAATAGATAATTATTGTGGGAAAATATTGAAGTCTTGTCTTCTTACTTGTACTTCAATTTTGATTTTGAAAGAAACTGTGTATTGGTGATTGGTAGACAGTAAAATTTACACAAGAATAGAAGAAAGCTTATCAAGAAAGTTACTGTTGTTTATCAATTTCTGAAGGCGATTACAATGATGGGATGGTCTGTTCAAAACAAATAACTCTAATCACGAGAGTTTCACTGTTAGTAGTATTGCTAATTATATGATTGGCTCACTGACAGTTTTCTTTTTGTTTAAACATAGGTACTCATTTAACGAGGAGACTGGCACATATGATGAAGTTCAAGAAGCTGCTGCATCCAATGTGAGTTGAGGGACTTTTTTCCAGTAGAGTATGTATAGACCATTAGAAGCAGCACTCTTGTGATCATTGCTTATCAGTAGGGTATGTACAGACAGAAGCACTCACTTGATTTTGTCACACTGGGATTTTTTTTTCTTAATTAGAAGCTAACACTTGTAGTGCGTTTTTGCTGTTATGTGTTACTTTATTTCTTGTAGTTCGAATTACCTAGAATGCTCACTTGGGAGTTAGGAGCAATGAAATGTTCACTCTTTTTGACATATGAACCATATGGAATTCTATCTGCAAATCAGACATTAATTTGCTTATGCAGTTAGACCAGCATTTGTACGGGTCACAGCGTCAGACTAGTCTTTCCCATTGGTTTCTGTGGGTTCTTAGTCATTCTTTTATTAACAACAATTTATTGATTCTAATGCATTATATGATGCTGTGCTGCTATATTTATGCACGACAAATATTTCCCAGGGTTATAAACTTAAAAGTGTGGTTTAATGTCAGTCAATTGAAACTCTGAAAGTTCCTCCACCTATTTGACATAACATCTGGGGTTATGCTGTGTTAATAGAATACTGGGTTCGACCTTTCTTTGATCTGTAAATCAATCCAATCCATGTTTCTCTAAGTGATTTGATTATGTAGAAGATATCTTGCAGCATTGTTGATCTATTCTGAAATCAGGTGAACCTTTTAGTTGGTGTTAGGTATCTGAAAATTTTAATTTTCCATGCAGAACTTATTTATAAGATATTTAAGTATAATAAATATGAAAATTTTAAAATTTCTGTGTTTATACATATTGATCTTATATATCTCCTCAAATTTTTTTTATATGTAAAGTTTTCGAGCCTTTGAAAAATGGGATACTCGTGTGCTAAAAAAGCCACCTTAATATAAACGAAGTTGTCAGTTTCATGCATTGCTAATGCAGAGAATTGAGTCTCAAAAGGCATTAGAAAACAATGGCTTGCCTGGTAATAGTGATTCTGTTCATCCCCATTTTCCCCTGAAGCAAAATGGAGATGTAAAGTAACACTATGGAGCCTCTTCCAGGTTATTTCTCATGTATGCATCTTTTGTTGGTCCCTAAGGCAACCATTATCCGTAAGCATTAGAAGCAGTTTCTTTGTCAAGATGACGAAAAAGTCTCCACAGATTCGACGTCTCTCTCTCTAAGAAATTTTAAGATTCACATTCAGTTTTAGAGAGAGAGTGAGTCTTGAAGAGATTTAGAGAGAGAGTGAGTTTTGAAGAGAAGAAAAAGAGAAACGGAAAAATTAAAAGTGTCGTACGAAAATATTTTCTGTTTTTATTTTTTATTTTTTAAAATCAATTTTTATTTTTTTATTTTTATATTTTTAAAAATACGTTTAATTTATATTTATATTTATATTATTATTTAATTATATTGTATAAATATTTTTAATTATATTATATAAATAATAAAATATTATTAATATAATTCAAAATAATTATAAAAATTTTATCATTACAATACACTACAAAAATAAAAATTTTAAAAATATTTCTTTAATATTTTTAAAATTTTTAAAAATTCAATAAATATTTTTTAAAAATAAAAACAAAAAACAGTAAATAACCGTATTTTTATATTTATTTTTAATAAAAATAAAAATTAAAAACAAACAAACAATACGCACTCCAATTTTTTTTTGCCTGTTGAATAGAAATTCCATGCCATGTGGGATCACGTAAAGGTTCTCTTACCAAATTATGTGGCTTTTTAAACAAAAATAACAAAAGAAAATTACATTCTTTTTAAATTACACTTATATACCTTCTAATTTTAATTTGAGACTACAATATTCAATAAAGTTTATAATATTTACACTCACATTCACTAGTTTAAAAAACCTATATTAACTTTATAAGCATTAATTTTAAATTTTAATAATTATTTAATTAGGTTATTTAAGAATTTTTAGTAGGAAAACGTATAAAGTATAATGAAGAGACAATTTTAATATGTATTAAAACTAAAGAGAATATTTAAATTTTAAAAATCTTAAGAGGTTGTAATTAAGTCCTTTTATTTTGAAATATAATTTTTCAATGCCAAAACAATTAAAACATACTTCTCTCTCCAATCAAAATGTACCTCTACTCCAAAAATACCCTATTTTCAAGAACGCATTCCATTCCAACTTCTACATTGTCAATTACTGTAAAAGGATGACAACAACTCGCATACTAAAATGCCCTCACATGATGTATGTGACCCCACCAGTGTCCTGATGTAAATGTAGTTAACTCAAATTGCTTGTGTTTAGTTTGAGATGATACACAGGTATTTTTCTAACTCTGTTGTGTAATACCTGCATCACGTGTTTGAGAAAGTTGCTGACTACTTTGAACATCAAACCCAGAATTGAAAGGGAGATGCTGAGAAGTGAATCAACATGGAGCCCGCTTTTGGTGATTTATCAGTTCAGCAAATAGTATCCAGTCCAAACTGACCAGGAAGCTAAAGAAGAGACGTCCAGAACATTGGCAGAGTGAAGAATAAGACGTAAAAATTTGAGAGAACTTCAAAGAAAAACAAGGGAAGAGAGGGAACGATAATAGTGACAAAAATGCCATATAAGCATTCAATAGAGATGGGAACGACCAAGATGCCACATGACATGCTACATAAATATTTAACAGAAACCACTTGGAAATTTTAAATAATCCTGAAGGACAAAAATGATAATTTGGCCACAGAATAATTTATCTTAATTTTGTCGCTAAGTTGCTTCCTCAATATGCTTAACAGCCACAAATCAATCAATAAGCTATACAAGTACGAACTTCAACAGTTCCACGAAGCAATAAGAGAAATCAAAAAGCTCATCCTAACCACCCCGACTCGCTACATCTCTGGACCATAACGAGACTAGAAGTATGAAGAGATTTGCTCAAATAAGGCAACAGGGTAACTACCCAGGCACTTTGCTCAAGAGAAACGAATACAAGCCAGAATATATGGTTTGACTCCCCTTTTTAAGAGGCCCCAGCCAAAATAAGTGAATTGAGCTCTGAACACAGGCATGATTATAAGCTTACGTGTTAATACACGGTTCATATATGGTGATAATTTGAAATGATCCATTCAGCAACTCCAGTTCAATCATCTTGTGATTAATAGCAAAAAGCTGCTCTCATTCAATCATTTACCATATTCACAAAAAATGACAGGAAAAAAGAGGCATAAAAAGCCGAAACAAAAGTATTCTAGCTTAAAGTACAAACACAATTAAATGAAAAATTTACCTTTCGATTTATTCATGCTTACAAACAAATGCATCTCCAATCACCAATCAAAGTTGACAAATCATTAGCGGCAAAATAGATCTCAATAACATCACTAATTACGTTAATAAAAACTGAAAGTAGAAGAGACATATACAACACAGAATTTGATGAGTCAAAATAAATTGAACTAAAAATAAAAATAGGCATAAACAGACACATTTTGAATCTAATCTCTGCCCATATTTGAATGTAGGCATAGAATTAGCTAGATTAAGCATTACACTTCCTAGTTCTTTTTAGTGTTGCTTTGTCTAAGGAGGATCAATTTCCAACAAAGTGGTGATAAATCAAAATGGATCATCAAATGCCAAAGAATCTAAGTTTAGCGGAAGCACATTCCTAAAATGCATATTTGTTATTATCAGTTGCAGGACCGACTCATTCCAAAATGTAGTAATACTGATCACAAACAAGGTTTGAAGGAGGAAAGGTCTAACACAAAAGATTTACCTGCCACCATAAACGTTAAAAGAATTTAAAAAAAACAATTGATAATGAAATTGCGAAATTAATCACCACTTTAACAGTAAAAATTGCATCAAGTGGCTCTGCACTCAGCAGAAACCAGCAGGACAACTAGACAGCCATCATGTATGCCAACTGCTAATACCATTGCCAACCAGACCCCAGCAAAAAGGGCAGCAACAGTTGTTAGCTCTTCAAATAACTCACGAACACAAGCATATCATACAAAAGATGCATCAGCCACCAGCTCACAGCAACTGTCAAGGAGCCATGTGCTACAACTACATTAAGTAGCAGAAGTTACAACCGTTAAAGGTCCATGTTAAATAAGGTAATATCCATTGAATTAGCCCAAAAAAGTAACAATGAATTTGTTACCATTGTCCCCAATCATTGTAATTGGAAATACCACCACAGCATATTAGGTTTCATATTTGGTACCCACAATTTATGTTTAGTATCTGCATCTGAATTAATGATGACTGGTCCATCACCTATGAGGCATCCGCTACATGTCAAAACACGTTCAACTTGTGTCCATCACAGCAACAAGAATCCTTTTTTAGATATATATATATATATATATATTGTAAATGAAGACCAAACATGATTACCAGATCAAAGATTAGAATTTTCAGTGATTATGAAGTTTTCAGAAGAAATAAGGAGCTAAACCAAAAATCTTACCAATGATATGAACATTCAGGAAAAAAAAAACAAGTCAACTAATTGTCCATCATACCAGCATACTGGTAAAACAATCATACTTCTAAAACCAGCATACTCGTGCAACCAGCATCAAATTCACGACCAACCATCAATGACAATGAAACAGCATCAACAGCAACAATGCCATCATGCGCCCATCAAGCCCCCATCACTTTTCCCGAACGTAACTATAAAACCCAATAAGTTATTCATTATGATTCAGGATTCTATCAACCGAGCTTTAACTAAATCATGACCATGCTTACCCTTAAAGTAAGGAGAAAAAGAGGAGAAACAAATAATTGTAAAATGCACCAGCAGAAATAAACCAAATAGACAAAATCCTTCATCAACAGCGACATATCAATCTATTGACTATAAGGTCCAATAGCTACCAGATAGACCCCTAGAAGACACATTAGGTCCAAATATACTAACATTTAAACAGCAAGTCTGACAAGATCATGCACAACGATCAAAAGATCCAACATTAGCAAAACAGCTACAAGTTCACTGATCTAGGTGTCTCCAGAATAATTCATCAGAAACATAGAGCTCATTCCTGTTCAAAAATAAAATAAGATCAAAGTTAAGAGGGTGGGAAATCTGACTTTATTAACTGCAATATAGGCATTTCACAAAGCAATGTTTAAGATGGATATTACTTACATCATCAGAATTTCGAGGGGACGGACTTCGTGAATAATCAGGTCGACCACGTGGTGAGACACTGCGAGGCGTAGGAGATCGTCCATCACGGCTACGACTCTCAGGGCTTTCACCCCTTGGACTCTTCCGTGGGGAAATACTTTTTTGAGGAGAAAGACTCCTCTGCGGCGAAAGACTCCTTCGAGGACTGGGACTGCGTCGTGGAGGAGAGCGACTGTCAAGAAGCAACAACAATGAAATGGTTAGAAAAAAAATTTTCCCATTCCAATATTTGCAAAAATCAAAATTTGAAGTGCTAGGCATCACGGTCTAAAACCTATCCACTGATCGGCTACGGCTTCGGCTGCGATGCTCATCATCATAGCGTCCCTTTCCTCGGCTCTTGTAGTAATCGGGACTTGCACTGCGGCTCCTGCTTCGGCGACGATAATCTCTGTCCCTCCCACGGTGCCTGTCACGTTCATACCTATCATAACTCCTGCTGCGACTTCTCCTCCGGTAATCCCTGTCTCTGTAATCATCGCGATACCTGAACATAATTGAGCATCATTGAAGGCCATTAGTTTTTAGAAATGCATGGAGTATAAAATATTTCTCAACAGTGAACACCTGAGATCCTTTTGAACATATCTTTTACAAGATAATTTTATGCTAACAATTACAGTGGCAAAAATGCCGGTCCAAAGTCCAATCTACAATAGCATTGTCATAGACTTCTTGTCATCTCAGCTTGTGTTTTAACAGAAACTCCCTGTCAGAAAAGTAATGGTGCTTGACCAATGGAGCAACATTAATCTCTCATAGAAGTGGCGAATCAAACTGCACAAGACAGCTTGATTGGACATTTAAAAATCCACTCAAACCAACACTAGACATTATTAACTTTGAACTCTAAAGCCATGCTCATTCAAATGAGATATTGACATCAAACCACACAGTAATCAAAAGGGCGGCCCTTCAATTGGGTTAATTTAACATTATTGCGACAATGAACTGACAAGATACAACACCAAGATCGCTTCCTAGGTTTGGAGCACTTCGATTCTCTGAATTCATATCTTATCCATAATCTTAGACCTTGCTTTCAATAGAGAGAATAGCTAATCCACAAAATATTTACACAAACATTTTTACAGAAATATTTATACAGTAACCGATGTCTAAACTAAGTGACTGAGCAGGCAATGTAAGCATAACGCTCCAAAAGAACTGGGGAAAAGGAGCACACACCTTCTCTTGGGGCTGCGGCTCCTTGACCTGTATCTAGATTTTGGGAATGTTTCACTAATCCTTCCTTTGTGGCTGCAAATATAATGAACTGAACTTAGTGACTGCTAAACACACAGAAATCAAAGCTTAGCCTATGTAAAACCTAGGTCGGCCAAGCCAGATAATATTTGATATTCAAAAGTAATATGCAGATGAATAACAACAGAGCCATTGTATAGATACACAATATATTAATGCATATCAAGGCAAAAGTAAAGCTACAATTGAGAATCGGGGAAAAATTGCAGCACTGCCTATGAAATTTTATTGAAACATAATTGTCCATAATAGTGGCAGCAACAGGTAGATGCAATCCACTGTCACATGAGAAAAGAATGCAACAGGAAAATAATGCAGATAGACCAATCAAATGAATCATGTTCACAAGCAAGGAATACGCAACAACAATGCAGATGAACAAATTCATTCATTCCAAATTATCTCATTACATAGAATGTTACACTGTTAATCAACACATAAGGAAGCAACCCAAAAAAAAAGAACTCTTCATGAATACCACTATATAACTAAATTACTAATAACAGTGGCTGTGGTTATATATATATATATATATCATAGTAGTCTAAATCTCACAATTCGCGATTCGAGTTGTGGGATTCTACACAATTCACCTTTCCAGTGATTAGAATGGCTGGTTGAATCGGAGGTGTTCCAAAATTGAGGCTTGGATAATCGGAATCGTAATTCAGACCAGGAATTATGAATCACACAATTATGGCAATTCACTATTGTTGTTTATGGCGTTGTGCAAGGTTTCTTCTGTCTGTACTGCGCTACACTCTCCCATCTTCTTCTAGATACCAGATGACCTTTTGTTTTTTGTTTTTTAATATGTCCAAACTCCAATCGCAGTGTTTTACTAAACAAGCAAATTAACTTCTTTTTTAAAATTGTTCCTGCGCCGTATTTCCTTATTTGGGAATTTAAGGGCGGTAGCAGGTGCAGCGGGAAAAACTTGACTTACCAGGCACCCTTTCTCTCATACCCATGTGAATTTTTTTGTTTTTAATTTTTTTAGTACAAAAGACAACTTTTCCTCTTCAACATTTCTAAACCTATTCAAATTCAAAGTTTGAAATATTAGACAACCTTTAAATAGCCAATTACCCATTTCCAATGGCAGACGCTAACATTTTTGCTCTTGCTGCTTATGCCTTTATGAACTAATTATTTAAGACTTACGGTCAATTATATTTTGAAATTATTAAGATAAATATATTATTTTAAGTATTTTGTTTATGTTATCTACTTATTTATATTTTATATTATATGATTTAATCTATTCTTCAAATAAGCTGTCCAATTCACGATTTGACAACTATATATATAAGCAGACAAAATGCTCTTCCAATGCAGTACCATCCCATATGGAACGCATATTTGCAGTAAATATCTTACTACAAAACATAGATATGAATTTTTAAAATTTTTTCCTTATGAACATATCAAAAGGCTGCAACATACCATTCCGAATGCTTTAGAACTAATATTCGTAAATGATTTAGAACAAGTTAAAATGCTCCAGAATGTATCAAAATGGCTTCAGAACGTGTGAAAATTTTTTCCTTCATTTCATCAGCTTTTCAGATGAGCAAATATTGTAGGGAGATGATAATTCTAACACTATATATTAAAAAATATACTTTTATATGCATCACTGTGTTACCGGAAACAATACCTATACCCAAATCCATGAAACATAGTTCCTAAAAAATAACTTAGTAAAATTTTAGGATTGACATAGCGACATCGTACATGAATCAACAAAGAAAAAGTAAAATCAAACTCATAACTTACATCCTCTCTGCATTAGGCCCATATTTTGCAAACTGAACAGTTATTTCTCGGCCATCAACTACTCTTCCTGAATGATGAGAATGTTACAAAGTCACATTAATATTAATGAAATTGAAAAGAAATCAAATCACAAATAGAAATATTGAGCGGAAAGTTAAATACCATCCAGCCTTTCCACTGCCTTTTGCGCCTCATCAGCATACTTATAACGCACAAATGCAAAACCCCTTGATTCACCGGTCCTTCAGCGCAGAGAAATAGTTTTAAAAAAATCAAAAACATAGCACGCTACACTGAGACCAATAACACCGTCAGAATTGGAGAGATAATTACCCAATTTCTGAAACCATAACAGCTCAATAGCTTTACAAACACACCGTAAATATATTTTTCCAAACAGCAGCAATTTAAAGAAAAAGAAATCAATTTCTGGAAAAAGCAATTCAAATATCACTCCTAGGAGCACCCAAATATGAGAACAAATACGCTGCAAGCGTCTCTTTATCAACGAAATCCCCATATAAGAAACAAGAACTTGAAAACTCCGGACATAAATATTTTTAATTACAATAAAAACCCAAAATTTAACCCTAAAAAAGAATTGAGTACCTTCGATCTCTGGGGATGAATATATCAACGACCTTTCCATACTTATCAAACAGCGGAAACAAGTCATCAGCGGTTGTACCTACCCATTATATACAGGGAAAGATCAGAAAATTGACGACACAATGATTAAAGGTGAATTGAGAGAAATGCTCAAACACAAAGATAAGAGATGAAGCTTACGGAATGTGATGTTGAGTACTAGAAGAGAGTAAGTATCAGTGATGTCCGGGGGACCAGACCTTCCAAAGTGAGACATGCTTGGAGTTTGGAGCACAGAAAAGAGAGAGTAGAGGGGGGAAAGAGGGGAATATGAGATTGGGTTTAGGGTTCGTGGTGAGTATAATTTCAGGTTCAGAACAGAACCTTCTTGAATAACCTCAAACTTGCGGTTCAAGACTTTTATACCATCAGATTACGTAATTGCTCGTGAACTCCTATGTAATTACCCCCATGCCACTCTTTTTTTTTAATGTTTAATTAAATTAAATTATAAACTATTCTCAGTACTTATTTTATCTTTAAGTGATATTTTTAATTAAAATTTTAATATAAATAATCATAATGTTAAAAATAATTTTGAATAATTTTATTATCGGTTTTATTAATCACTTGTGCCTTAAATGATTTTAGTGAGAATATTATTCAAATTTAACTTATATTTGAAAAATATATAATTAAATTAAAAGTGTCAAATATTAAATTGAAATTGAGTAAATAATTTCAGATAATGTTTGCATTACGATTTCGTCAAAATTTAAAAATAAAATACTGTAGAATATTTTAGTGATAATATAGAACAAAATTATAATAACAAAATTAAATAGTTTTGTAGTGTTGTTAAAGTGGATCGTAACCCACAAACTGCGTCAATTAGTCTATTGTTAGACTGATATTTAAAATTGGGCTCATTTAATTTATGAAAAAACACCCGTGAACTTATAAAAAATTGAAAAATAAATAATAAAAACAAGCTAAACGGGTATATTTAACTAAAAAAAATATAGACTTTTTGTATTATTCTGTTAATGCAAGTATATATTATGGTATTTTTTATTTTTTAATTCAAATATTTACATATATTTAATTTAAAATTATAGTTTTTTGAAAAAAAGAGAGTAATGAAATTAAATGACAAGTTTCAAATAATATATAAAAATACACAGTTTTGTAGTATTGTTAAACTGGACAATAGGGGGAGACTGTCTTGTTCAGGCTATTTATTGAAAAACTTTCGTTATTTAAAATTAGACTCGTTTAATTCATAAATAAGCATTTGCCAACCCACCAAAAAAAGAGAGGCTAAATAGGCATATTTAACTCAAAAAAAGTTTTTTTTTTATATCTTTTGTATTATTTTGTTAATGTATGCATATACTATTATATTTATAAGTGTTTTAATTAAAATATTTATATTTGTTTAGTTTAAAATTGTATTTTTTTTATTAAGAAAAAGGCCAATTTAACTCACATGCTACGATGAATGGGTAAGGGCACTTGTTTTAGAATTTGGAACAGAATTTGATGGAGTAAACCAATAAGTTATTATAAGAAAATTACTTAGTGATTAAAAATTGAAGAAAAATACCTAAGAAATTTATGATATTGTTAAACAACAATAACAACATGGACAACAATAAATCCATTTTCAATTTGCATATGAAATAATAAGTGAGAGGCTTCAATTCCTTGATTTGCAATGTACATCTACATCAACCTATAAATCATTATTGAGGTTTTGGAGAAAGTCTAGAGGAAGAGGCATAGACAAAGAATATACATTTACAAGATATTATGGGTGCATTCATAGCCAAGAATATACAATTATAGGGTATTATGGGTGCATGCATAGCCAAGAATATATAAATCATTTATAGGATACAGCAAATCTCTTTTTTTTTTAAAAAAAAAAATTCTTCATAATATTCATAAATAAAAAAGTAAGAGAACTTGAATTTTATACACATGAAAATTCATAATATTCATTTAAATAGAATGTACCCCAAGTATTCTTGTAAGCTTAAAGGCTAAGTTTCAAGTTAAAATTTTCAGTTCATTGAAATATATTTTAAATTTAGAAAAGTTAGCTTATTAAGAAAGGATTTGAAAAAAAAAACATTCAAATAATTTTTTTTAAAGTATTTGTCGTGAAATATTATAATAAAAATGTGATATGAAGAAATTTGTTTAAAAAATCAATTATGTTTAAAAAATAACTGATATAATTTTTTTAAAATAACAAAAATTCTATCAGTTATTTTTTAAAAATATTTTTTATTTTTATTTTATTTTAAAAAATAGTTTTATTCAAATTTTACTAAATATATTTTATGTTTTCAATGAAAACGGAAAATAAACCAAACGGACTCAATTTGAGGACGCCGATGCCATCCTTCACTGGCCTCTTAAAATAGTGCTGGTAAAAAATGAGGGTATCTAGCATTTGGAGTATGACATCGAGTAAAAACGAAAGAGACCGAGGAGAGGATAGGGTCTACCGTTTCAGCAAAACTTTTGCCAATTTTCATATTTGTTAGCTAAAGGCTTCACTCTCCTATTGGGTCTTAGGTCCGCGACGCCACCAGCCCCAGCTAAGACGGCGGCGACGGTAAAACCTTTATGCCATCTTTTCCTTTAGCTGGTTTATGCTTAGCAAAAGAAATTGTGATTTAGTGGGTTTCTATAGCTAATTTCCTTCTTTCTTTTCTCCATCTCGATTGCGAATGATTTCCGGTGCTTCCCTATTTATGCAATATTAGCAGTCTTTTTAGCGCGCAGTTCCAGTTGTCTACAAGTTTTCTTTTATCTCTTTCTTTTTTCATATTTATAATTTTTCTTATTGAAAGTGATGGGATGGTGAGTTTGGCATCTGGGAAAAGTAGGACGAAACAATAGAAAATTTGGGCTGAGTCGAGGCATATGGTGATCTGAACCATGTTTATCAATATTTAGGCATAATATATTCACCATTTGTGGCTCCCTCAAATTTCCTTCTCCAAACAGGGTCTGTACTGAACATCTCTGAGCCATGTCTTCATCCAAAGAAGCCGACCCATCCCTTGGGTACCTGACTCGGAAGGATACTGAGGTGAAGCTTCCTCGGCCTACTAGGGTTAAGAACAAAACCCCAGCTCCGGTTCAAATCACAGCAGAGCAGATTCTTCGCGAGGCTCGAGAGCGACAGGAGGCTGAAATCCGCCCTCCCAAGCAGAAGATTACTGATTCCACCGAGCTTGCTGAGTATCGTCTACGCAAGCGGAAAGAGTTCGAGGACTTAATCAGGCGTGTTCGATGGAACGTAAGCGTCTGGCTCAAGTATGCCCAATGGGAAGAGTCACAGAAAGACTTCAATCGTGCTCGCTCTGTTTGGGAAAGAGCCCTAGAGGTGGATTACAAGAACCACACACTGTGGCTTAAATATGCCGAGGTAGAGATGAAAAACAAGTTCATCAACCATGCCAGGAATGTTTGGGACCGGGCTGTTACTCTTTTGCCCAGAGTTGATCAATTGTGGTACAAGTACATTCACATGGAGGAGATGCTTGGCAATGTGGCTGGTGCAAGGCAGATTTTTGAGAGGTGGATGAGTTGGATGCCTGACCAGCAGGGATGGCTTTCGTATATCAAGTTCGAGCTCAGATATAATGAAATTGAGCGAGCTCGGGGGATATTTGAGCGGTTTGTACTGTGCCATCCCAGAGTTGGTGCTTGGATACGTTATGCCAAGTTTGAGATGAAGAATGGGGAGGTGGCAAAGTCTAGAAATGTTTATGAGAGGGCTGTGGAGAAGCTGGCTGATGATGAGGAAGCAGAGCAGCTTTTTGTTGCATTCGCTGAGTTTGAAGAAAGATGTAAAGAAACAGAGCGTGCAAGGTGTATATATAAATTTGCCCTTGATCATATTCCCAAGGGAAGGGCTGAAGATTTGTATAAGAAGTTTGTGGCCTTTGAAAAGCAGTATGGTGATAGGGAAGGGATTGAGGATGCCATTGTTGGGAAGAGAAGATTTCAATATGAGGATGAAGTGAGAAAAAATCCTTTAAACTATGATTGCTGGTTTGACTATATAAGATTGGAAGAAAGTGTTGGGACTAAGGAAAGAATAAGAGAGGTGTATGAGAGAGCAATAGCCAATGTTCCTCCAGCCGAGGAGAAGCGGTACTGGCAGCGCTATATCTATTTGTGGTATGCTGGATTTGAATACTCTTTTCCATTTTTTTTGTTTTACTTTTTCCTGTAATTTTTATGATTTATCTATATGTATCTTAGGATTAATTATGCACTCTATGAAGAGCTTGATGCTGGAGACATGGAGCGAACAAGAGATGTATACAGGTATTCTCTCTTTTGTTAACTTGAAATGTGCGGATTAATATTCATATTGGGCATGCGCTATGTGTCAACTCTGCAATTAGGATACTGCTAAAGTGAAAAGAGAATTTTGATACATTAGTGGGGTTATCTATATTATATACAAGTATTTTTGCCAAATTGTGTCTGAAGCTTTATTGTGCAGTATCTTTTCTTGATTAGACTTCTAATCATTATATATAAACAAAAAGTCAAAGTCATGCATCTAATGTATATCACTGTGAGGAATGCAGGAATGGATCAAGATAAGTGTTTAATGCACATTATTTTCCAGGATTTGAAAAGCTTCTAACATTCCTCTTCATGCTTAATGAGACAATATTAGATTTACAACTGATGTGAGATAGCATATGTCTTTGCCCTGTAGGATTCTAGCTGCACCTTACTACTTGACTTTTTAATGCTAGCCATAAAATGACATATACTAAACACTAAACCTATTCACCTGATGGTACAAGATTCTCTAAGGTGCTGGGTGCTCTTTAGATAGAAAGTCCCTCGTGGATCACCTTTGGTAATAGAATCAACATGTTATATTTTATGAAGTATGATCAAACTGGTAGCAATCTATGGATTTGTGAAAACTAACTCCCTGTTTTTTATGCACTTGCATTTCACTTTCTTATTGCACTTTAGAGGTGCCAAATTCTTACGCCATCTACACTTAAACAAATTGGAATACTGTATAGGTAGAGGAAATTTTTAAGTTCTTTGTTTCTTTTAGAAAGTGGAGGTTTCTCTTCATTGCATTCTCTTACATGGAGTATGGGATAGTGTTTTGCCAGAGATTCCTTCTCTGGATGGACAAGGATAAGATAAATACTCTTTTTGTCTACTATATCTTACATTTGGAAAATTATATCTTCTTGAGTTTGACTGTCATAGAAAGGATTGAGTCTGTCAATTTATTTTGGTTTTTAATCTTTGAAAGATTATTTGTGCTATATCTAAATATTTATTCTTGGAGACTTGATGAATGAAATTTTAGGGATGACATGTTTCGACTCATAAATGCTAAAGTTAGAATACTTTTTGTGGTTTATTCAATTAATTTTTTAGTTGCATCTGTCACTTACAGTGGTGCAACTGCTGAATCATTGGACAAGATTTTTAGCCATATGTGCCAAAAGTAGATTGTATTTTGGATTTAGAGGTTCTTTTATGGGTTTTTATGACTCAATCAACAAGTTTCTTTTGCATTACAATTTATCCTTTTGACAGTTTGGCACTACTAATATTTCTTATGGTTTCATATAGGGAGTGTCTCAATATTATTCCTCACCGTAAGTTCTCATTTGCAAAAATATGGCTTCTAGCAGCTCAGTTTGAAATACGGCAGCTGAATCTCATGGCTGCACGTCAGATACTGGGAAATGCAATTGGAAAGGCTCCTAAAGATAAGGTATTTTTGTGGATGCGGATATCGTAATGTTTTCCATTGCAATATGTTATCTTTTCACACAGCTTTGTACTTTTGACGACAGATTTTTAAGAAGTATATAGAGATAGAACTGCAGCTTGGTAATATAGACCGATGTAGAAAGCTGTATGAGAAGTATTTGGAATGGTCTCCTGAAAATTGCTATGCATGGAGCAAGTATGCGGAATTGGAGAGATCTTTAAGTGAGACTGAAAGAGCTAGAGCAATATTTGAGCTTGCAATTGCCCAACCAGCATTGGATATGCCTGAGCTGTTATGGAAGGTACATATAAATATAATTGTCCTCTAAGTCAATGTCAGGACATACTTGAATTTAATCATCTTGTTTATAATTCTCCACAGCTTAGCTTTGTACTTCTACGTTAGAGCAACACTTGACAAAACTGTAGCATTATGCTGTGACTCTAGTTTCATTCCACGAAAATTCTCTGCCAAACTTTATTTATCCTGCCTATTCACTATGACGTGTCATTGGACAATTTACTTCTGAGATGGTTCAATGTGTTCAATGTGGATGACTTCAAACTTCCATGGTTTCAAGCCATGCCATTTCTTGATCTCATTCTGTTTTCATGTTGGCCTTCCAATGGATAACTTGTGCAAGATATAAATATATATTGGCCATAATATAACTAGATATTTCTGATGCAAAACAGGCATACATTGACTTTGAGATTGCTGAGGGTGAATTTGAGAGAACAAGAGCTCTTTATGACAGACTTCTTGATCGAACAAAGCATTTGAAGGTATGGATAAGCTATGCAAAGTTTGAGGCAACGGCTACAGATGAGGATGGTAGGATTTCAGACTTGGCAGATGATGATGTCCAGGCTGTTCAACGTGAACAAAAGAAGCAATGTATTCAGCGTGCTAGAAGTATGTGATCCCACCACTGTGTCGAACTCTGATTGTTTGTGTTAGTTTGAGATGATATGGAAATATGTTCTAATTCTCTATCTTTTTTGTACTTGTATCAGGGGTGTTTGAGAGAGCTGTTAACTACTTCAGATCATCAGCCCCAGAATTGAAAGAAGAAAGGGCAATGATATTGGAGGAGTGGCTTAATATGGAGGCCACTGCTGGTGAGCTGGGTGATGTTAGTTTGGTCCAGTCTAAACTGCCCAAGAAGCTGAAGAAGAGAAGGCCAATAGTAACTGAAGATGGTCCTGCTGGGTATGTAACTGACGCCTTGTTAATCTGTTGACTAGTTCCTAAGAGATTAGTTAGTATGGATTCATATGGAACATACTTGTAGATATTAAGCTATATTGTGATAGATGAGCATCTCAGTTTCTACTGTTGCAAGTAGCTTTTAAGGGTATTTGATTCATTAAACTCCACCCTTGCTGGATAGAGCTTAATGTGTGGGGAGCCAAGCATACTAAGTGGATTTGTCATCCATACGTCCACAAATTTGAAGCTCTGTTTGAGATTTTAACAAAAAGCATTTCTAATTGAGTAGTTTCATAGGGTGTGACAAGCATGAGCTAGCACCCTGCATGCGAGCTTGTTAGTTATCCTATGCAGTGCTGTTGATTTTGTACTTGCTAACCTTTTTGTTTCTAGCCTATTTAATCAAGATTTTTATATGTTTTCCTACTTTCCTGATTAACACAATTTTATTTTGCAGGTTTGAAGAATACATCGACTATCTATTCCCAGATGAAACTCAGACAACCAATCTCAAGATCTTGGAAGCCGCCTACAAGTGGAAGAAGCAAAAAGTTTCTTCTGGTGAGGATTAAAAATATTTTGCCACTATCCTACTTCTAGTGTGTATACTGGAACAAGATTCTTTCGTTGTTGAACGGAAACAAATTTACATTAGCTTCAGCAGCTTAGTCATCTTTAGGCATTGAGAGTTTGCAACGTCTGTTTTGGCTTAGTATAGTGGATAATAGATAAGAAACATACCGGCCAAAGGTGAGGAGGGGGTGGGGGTCATTGATGCTGTCCCTGCACAAGAACCATAAGCAGTGACGTAGAGATTTGCTGTAAAGAACTTCCACTGGTTTGCCATTTGCAATATCCTTCTATCAGTCAGTTAAATTATGCTTTAGCATGGACCAAAATATGCAGAAGGCTCAGCAACAGTAGGATCCTTTGGTTTTGTAATTCACGTCCCTATATCATGCCACAAACCGTAAACTAGCACTCATTCCCTGTACCCGTCATAAAGAGAGTTTTTTTATACTCTGGGGTTATATAATTTTTTTTTTAAAATATATCAAATTGATAATTGCACTTTTTTAGGATCAAAATAAATTTTTGGTCTTACTCGTACACTTTACTATTAGACTATACGTAGTGGCTTATGCAAGGCAAGATGTTTCCAGAGCCTCTTTGCATTGAAATTTTGATCCCTGGTCTGAGGCCCCGATCCAGCTGAACGGTTGAGGGTTCTCTGTACAAATCCATGAAGATGCTTACCTGAAGACGAACCAAGAGGGTAAGTGTGTAATCGGATTTAGATTCTCTTGCACGACATAATAGTTATTTAGTCACATAATGAGAGAAATAGACACGTATTAATTAATTAAACTATGTCTATCTATTATACCTTTCATATTTTTGGCCGGTATCATTTGAAATTGGAGAGTATGGGAAGCTTGTCTCTCACAGTGTTACTGCTTTAATTTCTTTGATGTTTGGTGAGTAACTGACAAGATGCAAACATCATGGATGGCAGTATCTCTTGACAATACTCTAGGAAGAACTAAACGGTACGGAGGTCAAAAGTTACTTTAGACATGAGCATCAGTTGGCTGGCCCTGCCTCAATTTTTGATAATATGGTTCACTTTCTAAAGTAATTTTTGCGTGTATGGCTTCCTCTGTGATAGAGCGAGAGGATGATTTTTCTTTGGGACAAACATACACTTTTTATCCCTTAAATGTCATCTTAGTTTCACTCTTGTCCCAAATGTATATTTTGCTTTGTTTATATTCTAAATGTTAAATTTGGTTTCAAAGTCTTCTCTACAGTTAACTCTGTCTAAATTTCCGTTAACTCTGGTACAAGTGTAGTTTAGGTGGCTAACTTTGACTGTATGTGTCAAAAAGGTCAAATCAGCTGGCCATAAAATTACCAGATTAGATATACATGTGGCAAAATCTCTTAAATAAATCCACAAGAAAATAACGAAACCTATCACTAGCCATTGCATCATTGAAGAAATGGTTTAGGCTCTTGCCCTTATTCCCAGAATGTCTTCCCATGTGGTGTGTATAGCGGCATGGGATCTTCATTTTGGAACCAAGTAGACGACTTATACCATGGTTTTGTCAAGATTTGACCGAGCAGGGCAAGCAAAAAAGGAATCGAACTCAAAGAATGGTCCTACAGCAGAAGGGTTGATGCATCAGTTAGAACATAATCCCCAATTTCAGTATTTTTTGCAGAGAGAAAAAACCAGAATGAATTACATCGAGCGGTGGATGTAGCAGGTTTTGGAAGGGTGAATTGTGAGTGCAGAGATGAGTTGGGGGAAGAGGCATGTGTTGACCATGGTTATGAATGATATCTGGTATGCCCAAATCAATAGCAGATTTAAGGGACTTGGAGTTTTTGAAGCTGATAATGTTATTCCGTATGTGGCTTTAAGCATTCCAGCCTCTGAAGCTCCAAATTGCCGAATCGATGGAGCCCCATAAAATGGAGTTTTAGATTTTATTTTATTTTTAAAATTTTTATGTGTATTTACTGGATTTTGCCACGTGGACATATGACTTGACAAATCTATGGCCAGCTATTTTGACTATTTGACAGTCATGGTTTGCCATAGAAACTCTACATGTGCAAAGGCTAACGGGAATTTAGAGTTAACGGTAGAGAAAAAATTTTGAAACTAGAATTTAATATCTAGAATATAAACAGAACAAAAATTACATTTGGGACTAAAGTAAAACACAGGTGAATATTTTTGTCTTTTTCTTTTTTATTTATCCTTAAAAGGAAGGAAATCGTGTTTAAGAAAATGATGCTTTAGTCGTTGGGTTGACCGGATTCGACCCGAAATGCTATGCTTACGAACAAGATTACGGCTCTTCTTGAAATAAGATAATTGTTGCTTTTTATTTTTATTTTTTATATCTATGTAATAAAATAATTAAATATAAGAAATTTTTGTAAAAATGATATATGATACTTACAAATCAAATTACTTTTTTTACAATATTATATATAAAAATAAAATTTAATATAAATAAAGTTTACTTATAAAAACTAATTTTAACATTTACGATGGCAAAAAAGTGTCATTTGAATTCAATTTCTTAAATATTTTAATTATTTTTGAAAATATATCTTTTAAACAAAAGAATAATTGTTAGTATCATATACATTACGTTGATTATTTTGTAACGCTTTTTATTCTATTTCCTTCTATACATAATAAGAGGCTCACTAATACAACTATATATATATATATATATATATATTAGCATGAAGTTGGCTATTTTATATGGATTTGCTTGAAAGTTGAAACTTGAATGAAACTAATCTAAATTTAGAAGTCTCGTACCTTTTTGTATCTTTTTTTTTTTTTAATCCTTTTGGAATCATACTAACCTTAAACTTTTCCAAGATTCCAAAATGCAGCGATGAAATGATCTATGCAAGACCAAGATCCCACAAAAACAATGGCCTAGGATAAACCATACACCCGGATATGGTTCCCCGGCACCTTGTTCGGGTACTATCCGAGAAGCTTATTTTTAACCCGAAAAGCAGTTACCAGTATACAGACACAGACCCGCGTGACGTTTTCCATTTTATCCTAGATAGCGTGATTTACAGCTTCAACTGATTGAGACCATATACCGAACTATGACTCCAACAATGGCAAACCCAGTCCCAGAAATTCAAGGGATTTTCGCTCCTAATTTTCTTTCCCACGTCAAATTCTGAGATTTTCTATTTCTTTCTGTCCCTTTCTGAGCGATGGCCGAGGAGGGGCGATCAGAGAGAGGTGAGATCAATGGGGGGTTGTCCATGGACTCCCCCGAATCCAGGTGGGTTTTCCAGGACGAGAATGAGTCGGAGGTTGAGGAGGAGGACGACGACGACGACGACGTGCGGCACCAGACTATGTTGGATTCGGAGGATGAGGACATTGGCGAGCAAAGACTGATTCGGACTGGCCCACGAGTCGATTCCTTCGATGCTGAAGCTCTTGAGGTCCCTGGTGCTCAGAGAAATGACTTTGAGGTAATTTGAAGTTTTTATGAATTGCATTGCTTCGTCCCTTTTGTGGGCTTCTCATAGTTTCTGAATTTTCTACGAATGTGGAAGTTTGTCCGGTCTTTTCAGCAACACTTCCTTCCTTTAAGCATCGTGGGTGATGCAAAGGAAGTTTAGATATGAATAGTTTATTTTGTTTTTCCATTTTAGATTCTGTCTCCACATAAAGAGCATTTGATTATTAATGGACTGGCTTAGTTAAGTAGCAATGCGTCACCTTAAAAACATTCACATATGGTCACCGGAGTTTAGTTTGGCTAAAATTTTATAGAACTGGGTTATGAATCTTCTAGAGACGAAGAGCACCCGGGCTTGATCTTTGCGGGAACGGTTCTTTTAGTTGTTTTCTTTTACTGGAGGATGAAGCGTTAGTTGTCCACTGTTACCGAGGTTTCTATTGGCATGGTAAAGATGGAAATTTTTATTTTAATTTTTTGGTAACAAAGAAGGTCTCAAGACTTTGGAAGTAAGGAGAGAGGAAAGAGGCAGGGCTAGGGATCTACAAATTGACATTAAGATCTCATCAATCTTAAAGGTCGAAGCTATCAACTTTTCCGCTAATTACCTTTATAAATTCGTGCATACTCTCTCTCTATCTTTCTGGTGCCTTATGATTTTAGCAAGTATCTAGAATTGCTTTGATTTGTTCAATTTCAAGTAAGTTTTTAGTGTTGATAAATCCTTTTGTTGGGTTCCTGGACCTATGAATACAAGGCTGTTGTTCACTCTGTTCATTGATGTAAAATATTTTGCTCCCTTTTCATATGGCTTTTTCTCACTGCCCACCTCTTAAATATCTTTTATTGTTCGTCAATCAAAGGAACATATATCTGTAAACTCAACAGGAGCAATATGCAAATTACTGCTTTGTACATATTGTTTTCACTCTTAGTTTTTTTTTTTAATTGCAGGATTTCAGTGTGGGAAGGAGTGTTGTATGGGCTTTTCAGACCCTTGGTGTTGTCTTCGGGGATGTTGGAACAAGCCCATTATATACCTTCAGTGTCATGTTTAGAAAGGCCCCTATAAATGGGAATGAAGACATTCTTGGAGCATTATCACTTGTCCTGTACACCTTAATCTTGATTCCTCTAGTGAAGTATGTGCTGGTTGTTCTATGGGCCAATGATAATGGTGAAGGTATAATAAAATATTATAATGTATAAATTAAATTTTCAATGTTCTGTATTTTTCTACCTCTCTTCTCCTGAATGTTCTGATGACAATATTAATGTCATAGTTGTTTCCAAACCACTCAGGTGGTACTTTTGCCTTGTACTCCTTGATTTGTCGTCATGCTAAGGTGAGTCTTCTCCCCAATCAGTTGCCATCAGATGCCCGCATATCAGGCTTTAGGCTAAAGGTGCCATCCCCTGAGCTTGAAAGGTCATTAAAAATCAAGGAAATACTAGAGACGTCTCTGACTCTGAAGAAGCTTCTACTAATTATAGTGCTTGCTGGTACTTCTATGGTGATAGCTAATGCAGTTGTAACACCAGCAATGTCAGGTTATTATATACTATTATTTCATGTATTTTTGTTACTTTTCCAGACTTGTTTTCGTCATAAATTCATGTGTTTGGACTGATACCAATACTGTACTTGAAATGATATTTTGCTGCTTTTGTTCATGCCAAGTGTTGTTTTTAATCCTCCCCCCCCCCCCGCGCCTTTTCTTTACTTCTCTACATTGGTTCTTACTTTATATGTATTTCTTGCTGCAGTATTGTCATCAGTTGGTGGTTTAAATGTTGGGGTAGATGCAATCAAACAAGGTATTGTGTTACCTGTCAATGAACTATTGCATTTGTAATAGTTATCAATACCTGTATTTCTTGTTGTTATCCACAAGAATATCCAGAGAATTCAGAAGTGTATTTCTTTCATATTTTTTTTAGAATGAATTCTTTTAACTTGAGTGTTGTTAGTATGAGATTCTGTAAGTTTTAATTTTGCATTCAATGCTAAGTCAACTGTGCTGTGATCTGTTCTTTCTTTCTGGAGACTGGAATTTGATGTGATGAGCTAGAAATGGGAAAGTTTTAATCTCTGTTGCTATCATTAAGTAAATTCAATTCATGTATTAGTTGATAATATGGGTATTCCTTCCTTGAATTATGTCTTTGTCTTGATGCTTTGACATTCTATTCTTCATTTTCAGCTTCAGTTTCCTTGCCTTGGGATAGTTATGTGGTGTTTAAGTTAGTATCATTCACAGGCTGAGGTTCCAGTAATACAGGTTGTTATAGTGTGGACTGTAGCAGAAGAGGTGGTAACTTTGAAATGGTGAGATTTTTTTGGGCACACATTGTAGGGGTGGGACTCCAATTCTTAAGCTCTCATTAAATCAGAAATTTTAAATATATAAGGAAGGCTTGGGGTGATAGTGATTGCAGAAGTGAAGGGTTTGGAAGGGTGCTTCTGGGTTATCTTTCTTCTGTCTTTAAATTTTCTGTCAAATATTAGAGAATAATGTGCTTGTGAATGTCACTTCATTAACGTTTTTAACATATCTTCAAATAATCTGACAAATCATTTTAGAATCCTCTAAATCTCTAAGCTGGATCAGATGAATGTTTGCAGTTTGCCTTCTAGTTTTTCCTTGTATGTCAAGCATCAACAAGAATAGGGTGAAAGAGAAAAGAATATAGGAGCTTGTACTATTAAGACATACTTTCATGCCTACGAATTATGAGTTTTTTTTTTACCAATATAAATATGATCTAGCGCATCTACTTGCACCTCTCACAGTGCTATTATTAATGGTCTCACTAATGAGGGATTTAATCTTCCTTTACATTTTTCTTATATATTGTTCCACAACTCTTTCAGCTCATATTTATTTCTTATTAAAGCACGAGTGAGGGTTATAAAAATTGGCTAAATGTTGTATTGCTTAATATCACTTCAGCTATCTGTCAATTTGGTCTGGGAGACTTGAAAGTGTTATGTTTTTTTGGAGTTGAAGGGTGTATGTATATGAACCACTGATTTAAGCCCTTATGCAGACTTCATTTATATTACTGAATTGATGTTTAATCTTTTCCATTGATTTTACAGATGAAGTGATGATGATTTCAGTTGCCTGCCTTGTCATTTTGTTCAGTGTACAGAAATATGGAACAAGTAAAGTGGGACTTGCTGTAGGACCAGCTTTGTTTATATGGTTTTGTTCTCTTGCGGGCATTGGGATATACAATCTTGTCAAATATGACAGCAGTGTCTTGAGGGCATTTAATCCTATTCACATCTATTACTTCTTCAAGAGGAATTCAACTAAAGCATGGTATTCTCTTGGGGGTTGTCTTCTGTGTGCAACTGGTAAACACGTAAATGCAGGATCATTGATGCTGGGGATGCAATAATATATGTTTTGTCTTGTCATGGATGTTTATAGATTTGTTTCTACTAGTAAGTCTTCTTTGTTTTCCTCTGTTTTTATGCCTGTGCATTGGTAGCATTTGTGATGGTCAATGTCTAATTTTGAGGTCCATTGAACCTGAATCTTTCCATTATGTGGTGCATGAAGAAAAGGTTCAGGTTTGAGTGACTGGTAGGATTATAGGCTGGTCAACGTAGATTTTAGTAATGAATCCACTCTCAAAGGATGTATAGATTATAGTTGGATAAATTCAAAGAAGCTTCTTGGAGTTATATATTTCAAGAGTCGAGAATAACTTAAGGCTGACCCTAGATCTGGTTGAATTTGGTCGCCTCAAATGTTTATTGGGTTATTTATCTTGGAGGACTAATATTGAAAAATGTATGATGAAGAAAAGGTATAGTAATTGGTTACTTCAACAACAGCAAATTAAGCAGGCAATATGTTTATATTAATAGCACAATGTTGTTTTACTTCCAACTGGATATGTTTTTTTCAGGCTCCTTTATCTGATGGATTAAAGCTATGTATCGAAGTGATGATGCTCTTTAATAGATGTCCTAACTGGGTTTTTTAGTTTAGAGCAAGGAGTAGGATTTTCCCCTTCAAACCTTTTCCCAGTTAGGAAGTAAGAGTGCTAACTAAATTAGGAAGTTGCTTAGGCTTGTTTCTTGCTAGGATGGTAGCTACAGCAATAAATGGGTTACTTTCTTTTCTTTTTCCTTTTTTGTATAGGAAATGAAAATTTATAAGAAAGAAAGAAGATTACATGGATGGAGGATAAGATGCCTTCCTAGAAACAATTATCTTGCTCATTCTGAATCAGACATACACACATGATATTACATGTATTCATAAAAAGAGCTGTTTTTGTTCCATGAACTTGCAACATGTAAATAGTATTGATCCTATCAAATGCCGTTGTTCAAAAAAGTGACTTGACATTAGGGTAGTGTTTGGTACTAGGAATCTTTTAGGGTTCCTGAAAAAGTGAGGCAGGAAACTTTTTTTCCCTTGTTTAGTATCAGAGATAAAAATTCATTTCCTGGAATATTTTATTCTCAAGAATAAAAAATTACGAAGACTTTCACCTTTATTCCCACCCTTTGATTTCCACCTATAAGGGTGAAAATAAATTTTTTTCATGAAAATAAGAAATTTTTTCTATGTAAAATGATCAAGTTGTTCTTAAATCTTAAACCAAATTTCTAAACTTTAAACTCTAAATCCTAAACCTAAACTCGAAACTCTAAATCCTAACCCCTAAATCTTAAATCCTAATTCCTAAACCTTAAAACATAACCCCTAAACCCTAAAACCCTAATCACTAAACCTTAAACTTCAAAAATATGTTTAGTTATCACTTTATTTTTTAGGAATAATTTGTTGTATTACCGTCAAATTTTTATTTCCATGTTTTATGTGAAATATTTTTGAGAATATAATTACTTTTCCAAAAATGTTCTTGAAGAAAAAATTTCAAAATAAAAGGAATGATAAATAAGATGATAAAAAAAAAGAGTAAATAAAGAAATAATATTTTTTCTTGACAAAAAAAAAGAAAAAAATGAGATTTCTTATTTGGAGTTTAGGGGTTAGGGTTTATGATTTAGGGTTGAGTTTAGGAGTTTAGATTTTAGGGTTTAGGATTTAGGGTTTAGGGGTTAAGATTTAGGTTCAGGGTTTAGGATTTAGGTTTTAGGTTTGAGAGTTTAGGGTTTAGGGTTTAGAGTTTTGGGATTTAAAGTAGGGTTAGAGTTTAAGGGTTAGGATTTAAGGTTCAAGATTTAGAATTTCAGACTTAGGGTTGAATAGTTAAGGTTTAATGTTTAGGGTTTAGAATTTAGGGGTTCGGATTTAAGGTTTCGGAATTAAGTTTAGGATTTAGAGTTTAGGGTTTAAGATTTAGAGTTTAAATTTAAAATTTAGGGTTTCGGGGTTAAGTATAAGATTTAAGGTTTACAGGTTAAAATTTAGAATTTAAGTTTTAGAGGTTCGAATTTAAGGTTCAGCTTAGGGTTTTGGGGTTAAGTTTAGGAGGGTTTATGGGTTAAAGTTCAGGGTTTAAGATTTAGAAGTTAGGTTTAACGACAATTTAGTCATTTTACATAAAAAAAGTTTTCTATTTTCATGGAAAACTTTTATCTCCACTCTAATAGATGGGAATAAAAAGGTGAGAATCTTCATAATTTTTTATTGCTAGGAATAAAACATTCTCGGGAATAAATTTTTATATTTGATACCAAATGTGGAAAACTCACTTTTGTAGGAATCATAAAAGATTTCTGGTACCAAACACTATTTCCACCCTTTGATTTTCACTTATGAGGGTGGGAATAAAAGTTTCTTATGAGAATGGAAAACTTTTTCTCAATAAAATGATTAAATTGTCCTTAAACCTTAAACCAAATATCTAAATTTTAAACTCTAAATCTTAAATCTTAAACCTAAACCCAAATCTAAACCCGAACTCCTAAACTCTGAACTCTAAATCTTAACTCCAAAATCCAAAAATCCTAAACTCCAAAACTTTAAACTCTAAACTCTAAATTCTCAAGCTTACAACCTAACCCATAAATTTTAAACCCTAAATTTGAAAACTTAAACCCGAATCCTTAAATCTTAAATCCTGAACCCTGAATCTTAAATCCTAACTCTTAAACCCTAACCCCTAAACCCTAACCCTAATCCTAAATCCTAAATCCTAAACTCTAACCTGATAGTAATACAACAAATTATTCATAAGAAAGTAAAGTTACAACTAAACGTATATTTTCAATTTTTTAATCTATCTCATTCTTAGGAATCTCATTTTCAGAAATATAATTTTCTTGAGAATAAAACATTTCAGGAATCAAACGCTACCTAGGAGTCTCATTTTTCCAAATGGACTTGTAAAGAAAAAAAGTCTCTCTTGATTAGGAGAGAGTTTAAGAAATAGAAAATGAGACTTATGGGAATAAACACCAAAGAGTTAAGTGTCCAAATTCTCCTATCTAGATTGGAAGAAAGATGTATAGATTCTAAGAAAAGCAAAATATGAGTCTTATGTTATTTGATAGTGTAAGTTACCCTAAAAAGCAAATGGAAATTCCAACAAGACTTAGATTTAATTGGAAGTTGAAATACAAATATAATTTTATGATGATTTTGTTTGGTATTTTTTAAATCTAGAAGTTTTTTATTAGGGATTATAAGGTGTTAGAAGTATTTGAGTAAGGTGGACAACTAAATTAAAATAAGTGTATTAGTAATTAATGGGATAGACTTGTACTAGTTGTACTACATATATACTTGACCTAATTTATAATTATAAATAAACATATAGTGGACTGGTTAAGAAAGTCAGTGATCCCATTTACCTTTTTTATATGGTATCAGAGCCAAGTTTGACTGAAGTCTTCCAGTCGTTTATCATTATCAAGGCTGGAGCTCCAACCACTCCTTCGAGTGAGCTCTGGTCCCCTTCTTTTTTTCCTAGTGTAAATCCAATTCTCTAACTCATTTTTAGCAATTGATATGTTTTTTTATGATCGAATTTTTTTTGGTGAGCCATGTATGATTGAGGTTTCTGCAATATTTTGATTTTGTTTCTTATTTAAGTTTTTGGAGTCATATTCAAGTTTTAGCATATTAAAGGCTTTAGCACACTAAAGTTATGTGATTAGGTGTTTGGTGAACAACTAAAGTTGTGGGGATCAGTCGGGAGAAAGTTGAGGGGACTACTTAGAAGGAGTAGGTCAAAGACTTCTAAGGGTTGTGTCATGTGTCAAATGTAGCTAAGGAGAGTAGTTGGGAGAATGTTGAGGGGGCTGCGCATGGGAAATTGATCAAAGAATTTTGAAAACTGTTTGTCTACCAAGTATATAATAAGAGGAAGTGTTAGTGGCTGAAGTTCTTGAATCAGTATAGGATCTAGGTTTTAGTGTGGGGTCTAAGTTGTGTTTTTTAATTGGGCTTTATGTGTAACAAGTTGAAGTTTGTATAATCTTTAGCTTGAGTGCAAGTGTTAAAAGTATTACAAAAAGGTGGATGGTTAGGTTAAAATAAGTGTGTTAGGTCCTGTTTAGTTATTGGCAAAGAAAAAAAATAAAAATGAAAATAGGAATGGAATAAAATGAAATGTTATAATTAAAATTACGTTTGATATAAATAATGCAGAAATAGAATAAAAAATTAACAAAAAGATAAAGATATCCTAAAGAATAAAATTATTAAAATAATATTATTTTATCAAAAAATATTTTAAAATATTGTAAATAAAAGATAAAATAAATATTTAGTAATATAAAAATTTGAACTAAATATAATTATAGTGACAAAATTTATTTTATTACATTTTTTTATTAACTTAAAAAATTAATAATTAATTAATTAATAAAAGGGTATTCTAATCTTTTTATTTTTTATTCCATTCCATTTCTTCCCTTTCCATCCTTTCCATCAATTTTTTGAGGTAATACCATTTCTCTTGTAGGAGGTAATCTACATTCCATTGGAATTAGGATTTTACTAATCAAATGCAATAAATTGATGAAATGAATTTAAATTTTCATTCTATTAACTTATTTCTACAAACCAAACGGGACTTTAGTGACTAATGGATTGGCTTGTACTAGTTGTACTACACATGTGTTTGACCAAATTTCTAATTATAAATAAACACATAGAGGCTTGGCTAAAAAGGTTAGTGATCTCATTTACCTTTTCTATGTAAGGAAGCGGATTGCTGGGATACCAATATACAAGTTCTTATTATATATAGTGCCTGTATGGTTTTTGGCTTATGATTACTTACTACTTTTTTTCAGTATGATGTTGAATCTTTGAAAGGTATGTAATATTTATACATATGTGATCAGGCCTTTTTGGGCTGGCCACATGAATATGAGTATAGGACAGATTTAAGAAACCTGCCTAGTGCCTACCCAGGAGTTTCTGTGGGCTTTAGAGTTACACACTTACACAGTTGCAGTATGGGGTTTTGGGTCAAAGTTGGCTGGATTTATATCTTTGGGAGTTTTTGACTTGGCTTCAGTGTATGCGTGCTGGAACTTCTAGGCAGCAGTCACAGAAGTTATATAGCTAGAGTTAGCACGTTAAGTAAACAAAGCAATAAATAATTTAGTGTTCTGAATGGGCAAGAGCCTCAGCGTTTGTTTAGGATTGTGATAAAGCAAGTAGGGTTTCGCAGCCTGTCATGTGGCTATGAATGCTTTAACCTAGACCCAAATTTTCCCTTTACTCTTAGCCCTTGTCTGGGAACAATATAAGGAGGGAGAGAAATAGTGGCAAGGAAAGTAGGGCGATTGAATATGAGGAAGTAGAAAATAATTTTTTTTCCTTCCATTTGGATTGTCCGGGCAACGAAAATAAAATAAAATTTAAAACTACATTATACACCCATAACTCACTTTTGTTGAAATGGTTATAATTTGAAATATTATCACAACATAATCTTATTGTCTCTACTTTCTCTCCGTTTTTGGAGACATTGATTTTGGTGGAATTTAGATTAAATATTCTCCTCCTTTTCTTGCCTACCTCTGTCCCCTTTGTTTCCAAACAAGGTAGTGTAGCTTTCACCCCTAATTGTTATTCCTCTCAAAATCATTACCTCCACTTTCACCCCTTCCAATAAAAGGGTACAGGATTAGGACTTTGACTGCCAGTTCTACTAGGGAAAGAACTCTTAAAATAGGAGTTACTTAAAAGTTACTAACAAGAAAAGACTCTGGCCTTTAATAGTCAAAGGCTTAAATAAATGTCAAAGACCATTTCAATTCAGAAGTTTATTACAAGCCCTCACATGAAAGTCTTTGGGCTTGAAGTATGGACCAAGCACAGGCCCACATACCTTGTGCTGAAACCTAACTTTAATTAAGAGAATGGAGACACCTAAGATCAAACTCTTGAGCACTTAGTCATAGGTATGAAAAGAGATTGGACTGGTGAAGACTCATGAATAGTTTAGTTTAATTATAATCTCTAACTATACAATATAAATTTTACGCTGGAAATTTCTGAAGTTACAATTTTTCTCTGCTCATGAAAACCCCTATGCATATAGATTATAGAGATACTTTTCAGAGAGTGAGTGATCTGAGTCTCTTCTTCATCGTGCACTGTCAACCTTGTCAATGATTGTGGTTGGCTATGTGAATTTTCTCTGCATCAAGGGTATCAGTGAAAAGTCAGGCCTGCAAATGTTACAATGCAAGTGATTCATCTCTTAATGAATTCAGTTGAGACAATGGGCCCAGTAAATGTTTTCTCAAATTGATAATGACATGCTCTGCAATTTCTTCCTTTATTTTTTGTCTTTGTAATTTAAAGATGCTTATGATAAGATTGCCCCTGGTTGTTGGGATGCCAACATAGTGGTGAATGTGACCCATGCGAGCCCTTGGAAATATATTTCACAAGGGTATTTTTCTTTTATGCCACTTGTTTCTTTAGAGTTGGGGGATGGTTCTAAATTCTAAAATTAGATTTTGGGAGGATATTTGGGTGGAAAATATTCTTTTTTTTAGGCTTATTGTTAGGATTCCAATAAACTTTCAGAATAAAACACCAAATAACCAACTTAATTCCAACAATCCACACACAGCAAACAATACAATTTGGTTGAAATATTTCACAACTAGCCCCACAAGCTAAAGCTTATTCTGAGACAAATCCCAACCTTCACACAAGAAAAACAATAAAAATGTACCTACCTCCCAAACCTTCACTTACACATAAAAACCAGCCTTCACACCCTAAGAAAAACTACCATTAACCTCCCACACATATCTGCCACAAAGTGACAACTAATAACATAACTGCCTAAGTGCTAAATCTATTTAGGCTCAGTCTGCTTCCTATGCCTCCTGGAATAAACAAGCCACTGTTTGGGCTTGTCCTTCTCACAGTCCAGCACCTCATGTCCCACATATGGGGACCTATCATTACCACCCTCTGCAGCTATAGCCTTGTCCTCAAGGCTAAAATGAGAAAATTGGGTGTGAAGAATGAAATCATCCTCCCAAGTAGTGTCCAACATACTCTTATTTTTTTATTTGATAAGCTATTGACGAACCATCTCACCATTTTAAATTATGTCCTTGCTTGCAATCACTGCTTCGGGTTCTACAACATCATCCATTGCGACCTCCAAATCACTAAGCAAATCTGGTTTGGTATGATAGTCTCCAATGGCTTTTTTAAGCAATGAAACATGAAAAATGGGGTGAATTCGAGAATGGGATGGAAGCTTGAGCTTATAAGTAACCTCACCATATTTGGCAACAATTTGGAAAGGGCTGTAATACTGTGCTACCAATTTCTGATGGATCCTTTGAGAAACCGTGTGCTGCCTATGAGGCTTTAGTTTTAAAAATACCCATTCTCCTAATTGATGGGGTTTTCTTTTTCTATCAGCATCGCCCTTCATTTGTTTTTGAGCCTTATCAAATAACTCTCTAGCCACAGCCTCAAACTTAGTTTCATTGCTTAGGAAACATATAAGAGTAAGGGGTGCCTGTCATAAATAATTTCAAAAGGGGTTTTGCCAGTGGAGACATAGAAGGAAGTGTTATACCAAAATTCTGCCCATAGAACCTAGTGTGCCCAATTTTTGGGTTGTTCAGAAGCAAAAAATCGCAGGTAACTCTCCAAACATCTATTGAGGACTTTAGTTTGACCATTGGTCTCTGGATGATAGGATGAACTCATCTTCAACCTAGTATCCTGCAGCCTAAAATGTTTCTTCCAAAAATGACTGATAAATAAAGGATTTCAGTCACTAATAATGGATTTAGGGACACCATGGAGCTTGATAACCAACTTACCAAACAACTCAGCTACTGATTTGGCTGTATAGGGATGTTTCAACCAAATAAAGTGCACATACTTAGATAACCGGTCCTTCACCACAAAAATAGCTGCATACTCTTTTGACTTGGGAAGTCCTGTGATGAAATCCAAAGAAATGTCATCATATATGAAACCTGGTATGGTTAAAGGCTGAAGTAATCCCCCTGGGGCTGTAGTGGCATATTTGTGTTGTTGACACACATCACAAGCTTACACAAACTCTTCAACACTTTTTTTATTCCTATCCAGTAGAGATTATTGGCTAACCTTCTGTAAGTCTTTAAGAATCCAAAGTGTCCTCCCAAAGGAGAAGAGTGGAATTCCTTGAGGAATAATGGTATGGGAGGAGATGTAGCAGAAATAACAACTCTGCCTTTGTAAAACAAGATTCTTTGGTGCAACTCAAAGCCTGGATGTGACCCTAGATTATTAGTCAACTCAACCACAAGTTTTTGTAGTTTAGGGTCAAGTGCAGCCTCTTCAACAAGTTGTTTGCCTTCCTCACATAGGATAAGATACCATGGAATGGTTCTCACCTTCTTCATGGATTCTAGACAATGAATCAACATCTTTATTCTCCAATCTGAGTTTGTAAATGACTTCAAATTTATAATCCAACAGTTTGGCCATCTAATATTGTTGATCTGTGGTTGTGATCCGTTGCTGCAACAAATGTCTAAGACTCTTTTGGTCAGTATACACAAGTAAATGCCTCCCAATAAGATAATGACGCCAATGTTGCACAAATAAAACTAAAGTCATCAATTTTTTTTTCATAAGCAGACTTAGACAAAGTCCTGTCAGACAATGCTTTGTTGAAATAAGCTATATACTTCTGTTTTGCATTAGGATAGCCCCAATACCTCTCCCAGAATAATCACATTTTATCTCAAAGGGTTGTAAAAAATCTAGAATAGCTAAGATTGAAGGATTAGCCATGATCCGCTTTAGTGCCAAGAAAGACTCTAAAGAAGCTGAACCCCAGTGAAAATTATTCTTCCTCGTTAGTTTTGTCAAAGGCTTTGCCACCTTACCATAGTTTGCCACAAATTTTCTGTAGTATCCAGTTAAACCCAAAAATTCTCTCACTCCTTTGACATTCTAGGGAATTGGCCAATCTAAGATGCATTGAATCTTAGCAGGATAAATATCAACACCCTGTCGTGAGATGATATGGCCTAGATAATCCATTGTTGATTTGCCAAAATTACACTTTTTGGAATTAGCTACAAATTGATTTTTGAGAAGAACTTCCAATACCATAAAAAAATGAGATATATGTGTAGGCCAATTAGCACTTTATACTAATATATCATTAAAGAAGGCCAAGACAAACTTACGGAGAAATGGTCGAAATAAATCATTCATGGCCGCCTGAAATATAGCTGGAGCATTAGTGAGTCTAAAAAACATAACTAGGAACTCATAATGCTCACTGTGAGTGCAAAATGCCATATTTGGAATATCTTTCTCCCTGACTTTAATACGATAATAGCCTGATTTTAAATCTTTTAAAAAAAATGTAGCTCCAAATAATTCATCAAGTAACTCATTTACCACAAGAATAGGATATTTATCCATAATAGTGGCTTTATTTAGTATTTTGTAATCAACACACATTCTCTATGATAAATCTTTTTTTTAACCAACAATACAGGACTAGAAAAGCACTTACACTGGGCCAAATCACTCCTAACTACAACATCTCACGCACCTACCGTTCTATCTCTTCTTTTTGGTGGTGAGGATAACAGTATGGCCGTACACAAATGGGATCATGTCCTTCCGGCAGAATGATGGCATTCTAGTGATTTTGTGGTGGTGGCAAGCTATGTCTCTCTTTAAATACCTCAAAGAATTTTTTTAGTAATTGCTTTAATTCCTGTTGGTGTGAGAAATCCAATTCTGTTGATGGTGTGTCTTGCAAAGGAGTGACTTCTGCTACTCACAAAATTCCTTCAATAGATAGAAACCTGCCCTCCCAAATACGATGGACAGAGCAAAGTTTTGGATTCCATTCCGCTAGTTGTTTGCTCTTCCTGGCTGACTCCACATTACCCTGCAAGGATATTCGAACATTGTCATGGGTGAATTGCATAGACATTTCTTTCCAATCCATCACAACTTTACCCAATGTTTTCAATCAGTATAAACCCCCAATTGAATGGATAACCCTATACATTTCCCCTTAGTAAACGTCTTGTGTCCATCTCCCAACTTAATGCCTAATTTTTTGGTTTTCTACACTTGTAATCCCAAAGCCATAGTCAACTGGAGAGAGATAAAATTGTGGCTAGCCCCACTGTCTATCAACACCATCACATTAACCTCCATTAGTTTGCCTTCCAACTTCATGATCCTATTTGCATTTTCTCCTTCTGAATCCATACCCAACAAGCCCATGATTTTACATTCTAATTCCTCCTCGTCTCTCGAATGTTCAGCTTCTAAATGCACAACCTCATCATAAGAACTTAAAGCTTCATTCTCCTCCAATACTAGCAAACGCAATCGCTTCTCTGCACACCTATGAAGGAGGTGGAATTTGTCACCACATTTAAAACACAACCCCTTGACCCTTCTTTCCATCAATTCTGGATAAGTAATGGAGCTGAAGTCACAAAACTTGTCCATATTCACATGTTTTTCACCAATGACATGCTTCGCTGTGGTTGACAAGGAAGATCCCTAGTTCCCGCACGACACTCCCATAGAGTTGCTCAACTCTCTGTACTCGTGGGTTCGGTTGGGGCCCCACCCTTGACTGGGCCTGGTTCGGCTCCCTGGGATGAGTGATTTGGATCTTTTTGGCTCAAACTAAAGCGCATGCTAGAACGGGAATTGCCCAAGCCGTTGTTGCCAAATTCATAACCTCCCAAAAATCGGTCCTTCCCCACAGAATTGTGCACAAGCTCGCCTTACCAAATAGTTACTCCTCAACATCTCTGGCTATGCGAATTAACTGCCTACGGAACTGGGGATTCAAGGTGCATATTCTTCTCCTGATGCCTGACTGTAACCCACTCATGAAGTAGCTCACATACTGTTCCTCTAGTAAGTTTGGGACTTGAGAAGATATCAACTCAAAAGCTTCTATAAAATCTGACATAGTACCCTCCTGTTTCAAAGCTACCAACTCTTCAAAGGGATTCTCAAACCTCCATCCTCCATATTTTGCTATTAGAGCACATTTAAGTTTTTTTAAAGTTAATGCATCGTCAGTTTCCTTTAGAAGATTGAACCAATGAATGGTAGGACCTTACATACTCACATGAGCCAATTTGATTTTGACTTCGTCAGGGATATTCTGTACATCAAAATATATCTCAGCTCTGGTGATCCATGCAACTGGATCCAAGGCTTCAAATTAGGGCAGTTCAATCCTTTTTATTGACATCTTATACTCATCTATATGTTCCCCTTTCAATTCCAACGTCTCATGCTGAGAAGATCGTTCATTTGAAGATGATGCCTCCCATGAGAGTGTAGTCTCCCTTCTTTTTTCCAATTGCTTACTGATTTATTGTAAAAGGGACCTATGCTGCTGTAATTCGGTCAGCATCCGTTGCATAGTATTTCGCATTTTTTTCATATTATTATTCTCTCCTCCAAGACATCCACCCGATCTGACATCTTTGACATTTCTTCTTAGATTCACAATCCCCTACTTGATCCGACAAGTTGGATCAATTGTTAGGATTCCAATAAACTTTCACAGTAAAACACCAAATAACCAACTTAATTCCAACAGTCCACACACAGCAAACAATACAATCTAGTTGGAATACTTCACAACTAGCCCCACAAGCCAAAGCTTGTTCTGAGACAAATCCCAACCTTCACATAGAAAAATAGTAAAAACATACCTACCTCCCAAATCCTCACTTACACATAAAAATCAGCCCCCACACTCTAAGAAAAACTACCACTAATCTCCCACACATAACTGCTGCAAAGTGACAACTAATAACATAATTGCTTAAGTGCTAAATCTATCCAGGCCCAGTCTGCTTCTTATGCCTCCTGGAATAAACAAGCCATTGATTGGACTTGTCCTTCTCACGGTTCAACATCTCATGTCCCACAAATGGGACCTATCACTTATCTTCAGCTTTACCAGATTTCTACTGTACATAATTCTCCCATCCAAGGTTTCTTTATTTTTCAAAATTCTAATTGGTCTTGGAATTTTCATTTCTTTAAAAATTTGAATGATAGGGAAAGTATTGAACTTCAGTCCCTTTTGGCTTTACTTGATTCTACCCCCTTTTCTTCTAATCATGATGTGAGAATTTGGAATCTTGATTCTTGTGGTGTATTTTTATATAAATCTTATTGTCAATTCCTTACTCATTCTAGTACAAGGGAGAGATTTGTTCTTGATATGCCAATTTAGAAATCTAAAGTTCCTTCTAAGGTTAAATTTTTTTTTTGGACTATAATACTTAATTGGATTAACACTAATGACATGTTGTAGATTCGATGACCCTATATAGCTCTCTTACTTTATATGTTTGTAATATATAGATCTGATTCAGAAACTCTAATTATTTCTTTATTGTTCATCAGTGACATACCTATGGGATAAGCTTTTTGGAATTTTTTGTGAGGGTTGGGTATGTGCTAGTTCAATGGATTGGTTTCTTCAAATTTGATGTCAAGGCTTTGGTAATAATAAGGAAAACAAAACCTTGTGGCAGTGTGCGGTTTATGGGAGTTTTTGGGTTTTGTGGTTGGAAAGGAATGCTAGTATCTTCAAGGGTGTTTCTTTGCCTTAAAATCTGTTGTGGGACAGAATTGTGCCCATGGCTTCTCTTTAGTGTCCAGCATATAGTTTATTTAAAGGAGTCACTGTTTTGAATGTGCCAAGAGATTGGACTATTTTGTGCACTAATTTTGTTCGACTCTAGTGATTTTTATTTTGGTTCTTCTGGTTTGAGAATATCTTATCCTCCAATCTTTTGTAATGTTTCCCTTTCTTTTTCTAATTAAATTTCTTTTTCTATTAAAAAAAAAGATTGCCCCTGGTTTTGAGGAATTAAGTGTTGGCTTGCAGCCACTATGTCAAAAACAAATTTGAAGGATTAATTTTATTAGAATAAGTAAATTTTTTTCATTTATGGTAGGAGTATACTACCATTGGAACTTGTGAAGAATTTCTACTGATGTTAATGCTTTTACATCTTTTTTTCATTTTTTTATTTTTTATTCTTGATATTATAATGACGTGAATATGCAATGTGAATGACTGAATGTAACTATTGCTGACATGTACATTAACTTTTCAACTATTGCTTTACCTTGTTACGTAAAATGTTGCAGGTTCTGAGGCCATGTTTGCAGATCTTTGCTACTTCTCTGTACGATCAGTTCAGGTAATAAAACAGGAAAAACCAGTGTCTTCTTATGTTTAATGGAATGTCCAAGATTCTGTTTTCATATCTATTCTTTTGCCTTCTTGTCTGCTAATAATTGATGGAATTAATGGTGATTGTTTGCAGCTTACATTTGTCTTTCTTGTGTTGCCATGCCTACTATTGGGTTATTTGGGTCAAGCTGCATACCTTATGGAAAACCATGCTGATGCTGGTCAAGTTTTCTATTCTTCTGTACCAAGTAAGTGTTGATAATTATACCCATCCATGGTAGCGTCCATCATTCTTTACATTTGGCTGTCTTGGTGATTTATAGGATATTCATGTTATACTATTATCTGTCTGCAGGTGGTGCGTTCTGGCCAATTTTTCTCATTGCTAACATTGCTGCACTAATTGCAAGTCGGGCTATGACAACAGCCACATTTTCATGTATAAAACAATCAACTGCACTTGGTTGTTTCCCTCGCCTTAAAATCATTCATACATCTCGGAAGTTTATGGGCCAGATATATATCCCCGTCATAAACTGGTTTCTATTAGCTGTTTCTGTGGTGCTTGTCTGTTCTATAACCAGCATTGATGAGATTGGAAATGCATATGGTAATTATTTTTTTATTCCTTTATTAATTTTACTTACAAATCATGTGTCAATTTGTAACTTGGTGATAATGTTACAGCTCCATTGGGGTCAAATATCAGAATATAATAGTTTGCATGAGAAGCTTATTTTATATGTAAGCAGATTGGCTCCTCTTTGTTATTTCCTTTGCTTGTCCTCTATTATGGTTGAGAAATGAGAATACAACTGGAGCCTTGTTTTAGATAACTCAATTTGCTTACAGAAACATGTGAGCTGTGATTGCAAGAAAACCATCATCACCCTGCTATTTAACCTCTGTTGGTATGATCTGTCACAGAACAATTGCATTCTCTGCGTTCATGTGTGTGTGACTATATATATATATATATATCCTAATCTTCTCTCTTTTGCTGGGGATTAGCATCCTATACAATGTATAATGGACCAAAAAAACCATCTCTCTTTAAGACACAATCAATGCAAGGGTTTTGAGGTCATTTTCTCTGAACACAATATAAGCAAGGTCATTCAAATTTTGAGAAATTCATGTTTAGAGGAAATGACCTGAATACCTTTGCATTTACTGTGTCTTTTAAAGAGTGAGACAGATTTTTTTTTAGTCCATTATAAAATGTGGAGGATGCTAACCTCCTCACAAAGTGAGGAGATTAGTGGTTCCTCTATGCTTCCGTCAGCAAGACTATCAATTATTTTACATAGATCTGATCAAACATTATTGTTCAATTTTAGAAAGAGCCTTCATCTTAAAGTTTGAGTTTGTTTTTTAGGCACTGTAGCTATCTTCATTATTGCATAGATAATATAAATCTCTACTTTTTTTCCTCCTCCTTTGTCTTCCCCCTCCCCTCATTTCTTTTTTCATTGATTGCTTTTTATATTTAGCCTGTTCCTTTTTCCATTTTCAGGCATTGCTGAGCTTGGGGTGATGATGACGACCACTATTTTAGTAACCCTCGTTATGCTTCTTATATGGCAGATACACATCATCATAGTGCTCAGTTTCATGATAGTATTATTGGGATTGGAATTGACTTTCTTTTCATCAGTTTTGTGGAGCGTGACAGATGGAAGTTGGATAATATTGGTCTTTGCCATAATAATGTTTCTTATAATGTCTATATGGAGTTATGGAAGCAAGCTCAAGTATGAAACTGAAGTAAAGCAAAAGTTGTCAATGGATTTGATGCGGGAATTAGGTTGTAATCTAGGGACAATACGAGCTCCTGGCATTGGTTTGATTTATAATGAGCTGGCCAAAGGAATTCCGGCAATTTTTGGCCATTTTCTGACCACACTTCCGGCAATACACTCCATGGTCATATTCGTTTGTATCAAGAACGTTCCAGTTCCTGTGGTGCCTCAGAATGAAAGGTTCTTTTTCCGGCGAGTCTGCCCAAAAAGCTACCATATTTTTCGTTGTATTGCCAGGTAACAAGCTCATTTTTTTTGCATTCTGGTAGGTAGATGTGTGTTGTATTAGATCAGTGGGTATGTAAAATCTCACATCCAGGCCAAGTGATTTAACATTTAGCAAAGTTGAACGGATTGTGAAAATGAAGCCCTTATATTTCATATTACTTTGAGAAACATGCAGTAGCTTAATTTGAACTTTTCCGTATGTACAGGTATGGTTACAAAGATGTCCGCAAAGAAAATCATCAGACTTTTGAGCAGCTGCTGATTGAGAGTTTAGAGAAGTTTGTTCGTCGAGAGGCTCAGGAGCGGTCATTGGAGAGTGAGGGGGATGATGATACAGATTCAGAGGATGCCTATTCTCCTTCAAGGGTTCTAATAGCTCCCAATGGGAGTATCTACTCCCTTGCTGTTCCTCTCTTGGATGACTACAAGGATACAAGCAACCCTATTTTGGAAGCAAGCACATCAGAGGTGAGCCCAGCATCTCCTGATCCTCCTGTGTTTGATGCAGAGCAGAGTCTTGAAAGGGAGTTATATTTTATGCGCAAGGCTAAAGAATCTGGAGTTGTTTATCTTCTTGGTCATGGAGACATAAGGGCAAGGAAGGATTCCTGGTTTATTAAAAAACTAGTTATAAATTATTTCTATGCTTTTCTGAGAAAAAATTGCAGGAGGGGTACTGCCAATTTAAGTGTTCCCCACTCTCATCTGATGCAGGTTGGCATGACTTACATGGTTTGACAGTCAGTTTTGGAACCCAAATAAAACAAATGCTAGTTGCTTTGGAACTATAGTTTGATAGCAATGGGACGGGTTAGGAAAGGTCTTCATTTCGGAATGTATTAAATGTTTGTTTGATCATTCCTGCCTATTTGAATCCTCTGGTAGCCAAATATCTTTCTAGTTCGCCATCTGGAAGTTGTTCTGATGTTCTTGGTGGGCTTGCTGGCTAAGAGAGAGCAAAAAGAAAAATAAAACTTGGTGGCTAAATAGACATACTATTACTGTGGATGCATCAAATTTTATTTGAATGTAAGATGAGCATGAGAACAATGATGGACCCCGAGTTTTGTACAGTGGCATTTGATAACTCCTTTATTTCGTTCTCCTCCTTCCTTTCTTGGGATAATTTTCTGTAGTCTGTGTTAACTGCTTGTCTTTACTCCCAGCTTCCATGGATATATTTTTCTACTTGAACCTCAAATCAGATGGTATATTCTATTCAAAGCATTGCTTATTGTACCTTCTCCTCGATGGAATTGATAAAATTAGAATTTTAATCAAATTTTTGTTGTAGGATTTTAGATGGTCAAGGTAAAATTCATTATATTTGTAAGTAGGAAATTGAGAGGAAGGATATGAGGAATCAAACTAACTGGGTCAGTTTAAAAGAAGGGGTGAAGAAAAATGAATTGACAGTATCAACCAGATCTAGAGGCATTTTTTGTGTTTACTTAAGCATGAATGAACCCAACAATCAGTGTATTGTCTGTCACGTGTGATTGAGTAAGGCTTCACACTGAAATAATAATTTCTTATTGTTAACTCGCTTATTTGGGAGTAGAGTCCATAGACAACATGTTAGCTAAACTAAAGAGGAAAGTGATGAAAGGTCCTGCACATGGATGAGAACTAGATGTAAAATAAGAAATGATGGAAATCACGATTACTATAATCATCTGACAATACTAGATGGAAAACTAAATTGTACTAAAATAATAATAAATCTGCAGTGATGTCCTTCTGTCTTATTTACGTGGATTTCTTTTCATCCTTCAGAAAACCCCTGCCAGATCAAAAGTCAGAACTTCCTTGCTGTGCTCTGCCTGACAGTAAGATGAGCAACCGCCTTATTGTTGTATGTTATTGTTAGACTTCATCTAGCATCTATTATTGTCCATACTTCAATTTCTCTTTTTGGTCGACAAGATCACAGTCTACATGGGTTTTGGTCTTTGGGGATACTCCATGTATTTGTTTTTGCTTTGTGGAAAATCTGAATCTCAAAAGTAACGAGTTTGTCATTACCCCTATGGAACTCAACCCCATGAGAGCCCCTGCAATGGATGGAGTCAGCATGGTCCCATTTACGGGAAATAACAATCCAGCTGCAATTGGAATTCCAACCTGTATAAAGATAAAATTGTCATTACGCCAAAACAGTTGATTTGAAAGCCAATCAAATGGTAGTTTTCCATGGATTCATCACTTTATGTCAAAAATGACACGAGATAGAAATATCAGTCCTCAACATTCTTTTTGGCCATACTAGTGCGAAACTTACAGTTGCACATTGGTATGACAGAAATGAAATGTCAGAAGTGACCCAAATCTCTCCGTTTGATAAGAACTAGGGTTCTTATGCAGGAAAAAAATAAAATAGAGAATAAGCAAAAGAGACGATTACTTCAAGGGAATCTAAACCTCCAAAAAACTTAAATTAGTAATTTTATTGTTTGACAAAAAGGCCATACGTCATCTATAATATATAGGATTTCAATACTTGCTAATCAAGACAAATAATTAATAGGATTGCCCTAAATTAACCTAATTAATACTAATTAAACCAATTACAAAATCGACACTATAATTATAGAAAAACAGCAATAAACAGTCAAATAAAGTAAGGCAACAAATAAGCAAAATAATTAACATAATAAAATGTGGATCGTATAATTCTCGCCTCCTTCAAAATAGCCTTGTCCGTAAGACTGTGCTGCCATAAATGCAGGAAACTTCTTCAAGGAATGAAAGGGCTCCAAGTTGAATTTTCAGTTGTCAAGTTAGCCCACTGGACAAAGACTTTTACAACAACTCTATTATTACACTTCATCATGCGACGATCTAGGATAGCTTCAGGATGTACACAAATCTCCCTCATGGATATAATATTTGGCAAATGACTTTACACAATAACATTATCCCCTAATTTCTTCTTGAAGCAAGACACATGAAAAACATAGTGTATGTTAGAACTTACTGACAAGTCTAAGCGATAAGCAACATGACCAATGAGCTCCAATACTTTGAATGGACCAAAAAAGTAAGGGGAAAGTTTCATGGATGGGAACATAACTACATAAACTTGTTTATAAGGTTGGAGCCAAAGATAAACCTAGTCCCCAACCAAAAATTCTCATTTAGTGCAATGTTTGTCTACTTGATGTTTCATTTGATATTGTGTTGTCACTAAATTCTATTTTAGAAACTATGACTCCTTATCTCTATCATATAACTCTTTATCCACCTGATCAACTTTAGGGCTCGTTTGGAGCATAAGATAAAGAAGATAGGATAGGATAACTTATCCTATCCTACTGCTATTTGATGTTTGGTGAGCAATGGGATATGATAACACTATCATCCTCGTTATCCTATCCTCCCCCTTTAGCTAAAATTTCTATCATGAGGCACCTGCTGGGTTAGAGATCGGATACATATTTTTCGCCAAAGACCCCCAAAATCGCCTCTCCCTCTTCCAGCTCCCTCCCCCGAAATCGCTTCATCGATTCACACCTGTATCGATTCAAATATTTGGGTATTGATTTACGTCTCTAGATTTCTGCCTCTATCTAATTTCTGTCTGCATCTAATTTACCTTTGCCTGTGCATTGATTCACCCCTCCATTTGATTTGCTTGTATCTGATTTACTGCCTCCTCCATACAAAACACGAGAAGAGGAAGCCATGAAGAAATACCATCAACGGCAACCATAGAAAGAGCTTGAAGAATTTGGGAATCTCCCTCACATTCACGCCCAGCTGGAGAATTACTAATTTCTCCTTCTCTTTTTCTGAGAATTTTTCCCTTTAGGTTTGCTCTGTAGAGGTTATGCTCTTCGCATACCAACTCACAAGAAAGTAAACCAATCACCAACGTTGTGAGAGGTTCTTTTCCTTCGATTTTGATTTTCACAAACAAGTCAAATACATTCTTCTCCCTCTAATTCCTTATTCATAATGGGTAATGCGTTTAAATTCTTAAGATCCTATTTGAAAGCATGATAGATTGAGATAGCCCGAGGTTAGGAAATTTTGAGACCGAGAGCATGAATTTCTGATTGTTTTTGGTTTTTACTTTAGCTGTACATCTTAGGTTCTTGATTGTATTGCTCTTCGTAGGTCACCTATTTTGATAACATGTTTGGTTCAAAAGTTTAGTTTGAGTATGGCTTTGCTGACCAATGGTAGCATGGTTCTATTCTAATTCTCTTCCTCAATGGTAATTTACTAGTTCGATTCCATATATGGTGGTGTATTTGGTTCGAATTTTATGGACCTACCAAGATGATCCCTCCATTATGCATAGCTCCAGCAATCTGCAAATTTTGTCAATATTCTAGGGAAGTCGGTCTTGCACCATAAAAATTATGCACTCGTGACATGTATAAGAATGTTTTGTATATTGAGAACAGTTTGTGATATTCTTAAACTTCTGGTTTAGATAAAAAAAAAGAAGACAACTTCATTGACTTCATATGGTGTTTATGCCGGCAAAATGGTACTATTACGTACTTCTAGCATTGGTTGATGTTGAGGCAAATTTCCTTGGTAAGTGTGTTATGAATGTAGAGATAAAAAATTATAGAGGGACCACTAATAAATATTTTTATATACAAGCTGCTCAAGCACAGTAGCTTAGATTTGGTTATGAAGCAATAACTCACATTTAATATTCCCAAATCTAAATTACTCTAGCTCAACTTCTAATCTTTTCTTTCTACTGAGTTGATTGTTGGTAATATTATTTTTGATGATTACAATCTATTTTGCATCTAATGTACAGTTGTGAAGGCATACCAATACACATCCCTAACAAGTGTGATGCTACTAGATTGTTGGTCCATTCCTTCTGTCATGCTTCTTACATGGATTTTCTTGAAAACAAAATATAGATTAAAAAATATAACAGGGGTAATTGTTTGTGTAGCTGGCCTTGTCCTGGTTGTGTTTTCAGATGTTCGTGCCGGTGATCATGCTGGTAAGTGGCTTTTTTGTAGCTGATATTAAACCTATATCTTATGTGCTATACATAAACACAGAGAGGTGTTTGATGCTTTTGTTATTTTAAATTGTTTACCTAAATAAGTAATTTTGATCTTATCATCAGTTACTTACATCTTTCCATTTACAGTAGTTCTTTAATGTTATATGCACATATCATAGGTGGGAGCAATCCTCGTAAAGGGGACATTCTAGTCATTGCTGGTGCTACCTTGTATGCTATCAGCAATGTCAGTGAGGTAAGCCAATTGCACTTTGTTCTGCTTTTATGTATTTTGCAAAACTTATTCCATTAACAACATGGCACACTAACATGTATAATCATTGCCATATAGAGTAGTACTTTTAGCCAATGCAATTGTCGAGCCTTCATGTCTTTCGAAATGAAAATCGTGGGTGAGTTTTTCACTATTCGATTCCTACTGAATCTGGAATATTTTCATTCCTATAGATCTGTTGTTTGCTCACTGTTTTACTTCCATTTCATCTCTTCTGCAGTCCTTTGTTTGATTTTCTATAGTACTTCCTGCTCTGGTCTTCCAGAAGTCTTTGTATATAATCTTTTTCTCTTTTCTATTTTAAGTGCTTCTCAGTGTGAATGTAAAGACAGAATTTTTCTACTTTTTTTGTGTGCGTGTTTCCACCTTTGTTTGAAACATGTGTCCAATTCCCCACTTAGCTTGCGTGTGTTCATACTATTGCTCAGCTTAAACTTAGTGGAAGTGCTTGCAGAGCTATCTTGTCATGTAACTTGGCTCTTCATTTGACATTGTTTCTTATCATGTTCTGAATGACTGAGATAAAAAATGCACAAACCACTGTCATGGTGGTGTCTGTTAGTGGTGAATTTAAGAGCTGTCACATACATTCCTTGTGCATTTTTATTCTCACTTGAAAGATCGGAGTAGAATAACTTTGTGAATAATGTCGTTCAAATTATCATTATTTCATTCTCATTGCAGGAGTTTCTAGTAAAAAATGCTGATAGAGTTGAGCTCTTGGTGATGTTGGATATCTTTGGTGGCATTGTCAGTGCTGTTCAACTGTAGTTGTTGGAGCTTTAGTGGGGTCCCTTTCTTTAGCGAGACATATAATGATGATCGGAGATGAACCAACCACTTACAGTGGTGCACTCCTGGTCGCTCTCCTCTCTGGCTTGTTGCAACTTCCTCTGTAGTTAAGACTTTCTAGAATCAATATATGAACAATTTTTTGTGATGGAATATATAAGTACACTATGTTTGTTGCCTCTCCTAGGAGTTTTGTTTCACATTGTATCAGCGCCGATGAGGAGCTCTACATGAGATTAAAATTGCTTGTAACTCTGGGCTTGAAGCTAGATTTTTGAAATGAGAATGCAGTCTTTTATTTATGTGTATTATATAGTTTTACTCTTAGTTTTGATATATTTAAAATTAACTAATAATTAGTAATAATGTCAAACATATATTATAATGGTATATTGATATATTTTAAGTACTAAAATATTACTTCATATATTAATTAATATATTGAATTTTCTTAATTAATTTTTTGAGAGAAATTATAGTAATTTTCAAAGCAATTTAGTAATTTGAGTAATCAGTATGACACTTTTAATTTGAGCAATTGTGAAGAATTTATGTTCTTTTAAAATAATTAAATGATAAAAAAAGAAAAAAAAAGTTTCTTGGCAAGCAGATAGAAGAATGAATAAAAAATAAAAACAAATAAATTCTCACTAATGTTATGAATATTATTTTGTTAATTATATATATATATATATATATATATATATATATTAATTTAAAATTTATATTAAAATATAAAGTAATTAAAAAAATTGTATTAAAATTGATTTTAAATAAGTATATATGCACTTTTATTATAAGGGTAATTTTGTTATTTTATAATATTCTTATCCTATCCTATCATTATCTGATTTACTCCAAACACAGAATATGATAGCATAATGCATATCCTGTTGCATATCAAACACAGGATAGGATATAAGAGCTATCAGATCCATATCCTATTTTACTGTTATCTTATGTGCTATCCTATCCTATCATATCATATCTATCATATCATATCATGCTCTCCAAACGAATCATTAGAAGAACCAGTAGTATACCTTGTTAAAATAGGTGGCGCACAGCCATACACTACCTCGAAAGCAGTCATTCTTGTGGAAGAATGATAGGTGGTATTGTACCACCATTTAGCTCATGAAAGATAATGCACCCAATCCCTTGGTTTATCACTTGCAAAATAGCAAAGATCATTCTCCAAACATTTATTAACCACCTTCGTCTAGTTGTCTATTTGTGGGCAGTAGAAAGTGCTCATATTCAAACCCTAAACCCTAAACCCTGCAAACAAAATTTTTTTTTTCAAAAATTGCAAGTAAAAACTTTATCACAATCACACATAATTGATTGGGGGACACTATGGAGTTTAACTGCATTCTCAACAAAATATTGTGCAACAATCGCAACTTAGAGCACAAAAATGTGCATAGTTAGTTAGACAGTCGACAACCACAAGGTTTGTTGTCTTTTCCTGTGATGAGGGCAGCCCTTCCACAAAATCTATGAAAATGTCAGTCCAAACTTCTTCAAATGCAACTAAAGGTTAAAGAAAGTGCGAGCTAGCAACTGCTTTCACTTTGTGTCTCTCGCAAACATTACACTTCATAACAAATTGCTTAATATCGGACTTCATCTTTTTCTAATAAAACTCTAGGATATGCGCTTGTAAGTACGGAGAAAGCTAGAATGACCCGCCATAAGAGATGCACGAAACTCTTTTAATATTATGCCTTTGTAAGCCAAAGTGAAAGCTAACACCATTATGTTTTTGTAGCATAAATTATGGGAGTCTCAAGAATAATAAGATATTGAAGTAGAATCTACTTGTAGCTTGGTAATAATTTTTTGAGTCTCTGGATTATGCATGTAGAAATCAAAATAGCTACAATTTCAGCATGTTCAATGATGTGAGAAAGTGCATTTGCCACCACATTATCAGCACCCTTTTTGTAAATTTCATAATCATACTCCAATAATTTAGTTACCTACTTCTGTTGCTCTAAGGAAGAAATTCTATGCTCCAAAAAATATTTCAAACTCTCGTGGTTAGTGCGAATTTGAAAGTGCCATTCCATCAAGTATGGCTGCAATTTAGTAAATGCATGGATAATGGCTAACACCTCCTTATCATAATCAGATATGCTAACGTGAGTTTTAGACAAGGCTTTACTAGTAAAAGCAAGAGGGCGACTTTCTTGCATGAGCACTATCCCAATTCCAACTTCAGAAGTGTCTGATTCAATGATAAATATCTTGTTGAAATTTGACAAAGCAAGAGCTAATGTAGTTGACATAGCATGTTTAAGTGCAAAGAAAACTTTATCAATTTCTTCACTCCATTGAAAGGCATTCTTCTTCAACAAGGATGTTAAGAGTGCATTGATTTTTTCATAATCTCGAATAAATTTTCGATAATAACCAATTAACCCTAAAAATCCTTGCAATGCCTTTACTATTTTGGGAGTGGGCCATTCCATCATAACTTAAATTTTATAGGGATCAACAGCAACTTGGATCCTTGGAAAGGATATGGTCTAAATATTCCACCGTTGATATAGCAAAGCCACATTTAGATATTTTTACAAATAAATAATGCTCTCACAAAAGGGTGAGAATAATTCGCAAATGGGCCATATGATCTTCAAATGATGAGTTATAAATAAAAATATCATCAAAAAATATAAATACAAACTTACGTAGATAAGGCCAAAAAATGTCATTCATCAAATTTTGAAAGGTAGACAGTAGATTGGTCAACCTAAAGGACATAAGCAAAAAATTCATAATACCCATCATGTGTTCTGAAAGTTGTTTCTTGTATATCAGTCTCATGTACCCTTATTTGATGATAACTGAAATACAAATCTAACTTGGTGAATTTTTTGGTACCACCCAATTCATCTAATAACTCATCCACCATAGGAATTGTATATTTGTCTTCCATCCTAACTCGATTAAGAGCTCGATAATCCACATACATCTGCAAGGACCATATTTCTTCCTTACTAGTAAGATTGGGAAAAAATAAGGGCTAACATTAGGTTGAATGATAATAGCTTGAAGCATTTCTTGAACTATTTGTTTAATTTCTATTTTTTGAAATAAGAATATTGATAAGGATGAACATTTACTGGTGTGCTTCCTAGTATTAAATTGATTATGTGATTATGAGATCGCTGCGATGGTAACCCCTGCGGCTCAACAAATATATCAAAAAATTCATCAAGAAAAGAATTAAGCACATTGTTATATGTGGGAGTAAGATAACTCCTACCAATACTGTAGACTTGCAACATATAACAATTCCGCTCTTTTTTTAAGATTTTCTCCATGCAATGGCTAGTGACTATAACCATATTACCACAATGCTTTCCTTTAAGGGTCACTCTCTTTGCCTCCACCATAAATCTCATAATCAATCGAGAAAAATTCTAAGATATATCACCAAGCTTATGTAGCCATTCAATGCTTAAGAAAACCTCATAATCGTCTAATGACAACAAGAAGAGATTAATAAATAATTCATGTTCCTACATGGTCAGTGTAACCTTGGAGCATTTACCTGTATAGGTTCAAGTTCTTCCATCAGCAACTTTTACATCAAAATTATCACATGGCTCTATAGGAAAAGCAAGTCGCTTGACAAGTTGAACATCTATAAAATTATTAGTACTCCCAGTATAAATCAAAACAGTAACAAATAATTGTTTTAAAAATCCATCAATTCTCGTTGTATGAGAATTAGCATAACCAGCAAGAACATGAACATAAAATGTAACATGATCAATAATGGCATCAGTTTACATGCCTTCTTTCTCTGGATCCAAGCTGAGGTCATATTCTTGTGCCATTGTTCACAGGTTCGATCATTAACAGCTTCCCTTATTTACAATGATGTTGTCTACACCATTTCTCATCACAATGCTAGCATAATACCTTTGCAGTTCTTTCTTTTAATTCTTCCTGGGTGAGATGTCTAGCAATAGGATTCCATGTAAAAGATGCTGAAATAGTAGTGTTGTTAACTAATTGTTTACCATGCATCTTATTCATGCGACAACCCTCTTCATTAAGCTTTTCTTCCTGTAGTTGTGCCAAAGAAATTGCAGCAATCATAGTTTGAGGTTTACTAACTTTAACCTCACGCCAAATTTCATGTCGTAGTCCTTCTATAAATGTTCCTACCAACTGATTTTCACTCCAATCTCGTGCACGACTTGAGGTTTACTAGGTTTAACCTCACACCAAATTTCAAGTCGTAGTCCTTCTATGAATGTTCCTATAAAATGTTTCTCACTCCAATCTCGTGCATAATTCAACAGTCATTCAAGTCAACTTTGGTATTCTAGAAAGGTGATGTCTTACTAATTTTCGCAAGCTCCCCGTCAACATTCTCATATGAGTAATCCATCAACAAAATCATTCCATGTGAGTGCTCCATGGCACGATTCAAACCAGTCATACCACTGAATTGCATCACCGTCAAAGTTAATAGCAACAATTTCAACTTTTGAAGCTTCTGGTGTGTAGTGAAAGGGAAAAAAAAATTAGTTCTAGAAATCCAACCTGTTGGGTTTCCCCCCCTTCCCAATGTGGAAAAAGCTTACCCCACATTGACCTCCACCATGAACTTTCGAACGACCCTTTGTAGTAGAATTAGAAGACTCCCGCATGATTTGACTCTTAAAAGCCTTAAAGTCTTCAATCATCTTGTTGAACTTTGCTTCAAGGTGAGCCTCAATCTATGATTCAATATATTTTTCTGAAGCCTTAGCGTTTGACTGCAAATTAGTTACTACCTATAAGGCATGGACATGATTGCGGAACACGACACGAGACACGTTAATTTTTAAAAAATACAGGATATGACACGTTGAGGACACGTGAATTAAAAAAACAAAAATTATATATATATATATATATATATATATATATATATCATAAAATGAGTTATAATTCACAATACAATTTAATCTCAAAAAATTATCATAAATTTACAACACAATCAATATTCATTCTTCTTCAATGCCTTCTTGATCACCGCCATTATTTTTATCCCTTCATCTGTGAAAAAAAAACTTTTTAATTCCGGTTCATCCAAAAATAGATTTACAATTGATAAAACTCTAACATCTTATAACACATCATCAAAACAATCTCCTCCAATATCCCACATCTTGGTATCACTTTGCATATATCGTGGGCTTCTCCATGACAAAAGTCAAATATTGTTATGAACAAACACTAAATCTTAGGTACGTTTTGGTGTCAATTTGTTCCTTTTAAATGAGTGAATGAATGAGTATGTGCTCCAATTTCTCCCATAACAAGAAGAGGAAGATGGTTGCCCAATAAGTTTAAAAGCAAAACTTTGGAGAAATAGGATGGAGTGACCATGAATTGCCCACAAAAAATGTGGCTCTGGCTCCATATCCTCTTTTTGAACAATAGAGTCTGATTCAGCAGAATCTTCTAAACAAATGGAGAATTTCACATATTCTACATAAACCTTCTTCAAGTCTTCGAGATCTTAAAAAATTATCTTCAAACACTTCATTCTCTCTCTTGTTATCTCTCTATCTTTGAGCGGAGGGACTCTATTAGAAATTTCATTCAACCAAGAGTGACTATAATATTTATAAAGAGAATTGAAATAATATATTATTATCATTTAATATAATGAAGTTAAAAAATACAACTTAACAAAAAATAAGAATAAGAATACCTAAGGTTCAAAGAATGTACTAGTTAATGAAGAGGTGTGTTGCTTTTAGTCCACCTTTGCACCAATATATCATACACCACATTAAAGAAGGTCGACTCTTCAGAATCAAACTTGTCTTCATGGCGAAATATTGCCTTCTTCACTTGCTCATTCATACTATCCCATCCTTCATATATTTTGTGAAGACTAGGCTTATCGATGTCTACTATTCTCAACATATCATAAATTGGAGGGGTGAAAGAAAGAATAAAATCAATTTTGTCCCACCACACATCATTAAAAATTTTATCCTTTACAAATTGAACTTTTTCCACATCTATCTATATAAAGATTCCATTTATCATTAATCACCATTGATTGCAAGTAATGTTTTACAAGTTTAAATCTCTTCAACATAATAATAATTGAAGCAAATCTAGTATCCGCAATGGCAAACAATTTTAAAGGAACAAACTCATTAAAGATAGCCAATCTCATATTATGATTCATAATGAAATTCTTTATCATTATAGTATCATCAGTTATTTCCCTTATTCGAACAAACTCATTAAAAACAACTTCATTAACTTTCTTATTTTTTACATTGCAAATGTTCTTCAAAGTTAAATTTAATGTATGGACCACACAAAGAGTTTAAAAGATATGAGCATACTCAACCTCTATAAGAACCCCTACAGCTTTACAAACTGAAGCATTATCAATGATGACTTAAATCACATTCTCCACTCTCACTTCTCTAATTATATTGATAATGACATTTGCTATGAACTCTTTATCTTTGTACTCACCTTCACAATTATTGGCTTTTATGAATATGGAGCCACTTTCTGTCACCGCCATAAAATTAATAAGAGGTCGTCTTTGTGGATCCGACCATCCATCACAAACAATAGTGATACCCTTATCCTTCTATGTTGTTTTTATAAGTTGCAACATCCTCTCAATATGTTCCTTTTCTTGTTATAACAAAGAATTCCACAATAAATTGTAGCTTGGAGGTATGAAGCCAGCTAAATTATGATTGCAAGCATAAGTAAAAAAACTCGCATAATACAGATTTCTAGCAAGATGGAATGGTAGGCCCCCTTAATAGAATATCCTAACAATATAAGCTCTTAATTCATTTTTTTTGCTATGATATGCCTTCTCAAGAGAGCTTTCCTCTACGCCCTTTCTTCTCTTGGTTCCAACTCCCAAACTCCCAACTCTAAATGAATGAAATGAAGAACTAGTGTTACTAGATAAGTCAATTTTTGATACATCACTAGATGGTGGCAATGAAATTTTATTTGCATGGATGCTAACTTTCTTTCACAAGTATCATCTTCTAATTTTTTTCATGTCAACAAGATCTTTATTAAAAATTTTATTGCATGTCCCTATACCAAGCCCTCTTAACTTTAATAAATGAGCCCTAACTCTAGAATATGTCCCTTTATAATTATTTCCACAATAGTTGCATGTAAAAAGAACATTTCCTCCACCCTTTACTTTTTTTTCTCCTTTTGTAACAAACCTCCACAAAAGTTTGTAATTATCTTTTTGCACATTATCTTTACCACGATTTATATTACCAAAACTAAAACTTTAAGACATTCTAAATAAAATAAAATAAAAATAAAATTAGAAATCATATAATTTGGACCCCTGTTTACTGTGTCTATTCTCTAATGCCTATTGTGTTTTTTCCATTTCTCAGCCTATCACAGAAGCAAATCACAAAAGCCACAATTAATCACTCATAAAAAGCTGGAAAAAGAAAGCCCTCAAAGCAGCAAGTGAATGAACTATCATTATTTCTCCAAGAAACTAAGAACATAATATGAAGCACGGTACAGAGCAGCAAGCATGAACAAAATTAAGGCACGGTACAGAGCATTGAATGAACAGGCTAATACATTTTATTCTTCTATCAGGCTATCACAAATCCAAGTGAATGGCTTGTGATTCTACTATGGCAGAAATTGAAAAACATGGGCTATAGAGCAAAACCAAGGCAAGACAAGCAAGCATGGAACAATAGAGATAAGAGATAAATACCTGAGAGCTGCACTACACGGGAATGGAGCAAAATCCGACTTGCGAAAATGGAACAAACCGAAGAGAACGAGACACGATGATGGAGACAAAGAATGGAACAGCAAACAGTCAAACAACAAACACGAACGAGGCACAGTGAGCAGCGATGTTTCGAATAGCAACAAAGGCAGAGACGCGAAAACGTGAGAGAAGAGATCCGGTATTGGATATTAGGGCTCAATTGAGAAGGCTGGGTGACAGGTGGGCTTTGGTCCGTGAAAACTGAAGGGTTGGCCTTTTTTGTGCCACAGACGTGTCAGACATGTCCAAAAATATGTTTGATACGTGGCCCAATTTTTTTTTTCAAAATCTGGACAAGGGACACGTTTCCGGGGCATGTCCGTGTCCGTTGAATGTCCGACACTCCACGACACCCCAAACGAAGTGTACGTGCTTAGGTTACTACACAATTCTTCTTCTATAGTTGTGTTAATGGCATCCAAGGATCACTACTCTAATACCAGATGATAAGAACCTAAGATTCTTATGCAAAAAAAATAAGAAAATAGAGAATAAGCAAAAAAGACGATCACTTCGAGGGGATCTAAACCTCCAAAAAGCCTTCGGTTAGTAATTTTATTGCTTGACAAAAAGGCGAAGGCATCTATAATATATAGGACTCCAATGCTTGCAAGTCAAGACAGACAATTAATAGGATTACCTAAATTAAGTTAATCGATACTAATCAGATCAATTACAAAGTCAACACCATAATTATAGAAAAAGCAACAATAAACAGGTAAATAAAGGTAACAAAGCAAAATAATTTAGATAATAAGATGTGGGTTGTATCACAATTCCCAACAAAATCATAACCATGTGGGCACAAAACTGCTAAAAGAAGTGCATGAGGGGAAATCATGCAAGGTTTAGTAATCAGTAGCTAAGTTATGTCTGATATGCCTTAGTAAAAAAAAAGGGCGGCCCAATGCACGAGGCTCCCACCTAGTGGGGTCTGGGGAGGGGAAGATGTACGCAGCCTTACCCCCGCAAGCGGAGAGGCTGTTTTCAAGAATCGAACCCGTGACCTCCAAGTCACAAGGCAGCAACCTTACCGTTGCGCCAAGGCTCACCCTCTCCTGATATGCCTTAGTAATATACTAATATTGACATCTAGTATCCAAAGTAAAAGAAAGTTCAAGATCCATAAAACAAAGTAAAAGATTAAACCATAGAAGCTATAATAGCCATACATAGAAGAATGAAAAAAGCAGATGTTTCCCACCGTACTTCAGAGGCTTATGCTGTTAGGTGAAAACCCAAGAATGATTTTATTAACATCATTTACACCCACAGAAAGACAGTAAGCTTTCCTTTGTACAGTTTGTAGCCCCTTCCATAGAAGCTATAATACTCATACATAGAAGAATGAAAAAAGCAGATGTTTCCTACTGTCAAGGACTACTTCAAAGGCTTATGCTGTTAGGTGAAAACCCAAGAATGATTTTATTAACATCATTTGCACCCACAGAAAGACAGAGAGCTCTCCTTTGTACAGTTTGTAGTCCCTTGGTATTCTTTATTTTGTGTGTTTGTGTGTGGGTGTTTGTCTCTCTCTCTTTATACACACATACACTTGCTATTCATCAAAAAGGAGAAGAAAAATAACATGACAATCGCAAATGTTTTTCTACCAGAAATATCAAGCTGAAAAAGCATACATGTTTGTATAATTTTCTGCTGTATGCACACAGAAATTTGCAATGGACAGGACCAAGCAGCAAAAAGTAACAAGTGATGACCACTAACGACACTTCTTTGTTAGCAGTTAACTTGTGCTATTGGATTATAATTTTTAAGGATGTTATAAAGTCAAATAAATTCAATTAGTTTAAACAATATATTTCACATTTTGAGATGGAGTCTTATTCCTTGTCTTGAAGGGCTCTTTCCACCAATCAACATACTAGGAACAGATGAAATCATTTTTAAAGTTTCAAAAGTTATTTTATGTAAAACGAACAAAACCTTAATTCAATTTGTTTAAGAAAAGTTAACCCAATATTACTGCTTCCTTTTATTCATCCTCTAAAAGGTAACAAAGTAAGGAAATGGAAAATTCTTAGTAATATACACCATCCTCATCATTCCTATAACCATGCTGATCAATCTAAGTTTTGAGTGCAGAAGAACTTACAATGTTGTATAGGAAAGCCCACCCGAGATTTTGTTTCACAGTCTTCATGGTTAGCCTGCTAAGATCCAAAGCATCAAGCAGCTGCATAGATATAAATATGTTAGGTGCCTAATATACATTCCATTATCTGAATCAATATTTAAAAATAAAATAAAAAGGTGTCATTCTGATTCTATATCATAATATCCTAACAAACATATATTTGATTTCCCAGTAGTTGACGACCAGGGCCTATGCATTAATACACTACTGAAGTAAACACATTTTGTTTATACATTTCATGTAAATACTTCGAAGTTTGAACCCTCTCTTGAGTTATATAAGCAGGGTTTTATCTTATCCCTACTCTCCCACACCATTTCTCTAAGTCCTTGCTTCCATTGTTTGAACAAACATTGTAGTAGTTTTAAGATTCACATCACCAATAAGACATCTACTCGGAAAATAGATAAGTGAAAAATAACAGTGGCTCTGAGTCCTACATAATATGTAAATGAAGTACTAAAAAAATATACAAGTTGCTAGTTAGACTCTTCAAAGTCATTATAAACTATAAGTTGAGGGGTGATTGTCAAAGAAACCATTAGCAAGGCAGCTTCCAGGTACAAAAAGTAATTGGTTAGTATAAAGTGGACTGGGAATATAGGGAGATAGAATGCTAAAGAATATCAAGGGTGAATGTATATATAACACTCTGCAATTATATGCATGGAAGGCATATAGACATGTATAGAAGATTGCTAAACCACAAATAGAAGAGACCAAACAAAAAAAATTAATACAGATGACCAAAGGTGACATAGAAATGTGTGCCTGGTGCCTTGTGTCTTATGTCTTAACAAAAAGACATGTATAGGCCACATGATAAATTGCTGTCTTCTACCACGAGAGATTTGCTAAACACTACAGCTGTTCTCTTAAATTTAATGTTCAACAGATTGTAATCACATAAATATAATAAAACCTTGCAATTTCCAAGAAATACAAGAAAGTTTTAATCGAAAGAGAAGAAAAAGAAAAAGGCAAATACAGATTACCTGGGAAAGCCTGTTGCCCATCAGTACAACAGAAGACACCTCACTAGCAGCTCCTACACCTCCACCTAATGCAATACCAATATGTGACGCAGCCAAGGCAGCTGCATCATTGATTCCATCACCAACCATAGCTACAACTTTCTGATCTATCTGGAGTTCATTTATAAACTTCTTTTTTTCATCTGGTTTCACTCCAGATAGCACCTACAATTCGCAACTTGTGACATCCAGTTATCCAATAACATAAAATCATGTCCTAAAAAAAATATTGACCAGCAAATTATTGATTATTTTTGGTACATCAGGAATCAAACCTAAGAAAACTAACCAAAACCTCCAACTCAATGCATCTGTAACTAAAAAGAAAAAGAAAGAACAGAAATAAATAAATAAATTAGCTTCAGTTTTCATGCTTGTCAGAACCCCCTTGAAAGTGTTCATTATGATTTATGAATCTTTTAATCATAAGTATGTCAAATCCAAGTAATGGGGATTGAATTGGGACTCTGTTTTATCTATAATAGAAGGCAAACTGGTTTTGCTAACAGATGATGTGGCAGTTTGTGAAGCTGCCACGTCATCTGCCCTTTTTGACTTATCAACAGTCGTCTGAAGATATTGAGCATGGTACCAAAATCTCAACCTTACAAATGCACTAATTCATATAAAGAATATGTGGAGGTTTGTTTAAAAGCTTTTACCTTCTCTTTAGGAATTCCAACAACAGATGCAACATACTCAGCGGTACTCCTTTTGTCTCCAGAGAGCATGTATACGCCAATTCCTTGGTTAGACAATGCTTCAACTACTTGTCTTGCATCTTCCCTTATCTGGTCTTCAATATAAATAAGGCCAGATAGAGTATCATTAATTCCAACATAGACAACAGACTGGTTTTTATACTCCTCCACTTCTTGATTAATATTTTTGTTAACTCCCTGCCTGCACAAAGGAAACTACCCACTGATGGTTTGAAATTAAAAGAAAGAAGTTCCCAAGAAAATAATATATTATTTTATGTACACAGTAGGATACAACCAAAGCTAGCCTATGTACTAATGGATGAGTCTAACTGCAAAAAAACTCCCTGATTAGGCTGCACTCAGTTGAAAGAAGTACTCTATTCCCATTACAATAAATTAATAAAAATAAAATTAAAGATATAAAACTGAGGAACATCCTATTTTATTTAGTTCAGATCATGTTAGTTCAAAAACTCAGGTACCTGGTGACCCATTCCAAAGTCCCAACAGAAACCTTTTTGTTATCAATGGTTGCTACAGCGCCAGATCCAGGTTCTTCCAGGAATGTTCCATCTGCTACCTGCAAAATTTGCATATAAGCTGAAAGTTGTATATTCTCCAATTTAACAAGAACATTCTGATATAGTTGGAATATATTTTTTTTACAGAAAATGAAATTGTATTAGAAGAAGGGAAAACAGAACAGAAGGTTGGAGGATAAGATATCCTCACACCAGAAAAAAAAAACGATAAAAAAAACCATTACAGAGACAGAAAACAAAATCCCTAAGAATCTAATTAGTGCTAAAGAGCTGTCCAATCTCTTAGCACATCCATAACCGTGACTCCCTTAAATAAATCATGTGCTGAACACCAAAGCCATGTGCACAATTCTGTCCCATAACAGATTTAAAGGTGAAGAAACACCTTTGAAGATGTGGGCATTCCTTTCCAACCACAAAAATCACAAAATCCCATAAACCGCACATTGCTACAAGGTTTTGTTTTCCTTCTTATTACCAAACCCTTGAAACTGACTTTGAAGAGACTAATCCAATGAACATTGATAAACCCAACTCTCACCAAAAATTCCAAAATCTTATTCCACAAGTACCTCACTGCTGACACGTTACTAGCAATATATTCTACTTTACAGTTTATAATACCTGCTATTGAGTCAATCTACCAGTATATAATATTCTACAGGTCAGTCTCCTATAGAAAGAATTTACTTCCTGTAGAAGGGGATAAAAACACAATGCGTTCTATACAATATCTACCCACTGGCAAGTCTTCCACCAAAAAATGGAAGCTCCGGCAAGACAAATAATGGTCTCCATACCAACAGAGGAAGGCCTAAGTAAAGCAACCAGACAAGAAGCACTACAGCTGAAGCAAGACTAGTTCTTCTACACATACACAGTTTTTGCTCTGTAGCAAATAACACAACCAATTAAAATGGAGACTCTGAGGATGTTGGAACTGTATTCTACATGGCTCATAAGTCACTACTGAGCAGTCAGAATGTTTTCTAGACATCATGGTCTAAACGGTAAGTTAACATATGCCACATTATAAACTAGAAGAGAGAAAGAAACCTTGAAGACTCATCCAGGACTAACTCGATATTTCTAGGATTGATCTACAAATGACTCAACAGGCACTAGCTCGAATGAGAACTTCAGAAAATGAATCTTAAGACCAAAATCCCCATGAACCTACCCCCTCTCACATGCTCCTAGGTGCATGCCCCAATATCTTCAGTCCAAGGGTAAAACAAATAGAAAATATCTGCAGTTTGGGGAATATTACTTTTTACCACAGTTGTCTAGAATCTAGATATGCTTCAAGATGCTCCTTTTATCTAGTTCCACCAAATTCTTAGATAGAGATTCCAAGTATAAAGTATTGTTTAGGAAAAATGGCAAGGGAGGTTATATTAGGAAGGCAATAGCTCTCTTCTTTTTAAATTTTTTCCAGGAAAAAAAATGCAAATAACATTTTACACATTTGTGAAGAAGTAATACATAAGCACGGATGCAAGGATCTCCAAAGTAAAAGGTTAAATTTGACAGAAGATAACCTCTGAAGCATTCCCAAAAAGAAAATGGCCAACTAACATATCATCTAGGCCAACTGGTAAACAAGTCTAAGCTGTCTAAAGCCAATAGGAAATTATAATTTGTTGTGATATAAATGAAAAAAATAATCAACTGAATGGATTGTTTATTGCACAGATTTACAGTTCTTATGAATATTTATAGCACATATTTACAGAGGACCAAAGTAAAAAATTATCAAACAATAAACTGAGCACCTCTGTATTATGACAATTAACTGCCTGAGCAGCTTCAACAATTGCTTTCCCAACTGGATGTACCGTATTTGATTCTACTCCAGCAGCTAACCTCAGAACTTCAACATCCGACCAAACATTGTCCACAGTTTGGCTGCATTAAATATGTGGTATGCTATTATATTTAATTGCATAACTACAACAAAAGAAATCATCATATAGTTTTGGAAAATTGATACTACTTATCCCAGAGATATAATTTCTCAGTTTTCTGAATGGCTGGAGTTAGGTTTCACAAAAGACCTTAACATTTCTTTATTCTACTAACAGCTTCTTTCTAATAGATCTCTTTTTAAATAAAAGAGTAAATTTTATTAATAGAAGAGAAGAGTACAAAGGTGGAGGACAATTCTACTTAAAATCTTCTTAATGCAAAATAAAACCTGAATACAGAGAAAGTGAGATTATCATTTAATTGCATGAAAATAGACAGAGAGCAGGACAGAAAGTTGAAGTACTTCATAACATCTTTTCTTTTATGGTAACATGAGAAACTCATATGAAGAAGAGCAGAATTAAATTTACACTTTTTTATAGTAGTGATTACAGATAACTCATAACTCTCTTGACATACTATTGGGATGGGACAAGCTGCCTAAAATAAATAATTTTTATAGGGTTTCAGATTCTCTCAAGTTACGTGTGCCAGAAATATAAGGGAAGGAAAAATCAGAATGGTTAAAAATGCTCATGGTAGCTGATATTCAATAGTCATTCTGATGAAAATTTACTGTACATGATCATTGTGTGCAAATATCATTTCAATCCTCCATCATTTTTCTTCAAGGCAGGGCTTTTCAGGTTGATATAAAATGGAGGGCTTCAAGCCTTCATCAATGTTTATAACTCCATTGCCATATTCTTTTCAATGGTGCATACATTTTGTATTTCCACATTTTGGGCACACAATGCTAACTTGGTTGTACCGTCATGAATTAGTTTTTCTATTGATTAATGTATTATACAGTTATGGTTATACACATAGATAATAAAGAGCTCTGAGGAGTTGAAAAAAAATATAAAGAACAAATTGCAGTGCTATACAGGAATTTTTGGATATGATTTAGGACAATTGCAAAACAAATAAAAAAAATCTAATTGTACGTGCACGAGGTTTACTGAACAGCTAAGTTTTGATGAAAAACCATTATAGTCATATATCAGGCAAACCAATGAAATTAACTAATTTACCTAATCTACATACATATAATTGACTTGCCTATTTGTTATGCATGTCACATACAATTTTGATAGCCCCACTTGGCTACCATTCTTTTAAAAAAAAAAAATTAATCATTATCAATGGATAGAATCTGGTAAGGGTTACTACTTCCCATTCATTATCAACGGTTGAAAATATGGGAAGGGTGTCTCATAATTTTTCATCGCAAAATGTGATTCCATTCTGACAGTAAAATGGATATCTTGTTTAGATGAAAACCTAGTCAAAGTCAATAACTTTAGAATAGAATCTTTCCAAATATATCTATTGTGATAGATGAATTTGTTGTCCCACTCAACCTTGAGTTTTGGTTTCGTCCACATGTATTTGTGACAATCTTTGTCACAACAGGTCTACCAATTGTGAGGGTTCCTGTTTTGTCAAACACAATAGAGTTTACCATCGAAAACTTTTCTAGAACATTTCCGCCTCGCAAAAGTAATCCTCTTGTAGCTCCCAAAGAAGTTCCAACCTTATAAACACACACACAGAATATTGTTACCACAAGGATTGCTTAGTTCAAACACAATGATAACTAAAGGGATGACAAATGGAGTCCTCTGAAGATGTTACCAGCACAGCTGTAGGCGTGGCCAACCCAAGTGCACATGGACAAGCAACAACCTGCATCAAAAAACAAGCATTACTACCAAATTGAATAGACATAAGAACTTTACTGTAAGCAATTTCTGATAAGAAACTGAAGTCCTATAATAGGCTTAACTTCTGTTTTCTTAATATCTTTTCAAAAGGGAAAAAAAAAAGAAATAAGAGCAGCAAGTGGTGAATAAAAAAAAAATTGCTTTCTGAAACAACTCATTTACATAATGAATCAGTTAGCTGGACTACGAGCTACTTTTGAGCCTGTATTAATAGATACTGAAGCAAGTTCCTGTGTCCCCAAGACTACAAGAAATTGAGTTTGTATCAGTGTTTCAAAAACCAGACTGGACTGGCCAGTTGGAGCAAAAGAAAGGAGGAACCTGCCCAGTTGAACCCTTAAATCTATTCTAGCAAAAAAAAAAAAAAGTCAAAAACTGGTGAACCGCACCAATTCAAATGCTTTGCTTTTCCCTTTTTTATTTTCCTGATATTGAAACAATGTTGTCTGGGACTCTAATTAAAAAAATTTTGACTCAAGACATTGTCACTTTTGCCCTTTTCTAATATCAATGAATATTATACTGGTTTTTTTTTTTTTAATAACAACAACTTTGATGTAATGTTAAAGAACCACTCAATCTTAAAGGAGACCAAACAATGGATCCTATGTTTCTAACACAAATATGCCCTCCCCCATTAAAGCGGTTGGGCATGAGGCATGGACAAAGTAAAAGCCCGTTACTACCTTGTGCTAAAATTTAATCCATGTCATAGTTATAGGGAAAAAAGGTTAAACGTTAGTCCAATACCAAATCAGAAAAACCACTCAATCTAAAGGATGAAGACATTATGTCAGAGAAAAAATGGATTTTATATTTTGAAGTTGTAACATGGTATTTTTTTTTTTTTAGATAAAAAACTTGTCACATAGTTTAAAAATAGACAAATATGCAAAAGCTTCCTTATGCCTCAAGGTAGGCCATGGGAATGTAAGGCTCATATACAACTATTGAAAATCATACCAGAACACTGCAAGCAAGTTGCAATGCCAGAGAAACTGCATTGCCTTGGTATAGAGCAGTAGGTAGAATGCGTGTGCCATACAAACTCCAGAATGTAAATGTAGCTGCAGAAATTGCCATTACTCCATAAGTGAAGTGTCCAGCCACCTGGATGCCAAATATATTATTAGTTGAATAAAGTGAAAGCTAAATAAGCGAAAAGGTAATTAGCTAGGAATACATATAACCAGCAAACAAACAAACAATGCACAAATATACATCAATAAACATCAATAGCAACTTCTTAAACAACCAATAGGTTCAAGACACACACACACACACCCATATAATGAAGCAACATATTTCAAAAACCATGTTTTTTTTTCCTTTTTTTTTTCATAAAACAAAATCCATGTTCTTTATTGAGCATGATCTGGATCATCTTTTTTGTTGCTTTAAGAGCTTTCTAAAGTCAATCCCAAAGTATTCTATACTTTAAAACTAATACTTTTTCAAAAAAAGAATAAACAACAAATAATAACAACTAAGCATTTTCTTACTAGGTGGAGTCGGCTATATAGATCAAATGACGCCACAGTGGCCTATTATAAATAAGATAAAAAAATAAATTATTAACTATTAAATCATTTTTAATAGTTTCAACTATTGTTTTCTTTAACCTCCATCTACTTCTAACTATCGGACTATTCTACATCTAATCTATTCTTCTCAATAAGACTTCTGCAGATTTTTTCCACACATGTTCAAATCACCTTAAGCGAGATTTCACCATCTTCTACACAATAGGCGCTACCACAACTTTCTCTCTAATGCACTCATTTCTAATCATATCTCTTTTGGTATGTCCACACATCCAACGCAACATTATCATCTCTACAATATTGATTTTATCTTCATGTTGTTTTTTAATTGCTTAACATTCAGTACCATACAATATAACAAGTCTAATAGTTGTACGGTAGATTTTTTCTTTAACTTTGAGCAACACTTTTCTATCACAAATGACACTCGAAATCTTCCTCCATTTCATCCAATCCCGCTTGAATCCTATAGTTTACATCCTCCTCTAATCGCCGTCATTTTGTATAATGGATCCAAAATATTTAAAATTTATAACTTGTTTTAATATATGGTTTACAAGTTTTACTTCTAAATTTGTATTTGTTCGCCTTTTACTAAAATTACATTCCATATATTCTGTTTTATTTCTATTTATACGAAAATCATATATTTCCAAAGTTTGTCTCCAAGACTCTAATTTCATATTTATTTCCTCTTTCGATTCACCAACTAAAACTATATCATCTGCAAAAATTATACATCGAAACCCTAAATCTTGTATATGCTCAGTAATTGTGTCCAAAATCAAGTTAAAAAAATACGGACTCAAAGAAAACCCTTGATGTAGTCCAATAGTTGTGAAAAAATCTTTTGTATCTCCATTTCGTGTTCACACGCAAATCATGATCCTATCATACATGTTTTTAATTGCTCAAATATACGCAATACGTACTCCTTTCTTCTCTAAAGCCTTCCATAAATCCTCTCTTAACTCTCTGTCATAAGCCTTTTCTAGATCTATAAAAATCATATACAAATCTTTTTGCCTCCTTTGATAACTTTTAATCAATCTCAGTAAATTGTTTCCATAGTTAACCTTCTTGACATGAAACCAAATTGATTCTCTATGACTTGAATCTCTTGTGTTAATCTTTGCTTAATGATCTTCTCCCATAACTTCATAGTGTGGCTCATGAACTTAATCCCTCTATAATTGGTACAATTTTATATGTTCCCTTTATTTTTATAGATAGAAATTAAATTACTTTTCCTCCATTCATTTGACATTTTTTTAGATTTTATTATCAAATTGAACAACTTAGTGAGTTAATTTATACCTTTCCTTCCTAGACTTTTCCATACCTCAATAGGTATATTATCGAATCCTATTGATTTACTATTTTCTATTTTCTTCAAAGCCTTCTCTACTTCAAAATCCTAAATTCTACGATAAAAAATATAATTATGATCCTCCTCTGCAACATTTAATCTGTCAGAATCACATATCAACTCATGACATTCGTTAAAAAACCTTTGAAAGTAACTCTTCCACCATACTTGGATATCTTGCTCCCTTACCAAAATATTACCTTCTTCATTTTTAATACATTTCAATTAATCTAAGTCTCTTGTCTTTCTTTTCCTATCCTTCACAAACCTGTAAATTTTTCTTTCTCCATCCTTAGTTCCTAAAGATTGATATAGTCTCTCAAAAACTTTAGATCTCACTTCACTCACAGCCTTCTTAGCATCTTTCTTAACTACTTTATATTTATTTCAATTTTTATTATCTTTACTTAAGTGACACGCCTTATAACACTCTCTTTTAACCTTAATCTTATCTTGTACCTCTGCATCCCACTACCAAGATTCTTTATCCTTAGGTCCAACTCCTCTTGATTCTCCAAATATCTCTCTTGTTATATTCCTGATCCTTTTGACCATCTCGTCTCACATATCATTTGTATTTCCCTAAACCTCCCAAAACTCATTTTCCTCTACTCTTCTTTGAAAACTCTTTTGTTGTTCTTTTCAATAAAAGAATAAATTTTATAAAAAAAAAACAGGAAAAAGATGACGTAGGAGGATAAGATATCATCTTAAACAAAGAAACTAAAACAAAACAAGACTAAAAGGCTCAAAATTGCAACAAATCTGTCCAGGCATCAGACATGAAAAACTCCCTTGAAAAACCATACATAGAAACCAAAGTGAACTAATAATCACAACCTTAACCCATTCCTGTGATATATGCTTCTTGTGTCGCTCTAGCGTGGAAGTGGTGCCCATATATTTACATTGTCAGGCGGAAATTTTCCAATACAGCACTTTCTCTCATAGTTGTATTTCTTACCTTTTCTCTAATAAAATTTCTTCTTCTATACCAAAAGAAACAAATCAAGAGTCCGAATTCTCCTATCTAGATTGGAGGCAAAATTAGTAGAAGCAAGAAAAAGTAGAAGGGATTTCAATTTATTAACTTATCTATCATTCAAACTCCTGAAAAAATGAAAATTCCAAGAAAAATTAGAACCACAAATACAATAAAATTTTGGATGGATGAATTAAGTTCAGAAGAAAGATGACAGCATGACGAAAAACATCTCATGTTACACAATCTGATATTAAAAAGGTTTCGCGCCAAGGTACTAAATTTCGCTTCGAGGTACCGTTTCGGTGACTCTAAAAACGGAAACATTTCGAAACGTTTCGGAAATTTCGAGGAAACGGAAGATTTTTTAAGAAACGTTTCAAATAATTTTAAATAATATTTTTTTTTAATTTTAAAAGATTTTAACATAATATTAATGATATAGATATATAAAATTATATTAAAATTAATTTGAATTAATGTTTATAATTGAATAGTAAGTAAACATACTACTACAGTAGGGACTTCAACTCAAATCCTAATAGTATTCAACAACAATCTCTCTATTGCATCTATCTCTCCATCTTCTTTTTAACTCTTTCGTAACATTTATATTTAAGTCTCTTTCTCTGTCGACCATAATTCTATCTCTATCTTTAGGTATATTTCTCTCTCTTTGCCTTTCAATATCTCTTTGTATCATTTTTGTAGTTTCCTCTTTAAAATAAAGATAATGAAGGAAAATAATGTCATAAGAATAAAGGGGGAGAGTATGAAGTTAATAAAAGTGTTGTGACTTGTGAGAGAAAATAATTTAGTATTAGATATGATATAATGCTATTTTCATCTACTTTTATATTGTCAATTTTTTTATTTTTCAAATTAATTTAGTACTTTTTCATCGAAACAAGAATATTTCCATTGAAATAATTCGAAACAAGAGTATTTCCATCGAAATTATTCGAAACAAGAGTATTTTCATCGAAATAACTCGAAACAAGAGTATTTCCATTGAAATAACTCGAAACAAGAGTATTTCTATTGAAACAACTCGAAATAAGAGTATTTTCACCAAAATTTCCATTGAAACAAGAGTATTTCCATCGAAATAATTCGAAACAAGAGTATTTCCATCGAAATAATTCGAAACGAGTATTTCCATCGAAATAACTCGAAACAAGAGTATTTCTATCGAAATAACTTGAAACAAGAGTATTTCTATTGAAACAACTCGAAATAAGAGTATTTTTACTAAAATTTTCATTGAAACAAGAGTATTTCTACCGAAACATTTCAAAAAATAGCAATTTTAATTGAAATAGCATAATTCCTTAACAAACACTTTGTTTCGTTTCGATAACTCCGTTTCGCATCGGTGACTCAGGAAACAGAAACGTTTCGGTCGTTTCGATGGAAAAAAAAGGAAATTTAGTTCCTTGTTTCGCGCTTTTAGTCAATTTACCCATCCAAACCAGAAGAGATCATTGATTACAGTTGTAAATCATATTTCACATTCAGAGAACCTAACTCTTGCCAGACTCCTTATTATAGTAACATAAAAAACTCTCCATAGAAGGGATATAAGATTCAATAAATGAACCTTGTCAGCCAAACGCTGTACTGGAGCTTCCCTACTCTGTGCTTCTTCAACCAGACGAAAAATGTCTCCCATAGCAGTCTCACTGCCTGGTCTCTGCACTTCAATTGTAAGAGATCCATTAAGATTTATACTTCCAGCTGCAACCTGACTCTGCACATATATAAAATCCAACACAGTCACAATTAAATTAACTGCAAAGTGCTACTACAGCTACTAAAATGGGATTGGAATGATTAAATGTCCCCACAAAGTAAAGAGTAGCCCATAACTAGTAAAGAAGCACACAAACAAAATATAAAAGCCAAATGTTTTACTATTTTCATTGTTAAAATACACAACAACAACAACAACAACTAAACATTTTGCCACTAGATAGGTATTGTTAAAATACACTGTTCCAATGAAATTAGAAACACTGGTCGCAACATACACCCTTGTTTAAAGGAAACAGAAAGACCTACAAGTAGTATCAGAAGCCACATAATTTTTCATTCAAATGAAAATGTCGAGAAAGAGTGATACCCCAGGTAATTTTGTCACCGGCAGTGGCTCTCCAGTAAAACTTGACTCATCTACAGTGCTTCTACCAGCTCTGACAATTCCATCTGCTGGGATACGATCCTAAACAATAGGAGTATATGGGTTTAAAAAATTCCAAAGGAGCTATGATAAATAATTTATGAATGTCACTTGCCAAAATTCAAGCAGAATGTGGTCAGACCAATATTAGTGAGAGTTTTGCAGCACAAACATGACCATACTTGCTTTTGCTTTTGTAAATTTTGAAAAAGAGTAATAGGAGAGTAGAAGAGAATTGTCATATTTACAAAAGGTAGAAAGGTACATATATATACACATCTGCAGCAATATCGCTAGCAAATCCTGAAAAATAAAATCCCTAAAATCTCGGGATAAAGAGCCCTTGATTAGGATGATATGTATCTCCACAAATCAAGGGCATAACGGATAAAAAAAAACAGAACCTAATCACAACATATAAAACAGGGATCTTGGATGATCCTATCCAGTACATGGATAGGAATAACTACCTGGATTTCTACAGCTTTTAACTCATCTTAGCCTCACTACCATCCACAGGAGTCTATAGATATACAAACTACCTCTACTAATAGTAGTAACTTTTGGATGCAAAGCAGATAAATGGATAGGTACATAATTAAAAAGGATACATTCTCTCAGTCTTTTTTCCCCTTCCCCCTGCTTGTGGACATGAAGTAAACAGCTATTATTTTTAATATTTTATTTGATAATTTTATTACCTCGTAATATGCTATTAACAGTCAGCCTTTATGAAAAAAAAACAATAGTAACTTCTGATACAAATAAGGATAAAAGGGTGAATGAGCTATAAAATGTGGATTTTATATTACTTACTCCAGGTAGCACAAGAATCTGGTCTCCAACGGAAAGACTGTCAGAAGGAACCTCAACACTTGAGCCAAACTCCCTACTGCCATTGCTAACCAGAAGACGAGCTTTTGATGGCAATATACTAAGAAGTCCTGTCATATCACTGGTTGCTTTAATCTTAGCTCTTTGTTCAAGATTCCTTCCTAACAAGACAAATGCGATTAGCATAATTGGTTCTTCAAAGAAAGCCTTCCAGCCCTGCATAAAAAATACCACTTAACACTTCTACACTAATGTTAATTGCTATTGCATGCCAAATTGCATATTTTCAAGGAAACCAATATACTTTCTTGTTTCGGATTGATGTCATATGCAAAGCAGACAATGAGGATCTAACAAACAGTTTTCTGCAACTCTTGTTTACAGAAAAAACCATGAAATCTACAGCTTGTTAGTAAAAAAAAAAATTCTTATAAGAATTATATGACTAGACACTCCATTAGAACATAAAGACATACCTATGAAATTCTTAGAATCCAGTTACAAGACCAAAAATTTTTACTATTCATTAATCAAGTTTCATAAACATATTTGGTCACCAAGCCAAGATATCAAAGATTCAAAACCAAATGCAGCCATCAGCAGAAGTCCTTTTTTAGGTACATAAAAGAGGCCCAACACATTGGAAGGGACAAAACACTCCAAATGAAATCCCCATAGTCTTTTCATCAATGCAGTAGATAAAGAAGCGTACAGCCTAAGTCACATCCACCACTGTAATGTTGAATGAGATCAATAGAATATTTATTAACCATGCATTGTTATATGTATGAGTAGTGATAAAAGAAAATCGGAATCCAGAACAACTATTAGACCCAAAACAGTAAAAAGAATCATAAGAGGATTTAAATATTCTAATCTGAATTGGTGAGGTAATCTCAAGCACTATAGCTACTGTAAAAATTACTAAATAGACAGACAAAGTGGCCAACAAAAAACATAGATATGTTGCTGATGAAGGACCTAAACAACTACCATAGCAGACATTGCAGATGATACTTCTAGAACTCAAATGTAGATTATGTAGATGAAAGTTAAAAAGGCAAGCCCACTGTTGCACCAAGAGTAGCATTACAGCATACATTGAGAATTTGATATTTTTTTATTTTTATAAAGGAATTTGGGTTACTAAATAATATATAGCCATAGAAACTAAATGCATTCAAAATTACAGGTTGATGATAAGAAACTTTATCACAAGGTCCTTTACCAATTTTGGCAGCAAGGCAGCAAATGAACTGACAGTAAATGATGATAAAGCCCCAAGACCAACTAAGGTGTTCATGTTTGGTGCCCCTTTGAAAAGGCTTTTTATGCCATCAAGAATAAGTTGGCGCCCAGGACCAAGCAATGTAAACAAAGACAGGGATAAATGAAACCCAGTGGAATGAAATGCGTGAGTCCATGGTGCCTTCGCTCCAAAGAAATGAGAGAGATGACCCACAAGGCAGACAGCACATAGAGCCCAGGAAACAGCTAACTCGTGACCTTAAGAACACCACAAAGGAAAGGAACAAAAAAAAAGTACATCATTAACCTCAAGATTCAAAATAGATGAAGCATCAAAGAGCTTAACAGAAATATTATTAGCAACATCTTCCATTGTTACATATAATCTATAGAAGTGTAGCAAGATGTTTACCACTTTCTCTCAACTGTCTACGCTTTTCCTCCATCTTCCTTTCAAAAACTTGGAGGAAACTGTCTCTCGCTGAATCTGCACTTATAGAAAAAGCTGAATTGTCAAGCAATCACACCCACAAGTGGAGAAAACTGGCATGATTTAAGTTCTATGTAAGTCTTAACCTTCAACTTTACAAAGAATTCATAATTCCAAAATTGTAACTTAAAACTAAGAGATACAATTTGAAGATGACAAGCATTGATCTGACTAGATTCACTTCAAAAATTTATTCAATCAGGTAGATAGATCAATTTTGTAAACATATTGTATCATTAGGAAGTTCTGAACAAGCCCTCCCTAGCACCAGTTTTTTGAGAAAATCTAATCTTCCCAACTATCTATTGGAATAATGAGCTAGAAAATACTGGAACACAAGTAGAAGGTGGTGATTTATTCAGTTTAAGAAGTAGAAGCAATTCATAAACAATTTGCAGCAATAGAAGAGGCTCTAAAACAAGTTTTCATCACACATGTTCTATTTTTCCCATTTAATTGCAGAAACAGGGCACAAACTGACCACAAGTAGGAGGCAACAACATCAAAAAGAATATATTATGAGCTAAATGCCATATAGAAGAAAAACTCAAACCATCAGCATCTCCATCATACATGAAGAAGTTGAGGCATCAATGAGGGAAAAAAACGTTTTAAAAGGAGAACAATGTAGAAACAGCCATCATAAAATTTCCAATTCCCCAATAGATGAAATCTTGGTATGAATGCAGGACAATTATCTGTAACTAAAGTCCAATCTCTGTGCTCTTTTCCCAAATTTACAGATCAACATCCCAATATTATCAGAGTATTATATTAATATGCAATGCAATACAGCATAACCAACAAAAATTCCAATAGAAGAAACAGACATATGCCCACCTCCAAATCACAGGGTTAATCAAACACCAACTTTGTGTATTTTTTCTCACATAAATACTATTACTGACTAATGATTGCCAACATAAACCAGTCGGCCAATAGGCAATGTGCTCATCAAGCCATAGCCTCAATGACTAAAATTATGATAAGAAGTTACTCAAATCTGGCGACTAGAATTCTCTAACTGATGACACAGAAAGTCATGACACACAAAGATTAGAGGGTTCCAAATGAATAACTCAGGACTTGTTGCAGAAGCTTTGTTCATGGATTAGCATAATCTAGTTCAACAAACAAAAAGAACTTATGAAAATGAAAATGCAAAATAATGACAGAACACAACATAACATTTTAAGTTTACATTTTGCGATTATAAATTGCAGAACATAGTGCAAATAACAGGAATCTAAGACCGAGAAGATATTGAATGTTCATTAAAGTACGCCAACTGTAAACAACACCAGTTGGGTACACAACTGGAAATTCCCATTTATCATATGCACAAAACACAACCAACTTCATATGAATTGAAGTCCAGAAATTCTTGATAACTAAAGGATTTCTAATTTCAGATTGGATATCAGCAAATTCTTCAAAATGAAGGGTCTCCCAAGCACAGACATGGCTCTCCGATACCCACCACAAGGAGCTGCAGAGACTGACCTACTGAAGGAGAAATTATAACATCAACAATGGTTGTTAAATCTAACCTATACATCTAAGAATCATGAATATAAGATTTAAAAACTGTTTACTCATATAAAAGGGATCATGGTGAAACTTAAAACCTCATGAATTGAGGACATACCATTGACTCCAGACAACCCCTCTTTTGCATTTATATGGTGAAATAACTCGTTCAGTCACTTTCTTCCTGACCTGCCACTTAACCCACCAAGCTTCACATAAATTAAATGAACTCTACAACATGGGGTAAGTGGTAACATCTAACTCGTTTTAAGTAAGGAACACTTAGCAGACAGCCAAGGGAGTAAATATGTCAACTTTTATATTTTACATGAATTTGGCAATTCAAAGGAGTCACCAGACCTAAAAATCATTATTTATCTAGAGTCTTGTTTATATTGTTCCCAAATTAAAGCTTGTAGGAAATTCAACTATTTGTCGTTTATCCTCACACATAGTTTTAGAATTTCCAACCGAAAATTCAAAACTTCAGTCCTTAAAAGTATAATTGAACCTTTACCACATATATCAACAAGGACTCAGAAATATTTCTACAGCCAATAGACTTTACAAAGGATGAGTGTCTAGAAACAAAAAAATGGACAAGAATGAGGTGTATGTACACATAAACATGGAAAACAAGGATAGAACTCCCACGTCAGAGTGGTAGTTCACAAATAATGAGATGCACTTGGCCCAACAAGCAGTCAACATTCAAGAATGAAAGATTTTACAGACAAAGGTCTTTCAATTATTTCTTCCTTGCCTGAACACTTTTCAATTAATTTTTAGCCAAGTGACAGATAGATCTAGCTAACAAGCCTAGCATCATAATATACATTACATTGATATCTTGGTAAAATCCCAAAGTAAAATCAATTATAATGCCAATTTAAAGTCCCCAGAAAGTTGAACCATAATCTTCCAGGAGCATAAATCTTTGCGAACAAACATGCCAAGGATTTCAAACAAGTCATAATAGTGTAATTGCACTATAAGGTAGGATAAAAGCTGCAATTTTTAAGAGAACTATGCAGTTCACAATTTAATAGAGGTAGGATAAAAACTACAGTACTTCTGAAGTAAATAGATAGGGGTTTTGGATATTTCCATTTATAGACTGTTTTTTGGTAGAAAAAGAAAGGGAAAACTGTACAAAACGTTGGAGAACAAGAAATCCTCAAACCAGAAAAAGATTAAAAAAACCATAGAGTTAAAGAAAACTTAAACCCAAGGAATCTAATCAGTGCAAAACAGCTGTCCAATCTCTTTACATATCAAAACAGTGATTCCCTTAAATAAACCATGTGCTGAACCCCAGAAAGACATCATGTGCACAATTTTGTCCCATAACAGATTTAGTGGTGAATACAAAAGTGGCATATTGAGCAGCAGGTTAAGCAAAAGTATTTTATACATGAAAAGGGGTCTAAATAATCTCTAATACAAAGATTCTCTTATATTTGAAAGTTTTGCCTCTCTTGTTTACTATACACAAGCATTTCACCGATAGGCCACAAAAACTGTACAACATTTATGTCCATATTTTCTCTGGTGAACTGAAGGTGGTTGTCAGGAAGTGACATAGTATGTCAACAAGGATTTGCACAGGAAGGAAAGCTTATGGAAAATAAGCTATAAGGAATTACATTTTTCAAGAAAGATGAAAATTTATTTTAGAGAAAAGAGGAAAAATACAACAAGGACAATGTCTAAGATATCCTTCTAAACAAAAAAACTAAGAGAAAATAATGAACCGAAGATCTGAAGAAAGTACTGACTTTCATCATTTTAGCATCCTTCCTTAATACATTAAAACACAATCACACTTTGTATTATTACATGCTTCAAGATCTCAGCAGACTTAACCAACATTTTTCCTTCTCTTCTGTTTCACATTAAATTTTATACTGTAACATTGCATTAGTAATATTGATAAGATTAAAAATGTGCCAAAACTGAATGAAATATTGAAAATGTTGGTGATACCTCGAGGGCTAGACTTGAAACCACAGTTAGTCAAATGCTCTGCAAGTGCCTCTCCTAATTGCTTTTGCCAATTTGGTACAGTTTTTGCTTCAGATACAGGCCAAACTATTGCTGTCTCTGTCGTTAGATTTACACTAGCAGATGACACTAGAGGCTGCCCATTAAAATAACAAATAAAGAGGGTAGATTTAGATTTCAAATCAGAAAAGAATTATATGCTTATTCATTTAAGAATAAATAGCATTTGTGAAGTACACTACATCTTTCTTTTCTTTTTCATTTTTTTTTTGTTCAGAAAAAGAGAATATCAAGGATATAAAACCTTGAGTGCCTATTTTACCCTTTAACCCAACTTTACCCTAGGTTTAGGCTGTTTTTGGCAGCATGTAAGTGGAATGTGAGAGCTATACAAAGAAAATTGATTCTTTACTTTTCAACATAACACATTTAAATATAACTATTAAATAGTAAGTAGCCCTAAATTTTAAGTTCACAATTTCACAACAAGCCCAGCCCTGACTTCTTTGCCAAGGTTAAAATGGATATAAATATATATATATGTGTGTGTGTGTGTGTGTGTGTGTGTGTGTGGAATCCAGGAGTTGGAAGCAGGCTCCCCCTACACCCTTGCTCACTCCTTGGTGTATATCCAACAGAATTAAAAAAATTCCATGGAATTGAAGGTACGTTGCAGAAGGAGAAATATATATATATAGATAAGGACAGAAAATTGCCTTGATCTGCCACCTTCCAAGGCCCACACTATGGTGCCAGGATTTTTTATCCCGGTACTATGCTAGAAATACCAATGGCCTTGAGGACTAAATTAGGAGGCTTTGGGCTTGTACCAAGTTCTAAGATGGCACAAATACTGGAGCTCTTGTGGCCCGTTTAGATAACAAAGCTTACAGCTTATTAGAGCTTATCTATTAGTATAAGTGCTTTTATGTTAAAAAAATAGTGTTTTGATAAGTTTAAATAACTAACTTATCAATCTTCAATAAGCTAATTTTAATTTATTTCATAAGTCAGTTTTTTAAGCTTATTAAAAAAAGTCTGTGTGAAAACTCAAATTCACATGATCATAAAGTTATTTTGCACTTTTACGGGTTAAAATTTTATCAAAATTAGACCATTCACCTCTCTCCTTCCATTAAAACTATATCCAAATATTTTAAAAAAAAATTATAAATTTGAAAAGCACTTTTTCAAATATGTATCCAAACGTTAAAAGTCCTTCTTCTATAAGCACTTTTTATATAAAGCCTTATTCTATAAGTACTTAAATAAGCTGTATACTCAAACTGGGCCTTGGTACAAACCAAGGGTCCTAGGCTCCTTGGTACATCCCTGCATGGACACTCGACCAACATCATGGCTTCCAGTTTCCAGTAACTCAAGCTATTATTCATCACACATCAGTTGATTCTTCCACACTAAGTTAGCTCTGCTGCCACTGTTTCCAGCATAACCAATGGGTTCTCTGCAGTACACCTCTGTGCCTTGCAATATCGTTGGACTCCATCTCCGTGAACTCATTTCCAACTTCATATTCTTATATATAAATATATCAATCAATCAATAAAAAAGAAAATTCAAATTAAGATTTCTGAATTCTACGATCTGAAATTCTGCGTTGCCTCTAGGCAAAATTTTGGCCCCTTTTTTTTTATCAACATACCTCGTGCACTTTATTGTAATATCCAATTAGCTAGTTGTGTAAACTTAGCAGAACAATCTCAGGATTAATGTTAACATGTGAATTATCGAATCATCTTTCTTTCAAATAATGAAATGCCAAAATTCAAATCATATCAAATTACTGGCCCAAAAAAAAAAAAATCAAATTATATTGGGAGCAACTTACTCGACTTTCTAGAATTCTTTTCACATTAGCTGCACATCCCCCGCACACCATTCCCTTTCAGAGAAAACAGGTTATTAAGAAAAATCCACCTTTGAGAACACGCAAGAGAGTGAGAAATGAGTTCATACCTCAACATCGAGAATAATAACATCAGGTGAAAGTGCCGAAAGTTCTTTAGCCCCATCGCCAACCAATTTGGGATTGGCATCTCCAGACTCACCACCCGCACCGCCGCTGCCACCGCCTCCACCAGGACCACCGCCACTCTTCCCACCATTTATACCGCCAGAAGAAGCAAACGAAGCAGCGGAGCTCGAAACGCACTGGAAACGACAGGGCAGTCGGGTGACCAGCACACACAAGCTCCTGAGCGAGGGCGAAGAAGCAAAAGAGTTGGACTTATGAATGGCGTAGTTGTGAGCAATGCATTTAAGCCTGCGACGGAGAATTGCCGTGGGTATGCATTGACTCGGAGGAGCTCTGCCGAAATGGCGGTTAAGAGATTTGAAAATCGCCATTTGTGTGGAATCCATAGGAGAAAGTTCTTCTACCGACAAAACGTCTCCTTCGTCTCTATCCGTCTATCTAATCACGGTGGGATTTTGTGGGGTGGTTAATCTATGGCGCAGTTCAAGTTACTGTAGGGGAGTTCATCTAGTCGTAGGGCGCGACATTGTGTGGTTGGCTTATCTACCCGTCCATCTAGTCAAAGGGTTAGGATGAAATAAATTTTAATAGGATGAAAAAAAAAAAATTTATTTAATATGCAATACAAAAATTAGATAACGTTATATTTTATTATTTTATTAATAAATAAATTAAAATAATAAAAAGATAAAATAAATTAATTAATTAAATTAATTTTATTATAAAATAATTAAATTAATTTTTTAAAATATAATAATAATAATAAAATAGATTTTTTTAAAAAAAAATAGATTTTTTTAAAAAAAAAATTTACAAATTAAATTTTATAAAATATAATCAAAATAATTTTTTTAATAATTTAATTTAATTTTTTTAATAAAAAAAATATAAAATTAATATTAACTTGCTATAGAATTCTGAATTCTATTCATATAAAAATGAGTCTTTTTTTTATTAGATGATGAAATTTAGTATTTTATAAAATATTCTATTTCATCAAATCAAACACTCTTACCTTTTATTTTAGATTTTTTTTATTTTATTATACCAAACGAGTTTTAAAGAAAGAGAAAGACTCACTATCAGTACAAAATTAAAGAATTATAAATTTATTTTTGTCGCAATAATAAAATTTTCTCATAACAAAATAAAATTATCGTTAAAATTAAATTTTTTGTTAGATGTATTTTTTTTTTATATAATTTATAATATAAATTTATTTTTTTTATTTTAATTAATAAACTAAAATAATATATTTATTAAATTTATCATCTATTTTATTAATAATTTGTTATATTTATCATATATACATTATTAAATTTATTATTAATATATTTTTTAAGTAATTAAATATAATATTTGTTATTTAATAATATATTAATAAAAGAATAAAGGGTTAATTTAATATAAAAATTTATTTTAATTTATTTATTAAAATTAAAGAAATAAAATTTATATTATAAATTATAAAAATATTAAATTGACATAATTTTTTTAAAAAATAAAATAAAATTGCAATTACTCCTAAAACTTTACCCAGTTATTGTCGCAAAAATATTTAGCTGCGGTTCTTGAACGGCTTCATCACAAACAAAATAGAACCAGTTTTAACTAACTACTAGTATAACTCTTTTTAACCACCGCGAAAAATCTTTTCCATACTATTTTCACTAAATAATTTACTTGTTACAATTAGTAGCGGTTGGGCACGGAAGAGTTTTTATATCATTTATTAGTCGCAGTTCTAGAACCACCACTAAATTCCCGGAATTTTTTTTTTTAATCTTTAGTAGTTTTATTTATTACAATTCCAAATCGATGCCTTATGCATTCTTAATAAATAAAGGACATCCAAAACTAAATTATATATAATATTAACTCCAAAACATTCTTAATTATAAATTATAATTCATTCCAAATATAATCAAAACAGTAGTACTTAAGGTCTAAATACTCATAATCCATCAAATTGTCAAAAAAAAAATCCGCCAAATAGTATTAGAATACAAAACTAACCAGAACCATTTATAAACTCATGAAACACAATGATGTTAGTACTATTTTTAGTGAGTACTAGAAATTGAAGACTACACCTCCGAGCAAGGAGGTACTATTTTTTTAAGATGCCGTTTGATTCATAGAATGTTTAATTTTCAAAAAAATTATATTTTTAAAAATAAAATTATCAAGAATGAAATGGATAAAAAAAATTAAAAATATATATTTGATTGTCACTTTACTTTTTTAAAAATGATTTATTATATTAACATCAAATTTTTATTTTTATATTTGATTCATTTAAAATATTCTTGAGAATATAATTACTTTTTTAAAAATATTCTTAAAGAAAAACTTTCAAAATAAAAAAATGATAAATAAGATAATAAAATAAAAAAAGAAAAATAGTAAATAAATAAATAAGATTTTTTTCTTAACTAAAAAAAATAAGATTTTTTATTTAGAGTTTAGAGGTCAGAATTTAATATGTGTTTTAGAGTTTAGAAATTAGAGTTTAGAGTTTAGAATTTAGAAGTTAGAATTTAGAGATTAAGATTTATGGTTTAAAGATTAGGGTTTAAAGTTTAAAGTTTTAGGGTTTAAGATTTAGAGGTTAGAATTTAAATTTAAACGTTAGGGTTTAGAGTTTTAGAGTTTAGGGTTTAGAGTTCTAGAATTGAGGGTTTAGGGTTTAGGATACTAGTTAGGTGTTGTTTGGTTGGTGGTAAAGAAAGGAATGGAAAAGAATGGAAAGGAGAATTGGGAATAGAATGGAATGGAATAGAATGTTATAAAAAAAATCATGTTTGGTACGCAATAGAATGGAATGGAATGGAAAACTGACAAAAAGACAGAAATACCCTTGAAGTATAAAAATAATAAAATAATATTATTTAGATTTAAAAAATTATTTAAAAATAATATAAAAACAAAAATAATTTATAACATTTTATTTTTATTAAAAATATTAATAAAATTGAGAAATAGTTTAAATATTTTTTTTTTATTTTATTTATTAATAATTTATTTATCTAATAAAATATTTTATTTTTTAAAAATAAATAAATTTTTATTATATATGATAACACAAAATAATTATTATAATTTTTAAATTTTTTTGTTTAAATTTTTTAAATTAATTTTATTTATATAAAAAAAATAAAAAGAGTGCTTTTTTTTTGTCTTTTCAATCCCATTTCCACGCTTCCATCGCCTCTCCCTTGCTTTTGAGAAGGAATGCTCACTCCCTGGCAGAATGAAATCACGATTCCATATTAAAGAGATGCTAACTACCAAATGTGGCAAGCAATGGAATGGGAATGTGCATTCCCATTCCATCCTCCTATGTCTGCCTATCAAACGGGCTCTTAGAGTTTTAGAGTTTAAAGGTTAGAGTTTAGAAGATAAAATTTATAGTTTAGGATTTTTGGGTTAGGGTTTAAGGTTTAAAATTTAGGAGTTTAAATTTAGAATTTCGAAATTAAGTTTAAAATTTAGGGTTTAAAATTTAGAAGTTAAATTTAAAGTTTAGAGTTTAAGATTTCGAAATTAAATATAAGATTTAGGGTTTAGGGTTTAAATTTTAAGATTTAGGAGTTAGTTTTTAGAGTTTAAAATTTAGAGATTAAGTTTAAAAACAATTTGATTATTTTACATAAAAAAAAAATTCAATTCATATAAGAAACTTTTATTTCCACCCTCATAGATAAGAATAAAAGAGTAAAAATCTTCTTAAGTTTTTATTTTTGAGAATCTTTTATCTTCAAGAATAAATTTTAATGTCTAATAATAAATATATAAAAAAACGTCTGCTTCATTTTTTTTAGAAATTATAAAAGATTTTTAATACCAAACACTATCTAAGGAGTACTCCTTATAGTATTCTTGTTATTTCAAGATTAAAATATTAGAATAAACACATAGATACTACACGTTGTATACCAATTCAACTATTGATGCTTACTACACTATTCATCAAATTATGTGCCAATATTATAATATCACAATAAGAAATAATAACTTTAGTAAATTTTCTCATTTTTAAAATTCAAAAAATCATCATTAAAGGTTGCATCACTAATCAATTATTACAAAAATTGTCATAAAAAGTCTCACATTAATTTTTTCTATTTAGATTGTCATCACTAAAAATATTTTTAATGATGATATTAACTTCAATGATATCGTCATTGAAATCACTTTGAGTAACGGTAAAAATTACTACTAAAAATATTTTTAATGACAACATATGAAATATCATCAATCAAAATTTTTTCAACAATAACAAAAGCCATCTCTAAAAGAAACATGACAAATTAAAATCACAAAGTGTCTTTGATTCATGCATTCACTGGGATAGCCTATTTAACACTTTCAATCAACACTCCTAAGCAAAATAAATTATTTCTTCTTATTAATATAACAATGTACCATAAGGATGTCAAAAACCTTCCCTACATTATATTTTTGTTCAAGATTAGCACATTTCTGTTGAACTTCATCTAGGTGAATACATAATGTTGCTTTTCTATAATAAAGAAAATTGTAACTGAAGCAGAAGTTATCATATTTGTTAGGCTACCAACCATATAATTCATAGTTAAAACCTAACACAATGGAGTCAAATAAACAATAGGACTGAGAACTAATACTATTGCTAAATTAATCCTACAATCAAGGACAGCATAGATGTTTCTCAAACTTTTTTTTTCGATTTACCCAAAACAAATTACATGATCCTATGTTACTAAGTCAGTTCATTAAAAGAAAGAAACTACTGCTAGGCAATATTGCATGCCCTAATGTAAGAGGTGGTATGCCTTACTATACCATATCCTTTCATTATGATTACCAATGGCAGCCAAGAACATATGCATTCCCTTGTGTTGTTGAAACTAGGAATGAATTAGTTAGTGTAGAAAAGTGGAAAATGTAAAATAAACAGGTAGAGACCAATTTAAAGAAAACTTCAATTATTTGTTGTAGTCCAGAATGGGAGATTAGGGATATGTTTGTTTTCATGTTTTAAAAATAATTTTATGTTTTTAAAACAAAAAAATTGGTTTAGAAATTATTTTTTGTTATTGTTTTATAGATAAGTTATTTTTAAAATAAAAAATCAAAATAGGCTTGTTTGTTTTCTGTTTTAAAAAATTGTTTTTTGGTTTTAGTTGTTTTCAAAATAAAAAACTCATTTGATAATTGTTTTCTATAATTGTCTCGAAAACATGTTTTGGAAACAAATTGTTTTTAAAATAAAAAAATAAAAATAATGAAAAATTATTTTTGTTTCCTATTTTTGTTTTCAGAACACAAAAAAGCAGTGCAGTATTATAAGAGAGTGCCTAAATATGTTCTATGAGAGTTCAGGCTAGTTAGTTAAGAATGAGAAATCCAAATGTTTTTTTAGAAACATTAACTATACTAGAGCAAAGCAGTTTAGTAAAGAGATGGGCTTTCTTCTTATAAGTGATTTAGGGAAATACCTGAATATGCTGCTCATCCATAAGAGAGTCGGGAAAAACACCTATAGGCATATTATAGATAGAGTTAGGACAATGTTGAACAATTGGAAGTCTATCACCCTCAACCTCACAAAAAGAGTAACTCTTACTACTAGTGCTCTGAGCAGTCTTCATTTTTATTCAATGCAAACAGCTTTGCTCCCTCTAGGTTTTGCTATGAGTTGAAAAAATTAAGTAGAGGATTCGTGTGGGGAGACATCTCTAGTTCAAAGAAGATGCATTTGGTTAGTGGGGAGAAGATTTGCATACCAAAAAAGGAGGGAGGTTTAAGTATAAGGAGCTTAAAAGTTATGAACGAACCCTTCTTGATGAAGGCGACTTGGGGAATGATCACAAAACCAAGCAACTAGTAGGTGAAAGTTCTGAAAGCCAAGTATAACTGTAGTGGTGGTCTAATCTCAGAACCAAAAGGGAGTTCCAAAGACTGCTCGAATCTATGGAGATGAATCCAAAAAGTCTAGAATTCAGTGAAGGAATTAGTGTAGTGGAATGTAAGAAATGGTCTAAAGGCTAGATTTTGGCTAGATGACTGGATTTCAAGGTGTTAAAAATTAGCTTTAGAGAACGATAATATTATACCGAAGGACTTACTTAATTGTAGAGTAACAAAGATGGTAACTGAAGTAGAGGAGTGGAATTGGAGCAAGATCATCCCTTATATCCACCCGGACATTAGACTATTTCTTGAAGCATGTACTACCCTAAGAGTGAAAGACAGAAAGGACTCCATTCGGTGGAAATATAGTAACAATAGAGAAAATTCACGATCAGATATGCGTATGAGGCTAAGACTTCAACACACCAACAACAAAAGTAGAGCGTATAGGAAAGGATCTGGAAGTGGCCAGGTTCACAAAAGATTAGAACGCTGTTATGGATAATTGGAAGGGAGAGCTTAATAACGAATAGACTAAGGTTCTCTTGGCATATTGATCAAAATGGACTGTGCCAAATTTGTGGGAGAGAGTAAGAAAGTACGATTCATTGCGTTAGGGACTATGATCATGTGAAGAAACTATGGCTAAGGCTAGTGGAACCGAGTAAGTGGGACAACTTTTTTCAGGGAAAACACCTAAGAATGGTTAGACCAGAACTTTATAAAGAATTGGGGAAGGAGAGAAAACAACTTTCAGGACTAAAAAACCCTATTTGGGATAACAATTTGGAGTACTTGGATTCGAATATGTGACCTAGTGTTTCAACCGGAGAGTGCTAACTCAGGAGACCTCTACTTTACCTGCTTAGCCAAACCAAGAGAGTGTAAAGAACGGATGAAAGCGAGTTTGAAGATCCAAGGAGGAAATCCTATAAACAAAGAAATTGGTTGGATTCCACCGAGCAGAAGTTGGATGAAATTCAACATTGACGGATCGGTAAGTAAGAATAATCAAGCTATATATGGGGGGGTTCTCAGGAATGAATCTGATGGATGGATACAAGGGTTCACGAAAAATATAAGAATTTGCGACATTGAAAAGGCTAAGCTATGGGTGATTCTTACAACAATGGATCTAGCTTCTAAGCTAAACATCTGGAAACTAACTATTGAGTCTGATTCGATGATTGCAATAGAGATATGCAAGAAGGGATGTAGCAAAGCTCATCCATGCTTTGGGTTGATTGAACAGATCAAGAGTTTTCTTCAGAAGGAATGGAGAGTGAAGGTGACACATGTAGCAAGGAAAACGAATAAGGCTGCAAATTGATTAGTTCGAGATGTGCAGAAGTAATCGATTGGTTTGGAGATTGTCGAGAAGCCTCCAGAAGGCTTATGTTCCCAGTTGATCGAGGATATTAAAGGCAGGTTGAGAGTCAGGCCCTAATTATCTTAGCCAAATAGATTCTTTTGTTGTACAAAAAAAAGAACAAAAAAATAATAATATATTTTTAAAACAGTTTATCAAAGGATTTTTTTTACTTATTTTTTATAAAATATTTTTTATAAATAAAAAAACTCAAAGAAAAGTTATTTTTATTTTTAAAATACAAAAACTAAAAAATATGTTTTCAAAACAATTTATTAATTTTTTATTTATTTTGTAAAATAATTTTTAAACATAACTTTTAAAAATCAAAAATCAAATCAAACAAACTCAGAGACAATATTGATAATTATCATAAAAAAAAAGTGAAAAATTTAATATGAATAGGTGAAGTCAACGTGACCAACATCACATGAGTGGCCGATGTTCTTATCAAAGTAGAAGAGGGGTTCCCGATACCAAACAAGGAGGAAGCAGAGCCTATAATCCACTTGTTTTACTTCTTTTAAAAGAAATGGAGCTGCATAAAAAAGTGCAACATTCATAGCAACACATGAAGTACAGTTTCTATGTATAAATAGCTCACTTTCTAAAAGAACATCAATGGAAGGAATATTAAAAACATGAACAATTTGACAAAAATTTATAGCTCTTTCACAATATTTTTATCCGTACATGCATACATCCCCCTCCCTCCATTTAAATGAATCAAGAGAAAATGAGAGAGTGCCGAATCATGTTTTCTGGCCTTCAAAAGGATTATAATTCTATAGTGGTAGTGATGTTTCATAAATCTGAATATGAGCTTACTATTATTGTGGAAGGAGCACAAAAGGAAATCTCTCTGCTCCAAAATCCGGAAAATTAATGATAAAAGATATTTATGTATCGTAATTTTAAAATTTAAAAACGAATTATGAATTTTTAAATAAAAAAAGAGATTAATATAATTTGACTTAATTTTAAAGAAAGTTAATGTAATTTACTTTATATATATATTAAACAAGTAGATTAGCAACATAAAATAAACATGGCAATCATACAATCAAAGAAAATAAATAAATCAAACATATGCGTAGAAGAGAAACAAAGAACTAAAAATGACCAAAGAGAGCATAGGCCAGGCATTTCTTAAACACCAACCAAAAAAAATTCAACACATTTAACAGAAAAGATAATTATTACAAAAACATTCAAGTAGAGATAGGATAGGCTCAGCTTTCTACACAATTTTTTGATAAAATTTGAGAACTATAGTTGTAAATTTAATACAATAAGTTGTATATTTTTTAAAAAATTAAAATAATAAAAGATAAAAACGAGGAGAAAAGAGAAGGAGAGGGGGCTTGGTGGCAATTAGTCCCCCAAACCATTGAAGTCAAATCATGAGGGTGGTATTTAATTTAAAAGGTTAAGTTTAAGGTAAAATTAAATATTTGCTATGAGATTATTAGTTTTAATATGCAATTAAAAGATACATTTTATTATTTGGTTGAACCATCTACATACAAAAAATAATTTAAGGCAACACAAAATTTAAAATAAAAATAAAAAAGCTCAATGATAGCCAACTGGAGCTGGTGCTTCTTGCAATTGCTTTCCTTGATAATGGATATCCTGCATGAAAAAAGAAATATCCCGCATATCAAATAATAATTCATTAAAATGAATGTTTATTTATAAATGATAAAAAAACTAAATAAATTATAAATAAAAATAAAAATATATTAAATATAGGTCTCATTGAAAATTTATCTTGTATGTTTATATATGTCTTAAAGATTAACTCCACAGAAGACTAAACAGAGATTTTTATACAAAAAAAAAAAACTAAACTAAACTTATAATTTAGTCTTTAAAAAATCAGCCATTTTAAGGTCAACTTAGTTTTTTTGTGAGTCACTAAAATAGACTAAACTCAACACATAAAAGAAACTATGGACTAAACTACATTTTTATTAGACATTCACCTTTTACACACTCATATTTCTGTTGAGTTTCATTTTGATTTTCAAAAGCATTAATTTAATATTTTAATAATTTATATTATATAAAATTAAACAATTTATGAGTTTTAAAAAAATATATACAAAATATACGCTTCATTAAAAAATTTGTGAGTGAAAGAAAAGTTTTGGTATAATTCTAAATTAAAGGGTGTAAGTATAGAATTGTAAAATTTCAAATGAAATGATTGTAATTTACTCAAATTTCTTAAAGTTTTTGAAAATTTACATTCACACTTTTTTTAATTTTAACTTGTATAAAAATTTTATTTTATTCATAAAATTATTAATAAAATTTATATTTTAATTTTTTTCTCTTAAAAATTCATTATTATACTAATTCAATACGATTAAATGCTTAAAAAATTAAAATTTTAAAATAAGAAAGATTAATATAATTTTTTAAAATTTAAAAGAGTGTGAATATATATTTTATAAACTTTAAAAAATTATAAATTAAAATTGTGTAAATATAATTTTTATGAATCTCAATTAACCTTAAACTTATAATCTGAAAAGAAAGCCAGTGACAATTAAAAAGTACTGAGAAGGGAAGACTCACGGAAGCAAAGTGATTAACGTCGCGGTGGTGAGCCTCATCAGCGCGAATCACAGTGACAACATCTTTGAGAGTGGCATCCTTGGGAAGCCTCCAGTAGTCAATAGCGATGGCAGGAGCAGGCACATTCTCAACCTTCCCACTCTCAATGGCCTCCAGATGCTGCGTGTACGAGATGACAGCCTCTTCCTCCAAGTACCCAACGAACCTGTGCGCCGTTTTTGGGGAGATAAGGTAGAACACAAAGAAGGCGTTGAAGAAAACTCCCTGGGCAGTAATGACCAGAAGCCTCTCGTGCCAATTCGGCTTCACTAGCTCCACCATTGTCATTAGGTGCATCCTCTCGTTCTCTGCTTCCTCAAGTAAGGCCTTGACCCATCCCCCGCTGTGCTGGAACTTCCGCAGAGATTTTAGGTGCAGTAGCATCCCTCCCACCATTCCTGGCACCGCTGCTATTGTTTCGAGCATCATTGCGTGGCACCCGTACCGCTCCTGAAGTATATATGATTCAGAGATTTTGATATCAAACACATGAATCACATTTCCAGTTAAGTCTAAGAATATGGAAAGAAAATAAAATTTGGGTTATCCATTAACAGTATTCTTCGATTAGTTTGACAGGGATGAGTTACTGTCCAGGCAATTTTAAAAACGTGCATCTTGGATCGATGTAGTAAAAATAATTAGGAAAGTAGAAAATATGGTTTTGTTTGTTTTCTTATTTTAAAAATTATTTTTTATTTTTAAAATAAAAAATTTGTTTAATTTTTTTTTTATTATTTCAGAAATAAAATTTGAAAATAAATTATTTTTTTAAAAATTATTTTCAAAACACAAAAAATAAAAAGTAACATATTTTAAAAATATTTTATTAAATACATTTTTTGAACAATTTTTAAACATAATTTAAAAAAAATCAAATAAATTTTAAGGTTGAAGAATACTTTAACCATAATAATAATAAATACAATAAAATAATTTGACTTGTTTTAAATTCAACATTAAATATAGATTAAATAATATTGAGAATTCAAATTTAATTTTTAATCAAAGTTAAATAAACTAAATAAAGACAAGATATGATATATTTTAGGAACCAAATTTCTCCTCTGTCTTTATTCTCATCCCAAGTTTTCAATTTTCCAAATCAATTCTAGCTAGAATGTCCAATAAAATGTGATATAAAGGAAGACTATATATAGGTAGCACATACCTTAAAATACATATCTGACAGAACTCTAAGGAATTTCACGGTCCTGAAAGCAGCTCTGTCCAAGAACGTCTTAGGGACATGGTGCTTAGTCACATCTATCGACATGTCCGGCCGATAAGTCTCCCATGGCTATATGATCAAAGAAACATAAATATGCAGTACTAATTAATTACTGTTTATTTGGCCCAAAAATATTAGTGTTTATACGAAAACGATACTGTTAATTAATTTCACTATTAAAAAAATTAGATCAAATCCATAATCAAACCAAACAAATTGATCATCTTTCGTTTTATCTCTTCAAATTATTTAATAAAAAAGTCAAAATTGTAAAAAAAAAAAAATTATTGTTATTGTAGTTATCAATATATATATATATATATATATATATAATTTTTTTTATTTTAATTTATTGACATATATTTCTTGTTTAAATTTAAAAAATTATTACACTAATATTTTTATATTTTTTAAATATAAAAATAATTTTATTGAAAATATTGAGATTATTTTTTTGTATAAATATTTTTCATGAATTCAAATTTTAATATTATAGAAATCACACAAATTTTCAGTATTTGTGTCATAAACACTACAATAATTAAAAAAAAATTTATTTTTTTATTACGATAGAATAAATATATAAATTTACCAAATATTTGTTAAAGAAATTAATGTAAAAACATTTTTTAAAACGTATTTTTTTAAAAAAAATAACTTACTGCAGTCAAATTCTTAATTTTTTTTATTACGATAGTACAAATATATAAATTTATAAAATATTTGTTAAAGAAATTAATGTAAAAACATTTTTTAAAACGTGTTATTTAAAAAAAAAATTGAAAAAAAAAAAAATTACTGCAGTCAAATTCTTACCATAAAACAATTCCAAGGCCACTCAGTCCCATCCTCCCTTCTAACCTTCGGCCTCGTAATCCCCCAGTAACTTGAAACGACGGCGTTATTATTGATCTCCTCCTTCTTCTTCTCCTCCTCCGATATCGAACTCTCCTTCGGTTCTTTCTCAGCCGAAGACGGTGCCAAGGTCGACATCCTCATCCAGTAGACGCTGTTGTAGCCGCCAACATGCCTGTGTTTCAGCTCCGGTGCCGCCGCCACGGTTAAGAAGTGGCGGTTGAAGTTCCGGCCACTACCGCTGATCAGAGCTCGAGCCACGGATCTTACTAGAAAATGCTTCATGATGATCTATGATTGGAAACGGTTCACAATTGGAGATTTATTTATAGGAATTCTTTCCGTCTTCAATTTTTTATTTCCCACTGGGTGGGAAGACGAGGGTCTTGAAAAGATGGACTTCATAATTGAGGAGGGAAAGGGAGAGGAAGCAAACGACCCCATTTGGATTTTGGACTCGTCTGAGATCCTTATGAGTCGTTTGATTTATCTCGGTTTGAGCCATTGAACGGCTAAGATTTTTAAGGAGTATAATATCAAAGCATAAGGGCGCGAGTTGTGTGGAATTGGTCGTTTTGCAATATGAAGGGAATCTTGTATGGTTGGGTCTAGTTCCCGTGCGGCCCTCTTATGGTTGTAGCTAATGTCAGTCCAATCAAAGACAGAGTGGACTTAAAGTCTAGTGGGGCACAGTGGACGCACGGTGCGTGTCGAGCTGGAATTAGACTCATTGGACGGCTAAGATTAACGTAGTAAGGGGGTGAGTTGTCGACTTCGTAGATAATTTTTTTAAATTTATGAAAAATTAAATTTGAGAAAATAAAATTTTTATGTGTAGTTTTTAAATTTTAAAATAAAATTTTTGAAAAATATAAATTTATGAGAATAATCTTTTTATAAAAATTTCCACTAAATTTTTTTTATATATAAAGATGAAAATCTAAATATTTCAAGACATACTTTTTTTAAAAATATGAAAAAAAAATGTATTTTTAATTCTCTCACAGTCTCACTTTTTAAAAAAATTTATTACCATCAAATATAATAATAATAAAAATATTAAATAAATATTTAAAATTAATTAAATATATTTTATAATCTTATTTACAGGAAACATGTTAATCAAAAAATATAATTTTTAAAAGTAAAAAATCTTACAAGTACGAAACGTTAATTAGAGAAATCTAGCTCGATTGGGAAAAACATTTGTGTGACTATCATAAGGTGGAACTTCATGTTCATCCAATCAAAGACAGAGTGGAGTTAAAGCCTGGTGAGGCCCCGTGGATGAACCGTGCTTGAAGGGAATATGTATTTCGTTCATGATTTTGAAAAGTCAATATATTTGAAAAGTGAGTCAACGGGAATGGCATATGGTGTTGCCATAACAGTAGCTGACGTGGCGGACACTCGTTGGTTAGGGGCAAAACGTTATCAACTTTGCCTCTTTGGTCATAGGCAACTTGTAATTTGTATCGTGACAAACTTTTCTTTTCACCTGAGTAAACTGGCGGCACGCAAGATGGGGAAGGCAAAAAATAAAATAAAAGGGAGAGTTATGATTTTAAAAATAATTGGTAAACATATTTTTAATTCAGGAATATTAATTAAATGATTGATTTTATAATTTAATATCTAATAAATTCATTTCAGTATGATTACTTATTATTTTGTTTAATTTTTATTGAAAAATGTATAAATGTTTTAAACTATAATTTTTCCAAATTAAAGTGACGGCAAGAAAGATATTTTTTTGTTGTTTGAAAATAATAGATGATTTAATATTGGACGCTTTCTATTCTTAAAATTAAATTAATGAGATACAAATATAATAGTCCATGGTATATGGTCCAAATGCTATAAATTGTAATAAATAATTACAGAATGAGATGTTTTCTATTTTAGAAGATTAAGTTAAAAGAAAATAGACTAAGAAATAATATATTTCTATAAACTTATGATTTAAGTAATAAATAAAATTAATTTTAAGAACTTTTAAAATATTAAAAATTTGAATTTATAAAAAATAGTTATAAAGAGAACAACTTCAAAATTTTAAATAAAATTAATCTTATACTAAAATAATATATAAATATTCGTGACAAAAAAAAAACTTAAAAACTGTAATGTCCGGGGGTTTTTTTTTTCTTTCAATACGCATGTTAAATACGCCATATATATAAACACAATATATATATACATATTTATTACAAACCTCATACATGTTATAATTATTCAATACAACATTTCAAAACACAATATGCATATTTACATATACATTACAAACCTCACACATGTTGTATTTATATAATACAACATTTCAGTACATAAATAAGAGTCTTTATACAACATTTTACCCTTGAAATACAAAGGGTGAGAAGGTAGTGCTGACATCTAGATCTCCATCAGTAACTTCATTTTGTGTCGCATCTCATTTCTTTTTATCTGAACATAACACCACAATAATAGTGAGAACAAAGGTTCCCAGTAGACTTAATATAAATAAAATATGATGAGAAAATATGAGTTATGTTCAGCTGCATAACCTACAGAGAAATATCAAAATTTTGAGATAAAATCGTAAATTTTTGTTTATGCATAATTATCATATTACACAAGCATTGAAAATCTATTTTTTTTAATAATATCACGGCTTTTAATTTATTTATTTGCTATATGCATAGTGACCGATCGACTACAGTCACAATAAGTGATCAGGGAATGTGAGTACATCACTCAACTGTCTCCTCACATTACCACTATCACCTGGTTGGAGCGGCCCTCCCCCGGCTCACTCAGGCTAATAGGGCGTCCTCTACTCGGTATCGTATCAAGCCATACAACCCGTCGATATTCATCCATACATATAAATACATATATATTAATGCATATTCATCAAATAGAATGTAAACTTATCAAGCAACTCGCCATAAGCTTTACGCTTGCCATAATTATCAAACAACTTGCCATGAGTTTTACGCTTGCCATTCAATTTCATTTATAATATGATGCATCATTTTTATACCAAATGGTTAATAATCATTTTAAAAGTATTTTTCTTGAATATATGTTTCCTAAAAATATTACAACAAACAAGATTATTTTTAGGCATAAAACAGTGAAAAGTATGATAATCCAATTCCCAACACGGCCTGGCCATGTGCAAAATACGGCCATGCTTGAAAACCACTTTAAACATTCTTAAAAACAGCTCCGAACACAGCCTACCCGTGTTGAAGCAACCCAGAACACGGCCTGCTCGTGTTCTGTGACCTTCTTTCACTTATTCAATAATATCTCCCTCATATGAACTCCGATTGAGGTAATTTCAAATCCTATAGAAATTTAAGACAATTATCTACAACTTTTATGTTTATAATTTCTTCAGAGTCTTTACGGATTATTCCCAAAAAATTAAAACAAAAACGCTTATTTTTACTATCCTGAATTTTGACCTCTACTCAATTAACCAGCCATATCTCACTCATATGAACTCCAAATTAAGTAATTCCAAAGCCTATAGATCCGTAAGACATATATCTAAAATTCATATGTTGACTATTTCTTTAGAATCCTTACCAAATGTTCTTAGAATTTCAAAAATAGTAGCTCCTTAATTATTCCAAAATTCGGCTCAATTTATCTTTTTCTTTGAATTTTCTTTTACATAATTCCATGCACCCATATGCATGTCTAAGCATCCAAAATATATTTTCACATAATTATCCAGACCACATGCTACTCAAAATAACATTTAAACAAATCTAAAAGCATATATATCATTTTTACAAAATTGATTAGAAGATGTTAAACCTACCTCAAATTCCTTTAAACCGGTGCTTGATTCTTCTTTCTTCTTCCTTCTCCTTCTTCTTCCTCTTTCTCTTCTTCTTCTTTCTTCTTTCTCTTCTTCTTCTTTCTTCTTTCCCTTTTTCTTCTTCCCCTTTCTTTTTCTCATTTTCTTTTTCTTCTCTTTTCTTTTTCTCCTTTTCTTTTTCTTCTCTTTTCCTCTCCGTCACTTCCCCCTTCTCCTTCTTATCTTATATTATTTAATTCCATTTTATTTTTTTCCCTTCTTACCCCCTACCTACCACCTCATTTTCTCCCAAATGCCCTTTCCATCATCCATAATTACACTAATGCCATCCCCTTATTTTTTCCCTTCTTACCCCCTACCTACCACCTCCTTATCTCCAAAATACCCTTGCCACCATCCATAATTACACTAATGCCATCCCTTTATTTTTTCCCTTCTTACCCCCTACCTACCACCTCCTTATATCCAAAATACCCTTGCCATCATCCATAATTACACTAATGCCATCCCCTTATTTTCTATAAATTAAATGTCATTTTAACCATTCTTACTATCTTATTTAATTTAAGTAAAATAATTTAATCCTCCCATGAAATCCAAAATCCGTTCTCCTCTCTGAAAGAAATAAATTTCAATTAGTAACATAAGAAAAAATCGAGGATGCTACAGTTCTCCCCCCTAAAAAGAATTTTGTCCTCAAAATTCAAGGTTTACCTGTTTTCAAACAGTTGTGGATACTTCTGTCTCATGTCATCTTCCCTTTCCCATGTGGCTTCTTCCATTGTTAAACTCTCCCAACCTACCTTCACCAATGGAATGGTTTTATTTCTCAACTGTTTCACGTCTTTATCCAGAATTACTATCGGCCTCGGTCGGTAGGTTAGATTCTTGTCTACAGCTATTATTTCTTCTTGAATTATGTGCGACGGATCTGGTAGATACTTTCGAAGTTGAGAAACATGGAACACATCATGCAGATTTGACAAATGCGGAGGAAGTGCAATATGATACGCCGATGACCCTATCCTTTTTCAGAATTTGATAAGGTCCTAAATATCTTAAACTCAATTTCTTAATTTTCATTGCTCGGCCAATTCCGGTAGTAGGAGAAATTTTCAAGAACACATGCTCACCTTCTTGGAATTGTATCGGTCTCCTTCTCCTATCGAAATAGCTCTTTTGTCGACTCTGAGCCATTCGCATTTTATCTCGAATTATCTGTATTTTCTCAGAAGTATGTTGCACTAACTCAGGCCCCAATAACCTTTTCTCCCCCACTTCATTCCAACAAAATGCGATTTACATCTCCTACCATACAAAGCTTCATATGGTGCCATTCCGATACTAGAATGATAACTGTTATTATACGCAAACTCAGCCAGTGACGGATATCCATCCCATCCTTTTCCTTGCTCTGGCATGCACGCTCTTAGCATATCCTCTAGAGTCTGTATAGTTCTCTCCGTTTGATCGTCTGTTTAAGGATGATATGCAGTACTAAAACACAAACGAGTACCAAAAGTTTCTTATAATGTTCTCCAAAATTTGGAAGTAAATCGAGGATCTCGATCTGAAATGATATTATTAGGAATTCCATGCAACCGTACAATTTCCTTCATATACAACTGGGCCAATTTATTCAACGAGTAGTTTTTCTTAATGGGTAAAAAATGTGCAGATTTCGTCAGTCTATCAACTATTATCCATATCGCATCATACCCTGTCTGAGTCTTAGGTAATCCAACAATAAAATCTATAGATATACTATCTCACTTCCACTCAGGAATTTCTAAAGGTTGTAACATCCCAGAAGGTTTTTGGTGTTCTATCTTCACCTTTTGACAAACCAGACACTTAGACACATATTTAGCAATGTCTCTCTTCATTCTTGGCCACCAGTATAATCTTTTCAAATCTTGATACATTTTTGTAGATCCTGGATGGATTGTATACTTACTTTGATGAGTTTCTTCCAGAATCTTAGCCTTCAAATTCTCTCCTTGTGGTATACATGTTCTGCCCCGGTACATAATAATTCTATCCTCTGACATTGCAAAGTCAGGCTGATCTCTTCGATTTTGTAAAAATTGATCATGTGTCTGCACTTATTTAATCTGAGTTTTCAAGTCACTTTCAATTCTTAATTCACTAACAATCAAACTACCAGGAATAGTCATAGCTGATAATTTCAAATTTCTGAATTCCTCAATTAACTTCATTTCTTTTATCAGTATTTGACTTAAATACAACGATTTCCGGCTCAACGCATCAGCTACTGTATTTGCCTTCTCTAGGTGATACTTTAATTCAAATTTGTAATCATTAATGAATTCCATCCACCTTCTTTGCCTCGTATTCAATTCTTTTTGGTCAAAGAGATACTTTAAACTTTTGTGGTCACTGTATATTTCAAATACAGCTCCATATAAGTAGTGTCTCCACATCTTCAAGGCAAAAACTATTGCAGCCAACTCTAAATCATGAGTATGATAGTTCTCCTCATGCGGTCTCAATTGTCGAGAAGCATAAGCAACTACTCTACTTTCTTGCATCAAAACACAATCTAAACCTTTCTTGGAAGCATCCGTATAAACTACAAAGCATCCAGAAGGGTTAGGAACAACTAGAACAGGTGGAGAAGTCAATTTGACTTTAAACTCTTGGAAACTATTCTCTCATTCTTCAGTACAATTAAAGAGACTCCCTTTCCTGGTCAATCGAGTCAAAGGCAAAGCTATTTGAGAGAATCCCTGTATAAACCGTCTGTAATATCCTGCTAAACTCAAGAAACTTATAATTTCAGTCACAGTTTTAGGTCTCTCCCATTTCAGCAATGTTTCAATTTTACTGGGATCCACCGACACACCATCTTTAAAAATTACGTGACCCAAAAACTTCACTTCTTCTAGTCAAAATTCACATTTTTCCAACTTAGCGAAAAGTTTCTTTTCCTTTAAGACCTGAAGTACTAATCAGAGATGCTGGTTGTGTTCTTCCTCACTCTTATAGTAGATTAAAATATCATCTATGAACACTACTACGAATTGATCCAAGTAGGGTCTAAAAATGCGATTCATATAGTCCATAAAGACTGCAGGTGCATTTGTGACCCCAAAAGGCATGACTAAAAATTCAATGTCCATACCGAGTTCTGAAAGCTGTTTTTGGAATGTCTTCTTCTTTAACTCTGATCTGATGATATCCAGACCTCAAGTCAATCTTAGAGAAAATAGTAGCTCCCTTTAATTGGTCTAATAGATCATCTATTCTAGGCAACGGATATTTATTCTTAATAGTCGTCTTATTCAATTGCCTGTTATCAATACACAATCTCAAACTGCCATATTTCTTCTTTACAAACAATACAGGCGCTCCCCAAGGAGATACGCTAGGTCTGATAAAATTCTTTTCTAACAGCTTTTCGATCTGCTTCTTCAGCTCTTGTAGTTCCACAGGAGACATTCTATAGGGAGTGATAGAAATAGGTCTCGCCTCTAGTGCTAGATCGATGAAAAATTCAACTTCTCTCTTCGGTGGAGGTTCAAAAATTTCAGAGGGAAAAACCTATGAAAATTCACAGACTATTGGAATCTCAAGCAGTTCCCGTTTCATACTCGGGTTGATGGTATACAAGAAAACACATTTCAAATCTGCATCCCTCATCTCCTTATAGAGTCAGTGAGCACTAATAATGCTATACTTTTGGTCCTCCGGTGGGTCCGAGAGAAACTCAAAAGTCTTATTGCAGCAATCTAGTAGGACTCAGTTCTGACTTAACCAATCCATACCCAAGATGACATCTATACCGTTCAAAGGTAGACAGATCAGATCCACTACAAAGGATCTGTCATTCAATACAATAGGACAATTCAAACACATTGAGGAGGTAATTATTTTTCCTCCTGTAGGTGTCACCACCGCTAACTCGTATGGTAACTTCGCAACAGAGTGTTGTAATTTTCCCACACATTTTATTGCTATGAAAGAATGGCTCGCGCCAGAATCAAACAATACATTCAGAGACAAATTGTTGATACAGCACGTACCTTGCATCAAATCAGGAGCTGTCTTTGCTTCAGTACCGCTCGAGGTGAAAACTCTTCCTGTTGTTTGTTGAGTTCGTGCAATACCTTTCTCTCTTCCCAGTGGACAAGATCGTGCTATGTGCCCCTTCTGACCACATTGGTAGCTAGTAACTGGATCAAAATAACATGGATTATTCCCATAGAATTTCCCGCATTTTTCACACTGACCCGTTGCCGGATTTTTCAGAAAAGGTCTGGGTTCCACAGTTGCTGGTTGTTTACCTCTCATAATATTCTTCCCTCTGGTATTTCTATCCATAACCGGGAACTCTCTCTTCCGCTTCCACTGAGTCCGCCTCTCCTTTTCATCATCGACTGCTTTTAAACTTGTCGCCAGCATCCAATATTTATTTACCAACGAGGCATATTCCCGAATCTCTAATGCCACCACAACATTTCTAAGCTCCGGGTTCAGTCCTGATTCAAACTTCACTGCCTTCCAAGTTTCATCTGGATTATTCTTCAAAGTACTTGAAAACTTAAACAGTTCTTCAAACTTGGTAATATAGTACTTAATGGTCCCATTTCCCTGTCTAAACTGAAGAAACTCAATCTCTTTCTCAGCTCTCACATTATTAGGAAAATATTTGTTCAGAAAAGTCTCTCGGAACAAGTGCCATGTAATTTCCCTGTCTTGATGTACCAGTAACTCTTTGACTCCTTTCCACCAATATTCGGTTTCTTCCTTCAGCATATATGTTCCAAAATTGACCTTCTGCTCATCAGAACAATTTAGAACTTCAAAAATCTTCTCGAGTTTCGTCAGCCATCTCTCAGCAACTATTGGGCCATTTGCACCCACAAAAGATGGAGGTCACGTTCCCATAAATTCAGACTATCCATTACCATTTCCAGTTCTATTCCCATTTCGATTTCTTTCATCTCCCCTAACCTCGTCATTATTATTAATATTCTGAAGATGCTGCAGACTCTGATTCGTAGCAGCTGCCTGAGCTTGAATAGCTGCGGCTATGTTGTTTAAGGTAGCATCTGCGCTGCCTGACAGATTTCTTCTTGGTGGTGCCATAACTCACTGTATTAGAAAATCAAAATATTAGTCACTATTGAGGTGATCAAGCTCAATAGCAGTTCAAAATTTTACAGTAGTTATCACACTACACAAGATTATAAATAGGAAATACTAGTACTTTCTTATTGAATTTATCTGCTACCTTATATAACGTTTTCACATAACTATTTAAGACTCCTCTAAGTTAATCTAGATGACCACCCACCCCATGGTCGTCTAAGATCGACCGCTCTGATACTAACTTTGTAACGTCCGAATTTTTTTTTCCTTTCATTACGCATGTTAAATACGCCATATGTATAAATACAATATATATATATACATATTTATTACAAACTTCATACATATTATAATTATTCAATACAACATTTCAAAACACAATATGCATATTTACATATACATTACAAACCTCACACATGTTGTATTTATATAATACAACATTTCAGTACATAAATAAGAGTCTTTATACAGCATTTCACCCTTGAAATATAAAGGGTGAGGAGGTGGTGCTGACATCTAGATCTCCATCAGTAACTTCATTTTGTGTCGCATCTCATTTCTTTTTATCTGAACATAACAGCACAATAATAGTGAGAATAAAGGTTCCCAGTAGACTTAACATAAATAAAATATGATGAGAAAACAGGAGTTATGTTCAGTTGTATAAGCTACAGAGAAATATCAAGATTTTGAGATAAAATCGTAAATTTTTGTTTATGCATAATTATCATATTACACAAGCACTGAAAATCTATTTTTTTAAATAATATCACGGCTTTTAATTTACTCATTTGCTATGTGCATAGTGACCGATCGACTACAATCACAATAAGTGATCAGGGAATGTGAGTACATCACTCAACTGCTTCCTCACATTACCACTATCACCCCGTTGGAGCAGCCTTCCCCCGGCTCACTCAGGCTAATAGGGCGTCCCCTACTCGGTACCGTATCAAACCATACAACCCGTCGATATTCATCCATACATATAAATACATATATATTAATGCATATTCATCAAATAGAATGTAAATTTATCAAGCAACTCGCCATGAGTTTTACGCTTGCCATAATTATTAAGCAACTCGCTATGAACTTTATGCTTGCCATTCAATTTCATTTATAATACGATGCATCATTTTTATACCAAATGGTTAATAATCATTTTAAAAGTATTTTTCTTAAATATATGTTTCCTAAAAAATTACAACAAACAAGATTATTTTTAGGCATAAAACAGTGAAAAATATGTTAATCCAACTCATAACATGGCCATGCTTAAAAACCACCTTAAACATTCTTAAAAACAGCTCCGAACACGGCCTGCCTGTGTTGAAGCAACTCAGAACACGGCCTGCCCGTGTTCTGTGACCTTCCTTCATTTATTCAATCATATCTCTCTCATATGTACTCCGATTGAGGTGATTTCAAATCCTATATAAATCTAAGACAATTATCTACAACTTTTGTGTTTATAATTTCTTCAGCTTCTTTACGGATTATTCCCAAAAAATTAAAACAAAAACACTTATTTTTACTATCCTGAATTTTGACCTCTACTCAATTAACCAGCCATATCTCACTCATATGAACTCTAAATTAAGTAATTCCAAAGCCTATAGATCCGTAAGACATATATCTAAAATTCATATGTTGACTATTTCTTTAGAATCCTTACCAAATGTTCTTAGAATGTCAAAAATAGTAGCTCCTTAATTATTCTAAAATTCAGCTTAATTTATCTTTTTCTTTGAATTTTCTTTTACATAATTCCATGCACCCATATGCATGTCTAAGCATCCAAAATATATTTTCACATAATTATCCATGCCACATGCTACTCAAAATAACATTTAAACAAATCTAAAAGCATATATATCATTTTTACAAAATTGATTAGAAGATGTTAAACCTACCTCAAATTCCTTTAAATCGGTGCTTGATTCCTCTTTCTTCTTCCTTCTCCTTCTTTTTCCTCTTTCTCTTCTTCTTCTTTCTTCTTTCTCTTCTTCTTCTTCCCCTTTTCTCTTCTTCCCCTTTCTTTTCAAATACATGTTGTTTACAATACCTTCAATCAGAATTTAACTAGAATAAATAATCACAAAAACATTAATAAACAATTTTAAAGTGTTCTTGAATTATTACAATAATTAAGTTGAAAATGTCATTTTCTAAATGTTATATTAATCACAATAATGACTTAAAAAAATTATGAAATTATTTCAAATATAAATAAAACATACTTTAATATTGAAGTTATTCATTATTTTATTATTCACATTATTAATTTTATTAAGATTATGATAGAAAATATTATATTTAGTTGTAACTAAACAAACTACAAAAACAAAAATTGAATGACGTGTTTTAAAACGTAAAAGATAAATTAATTTTAAATTAAATTAAAATAATAAACTGTAATTTATTCAAATAAATATAATATATGAATAATTTTAAACAATATTCAAGGCGGCCAGACGGTTGGGCCGCAGCCTGCCAACTTTTACCAAATTATGGGACAGAAATGGAGGATGACGGAGCACGTAGTGATGTGAACAATTTCTTCTGCACCGAGACAACTACTAAATGAGAGGAGCTGTGTCTTCTTCTGTCTGGTCCCAAAGAAAAAGACAAGGCGAGCCACAACTTTCCTCAAACAAGAATTGCTTTCGCATTCTTTTTGGACGGTGGGTCATATCAAGACGGAAGACAACGTCCTAGCGCACGAACTTGTCATCTAAACAGTGAAAGGCTCCTGGAACTTATCCTTCATCCGTCGCCTCCTGTCTCGGGTTAGCTTTTTTTTTTTAAAAAAAAAAACTATTTAAGAATATTTTTTTAAATAATTGAATGAAAGCGTTATTTCTTTTTTTAGATTAAAAGTAAATGTGGATTGAAGTTATTAAATTATGTCGAACAATATTTTAATTAAAAAATTAATATTTATTATAAATTAAAATTTTTAATTATTTTAAAATTTTAAATTAAGTTCAATTATGTTAAAATAAAATAATAATAAAAAATTATTAAAAAAAGTCAAATAATCGATAAAATTTATTCAAATCTATTAATCAATTTTAATCAAGCACATACAATTTTTTTTCCAATAAATCGAACTGAATTTAAATTAATTATCTTCCTAAATTAATTATTTTCCTAAACACATACAATTTAACCTATTTTATCGTTTTTCGAAATTTAGACGGCTGCTACGATTAGCAGTCCTTGGGTAGATTTCTTTTCCTTTCGTTGGTCGCTTGCTTGTGTTGTCTTTACTCTTTTGGGATGGTTTTATCCGAAATTCCTGCCAAACCTGCGTTTCCAGTTTTACCCTTTGACTTGCTGAGTGCATCCCTCTAGCCTTCCACTTTGATTTAATAAATTTACTATACTGTTATTATTAAATATAAGAATTAATTAATTAATTTAAATGTAGTAATTACATTTTATTGAGTGTATAAATTAGAATTAATTTTTTAAAATATTAATTTTATTGTATATTATTCTTTGAAATAATTAATGTATAAAGAATTAATTCATGCATTAAAAAAATATTGATAACTAAAGTTAAATAAATATATAAATTAAGAGAACAAAATGTTAGTTTTTGTGTACAATAATATTAAAATGTATCTAAAATATTTATATTTAATAGACATAAAATGATATTATTTTTAATAATATCTCATATCATTTGGCGAATAGTTCTTTAGTAAATATTTTAGACAAGAAGAATCATTTGGAAAGCAAGTAAAAAAAAAAAAAAAGAATCAGCACCCCGCATGATTTTAATGAAAAGTTTTTTTTTTTGGTAAACAATTTATAAGATTTTTAATCATAAATATAATATTAAATATCATAAGAAATTGACCTCCTAATTTGTGTTAATTTTTTTTTCCCTTTTAGCCTCTTGTTTCATACTTAATGATATTATCACAGTTATTATTGTAAAATTAATTTATTTTGAACTTAAATGCAATTACAATTTATTAACATTTCACTTAAACTTTTGATATCTCCATAGATAATAAGCAACTTACCACCGAACATCACAAATCTTAAATTTATAAATTATTTTTGTTTTAACATTTGAATTTTTTAAAGTACTCAAATTAATTTTTAAATGATTAAACTCATTGTTCTAATCATCTTACCATCTCTACAAATATTAAATTTGTTATATATTAATTATTGGATATTTGACAAAAAGATTATCATGTAAGAAATTTAAAAATTAATTTCTCCTCTTAAATTAATTTAAGAATTAAAATTAACGGCATCCTTAAATCATGAATGGATAAATTAAATTTACTTTTTCTTAAACATTTTGAAATTTATGCTTACAACTCTCATTTCAATTTACACAGAATTTCTTTATTTTACAAAATTATTGATAAAATTTATATTTATATTTTTTGAATTTATAAATAATTTAATTTAATACAATATAAATTATTAAAAAATCAAATACGTGCTCATAAAAACTTAAATTACTAAAACTTAAGATAGTATATGTGTAGGTTTTAGTGTTTTATAAATTTTATAAGAGATTTTTATGTCAATTTGACATTAAAAAAATGGTATATAATTTTTATAAATTTAAAATTGATTATAATTTACTCATTATAAATATATTGATGAAATTGTTAGTTGAGTTTTTATTTATTTATTTATTTTTTCTCACATGATTTTGTTCGAAAACAGCGGATTGTCGGGACTAGGGAGCTCTTGTCCAATTATTTAAGTGGATTAATAGACAGGGATGGTCCGTGACTCCGTGGAACGGGATATCGATCCAACGGCCAGATGTCCTAGATTCATTGGTCATAAACCTTTGTTAAAAGAAATGAGTATATCCTATTTCATTTTCCCTCAACATATATAGTTAGAACTTCGACGAATGTTCGGAATTTTAACTTTCTCACGTCACTTTAGAAGCTGACTGGAAAGAGGAAAAGGGGGAATCCATCATCGTCACCTTCTCCTCCTCTTCGGCTTGGTCTCCGAGTCTATCTTCGCCATGGCGGACCGTGGTTCTTCAGGCTTGGGCCCTCAATTAGGTCAGATTCCCAACTAACTTATTAATTATTATCCAGTTGATACTTGGATTTTTCTATTTATGTTTTTCTCGGAGTGATTTCTCCTTCGGAGCTCCGTCAAATTTCATTTCTTTATCCTAGAAATTTGTTTCCTTGTCGAATGGATTCTTATTGTTGGAGTTAAGTGGCTGAAAATTGTCTGTTCGGGTATGAAGCTTTAGCGTAGTCCGTTCTGAGGTTGAGAAAACTGATGGCAATCAAGATTTCAAATCTTTCGTAAATAACCATTTTGGGTTCTTATCGAAGATAGATTTTGACCCTGTTAATCCAGTTTATTGTATTAGAATGAGGAGGTGGAAAAGTGTCTTTAAAGGCATTTACACAACATTATAGATTGGTTCAATTCAATCAGAAACTAGCTTCCTCCGCGGAAGAAAGCCAGTATTATTGTAAAAAATGGTAGATTCTAATTTGATGCACATTTAATTTTTCCTATCAAAATCTATGGCCTCTTAGATGTCCAGGTACATTAAGTCCTCCTGAACCTAGCAGCTTGCTTCAAATTTTCAAGAAAGCACTGGGGGCAGTGCATCTTGTGTTGAATCAGTTACTGCTATACCTATAACAATCATAGCGAAGTATCCTTAAGCTTGGCTGTAGGAATGGAAGAATTGATTGACCGATAGAGATAGATTCCCTCGTGAGGCATACTTTGTAATTTTGAGAGAGCGTGTCATTAAATGCCATTTCCTTTACAGTGAGAGAAACTAGATCAGGGGGAAAGATAAAATATATACAAAAATCTTTTGGTTTTGATTCTGTTAAGGTGGTCCTCAATAACTTTATAGGCATAGAGAAAAGATTGATTGGAATTACATTTACAACTACAAGCATCATAAGTAAGGCCTCATGGTTAAGAGACAATGTTTTTATGGTTCAATTCTCCTGTGACGTAATTGGATTACCTGAACCTGTATAGTAAAGCTGTTTGAATGCAATGGGGTGCCTGATCACAAGGAACATAAAATAGTTTGCAAGACTACATGTGACTGCATGGTGAGTAACGCTTTTAGTATTATTTGTAAGTAAAGGGTTAGGAGTACTGAATGTTGTGATGGGAGTAGAAAAAGGCTTTATCCAGTTGTTCACACTCTATTGTTCATGTTTATTTTCCCAGAGTTTAGTAACTATCTAAGGCTATGCTATTTGATTTATTGAACAAGTTTTGTAACCTTGGACAAGTTAAGATCAAGTTATTCTAATGATATTATCTGACTGGATTAGAGACTAAGATTGAAGAGAAATCCATCCATTGGGATGCTCATCAGGTTCATTAACCCAATCCATTGGCTTTGGGGGCTGCAAAAAGGGTTTGAATGAAGATTTTGCAAATAAAAGAAGAAGGAAGAATCTCAATCAAGGTTACATTGCTTCTAGCAGTTTTAAAAGCAAATTCATTGAGTTGGAACAAGAAGTCAAAGAAAAGAGCCAATTGACATTGTAGTGGCAAGTTAGAAAAGCTGGCACATGGCATTAGTTAAAGAGAACATGGACATTTATGAAAGCCGAGAGAAGAGTGCAACTTATTTAACAAGAATAAAGAAGGAATTTACTGTTATTTTAGGGAGGCACTAAGCCTAAGATGATAGAAAAATTTGAATACACAATTGGTGGAAGAAAGTATCAACAGAGTGACAACATCTAGTAAACTGGGAAAATGGGTGAGTTATGAGGGAGTGTATTTTCTTATTGCCCTTGAATAGCTAGTTACTATGAATATCATATAATCATGAATCTGTAACTGCATTGTCACTTTACATATATAGCCATTCAAAGTGGAAGTTGAACTAAGGTCTCGTTTGGTTGGTGACAACAGAGAGAATGTGAATAAGAATTGAGAAGAGAATGGATTCAAATGGAATGGAATGAAATGTTGTGATTAAAATTACGTTTGGTAAGGTTTAGGAATAAAATAGAATAAAAATTGTCAAAAAATAAAAATATCATTAAAAATAAAATTATTATAGTAATATTATTTTAACTTAAAAAATTATTTTAAATGTTATGAATAAAAAATAAAATAAAATATTATTAATATAGAAATTTGAATTAAATTTTGTTAAACAATATTGAAAATTTTAATTTAAATATATATGTTTTTAATTATATAAAATTTTATAAATAAATAAAATAATGAAGGGTATTTTAGTCTTTTTGTTTTCCTTTCCATCACACTGTTCACTTTTTACTTGTTTTCAGAAGTAATCTAGATTACTTTGGAGGTAATCAACATTCTGTGGGACCCACATTTTTTACTATTTCTAACAACCAAACCAAGGAATGGAATTCCCATTCCATTCTCATTTCACGCCCTTGTTTCCACCAAGGTGGGAGCCTCGTGCACTGGGCCGCCCTACCTCCCTCAATATGTGTTCTTTGTGTTCTTGTTTTCATATATACAAGCACTTCTCCATTGTACTTGTGAATGTGATGATACAGCAATCAAACATATAACTAAATGTCTGGTGTCTGATGTGCAGATATTCAGCAATTACAATTTGAAGCCCAGCGACGGTGGTTGCGGCCTGCTGAAATTAGTGAAATTCTTCGTAATTATCAGATGTTTGATATCACATCAGAACCTCCAAACAGGCCACCAAGTACAGTTATCGTATATGCTACTAATAAATTTATTGCCACATTCAATGCATGTAGTTATATACATAGATGGATTAAATTGTTTGCCCCAGAAGCTTAAAATCTTTCTTAAGTTGTTTGTCAAGTTGTAAGCAGGAATTAGTGGCAGAGATATAGGTGCCAATTATTGAGGTTGGACATGGTTTTCTTGTCCTCAAGTGCATATGATCGTTATTTCCTTTTGATGTTGTATAGAGTTTTAAATTTTCTATTCATATGAAATTAAAGGGATCTCAGTTCCCACTCCTATATATTCTGCTATTTAATTTCAAGGAATGTTAGCAGTTCTGGGGAAGCCAGTAAATTACATTTTCCAAGAAATTTGGAAGCTAAAGTATATATGCTTTGTAGCACAATAATATCTTAAGTGCAGTAGTTCATATGATATTATTAGTAGCTTTCCTTTTATTATTCATGCTAAAATCTTGTCTTGCAGTTTGAACTCAACTTGATTACATCTTATGGCTCTCATTATTAATTCATGCCCTTTGTTAGATTATAATAGAACTATTTATGGACATTATCTTAACAGTTTAAACTTCTTGAATGAAATGATCTTTGATATGGTACTAGAACCTCTATAACTATGAACAAGTGGTTTTGAGTTTGATTCTCACTACTCCTCTTTTCTAAATTAAAATTCAATTTCAGTCTAAGGTATGATGAGTGTGTATTTTGTCCACACTTCAAGTCTAAGGGGTTTTGTGTTAGATATTATAATAAATATATTCATGGATCTTCACTTAATAGTTTAAGCATTTGAAGCATTTGAGTTGAAAAGTCTTTGACACCCTTAAAGACTTTCTTGCTTGACATGTATTTCGCAATTGCAGGTGGTTCACTTTTTCTTTTTGATCGGAAGGTGTTGAGATATTTTAGAAAGGATGGACATAATTGGAGAAAGAAAAAAGATGGAAAGACTGTGAAGGAAGCTCATGAAAAGTTGAAGGTAAGCTTTTAGTTTACTTGTGACTTGAGTTTGTGGTTAATTAAGCCCTTGTAGGACATGAATATATGTTTTTAGGCAGCTGCAAGGTGACTCAAGAGAATCAGTCTTTATGACCTAATATAATTGTATACTGATGTTTTTACTTCCTTCAAGTACATTAGGTGGGAAGCATTGATGTATTACATTGCTACTATGCCCATGGAGAAGAAAATGAAACTTTTCAGAGGCGAAGCTATTGGATGCTTGAACCGTGAGTATGAACTAATTTACTGTTCATTATTTTGTTTAGTTATCTTTTCATTCAGTTTGTAGAAAATATTATCTACGCTATTGGAGTTTCAATTGTTACCAATTTTGAAGGTTTTCAATATACATCTACTGACAGGTCAAAATAAAGCAGATATACATCCCAGAAGTGGAGTTTAATTATTTTATTTAAATTGATCAGAATATGGTTTTCTTATTAGTTTGTATTACTCCAGGGATATGATGCACATTGTTTTTGTCCACTACTTGGAAGTTAAGGTATTTTGCAAATTTTCTTTGTTGTTAACTTTTTTGTTCTTGTTATTGACAGTGGTCGGTTTATTAGTTCAAGTTCATATTCATGTTTTAGACTATGTTGTTGTTGATAAGAAGTTGCTAAGTGCGTCTGACATAGTTGAAACATGCTATCTACAGAACTTTTGCTATTTTAGAATATAATTTTGAATGGTTCAAAGAGCTAAAAGCTGTAATGTACATGATTTTACCTTATCTTTTGTTAAATGATTGATGAGTACTGTCATAACTCAGTTTAGTTGTGGTCACAGTCAAATAGCTGAAATTAGTGTGAAAGTGAAACTACATGGACCTACAGAGTAATTAAACCTTTTAAAAATTTTATTCCATATCACGGTTAAGTTTTTAAATTAGGAAATTGTTGGATGTATTTGTGTGTATATAAATTCCACCTTTGTAGGCTATTTGTGAGTGAGAATATGTAGGTATTGTGATTGGAAATTTGTGTGTATAAACTGCACTTGTGTGTTTTGGGCGAGGGGGATTTGAGAGAGGACAGGAAACATTGATCTCAGATTAATATTTCAATCTCTATTTTGATGAATATGGTGGTTGTGTAACTATGCAATTAGAAGATATTGATAACGTACAATAGAAGATTATTTTATCTTTAACTAAAATCTTAAAATTTTATTTTTAGTCTTGATAGACATGGGATTGAGTGTTTGAAAGTCTAAAGATAAGTATGCCTTAATAGAAAGGATTAGGAAGTTCTGAGTTGTCATGCATATCAAGAAGAGCCTTGTTACTTGATTTAGTTTCTGGTATGATGGCATCTGATGGCACCAGCCAAATTTGTTCCTGGCAATTCATCCTTTAGACTTTCTTCCCCATTTGGAAGGAGGGGATAAATTTACTTCATTTTTTTCTTCCTAAACCTTCAACTATAATGCCTAAGGGTATTCCAGCTTCTGTGTTCGTTCTCAATTTTTCTGCAATAAAGTCATTCTTTTCATCTTTAATAAACTTGAGTGATCAAGCTTAATAATTATAACATTTCAAAAATGTTGAATGTGATTCTTAATTTATAGCTGCAAAAATTCTCAATTGTTGATGCTGATAAAGTTGTATAGTCCTTGTGAAGATATTTTGAAGTCCTTTTCTGTCATAATGTTGCATATCGGTTAGGTATCTGTTTCTAACTAGTGATCAGGCTGAAGGCTTGTGAAACCATCTAATCTGGAAAGTTCCTTGTTTTAGAGTGGTGGTCTTGACTGATTTGGATGTTTGATGACATATTAATAGATGTTTTGTGGGTTCTATATCTCTCAGGGTAACAAGACAAATGTAGGAGGAAAAACAGATACTGCTGAGGTTTCATCAGATTCCATGAAGGGCAGCTCTGCATCATCTGGTTTTCCTGCAAATTATAGCACTGTGCCTTCAAGAAGTACAGATTCCATGAGCCCAACTAGTACATTGACTTCCTTATGTGAAGATGCTGATTCTGGTAATTTATTGTATTATATGTCATAAGGTTGTAGATTTACTATCTTGGCATGTGTCACACACATTCTATTTTTTAAACTTCCTATTCAATGAGCCGCTTCTAAAGAAAAATATAATGGGAATCACCCTATGCTCTAAACACCTTGCCCTGTTATAATCTAGTAAATAAAAAGACTGTTTAACTATATCATTCAAATTATTCATATGCAACTAAAAAGAAATGAAAGAGCTCTTATAATCTCATCAAGATAGGGGTTCTGGTCTCACATTTTATTCATTCTGTGGGTTTTTTTTGGGGGTCAGCTGAGTGTGTGTCTGAGCCAAAAAAATAATTTTAAATTTTGACACGTGTGTACATGTCAATGTGTTGTGACTCTGTCTGATAACATGACTGAAAATAGGTGTGTGACATGTCTTTGCTTCACAGGACATGTAGAATAAATTAATATCTTAATGTACTGTTACAACATGTTAATATGAGCTTGGTCCATTTGGTGGCTCCTAAATGGCTTGTTCTAATTTCCTGTTAGATGATATTCACCAAGCAAGTTCTGGATTACGTTCATCTCATGAGTCACCAAGTATGGGAAATGGTTCTCCAATGTACAAGATTGGTGCTTGTTCGAATAGTTCATATTTTCTGCATCCCTTTTCAGGTAATCATGCTGTTTTCTTTTCTTTTTCTTTTTTTGTTGTCTTACATGATTATTTATATATCCTGTAATTCAATCACTCATCCCATAAGCTTTTATGATAGTTAACATCTGACTTTTGTTGTATATTCAAAAATCTTTTCAGGTGATCATGGACAGTCATCAATTTCTGGAACTGATTATATTCCACTTGTTCAGCGAGATAAACCTAGAGGAAGTGATACCAGTACTTCTTTCATTGAGGGACAAAAAGCTTACGGCATGGCATCATGGGACAATGTCTTTGAACAATGTAGAGATGGATTAGATGCTGATCCTTCTTCTGTATCATTTCCTTCCATCCCATCCAGTTCAATTGGAGACATCCTTGAACAAGAACATCCTGTTCTTGGCGACCTTTTAGAAAGTAAGAGTGTCCTCACTGGGGAGGAAGGGAGGTCTCAGTCTCTCGAATCAAATTGTCAGGTACTTGGTACTTAACTGTCACCATATTTGTCAACAGCTTCCTCTGGGATTATTTAATTTTTTTGGATTAAACAGTCAACCTTCAAGGCCGTCGTATGTCAACTAATATGGTTCAGCATCTATTATATGTTCATCCTAGTGGATAAATGTTATTAAAACTGAATAGATTTCTCTTCCCCCTTTTTTTGTCAATAGTGCTACTATAGAGTCGTGATATTGGCTATTTCACCTTTCCATTTTTTTTGTCAGAAGCTCACAAGACTAGTGGTGTTAATTGTCATAATTAATCTAATCTGATGCTTGCTTGTTTCCATACACCCCATAAGTCATAGATGACTACTATGTGTGACTTTCAATCAGAAGTAACTGAGCCATCTTGTAGATGAGTAGCATGTTTGACTTTCAATTATTATCTTTTCCCTTTTCTTACCTTTCTCTCATCTCATCTGTTCTCTTCCATTTCCATTCCATCCCCTCCTCTAAAACTTCCAAATGTAAGCTTAACAATTTTACTAATTTCTTTCGTTCTCAGGTAGAAAGTTGTTTTCTTCTCTTCTCATCAATAGGTTCTTTTTCTATCTAAAGAAAGTTGGTAAGTCTGTATCTTAATAAGTTGGAAATGGAACTTCTTTGGTGTATCAAAAGTGTTTAGATATTGAGAGGAAATGGATTTTGGATTGTACTCTTGGGAGTTCTCGTCTTGACCCTAGCTAAATGTAGTCAGTATAGGATAGTTTGTTATTTGTCAAGTGAAATTTTATGAATAGTTATTATACTCTTTGACATCCCCCTTTACATGAAGCCCTTTAAACTTGAAGTGTGGGTGAAGCAAGAACCCACCTACTTTGTGCTAAAATTTCATTTTTATGAAGAATGGATGTGATGATTGAACTCCTGGCCACTTAATAAAAAAGGCACTAATACCGTGTCATGGACTATTACAACTCAAAAGTTTAATTTTTTAAGATTTATGAATAGTTTTATTATAATTTCTAACTAGACATTTAATGGTTTTGGAGGTCTAATATCAGGCACACAAGGTATATAGTTTCACCCAAAGTGTAATGTCTTAAGTTAAATTTTAACTTTCATTTTGATTAAAACAAACTCAATTTCAATATTAGTTGGCGTGGTCAATTTTTGCATCCTAGGCTGGCCTTGCATGCAGTTTTGTAACATGTTTCTTAAATCAGGGTGGCTTCAAATTATACTTTGGGGACCCACATGTGAATGTAGCTTAACTCTCTGTAGGTATCTGCGTAGGTTTTTGGAACCTTGCCCTGGAATTGCATCTTCTGTTAAGATATAATGAATAGAAGGAGCTATTTTTAAAGGCAGCTAAATGAAGTGATCTGTGAACAGAGGTTACTTCCTTTCCATGGAACTGACCCATTGGTTAATGTGTATAGATAAAAGTTAATTGAATTGAGGGATAATAGTGATGGATCATATTTGTAACTGTCTTTTATTGAGCTGCTTGTGTTCCACTGAATTTTCTATAAGATTTATTTGAATCTTTAAATTCTATAATGCTGTTTTCTAGCTGAGTGATGGTTACCATTAGCTTTGTTCTGCTTCATTTTGTTATATAAGCCATCCAGCTGTTGGGAATTCGTCTATGAAAAGAAACCCTGTAGGAATTGGGGGAAAAGGGGGAATTATGATCTGTTAACATTTAAGCATTCCATATTTGAGGTTCTTGCTACATAAAGAATGAAGAGACGCCCTGCTAACACAGTTTTAAAGATTTTTTCTCTACCCTAGGAATGGAAGTTCCTGGTTTTAAATCATTTTTTTAAAATTGTAGAAATGTTAGAATGAATAGTATGGTTTGTCATTTTTTTAAAACTTTCATGACATTGACTCCATTATACAAAATGACGGTGAAGTAAAGGAGGACGTAAACCACAGGATTCAAGTTGGATGGATGAAATGGAGGAAAGTTTCGAGTGTCATTTGTGATAAAAAAGTGCCGCTCAAAGTTAAAGGAAAATTCTACCGTACGGCTATAAGACCTGCTATATTGTATGGTACGGAATGTTGGGCGGTTAAAAGACAACATGAAGATAAACTCAACGTTGCAGAGATGAGAATGTTGCGTTGGATGTGTGGACACACCAGAAGAGATATGATTAGAAATGAGTGCATTAAAGAGAAAGTTGAGATAGCACCTATTGTGGAGAAGATGGTTGAATCTCGCTTAAGGTGGTTTGACCATGTGGGGAGAAGACCTGCAGAAGCCTTAGTGAGAAGAGTCGATCGGATGGAGAATAGTCCAATAATTAGAGGTAGAGGGAGGCCAAAGAAAACAATAAGTGGAACTATTAAAAATGATTTAATAGTTAATAACTTATCTATTGATCTCATCCATGATAGGCCATTATGGCGTCGTTTGATCCATGTAGCCGACCCCGCCTAGTGGAAAAAGGCTCAGTTGTTGTTGTTTCATGACATTGACCTTCAAATGCCCCCTTATCTCTCCTTTTGCAGCAATGAGTGTTTAGTGTCTAGAACTCTTGCTGGATGTCCGGATCATGTAGGAATTCTTGATTATTAACACTTGAGCTTGACAATCTTGATGAGCAGTGGCTATGTATTATAGTGTGGTGTCATCTTATCTTTTAATTATCATATCTAATCTTCTGCAGTGATGAGTATTTAGTGTCTAGATGTCTTGCTGGATGCCTGGATCATTTAGTTATTGCTTAATTGTTGAGAATCTTGGTGAGCAGTGGCTATATATTGGCTTGGTGTCATCTTATCTTTTAATTGCAATACCTGGAACCTGGATATTTTAATTAGCAGTGTATTTATTTAGTATAATTTCAGACTATGTCACATTGATATGTAACTATTTTGTTATTTGAATTGATCCAGATCCCTTTCGAAAACAATCCTGGACCATTGCCCCAGTGGCCCACAACCCAGTCGTTGGGATTGAAATTTGGATCTGATTTTAGCACTTGTTTCCTGGAACATGAAACACATAATCTGAGTCCTGAAATTACTCCTGACTTGTTCAGTTTTGTGGGTCAACCAAAAGATGAGCCTGTGCAGGACAACTGTCCAAAGCAGGATACAGATACACAATTGCAGTTTTTGCTGAAATCCAAATTTGAGAACGAAGTTCCTGCAGAAGAAAGTATCAACTATGCCTTGACTGTGAGGCGCACATTATTAGATGGGGAGGAGAGCCTAAAGAAAGTTGACAGCTTCTCTCGATGGATTACTAAAGAACTTGAAGAGGTGGATGATCTCCATATGCAGTCCTCGCCTGGTATTTCGTGGGGCACAGACGAATGTGGGCATGTGATAGATGATTCCTCATTGAGCCCCTCCCTCTCTCATGACCAGCTGTTTAGCATAAATGATTTTTCACCTAAGTGGGCTTATGCTGCAACAGAAACTGAGGTATTGCTTATATGGTTAATATCTTCAATTTAGAAAGATTAGTAAAAGTGAAATGAGAAGAGATAAAAATATCAAGTTATATTTTGCTTCCAGATTCATTTCAAGTATACAATAATTTTTTTTTTCTTAGCCCATCGTTTTCTGTTTGTTCTTCCTTGTCCTTTTCTACCCTTGGAGTTAGTAATTGAATATGATACATTTTGTTTGAATTGAGGATGTGTTTAAGGTAAGAGCTACTTCGATTCTTTTGCTTCAGATATACCTGCTCTTTTGCCTGGTCAGATGCATTCAATATTTATTCTTTGAAAGCATTATTGAATCATCATATAGTTATTTCTCTACTGCTCCTTTCATCCTTTCTTGTTCTGGATTGTTACAATTTTCTGTCTGTCTTTGTTTTTATATTTGATTATTGGATCAACTCCTTTTTCTCTTTGGGTCTTTGGTGCAACATAAAATAAAGAGAAGGCGGCCGCAATTTGACTGACAATTTATACTATCTAAAACCACTCAGGTTTTGATTATTGGGACATTTTTGAAGAGTCAACCTGAGGTAGCAAACTGTAACTGGTCATGCATGTTTGGGGAAGTGGAGGTTCCTGCTCAGGTTCTAGCCAGTGGAATTCTGTGCTGTCATGCTCCACCTTATAAAGTTGGACGGGTCCCCTTCTATGTAACGTGCTCCAATAGGTTGGCTTGCAGTGAAGTGCGGGAGTTTGACTACACAGAGGGGTTTGCTAGAAATGCAGATATTTCAGATTTCTATAGCAGTTCAATTGAAATGATGCTTTATTCAAGACTGGAGAAGTTACTTTCTTCAAAATCAGCCCACCCTTCGAATTGCACCTTTGACTGTGATATGGTAAAAATAAAATTAATTTTTAAGCTAATTTCAAGAAAGGAGGATGAGGAGTTTTCAAATAAGGAAGAGCTGAAGTTAGAGATAGATGCATCCGAACACAAAGTGAAGGAGCAACTATTTCAAAGGCAGGTTAAAGAGAAGCTGTATATGTGGCTGCTTCACAAAGTAATTGAAGATGGTAAAGGGCCAAATGTATTAGATGAGGAGGGGCAGGGTGTGCTACATTTAGCAGCTGCTCTTGGTTGTGATTGGACAATAATGCCAATTATAACTGCTGGAGTTAATATTAATTTCCGGGATGTGAATGGATGGACGGCTCTGCATTGGGCTGCATCATGTGGCAGGTAAGGGCTTGTGAGATTTTGTTACCCTTTATTCTATTGAGTTAGCATAGGTTGTATCAGCACAACTGGTAGAGCCTTCTCTTATTCCCTGAGTTCCGTTGACTTTTCTGTACATTTGATAAAGTGGATTCTATTGCAACTTTATTTTAATTCAGAACATGAAGCTATTAACTATAGTTTTTGCTTGCAAAGGGTGTGAGATGAACAATTCTGCCCAATTGCCCATTTAAATTTTACCTTATTCTTTTCATTTAAACTAGTATAGTGCTAAACTTCACATTGGTTTTCTTCGTGGATAAATTAATTTACTGAAAATGGTCCTTAAAGTGATTGTGTAGTTCAGTTAAAGGCAGATCATATTAGTCACTATATAACCTATTGTACAGTCAGCATCAATTGAAAATATTCCTTATTTGCTACACTCAAATCATTCTCAAATATATCATGTTCGGAATAACGCAAATTGGCTCTCCTTATGTAATTATTTACCCTCAATTGCTCAGAGAACGGACTGTTGCTGTACTGGTTTCATCGGGTGCAGCTGCTGGAGCATTGACAGATCCATCTCCAGCATTTCCTTTAGGTAGAACACCTGCAGATCTTGCTTCTAGCAATGGACACAAAGGAATCTCTGGTTTTCTTGCAGAGTCTTTATTAACTAGCCACCTCTCATCCCTCACAATGGATGATCTAAAGGAAGATGGTGGGCCAAATGCTTCAGAAGTGAAAACGGTACAGACAGTTTCTGAACGAACTGCAACACCTGAATTTTGTGGAGATATACCTGACGCCCTCTGTCTTAAAGATTCTCTTACTGCTGTCCTTAACGCCACACAAGCTGCTGCTCGTATACATCAAGTATTCAGAATGCAGTCATTTCAAAGGAAACAGTTGACTCTGTACAAAGATGATGAGCAGCTTGGACTGTCATATCAGCGAGCTCTTTCCCTTCTAGCTTCTAAGGCATGCAAGGTTGGACAAGGAGATGGTTTAGCCCATGATGCTGCAGTACAAATACAGAAAAAGTTTCGTGGTTGGAAAAAGAGAAAAGAATTCCTGATAATTCGTCAAAGAATTGTTAAAATCCAGGTTCATTTTTTTATGCACTTTTTTGAGTTCTAGAATTATTTTTCAATTTTCAATATAATATAAGTTCTTGATTGGATTTTTCTTAGATGTTTCTGAGTTCTCATTGAAATTATCACTTCACTAGTTCTGCTATTTGGGAAATTGAAGTTGTAAAACTGAGGGTATTGGAGGGTTAATATGCATTTTAGTTGAAAACTTTCACATCTCTCTTTCTCCTTCTTACAACTTGCTTGTATTTGGGGATCATGTTTGGTTCGTCATCGTTGAGGACTCTCCAGAATGTAGAAAAATCATGGGTTAAAAATTCTGCATTTTGGGATGATCCTTTAATTCATTTTCTTGGCTGTGTTTTCTGTATCTGCTGTCTAAAGTATTTACAGCTTGATTTCTGTCATAGTGGCATTCACTTTTGATAATAAGAAACTTAGTTTTAGAGAAGGGAGGAGTACCGGGAAGAAGAAAGGAAAAGAAAAAGTCTGGAGGATGAAACAATCCTATCACTTTGTTTCATTCTGATGCCTTTGTATAATTTCTTTTCTTTTTATGTTATGACCCAATTGCAAGGTATAAGATTTGAGTCCCATATTGGAAGTATGAAATTTTAATGTGGGGCTCATATGAACCTTGTGTTGGGCTTTCTCATTGTTAGCTAGCTTTTTGGGGTAAAGGTTCTCCCAAAGGTTCAAAATAGAAAGAAACAACAGGCTCTATTTTGGGCCCCTGTACATTTGACACATTCTTCTACTGATTCTTGAATTTTTGGTGTTAAAAGGCCCATGTAAGAGGTCACCAGGTAAGGAAGCAGTATAAACCAATCATCTGGTCTGTAGGAATTGTAGAGAAGGTAATATTACGATGGAGACGCAAGGGCAGTGGTCTACGTGGATTTCGACCAAATTCTCTTAATAAGATCCCCAATCAATCACAGAGTGATACTTTGAAAGAGGATGATTACGATGTTCTTAAGGAAGGAAGGAAACAAAGTGAGGAAAGATTCCAAAAGGCCCTTTCAAGGGTGAAGTCCATGGTTCAGTATCCAGAGGCACGGGCTCAATACCGGCGTCTGCTAAATGTTGTCGAGGACTGTCGTCAAACCAAGGTATTTTTCTAACATCTTGCAGATATCTGAAGTATAAAATTATTAATATTTGGTGTGATTTATAGGACGGTATGTATGCTTGGAGAGGAATACCCACATCTTCAAGGGCATATCTTCACCCTTACATATGTTATGAGTTAGAATTGTATAAATGGCTTCTCTTTGGTGCTCTGCACACGGTTTTTTAAGTGCGTCACTATATTTGATATGAAAAGAGATTGGCCAGCTCTATTACATTTATAAGTTTTGCAGGGCTCTTGTTACTTTGTTCTGTTTTGAGATTTTTCCTTGTTATTTCTGGTTTGAGGATATCTAATCCTACAAGTAGTTTCTACTTTCTCTTCTCTTCAATAAAATTTCTTCTCTTATTAAGAAAAATTAATATTTGGCATAATTATTTTTGCTAATTTGTCACCTGACAGGCATGCAATATGGATTTGATAAATTCAGAAGAGACAGGTGATGGTGTAGGGGACCTGATTGATATTGATATGCTTTTAGATGATGACAATTTCATACCTATAGCATTTGATTGATTCTCTGCAGTGGCTACTATGATCCTCTCCACAGTAAATAGATGGCCAGTTGCCTTTATTTGGCATTGTGGAAGTCCTAACATAGTCTTCATGAGTTGCTGTATATAAATATCATGTCAAAATTACCTTGTTCCAAGGATGGCTAGGTTAAATTATCATACATTCATTTCAGAGTTCAAATATTGTAGTCTAATTATATGTAATTTGATTTATTTATCTTGACTTTTATATGACAGGATTATTCTATTTTAAATTGGTTGGAGGATGCAACATAATAGTGTAGCTTGCTAATGTATTATTGCAATTTGTACAAAAATAGACTTTGTTCAAGAGGTCAATATGATGTCTCTGCTAATTTTAGGGCTAGCATGTAATCCTTCTCTTAGGTAACCTGCTTCATTTAGAACTTCTTGTATGTCAACTTAAAAATAGCCACCTGGATTTTCTTAATCTAAATTTCCTCTCTCATAGTCTTTGATTTTGCCTCGTGGAGGATGAAAAATTTTAGATCGATCTGGTCTACAAAAGATGTGCAGACCAACCTAATTATGAAGAAACTATTAGGTGCATTTTTTAGTGAAATAAACTTACACATATTTATAGTTTTTTTTTTATGATTAACTTACTCTATTTATCTTTTATAGATCAAATTTACTACAGAATTTGTCCTGGAGAGTGGAGATACAGGTGCAATAAATTTGCATAAACACTTTGAGGTACTCCTCCTGAGGCAGCTTGTCATCACAACATAATTGGAGAATTTAACAGGGCTTGTATTTTTAGATTCCTCTATACAATTTATTTGAAGACATTGCAAAATTTTCCCAGCTGGCAAATAGACATTTTTTTCCTGTATGTTCAACATAGGCCCTTAAAATTCATGGCAATCTAGTAAACTTGGGACATAGGATGTCCAAAGTAATTTAGGTGGCAAAATGTTTTGAAACTTTGACAATAGTCATTTTTGGGCCTTTTTGTTCAGAATGGATTTTCGTCAGAATCCGTTCTGAAGGGAACTCAAATAAGATGCTAATTTTATTAGAATCTATAAATCTTAACTCACTCCCCAATAAAATTGGAAATTAGTAACTAAACATAATTAAGTCTAATTATAATTTTTATTGTGATCTTTCAGCTGGCTAACAAAAGTACAAAGTCTAGTTTTTTTGTTTCCTATTTTTATGCGGAAGGCACACTGCTAAAAATATTTACATCTCATCTGATGGGTTGATACTGATCAGATACTCGCCTTGGGGGCACCTTCCGCAGAATGAAGAGAACCAAAGCAGATGGAATAATCTCTACTAACTGCAGTCCAGGAAAAAAAAATCACTACAAGGACTAGAAAATTAAAAAAAAAAAGAGGAAAAAAACGCAAACACCCACATTCAACTTTGGATCATTTTTACATATCCCTTTGAAAGTTAAAATCACTCCTCTTACTTTCACTAGCAAGCATTTAACACCTGTTTATTTTTCCTCAAAAAAACCACATAGCATCCCACCATTGAGTTTACATTTGATGGTGGGACTGCAAGTCTATGTATTTGAGACAAATGGTATAACATCTCTGTTAGTTTTATTAATAAAAAATGAATAAAAGTATTAAATGCTAATTAGTGAAAGTTAATAGAATAATTTTCAACTTCTAAAGCTCAAGAGGATGTTCGCAAATGATCCAAAGTTGAAGGGTCGTATATACATTTTTTTTCCCAAAAAAGAAAAAGGATGATCTTTTAAATCACCTAATGAACTCAAACTAGCCTTTTTACTTTTTGTATTACGGTTAGGGATATTCTTGGATTTTTCAAACTAGCCTTCTTTTCTTGGTTGAATAAAAAAATTTAAGAGTTAGGTTGTTCCAGCTCCTAGGCAAAATCAAACTGAAAACCATTTTGGTTGATGCGGTTTGATCCCACCAATTGAGTCAATCCTAGTAGGTAAACTAGCTTTCTTTTGATAATGGTAAAACCTATCCTCAACCTACACCTACCTAAAGTTAATGAACACATTCACGTCTCCCCCAATGTAGCCATTGGTATCTAAGAAGGTCATAGTTCATAAAATATGGCAGTCAAATTTGTTTTTCCTAATGTATTATGCCGTCAAATTCTTTCTGCTGAGTAAATCCAATCATTTTTTGATATACCACCAAAGAAATAGTCTTACTGTATAAGGATAGCATCTTGTATGTGCAATCCCTTGATTAAGGAAGCAATGAGCAGTATTCCCTAACATGACAACCTATTCCAACTCAGGGTGACATAGAAAACTATGTAAGATATTGAAACTTACCATGTAATAAACTAGGTTAAGAATGGGATGGTCCAAGACATTGAGATCTGCATCCTTATCAAATGCAGAGAGTGCAAGCTACGTTGAAAGGTGATAAAGAGATTCTTATCAGAAAAACTCTAACTTTAAGAATTGACAATAATTATAAACTGAAAAGAACTTACCAAAAAACATCTTATCATAAAACAAGTGCAACAAATACATGTCACCAAGCCAACCTGCCAAGGGAAAAGACTAGGCACATTAAAATTATAATAAAACATTTATAAGTTATATTTTAATAATTTAAACTTTTAAGTTGAAATGATTTTTGACATATTATCAAAAGAAAATATGACGAGTTTATATTTTATCCATATTTTAAATCTATTGAAATAAACTTTTAAGTAAAAGTAATTCTTAAAAATACACAAAAAAATTTTACAATATCAAAATATTTATCAACAACCTGTTGATACATAATTCTAAAAGTTCATACCATTACTTTGTACTCTTTCATGTTATTCTTATTGAAAATCCCTCCATATCTTGTTCTTCTACATTAGGAGAGCACATTGTTCTATAGCTCTATAATTATATTATCATAAAACATATATAAAAACATTGAATGAAATTGTTTGTCAATGTATTTTGCTAATTATGTATTAAAGAGAATTTGATTGGTATCTTCAACAGAGTTTTGTGCTCTGCATATAAATATAGTAGACTACACTTGTAAACGCAAAATAATCACTTCTTAACTCCAAGTCTCTCACAGAAATCATTGATAGGGATACCAAACCCATCTCCATTTTACAAGAAAAATATGCTTTTTCTCTAACAACTATAAACTTTTCTTCAAGAATGAAAAATATAATGTAACTTGCACATTGATATGAACCTCATAAAGTTTCGTCTGTCGACCTCTAGACTCGATCGGGAAGCACCTCAGCAGGACAAACAACCTACACCAAGGTTAGATTAATGTTTGATGACAGAGTAAGAAGAGTTTTGGTTTGGTTGACTTAGCTTACCTCCCACCGTATATCAAGAATCCGAGAGCAGCACAGAAAGAAATAACTGCAAAAGAACAATGGAACAAGAGGTTCACTACATAGATTAGAAGTTTCAAGGAAGTAGGAACTCTTAAGTATATAATCTCATTCTAGCATTGTTTCAGATCAACTAAAAATGATATTTGACAGCAATAAGTAATAACCTGCAAGGAAGAGTTTAGCAGCTTCTGCTCCAACAGCAGATTTGCTTAGGCTCATATAAACCCAGATGCAGATCTATTATTGTACGTGGGAGAAGATAAAAAATGAAAAAAAGTTACATTACTTTAAATAAGAAAAACCGTATTTTAGTCCTCGAAAGATCATTATCAATTTAGTACTTAGTAGTATCTTTTGTAGTACTTTAGTACCTGAAAGTGATTTTGTTTCAAGTTTCAACCTCATAGAATATTTAATATTTGGTAGAGTGAAATTGGAACAAAATCATCCCTTTCGAATGTCAAAGCGAAACAAAAAATCTTTCAAGTACTAAATTGATAATTACATAATTTTTTGAGGAACAAAATAGGTTTTTTTGTGTGTCTCTAAATTGACAAGGAAACTATATTTGTATCCTTGCCTGTATGAAGTAAATAACTCCATTGATGATAAAATAAGCAGGCCTAAGTTTATGCGCTGGTAAACTTCTTGCCTGAAATACATTCGAAGCACATGAACCAAATATAATTTATAGCAAGTCAATCTTAAATTTATGTTATTGTGAAAAGAAAGTAAATATACCTGGTGATATATCTCAGCCCAGAACAAGACTAGTAATGTAAAAGTGGAGAAGAACAGAAGGCCAGGAACATCCATTACCACCTGCTCCAGTGCCTATACCATGATATGATTGTATGGAATAGTCAAAAGTTGAAATATGATCATAAGATGAAACATGTAGCAGAGTAAAAAGCAATAAGGTAGAACCTATACTGCTACGAATATAAGACATGACATAACACGAATACCGCAGCACGACAAAATATGTAATGCTTATTAATGTAAATAGGTTTATTTATAAGGGTATTTTAGTTTAGGTTTATTTGTAAGGGTATTTTAGTCTTTAGTCTTTTTTTTTGTTTTTCATTTCTCTTATATTGCTCTTCCTTTCCTAAAAATCTGATATTGTATTTTGCTCTCTCCCTTTTGCAATAAACCCTAGTCTCCTTCTTCTTCATCATCTCCATTCTCTTCTTTGCACAATTTTGTATTTGTTCTTTGTATTGTTTTCATGGTATCAGAGGATGGTTTGTGGAAGGTAGTTTAAGAGCCTCGTTGCATCGCTTCAAATCGGTATTATTCTTCTCTGATCTTGATAACCTCTGAGTTCTCTGTTCGAATTGTAATTTTTGGGACTATCTGATAGTTTGGGGTATTTAGAAGTTTGAGTGTTTTTGCAATGGTTGGTAATAGAGATGATTCACTTCAATCCATTAGTGTGAGATTAGATGGAAAAAACTACTCATATTGGAGTTACGTAATGAAGAATCTTTTGAAAGGAAAAAAGATGTGGGGTTATGTTTCTGGAACTGTGAATAAAACTACAAATGACAAAGAAACAGATTATGCCATGAAGTTAGAAAATTGGGATGTAGACAATTCTAAGATTATCACTTGAATAAATAATTCTGTTGAATACTCAATAAGTACCCAATTGGCAAAGTATGAAATAGTTAAGGAGGTTTGGCAACACTTAGCAAGACTGTATACTCAGTCTAATTTTGCAAAGCAATACCAATTAGAATCTGATATTCGAGCACTTGAGCAGAAAGATATGAGCATTCAAGAGTTCTATGCAGTAATGACAGATCTTTGTGATCAATTGGCTCTTACAGAATCCGCAGAGCTGCGTGTTTGTGCACCATATATTGCTCGCAGAGAAGAACAACGATTGGTTTAGTTCTTGATGACTCTTCGTGATGATTTTGAAAGGCTTCGTGGTTCTATTCTGCATCGTAGCCCTCTCCCTTCAGTAGATTCAGTGGTCGGTGAGTTTTTGGCTGATGAGATACGTCTTAAGTCTCAAGCTGGAAAAGGAATTCTCCCGGCACCCAACTTGTCTGTTTTGGCAATTCTTTCTCGAGCTCCTGCCCATTATGAGAATAAGCCTTACACAAAGGTTGAAATTGATGATTGCAGCTTCTGCAAGTAAAAGGGCCACTGGAAGGCTCAGTGTCCTAAGCTGTTAAATAGAGCACCGCAACAACACCAACAGAGACCTCACTTCAGACCTCCTCATTTTGTCAATCAATTTCAACCACGACCATATCGTCCTCCACAATTCAACACTGCAGCGGTTGTTCTTCCATCTGATTTTGGAGCCTTATCCATCAATTCCGCACTTGCAGCTCTTTCTGAGCAACTTCAAAAGCTTCTTGTTGCTCAGCCACATGCTATGTCTGCCTCTTCTGCGATAGGTCAGCCACCCCCTACTTCTTCAGGTATATCTTCTTCCATATGGTCTTGGACTCTGAAGCATCTCACCACATGTCCCTTGATTCAAAACTATTTGTTTCTCTGTATCCTGCATCATCTGTATCTGTCATGACTACTGATGGTACGCCTATGCCATTAGCAGGAGTAAGTTCAGTTGTCACTCCTTATTTGTCTCTATCTAATGTTTATCATATTCCCAACCTTACAATGAATCTTGTATCTGTTAGCCAATTGTGTGATTCTGGTTACTCAGTATATTTTTCTCTTACCTCTTGTTATGTGTAGGATCCTTAGTCTCACAACCTGATTAGGACAGGCCGTAGGCATGGGGGATTATATGTTTTGGACGAGCTGAGAATACCAGTAGTTGCAGCTCCTAGTGTTGACTTGTCTTCTTTTCGTTTGTGTCCTTCGTCTTCTGACTTTTATTTATGACATTCTCGTCTTGGTCATGTTTCGGCTTCCCGTTTAAGATTCTTAGCTTCTACAGGAACTCTAGGAAATTTGCAAACTCATGATATTTCTGATTGTAGTGGTTGTAAACTTGCAAAATTTTCTGCTTTGCCTTTTAATCGAAGTACTTCTTACTCTTGTTTACCTTTTGATTTAGTTCATTCTGATGTGTGGAGACCTTCCCCCATTGCTACAAAGAGAGAGTCTCGATATTATGTCTCTTTCATTGATGATCACACTCGATTTTGTTGGATTTACCTTATGAAACGTCGTTCTGAATTTTTTGACATTTATAACAAATTTTGAGCTCTTGTAAGAACACAACATTCAGCTGTTATAAAGTGTTTTAGATGTGATCAGGGTAGTGAATATACTTCTAATAAATTCTGTGATTTACTTGCCTTAGATGGAACTGCTTATCAAACTTCTTGTACAGATACTCCTGACCAAAATGGTGTTGTTGAAAGAAAACATAGACACATTGTTGAAACAGCTCGTTCTCTTTTACTGTCATCTTCTGTTCCTAGTGAGTTTTGGGGAGAAGCAGTTCTTACTGCGGTCAACTTAATCAATAAAATTTCTTCTTCCATTACTTCAGATTTGTCACCTTTTGAAAAATTATATGGAAATACTCCTGACTATACTTCCTTGAGAGTTTTTGGCTCTATTTGTTTTGTTTTTCTTTCTAGTGTAGAGGGTACAAAATTGTCACCTCGTTCTGCCATGTGTGTGTTTCTTGGATATGGTGAGAGTCAAAAAGGATATCGTTGTTTTGATCCAAGTTTGCAAAAACTATATGTATCTCGTCATGTTTTATTTCTTGAGCATATACCCTTCTTCTCTATTCCTACTACTTCTCACAACTTGACCAAATCTGATCTCATTTTTATTGATCCTTTCTCTAACCATATAGAAAATGTTTCTCCCCAAGTTCTTCTCACTACAGGTTCTGACCCTTCATTCACTCCCATAGTTCCTTTTCCTCTTCATTATTCTCACAAAGTTCGCACTATTAGTTCTGGAGATACTGGTACCTCTCAATCTGACATTTCTAGTAGTCCTCTTCCTGAAGCTACCCAAATTCCTCTTGAGATTGTGGATCCTCCTCCTCGCTATCCTCAGCGCAATCGTAAGTCTACTCACCTACCAGATTTTTCTTATTCTTGTTATTCCACATCTTTTACTTCTTTTTTAGCATCTATTCATCATCTCTCTGAACCCTTATCCTATAAAGAGGTAGCTCTTGACCCCCTTTGGCAGAAAACTATGGATGAAGAACTTTATGCTCTGCACAAGACAGATACTTGGGATTTGGTACCTTTACCGCCTGGTAAAAGTTCAATTGGTTCTTGTTGGATTTATAAAATTAAGACAAAGTCTGATGGGTCTGTTGAGCGTTACAAAGTTAGATTGGTTGCCAAAGGGTTTTCTCAACAGTATGGTATGGATTATGAGGAGACTTTTGCTCCTGTTGCAAAGATGACTATTGTTCGTACTCTTATTGCAATTGCATCTGTTCGTCAGTGGCCTATATCTCAAATGGATGTTAAAAATACCTTCTTGAATGGTGATTTACATGAAGAAGTCTACATGGTTCCCTTTCCAGGTGTATCTCATAATCATGGAGACGTTTGCAAACTTAAAAAAGTTTTGTATGGTTTTAAATAGGCACCACGTGCATGGTTTGAGAAGTTCTCTGCTGTTATCAGCTTTCTTAGGTTTTCCTCCAGTGATCATGAACCGGCTCTCTTTGTGAAATGTACCACTACAGGTCGTATTTTACTTTCTTTATATGTCGATGATATGATTATTACTGGTGATGATCTTGATGGGATTGCATTGTTAAAGTCAAAATTAGCCCATCAGTTTAAAATGAAAGATTTGGGTTCTCTACGATACTTTCTGAGTATTGAAGTTGCTTTTTCTCCAAAAGATTATCTTCTCTCTCAGTCTAAGTACACTGCTAAAATTCTTAAGCGTGCTCGTCTTACTGATACTCGAACCGTCGATACTCCTTCTGAGGTTAATGTTCACTTTTCTTCTTCTGATGGTACTCCTTTGCAAGATCCTACCTTGTATCGAACAATTGTTGGTAGTTTGGTATACATCACTATTACTCGACCCTACATTGCATATGTTGTTCATATTGTTAGTCAGTTTGTTGCTGCTCCTACTACGGTTCATTGGACAGCTGTTCTTCGTATTTTACGGTATCTTCAAGGTACTATCTTTCAAAGTCTCTTACTCCCATCCACCTCTTCCTTGGAGTTGCGTGCATACTCTGATGCTGATCATGGTCATGATCCCATAGATCGCAAGTCTGTTACTGCTTTCTGTGTCTTTTTAGGCGATTCTCTTATTTCTTGGAAGAGCAAGAAACAATCTATTGTTTCTCAATCTTCTACTGAAATAGAGTATCGTGCTATGACTTTTACTACCAAAGAGATTGTTTGGCTACGTTGGCTACTTGCTGATATGGGAGTTTGTCTTTCTCATCCCACTCCTATGTATTGTGACAACCAGAGTGCTATACAAATTGCTCACAATTCCGTGTTTCATGAACGCACCAAACACATTGAGATCGATTGTCACTTTACCCGTTACCATCTCCAGCTTGGCACCATTACTTTGCCTTTTGTTTCTTCTTCCTTGCAGATTGCGAATTTCTTTACTAAGTCACATTCTATTTCTAGATTTCGCTTTCTAGTTGGCAAACTTTCGATGCTCCTTGCAGCCGCATCGTGAGTTTGAGGAGGGATATTAATGTAAATAGATTTATTTGTAAGGATATTTTAGTCTAGGTTTATTTGTAAGGGTATTTTAATCTTTAGTCTTTTTCTTTTATTTTTTATTTCTATTATATTACTCTTCCTTTCTTAAAAATCTGATATTGTATTTTGCTATCTCCCTTTTGCAATAAACTCTAGCCTCCTTCTTTTTCTTCATCTCCATTCTCTTCTTTGCACAATTTTATATTTGTTCTTTGTATTGTTTTCAATGCTCATGTGCAATTTAAAATTTGTATCATATCTAGTACTAGTGTTAGACACATATAGGTATAATAGAAGAGAAAAAAAAGAAAAAGAAAATAAAAAATAGGAACAAAGAAGTGGTTTCAATTTTAAGATAATACACTGAAGTGTAAAGGCTAGTAGGCTACAATAAAAATATATGTATAGCATATTGAGCTACTTTACTTATAAAAGGTTGTAAAGATTATGGATTGGGATGGCAATAATACCCATACTCGATGGGTACCCGCAAATTTTACTTGTTCAAGTCTGGAATTGCGGATCACAAGACGGGTTTGAGTCCGAGTAGGGGGATTTTTCATTGTATTTTTAAGGGTTGGGTCCAGGTTTGAGAAGTATGGTACCCACCCTGTATATATATATATTATTAAATAATAATTTTATATTTATATTTTTACCATAATATTCATACTTCTAACTTATTTATTTTTAAAAAAATGGGTTAAATGGTGTTTTTTTCCCTTAAAGCTTGTAATCTTATAAGTTATTTTTAGGACATATTTGAGAACAATTTTGGTTGTCTTAAATAACTATTTAAAGATAATGTTTAATTATGTGGATTTGTTATATTGAAGTTTTTCTGAAGAACTTTATTTTTATTTCTATTTTATATGGAAGATTTCATGTAGAGAAGTTGAAATTTTTTTATTATTTTGAAAATTTTTTGAGCAAATGAGAATGATTTTGGAGATTCGATCATTTGATAGGGACATATATAAGTCTTGAATTTGTTATCTGTTTGTTATCTAAAATGATTAAACTAAACTAGCTTCCCTACAGTTCAGCTGGTTCTGAAATTTTCACTTTCAAGTTTCAACATACAATCTTGGCAAATTTCTTAAGACATGTAAGACTAAGAGGCATGGTATGTTCCATATCCTCATACTCTACCAAATCTACCAATAAATGAACAAGCAGGTATGAAATGCTTGAATGCCAAGTATTTGAGAGTAGGAATATAGTACCTTTGGTCTAATGAGAAACACACTTTTGTACAGACCAAAAAGCACAGCCCTTACTGCAAAAGTGATATGATATTATCAAATATAAGCTAATAGAGATGTTTATAGATGGTTTCACACAACTCTTACTTACTTCCATTGACTAGAAAGTTCATCAAGTGGAAAACCTTCTGGGTTGTCCAGCCATATTCAGGTACCCTCAATTGAATGCGAATCAGTTGTACCTAAGATAAAAGAAACTACGATTCATTTAAGATATTTTTTGAATGGTTACAACAAAAAGAAAACATTTGGTAAAAAAAACAAAAATACATTTCAAGCTGCAAAAGAGAATGGTTTTCAACACAGGCGTTTTTGTTTTGCAGCTAAATAGGCCTTTAAAGGAAACAATGTTTTTCTAAAAATTCATGGTACACTGTCTTTTTGGATATCAAGAGCATCCCATATTTGGCATTTTGATATTTAAAATGCTTGGTACTATCCAAAACAACAATGATACCATTTTGGTGAATATATCTCAAACTACTTAAAAATGATGGAAAAAATAGAAATTCTATAGCTTTATTAACTTTTATAAAATACCAAATGTATCTTTCTATAACAATTCAATTGTCGTAACAAACATGAAATATTACGATATCCTTAGACGGAGGCATTTAACCTATTATCTCACATCCCATGATAGCTTAGTTGCATGTTTGTATTTACTATGTTGTCTCTCAAAAAACAACTTGATATCACACTCCATGGCATCTCATACCCCCTCAAAAATCATGAAGATTTCACGTAATGCCACTTTTAGTTTGGTTAACTTTTATAAAATACCAATTGTATTTTTTTTTACGACAACTTTAAAAATATCATAGTCATAGTATCTATTTGAGATCATATGCTCTAAACGCCTCCCTTAACTTGTTATCCTATACTATAATATCCAAGATACCAAAAAATATAAAATAACAGTATATCAAACGGCTTAGAGTCAATGTTTGAGCATTGAGACTGGTCACAGGTTCAAGTCTCATTGGGATACCAAGCGTGGAGCCCAATAGAGAAAATACTGCAAAACAATGCCTATGAATAATTATAACTGCAACCAAGCTCACAACGCAATATCGTTCGGCAAATATCTTGTCCAGTTAGCTCCAAGAAACTTTCCAAGAAGTTGACGGGAAATTAAACCCACAATTTTCCCAGAAAATGAAAGAAAATTACTCACCAAGGCAACAAAGGAAACCAAAGCATAAGCAGCACACAAAGCATAGTAAACCCCTCTCTGCCATTGATCTGAATCATCGTCAATCTTGTTCCGCCATTCAAATAAGTCTCCAACCTCATCAATCCCTCCTCCTTCTGTAAACCCAAAACTCTTCGTTCTCAGTGTCCATGCCATTTCAAAAGATAACGATGAAGACAATGGAAGTACAACAAGAAGTAGCAGGGAAGTTTCCTGGTGTTTCAGAAGCAGAGCAACGAGATAGAGAAGAAAAAAAAAAAGAAGGAAACAGAGGGACAAACATTTGCCGACTGAGAGGACACGTGGCGACACCCCACATTGTACAAGTAGATGGCCGGTGTTACACGTGTGGCCCAATGGACCTCGTGGCATATTCGTTACTTGCACAAGGAACATGCTTTGTTTTTTCTTTCCTTCTCTAAAAGGGATTATAAGTAGGAATAATGATGATGATGATGATGATGGCAATGGCTTTTCCTTTTCCTTTGTTCTCTCAAATGGCATTTGACATGATTTCATCCTCCGACCACACGGTGCAGATATAGATGTAAGGAGGGGTTGACCCTTTCATTCTTCTTATTGTAATATATATATACTTTTAATATGCATAATAAAATGATACTATTTTGAAGATCTTATTTTTCCAAAGCTTTCAACTTCATTTATTTTTATAAATTATAAATTATATTTTTATATGACAACTTTTAACTATAATGTTAAAGTTTCAAACACCGTGATATATTATATTATAATATAATTTTTTCATTTAATTTTTAACATTACCAACTTATTACATATTTGTTATTTTTTAAAAAATTAATATATAATAAATTTGTGTATTTTTTTAAAAATATAATTAAAAAATCTATAAATTTAAAAATTAACTTATTAATTTACAAGTAAGTTGTTATTTTAATCATTAAAATATATACATTTTTAAAATTTAATCTTTTTATTTTAATCTTCTATGCGTATTCAAGGTAATCCTATTAATAAGTTTTCTTACTTTTTTTTTGGGTACAATCAAAGGGCAAAACCCAAACAAAAAATATATATTAAGAAACTGCTCTAAGGGTAGAAAATCCAACCATATCATAGCAAGACTCTTAAGTCACTAGGTGGCTCCATCACTATACACACACTGTAATAAAATTGTAAGCTATAATTGGCTAATCATTTTGCACATTTGTTCCCCTTCCTGTATATATAAAGAATTTTATTACGTATCTTTGTTTTATTTTTTTGACAATCCTCTAAAAAAGTTTTGATCGGACTCCGAATTTTGTAAATAGGTTATTAACTAGTTATATTAGAGCTTCGGAATTGCTTTTCACTATCATTTGTCTGCAACCCATTTCCCGAGCTATCTCAAGACTTATGAGAATTAACTATAACTCTGCATTCATAGAATTATATTTCTCAAATTTTTGTGTGAATTTTGTAAGAAAAAATATTTAATCTATAGGCAGTGGATAATTTTTTGTCCACCAACAGTGTCCAGATTATGACATGTGACAAAAATAATATTTTTTAAAATTATTTTTATGACGTGTCAGAATCTAAACATTGTTGGTAGACAAAAAATTATTCACCGTCGATGGACTAAATATCAACTCATCTTGTAATCCAAATGCTATTATTGTGACGTATAAGACCACTATAGCCAATCATGCCAAATCTTTTTTTTTTTACAGCATCATAGTATTTAGTTTCACCCACCCATCTGGTAGAAACTTTCAGTGTACATTTATTGTAGACATTCTCATGAGACTATTCGATTCATTGTGGTGAACTTTAAAAATTTTCTCCACTTATTTTTAGATAATCAATTCAAGATGCTCTCGTGATTGAGATCCTTACTTAATTAACTCTTATGTGACATACTTTACTTAAAATATAGTGTATTAGGTTAAACTAAGTAAATACTTAACAACTAATTAAATTTTTATTTAAACCATACAATTAAATATATTCTCAGAGTTAACATAAGAATATTTTTTAAAATAGAACAGCTTTTGAAAGAATTAAATAAAAAAATTAAATCGAAAGATATCTTTATTTCAAAGAAAAAACAAACAATTCAATCTTTGTTTATTCTTTTAATTAAGGTAGATTGTCTTCATCATAGATTTCATTTATGTTGTTATATAATTAATTGAACAAGTCCAAGTGCATAAGTTAGGTGAGATTTTCAACATAGCATTGCTTATTTTTGACCCATTTTTAATTTTAGCTTTTGCAAATTTTCTCCACGTCATGCACGCTTAAATGTGATTCATTCTTTTTATATTATAACTACTCCAAGGGAAAGTATAGGTCGGTCAATATTATTATTTTCATTGATATACTAGAAATATGATATTATTATCTGTTCAATATTTCCATTTTCCATTTGAATGCAAAGAATTTCTATGATCAAGCCTGCATTTACTGTAGAAATCCAGATGTCTGCAAAGAAAGGACATCAATGAAGCTTTAATTAATAAGAAAATTAAATAGAAAAAAAAGAATAAAATAACATTTTGGCCAGTTTGTTTTTTATTTTTAAAAATTATTTTTTATTTTCAATTATTTTTAAAATAAATTTTTTATTTAATAACTATTTTTTGTTGTTATTTTAAAAATAATTTTTTTATTATTTTTTTCTTTTTTAAAATTATGATAAGCATAACTTTTTCTTTCTTTCACATTCGTATCTAATACCAGTCATTGACTTATACTATTGTGTATGTTCATTTATTTATTATTTATTTTATATTATTAAAAAATGTTAAGTAATTATGTGACAAATAAAATTAGCAATTATCTTTTAAATAATTACTCTTAAAAATTATTTATTATCTATAAATTAATTATTATGTAGTGATTAATAAAATAGTTTATTAATAGTTATTGAAATAAGAAAAAAAAAGATTGCCGGACCAAATAAGTTAAAGTGATCTATTTTAAATCTACATAAAAATTATAAATTATAAAATTTTAATTTTGTTAATTTTTTTAAAAATATTATTTATGTTTTTATGACAATTCTTAAGTTTTACAATCATATTTAATATGAAAATTTTAAATACTATAAATAACATAAAATTAATTATAATCATAATTATTTTCTTCACTTAACCAAAAAAAAGAAAAAAAGAAAAGGGAAATACTACGGATTCTTGTGCCCTTCCGGGACAGGAGCTTATTGGGGGCTATGATAGAAATTATCGCGAGAATCAGAGTTTCCAAGGTAGAAAAGTTTGGCTGACCCTTTGAAGGGTCCCCACTTCTCACTCCCAACCAATACTCGGTTTTGAATGGAGTATGAACTATGAAACCTCATAACAGCTGTACTAATCGAACCAACAGTGTCAGCAATAAACACCAAACACAAAAGCTGCAAAGTCAATAAGGGCAACCTCCAACTTTTGGCAGCCATTGTAGAGAAGACTTTGTCAACAAGACTGGACGGTTAAGCCCCATCAACTATTCCTATTGCAACTCTTGTGCTCTTTCTATCAGAGGTTTCTTATATGATTTTTAGGTGTTCTTCTCGTGCTTGTGAGAATTATCTCTAATAGAAAAGGGCAGAATCGGCGATCCAATTTCTGTGAAGATCTTCCCCCTAATTCTCTTGGGAAATTTTGGGGACTTTTGGATCGGTGAGTAAATTTCTGGGTACCCAGTTGATTATCAATACCCGCTCTATTTTTCTCGGGGCTGGGAGTAGTTTCTGGATGATTGAATTGCTAGTCCTGGTGATATCAGAATTATTCTGCAGATTTACTGTTCTTGACATTAGTTGAAAGTTATGGGTTTTTTCTGACGTTGCAAATTTGTGTTTTGAAGATATTTGCAGGAAAGTTAGATGTTGAGTGACAGAAGGAAAAGGTGAGGTGGGTGCCGAATTATATGGATAACTTCTGTTGCTTCAATTCTGTCACTAAGGTGAGGATCTCTACTTGTTATTATCCTTTTTCTGTTATGACCCAATTTCTAGATATGGGACTTACGTCTTACATAAAGTATGAGATTCTAGCGGGTGCTTTATATGGACAGTGGACTCCAACCTCACGAGTTAGCTTTTGGGATTTGGCTCTCCCAAAGTTCATATCGTGCTCCTTAGTTTTTTTAGTATTGGATCACACTAGTGACTTAGTCTGAAATTATCAATCTCCATGAATATACGATTACTTAATATTTTGGAAATTGTCATGGATTTTAGAAGAGAGTATGTAGCATATGACCCAGTTGGGTTTGGAGTTACCTATTTATGCATTAAGTTTTAGAGGCTAGGAAGTATGGATATGGATATATAATAAGGCTTGATATGAATACTGATATGATAAAATATTTAATGTTTACAAGTATTGTGATACAAGAGTTAGACTCAAACACAATATGTATTGGTACTTCATACTGTAGAGGTCAATTGAATGGCTCAGGATTTTGAAGAAAATTTGAAACAGTCAGTTAAACTCCAAATGAGTAGCAAATGGTGACAGAAGGCAACATGTGAATTTGCAGGCTCAAATAATACATAAACTTTTTTATGTGTGCTGTTGGTTCTAGAATTAAAGTTTCGAGTCTGCTTTATTGAGAATTTGAGATGATCATTCCTGGGTTTCTTCATTTCCTTTGCTGCCTGTAAATAACTAAATATAGATCCTATTACTGACAGTCCCCAATTATATGTAAAACTGAAACTGTCTAATTGATCTACCTTTGACTCATGGATGTTTAATTAATAATTAGTGGGTGTCAGTCTACCTTTCTGTTTTTTTTTTCTTTTAATTTACATTATTGTTGTTGTTGGCACTGATAGAACATGTTCTGGTAGTGCCCATGGCATTTCATTGCAGTTTCTTTGGCATTAATTAATTTTAAGACTCCTTAGCTAACGTGGATCTTTTGAGTGAGGAGTGTGTTTCTCCATTTTATTTCTGATTATGGCACAGTGGCATCTGCTTTTTGTGTTATTCCTTTGTGTTGAATTTAAGTCATATCGTACGTTCCTTTTGGTTATCTAACACTTTGAAAGTTTTTTCTCCTTTTTAGTATATCTTGTCCAGATATGTTAGACAAGGCAAATATACTCTTTTGTTAATGTATGAAACTTCTGTATTTTAGGTGGTTGGAGGGCGTTCTTCATGTAGCTCTGGCAAGGGCAGAAGCCATGAGTGCCCCGTCAAGTATGGCTTTAGCCTAGTCAAAGGGAAAGCAAACCACCCAATGGAGGACTATCATGTAGCAAAGTTTGTCCAGCTCAGAGGACATGAGCTAGGACTTTTTGCTATATATGATGGGCACTTGGGAGACAGTGTACCAGCCTATCTACAAAAGCATCTCTTTTCTAATATATTAAAGGATGTGAGTTGTTGAATCAAGCTGCAGATACTATGTGTTTACTTTAAGTGCATTTGATTCCTCAGGAAAAAAATTATTATCCTTTCTGTCATATGTTGCATATAGGGTTCTTTTGGATAACTTATATAAAAAAAGGTACTCTTTTTTTATGTAGTTTTTGTAGTAGCGCTTTCATGTGAAGGAGAAGTTATTTTTATATTTGAATGCTATAGTCAAAAAGTAATTTTTAAGTTAACGAAATTGTTTGGATGCAAATTCATAAAAGTACTTTTGGCTAGCGAAATTTACTAAAAAGGACATCAGAAGTACTTTTTCAGTATAATTGTTCAATTTAAAAAAACATTTAACATGAATTTTAGAAGCTTCTAAAATACTATAAAAATATTAAAATTGGTATTTGTGTCATAATTAGAATATTGCTCTAAATATAAAATATTAAAATGTATATTACTTATTAAAAGTACATTAAAACAACCATAGAAGGTAAATTTCTTATTCTTTATGAAAATTTTTAAATGATAAAAGTATGAAGATATTCTCGTTGCTTCCCAACTTTCCATACTTCTTAATTCATCATCAACCATATAAAATAATAATCCATTTGAACTTGATTTCTTGATGCAATTTGTAAAACTTCTATCCTGTCAGGAAACCTTTGCAAGTATGTGTAATACTAGATTTACCTAAATTTGCTTGTTGAATCTATGTAATGCATTTCTTAATAATGTAATTTGGGGAACTGCATAACCTCATATTGATTATTCCAGGAGGACTTCTGGACTGATCCAAACAGGTCTATCATTAAAGCTTATGAAATAACAGATCAGGCAATTCTAACTCACAATCCTGATCTGGGAAGAGGTGGATCAACTGCAGTGACTGCAATTCTTGTAGATAATCGGAAGTTATGGATAGCCAATGTTGGAGATTCACGAGCGGTTCTATCAAGGGGAGGATTGGCCATACAGATGACTACTGATCACGAGCCCAATACTGAGCGGGACAGCATTGAGGACAAAGGTGGCTTTGTCTCAAACATGCCAGGTTCGTTAATAAACCCAGAGGTTTATGACATTCTGGTGAAATGCTTGATGCTGGATTTATCTTTTCATACTGTGAGATCTCATTCACATTTTTTTTTGAGAAGGGTGTGAGTTTTATGTGTTCAGGTATGTATATTTCAAGTGGCCTATACCCTAAGAAACCTGAATTTAAATGGAATTGATTTATCCATCATGCTTAACATTGTGTCAAAGATTTCAGGATGACAGGATTGTATCTTATAGCTCAATAATAGACTGGCCATCCAGTTGCTATGGGGAATTTATGCTTAAATCACTGTGGTTTCTAAAGACGTGTTTTTGTTAAAAGTTTCTGTAGTAAAACCTTTGTAAGGTAAAAGAAGACATAGAGCAAAGGCTATTAACATAAAAGCCATGTGTTTGGTTTCCCAGGTAGAGATCCTGAGGTAGATTATTTGAATAGGGCATGTATCCCTATGATTCTATCGATTCTTGAACTTCAGTCAGTCATTTATGCCCAAGGTAAAAAGGGGAGGGTGTGGATTAGGAGAAAGAAAAATTTGTTTTCCATTCTCATCTGAGAATCATGTCATATGTTTAATACATTTTTTTTTTCGGCAAACTTGTGGCAGAAATTGCATTCCTTAAGCTGACTGGTGTTCTCTATATATAGTCAAATTATGGAGAGTGAAAAAGAGGACCATATATGTGTTCAAAAAATCAGAATTTTTTTTTTTTTTTTTGTAGATCTGAATCAGGAAAGGATTGCTTGAACTACTACGAAGGCTGAATTTGATAGGGCTACAGTGTAGAAGTTATCATTCAAACAGAGAAAGAAAGGTGTGGGCATCCATTTAGGTGTTTTAGATTTTTAATTTGCCAGTTGATGGAAAGGTGGAAGAGTTTTAGTTTTGGAAACAGTAACCAATAAGGAAAAAAACAGTAAGAGTATGAGACATACCTAAAAAAATAGGTATCTAAATAGCAATAAATTCATAACATGTTAACCAATATAGGAGGTATTAACTACATTGAATTAATTTAACCATTCTTTATCCCCTTATTCTCTTAGTGCTCCTATTTTCGCTGGGTTTCCTTTTCAATAGTTTCTCATTTTACTTTTTGGGTACTGGACATCCGATCTGGCAAGATAGAAACTAAAATTGGTTCAAACTAAAAGAAGAAGAGACGAAGATACACAAATATGGATGCAAAGGAGGACCCGAAGTTTAATATGGTTGTTTCTTTTGCTACTTTTAATTCTGATATTTCTCTCTAATATTGTTTTCAAATATTAGTGCCTGATTTTCAGCAGACATTAGTTACTGCATTATCAGCCAAATAAAATATGAAATTACAAAATCACACATTTGAATCTCATAAAATTACTCAATAGTCGGTGAGGGTCTATAATATCTTGCCTTGTGTATAAAATAATACCTTAATTTGTCTAAGTAAGGAAATTTAGATAATTAACCTATCATAATCTGCTTATATTTTGATAATACCTTAATCTGCTTATAGGATAGTAAATATGATTAACCTATCATAATCTGCTTATATTTTGATAATTAAAAGTTATTAGTTTTCTAGTCATGCCTTTTTGGAAAGTAGACAACTGCCTTCCGGACATTGTTTGCTGCCTGTATAGTTTAAGTTTCATTTTCCTCTTTCAATTTCCATATTTATCTTTATTTGCAAATATTTTAAAACATTGTACTTGTAACTCATACTTTTTTCATAATTTTTAGCGTCATTTAGTCCTTTAGACCAAGCTGTCAGTCCTGCTTTTTCTGCTTTCAGGAAAAAAATTTCCTCGTGTTCTGTAAGAACGAATTTCCTCTTGTTTTCTTTTCCTATCCTTTCAACAGAGTGCAGATAGATAAGCTTTAAAATATGTGAAGAATGTTATACTTCTAGGTATTTGCTGTTTAATTATTGTAATCTAAAATCACTAGTTGTCACCGAGCCCTCTTTGCACATATCTTATCCTCCATGGCTCCATCAAGTTATACTTTCTTTTCTCTCTAATATATTTTTCTTCTTTTATCAAAAAAAGAAAATAAGGTTTTGTTAGATCATTTGTTTCTTAACTACCAGAGAGGTTTTGCTTAAGCACATGTCAAAGAGGCCCAGAATTGTATTGAGAAGTCATGGATCAAATGGGAATCCCATCTTAATTCCAATATGCTAGAACACTACCTATATGATATGACACTCACCCTTACTTTAATTATCTGTTCAGTTTGTAACAGCTCTGAACCTCTATTATGGGGGCATAGTTCTTATGTCAATATCTGTTGCCTCATTATCATTATTTAGTGCAAGTCTCCTGAGTGCTCGGCTGTTGGATCCCCATTGGCCCCATTGGGATCGGTGCATTTTTAAAATAATAAAAATAATTTAAAAATGTGCAGATCCCGATGGAGATTGAATGGTGGAGCGCATGAGCACTTAGTAACAAAATCCTATTATTTATCTGTAATACTATGACATCTTTTTGTTTGAATGTTTTGTCTTTTATCTATGAAGCACAGACACTTCAAAAAAATAGTCATGTTGATGTTTGACACAAAGTTAGACACTAATATCAAACATAACGCGTCACATCAATTTAAACATGAACGTTTCATATTTTATTGTGTTGCAGTATGAGTGCCAGATCATGTTTTTTTTTTTTGGTCTTTAATGATAATTTCTTGATATGTGGATGCTATATTAGGAGATGTTGCAAGAGTGAATGGCCAGCTTGCAGTTTCTAGAGCATTCGGAGACAAAAACCTCAAATCGCACTTGCGGTCTGATCCTGACATACGGCATGCTGATGTTAACCCAGATACCGAGCTTTTGATACTTGCAAGTGATGGTCTATGGAAGGTTATTCACTAACCCCTCTTTCTCTTTCTCTCCATTATCTCTTAAATAAGTACATTTTTGTACTTAATTTCCCATTTAATCCAGGTAATGGCAAATCAAGAGGCAGTTGATATTGCAAGAAGGATTAAGGATCCACAAAGGGCAGCCAAACAACTAGCTACTGAGGCATTGAACAGAGACAGCAAGGATGATATTTCCTGCATTGTAGTTCGTTTCAACTTCAAGGGATGAAAAATTAAAGGGAGTGTAAATAATCTCTGAAGTCAGGGTATATAATTATTATTTCCTGCATTAGTTTGGAGATCTCATGAAATCCCATTATCAACTCGGAATTTTCTGCAAAACAGGCTTGCCCCCCTCCTTCTCTTTTCCTCTGTAAAATTGAAAATTTAGGTGGTGAGATTTATTATTTCTTTCTTTTTTCTTGTATCTTTAGATTCATACCATCATTTTTCTCTGTAATTTGCATTATTATGACTTGGATGGATTAGTTTGAAGATGACCATAGCTTCTACATTGAGCATGGGATGTATGCATTTGTTATAAACACAAGGTATGATATTTATACTTGACATGCCCTTAGCATGTTATAAACACAATCTCTGAACTAATTTTTTTTGGGCTTAAATGACACTTTTGGTCTCTCATTATAAATGTTTCAATTTAGTTTCTTTAATTTTAAAAGGATCAATATTGCGCTTCTATTTTTAAGAGAGTTGCTATTAAATTTTTCATTGACATTTTTGTCATTTTTTAACAAGAAATAGTGACTTGAATGTTAAACTATTATTGTGACTTTTTGTCTTTTTTCATTTACGCAGATTATTTAGATGACATCTAAGTAAGTAAAATTACGTGCTTTTAGTTGGGAAAAAAAATATTCGGTGGAGTGATGTCACATGAATAAAATATAATTTTAATTATTGAAGTGGTGTTTAGATAGTCTACTAGAAGAAGGCAGAAAGTCACATAATCATTTTTTTAATAAAGTAAGAGAAATTGTGAATGAAAAAAATTTGAGCATAGTAATTGTTTTCTATCCATTTGCTTTTCTACGTGAAGGTAAAGAAGGACCTAAAACAAGCACAGATAATTTATGTAATTGATAAATAAATAGTACCATAAAAAATATTGATGTCGTACATTTTAAAATGGTTTATATACAACAATTATTTTATAAGCATTTTGTGATTTGACTTTTTCTTTTGATATATTTTTATCTTATTAATATTTATTAGTAGTGGGCACTAGTGTACAATAATAAATAAGTAATTATTTAAACACATGATCGTGGCTGATAATTTTTTTGTAGGAATTTTTTTTATAGGAAATTTAATATTATATGGAAAAAATTGAAAATATTTTGCCTAAAAAATAAGAAGTCATTATATTGGAATGACATTATAATAATGGATTAGAAGAAAAATACTATATCGAACTTTTGGAAATCAGAAAAAAAAAAGATAACTGGGAGAATATCATTTTTACATAACATAGATATACATAAGGGTAAAAACGATATAAAACCCAGAAAAAAACAATTCTCTAATTGCAAAAAGCTTCACTATTTTTTCATATTAATTTTTATGAATTTTAATACAAATATTTTCACGAATAATTTTCTTCACAAATATTTTTCTACGAATACGTTAATTTTTTCGGCTAACTGAAAATGGTTTTTTTTTGGGTACATATTAAAATGTTTTTAAGCATAAGTATCACAACTTCAAATTAAAACTTTCCCTCGTGAATAATAGTAATTTTTTAATCTAAATAATAATTCAAAAAAGTCTAATTCAACCTTAACCTACATTTTCTCATTAAAACTTCATCATTTTCACGTTGTTTGTAAATATGAAGTACTAAACATTTTACAAGAGGATATGGATTTTTTTATTTATAAATTTGAGTTTAATGTTTTTTAAAAATAATCTAAAAATAAAAAAAATATTTTTAACATTACTAAGAGAAATTTAATTTAGAGTATATTTGACAAGTCAAATAAGTTAGTTTATAGTTTATTTGATTAATTTATAAATTTGTTTGACTAAATTAGAGGTGTTTGATAAATAAACTTATTTGAATAACTTATAGTTTTGTATCATACGGTATTTTAAGTAGCGTATAGCTTTTAACTGATAATTTTTATAATTTATTATTATTATTATTATTTTATTCAAATTTCAACATTATCCTATTCACAAGATGACATTATTTTTACTATATTCGAGCAACATTACCCCATGATGAATTTTTAAATATTGTTGATAGTGACATAAAAAATAAAAATTTAAAGACATTTACTGAGATGAAATAGATTCGTAATAATACTACTAATTTATTATAGAACTTTAAATGATATATTTATTTTATATTTTTTGAGATTATATAATAAAATATAATTATTAACAAAAAATAATAAATTTTATATAAATATATTTTTTTATGTCATTTTATATTTATCAGTTAATTCAATAGTTAATTTTATCAATCACTTTTAATTTAATAAATTAACTTAATAATTTTTAATTTTTAATTAAAAATTAATTTTTTAATTTTTAATTAATTTTTAAATTTTTAACTAATTTATCAATTATTTTTATTAAATATAATAAAATTTGAGATAGTATAATATCTATAAAAAAAATAAAAATAAAAATTAACTCCCTACAAAATGGGAGGAAAAAAAATTACCCTTACCTTGGGTGTCGGGAGGGCACCCCCGCATATCGCTTGCGCGTCCCTTGTACGCGCTTGTCTAGCTCTAAAACTCTCTGTTTTCGGCTCGGCGCACGATAGCACATTTCCCTTGCTCAGGAAAACCCTTCGAAACCTTCTGTCTAAAGCCCTTCCTAAACCCTTCGCCTTGTCTGATAGTTCATTCGATCTCTCTCTGATCATGTCCAAATCATTGAAGCTTATTAAGGACAATGCGTCCAACCCGAAACTTTGGTTGGTAATCGGAATCGGGGTTGCCGGGATAGTAGTTCTGGCCGAGACAAGGAGGAGAAAACGAAGGGCGAAGACAGAAAAAGAGGACTTCGGTGCTTTTATTTTGCGTTTTGAGTTACTTCCCTTTCCTCAACCTCCCCCTCCGGCTGCCAAGCATATGCTATCTGGTCTAACATTTGCCATAAAGGATATGTTCGTTTCTGACATTAGTTTTCCTTCAATTTTTTTATTTTTTATATTCATTTGAAAGAAGTTAACTTTCTTTCTCTTTGTTGAAGAGAAATTTTGGTGGCTGCTATAGTTTGTGGTTATTGATTTGGGTATGTTGAGATTCTGATTTGGCTGATGATTATGTAAACTCTGTTTTGGGGATTTGACAGATTTGATGTGAAGGGCTATGTGACGGGGTTTGGGAATCCGGACTGGAAGAGAACACACGAGGCGGCGGAGAAGAATGCAGCGGTGGTGACTTCTCTGTTAAAGAACGGGGCTAAATGTCTTGGCAAGACTGTTATGGATGAATTATCTTTCGGGTAAGAATCCGTGCGTTCTTTACCTCTACATAGTCACCTGAAATAATCGTTCAGAAATAATTTATTCAATACATCCTGTCAGAATGTCTGGTGAGAACATGCATTATGGAACTCCAACGAATCCTGAGACGCCTTCCTGTATACCAGGAGGTTCATCTAGTGGATCAGCAGTAGCAGTTGCTGCTGGGCTTGTTGACTTCGCCATTGGTGAGTTACCATGGTCACGTCTCATGTTTGAAATGCAGATGCTATTCTTTATATATGTTTATTGCCCTTTTATTTGTAATTTGGTGCATCTCTTAAGGGGCTGCGTTTTAGTCTAGCAATATTTCTGAAAAATTACATCTTATGCTAATTAGTATGTTCAATAATATTCGGGGGAAAATTTGTCTTTTAATTCTGTCTCTTATGTGCTAACGTAATTACTACTAATTCATTACTAATTTGTTTATTAGAAGTATTGTTTTTCCCCCACCGTATGTCATTTTTTTATGAATAACTCATCTAAAAGATGTGGTTTTATTATCTTACAATAGTTCAAACGTTGAGCAGTGACGAGATGGAATTCTTGTATTTTGAATTTGGATATATTTAGTAAGGATTACAATACTGCTCCGTTTGGTTGCTGGTAGAAAGGAGGAAAGATGGAAAAATATTTTTAAAATCCTAAGGCAACGTTTTCAACCTGAAGTATCTGTAAGATTCGAACTTTCATTGCATTTTTTCTTCTTCCATAGATTTGGATTTTTGGCTTAGTGTATCAATCTTCTTTTATTTGTCTTTTGATTCCTTAAATGATATAATACCTACAGTTATCAAGGATTTCCCTTTCTGTAGTACTGCTCTTTAGACATTTTTAATTTTACTGCTCTTGTCAGTCATCAAACTTAAGATTTAAACTTGTCTAGTCATTAATCTATTAACAGATTTGTGATAGACTTATAACAGGGATGCGATTACAAAATTTGGAAAAACTATAAAGGCCCATTTACAAATGTTTAAACTATATGGACTAATTTGAAATTGGGGTGAAACTGCCAGGACCAGCAGAGTAATTAAACTTAATTTAGTATTTGGCATAGCTCTGCATGCATGGTCTGTTTTGTAGTGATCCAAAATTGACTTAATGGAGTCTTGTAATATTACTATGCTCATGAAAACTATTTGCTTGATTTTGTTTTCTTAAGTATGTATTTGAACATAGAAAATTCTGTGTCTTTGTAGGTACTGATACTATCGGATGTGTGAGAATTCCAGCATCATTCTGTGGTATTCTTGGGTTTCGACCATCCCATGGGGCTGTATCCATTGCTGGAGTTCTTCCAAATTCACAAAGCTTAGACACTGTAGGTATGATGCTTCAATGTGTGATATCATTGATGTGCTTTGAAAATGGTTATTAATTCTTTGGTTATTGTTCCGTAGAAAAATCCAGTTCATACAATGAAAATAGAGTAATTAGATACATGAGATAATAAATTTACAAAAGGAGTCCTATGTTACAAATTATGGTTGATACAGATAGTTCTTTCCACTGTATAACATCCTTTGTACATATGCTCAAGGCCTTGGACCGCTATCCCATGTTAATGTATGGTTACCTTAACAAGAAATTACTGCATAGCGTGGTGAATTGGAACTTCTTACCCTGTGTGTGCATTTTTGTTTTGTTTTTAAATAATATTCTCTTTTCTTTGGATAATTTATTCCTTTATTGCATAATTACATTTCAGGATGGTTTGCTCGTGATCCATCTGTCCTACATCGTGTTGGGCATGTTTTACTTCAATTAAATTCAGTGGAGCCCAGAAGGGCAAGACGTATTATTTATGCTGATGATCTTCTTCAATTATCTAAATTTCCTACACCGAAGACAATATATATTATTAACAAAGCTATTGAGACTCTGTCTGGGTGTAAGTTTCTGGACCTTAAAAGATTAATCAGTCATGCTTTCATATTCATTTAAATTTTTTTTGCTAAAAGCTTGATGTCTAGGCCAAAGGAAAAGAAAATTTCTATTTATTGTGAAGTGTTTTATTCCTTTTGGTTTTGCAGATCAGTCTCCAAAGCATATGAATCTTTGTCAGTACATTGCTTCTAAAGTATCCAGTCTAAAGGGGTTTCGAAATCATGAACATTCAACACACCAACAAAATGGAGCATCTATATTGAAATCTCTCACTTCTGTTATGTTTTCATTACAAGGGTATTCTATTATTCATTTTGGATTTTCATAATTTTCATCTTGTTATAGATTATGTTATACTTTGGTTTTGTCTTATCATTTTTTTATAAAATAAAAATTAATTATGGGAAAGGAAAGAAGATGCACAAGTGAGGATAAAAAGTTTTTTTAAATTGGGCTAAAAGAAAAAGAAACAAAACTTTATAAAGCTCTCTAATATCTCTGAATATTAGTAATTAGAACAATACAAAAAGATGAATTCCAATTGGAATTTATGCTTACCTTTCCTTTCCTGATCGTCCAGTAAAATATTTTCCTTTTTGTATTGTTTGTGTTGTTAATGATTCGGTCTTTTTGGGTACTCCATTTAAGTGAGTGTATGCTTGCATTCTTTTTAACAAGGGTCCATTTGGATTTAGGGACTTGTTGATTAAGATGTTTGGAAGGTGGTGATTTCACTGTCGTACAGAGTATAGTGTATGAAGCCAGTTGTCTGCTTTTATGTTGAGGTTTTTTATTTTATTTTTTATCTCTCTCCTCCCCCCATCAAGGTGCAAGTGACTGTGGCAACAAGATAACAACCCATGAAATGCTTTGTTGTCTTTTGTGAAATCATTACTTTCGATGGCATTGAATTTCCTATTCAATAAAATTGCTTAAGCAAGGTATTTTTAGTTACCATGACAACTGACTCTAGACAACTTACCTTGGGTTCTAGCCTTTGTACTATAAGAATGCTATTCTTAGAGTTTCATGCATTTTATATTGGATAACTGAAGCTCACAAAATTTGATTCCCATTTGTGCTTTAATCATGGAGAAAGAAACTATTCAGGCGCCAGCACCAGTAGTTGGTGTTACAGTTATATTTTATTGACGTATATCCTTTGTTTAATCCACATCTTCCCATTGAATGAGCAGAATAACTGACTTTTGGATGCTATTACTTCTCAAGCTTTAGATTTTAACAACTCGAAATTTACCTTATTTTTATCAACCTTGTTCTCTGGGATCCACCCAAAAAGGGATCTGTACATGTTGTGTCCTGTTAATATTTTAATAATTGATCATTAAGTTTTTTCTGATATTGTCAATGCTTCCATTAGCTGCCTAAAGAAAATGTCATGTTTGAAAATATTAATGACGAACTGGCAAAAAGCTTTCAGAACACTGAACTTTTTGGAAAAGATTTTCAGTGCCATCTAGTGTTCCAGAGGCCTAATTTTTCCAGTCTTTTGCTAATCTGAGCATCATAAAGCAATTCTCTGGAGAATGTTGTTGGAAAATTTTCGTTGTCAATTATCACTATTCAAAATTTTCTATAAAATGAATTGACTCTCAAGTTCTAAAATATTTCTCATAACAAGTTTGCAATGATTATTATTCTTTTACAATTTATGGTTGGTGGTCTCTAAACTACAACTTTCCATGTGGTGTGTAGTCAAATCCTTTTCCCTTTCGGTAGACTATGATGTATTGTAGTTTTCTGTTGAGAGCCTAATATTTTTTTGACAAACATATGTGATGTTTGCAATTGCATCTGCTTGGCAGATATGAATTTAAAACCAATCATGAAGAATGGATTGACTCTGTCAAACCCAGGTTAGGACGTGATGTGTTTGATCGTGTTACTGCAGCCATTAATACTACACATGATGATATAAAAACCTTATATAAAGTCAGGACTGAGATGCGAGTTGCCTTTCAAAGTCTATTGAAGGTACACTAACATTTGTAACTATTACCTCAGTAGTGTTGTATTGTAATGTTATCAAGACTACACTGTTGTTATATTCCTTTTGTCATATATATTTCTTGGTATTGGAATGAACTTTCTTTAAGTTGTTATAATTAATTTTTTTTGGCTGACATACGTCTTTGGGAGTTTCTTGAATTACAAGTAACCATTACTGATGTAGAACGATTGTCCTTGATGGTTTAGTCAAGTATATCTCCTTTTTTTTTTTATAGGGAAACATCTAAGACTGCTCATGAATTCATCTTGTCACAAAAGTTGATCAGTTGGATATAAGATATGTCTTGAATCTTGATTTATCGGTCATCATGCTTTATTTCAAAAAAATCATCATAAGATAGTTTCTTAATAGCAAGGTATTAAATTTTGTTTCGAAATACCGAAACATTTCAAAACATTTCGAAAATTTCAAAGAAACGGAAGATTTTTTAAAAAATGTTTCAAATAATTTTAAACAATATTTTTTTTTATTTTAAAAGATTTTAACATAATATTAATGATATAGATATATAAAATTATATTAAAATTAATTCGAATTAATATCTATAATTAAATAGTAAGTAAACATGCTGTTACAGTAGGAACTCTGACTCAAATCCTAACCGTATTCAACAACAATCTCTCTCTTGTATCTATCTTTTCATCTCCTTCTTAATTTTTTTGTGATATCTATATTTAAGTCTCTCTCTTTGTCGACCATGATTCTATCTCTATCTTTAGATATCTTTTTTTATTTTTGTCTTTTAATCTCTCTTTTCATCATTTTTGTAGTTTCTTTTTTAAAATGAAGATAATAAAACAAAACAATTTCGTGAAAGCAAAAGGAGAAAATAGGAAGTTAATAAAGGTGTTGTGATTTGTGGAAGAAAATAACTTGGTTTTGAATATGATATGATGCTATTTTTATCTACTTTTAAATTGTCAATTTTTTTTATTTTTCAAATTAGTTTAGTACTTTTCTATCGAAACAACTCGAAATAAGAGTATTTCTATCGAAATAATTCGAAACAAAAGTATTTTATCAAAACAATTCGAAACAATATTATTTCCATCGAAATTTCTACTGAAACAAGAGTATTTCTACTGAAATATTTCAAAATATAGTAATTTCAATTGAAATAGCATAATTTCTTAACAAACACTTCGTTTCGATAACTCTGTTTTGTGTCATAACTCTGGAAATAAAAATGTTTCGGTCGTTTCGATGGAAAAGAAAAGAAATTTATTTTCTTGCTTAATAGGCATGTTTTTATTATTTAGGAAAATTTATAAAAGTATAACGACATTTTATTTTTCAAATTTTATAAGATTTTTATACTGTTAATCATGTGATGTTCAAGAATTGAGTTACTAAGATGAGATTAGGGGGAAACTGGAAAATAGTCAAGTGTTCTGTATAATTTCTGAGACAGAATTTCATTACTTACTTTGGAAATAACTGATATTTCTGATTCTTGTTATGAAGTGGCAAAATTATTTTGTAACTCTGCTGTATGCTCCCATGTTACTCCCTTACCTCCTTGGTTTTGATTGTCCCAGGATGATGGAATACTTGTTATTCCCACTGTTGCTGACAGTCCATTAAAGCTTAATACAAAGAAAGGGTTTTCATCTGAGTTCTTTGACAGAACTTTTATATTATCAAGCATTGCTAGTATGTCTGGATGTTGTCAGGTAATTTGATATCTTTTAGGTACTAGATATGAATCTTTTCCCCTTCTCTCAACTTTATTTTTTTGAAACTTTGGATGACTAATGTATTGGCTTTTACATTATTGACAGGTTACAATTCCATTAGGATATCACAATGATAGTCGTGTTTCTGTCTCATTCATCTCATTCCATGGAGCTGATAAATTTCTTCTTGATACGGTCTTAGATATGTATACGACTCTTCAAGAACAAGTCAGTGTGGCCTCCAACGCTTTGCCATTACCAGATACCAATAGTAACTTGGAAGCTTCTGAACTTTTGAAGGAGAAGGTTAGTTCTTTCTTAAAGTATGTCACTATAGATATTATTGCTTAGAAAGTCACTTTTGTAAAATTATTTGTCTAGTTTAACATGTAAAAGAAATTCAGAAGTAATAGATTACTATAGCTGCAAGGGTTTTTAATGTATCATGGCTGGTGCTCAATATGATCTGACTTGAGACACAGAAAATTTTACCATACAAATGCCTATGAGATCTATATTGAAAAATAATGCCTCTGGAAACTTATATATGTCTAATGTTTTGTTTATATACAATGTTAATAAATAATGCACTATTTTCCAATTTGTTTGTGCATATAAACTATCCTGTTGGAAATTAGGAATGATTATGGAAAAGGGTAAGTCTGAGAGTAGTTCTAAGTATTCAATTTTTCTGCTGCTCATTATAATCACGTGATTAGGGTTCTTCTTTTGAAGTTTCCTTTAAACATTAAAGGTCAGCACTTGAAGGTTGTGCAATTATTCTGTCTTTTATTTCTGAGTATCTGGCTCAATTATTTAAAGAATAATAACCTGAATAACAAATGGATTTATAGCCTTTGTCAGTTCATGCTTTTGCCACTAGTAATCCATATGTTATTCTGTCATTGTTAAAAGACCATTTCATCCCAAAAGCTTAAGCTGTTAAGGAGGAAGCTTAGAGCTTAAAGTGTGGACAAAGCACAACTATACCTTATGATGGAACTTAATTTTATTAGAACAGTGAGGGCTGTAAAGATCAAGCTCCTGGCCATCTGATCACAAAGGCTTTGATATATTGTATGATGGAGTTCCATATTGGAAAGCCAATGACAATTCATGTGGTACATAAGTGGTGTGGTTTGTCTGCTGTTTAAGGGTAGGCTTCCCCTCCTTCTTTTGATCTCCATCACTATGTCGAGAACTATTCTGTCGCAAAAGCTTAAGTTGTTAGGAGAAGGTCCAACGATGCTTTCATTAATCTATCTAACAGTCATCATTTATGTGTCCTTGCATTTGAGTGTTTTAAGTACAGCTTGCAGTTTAAATGTTAAGTGGATTTGGGGAGAGATGACTGGAATGGAGAGTAGGTTTGTAGGACGTACCGTACATCCCTAAAAGAAGCATGTTTGCAGGGAAATGCAGCATTTAAAGGAAGGCAGTGGAATAAGGCAGTCAATTGGTACACTGAGGCTATCAAGTTGAATGGAATGAACACAACTTACTATGGCAATCGGGCAGCTGCTTACTTAGAGTTAGGATGGTATGAGATTTCTCCCATTTGTCAATTAAAATTTCCATCATTTCTCTTTATGTAGTTGTTTCCCTTGTGAAATTATGCAGCTTTCAGCAAGCTGAAGAAGACTGCAATAAGGTTATATTACAGGACAAGAAGGTGAGAAGATTGGCATGTGACAGAAACTGCTACTTGGAAAGCTTGTTCTAATATCTGCATGTGGTTATATAAGTTTTCAACTTTAATAACCATTAGTCACTGTAAAAGGGTCTTTCTTTTCCTAATATTATTGTTAAATTTTCTTTTAATATTTGAAAGCGCAGGGTAGTGGGGTCACATCATCTAACCTGATGGGTTTATGTCTCAGCAGTAGAAGCTGATTAGTTGTTTGTGCTACTAAATGATCTTATTGATTTGAATGTTCAATTATTAGTTTTGTAAGTTTCTTAGTACAAATATATACTGCACGCATCAATTTGTTTAGAATAGTGCATTATTGTTTCAATGCAGAATGTGAAGGCATATCTGAGACGTGGAACTGCCAGAGAATCACTATTACGCTATAAAGAGGCTCTAGAAGGTGTGTCCTGATCCCTGAAGAATTGTTTCATATGTCATTTGAATCTCATACGGAAATCACTCCCAGAGTTTTTGGCTGATCTTGTTGAAAATCCGTTGGTAGTCAGTTTTCAATATTTCAGAGGCTGTTCAACTCTGTTTGAACTTTATGTCAAGTTTGTCTCTGGGTTCTTTACATCATGGAGATGTTGATTATTCATTGCTGTAGAGATAACCCCAAAAAAAATAAGTGACATATCTGACTAGAGGAGATGCAGATACTGGAATATCATATGAAATCTTTAGTTGGTTTCTACTAATTTTTTTATTCTTTTATATCTTGCTTTCATTTCTAAAATACTAGCATATATCGTAGCAAAGTAAAAGGAGGATGAAGGTTTTTGTTTGAGGTAGAAGTAGAACTGCGATATTAGATATCTCAGCTTTGTAGTTGTACTCTAATACTTGCATTGATGCAAGATAAGTTTATTGTTTCTAGTAATATTGTCCATGTTTGAAGCACTATATCTATTCATTCTTGATTCACTGTCTAGCCATCACTCTGGATTTTCATTAGCTTAAGCGAGCCTGTTTAAAATTTTTTTGGGACTTTGTCCTTCATATTGCCTAAATATTTTTTTTCATTGTCATTTTCTCATGCTATGCAGATTTCAAGCATGCTCTTGTTCTCGAACCACAGAACAAGGCTGCTAGTCTTGCTGAGAAAAGACTCAGAAAATTGATGAGTAGATAGTCACTGTTCTTTTTCTCCTTAGCATCGGTCCTTCCTGCCAAAGAGAAATGCTAGTGGCTGTAGCAATGTGGGAATTGTAGCTCCTTCATTGCACTGTCTACTTTCAAAGTGAAGTTTGAAGAGAAAGGAAAGACGAGCCTCTGTTGATGAGGTGCTGCATTATTTGGTATCATACATTTTGTACATATTGTTTTGTTCTAACAAATCTCAATTCAACTTTATTGGAGAATGCTTATAATTTTGGACCTGCTTATGGTGCCTTTCTGCATTCTGTTTTGCTGTATTTATATATAATTATGAGCTGGGCTCCTGTACATTTTAGTGGATGGTGCAGTTTATTTGCAGAGAGTATTTAGGTAAAATTCTTTTAAGTCTGCTATCAAGTTGTCCAATAAAGTTATAATGTGGATATTTTTTACAAGTTAGCACCAATTTATTGACTCTAAGAGAATTCTTTCATAATTTTATCTAAGAACCTTTTTTCCCCCCCTTTATTTACTTTGCTTCAGCTCTCTTGCTTTTATGTTTCTTTTTTCTGGATAGAAGATTTATCATGAAAAAAAGTAGAGAAGTACAATGGAGAATGGTAAATCCTTTTCAAACAACCAAAGCGACAAAACAAAGGGAAACAGAAGATAAGCATTATCCGAATAGAGCTCTTCAATCCCTTTACAAATTGGTATGAAATGTCCCCTAAGAAATAAGATTTAGTTACTGATTTTGTTGTTTATGATTATGGATTTATTTTTTTAACCAAAGATTATGGATTGTAGTCTTGGCATAAATTGTCTTACCATCAGTCATGAAGGGAAAGGTAATTAGGTCCACATTCATATATATATATATATATATATATATATATATATATGATTAGTTTGGATTAGTTAATTTTTGTCAGTGTTTTAAAAATAGTATAAGTCATTAAACTAGTAAAGAAAATGTTTATAATTTACTAATTTAATTGTAGTTAAATTAGTAGTAAAATATATAATATAATTTTTATATATTATAAAGTATGATATATTAAAATTTAAATATGTAAATTAATTAAATAAGTAATTTAAAATAAAATAAAATAAGCATAATATATACTAATATTCAAAAGTTTATTAATAACTATAATAAACTAAAGAAGTTTATAATTTTATATAATATTCAATAGTCACTAATAATTATTACAGTAACTATTTTTAATCACAAAAGAAATAATAGATGTATGATTATTATTAATGTAATAAATTGATTAAAATGATATTGTTTTGAGTTAATTTTTTAAAAATTAGTCAAAATAATATTTTAATAATAAAAAATAAAAGTAAAAAAATTGTTCAAATTGTTTTGATTGACTGGTTTTTGATTATTTTTACTGTTCATCAATTTTCTAATTAGTTGTTTGGCAAACGATTTTAATGAACAAGTAAATTTTGAGTTTTATTTTATTTATTAAATTTTAAAATTGAACTTTTTAAAGTTTTAACCCACGGTGCGGGTCATGACAGTGACAAGGGCCAAAGGAAAAGGTAATCATAAACTTGCATGTGAGTGCGAGAAGGAAGCAACTTCCAATTTTAATTTGAGCTTCCAGCCTCCAGGTGTGTGGTGGTGGTGAATTGAGGATAATGGTTTTTCACCTAACTTGTCCTGTAACTTATTAAAACGAAAAAGAAACAAAGAAAAAGAAACAATGTCATTTACCTAGATTTGGTTAACTGATAGTAACAATTATTTAATTTTTAAGAGACAAAAGTTCAATTTTTAGAAACGTTAAATTATAGAAAGATTCTTGCAGGGCCCTATTTTCATATTCTAGGTGAGACAAATCTATTCCCTCCACCGAGGAAAGAAAATTTTCCCTTTTCTGTACCCTCGGGTAAGGCATGCTACGCCAGAATCCCGATATTTAAAAAATAAATAAATAAATTTATCCCAACATTGCCATTAGAAATTTTCTTTATGCGAAATCTCATATATTTTTTAACATATCGAATTAATTTATAAGTTAAAAAATTATTTAATTATTAAATTTAAAATTATTTATTATTTGCGGTTAGAATTGATTTGCAGTCATGATTTATTTTAAAGTACAAGAAACTTGTCGTTGTTTTTTTGTATATTTTCCAAATAATTACCATCTTTTCCTTTTCCTTTTGATGCATCAATTGATCACTTCCACGTGTTTCATCGATCGCAACTTGTTGGAGGCAATGGACAATGAAAGGAGACGGTGAATGACGTAACTCTTTTGAATATAAAATTAATTTTAATTTTTATAAATATTTTTTATGAGTTTAGATTTTTATTATTATTATAACTTTTTTTAATAACTTAATTCAAATTCTCGTTGTAAGTTTAAAAATTAATTTGTGTGTTTACTAATTTTAAACACTAAAATAAAATAAAATGATTAATTTATCAATTTATAAAAAATACAAATTTAACCTATTTAAATTGTCAACGTCATTTCCATCTTGGTCCCCAAGAAAATTGAAATCCTCGACACCATCGGCTTTTCATTGTCATTTTCATCTTGACCTTCCCCAAAATTAACATCCTCTCAGCAACCTCATCTTGGTCCCCCCCATCAACATTTAATTTCTCAGCTTCCTTTCTATCTTGGTTACCAGTAAAAAATTGACATCCTCAGCATACATACTCAACTCAACTATTGAGATTCTTAAATGAAATATTCAGATTAATAAAACCTAACTAACTAATTAATTATTGCACCTTGTTTTTAAAAATTAATAAAATCTTGTTTTTTTAATATATATATGTGTGTTTGTGTGTTGTATTTAATTAATTATATTTTTGTAAAATCAGTCTAATTTTTAAAATATTAATTAAAAAAAAATATGGCGGTGCCTTGCATATGCCAAATTTCTTGTTATAGGTTTACTTGCTCCAAGAATATTCTATACAATTCCAATTTTATTTTTTTGGGCCAATAGAATTCCACCGAACGGTCAAAATTGAGACCACAAGCGTTTCTACATTCCTCCGAGGTTCTTATGAATACCCGAAAAAGAGAGAGAAAAATAAAGTAATAGAAAAAGGCTAAAAAAAATATGGGAATGATGGAAACCTCTCCGGCCACCATAGCTCCGGTGCTCCTCCGAAACCTCGTAATTTCCATTTTGATCCATTCCGATAAATTTGTTAACCATTTGGCCCAAAGATACAAACTCGTTCAATTCTTTCGCTACCTTTTGCTCACTTCCTTACTCTTCTTCCTTCGTTTCCTCCCTTCTTTCTTTGTTTCCTTCGTCCCTCCCATCAAACCCACTCCTCCCGACAACTTCCCTCTCAATCCGCCGCGAAATGACAACTACGTCCCTGCCTGCGGCGGGGGCAGCGGTGGTGGAGGCAATTGCGGTATTGCTCGAGCACTTTCGCAGCTCCTGTCCACTGTGAACGACATCCCGGTCAGCTCCAGAAAATACGAAGTCGTTCGATCTTTAGCCGAGAGGGTTATCGATGAGAATCACAGGGAGGGGATCCGGGCGCTGAACGAGGTGAACCGTTCGGTCCTGTCGTCGGCGTTTTCGAGGACGCTGAGCCAGCTCGAAGGCGCGGTAGTGGAGCGAGAGAGAGAGAGAGAGGAAGTGGGCGGGGGAGATTTCGGGGATGGGTCGGGTGGGTACAAGGTGGGTCGGGTCTTGAAGGCGATTCGGTCGGTTCGGGATGTTGGTGGATGGAGAAGTTGGAGTGTAAGAGGACGGGAGGCGAGCCGGTCTAAGATGATTTCGGGTTCTGCGGAGAAGCTAGCGGCCGAGTTGCTATGGTTGGCTCAGAAGTTGGCGGCTTGTGGTTGTGGAGAGGAAGCTGTTTGGCGATGGGCGGAGGCGTCTAATTTGGGTTGGCTCTCTGTCTCGGCTGAGCCGCGGTTGCAAGGTTCGCTCGTCAAAGTCGCAGGTACTGCTACTGTTCTTCCACATTAGCTAATAAGATTTTCTTTTTCTTTTTATGAATTGTGATAGTATTTTCCAAAAAAATAGAAAATTTAACTCAAAAAGAAAAAATTATGAATATTAGGGCGATTCCGAGTTTTCTGTTTTTATTTTAAAAAAGATAAAAAAATATTTTTAAAATTTTTAGTACTGCTTATTTATATAATTTAAATATAATAAAAATAAAAATAAAATAAAAATATAATTATATAAATAAAAAATAAAAATAAAATGAGAATACAAACTAACGAATTTTTAAAAATATGAAAAATAAAAAATATTTTTACAGACTAAAAGTGAATGGTAGAAGATATATTTAGCAAGAAAAGGAAAATTTGTTAACCCAAGATAAAGATAATGAGATCTTGTCATCATAGAAAAATGTAAGTAAAATAATTAAATAAATCAGTTGCTATTATCTTCAATAATTGAAAAAAAAATAATGAAAATGCCGCATAAGCAACCTGAAGGTTGTTTTGATATGTGTATTTTGTAATCACTAATTGAGTGATTGACAACTTTTAAAATTATAATAATAATATTTTGTAAACACAGAGTTATTTCACTTGACAAAAGGAAATTTAAAAAAAGTTTTACAATAACTTATGACGTGCGGATTCAAATTTCTCTAATGGTAGAAGTTTGTGTGGTCAACTATTGTTAAGGAGTCCAATCTTTTGAGCTCCTCAATAGGCCTCATTTTTACATTAATTTGTATGTCAAAATATTAGACATAAATATTGTGAATAACTGGTAATATTAGAGGGATCTATTCTGACTATCATTTATCTCAACAATGATATATTAATATTTAAAAATGATCAATTCAGAATATTATACTTTGCTATTAAACTCTGTAAATTTTATACCTTTTAAACTGGTCAAAATAGCAATTATTAATATGCATGAAGCCATTACTCTAAGAAGTATGGCCCAACACTAAGATAATATGTTAAAAAATTTAATGTCTATATATAATTTAAAGAGTTATATTATATTTAATATAGTCTTAGAAATAATTTCTCTGATTACGAGACTAAGGCTGCGTATATTTATTCTCTCAGACTCCATCAAATGAGAGCCTCTTGCATTGGACTGTTTTTTTTTATATTATACCTAGTATAAGTATTCAATACGTATCAAATACAAATACAATTCATTTTATGAATTGTTTGTGCTTTGTAGCCATTAACTATCAAAATTTAAGACGTATAAAGTATAAACAAAAGGATAACATAATTACTATATAGCTATATTCCCTAAGACGAGAGAAGATGTGTCCAGAATATAGGATTTGTTCCTTAGTTACAGGAGATTGGATGACAACCATGCTAGTGGAGGAGAGTAAAAACAAAATCTTTTTTTTTTTTTCCGATATATTTCTTGCACAATTATTATGGTTGCATCACAATCTTTATTACGATGATGACAGATAATTCAAATAGACGTTTAATTTTATTTGATTAATACCTTAGTGCTTAGGTATATTCTCAAAAAACTTTAGAATGCGCAATAAGTTCTTGACATTAGACTATTGGTTGTTGAGCTGTTATTTGTCTTCTTTTCCATAATAGCGTGGCTAAGTTTGGATGTGAAAATTTGTTGATAACATTCAAAAAGTGTGGCTGTGTTAGGACTTGGATTCTCTGCAGTATGTTATCTGATCCAGTAGGTTAGAGATAGAGAGAAAGAGTGAAATTTACGTGGGATCCACTCAAGTGAACTCCACCTCTTCTCTCTTTCTCTCGATGTGCAATACTACGCGGAATCTAAATCCAGCTGTGCTTACAGATGGCAACCTGCAAAGTCTTCTCGACTTCCTCTTCCTGTCTTTCATATGAGAATTTTAATATAGCGAGATTCTTATGGGGTAGGAAGTATGGTCAACGTCCTATTCCTCGTCCCCATCCCAAAATTCTGGGCAAGAAAAAATTTACTCCATTTTTGTCTCCACAAAAATTTCCACAAACAAGAAAAGTGGCCATCCGTGTACCATCATAAACATCAAATAATTAACCTCAGATTGATGTTCCAAGGCATGCATATAGACTTTGTAACACCTTCCCAACTAAACTATTTTCGCTTGAACTCTTTGTAGCATTTTTGTTCATGGAAGCCAAAGACATGGGACTAGATGAAACTGATTAGGGAAAAACGGAGCAAAACAGGATAAACAAGTTAAAGATGCTTCAGTCTTTTTTTTTTTTTTTTGGTACAATTAAAGATGCTTCAGTCATGGCTGCCATTGTTGTGCAGAGCCAGCAATGGCACCGATGTACCATTTTTGAGCATGAGTGAGAGGGGTGAGCTAGAGTGGGTTTTAGAGGAAACCATAGAAGAGTTGGAACTAGAGGAAGAGCCAGAGCAGGTTCTGTCCCTTTGGCTCCACCACTTCACACATTGCCCTTCCTCTGATTGGCCCAATCTCCATGCTTGCTATGATCAATGGTGTTCTGTATCTAGAAAGCAATTGCTCCTCCAAGAGAATTAAAAGAAAGTAGGGGTTGAATAGGTTGTACATGGTACAATGAATATCTAAAAGAATTTATAGTTTGTAGGGTATTTGATAGAGAAGGTGTATATATTGTGTATCATTAGAATTTAATAGTAAACCCTATAAATTTTATACCTTTTAAGCTAATCAAGATAGCAACATTGCAAGAATTAATATGCATGAAGCACTTAAGTATGAATACTGACAAGAATACATGACATGATATAGATATTTACAATAGAATTTTGAAGTATCCGTATATAATTTGAAGAGTTATGTTATATCTAATATTAGTGTATAATATTTGTTGGACAAAGATATAACTTATTTTAAAAAGTATACTGTACTTTATAGCTATTAATTAAAAAATTTTAAGAGATATAAAGTATAAAGAAAAGAGGTCATAATTTTTATATAGCTACTCCATAGATGATAGATAATTCAAGCATAGTTTTAATTTTATTAGATTAACACTTTGCCGCTCTCATATATTCTCAAAAATTTCAGAATGCTCAATAAATTATTGCATTAGACTATTGGTTTGTGAACTACTATTTGTCTTCTTTTCCTTACCAGCGTGGCTCCAAAATAGGGATGTGAAAAGCTGCCCATAACTTTTGTCTTGTGTTGATAACATTCACAAAGTATGGCTGTGTTAGGGCTTGAATTCTCTCCAGCATTTTGGGTACAATAGATTAGAGATAAAGAGTGAAATTTACAAGAGACCCATTTGAGTGGATTCTATGTCTTTAATCCAATGTCATATTATACTTGATCCAAATCCGATTGTGTATATAGATGGCAATTTGCAGTCTTCCCTCCTTCCTCTTCCTGTCATTCTTTTTCACTTTTAATAGGAGTACGATAATCTTTATATAGCAAAATTCTCACGGGGTGGGGAATATGATCCTTCCTCGTCACTTTCCCCAAATTCTGTGTTAAAAAAAAAATACTCTATCTTTGTCTCCACGAGAATTCCACAAGGAGGAAAAGATGGCCATCCCTGTGTCTATAAACATCAATATAATTAACATCAAAATGATGTTCTGAGGCATGGATATAGAATTTGCAACACTTTACCCACTAATCTATTTTCACTCGAACTGTTTGTAGCATTCTTGTTCAGGGAAGCCAGAGACATGGGACTAGATGAAACTGAGGAAGGCAAAACGGAACAAAACGTGCTAAACAAGTTAAAGATGCTCCAGTCATGGCTGCCATTGTTGTGCAGAGCCAGCAATGGCACCGATGCACCAGTTTTAAGCATGAGTGAGAGGGGTGAGCTAGAGAGGGTCTTAGAGGAAACCATAGAAGAGTTGGAACTAGAGGAAGAGCAAGAGCAGGTTTTGTCCCTTTGGCTCCACCACTTCACACATTGTCCTTCCTCTGACTGGCCCAACCTCCTTGCTTGCTATGCTCGATGGTGTACTTCATCTAGAAAGCAATTGCTTCTCCAATAGAATTGGAAGCATGGGTTAAATAGGATTGTAGGATTAGACCTTGCAGTAGTGCACAGGTCGCAGAGAAAGAGAGAAGAGGTGGAACCCACATAAAATTCAGTGGACTTCACTTTGTTTCCTCTTCTTCTCTCTAATAAGACCAGATGTATAGTATTATACCTGATTTCGTTCGAGATTGTACTATGTAGAATGTATATCTATCTAAAAGCATTTATATTAATTAGTTGGGCATTTGATAGAGGTGGTGTTCATGTATAGTGCATCATTAGAAACTGGGACCATTGTACCATCCATTAATATATTAATAATACTCGGTTATTGAGTCAGTATATGTGTTAATCAAATTCCCGCAACATTGGTTCCATTAAGGGTCTCGTTTTTGGAATTGAAAGAAAAAAACGATTGGGATCCAACTCTTAAAATGGGTTCCATTAAGGGGCTTGTTTTTTTTATTTTTTATTTATTTGAAAGTAGCATGTTATAAACAGGTAAAAAAATGGGTACACAAATGATTAAAAATATTTTTTTTTTGAAAAAAAAATTACAAATACCGTCTTTTAATTTTGAGTCATTTATAAATATTCTTTTCAATTTTGAAAGTAAAAATTTATCTCCTTCAATTTTCATTAGTAAACATTTATTATTAAGAAATAAATAGATGGTGTTAAATATTGACTACTAAAAGGTCTAGAGGAGTAATCTCTTACTCTTAAATTGGGTGACCGAAAATTGAAGCAAGAATATAAATTCTTTTCTTTTGTTTTTGTATTATAATTAGACTACTCTCCAATTTTGTTTAAAATTAAATTATTTCTCAAATAATTTTAAAAACACATTCCTACATCAAATTAGGAACGTTATAAATTTGATCCCTGCAAATATTTATATTATTAGTAAATAAGAAAGTATGATATTAGAAGATTAAATATAATATTTTACTGGGCATTTAAAAAAAATTATAACAATCTTCTAAACGGTGTGCATTATATGGTTCAATAAAAGTTTTGTCCAGTAATACTAAAGCAAAATTAAAAATGGAATGCGATTTTTGTTTTTTTTTCTTTGGAAAAGATAAATATGAACTGCAAATTGTTAGCAGAGAGCGATTATCAAATTTAAAATCTTTTAAATAAAGTGTTAATAATTTTTTAAATCTCTTTATTTAAAAAAATGTTTCTATTTAATCTTTTTATAATTTATAATATAAATTAAATTTTTTGTAACAAATAAATTAAAATAATTTTTTTTATTTTATAGTTAATTTATTATGTATATATTATTTGTGTATCACACGCACACGTCCTTAAACCCCCCCCCACCACGGAGCTTCTCGTACAAAGTAAATTGTTCTTAATGTTTTATTATATAATTATTTTATTATAAAATTGCATACAATTTTTTTTAAATAACAATACTGTCGTATCTTTAATATTTTTATTATAATACTCTCAATTCTATTAAAAAATATATACGAATTTTTATTAAAAATAAAAGTCAAATATTTTTTTATTATACAATTTTTCTATTTATTATTACAATATATATGAATCTTTTTTAAAAACAAAAAAATATGTTAAAATTTAATATAAATATTTTAAATAATTTTTATGAAAAAGAAACAAAAAATAAATAAATAAATAAAAAATTATTCTTTCAATTTTTTTTAAATTTTTAACTAAAATTTTAAATTAATAAAATTAATATTTTAATAATTGAATCGTTTCACAATTATTTTAAAAATAAATCATTAATATTAGAGGACAATAGATTAAATTGCATCTTACTTTTATTACATTCTACTCTTTTATATATTATTTTTGTTGCATGGTCATATTTTTATTTTTAAAATATATATATAATTTTTTTTAAATAAAAATATATACTATAACTTAATCTATTTTTAATTTTATGTTAAGGTATTGTTATTTGATTATTTTCTTTTAATCAAATCCGTACTTTAAAAAAAAATAAAAAAATAAAAAAATAAAATTACTCTGTTACTAGCGTCGTCTTCTCAGCGGTCCAGGGAGACTGACTAGTGGGAGAAAGGGTGAACTTGAATATGATTGCAAGCTGTAATTAAGTTCCTTGTTTAGAAAAGATAACATTGAGGGAACGCGTTAAAGGCATAGAATTGTTTTACAGGCTGTGCGTTACTTTTACATGGTTGACGATGGTTGGGTTAAATACTAATTAATTAATGTGGTATCGGTATTCTGCATTTAAAAATAAAATAAATCCCACTTAATGGTGAATCTTATCCTATGTAAATGACTTAAAAAGTTTTATTAATTTTTTGTTGTTGTTAAATATTAGCGTACCGTTTACATTCATTTGATTCTTTTTTTCTTTTAAAGAATCAATTCTATGTAAATAGATTTTCTTTCATTTTTATTATGATCCATGACATCTAAATTAATTTGCATTTACCTTAACTAATTGGCTTAAATTTATACAAGCTTGCTAAAGTCATTCCAAAGATGTTTGTGATCCTAAATTTTTCATTGAGCATTAACCCATGTTTAGAGGCTCCAACCATAAGAAGAATATGAATCAATAAAGATCAAACTCCTAATTATTTGATTAAAGACTCTAATATTATGTTAAAAATTACATCAATTCAAAAATTTAGATTAATAAATAAAATTTTATAAATAATTTTTGTTATAATCTTTAAATTGACAAGTGAAATTTTTTGAATAGTTTTGTTTAACCCATCAATAAATTTATTGAGTCAAGAATATCATTTTTTTCTTGATATTATAGCAAGAGGTGTCTTCCAACTTTGTTTGAAACGAAATTTTTTACATTGACTTAGTGCATTTAGAATTTTCATTTAGAGTGCTCCTTAAAAGAATCAAACCTAAATTGAAAAAGATGCCATACCCTTTTTACTAAGCAAGTTGAGAATTTGAAGACAAAGAAGAGCAAATTCCTCGTGAATATCTAGGTTTAATGGTATAAATAAGATCTTAGTTTCATTTGGGAACAAATAGCATGCTTTCTTTTCAAGAGTGCCTCTTATGTAAGGGACAGAGAATTTCCAAGTTAACAAAAATTGAGGCAACACAACATAAACAATCCCCGAACCAAAACTAAGAAACTTTTTAAGTCACAACTCACAAGTCATGTAAAGTGATATAGTATTATGTTGAACAAAAATATAATGACTATTTGTTTATTGCAGATATATTTTCTAATCACCAAACAAATACAATACCATATCTAATCTTTATTTTCATGCTTCGGATGACAAAAAGTGTTTATTGTCCAATGTAAATCTCTCTGCTATCAGAGGCAATCACAGTGAAATGGCAATAATAATCCTAATGTGTTCTTGCAATCTGGTGACATAGTTGGGTTGCCCTTTCCACCTTCCATGCTCATAATTTGAATATCCTCTTGGAAACATCAAACTTTTCAGATGATGACAGAATAAGATCCTGAAATACTCCATATAAATTCAATTTCAGTAAAAAAATGTTAAAATAAAAAACTACAAATTAATTGTAGAGATAAAAGAATCAAAGTTTAGAAGAAAATAAAAGAGGTTATGATATACATTTTTTACTTAGCTCAAGGAAGAAACATATATATCCTCTCAAATATGATAAAACCAGACTCTCTGTTACACAAATTGAAAAAGAAAATATTGATCCGGAGAATCTTGGTAAGCCACCGTCTTCACCATTTCCCTCACGGTTCCATGAGACAAGATTTTTGGCTGAATCCTATGCAGGTACTCACACTTTTGAAGCTTCAAGTCCACTCAAACTTAACCAACTTAGGATTTTATAAAGATTATGCCAGATATCTTAAAATCTACCAAGATTGACAGGTACAGCTAGTATAATAATGCATGCCAACTATCGATGGTATGGTTGCTAGTGAAGTATCCGTGAAATTTTTTGACAAACATCCTAGTATTGATACTTAAAAAGATGCGAACCTGTGAAATTTTGGGGCGGAAGATATGTTGCAAGAAACTGGGGCGACAACTATTTTTTATAACCTGTTGAATTTCCACTTCCAATTTTGCTAGTAGACACTCGTATGTTATACCAGGGTTTTGTCTGATAATTTTTGTGAGAAGATAAGTCATTACACCATTCATTCCCTTCCCAGGGAAAGCCTGCATAGATTTGTTCACAAATCACAACCCAAGTGGTGAAACAGTAACTTCTCGATAGAAAATGTTCTTACCGAGGTATCGGCTGCCATCTGACTATCTTTACAAGCACTGAGGCATATTGCTAGTCCACCACTTGTCTGCTTTCTAAGAGGTTCTTTAGCAGGGGGCTTGTTGTCTATCCATTTGCAACTGCAATGTCTCAAGCAAGAGATTAAATACTTTATTTGCGAGAAAGAGACTATTTTTAACCAATTAGTTTCAATCGTGTACTCACTTTTCCGGGTTGTAGACGTTTGTTAGATCAAGAACAGTTCCACTATGACAAGCATCAACAATAGCATGAAGTGTGACACCCTCCTTGAGGGGCCACACAATGGTGGAGTTTATGTCATTGTCAAGAATTACGCCTTCTCGCATAAAATCAACCGGACAAATACTTTCATCATACCCATCAGTCTCGTCTTCTTTGGCATCTACTTGCTGCAAACCGTGTCCCGAGAAGTAAAAGACCAACGAATCTCCAGGTTGGCAGTCATCCACGAGCCACTTCAAGGACTCCAGCATGTTTTTCTTATTTGGAATTATATTAGCATTCTCTGCTTGATCTGCATTTTAATTTGTATCATTTTGGAATGAGATTAATCCATATATTTCAATATCAATTTTGTGTGCAAAATAATGAGCATAATGAGAAAGATGAACATTATTATTATTATTTTCCCGAGGGGGGGGGGGGGCGTAGACATGATATACCACTGAGAGAGAAGAGGAAGCATTCTATCATACAGAGAACCTGCATCTCTTAGTGGCAGAAAAAGAAAAAAAAGAATCATTTTTATTACATTCTTGTTCTTGTGGGGTACCAAAAATACTATAACAGCAACTTTTGAATTTTATTTAATTATGTAAGCAAACAAACTGCAAAGACAACATATGATGAAAAGAAAGTGATTTCACATACAAATTAGAGTCATCAGACAAAAAGATTTTAGAAGATACCCGTGAGGACACGTATGCATTCATTTGGAAAGTCAAAAATCTTAACCAGCAGCTCTTTCATGTTCATAACATCATTAATGGTTCCCTTGAGCTTGAACTTCTTTGTCTTGTAAGTAACTCCACAGAGAACTGCACGCTTGTTGCATCTTCTGGGCAAGATCAAGGAAGAACCGATCGAAGGAGATGACCTGGAATTCTGAAAATAAGCATTTTTTTTAACAGTGCCTTGCTGATCAAGCTTTAAATTTCTGGCAGTAGGATTTATCATATGAATTCCACTCTCTTTATTGGATTGCCCAGATCCTGAATTTGAAGTATTAATAACTTGGCAGGCAGGGCATCGGTATATGGTTGTGTTTGAGGGCACTATAGACTCTCTTCTGCAACCTCTACAAGTGATTTTTGCTTCCCCTGTTGGCTTATGTAAGCTATTGAGCCTTTGGCAATCATAGCAACTATGCTTAGTATTGCTTGTGGGAAACAAAACACCCTTTCTGCATTTTCTGCATTGAACTCTGGCACCTTCCATTGTTGGCTTTGTAGTTTTCTTTATATGCCAAGAATGGAGGCAGCAAGAAAATATATAGGTGCCTAATATGCACATGACGAAATGAACGATAAGAAGTTCATGAAATGGCCGCCAGATTGACAACTTTTTACTTTTGTTCGAGCATTTCTTTTGAGAAAGGGATCTAAAGAATTTTATAGGACGCTTAAATATTCAGAAGATATAGAATCAAATTCTTATTGGTCGAAGATTAAAGCATGCTGAATGCTTACCTATAGTAGGTCAGAGTTTGAGCAAAATCGGCCGTTCCTGGAATGGTGACCAAGAATCTAAGAGAGGGACACAAGGCTTTAGGTTGGTGTGTTCATTTGAAAAGGACCATAATTTAAGTGAGGGCAAAATTAAACACAAGACGGGATACTGCGATATGATAAAATACGTAGTGTAAATATAATTTAGCATATAATATCGTATTTAATTAAATTTTTTGAGATATATACACAATATGGTTACGTTATTGAAGTATTATTACTTCATATATTTTAACAAATTAGTTAATGTAGACACTGAAGGTTTTATTCGAAATCTAATTACTTGATATATGTATGGTGTATATATATGCTCAAGATATAAGTATAAGAAGGGGAGCATACATTTATACTCTTGATTTATGGCCTAATTTTATTACGACAACTTTAAAACTAACAAAACACTCTTTTAATCTTTCATAAAAAATAAAAAATTAAAATTTTGCAACTTTTAATGTCTTAATTAACTTAAAAAGCTTGCATTATCATATATTAACATCTATACACGAGTTTTATCATCACTTATGGCATTTTAATCTATTGAAAACCAAATTTGAAGAACTGTTGTAAACCTTGCAGAGATTTTTTGAAAATTTAATGTGATTAAGTTACCAAAATTTAAAGTGGTTTATTACTTTTTAAAGTTTCGAAAATTTAATATATATTTTTTTGTGAAAATTTAAAAGTGTTTTATTACTTTTTAAAGTTAACGTACTAAAATTATCATCGGTTCATAATTAAAATGTAATGTCCCTGAGAAGAATGTGTGAGAAAGAGTGAACATGAATATGGTTGCAAGCTGTAAGTTCCTTGTTTAGAAAAGATAACATTGAGTGAATATATATGCTAAAGGTATAGAATTGTTTTACAGGTTGTGCGTTACTTTTATATGGTTGACTAGTGTTGGGTCAAATACTAATAATCTGGTAACTTTATTCTGCATCTAAAAATAAAATAAATAAATTAATCCCACTTTTCGGTGGTAGTCTAGAAGCATCATCTTGCTTACATTTTCGGAGGCTGCTATATTTGTTCTCGGTATTGACTTAAAAATGCATTAATCAATGGTGAATCTTATCCTAGGTAAACGTTTTTTTGCTATTAAATATTAGCATATATAGCGTTTACCTTCATTTGATTTTTTTTCTAAGTATTGACCATATGTAAATTATTTATTTATTTATTTATTATTATAATATAATGACATGTGAATCAATTTGTATGCGCTTCAATGAATTTAATTTTTTTATAAGGTTATTAAAGTTATTCCAACCATTGTTTGGATCCTAAATTTTTCATTGAGCATTAATCCATGTTTACATATATCTCATACAAGCAAGCATGAGGAGCTTTAATAATTATTTATTTCATTACAAGTTATTAGTTGAACTGATAGCACTTTTCCTTTTTCCTTTTTTATTTTTTGGTTGTTAATTGTTGAACAGTTAGTACCTGTGAGCATGATAATGGAGCCACTAAGAAGCCCAAACCTACTAGTTAGAAAGCGTTTCATGCATTGAATATCGTTCACAAAACCATGAGGAGGAATGTATTAGTAGATTGAAGATTGACCGTGTTCATCAACTCCCTGTGTGTTTGAATTGGTATTTGACCTTTAATCTACGGTGAGTTAAAGAAATAAACTTGCACTCTCACGTACTGACAGCTAGTGCTAGTCAAAGCGTAACTTTGCTTTTTTAATTTTCTCTGGATCAAATGTCAATTGTCACAATTCGAACACGAGAAGTAGATAAAAGCATTCAATCTCCGATTTGCCATGGCAAATTGCAAACTTAAAAGATTATTTGGTATTTTTATCTTTTGTTTTCATTTTCAACGAAAACAAAAAATATGCTTGAAAACTGTTTACTTATCGTCTTTTATTTTTATTTTTAAAAAATATTTTTTAAATTTTTTAAAATTTTAAAATTTTTTAATACCGTAACAAATAATATCGTTGACACTTTTTTAATTATTTCAAATTCATTACAATGTGTATAAATAATATTTTATTATTCATATAACTAGAAAGTGTTTTATTATGTATACAATTAAAAAAATAGTGAAAATACAAATTAAACCTATTTTTAAAAATATAAATAATAAAAAATAAAAAATATTTTTACAAATCAAATGCAAACTATGCTGGTTGTATTTGCAGCAGTCTTCATTCTTCAACACTATCTGCATTATAGTTGTCAACTTGCCTTCTCTTCTCTTATTCTTTTGAAATATTTGGACGGTGGCAAGGCCAGTAAAAGAGTAATTAAAGGGATTAGAAGTTAAGAACAAAGAAAACTATAGATGACTTGAGAAGTAAAATGCAGAATCAGATCACCTTTAATTTTTGCTGTGGAAAGTGAATATTTATTGTTCCAGTGGACGATAAAATATAATCCTTACTTAATTTCTAGAAAGTGTAAATTAATTCACTTCGAACCTCCAATCATAAGTTGTAGACTGTTTGTTAATGACAAAGTGAGTTTGAGACTCTTAAAGTATACATTCACTTTTTAAAAAAATTATAAAAATTATACTCACATTCTATTTATTTTCAAATTAAAATAAAAACATTTATTAAAATTTATACTCATATTTTCGCAAAATTAAAAAAGACTACACTAATTTCCTTACTTACAATTTTTATCAATATTAATTCAACCTTTTTATGATTTGTACTATAACAAATTAGATTATTTATGAGTTTTTTTTTTTAAAAAATGTATAGAGAAATTAATTTTGTATTAATTCAAATTAGAGGAAATGTGACTATATATAAGTTTCCAAATTTTTTGACGAGATAAATATAATTTATTCATATTATGAATTATATTTATTAATAATTTAAATAAAAGGAATGAAAAACAATAAAGATCAAACTTCTGATTAATTATTTAGTTAAATGTTCTATTTTTAACTTAAAAATTTAAATTAATAAATAAATACTCGTAATAATTTTGTTATGATCTTCTCGGCTTTCTATCGCACATGAAATCAACAACCTATAAGCATCTTATTTATGACTAAACCCTATGTGATTCAAAATAGACAAGATCAGAAAGTCGAGACATTTAGTTAGTATAAAATGCTGGACAGAGTCATATAGATCTAGTTTCACTGTAGCCACGGAGAAGAAGGAAGTGAAAAATGCATAGTAATAGGAACTTGATTTCATAAACTGCATTCTTTCTTGTTGAAAGAAAATGCTATGTTTTCCTTGATTTTCTTCTTTCCTAAGTACTAGTAGTTAGAGATATGATTAAATGCAAGAACGTCCTGAAACATATGGGGAATATATCTCTGATAGATGTAAAAATGGAGCAAATTAAGGGGTTATGGAATAAAAATGTCCCAATAAAAATTCTCCAATGCTACTCTTTTTGCTCATTTCTTCTATTTTTACCTCACACATTATATATTGAATTTTTATTTCAACTTAAGAAGCACATAAACTAGACACAACATAATACAGATATTGTAAAATGACAAAATATGTAGTATTTAAATGTAATTAAAATATAATGTCATATCTAATTCAAGTGTTTAATGGTATAAAGGAGGTCTTAGTTTCATCTGGGAACAATTGGCATCTAATTTCTGTATTTTTAAGAGTGCCCTCATGGGGGTACGGAATTTCTAAGTAAACAAAAATTGAAGAACACCGCATACACAATCCCCAGTGGCCATAAAAACCAAAACTAGGGAACCTTTTAAGTCATAATTCAGGAGTAATCTAAAGTAATTAATGTATGTTTATTTTTATATAACTGAATTTATTTATAATTTTTTTATATGAATGTATTTGAATCGTATTATTTAATAATACATTTAAAATATAAGCAATAAGTAAAATATATTATAAAAAAAAATTAAATTAATATATTTTTTAGAAAAGGAAAGACAAAATAAAAAAGTTGCGGACACTTCGAATGAGGAGGCAATGTCGCCATTCTGACATTCTCCATCCACTTGGGGAAACGGAGGGAAGCTCTGTTGCTACGAACATGTCTATTAACTATTAATTATACAAAAAAAGTTAGTGCAGATAATAACAAAAAATTATATTTTTTTTTCTTACTGTTTGGATTTAATTTTTTTTAAAAAGCACACTTTAAAATTGTTCGAAGAATAAATTTATTTTTGAAAATATTCCTTACAATTAAAGAAATGATTAATTAATTTTGGGATAAAAATACAAATGTTAAAAAAATGTTGGTTTAGTTGGTAAGTATAAAAATATTTTATTTATATAGTGTGAGGCACCGACACATTTTTTCATTCTAAATTTTTTTTATAAGAAAAAATATATAGACGTAATGCATGACAAAACAACAACGTTAACCAGATAGACTCTTTTGGAATAGAAACAACAACTACTTCTAAAATTTTAGTGCACCAAAAACGAAAAAAAAAACAATAATCACTCAAATCAGCGATTTCTTTTAATTAAAGCCATATTTTTTGCAGGATCAAACACACGCACACGCACACGCCCCTAAACCCCCCCCCCCCAAACCACCGAGCTTCTCGTACAAAGTAAATTATTCTTAATTTTTTATTAATATTTTTATTATATAATTATTTTATTATAAAATTGTATACAATTTATTTAAATAACAATACTCTCGTATCTTTAATATTTTTATTATAATACTCTCAATTCTATTAAAAAATATATACGAATTTTTATTAAAAATAAAAATCAAATATTTGTTTATTATACAATTTTTCTATTTATTATTACAATATATATGAATCTTTTTTAAAAATAAAAAATATGTTAAAATTTAATATAAATATTTTAAATAATTTTTATGAAAAAGAAACAAACAAACAAAATTATTCTTTCAATTTTTTTAATTTTTAACTAAATTTTTAAACTAATAAAATTAATATTTTAATAATTGAATCGCTTCGCAATTATTTTAAAAATGAATCATTAATATTAGAGGACAATAGATTAAATTGCATCTTACTTTTATTACATTCTACTCTTTTATATATTATTTTTGTTACATGGCCATATTTTTATTTTTAAAATATATATAGACTTTTTTAAAATTAAAATATATACTATAAATTAATCTATTTTTAATTTTATGTTAAGTTATTGTTATTTGACTATTTTCTTTTAATTAAATCCATACTTTAAAAAAAAAAAAATACTCTCTTACTAGCGTCGTCATCTCAGCGGTCCAGGGAGAATGACTATTGGGAGAAACTAGAAAGAGTGAACATGAATATGGTTGCAAGCTGTCATTAAGTTCCTTGTTGAGAAAAGATAACATTGAGTGAGCGTCTGTGCGTTGCTTGTACATGGTTGACGATGGTTGGGTCAAATACTAATTAATTAATGTGGTATCGGTATTCTGCATTTAAAAATAAAATAAATCCCACTTTTTTGTGTTAGCCTAGAAGAAGCATCTTGCTTAACTTTTCGGAGGTTGCTGTATTTGTTCTCGGTATTGACTTAGAAAATCATTAATCAATGGTGAATCTTATCCCATGTAAATGACTTAAAAAGTTTTATTAATTTTTTGTTGTTGTTAAATATTAGCGTACCGTTTACATTCATTTGATTCTTTTTTTCTTTTAAAGAATCAATTCTATGTAAATAGATTTTTTTTTCATTTTTTATTATGATCCATGACATCTAAATTAATTTGCATATACCTTACCTAATTGGCTCAAACTTACATATGCTTGCTAAAGTCATTCCAAAGATGGTTTTGGTCTTAAATTTTTCATTGCGCATTAGCCCATGTTTAGAGGCTCCAACCATAAGAAGAATATGAATCAATAAAGATCAAACTCCTAATTATTTGATTAAAGACTCTAATATTATGTTAAAAATTACATCAATTCAAAAATTTAGATTAATAAATAAAAGTTTATAAATAATTTTTGTTATAATCTTTAAATTGACAAGTGAAAATTTGTGAATAGTTTTGTTTAACCCATCAATAAATTTATTGAGTCAAGAATATCATTTTTTTTTCTTGATATTATAGCAAGAGGTGTCTTCCAACTTTGTTTGAAACTAAATTTTTTCTCTAAATAATTTTAAAGACACATTTTTTACATTGACGTAGTGCATTTAGAATTTTCATTTAGAGTGCTCCTTAAAAAGAATCAAACCTAAATTGAAAAAGATGCCATACCCTTTTTACTAAGCAAGTTGAGAATTTGAAGACAAAGAAGAGCAAATTCCTTGTGAATATCTAGGTTTAATGGTATAAATGCGATCTTAGTTTCATTTGGGAACAAGTAGCATGTTTTCTGTATTTTAAAGAGTGCCTCTTATGTAAGGGACAGAGAATTTCCAAGTTAACAAAAATTGAGGCAACACAACATAAACAATCCCCGAACCAAAACTAAGAAACTTTCTAAGTCACAACTCACAAGTCATGTAAAGTGATATAATATTATGTTGAACAAAAATATAATGACTATTTGTTTATGGCAGATATATTTTCTAATCACCAAACAAATACAATACCATATCTAGTCTTTATTTTCATGCTTCGGATGAAAAAAAGTGTTTATTGTCCAATGTAAATCTCTCTGCTATCAGAGGCAATCACAGTGAAATGGCAATAATAATCCTAATGTGTTCTTGCACTCTGGTGGCATAGTTGGGTTGCCCTTTCCACCTTCCATGCTCATAATTTGAATATCCTCTTGGAAACATCAAACTTTTCAGATGATGACAGAATAAGATCCTGAAATACTCCATATAAATTCAATTTCAGTAAAAAATGTTAAAATAAAAAACTACAATTAATTGTAGAGATAAAAGAATCAAAGTTTAGAAGAAAATAAAAGAGGTTATGATATACATTTTTTACTTAGTTTCAAGGAAGAAACATATATATCCTCTCAAATATGATAAAACCAGACTCTCTGTTACCCAAATCGAAAAAGAAAATATTGATCCGGAGAATCTTGGTAAGTCACCGTCTTCACCATTTCCCTCATGGTTCCATGATGTTGGTTTTTGGGAATTTAGTCCCACATCGGAAGTTTGTTGAATTTGGGAAGGGTCCTTAGCCTATAAAAGGAACCCTCCCCCTTAGTAAACTTCACACCAAACTTGATAGCCTTCTAGTATTTTTAAAGGCTTAGTTTGTTTTCTCTCCTTTGTATTTTCTCTGAGGAATATATTTGTAGTGGTGTCCGGGGACGTAGGCACAATTGGCCGAACCTCGTCAAATCCTGGTATTCTCTTTATTTGCTTTTCTGCTCTTTATTTATCATTGTTAGCCATTGGTAGATTTGCTATTGGTGGAAAAATAGCTCAATTTCCACAACAATTGGTATCAGAGCTTTTGGTTGCGATTTCTCTTGAAAATTTTAGTATGCTCTGTGGTTGCGGTTTTAACTGATCTTCCACATCAGAAAAAATTTCTTGAGATTTTTTTTTTTGTAAAGTTGGTGTTAAAATTGCTAGTAAAATATTGTCTAATTAAATGCATGTCTAGGAAAGTTCTGTCTAAGGAAACTGGTTTTTAAGTGGGACCGTGTGACCCCTCCAGTTTTTCCTGGGAATTTTCCTGGTGCATTTTTTTCAGGCTAAATTATTACTAGTAATTTTTTCACTTTTGAGCAAAAATGGCTGATGATAAAGAGCAGACTCAGAAAGCCACAGTTACCACTACATCAACTTCGGCAGCTTCTTCATCGTCAATTTTGACGAGATTTGCTGCGCCAAATGCAAGATTTGCGGTGGAGATTTTTGACGGTACGGGTCATTTCGGAATGTGGCAAGGTGAAGTTCTAGACGCGCTTTTCCAGCAAGGTCTAGATATTGCTATTGAAGAGGAGAAACCAGATGAAATTGAAGAAAAAGAATGGAAGACCATCAATCGGTTGGCGTGTGGTACTATTCGATCATGCCTTTCCAGAGAGCAGAAATATTCCTTCTCAAAGGAAACTTCTGCAAGTAAGCTGTGGAAGGCATTGGAGGAGAAATTCCTGAAGAAGAGCGGTCACAATAAGCTCTTTATGAAGAAGAAATTGTTCCGGTTTAGTTATCAACCGGGTACCACCATGAACGATCATATTACTGCTTTTAACAAGGCAGTAGCTGATTTGAGGAACCTTGATGAAACCTTCAAAGATGAAGATCTGGCATTGATGTTGCTGTTTTCACTTCCTGAAGAGTATGAATTTATAGAAGCTATGTTACTTCATGGGAAAGAGAAAGTTTCCCTCGGTGAAGTATGTAGTACTCTATATAGTCATGAATTGAGGAAAAAAGACAGGGAGGAAAGCAAGCATGCGGAGGTGGTTGCAGAAGCACTGGTAGCTAGAGGCAGACCACAAAGCCAGAAGAAAGGAAGAAGAGGAAAATCTCAGTCGAGAGGCAGACCGAGTAAAGATGAATGTGCCTTTTGTAGAGAGAAGGGGCACTGGAAAAAAGATTGCCCGAAATTGAAAAATAAGGGCAAAGTTGACAAAGGCAAAGCTATTGCAGAAGCATGTGCTGCTGAGTACAGTGATGAAGATTCAGATCTTTCACTGGTTGCTACAACCTCCACAAGGCGATCTGACAAGTGGTTGTTTGACTCAGCATGCAACCAACATATGTGTTATATCCGGGAGTGGTTCTCTGAGTTCAAAGAAATAGACGGTGGAGTTGTCTACATGGGCAACGACACATTTTGTGAAACAACTGGAATCGGTTCAGTCTACTTAAAGAATCATGATGGATCAACTAGAGTTTTGACAGAGGTCAGGTATGTACCTGACATGAAGAAAAATCTCATCTCTTTGGGAGTCCTAGAATCCAAAGGATTGACGGTGACAATGCGAGATGGAGTCTTGAAGATAGTGTCTGGAGCTCTGGTGATGTTGAAAGGCACCCGGAAGAATAATTTGTATTACTATGATGGTAATACAATTGTTGGAACAGCTGCAGTTGCAACTCTTGATGATGAAGGGTCAGATGCAACTAAGTTGTGGCACATGCGATTAGGGCATGCAGGTGAAAAATCCTTGCAAATTCTGGCGAAACAAGGATTATTGAAAGATGTGAAAACCTGTAAGCTGGACTTCTGCGAGCATTGCGTGATGGGAAAGCAGAAGAGGGTGAAATTTGGCACTGCAATCCATGATACTAAAGGTATTCTGGATTATGTTCACTCTGATGTGTGGGGTCCTTCCAAGACAGCTTCTTTGGGAGGAAAACATTATTATGTTACATTTGTTGATGATTTCTCTCGAAGAGTGTGGGTGTACACTATGAAGTCAAAGGATGAAGTGTTAGATTGTTTCCTTAAGTGGAAAAAGATGATTGAAACTCAGACTGGCAAAAAGATCAAACGGCTTAGAACAGACAATGGAGGTGAATATCGAAGTGATCCGTTTGATAAAATTTGTCAAGATGAAGGTATTGTGAGACATTTCACAGTTAGATATACACCACAACAGAACGGGGTGGCTGAACGCATGAACCGGACATTGCTGGAGAAAGTTCGGTGTATGCTGTCCAATGCTGGGTTGGGCAGACAATTTTGGGCTGAGGCTGTGAGATATGCAAGCCATCTGGTTAACCGTTTACCATCAACTGCAATTGGTGGTAAAACTCCTTTGGAGATTTGGTCTGGAAAATCTGTTACTGATTATGATTCTTTACATGTATTTGGTTCCGCTGCATATTATCATGTGAAGGAATCGAAGTTGGATCCGAGAGCCAAGAAGGCGCTCTTTATGGGGATCACTACTGGTGTTAAAGGATACCGCCTCTGGTGTCTTGAGACCAAGAAGATAATCGTTAGCAGAGATGTCACCTTTGATGAATCTGCCATGTTGAAGAAGGTTGATATTCAACAGATCAATAGTACTCCGCAGCAGGTGGAGTTTGAAAGGAGAATAGACCCAGTTATGTACAAAGAAGGAGAAACTCCTTTGGCAGAAGAGGAGTCAAATGAAGAAGAGGTTCAAACCCAAGAATCTCACCAGCAAGAAGAACCAATTGCATTAAGGAAGCCACAACGGGTAAGACACAAACCTGCTCGATTTAGTGATATGGTGGCTCATGCATCTATAATAGTGAATGATGAAATTCCTACCACTTATCAAGAAGCAATTCAAAGTTCCGAAGATGGAGAGTGGAGGAATGCTATGAATGAAGAGATGCAGTCTCTTCATAAGAATCAGACATGGAAGCTATCAAGTCTGCCGAAGGGAAAGAAGGCTATTAGATGCAAGTGGATATATGCAAAGAAAGAAGGATTTCCTGACAAGAAAAGCATTCGCTACAAGGCGAGATTGGTAGCTAAAGGCTATGCTCAGATGGAGGGAATTGACTACAATGAAGTCTTTTCTCCAGTGGTAAAACATTCCTCCATCAGAATCTTACTGTCCTTGGTAGCTCAACTGGATTTGGAATTAGTTCAAATGGATGTAAAAACTGCATTTTTACATGGAGACTTGGAGGAGGAAATCTATATGACTCAGCCGGAAGGGTTCAAGGTTGCTGGAAAAGAAAATATGGTATGCAAACTTGAAAAATCTTTGTACGGATTGAAGCAATCTCCAAGACAATGGTACAAAAGATTTGACAAGTTTATGTTGGGGCAGAAGTACACAAGGAGCAAATATGATCACTGTGTGTATTTGCGAAAGCTACAAGATGGATCTTTTATCTATCTTCTTCTTTATGTTGATGATATGTTGATAGCTTCAAGGAATTCTGGAGAAATTGACAAGTTGAAAGCTCAACTGAAGCAAGAATTTGAGATGAAAGATTTAGGGGAAGCTAAGAAGATTCTCGGCATGGAGATAAATAGAGACAGACGATTGGGGCAACTTCGTCTAACTCAGAAACAATATCTGAGAAAGGTGCTGCAACGTTTTGGCATGGATGACAAGTCAAAACCTGTGAGTACTCCGCTTGCTCCTCATATGAAACTTAGTGCTGATTTATCTCCGAAGAATGATGCTGAACGAGAATATATGGCGAAAGTTCCTTATGCAAATGCTGTTGGTAGCTTGATGTATGCAATGGTGTGTACGAGACCTGACATTTCACAAGCAGTTGGGGTTGTGAGCAGGTATATGCATGATCCTGGAAGAGGACATTGGCAAGCAGTAAAATGGATTTTACGGTACATTCGGAACACCGTGGATGTTGGGTTGTTATTTGAGCAGGATAAAAAGATTGGTCAATATGTAGTTGGATATTGTGATTCCGACTATGCTGGTGATTTGGACAAACGAAGATCAACTACCGGTTATGTGTTTACACTTGCAAAGGCACCGGTTAGTTGGAAGTCAACTTTGCAGTCAACAGTTGCTTTGTCTACAACAGAGGCAGAGTATATGGCTGTTACAGAGGCTGTTAAGGAGGCTATTTGGCTTCAAGGATTGCTGAAGGACTTGGGAGTTGGTCAGAAGCACGTCAAAGTGCATTGTGACAGTCAGAGTGCTATTTGTTTAGCAAAGAACCAAGTCTATCATGCACGCACGAAGCATATAGATGTTCGATATCATTTCGTAAGGGAGATTCTGGAAGAAGGTGAAATACTACTTCAGAAGATCCAGACAGCTGAAAATCCTGCTGATATGATGACCAAGATAGTGACATCGATCAAGTTTCAACATTGTATGGACTTGATCAATATTGTGAAGATTGCAGATGGATAGCACCGTAGGTGCTTTTGAAGACACTACTAAAGATAGTATTACTGTGAGAGAAAGTTTTGTAACTTTTGGGACTTTATTCCCAAGGTGGAGATTTGTTGGTTTTTGGGAATTTAGTCCCACATCGGAAGTTTGTTGAATTTGGGAAGGGTCCTTAGCCTATAAAAGGAACCCTCCCCCTTAGTAAACTTCACACCAAACTTGATAGCCTTCTAGTATTTTTAAAGGCTTAGTTTGTTTTCTCTCCTTTGTATTTTCTCTGAGGAATATATTTGTAGTGGTGTCCGGGGACGTAGGCACAATTGGCCGAACCTCGTCAAATCCTGGTATTCTCTTTATTTGCTTTTCTGCTCTTTATTTATCATTGTTAGCCATTGGTAGATTTGCTATTGGTGGAAAAATAGCTCAATTTCCACAACACATGAGACAAGATTTTTGGCTGAATCCCATGCAGGTACTCACACTTTTGAAGCTTCAAGTCCACTCAAACTTAACCAACTTAGGATTTTACAAAGATTATGCCAGATATCTTAAAATCTACCAAGATTGACAGGCACAGCTAGTATAATAATGCATGCCAACTATCGATGGTATGGTTGCTAGTGAAGTATCCGTGAAATTTCTTGACAAACATCCTAGTATTGATACTTAAAAAGATGCGAACCTGTGAAATTTTGGGGCGAAAGATATGTTGCAAGAAACTGGGGCGACAACTATTTTTTATAACCTGTTGAATTTCCACTTCCAATTTTGCTAGTAGACACTCGTATGTTATACCAGGGTTTTGTCTGATAATTTTTGTGAGAAGATAAGTCATTACACCATTCATTCCCTTCCCAGGGAAAGCCTGCATAGATTTGTTCACAAATCACAACCCAAGTGGTGAAACAGTAACTTCTCGATAGAAAATGTTCATACCGAGGTATCGGCTGCCATCTGACTATCTTTACAAGCACTGAGGCATATTGCTAGTCCACCACTTGTCTGCTTTCTAAGAGGTTCTTTAGCAGGGGGCTTGTTGTCTATCCATTTGCAACTGCAATGTCTCAAGCAAGAGATTAAATACTTTATTTGCGAGAAAGAGACTATTTTTAACCAATTAGTTTCAATTGTGTACTCACTTTTCCGGGTTGTAGACGTTTGTTAGATCAAGAACAGTTCCACTATGACAAGCATCAACAATAGCATGAAGTGTGACACCCTCCTTGAGGGGCCACACAATGGTGGAGTTTATGTCATTGTCAAGAATTACGCCTTCTCGCATAAAATCAACCGGACAAATACTTTCATCATACCCATCAGTCTCATCTTCTTTGGCATCTACTTGCTGCAAACCGTGTCCCGAGAAGTAAAAGACCAACGAATCTCCAGGTTGGCAGTCATCCACGAGCCACTTCAAGGACTCCAGCATGTTTTTCTTATTTGGAATTATATTAGCATTCTCTGCTTGATCTGCATTTTAATTTGTATCATTTTGGAATGAGATTAATCCATATATTTCAATATCAATTTTGTGTGCAAAATAATGAGCATAATTATTATTATTTTCCCCGGGGGGGGGGGGGGGGCGTAGACATGATATACCACTGAGAGAGAAGAGGAAGCATTCTATCACACAGAGAACCTGCATCTCTTAGTGGCAGAAAAAGAAAAAAAAAAGATTCATTTTTATTACATTCTTGTTCTTGTGGGGTACCAAAAATACTATAACAGCAACTTTTGAATTTTATTTAATTATGTAAGCAAACAAACTGCAAAGACAACATATGATGAAAAGAAAGTGATTTCACATACAAATTAGAATAATTAGACAAAAGGATTCTGGAATATACCTGTGAGGACACGTATGCATTCATTTGGAAAGTCAAAAATCTTAAGCAGCAGATCTTTCATGTTCATAACATCATTAATGGTTCCCTTGAGCTTGAACTTCTTTGTCTTGTAAGTAACTCCACAGAGAACTGCACGCTTGTTGCATCTTCTGGGCAAGATCAAGGAAGAACCGATCGAAGGAGATGACCTGGAATTCTGCAAATAAGCATTTTTTTTAACAGTGCCTTGCTGATCAAGCTTTAAATTTCTGGCAGTAGGATTTATCATATGAATTCCACTCTCTTTATTGGATTGCCCATATCCTGAAATTGAAGTATTAATAACTTGGCAGGCAGGGCATCGGTATATGGTTGTGTTTGAGGGCACTATAGACTCTCTTCTGCAACCTCTACAAGTGATTTTTGCTTCCCCTGTTGGCTTATGTAAGCTATTGAGCCTTTGGCAATCATAGCAACTATGCTTAGTATTGCTTGTGGGAAACAAAACACCCTTTCTGCACTTTCTGCATTGAACTCTGGCACCTTCCATTGTTGGCTTTGTAGTTTTCTTTATATGCCAAGAATGGAGGCAGCAAGAAAATATATAGGTGCCTAATATGCACATGACGAAATGAACAATAAGAAGTTCATGAAATGGCCGCCAGATTGACAACTTTTTACTTTTGTTCGAGCATTTCTTTTGAGAAAGGGATCTAAAGAATTTTATAGGACGCTTAAAATATTCAGAAGACATAGAATCAAATTCTTATTGGTCGAAGATTAAAGCATGCTAAATGCTTACCTATAGTAGGTCAGAGTTTGAGCAAAATTGGCCGTTCCTGGAATGGTGACCAAAAATCTAAGAGAGGGACACAAGGCTTTAGGTTGGTGTGTTCATTTCCATAATTTAAGTGAGGGCAAAATTAAACACAAGACAAGATACTGCGATATGATAAAATATGTAATGTAAATATAATTTAATATATAATATCATATTTTATTAAATTTTTTGAGATATATACACAATATGGTTACGTTATTGAAATATTATTACTTCATATATTTCAACAAATTAATCAATGTAGACAATTCGAAACCTAATTACTTGATATATGTATGGCGTATATGCTCAAGATGTAAGTATAAGAAGGGGAGAATACATTTAGACTCTTGATTTATGGCTTAATTTTATTACATCAACTTTAAAACTAACAAAACACTCTTTTAATCTTTCATAAAAAATAAAAAATAAAAATTTTGCAACTTTTAATGTCTTAATTAACTTAAAAAGCTTGCATTATCATATCTTAACATCTATGCACTAGTTTTATCATCACTTATGGCATTTTAATCTACTGAAAACCAAATTTGAAGAACTGTTGTAAACCTTGGAGAGATTTTTTGAAAATTTAATGATTTTAAGTTACGAAAATTTAAAGTGGTTTATTACTTTTTAAAGTTACGAAAATTTAATATAATTTTTTATTGTGAAAATTTAAAAGTGTTTTATTACTTTTTAAAGTTAACGTACTAAAATTATCATCGGTTCATAATTAAAATGTAATGTCCCTGAGAAGAATGTGTGAGAAAGAGTGAACATGAATATGGTTGCAAGCTGTAAGTTCCTTGTTTAGAAAAGATAACATTGAGTGAATATGCTAAAGGTATAGAATTGTTTTACAGGTTGTGCGTTACTTTTATATGGTTGACAAGTGTTGGGTCAAATACTAATAATCTGGTAACTTTATTCTGCATCTAAAAATAAAATAAATAAATTAATCCCACTTTTCGGTGGTAGTCTAGAAGCATCATCTTGCTTACATTTTCGGAGGCTGCTATATTTGTTCTCCGTATTGACTTAAAAATGCATTAATCAATGGTGAATCTTTTCCTAGGTAAACGTTTTATTAATTTTTTTTTGCTATTAAATATTAGCATAGCGTTTACCTTCATTTTATTTATTTTTTAATTATTGACCATATGTAAATAAATTATTTATTTATTTATTATTATAATATAATGACATTTGAATCAATTTGTATGCGCTTCAATGAATTTAAATTTTTTATAAGGTTATTAAAGTTATTCCAACCATTGTTTGGATCCTAAATTTTTCATTGAGCATGAATCCATGTTTACATATATCTCATACAAGCAAGCATGAGGAGCTTTAATAATTATTTATTTCATTACAAGTTATTAGTTGAACTGATAGCACTTTTTTTTTTTTGGTTGCTAATTGTTGAACAGTTAGTACTTGTGAGCATGATAATAGAGCCACTAAGAAGCCCCAACCTATTAGTTAGAAAGCGTTTTATTGATTAAATGAGGGATTAAATGGCCATGAAAAGCCATTATTGAGATGATAACTCCTCCATAAATTTTCTTGATAGTAGAACATCTATATAAAGGTGTTTTGGTCCCTGAGTCTATTCCTTTTGATATTCCTACGAATTTACACCATCTAGAGAGAGGGAGACTAGACTTGAAAGTACCAAAACCTTTGGAAAACTTGAAGAAAAGCAATGGCGGGGTTGGTGCAATCTTATTTTATTCCGCATTTGATTGATTTATTCATGTTACTTTGAGTTTAGAAACATGTTTAAATCATATGGATTATCTTACATTTGGTATTAGAGCATGAAATAACCTCTGCTTTGCTTTACATATATGGTGGTACTGTTCATGATTTTTTTGGAATTTTTTTTGACATTGTTGATGCAATATGAGATTATGAATCATTAGGATATTGTTTTCTAATCATTTCGGTATATTATGCATAATTTTTGGTGGTCAAAATTGGGAGAAAAATTTGAATTTTTCGCGGGTCAAAACTGGGTCGCGACTGGGTATTTCTGACCTGCCAGAGGTTGAAGATGAACAGTATACCGTGTCTTATAAAAAAAAATTCTTTTTCAAGCGGCTGCACGCCTTGAACCCGCGTCACCTTCGTTTGAATGCATTCAGTCCAGCCGCTAGTTTGTGATACATATTTAGTATTGTATGTGTTTTTTTAATTTTTTAAAGACATATAAAGAATTGCAAATGAAAAATGCACCAAGGAGGCTAGAACCCGCGCCCATGAGAAAAGTTGCATGTGTTTTAGCCGTTGGTCTGGCATGCTTCTCTAATGATATTTGGATTTCTTTTATTATATAAAGGCTTATGTTAAAATGTTATGAAAATGCCACCAGCGAGAATTGAACTTGCAACCCTCGGGTTACAATGCCTTTGTTTTAGCTACTAGTCTGAGATGCACTTTTAGTTATATATGTGCTATTTTAATATTTAAAGTCTCTTTATTAAATGCACATAAAAACCTGCATACAGTGGGAATTGAACCCGTGGCCTTCTGGTGAAAATACATGACAATCTGTCACTGGACCATGGGTGTCTGTTGATTTAAGTTTGGCAGGAAAATATTGTTAAAGATTTTGTATAATCAAAATAATTTTTTCCTCAATTTTTGATTACCATGATTAATAATTCTTTGAATTATTTTATGTGTATGTATATATGTTATTCTGTTTTTATATACATGCAATTTAGATTAAATACTCTTATGATGCATGAATAATTTTTATGTTTTATTTTCATGCTATTAAGAATTAGTATTTTTTGTGTGCATAATATTTAATTTAATTATGCAATTATGTTTTATTTATGAGATATTTTTTATATGCTCTAATATGTCATTAAGTCTTGATATTATTAGAATATATGTAATTTATGATTATTCTCATAAAACTTAATAATATGTCTAGTAATCCTTATAATCTTAATTAATTAGGGATTAGTCACAGCATCTTTAATTAATTAAAATTATATATTAAGTTTTGTTTAGGATCACATAAGGAATTAGACATAGTATTGTGAATAATTATATTTAATATAATAAATTTTATCTCATAGAAATTTTTATTATATTTATATAATTAATTAAGATAAAATATCAGATTATTTTCATAATTTACCCACAGGAGTTATGAATTGGTATATAATCTAATAGTTTTATCATAAAGATATTTGGATAGAAAATCAAATTATTTTCATAATGTATCCATAAGATATGAAATTAAATACATAATTTGGTAATTCTATCATAAAGTACATATGAATCTAATTGAATTAAAAATTTAGCCCATAGGCAATTTTTATATCACTAGATTCATATATATACATGTTTACATTGGTAATACATGAAATATAGATTAATAAATCTCAAAATTTTGACATAAGCTTTTGGATTTTATACAGTTTCTCAATCTGCTAGTTTCTCTGATATCCGCTGTGATACTCCCAAACTTAGAGGAGATAACTATAAAGTATGGAAAGAGAGAATACTCCTCCATTTAGAGTGGATGGACATAGATTATGCTATTAGGAAAGACGAACCACCTACAATCACTGATGAAAGCATGCTGGCTGAAATTGTGCTATATGAGTGATGTGAGCGATCTAATCGACTTAGCGTGATGTTCATTAAGACTAAAATCACCTCCGGTATACGTGGTTCTGTTGATTAGCATGAGAAGGTTCGAGATTTGTTAAAAGCCATTGACGAACAATTTGTCACTTCTGAAAAGGCCTTAGCAAGCACCTTGATCATGAAGTTCTCTTCTCTCTGACTCACCAGTGTAAGAGGTGTGCGCAAACACATAATGCAAATGCGTGATATGTCGGAGTCTTTCCTAATGCACTACATTCTGAACATCCTTCCACATGAATACGGGCCTTTCAAAATTTCTTATAACACGCATAAAGACAAATGGTCAATTAATGAATTAATGACCATGTGTGTGCAAAAAGAAGAAAGGCTATTGATGAAGGTGGGTGAGACTGCATTGCTGACAACAGCTCGTGGGAAGAATAAACATGATAAGTATCAAGTTAATCAGAAGGGAAAATGTAAAATACCACCTCAAGCTAATATAAATAAAGAAGCGATGTGTTTCTTCTATAAAAAGAAGGGACACATGAAGAAGGAATGCACCAAATTTCAAAAATGGCTTGAGAAGAAAGGTAAATCAATCTCGTTTGTTTGTTATGAATCTAATATGGCTAATGTTAATATTAACACCTGGTGGATTGACTCTAGATCAACAATCCATATTGCAAACTCCTTGCAGGGTATGCAAAACCTAAGGAAACCAGTGGGAAGTGAGCAGAGCATCTTATCAGACAACAAATTGAGCTCACATGTGGAAGCAATTGAAACTTGCATTTTAACTTTAAGTAGTGGCTGTTTTAAAGTTAGAAAGGACCTTTTATGTACAAATTTTCTCACGAAACTTGATTTCTATTTTCAGACTTGTACCTTTTGGATATTCTTTTAATTTTAAAGATACATCATTCAGTTTATTATATAATTCAGATTGTGTTGGGAATGGTATTTTGTCTGATGGCCTTTATCGTCTTAATTTACAAAGCGATACTACTTATTGTTCAATGTAAGTTCAAACTGGTATTAAACGGTGTAATATTAACGAGGATTCCTCTATGTTATGGCACCAGAGATTAGGACACATCTCCATAAAGAGAATTAAGAGGTTAGTAAAAGATGAGGTACTTAGTACTCTAGATTTTACTGACTTTGATATTTGTGTGGACTGCATTAAGGGAAAACAGACCAACATGTCTAAGAAAGGTGCTAATAGGAGTTCGAACATATTAGAAATCATTCATACTGATATATGCTGTCCAGACATGGATGCGCATGGTCAAAAATATTTCATCACCTTTATAGATGATTACTCACGATATATGTATATCTATTTGCTTCATAATAAAAATGAAGCATTGGATGCCTTCAAAGTCTTTAAGGCTGAAGTTGAGAACCAATGTAGAAAGCAAATAAATATAGTGAGACCAGATAGATGTGAAAAATATTATAGTAGATACACGGAGAATGGAAAAACACCTGGTCCCTTTGCTAAGTTTCTTCAAGAGCATAGGATTATTGCCTAATATACTATGCCTGGTTTTCCAGACGAGAATGGTATTGCAGAAAAAAGAAACCGAACATTATTGGACATGGTGCGGAGTATGCTTAGCAACTCCAATCTTCCTAAATCCTTGTGGATTGAAGCACTAAAGACGGTTGTGTATATATTAAACCGAGTTTCAACTAAGGCTGTCCAAAAGACACCTTTTGAATTATGAAAAAGTTAGAAACTGAGTTTACGACATATGCGTGTTTGGGGATGTCTGTTTGAGGTGAGGATATATAACCCACAAGAGAAGAAACTAGACCCGAGGACCATTAGTGGATATTTCATTGGATATGAAAAAAGGTCCAAAGGTTACAAGTTTTATTGTCCATCTCACACAACTAGGATAGTGGAATTAAGAAATGCTAAATTTCTTAAGAATGACTTGATCAATGGAAGTGATCAGTTCAGGAACTCAGTTTCTGCACATGATCATATACAGTCTCAATATTCCATTTCAAGTGATAGATTTGTTATTGTTCATAGCACCCCTCAAGTACAAACGGGTATTGAACAACCAGTCATTGAGTTTTCACAAGCTGATCAATTAGATCAAAATGTTCAAGATTTATAAGCAGTTCCTGAACAAGTTGAACCACAAACTCTTCAAGAGGGTGATGCTACAACATTAAGAAGAGCTACTAGAGAGAAAAGATCAGCTATTCCTGGTGATTTTATAGTGTATCTACAAGAGTCTGACTATAATATAGGAGCTGAAAATGATCTTGAAATATTTTCACAAGCCATGAGTTGCAAGGAGTCAAATTTGTGGTATGATGCTATGAAAGATGAGATAAATTCCATGAAGAGTAATGAAGTCTGAGAACTTGTAAAGTTGCCTAATGGGGTGAAAGCCATTGGCAGTAAATGGGTCTTTAAAACTAAGAAAGATTCATTAGGCAACATTGAGATATACAAGGAAAGACTCGTTGCTAAGAGATTTACTCAAAAAGAAGGAATCGATTACACGAAGACTTTTTCTTCTGTATCTAAGAAAGATTCTCTTCGCATTATTTTGGCATTAGTTGCTCATTTTGACATTGAGTTGCAACAAATGGATGTGAAAACGGCATTTTTTAATGATGATCTTGAGGAGGAGGTTTATATGAAATAACCTGAAGGTTTCTCCTCTAGTGATGGTGAGCACTTGGTTTGTAAGTTTAAGAAATCTATATACAGTTTAAAACAAGCCTCCCGTCAATGGTATTTTAAATTCCATGGAGTAATTTCTTCATTTGGATTTGTTGAAAATCCCATGGATCAATGTATATACCAAAAGGTTAGTGAGAGTAAAATCCGTTTTCTTGTTTTATACATGGATGATATTTTGCTTGCAACCAACGATAAGGGTTTGCTGCATGAGGTGAAACAATTTCTCTAAAAATTTTGACATGAAGGATATGGGTAAGGAATCTTATGTCATTGGCATTAAGATCTATAGGGATAGACCTTGAGGTGTTTTAGGTATGTCGCAAGAAACCTATATCAATAAAGTTTTAAAGAGATTTCAGATGCAGGATTGTTCACCAAATGTTGCTCCCATTGTGAAGGGTGATAAGTTCAATTTGAATCAATGCTCAAAGAACAATCTTGAGAGGGAATCTATGAAGAACATCCCATATGCTTCTGCTGTTAGAAGCCTTATGTATGTTTAAGTTTGTACTAGACCTAACATTGCATTTGATGTGGGGGTGCTCGGACGATATCAGAGTAACCAAGGAATGGACCACTGGAGAGCTGCAAAGAAAGTCATGAGGTACCTACAAGGGACCAAAGACTACATGCTTATGTATAGACAAACGGATAATTTAGATGTAATTGGCTATTCAGATTCAGACTTTGCTGGCTGTATTGATTCTCGTAAGTCAACATCAGGATATATTTTCATGCTACCCAGTGGAGTTGTTTCTTGGAGAAGTGTTAAGCAGACCTTGACTGCTACTTATACTATGGGAGCCGAGTTCGTCTCCTGTTTTGAGGCCACTTCTCATGGTGTATGGCTTAAGAATTTCATTTTGGGGCTTAGAGTTATGGATTCGATTTCTAGGCCATTGAGAATTTTCTGCGATAATTCAGCTACTATCATTATGGCTAAGAATAATAAAAATGGAAGTCGAAGTAAACACATCGACATTAAGTACTTAGCCATTAAAAAACGTGTAAAAGAAAAGAAAGTGGTCATTGAGCACATTAGCACTGAATTGATGATCGCTGATCCTTTGACTAAGGACATGCCACCACTAAAATTCAAGGATCATGTAGAAAAAATGAGATTTGGTTCCACTTTATGACTGTATACATACAGGTAATTAATGCAATTCTTATATATTGTGATGTTTTCTCATATTAATGTGCACTTTTATTCATTTGAGAAAAACATATTTTGTTTTGGACCAAAAATAAACGTAGGGTTTATTTATTAAGTTCTTGTTACCATATTAAGTATAACACTTGAGAAATTAAATGCATTGTAATACACGGTTGATATTACTCGATTTTAGAGGACCTATCACTATGATTCATGTATTTATTTCTTAAGAAAGTTGTTTGATAACTCATTTAAGTCATTAGGTTAAACGTATGGACCAAGTGGGAGAATGTAACAGTTTTTTCTTTTATTAATAATCAAATCCCATTAAGAAAATTTATGGTCCAACGTTTTATTGATTAAATGAGGGATTAAATGACCATGAAAAGCCATTATTGAGATGGTAACTCCTCCATAAATGTTCTTGATGGTAGAACATCTATATAAAGGTGTTTTGGTCCCTGAGTCTGTTCCTTTTAACATTCCTATGAATTTACACCATCTAGAGATAGGGAGACCAGACTTGGAAGTACCAAAACCTTTAGAAAACTTGAAGAAAAGCAATGGCGGGAGGTTGGTGTAATCCTATTTTATTCCGCATTTGATTGATTTATTCATGTTGCTTTGAGTTTAAAAACATGTTTAGATCTTATGGATTATCTTACAAATTCAACCTTTTTATGATTTGTACTATAACAAATTAGATTATTTATGAGTTTTTTAAAAAAATGTATAGAGAATTTTTTTTTTGTATTAATTCAAATTAGAGGAAATGTGACTATAAGTTTCCAAAAATTTTGACAAGATAAATATAATTTATTCATATTATGAATAATATTTATTAAGAATTTAAATAAAAAGAATGAAAAACAATAAAGATCAAACTTCTGATTATTTAGTTAAATGTTCTATTTTTAACTTAAAAATTTAAATTAATAAATAAATACTCGTAAATAATTTTGTTATGATCTTCTCTAAAAGCATGTATTGGTCTTTCTAACACACATGAAATCAACAACCTATAAGCATCTTATTTATGACTAAACCCTATGTGATTCAAAATAGACAAGGTCAGAAAGTCGAGACATTTAGTTAGTATAAAATGCTAGACAACATCATATAGATCTAGTTTCACTGTAGACATGGAGAAGAAGGAAGTGAAAAATGCATAGTAATAGGAACTTGATTTCATAAACTGTATTCTCTCTTGTTGAAAGCAAATGCTATGTTTTCTTTGGTTTTCTTCTTTCCTCAGTACTAGTAGTTAGAGATATGATTAAGTGCAAGAACGTCTTGAAACATACGGGGAGCAAAGGGTTATGGAGTAAAAATGTCCTGATAAAAATTCTCCAATCCTACTCTTCTTCCTCATTTCTTCTATTTTTACCTCACACATTATATATTGAATTTTTATTTCAACTTAAGAAGCACAGAAACTAGACACAACATAATACAGATATTGCAAAATGACAAAATATGTAGTATTTAAATGTAATTAAAATATAATTTCATATCTAATTTAAGTGTTTAAAACATATCAAACACAATATGGTTATGTTGTTGAAGTATCAGTACTTCATAAATTTTAACAAATTAGTTAACATAAACCATTAGGACTTTCCTCAAAACTAACGTCTCACCTTGGACGATCTCGGAGATGTATTTTTCTATATCGACTTGGTGCATTATGAATTTTACTACTAGAGTGATTCCTAAAGAAATCGAGCCTTGATTGATAAAGAAGAATGTCATTTCCTCTTACCATATCTGAGTTGAGAATATTATTTGTTGTAATATTATAGTTATAAGTGTCTTGGGACTTTGCTTGAAACTCAATTCTTTTTTTGGACAATCTTAAGGGTGTGACTTCTTTCACAGACTTGGTGCATTTGAAATTTTATTTTTGAAGTGCTCCTGAAGAACCAAACTTAAATCGTAAAAAAATATGTTATTTCTTCTTATTAACTAAGTTGAGAACTTGAAGGCAAAGAAGAACAAATTTGTTGTGAATATCTAGGTTTAATGGTATAAAGGAGGTCTTAGTTTCAGTCGGGAACATTTGGCATCTAATTTCTATATTTTTAAGAGTTCCCTCATGGGGGTACAGAATTTCTAAGTAAACAAAAATTGAAGAACACCACGTACACAATTCCCAGTGGCCATAAAGACCAAAACTAGGGAACCTTTTAAGTCATAATTCAGGAGTAATCTAAAGTAATTAATGTATATTATGTGGAGCAAAAATACAATGATTATTAGTTTATTACAATTCTAATATATTTTCTAATCACCAAACAAACACAATACCATATATAGTCCTTATTTTCTTGCTTTGGATGACATAATTTTTATTGTTAAATGTAAATCTCTTTGCTATCAGAGGCAATCACAGTGAAATGGAAATAATAATCTGGATGTCTTCTTGCAATCTAGTGCCATAGTTGGGTTGCCCTTTCCACCTTGCATGATCATAATTTGAATATCCTCTTGGAAACATCAAACAATTCAGATGATGACAAAATAAGATTCTGAAATGCTCTATATAAATCCAATTTTAGTAGGAAATATTAAACCAGAAACTATAGATTAATTGCGAATATAAAAGAATAAATGTTTAGAAGGAAAAAGAAGAAGAAGAAAGGTTATGATATACATTTTTTACTTAACTTCAAGGAGGAAACATATAACTCCTCTCAAATATGAAGAAAAAACTAGAGTGTGTTGCACACAAATTGAGAAAGAAAATATTGATTCAGATAATCTAGATAGGTCATTATCTTCACTATTTCCTTCATGATTCCAAGAGATAGAATTTTTGGCTGAATTCTACTATAACCAACTTAGGATTTTATAAAGATTATGTCAAATATCTTTAAATCTACCAAGATTGACAGGCACGACTAGTATAATAATGTATGCCAACTATCAAAGGTATGGCTGCTTGCTAGTGAAGTATCCATAAAATTTATTGATAAACATCTTTATTATTGATGCTAAAGAAGTAATAGCATAAACAAAAGACGGATGCAAACCTGTGAAATTTTGGGGCAGAAGACATGTTGCAAGAAACTGGGGTGACAACGATTTTTTTAACCTGTTGAATTTCCATATCCATTTTTGCTAGTAGACCCTTATATGTTATATCAGGGTTTTGTCTGATGATTTTTGTAAAATGATATGTTATAAAACCATTCATTCCCTTCCCTAAAAAACCCTACAAATATTTGTTAACAAGTCACAACCCAAGTGGTGGATTGCATTACAGAGCCAGATATGGAGATATGAGATATTCTTACAGAGGTATCAATTGTTGTTTGACCATCTTTACAAGCATCGAGGCAAATTGCTAGTCCACCACCTGTATACTTTCTTTGAGGTTCTTTAGCAGTGGGCTTGTTATCCTTCCATTTGCACCTACAATGCCTCAAGCAAGAGACTAATTACTTAATTTTCAAGAAAAAGACTAATTCTAACCTATATTAGTTTCGATTGTATGCTCACTTTTCTGGGTCATAGACACATATTATATCAAGAATTGTTCAACTAGGACAAGCATCAACAATAGCATGAAGTGTGACATCCTCCTTGAGAGGCCACACAATGATGGAGTTTATTTCATTGTCAAGAATTATGCCTTCTTACTCAAAATCAACTAGACAAATATTTTCATCAAACCCGTTGAAGCAAGAATTTTCTAGATACTCTTAGTTAATATATTTTAATGTATTTTGTTTATTTTGATTACATCAACTGTACACCTATAGTTGGTAATGTTAGGTAAAATCTTGTGCTTATCCTTATTTTGAAGAGTTAAGGGATGGTAGCCCTTACTTTCTGTCAATGTTTTGGTTAGCTGTATAAGAGTTTTTTGTTATGTGAACTAGTATGGAAAACTTATCTCTTTGAGCATTTTCTTTGTTGTTTTTCTTCTTTCTCTATACGTATGAAACACTAACATGGTATTAGTGAAGGACCTGTGAGGATCAACCAAGTTTACAAAAGGGAAGGAGCTAAGCTGTTTTGGTTTCAAGGTTACAAAGGAAGGAGTTAATAGTAGATGGCTATAGGAAGCTATACTCAGGGACCACCAACATTTAATGGAGAAAACTACCAGTTTTTGGCTATTAAGATGAAGGCATATTTGGAAACTCAAAATTAATGAGAGATTGTTGCAACAGAGAGAGAACTAGAGCAATTAAGAGCTAATCCTACTATGGCTCAAATTAAAATATTTAAGGAGGAGAAAGCTAAAAATGCTTTGTCGTGTATTTATGATGCAGTTTCAGGCTACATTTTCAACAAGATTATGACATGTAGTTCACCTAAGGAGGCATAGGATAAATTGAAGGAAGTGATAGAGTTAAGGCAATCAAGCTGCTCACTCTCAAGAGAGAGTTTAAAATGCTTAAGATGAAGGAGTCAGAAACTATAAAAAATTATGCAGACAAGTTGATAGAAGTTGTCAACAAAATAAGGCTTATAGGAGAAACATTTGAAGATAACAAAGTGGTGGAGAAGATACTAATAAGTCTTCTTGTAAGATTTAAAGCTAAGATTTCAGCTATAGAAGAGCAAATTTGTTGTGAATATCTAGGTTTAATGGTATAAAGGAGGTGTTAGTTTCATCTGGGAACAATTGGCATCTAATTTTTGTATTTTTAAGAGTGCCCTCATGGGGGTACGGAATTTCTAAGTAAACAAAAATTGAGGAACACCACGTACACAATTCCCAGTGGCCATAAAAACCAAAACTAGGGAATCTTTTAAGTCATAATTCAGGAGTAATCTAAAGTAATTAATGTATATTATGTGGAGCAAAAATACAATGATTATTAGTTTATTCCAATTCTGATATATTTTCTAATCACCAAACAAACACAATACCATATATAGTCCTTATTTTCTTGCTTTGGATGACACAATTTTTATTGTTCAATGTAAATCTCTTTGCTATCAGAGGCAATCACAGTGAAATGGAAATAATAATTTGGATGTCTTCTTGCAATCTAGTGCCATATTTGGGTTGCCCTTTCCACCTTGAATGATGATAATTTAAATATCCTCTAGGAAACATCAAACAATTTAGATTATGACAAAATAAGATTCTAAAATGCTCCATATAAATCCAATTTTTGTAGGAAATATTAAACCAGAAACTACAGATTAATTGCGAATATAAAAGAATAAAAGTTTAGAAGGAAGAAAAAGAAGAAGAAAGGTTATGATATACATTTTTTACTTAACTTCAAGGAGGAAACATATAACTCCTCTCAAATATGAAGAAAAAACTAGATTATGCTGCACACAAATTGAGAAAGAAAATATTGATTCAGATAATCTAGATAGGTCATTATCTTCACTATTTCCCTCACGATTCCAAGAGACAGGATTTTTGGCTGAATTCTATTATAACCAACTTAGGATTTTATAAAGATTATATCAAATATCTTAAAATCTACCAAGATTGACAGTCACAACTAGTATAATAATGTATGCCAACTATCAAAGGTATGGCTGCTTGCTAGTGAAGTATCCATAAAATTTCTTAATAAACATCTTAGTATTGGTACTAATGAAGTAATAGCATAAAGCGAGGACAGATGCAAACCTGTGAAATTTTGGGGTGGAAGACAAGTTGCAAGAAACTGGGGCGACAACTATTTCTTTTTGTCTGTTGAAGTTCCTCATACTTTTTTTTTCTAGTAGACCTTTGTATGTTATATAAGGGATTTGTTTGATGATTTTTGTAAAATGATAGGTTATAAAACCATTTATTCCCTTCCTAGAAAAAACCTGCATATATTTTGTCACGACCCCTATAGAAGTAAATACGTGACCGGCACATGAATAAGGAAGATCTCACTCTGTGAGCCTCAAACCAACTGATATGCATAGAGTTACAATACTCAAAATGCTATAGTACCAATTTTCTTTTTAAGGGCCTTACATATTTGTTAACAAATCACAACCCAAGTGGTGGAACAAATAACTTCTCCTTCACATTGCATTACAAAGCTAGATATGGAGATATGAGATATTCTTACCTGGGTATCAATACGCACCATTTGACCATCTCTACAAGCACCGAGGAAAATTGCTAGTCCACCACTTGTATGCTTATGCTTTCTATAAGGTTCTTGAGCAGTGGGCTTGTTATCCTTCCATTTGCACCTACAATGCCTCAGGCAAGAGACTAATTACTTAATGTTCAAGAGACTAATTCTAATCAATATTAGTATCGATTCTATGTTCACTTTTCTTGGTCATAGACACATATTAGATCAAGAATTTTTCCACTAGGACAAGCATCAACAATAGCATGAAGTGTGACACCCTCCCTGAGGGGCTACATAATGATGGAGTTTATTTCATTGTCAAGAATTATGCCTTCTCATTTAAAATCAACTGGACAAATACTTTCACCAAACCCATCAGTCTCATCTTCTTTGACTAGTTGCGAACCGTGTCCCGAAAAGTAAAAGACCAACGAGTCTCCTGGCTGGCAGTCCTCCACAAGCCATTTCAAGGACTCCCTGCATGTTTTTCTTAGTTGGAATTAAATTAGCATTCTTCGCTTCTTCTGCATTTTAGGGTCATTTTGGAATGAGATTACTGGGTACCTTTTAGTATCAATATATCTTTGTGTACAAAATAATGAGCAGAGTGAGAAAGATGAACATTTAAGGGGGGGAGACACGATATGTCACCGAGAGAGAAGATGAAGCATTCCATTGTACAGAGAACCTATAACTCTTAGTAGTGAAAATGGTTCATTTTCATTACATTTTAGTTCTTGTGGACTACCAGATTACTGTATCAGCAGCTTCTAAAATTTTATCTAATTATGTAAGCGGACAAACTGCAAGGACAACCTAGGATTAAAAGAAAGTGATTTCACATTCAAATTAGAATAATCAGACAAAAAGGTTCTAGAAGATACCTGTGAGGACACGTATGCATTCATTTGGAAAGTCAAAAATCTTAATCGGCATTCATTTTCTTGAGCTTGGAATTCGTTTTCTTGTAAGTAACTCCACAGAGAACTGCACGCTTGTTGCATCTTCTGGGCAAGATCAAGGAAGAACCGGTCAAAGGAGATGACCTGGAATTCTGCAAATAAGCATTTTTGTTAACAGTGCCTTATTGATCAAGTTTTAAATTTTTAGCAGCAGGTTTTATCATATGAATTTCACTCTCTTTATTGGATTGCCCGTGTCCCAAAATTGAAGTATTCATAACTTGGCACGCAGGGCATCGATATGCAGTTGTGATTTAGGGCACTAGAAACTCTATTCCACAACCTCTGCAGGTGATTTTTGCTTCCCCAATTGGCTTTCATGAGTTATTGAGCTCTCAGCAATTATAGCAAGTATACTTAGTATTGCTAATGGGTAACACACTACAAGAAAAGCGGGGAATGGCGACGGGTGTTTAACGACGGTCATAAAAAACCGTCTCTAAAGCCAAGTTTAACGACAGTTTATGAACCGTCGTTAAAGTTCGACACCTAACGACGGTTTTCCAAAAAACCGTCGTGAAATACGGACGGGTAAGATCCAACCGTGGTCATCTGGGGCGAAGGGAAATATTTGGCGGACATTACGACGGTTATTGTAAAACCGTCGTGATTTAACGACGGTTAAACATAAAACCGTCGTTATTTTACGACGGTTGTTACTATAACCGTCGTTAAATCACGACGGTTTCATTAAAACCGTCGTGAAGTTTAACGACGGTTTTTGGTCGGTTTCATTAAAACCGTCGTGATTTCGTGTAGTTTAACGACGGTTCTAGTAAAAACCGTCATTAAAGTTACACGTTACGACGGTTTTTTTTGGAAACCGTCGCTAAACCCATTTAGCGACGGTTTTTGGTCGGTTTAACGACGGTTAATAACCGTCGTTAAACCGCGCGTTCGTCTATAAATTGGATGGTCTCCTTTATTTTTCTTACAACAGTTTCTTGATAGATTATTTTTCTATAATATAGTCTCTGAATTTATTTATTGTGCTGGTGAAGTTTTTTGACTGTAGTGTTATCTCCGGCGTGTTTTATTTACTCTCAAGGTATGTCATTTAATTTTTTAATTGTATTTGATTAATTTCTTTTTATATTGTATGTTCAAAATATTTTCTTATATTTTTTTTATTTTATTTTGTAAAGATATTGTGACGTTGGGACGACACTTTAATTCTGATTTTTGTGCGTTATTTATTTAGAATCATTTTGAATGTATGTAATTTAATTAATTAGATTTTGAATGAATTTATTTCAAATTATTATATGTTAGATTGAGATAATATTAGATATTTTATTTACTTACTACTTTTGTTATAAATATATTTGTCATTGTGATGTACATTATTGTATGAATCAATTTTAAATTTTGTGTTATTTTTGTGATATTTATGATGTTTAATATTATAATATACGTATATTTTAATAAAAATTTAAGAAATATATATAATATTATTAATTTAGTATAAAATGATAGTGAATTTTGTTTTAAATACAAGTTATTTACTGTTTTTCAAATATTATTAAAATTAATGTAAATAAATTGAAAGTAGTTATTATATTGATAAACATATTTAAATAATATACATCAATTAAAAATAGTCAAATTATATTACAGTTGTTAATAAAATAGTAAAATATTTATTTAGGTGATGAGATAAAATAATAAATATTAATAAATAGACAAAATTAGTATTAGGAATTAGTTTTAAAAAAATAAAACTCATTTAAAAATACACATAATTTTTAAAACATGAAAACAAATTTACAATAACATAATTTTAATATGTATGCTAGTAGTGTAATAATTTTTAATGAATTAATAATAACATAAATTGAAAGTAGTTATTATATTGATAAACGTATTTAATTAATATTCATAAATTAATAATAGTCAAATTATATTACAGTTGTTAATAAAATATTAAAATATTTATTCAGGTGATGAGATAAAATAATAAATGTTAATAAATAGACAAAATTAGTATTATTAATTAGTTTAAAAAAAATAAAACTCATTTAAAAAAACACATAATTTTTAAAAAATGGAAATAAATTTATAATAACATAATTTTAATATGTATGCTAGTAGTGTAATAATTTTGAATGCACTTTGTTGTTACACTAGATTCTCTATTAAAGAACTAACAAGATTTTATATGTAATTGAGTAGAATTATTCTTGAATATATGGCCCTTATATGGGCCACAGATTTTAATTTTTTAAATAGGGAATTGAAATTTCAATTCCTTATCTGAATTAGTTAGAATGTTTACCATGTAAATACTATAATTGAAATTTTTGCGGCAGCTGTAAAATAATATTTTAATTTTTTGCTGCTAGTGGTTTTTCCTTTGCAAAAAATTTACATTCGTAGAAATTCGATCATGAAACTCATTATTTTAATTAATTACACTAGATTCTCTATTAAGGAACAAACAATATCTTAAATGTAATTGAGTAGAATTATTCTTCAATATATGGCCCTTGTGTGGGCCACTGATTTTACTTTTTCAGATAGGGAATTGGAAATTTCAATTCCCTTTAAGAGTTCGTTAGAAATTTTACCATGTAAATACTATAATAAAAATTGTAACGGCAGATGTAAAATCATAATTCAATTTTTTTTCTGCTAGTAGCTGTCTTTTCCAAAAAATTCAGATTCGTAGAGATTTGATCATGAAACTCATCCTTTTAATTAATGACAATAACGAAGATTTTTTATTTAGTGTTTCATTAAATGTCTATTATCATAAAATTTGTCAAAAATGTTTTACATGTAAAACATTTTACACCTCTTCAAAATGTGTTGTGTTTTATGCACAATCAATTGCAAATCCCTTCTCATGTAAAATAGTCATGTTTTCTTTTAGTTCAGATTAAGAGTTATTTAAGTTAATTGATATCTAAATTCATAAATATTTTAGAAATGGATAAATCTTGGATCAATAAACCTCGACATTCAATAGAGTACCTAAATGGTTTAGACGGATTTTTGGAATTCGCAAATGCTAACTCTGGGGTCGAAGGTAGAATAATATGCCCATGCCCAAAGTGTAGATTCAAAAAATGGCAACTCATCGAGGTCGTGCGCCAACATTTGATCGTCAAACCATTTCCGGAGGGATACACTTTTTGGAGTTTTCACGGAGAAATGATTACAGAAGAACCTGCTGTAGGACATGCTATAATGCCAATTGAGGTCTCAGAACCCATAGTTCGAGATGACCATGTCCAGAACATAGTCCGTGATGCATTCGGGATTCACCCCGAAAATGAGAGCATCGCTTCTGTGGATATGCCAGATCCGCAGTCAGCAGAAAGGATGGATGATAGTGTCAAATATTTTTATGAGTTACTGAAAGATGGTGAACAACCGCTCTATGAAGGGTGTGAAAAGTATTCAAAACTGTCTTTCTTGGTGAAGTTGTATCACATCAAGTGTTTGTGCGGCCTAAGCGACAAAGCAATGTCGATGGTACTTGAGTTGCTTGTCGATGTATTCCCAGATGCCAAGATTCCGCCTTCATTTTACGAGGCTAAAAAAATCATTAATAAGTTGGGGTTGAACTACAAAAAAATTCACGCATGTCAGAATGATTGTATGTTATACTGGGGTGAGCATGAAAGTAGAGAAACTTGTTGTAAGTGCTCAGCACCAAGGTGGAAACCGAAACAAAAGGGGGAGAAGCGAAAAAAGGTGCCTAATAAAATTCTTAGATACTTTCCAGTTAAGCCAAGATTGCAGAGGTTGTTCATGTCTTCTAAAACTGCTGAATTTATGAGATGGCATTCTGAAGCCAAAATTTCTGACGGCATCATGAGGCATCCAAAGGATTCTGAGGCATGGAAGAGATTTGATCTTCTGAATCCTCAATTTGCATCAGATCCGAGAAATGTTCGTTTGGGCCTTGCAACAGATGGTTTCAATCCATTTGGAAACCTATCTACAAGTTACAGTATATGGCCAGTTCTGCTGATTCCGTACAATCTTCCTCCTTGGATGTCTATGAAACAGAGTTCATTCATGTTGTCAATGATAATTCCAGGGAAAAAAGCACCGGGGAATGATATAGATGTGTTTTTACAGCCACTAATTGAAGAGCTGAAGGAGTTATGGGTTGAAGGTGTTAAGACGTACGATGCATTTGGTAAAGAAATGTTCAATATGCATGCAGCTCTTTTGTGGACAATCAGTGATTTTCCTGGCCTTGGATGTTTATCAGGCTGGAATACTCATACTGGATTAGCCTGTCCGTACTGTAACTTTGACTCTACTCCAGTCCGTCTCCCTCACAGTCGGAAGTGGTGTTTTACGGGACATCGCCGCTTCTTATCTCCGGGTCACAAATTCAGGCTGGCCCGCAATAGGTTTGACGGAAAAGAGGAAAGAAGAAACCCTCCTCCGCAACTGAGTGGTGTAGACATTTTCCGACAAGTCAATGATATTGAAGTTGTCTTTGGAAAAAATGTGGAAACTGATGTTGGGACTCAACAACGGCGTTCCCGAAGTCAGGGTTCGGTTGATGCTGGAACTCAACAATGGCGTAAGAAAAGTATATTTTTCAAATTTCCGTATTGGATAAATAATATGTTGCGTCATAATCTTGACGTAATGCATATTGAGAAAAATGTCTGCGATAACATCATTTACACTTTACTTAATGATTCCGGCCGTTCAAAGGATCACGTAAACGCGCGGAAAGACTTAAAGGAGTTTGGTGTGAGGCCTGAGCTGTGGCCTGATGATGGCGGTAAATATCCACCTGCTTTGTTCACGTTGACAAATGCAGGCAAGGAAGTATTTCTGAAAACACTTAAGAATGTATCTGTGCCTGACGGTTATTGCAGTAATATCTCCAGATGTATTGATGTAAGACAACGTAAGATCGGAGGACTAAAAAGTCACGACTGTCATATCCTTATGGAACAAGTGTTACCATTAGCCATAAGAAAGACACTGCCGAAGCTGGTATCTACAGTTCTGATCGAGTTTTGTTCATTCTTCCGGCAACTGTGCTCCAGATTTTTGAATGTTAATGAACTTGATCAACTTCAAAATCGAATCATTATGACGCTGTGCCATCTTGAAATGTTATTTCCGCCGTCTTTCTTTACAGTCATGGTGCACTTGACTGTACATTTGGTCATGGAAGCGAAGTTAGGAGGACCAGTCCAATATCGTTGGATGTATCCCGTCGAAAGGTAAAACATTAAAAACACAGTCTGTCCAATTTCTTGCATTATTGTTAATCCAATTTTATTCATTTAATCTATGTTCTCTAGATACTTGGGTAAACTTAAATCTTTCGTGCGGAATAGAGCAAGGCCAGAAGGCTCAATAGCAGAGTCGTATATTGCAGGAGAAGTTTTGTTATTCTGTTCCAGATACATAGATGGTGTTGACACTGTCTTCAATCGTCCTCCTCGTGTGGATGATCGACCCGATGTTGGGACGTCTGACAGGAGTTTGTTCCCACCAATAGGAAGACCAGTTGGTGGATTTGATTATTTCACCATTTCTCCCCGGGAAAAATTGCAGGCTCATCGGCATGTCTTAACAAACTGCAAAGAAGTTGATCCTTACTTACAGTAAGTTAACTCACACTTAGCTACATGATTATACAATTTTTCTTCCTGTGTAGCATTAAGTGTTTAGACAATGTTTTCTCAACAGGGAATTTAGAGACTATGTACGGCATAGTTTAAGAAGTCGGACGCAATCATCTACCGAGATAGACAAAAAAGTCCACAGAGAATTTGTCTCTTGGTTTTCGCGTCGTGTAAGTATTTCAACATGGTCACATTTAATTCATATGTCAAATATGAGTACAACTCATCCTGTATTCGTTTTCCAGATCGCAAATGATGCTGATGGATCGCAGTGTGCTGATTTAAAATATCTCGCACTTGGTCCACTAGATAGAGCACGTCGATACAGTGCTTACAATGTCAATGGATTCAAATTTCGAACTTTAGAGCGAGACCAAGGGATGACATCTCAAAATAGTGGAGTTTACGGTACTTTCGGGACGAGGAGTTATGCAAGTACTAGTGATACGAATATGCAATTTGGTGGCGTCCCGTATTATGGAAAACTGTTGGACATTGTTGAGTTAAACTACCATGGCCATTTTACAGTCGTATTATTTAAGTGTATGTGGGCCAACACAACTACAACGAGAGGAATTGCAATTGATGACTTCGGGGTGACATCGGTTGATTTTTCTCGGTTGATTCACACTGGTGAAAATGATGATGACGAACCATACATCCAGGCATCTGAGGCTCATCAAGTATACTATGTACAAGATGAGTTGGACAAGAACTGGAGTATAGTGATGCATTTAAAACCCCGTGACTTATACGAGATGGGCGATGAAGATGAAAATCTTATATACGAGAGCGATCTGTTACACACGCAAAATTTAGAAAGATTGTTTCCAGAAGAAGAAGTTAATTTATGCTTGTTACGGTATTAGTTTTGTTGTTGCCGCATATTTATATATATTTTAGACTACTTATAATTACTATACTATTTTATTTATTTCCATCACTTTTATTAGGAAAAATTTATTTTATAATTGTTTTATTACATTCATTTTGCCAGTAGCAGTGACGATGAAGAAGGCTAGATCAGACATGGCAGGGGCGTCCAGTTCTCAGACTCCCACGCCCCGTGGGGCGATCAGTGAGGGCGGAGAGCCCATTATGGAGTCGGAGGCTGCCGCATCATCAGTCCCTCTTAGCGACTCCCAGCCACTGGATTCGCAGGCCGTCCCCTGCACACTCCCCCCACCCGACGCTCAGGCACCGGATGACGATTATTCGTTCGATTTTGAGATGATCTTTGGCGGTGTAGAGGCGGAGCATCAGCCCGGTGAGCAGGAGCGCAGACGCAGGAGGAGTTGGACAGTTGATGTAGTCGGTGAGTATTGTAATCATGTACACTTTATGCGCTTAATAATTTTGTCTTAGTAATATAAATATATAATTGTCACTAATTATTTTGATAGACGGGACCGGGCACACGACGTCCAGACAGTTGACTGTCCACGACGTATGGGCCCTGCCTGAGCAGTCAAATGTGGTTGTCCAGTTCAACGACAACCACCAGCCTATTGGAGACAGTGGCGGTTTGCTCGGTGTCTTCCTCGGCACCATCGGGGATAACTTTCGGTTATTCCCGATCTCTTACAGGGATTGGAGGAGCATTCCTCAGCAGTCGAAGACGAATGTCTTCGTAAATAATATTCAGGTATGAAAACATATATCTTTTGCAATTAATTATAGATATTCGTAATTTATATATTATTTATGTGTAACTAATTTTTTAATTTCGTTTGCAGACACATTTTATTGTGACGGATCAACACAAGAAACTGATCATGCAGTCGCTAGGAGCGAAATGGAGAGCAGCACGATACAATATATTTCGCCTGGCGTACGATGGTACGAAGACCAGAGATCAGTTGCGGAGTGAAGTCCCGACAGGCATCCCACCTGATCAGTGGGCTACTTTCGTAGACTATCGCCTAGACGCGAAGTCTAGGGTAAGTTGTTAATATATATATTTTTAAAATTTAACTTTTAAATATTGTCACTAATTATTTTTCCTATGTGATTAATTAGGATGTGGCTGCGAAGAATAAACGGAACAGAAGATAGCTGACAATGCTACACACTACTGGATCGAAGAGCCTTGCACGCAAAAAGGCGGAGATGGTAAGTTTAAATCTGATATAAATATTTTGTTTTTTAAAATGTTTATAAGACTATAATCATAAATTGATTGATTAATCATTTTAATATTCAGGAGATTGAGCTTTAGGGTCCAGTGACTCGTGGTGATGTATGGACGGCAGCTCATAAAAGAGCTGACGGATCGTACATCAACGACGAAGCTCGGGCTGTTGCGGTGAGTAATAAAATCTTATCAACCTTAAGTGGATAATTATTTAATTTTTAATAATGTTTAATATTATTAATTTCCTGTTATTGAATGTTAGGAGAAAATTGCTTCGATCCAGCAGGAGGACAGCTCGTCCCAAGAGCTCTCGACGGCCGATTCACTTGCGAGAGCTCTTGGCACTAAGGAGCACTCCGGCCGCGTTCGAGGATTTGGGTTGGGTGTTTGCCCAACTCAAGTCTTCGGCCGTAGTTCGTCTGGGTCGAGCTCATAGTCTGGGCCGTCATACCACGACTTACAGAGTGAGGTGGAGCGCCTGAAGACAGCTATGCAGGAGCGGGACGTCGAGCAGCAGCGCCTGAAGACAGCTATGCAGGAGCGAGACGCTGACCTCCAGCGACGAGATGCTGAGCTCGCAGCACGCCAAGCACAGATGGAGGCTGCTATGACGTTCCTGTTACAAAAATTTCAGGGTCAGCTGCCACCTGAAATTTCAGGACTTCATAGTCCCGCACCCAGAGTAACATTTTAATACATAAAAATTGTTGGTATAATTTTTTTTATTTTAATAACATTCAAAATTTTAACAAACAAAATTGATTTTTCAGGACCCCAGCGATCGTGGTAGTGGACATCAGCGTGATCAACATCCGTAGGGTCCAGAAACTTGATTTAGTTATTATATTTGTATATGTAATTTCGTCACTTTTGTTACTATTAATTTTCTGTATATAAATTTTTTTGTATATGAAGATTCATTATAATTCAATAATTTATGCATCTTTAGTATTTAGTTAATAATTCAAACGTTTAATTATTATATAATAAAATATATAAAAATTAATTTAGAAAATATTAAAAATATAAATTAATTTTTATTTTACATAAAAATTTAATAATCAAAACAGCATTAGTAGTTTTATGAATAATATAAAATATTATATTTTAAATTATAAATAAAATTGTTATAAAAATTTTAATTAATTTTAATAATAAAAAATTAAAAAATAAATAGAAATAACGACAGTTTTAGCTCAAAACCGTCGTTATAATTTTTAAAAAAAAGGAAATAACGACGGTTTTTGTCAAAAACCGTCGTTATATTTAATTTTATTAATTAAAAATAGTTATTAACGGCGGTTTAGAACCGTCGCTATGTCTGGTTTAACGACGGTTATAACAACCGTCGTTAAACCAGACATAGCGACGGTTATTCCCACGGTTGATAAAACCGTCGTTAGACCTAGAGTTCCACCACGGTTTACAAACCGTCGTTAATGGGTTTAACGACGGTCGGAACCGTCGTTAAACCTACTAAAAAACCGCCGTAATGCCGCGGTTTTGTTGTAGTGACAAAACACCCTTTCTGCACTGTGTGCATTCAACTCTAGCAGCTTCCATTTAACGCTAGACCGGTAGCTTGGCTCTGATCTTCAACAAGCAAAAAATAAACCGAAAAAGGAACATATGCGCTTCTATCTAAAAGCAGGAAGAACCAGATTCCATATAACCTCTACCCATTGCTTGTCAGCATTTGACAGTTGGCCTACAATTTTGAGTTTTAATATACACACACACACAATACGTAAAAGCTGAGGTTAGTGCTAAACTCTGTTTCTGTATGGGATCAAGAACTGTTAAAAATGCAAGATGTGAACAAAATTTGTTTGGCTTATTCAAATTATACAGCAATGCGTATATATATCTTTAATCTTGAAAGGTGGGCCCCTCCAAGTGGGGCCCATGTTATATTTAATTGAAAAGAAAAGAAAAACGGCGGGTCCTATAAAAGGAGAAATGTAATTGTTAGACACCGAAAATCGCCGCAAATCTTGAAGAGAGAAAATGAAGGCAGAAAAACTTCCTGCAGATTCGATAAGTGTGCGTAATAGGTGAGAGTTTGACTTTATAAATAGAGCCTTCCCTTAAACTATTTTTACTATTAGATCCAAAGAGCCTCATATTTTCAGAGAGAGGAAGTGTGAGAGAAAAATAAAGAGATCCTCCGGAGGAGAATTTTTTTGAGAGAAAATTAGTGAGCCAATTTGTGAAGGTACAATCCACAAATTGAGAGAGAGATCCACCTAAAGGTGAGTTTTGTAATTCCATTATTATTATAGTGAAAGTTTAAGTAGTCTATGGGTCCCGTGGTTTTTACCTTCATTTTAGAAGGGTTTTTCACGCTAATATCTTTGATGTTATTTTTTATCTATTTAATTTGTGGAAATTATCCCAACAAGTGGTAACAGAGCATGGTTGGTTATTCCTTTAAAATTCTTAGTATGCTTTGTGGTTGCAGTATTAACTGATCTTTCACATCAGAAAATATTTTATTGAAATTACTGTTGGCTGAAGAAAGCTGTACAGGTACTATTCATATGTACCGGTACTATTTATAGGTATTGGTATTGTTCATACGTATTGGTATTATTCATACGTATGACACTATTCATACATACAGGTACTATTTATATTGCTCAAAATGGAGGAAAGCACCAGCAATATGATCAAGTTGATTGCATTTAATTATGCAATTTGGAAGCCAAAGATGGAGGATCTTTTATATATTAAAGATCTATGGAAGCTGATTGTGATGGTGAAGGAGGAAGCAGTGGCTACTTCGAAGGATGACAAAGCCAATGGCAAGCCAACAACCAACACATCAGACATTGACTGGACTGTGCTAAATCGTAAATGTGCTGCTCAAATCAGACAATGGATTGACAAGAGTATTTTTCAAAATTTTGCTAATGAACATGATGCTTATGTTCTTTGGCAAAAGTTGGAGAAAATGTATGCAAGGACAATCGCATAGAATAAAGCCAATCTGATGTGATGATTAGTTAATTTGAAGTATAAAGACGGGAACAGCATATTGGAATATATGAGTGAGTTCCAAAGCATTGTAGATCAACTCAACTCGATGAAGATGACTGTTGACGATAAGCTACAAGTGTTGCTAATGCTGAGTTCTTTACCAAAAAGCTGGGACACTTTAATTGTGTCAGTCAACAACTCTTCTCCTGAAGGCAAGCTTACCATGGATATGGTAAAAGACATAATGTTGAACGAAGAATCTCGATGAAAAGATGAAGGATATAATCTTGAAACTAAAGCGCTTGTCACAGAAAAATAAGGCAAGCAGGAATGGCGCGGAAGAAATAAGGGTAGAGATTCTCAGAGTCAAAACCAGCAAAGAGGATGATCAAAGTCTAGATCAAGGCACGACAAGAAGTGTCATCATTGCGGCAAGCCCGGACATTTCATTCGAGAATGTCAGAAGTTAAAGCAGTCCAAAAAACAAGAAGCAGAAAATGTAACAAATGACACTACAATTGTCACCGAAGAAGTTGTCATTGTTCAAGATGCTAATTATGTCAATCTAACATGTCAAGAGTCTACATGGGTAGTTGACTCAGGTGCTTCCTACCATGTCACCTTAAGATGAGAGTTCTTCTCATCCTACACTTAAGGTGAGTTCGGGCAAGTAAGAATGGGAAACGATGATGCATCCAATTGTCGGTATCGGAAATATTTGTTTATAAACTAACCTTGAATGTAGATTACTTCTGAAAGATGTGAGGCATGTTCCAGATATTTGCCTCAATTTGATCTCCACCAGAGTACATGATGATACAACAGCTATTTTGGTGAAGGAAAGTGGAAGCTTACCAAAGGTAATTTGGTAGTAGCTAAAGGCAAGAAAGATGTGTGTCTCTACTCCACAGAAGCAAAGTTGTGTAGAGGAGATGTAAATACCACCAGGAAAGAAATTCCCATCGAGTTATGGCATAAACGACTCAGCCATTGAACTATGACATTCTAAAAAGAGTCTAGATGGGGAAAGATATTTCTTACAAACACTTGAAGGTATTTGGTTGCAGAGCATTTATTCACATCCCAAAAGATGAGAGGTCCAAGTTAGAAGAAAAATCGAAGCAGTGTATCTTTATGGGATATGCCTATGAAGAATTTGATTACAGACTCTAGGATCCTGTTAGCAGAAAGATCATTAGAAGCAGAGACGTGGTGTTTCTTGAAGATCAGACAATCAAAGATTTTGAGAAATCAGAGAAGCCACAATCAGATGAAATTCCAGTTAATTTGGATCCAGTCTCTCCACCAACAAATTCTAATGACAGGAGAGCTACTCCAGATACTGACGATGTGGATCTACTAGCTAGCAGTACACAACCAGAGCAAATTCCTGAACAAGTCCAACAAGAAGTATCGTTAAGGAGGTCAACCAGAGAGAGAAAATTGAGTAGCAAGTATTCTCCTAACGAATATGTAATGCTCACTGACGGGGGAGAACCAGAGAGCTATGATGAAGCTGTTACTGACCAGTATAAGGATGAGTGGTTAAAAGCCATGCAAGAGGAAATGAAATCCTTACATGAGAACCATACATTTGATTTGGTGAAACTACCACAAGGAAGAAAAACATTAAAAAAAAGGGTGTACAAAATAAAGAATGAAGAAGGCAACTCACAACCATGTTACAAAACAAGATTGGTTGTGAAATGATTTGGTCAAAAGAAAGGTATTGACTTTGATGAAATTTTTTCACCAGTGGTAAAAATGTCTTCCATTCGAGTTGTTCTTGGCTTAGTAGCTAGTCTCAATATGGAGGTTGAATAACTTGACATAAAGACCGCTTTCTTACATGGTGATCTTGACAAGGAAATTTACATGCAGCAGCCTGAAAGTTTCCAAGTGAAGGGGAAAGAGAAGCTAGTGTGCAAACTAAAGAAGAGTTTGTATGGTCTGAAACAGGCACCAAGACAGTGGTACAAAAAGTTTAACTCATTCATGGAGGAAAATGAATATAATCGAATGACGGCTGATCACTGTGTCTTCATCAAGAAATTTTTTGATAGTGACTTTATCATTCTTTTACTTTATGTTGATGATATGTTGATTATAGGCTAAACCATCAACAACATTAACATATGTGAAAAAGATTCTTGAAAGATTCTACATGGACAAGTCCTTTGCAATGAAGGACTTAGGACTTGCTAAACAAATCCTTGGCATGAGGATTACTCGTGATAGGAAGAATCACAAAATTTGGCTATCTCAAGAACAGTATGTGAAAAAGATTCTTGAAAGATTCTACATGGACAAGGCAAAATCTGTCAGTTCTCCACTTGTAAGTCACTTTAAGATAAAAGTGAGTCAGTGTCCTTCAAGCAAGGAGGATAAATTAGAGATGAGAAAAGTGCCTTATGCATTATCAGTTAGCAGTTTAATTTACGCTATGGTATGCACTAGATCAGACATTGCTCATGCTGTTGGCATTGTAAGCCATTTTTTGGCAAATATTAGAAAAGAACATTGGGCAAGAGTCAAATAGATACTCAGATATCTCAGAGGTACTTTTAGTCATTGTTTGTGCTTTGGTAATAGTACAGCTATACTAGAAGGATATACAGATTTAGATATGGTTGGAGATGTGGATACTTGAAAGTCCATCTCTGGATACCTGATAACATTTATAGGGGGAGCAGTCTCGTGGCAATCATGATTACAAAAGTGTGTTGTCCTAAGCACTACAGAAGCAGAATACATTGTAATTATTGAAGGTTGCAAAGAAATCCTGTGGATGAAGAAGTTCCTACAAGAGTTAGGACAGAACCAGGAAAGCTATGTTCTCTATTGCGACAGTCAGAGCGCAATACACCTCAGCAAGAATCCAACCTTCCATTCCAGATCGAAACACATTGATGTGAGGTATCACTGGATCCGTGATGTTGGAAAGTAAACAGTTGCGAGTTGAGAAAATTCATACCGATGAAAATTAAGCTGATATGATGACAAATGCTCTACCAATGGAGAAGTTAGAAGCCTGTAAAGAAGCGGCAGGCTTAGCATCATCCCCACTTAAGTTGGGAGGGGGATATTTGAAAGGTGGGTTCCTCCAAGTGGGGCCCATGTTATATTTAATTGAAAAGAAAAGAAAAACGGCAGGTCCTACTAAGAGAGAAATGAAATTGTTAGGCACTGAAAATCGCCGCAAATCTTGAAAAGAGAAAAGAGAGGTAGAAAAACTTCCTACAGGCGCGATAAGTGTGCGTAATAGGTGGGAGTTTGGCTCTATAAATAGAGCCTTTCCCTCAACTATTTTTACTATCAGATCCAGAGAGCCTCATATCTTCAGAGAGAGGAAGTGTGAGAGAAAAATAGAGAGATCCTCAGGAGGAAAATTTTTTGAGAGAAAATTAGTGAGGGTACAATCCACAAATTGAGAAAGAGATTTATTTAATGGTGAGTTTTGTAATCCCATTATTATTATAGTGGAAGTTTAAGCGTTCTACGGGTCCCGTGGTTTTTACTTTCATTTTAGAAGGATTTTCCAGACTAATATCTTTAGTGTTATTTTTTATCTACTTAATTTGTGAGAATTATCACAACAAATCTATATACCAGCAACTTCAATAGTTTCTTAAGGCTCATTGTACATAGCCTATTCTGCATCTCCATCTATTCAAATTCATCCCACAGATGCATGGATTGGGAGAGAAATGGTGAAAACAGAGCAGCGAGTTATAATTAAATAATATATATTAATATAAGGTGTATATATTGGAGATGAAGATTTTACTCTCTGGAGTTATGGCCTAATTACAATTTTGGTATATTAATTTTAAAACATAACAAAGCATTATTTCAATCTTTCACAAAAAGTAAAAATATTAAATTCTAAGTGAAAATGAAAATAAAATATTAACACCTATGAACCCAAGAAGAGAATTGTAATATTAACACCAACAAAATTTTCATTTTATGAACCTGTGTTCTCGTATATTACAAATTCTCATTCTGGCATTTTCACCTTTTCAAAACCAAATTCAAAGAACTACTATAATATTGGAGCGATTTTCTTCAAAATTAAATGTGGTTCAATTTGTTGGTGTCAAATTTTAGATGAAAATAGAAAATAAGGACAAAATTCACACGTAACTTTAGATAAGAGACCATCTATTTTATATGCGTAATTAAAAATTTTAAAGTTACATAAAATTTAGTGTTTGTTTAATTTTTTTTATTTTTAAAAATTATGTTTAAAAATCATTCTTCAGAACAAAAAAAATATTTGATAAACTATTTTAATTTTTTTTTGTGTTCTAAAAATAAAAATAAAAATAAAATAACTTTTCTTTATTTTTATTTTTTTGTTTTAAAATTTATTTATTTTAAAATAATAACAAAAAATAATTACTAAACGAATTTGTTTTGAAAAAAAAAAGTTATTTTTAAAATAAGAAAACAATCAGGCTCTTAATATTTTTAATTTTTATAAAAATTAAAGAAGGTGTTTTATTACTTTTTAAAATTAATTTACTAACAACATTATTTTATCATAATTAAAATGTATTGTCCCCTAAGAAGAATGGGAGAAATTAAGAGTGGACATTAATATGTTTGCAAGCGTATGGAATTGTTTTACAGGCTGCTCTTTACTTTTATATGATTGACCATTGTGAAGTTAGTTAATGTGCTAACGGTATCCTGCATTTAAAAATAAATAAATAAATCCCACTTGTTTGCGGAAGTCTAGAAGAGGCATCGTGCTTACATTTTCGGAGGTCGTTATATTTGTTCTCGGTAATGACTTAAAAATGCATTAATCAACGGTGAATCTTATTTTATGTAAATGAATCAAAAAGTTTTATGTCATTGTCAACTAAACGAATCTCCAGTTTGACTATTGAAGTCTCACGTCGATTGAATATTTAAATATTGTGATTCTTATAAGTCTAGATAATTCTCTCTCTTTTAACTCAAGTTTTGACAGTAGAGTTAAGTCTAATATTTTTAATATGGTATCAGAGTCTGCTCTAATTTACGATGTGGTCCATTCGTAGATGTTCATGTCAGCAAATTTCATGCTCTAAATATTTTATTTTTAGACATGAGGGGGTGTGTTGAAATCCCACATCGGCTAAATGTTTAAATATTGTGCTCTTTATAAGTCTAAGTAATCCTTTCTTTCTTGACTCGAGGTTTTGAAAGTAGAGTTAGATCCAATATTTTTAATACTGGCAGTTTTCCACTGGCCACTTCAAGCACTCCAGCATGTTTTTCTTATTTGGAATTAAATTACAATTCCCTGCTTGATCTGCTTCTTAGTATCAATTTGGAATGAGATTAATCTATATCAATATATCTTCGCGTGCAAAATAACGAGCAGACTGAGAAAGATAAACATTAATGGGGGGAGATATGAGATACCACTAAGGGAGAAGAGGAAGCATTCTATCATACAGAGAAGCTACAACTCTTAGTGGCAAAAAATTGTTCATTTTCATTACATTTTAGTTCTTGTGAAGTACCGAATTGCTATATCAGCAGCTGTCAATTTTTTTTTTAATTATGCAAGCAGACAAATTGCAAAGACAACATAGGATGAAAAGAAAGTGATTTTACGTACCAATTGGAAAAATCAGACAAATGAGTTCTTGAAGATACCTGTGAGAACACGCATGCATTCATTTAGAAAGTGAAAAATCTTAACAAGCAGCTCTTTCATATTCATAACGTTGTTAATGGTTCCCTTGAGCCTGAACTTCCTTTTCTTTTAAGTAACTCCACAAAGAACTGCACGCTTGTTACACCTTCTGGGCAAGATCAAGGAAGAACCGATCGTAGGAGATGACCCAGAATTCTGCAAATAAGAATTTTGGTTAAAACTGCCTTGCTGATCAAGTTTTAAATTTCTGGCAACAGGTTTTATCATATGAATTCCACTCTCTTTATTGGATTGCCCATATCCTAAAATTGAAGTATTAATAACTTGGCACACAGGGCATCGGTATATAGTCGTGTTTGAGGGCACTATAAACTCTTTTGCAATCTCTACAGGTGATTTTTGCTTCCCCAACTGGCTTCTGTAAACTATTGAGCCTTCGGCAATCATAGCAACTAAGTATTGCTTGTGGGAAACAAAACACCCTTTCTGCACTTTCTGCATTGAACTCCAGCACCTTCCATTGTTGGCTTTGTAGTTTTCTTTGTATGCCAAGAATGGAGGCAGCAAGAAGATATATAGGAGACTAATATGCAGATGATGAAATGAACAATAAGAATTTTATCAAATGGCCATCAGATTGACAACTTTTTACCTTTGTTCATGCATTTCTTTTGAGAGAAATGCATAATGCTTACCTTTTCGGAGGTTGGTATTGTTCTGCGTAAATAATGAATAAAAAATGCATCAATAGTAAGCTCTCTCTGTATACTGCTACTGGCTCTAGAACGGTTAAAAATGCAAGCTGTGAACAAAATTCGATAGGCTTATTCTAATTCCATAGCAATGCGGATGGTTCTTTAATCTATATACTAGCAACTTCAATAGTTTCTTTATTCTGCATCTGCATCTATTCAGATTCATCCCACATTTTTTTCCGGATGCATGAATTGGAAGAGAAATGGCGAAAACGAAGCAGCAAGTCACCAGTTAAAAACTTGGAAGAATCTGTCAGATGGGCGGGCCTTAAATACTACGGTTCAGGTTGGCCCATTTTTTCAGTGCTACTTGTTAGATTAAATATGAATGCAGCATTTGCTATTCTTTTCTCTTCTTTTTTTATTTGAATAAAAATATGAAGAGTGAAAAAGTCTCAAAACACACTGAATATATCTATAAGGTATTTGCTAGAGATGGAAGTAAAAGAAGGGAGAAAAAAAATATACTACTTCAATCTTGATCTTGTTAAAGGTGGGCTATGCACATCGAGACCAAAAAATTTGAAACAATATTCTTAAGTGACTTCAAGAAATTAACATATCTGACACTTTTATTCTACCGATGGTTTTGGTCTTAAATTTATCACTAAGCATTAATCTACTTTTATATATACCTCATACAAGCAAGATGAGCATTATTAATGATTTATTCCAATACAAATCAGCTAAACTGATGGCACTTTTCTTTTTCTTTTCTTTTTTTTAAATAATTTTTTGTTGTTGTTAATTGTAGAACATTTAGTATCTGTGAGCATGATAATGGATTCACTAAGAAGCAGGAACCTAATTGAATATCATTCACAGAATGATGAAGAGGAATCTATTGACAGATGAAAGATTGATCGTGTTCATCTACTCTCTCTCTTTGAATGAGCATTTGATATTTGCTCTATGATGAGTTAAAAAAGTAAAGTTGCACTTTACTGTCGACAAGCTAAGTGACCTTCCCTAATTATGGCTTATTAACTACTACCAAGATCATTAATGTTGGTTAGACTAAAGAAAAACAAGCAAGTGGAATACACCATAACATAATAGTTTTAAACTGCTTACTCTTTATTAAATGCGAAGTTTGCCTTTAAATTGGCTCTACAATACCAATAACTCATAAATACTAAGACCCCTAAGCCACACATTCAAAAATAGAGCATAACCAATGAACAGAAAATAAAGGAATTGAATGATAACAAACAACTAGATTAAGACTCGGTCAAACATGTGCAAGTTTGAATCATTCTCCAACATTCTCCCTTGATTCAAAGTTGCATACGCCAAGTTGAGTTCTGAAATACATATGCTTATCTTAAGGTAGAGACTTTGTCAATATATCTACCACTTGTTCAGTTGTATTGTAGATTTGTAGTACTTCAAGGTAATTAAACCATATGCAATAAGGTCTCTAAATAAAATAAAGTCGTATATCAATGTGCTTTGTTCTTCCATGGTGAGATGGATTTTTGTCATGGAAATTGCTGCCTTGTTGTCACAATAAATTTCAGTTGCCTCCCTTTGCTCTTGATCAATATCTGCAAGAATTTGCCTCGGCCATATTGCCTGACAAGCTGAATGATGCTGCTACTATATATTCAGCTTCAAAGGTAGATAATGTTGTTACTACCTGCTTCTTTAAGTTCCAACATATGGTAGCTGAACCAAGATTAAAAGCAAAACCACTTGTACTCTTTCAATCCTCCAAACAGCTTCCCAATCATTGTCTGTATACCCCATTAGTTTGAACTCAAAGGTATAACCATACCACAAACCAAGGTCAATGGTACCAGCAACATAACGTAGCACCCTTTTCGTAGCTCCGAGATTATGCTTAGAAGGACTATGCATATATCTGGAAATGACCCCAACTAAAAAAGCTATATCTAACCTTGTATGTGTTAAATAAATTAAACCTCCAACTAAACTCCTGAAATACTTTTAATTTGTTTGCTCAAAGCCATCATTAACCTATAACTTCTCATTTACATTCATTGGTGTAGCTTCAATTTTGCAATTAAGCAGCTTAAATATTTTTAACAAATCAATTGCATATTTTTGTTGGGATACAAAGATCCCATCTTCACATTGCTTCACTTCTAACCTAAGAAAATATTGCAGCTTTTCCAAATATGTCATCTCAAATTTTCTCTTCGTGCATTTTTTGAATTCATTAATAATAGAAACAAAAGAACCCATGTAAATCATGTCATCAACATAAAGGCAAATGATAAAGAAATCATTATTACCTTGCCTCTTTTCACATAAAGATTAGGTTCATTCGTGCTTCGTTGAAATTAAAAGAATAAAAAAATAAAATAAGTAAAATGATTAAATTAATTTTAATATAAAATAATTAAATTATTTTTTTTAAATAAATTTTTTTAAAAAAATTCCTATAAATTAATTTTTATAAAATATAATCAAATTAATTTTTTTAATAATTAAATTAAATTATTTTAATTAAAAAAATATAAATTTTAATCTTGATAATCGGTGGAATGTTGGATTCCATCGGTTTTAGGCTGGCGTCGATATTCCATCAGCTGATGGAATAAAAAATTCCATGGCGTCGGTCTTCCATCAAAGCAAACGAATGAATGTTTCACTCCATCATGCTTTCCATTCCATTCAGCCCAACCAAACACGCCCCAAGTGTTGTACCATATCTGTGGAGCTTGCTTCAATCTATAGAGAGCCTTTCATAGCTTGTAAACTTTCTCTAGCTTCTCTTCAACTATGAATACTTTAGATTGAGCAACATATACCTCTTCTTGCAATTCTCTATTCAAGAATGTTGATTTAACATCAAACTGAAATACTGACCATTTTAATTGAGCAGCTAATGTTAAGAAAATTTTGACTATTTCAAACCTTACAATAGGAGAAAATGTGTCATAGTAATATATTCCATGCTATTATGAGTAACCCTTCACTACAAGTCATGTCTTATGTTTTCGTATGCTGTCATTTGCTAGAAATTTTGTTCGAAAGATCCATTTAACTCTAATGGATGTGTTTCCTTCAGGGAGATCTATCAATTCCCATGTTTCATTTTTTTGAATTGCTACAAGTTCTTCTTCCATTTCTTTGCGCCATTCTTCTTTATATGCTGCCTCTTGAAAGGTTGTTGGATTAGCAATGAACAAGGCCTATGTTTCTTCATAAAGTTCAGCTAAGGAACAAAACTTTCTTAGAGGAGTTTTATCTTCAAATGAACTTCTATTATTGGTACTTGAAGAAGGCTGACTTGATGAGTTTAGAGGTGAAGGCTTTGAGGATTTTAAAGAAGAGTGTTGCTGTTCTTAAATCTGTGGAGCTTTAGTTTCTGTTAAGACTTCAAAATGAACACCATTTGCATCTTCATGCCAGCTTACGTTCTCATTAAAAATGACATTCCTGCTAATAATGATCTTGTTTCCAATTGGGTTATATAACCTATATGCCTAGAACAATAACCATTGAAAATACATTTTGTTGATTTATTATCAAGCTTACTACGATTATGTGAATCAATCAAAGCATAGGCAACACAACCAAATGCCTTTAAATGGCTTACCCAAGGTTTCTTCCCACTCAAAGCCTCATACGGTGTTTGGTTCACAACAGCTTTTGTTGGTTATAGATTTAGCAAATAGATTATAGTTGCTATTGGTTCTCCCTATTTGGAAGCCCATTAGCCTTTAGTTAGCTTTTTTCCATCTCTACTACTACTATTCTATTTTTTGTTTTGTTTTGTTATACCATTTTGCTCTAGTGTATATGGAGTAGTAAGTTCTCTGTGTACACCTTGCTCTTCACAGAGTTGGTTGAATTCCTATGATACAAACTCACCACCTTTATCTGTGTGCAACACCTTGATACATCTCCCAATTTTCTTCTCCACTAGTGACTTAAACTTTTTGAATGCTTCAAATGTTTCTGACTTGGCTTGCAAAAATTATACCTAGCTCACCCAACTATAGTCATATGTGAATAAAATAAAATATTTACTTCCTCCAAGAGGTTGAGTTTTCATAGGACCAATCAAGTCAACATGTACAAGTTCAAGTCAGCATTTTGTTTCCCTTCTAAACTTATCCATAGGAAATGGTTTCTTACATTTTTTTTGCCATACATACACCCTTCACATACACTTAAGGACTTAATTTTAGGCAACCCAAAAACTATTTCCTTTTGACTTAGCAACTTTAACCCTTTTATATTTAAATGCCCATATTGTAAATGCCATAGCCTAGACTCATTGTCTTCTTTAACTACTAAGGCATGGTTTTCAACACTACAAACTTTAAGTGGAAACAATTTGTTTGGAGCCATATGTACATCAACAATAACTTGATCTAAATTTTTATCTTTAATCACATAAAATGCATTATCAAATAAAATAAAATAGCCACTAGCTATAAGTTGTTCCACACTTGACATATTTTGAGTTAAGGTAGGAATGAAATAAACATTGTAAATGAGCTTAGTGTTACTATGATCATCATTGACTACAATGGTGCCTTTTCCTTCTATCTACATTTTTTTATCATCTCCAAGTCGTACTTTTGATTTGTAAGACTCATCCAGCTCCTTGAACCATGATTTTATTTTTGTCATGTGGTTAGAGCAACCACTGTCTAGAAACCAAATATTGTTTCGAGCAATTGTCTCTTCATGATAAACCATGAAGAGCTTAAGTTCCTTCTCTTCTTGTTTTGCATAATTAGCTTGATTTTTCTTTTTCTAACAGTCAACCTTTATATGCCCAAAACGTTTTCAATAGTAACATTGCACGTCGCTCTTGTCATTACTCTGGTTTTCAAATTGCTGTCACTCATTGTGATGCTTATCACCTCAACCTCTGCCACGTTAGTCTCTTCTACCTCCTTTATATCCTTGGCTATAGAATTCTCTTATTTGATTTTTCAGGTTTACTTCCCCTTTTACATGAAAGGCCTTTTTTTCATTCATTTCATCTAATTTGTTCAACCTTGCTTCATGAGACTGTAATGATCCCATTAGTTCATCAAATGAGTATGTAGCAAAGTCTTTTGACACTTCAATGGCTGCTACTATATGATCAAACTTTGGAGTCAATCTTTGCAGCACCTTTGCAACTACAGTTTGATTAGAAACTTTTTCTCCATAGGACCTCATTTGATTCACAATTGCAACTACCCTTGACAGAAAATCCTACACTAACTCTCCATTCTTCATTTGTAGTGTTTCAAAATTCCGGCAAAGAGATTGCAACTTCACTGTAATCGCCTTTGTAGGATCTTGATATGTCATTTTCAAGGTTGTTCAAGCTTCCCTGGCAATAGCTATTGTAGCAATTCTTGAAAAGATTGATTCATGAATAGCCTGTTGAATGAAGAACAATACTTTTGAGTCTTTCTTCTTGTTTTCCCTCAACCTGGCCTCTTCATCCGATTTTGGATATCCAATCTCAACCAAGTCCCACAACTCGTGACTTGAATAGTATCTTCATCTTAATACTTTAGAATATATAGTTTTCTCCTTTTTGAGTACTGGAATGTTGGTTAAGAGACACTCACAACATTACCTTTTGTTGCCATAAGTTTCATGTCCTGTCACAGTCCAATCTTGCTCTAATGCCAATTTGTTGGTCAAACTAAAGAAAAGCAAGCAAGTGGAATACACAATAAAAAAAATAGTTTTAAATTGCTTACTCTTTATTGAATGCAAAGTTTGCCTTTAAATAGGCTCTACAATAACAATAACTCATAAATACTAGGATCCCTCAACCATGCGTTTAAAAATAGAGCATAACTAACGAGTATAAAATAAACAAATTGAATGATAACAAACAACCAAACTAAAACTCAAGTCAAACACATGCAAGTTTGAATCATTCTACAACAATTAACACTAGTTGTTAGTGAGAACCTAACTTTATTTTTTTATTTAATCGTACATCAAACATCAAGTGTCATAGTTCGAACAGGAGAAGTTGATGAACACGAGAAGTCTCTGATATGTTATTTGTGATATATTTTATACACAAGTAGGTAGCAAAAGCCAGGTTAGTACTAAACTCTCTTTCTGTATACTGCTACTGACTCTAGAATTGTTAAAAATGCAAGCTGTGAACAAAATTCAATAGGCTTATTCTAATTCCATAGCAATGCGGATGGTTCTTTAATCTATATACTAGCAACTTTAATAGTTTCTTTATTCTGCATCTGCATCTATTCAGATTCATCCCACATTTTTTTTTCTTTTTTTTTTTTTGGACATTAATCCCACATTTTTTTTTTCGAATGCATGAATTGGAAGAGAAATGGCGAAAACGAAGCAGCAAGTCACTAGTTAAAAACTTAAAAGAATCTGTCAGATGGGCGGGCCTTAAATAGTACAGTTCGGGTTGGCCCATTTTTTCAGTGCTACTTGTTAGATTAAATATAAATGCTGCATTTGCTATTCTTTTCTCTTCTTTTTTTATTTGAATAAAAATATGAAGAGTGAAAAAATCTCAAAACACACTGAATATATCTATAAGGTATTTGCTAGAGATGGAAGTAAAAGAAGGGAGAAAAGTATATTTTACTCTTTTGAATTATGGCCTAATTACAATTTTAGTACATTAATTGTAGTACATAAAAAAATACTATTTCAATCTTTGACAAAAAATGAAAATATTAAACTGTCATAACCTTTAAGGTTGCAATTACATTGGAGGAGCACATACTTTCATATCATAATAACACCTATTAGCATTTTTATTCTCATTTTTGGCATTTTCACCGTTTGGAATCCAAATCCAAAGAACCATCATAACCTTAGGGGATTTTTCTTGAAAATTAAATGCAATTGAATTTGCCGTTGCCAAATTTTAGTTGAAAATGATAAAATGACGGCAAAATTCATGCTTAGCTCTTAAAATAAGACACCACTTAATCCATATACGTAATTGGAATATTTAAAATTACGGGAATTCAATATTTTATTTTTTGTAAAAAATTTAAAAATTATTTTACTATTTTTTAAAGTTAACTTACTAAAATTATTATTGGATCATAATTAAAATCTATTGTCCCCTAAGAAAAATGGGAGAAAGAGTGAACATGAATATGGTTGCAAGCTGTTAGTTCCTTGTTAGGAAAAGATAACATTTGATATGATTTCTGCAATTATAGAGTGAATATGTTAAAGGTTATGGAATTTTTTTACAGGCTGTGCTTTACTTTTATTGCGAGGTCACATATTAATTGATGTGGTAACGCTATTTTGCATTTAAAAATAAAATAAATAAATAAATCCCACTTTTTGGTGTTAGTCTTGCTTACCTTTTCGGAGGTTGCTATATTTGTTATCGGTAATGGCTTAAAAAATGCATTAATCAATGGTGAATCTTACCGTTTACCTTCATTTGATATTTTCTTAAAGTATTGACAATATATTATTTTAGTTTTTATTGTAGTGGATGATACCTGAATCAATTTTTACGTGTATTTTACTAACTCATCTTTCCTTAACTTTTCATTGAGCACTAATCCATGTTTAGAGGCTAAGAAGAATGAGAAGCAATAAGGATCTAACTCTTAACTATTTAGTTAAATGTCATAATATTATGTTCCGTGAAATTTCGCTTAAAGTGGTTTGGATATGTGTAAAAAAGACTTATAGAAATTCTATTGAGAAGAGTAAATTAAATGAAAAAGAGTCTAATAATTAGAGACAGAGAGAAAAATAAAAAAAAAATAAAACTATTAACAATGATTTAATAATTAATAATTTATCTATTGATTTTATTTATAATAAGTCACTGTGTTTCGTTTGATTTATGTAATTAATTCCACCTAATAAAAAAAGTTTTGTTGTTGTTGTTTGTTATAATATTGTGTTAAAAATTATTTTAATTTAAAAGTTTAAATTAATAAATAAAAATTGAAATGACACCGTTAAAACTAATATCGGTTAAAGACGATGAGATTGATGCGTTTGATTGAAAGTATTTATCCTGTTCATTTTATACAAGAAGGCATAATTCTTGACAATGACATAAACTCCACCATTTTGTGGCCCCTCAAGGAGGGTGTCACACTTCATGCTATTGTTGATGCTTGTCGTCGTGGAACAATTCTTGATCGAATAATATACGTCTATGACATGGAACATTTGAGTGTACAATCAAAACTAATATAGGTTAGAATTAGTCTCTTTCTTGAAAATCAAGTAATCAGTCTGTGTGCCTGAGGCATTGTTGCTGCAAATGGAAGGATAACAATCCCTCTGCTAAAGAATCTCATAGAAAGCATACAAGTGGTGGACTAGCAATTTGCCTCGGAGCTCGTAGAGATGGTCAAACGCCAATTGATACCTCGGTAAGAATATCTCATATCTCCATATATGGCTCTGTAATGCAATGTGATGGAGAAGTTACATGTTCCACCACTAACTCCTCACTATTTAGTCAGAGATTCTAATATTATATTAAAAATTATTTTAAAAATTTAAATTAATAAGTGAAAGTTTGTAAATAATTTTTATTATAATCTTTAAACTGGTAAGTGAAAACTCATAAATAATTTTGTTTAAAATTGTTCACTTAGTTTCAAGATATTAGCCAAATCTGCATTTAAACTTCTTAATTTAAACTTAACCCACTTATATGTCAGATGTTTTAGTCACTAATTTTATAAAACTATTTCCAACACCTCCCTCGCCTCAAAAAAAATTTTTATGCTCTCAAACCTCCGTTAACCAATTTATTGCTAACCTGAGAACATCATTTTTTTCTTCCTACTACAACTAGAGGTGTCTTCAAACTTTGCTTGAACTAATTTATTGCTAAGTTGAGAACATAATTTTTTTCTTGGTATTACAATTAGATTTGTCTTCAAACTTTGTTTGAAACTAAGTTATTTTCTCTAAGTGATTTTATGGAAGCACTTCTTTTACATCGGCTTAGTAAAGTTAGAATTTTACTCTTAGAGTGCTTCGTGAAAGAACTAAATTTAAATTGAAAAAGATGTCATCACTTCTTACTAACAAAGTTGAGAATTTGAAGGCAAAGAAGAGCAAATTCATTATGAATATCTAGGTTTAATGGTATACATGAGGCCTTAGTTTCACTTGGAAACAAATAGCATGTGATTTTGTATTTTCAAGAGTGCCTCTTATGCAAGGGGGCAAGGAATTTCCAAGTTAACAAAAATTGAGGCAACACAATATAAACAATCCCTAATGGCCATCAAAACCAAAACTAGGGAACCTTTTAAAACATAACTCAGAAGTTACGTAAATTGATGTATATTATGTGGAACAAAAATATAATAATTATTAGTTTATTACAATTTTGATATATTTTCTAATCACCAAAGAAACACAATACCATATCTAGTCCTTATTTTCTTGCTTCGGATGACCAAAAATGTTTATTGTTCAATGTAAATCTGTCTGCTATCAGAGGCAATCACAATGGAATGGCAATAATAATTTGAATGTGTTCTTGCAATCTAGTGTCATAGCTGAGTTGTCTTATTTACCTTGCATGCTCATAATTTGAATATTGTCTTGGAAACATCAAACTTTTTAGACGATGACAGAATAAGATCCTGCAATGTTCCATATAAATCCAATTTTAATAGGAAATATTAAACCAAAAATTAAAAATTAATTGCTGATGTAAAAGAATCAAAGTTTAAAAGGGAAAAAACGAGATTATGATATACACTTTTTTACTTAACTTCAAGGACGAAGTATATATCTCTTCTCATATATGATAAAACTAGATTCTGTTGTGCACAAATTGAGAAAGAAAATATTGATTCAGATAATCTAGATAGGTCATTATCTTCACTATTTCCCTCACGATTCCAAGAGATAGAATTGTTCGCTGAATTCTACTATAACCAGACTTTGTAAAGATTATGTCAAATATCTTTAAATCTACCAAGATTGATAGGCACGACTAATATAATAATGTATGTCAACTATAAAAGGGATGGCTGCTAGTGAGTATCAGTGAAATTTCTTGATAAACATCTTAGTATTGACACTTAAAAAGTAATAGCATAAATCGAGGATGGATGCCAACCTGTGCAATTTTGGAACGGAAGACATGTTGCAAGAAAGCGGGGCGACAACTATTTTTTATAACCTTTTGAATTTCCACATCCATGTTATTTAGTAGACCCTCATATGTTATATCAGGGTTTTGTCTGATAATTTTTGTGAAAAGGTAAGTCATTACACCATTCATTCCCTTCCCAGGGAAAGCCTGCATAGATTTATTCACAAATCACAACCCAAGTGGTGAAACAGTATCATCTCGATAGCAAATGTTCTTACCGTGGTATCGGCTGCCATCTGACCATCTTTACAAGCACTGAGGCTGATTGCTAGTCCACCACTTGTATGCTTTCTAAGAGGTTGTTTAGCAGGGGGCTTGTTGTCTATCCATTTGCAACTGCAATGCCTCGGACAAGAGACTAATTACTTGATTTGCGAGAAAGATACTATTTTTAACCAATTAGTTGCAATTGTGTACTCACTTTTCCGGGTCGTAGACGTTTGTTAGATCAAGAACAGTTCCACTATGACAAGCATCAACAATAGCATGAAGTGTGACACCCTCCTTGAGGGGCCACACAATGGTGGAGTTTATGTCATCGTCAAGAATTACGCCTTCTCGCATAAAATCAACCGGACAAATACTTTCATCATACCCATCAGTCTCATCTTCTTTGGCATCTACTTGCTGCAAACCGTGTCCTGAAAAGTAAAAGACCAGCGAATCTCCAGGCTGGCAATCCTCCACGAGCCACTTCAAGGATTCCAGCATGTTTTTCTTGGTTGGAATTAAATTATCATTCCCTGCTTGTTCTGCATTTTAGTATCATTTTGGAATGAGATTAATCTATATATCAATATATTTTCGCGTGCAAAATAACGAGCAGAGTGAGAAAGATGAACATTAATGGGGGTAGACTTGAGATACCGTTGAGGGGGAAGAGGAAACATTCTCTCATACAGAGAACCTGCAACTCTTGGTGGCAAAAAATAGTTCATTTTCATTACATTCTAGTTCTTGTAGAGTACCAAATTACTGTATCAGCAGCTTTCAAATTTTATTTAATTATGTAAGCAAACAGAGATGACAAGACAGTGATTTCACATACAAATTAGAATAGTTAAAAAAAAGGATCCTAGAAGATACCTGTGAGGACACGTATGCTTTCATTTGGAAATTCAAAAATCTTAAACAACAGCTCTTTCATGTTCGTAACATCGCTAATGGTTCCCTCGAGCTTGAACTTCTTTTTCTGGTAAGTAACTCCACAGAGGACAGCACGCTTGTTACATCTTCTGGACAAGATCAAGGAAGAAACAGTCGAAGGAGAAGACCTGGAATTACACGAATTAACATTTTTGTTGACACTGCCTTGCTGATTAAATTTTATCATATCAGTTCCACTCTCCTTATTGGTTTTCCCATGTCCTGAAATTGAAGTATTAATAACTTGGCACTCATGGCATCGATATACAGTTGTACTTGAGGGCACTATAAATTCTCTTCTACAACCTCTGCAGGTGATTTTTGCTTCTCCAGTTGGCTTTCGTGAGCTACTGAGCTTTCGGCTCTCATAAGAACTATATTTAGTATTGCTCTTGGGAAATAAAACACCCTCTCTGCAAGTTCTGCATTCAATTCTACCATCTTCCATTGTTGGCTTTCTAGTTTTTTCTTTTTCTTTTTTTTTGTAGGCCAAGAATGGAGGCAGCAAGAAGATATATAGGAGACTAATATGCCCATGATGAAATGAGCAATAAGAAGTTTAAGTAATGGCCGCCAGATTGACAACTTTGTACCTTTATTCAAGCATTTCTTTTGTTGGTTAGCGTCCTTTCCAGAGGTAGAAAATGGTGCTCCGTTGCATAACTTAGAAATTAAAAAGCCTAAAAAATCTCTATAGGACACTTAAAATATACAGAAGATATAGAATCAAATTCTTATTGAAACGATTAAAGGACGCTAAATGCTTACCTTTAGTAGGTCTGAGTTTGGGGTTAGTCTACTCTTCAGTGCAAATTTGGCCGTTCATAGAAAGGGGACCCAAAAGCCAAGAGAGGGACCTCAGGCTTTAGGCTGGAGTGTTTATTTGAAGAGGGCCTTAATTTAAGTTAGGGGAAAACGGAAAGTGAGAAGAATTTGTATTCTCAATGGCGCACCTCATATGCATCCTTGTAAGATATGCTTATGTTCTTTATTCTTTGACAGTGAAGCAACAAGAACCAGATGCTCTAAACTTCAATTTCTTTAGTTTTTAAAAAAATTAGTGCCACACTTTTTTTCTACTGGGCTTCTCCCTAACCCTTCTTTTTTGGCCAACATTGTTGCTTCTATCTTGATTTGATTTGATATGATTCCTTTCTAATTACTGGCTTCAACTAAAGAAAGTAAGAAGCCCAAAAAGTCATCTAATTTTATGAAAAAAGTTTAAGCATAAAGGGAGAGAATGCAACTATTTATCATATCAGGATGACAAATGTTATTAGCATAAGAAAATTTATAAAAATCAAATGATATTTAATTTTCGATAATTGTTTTTGTTGTAAAATATGATAATAAGAATATATTACTCCAACATTATTGGTCCGGAGAGTTAAATTCATCCATCACCTGTGTTCGGTGTGCAAAAATGTATCTATTATTTATGGAACTCTATGCATAAACCACGGCCCAATAATATGATACTCAATAATTATCTTAAAAAGAGATCCCTGGCTGACTTCCATAGACTAGTATATCTCTAATTAAAATATTTGACGATGAAAAGGATGGTAATTTGCATCAAAGAAATTACATTCCTAGAAAATATGCACTAACCTAGAAAGGAACTAAAAGGAAGAACAAGGAATGAAGGACAAAATAGAAAACATATGAAAGTAATATGAAACTGTTGATTTTTTTTTCTTGAAAACTAATCACCTCGGACTTTTGAGTGCATAGGCGACACACTTAAAGTTAAACTCTGGTCATCTAGCATCCTCGTCTTGATCCATTGATGTCCTACATTACCAATGTCGCAAGTATTCTCCTAAATATTACCAATATGAATAAAGATAAGACTTAGATAAAAAATTTTAAGTGTTCTCTAATAAAAACATTACATGTTTACAGTTTTCCAACTCAGGATCACATTACTAACTCTTTCAAAAAAGTTGTCCCAATTATTGAAGAATTTGTTAACAAACACCTTAAAACTACACTTAATTTTTTTTTTTTCCCAAAGAATCATCCTTCCAGAAGCTTCAGATTACATGTGCATGTCAATAAGCAATGCCCCACTTTCATTCATAATCTGATTCATCTTTCATTACGGTGTAATTATGAAATAGGCCACAGTTATGTCAGGGTTTTGTACTGAAAGCCCTCAGAATGCTGCAAAGAGACTGGTATTATATACTACATCAAACAAGATTACGGAAGTGTAAGTCATGGTTCCCTTAAATATGAAGAGAATAAAACTACAATACAATCTTCGTAGGTGGCAGAAGTGAGGATACCGCAGGAAGCTGAAATCTCGCTTTAGATCCTCTCTTTGTACTGATCTTCCAAACATCATTCAGCTGTCAAAGTAGAAATCAAGTTTGAAGTTACTCAAAATATGATAGGTTGTTGCAAGTGTAGTTCTGGACTTATGACTTAGTAGAGACAGGTAGATCAGATTGAACTATAGTATCTTTCTGCTATGAAGACAGACTAATAATTAGAACTTAAAACAATTCAAACAGGTAATACAGAGAATCAGTAATTACCGGCCTATAAAATATCCTAGTACATAGAATGAGAACATCCTGAATCAAAGATGGTCGGCATTCAAGGGTGATCCACTATCCAACACATTGATTTGACCAGATATTTTTGCCTTACAAGCCGGGCACATGAATCCAACAGAATCTGGTTGTATTTCAGAATCAGCAGCATCATAATTAAACTCTATTCCACACCATACACACGCTGTTGTAAGCTGATTTCTGCCTGCCATATTTAACATAACTTCTTGTGATTCAAACTGAACTGAGGAAGCATTTGCCCCTTCCATCTCTGTGTTGTTTGCCAAATCTGTCGGCACATGAGACGGAGAAAGTGAATCTTGACCATTTGCAAAATCATACTTCAGAGTTTCGAATTCATCCAACCTCAGTTCCTGGAACTCAGTCACATTATCATGTTTGTGGTCAACACTGCAAAATTGTTTCCCCCCCTGTCAATGAGCCATAACAACAATAATTTTACAAGGTAGGATCAGCACTACCAACCAATTGTCACATTCTGGTTGGGCGCAAAAAGTAGATAATTGTTGTACCAGATAACTAGGTGCTAATGATGCTATCAATGAATGAATACAATATATACTTGGAATACATTTAGACACAGATGGAGGTATGCATAGTCACTCACGTGCCATGCAATTGTGTGTGGACTATGGACACATACAAAAGCCTCAATCACTTCTAAGGAAGACCATCATAAATAGTTGTAGGAATATTGTCAAGGTTTTTCTAAGTTAACCCAGAGGTTATGACTTATACCTTATCTAAGAGTCCACTGAATGCGGGAAAACAATCCAAAGATTGCACCATGGACATAGAGGGGGCAGAAGCCCCAGACTGGATCACATTCTCCTCAGAAGTTGGCATTACTGTCTCTTGGATATTAGAGCTCACGGATGCATCTTTGCTGCCACCTAATCCAATTTTTAACTCACTCTTATTTCTATTGTCTTCATCAAGCTTAAGTTGCTCCATAGAGCTACCAGAATTTCCATTATTCTCAGCTTCGAGTATTATACAATTGTCAGGTAATGGAAGTAAAGGGCTTTGGGAAACTCCTTCCAAATCAACCCCAGACTGATCAACACCATCAATAGTCAATGCCGCATCATCACTTTCCGTAGAATTTTCAGATGCATTAACATTTTTCTTGTTTACAGATGACAAGCTCATGTTATCCAGACAGGTATCTACCTTACCATTTATAACATTGTCAACATCATCAATTTTCTCTGCCTTTTCATCCATGAGTACATGCTGACTACCTTGCCGATTTAAATCTTGATCCACATCTTTGCCAGTGATGCTATCTTCCATTTGCTTTTCACTGAGAGGAGACTCGAAATTTATGTCATGATCTATGTTGCCAACAGCAATTTCTGAAGCAGAAGTGGCATTCAGTTTTCCAGGATAGGAAGCATGGTTACTATGGGGTTCCATTGTAGAATTCTCCATAATAGAGTTTTGAGCAATTTCAATTAGAGCATCCATTTTAGAAATCCTTGAAGGCAAATTCTCCTTCACAGGAGACTTATCTTTCCTTTGGACATTTACTTGACCTGGCGATTCTTCAACTCTCCTCACATAGTTCCTAACATGGATCCCCACATGACCATTGTAGCGACGCCTTTCCAGAAATATCTTATGGCAGAACTGGCACTCAAATTTTCCATCTTTAATTATAACTCCATCTCCGACAGAAGAACCAAGTCGATACCGCCTTGTTGTCCTCTGATGAAATGACAACAAATGCTGCAAGTATGAATCCTTCTCATCAAAGGTCATGCTGCATTTGTGACATTCAAATAAGTCATGTATTTGCACATCTGCAAGATTGTCAATTCCCAATAAGGCCACTTCCTTCAATCTTTCATCAGATACAGAACAACTGGGTACAGCTGAGTTAGTTGCAATGATCTTCCTTTGATCTTGATCCCCATGGGTAACACCTGCAGACTGCAGCTCATCCCATAAACTTCACAAAAAATTATAACAGACAAATCAGCTGCAAGACATTTACTTACACTTTCAGTAGTCACTCTATTGTCCTGCAGCATATTTTCACCCCTACAACTGATTGATAATTGTGCATCATTGTGACCAAAAAGGGCCAGCAGATATGAAGCAACTTCTTTGCAAGATACAAATTGTTGTCCACTAGGACTGGAAAATATCAAATAAGAGAGTTTGTAAGTCCTCACAAGGTAAAAAGAAGTAAAAGAGAGGAACAAAGAAAAACAAAAAAGGACAAGCCCTTACCTAAGTGTCTTATAGGGTAGTAACTTTATAAAATTAAGAATTTAGAAACCTGATTTTATTTCTTCATCTCTCTTCCTTTTTCCACTTGATTAATTAAGACTTAGTGAAGACCGCAAAGGGGGCTAGAAAATGTACATAGCAAGCAGACAGGATCTACCCCTATTCATAAAGTAAAACAAGCATAACACTTTCATAACTGAAAAGAGACACTTAGATTACTGCATTGCAAATTGAGACGATCAACAATTTGGACAAGAAGTCCATGATTTTACAATGGACTGAAAACAAATATATTTCCTCCTTAAGTTCAGAGTTCCAAAACATCAACTGCAGCCATATCCATGCTAGTATTAAATAATTTGAAAGAAAAAGCTGTGCATAATAGATTCAATACATAAAAAATGACATCACAATCAGCAACCTGATTTCATGAAGAGTTTAGTTCTTATAATGCACACTGAATCATTTGTACCCCTAGTAGAAAGTTATCCGATCTTAACATTTTGAATTACTTCATTTCTTTTAATCAGCAGCCCGTCGATTCACATGAGAAAAATAAGCAAGAAGACCACCTTATGTATCTGCGGCAATAAATCCACGCACGACCGTCCTTTCTCTTCAAACCCAGCAGAAGTTTCCAACCAACCGGCAATACATCCCCGAAATCTCCGGCGTCCACAATCTTCCTCTTCTTCCTCCTACTACCCCATTGTCCTCCCAAATCCCTCAAAAAGCCCAACAGCTCTTCTTCACTCTGCAAACCCGCTGTCCTTCTCCTCAACTCCTCGGCAAAAGGATCCTCCGCATTCGCCAAAGCAGAAGGATCAATCGCAACACCATTCTTATTCACAATCTCCATCCCCCGGTAGCACTCCTTCAAATGCACCTTCACTTTGGGCTTCCTCCCCCTCTTCCTCTTTCGTTCCCCACCAAATTTCATCAACCCCACATCCTCTCTGGCCACCATTCCGCCCCTAGGTTCGGGATTCGATACAATTTCCGCGGAAACCGAAGGTGGGGCTAGCTCAACTTGATCAAATTTTGGGTCTTCCCTGATCAATTGCTTCAGGTAATCTATAATCTTGCGGTTTTCTATGTTCTCCGGGTCGTCATCAGGAACCGGAGGGAGCTTCGGAGTGGGAAGAAGCCCAGCCACGCGGCGACGGTGGCCAGTGGGAGAATCAGAAGGAGATTGGGCTTTCCTGGGTCTAGAGTAGGTCTGGCGGCGGGTGCCAGCGCTCTCGTTGAAGAATGCACGGTCAACTTTCGGGTTAACAAGGTCATTGGTGGAGCGGAGGTCGAAGGCGGAGAGTGAGCAGAGCGAGAGGGCTTGGAGCTCAGACTGGGAGAGAGTGGTGGTATCTATGCGAGCAAGGGATTCCAATTTGAGGGCTTGCTGCGGCCCTGATGGTGGCGCGTTGGGGGCGACTGTGGCCATTCTCAACCTCCAGCGGCGGCGGCTATCGACCCTCGCAGACAAAAAGAGATGATAGGTTGAGTGTATTGCTAAACTTTTTAACCACGGCAATTTTAGGAAATAATAAATAATTGAATATTGACTACTTCAGTCATCCTCACTCTATCACCTGCTGTAAAAAATACTTTTCGAATTTTTTAACTCTTTAAAAATTAATTCCTGAAATTGTATATTAATATACTCTTTCCCTTTGTTTCTACCTTCCTTGCAGTTAAATACTTACATTAACACGATAATTTTGGACTTGTTATAAATAAAATTTACGCAAAAAAAAAAAAAATATAAAGACAATTAAAGAAAAATAACACATAGAGAAAAAGATATTCTTCTTATATCATTGCTTCATAAAACCTCTATTTATAGGCATACAATCATAAAGAATGATAACACAAAAGTTAAAAAGTATAAATAAGATTTAATGACTTTAAGAGTTGAGAAAATAAAAAGATACTCATAATAATAATAAATTTAATAATATTTATTATTTTGTTAGTTGAGAAACTAAATGGACATTCACAATAATAGATGATTTCATAACACTCCCCCTTGAATGTCTATTTTACAAAGAATATGCCTCATTAAAATCTTACTAGAGAAAAACCCAATAGAAAAAAAATCTTAATGAAAAAAAAAGAGTACATCATTTCTTGTATACTCTCCCTGTTCTCAGTATCATTGAATATCTCTAAGTCGATGCATCCTAATTTTATATACTAGTCTTTCAAATGTTAAAGTAGGTAAAACTTTGGTAAATAAATCTGTCAAATTACTACTTGAATGAATTTGTTGTATGTCACCACATATAAATAAATATCATGTTTAAGATCGAACCTTATGTGGATCAGATAAACATTCAGCATCTGCATAACTAATGAGTTATTGTCTAAATCTATTTGCATATAGCAATTCCATATCAATAGTACCTCAGAGATATCGAAAGACATATTTAATTCTATTCCAATGTTTTCACATTGGACAAGAGTTAAATCTAGCTAACAGACTGATAGTAAAAACTATATCAGGCATTGTATTATTGGTAAGATATATCAATGCACCAATTGTACTAAGATATGGTACTTCAGGACCAAGAACTTCTTTATTATCATATTGAGGTCAAAAAATATATTATTTCACATCAAGTGAACAAACAACCATTGTGATACTAAATGGATTTTCTTTGTCCATATAAAATTCTTTTAGGACTTTTCTGTATAAGTTGATTGATAAATAAAAATTTTATTTTTCAAATATTCAAATTATAAGTCAAGACAAAATTTTGTTTTACTAAGATCTTTCATTTCAAACTCCTTTTTCAAACACTCTACTGTCTTTATAATCTCTTTAGGAGTTTCAATAATATTTAAATCATCAACATACACGATAATAATAACAAATCCTAAATTTGCTTTCTTTATAAAAACACATGGACATATATGGTCATTCTTATAACCATAATTTAACAAATATTCACTGAGATGGTTATATCACATTCGTTCAGATTGTTTTAATTCATATAAAAATCTTTATAATTTAATTGAATAAACTTCTCAGAATTTTTGAATTATATGCTTTAGACATCTTAAATTCTTCTGAAATTTTTATATATATGTCACTATCAAGTAAGCCATATAAATAGGCTATAACAACATCCATAAGACGCATATCAAATTTTTCATGTACTGTCAGACTAATGAGATACCGAAATATAGTTGCATCTACCCCATGAGAATATGTGAAATTATAATCAATTCCAGGTCTTTGTGAAAAACCTTGTGCAACAAATCATGCTATGTACCTCACAGTTTCATTTTTCTCATTTCTTTTATGTACAAATACTCATTTATACCCAACAGGTATTACACATTCAGTGTTTGTATATATCCAAATACCTCACAGCTTTTTAAGTGAATTCAATTCTGCTTGAATTGCGTCTTTCCATTTTCGCCAATCACATCTACGTCGACACTCATTGACAGATGTAGATTTATAATCATCATTATCATTCAAAATATTAAGCGCTATTATTTACACAAAAATGTTGTCGACAACTATTTTTTTTCGATTTAATCGTTTCCCTGTAGATACATAATATATTGAGATCTCTTCATTTTCATCAATTTCAGCAATTTCATTAATTTCATCAGTTTCAGCAATTTTATCAATTTTAACAATTTTAAGTATTTGAACTTCTTCTGGAAGTACTTTGTTTGTTATGTCTCTAATCTCTTCAAGAGCAATTATTTTTTTCTTTTTATATGAATTTTTTATCTTTTAAACCGATTGGTCTATCACGCTTCTGACGTGCTTTAGATTTACTAGTTATTTCACTAACAAATTGTCTTTCGGGAACATCAATCTGTACATGAGTATTTACAGCTGGTATATGGGACTTTGTCACTCTTTTTAAGTCAGTAAATACATCTGACAGTTGATTTTCTATTCTATGTAAGTGAATTATCTTTTGAACTTCAAGTTTATATTGTTTTGTGTGAGGTTCAAAGCATTCCATGTAATTTCTTTGACCAGCTATTTTTCATTTTCTCCCCCTAATGTTGGGAAGACTAGTTCATCAAAATGACAATCGGTAAAATGTGCTGTAAATATATCTTCTATCATTGGCTCAAGATATTTTATAATAGAAGGAGAATCATATCCAACATATATTCTTAATCTCCTTTGAAGACCCATCTTAATGTATTGTGGTGGGGCTATTAAAATATATACCGCACACCCAAAAATTTTAATATGAAAAATATTTAACTCATGATCATAAGCCAATTATAAAAGAGAAATATTTATGATAATTTGTTTATTTGATGTGTACTAGTGCTGCTGCATATAAAAATTATATGTCCTCAAATAGAAACAAAGAACTTTGTTCGCATAAGCAAGGGTCTAACTCTTAATTGAAATTGCTTAATAAATGATTCAACTAACCCATTTTGTGTATGAACATGAGCTACATGATATTTTACATTTATGCTAATCGACATACAATAGTCATTGAAAGCTTGTGAAGGAAATTCACTAGCATTATCAAGGCGAATGGATTTAATTGTATAATCTGTAAATTATGCTCTTAATTGAATTATTTGAACAAGTAATCTTGCAAACACTAAATTACAAGTTGATAGCAAACACACATGAAACCATCTACTGGATGTGTCTATTAATACCATATCTAAATGGCTCACATTTAGGATGAATAGGTCCACATATATCACCATGTATACGTTACAAAAATGTTGGAGATTCAGTTTCAACTTTAGTTAGTAACAGCTAATAACCAATCTGCCTTGAGAATAAACAACACATGACAATTCCTTAGATTGAAAAATCTTTAGGTTTTTCAATAGGTGCTCATGTGAATTTTTAATAATTTTTCACATTATTATTGATCCAAGATGTCTCAACCGATCATGTCAAATAGTGATCAATAAACTTCTGATTTATTGTAGCATATAAGACTTAACTCAAGCAATTTGCAAATTGTGAACAGTGCATTAAAAGAATCATTTTTCAAATATGTAGATACAATATAAAATGGGTAGTACAAAATAGGACTATTTAGATGCAAGCGATAAATAACCATAACATAGGATTTAGCTAATTTAGAAAGAGATATAGTGAATGTCAATAAGAGTTTTACATTTCACAAATTATTTAGTAAAGTAGGCAATTAATTAGCCTTCTATATGATATCCCATATATCACGTACGATATAATTGTATACCCATAAAGAGAATTCAATTAACTAAAACATATAGATAGATATTAACTAGAGGTCATGCTCAATTTATAGTCTGTATTACAGAAGATTTTTCAACTATATTATAGAAAATTGTAGTTCAATTTTTAACAGGATATAAATTCTAAAAATAGAATACTCATAAATATATAATTCACAAAATTAAATTTTTAGTGGTTATAGTTCTCATTCAAACCAACCCATAAGAGAATTATTGGTCTTCTAAGAACCTTTTATTATACTTCTACAAAATTTCTCATTATCTTAGGTCGAATGAAAATATGATAAACCATGACGAATAAAAATCCATCTCTAGTATTTCTAAGAATAATTACATTAAAACAATTTTTAAGGCATTCATGCAGATAGAGGATTAAATAGAAACGTAATTAACAATCTTTATTAACATGAGGCGATCCAAAAGTAATAATTCTCATTTTTTTTATGTAGCACTATTAAGCATGAACAATTTACTAGTATCTACAAGTGTTTCAGCGCTGATTACACATTTAAGAACTATAATATATCCAAAAAACTATCTCAACATGGATAATGCAATTATGCTGAATTAATTGCAAGGACTAACCACAAGAAAAATTATCTTAGCATATATGGATATTCCCGTGAAATATTATGTTTCTTTTTAAATTTTTTTTGTGAATAAATTTTTTTATGAAACAGCTATATTGAATTATATGAATTATAATATAAATCTACTACACCAAATTTATTTTTCACATAAATAAATGCAATCTCAAATAAGAACAAAATCAAATACCTTTCAAAAATGCATAATAATGAAAATTCCCCTCAAACAAAATTATCCCACAAACTCAAATATATATTACCAACTTTATTTTTCTTCTAAATGAAGACATGGAAAAAATTTTTGAATCACTTTAAAATTGTAGTTTCAGCAACTTCAAATACTCTAATAGTATTAGGGCCACAATAAGATCTCTTCCTTGTGATTTGAAAACGAATAGTTAAGAGCAAAGTCGTGCTGATAACGTGTTATAAATAAAATTTACACAAAAAGAAAATATAATATAGAGGCAATTAGAGAGGAATAACACATAGAGAGAAAGATGTCCTTCTTATATCATTGCTTCATACAAACCTTTATTTATAGGCATACAATCATAAAGAAGAATAACTCAAAAGTTAAAGAGTATAAATAAGATTCAATAACTTTAAGAGTTGAAAAAATAAAAAGAACACTAATAATAATAATAATAGATTTAATAATATTCATTATTTTAAGAGTTAAAATCAAATGTGTATCCACAATAATAGATGATTTCATATTTGGACTAACATATTTTACTTAAACCTTCATTTTTTGAACTAAAACTAAAACGCTGCGTTTTGCGTCGTCCCTTCGTCTTTGAAGCGCCGAAAAATGCCGTTTAGATTGGCCTTGCTTCAAACAACAAAAGCCTCCATTTAGGTTGCCGGATAAGATATAAAAGCACTTGCAGCAGCTTTTACGTCGTCCCCCTCCCCTTTCCCTTCCTTGCAAGTGTATGCCCTAACTCAGCAAATCGCCGCAACGCTCTCCATCGCCCTTTCTTTGGTCACAAAGAAGCTTCCGAAACTTTACAGAGAAACCCAGAGGAAATTACGGTCCCTCCCAAATGGATTCTGTTCCCTTCCAATGCTGCAATTCGACCCCATGAGTTGAAGAGTGTCATGAACATGCTAAAAGATTTCCCTGAGGTTTCCGAGGACTCTCCGTTCCCATCCCCACATTCGTTTGAAGGATGCGAAGTATATATGTAAGAAATTGCTCTGAAATTGAAGGTAAGTTGTTAAGTTGGGATAATGCCACCTTCTCTGCTTGTTAATAGCGTAGACGATGAAGACAATGATGAAAAGTGGTTAGAGATCGATAAGTGGATGGATAAGCAAGAAAAAGGGTTAGCATTTTATGTTGCTTTTGGGTCTGAGAAAATGCCTAATGAGGAAGGAATTACAAAGTTTGCATTAGGATTAAAGCAATCTGGGTTACCTTTCTTTTGGGCGTGAAGGAGATCCCAAAGCTTGGCTATGTCCACTGTCCAGCTCAATCAAGCTACTTGATGGATTTGAAGAACGAACCCAAGTTCAAGGGATTGTGTGGAATAGTTGGGCACCTCAGCTTAGGATTTTGGCTCATGAAACCGGGGGATTCTTGATACACTCTGGTTGGGGCTCAATGATCGAGGGGCTTCATTATGGACGCCCTTTGATTACGTTTCCTAGTACTCAGCAAGCATGGAATGCTAGAGTTTTGGGGGAGAAGGAGGTGGGCAGAGAGGTAGCAAGAGACGGGGAAGATGGATCATTCACTGTGAAATCGTGGCCGAAACAGTGAAGCTGGTAATTGTAGAAAGAGAAGGAGATGTTTACAGGGAGGAAGTGAGAAAAATGAGTAAGGTATTTGCGGATAAAGATCGAAATGATCACTACTGGATGGCCTGCTCAATTTCCTGGAGCAAGGCCAATCAAAACAGCTTTCTTTGGCGCTACGAAAGACGGGGAAGCAGAAAGGGGGAAAAGCAAGGGGACGACACAAAACGCAGGTTTTCTTCTTCTTTTTTGTTTTTGTTTTTGTTTTTGATAAATTGTTGTGGAGGTTGACTGAAGTTAACGTACATAACTACTTAACGGTTTTCAACTCTAATTAATATTGACGTGATAAAATGATTAAATAATTTGTGGTTTGGAGATTTTAATTGTGTAATTTATTAGAGTTATTTAAGTGAATTATATATTATTATATTTTTATTTTAAGTAATTTTTTATTATTTTAAATAATTTTTTCCTCTAATGATATAATTTTAAAAAATTTATTAATTAAATTTTATAAATTATTTTATATTTTTATAGTTTATTTATACTTGTTTTAAATAAAATATAAATTTTAAATTAATAAATACATAAATAAAATGTTTAAAAATAATTTAAATAATATTTTTAATAATAATAATAATATATAATAATATATATTTTTTTTTATTTAAATGCGTTGCTCATACATAATAACAACATAAAAGCAATGATGTTTAAATTTTTTTAATATTTTTATTATCCCAATGTGCATGATCCATCATAACTAACTCACAGTCCACCATAAATAATTCATGGTCTACCATAAATAACTCACAACGGATTAAACATTAAATTATATAATAACATTAAAGATTAAAATATAAAATTTTAAAAATTGTCATTATTAGTTACAAATGATAATAGCAACTCTTTCTTTTTAAAACAACAAATTTCAATTTATTTTCTTTTAAACATACTTGAGAGATTTTTTTTTTTCATTTTTTTTTAAATAAATATAAAAGTTTTGAGTATTTTGATTTATCTTTATTGATAAATTAAAATGACATTTGTCGTTGGTCAGGGTATTACTGATTTTTTATTTAAATATCTTATGTTATTGTACAAATTTTAAGATTTGATTCAAAAATTAAATAAAAGTGATTACTTGAAAATTTTCAACAATTAAATATTTATCCTTTTTAAATAGATATGAAAGGTTTTAATGTTCTCTATATTTTATATTCTAATTAACTACTTGAAAATAATTTTTTTAATATTAAATAAAAAATGTTAAACTATATTATTTACGTAAAAAAAATAACTTTATGAAAAAAACTTTTATTTTACTTTTGTACAAAAAACTTTTTTTATTTAGTCAAGATGTAGTTTCTAGTTCTATATTTATTTTGGTGATTTTGTGGTTCGGTCTAGACACATGTCTGAATTGAGTACAGTTTGAATAAATAAAATACTTTTTTTATTTATTTAACTATGTCTTGTTGTAACAATGTCTAGGCATGTCAACATGTCTCTCTCATAATAAGTGTGTATATTTTAAAGATACTGATTATTGTAATTTTTTTATACTAAAATTTCTTTCTATAATTTCTTTCCAATAAAATTAATATATCACCCCATTATCAAAATTTATTTTGCAACCTCACCCTTGAATTATGTTTTCAACAAAACCAATAAGATCCTACGGTAAGGGAGACAAAGAGGTCAAACGCTGCATAGTTTCATCGTTTTTCTTTTTTCTTTTTTCGTTGACAAAAATGACGTATCTATAAATTTCTGGCAAAGTTTAAATATGCATCTATGATTGATCTATTCTATCAATTTTCTTATACCCTATCTAGAATTTCTCATTCAAGCAATATATCTTTGGCAAGCGGTGTTTGCCAATAATATTCATTGATTAGCTCTCTTTTTTTTTACAGATCAATAAATTATTATACTTAATAATTAAATATAAAATTTAAATTTTTTTTAGTAAGATACAATAAAAAAATACAATACAAATTAATTATATACTATTAAAAAAATAAAAATTTCATATCAAAAAATAATATACCTTTTAATTATTACTAATCAAATATTATAAAAGAATTACAATAATTTTAACTAAACTATAAGATGTTAGACAATTCATAAAAAAATAAATAAGTCATTTAAGAAAAGGTAATGCATATTTTAGTTTTTTAAAATATTTAAATTTCTATATTTAATTTTTTTAATTACAAAATATTATAATTTTTTTAAAAAAATTAATTAACATTGGATCTTCTCTAATAAAAAAAAAATTCACTTTCTTTTTCATAGTTAATGTCAAGTTTAATTTTTGTTGGGCCAAAAACAATAAGCAGCAGCCCTTCGGGCTAGTTGCCAACAACAATAGGTAGCAATCCCTCCCCCCCCCCCCTCCCCCTTCTCTCCCCGTAAATAAATCTTTTCGTATATTTTTTAAAATAAATTTGAAAATTTATAATCTTTGGATTTATGTTTTAAAATGAATCTAAGATTTTTTTGATATTTTAATTTATTTTTATTGATAAATTGAAACAATATTTATCTCTAATTGATTTGTTAATTTTTTTTAATTTTGATCTAAGTATCTTATAATGTTATTAAAATTTTTGAATTTGATTCAACAAACACATAAAAATAATTATCTTGCTGCAATATTGATAATAATATTTACAATATTTTATTTTGAAATTTAATGAATTAATAGAGTATTTATTCACCTTTTATATTTAATAAGAAAATTATAGATATTCATTTGTTATTAAATTTAAAAATTTTATAATTATTATAAGTGCCACTAAACTTTATTTTAGAATGAAAGTTTTTCATTTTATAGAAAAAAAATTCAGCCATTAACAATAATTATATGAAATTATTGGTTAATCCTTAAAATAATTTAGCATTTGCTAGGCAACCTTATCATTGTTACATTTCCTCCCATACTAATATAGCATGAAAATGACATCATATTCATTCAGACCAAATTAATTTCATTATTGCAAACTTGCCAAAGAGAAAGTTAATATATTGTCATATTATATGATATGAAAACATAATATAGCATGATATTTTTTATTTTATTTTTTGTTACAATCAAGAGGCAAGAACTCAAAAGAAAACAAAAGAAATTAAGAAACTCCTATGGAGTTGTTGCATCTATCATATTGTAAAAGCAGTAAAAACTTTAAAGTCATTGGAGAACTTAATCAAAGTATATGAATATCGTACTCATATTGAAATCTGTAATTAGCTCATTAGTCTGCACACTTATTTGAGAGATTTGGAAGAGAAGTAAATTTTTTTAAAATATCTTGAAACAATAGTTTAGAGGGGAGGAGAGAAAAAATGGAGTAAAATCTCTCTCCTCCCCTCATTTTTTTTCCTCAAAAAACGAGAGATTTTAGAAGAAAGAAAAAATAAATAAAAAATAAAAAATAAAAATAATTTCACCAAAATAACTTTATTTTATTTTGCTATATAATTGTCTAAAATTAAAAGAATATAATAGTTCTTTTTTTTTTCTTTTTTTCTTACAAATCAAACAAGGGAAAAATTATTTTCCCTTCCTTCCTCTTAAACTAAACTAAATAAAAAAAAATTATTTTCTTTCTTCTTCCTTCCCTTCTTCTCCGTTAAATCAAACACATTCTTATTCTCTTTTCTTGTAAGTATGTATGAAATCCAAAATAGTGTTTAGTTTAAGAGATTTGAATGGAAGTGAAAGAAAAATGAAGTGGTAAAATCATTTCCCTTCTTCCATTTTCTTTCCCTCCAAAAGTGGAGAGATTTGGAGCAAAGTAAAAATATAGAATGAAAAAAAGATAAAATTACCCTCACCAAGCCACATATTTGTCTAAAATTAAAAGAGTATAATAGTCATTTTTTTTACTCTTCTTATAAACTAAACTAAACAAAACAAAACAAAACAAAATTATTTTCTTTCTCTTCTTCTCTCCTCTTCTCTCTTCTCTTTCCTTTCATTAAAATTTCTCCCCTCCCATCCCTCCCATTAAATCAAACACACCCTAATAGTATATGTTATCTTAGTATTAAATACCGACACCTAACTCTTGGTTACATAGAGAGGTAGATGTTAGTCTTTTTTTCTTCTTCAACATAATTTAAATGCATGTGAGTTTTTCTTGAATAAACACCGTTAAAATATCTTCGCGAGATTTCTACGCTTGAATGGAGAAACCAATGAAGTTGGCAAAGCCTCTTGTGGTTTGTGTTTCTAAGATCTGGGGCATCCTTAAATTGAAGTGTTGCAGTTGTTGTTGTTGTTGCTGACTCATTGTGGGTGGAATTCTTCACTGGAGAGCATTTGTGAAGGTGTGCCTGTTGTTGAAATTTGGCATATAAAGTCCCACATCGGTGGGATCTTGAAAATGGGTAAGTAAGGAAGATTATAAATAGAGGCCTTCTCCCTTTGTTTAAATCACACAAAAAACTCAAGCCTTCTACCTCTTTTAAATGTTTAATTTTTCTTCTCTCTTTTGTCTTCTTTCAGTAATATATTTGTAGTGGTGTTTGGGGACGTAGGCATAATTGGCCAAACCTCGCCAAATTCTGATATTCTCTTTATTTTTTATTTTACTTCTTATTTATCATTTTCGGACATCGTTAAATTTACTATTGGTAGAAAAATAGTTCGAATTTTCATAACAATTGGTATCAGAGTTGTTGGTTGCGATTTCTCTTGAAATTTTAGTATGTTTTGTGGTTGCGGTTTTAACTAATCTTCCACATCAGAAAAAATTTTGAGATTTTTTTTTGTAAGTTAGTGTCAAAATTGTTAGTAATATATTGTCTAATTAAATGCATGTTTAGGAAAGTTCTGTCTAAGAAATCTAATTTTTAAGTGAGACCGTATGACCCCTTCAGTTTTTTTATAGAATTTTCCTGGTGCATTTTTTTCAAGCTAAATTATTACTGGTAATTTTTATACTTCAGAGCTAAAATGGCAGATGATAAAGAGCAGATTCAGAAAGCCACAGTTTCCACTACATCAACTTCGATAGCTTCTTCGTCGTCAATTTTGATGAGATTTGCTGTGCCAAATGCCAAATTTACGGTGAAGATTTTTGACGGTATGGGTCATTTTGGAATGTGGTAAGGTGAAGTTCTAAACGCTCTTTTCCAGTAAGGTCTAGACATTGCTATTGAAGAGGAGAAATCAGAAGAAATTGAAGAAAAAGAATAGAAGACCATCAATCGGTTGGTGTGTGGTACTATTCGATCATGCGTTTCCAAAAAGTAGAAATATTCATTCTCAAAAGAAATTTCTGTAAGTAAACTGTTGAAGGTACTGGAGGAGAAATTCCTAAAGAAGAGCGGTCACAATAAGCTCTTTATGAAGAAAAAATTGTTCCAATTTAGTTATCAATTGAGTACCACCATGAACGATTATATTACTACTTTTAACAAGACAGTAGCTGATTTGATGAACCTTGATGAAACTCTCAAAAATGAAAATCTGGCATTGATGTTATTGTTTTCACTTCCTAAAGAGTATGAATTTATAGAAGTTATGTTACTTCATGGGAAAGAGAGTTTCCCTCAGTGAAGTATGTAGTACTCTATATAGTTATGAATTGAAAAAAAAAAGACAGGGAAGAAAGTAAGCAAACAGAGGTGGTTGCAGAAGTACTGGTAGTTAAAGACAGACCACAAGGCCAGAAGAAAGGAAGAAGAGGGAAATCTTAGTCGAGAGGCAAATCGAGTAAAGATGAATGTGCTTTTTATAGATAAAATGGGTACTGGAAGAAATATTGCCCGAAATTGAAAAATAAGGGCAAAGTTGAAAAAGGAAAAACTGTTGCAGAATCATGTGCTGTTGAGTACAGTGATAAAGATTCAGATCTTTCACTAGTTGCTACAACCTTTATAAGACGATCTGACAAGTGGCTGTTTGACTCAGCATGCAACCAACATATTTGTCATATCTGGGAGTGGTTCTTTGAGTTTAAAGAAATAGACGGTGGAGTTGTTTATATGGGCAACGACACATTTTGTTAAACAACTAGAATTGGTTCAATTTACTTAAAAAACTATGATTGATCAACTAGAGTTTTGACAGAGATCAGGTATGTACCTGACATGAAGAAGAATCTCATCTCTTTAGGAGTCCTAGAATCTAAAGGATTAACTGTGACAATGCGAGATAGAGTTTTGAACATAGTCTCTGGAGCTCTGATGATGTTGAAAGGCACCTGAAAGAATAATTTATATTATTATGATGGTAATACAATTGTTGGGATAGTTACAATTACAACTCTAGATGATAAAAGGTTAGATGCAACTAAGTTGTGACACATGCGATTAGGACATGCAGGTAAAAAATCCTTGCAAATTCTGACGAAACAAGGATTATTGAAAAATACGAAAACCTGTAAGTTGAATTTCTGCGAGCATTGTGTGATGGGAAAGCAGAAAAAAGTAAAATTTGACACTGCAATCTATAATACCAAGGGTAGTCTAAATTATGTTTATTTTGATGTGTGGGGTCCTTTCAAGACAGTTTCTTTGGGAGAAAAACACTATTATGTTAGGTCTCGTTTGGTTGGTAGCAACGGAGGGAATGGGAATAGGAATTGAGAATGGAATGGAAATGAATGGATTCAAATAGAATGGAATGAAATATTGTGATTAAAATTGCATTTGGCAGGTCAATGGAATGGAATGGAATAAAAATTGTCAAAAAGACAAAAATACTCTTGAAAAATAAAATTATTATAGTAATATTATTTTAACTTAAAAAATTATTTTAAATATTATAAATAAAAAATAAAATAAATTATTATTAATATAAAATTTTGAATTAAATTTTTTTAAACAATATTAAATTTTTTAATTTAAATATATATATTTTTAATTATAAAAAATTTTATAAATAAATAAAATAATGAAGGGTATTTTAGTCTTTTTGTTTTCCTTTCCCTCGCACTGTTCACTTTCTACCTGTTTTCAAAGGTAATCCAGATTACCTTGGAGGAGGTAATCAGCATTTCATGGGACCCACAATTTTCATCACTTTCAGCTACCAAACCAAGGAATGGAATGCCCATTCCATTCCATTCAATTCCATTCCCATACCCTTATTTCTATCTATCAAACGGGACCTTACTTTTGTTGATGACTTCTCTCAAAGAGTGTGTGTGTACACTATGAAATCCAAAGATAAAGTGTTAGATTGTTTCTTTAAGTGAAAAAAGATGATTAAAACTCGGACTGACAAAAAGATCAAACGGCTTAGAACAGACAATGGAGGTGAATATCGAAGTGATCCGTTCGATAAAATTTGTCAAGATGAAAGTATCGTGAAACACTTTACAGTTCGAAATACACCACAACAGAACGGGGTGGCTGAACGCATGAACCGAACATTTTTGAAGAAAGTTCGGTGTGTGTTGTTCGATGCTAAGTTGGGCAAACAATTTTGAGCTAAGGCTGTGAGATATGCAAGCCATCTTGTTAATCGTTTACCATCAACTGCAATTAGTGGTAAAATACCTTTAGAGATTTGGTCTAAAAAATCTATTACTGATTATGATTCCTTACGTGTGTTTGATTCCGTTGCGTACTATCATGTGAAGGAATCGAAGTTGGATCCGAGAGCTAAGAAGGCGCTCTTTATGGGTATCACTGCTAGTGTTAAAGGATATCGCCTTTGGTGTCTTGAAATAAAGAAAATAATCTTTAACAGGGATGTCATCTTTGATGAATCTGCCATGTTGAAGAATGATGATATTCAACAGATCAATAGTGCTCCGCAGCAGGTGGAGTTTGAAAGAACAATTGACTCAATTATGTATAAAGATAGAGAAACTCCTATGGCAGAAGATAAGTCAAATGAAGAAAATGTTCCAACTCAATAACCTCCACAACAACAAGAACCAATTGCATTAAGGAAGCCACAACGAGTAAGATACAAACCTGCTCGATTTAGTGATATGGTGGCTTATGCATCTATAATAGTGAATGATGAAATTCCTACCACTTATCAAAAAATAGTTCAAAGTTCTGAAGATGAAGAGTGGAGGAATGCTATAAATGAAGAGATGCAGTCTCTTCATAAGAATCAGATATGGAAACTAGCAAGTCTATCGAAGGAAAAGAAGACTATTAAATGCAAATGGATATATGCAAAGAAAGAAGGATTTCCTGACAAGAAAATTATTCGCTACAAGGCGAGATTGATAGTTAAAGGCTATGCTCATATGGAGAGAATTGACTACAATGAAGTTTTTTCTCCAGTGGTGAAACATGCCTCCATCAGAATCTTATTGACCTTGGGTAGCTCAATTGGATTTGGAATTAGTTCAACTTGATGTAAAACTGCATTTTTACATAGAGACTTGGAGGAGAAAATCTATATGACTCAGCCGAAAGGGTTCAAGGTTGATGGAAAAGAAAATATGGTATGAAAACTTGAAAAATCATTGTACAGATTGAAACAACCTTTAAGATAGTGGTACAAGCGATTTGACAAGTTTATGTTGGGGCAAAAGTACACAAGAAGCAAATACGATCATTGTGTGTATTTACGCAAGCTACAAGATGGATCTTTTATCTATTTTCTTCTTTATGTTAATGATATATGGATAGTTTCAAGGAATTCAGGAGAAATTAACAAGTTGAAAACTCAACTGAAACAAGAATTTGAGATGAAAGATTTAGGGAAAGTTAAGAAGATTCTCGACATGGAGATAAACAGAGATAGATGATTAAGACAATTTCGTCTAACTCAGAAACAATATCTAAGAAAGATGCTGCAACGTTTTGACATGAATGACAAATCAAAACCTGTGAGTATTCCGCTTACTCCTTATATAAAACTTAGTGCTGATTTATCTCCGAAGAATGATGTTGAACGAGAATATATGGCAAAAGTTCCTTATACAAACACTGTTGGTAGCTTGATCTATGCTATGATATGTACGAGACTTGACATTTTACAAGCAGTTGGGGTTGTGAGCGTGTATATGCATAATCCTGGTAAAGGACATTGGTAAGCTGTCAAATGGATTCTATGGTATATTCGAAACAGCGTGGATGTTGATTTATTATTTGAGCAAATAAAAAGATTGGTCAATATGTAGTTGGATATTGTGATTATGACTATGCTGGTGATTTAGACAAATGAAGATCAACTACCGGTTATGTGTTTACATTTGTAAAAGCACCGATTAATTAGAAGTCTACTTTGCAATCAACAATTGTTTTGTCTACTACAGAGGCAGAGTATATAGCTGTTATAGAGATTGTTAAGGAGGCTATTTGGCTTCAAGGGTTGCTGAAAGACTTAGGAGTTGGTTAGAAGCACGTCAAGGTGCATTGTGACAGTCAGAGTGCTATTTATTTAACAAAGAACCAAGTTTATCACCCACGCATGAAGTATATAGATGTTCGATATCATTTCGTAAGGGAGATTTTAGAAGAAGGTGAAATACTACTTTAGAAGATGCAGATAGCTGAAAATCCTATAGATATGATGACCAAGGTAGTGACATTTATCAAATTTTAACATTGTATGAACTTGATTAATATTGTAAAGATTGCAGATGGGTAGCACCATAGGTACATTTGAAGACACTACTAGAGATAGTATTATTGTGAGAGAAGATTTTGTAAATTGGTTTGAGACTTTATTCGCCAAGATGGAAATTTGTTAAAATTTGACACCCACATTGGTGGGATCTTGAAAATGGGTAGGGAAGGAAGACTATAAATAGAGGTCTTTCCCCTTTGTTTAAATCACACCAAAAACTCAAGCTTTTTACCTCTTTTAAAAGTTTAGTTTTTCTTCTCTCTTTTATATTTTTTCAGTAATATATTTGTAGTGATGTCTGGAGACGTAGGCATAATTGGCCGAACCTCATCAAATTTTGGTGTTCTTTTTATTTGTTATTTTACTTCTTATTTATCATTATCGAACACTGTTAAATTTGTTATTGGTGAAAAAATAGTCCGAATTTTTACAACACCTGTAACTTGTTGGCCATTCTTTGGAGAGCAACAAACCAATTTGCCTCTATGCTTGCAGCAAGTGGGGGAATGGGATGGAGATTGAGAGTGATGTGAAGAGAGAGCAAGTTGAGGAGCTTGTGAGGAAATTGATGGAGGGAGAAAAAGGCAAGGAGATGAGGAAAAAGGCTTTGAAATAAGGACAAAGCTGAGATAGGTACTTCACAGCTTGCTGGATCTTCTTACACTAATTTTATTAGTTTAGTTCAGTAGTAAAAGAGGGCACTGGGCAACTTAAGCATATCCTAAAAGAGTAAAGGAAGATGGAGACATTTTTAATTAGTGTTTGTTGCATATAGTTCAGAGAGATTTGATTACACTAAAGTTGTCAGTTTTTACTATTGATTCATACTCATTTGTAGTTAAAACTCATATATAATTTCGATGAGTGAGTTTACATAAGAAAAATTTATAAAAAATATAAAATTTAAGTAGCATTTGGTGAATATTTTTAAACTAATTTTATTTGATGTATTGAGATTATCTCTTTTTATAGTAGAAAATCTTAAAAATCTTAATCTAAAGGAGTGTTTAGTTTAATAGAAAGGAGAGAAGGAAAAATATTTTTTTTTATTTGATTTAGTTTGAGAAGACAGGAGAAGAAAGAAAATAAATTCTTTTGTTTTGTTTGGTTTACAAGAGGAGAGAAGAAAAAATAAAATAAAATTTTTATTATATTCTTTTAATTTTGTTTTGACTAAAAATAAAATAATTTTGAAATCATTTTTTATTAAAATTTTTATTTCTAACAAGTTTATAACTTTTTCCTTCCACTTTTTTTATTAAAAATATTTGAAATCATTTTTTTATTACTCTTTTTTTTTAGATATTAAGATAATTAATTGATGGTAATTTTTTGTCACACTTTTCTTCCTCTCGAAATCCTTCATTTTTAAAAGAGAAGGAATATTGCATAATATTTGGTTTGAAGGATTTGGAGGGAAGGAGAGATAATTTTTTAAAATTACTCTATTTGATTGAATAATTTAGAAGAAAAAAAAATAAAGGTTCATTTTCTCTCCTTTCTCCAAGATTTTTTCTCTTTCAAAAGTGGAGAGATATAGAAAGGAGAGAAAGTGTGACAAAAAAAAAGACAAAATTACTATCAGTTAATTATCTTAGTGTTTAAATAAAAAAATAATTTTAATATTTTTTTAATAAAAAGTGAAAGAGACAAATAAGAGATCGGTTGAAAATAAAATTTTTAATAAAAAATAATTTTTAAAATAATTTTATTTTTAATTAAAATAATATAATAGTTATTTTACTTTATTTTTTTTTTATTTTTTTTCTTATTCTTGAAAATTAAATGAAAAAAGTATTTTTCCTATTCTCTCATTTTTTTTAAATTAAATCAAATAAAAAAATTATTTTATTTTTTCTTTATTTTTTTCTTTCTTTCTGTTAAACCAAATACTTCAAATTTTCTTTATTTTTAAATTATTCAATCAAATAAAATAATTAAAAAAAATTATCCTTTTTTTTTCACTTTCAAATCTCTCGAATCAAATACTGTGTAAGACGTCATATATAACAATTTATTAACAAAATAATTGCTATAAAATTATGTACCTCTGCACTCGAGAACAAGTTAAACTCTAATAATTGTTATCATGTTCCAGTTCCACCCAAGAGGATGACACGGTCTCCGGATAATCAGGCAAGGCATCATAACAATCAGAGCAGGGAGGCTCATCAAAGTGCCAGTTATTATGACAAAGTGGATCACAAGATTACTTTTTTGACTTTTTTTCTTTTAATCAATATGTATTTAACCTTCTTTTGTACTGACGGAGGCTACAAGTGGGTGTTATTAGATATAAAATTTTTATAATTATTGTAAGTATTGTCGAACTTTATTTTAAAATAAAGTTTTGTCATTTTTATATAAAATAAAAAGCCGGCCATCATTAATATTATATGAAATTATTAATTTAAATCCTTAAAATACGTTATCATTTGCGACAAAACAGTGCAGAGGCGGCCTTGTCGTCACTACATTTAAAATAAAATTTTGTCATTTTATATAAAATAAAAAGCCAGCCATCATCAATATTGTATGAAATTATTAATTTAAATATTTAAAATGCGTTAACATTTGTGACAAAACAGTACAGTGACAGCCTTGTATCTTTTTGAAAAAAATGAGATGATTAAGTGCAAGAAAATGATGTTTTGATAAAAAAAAAATTAAGGATAAATTGAAAAAAATAATTACACAAATAAAAATATAATTCAATTATTGATTTTTTATGAGACGTCCATATCATGAAGCAACCTTCCAGGTTCACTTTATTTGGGAAGATCTTATCTACATTTGAATGAAATGGAAAGCATTCATCTTTATCTTTTTTAAAATATAGATAATGATTCAAGTGGGACTGTTCTTTCTGAAAAAGTTGCTGAAACAAATATTTTCAAAATCCCAATCTACCTTTGGAGGGAGGAAAGAATGGGTTGCTAGCCAATTTGATCCCCGTCCGCAAGGTTTTTGTTTATAACGGGGAGGTGATCGGGATAGACGATGAAAAGGAAGGAATAGGAGCCATAGCTTTCCTCAAGAGAGATCTTTTAGACTTTCTTCTTTCTCCTCTATTTATTTACTTGAACTTTTATTGCAATCCAGTATAAGATGTTTTTTAGTTTCAGAATTAGTATGACTTAGTTTATTTTCTTAAGATTGTGACGTAGTCGGTCTACCCTTGAAAACACAATTTGAGTTTTATTGTTGTGCTATTTTTCTTTTCATAGTGTGTTTAATTTCTATTCTTAATATTTTCAATTTTTTAACTAATTATTAGTTGATCTATTGATTCATAACTAAATCCAGAGGTAATTTGTGACTTAAAGTTATAAAATTATACTCTATTAATTGAGAGAAACTTAAGAGATTTTGTACCACAATTAATTAATTTGACTTTATACTTAAAGAAAATTCAAAATACTTAACTAGTTTTCAAATAATTAAATTTACACTCCAGAGATTGAATAAATTAAAAAAAAATTTCAACAATTTAGAATATAAATTTTTTTTAAAAAAATTATTAATTGTGTAAAATTAGTTAGGTGAAATAAAAAATTTTAAAATCTTTTCATTAATTTAGAGTTCTTCAATTTTATTGTTTTATTTTATTTCTTCCCTTAAGATTTATTTTTGTTTTGACCTTTAATTTAATTTAGGTGAATTTTTTTTAAAATTTTAGTTTTTCTAAATATCAAATAATTTAGTAAATTTCAATAATTGATAAATCAATTACTCCTCCTGAATTCAACATTCTTTTCTCAAAAACTTTATTAGCAAATATTACATCAGTCTCGTTTAACACGCTTTTCTTGAAACCCTGACTTTGTTACGTATAGGACTAATGTTAGTCTTTTTTCTTCTTCAGCATAATTTAAATGCAAGTGGGGTTTTGTTGACTATTTTCAACCAAAGATGAATTAACAGAGAATAGATACCGTTAACATATCTTCCCTAGATTTCTTAGCTCTGAATGTCAAAACCAATGGACCTAGCAAAGCCTCATGTGGTTTGTGTTCCTCTTCCGGCACAGGGTCACATAAACCCTATGCTAACCCTAGCAAAGCTCCTTCATCTCAATGGCTTCCACATCACTTTTGTTCACACCCATTTCAACTTTGATCTCTTGGTGAAGTCTACAGGCTCAGACTCCCTCAAGGGTCTTCCCGGTTTCCAGTTCGAGGCGATCTCCGACGGGTTGCCTCCGGAAAACAAACGGGGAATATTGGATCTCCCGGCCTTGTGCCAATCAATGCCAATTGATGGGCTGCTTTCTTTTAGAGAGCTCATAGCAAAGCTTGGTGCTTCATCAGATGTGCCTCCTGTTTCCTGCATAGTTTCTGATGGTGTCATGGGCTTCACTTTGAAAGTTGCCCGAGAATTCAATATCCCTGAGTTTATGCTGTTTACTCCAAGTGGTTGTGGCATGCTGGGGTACCTTAACTTTGAAGAGCTTGAGAAAAGAGGATATTTTCCATTGAAAGGTAATTTCTTTCTTAAAGCTGAATTTTTTACCCATTGTGGCATGAAAATTTTAGAACATTATAACATGAATATGACTTAAATAATATAAAAATATTAATTATATATATATATATATATATGTTTACAGATGCACAAAATTAAAATACTCATATATTTTGGACTGAATCCAAGTGGATTCTTGAGCTATAGAAAGTAGTGTATATATTTCTCGGGGCGATAGACATTTTTATAAGGAACATGTATATAGGTGCAGATTTTCGGAGGAAATGAAAGTGAAATTAAACTTAAAATCATTCAAGGCATTCTCTTAATAGTTTAAATTTTGCAAAAACTTGTAATTTTTAATTGTAATATTTTTTTAAATTATTAATTTTTTATTTTATTTTATATCATTTAAATTAAATGTTCATTATAAATATTTAAAATTATCAAAATATATTTTTGACAAAAAGATGACAACATAGACTATTAAGCAAATGAAAAGACATAATGTCAGGTATCAATGTCTCTGTAATAAAGTGGTCACAAATTTATTCTTTGCCACTCCTATTGTTTTTTTTTTTTAAAATTAAATTTCAAAATAAGGTACGCGAGTCTAAATACAATCATTTATGTGTCATACAGACGAAAAGAATCTAAGTGATGGTTATTTTGACGCTGACGTTGATTGGATACCAGCAATGAGAGGAATTAAACTAAGAGATCTTCCCACTTTCTTTAGGACAACCAATCCTTCAGATATAATGTTCAATTACAACAAAAACTCAGTGAGCAATGCTACGAAGGCCAAAGGTATCATCCTCAACACCTTTGAAGATTTAGAAGCAGAGGTTCTAGAATCCATCAGAGTCAAATACCCTCAGCTTTACCCCGTTGGCCCATTACCAATGCTTCTTAAACAATTTTCAGATTCAAATAATCATCAATCTGAGTCCATTGATTTGCATCTGTGGAGGGCAGATAATGAGTGCTTAAAATGGCTGGATAAAAGAGGCCCAAAATCTGTAATTTATGTGAATTTTGGGAGCTTTGTGGTTATGACTCCCAAACAATTGTGTGAGTTTGCTCGGGGATTGGCTAATAGCAAGTGCCAATTCTTGTGGGTCATTAGGCCTAACCTTGTGGATGGTGGGGAAGAGGTGATATCAGAAGAGTTCATAAAGGAGACTGGGGATAGAGGGTTGTTTCTGGGGTGGTGCCCACAAGAGAAAGTTCTGGGGCACTCTTCAATTGTGGGGTTTCTGACTCATTGTGGGTGGAATTCCACATTGGAGAGCATTTGTGAGGGGGTGCCTATGATGTGTTGGCCATTCTTTGCTGAGCAACAAACCAATTGCTTCTATGCCTGCAGCAAGTGGGGAATTGGGATGGAGATTGAAAGTGATGTGAAGAGAGAGCAGGTTGAGGAGCTTGTGAGGAAACTAATGGAGGGAGAGATCGGGAAGGATATGAGGGAGAAGGCTTTGGAATGGAAAGACAAAGCTGAGACAGCTACTTCATCTGGTGGATCTTCTTACACTAATTTCATTAGTTTAGTTCAGCAGCTCAAAAAGGGCACTAGGCCACTTAGGCATACCTCAAAAGAGTGAGGAAGATGGAGACGTTAAAGTTGTCTTTTTTCATTATTGATTAATACTCATTTGTGCTTGTCCAAAAAAAAAAAATAATACTCATTTGTAATCAGAATCTATAAGTAACGCCATAGATTGACTTTATATAAGAAAAATCTAAAAAAAAGAAGGTGAAATTAGCATTTGTTGTCTCTTCAATTTCGTGGGTCAAATTTTTGGTTTTAGTTTTTATAAAAAAAAATTTATACTTTGGATTTAAACCCTTTAAATTTCATAATAATCAAATTTGTACATCGTTCTTAATATTAACTCTACTTTCCGTTTCCATTTTAAGAAATAAAACACGTGGTGAGGACGAATTGGACCCTCTCACTCAGAATCAGGAAATATGATTGAAAAAAGTTTGATTGTGTTTAAAAAAAATATTTTTGAACTAATTTCCTTTAATATATTGAAACTATATTATCCCACAAATGTTTTCCTATAGAATCGCTTGATATTTAAAAAAAAAAAATTCAACTTTTTGAATTCAAATTTGTTTATTATTTGTGTTGCAAGGTAATATTTTTTTTTTAAATAGTGAGTATTTTCAAAAATAACAGTAGACATTTTTATAATTTTAAAAGAGATTATATCATAAATATTAAAAAAATATAATTATTGAAGATCAAATTTAAAAAATTAATATTTATAACTATTTATATCAATTTAATTAAAAAATAAAGATGAATAAATTTTTATCTTCACAAATTTTTTTTCTAAATATTAAAAGCCTACAAATAAAAGCAGATTTTTAAAAAAACTACAACCACTTTGAAAAATAAAACGCACACTTCCGTGAATCAATGTCATGCAAAAGTTTCTTTCCAGCGGCAAAGTTAAAGGAAGATAAAGGACAATTATTAAGTAGGGAAGCTTTTGCGGCAATATTGGGATCATAGACACGTTTGGAAGTACAAAGTTTTAACTAAAAATCCACCAAGTTTGCAGCATCTGGTTCTAGCTGCTTTATTCCAAGGGAATTCACAGCATAATCACATTTGACTTGAAAACGAATAAGATGAACTTTCATATATAAGACATTTTATAATTAACTCTTAAATTGAACAGAAGGTTGTGTTTTCTCTCTTACACTTCTTTCAAATTTCTCCTCACTCATTTTGAAAGAGAGAAACTTCCCTTCTTTTCTCTCCAAATTGAGGTTATAGTAAATAGATCATCTTAATTTTTTCCCTCACTGTCTCTGCCCAGGAACCACCTGCAACTTTGGATTTAAGGTAAGCATTCTTCGCCTCTCCAAATCTTGGACTTGTGGGACTGGGGTTCGATTCTTTATCTATAATTTCTCTTTATAAGTCCACAATTTAGAACAAGAGGGAGAAAGAGGGAGAGTTGGAGAAAAGGAATTGCAGAGAAAGAGAGTTAGGGAAAGCAGGACAAGAAGAGAGAGAGAGCTGTGTAGGTCAGCATACATAATTAATACCACGTAGAATTCACGTAGTGGATTTAATGGAGCTAGAAAAAGGGCGACATTGAATTTATTTTGAAATATTAGAGATAAAATCACAATAAAAAAAATTTTATGGATTGAGTTTAAACTTTAGGGACAAAATTGTATTTTAATTAGCTTAAAAGTAAAATATCAGAAAAAAATATTAATACTTTTCAAAAGAACAAATTTATGTATTTTTATATTGTTAAGCATTATTTTTTTTTATCAATATTAACTTTAAATAGTTATTTAATATATAATAAATTATTCTTAAATATGTCTTAAATAAGATAACAATATTATAACTTGAAAATCTTTGTCTATATGCTTGCTCTATTCAAAAGTAAGAATGTATAATCACTTTGCTAACCTTAGTAAAAATATATAATACGAATTATTTATTTATTTATAAATTGATTATTTATTGTAAGATCATCATAATACCACAAATTTATATGTAGAAATATAGCAATCTATTTCTCGTAGATGAGGGTTGAGAAAGAATGGCATAATGAGATAATGGAGCTGATTACTTGACAAAATCATATTTTATTTGAAAACGAATTAGATGCCCTTTGGTGAGACATTTTTTAATTAATTCTTAAATTGGAAACAAATGTACTTTCTTTCTGATATATGATGCTGTTTTCAAATTTCTCCTCTCTCATGAGAGAGAGTTTCCCTTCTTTTCTATCTAAATTGAAGTCATAAGAGAATATATATTCTTAATTTGTTGCCTGCTCAGGAGGAACCTGCAACTTAGGGTTTAAGGTAAGCATTCTTCGCTTTTTCCAAACCTTGGATTTGGACCAACTTGCAATTTCTGATTATATGTTCACAATGTAAAGGCTAATCCTGAACCTTGGAAAGCTTTCGATTTGGCTAGCCGTTGAGTCGCTTTTCTCCTTGCTATTCCATTTTACATGTTTGGTTTCTTGAAAAAAAAAAAAGAAACGCCGTAAACTGATTTTTTTTTTTTTTTTTTTTTTTTACAAATAGGATATGTTGACCGCATCTATTAACTCACATTTACCAGTTGTACAAGCTTACAGGTTCAAATCTCGAAAATATAACTGAGAGGTATTGTCGGCAGATGAAAAACTGGTCACATTTGTATGTTTAATGAGCCAATTGGGTGACAGAGCCATCTCTAGACTGAAAATTCGAGTTCGAATTGGACAAATAAACCAAAAAAATGTTGCTTAGTGTTGTTCAAATCTTAAAAGCTAAAATTACCTCTTGCTGGCCCTATTTTTCCCAGCGGATCCGAAAGCAAAATTTACCGGCAAAGGTTGCAACAAACAGTTTACAGTGTCCCCAAACACAGCCACTGCACGCTGTCCTGTGTGCCGATCTGTTAGTACCCTAAATTCATCAGATGATCCGAAAGTATTCAGCCGCTCTAGTTTTAAACAAGGAGTTGGTGGGATCAGACGCCGTTGGACAGAACCAGAAGATAATCAAATGGCCAGAGAACACAGAGGAATTGGCATCCAATATTGCGTCTTCTATATTTTGTGCTAGCCAAGGATCACAAGAGAACATAAAGGGTCTTATAAATAATACTGGGCACAATACAGGAGATGCTAGTGGATCTATTTTCATCAATAATGTTAACATACACATATTTGGTTCAGAATATGTACAACCTGCTGTCAGAAATTCAGAACTTGATCAGCAAGACAATGTTCAAAGACATGGTTCAGGATATATACGACCTGCTGCCAGAAATTTAAAACTTGATCAACAAGGCAGTGTTCAAAAACCTGGTTCAGAAGATGTACAACCTAGTTTCAGAAATTTCAAACATGATTTGCAAGGCAGGGTTAACGAAAATAGCTCTCAGAAGCCAGCGGGGGAAGCAAAAATCACCTGCAGAGGTTGCAGAAGAGAGTTTCTAGTGCCCTCAAGTAGAACTGCATTTCGGTGCACTGAGTGCCAAGTTATTAATACTTCAATTTCAGGATATGGGCAATCCAATAAAGAGAGTGGAATTCATATGATAAAACCTACTGCCAGAAATTTAAAGTTTGATCAGCAAGGCACTGTTAACAAAAATGCTTATTTTCAGAATTCCAGATCATCTCCTTCGACCGCTTCTTCCTTGATCTTGCCCAGAAGATGCAACAAGCGTGCAGTTCTCTGTGGAGTTACTTACAAGACAAAGAAGTTCAAGCTCAAGGGAACCATTAATGATGTTATGAACATGAAAGATCTGCTGCTTAAGATTTTTGACTTTCCAAATGAATGCATACGTGTCCTCACAGGTATCTTCCAGAACCCTTTTGTCTGATTATTCTAATTTGTATGTGAAATCACTTTCTATTCATCATATGTTGTCTTTGCAGTTTGTTTGCTTACATAATCAGATAAAATTTGAAAGCTGCTGATACAGTAATTTGGTGTTCCACAAGAACTAGAATGTAATGAAAATGAAACATTTTTGCCACTGAGAATTGCAGGTTCTCCGTATGATAGAATGCTTTGTCTTCTCCCTTACTGATATCACACGTCTTCCCCATTACATGTTCATCTTTCTCACTATGCTCATTATTTTGCACACAAAGATATATTGATACTAAAAGATACGGGTTAATCTCATTCCAAAATGATACGAAAATGCAGAACAAGCAGAGAATGCTGATTTAATTCTAACTAAAAAAAACATGCTGGATTCCTTGAAGTGGCTCGTGGAGGACTGTCAGCCAGGAGATTCGCTGGTCTTTTACTTTTCAGGACACGGTTTGAAGCAAGTAGATGCCAGAGCTGATGAGACTCATGGGTATGATGAAAGCATTTGTCCGGTTGATTTAATGCGAGAAAGCATAATTCTTGACAATGACTTAAAGTCCACCATTGTGTGGCCTCTCAAGGAGGGTGTCACACTTCATGCTATTCTTGATGCTTGTCATAGTGGAACAGTTCTTGATCTAACAAACGTCTATGACCCGGAAAAGTGAGTACACAATGGAAATTAATTGGTTAAAATTAGTCTATTTCTTGAAAATCAAGTAATTAGTCTCTTGTTTGAGGCATTGCAGTTGCAAATGGATAGATAACAAGGCCCCTGCTAAACAACCTCTTAGAAAGCATACAAGTGGTGGACTAGCAATATGCCTCAGTGCTTGTAAAGATGATCAGATGGCAGCCAATACCACGGTAAGAACATTTGCTATTGATCGAGAAGTTACTGTTTCACCACTTGGGTTGTGATTTGTGAAAAAATCTATGCAGGCTTTCTCTGGGAAGGGAATGAATGGTGTAATGACTTACCTTTTCACAAAAATTATCAGACAAAACCCTGATATAACATATGAGGGTCTACTAGAAAAAATGGATGTGGAAATTCAACGGGTTATAAAAGATAGTTATCGCCCCGCTTTCTTGCAACATATCTTCCGTTCCAAAATTGCACAGGTTGGCATCCGTCCTCGATTTATGCTATGACTTTTTAAATGTCAATACTAAGATGTTTATCAAGAAATTTCACGGATACTTCACTAGCTGCTATATCTTTTATAGTTGACATACATTATTATACTAGTTGTGCCTGTCAATCTTGGTAGATTTTAAGATATCTGACATAATCTTCATAAAATTCTAAGTTGGTTTGAATAGAATTCAGCCAAAGATCTTGTCTAGTGGAACCATGAGGGAAATAGTGAAGAAAGTGACCTATCTAGATTATCTGAATCAATATTTTCTTTTTCAATTTATGTATCACAGAAATTTATTTTATCATATTTGAGAGAAGTTATATGTTTCCTCTTTGAAACTAAGTAAAAAATTTATATCATATTCTCTTTTTTTTTTCTTCTGGACTTTGATTCTTTTATTTCAACAATTAATTTGTATTTTTTTGGTCTTATTGAAATTAGATTTATATGGAGTATTGCAGGATCTTATTCTATCATCATCTGAAACGTTTGATGTTTCGAAGACAATATTCAAATTATGAACATACAAGGTAGAAAAGGCAACCCAGCTATGATACTAGATTACAAGAACATATTCAAAATAGTATTGCAATTTCATTGTGATTGCCTCTAATAGCATTGAGATTTCTTACATTGAACAATAAGCAATTTCTGTCAAAGGTTAGAAAATAAGAATTAGATATAGTATGTGTTTGTTTGATTATTAAAAACTATATAGAATTGTAATAAACTAATAATTGTTATATTTTTGTTAGTTTATATAGTATTGCCTCAATTTTCGTTAACTTAGAAATTCCCAACCCCCTTACAAAAGAGGCACTCTTAAAAGTACATAAAGATGATGTTATTTATTTCCAAATGAAACCAAGACCAAGTCTATACCATTAAACTTAGATATTTACCATGAATTTGTTTTTTTTTTTGCCTTCAAATTCTCAACTCAGATAATAAAAAATAATGACATTTCTTCAAAAAAAAAATCCCAATTTTAAATTTTAATTATAGCAATACAATAGACTCAAAAAACTCTTTAAAAAGGGACCCTATGCTACGAAAATAAAAAGAGAGGAGTTCAGGCTCTCTCTAAACGGCGGCTTCAACTCCATCTTCTTCTTCTTCTTCTTCTTCTTCTTCTTTTTCTTCTTCTATGTTTTATTTTATATTCTAATTTATTTTTTAGGGTTACGATGTAATCTAATTATGAACTTTTGTATTTTCTATTCAATTTAATCAATAAATTATTTTTCTTAATTGAGTTTCTATACTGTGTATAATGCTTCTAATTGCCTTGTCACCAATTAGATTATCTATTAATCATAATGAGACTGAGAATAGATTTATGTGTCTAGAGCAGTATGTAGGAACCATAGATTGCATGTAAGATAGAGATATACTTACACGGTTTGCGTAGTCTTAATTGAAAACCATAAATTCTAATGAATCTTCGTTTGTTATAATTCACATGTAGATATAGGAGGTTAGTATTCGAAAGGTGTTTCTGTTAAACCTCAAGAAAGGCTAATGGATAATTTAGTGTATATTGACTGATAATTAAGATTATAATTTTTATATTAAAGAGATAGATAAAGGCAAAGGAGATTAATTATAGTGAAATCGGAATCCCTATAATCTCAATCAATTTTGAGTTACTCTTACTTTTAAATTGTGTAGTTTTATTTTATTTTATTATTAATCAATTTAATATTTGAATTATTCAATTGGGATAAAGATTAAATTAGTGCAATAATTAATAACATCAATTCTCGTAAGATCGACACTCTATACTCGCTTATAAAAATTTTATTTTTATTATTTGACAACGACAATATACGTTTACACTTAAATGAATATATAATTCATGCGTATCAATAAGCTCATTTGATATTTTATAAGTTTTTCAACTATCTAAAAGTAGAGTGAGTATTTTCAATTTAATTTAAAAATAAAGATGAATAAATTTTTATCTTCACAAAAAAAATTATTTTCTAAATATTAAAAACCTACAAATAAAAGCAGATTTAAAATAAAAACTAATAATTAAAACCATTTTGAAAAGTAAAACGCACAATTCCGTGAATCAATGTCATGCAAAAGTTTCTTTCCCCCAGCAATGTTAAAGGAAGATAAAGAACAATTATTAAGTAAGGAAGCTTTTGCGGCAATATTGGGATCATAGACACGTTTGAAAGTACAAAGTTTTTACTAAAAATCACTAAGTTTGCAGCATCTGGTTCTAGCTGCTTTATTCCAAGGGAATTCACAACATAATCATATTGGACTGGAAAACGAATAAGATGCACTTTCATATATAAGACATTTTATAATTAACTCTTAAATTGAACAGAAGGTTGTGTTTTCTCTCTTACACTTCATTCAAATTTCTCCTCACTCATTTTGAAAGAGAGAAACTTCCCTTCTTTTCTCTCTAAATTGAGGTTATAGTAAATAGATCATCTTAATTTTTTCCCTCACTGTCTCTGCCTAGGAACCACTGCAACTTTGGAATTAAGGTAAGCATTCTTCGCCTCTCTAAATCTTGGACATTACTGGATTTCGATTTTTTATCTATTACTTCTCTTTATAAGTCCACAATTTGGAAGAAGAGGGAGTTGGAGAAAAGGAATTGCAGAGAGAGAGTACAAGAAGAGAGAGAGAGAGAGAGAGAGAGAGAAATGAAACCATTCAGTTTAGGGTTATTTGAGTAGGTCAGCATACATAATTAATACCACGTAAAATTCACGTAGTGGATTTAATGGAGTTAGAAAAAGGGTGACATTGAATTTATTTTGAAATATTAGAGACAAAATCACAATAAAATAAAATTTTATGGATTGAGTGTAAACTTTAGGGACAAAAATGTATTTTAATTAGCTTAAAAGTAAAATGTCAGAAAAAATATTAATATTTTTTAAAAGAACAAATTTACGTAATTTTATATTGTTAAGCATTATTTTTACCAATATTAACTTTAAATAGTTATTTAATATATAATAAATTATTCTTAAATATGTCTTAAATACAATAAAAACAACTCATAAATATTATAACTTGAAAATCTTTATCTATATGCTTGCTCTATTCAAAATTAAGAAAGCGTAATCACTTTGCTAACCTTAGTAAAAATATATAATATGAATTAGTTATTTATTTATAAATTGATTATTTATTGTAAGATCATCATAATACCACAAATTAATTTATATGTAGAAATATAGCAATCTATTTCTCTAGATGAGGGTTTTGAAAGAATGGCATAACGAGATAATGGAGCCGATTACTTGATTTGAATTTTTGGAGTAAAAGGATAAAAAGGGAATTCACAAAAAAGTCACATTTTATTTGAAAACAAATAAGATGCCCTTCGTTGAGACACTTTTTAATTAATTCTTAAATTGGAAAAAAATGTGTTTTCTTTCTGACATATGATGCTGTTTTCAAATTTCTCCTCTCTCGTGAGAGAAAGTTTCCTTTCTTTTCTATCTAAATTGAAGTGAATAGATATTCTTAATTTGTTGCCTGCTCAGGAGGAACCTGCGACTTAGGGTTTATTTATTTTTTTGGACTGGGCAACTTAGGGTTAAAGAGGTGTTTGATATGTGGTAAAAAAATTTATTTTTAAGAATCATGTTTTTTGAGAATGATAATTACTGAGAATGTATAAAATGCGTTTGGTTATAATAGAATTTTCTCGAAAATTGTAGTATTTTTTTTAAAATGTCTTTACTTATATTAAGGTGAGAGAAAGATAGTGAGTGTAGAGATGACAGAGAAAGTGATAAGAAAGAGAGAAAGATTATGAGAAATAAAGTAAGAGAGAGACTGATGAGAGAGAAAATATGAGAGAAATAGATGAGAAAGAGAGAGGATGAGAGAGATGAGTAAAAGAGATATGAAAGAGAAAGTGACAAAATAGAAGATATTATTGTCTTTTTATATTTTAAAAAAATTTCATAACATGAAAAATTTGGATTTCCACCCTTTACATGAGAAATTTTTAGTGAAAATTTTACTAAAAAATCCTTTCTATATTTTTTGTAAATTCTGTTTTAAAATTTAAAAATCAAATATAAAAATTTAACTTTCCTAAATTCAATTTCTCAAAAATTTAAAAAAATTCCTCCTATCAAATACTCTCTTAAAAGGTAAGCATTCTTCGCTTTTTCCAAACCTTGGATTTGGACCAACTTGCAATTTCTGATTATAAGTTCACAATGTAAAAAAAAAAAACAAAAATTATGCCTTAAACTGATTTTTTATTTTTTTTATTTTTACAAATACAATGTGTTGACCGCATCTATTAACTCACATTTTACCAGTTGTACAAGCTTACAGGTTCAAATCTCGAAAATATAACTGAGAGGTATTGTCGGCAGAAGAAAAAATGGTCACATTTGTATGTTTAATGAGCCAATTGGGTGACGGAGTTGTCTCTATACAGAAAATTCGAGTTCGAATTGAACAAATAAACCAAAAAAATGTTGCTTAGTGTTGTTCAAATCTTAAAAGCTAAAATTACCTCTTGATGGCCCTATTTTTCCCAGCGGAGCCGAAGGCAAAATTTACCTGCAAAGGTTGCAACAAACAGTTTATAGAGTCCCCAAACACAGCCACAGCACGCTGCCCTGTGTGCCGATCTGTTAGTACCCTAAATTCATCAGATGATCCGAAAGGATTCAGCTGCTCAAGTTATAAACAAGGAGTTGGTGGGATCAGACACCGTTGGACAGAACCAGAAGATCATCAAATGGTCAGAGAACAGAGAGGAATTGGCATCCAGTATTGCGTCTTCTATATTTTGTGCTAGCCCCGGATCACAGGAGAACATAAAGGGTCTTATAAATAATACTGGGCACAATACAGGAGATGCTAATGGATCTATTTTCATGTTCATCAATAATTTTAACATACAAAAATTTGGTTCAGAATATGTACAACCTGCTGTCAGAAATTCAAAACTTGATCAGAAAGACAATGTTCAAAGACATGGTTCAGGATATAGCTCTCAGAAGCCAGCGGGGGAAGCAAAAGTCACCTGCAGAGGTTGCAGAAGAGAGTTTCTAGTGCCCTCAAACACAACTACACACCGATGCCCTACGTGCCAAGACAATGTTCAAAGACATGGTTCAGGATATAGCTCTCAGAAGCCAGCGGGGGAAGCAAAAGTCACCTGCAGAGGTTGCAGAAGAGAGTTTCTAGTGCCCTCAAACACAACTACACACCGATGCCCTACGTGCCAAGACAATGTTCAAAGACATGGTTCAGGATATAGCTCTCAGAAGACAGCTCTAATATCCCCTAATTTTTATTTTTTTTAAATAATAATATTTTATTATAAAAAATATATATTTTTATTGTAAATGATTATATTTTGCTAAAAGAAAGTATATTTTTAATTAAAATAATTATTTTTTTGCTCAAAATAATTATATTGGCTTTTAATAAATTTTTGTTATATTTTTAGAAATATTCTTTATTTTATTATGCATAAAGATATTTATTTTGTAATTTGTTTTATTAAGATTTTTATTAATAAAAATCATTATTTAAGAGTTTAACTGAAGATTTATGAGAATATAAATTTTTAGAAATTTTTGAAATATTTTAAGATAAAAAACTGAATTTATATGAATTTATATAAAAGAAATTCTATTATTTAATTATTACATAATAATAAAAATATTAAAAAAAACAGAAGGGGAATGGATGGCAGAAGTGCAGCGCGTTTATTTTCAAAAAAATTTCTTCTTTCTCTCTCTAAAATTGTTTTAAAACTTCTCTCTAAGATTTTTCCAATTCTAGACGTCCAATTGAGATACTGGAAGTACCGTTGGACTCATGGCGGCGAGAGCTTCAAAACCCACCGATCATTTTCGCCAGAGGTTTGCCGAAATTTCATAAATAGTAACTTAAAGGTAAATTTTCTAAAATACTGGAATTTTGATGGTTTTTGAAGATTTCAACTTAGGGCTTTTGTTAAGGATGTAGAATATTAATTGTAGGATAAAATTTACGGTCAAATAGCTACGATTGATATAACTCATTTAGATGTTACAAATTCTTTTACTGTGATCATGATAGAAAAATTGATCATTTAATTGGTGATGGTAGTGTTCAAAAATAAGTTCCTTGTATAATTTTTATGACATTAAACTTTAGGATTTTCCTTTTTCAGTACAATTCATTTTTTAAAGTTGTTATTTTATTTTATGTACTATTTCCTTATATTGACTATTCTTATTTTATTTTTCAATCAACAATGAATGTTTCCTCTATTGATACCAACATCACTAATGAAGAGATATGTCTCGTTGATAGTGGCATAACTCACACAATTCTCAAAGATAAAAAGTATTTTTCCCAATTAGTAATGCAAGGAGCTAATGTTAGTACTATATCTGGTAGTACAAAGTTAATTGAAGGCTTTGGAAGAGCTAGTATAATGTTACTTGGAGGAACAAAACTACATATTGACAGAGTTTTATACTCCTCCAAATCCCTTAGAAACTTACTAAGTTTTAAGGATATCCATCGAAATGGATACCACATTAAGACAACAAATGAAGGAAATATTGAATATCTTCATATTACAAGTACAATCTTAGGTAACAAATGCATATTGAAAAATTTACCTACATTTTCTTCTAGATTGTACTATACATATATAAATACAATTGAAATATATGCTATTGCAAACCAGAAGTTTGCAAATCATAATAACTTTTTTATTTGGCATAACCGGTTAGGCCATCCCGGATCAATTATGATGCGAAAAATAATTAAACATTCAAGTGGACATTCATTAAAGAGCTACCAGATTCTTCAATCGAATAATTTCTCATGTTCTGCTTTCTCCCATGGGAAATTGATTATTCGACCATCACCAGTCAAAGTTATGGGTGAATCCCTCACATTTTTAGAAAGAATACAAGGCAATATTTGTGGGCCAATACACCCACCCTGTAGACCATTTAGGTATTTTATGGTTTTAATTGATGCATCAACTAAATGGTCACATGTGTGCTTGTTATCATTTCGCAATCTGGCGTTTGCGAGATTACTTGCGCAATTGATTAGATTATGAGCACATTTTTTTGATTTTTGAATTAAGAAAATACGCCTTGATAATGCTGGTGAATTTACTTTTCAAACATTCAATGAGTATTGTATGTCTATTGGGATTGATGTTGAACATCCTGTAGCACATGTTCATACACAAAATGGTCTTGCAGAATCATTTATTAAACGTCTGAAGTTAATTGTAAGACCATTACTTATGAAGTCAAAACTCCCAATATCTACTTGGGGACATGTAATCTTACATGCTGCATCATTAATTCGCATAAGGCCAATAAATTATTATGAACGCTCTCCATTACAAATGGTTTTTGGTCAGGAATCAAATATTTCCCATTTAAGAATTTTTGGATGTGCGGTATATGTCCCTATTGCCCCACCACAACGCACTAAGATGGGTCCTCAAAGAAGGTTGGAAATATATGTTGGATATGAATCTCCTTCTATAATAAAGTATCTTGAACCATTAACAGGAGATCTATTTACAGTTCGGTTTGCTTATTGTCATTTTGATGAATCAGTTTTCTCAACATTAGGGAGAGAAAATAAGTAGCTAAAAAGAGAAATTAGTTGGCATGAATTATCACTAACTCATCTTGATCCTCGTACAAAACAATGTGAACTCAAAGTTCAAAAGATAATTTATTTGCAAAATTTAGCCAACCAATTGCCAGACGCATTTACTGACTCAAAAAGAATTACTAAATCACATATACTAGCTGCTAATATTCCAGTTAAAATTAATGTCCCTGTCGAACAATCCATCATTACAAATAAGCTTCAGACCCGCATGAAGTATGGTAGGCCCGTTGGTTCGAAAGATAAAAATTCTCGAAAAAGAAAAGGAGCTAAGAATCAATATGGTCAAATCGAGGATTTAACAACTCCAGAAAAGTCTCCAGATGAGTTTCAAGACATAATTAATGTTTTAGTTCCAGAAGAAACTCAGATACCTGAAATTTGTGAAAATGAAGAGATCTCAATTAATTATATTATGAATAGAATACGATGGAACCGACAAAAGGTCAACGTTGACAATAATTTTGCATATAATATAGCGTGCGATGTTTTAAACGATAATGAGGATCATGAACCGAAGTCTGTTCAGGAATGCAGGCAAAGAAATGATTGGCCAAAATGGAAAGACGCAATTGAGACAGAGTTAACCACGCTTGAAAAGCGAAAAGTTTTTGGACCTGTAGTCCGTACACCTGAAGATGTAAAACCAGTTGGATACAAATGGGTCTTTATGCGAAAACGAAATGAAAATAATGAAATTGTGAGATATAAGGTAAGACTTGTTGCCCAAGGTTTTTCGCAAAGACCCGGAATTGATTTTGAGAAAATATAATCACCTGTGGTGGATGCAACTACTTTTCGATATTTAATTAGTCTGGCAGTACGTGAAAAGCTCGATTTGCGTCTAATGAATGTTGTTACAGCCTATTTGTATGGCTCACTTGATAATGATATCTATATGAAACTCCTAGAAGGATTTAAGTTGCCTGAAGCATACAATTCCAGTTCTCGAGTAGACTACTCAATCAAATTAAATAAATCACTTTATGGCTTAAAAAAATCTGGGCGTATGTGGTATAATCGCCTTAGTGAATACCTGTTGCAAGAAGGGTATAGAAATGACTCAATTTGTCCATGTATCTTTATAAAAAGATCTGAAAATGAGTTTGTCATAATTGCAGTTTATGTTGATGATTTAAATATTATTGGAACTCCTGAAGAGTTCCAAAAAACTGTTAATTGCTTAAAGAAAGAATTTGAAATGAAGGATTTTGGAAGAACTAAATTTTGCCTTGGATTACAAATTGAATATTTAAATAATAGCATATTTGTGTATCAAGAAAATTATGTGACAAAGGTGTTAAAACGATTCTATATAGATAAATCACATCCATTATGTACTCCAATGGTTGTGAGGTCATTAGATGTGAACAAAGATCCTTTCAGATCTCGTGAAAAAGATGAGGAACTACTTGGTCCTGAAGTACCATATCTTAGTGCAATCAGGGCATTAATGTATTTTCCTAGTCATACTCGACCTGATATATCATTTGATATTAATCTATTAGCAAGATATAGTTCTTCACCTACACGAAGGCATTGGAATGGAGTTAAGCATATACTCTGTTATCTTAAAGGAACAATGGATATGAGCCTATTTTATTCAAATGTACCCGAGTCTGAGTTGATTGATTATACGGATGCAAGATATTTATCCGACCCTCATAATGAACGATCGCAAACAGGCTATTTGTTTACATACGGGGGTACCGCTATTTCATAGCGATCTATGAAACAAACTATCTCTGCCACATCAGCTAAACATGCAGAAATTTTAGCATTACATGAGGCAAGTCGAGAATATGTTTGGCTACGATCTATGATTTGTAATATCCCTAATTTCATTTCTTTTATTGATAAAAGTACATAAATATTTAATTAAGGAAATAAAATTTATTAGACAATATTTTAGATATCTAAGGAAATATAATCTTTAAAAATTCTTCACCTTATGTATATGCATAGAAAATGTTTCTAACATTAAGAGAACAAATAAAGAGGGAAAACCTAATAGGAAAAAAAAATAGAAATAACACACTAAAGAGATGCAAAATTCTTGGATAAGGAAGATAAATTTTTAGAAACAAGTAAAGGTCTTAAAATTTCAAGAACATTGGATTAGGGTAATTTTTCCTAATTCAAGAATTAGATTTACTAAGTTTAAAATCTTTACCCATACATTGAGTTTTTACCTATGAACACTTCATATAGAGTTTTTCCACTTCACATAAGTTTCTGGCAAGCCCATTGGATAACCTAAGCAAGAAATAAAACATAGACTTGGACTAGGATATAGTAATTGGACCGATAGCCCAAAAATTATGAAAATGTGACCAAGCTCTCCAAAAAAGGTAGAATTTTATCCGAAGTAAAGAAAATGGGCAGCAATAAGCCCATAATGGGTGGGAATAAGCCCAAATCCAAGAGGAAAAATAAAATAAAATAAATTAGGTGATGATATAATAATGTAATAATAATAAAGATTAGGTTACAAAAATTTAGCAAGTGGTGTGATTCTACATTCATAATTTTGGCAAGTGGCATGATAATAAAAAGTTTTAGGAAAAAAACATCTATATCATACACTCATAATTTTAGCATGTGGTATGATAATACATGGCATTAGGACAAAACATTCCTATCCTACACAAATAATATCAACCAAATAATGGAGATTCAAGGGTTAGAAATTTGCCACCTAAAAAGGCAAACCTATTATACTTATTTAAGATAAAAGGAAATGGAAATAAATCCCTAAATCAGGGACCTTGTCCCTTATCTTAAGAACATATCATCATAATTTTCAAAATACAAATCTCCTTTTCCTATGCATATCTTGACTAAGGAAGAAGAAGACAAGAATATAAGTTGTTTGTTTTCCAAAAATTCAACAAAGTGTATGCTAATTGTGATAAGGTAGACCCATGATCATGAAATGTGTATTATTTGGTGGTCTATTTAAGCAAAACCCACCCTTACAACATTTTAATTTCGTCCAAGTGAGGAAGAGAGAGAAATAGAAGCAAGGTAGAGTGAGGAAATGAGAGAAAGAGAGAGAAGAAAGGAAGGAAGAAGAATGAGAAGTTTAGAAGGCCAAGTATTCAAGGTAAGTTACTTTAATCTCCACTTAAATCCATTTTTCTTCTTCATCCTTGAGGTTAAAAAACTCACCCTCCTTCTCTTACCTAAGCTGCTAGAAAAGCTAAGGGAAGGGAGGAATCTTGCTACTTCTTTCAAGAGGAAACAAGAAAACCAATTCACTAAGTGAGCTAGGGAGATTCTTAGGTAAGTTTAACAATATTTTTTTTTGAAGAAAACTTTTGAAACTTATAATATTTATATGAGATTTTGATTTTAGAACTTTGATGATTGGTCATGGATGTTGCTATATCATGTTACATATTGATCTTGCATGTGATGTATGTTTGAATACTTAGACTGGTATAGAAAGTTCTGCATAGGTATGGCTATGGGTGGCAAAATTTTAAGTTTCTGTGTTTTAATTTCTGAAAATTATCTGTAGGGAATTAAAATAAATGGTTAACATAAGAATTAAAAATATATGTGTCACGGATTTTTAGCCACTGGAATCATTCAATTTGGAGTCCATATGAGGAATATATGAGTTGATTACTAATCAAAGGTCAGAAAATGGTTCATCAGAGAAGAATATGTAAGGATAACTTCTGTATTTTAATTTCTGAAAATTATCTGTAGGGAATTAAAATAAATGGTTAACAGAAGAATTAAAGATATATGTGTCGTGGATTTTTAGCCACTAGAATCATTCAATTTGGAGTCCATATGAGGTAGATATGGTCCGATTAGTAAGCAAAGGTCAGAAAATGGTTCATCAGGGAATAATATATTAGGATAGCTTCTGTGTTTTAATTTTTGAGAATTATCTATAGGGAATTAAAATAAATGGTTAACATAAGAATTAAAGATATATGTGTCACAGATTTTTAACCACTGAAATCATTCAATTTGGAGTCCATATGAGGTAGATATGCTCCGATTAGTAACCAAAAGTCAGAAAATGGTTCATCAGGGAAGAATATGTTAGGATAGCTTCTGTGTTTTAATTTTTGGGAATTATCTATAGGGAATTAAAATAAATGGTTAACATAAGAATTAAAAATATATGTGTCACAGATTTTTAGCCACTGGGATCATTTAAATTGGGAGTCTTTATGAGGTAGATATGGTCTGATTAGTAAGTAAAAGTCAGAAAATGATTAATTAGGGAAGAATATGTTAGGATAACTTCTGTGTTTTAATTTTTGGGAATATTCTGTAGGGAATTAAAATAAATGGTTAACATAAAAATTATTGCTATATGTGTCACGGATTTTTAGCCACTGAAATAACTTAATTTGGAATTCATATGAAGAAGATATGGACAGATTAGTAGGTAAAGGTCAGAACCTATCTGAGAGGAAATAATCTGTACTTTGAGGGAGTAATATCACCTTAATTTCTTAATATTTCGCTGAACTATTCAACATAATAATTTTAGATAATTGTTTTATCTTGAAATTGACAATAATATCACATACATCTGAGTTCAATTGAGGGAGTTATGCTCTGATTAGTAAGAGAATGTTAGATATGATGAAAACCTGCATCAAGAAAATAAAGAAATAAAATTAATATTTAAAAAAGAAGACAAATATTATAAATGAAAATAATAAATGACTAGTATATGTCATAGCCATTGCCATTGTATGAATTTATTACCATCTTAAGTGTGAAATTCTGACATAAAAATATTTTATAAAGTGATATTTGAAATGGTTATGTTCATGGCATAATTACCAATGATTTATAGTAATAGTTATATTTTGATGAACATACTTGTTATTGAAAGTATATTTTGGGCTATTATTGTGAAAAGAATATAAATGAGCACGGTCACATGAAAATCCGTGTGGTGCACCAGTAAGGGACGCCCTACCAACGATTATGATTATGATTATGAGAAAAGAAAGAGAAAGTGTGCCATGTCGAACGGAGCGAGAAAAGCCCGTACCGGACAGTAGAGGATACTCACCCTGACCGGGGTAGTTTGAAATGAGAATAAGTTGATGGCCATCATATGATATTCTGAAAATAGTTAATCTTGTCATACATATCATTACTGTATGATTCTTATGTGCATAGATATAATGCATTCATGTGACCAAAGATATTTTCTATAGTTTATACAGCTGAACATGACATGATGAACTATATTGATGGTAAATTATGATTCATTGTTGAACCTATTGGGATTTAATTCTCACTATATTTTCATATCACGTTCAGAAGAATAATTATGCAGATTTTCTCCATGACACTTATTGTTTCCGTACGTTGGATCGAGGTGCCCTACCTTGGGCAACTACTAGTTATATCAGATATATATGTAGTAGATGTGACTGAGATTTCGGTGGAAGTGCCGCCACTCGCACCAGTGTTCCCGGAAGTAGTCGAGTAGATGATTAAAGCTAATATGTATCTTTGTACAAATGTTTGTAAAAGAATGGTGTGTAGTTTGTAAAATAATAGTGTGTATGGAAACTCAGTATTATATCACTGTTAATAACAATTATGATTGGTTAAAGTGATTATTATTACGAGTTAAGTGGTTGGAATTAAAACAGTAATAACTTTATGGAATTTTACAAATATAAAAAAAATTACATTTACATAAATAGAGTTGTTACATGATTCAACACATATAAGAATCTTATGGCTTGTCTAGAAAGATGATCCCAACGATCTTATACGAAGATAATGCTGCATGTGTTGCCCAATTAAAAGAAGGGTATATTAAAGGGGATAAAACAAAGCATATATCACCTAAATTCTTTTTCACTCATGATCTTCAAAAGAATGGTGATGTGGTTATTCAGCAAATTCGTTCAAGTGATAATCTGGCAGATTTGTTTACTAAGGCACTTCCTACTACAGCATTTGAGAAGTTGGTATATAATATTGGAATTCGAAGATTTAAGAATGTCAAATGATATTGTCATATTTATTCGATAACGTCTTAAAAGAATGATATACTCTTTTTCCTTCACTAGGTTTTTATCCCACAGGATTTTTTCTAGTAAGGTTTTAATGAGGCACATTCTTAAAGAATGGACATCCAAGGGGGAGTGTTATGAATATCTTGTGTGGATGTCCATCATCCCGATCTTTCGGTTATCTTATATGATAAGATATTATTTCTAATAATTATCTAAGAGGATAATTATCACTAGAGAGTTATCTTATAGCTGTATATCACTATTAGGACTCTCTCACCTACTTGTATAAATACCCCCTCATACATGAATGGAAAGAACAATTCACTCTCTTATTTCTATCTTACTTCTCTCTCTCTCTCTCTACTTTTAAGTTATTTCATAACACAATTTATTTTCTTTTAAACATACTTAAGAGATTTTTTTTTCATTTATTTTTTTTAAATAAATATAAAAGTTTTGAATATTTTGATTTATCTTTATTGATAAATTAAAATGACATTTTTCGTTGGTCAGGGTATTACTGATTTTTTATTTAAATATCTTATGTTATTGTACAAATTTTAAGATTTGATTCAAAAATTAAATAAAAGTGAGTACTTGAAAATTTTCAACAATTAAATATTTATCCTTTTTAAATAGATATGAAAGGTTTTAATGTTCTCTATATTTTATATTCTAATTAAGTACTTGAAAATAATTTTTTTAATATTAAATAAAAAATGTTAAACTATATTATTTACGTAAAAAAAAGAACTTTATGAAAAAACTTTTATTTTACTTTTGTACAAAAAAACCTTTTTTATTTAGTCAAGATGTAGTTTCTAGTTCTATATTTATTTTGGTGATTTTGTGGTTAGATCTAGACACGTGTCTGAATTGAGTACAATTTGAATAAATAAAATATTTTTTTATATTTAACTATGTCTTGTAACAATGTCCAGACATGTCAACATGGGATCCGAATTCTCTACAGTGGGGGAGGGGCACAGCACGCGATGGTGTGCCCCTCTTCCACTCAGACCAGGCGACTGGTCTTTGGACCAGTCGCCTGATTGTGTTTTATGACCAGGCGACTGGTCCAAAGACCAGTCGCCTGGTCTCCCTCAGCTGTGGGGCACAGCACGCGGTGCTGTGCTGTGCCCCACAGCAAAGGATCCATTTCCGTCAACATGTCTCTCTCATAATAAGTGTGTATATTTTAAAGATACTGATTATTGTAATTTTTTTATACTAAAATTTTTTTCTATGATTTCTTTCCAATAAAATTAATATATCACCCCATTATCAAAATTTATTTTGCAACCTCACCCTTGAATTATGTTTTCAACAAAACCAATAAGACGTATCTATAAATTTCTGGCAAAGTTTAAATATGCATCTATGATTGATCTATTCTATCAATTTTCTTATACCCTATCTAGAATTTCTCATTCAAGCAATATATCTTTGGCAAGCGGTGTTTGCCAATAATATTCATTGATTAGCTCTCTTTTTTTAACATATCAATACATTATTATATTTAATAAATAAATATAAAATTTTAAGTTTTAAATTTTTTTTAGTAAGATACAATAAAAAAAATAAAATACAAATTAATTATACACTTTTAAAAAAATAAAAATTTCATATCAAAAAATAATATACCTTTTAATTATTACTAATCAAATATTATAAAAGAATTACAATAATCTTAACTAAATTATAAGGTGTTAGACAATTCATAAAAAAATAAATAAGTCATTTAAGAAGAGGTAATACATATTTTAATTTTTTTTAAATATTTAAATTTCTATATTTAATTTTTTTAATTATAAAATATTATAAGTTTTAAAAAAAATTTAATTAACATTAGATCTTCTCTAATAAAAAAAATAATTCACTTTCTAATGTCAAGTTTAATTTTTGTTGGGCCAAAAACAATAAGCAGCAGCCCATCGGGCTTGTTGCCAACAACAATAGGTAGCAATCCCTCCCCGCCCCCCCCCCCCGGCCCTCTCTCCCCGTAAATAAATCTTTTTGTATATTTTTTAAAATAATTTTGAAAATTTATAATCTTTGGATTTATGTTTTTAAATGAATCTAAGAGTTTTTAATATTTTAATTTATTTTTATTGATAAATTGAAACAATATTTATCTCTAATTGTTTTGTTGATTTTTTTTAATTTTGATCTAAGTATCTTATAATGTTATTAAAATTTTTGAATTTGATTCAACAAACACATAAAAATAATTATCTTGCTGCAATAGTGATAATAATATTTACAATATTTTATTTTGAAATTTAATGAATTAATAGAGTTTTTATTCACCTTTTACTTTAATAAGAAAATTATAGATATTCATTTGTTATTAAATTTAAAAATTTTATAATTATTATAAGTGCCACTAAACTTTATTTTAGAATGACATTTTTTCATTTTATAGAAAAAAAAATTCAGCCATTAACAATAATTATATGAAATTATTGGTTAATCCTTAAAATAATTTAGCATTTGCTAGGCAACCTTGTCATTGTTACATTTCCTCCCATACTAATATAGCATGAAAATGACATCATATTCATTTTTCAGACCAAATTAATTTCATTATTGCAAACTTGCCAAAGAGAAAGTTAATATATTGTTATATTATATGATATGAAAACATAATATAGCATGACATTTTTTCTTTTGTTTTTTGTTACAATCAAGGGGCAAGAACTCAAAAGAAAGCAAAAGAAATTAAGAAACTCCTATGGAGTTGTTGCATCTATCATATTGTAAAAGCAGTAAAAACTTTAAAGTCATTGGAGAACTTGATCAAAGTATATGAATATCGTACTCATATTGAAATCTGTAATTAGCTCATTAGTCTGCACACTTATTTGAGAGATTTGGAAGAGAAGTAAATTTTTTTAAAATATCTTATTTGAAACAATAGTTTAGAGGGGAGGAGAGAAAAAAATGAAGGAGTAAAATCTCTCTCCTCCCCTCATTTTTTTTTCCTCAAAAAATGAGAGATTTTAGAGGAAAGGAAAACTAAAGAATAAAGAAAAAATAAAAATAATTTCACTAAAATAACTTTATTTTATTTTGCTACATAATTGTCTAAAATTAAAAGAATATAATAGTTCTTTTTTTTTTCTTTCTTCCTTACAAACCAAACAAGGGAAAAATTATTTTCCCTTCCTTCCCCTTAAACTAAACTAAATAAAGAATTTTTATTTTCTTTCTTCTTTCCTCCCTTCTCCTCCGTTAAATCAAACATATTCTTATTCTCTTTTCTTGTAAGTATGTAGGAAGTCCAAAATAGTGTTTGGTTGAAGAGATTTGAATGGAAGGAAAAGAAAAATGGAGTGGTAAAATCCTTTCCCTTCTTCCATTTCCTTTCCCTCCAAAAGTGGAGAGATTTGGAGCAAAGTAAAAATATAGAATGAAAAAAAGATAAAATTACCCTCATCAAGCCACATATTTTTCTAAAATTAAAAGAGTATAATAGTCATTTTATTTTATTTTTTCTTTACTCTTCTTATAAACAAAACAAAATAAAACAAAATTATTTGCTTTTCTTCTTCTCTCCTCTTCTCTCTTCTCTTTCCTTTCATTAAAATTTCTCCCTTCCCATTGAATCAAACACACCCTAATAGTATATGTTATCTTAGTATTAAATACGGACACCTAACTCTTGGTTACATAGAGAGGTAGATGTTAGTCTTTTTTTCTTCTTCAACATAATTTAAATGCATGTGGGTTTTTCTTGAATAAACACCTTTAAAATATCTTCCCGAGATTTCTACGATTGAATGGAGAAACCAATGAAGCTGGCAAAGCCCCTTGTGGTTTGTGTTTCTAAGATTTGGGGCATTCTTAAATTGGAGTGTTGCGGTTGTTGTTGTTGTTGTTGCTGACTCATTGTGGGTGAAATTCCTCACTGGAGAGCATTTGTGAAGGTGTGCCTGTTGTTGAAATTTAGCATATAAAGTCCCACATCGGTGGGCTCTTGCAAATGGGTAAGGAAGGAAGACTATAAATAGAGGTCTTCCCCCTTTGTTTAAATCACACCAAAAACTCAAGTCTTCTACATCTTCTAAAGGTTTAATTTCTTTTTTCTCTCTTTTATATTTTTTCAGTAATATATTTATAGTGGTGTTTGGAGACGTAGGCATAATTGGCCGAATCTCGTCAAATTCTGGTGTTCTCTTTATTTGTTATTTTGCTTCTTATTTATCATTGTCAGACATCGTTAAATTTGCTATTGGTGGAAAAATAATCCGAATTTTCATAATAATTGGTATCAGAGCTGTTGGTTGCGATTTCTCTTGAAATTTTAGTATGCTCTGTGGTTGTGGTTTTAACTGATCTTCCATATCAGAAAAAATTTGTTGAGATTTTTTTTGTAAGCTAGTGTCAAAATTGTTAGTAATATATTGTCTAATTAAATGCATGTCTAGGAAAGTTTTGTCTAAGGAAACTGATTTTTAAGTGGGACCGTGTGACCCCTTCAATTTTTTTTAGAATTTTCCTGGTGTATTTTTTTCAAGCTAAATTATTACTAGTAATTTTTACACTTTAGAGATAAAATGGCAGATGATAAGGAGTAGACTCAAAAAGCTACAGTTTTCACTATATCAACTTTGACAACTTCTTCGTCGTCAATTTTAACAAGATCTGTTGTGCTAAATGCCAGATTTGCGGTGGAGATTTTTGACGGTACGGGTCATTTCGGAATGTGGCAAACTGAAGTTCTAGACACTCTTTTCCAGCAAGGTCTAAACGTTGCTATTGAAGAGGAGAAACCGGAAGAAATTGAAGAAAAAGAATGGAAGACCGTCAATCAGTTGGCATGTAGTACTATTCAATCATACGTTTCCAAAGAGCAGAAATATTCATTCTCAAAAGAAATTTCTACAAGTAAACTGTGAAAGGCACTGGAGGAAAAATTCCTAAAAAAGAGCGGCCACAATAAGCTCTTTATGAAGAAAAAGTTGTTTCGGTTTAGTTATCAACCGAGTACCACCATGAACGATCATATTACTGCTTTTAACAAGGTAGTAGCTAATTTGGCGAACCTTGATAAAACTTTCAAAGATGAAGATCTGACATTGATGTTTTTGTTTTCACTTTCTGAAGAGTATAAATTTATAGAAACTATATTACTTCATGGGAAAGAGAAAGTTTCCCTTAGTGAAGTATGTAGTACTCTATATAGTTATGAATTGAGAAAAAAACAGACAAGGAGGAAAGCAAGCAAATAGAGGTGGTTGCAGAAACACTGGTAACTAGAGGCAGACCACAAGGCCAAAAGAAAGGAAGAAGGGGGAAATCTTAGTCTAGAGACAGACTGAGTAAAGATGAATGTGCCTCTTGTAAATAAAAGGGGCATTGGAAGAAAGATTGCCCGAAATTAAAAAATAAGGGCAAAATTGAAAAAGGCAAAGCTGTTGCAGAATCATGTGCTTTTAAGTACAGTGATGAAAATTCATATATTTCACTAATTGCTACAACCTTCACAAGGCAATCTGACAAGTGGCTATTTGACTCAGCATGCAACCAACATATTTGTCATATCCGGGAGTGGTTCTTTGAGTTTAAAGAAATAGATGGCGAAGTTGTTTATATTGGCAACAACACATTTTGTGAAAAAATTGGAATTAGTTCAATTTACTTAAAGAACTATGATGGATCAATTAGAGTTTTGACAGAAGTCAGGTATGTACCTGACATGAAGAAGAATCTCATCTCTTTGGGGGTCCTAGAATTCAAAGGATTAAATGTGACAATACGAGATAGAGTTTTGAAAATAGTCTCTAGAGCTCTAGTGATGTTGAAAGGCACCCGAAAGAATAATTTGTATTACTATGATGGTAATACAATTGTTGGGACAGCTGTAGTTGCAACTCTAGATGATGAAGATTCAGATGCAACTAAGTTGTGGCACATGCGTGATGGGAAAGCAGAAAAGAGTGAAATTCGGCATTACAATCCATGATACTAAGGGTATTCTGGATTATGTTTACTTTGATGTGTGGGATCCTTCCAAGACAGCTTCTTTGGGAGGAAAACACTATTATGTTACTTTTATTGATGACTTCTCTCGAAGAGTGTGAGTGTACACTATAAAGTCCAAAGATGAAGTGTTAGATTGTTTCCTTAAGTGAAAAAAGATGATTGAAACTCAGACTGGCAAACAAAAAGATCAAACGGTTTAGAACAGACAAAGGAGGTGAATATCAAAGTGATCCGTTCGATAAAATTTGTCAAGATGAAAGTATCGTGAGACACTTTACAGTTCAAAATACACCACAACAGAACAGGGTGGCTGAACGCATGAATCAAACAATGTTGGAGAAAGTTCGGTGTATGTTGTCCAATGCTGGATTAGGCAAATAATTTTGGGTTGAGGTTGTGAGATATGAAAACCATCTTGTTAATCGTTTACCATCAACTGCAATTGGTGGTAAAACACCTTTAGAGGTTTGGTCTTAAAAATCTGTTACTGATTATGATTCCTTACGTGTGTTTGGTTCTGCGTACTATCATGTGAAGGAATCGAAGTTGGATCCGAGAGCCAAGAAGGTGCTCTTTATGGGAATCACTATTGGTGTTAAAGGATACTACCTCTAGGGTCTTGAAACAAAGAAGATAATTTTTAGCAGGAATATCACCTTTGATGAATATTCCATATTGAAAAAGAATGACATTCAACAGATCAAATAGTGCTCCACAGCAGGTAGAGTTTGAAAGAAGAATTGACTCAGTTATGTATAAAGATAGAGAAACTCCTATGGCAGAAGATGAGTCAAATAAAAAAGATGTTCTAACTCAAGAACCTCCACGACAACAAGAACTAATTGCATTAAGGAAGCCGCAACGAGTAAGACACAAACCTGCTCGATTTTGTGATATGGTGGCTCATGCATCTATAATAGTGATGATGAAATTCCTACCACTTATCAAGAAGCAGTTCAAAGTTTTGAAGATAAAGAGTGGAGAAATGCTATGAATGAAAAGATGTAGTCTCTTCATAAGAATCAGATATGGAAGCTAGTAAGTCTGCCGAAGGGAAAGAAGGCTATTAGATACAAATGAATATATGCAAAAAAAAAGGATTTCCTGACAAGAAAAGTATTCGCTACAAGGTGAGATTGGTAGCTAAAAGCTATGCTCAGATGGAGGGAATTAACTACAATGAAGTTTTTTTTTCTAGTGGTGAAACATTTATCCATCAGAATCTTATTGACCTTGGTAGCTCAATTGGATTTGGAACTAATTCAACTTGATGTAAAACTGTATTTTTACATGGAGATTTGGAGGAGGAAATTATATGACTTAGTCGGAAGGGTTTAAGGTTGCTGAAAAAAAATATGGTATGCAAACTTGAAAAATCATTGTACGGATTGAAGTAATCTCCAAGATAGTGGTACAAGCGATTTGACAAGTTTATGTTAGGGAAGAAGTACACAAGAAGCAAATACGATCATTGTGTGTATTTACACAAACTATAAGATGGATCTTTTATCTATCTTCTTCTTTATATTGATGATATGTTGATAGTTTCAAGGAATTCAGGAGAAATTAACAAGTTGAAAGCTCAACTGAAGCAAGAATTTGAGATGAAAGATGTAATAACCGTAAAATTTAACAAAAATTTAAATTAAAGGAAATTTAGAATAAAAGAGAGAATTTTGAAAATAGAGATAAGAACTGGTGAAAATAAATTTATTTATTACATGGATTAAAGAATTACAAAAGAAATATGAAAATTTATGTTTTGGCGCGCTATAAGCAAATATATTTTATTTATGTAGAAATGATTATAATTTGTTAAAAGTAAGTGGACTTTTAAATAAAAGAAGTATTGTGTTGTTTAAAATAATTATACCGACCTCTATTGAATTTTTATGGTATTTTTAGAAATATTCTTTCTTTTAATATGAATAAAGATATTTGTTTTGAAATTTGTTTTATTATGATTTTTATCAAGAAAAATCATGATTTAAGAGTTTAACTAAAGATTTATGAGAAAGGAAATTTTTAGAAATTTTTGGGATATTTTATGATGAAAAACGAAATTTATATGAATTTTTATAAAAGAAAATCATATTATTAATTAATTAATTATTATTATTATATAAAAAAAACAAAATGTTAAAACGGAAGCCGGGAGAGGAATCGAGAAAGAGGATAAAAAAATCGAAGAAATGCACAATAGTGAATAGTGAGTGAATAGTGATATCCAATTTTATCTTTCGATTTGGAGTGCTTATGGGCTTCCGATATCAAAACTGAAAGTGTTATTGGATTCACGACGAAGAGTACTTCAGTTTTGACCGATCAGTTTTTCAAATCAACCGTTGAATCGCCGTAGATCTGAAATAGAAAATCTCGGTAAAAGGTAAGTTCTGAAAAACTTTACTTAGAGACCTCAAATTAGAAATCTGACACCGTAGATGGGTTCAGAAGCTTGATAAACATTAGAATATGTAATTTTTTTGGTCATTTGGTAATTTTTTATGTGGCAGTGAATAGTAATTTTCAGAATGAATAGTGGCGGATGAATAGTGATTCCGGCGATGAATAGTGGCGTTGAACAGTACCCCGAGCTTATTTAAGGTTTTTGGACCCTTTGGACACTTTTTTGAAACTTATTTGGTCAAATTTAGACTAGAAAAGTGTATTTTAGGGTTGTCCAATTCGGAGCCCTTACACTGTGAGTAGATGATTCTTCCTATAGCCTGTTTTTTACTCTTCTTGAACTTTACATGGATAATGAGTATGATTACATATTATTTATATGTTCATATGTTTCTGAAATGGTTTGGAATATTTGAAATGATTGAGAAATGATATCTAGTTTAAGAAGAGTATGATTTTTGAAATAGATTTTGAAATGTTTTGAATACGTTATTTCTAAATGCATTTCGCATTACATGGCAAAGAAAATATGATATGCATATGACATTGATTTTACAATGTTATGTTTGCCTCGGATATGTGCATGATTATATGATTTCTCTGATTGGAAAATTTATAATAAAAGATTTTGTACTGAGACTGAAAGCTCTGTTTTAAATGATATGTAAAGTGATAAGTTGCCAAATATGATTGTATGGCGAATTGTTTGATAATGATGCATTACATATGATGGATATGCACTTTTATACATGTTTATATATTCATATAAATATATATATATATATATATATATATATATATATATATATATATGTATTGATGAGAAATGATGGGATTATATGGCTTGAGACGGTATTGTAAATGTGGTAGTCAGTGGTAATGTGAGGAGGCAGTAGGGTGATGAACTCACATTCCCTGATTACCTATTGTGATCGTGACTATGGTAATGTGAGGAGGCAGAAGGGTGATGAACTCACATTCCATGTTTATCTATTGAGTATATTGAAAGTTATGACATACTTGAGTATTATATAAAAGAATTGATTTTTATTGCATATCAAATTCGATTTAAGATCAATTTGTATCATATGTGGTTACAGATATTTGTATGTGATTTGAACTGAGATGTTTTGAAATGCGGGTCCCATATGAATGTACTCCTGAATGTAACTTTTCAATATGAGAAACTTTGAAATGAAAAGTACATCCATATGTTGACCTAAGAGGTTATAGGGGGTGTTATCTGCTCACTGAGTTGTAAAACTCACTACACGATGTGGATCTATTTTTCAGATAAAGACACAGAGTTTGGTCCAGCAACCAAGTGATCGATTAGAGGTCGTACTTCAGTGGTGAGCCTAAATTGTTTATAGGCTCTCAATGTTTTATATTGTAATATATTTATACTCTAGAGTTGCTCTGAACGTCACAGGCAAGATCCTTGTTTCTGCTGTACTCTGATGTATATGTACTTGATTTGTATATGGTATCTGTATGGGAAAACCTATATGTATATGTTTCCTTGATAAATGATTGAAATATTTATGTTTATGGAAAATATATGTTCATAATATACATGTTTCACGTGCCCTAAAATTAGGGGTGTGACAAAAGATTTAGAGGAAGTTAAGAAGATTTTCGGCATGGAGATAAACAGAGACATACAATTAAGGAAACTTCGTCTAACTCAGAAACAATATATGAGAAAGGTGCTACAACGTTTTGACACGAATGACAAATCAAAACTTGTGAGTACTCTGCTTGCTCCTCATATGAAACTTAGTGTTAATTTATCTCCGAAGAATGATGTTGAATGAGAATATTTGGCAAAAATTCCTTATACAAACATTGTTGGTAGCTTGATGCATGTTATGATGTGTACGAGACCTCATTCCACAGACAGTTGGGGTTGTGAGCAGGTATATGCATAATCCTGGTAGAGGACATTAACAAGCTGTCAAATAGATTCTACGGTATATTCGGAACACCGTGGATGTTGGTTTGTTATTTGAGCAGGATAAAAAGATTGGTCAATATGTAGTTGGATATTGTGATTTCGACTATGCTGGTGATTTGGACAAATGAAGATCAACTATCGGTTATGTATTTAGATTTGCAAAGGCACCGATTAGTTGAAAGTCTAGTTTGCAATCAATAGCTGTTTTGTCTACTATAGAGACAGAGTATATGGCTGTTACAGAGACTGTTAAGGAGGCTATTTGGCTTCAAGGGTTGTTGAAAGACTTGAGCGTTGGTCAAAAGCACGTCAAGGTGCATTGTGACAGTCAGAGTGCTATTTGTTTAGTAAAGAACCAAATTTATCACACATGCACGAAGCATATAGAGGTTCGATATCATTTCATAAGGGAGATTCTAGAAGAAGTTGAAATACTACTTCAGAAGATTCAAACAGCTGAAAATCCTGCAGATATGATGACCAAGATAGTGACATCGATCAAGTTTCAACATTGTATGAATTTGATTAATATTGTGAAAATTGTAGATAGGTAGCACCATAGGTTCATTTGAAGACACTACTAGAGATAGTATTATTGTGAGAGAGGATTTTGTAAATTGGTTTGGGACTTTATTTGCCAAAGTGGAGATTTGTTGAAATTTGGCATATAAAGTCCCACATCGGTGGGATCTTGAAAATGGGTAAGGAAGGAAGACTATAAATAGAGGCATTTCCCCTTTGTTTAAATCACACCAAAAATTCAAGCCTTCTATCTCTTCTAAAGGCTTAGTTTTTCTTCTCTCTTTTGTATTTTTTCAATAATATATTTGTAGTGATGTCTGGGGACGTAAGTATAATTGGCCGAACCTCGTCAAATTCTGGTATTATCTTTATTTGTTATTCTGCTTCTTATTTATCATTGTCGGGCATCGTTAAATTTGCTATTGACAGAAAAATAGTTTGAATTTCCACAACACCTGTGACTTGTTGGCCATTCTTTGGAGAGCAACAAACCAATTTGCCTCTATGCTTGTAGCAAGTGGGGGAATGGGATGGAGATTGAGAGTGATGTGAAGAGAGAGCAAGTTGAGGAGCTTGTGAGGAAACTAGTGGAGGGAGAGAAAGGCAAGGAGATGAAGAAAAAGACTTTGGAATAAGGACAAAGCTGAGACAGGTACTTCATAGCTTGCTGGATCTTCTTACTGGATCTTCTTACACTAATTTTATTAGTTTAGTTTAGCAGTAAAAGAGGGCACTAGGCAACTTAAGCATATCCCAAAAGAGTAAGGAAGATGGAGACATTTTTAATTAGTGTTTGTTGCATATAGTTAAGAGAGATTTGATTACACTAAAGTTGTCAGTTTTTACTATTGATTCATACTCATTTGTAGTTAAAATTCATATATAATTTCAATGAGTGAGTTTATATAAGAAAAAATTATAAAAATATAAAATAGAAGTATCATTTGGTGAATATTTTTAAACTAATTTTATTTGATGTATTGAGATTATCTCTTTTTATAGTAGAAAATCTTAAAAATCTTAATCTAAAGGAGTGTTTAGTTTAACAGAAAGAAGAAAAGGAATTTTTTTTTGTTTGATTTAGTTTGAGAAAATAGGAAAAGAAAGAAAATAATTTTTTTTGTTTTGTTTGGTTTACAAGAGGAGAGAAGAAAAAATAAAATAAAATTACTATTATATCCTTTTAATTTTGTTTTGACTAAAAATAAAATAATTTTGAAATAATTTTTTATTAAAATTTTTATTTCTAACAAGTTTATAACTTTTTCCTTCCACTTTTTTTTATTAAAAATATTTGAAATCATTTTTTTATCACTCTTTTTTTTAGATATTAAGATAATTAATTGATGGTATTTTTTTTGTCACAGTTTCCTTCCTCTCGAAATCCTTCATTTTTAAAAGAGAAGGAATATTGCATAATATTTGATTTGAAGGATTTGGAGGAAAGGAGAGATAATTTTTTAAAATTACTCTATTTGATTGAATAATTTAGAAGGAAAAAAAAAAAATAAAGGTCCATTTTCTCTCCCTTCTCTGAGATTTTTTTCTCCTTCAAAAGTGGAGAGATCTAAAAAGGAGAGAAAGTGTGACAAAAAAAGAAGACAAAATTACTATCGGTTAATTATCTTAGTGTTTAAATAAAAAAATAATTTTAATATTTTTTTAAGAAAAAGTGGAAGAGACAAATAAGGTTGAAAATAAAATTTTTAATAAAAAATAATTTTTAAAATAATTTTATTTTTAATTAAAATAATATAATAGTTATTTTATTTTATTTTATTTTTAATTTTTTCTCTTGAAAATTAAATAAAAAAAATTATTTTTCCTATTCTCTTATTTTTTAAAATTAAATCAAATAAAAAAATTACTTTATTTTTTCTCTATTTTTTTCTTTTTTCTGTTAAACCAAATACTTCAAAAAAAAAAAAATAGACCTCTATTTTTTTTCTCTATTTTTAAATTATTTAATTAAATAAAATAATTAAAAAAATTATCCTTTTTTTTTTCACTTTCAAATCTCTCGAATCAAATACTGTGTAAGACGTCATATATAACAATTTATTAACAAAATAATTGCTATAAAATTATGTACCTCTGCACTCAAGAGCAAGCTAAACTCTAATAATCGTTATCATGTTCCAGTTCCACCCAAGAGGATGACACGGTCTCTGGATAACCAGGCAAGGCATCATAACAATCAGAGCAGGGAGGCTCATCAGAGTGCCAGTTATCATGACAAAGTGGATCACAAGATTACTTTTTTGACTTTTTTTCTTTTATCATTATGTATTTAACCTTCTTTTGTACTGACGGAGGCTACAAGTGGGTGTTATTAAATATAAAAATTTTATAATTATTATAAATATAGCTGAACTTTATTTTAAAATAAAATTTTATCATTTTATATAAAATAAAAAGCCCGCCATCATTAATATTATATGAAATTATTAATTTAAATCCTTAAAATACGTTATCATTTGCGACAAAACAGTGCAGAGGCGGCCTTGTGGTCACTACATTTAAAATAAAATTTTGTCATTTTATATAAAATAAAAAGCCAGCCATCATCAATATTGTATGAAATTATTAATTTAAATATTTAAAATGCGTTAACATTTGTGACAAAACAGTACAGTGACAGCCTTGTATCTTTTTGAAAAAAATGAGATGATTAAGTGCAAGAAAATGATGTTTTGATAAAAAAAAAATTAAGGATAAATTGAAAAAAATAATTACACAAATAAAAATATAATTCAATTATTGATTTTTTATGAGACGTCCATATCATGAAGCAACCTTCCAGGTTCACTTTATTTGGGAAGATCTTATCTACATTTGAATGAAATGGAAAGCATTCATCTTTATCTTTTTTAAAATATAGATAATGATTCAAGTGGGACTGTTCTTTCTGAAAAAGTTGCTGAAACAAATATTTTCAAAATCCCAATCTACCTTTGGAGGGAGGAAAGAATGGGTTGCTAGCCAATTTGATCCCCGTCCGCAAGGTTTTTGTTTATAACGGGGAGGTGATCGGGATAGACGATGAAAAGGAAGGAATAGGAGCCATAGCTTTCCTCAAGAGAGATCTTTTAGACTTTCTTCTTTCTCCTCTATTTATTTACTTGAACTTTTATTGCAATCCAGTATAAGATGTTTTTTAGTTTCAGAATTAGTATGACTTAGTTTATTTTCTTAAGATTGTGACGTAGTCGGTCTACCCTTGAAAACACAATTTGAGTTTTATTGTTGTGCTATTTTTCTTTTCATAGTGTGTTTAATTTCTATTCTTAATATTTTCAATTTTTTAACTAATTATTAGTTGATCTATTGATTCATAACTAAATCCAGAGGTAATTTGTGACTTAAAGTTATAAAATTATACTCTATTAATTGAGAGAAACTTAAGAGATTTTGTACCACAATTAATTAATTTGACTTTATACTTAAAGAAAATTCAAAAGACTTAACTAGTTTTCAAATAATTAAATTTACACTCCAGAGATTGAATAAATTAAAAAAAAATTTCAACAATTTAGAATATAAATTTTTTTTAAAAAAATTATTAATTGTGTAAAATTAGTTAGGTGAAATAAAAAATTTTAAAATCTTTTCATTAATTTAGAGTTCTTCAATTTTATTGTTTTATTTTATTTCTTCCCTTAAGATTTATTTTTGTTTTGACCTTTAATTTAATTTAGGTGAAATTTTTTTAAAATTTTAGTTTTTCTAAATATCAAATAATTTAGTAAATTTCAATAATTGATAAATCAATTACTCCTCCTGAATTCAACCTTCTTTTCTCAAAAACTTTATTAGCAAATATTACATCAGTCTCGTTTAACACGCTTTTCTTGAAACCCTGACTTTGTTACGTATAGGACTAATGTTAGTCTTTTTTCTTCTTCAGCATAATTTAAATGCAAGTGGGGTTTTGTTGACTATTTTCAACCAAAGATGAATTAACAGAGAATAGATACCGTTAACATATCTTCCCTAGATTTCTTAGCTCTGAATGTCAAAACCAATGGACCTAGCAAAGCCTCATGTGGTTTGTGTTCCTCTTCCGGCACAGGGTCACATAAACCCTATGCTAACCCTAGCAAAGCTCCTTCATCTCAATGGCTTCCACATCACTTTTGTTCACACCCATTTCAACTTTGATCTCTTGGTGAAGTCTACAGGCTCAGACTCTCTCAAGGGTCTTCCCGGTTTCCAGTTCGAGGCGATCTCCGACGGGTTGCCTCCGGAAAACAAACGGGGAATATTGGATCTCCCGGCCTTGTGCCAATCAATGCCAATTGATGGGCTGCTTTCTTTTAGAGAGCTCATAGCAAAGCTTGGTGCTTCATCAGATGTGCCTCCTGTTTCCTGCATAGTTTCTGATGGTGTCATGGGCTTCACTTTGAAAGTTGCCCGAGAATTCAATATCCCTGAGTTTATGCTGTTTACTCCAAGTGGTTGTGGCATGCTGGGGTACCTTAACTTTGAAGAGCTTGAGAAAAGAGGATATTTTCCATTGAAAGGTAATTTCTTTCTTAAAACTTAAAATCATTCAAGGCATTCTCTTAATAGTTTAAATTTTGCAAAAACTTATAATTTTTAATTTTTAATTTTTAATTGTAATATTTTTTTAAATTATTAATTTTTTATTTTATTTTATATCATTTGAATTAAATGTTAATTATAAATATTTAAAATTTTCAAAATATATTTTTGACAAAAAGATGACAACAGAGACTATTAAGCAAATGAAAAGACATAATGTCAGGTATCAATGTCTCTGTAATAAAGTGGTCACAAATTTATTCTTTGCCACTCCTATTGTTTTTTTTTTTTAAAATTAAATTTCAAAATAAGGTACGCGAGTCTAAATACAATCATTTATGTGTCATACAGACGAAAAGAATCTAAGTGATGGTTATTTTGACGCTGACGTTGATTGGATACCAGCAATGAGAGGAATTAAACTAAGAGATCTTCCCACTTTCTTTAGGACAACCAATCCTTCAGATATAATGTTCAATTACAACAAAAACTCAGTGAGCAATGCTACGAAGGCCAAAGGTATCATCCTCAACACCTTTGAAGATTTAGAAGCAGAGGTTCTAGAATCCATCAGAGTCAAATACCCTCAGCTTTACCCCGTTGGCCCATTACCAATGCTTCTTAAACAATTTTCAGATTCAAATAATCATCAATCTGAGTCCATTGATTTGCATCTGTGGAGGGCAGATAATGAGTGCTTAAAATGGCTGGATAAAAGAGGCCCAAAATCTGTAATTTATGTGAATTTTGGGAGCTTTGTGGTTATGACTCCCAAACAATTGTGTGAGTTTGCTCGGGGATTGGCTAATAGCAAGTGCCAATTCTTGTGGGTCATTAGGCCTAACCTTGTGGATGGTGGGGAAGAGGTGATATCAGAAGAGTTCATAAAGGAGACTGGGGATAGAGGGTTGTTTCTGGGGTGGTGCCCACAAGAGAAAGTTCTGGGGCACTCTTCAATTGTGGGGTTTCTGACTCATTGTGGGTGGAATTCCACATTGGAGAGCATTTGTGAGGGGGTGCCTATGATGTGTTGGCCATTCTTTGCTGAGCAACAAACCAATTGCTTCTATGCCTGCAGCAAGTGGGGAATTGGGATGGAGATTGAAAGTGATGTGAAGAGAGAGCAGGTTGAGGAGCTTGTGAGGAAACTAATGGAGGGAGAGATCGGGAAGGATATGAGGGAGAAGGCTTTGGAATGGAAAGACAAAGCTGAGACAGCTACTTCATCTGGTGGATCTTCTTACACTAATTTCATTAGTTTAGTTCAGCAGCTCAAAAAGGGCACTAGGCCACTTAGGCAAACCTCAAAAGAGTGAGGAAGATGGAGACGTTAAAGTTGTCTTTTTTCATTATTGATTAATACTCATTTGTGCTTGTCCAAAAAAAAAAATTAATACTCATTTGTAATCAGAATCTATAAGTAACGCCATAGATTGACTTTATATAAGAAAAATCTAAAAAAAAGAAGAAGGTGAAATTAGCATTTGTTGTCTCTTCAATTTCGTGGGTCAAATTTTTGGTTTTAGTTTTTATAAAAAAAAATTTATACTTTGGATTTAAACCCTTTAAATTTCATAATAATCAAATTTGTACATCGTTCTTAATATTAACTCTACTTTCCGTTTCCATTTTAAGAAATAAAACACGTGGTGAGGACGAATTGGACCCTCTCACTCAGAATCAGGAAATATGATTGAAAAAAGTTTGATTGTGTTTAAAAAACTATTTTTGAACTAATTTCCTTTAATATATTGAAACTATATTATCCCACAAATGTTTTCCTATAGAATCGCTTGATATTTAAAAAAAAAAAAATTCAACTTTTTGAATTCAAATTTGTTTATTATTTGTGTTGCAAGGTAATATTTTTTTTTTAAATAGTGAGTATTTTCAAAAATTCAACTTTTTGAATTCAACTTTTTGCGGCAATATTGGGATCATAGACACGTTTGGAAGTACAAAGTTTTAACTAAAAATCCACCAAGTTTGCAGCATCTGGTTCTAGCTGCTTTATTCCAAGGGAATTCACAGCATAATCATATTTGACTTGAAAACGAATAAGATGAACTTTCATATATAAGACATTTTATAATTAACTCTTAAATTGAACAGAAGGTTGTGTTTTCTCTCTTACACTTCTTTCAAATTTCTCCGCACTCATTTTGAAAGAGAGAAACTTCCCTTCTTTTCTCTCTAAATTGAGGTTATAGTAAATAGATCATCTTAATTTTTTCCCTCACTGTCTCTGCCTAGGAACCACTGCAACTTTGGATTTAAGGTAAGCATTCTTCGCCTCTCCAAATCTTGGACTTGTGGGACTGGGGTTCGATTCTTTATCTATAATTTCTCTTTATAAGTCCACAATTTAGAACAAGAGGGAGAAAGAGGGAGAGTTGGAGAAAAGGAATTGCAGAGAAAGAGAGTTAGGGAAAGCAGGACAAGAAGAGAGAGAGAGCTGTGTAGGTCAGCATACATAATTAAAACCACGTAGAATTCACGTAGTCGATTTGATGGACTTAGAAAAAGGATGACATCGAATTTATTTTGAAATATTAGAGATAAAATCACAATAAAAAAATTTTATGGATTGAGTTTAAACTTTAGGGACAAAATTGTATTTTAATTAGCTTAAAAGTAAAATATCAGAAAAAAATATTAATACTTTTCAAAAGAACAAATTTGTGTATTTTTATATTGTTAATTAAGCATGATTTTTTTATCAATATTAACTTTAAATAGTTATTTAATATATAATAAATTATTCTTCAATATGTCTTAAATAAGATAACAATATTATAACTTGAAAATCTTTGTCTATATGCTTGCTCTATTCAAAAGTAAGAATGTATAATCACTTTGCTAACCTTAGTAAAAATATATAATATGAATTAGTTATTTATTTATAAATTGATTATTTATTGTAAGATCATCATAATACCACAAATTTATATGTAGAAATATAGCAATCTATTTCTCGTAGATGAGGGTTGAGAAAGAATGGCATAATGAGATAATGAAGCAGATTACTTGATTAGAATTTTAGGAGTAAAAAGACAAAAAGGGAATTCACCACAAAGTCATATTTTATTTGAAAACAAATAAGATGCCATTTGGCGAGACATTTTTTAATTAATTCTTAAATTGGAAACAAATGTACTTTCTTTCTGATATATGATGCTGTTTTCAAATTTCTCCTCTCCCATGAAAGAAACTTTCTCTTCTTTTCTATCTAAATTGAAGTCATAAGAGAACAGATATTCTTAATTTGTTGCCTGCTCAGGAGGAACCTGCAACTTAGGGTTTAAGGTAAGCATTCTTCGCTTTTTCCAAACCTTGGATTTGGACCAACTTGCAATTTCTGATTAAAAGTTCACAATGTAAAGGCTAATCCTGAACCTTGGAAAGCTTTCGATTTGGCTAGCCGTTGAATCGCTTTTCTCCTTGCTATTCCATTTTACATGTTTGGTTTCTTGAAAAAAAAAAAAAAATGCCGTAAACTGATTTTTATTTTTTTTATTTTTTACAAATAGGATATGTTGACCGCATCTATTAACTCACATTTACCAGTTGTACAAGCTTACAGGTTCAAATCTCGAAAATATAACTGAGAGGTATTGTCGGCAGATGAAAAACTGGTCACATTTGTATGTTTAATGAGCCAATTGGGTGACAGAGCCATCTCTAGACTGAAAATTCGAGTTCGAATTGGACAAATAAACCAAAAAAATGTTGCTTAGTGTTGTTCAAATCTTAAAAGCTAAAATTACCTCTTGCTGGCCCTATTTTTCCCAGCGGATCCGAAAGCAAAATTTACCTGCAAAGGTTGCAACAAACATTTTACAGTGTCCCCAAACACAGCCACTGCACGCTGTCCTGTGTGCCGATCTGTTAGTACCCTAAATTCATCAGATGATCCGAAAGTATTCAGCCGCTCTAGTTTTAAACAAGGAGTTGGTGGGATCAGACGCCGTTGGACAGAACCAGAAGATAATCAAATGGTCAGAGAACACAGAGGAATTGGCATCCAATATTGCGTCTTCTATATTTTGTGCTAGCCAAGGATCACAAGAGAACATAAAGGGTCTTATAAATAATACTGGGCACAATACAGGAGATGCTAGTGGATCTATTTTCATCAATAATGTTAACATACACATATTTGGTTCAGAATATGTACAACCTGCTGTCAGAAATTCAGAACTTGATCAGCAAGACAATGTTCAAAGACATGGTTCAGGATATATACGACCTGCTGCCAGAAATTTAAAACCTGATCAACAAGGCAGTGTTCAAAAACCTGGTTCAGAAGATGTACAACCTAGTTTCAGAAATTTCAAACATGATTTGCAAGGCAGGGTTAACGAAAATAGCTATCAGAAGCCAGCGGGGGAAGCAAAAATCACCTGCAGAGGTTGCAGAAGAGAGTTTCTAGTGCCCCCAAGTACAACTGCATTTCGGTGCACTGCGTGCCAAGTTATTAATACTTCAATTTCAGGATATGGGCAATCCAATAAAGAGAGTGGAACTCATATGATAAAACCTGTTGTCGGAAATTTAGAACTTAATCAGCAAGGCAGTGTCAACAAAAATGTTTATTCGTGTAATTCCAGGTCATCTCCTTCGACCGCTTCTTCCTTGATCTCGTCCAGAAGATGCAACAAGCGTGCAGTTCTCTGTGGAGTTACTTACAAGACAAAGAAGTTCAAGCTCAAGGGAACCATTAATGATGTTATGAACATGAAAGATCTGCTGCTTAAGATTTTCGACTTTCCAAATGAATGCATACGTGTCCTCACAGGTATCTTCCAGAACCCTTTTGTCTGATTATTCTAATTTGTATGTGAAATCACTTTCTTTTCATCATATGTTGTCTTTGCAGTTTGTTTGCTTACATAATCAGATAAAATTTGAAAGCTGCTGATACAGTAATTTGGTGTTCCACAAGAACTAGAATGTAATGAAAATGAAACATTTTTGCCACTGAGAATTGCAGGTTCTCCGTATGATAGAATGCTTTGTCTTCTCCCTTACTGATATCACACGTCTTCCCCATTACATGTTCATCTTTCTCACTATGCTCATTATTTTGCACACAAAGATATATTGATACTAAAAGATACGGGTTAATCTCATTCCAAAATGATACGAAAATGCAGAACAAGCAGAGAATGCTGATTTAATTCTAACTAAAAAAAACATGCTGGATTCCTTGAAGTGGCTCGTGGAGGACTGTCAGCCAGGAGATTCGCTGGTCTTTTACTTTTCAGGACACGGTTTGAAGCAAGTAGATGCCAGAGATGATGAGACTCATGGGTATGATGAAAGCATTTGTCCGGTTGATTTAATGCGAGAAAGCATAATTCTTGACAATGACTTAAAGTCCACCATTGTGTGGCCTCTCAAGGAGGGTGTCACACTTCATGCTATTCTTGATGCTTGTCATAGTGGAACAGTTCTTGATCTAACAAACGTCTATGACCCGGAAAAGTGAGTACACAATTGAAATTAATTGGTTAAAATTAGTCTCTTTCTTGCAAATCAAGTAATTAATCTCTTGCTTGAGGCATTGCAGATGCAAATGGATAGATAACAAGGCCCCTGCTAAACAACCTCTTAGAAAGCATACAAGTGGTGGACTAGCAATATGCTTCAGTGCTTGTAAAGATGATCATATGGCAGCCAATACCACGGTAAGAACATTTGCTATCGATCGAGAAGTTACTGTTTCACCACTTGGGTTGTGATTTGTGAAAAAATCTATGCATGCTTTCTCTGGGAAGGGAATGAATGGTGTAATGACTTACCTTTTCACAAAAATTATCAAACAAAACCCTGATATAACATATGAGGGTCTACTAGAAAAAATGGATGTGGAAATTCAACGGGTTATAAAAGATAGTTATCGTCCCGCTTTCTTGCAACATATCTTCCGTTCCAAAATTGCACAGGTTCACATCCGTCCTCGATTTATGCTATGACTTTTTAAATGTCAATACTAAGATGTTTATCAAGAAATTTCACGGAGACTTCACTAGCAGCCATATCTTTTATAGTTGACATACATTATTATACTAGTTGTGCCTGTCAATCTTGGTAGATTTTAAGATATTTGACATAATCTTCATAAAATTCTAAGTTGGTTTGAATAGAATTAAGCCAAAGATCTTGTCTAGTGGAACCATGAGGGAAATAGTGAAGAAAGTGACCTATCTAGATTATCTGAATCAATATTTTCTTTTTCAATTTATGTATCACAGAAATTTATTTTATCATATTTGAGAGAAGTTATATGTTTCCTCCTTGAAACTAAGTAAAAAATTTATATCATATTCTCTCTTTTTTTTCTTCTGGACTTTGATTCTTTTATTTCAACAATTAATTTGTATTTTTTTGGTCTTATTGAAATTGGATTTTTATGGAGTATTGCAGGATCTTATTCTATCATCATCTGAAAAGTTTGATGTTTCGAAGACAATATTCAAATTATGAGCATACAAGGTAGAAAAGGCAACCCAGCTATGATACTAGATTACAAGAACATATTCAAAATAGTATTGCAATTTCATTGTGATTGCCTCAAATAGCATTGAGATTTCTTACATTGAACAATAAGCAATTTCTGTCAAAGGTTAGAAAATAAGAATTAGATATAGTATGTGTTTGTTTGATTATTAAAAACTATATCAAAATTGTAATAAACTAATAATTATTATATTTTTGTTAGTTTATATAGTATTGCCTCAATTTTCGTTAACTTAGAAATTTCCAACCCCCTTACAAAAGAGGCACTGTTAAAAGTACATAAATATGATGTTATTTATTTCCAAATGAAACCAAGACCAAATCTATACCATTAAACTTAGATATTTACCGTGAATTTGTTTTTTTTTTTTTTTTGCCTTCAAATTCTCAACTCAGATAATAAAAAATAATGACATTTCTTCTTATCAATTTAGGTTCGTATCTTTAGAGATTATTTTGAGAGTAAAATTTTAAATGCAACAAATTATGCAAAAAAAAAAAAAAATACTTTATAGATTATTTGGAAGAAAATTAAGTTTCGAGTAAAATCTGACCTCTTACAATAATATCAAAAAAAAAAAAAAATTATCAACTCAACAATAAATTGGTATACGTTCCTGACTTATTAAACGGCAAACATATCAGGAAACTTGGTTGTACCAGCATTGGATTACTTTTTTCACAAATTTTTAAGTCAAGCTAGATCAAGTTGAGCGAGCAAATATTCAAATATTTTTATATTAATCATAATTGAAGTTTTTTTAATAAAAAATTAGGAACTAATCAAAGCAGAATAATATTGAATTTCACTATATTAGTCAAGGAAAAGAGAAAAAAAAAGACAGAAGAAATTAACTTCACATCCGCGAAGTTTGCAGCATCTGGTTCTTGTTGCTTTATTCAAATTGGCCACAAACAACAAAACCATATTTTACTTGAAAACGAATAAGATGCACCTTGATAAGACATGTGTTTAATTAATTCTTAAATTGGAAAAAAAAACGCTGCGTTTTCTCTTTCATACATTATACTGTTTTGGAATTTCCCTTCTTTTCTCGATAATAGAATAGATAATTTTAATTTGTTCCGTCACTGCCTCTGCCCAGGAACCGCCTGCAACTTTGGATTTAAGGTAAGCATTCTTCGCCTTCTCCAAATCTTGGACTTTTGGGCCTATGAAAAGTGGGATTCAGTTCTATATCTGCAATTTCTCGTTGTAAGTTCACAATTGGGACCCTTTTAAAGGCTAATCCTGAAGAACCTTGCCAAAAAAAATAAATAAATTATGCTGTATCCTGAATTCTTTTTTCTCAATTAGCATATCAGAAGCTGGTCGTGTCTATTGGCTCTAGTTTTCAAATTGTGGTGCTTAGCGTTGACCTCTTCATGAACAGCTATAAGATGGACGAAGAAATTACCTGTAGAGGTTGCAGACGACAGTTTAGTGAGGAACAATAGTTGGTACTTCAAGTTCATCAAATGAAAGAAGTGGAACGAGCTTCAGGATAAGAGCATTTGCTGCCGAATTGTTTAAAGATGATATTGCTAAGCAGTGTGGCCAAGAGGGTTCTTCAACCTAAAAAGTAAAGATTCCAGGAACCAGTGCAACCCACTAAACAAGACGGTCCAAAGAATTGTGCTTCAAAAGTTTCAAACAAGGAGTTGGTGGGATCAGACGTCGGAGGACAAAACCAGAAGATCATCAACTGGTCCCACAAGAACACAGGGAACGGAGAGGAAGTGGAGTTCTCAATTGGCAGTTTAAAGAATGATACAAAACCAACTGATGTAAAAGTTACCTGCAGACATTGGAAAAAACAGTTTATGGTGCCCCCGAACACAACCGCAGTACGCTTGTCTTCGTGCTTTAATGTTAGTTTTTCAAATTCGTTAAATGAAGATAGTGGAACGAGCTTCAGGGTTAAGAGCATTTTCTGCTGAATTGTTGAAAGATGATACTGCTAAGCAGTGTGGCCAAAAGGGTTCTTCCGCTAAAAAAGTAAGATTCCAGGAACCACTGCAACCTACTAAACAAGACGATCCAAAGGATTCAGCTGCAAAAGTTTCAACCAAGGAGTTGGTGAGATCAGACATTGGTGGACAGTCCCAGAAGATCATCAAATGGTAAGAGAACACAGAGGAATTGGGATCCATTATTGTGTCACGACCCAAAAATAGGACTACGTAACTAGTATGGGTTTTGAAAATAATTTTATCCCGTAAATCTCTAGTATGATATATATAAATAATTTTTTCATAAATAGTATAGATTGTAACCAAACACATAATCACATTCATTTGAGAACTTAATTATCTAATACTATATAATTTTAATTATCTCAAATATACATAAATATTCTGCAAATGGAAGCTGAGATTTTACATGTGATATATGGAGTAACTCTATAGTACAAGTACACAAAATTTACGAGCTTTGAAAATAAAGTAAGTTCACCCAGAGATCATGTTGTCTAGCTGGTCAACTATCTGAAAAAAAATATATAGAAATATCGTGTAATGAGTTTGACAACTCAATGAAAAAATATAGTTTACTATAACTGAAACAGAATAGACCATTCGCACGAGTTTTCATAAATAGAAATTATGTTAGAATATAATATTATTTAAATCAATGTATATAACAACAAATTAAAACTTTAAAGAAGGTAAATTTTGTTAAAAGAAAATCTAAAATCTTAAAATTTAGTATAATAAACAATAATTTCAAAATCAGATAAGAAAATAGGAAGATAACTCTTTATAAAAAAAATGTTTAGAGGAGGACTCAAAGTAGATCCATAATTATAATTTTTATATCCAAGCACAAAGTCTGGTAAGAGCAATCACCATATACATTGTTTTATCCCAAGCACATAGCAATGTGATGGGTAAATAACCTTATTCTCATAATTCATATCATAAGGTTGGAAGGAGCTTTCCTCAACTCCCTAACCTTTTCATATGTTGACTGTCCCAAGCACACAGCAATAGAACGGGTAAATTATCACATTTTCATCATAAGTAACCAGGCCAAATGCTACTGACTATTTGGAGGAGACATACCTTAACTCCATATTTATTCACAATTCAAATCTTTATGTGCCATTTCGCACAAGGGGCTAGTAACTTCCTTGTTAGCTAAGGTTTCAAGGTGCACCAAGGCTAACTATCTCTGCCGCTAGCTAACAGTGTTTTATCAATGATTCCTCAAGAATAAACAAATTTAATAAACCAAAAATGTAAATTGAAAGGAAAATTGTAAAGTATGAGGTTAAAATTCTTTTCAAGACAAAATATATTTCTCCCTTCCAAGATATTTCTTGGACAAAGTTCTAGCATAAAAATTCATTCTCCAAATTAAAAATACAACGTTTTCATTCCAGTCCAGATAAACCATAACATTCAGTCCCAAAAACACATTCAAATATAAATTCAAATTCAATTTCACCATATTCATGAAAAAATGAGGTATCAATATAATATAAATCATAAGAACAATTTGATAAATAATACAATTATAAAATTCAATAAAGTGTAAAATAACACCATATTTTCATCACAAACTCAGGAGGGATTATTAGAGGTTTGTTCTGCTTGTCTTATAGCTTCTAAGAATATAAATCAATATAAATATGAAATTCAATTTATGCTATACACAATTAAAAATTTGTTTTAAAATGCATGGACATGAGAGAGAATTTAAAATGCGTTAATAGTAAATTATATTCACTCACAAGGTAAGGGTCCTAGATTAGACAGCCCCAAAATTCACGTTTCCCATCTGAATTTAATCAATTAGACATTAAAAATGAGTTCGGAGGGTCTAAAAACTTAAAAAATGACCCCAGAAACTTAGTCAACGCTAACACTGTTCACGCGCGGCGAAATCACTATTCATGTACAAAAACTATTCACAAGTACTATTTGGCACTGTTCACAGTACTGTTTACCGAAATAAATTTTGCAAAATTAAAGCACCAAATCACATTTTTTAACCGTAAAATTTATCCTACAACTAATACTCTACATCCTTAACAAAACCCCTAAATTGAAAACTTGAAAAACCATCAATAATTCAACATTTTGGAAAATTTACCTTTAAGTTACTATTCATGAAATTCTAGCAAAATTCTGGCGAACTTCCAACGAAATTGATTGGTAGGTTTTGAAACTCTCGTCGCCATGAGTCCAACGGTACTTCCGATATCTCGATTGGATATTTATAATGAGAAAAATCTTAGAGAGAAATTTAAAAAAAAAATTAGAGAGAGAAAGAGAGAAAACCATTTTTCTCTCGTTCTTTTTGCCATCCGTTTCCTTCTATTTTTTTAATAATAATAATATTATTATTTAATAATTAAATAACGATATTTATTTTTATATAAATACATATAAATACTATTTTTCATCTTAAAATATTTTAAATTTTTTTTAAAATTTACATTCTTATAAAACTTTAGTTAAACTCTTAAATCACGACTTTTCTTAATAAAAATTTTAATAAAACAAATCACAAAATAAATATCTTTATGTATAATAAAAAAAATATTTTTAAAAATATAACAAAAATTTATTAAAAAATCAATATAATTATTTTAAACAAAAAAATAATTATTTTAATTAAAAATATATTTACTTTTAGCAAAATATTATTATTTAAAAATAAAAATTTTAAAATATTACAATTGCGTCTTCTATACTGGTGTTAACCCAGGATCAGAAGAAAATGGTATTATAAATAATACTGGGAGCATTGCAGTTGTTGCTAATGGAGCAATTGTTGTGTTCATCCGCAGTGTACACATTCATTAACCATCATGTAGTTAGGAATTAAACAATTATGCAACTAGGTCGGGTCGGGTTCGGGTTCGTTGATCAAGTTTTTAAACTGATGTGGCCAATTTAACCAGTCATCCTCTAATAGCTCATCAAATGTATTAAAAATTATAGCAGAAGCTCTGTGAGCTATTTCTATGTCCTCGCAAAGGTAGGAAGATCCTTCAGTCTGATATGATGAAGAATATATACATCAAGAAGCAACATAACAGGGTACCTTTCGAGGGTATAATACCCCCATCAACTAGACTGAAGATAGTGCACAATACCCGAAAATGAAACTGTACTCGATGGCCAATCAAGTGCAATAGGGACTCCAAGTTCCTCAATTTGACAGTGAAGGTCTCATGACAGCATGGAAATTAAGCTAAGCCGCCTTGTGTTCAGGGAAATGGTTATGAAAAATTCATGCTAGGAAGGATCAGAGTCTCAGGGACGTCCCTTGGCCTTTAATATTTGCTATGGCGGCATGGATTATGTTATATGGCATTGGATAAATTTAGCGGTGCATGAGGAGGATTTAAACAATGACTTCATCTAAAATATAGAATTTCTTGATTAAACTAGATAAATAATTTTTTAAATATTTATTAGTAGAATTAATCGTAAGAATATTTTTTTTAAATGAAATAGTCTTTAAAAGATTAAATTAAAAATTTAAAAAACAAAATTAGAAAACATGTATATCTTTCAAAAACATCGAAAGTGCTAAAATTAGAAATGCAACAATAGAAAAGTTTAATCCTTGAACTTTTCATAACAACAATCTCTGCCTATACAAGTTTAGCTGAAAAGTTAATTCATCTATTTGTTGAGTCAGTGGAAATCAACCATAACCCTTACTCCACATCCACTAAGTTTGCAGCATCTGGTTCTTGCTGCTTTATTCAAAGGAAATAAACAACAAAAGCATCTTTTACTTGAAAACGAATAAGATGCACTTTAATAAGACATGTTAATTAAGTTCTTAAATTGAAAAAAAAAGGGTTTGTTTTATCTTTTTTATATTATGCTGTTTTGGAATTTCCCTTCAGAAAGAGAGAAAGTTTCCCTTCTTTTCTCTCTAATAGAAATATAGAATAGATAATTTTAATTTGTTCCCTCACTGCATCTCAGAAACAACCTGCAACTTCGGGATTAAGGTAAGCATTCTTCACCTTCTCCGAATCTTGGACTTGGACCAACAAAAGTAGGATTCAGTTTTTTAAATGCAATTTCTTGATCATTATAAGTTCACAATTTGAAACCTTTTGTAAAGGTTAATACTGAAGAACCTTGCAAAAAAAAAAAAAAAAACAAAAACAAAAAACAAAAAAATTAAGTTGTACGCTGAATTCTCTTTTTCAATTAGCAGATCAGAAGCTGGTCGCATCTATCAACTCTCCCTTTTGTCATCTGTACAAGCACACAGTTCAAACCTTGAAAATATGGTAACAGATATATATACCCAATACAAGCCTTGAATATATCTGCAAAGGTTGCAAACGAAAGTTTGAAGTGTCTCCATACATAACCATAAAATGCTGCCCTCGCTAGCTGCGGAACCATTGTTGGTACTTTAAAGTCATCAAATAAAAAAATTGGAACGCGCTTCAGGACGAAAGCAATTGCTGCCAAATTGATGAAAGTTGATATTACTGAGCAGCGTGGCCAGAAGGTTTCTTCTGCTAGAAAAGGAGGATTCCAGGGACCAGTGCCACGATCATGGTCTTGGGTGAACGGGGCTAATTGGGCTATGTTGGTTGGAGAAATGCCACGATCGTCGGGCTCGGCGGGTCACCAAAAATAGACTAAAGTCAATATAAAATAGCAAAATATAGAATAAAATAGCCCAAAAGGTGTGTATACTCTGGATAAGCTCACCTGACATTTTAGAAGTTTTTCAACTATTTAAAGGTAGAGTGAGCATTTTCAATTTAATTAAAAAATAAAGATGAATAAATTTTTAGCTTCACGAAAAAAACTTATTTTCTAAATATTAAAAACCTACAAATAAAAGCAGATTTAAAAATAATAATAATCTAAAACCACTTTGAAAAATAAAGCGCACACTTCCGTGAATCAATGTCATGCAAAAGTTTCTTTCCAGCGGCAAAGTTAAAGGAAGATAAAGGACAATTATTAAGTAGGGAAGCTTTTGCGGCAATATTGGGATCATAGACACGTTTGGAAGTACAAAGTTTTAACTAAAAATCCACCAAGTTTGCAGCATCTGGTTCTAACTGCTTTATTCCAAGGGAATTCACAGCATAATCATATTTGACTTGAAAACGAATAAGATGAACTTTCATATATAAGACATTTTATAATTAACTCTTAAATTGAACAGAAGGTTGTGTTTTCTCTCTTACACTTCTTTCAAATTTCTCCTCACTCATTTTGAAAGAGAGAAACTTCCCTTCTTTTCTCTCCAAATTGAGGTTATAGTAAATTGATCATCTTAATTTTTTCCTCACTGTCAACTTTGGATTTAAGGTAAGCATTCTTCGCCTCTCCAAATCTTGGACTTGTGGGACTGGGGTTCGCTTCTTTATCTATAATTTCTCTTTATAAGTCCACAATTTAGAACAAGAGGGAGAAAGAGGGAGAGTTGGAGAAAAGGAATTGCAGAGAAAGAGAGTTAGGGAAAGAAGGACAAGAAGAGAGAGAGAGCTGTGTAGGTCAGCATACATAATTAATACCACGTAGAATTCACGTAGTGGATTTAATGGAGCTAGAAAAAGGGCGACATTGAATTTATTTTGAAATATTAGAGACAAAATCACAATAAATAAAATTTTATGGATCGATCGAGTGTAAACTTTAGGGACAAAAATGTATTTTAATTAGCTTAAAAGTAAAATGTCAGAAAAAAATTAATATTTTTCGAAAGAACAAATTTACGTAATTTTATATTGTTAAGCATTATTTTTACCAATATTAACTTTAAACAGTTATTTAATATATAATAAATTATTCTTAAATAAGTCTTAAATTCAATAAAAATAACTCATAAATATTATATCTTGAAAATCTTTATCTATATGCTTGCTCTATTCAAAAGTACGAATGTGTAATCACTTTGCTAACCTAAGTAAAAATATATAATATGAATTATTTATTTATTTATAAATTGATTATTTATTGTAAGATCATCATAATACCACAAATTTATATGTAGAAATATAGCAATCTATTTCTCGTAGATGAGGGTTGAGAAAGAATGGCATAATGAGATAATGGAGCTGATTACTTGATTAGAATTTTTGGAGTAAAAAGACAAAAAAGGAATTCACGACAAAATCATATTTTATTTGAAAACGAATTAGATGCCCTTTGGTGAGACATTTTTTAATTAATTCTTAAATTGGAAACAAATGTACTTTCTTTCTGATATATGATGCTGTTTTCAAATTTCTCCTCTCTCATGAGAGAGAGTTTCTATTCTTTTCTATCTAAATTGAAGTCATAAGAGAATATATATTCTTAATTTGTTGCCTGCTCAGGAGGAACCTGCAACTTAGGGTTTAAGGTAAGCATTCTTCGCTTTTTCCAAACCTTGGGTTGGACCAACTGAAAGTGGGACTCGGTTCTATATCTGCAATTTCTGATTATAAGTTCACAATGTAAAGGCTAATCCTGAACCTGCTTGGAAAGCTTTCGATTTGGCTAGATGTTGAGTCGCTCTTCTTGTTTGCATGTTCGGTTTATGAAAATAAAATAAAATTATACTGTAGCCTGAATTTTATTTTATTTTTTTATATTTTACAAATAGCAAATGTTTTTTTTTGTACACAAATAGCAGATGTTGACCACATCTATTAACTCTTCATTTACCAGCTGTGCAACGCTCACAGGCTCAAATCTTGAAAACATAACGGGGAGATATTGTCAGCAAATGAAAAATTGGTCATATTTATATGTTCAAATTGTGATGCTTAATGGGCCAATTGGCTTGGTGATAATAGAGCTATCTCCAGCAGACTGAAGATTCAAGTTTGAATTTCAATGGAGGACAAATAAACCAAAAAAAAAAAAAAATTTCCTAATCTTGTTCTAATTCTCAAAAATAAAATTACATATTGATTAATAGCTATAAAATGTCCCTATTTTTCCCAAGGGATCCGAAAGCAATATTTACCTGCAAAGGTTGCAACCAGTAGTTTATAGCGTCCCCAGACACAACCACAGCGCGCTGCCCTGTGTGCCGAACTGTTAGTACTTTAAATTCATTAGATGATCCCAAGGATTCAGCTGCACAAGTTTTAATCAAGGAGTTAGTGGGATCAGACACTGGTGGACAGAACCAGAAGATAATCAGACGGTCAGAGAATAGCGAGGAATTGGGATCCATTATTGCGTCTTCTATACTTCGTGTTAAGCCAGTATCACAAGAGAACATAAATGGTGTTATAAATAATACTGGGCACACTATAGGAATTGCTAACGGAGCTATTTTCATGGTCATCAATAATGTTCATGTACAAATATCTGGTTCAGAAGATATACAACCTGCTGCCAGAAATTTAAAACTTGATCAGCAAGTTAGTGTTCGAAAACCTGGTTCAGAAGATGTACAACCTGCTGCCAGAAATTTAAAACTTGATCAGCGAGGCAGTGTTCAAAAACCTGGTCCAAAAGATGTACAATCTGGTACCAGAAATTTCAAACATGATCTGCAAGGTAGTGTTAACAAAAATGGCTCTCAGAAGCCAACAGGGGTAGCAAAAGTCGCCTGCAGAAGTTGCCGAAGAGAGACTATAGTGCCCTCAAACACAACCATATACCGATGCTCTGCCTGCCAAGTTATTAATACTTCAATTTCAGGACATGGACAAACCAGTAAGGAGAGTGGAACTCATATGATAAAACCTGTTGTCGGAAATTTAGAACTTAATCAGCAAGGCAGTGTCAACAAAAATGTTTATTCGTGTAATTGCAGGTCCATCTCCTTCGACTGGCTCTTCCTTCATCTCGTCCAGAAGATGTAACAAGCGTGCCGTTATCTGTGGAGTTACTTACCAAAAAAAGAAGTTCATGCTCGAGAGAACCGTTAATGATGTTACGAACATGAAAGAGCTGTTAGTTAAGATTTTTGACTTTCCAGATAAATGCACACGTGTCCTCGTAGGTATCTTCTAGATCCCTTTTGTTTAATTATTCTAATTTGTATGTAAAATCACTTTCTTGTCAACTTTGCAGTTTTTTGCTTCTATAATTAAATAAAATTTGAAAGCTGCTGTTACACTAATTTGGTACTCTACGAGAACTAGAATGTAATGAAAATGAACTATTTTTTGCCATCAAGAGTTGTAGGTTCTCTGTATGATAGAGTGTTTCCTCTTCCTCCTCAGCGGTATCTCATGACTTCACCCATTAATGTTCATCTTTCTCACTATGCTAGTTATTTTGCACGCAAAGATATATTGATATATGGATTAATCTCATTCCAAAATGATACTAAAATGCAGAACAAGCAGGGAATGCTAATTTAATTCCAACCAAGGAAAACATGCTGGAGTCCTTGAAGTGGCTCGTGGAGGACTGCCAGCCTGGAGATTCGCTGGTCTTTTACTTTTCAGGACACGGTTTGCAGCAAGTAGATACCAAAGAAGATGAGACTGATGGGTTTGATGAAAGTATTTATCCCGTTGATTTTATGCGAGAAGGCGTAATTCTTGACAATGACATAAACTCCACCATTGTGTGGCCCCTCAAGGAGGGTGTCACACTTCATGCTATTGTTGATGCTTGTCATAGTGGAACAGTTCTTGATCTAACATACGTCTATGATCCAGAACAGTGAGTACACAATCGAAACTAAACGGTTAAAATTAGCCCCTTTCTCGCAAATCAAGTAATTAGTCTCTTGTATGAGGCATTGCAGTTGCAAATGGAAGGATAACAAGTCCCCTGCTAAACAACCTCCTAGAAAACATACAAGTGGTGGACTAGCAATTTGCTTCGGTGACACCACGGTAGGAACATTCGCTATCTCCATGTCTGGCTTTGTAATGAAATGTGACGGAGAAGTTACCGTTTCACCACATGGGCTGTGATTTGTGAACAAATATATGCAGGTTTCCTCTGGGAAAACTATGAATGGTGTTATGACCTCTCTTTTTATTATTTTTTTGCTATAATCAAGAAATTTGATGGATGCTTCACTAGCAGCCATACCTTTGATAGTGGGCTTACATTATTATACTAATTGTGCCTGTCAATCTTGGTAGAGTCTAAGATATATGTTATAATCTTTATAAAATCTAAAGTTGTTTGAGTGGATTTGAATCTTCGAAACTGTGAGAACCTGCATAGTTGAATCCAGCCAAAAATCTTGTCTAATGGAACCATGAGGGAAATAGTGAAGAAAGTGACGTACCTAGATTATTTGGATCAATATTTTCTTTTTCAATTTCTGTATCACAGAATCTGATTTTATCATATTTGAGAGAAGTTATATGTTTCCTCTTTAGAACTAAGTAAAAAATTTATATCATTTCTCTTTTTTTCTTCTTCTTAAGTTTGATTCTCTTATTTCAACAATTAATTTGTATTTTCTGGCTTAACTGTTTTCATTGAAATTGGATTTATATGGAGCGTTTCAGGATCTTATTCTATCATCATCTGAAAAGTTCAATGTTTCCAAGAGAATATTCAAATTATGAACATATAAGGTAAAAGGGGCAACCCAACTATGCCACTAGATTGCAAGAACAGATGCAAAATATTATTGCAATTTTATTCTAATTGCCTCTGATAGCATTGAGATTTCTTGCATTGAACTCAAAAGCTAGAAAATAAGGATTACATATGGTATGTATTTGTTTGATTATTAAAACTGTATCAGAATTGTAATAAACTAATAATCATTATATTTTTGTTAGGTTATATAGTATTGCCTCAATTTTTGTTAACTTAGAAATTCCCAACCCCCTTACAAAAGAGGCACTCTTAAAAGTACATAAATATGATGTTATTTATTTTCAAATGAAACCAAGACCAAGTCTATACCATTAAACTTAGATATTTACAATAAATTTGTTTTTTTTTGCCTTCAAATTCTCAACTCAGATAATAAAAAGAATGACATTTCTTCTTATCAATTCAAGTTTGTATCTCTAGAGATCATTTTGAGAGTAAAATTTTAAATGCAATAAATTATACAAAAAAATATACCTTTTAGATTATGTGGGAGAGAATTTAGTTTCGAGTAAAATCTCACCTCTTACAATAATATCAAGAAAAAAAATATTATCAACTCAACTATAAATTGGTATACGTTCCTGACTTATTAAACAGCAAACATATCAGGAAACTTGGTTGTACCAGCATTGGATTACTTTTTTCACAAATTTTTAAGTCAAGCTTGATCAAGTTGAGCGAGCAAATATTCAAATATTTTTATATTAATCATAATTGAAGTTTTTTTAATAAAAAAATTAGGAACTAATCAAAGCAGAATAATATTCAATTTCACTATATTAGTCAAGAAAAAGAAAAAAAAAGACAGAAGAAATTAACTCCACATCCGCGAAGTTTGCAGCATCTGGTTCTTGTTGCTTTATTCAAATTGGGCACAAACGACAAAGCCATATTTTACTTGAAAACGAATAAGATGCACTTTGATAAGACATGTGTTTAATTAATTCTTAAATTGGAAAAAAAAAGGCTGCTTTTTCTCTTTCATACATTATACTGTTTTGGAATTTCCCTTCTCTTCTCGATAATAGAATAAGATAATTTTAATTTGTCCCGACACTGCCTCTGCCCAGGAACAGCCTGCAACTTTGGATTTAAGGTAAGCATTCTTCGCCTTCTCCAAATCTTGGACTTTTGGGCCTATGAAAAGTGGGATTCAGTTCTATATCTGCAATTTCTCGTGTTATAAGTTCACAATTTGGAACCTTGTAAAGGCTAATCCGGAAGAACCTTGCAAAAAAAAAAAAAAAAAAAAAAAATTATGCTGTATCCTGAATTCTTTTTTTCAATTAGCATATCAGAAACTGGTCGTGTCTATTATCTCTAGTTTTGCCATCTGTTCTGAACCGTAAGAGCACAAGAGTTCAAACCTTGAAGATATAACTCGAGGATATTGTTAGCAAATAAAAAATTGGTCAAATCCGGGTGTTCAAATTGTGGTGCTTAGCGTTGTTTTAATTTTTAAAAAAATAAAATTACGTCTTCATGAACAGCTATAAGATGGACGAAGAAATTACCTGTAGAGGTTGCAGACGACAGTTTCTAGTGCCCCCAAACACAACTGCATTCCGCATTTTCGCTGCCTTAAGTGAGGAACAATAGTTGGTACTTCAAGTTCATCAAATGAAAGAAGTGGAACGAGCTTCAGGATAAGAGCATTTGCTGCCGACTTGTTTAAAGATGATATTGCTAAGTAGTGTGGCCAAGAGGGTTCTTCTGCTAAAAAAAGTAAGATTCCAGGAATCAGTGCAACCCACTAAACAAGACGATCCAAAGGATTGTGCTTCAAAAGTTTCAAACAAGGAGTTGGTGGGATCAGACGTCGGAGGACAAAACCAGAAGATCATCAACTGGTCCCACAAGAGCACAGGGAACTGAGAGGAAGTGAAGTTCTCAATTGGCAGTTTAAAGAATGATACAAAACCGACTGATGTAAAAGTTACCTTCAGACATTGGAAAAAACAGTTTATGGTGCCCCGGAACACAACCGCAGTACGTTGCTCTTCGTGCTTTAATGTTAGTTTTTCAAATTCGTTAAATGAAGATAGTGGAACGAGCTTCAGGGTTAAGATCATTTTCTGCCGAATTGTTTAAAGATGATACTGCTAGGCAGTGTGGTCAAAAGGGTTTTTCCGCTAAACAAGGAGTTGGTGAGATCAGACAATGGTGGACTGACCCAGAAGATCATCAAATGGTCAGCGAACACAGAGGAATTGCGATCCATTATTGCGTCTTCTATACTCGGTGCTAACCCTGGATCAGAAGAAAAATGGTATTATAAATAATACTGTGAACATTGCAGTTATTGCTAATGGAGCAATTGTTGTGTTCATCCGCAGTGTACACATTCATTAACCATCATGTAGTTAGGAATTAAACAATTATGCAACTAGGTCGGGTCAGGTTCGGGTTCGTTGATCAAGTTTTTAAACTGATGTGGCCCAATTTAACCAGTCATCCTCTAATAGCTCATCAAATGTATTAAAAATTATAGTAGAAGTTCTGTGAGCTATTTCTATGTCCTCGCAAAGGTAGGAAGATCCTTGAGTCTGATATAAAGAAGAATATATACAACAAGAAGCAACATAACAAGGTACCTGATAGCCTCTACTTCGAGGGGAGGCGCCTCAAAAAAAAAAAAAAAAACAAATGTAATGTAATGTAAACTTGTAGAATTTTTCATTACCCTTGCATGGAGTACAAGCCAGATAATATAAAATATAACGCACGCAATCACAGAAAAGCACGAGGCAAAACTACCTAACAGTTTTACATGTTTTTCACGTTTTATTCTCCAATTCATGAAGTCACGAAATCCCTCATCCATCTAGGTTTAGCTTTGGTACGTGCAGGTCTACCAATATTTGTGTCTTCCTCTGCCATGTCATTTTCATCCATAACAGTCATGCTGCTATCATTCCCGTTGTCTTTTCAAAACACTTTGTCCTCAAGGTGCAGATTCGGATAGGCTTGCAACAGTTCAGAGACAAGCTCCCAGGAAGCATCTTCAGGATATAGGCCTTGCCACTGAATTAAGGCTTTGTCTTGCAAAGCATCTGTATGAGGCTGATAGTCTAGAATGACTAGCAGCTGTATAACCGGTTGGTTGTCAACTGCCTTAGGAGATAAAGTGAGTGGATGAAGGTTAGGATCGCCATGGAATGGCTTAAGGAGTGATGAATGAAAGACATGATGAATTTTTGATGTTGCTGGTAACTCCAACTCGAAGGCAACCTCTCCATAAATTTTGATCATACGAAAAGGCCTATAGTAGCATTTGGCTAGCTAGCTTTTGGGTAGTTGGTCCCTTTACTGAAGTTTGGTGATGTGGTCGGAATCTAACCAAAACTGAATCTCCGACTTTAAATGGGTGCGCAATTCGCTTGCGGTTGGCATATAGTTTCATGGCTTGTTGTGCCTTTAAGAGTTTCCATTGCAAATATTTCAGCAGCTTATCTCGATTGTGGAGCTCAGTATCTACAACCTCCAATTTGCTAGTTCCTTCCACATACTGAGGAATGGTTGGGGGTGACTTACCATAAACTGCTTAAAATGGAGTGATGCTTGTGGAAGAATGGGAAGATGTGTTATAGCTTCATTCTGCCCAATGGAGGTAACGGCCCTACTGCTTGGGTTTATCGTGCACATAAGCTCGCAGGTATTGTTGCAAGGTGCAATTAATGACTTCGGTTTGTTCGTTGCTCTGTGGGTGGTAAGCCGTGGTCATTCGTAACTTAGTGACATTTAAGCGAAATAATTCCTACCAAAATTGCTCATGAAAATCGAATCCCGGTCAGAAATCATGCTCTGTGGTAAACCTTGTAACTTGCAAATGACTTGAACAAACAAATCAGCTACCTTTGACACAGTGTAATGTGTAGTCAACTTACCAAAGTGGACAACTTTGATAAAATGATCTGGGACAACCAAAATTACAGTGTAGCCTTGAAAGGAAGGCAACCCAACTATAAAATCAAGAGATACATCTTGCCAAATCTCGGTAGGTATAAGAATAGGCTGTAGGAGACTATAAGGTGGTGTGGTGGGTGTTTTGACTTGCTAGCATGTAAGGCATTGGCACACAAAGTTAGTGACATCTTGTTCCATGCTATGCCAAAAAAAATTGTTGCTAAGACAACCATATGTTTTGGTGACTCCAGCGTGACCACCCATTGGTGAGGTGTGAAATTCCTCAAGCAAGATTGATTTGAGAGGTGAATGTGTCCCAATGAAAAGTTTGCCCTGATAAAAAAGAAGCCCTTCAATGAGCTTCAAGTTGGGGTATGCGTCTGGGCCATCCTTTAGATCTTTGAGGATCTTAATAAACTTGAGATCAGTGATTTAAGCTTCTTGCAACTTGTTTATAAACTTAAAGTGAGGCACAATTAGACCCAAAAGTTGTGGAAACAATCCTTGGTTGTTAGAGAGTGCATCTGCAGCACAATTTTCAACCCCTGGTTTGTATATAATCTAATAATCGAACCCCAAAAGTTTAGAGAAGTATTTTTGCTATTTTGGAGTCTGAATAATTTGTGTCATTAGTTCCTTAAGGCTTCACTGATATGTCTATATGATCTCCTTAGTAAATATGTATGCCATTTTTTAACTGCTGTTGTGATGGCGTGCAGCTCGCGGACGTACGTGGATGCTATTTACAACTTTGGGCAAACTTTCTTGCTGAAATAACAGATGGGATGACCTTGTTGGGATAACACATCACCCATTCCTATTCCTAAAGCATCAGTTTGTAGAACAAATGGCTAGTTGAAGTCTAGCAAGGCAAGGACAGGAGCACTAATCATAGCTTTCTTGAGTTGTTCAAATAATTGTTGGGCTACATAATGCGAACTGAAGGCGTCCTTCTTGAGTAAGTTAGTTAGAGGGGCAGTTATGGTAGCATATATTTTTATAAATTTCCTGTAGAATCCTGTTAAGGCGAGGAACTCCCTCAGCTGCTTAAGTGTGGACGGCGTAGGCCAATCCACCATGGCTTGGAGCTCGGGTCTGGTTCAACCTCATTGGGTGTGATAATATGGCCTAAATAGGCAATACTGTTCTGCTCGAATGAACACTTGGATTTATTGAGATTGATGTTGCAGCAGGTAGGCAAAAATTGTTTCCAAGTGGAAAGCATGGTCCTCTAAAGCTCGACTATTGACCAAAATGTTGTCAAAGAAGACGATAAAGAATTGATGCAAAAATGGCTGAAATATGGTATTCATGGTAGCCTGGAAAGTCGTCGGTGCGTTGCATAAGCTGAACGACATGACCCAAAATTCATAGTGACCTTAGTGTGTCCGAAATGCCATTTTATGAATGTTAGACGGTGCCACACGTATTTGATGATATCTAATAAGTCCAATTTGGTAAACCAAGTGGCCCCGTAGAGTTTGTCTAGCAATTTGTCAATAGTGGGTATAGGGAAACGTTCCTTGATAGTAATGGTGTTTAAAGCTCAGTAATCAACACAGAAGCATTAGCTACCATCCTTTTTTTCTACCAACAGAACTGAAGAAGAAAAGGCACTGGAGTTGGTTTGAATTATTCCTGAATCTATCATCTCTTTAATTAATCGTTCTATCTCTGTTTTTTGAAATTAGGGGTACCGATAAGGTCTCACATTCAATGGATTAGACCCTTCGAGTAATGGAATACGATGATCTGTTGGCCTTGTGGGTGGAAGTTAGGATGAAATGCCAAAAATAGTTTTAAATTTGGCAAGGACAGTGTTAACGGCTGGTGGAATGGTTTGGTTGGGCATTGATAGCGACGAAGGAATGATCTCCAATTGGGAGTACCGATAAGGTCTTACATTCACCAGTTGGACCCCTCGAATAATGGAATATAATGATCTGTTGGCCTTGTAGGTGGAAGTTAAGATGGAATGCCAAAAATAGTTTCAAATTTGACAAGGATAGTGTTGACGGCCAGTGGAATGGTTTGGGCAGGCATTGATAATGACAAAGGAATGATCTCCAATTGGGGATATCGATAAGGTCTCACATTCACTGAGTTAGATCCCTCGTGAAATAGAATACGATGATTTGTTAGCCTTGTGGGTGGAAGTTGGGATGGAATACCAAAAACAGTTTCAAATTTGGCAAGGACAGTGTTTGGCTGGTGGAATGGTTTGGGTGGGCATTAATAGCGACAAAGGAATGATCTCCAATTTGAAAAGACCAACTATGGCATAAGTTGAAACTATGCGTTTTATTTGTGGCACATTGACCTCTTTTGCGAGGGATGATGGACTAGCAGTAATGTGGACCAACTTACCATCCTTGATGAACTTCATAGTGAGAGAGTCATAATCTGTGAGAATGGGTTCTAGCGTTTTAAGCCATTGCACACCTAGGACAATATCGGCTTTACTCAATGGCAAAAGAAACAGATCCACAATGAAATGCAGGCCTCCAATCTGTATGGGTTTATCTTTGCAAATGTTAGCACCTGGAAGCTCTTCACCATTGCCCACCAGAACATTAAATCCTTAGGCTTGACGGATTGGAAGTCCCAAATATTTAACAATCCTGGTCTGGATGAAATTATGGGTACTGCCACTGTAAACCAATACAGAAAGATCTGTGTTAGTAATCCATCCATTAACACGAAGAGTTTGAGGGACCGAATGGCCCATTAAGGCATGAAGACTTATTTGGGCAGGAATTATGTCGAATGGAGGGTCCAGATCAATAGGAGGTACTGGTGCTTCGGTCCATAACAGATATGTGAGGTCAGGTGTTGGGACGGAACTGCTACAAGAAGCATGAATTGCCGTTTACAGACATGGCTAGGACGGAACTTGTCGTCGCAATTGTAGCAGACCCCTTTATCTCTCCTAGCTTACATTTCTGCTGGAGAAAGTCGCTTGATAATTGGCTTAGGGTTGGGGGGAGGGCGGGAGATGATTGTGGCGGCTGGGTGTTGGGAGGAGGTGTGTGGGAGGTAAGGAGAGAAGGATTTGGTAGGAGAAGGGTTAACAGGGTGAGTAGCGAGGGGTTTGAATGGTCAAAGAGTTTATCTTCGTGGAGTTTAGCAAGGGCCACAGCCTGAGAAAGATAGATGGGTTGAAGAGCTAATAACTCACGACGGATGGAAAGTTTAAGACCAAAGATAAAACAGCTTAACAAAAAGCGTGGGGGTAAGCCTATTATTATATTCACAAGGGTCTCTAATTGAGATTGGTTCTCTCTAATTGAGCCTGTTTGGCAGAGTTTGAACAACACCCCCTTAGGATCGTCATATTGCGAAGGAGTGAATCGTATTTCAATAGCTTGAAGAAGGCCAAGCCATGACGTAAGTTGACCATTAGCATACATCCATTGAAATCAACTGAGCACTTCACCATCCATATAGAACAAGGCAACTCTGATGCGTTGATCCTCTGGTATTCTGTGGAAATCAAAGAACTAGGTGATCTTAAAGATCCATCCCAGGGGTTCGGAGCCATCAAACTGGGGTACATTAAGCTTAAGTGTGGTTGGAACAGATTACAGATCGAGGAGCAACAATGGAGGTGGTCGATGAACCAAGTTCGGATGAAAAAACAAAGGATTGGACGACTTTGGATTCCAGAGTGGAAATTTTATGAGCCATGGATTGCATTTCTTACTGTAGAGAGAGCTGTGTCTCCAGTAATTTGGTGAGAGTCATTTCCAACATATCGAAAGGGGAGGATCCCACCATGATGACAGCACTGAATGAAAGCATCAAATGATAGCCTCTGCTTCGAGGGGAGGCACCTCCAAAAGAAAAAATGAATGTAATGTAAACTTTCAGAATTTTTCATTATTCTTGCATGGAGTACAAGCTAGATAATATAAAATATAACGCACCCAATCACAAGCACGTGAAAAAACTACCTAACAGTTTTACATGTTTTTGACATTTTTTTCTCCAGCTCATGAAGTCACGAAATCCCTCATCCATCTGAGTTTGGCTTTGGTACACGCAGGTCTACCAATATTTTTGTCTTCTTCAACCATGTCACTTTCATCCCTAACAGTCATGCTGCTATCAATACCTTTCCAGGGTATGATACCCTCATCAACTAGACTGAAGATAGTGCACAATACCCGAAAATGAAACAGTACTCGATGGCCAATCAAGTGCAATAGGGACTCCAAGTTCCTCAATTTGACAGTGAAGGTCTCATGACAGCATGCAAATTAAGCTAAGCCGCCTTGTGTTCAGGGAAATGGTTATGAAAAATTCATGCTAGGAAGGATCAGAGTCTCAGGGACGTCCCTTGGCCTTTGATATTTGCTATGGCGGCATGGATTATGTTATATGGCATTGGATAAATTTAGCGGTGCATGAGGAGGATTTAAACAATGACTTCATCTAAAATATAGAATTTCTTAATTATACTAGATAAATAATTTTTTAAATATTTATTAGTAGAATTAATCGTAAGAATATTTTTTTAAAATGAAATAGTCTTTAAAAGATTAAATTAAAAATTTTAAAAACAAAATTAGAAAACATGTATATCTTTCAAAAACATCGAAAGCGCTAAAATTAGAAATGTAACAATAGAAAAGTTTAGTCCTTGAACTTTTCATAACAACAATCTCTGCCTATACAAGTTTAGCTGAAAAGTTTATTCATCTATTTCTTGAGTCAGTGGAAATCAACCATAACCCTTACTCCACATCCACTAAGTTTGCAGCATCTGGTTCTTGCTGCTTTATTCAAAGGAAATAAACAACAGAAGCATCTTTTACTTGAAAACGAATAAGATGCACTTTAATAAGACATGTTAATTAAGTTCTTAACTTGAAAAAAGAGAGGGTATTTTTATCTTTTTTTTATTATGCTGTTTTGGAATTTCCCTTCAGAAAGAGAGAAAGTTTCCCTTCTTTTCTCTCTAATAGAAATATAGAATAGATAATTTTAATTTGTTCCCTCACTGCATCTCAAAAACAACCTGCAACTTCGGAATTGAGGTAAGCATATTCTTCGCCTTCTCCGAATCTTGGACTTGGACCAACAAAAGTAGGATTCAGTTTTATAAATGAAATTTCTTGATCATTATAAGTTCACAATTTGAAACCTTTTGTGAAGGTTAATACTGAAGAACCTTGCAAAAAAAAAAAATTATGTTGTAGCCTGAATTCTCTTTTTCAATTAGCAGGTCAGAAGCTGGTCGCATCTATCAACTCTCCTTTTTGTCATCTGTACAAGCACACAGTTCAAACCTTGAAGATATGGTAACAGATATATACCCAATACAAACCTTGAATATATCTGCAAAGGTTGCAAACGAAAGTTTGAAGTGTCCCCATACATAACCATAAAATGCTGCCCTCGCTGCGGAACCATAGGTGGTACTTCAAAATCATCAAATAAAAAAATTGGAACGCGCTTCAGGACGAAAACAATTGCTGCCAAATTGATGAAAAATGATATTGCTGAGCAGTGTGGCCAAAAGGGTTCTTCTGCCAAAAAAGAAGGATTCCAGGGACCAGTGCAACCCACTAAACAAGATGATCCAAAGGATTCTGCTGCACAAGTTCCAAACAAGCAGCTGGTGAGATCTGACATTGGTGGACAGAACCAGAAGATCATCAACTGGTCAGAGAGCAGAGAGGAATTGGAATCCATTATTGCATCTTCTATACTTGGCGCTAACCCAGGATCACAAGTGTCATAAATAATACTGGGAATAATACAGGAGTTGCTAATGGAGCTTTTGTGTTCTTCCGCGAGATACACATTGATACTATAATTAGGACTTAAACAATTACGTAACTAGGTTAGGTTGAGTTCAGCTTGATCCATTTTTACATAAATACTTGTTAAAAATTATTGTCTAATAATGTTCAATGCATCAATAGAAGTTGAGCTATTTTCTCCCTTGTCACGACTATGTTGATAGAAGTGCAACGGTTCAATGACTTCCTTTTATATAAATAAATATTACTTATCATATTACAAAATTAATAATATAACTTATCATATCAAGAACAATAAAAATATTTATTTGTAGACTTTCCGAGTTAGTCATAGTCATGGTTATAGTCTCCCTTAATTCCTTTTAACCATAAGAATCTATCGTCATATTCTTCCTTAATGCCATTCTTAATCTCTGTTCTTCACTCTCTTGTTTTCAATCAAAGATATTGCATGTAGAGGAAGAGGAAGAGGGAGGAATGACACCCACATATATCAAAATAGTTAAGAAAGTGTCACTTAATTCAAGACTCTAAAACTATTTTTCACTCTCTTATTAAAGAATGTTATGAGATTTTTCATTAATTACGTAGTGACTCAATAATTTAAATTGTAACTATGGAATAATTGAAGAGTTTCACCAACGAGCTAAATGAACAAAAAAAAAAAGTTTCAAAGACAAACGAAAAGAAAAGCCCAGATCGAGAGATTGACCCAACCTAATTATTACAAAAACAGGCTTTTAATTATGATTATTCATAGGTTATGTTTGGTTAGGTTGAATTAAGATTTCAACATGACTGAATAGTAGTTGTGTTGCAAAATACTCACCCAAACTCGATCATGATCTTGGGTGAACTGAGCTAATTGGGTTTCGTCAGTTGGAGGAGTGCCACGATCATCGGGTTGGGTGGGTCACCAGAAATAGTATAAAATAGGCCAAAAGGTGCCTATATTCTAGATGAGTAATTAGTGAATTTTATATTTATAAATTAATTATTTTTAATTTAAAATTTTGTGAGTTTTTGAATAATTTATGGTAGATTTATATGTGATTGTGTGCTTATTTTGTAGATAAAAAGAAGATAAATAATTAAAAAAAAATTAAAAAAAAATCAAGAATTGTAGATTTTTGACAATTTTGATTTTCTAATTTGGATATAACTTTTTCATACAAGTTCTGATTGAGACGATTCAAGTGGCTATAAAAAACTAAGAAAAAATTATTACAACTTTTATTTGATGAGTATTTTGTGATTCAGTATCACGATGCTAGCTATTGGCATCGCGACACCAACTCATGGAGACGCAAAAAAAATCTCAATTTTAAATTTTAATTATAGCAATCCAATAGACCCAAAAAACTCTTTAAAAAGGGACCCTATGCTACGAAAAGAAAAGGAGAGGAGTTCAGGCTCTCTCTAAACGGGGGCTTCAACTCCATCTTCTTCTTCTTCTTCTTATTCTTCTTCTTCTATGTTTTATTTTATGTTCTAATTTTTTTTTAGGGCTACGATGTAGTCTAATTATGAAATTTTGTATTTTTTATTCAATTTAATCAATAAATTATTTTTTTAATTGAGTTTCTATACTATGTATAATGCTTCTAATTCCTTGTCACCAATTAGATTATTTATTAATCATAATGAGACTGAGAATAGATTTGTGTCTAGAACAGAGTTAAGGAACCATAGATTGCATATAAGATAGAGATATACTTGCACGGTTTGCGTAGTCTTAATTGAGAACCATAAATTCTAATGAATCTTTTTTTGTTATAATTCACATGGAGATATAGGAGGTTAGTATTTGAAAGGTGTTTATGTTAAACCTCAAGAAAGGCTAATGGATAATTTAGGGTATATCGACTGGTAATTAAGATTATAATTTTTAGATTAAAGAGATAGATAAATGCAAAGGAGATTAATTATGGTGAAATCAGAATCCCTATAATCTCAATCAATTTTGAGTTACTCTTACTTTTAAATTGTGCACTTTTATTTTATTTTATTATTAATCAATTTAATATTTGAATTATTCAATTGGGATAAAGATTAAATTAGTGCAATAATTAATAAAGTTAATTCTCGTAAGATCGACACTCTATACTCGCTTATAAAAATTTTATTTTTATTATTTGACAACGACAATATACGTTTACACTTAAATGAATATATAATTTGTGCGTATCAATAAGCTCATTTGATATTTTAGAAGTTTTTCAACTATCTAAAAGTAGAGTGAGTATTTTCAATTTAATTAAAAAATAAAGATGAATAAATTTTTAGCTTCAAAAAAAAAATTATTTCTAAATATTAAAAACCTACAAATAAAAGCAGATTTAAAAAAAAAACTAATAATTAAAAGCATTTTGAAAAGTAAAACGCACACTTCCGTGAATCAATGTCATGCAAAAGTTTCTTTCCCCCAGCAATGTTAAAGGAAGATAAAGAACAATTATTAAGTAAGGAAGCTTTTGCGGCAATATTGGGATCATAGACACGTTTGGAAGTACAAAGTTTTTACTAAAAATCACTAAGTTTGCAGCATCTGGTTCTAGGTGCTTTATTCCAAGGGAATTCACAACATAATCATATTGGACTTGAAAACGAATAAGATGCACTTTCATATATAAGACATTTTATAATTAACTCTTAAATTGAACAGAAGGTTGTGTTTTCTCTCTTACACTTCTTTCAAATTTCTCCTCACTCATTTTGAAAGAGAGAAACTTCCCTTCTTTTCTCTCTAAATTGAGGTTATAGTAAATAGATCATCTTAATTTTTTCCCTCACTGTCTCTGCCTAGGAACCACTGCAACTTTGGATTTAAGGTAAGCATTCTTCGCCTCTCCAAATCTTGGACATTTGGACTGGGTTTCGCTTTTTTATCTATTACTTCTCTTTATAAGTCCACGATTTGGAAGAAGAGGGAGTTGGAGAAAAGGAATTGCAGAGAGAGAGAGTTAGAGAAAGAAGGACAAGAAGAGAGAGAGAGAGAGAGAGAGAGAGAGAGAGAGAGAGAAGAAAATGAAACCATTCAGTTTAGGGTTATTTGTGTAGGTCAGCATACATAATTAATACCACGTAAAATTCACGTAGTGGATTTAATGGAGTTAGAAAAAGGGTGACATTGAATTTATTTTGAAATATTAGAGATAAAATCACAATAAAATAAAATTTTATGGATTGAGTGTAAACTTTAGGGACAAAAATGTATTTTAATTAGCTTAAAAGTAAAGTGTCAGAAAAAAATATTAATATTTAATTTTTAAAAGAACAAATTTACATAATTTTATATTGTTAAGCATTATTTTTACCAATATTAACTTTAAATAGTTATTTAATATATAATAAATTATTCTTAAATATGTCTTAAATACAATAAAAACAACTCATAAATGTTATAACTTGAAAATCTTTATCTATATGCTTGCTCTATTCAAAAGTAAGAAAGCGTAATCACTTTGCTAACCTTAGTAAAAATATATAATATGAATTAGTTATTTATTTATAAATTGATTATTTATTGTAAGATCATCATATATAATACCACAAATTAATTTATATGTAGAAATATAGCAATCTATTTCTCTAGATGAGGGTTTTGAAAGAATGGCATAACGAGATAATGGAGCCGATTACTTGATTAGAATTTTTGGAGTAAAAGGATAAAAAGGGAATTCACAAAAAAGTCACATTTTATTTGAAAACAAATAAGATGCCCTTCGTTGAAACATTTTTTAATTAATTCTTAAATTGGAAACAAATGTGTTTTCTTTCTGATATATGATGCTGTTTTCAAATTTCTCCTCTCTCATGAGATAAAGTTTCTCTTCTTTTCTATCTAAATTGAAGTGACTAGATATTCTTAATTTGTTGCCTGCTCAGGAGGAACCTGCGACTTAGGGTTTATTTATTTTTTTGGACTGGGCAACTTAGGGTTAAAGAGGCGTTTGATATGCGGTAAAATTTTTTATTTTTAAGAATTATATTTTTTGAGGATAATGATTACTGAGAATGTATAAAATGCGTTTGGTTATAATAGAATTTTCTCGAGAATTATAGTACTTTTTTAAAAATGTCTTTACTTATATTAAGGTGAGAGAGAGATAGTGAATGTAGAGATAACAGAGAAAATGATAAAAAAAGAGATAAAGATTATGAGAAAAAAAAGTAAGAGAGAGAGTCATAAAAAAGAAAATATGAGAGAAATGAATGAGAAAGAGAGAGGATGAGAGAGATGAATAAAATAGAAAGTGATTAAATAGAAGATTTTTTTTTTATATTTAAAAAAGATTTTCATAACACGAGAAACTTGAATTTTCAACCCTTGTCTGAGAAATTTTTAGTGGAAATTTTACTAAAAAATCATTTCTATATTTTCTGAAAATTCTGTTTTAAAATTTAAAAACCAAATATAAAAATTTAACTTTTCTAAATTTAGTTTCTTAAAAATTTTAAAAAATTCCTCCTATCAAATACTCTCTTAAAAGGTAAGCATTCTTCGCTTTTTCCAAACCTTGGATTTGGACCAACTTGCAATTTCTGATTATAAGTTCACAATGTAAAAAAAGAAAAAGAAAAATTATGCCGTAAACTGATTTTTTATTTTTTTATTTTTTACAAATACGATGTGTTGACCGCATCTATTAACTCACATTTTACCAGTTGTAAGCTTACTGGTTCAAATCTCGAAAATATAACTGAGAGGTATTGTCGGCAGAAGAAAAAATGGTCACATTTGTATGTTTAATGAGCCAATTGGGTGACAGAGCTGTCTCTATACAGAAAATTCGAGTTCGAATTGAACAAATAAACCAAAAAAATGTTGCTTAGTGTTGTTCAAATCTTAAAAGCTAAAATTACCTCTTGATGGCCCTATTTTTCCCAGCGGAGCCGAAGGCAAAATTTACCTGCAAAGTTTGCAACAAACAGTTTATAGAGTCCCCAAACACAGCCACAGCACGCTGCCCTGTGTGCCGATCTGTTAGTACCCTAAATTCATCAGATGATCCGAAAGTATTCAGCCGCTCTAGTTTTAAACAAGGAGTTGGTGGGATCAGACGCCGTTGGACAGAACCAGAAGATAATCAAATGGTCAGAGAACACAGAGGAATTGGCATCCAATATTGCGTCTTCTATATTTTGTGCTAGCCAAGGATCACAAGGGAACATAAAGGGTCTTATAAATAATACTGGGCACAATACAGGAGATGCTAGTGGATCTATTTTCATCAATAATGTTAACATACACATATTTGGTTCAGAATATGTACAACCTGCTGTCAGAAATTCAGAACTTGATCAGCAAGACAATGTTCAAAGACATGGTTCAGGATATAGCTCTCAGAAGCCAGCGGGGGAAGCAAAAGTCACCTGCAGAGGTTGCAGAAGAGAGTTTCTAGTGCCCTCAAACACAACTACACACCGATGCCCTACGTGCCAAGACAATGTTCAAAGACATGATTCAGGATATAGCTCTCAGAAGCCAGCGGGGGAAGCAAAAGTCACCTGCAGAGGTTGCAGAAGAGAGTTTCTAGTGCCCTCAAACACAACTACACACGGATGCCCTACGTGCCAAGACAATGTTCAAAGACATGGTTCAGGATATAGCTCTCAGAAGCCAGCGGGGGAAGCAAAAGTCACCTGCAGAGGTTGCAGAAGAGAGTTTCTAGTGCCCTCAAACACAACTACACACGGATGCCCTACGTGCCAAGACAATGTTCAAAGACATGGTTCAGGATATAGCTCTCAGAAGCCAGCGGGGGAAGCAAAAGTCACCTGCAGAGGTTGCAGAAGAGAGTTTCTAGTGCCCTCAAACACAACTACACACCGATGCCCTACGTGCCAAGTTGTTAATACTTAAATTTCAGGATATGGGCAATCCAATAAAGAGAGTGGAATTCATATGATAAAATCTACTGCCAGAAATTTAAAATATGCTTATTTGCAGAATTTCCGGTCATCTCTTTCGATTAGTTCTTCCTTGATCTTGCCTGAAAGATGTAACAAGCGTGCGGTTCTCTGTGGAGTTACTTACGGGAAAATGAAGTTCAGGCTCAAGGGAACCATTAACGACGTTATGAACATGAAAGAGATGTTGGTTAAGGATTTTTACTTTTCAAATGAATGCATACGTGTCCTCACAGGTATCTTCTAGAACCTTTTTGATGATTCTAATTTGTATACATAATCACCTTTTTTTCATCCTATGCTATCTTTCCAGTTTGTCTGCTTACATAATCAGATAAAATTTGAAAGCTGCTGATACAGTAATTTGGTGCTCCACAAGAACTAGAATGTAATGAAAATGAAACATTTTTGCCCCTGAGAATTGCAGGTTCTCCGTATGATAGAATGCTTTGTCTTCTCCCTTAGTGATATCTCACGTCTTCCCCATTACATGTTCATCTTTTTCACTATGCTCATTATTTTGCACACAAAGATATATTGATACTAAAAGATACGGGTTAATCTCATTCGAAAATGATACGAAAATGCAGAACAAGCTGAGACTGATGATTTAATTCCAACTAAGAAAAACATGCTGGAGTCCTTGAAGTGGCTCGTGGAGGACTGCCGGCCTGGAGATTCGCTGGTCTTTTACTTTTCAGGACACGGTTTGAAGCAAGTAGATGCCAGAGAAGATGAGACTGATGGGTATGATGAAAGTATTTGTCCGGTTGATTTTCTTCAAGAAGGCACAATTCTTGACAATGACATAAACTCCACCATTGTGTGGCCCCTCAAGGAGGGTGTCACACTTCATGCTATTGTTGATGCTTGTCATAGTGGAACTGTTCTTGATCTAACAAACGTCTATGATCCGGAAAAGTGAGTACACGATCGAAACTAATTGGTTAAAATTAGTCTATTTCTTGAAAATCAAGTAATTAGTCTCTTGTTTGAGGCATTGCAGTTGCAAATGGATAGATAACAAGCCCCCTGCTAAACAACCTCTTAGAAAGCATACAAGTGGTGGACTAGCAATATGCCTCAGTGCTTGTAAAGATGGTCAGATGGCAGCCGATACCACGGTAAGAACATTTGCTATCGAGATGTTACTGTTTCACCACTTGGGTTGTGATTTGTGAACAAATCTATGCAGGCTTTCCCTGGGAAGGGAATGAATGGTGTAATGACTTATCTTTTCACAAAAATTATCAGACAAAACCCTGATATAACATATGAGGGTCTACTAAAAAAATGAATGTGGAGATTCAACGGGTTATAAAAAATAGTTGTTGTCCCAGTTTCTTGCAACATATCTTCCGCCCCAAAATTTCACAGGTTCGCATCCATCCTCGCTTTATGCTATTACTTTTTAAGTGTCAATACTAAGATGTTTGTCAAGAAATTTCACGGATACTTCACTAGCAACCATACCACTGATATTGGCATGCATTATTATATTAGCTGTGGCTGTCAATCTTGGTAGATTTTACGAAATCCGGTATAATCTTTATAAAATCCTAAGTTGGTTTGAATAGAATTCAGCCAAAGATCTTGTCTCATGGATCCATGAGGGAAATAGTGAAGAAAGTGATCTATCTAGATCATATGGATCAATATTTTTTTTTTCAATTTATGTATCATAGAATCTGATTTTATCATATTAGAGAGAAGTTATATGTTTCCTCCTTGAAACTAGGTAAAAAATGTATATCATTTTCTCTCTTTTTTCTTCTTCTTAAGTTTGATTCTTTTATTTCAACAATTAATTTGTATTTTCTGGCTTAACCGTTTTCATTGAAATTGGATTTATATGGAGCGTTTCAGGATCTTATTCTATCATCATCTGAAAAGTTTGATGTTTCCAAGAGAATATTCAAATTATGAACATACAAGGTAGAAAGGGCAACCCAGCTATGCCACTAGATTGCAAGAACAGATGCAAAATATTATTGCAATTTTATTCTGATTGCCTCTGATAGCATTGAGATTTCTTGCATCGAACTCAAAAACTAGAAAATAAGGATTACATATGGTATGTATTTGTTTGATTATTAAAAACTATATCAGAATTGTGATAAACTAATAATCATTATATTTTTGTTCGTTTATATAGTATTGCCTCAATTTTTGTTAACTTAGAAATTCCCAACCCCCTTACAAAAGAGGCACTCTTAAAAGTACATAAATAAGATGTTATTTATTTCCAAATGAAACCATGACCAAGTCTATACCATTAAACTTAGATATTTATAATGAATTTACTCTTCTTTATCGTCAAATTCTCAAGTCAGTTAATAAAAAAAAATGACATTTCTTCTTATCAATTGAAGTTCAATGTTTCTAGATATCATTTTGAGAGTAAAATTTTAAATGCAATTAATTATGCAAAAAAGTGTACCTTTCAGATTATTTGTGAGAAAATTAAATCTCGACTAAAGTATGAGAAGACTTCTTACAATAATATCCAAAAAAAAAAGTATCAACTCAACAATATATTGGTATACGTTCCTAACTTATTAAACAGCAAATGTATTAGTAAACTTGGTTGCACCAGCATTGGATTACTTTTTTCACAAATTTTTAAGTCAAGCTTGATCAAGTTGAGCGAACAAATATTCAAATACGTTTATATTAATCATAATTGAAGTTTTTTTAATAAAAAAAATTAGGAACTAATCTAAGCAAAATAATATTCAATGTCACTATATTATTCAAGAGCAAGAGGGAAAAAAAAGGCAGAAGAAATTAACTCCACATCCGCTAGGTTTACAGCATTTGGTTCTTGCTGCATTATTCAAATTGGGCACAAACAACAAAACCATATTTTACTTGAAAACGAATAAGACGAGACGCACTTTGATAAGACATGTGTTTAATTAATTCTTAAATTGAAAAAAAAACGCTGCGTTTTCTCTTTCATACATTATACTGTTTTGGAATTTCCCTTCTTTTCTCGATAATAGAATAGATAATTTTAATTTGTTCCGTCACTGCCTCTGCCCAGGAACAGCCTGCAACTTTGGATTTAAGGTAAGCATTCTTCGCCTTCTCCAAATCTTGGACTTTTGGACCTATGAAAACCGGGATTCAGTTCTATATCTGCAATTTCTCGTTATAAGTTCACAATTTGGAACCTTGTAAAGGCTAATCCGGAAGAACCTTGCAAAAAAAAAAAGTTATGCTGTATCCTGAATTCTTTTTTTCAATTAGCATATCAGAAGCTGGTCGTGTCTATTAGCTCTAGTTTTGCCATCTGTTCTGAACTGTAAGAGCACAAGAGTTCAAACCTTGAAGATATAACTCGAGGATATTGTTAGCAAATAAAAAATTGGTCAAATCCGGGTGTTCAAATTGTGGTGATTAGCGTTGTTCTATTTTTTTTTAAAAAAAAATTACGTCTTCAGGAAAAGCTATAAGATGGAACTTTTACGATTCCGTAGGGGGGCTTTCCTTCCCCCAAAGAGAAAGTTAGTTCAAAACGCTATTCCGCAGACTCTTACTGCTTCAATTTCATCAAATGAAAGAAGTGGAACGAGCTTGAGGATGAGAGAATCTGGTACCAATTTGTTGGAAGTGTTGGATCATAAACTTGATACATTATGGAGCCCAAACCCAAATCCAATCAAATTGGGGTCCAAGTCCAAAACCAAAGTTCCAGCCTTCTACCTAAAATCTTCTAGGGTGTGGTAGATATGCATGTGAATCATATGGTAACTTAAAATATTATTAGAAGGTTGGAGAAAGATGAGGTGTATGGCTATTATATTTTTGGATTAATTTATTTGTGTGGTGTAAAATTGTTTGTAACTAATATAAATACCCTTCTCCCCTCTTGGTTTAGGTATCAAGAAGAAGTAAGAACTTCTAAGTGTGTGAAGTAGCAAGTCTTGAGTGAGTTGTAGTATCTTGTTTTGAGTGATAGTGATATTGTAATATTTCTTCTTGAGTTTGAGTAAAAGTTGTTTGTGAGTGTTTTATTTTCAACAAAGTGGTATCATAGTTAGGTTGGAAAGTATACACTATAGTATATCAAATCGAAGGTCTCGACGAGAGGAATCCAACGCCGCCAGAATTGCCCTGATCGGAGTTCAAACGCCCAGCCAAGAGCCACTGAAATATTGCTGCCAAAAAACTGAGTTGACTCACTGAGTTGACACAGCCGAGTTGACCGAGCCATAAGCCCGTTTACCAAGCCTCTTGACTGAGCCGTCAAAGTCGTTAACCATTGACCAGGTTAGAGTTGACTTTGACTATTGACCAATAGTCGAAAATTTTGACCAGGTCATTTCCAAAGTATTTCGACGTGCTTTTGAGTGACTGAGCACAAAGACGAGAAAGCAGTTGAAATTCTTGGCTCACTGGAGCTTGATAGGATCATCCAGGATTTCGGTTCCACGAACAGATATAGAGATATCAATCGTTCATTGTTACAGAGATTTGAGTGAGACCCAGTTGACCACAATTAGAGATCTCCTCAGATTCATGCTTGCTTTCAAGTCCCGAGATTGAATGATTTTTCCCATCGGTCACTGAACCACCTTTTGTCACTTCACTACGAAAGAAGCAGACTCTATAAGTCTTACCAAACTAAGGCTTGGGCTTGCCTTTATCTTCTCTTGATGAACTCTCGGCTGATTCAACTCAAGCAAGAACAGCTTGAACAAGAAATGGCTCGATTCAATAGCAGCTCCTTATGTCTCGGAGTCAGACTCATCAGCAGAATATAGCGATCAAAGGCAGAAAGCGAGTTCAGTCTTTTTCTTTTTATCTTCAACGGTAGAGTTTCTCCAAGAGATCCACCTAGATCTCAGAGAAGGGTTGGCTCATCCGGTCTGCCAAGAAGAAGACAATAGTGTCGTTACCTCTATCGATTGTAGGATAAAGGACATCTACTCGTATGTCCTCCCGGTTGTTCTCCGCTTTTTCCTTCTTTCCAACCCATTCCCATCCTGTCCCTTGGTTGTTCTTGCCTTGCCATCGAAAGGACAACTTGTTGCCGCTCATCCACCTCCTCTTTTCTAAGCCTAAAAGGCTTCAATTTTGGATCATTTCAAGCTAGTTTTGTGCCGGGAAGACCTCTTTTGGACAACATTCTTCTTGCACAAGAAATCATTCATTCTATGCGGTTTATGAAGACTGGCTTCTTTGCTGTTAAAGTTTACCTGGATAAAGCCTATGATAGAGTAAGCTGGAAGTTTATGTTGGAGACTTTGCTTCAGATGGGATTGCCTAGTCATCTTATTGATCATGGCCATATGAGTCTTAATCAATGGCGATAAAACAGATACCTTTTATCCTTTGCGAGGGCTTCGACAGGGTCATATCTTGCTCTTTCTTTGTCTTATGTATGGAGAGAGAGGTTGAGCCACTTAATTCAAGCTGCAGTCAACTAGGGTGAGTGGATCCCTTTTCAGGTGTGTCGGGGGTATCACACTTGTTTTTTGCGGATGATTTCGTCTTGTTTGCGGAGACTACGTTAGATCAAGTGGCTGTAGTTCAACGCATTCTTCAAGAGTTTTGTGGTGCCTCTGGTCATAAAGAGAAAGTTAATGTTATAAAATAAAAAAGGTTTTGTTATTGCAATGTAATGTTAAGCCTCCGTTGGCAAGGGAAATCAGACGTTTGAGTGGAATCGCACTTACATCGGATCTTGGGTGAGACCTTGGTATGCCATTACTTCATCAAAAAGGGTTTCCAAAGCTACATATCAGGTTGATCAGCAAGGTGGTTGAAGGGAACAGCTACTTTGTCACCTAATGTCCGGATCGTCTTTTGCCGGTTCCTCCTTCTTTAGCACCTTTCGCTCAGCCGGATGATGCAGATATGCCGGCATTTGCTATTGGGTAGTCCCTCAATTTTGAGTCGGAGATTGCTGGGTGTGCGCTTTTAGCTTGTACATTACCTTCAGTATGCTGATAGGATCGGATGCCCAAGGGCAATATGCCAAAGAATCAGATTCTCACTCTGGAGTCCCTCGCTTACTTTAAGCTGGGTTGCCAATGTTCGAAGATCCGTTGTTTCTGCTGTCAGGATAGCAATTCCTCTTTGTTTACATGCTACCCTCGCTCAACCTCACCCTAGGTAAACCGAACCTGGGAATACCTTAAATTTTACTTAATCGGAGTTCCTTCTTTCTTCTGCCTCTCCAATCAGATCTAACTGGCTGGCACTCCCTGATTGGCTGCTTTCTTACTTATTTTATGCAAACTAAGACATATATCAAAAGGGCATGAAAGCCTACCTCTAAAGGGTTTGTACCAGTACTTATTGAAACTCCAGTTTTCCAATGCTTGTTTTCATCTCCGTATTTTCTGCTTGGTTACTTATCAAATTCATATTCAACAAAGACATTCCCTTTCCTACTCTTTGGAAGTCTGTTTGCCAATGCGTGAACTTCTTTGATTTCTGGGCAAAAGCATGCTTTGATCGCTTCTTCCGCATCAACTGGTGATTCTTGTCACCCCCAAAAAAGAAGTTCAATCAGTTAATTAGTCAGTTCCGTCGCTCCCAACCAGTTCTTATTCGCCACTAAGCATTCGTTCAGAGTTGACAAGAGTTGTTCAAATCCTAGGATAGTTTTCAAGTAGTCAAGCAAGAAAGACAGTCCGAAAGTCATCGGGTAAGGTTTAATAGTTCCAGGCTAAACGTACTAAATCAATTAGCTTATTGCTATTGGAGTTCAATCTTGTCCCGAAGTAATGAGAGAAGGATTTGCTTCTCTTAAAAGAAATCGAATCTTAGAATAGAAAGACTTGGCTGAGGCAGAACCAGGTACGAAGTCTCTATCGCCTGCTAACTCTTAGTAATAGAGTAAGAGTCTTATTATATACTAAAGATGATTGCGCGCAAACAAAGGAGAACCACAGAGACTCTTGAATTCCTAGTAAAATATTATCTGAAAGTACTTCCCCTGGCTGTTCTATCATGAGTTTCATCCTTTTAGTAACACTTTTAGCCATGTTGTTAGAAGAAAGCGGCGGGCCCATAGAGCTCTACAGTAGTGCCTTGCGAGGTCGGAGAGCCGGTAACCTTAGATCGCCTACGATCCTAGAGGACTCCGGAATAAATCATCTTTGACTACTTTTTAGTAGGAGAGAGAAAGTTAAATTTAGTATATGATAAGACTCAGTCCATTTCAGCCCTATTTTTTTAATAAGGCACGATGGGAAATCTCTTTTTTGAGTCTATTAAGCTCTCGTCTAAGGTGCGGACGTATAGTTCAATTCCAGTCATGTCAGTGAGGCTAGGAGATTAATTTAGAAGGGCGGATAAGCCAGTGAAAGTGAATGGTTGTTCAAGAGGGTCTAGGGCCCCTAATTCAACAAATGTAAGCTTTGTCCCCACTACTAAAGAGAAGAAGGCACTTTCACTGCTTGGTCGGCCATAATTCATATAATTCATTGAGGTTGATCCCCGAAGTTACGGTCTATCACGTAGCAGTAGTCTCTATTTATTCATCGCAAGAATGAACTATCCTTTCTTTCATGGGATGAACACGGATAGACCAGAAATGGTCTTCGAAAGCATACCGCTTTCTGTTCAAGAATCGGTAGCGTTTTTAAGGAAGACTACCAAGCTCCATGATAGATAAGCGCCTATCATCTCTATGCGAATTCTGACTTTTCGTCTTTGATTAGTATTAGCGCTCGCTCGACTTAATAATAATAATAGCTGTCTTACTCGACTTGCTTACTAGCTACCTTTCTGACTAATATCAGAATTTGACTTGTGAATTTATAGTTCTAAACTGAGTACACTAGGAGAACGGTAGTTTCCTCTTCTTTCCTTTTTATGAACCCAGAATGATCAGCATTCCTTCTCTGGAAACCCATCTATCTTCGTCATAACCAAACTTCATATCTCGAACCCCGAGGAGACTGCTTTCTTAGTTAGAAAATTGAATTTCTAAAATAACTTTCTGTGGGCTTTGCTGCTCTTCAAGTTAGAGAAGGACTTAGACCGTCTGGTTACCGGCTTCGCAAGACCATTTCGATCCACACTGGAGAAGTCCTCTCTCGGGCTAGGCTCTATTAGGCAGAGGTGATCCTTTCTTTACTAGAGGAGCAGGAAAGGAGACACTAAGATACGTAATTAGAGAGGTGAACCAGCTTGGTCGGTAGAATTTGTGCTAATATAGCAAAAGGAAGGAAATGATGCTTTTCTTAAGGCAATCCATAAGTCAGAAATAGAATGAGGAAGAGAGAGGACCCCTTTCCCATTTACGGTAGGAGGTTTGGGGCGAACAAAGATCAAGGCCATACCCAGGACTTGAAACTCTTAGAACTTGCGAACGACTTTTCAGTGTGCTCAGTCACTTTTTCCATGACACTACTTCTCCGCCTACTTTGAAGATGACGACCTATCGGCAGACTCCTTATCCTTAGCCTCAGGTGAGAGGACCCTTCGGAATGGTATCTGGGCCTTCCTCAAGCAATCCCCTATGACTCAACCTTTGTTCTTGTGCAAAAGCATCCTCTCAAAGCCAAGTCTCAGACTAAGGCCAGGGGCAATTAGTGAACCCGTTTGCAGTGGCGGACGAGGCACTAGAATTGGTTGACTCTGGAGGTCTTCCTTTATTTTGTCAAAAGCTTTCTGGCAGGCTTCATCCCATTTTCCTGTGTCATTTTTCTTTAGAAGCTTGTTATAGGCTCGCAAGTGAAGGTTAATTGAGATATGAAGCAGCTAATGTATTGCACGCGACTGAGAAAACCCCTTCTTTCTTTCTCGGTTCGTGGAGATAGCATTTCTTGGATGGCCTTGACTTGTGCAGGGTCGACCTCTTTACCTCTTTGACTGACGAGAAAGCCTTAAAGTTTTCCCGATGTGACACCAAAGGCGCATTTTGGGGGATTAAGCCTCAACTGGTCGGGCACAAAGTTGGAAAAGAAGGCGATACAGTCTATCTTTACTGGGTACAATGGGCAGAAAAAAGGGTGGAGATGTGTTGATCCCACCACTAATAAAGCAAACGTCTTGCCACATTTTGTCTTTGATGAGGCATCATCATGGTGGTCTACCGAGAATGTAGTGTTGCCAGACTCGGATAGTTTAGACACGAGTATGCGAGCTGTAATGACTAGAGGTAGGCAGTGCCAAATGAGAACTTTGCGAAACAAAAAAAAGATAGCTATTGTAGGAAGTGGGCTCTTTGCTCCTTCCCAGATTGGACTAGCTTCATAGTTCCGTGGATTCGAACGAAGTGGTTCCAACGAACCGGGTAAGGTATGAAGCAGCATTAGCCTCAGAATCCACATCTGAATCCCCCGTAGAAGCAGAAAAATCTACATCCGATTGCTTCATATGAATCATACAAAGCAGCTGAGGCACCCCAAGGGTAGACTAGGACACTCCTTTTTTCAGGAAAGAAGGAAGAACGAGGCCTTTTCAGCCTGACCCGATGAAGAAGAGGGGATTTCTAAGAGAGGGTTATAGCCCTACCAATACGTAGAGTAGCTCGGTAATGAATAGCCGAGCCTCCCTTACCCTGTGAAGTGAAGCAACCGAAACCCTATTTTCTTTGCTATCCTTTGAATGATTCAGTCTCCCAGTAATAGCCCAAGTAGTGAGCGGTCCAATTGTTTGGCGGAAGCCTGTTGCGCATGATTCTTTCTTTCTCCATTCGATTCGATCATTCTTCATACTTGAATTAGGAGGGGATTTTTTTCTCCTATTTGTGTCTGTCTCGTTGATGAGAGGATTTTCTCTGGCTGTCACCCATGCAGTTAGATCTCTAACCAGTGAAGAGTAGCACATTAACAGGTCTCCTAAAGACTTATCGTCAAGGGACGGGTACCCCTCTTCTATCGAAAGAAGAAAAAGGGGATGAAAGCATCATAACACTACTTCTCGAAGATCGGATCATGTTCCAATAATTACATATGTATAGATGATTACGTGATTGGTTTGTGTTTATTCAAAGGAAGTAGGACACGGACAGTCTCTCTCACAGTAGGGATGCTCTAAGGTTCGAATTTCTATCTCTGCTGGTGATCATCTTCTTTGTCCCGGTAGAGAACTGATCATCGAGTGCTTTCTTTCTCCATTGAAGTTCACCCTCCTTCCCCACCCGGGTTCGAGAGCGGCAAGGTACTATTAAAAGGGCAAGTTGAGACGAAAGATGTGAAACTTTATTCAGTGAGATTGGGTTAGTGCTTGTAGAATTGGAGAGCAAGATGGGCTTTGTGCCCTACGAGATCTTATCTTACATGGATATGGTATATAATAATACAATAATATAAGGTATTTACACCGTATGTATAGAATAATATACAGCTAATAGTGCTCAGTCTACGAGAGGATTGCCCGTCTTGTTTGAGTTTGAACCGAGCGTGGAAAGAATTGAATTGTGCATGGATTGCTTATCATTGAAAAGAAATGGATCAAGAAATTGTGTATTTTAGAATAAGAAATCGGAAAGGCTGCATTTGCATCGCACGCATAGCGATGAGATAGCTGATGAACTGAACGCTACTAAGGTAAGGATGAACTGAAATAGCTAGGGGGCAAAGAGCGATACGAGAAGTTTGCAGTGCAGCAAGAAGAAAGAATTGATTCTTTCTTTTTTGATTTATCGAGATTGGCTTGGTGTTCCGCTACGCCCCTCCGTAGAGTACAAGATCGAAAAGCACTTGGTTTACAGCCAAGCAACTACAAAGAAAAAAAAGTCCCATGCATCCTTTTTGTTGGTCAACAACCAACCACAGCTTATAGTTTTTTGTAAGTCTCTTCTTATTCTTTGGAGGGGGAGCAGAGCAGTCAAATAATGAATCAATATGCAATTTCCACGCATCTTTATCTTTGTTGAAAGCAATCTTAATTCTTCCGCGGCAGCGGAACTTTTACATGGGGAAGGCGATAATACCTACTTTATGCAGTCTATTGTGGATGATTTAACTGTAAATGGCGCACAGGGAGAGACCTATAGGGAAGCCATTCAAATGTGGGTAGATACGGTGTCTGCCCACAGCCCCCTTGATCAATTTGCCATTCACCCATTGATTCCTATGAATATAGGAAACTTTTTTTTCTCATTCACAAATCCATCTTTGTTTATGTTGCTAACTCTCAGTTTGGTCTTACTTCTGGTTCATTTTGTTACTAAAAAGGGAGGAGGAAACTCAGTACCAAATGCTTGGCAATCCTTGGTAGAGCTTATTTATGATTTCGTGCCGAACTTGGTAAACGAACAAATAGTTGGTCTTTCCGGAAATGTGAAACAAAAGTTTTTCCCTTGCATCTCGGTCACTTTTACTTTTTCGTTATTTTGTAATCCCCAAGGTATGATACCTTATAGCTTCACAGTTACAAGTCATTTTCTCATTACTTTGGGTCTCTCATTTTCTATTTTTATTGGCATTACTATAGTGGGATTTCAAAGAAATGGGCTTCATTTTTTAAGCTTCTCATTACCTGCAGGAGTCCCACTGCCGTTAGCACCTTTTTTAGTACTCCTTGAGCTAATCCCTCATTGTTTTCACGCATTAAGCTCAGGAATACGTTTATTTGCTAATATGATGGCTGGTCATAGTTCAGTAAAGATTTTAAGTGGGTCCGCTTGGACTATGCTATGTATGAATGATCTTTTCTATTTCATAGGAGATATTGGTCCTTTATTTATAGTTCTTGCATTAACCGGTCTGGAATTAGGTGTAGCTATATCACAAGCTCATGTTTCTACGATCTCACTCTGTATTTACTTGAATGATGCTACAAATCTCCATCAAACTTGTTATTTATTTATAATTGAACAAAAGCGAGGAGCGAGTTGAAGGAGCGATAGCCTATGAAAGCAGATAAGAGTCCCGTCCCATGGACGAGGGAAAGGCGAAAGCCCTATTAAGCTAGGATGAATCATCTAAGTTCCCTATGGCCAGTTGGAGACACGGAATGGGGGAAGCAGGAAGGAATGAAAGAAGCCAGCCGTTGACTAGCCAACCAGAAAGACATTTATAAAGAAAGAAGCCAAAGCGACGTACCTACCGAATTCCACGACTTCACCAGCCAAGCATTATGTTCCAACACCGGCCCCCCACTCGTACTGATACTGATTGTGCTTTCCATGTTTGCTTTGCCATATTCTGTATTCCGTATGTAAGGTCTTGGTCTTACTTAATTAGTATAGTTAGTTTCATTGATTGCGGATTGCGTTTCTACGCTTTCAAAAAAGTACGTTTTTGGGATGTTCATGTCCTTCATTGGCTCCTTGACAACAGATACATTTACATAAAAGAATTCTTTTTGGACCGACCAAGTGGTAGGGCCTCCCATGTGGCGCACCCTCAGACCAATAGAAGGGGATTTCGAACTAAGCTAACGAATATGATTCACTCCTCTTCAGTATCTGTATATCCGCATCTTCCTCATATGTAGTTTTTATGCCTTCAGAAAGGCCTATTATTGATCCACCATACTTCCCCCCATATGATGAGAAAAAGCTATATCGGCTCAAAATTCAGACATATACAAGAAGTCGTGAACTCCAGCCAAAAAGGAAGGAACTCAAGCAAAGAGACCATAGAATGGTACTGTGAAAGCCTAGGGCTAATAGCAAGACAGGGAGATTCGTAGAGAGATGTGCTATACTCTGGATATTTCCTCACCATCATATTGTTGATTCCAGTTACCATCAGATTGAATGAAAGGGATGACCAGCAGATGATAGCAAGGCTAAACAGATTCGAGATTCTCGATCAGATGAGCAGACAGGGAAAGCACGTACTACCAGAAGAGTAGACCTCAGAGCGATTGATTCCCAATGCTTGAATAAACTGACTTTTAGCCTTCCTTCACTCCTGAACTAGACTTAACTGAGTACGCCTATGATAGGATCCTGTTACTAAGGAAAGGACTCTAATAGACTGACTTACGATCTAAATAAAGTGAAATTATGGTCGAAAAGAAAGTCTATTTGAGATATTCTTTTAGCTTCCATCTAGAAGAGAGCTTGAACACGCCTTCTTACTAGCCTATAGAGAGTGATTCCAGGAAAGGGCAGAGCTGCTAACCTTAGCATCAACAGGAGATAGAGAAGGGCTCGCGATTGATCCGCGAGAGAAGGGCGCTTGACCAATAGCCCTTGCGAGCCTTACCTTATATTGGAGTCTAGACCGAAGAAAGTAGAAGCGCTATATTAAGGGGATATAGACTAGAAAAGTCCAATACTACTATTGGCTAATGGAAGAACTGAGTCTAGCTCTAAACCATATGATGAAAGAAAGCAGCATAGCAAATTCTTCTTTAGCTAATGATATTCACCAAGAAAGACCAATCACCAATACCAGTTCAGCGGAAAAGAGATGGCATGGGGGAATTGAATACGGGAAGGCGGGAATGACATAGGGAATGGGATACTTCGAATGGAAAGAGTTCCGGATCCATCCGCGCAATCGAAATTTTCAAATTCTCGATATATTGAGCAATATGGAAAATGGTGTGGCATCCTTCCAAGTTCTGACATTAAACAACAACAATTATGACAACTGGAGTATCAAGATGAAAGCTCTTCTTGGCGCGCATGATGTTTGGGATATCATAGAAAAATGTTTTAGCGAGCCAAATAATGAAGCTGCGCTAACTATAGCCCAAAAGGATAGTCTAAAAGACACAAGAAAGATAGACAAGAAAGCTCTCTATCTAATCTATCAAGCATTAGATGATGGTGGTTTTGAAAAGATTTACAAAGGATCCGAGCAAGTGAAGAAGGTCCGTCTCCAAACATTAAGAGGTGAATTTGAATCCTTACACATGAAGGTATCTGAGTCTATTTTGGATTATTTCTCAAGAGTAGTATCTGTTTCTAATCAATTAAAAAGAAATGGTGAAAAGTTAGAAGAAGTGAGGATAATAGAGAAGATACTCCGTTCGTTGGATCCAAAATTTGAGCACATTGTTGTGACAATTGAAGAAACTAAAGACTTACAAGAAATGACGATCGAGCAACACCAAGGATCATTGCAAGCATATGAAGAGAAGCATAAGAAGAAGCAAGGGATCACTGATCAACTCCTCAAGCTGCAACTCAAGGGTATGCATGAAAGTCAAGACAATGATAGAAATCAACCTGGCCGAGGTAGAGGTAGAGGCCGTGGATGAGGTGGAAGTCGTGGACGTGGACAAGGTTGGAATTACAACAACAACAATTCCAACAACAACTACGAGAAAGGAGAAAGTTTAACCCAAGGCCGTGGAAAAGGCAATCCATGTTTGAGGTATGATAAATCTCAAGTTCGATGCTATAATTGTCAGAAATTTGGACATTATGATTCAGAATGTAAAGCTCCCAATAATAGAATTGAGGAGAAGGCCAACTACGTGGAGGAGAAAACAGATGACAAAGAAACTCTTCTTCTAGCATGGAAGGAGACTGACGGTGTCCAAGCAAATTCTTGGTACCTTGACAGTGGTGTAAGCAATCACATGGGTGGAAGAAAAGACATGTTCGTGGAGCTAGATGAGTCAATAAGTGGAAATGTATCATTTAGAGATGATTCCACAATAACAGTAAAAGGAAGAGGTAACATTCTTATCCATTTGAAAGATAGGAGACATCAGTTTATTTCCAATGTCTACTATGTGCCCAATATGAAAAGTAACATCTTGAGTTTAGAGCAATAGTTAGAGAAAGGTTATGATATTCGTATGAAGGATCATAATCTTTCTATAAAAGATGATAAGAATAACTTCATTGATAAAGTGCCAATGTCAAAGAATAGAATGTTCTTGATCAACATACAAAACGATGTTGCAAAGTGCCTAAAAGCTTGCTACAAAGATGCATCATGGCTATGGCATCTTCGCTTTGGACATCTCAATTTTGAAAGTCTAGAGTTGCTATCCAAGAAGGAGATGGTGAAGGGATTACCTCACATTAACCATCTTGACCAGCTTTGTGAAGGGTGTCTAGCCGAGAAGCAATTCAGGAAAAGCTTTCCAAAAGAGTCAGACTTAAGAGCCCAAAAGCCACTTGAACTCATCCATACCTATGTGTGCGGTCCAATCAAACCAAGCTCTCTCGGTAACAATAATTATTTTCTTCTCTTCATTGATGATTTTTCAAGAAAAACCTGGGTATATTTCTTGAAATAGAAATCAGAAGTTTTCGAAGTCTTCAAGAAGTTCAAAGCTGCAGTAGAGAGAGAAAGCATAAGAAAGATCAAAGCTATGAGATCCGACCGAGGAGGAGAATTTACCTCTAAAGAGTTTTAAGAATTTTGCGAAGCAAATGGAATTCGTCAGCCAATGACAGTTCCTAGATCCCTACAACAAAATGGCGTGGCAGAAAGAAAGAATTGAACTATTTTCAACATAGCTCGGAGTATGCTCAAAAGCAAGAAACTACTTAAGGAGTTTTGGGCTGAAGCAGTGGCATGTGCAATTTACTTATCTAACCAATCTCCAACAAGAAGTGTTTGGGGAAAGACACCACAAGAAGTATGGAGTGGAAGAAAGCCCAGCATCTCCCACCTGAGAGTTTTTGGAAGCATAGCCCATGTTCATGTTTCAGATGAGAAAAGAACAAAACTTGATGATAAAAGTGAGAGTTTCATCTTCATCGGCTATGACGCAAATTCTAAAGGCTACAAGCTGTACAATCCGAACAATAAGAAGGTTGTGATCAGCCGAGATGTAGTGTTTGACGAAGAAAGACTATAGGATTTTAGATCTCATATAGATGACTTTAACTTCTCTCCTCCGTTTGAAGATTGGCTGACACCAATGGAACAACCCTGAGAAGCCCAACAAGAGCCAACAACTCCATCTACTTTGCCAACATCAACTACCCAGGGAGATGAGTCACCCTCGTCATTTTCAAGTGGGAGTCAAAGTGAAAGAGCTATGCAACGTACAAGAAGCCTCCGAGATCTCTATGAAGTGACTGAACAAGAAGAAAATCTTACATTATTTTGTCTATTTGTTGATTGTGAACCGATGAACTATCAAGAAGCTGCAAAAGAAAAGAAGTGGAGAGAGGCGATGGATGAAGAAATCAAGGCCATCCAAAAGGACGACACTTGGGAACTCGCTTCACTTCGAAAAAGGGCACAAGGCGATAGGTGTCAAATGGGTCTACAAAACAAAGCAAAATGCTAAGAGAGAGATTGAAAGATACAAGGCAAGGCTTGTTGCGAAAGGCTACAGTTAAAAGGCTGGAATCGTCTACAATGAGGTATTTGCCCCCGTTGCTCGATTGGAGACTGTTAGACTAATTATTTCTTTGACAGTTCAAAACAAGTGGAAGATACAACAAATGGATGTAAAGTCTGCCTTCCTAAATGGAGTCCTTGAAAAAAAAGTCTACATTCAGCAACCATCAGGCTATGAAGTCAAAGGCCATGAAGACAAGGTGTTTAAATTGAAGAAAGCTCTTTACGGGTTAAAACAAGCACCAAGGGCATGGAATATCCGAATCGACAAATACTTTCAAGAGAACAGCTTCAACACATGTCCTTATGAGCACGCTCTATATATCAAGATCAAGGATGGAGATATTTTGATCATGTGCCTCTATGTGGATGATTTAATTTTCACAGGAAGCAACCCAAGCATGTTTAATGAATTCAAGCAAGTGATGACAAAGGAATTCGAGATGACAGACATGGGGCTCATGACCTATTACCTTGGCATTGAAGTTAAGTAACAAAAGGGTGGAATTTTCATTTCACAGGAAAGCTATACAAAGGAGATCTTGAAGAAATTCAAGATGGAAAATTGTAAGCCAATAAGCACACCGATGGAATGCGGAGTTAAGATGTCCAAATATGAAGAAGGCGAAAGTATAGATCCAACACTTTTCAAGGGTTTGGTGGGAAGTTTACGCTATCTAACTTGCACGAGGCCCGATATCCTTCATACAGTTGGATTGGTTAGTCGCTACATGAAATCTCCAACTACCACCCATTTCAAAGCAGCAAAGAGAATTCTTCGCTATCTAAAAGGTACAATTGACCTTGGCTTGTTCTATATAGTTTCTAATTATTACAAGCTTGTTGGATATAGTGATAATGATTGGGGTGAAGACATAGATAACCGAAGGAGTACTACTGGATTCGTATTTTTCATGGGAGATACTACTTTTACATGGATGTCAAAGAAACAATCAATTGTCACATTATCCACTTGTGAAGCGGAATACGTTACTGCTACCTCATGCGTTTATCATGCAATTTGGCTTAGAAATTTATTGAAGGAGATAGGTTTGATGCAAGAAGAATTGACAAAGGTTTATGTCGACAACAAGTCAGCAATTGCCTTAAGAAAGAATCCAGTGTTCCATGATCGGAGTAAGCACATTGATATTTGCTACCACTATAAAAAGAGTGTGTTGCAAGAAAGGATGTGCAAATTGAATATGTGAAGTCACAAGACCAAGTTGTTGACATTTTCACCAAGCCACTTACCAGAGAAGATTTCATAAGATAAAGGAACTTACTAGGGGTCACAAGATCAAGTTTTAGAGGGGGTGTTGGATCATAAACTTGATCCATTATGGAGCCCAAACCCAAACCCAATCAAATTGGGGTCCAAGTCCAAAACCAAAGTCCAAGCCTTCTACCTAGAATCTTCTAGGGTGTGGTAGATATGCATGTGAATCATATGGTAACTTAAAATATTATTAGAAAGTTGGAGAAGGATGAGGTGTATGGCTATTATATTTTTGGATTAATTTATTTGTGTGGTGTAAGATTTTTTGTAACTAGTATAAATACCCCCCCTCCCTTCTTGGTTTAGGTATCAAGAAGAAGTAAGAACTTCTGAGTGTGTGAAGTAGCAAGTCTTGAGTGAGTTGTGGTATGTTGTTTTGAGTGAGAGTGATCTTGTAATATTTCTTCTTGAGTTTGAGTAAAAGTTGTTTGTGAGTGTTTTATTTCCAACAGGAAGATGATATTGCTGAGTAGTGTGGCCAAAAGGATTCTTCTGCTAAAACAGAACGATTCCAGGAACCGGTGCAACCCACCAAACAAGATCATCCAAAGGATTCTGCTGCATAAGTTCCAAACAAGGAACTGGTGAGATCAGACATTGGTGGACAGAACCAGAAGATCATCAACTGCTGCTGAACTATAGTTGGTACTTCAAAATCATCAAATGAAAAAATTGAATCGGTTGATAGTCTTTGTCTTGTAAAGCATCTGTATGAGGCTGATAGTCTAGAATGACTAGTGGCTGTATAACTGGTTGGTTGTCAACTGCTTTAGGAGACAAATTGAGTGGATGAAGGTTAGGATCGCCATGGAATGGCTTAAGGAGTGATGAATGAAAGACAAGATGAATTTTTGATGTTACTGGTAACCCCAACTCGAAGGCAACCTCTCCATAAATTTTGATCATACGGAAAGGCCCATAATAGTGTTTGGCTAGCTTTTGCGTAGTTGGTGCCTTTACTGAAGTTTGGTGATATGGTCGGAGTCTAACCAAAACTGAATCTTCAACTTTAAATGGGTGTGCAATTCACTTGCGGTTGGCATATAGTTTCATGGCTTCTTGTGCCTTCAAGAGTTTCCGTTGTAAATATTTCAGCAGCTTATCTTGATTATGGAGCTCAGTATCTACAGCCTCCAATTTGCTAGTTCCTTCCACATACTGAGGAATGGTTGGGGGTGACTTACCATAAACTGTTTAAAATAGAGTGATGCCTGTGAAAGAATGGGAAGCTATGTTATAGCTCCATTCTGCCCAATGGAGGTAACAGCCCTACTGCTTGAGTTTATCATGCACATAAGCTTGCAGGTATTGTTGCAAGGTGCAATTAACGACTTCGGTTTGTCCGTCGCTTTGTGGGTGGTAAGCCATGGTCATTCGTAACTTAGTGACATTTAACCGAAACAATTCCTACCAAAATTACTCATGAAAATCGAATCCCGGTCAAAAGTCATGCCCTTTGGTAAACCATGTAACTTGTAAATAACTTGAACAAACAAATCAGCTACCTTTGACGCAGTGTAATGTATAGTTAACTTACCAAAGTGGACAGCTTTGGAAAAAAGATCTGGGACAACCAAAATTACAGTGTAGCCTTGAAAGGAAGGCAACCCAACTATAAAATCAAGAGATACATCTAGCCAAATCTCGGTAGGTATAGGAATAGGCTGTAGGAGACCATAAGGTGGTGTGGTGGGAGTTTTGACTTGCTGGCACGTAAGGCATTGGTGCACACAGTTAGTGACATCTTGTTTCATGCTATGCCAAAAAAATTGTTGCTAAGATGGCCATATGTTTTGGTGACTCCAGTGTGACCACCCATTGGTGAGGTGTGAAATTCCTCAAGCAAGATTGATTTGAGAGGTGAATGTGTCCCAATGAAAAGTTTGCCTTGATAAAAAAGGAGCCCTTCAATGAGCTTCAAGTTGGGGTATGCATCTGGACCATCCTTTAGATATTTGAGGATCTTAATAAACTCGGGATCAGTGGTTTAAGCTTCTCGCAACTTGTTTATAAACTCAAAGTGAGGCACAATTAGACCCAAAAGTTGTGGAAACAATCCTTGGTTGATAGAGAGTGCATTTGCACCATAATTTTCAACCCCTGGTTTGTATATAATCTAATAATCGAACCCCAAAAGTTTAGAGAAGTATTTCTGTTGTTTTGGAGTTTGAATAATTTGCGTCATTAGTTCCTTAAGGCTTCACTAATATGTCTATATGATAAATCGTCTCCCTAGTAAATATGTATGCCATTTTTTAACTGCTATTGTGATGGCGTGCAGCTCGCAGACGTACGTGGATGCCATTAACATATTTGGAAAAATTTCTTGCTGAAATAACATATAGGATGACCTTGTTGGGAAAACACATCACCCATTCCTATTCCCGAAGCGTCAGTTTGTAGAATAAATGGCTAGTTGAAGTTTGGCAAGGCAAGGACAGGAGCACTAATCATGGCTTTCTTGAGTTGTTCAAATGATTGTTGGGCAACATCATGCCAACTGAAGGCGTCCTTCTTGAGTAAGTTAGTTAGAGGGGCGGTTATAGTAGCATATTTTTTTATAAATTTCCTGTAGAATCCTGTTAACTCAAGAAACCCCTTCATCTGCTTTAAGTATGGACGGTGTAGGCCAATCCACCATGGCCTAGAGCTCGGGTTTGGTTCAACCTCATTGGATGTGATAATATGGCCTAAATAGGCAATACTATTCTGCCTGAATGAACACTTGGATTTATTAAGATAAAACTGATGTTGCAGCAAGCAGGAAAAAATTGTTTTCAAGTGGAAAACATGGTCCTTTAAAGATCGCCTGTAGACCAAAATATCGTCAAAGAAGACGATAAAGAATTGATGCAAAAAAGGCTGAAGTATAGTATTCATGGTAGCCTGGAAAGTCGCTGATGCATTGCATAAGCTGAGCAACATGACTCAAAATTCATAGTGACCTTGCTGTGTCCGAAATGCCGTTTTATGAATGTTAGATGGTGCCATACATATTTGATGATATCCAGTAAGTCCAATTTGGTAAACCAAGTGGCCTCATGTAGTTTGTCTAGCAATTTGTCAATGGTGGATATAAGGAAACGATCCTTGATAGTAATGGCATTTAAAGATCAGTAATTAACACAGAAGCGCCAGCTACTGTCCTTTTTTTTCGACCAACAGAACTGGAGAAGAAAAGGCACTGGAGTTGGTTTGAATTATTCCTGAATCCATCATCTCTTTAATTAATCATTTCATCTCTATTTTTTGAAATTCGGGGTACTGATAAGGTCTCACATTCACTGGATTAAACCCCTCGAGTAATGGAATACGATGATTTGTTGGCCTTGTGGGTGGAAGTTAGGATGGAATGCCAAAAATAGTTTAAAATTTGGCAAGGATAGTGTTAACGGCTGATGGAATGGTTTGGTTGGGCATTGATAGCGACGAAGGAATGATCTCCAATTGGGGGTACCGATAAGATCTTACATTCACCAGGTTGGAACCCTCGAATAATGGAATACGATGATCTGATGACCTTGTGGCTGGAAGTTGGGATGGAATGCCAAAAATAGTTTCAAATTTGACAACGACAGTATTGACGACCGGTGGAATGGTTTAGGTGGGCATTGATAGCGACAAAGGAATAATCTCCAATTGGGGATATCGATCGATAAGGTCTCTCATTCACCAAGTTGGACCCCTTGAGTAAATCTATTGGCCTTGTGGGTGGAAGTTAGGATAGAATGCCAAAAACAATTTCAAATTTGGTAGACAGTGTTTATGGCTGGTGGAATGGTTTGGGTGGGCATTGATAGCAACGAAGGAATGATCTCCAATTGGAAAAGACCAACTATGGCATTAGTTGAAACTATGCATTTTACTTGTGGCACACTGACCTCTTCTGCGAGGGATGATGGGCTAGCAGTAATGTGGACCAACTTACCATCCTTGATGAACTTCATGGTGATAGAGTCATAATCTGTGAGAATGGGTTCTAGCATTTTAAGCCATTGCACACCTAGGACAATATTGGCTTTACTCAATGGAAAAAGAAACAGATCCACAATGAAATGCAAGCCTCCAATCTGTATGGGTTTATCTTTGCAAATGTTAGCACACGGAAGCTCTTCACCATTGCCCACCAGAACATTAAATCCTTGGGCTTGAAGGATTGGAAGTCCCAATATTTAGCAATCTTGGTCTGGATGAAATTATGGGTAAAGACTTATCTGGGCAGGAGTTATGTCGGATGGAGGGTTCGGATCAATAGGAGGTACTGGTGCTTCGGTCCATAACAAATCTATTAGGTCAGGTGTGGGTAGCTTTGAAAACCCAGGATCCGCTACAAGAAGCATGAATTGCTGTTTGTAGACATGGCTAGGACAGAACTTGTCGTCACAATTGTAGCAGAGCCCTTTATCTCTCCTAGCTTGCATTTCTGCTGGAGAAAGACGCTTAATAATTGGTTTAGGGTTGAGGGGAGGGCGAGAGATTGTGGCGGCTGGGTGTTGCGATGAGGTGCGTGGGGGGGGGGGGTAAGGAGAGAAGGATTTGGTAGGAGAAGGGTTGGCAAGGTGAGTGGTAAGGGGGTTTGAGTGGTCAGAGAGTTTATCTTCTTGGAGTTTCGTAAGGGCCACGGCCTGAGAAAGAGAGATGGGTTGAAGAGCTAATAACTCACGACGAATGTCAAGTTTAAGACCAAAGATAAAGCAACTTAACAAAAAGGGTGGGTGTACTCACCTTTCGCAATACGATTCACTCCTTCGCATGAAGAAGGCCAAGCCATGAGGTAAGTTGACCATTAGTATACACCCATTGAAATCAACTGAGCGCTTCACCATCCATATAGAAAAAGGCAATTTTGATGCATTGATCCTCTGGTATTTTGTGGAAATCAAAGAACTAGGTGATCTTAAAGATCCATCCCAGGGGTTCAGAACCATCAAACCGAGGTACATTAAGCTTAAGTGTTGAAAGGGGAGGATCCCACCATACGAAATGAAAGCACCAAATGATAGCCTTTGCTTCGAGGGGAGGCGCCTCCAAAAGAAAAAACGAATGTAATGTAAACTTTCAGAATTTTTCATTACCCTTGCATGGAGTACAAGTCAGATAATATAAAATATAATGCACCCAATTACAGGAAAGCACGTGGCAAAACTACCTAACGGTTTTACATGTTTTTGACATTTTATTCTCCAGCTCATGAAGTCATGAAATCTCTCATCCATCTAGGTTTGGCTTTGGTACGTGCAGGTCTACCAATATTTGTGTCTTCTTCTGCCATGTCACTTTCATCCCTAACAGTCATGCTGCTATCAATACCTTTCCAGGGTATAATACCCTCATCAACTAGATTGAAGATAGTGCACAATACCCGAAAATGAAACTGTACTCGATGGCCAATCAAGTGCAATAGGGAGTCCAAGTTCCTCAATTTGATAGTGAAGGTCTCATGACAGCATGGAAATTAAGCTAAGCCGCCTTGTGTTCAGGGATATGGTTATGAAAAATTCAAGCTAGGAAGGATCAGAGTCTCAGGGACGTCCCTTGGCCTTTGATATTTGCTATGGCGGAATGGATTATATTATATGGCATTGGATAAATTTAGCGGGGCATGAGGAGGATTTAAACAATGACTTCATCTAAAATATAGAATTTCTTGATTAAACTAGATAAATTATTTTTTAAATATTTATTAGTAGAATTAATCGTAAGAATATATTTTTTAAATGAAATAGTCTTTAAAAGATTAAATTAAAAATTTTAAAAACAAAATTAGAAAACATGTATATCTTTCAAAAACATCGAAAGTGCTAAAATTAGAAATGCAACAATAGAAAAGTTTAATCCTTGTACTTTTCATAACAACAATATCTGCCTATACAAGTTTAGCTGGAAAGTTAATTCATCTATTTGTTGAGTCAGTGGATCAACCATAACCCTTACTCCACATCCACTAAGTTTGCAGCATCTGGTTCTTGCTGCTTTATTCAAAGGAAATAAACAACAAAAGCATCATTTACTTGAAAACGAATAAGATGCACTTTAATAAGACATGTTAATTAAGTTCTTAAATTGAAAAAAGAGAGGGTTTTTTTTTTATCTTTTTATTATTATGCTGTTTTGGAATTTCCCTTCAGAAAGAGAGAAAGTTTCCCTTCTTTTCTCTCAAATAGAAATATAGAATAGATAATTTTAATTTGTTCCTTCACTGCATCTCAAAAACAACCTGCAACTTCGGAATTGAGGTAAGCATTCTTCACCTTCTCCGAATCTTGGACTTCGACCAACAAAAGTAGGATTCAGTTTTATAAATGCAATTTCTTGATCATTATAAGTTCACAATTGAAACCTTTTATGAAGGTTAATACTTAATACTGAAGAACCTTGCAAAAAAAAAAAATTAAGTTGTACGCTGAATTCTCTTTTTCAATTAGCAGATCAGAAGCTGGTCGCATCTATCAACTCTCCTTTTTGTCATCTGTACAAGCACACAGTTCAAACCTTGAAGATATGGTAACAGATATATACCCAATACAAACCTTGAATATATCTGCAAAGGTTGCAAACGAAAGTTTGAAGCGTCCCCATGCATAACCATAAAATGCTGCCCTCGCTGCGGAACCATAGTTGGTACTTCAAAATCATCAAATAAAAAAATTGGAACGCGCTTCAGGACGAAAGCAATTGCTGCCAAATTGATGAAAAATGATATTGCTGAGCAGCGTGGCCAACAGGGTTCTTCTGCCAAAAAAGAAGGATTCCAGGGACCAGTGCAACCCACTAAACAAGATGATCCAAAGGATTCTGCTGCACAAGTTCCAAACAAGCCGCTGGCGAGATCAGACATTGGTGGACAGAACCAGAAGATCATCAACTGGTCAGAGAGCAGAGAGGAATTGGAATCCATTATTGCATCTTCTATACTTGGCGCTAACCCAGGATCACAAGTGTCATAAATAATACTGGGAATAATACAGGAGTTGCTAATGGAGCTTTTGTGTTCTTCCGCGAGATACACATTGATACTATAATTAGGACTTAAACAATTACGTAACTAGGTTAGGTTGAGTTCAGCTTGATCCATTTTTACATAAATACTTGTTAAAAAATTATTGTCTAATAATGTTCAATGCATCAACAGAAGTTGAAGTATTTTCTCCCTTGTCACGACTATGTTGATAGAAGTGCAACGGTTCAATGACTTCCTTTTATATAAATAAATATTACTTTTCATATTACAAAATTATTAAATATAACTTATCATATCAAGAACAATAAAAATATAAGTTATTTGTAGACTTTCCGAGTTAGTCATAGTCATGGTTATAGTCTCCCTTAATTCCTTTTAACCATAAGAATGTATTGTCATATTCTTCCTTAATGCCATTCTTAATCTCTATTCTTCACTCTCTTGTTTTCAATCAAAGATATTGCATGTAGAGGAAGAGGAAGAGGAAGAGGGAGGAATGACACCCACATATATCAAAATAGTTAAGAAAGTGTCACTTAATTCAAGACTCTAAAACTATTCTTCACTCTCTCATTAAAGAATGTTATGAGATTTTTCATTAATTACGTAGTGACTCAATAATTTAAATTGTAACTATGGAATAATTGAAGAGTTTCACCAACGAGCTAAATGAACAAAAAAAGAAGTTTCAAAGACAAACAAAAAGAAAAGCCCAGATCGAGAGATTGACACAACCTAATTATTACAAAAAAACAGGCTTTTAATTATGACTATTCATGGGTTATGTTTGGTTAGGTTGAATTAAGATTTCAACTTGACTGAATAGTAGTTGTGTTGCAAAATACTCACCCAAACTCGATCATAATCTTGGGTGAACTGAGCTAATTGGGTTCCGTCGGTTGGAGGAATGCCACGATCATCGGGTTGGGTGGGTCACCAAAAATGGTATAAAATAGCAAAATTTAGTATAAAATAGGCCAAAAGGTGTGTATACTCTAGATGAATTATGAGTGATGAGTCAGTTTTATACTTATAAACTAATTATCTTTAACTTAAAATTTTGTGAATTTTTGAATAATTTATGGTAGATTTATATGTGATTGTGTATTTATTTTGTAGATAAAAAGAAGATGAATAACTGAGAGAAAATTGAAGAAACAATATTAAGGATTGTAGAGTTTTGACAGCTTTGACATTACTTTACTAATTTAGATATAACTTTTTCATACAAACTTTGATTGAGGTGATTCAAGTGGCTATGAAAAATTAAAAAAAAAATTTACAACTTTTATTTAATGAGTATTTTGTGATTCAGCATCACGACGCTAGCTATTGGCGTCGTGACACCAACTCGTGGAGACGCAAAAAAAAAATTCAATTTTAAATTTTAATTGTAGCGATCCAATAGACCCAAAAAACTCTTTAAAAAAAGACCCTAGGCTACAAAAAGAAGAGGAGAGGAGTTCAGGCTCTCTCTAAATGGTGGCTTTAACTCCATTTTCTTCTTCTTTTTCTTTTTTTATGTTTTCTTTTATGTTCTAATTTATTTTTTTAGGGCTACGATGTAGCCTAATTATGAACCTTTGTATTTTTCATTTAATTTAATTAATAAATTATTATTTTTAATTAAGTTTCTATACTGTGTATAATACTTCTAATTGCCTTATCACCAATTATATTATCTATTAATCATAATGAGACCGAGAATAGATTTATATGTCTAAAGCAGTGTGTACGAACCATAGATTGCATGTAAGATAGAGATATACTTGCATGGTTTGTACAGTCTTAATTAAATACCATAGATTTTAATGAATTTTTTTGTGTGTTAAAATTCACATGGAGACATAGTGGGTTAGCATTTGAAAGGTGTTTCTGTTAAACCTTGAGAAAGACTAGTGGATAATTTAGGGTATCTTGACTGGTAATTAAAATTTTAAATTTTAAATTAAAGAGATAGATAAATGCAAAGTAGATTAATTATGGTGAAATCGGAATCCCTATAATCTCAATTAATTTTGAGTTACTCTTACTTTTAAATTGTGCAGTTTTATTTTATTTTATTATTAATCAATTTAATATTTGAATTATTCAATTGGGATAAAAATTAAATTAGTGCAATAATTAATAACATTAATTCTCTAAGAATCGACACTCTATACTCGCCTATAAAAATTTTATTTTTATTATTTGACAACAACAGTATACGTTTACACTTAAATAAATATATAATTCGTGCGTATCAATAATCTCACTTGATATTTTTGAAGTTTTTCAACTATCTAAAAGTAGAGTGAGTATTTTCAATTTAATTAAAAAATAAAGATGAATAAATTTTTAGCTTCACAAAAAAAATTATTTTCTAAATATTAAAAACCTACAAATAAAAGCTGATTTAAAAAAAAAAAAAAATAAACCATTTTGAAAAGTAAAACGCACACTTCCCTGAATCAATGGCATGCAAAAGTTTCTTTCCCCCAGCAAAGTTAAAGGAAGATAAAGAACAATTATTAAGTAAGGAAGCTTTTGCGGCAATATTGGGATCATAGACACGTTTGGAAGTACAAAGTTTTTACTAAAAATCACCAAGTTTGCAGCATCTGGTTCTAGCTGCTTTATTCCAAGGGAATTCACAACATAATCATATTGGACTTGAAAACGAATAAGATGCACTTTCATATGTAAGACATTTTATAATTAACTCTTAATTTAATTGAACAGAAGGTTGTATTTTCTCTCTTACACTTCTTTCAAATTTCTCCTCACTCATTTTGAAAGCTTTTCTCTCTAAATTGAGGTTAATTATAGTAAATAGATCATCTTAAATTTTTTCCCTCACTGTCTCTGCCGAGGAACCACTGCAACTTTGGAATTAAGGTAAGCATTCTTCGCCTCTCCAAATCTTGGACTTTTGGACTGGGTTTCCCTTCTTTATCTATTATTTGTTTTTATAAGTCCACAATTTGGAAGAAGAGGGAGAAAGAGGAAGTTGGAGAAAAGGAATTGCAGAGAGAGAGAGTTAGAGAAAGAAGTACAAGAAGAGAGAGAGAGAAAAATGAAACCATTTAGTTTAGGGTTATCTGTGTAGGTCAGCATACATAATTAATACCACGTAAAATTCACGTAGTGGATTTAATGGAGTTAGAAAAAGGGTGATTATTTTGAAATATTATAGACAAAATCACAATAAAATAAAATTTTATGGATTGAGTGTAAACTTTAGGGACAAAAATGTATTTTAATTAGCTTAAAAGTAAAATATCAGAAAAAAATTAATATTTTTCGAAAGAACAAATTTACGTAATTTTATATTGTTAAGCATTATTTTTACCAATATTACTTTAAACAGTTATTTAATATATAATAAATTATTCTTAAATAAGTCTTAAATTCAATAAAAACAACTCATAAATATTATATCTTGAAAATCTTTATCTATATGCTTGCTCTATTCAAAAGTAAGAATGTGTAATCACTTTGCTAACCTTAGTAAAAATATATAATACGAATTATTTATTTATTTATAAATTGATTATTTATTGTAAGATCATCATAATACCACAAATTTATATGTAGAAATATAGCAATCTATTTCTCTAGATGAGGGTTGAGAAAGAATGGCATAATGAGATAATGGAGCCGATTACTCGATTAGAATTTTTGGAGTAAAAGGACAAAAAGGGAATTCACAAAAAAGTCACATTTTATTTGAAAACAAATACGATGCCCTTTCGTGAGACATTTTTTAATTAATTCTTAAATTGGAAACAAATGTGTTTTCTTTCTGATATATGATGCTGTTTTCAAATTTCTCCTCTCTCATGAGAGAAAGTTTCCCTTCTTTTCTATCTAAATTGAAGTCATAAGAGAATAGATATTCTTAAGTTGTTGCCTGCTCAGGAGGAACCTGCAACTTAATTAGGGTTTATTTATTTTTTTGGACTGGGCAACTTAGGGTTTAAGGTAAGCAGTCTTCGCTTTTTCCAAGCCTTGGATTTGGACCAACTTGCAATTTCTGATTATAAGTTCACAATGTAAAAAAAAAAAAAAAATTATGCCGTAAACTGTTTTTTTTATTTAACTTTTTTACAAATACGATGTGTTGACCGCATCTATTAACTCACATTTACCAGTTGTACAAGCTTACAGGTTCAAATCTCAAAAATATAACTGAGAGGTATTGTCGGCAGATGAAAAAATGGTCACATTTGTATGTTTAATGAGCCAATTGGGTGACAGAGCTATCTCTATACTGAAAATTCGAGTTCGAATTGGACAAATAAACCCAAAAAATGTTGCTTAGTGTTGTTCAAATCTTAAAAGCTAAAATTACCTCTTGATGGCCCTATTTTTCCCAGCGGAGCCGAAAGCAAAATTTACCTGCAAAGGTTGCAACAAACAGTTTGTAGTGTCCCCAAACACAGCCACAGCACGCTGCCTTGTGTGCCGATCTGTTAGTCCCCTAATTCATCAGATGATCCGAAAGGATTCAGCTGCTCAAGTTAAAAACAAGGAGTTGGTGGGATCAGACACCGTTGGACAGAACCGGAAGATCATCAAATGGTTAGAGAACAGAGAGGAATTGGCATCCAGTATTGCGTCTTCTATATTTTGTGCTAGCCCAGGATCACAAGAGAACATAAAGGGTCTTATAAATAATGCTGGGAACAATACAGGAGATGCTAATGGATCTATTTTCATGTGCATCAATAATGTTAACATACAAAAATTTGGTTCAGAAGATGTACAACCTAGTTACATAAATTTCAAACATGATTTGCAAGGCAGTGTTAACGAAAATAGCTCTCAGAAGCCAGCGGGGAAAGTAAAAGTCACCTGCAGAGGTTGCAGAAGAGAGTTTCTAGTGCCCTAACACAACTACATACCGATGCCCTACGTGCCAAGTTATTAATACTTCAATTTCAGAATATGGGCAATCCATTAAAGAGAGTGGAATTCATATGATAAAATCTACAGCCAGTATTTTAAAATATGCTTATTTGCAGAATTTCGGGTCATCTCTTTCGATTAGTTCTTCCTTGATCTTGCCTAAAAGATGTGACAAGCGTGCGGTTCTCTGTGGAGTTACTTACGGGAAAATGAAGTTCAGGCTCAAGGGAACCATTAACGACATTATGAACACGAAAGAGATGTTGGTTAAGGATTTTGACTTTTCAAATGAATGCATACGTGTCCTCACAGGTATCTTCTAGAACCTTTTTGATGATTCTAATTTGTATACGTAATCACCTTTTTTTTCATCCTATGCTATCTTTGTAGTTTGTCTGCTTACATAATCAGATAAAATTTGAAAGCTGCTGATACAGTAATTTGGTGCTCCACAAGAACTAGAATGTATAGAAGTAATGAATATTGAAGGAAAGATGCATACATTCTTGTATTCATGAAGAAGTATTTATATAACAAGTGTAAGCGTAAACAAAGGAATTTGTTACACTATATCCGGAGAAGTTTGAAATTCAAATAACAAATATACAAGGATCAAGAACACTATAATATATCCAGTTATTTGCGGTGTTTGTTACAGTGAATAAGAGTAGAGAGATCACGTGGGCATGATCAATCCAATACGCCCCCGCAAGACGGTGGAGGAAGAAACAACACCGATCTTGGATAGAAGATAGTTGTGACGTGGTCCAGACAGCGGCTTGGTAAGGAGATCAGCAAGTTGATGGCTGGATGGAACGTGAGAGACCTGCAGTTGCTTCTGTTGCACCAAGTCACGAACAAAGTGATAATCTATAGCAATATGTTTCATGCGGGTGTGGAAAACCGGATTAGCACACAAGTAAGTTGCACCAATGTTGTCTGAAAAAATTTGAGGAGGGTGAGATAAAGTGACACCGAGTTCCTGAAGCAACTGACGAAGCCAGAGGAGTTCAGCAGCTGTGGACGCAATAGTGCGATATTCAGCTTCAGTAGAAGAATGAGCCACAGTCTTTTGCTTCCGGGATGCCCATGAGATGGGGTTAGAACCAAGATAAGCAATATAGGCAGAGGTAGACTTACGATCAAGACTATCACTGGCCCAGTCTGCATCGCAATGGGCAGTAAGATGGAGAGAGGAAGACCGAGTTAGATGGATCCCATGATCAATGGTGGCCTTGAGATAACGAAGAACACGTTTAAGAGCCTGGAAATGATGATCTTGAGGTGCAGCCATGTATTGTGCCAATTTATTCACTGAGAAGGAGATATCAGGACGGGTGATAGCTAGGTATTGTAGAGAGCCAACGAGAGAGCGATATTGGGAGCCATCACAGGAGGAGGCATCAGGCAGTGGAACAAGAGAACCAGAGGTGGCCATAGGAGAAGTGACAGGCTTGGCATCCTGCATGTGGGCCTTGTTTAATAAGTCACGAATGTAGTGATGTTGGCTGAGGAATAAACCATGCAGAGTAGGAAGAATCTCAACACCCAAAAAATGATGTGGACTGCCAAGATCCTTGAGATTGAATTTCTGAGCAAGAGCAGCTTGAAACTTGTGAAGAAAATGAGAATCATTGCCCGTGAGAAGCAGATCATCAACATACACCAAGAAGTAGGCAGTGATATTGTTACGATGATAAATGAAGAGAGATGTATCTGACCTGGAGTTGAAGAAACCGAAAGCAAGTAAGAAGGTTTTAAGGGCGTCATACCAAGCCCGAGGAGCCTGCTTAAGTCCGTAAATAGCCTTCTTAAGTCGACAAACATGATGAGGATGAGAAGGGTGGTGAAAGCCAGGAGGTTGAGACATATATACATCTTCAGTAAGGGTGCCATGCAGAAATGCATTATTAACATCCATTTGGGAGAGTGACCAGTTGCGGGAGAGAGCAAGACAGAGAACAAGTTTGATCGTCTGAGGCTTCACAACTGGACTGAAGGTGTGATGGAAGTCAAGACCCGGACGCTGGTGGAAACCCTTGGCAACAAGCCTGGCTTTATAGCGTGCAATGCGGCCATCGGGATGTCGTTTAATACGGAAAACCCACTTATTTCCAATAACGTTGAACTGAGGCTGGGAAGGAACAAGATCCCACGTACCATTAGTGAGTAGAGCATTGAACTCCTCGGACATAGCTTGCTTCCACTCAGGAGACTTGAGAGCTTGCGAAACACATGTGGGTTCAACAGCAGAAGGCAGCGGATATTTACTAACAAGAAAAGCCTTTTTAGGTTTGAAAATGCCAGCTTTAGAGCGGGTAATCATAGGATGAGTGGATAAAGAGGATAAAGCAGGAGGTGAAGGGACCGAAGAGGGAAGGGATGGTGGAAAAGGAGGAGGGGCAGGACAAGGAGGAGAAGGAGAAAACCCAGGTAGAGAAGCTGAGGGAGAGAATGAGGAAGGAGGAGAGGAGAAGGTAGGAGAAGAGGGAGGTTTATAGAGAAGCCGAGTAGTAGGAGGATCATCAGAGAAAGAAGATAAACAAGGATGAGAAGAAGAAGTAGGGACAGAGGAGAATGGAAAAGAGGTTTCAACAAAGGTGACATGGCGGCTAGAATAGAGCTTGTGAGTGATAGGATCATAGCAGAGATAGGCACTTTGGTGAGAAGAGTAGCCAAGGAAAACACAAGAGGATGATTTAGGATCAAGTTTGGAAGAGGTGTAGGGTTTAAGCCACGGGAAGCAAAGGCAACCAAAGATGCGAAGTTTGGAGTAGTTAGGAGGATGATGAAAGAGAACTTCAAAGGGTGTGGACATGTGTAGAAGGGGAGTGGGATGACGATTGATGAGATAGGCTGCGGTTTGAAGGGCATAAGGCCAGAAGGAATGGGGAAGAGAAGCGTGATGAAGAAGACAACGGGCAGTTTCAACCAAATGGCGATGCTTACGTTCAGAGAGCCCATTATGTTCGGGTGTGTAAGGTGGGGTAGTGAAGTGGGAGATGCCATGAGTGGCCAAGAAAGGACGTAGCTTAATGAATTCCCCACCATTGTCTGTGTATAGAGTTTTGATTTTATGACCGAGTTTGTTTTCTACTAAAGCTTTAAAGGTTTGAAAGATAAAGAGGACATCGGATTTGAGTTTTAGAGGGTACAACCACACATATTTGGAAAAATGATCAATGAAAATTACGTAGTATTTAAAATGATCAATAGAAAGAGTGGGAGCCGGGCCCCAAACATCCGCAAAAACATAGTCAAGAGGGTGTGCAGATTTAATGCTAGATTGGAGAAAAGGTAGTTTATGACTTTTATTTAAATAGCATGAAGTACAAGGATTAATATCTAAAGCTGAAACAGATAAATTATGAGCACGAAGCACATGAGTGAGAGTCTTGGAAGCTGGGTGCCCGAGACGTGAGTGCCATTGTTGGGAGGAAAATTTGAGTGCAGTATGATGAGCTTGAGGAGATGAAGAAACGGAGAGCTTGTAAAGGGTATCTTCATTCGGTCCTTTGAGAAGTAAGGCTCCGGTGCTCAGCTGGTTGACCTCAAAATGAGAAGGAAAGAAAGTAATGGAAACATTGTTAGTCTTACAGAGTTGAGAGACAGATAGCAAGTTTTTGTTGATGGAAGGAACACATAAGATATTAGATAAGGTTAAAGGACGAGAGTAAGTGGAAAGAGTAGTAGAGCCAGTATGTGAAATGGGCAAACCTTGGCCATCAGCAATATGAAGCTGATCAGAACCATGAAAAGGGGTGGGAAGAGATAGATTGGCGAAGTCATTGGTGACATGATGAGAGGCGCCCGAGTCCAAAAGCCAGTAGTCATTAGTGGGAGGAGAAGAGGCATTGACCAAATGAGCAGCCGGTGAAGAACGCTTGGGAGGATATCCTTTTATCTGAAAGCAGTCTTTAGCACTGTGACCCTTTTTGTCACAGTATTGGCAAATGAGGGAGGAGAAAGGCAAGTGACCAGAAGAACGATGATGTGGAGAAGGAGCTGTCCCAAGGAGACCAGACTGAGGTCGTTTGAAGGAGCCGGGATGCCGAAAAGAGGATGGAGAAGGAGAGCTACGTCTGATATAATTGGCAGTGAGAGGAGGGGGACTTTGAAGCTTTTCTTCACGCTGCAAAAATAATTCATAGTCAACAAGAATGTCAAATAAGCCATCAAATGTTATGGGAGATTCCCTGGTGCGAAGAGAAGCTGTGAGCTCTTTGAAGGAGGGACCGAGACCACTAAGGGTATAAATGACGAGATCAAGATCATCCAGTGGGTGACCAATGAGGGAGAGCTCGTTTGCCAGGCCTTTGATAGTATTGAGATAGGTGGTGACAGAGGAGGTTCCTTTAGTTATGGATGCTAGACGTTCCCTGAGAGACATGATACGAGAACGAGACCGGTTGGCGTAAGCATGCTGAAGTTTAGCCCATGCTTCAGCTGAAGTGTCTGCAGAACTCATAATGCTGCGAGCATCACTATCACAGGAGCTAAGAAGAGCAAGATAAAGAAGTTGATCTTGACGAATCCAGTAGAGATGTGCAGGGTTGATAGATTCTGTATCACCATGAGTGATGGTAGGGGGAGGACAAGGGTAGGTGCCTGTAACATAACCTACTAAGTCATTACCAATAAGAAGAGATCTAAACTGTTTATGCCAAGCAGGATAGTTGGTTCCGTTGAGTTTGATAGGAAGCTGAGTGACTGTGTTGATCTGCACAAGGTCTTTGGGATCAAACGAAGAAGCTGCATTGGTTGCAGTAGCTGTGGATGAGTCAGAGGCCATGGATCGAAGTGAAGCTGGTGAAAGCCTAGTTTGGCTCTGATACCATATAGAAGTAATGAATATTGAAGGAAAGATGCATACATTCTTGTATTCATGAAGAAGTATTTATATAACAAGTGTAAGCGTAAACAAAGGAATTTGTTACACTATATCCGGAGAAGTTTGAAATTCAAATAACAAATATACAAGGATCAAGAACACTATAATATATCCAGTTATTTGCGGTGTTTGTTACAGTGAATAAGAGTAGAGAGATCACGTGGGCATGATCAATCCAATAGAATGTAATGAAAATGAAACATTTTTGCCACTGAGAATTGCAGGTTCTCCGTATGATAGAATGCTTTGTCTTCTCCCTTAGTGATATCTCACGTCTTCCCCATTACATGTTCATATTTTTCACTATGCTCATTATTTTGCACACAAAGATATGTTGATACTAAAAGATACGGGTTAATCTCATTCCAAAATGATACGAAAATGCAGAACAAGCAAAGAATGCTGATTTAATTCCAACTAAGAAAAACATGCTGGAGTCCTTGAAGTGGCTCGTGGAGGACTGCCGGCCTGGAGATTCGCTGGTCTTTTACTTTTCAGGACACGGTTTGAAGCAAGTAGATGCCAGAGAAGATGAGATTGATGGGTATGATGAAAGTATTTGTCCGGTTGATTTTTTGCAAGAAGGCATAATTCTTGACAATGACATAAACTCCACCATTGTGTGGCCCCTCAAGGAGGGTGTCACACTTCAAGCTATTGTTGATGCTTGTCATAGTGGAACTGTTCTTGATCTAGCAAACGTCTATGACCCGGAAAAGTGAGTACACGATCGAAACTAATTGGTTAAAATTAGTCTATTTCTTGAAAATCAAGTAATTAGTCTCTTGTTTGAGGCATTGCAGTTGCAAATGGATAGATAACAAGCCACCTGCTAAACAACCTCTTAGAAAGCATACAAGTGGTGGACTAGCAATATGCCTCAGTGCTTGTAAAGATGGTTAGATGGCAGCCGATACCACGGTAAGAACATTTGCTATCGAGATGTTACTGTTTCACCACTTGGGTTGTGATTTGTGAACAAATCTATGCAGGCTTTCCCTGAGAAGGGAATGAATGGTGTAATGACTTATCTTTTCACAAAAATTATCAGATAAAACCCTGATATACCATATGAGGGTCTACTAAAAAAATTGAATGTGGAAATTCAACAGGTTATAAAAAATAGTTTTCGCCCCGCTTTCTCGCAACATATCTTCCGTTCCAAAATTGCACAGGTTCGTATCCGTCCTCGATTTATGCTATTACTTTTTAAGTGTCAATACTAGGATATTTATCAAGAAATTTCACGGATATTTCACTAGCAGCCATACCTTTTATAGTTGACATACATTATTATACAAGTTGTGTCTGTCAATCTTGGTAGATTTTAAGATATCTGACATAATCTTCATCAAATCCTAAGTTGGTTTGAATATAATTCAGCCAAAGATCTTGTCTCAATATTTTTTTTTCAATTTATGTATCATAGATTCTGATTTTATCATATTAGAGAGAAGTTATATGTTTCCTCCTTGAAACTAAGTAAAAAATGTATATCATATTCTCTCTCTTTTTTTCTTCTGAAGTTTGATTCTTTTATTTCAACAATTAATTTGTATTTTCTAGGTTAATTGTTTTCATTGAAATTGGATTTATATGGAGCGTTTCAGGATCTTACTCTATCATCGTCTGAAAAGTTTGATGTTTCAAAGAGAATATTCAAATTATGAACATACAAGGTAGAAAGGGAAACCCAGCTATGCCACTAAATTGGAAGAACAGATGCAAAATATTATTGCAATTTTATTCTGATTGCCTCTGATAGCATTGAGATTTCTTGCATCGAACTCAAAAGCTAGAAAATAAGGATTACATATGGTATGTATTTGTTTGATTATTAAAAACTATATCAGAATTGTAATAAACTAATAATCATTATATTTTTGTTCGTTTATATAGTATTGCCTCAATTTTTGTTAACTTAGAAATTCCCAATCCCCTTACAAAAGAGGCACCCTTAAAAGTACATAAATAAGATGTTATTTATTTCCAAATGAAACCATGACCAAGTCTATACCATTAAACTTAGATATTTATAATGAATTTACTCTTCTTTATCTTCAAATTCTCAAATCAGTTAATAAAAAAAATGAAATTTCTTCTTATCAATTGAAGTTCAATGTTTCTAGATATCATTAATTTTGAGAGTAAAATTTTAAATGCAATTAATTATGCAAAAAAATGTACCTTTTATATTATTTGTGAGAAAATTAAATCTCAACTAAAGTATGAGAAGACTTCTTACAATAATATCCAAAAAAAGAAAATTATCAACTCAACAATAAATTGGTATACGTTACTAACTTATTAAACAACAAATGTATTAGTAAACTTGGGTTGCACCAGCATTGGATTACTTTTTTCACAAATTTTTAAGTCAAGCTTGATCAAGTTGAGCGAACGAATATTCAAATACGTTTATATTAATCATAATTGAAGTTTTTTTAATAAAAAAAAATTAGGAACTAATCTAAGCAAAATAATATTCAATGTCACTATATTATTCAAGAGAAAGAGGGAAAAAAAAGGCAGAAGAAATTAACTCCACATCCGCTAGGTTTACAGCATTTGGTTCTTGCTGCATTATTCAAATTGGGCACAAACAACAAAACATTATTTTACTTGAAAACGAATAAGATGCACTTTGATAAGATATGTGTTTAATTAATTCTTAAATTGAAAAAAAAAACGCTGTGTTTTCTCTTTTATATATTATACTGTTTTGGAATTTCCCTTCTCGTCTCGATAATAGAATAGATATTTTTAATTCGTTCCCTCACTGTATCTGCCAAGGAACAACCTGCAACTTCGGATTTACGGTAAGCATTCTTCGCCTTCTCCAAATCTTGGAATTTTGGACCTATGAAAAGTAGGATTCAGTTCTATATCTGCAATTTCTCATTATAAGTTCACAATTTGGAACTTTGTAAAGGCTAATCCTGAAGAACCTTGCCAAACAAAAAAAAAAAAATTTATGCTGTATCCTGAATTCTTTTTTTCAATTAGCATATCAGAAGCTGGTCGTGTCTATTAGCTCTAGTTTTGCCATCTGTTCTGAACTGTAAGAGCACAAGAGTTCAAACCTTGAAGATATAACTCGAGGATATTGTTAGCAAATAAAAAATTGGTCAAATCCGGGTGTTCAAATTGTGGTGCTTAGCGTTGTTCTATTTTTTTTTTTTTAAATTACGTCTTCAGGAAAAGCTATAAGATGGAACTTTTACGATTCAGTAGGGGGGTTTTCCTTCCCCCAAAGAGAAAGAAATTTCAAAACGCTATTCCGCAGACTCTTACTGCTTCAATTTCATCAAATGAAAGAAGTGGAACGAGCTTGAGGATGAGAGAATCTGGTACCAATTTGTTGGAAGATGATATTGCTGAGCAGCGTGGCCAAAAGGATTCTTCTGCTAAAACAGAACGATTCCAGGAACCGGTGCAACCCACCAAACAAGATCATCCAAAGGATTCTGCTGCACGAGTTCCAAACAAGGAGCTGGTGAGATCAGACATTGATGGACAGAACCAGAAGATCATCTACTGCTGCGGAACTATAGTTGGTACTTCAAAATCATCAAATGAAAAAATTGAACTGCGCTTCAGGAGGAAACCAATTGCTGCCAAATTGATGAAAGATGATGATATTGCTGAGCAGATTGGCCAAAAGGGTTCCTCTGTTAAAAAAGGATTCCAGGAACCAGTGCAACCCACTAAACAAGATGATCCAAAGGATTCTGCTGCACTAGTTTCAAACAAGGAGTTGGTGAGATCAGACATTGGTGGACAGGACCAGAAGATCATCAAATGGTCAGAGAATAGAGAGGAATTGGGATCCTTTATTGCGCCTTCTATGCTTCGTGCTAACCCGGGATCGCAAGAAAACATTAGGGTTCTCATTAATAATACTGTGAATGCTACAGGAGTTACTAATGGAGCTATTAATGTGTACCTCACCAACTATGATGTACACATTGATAAAGTAAATCTGGAATTAAACAATTATGTAACTAGGTAGGGTTGGGTTCAGGTTGAACAATTCTTACATAAATACTTGTTAAAATTATTGTTTAATAAAGTTTAATGCATCAATAGAAGTTGGACTATTTTCTCCCTTGTCGCTACTGTGTCTATAGAAGGGCAACACTTCAATGACTTCCTTTTATATAAATAAACATTACTTATTTTATTTACTAAAAAATCATTTATTTTATCAATAAATATTACTTATTATATTAAAAAATTAATAAATATCACTTATTTGTAGACTTTTCAAATTAGTCATAGCCATAGTCTCCCTTATTTCCTTTTAACTATAAGCTAGCATTTTGATTCTTGAAATATTTTATTTTTAGGAAAATTATATTTTTAAGAATCTTAAAATATATATTTGGTTGCCATTTTACTTTTATAAGAATAATTTATTATATTACCATCAAATTTTTATTTCATATTTCGTTTACGTGAAATATTTTTAGAAATATAATTATTTTTTCAAAAATACCCTTGAAGAAAAAAATTTAAAATAAAAGGAATAATAAATAAGATGATAAAATAAAAAATAAAAAAAGAGTAAAAAAGAAAATAAGATTTTTTTCTTGACTAAAAAAATGAGATTTCTTATTTGAAATTTAGGGGATAGGATTTAAGATTTAAAGTTTAGAGTTGAGGATTTAGGGGTTAGGGTTTAGGGTTTAAGGGTTAAGATTTAGGATTCAAAATTTAGAATTTAGATTTAAGATTTAAGGTTTAGAGTTTTAGGATTTTAAATTTAGCAATTAGGTTTTAGATTTGAGGGTTTAAAGTTTAAGGTAGTAGTTAGGGTTGTAAGGTTTATGAATTTAGGATTTAGGGTTTAGAGGTTAGGATTTAGAATTTAAGATTTAGGATTTAAGACTTAAAATTTAAGAGTTAAGATTTAAGATTTAAGGTGTAAAAGTTAAGTTTAAAGTTTAGAGTTTCAGAGTTAAGTTTAGAATTTAAGGTTTATTGATTAAGATTTAGGGTTTAAGGTTAACAAGTTAGGTTTAAGGTTTAAGTTTAGAGTTTAGATATTAGAGTTTAGAATTTAGGATTTAGGAGTTAAGTTTTAGGTTTAGGGATTAGAATTTTGAATTTAAAGTTTAGAGGTTAAGTTTAAGATTTAAGGACAATTTAATCATTTTACATACTAAAAAAAATTTCATTCTCAACGAAAATTTTTATTGCCACTCTTATAGGTGGGAATAAAAGGGTGAGAATTTTCTTAATTTTTTATTTTCAAAAATAAAATATTCACATGAATAAATTTTTATATATGATACTAAGCGTAAAAGAAAAAAAAAGGTTTTCTACCTTACTTTCTCAATAATCTTAAAAAATTTCTGGTACCAATATATCAATATATTCTTTGTTAATGTCATTCTTAATCTCTATTCTTCACTTTCTTTATTTTTTTCTTTGAGTGAAAGATACTGTATGAAAAAAAAAAAGAAGAAGAGAGGAATCAAACTCGCATGTATTAGAACAATTGACACTAATAGTTAAAAAAGTGTCACTTGATTACAAAATCTGAGAGTTATAAGATTTTTTATTAATTATATTGTGACTCAATAATTTATATTGTAACTACAGAATAATTAAAAAGGATTCCACCAATGAGCTAAATGAACAAAAGAAAATGGACTTCCAAAAAAAAAAAATTCGAAACCATGAAACCAACCCAACTTAACTGTTACGTGAAAACAAACTTTTCTATGCTTCTTTTGTCAAAAGTTTTGGGTGACTACTTTTGACGCCGTTGAAAATCATAAATGTTATCATCAAATATCTAGTTTTAGTAACAATTTTAATTGATATTGAATCTCCTTTTGACGGTGTCTTGAGCAAACATTGCTATAGAAACTTTAAATTATTCTACCATTAGTATTAATAATTTTCAGTGACAACTTTTAATAACTATTGAAAGTATATTTTAATAGTGACTTCTAGGACTTTAATTGTGATTTTCATCATTACCAAAAATTTAATATATAATTTTTTTTGTATTAATTTTATTATTATTAATATTTGTATATTTCATTACAAACATAATAATTAAAAAGTAAAAAATATAATTAATAAATTATTTATTTTATTAAAATTATAGTAAAAAAATAATATAATTATTTAAACTTATATTTAATTACAAATAGAATATTCAATGTAATGTTACATTTATAAAAAAAAAAAAGAGATACACTTATTACAAATCAAATTAGTTAATTCTAACCCAATAAAAATTCACTGTAAACGCTCCTGTCAAGATGAAAATCCTACCTTCTTTCTTCATGTTCAGAGCAGTTTGGGCTGCTTTCCATAGAATCATCACCACAAGAGGAGGCTAATACTTATATGATTTTCCTGCAGTTCTTATTGGATTACTCTCACCAACATGATCTTCTGGTGTAACAACCTGAGTGCAACAACTCTATCCACAACTGGTTCTCCACGTATTTGTACATTTGAAATTCAAAGGATTCCGTAAATATTGTATTTGTTATCTTATCTTATTTTCATTGTTGTATAAATATCCATACGTTGAATACAAGAATATGATGCTTCCTTCTCATATTTGCTAATCTTATATGGTATCAAAGCCTCAAGGGCTTTCACCAGCAGCTTTCACTCTTGATCCTATCATGGCATCTGACTCTTCCACAACCACCACAACCAACATAGCTTCTTCCTTTGACCCTAAAGATCTTGTTCAGATCAATACTGTCACTCACCTACCCATCAAACTTAATGGAACAAATTACCCAGCTTGGCATAAACAATTTCAATATCTTCTTATAGGCAATGACCTTGTTAGATATGTTACTGGAACTCATCCTTGTCCTCCTCCAACCATTACTCAAGGTGACATTGAAATAGTTAATCCTGCACACATCTAGTGGATTTGTCAAGACCAGCTTCTTTATCTTGCCATCCTCAGCTCGTGTGACAGTGATGCTCGCAGTATCATGAGCTCTGCAGACACCTTAGCTGAAGCCTGGACCAAGCTCTAGCATGCCTATGCTAACATATCACAATCAAGAATCATGTCTCTTAAAGAAAGGCTCGCATCCATCACCAAAGGAACCTCTTCTGTTACTGAATACCTTAACATTATCAAGGGCCTTGAAAATGAACTCTCTCTCATTAGACATCCTTTTGATGATCTCGATTTAGTCATCTACACTCTCAGTGGCCTTGGCCCTTCCTTCAAAGAGCTCACAACTGCTTTTTGTACCAGGGAAACCCCTGTAACCTTTGATAGTTTATTTGTCATTCTTGTTGACTATGAACTATTTTTGCAAAGAGAAGAACGAATTCAACATACTCTTCCTATTACTGCAAACTACATCAAACGAAACGCTCCCAATTCTGGCTCATTCAAACATCCGTACTCTGGGATCCTTGGCTCATCTCCACTCCCCCAACTCACATCGGCGTCCATCTGGTCAATCTTACTCCACCCCAATCATCTGCCAATACTGTGAAAAGAAGGGCCATAGTGCTAAAGATTGCTACCAAATCAAGGGCTATCCACCTAAACGTCCTTCTCCAGCTGCTCACCATACTACTGCCACTTCCCACCCCATCGAAAATTACTGACTCATGGACTCTAGAGCTTCTTATCATGTCACAAATGACTTTACCAACCTATCTATGTCTGCCCCATATCATGGTCACGATCACCTTCAAGTTGCCGATGGTCAAGGTTTGGATATTTCTCACACTCGCTCCCTTCATCTTTCTACACACTCACTCTCTTTAAAATTATCCAATGTTCTATGTGTTCCTTCCATCAACAACAATCTCTTATCTATCTCCCAATTATGCAAAACTAACAACGTTTCTATTGAATTCTTTCCCTCACACTTTGAGGTCAAATAGCTTAGTATCGGAGCTCTTCTCTTAAAGGGTCCGAATAAAGACAATATCTACAAATTTCCATCCTTTTCTTCACGTCAGGTTCACCATGCTACACTATACCCCTCTCTCTTTCAGTGGCATTCACGTCTCGGGCATCCAGCCTCCCAAACTTTCTCTTGCATTGTTCGTGTTAATCACTTGTCTGCTTCCAATTCAAGTTTCAATTATTGTACTCATTGTTACTCAAATAAAAGTCATAAATTACCGTTTGTTCGTTCTACTATTACTTCTACTTGTCCACTAGAATTTATCAAACATTCAAGGCTTTAGTTGAAAACAATCTTAACTGTAAAATAAAGTATCTCTACACTGACAATGGTGGTGAGTTTCTTAAGTTACGACTATTTCTGGCCACTCATGGCATCTCCCATCTCACAACTCCTCCCCATACCCCTGAATACAACGAATTTTCAGAACGCAAACATCGCCATCTTGTTGAAACAGCATGCTGCCTCCTCAATCAAGCCTCTCTTCCCTACTCCTTTTGGTCATATGCCCTTCAAACCTCAGCTTATCTCATCAATCGCCATCCCACTCCTCTCCTAAACATGTCCATTCCATTTGAAACGTTATTCCATCGCTTTCCAAATTACTCCAAACTTTGTGTCTTCGGTTGTCTATGCTATCCCTGGCTCAAACCCTACACCACATCTAAACTTGATCCTAAATCCTCCCCTTTTATCTTCCTTGGTTACTTTTCCAACCAGAGTGCTTATCTTTGTTACAATCCTCACACACGTAAGGTTCACTCTAGTCGCCATGTCAAGTTTTTGGAATCCACATTTCCTTTCTCTCCCTCTGCCCACACTTCTTCTCCTCCCCTCTCCCCATCTCTATCTAGTGAGCCACTTATCATTTCTCTTCCTTACAAACCCCTCCAACCACCCTCCCTTTCTTCTCCTTCTCCTTCTCGAGACTCTCTTTCTCTTCTTACTTCCCTTCCTGAAACTATCACTCTCGCTTCCTCACCAGATCCTTCTCCTATCTATCTTCCTAACCCTGCCTCTGCTCCTGTCTCTTGCCCCACACTCATCCCATGATCACTCGATCCAAAGCAGGGATCTTCAAACCTAAAAAGGCTTTTCTTGTTACCAAGTATCCTCTTCCCACTCTAGTTGAACCTACCTGTGTCTCTCAAGCTCTCAAATTTCCCGAATGGAAACAGGCCATGTCTGAAGAGTTCAACGCCCTACTATCCAATGGTACTTAGGAGTTTGTCCCTTCCCGACCTCACTACAATGTCATTGGAAATAAGTGGGTCTTTTGCATCAAACGAAACACTGATGGTAGTATCTCTCAGTATAAAGCACGTCTCGTTGCTAAGGGCTTTCATTAACGACTTGGAATTGATTTCCAAAACACCTTTAGTCCAGTCATGAAACATCAAACTATTAAGGTAGTTCTCTACATTGCTCTCTACTATAACTAGACTCTTCATCAAATGGACGTGAACAACGCGTTTCTTCATGGCACCATTACTGAAGAACTTTACATGTCTCAACCCCCTGGCTTTCCTCATCCTTCCTATCCCCATCATGTCTGCCGCCTTAAGAAGGCTTTCTATGGCCTCAAGCAGGCCCCCTGTGCATGGTATGAAACTCTCAAGGATTTTTTACTCCACTATGGCTTCTTCAACTCCCACTCTGACACTTCATTATTCATTTACAATCATAATCAAATTACAGCCTATTTCTTGGTCTATGTTGATGATCTCCTCCTCACTGGTAATAATGCTCAGTTTCTTCGAACCTTTCAAGATTCTCTTGCTCAGAAGTTCAGTCTCAAGGATCTCGAACGTCCTAATCAATTTCTAGGTGTCGAAATCATCCCTACTTCCCAGGGTTTATTTCTCACTTAGCATCATTATATTCGTGATTTATTATGCAAAGCTAACATGCAGAGTGCCAAGCCTGTCAACTCTCACATGGCCACATCTGGACCTATTGCTCCCATACCGGATGCTTCTACTTGTGATGTTTTTCAATATCGCTCACTCATTGGCTCCATGTAGTATCTTGCCCTTACTCGTCCTGACATTGCATTCTCTGTCAACAAGTTTGCTCAATACATGTCTGCTCCGCAAGACATTTATTTTAGGCCTTTAAACGAGCTCTTCGTTATTTCAAAGCTACCATTGACAATGGCATTCATCTCACTAAGTCACCCTCCCTTCACCTCACAACCTACTGTGATGTAGATTGGGCCAGTGACAGCCTCGATTACAAGTCAACTTCAGCCTATATTGCTTATCTCGAATGCAATCTCATCTCTTGGGATTCTAGGAAACAAAAGACCGTTGCTCAATCCTTTACTGAAGCAAAATATCGTACCATATCTTCCACAGCTGCTGAGCTCTAATGGCTTCGTCATCTCCTTCAAGAATTGGGTGTTCAACTCTCCCAAACTCCTCATATTTATTCTGATAACATTGGTGCCACATACCTATGTGCTAACCCTGTCTTTCACACGCACATGAAACATATTGTTATTGACTATCATTTCGTTCGTGACCTGGTTTCCAACAAGCAGCTGCATGTCTCTCACGTCCCATCTAGTCACCAACTTGTTGATCTCCTTACTAAACCCTTGTCTGAACCTCGGCATCAGTATCTTATGTCCAAGATTGGTGTAGTATCTTCCTCCACCGTCTTGTGGGGACGTAATGGATTACTCACACAAACGTGATCTTTTGGTGTAATGATGAATGAGTTTTGTACTCATAAATTAAATATTTTTATCTTATCTTTTTGCCTTAATTAAGCATTTATATTCCTTATTTGTCTTTAGTTTTGTGTATTCTTATAGATGAAGAGAAGAATAGGAAATTGACTCAATTGGAGGAATCAAAGCTAAATTGTGATTCTTTAGAAATGATGTCTATAAATCAAACAGACAAAATAAATTTATTAAGGATGGCAGAATAAGGAGCATTATCTTTTTGTCTCTTGAGACGCATCCTAATGGATATATGCATCAATTCAATCTTGATTTATGACCACATTTCTAAAAGAATCGAAACATAAAGATTCAAGGCAAAACACTCAATGTTAAAAATTTGTTTGCTGCTTGTTTTTCAACTTGATCTTACTACAGTATTTTGACCGTATCTCAGAAAATACGTATATATTATGTATGAAATTTGGTAGATGAATAACTGACATAATTTCATACAACTTTCATGTTTATGTGATTAGCAAATTCAGATATCTAAAGGGTCAAAATTGGGCTAGAACATAACATGTTTACTGTTGCAGTTCAGTCCAACCATACTGTAGTATTTGGGCCATATTTCAGCAAATACATATTTAATGGACACGAAATTTTGTAGGTGAATAGCCGATATAATTTTCTACAACTTTGATGTTCAAGTGGTCAGCAAATTCGGACAATAAAAGGGCCAAACTTAGGCTAGAACCGAGCATATTTACTGTTGCAGTCTAGTCTGACCTTGCTATATTGTTTTGGCCATAAATCACAAAATATGTCGCCAAGTTTTGTCTACCTTATATGGATGGAAAGATAATGAAAATATCTACAACTCTTATGTTGATTGGATGAGCATATTCGGTGTCTATCAAGACGATATATCATGATGAATTTCAGGGCAGATAATGCAACACTATTGTCAACTTTAGTGCAATTTGCTACCCACCATTTTTGTCACCTACTTCCCTTGTTTTGTCTATAAATAGAGACATATTGTGAGCTAAAGGAGGGGGGAAAGGCTGAAGAGGGAGCTTGAGAAATCTTTGTGGAAGTTCTAAGTGTTTGTAATCCTTTTCTCTCTTTATACATTTTGTATCTTTACTTTCTTTCATAAGTTTTATCATGCTTCTTCATCTTTCATTTTTTTTTCTTACCTTGATTATGGAGAACTAATCTCCTAATGCTAAGGTGAAAGGGTGAAACTCTTGGTATAAAAATAATAATTTATCTAACTCTTAATTTTAATGTTTATACTTGATGTTGTATTTATCTTCTTATTTATTTTCTTGTTATTTACTTTTTTAGAGGATGGCTTTGTTACCCCTCTGTATTTATTTTTTAACTTTCTATTATTTACTTTTGTGTTATTTACTTTCTTAGAGGATGGCTTTGTTGCCCCTCTGTATTTATTTTTTATGTTATTATTTTCTTATTATTTTTCTTTTGAGAGGACGGCTCTGTCGCCTCTCTGTTATTTATTTTCTGCACTTTTATTATTTACTTTCTTGTTATTTACTTTTTTTAGAGGATGGCTTTGTTGCCCCTCTGTTATTTATTTTCTGCACTTTTATTATTTACTTTCTTGTTATTTACTTTCTTAGAGGATGGTTTTATTGCCTCTCTGTTATTTATTTTCTGCACTTTTTGTATTTATTTTCTTGTTATTTCTTTTCTCAATGGATGGTTTTACTGCCTACTTTATATTATTATTATTGACTTTGTTTGTATATTTTTATTTTAAATTTTGTAAAGTGCAAATCTTGATACATTGTAGACAATCGTTGGCACAATAAATACTTGAATTATTCTTGATTTATTGTAGACAATATGATTGGCACGATGTATACTTGAATCTATTTTACAAAAGTTATTTACTATTAGTAATAGAATAAAAGAAGGAAAATACACTTCATCTATAAACCAAAGCGCGTTTAATGTAATATCTTCCGAATGAAATCTCATTTACGTGAGGATTCCATTTGAGTAATAAAAAAGTTAAAATTTATTATTATTTGATGTACCAAGAGTGGATCCCCTAACCTTAGCATGTTTCTTACTTTGAACACATTCATATTTAATTTTAGTATTTTAGTTCTCTGTTCAGCACTCTTCTCACAAAACAAACATTCTGGCAACTAGGTTAGAAATATTTATTTTGGATCTGAATTAAATTTTCTCAATTGGCAATCCTTGTGGGATTGACCTTGCATACCACTAAATCTATACTCCAATAGATTCGTTCGCTTGCGAGTTTTAATAAAAACAACAACAAGTTTTTGGCGCCGTTGCCGGGGATTCCGACGGAAAAGCTAATTAGATCCAGGTAAGTAAAATTCTTCCACTAGTTATTATTTAGAATATTTATTTTTTGTATAGAAAATTTTCTTTGTGAAAAAAAAAATTCTTTGTTGCAAAATTTTGTGATTGTTTTTGTTGTATTTGCATTTTGTTACTTGTAGTTAACGTTGTATATATATGTTACTATGTTGTAAAATTATCCTCTTTTGTAATTGTGTTATATGCTATTAGAAATATTTGTTTATAAATTTTTCTTTTAGTTTATGCGTGTTTGGAAACGTTATAAAGATCAGCGTTTGGTTAGGAAAAGTTTAGGATCACCCTTTGATTTAAAAATTGGAACATTAGACTTTGTTGAGATATCATCAAAAATGGAAGAACAAGTTGTGCATGAGAAAACTCTTATGGAGTACTTCTCACCTGTCATAGCCAATACTCCATCTTGCATAGTTTTGCCACAAACTACTGCAACTCACTTTGAACTCAAACCAGCCATACTTCAACTTTTACCATCATTTTATGGTTTGGAAAGAGAAGATCCATACATGCATGTGAAGGAATTTCTTGAAATTTGTTCAACATTTCGCTTTCAAAATTTCAATGATGAGTCAATTAGGCTTAGAATGTTTTCATTCTCATTAAAAGATAAATCTAAAGCTTGGTTGAATTCCCTTCCTACCGGAACTATTACTAGTTGGAATCAATTGGTAAATAAGTTTCTGGCAAAAAAATTTCCCATGTCTAAAACTGATGCCTTTAGGAGAGAAATTTCTAATTTTTGTCAAAAAGAGGGTGAACAATTTTTCGAATGTTGGGAAAGATTTAATGATCTTCTTTTGAAATGTTCTCATCATGGTTTTGAAATTCGGAGATTGGTGAAATATTTCTATGATGGTTTAACTTCATCAAACCGTCAAATGATCCAAAGCATGCATGGTGGGAGATTTTTACAATTGAATGAGGGAGAAGCTTGGGAATCCTTAGGATCTTTATCTGAAAATTTTCAACATTGGAACTGCATAGATTCCAGGGATAAGAAGTCTCAAACACATAAAAAGGGAAGAATTTATGAGGTGAGTGATGACACAGATGTGAGAATTGCCTTAGCTAGTCTGACTAGAAAGGTCGAAGCTTTAACTTTAAGCCACACTCTGAACCCTTCTACCAATACTAGGATAGAGGCATGTGCCTTAGGTTCTAGTACATCTCACATTACACAATCTTGTCCATCGATACCAGCTTACCAAGATGCATTCTCTGAGCAAGTCAATTCTCTTCAATTTCATGGAAAATCATCAGACAGCCCGTTTGCACCTACATATAATCCAAATTGGAGGAATCATCCAAACTTTTCATGGAGGCAAAATCAACCTTCAATGAATCAAGGTAGGCAACAATTTGCCCCTCCTAACTCATATCCTCCAGTTCCTCAATATGCTCCTCCTTTCGGAGTATCACAACAAAGAAGACCTTTTTTGGAAGATACTCTACAGCAATTCATGCAATCAACTCAACAAGCTTTACAATCCCACACTTAATCTATTTCAAAACTTGAAACACAATTGGGTCAAATAGCCAATGCTGTAGGAGAGAGAGAGAAAGGAAAATTCCCCAGTCAACCTATTCCTAATCCTAAGGGTCAATTTGAAGTAGGATCATCAACAAATCCTAATGAAGAAGTGAAGTCTGTAACGACCCTTAGATCTGGAAAAGTGATTGATAATCAAGTTCACATGCCTGGAACTAAAGAACAGAGTCAGCATGAATCACAAATTAATGACTCAAGTGAGAATAAAAGTGAACATATTCCTTGTGCCCCTAAAGCTCCATTCCCACAAAGACTTGAGAGAAATAAGAAAGGTACTCAATATAGTGACATTTTAGAGGTGTTTAAGCAAGTAAGCATTAACATCCCTTTTCTTGACGCTATCAAACAAGTACCTGCTTACTCAAAATTTTTGAAAGATCTTTGCACGGTGAAAAGAAAAACTAATGTTCCAAAAAATGCATTTTTGACTGAACAAGTGAGCTCTATAATTCAACAAAAAACTCCTGTCAAGTACAAAGATCCCGGTTGTCCTACAATTTCTTGTGTTGTAGGTGACCATGTGATTAACCGAGCCTTACTTGATCTAGAAGAAAGTGTGAATCTGTTGCCATATTCTGTGTATGCAAAACTTGGGTTAGGAAAGTTAAAACCTACACCAGTAACCCTTCAGTTAGCTGATAGGTCCACAAAAATTCCTAGAGGTGTCATACAGGATGTGCTCATTAAGGTTGATAAATTCTACTTTTCAGTAGATTTCATTGTTCTTGATACTGAACCTGTTGAGAATACAGAGACACAAATTCCAGTCATTTTGGGTAGACCATTTCTTGCAACATCCAATGCGATCATTAATTGTCGAAATGGAATTTTGAATCTATCTTTTGGAAATATGACTGTGAAACTTAATGTTTTTAATGTCTCTCGTCAACCTGTGGATATTGGTAATTTATGTGAGGTTAACATGATTGAGAGTATAACTGATGATTCATTTTTAAGTTCTTTTGATGATGACCCTTTAGAAAAATGTTTGGCTTACTTCAACATGGACATAGATGAGGACTGTTTGATCAATGAAATAAATTCCCTGTTAGAGACTACTCCATTGATGGATACCAATGAATGGAAAGTCAAAACAGAGACAATTACATCTTCTGGGTCTGTCCTATTACCATCCATAGAGAAACCACCTCAGGTAGAGTTAAAACCTTTGCTAGATTCTCTAAAATATGTGTTTCTAGGACCTGCTGAGACCTTACCTGTTATCATTGCATCAGACCTAGATAGAGAACATGAAGTTGAACTCATAAAAGTCCTCAGTGAGCATAGGGAAGCCATAGGGTGGATAATAGCAGACATTAAAGGTATTAGTCCATCAATTTGCATGCACAGGATACATTTGGAGGACAATGCCAAAACCTCAAGAGAGCCACAAAGACGTCTGAATCCAAACATGAAAGAAGTTGTGAGAGCTGAAGTGATTAAACTTCTTGATGTGGGTGTCATTTACCCGATTTCTGATAGCGCATGGGTCAGTCCTATTCAGGTAGTTCCTAAGAAGTCTGGCATTACTGTAGTCAAGAATGAGGATAATGAATTAATTCCCACTAGAGTACAAACTGGGTGGCGTGTTTGTATTGACTATCGTAAGTTGAATGTTGTAACAAGAAAAGACCATTTTCCACTTCCTTTTATAGATCAAATGCTAGAAAGGTTGGCTGGACATGCATATTATTGTTTTCTTGATGGATATTTAGGTTACAACCAAATTCCCATTGCACCCGAGGATCAAGAGAAAACTACATTCACTTGTCCTTTCAGAACTTTTGCCTATCGTCGAATGCCATTCGGATTGTGCAATGCACCTGCTACATTTCAGCATTGCATGGTAAGCATATTTTCTGACATGGTAGAGCGATTTCTGGAAGTATTCATGGATGATTTTTCTGTGCATGGATCTAGTTTTGAGGAATGCTTACACCATTTAAGATTGGTCTTAATTAGGTGTAAGGAAAAGAACCTTGTTTTGAATTGGGGAAAATGTCATTTCATGGTTAAAAAAGGAATTGTTTTGGGACATATTGTGTCAAATCAGGGGATTGAGGTAGATAAAGCCAAAATTGAATTGATTTCCAGTCTACCACCTCCTCAGACAGTGAAAGAGGTACGTTCTTTTTTAGGCCATGCAGGGTTTTATCGCAGATTCATCAAAGATTTCAGCAAAATCTCCAAACCTTTGTGTAATTTACTTACCAAAGATGTACCTTTTATATTTGATGAAAAATGCTTTCAAGCTTTTGAGAAGCTCAAATCCCTTCTTATTTCTGCACCCATCATTAGACCACCCAATTGGAATCTTCCATTTGAAATCATGTGTGATGCCTTTGATTATGCAATTGGAGCTGTTTTGGGTCAACGTCTAGAAAAGTTTCCTTATGTGATATACTATGCTAGTAAAACTCTTAATGATGCTCAATTGAATTATTCTACAACAGAAAAAGAGTTACTAGCTGTGGTATTTGCATTAGCCAAATTTAGATCTTATTTATTAGGATCTAAAATTGTAATTTTTTCAGATCATGCTGCACTTAAGTATCTTCTTTCTAAGAAGGATGCTAAAGCGCGTTTGATAAGATGGATACTTTTGTTGGAAGAATTTGATTTAGAAATTCGGGATAAGAAAGGATCTGAAAATGTTGTGGCTGATCACTTGTCTAGACTGATAGTTGAATCGGGTGACAATAACTTGCTTATTAGAGACTCATTTCCAGATGAGCAACTCATGTCTATTTCTCAGTTACCCTGGTTTACTGACATTGCTAATTATCTTGCCACAGGTCAAATACCTACACATTGGAGTAAGCAAGATCGGGTAAAATTTTTAGCAGAAGTAAAGAAATTCTTTTGGGAAGATCCATACTTGTTTAAGTATTGTCCTGATCAAATCATTCGGAGATGTGTTCCTGAGAGTGAGCAATATAGTGTTATTTCTTTTTGTCATGATCATGCTTGTGGAGGTCATTTTAGTGCTAAAAAAATTGCTGCAAAAGTCTTATAATGTGGCTTTTACTGGCCATCATTGTTCAAAGATGCCCATTTGTATTGTAGTTCTTGTGAGCATTGTCAAAAATTGGGCAGTATTTCACGGAGGAATATGATGCCTTTAACTCCCATTCTTATTGTTGAGATATTTGATGTCTGGAGAGTTGATTTCATGGGTCCTTTTCCTAATTCTTTCGATAATTTATACATCTTTGTTGCTGTGGATTATGTGTCAAAATGGGTAGAGGCTCTTGCATGTAAAACAAATGATCACAAGATTATGGTAAAATTCTTGAAAGAAAACATCTTTTTGAGATTTGGCACACCACGGGCTATCATTAGTGATGGGGGAAAACATTTTTGTAATAAGCATTTTGAGCAGTTAATGAGAAAATATGGCATTACACACAAAGTTGCTACCCCATACCACCCTCAGACTAGTGGTTAAGTTGAGATTTCAAATAGGAAAATTAAAAATATTTTGGAAAAAACGATTAACCCAAATAGAAAAGATTGGTCTTTGAATTTTTTTGATGTTTTATGGGCTCATCGTACTGCTTTTAAAACCCCTATTGGAATGTCTCCTTACCGACTTGTGTATGGCAAGGCCTATCATTTACCTGTTGAGTTAGAACATAAAGCTTATTGGGCCATCAAACAATTTAACTTTGCTCTTGACAAAGCAGGTTCCCACAGGAAGCTTCAACTCAATGAACTGGAAGAAATAAGGAATGATGCATATGAGAATGCAAAATTGTACAAGGATCGAATGAAAATTTTTCATGACAAAAATATTTTAAGAAAATCATTTAATGTAGGTCAAAAAGTTCTTCTATATAACTCTCGTTTGCATTTATTTCTAGAAAAATTACGTTCTCGGTGGTCAGGACCATTCATTGTTCGTACTGTTTATCCACATGGTGCAGTAGAGATTGAAAATCCCAAAAATGGTGATGTATTTAAAGTCAATGGCCAAAGATTGAAATCATTTTTGGAATTACGCAACCCAGAGGTAGAGGAGACACTTCTGCGTGATCCTGTCTACCAGGATTGATTTGCTTCCTTTAATTGCTACGCACGCTATTTAGGTAAGATTTTTTTTATTAGTTTGCATTAATTTGTTCCCTCATTAATATTTTCTTTTCAATTGCTATTGTTTTCCTGGTTTTGTTGCTTTTGAACTTTCTTCAAAAAAAAAATTGAATTAAGAATGGAAGACATACTTGCAAACTTGAAAAATCATTTTCCTTCTCTTCCACCCAATGCATTGTTGAAAATTTATAAAGCATGGGTTGAAAGATTAAGGTTGATGATGATAATGGGAATACCTGCTGATATTCGTTGGCTAATTGAAGCTAAGGTACGATTAGCAGGTGAGTCTGCAAATGGTTACATCTCTTACATGCCTGGTTTAGGAAAAAGCAGTTTTGCTAAAAAGCGTAGAGCTAAAAGAATGGGTGTCTGCCATAAATGTGGACGTGAAACTTGCAACACACGTTGTCGTTCTTTGGGATGGGTTCATGTAAATTGAGAAGATAAAATCAAATTCATTAAGGATGGCTTGAGTAAGGAGTCATTGGATGATGAGTTTCATCCAATGTCTCTTGAGACACATCCTAGTGGATCTGTGCAAATCGAAATTGTTGGTTTATGGCCCCATTTTAAAAAAGAACAAAAACGATACAGTCTTGAGAATCTGACATTAAAAGACCTTGTTTGCCAATTTATAAGAAAATTGGATGGGAAGCATATCCTCGACCCTTAGAGGGCGTTTAAGCCGTTACTAGACGTAAAACCAGAGGAAGATGTGAGCCACAATCACAACTACTGTACATATGCATGCGTGCCGTTATTTTTGAATTTTTCATCTTTAATTTAGCTGTCATCCATCGGCCTACTCACATGGCTATTGTAATTATGCCACCGTCTTATTCGCATAGCTGATGTAAGTATGCTTTTATCTGAGTTCTATAAATGCACATATTATTATCTTTATCTTCATACTCAAAGTTAAGGTAATTGCAGGTATGGAAGGAATCACATTTCGTCAATTTCAAAATATTTGTGTCTTTTGTGATTCCAGTCCTGGAAAAGATGAAGAGTATGTTAAAGCAGCACAAAATTTGGGTATTGTACTGGTCAGGAGAAAAATTCATTTAGTCTATGGTGGAGGTAGTCATGGGTTAATGGGGTGTGTGTCTACAGTTGCACATGTAAGAGGATGCCAAGTTCTTGGTATTATTCCTACAGCTTTAACTGTATCAAACATCATTGGAAAAAAATTGGAGAAGAATTTAGGGTAGCCTCCATGCATGAACGCATTGCTAGAATGATGAGCAACGTTGATACTTTCATTGCCTTACCAGGTGGTTTTGGTACTTTGGAGGAAATTTTTCAAATAGTTTCCTGGGCACAGTTGAATCTCCACCATAAACCCATAGGTCTGTTGAATGTTAACAATTTATTTGATAGTTTGCTGTCTTTTCTTGATCAAGCTGTAGAACAAAGGTTTATCTTACACTCAGCACGACGAATTGTTATCTCGGCTTCGAATGCTGATGAGTTGATTGATGCATTACAAGCATATGTTCATATTCCTGATCAAGTTACAGCTCAAATAGATTGGACAACAAACAACCGCAAAAAGCGCAAATTGGATTTGGATCTTCATCTGTAACACCTTTTATTTGATTGAATAAATTTTTCTTTTCTGGTTAGTTTACTGCAAGTTTATCTTTTCCTAGATTTCCTTCCAGGTAATATCTCTTTCAATTTTTGTTGTTTGTTATGTGCTTGTCCTTCTTCTTTCTTCAAAAAAAAGAGAGTAGTGGGTGTCTAGCCTCCTATCTCTGTATAGGTTCTAGCACCTAGATTTAAAAAAAAAACTGAGTGATGTTTTGGGAATAGGCAAAACTAGCACCAATGATGAAAATAATTTAAAGTGCTTGTAACCTTAGGAAAATAGATGAGTTTTGAGTGTTATGTGTGAACCTAAACTCAATTGTAACATATATTTTACTTGAGAATCCTAAAATCCTGAACACTTAATCTTTTACATTTGATTGATTGTTTATTCAGAAAAGATTTATATAATTCAAATATGCTAAGTGATCTTATGAAACTCTAGAACTTATTTGATTGTCACTTGAAATGAAATTCTAGACTACTCTCTATTTAAGAAATGAATTAGGCATTGTTGGAATCGTTTGAGCCTTTCAAACCAACCAACATATTATGCCATCCCTAGTAACCCATTTTGAGCCTATATTTATCTTTTCTTGTACACCTATATTATTATCTAGCCTTTGAATAAAAATATTTCTAACTTTTACCTTTCACTTACAGGAATGATCATTTGAAAAGCTACGGTTCATGGGTGAATGGAAGAAGTTGAAAAAAAAAAGAAAAAAAAAAGAAAAAAGAAAAAAGAAATATAGAACCTCCCAAAGAATAAGTTTGGGGGTACTTTTCAAAAAAAAAAGAGAGTATTATGAGCATATAACATAAGGATGAGGATAAGGTTGGAGGTAGAATTCATATGATAATATCAAAAATATTTGGGAGGACTTAAATGATCATGTATGTTGTAGAGTGAATTGAGCTTTCATATCTTTTTATCCACCTTTAACCTATGCCATACATTACAAGCCTAATGGAAGTCCTAATGATCTTAAATTTTATGATTAGTCTACATTAGTGGAGAGTGACATAAAAAATAAGCTTATGGAGTCTCAAATGTAAAACTTTGGAGATCTGTTTTAAAAATTTGATTATGTAAATTTATTTGAATACAAAAAGTCCAATGTCATAAGATTATCACACACACACTTGGGATTCAATAGTAAATTATATGTTGCATTTGAATTAAAGTTTTACATAACTTTGGAATTCTGATATTTTCCTTGGTTGCACATTTTAAATCCTTGAGGAATGTTTACTAAGCCAAAAACAACTCATCACTCACTCATCTTTTGAATTTTGATGTTTGTATGTTTTGCTTGAGGACAAGCAAAAGATTAAGTTTGGGGGTATTTGATGAATGAGTTTTATACTCATAAATTAAATATTTTTATCTTATATTTTTGCCTTAATTAAGCATTTATATTCCTTATTTGTCTTTAGTTTTGTGTATTCTTATAGATGAAGAGAAGAATAGGAAATTGACTCAATTGGAGGAATCAAAGCTAAATTATGATTCTTTAGAAATAATGTCTATAAATCAAGCAGACAAAATAAATTCATTAAGGATGGCAGAGTAAGGAGCATTATCTTTTTGTCTCTTGAGACGCATCCTAATGGATATATGCATCAATTCAATCTTGATTTATGACCACATTTCTAAACGAATCGAAACATAAAGATTCAAGGCAAAACACTCAATGTTAAAAATGTGTTTGCTGCTTGCTTTTCAACTTGATCTTACTACAGTATTTTGGCCGTATCTCAGAAAATACGTATATATTATGTACAAAAGTTGGTAGCGGAATAGCTGACATAATTTCATACAACTTGTTTATGTGATTAGCAAATTCAGATATCCAAAGGGTCAAAATTGGGCTAGAACATAACATGTTTACTGTTGCAGTTCAGTCCAACCTTACTATAGTATTTGGCCATATTTCAGCAAATACATATTTAATGGACACGAAATTTTGTAGGTGAATATCAGATATAATTTTCTACAACTTTGATGTTCAAGTGGTCAGCAAATTCGGACACTAAAAGGGCCGAAATTGGGCTAGAACCGAGCATATTTACTGTTGCAGTCCAGTCTGACCTTACTATAGTGTTTTGGCCATAAATCACAACATATGTGGCCTATTTTTGTCTACCTTATATGGATGGAAAGATAATAAAAATATCTACAACTCTTATGTTGATTGGATGATCAGATTCAGTGTCTATCAAAACGATATATCATGATGACTTTCAGGGCAGATAATGCAACACTATTGTCAACTTTAGTGCAATTTGCTACCCACCATTTTTGTCACCTACTTCCCTTGTTTTGTCGATAAATAGAGACATATTGTGAGCTAAAGGAGGGGGGGAAAGGCTGAAGAGGGAGCTTGGGAAATCTTTGTGGAAGTTCTAAGTGTTTGTAATCCTTTTCTCTCTTTATACATTTTGTATCTTTACTTTCTTTCATAAGTTTTATCATGCTTCTCCATCTTTCATTTTGTTTTATTACCTTGATTATGGAGAACTAATCTCCTAATGCTAAGGTGAAAGGGTGAAACTCTTGGTATAAAAATAATAATTTATCTAACTCTTAATTTTAATGTTTATACTTGATATTGTATTTATCTTCTTATTTATTTTCTTGTTATTTACTTTCTTAGAGGATGGCTTTGTTGCCCCTCTGTATTTATTTTTTGCCTTTCTATTATTTACTTTTGTGTTATTTACTTTCTTAGAGGATGGCTTTGTTGCCCCTCTGTATTTATTTTTTATGTTATTATTTTCTTATTATTTTTCTTCTGAGAGGACGGCTCTGTCGCCTCTCTGTTATTTATTTTCTGCACTTTTATTATTTACTTTCTTGTTATTTAATTTTTTTAGAGGATGGCTTTGTTGCCCCTCTGTTATTTATTTTCTGCACTTTTATTATTTACTTTCTTGTTATTTACTTTTTTAAAGGATGGCTTTGTTGCCCCTCTGTATTTATTTTTTATGTTATTCTTATTATTTTTCTTCTGAGAGGACGGCTCTGTCGCCTCTCTGTTATTTATTTTCTGCACTTTTATTATTTACTTTCTTGTTATTTACTTTTTTAGAGGATGGCTTTGTTGCCCCTCTGTTATTTATTTTCTGCACTTTTATTATTTACTTTCTTGTTATTTACTTTCTTAGAGGATGGTTTTATTGCCCCTCTGTTATTTATTTTCTGCACTTTTTGTATTTATTTTCTTGTTATTTATTTTCTCAATTGATGGTTTTACTGCCTACTTTATATTATTATTATTATTGACTTTGTTTGTATATTTTTATTTTAAATTTTGTAAAGTGAAAATCTTGATATATTGTAAACAATCGTTGGCACAATAAATACTTGAATTATTCTTGATTTATTGTAGACAATATGATTGGCACGATGTATACTTGAATCCATTTTACAAAAGTTATTTACTATTAGTAATAGAATAAAAGAAGGCAAATACACTTCATCTATAAACCAAAGCGCGTTTAATGTAATATCTTCCGAATGGAATCTCATTTACGTGAGGATTCCATTTGAGTAATAAAAGAGTTAAAATTTATTATTATTTGATGTACCAAGAGTGGATCCCCTAACCTTAGCATGTTTCTTACTTTGAACACATTCATATTTAATTTTAGTATTTTAGTTCTCTGTTCAGCACTCTTCTCACAAAACAAACATTCTGGCAACTAGGTTAGAAATATTTATTTTGGATCTGAATTAAATTTTCTCAATTGGCAATCCTCGTGGGATCGACCTTGCATACCACTAAATCTATACTCTAATAGATTCGTGCGCTTGCGAGTTTTAATAAAAACAACAACATGTAACAACCTGAGTGCAACAACCCTTATCCACAACTGGTTCTCCATATATTTGTACATTTGAAATTCAAACGATTTCGTAAATATTGTATTTGTTATCTTATTTTATTTGCATTGTTGTATAAATATCCATACATTGAATAAAAGAATATGTTGCTTCCTTCTCATATTTGCTAATCTTATAATTGTGAATGTCGAACTGGAACCACTTCCTTTGTATCATTCGAGTGTTTTCACTATTTGATAAATCATTTTCATTGGACATCTTTGGTGACTCTTGCTCTGCATATTGTATTCTGGAATCTGGCTTTAGGGACACTGATTAACAACAGATGCTGCGCTTGCACCACTTTTGAAAACATCTTCAGCTTGCTATCCCTGAAATGGAGAGTAGGGTCACAAAAGAGACTTCATTCTCTCACTATGCCAAATTAGAAAAAGTAAAAATTGCTTTTTATAATCAGGCAACTATCATTTTTTTAAAAAAGAAGTACTAACCTCGTACAATTCCTTAGGAAATTCAAGTCTGATTTCTTCTGGGTTTCTATCTTTCCTCCCCACCCACCATGCATTCGAAAATACAATCTACGAAATTCAAATATTGTCACACAGTAGAGATAATGTTATCTATTGTGCTAAATGATCGTAAATATATAATTTAATTCATAAAAATTTATTAAATCTTTATAATTTAGTTTTTAAATTTAAATTATTATAAAATTTAATCTTTAAATTTATTAAACATTAAAAATTAGTGCCTCTATTATCTCTGCCAATTGTATTTTATTAAGTGCATAGTGACACCTTAAATGTCCATTAATTATCACTCAGCTAAACCCTAAACAATTTAGTGCTTTTCGGTTCTTCAATTCCAATTACTCTGTTAAGTAAAACTAGAACAGAGCCTCGTCTTGACAGTCATTTGCTGTTACTGAACTTCCATTATTGCTTCCACAGTTGATTGCATAAGAATGATCTTTTCCTTTGTCATCCTTCTGTATACGGTCCTCAGAATCACACATACACTGAACATGTTGAAGCTAGCAACCTCTCCAACCATTTGTCAGGATGGGTATCTCTAGTTAATGCCTTGAAATTCACTAATATTTGATAATACTACGAGGCATTAGAGACAACCTCCCAGTGTCTCTGGTTTCAGATGTTGTTCCTTGGGGGTCGCTTCCTCCTCCCTCGAAACATCAAGAGGTGAAACGTTCCTTCTCCTAAAGCTTCTTTTATTCTTCATCTGATCTTCCAAATCAGCAAGGGTTTCTTCAGTCTCAATAACAGGTATGTTAGGAAGTCGGGCACCGCAACTAAAGTTGAAATGAGAAAATTGAAGATAAAATGAACACAGAGATTTAACGTGATTCACCCAATATAGGCTACGTCCACGCCCAATTGAAAAAGAGGATAATACTAGAAATAATTGGGTAATTACAACAACTCTCAAATTGAAAGGAGAGAACACTTAAATTACTCTCTCTAACAATAGGAATAAAATACCTCAATTACTCTCTAGAATAACTTTAGAAGGAAGGTGAAGAAATGGGATGGATAGGATGCAAAATGCTTAAAGCTTTCTTTTGCTCCTTGCTTGCATTTTTCCCTTCTACTTCATTGCCTATTTATAGGCAAACTAATATGTCAAATGTCAAGAAAAACTACAGCCTAACACATGCAATATTTGACAAAGTAAGTGGGAACATGATAAAGGAGTTGGTGGCCACTTTTCTAGGAAGCCAAGTCCAACATTTCTCCCACCATTCTTGACAAATTTCATGTGAATGCAATGAGTCTAACATTTCTTCCACTTGAAGACTTTGATGGTTAATCGTGTCTTCACAATCTACTATCTATACTTGCACTTGTCGTCATCATGCCACTTACGTTTCTGCTAGGCCCATAGAGGATTTACACCATATAGACTTGTCAACATTGATAGGCTTGGTCATTACATCTGCTAGATTGTCACTGGTATGTATTTTTAAGATATTTACACATCCAGTCTCTACTACTTCTCGAACGAAGTGATACTGAACTCTGATGTGCTTTATTTGTGAATGAAAGGCTGGATTCCTTGCAATATGCAAGGCGCTTTGACTATCACAAAACAAAGAGATTTTCTCTTGTTTGTGCCCAAGCTCCACTGATAACCTTTGAATCCAAACTGTTTCTTTGCAAGTTTGTGTAGCTGCCATATATTCTGCTTCTGTAGTAGACAGAGCAACAACAATTTGCAGTTTTGAAACCCAGCTTACAGCTCCACCTGCAAGTGTAAACACCACTTGTTGGGATTTTGGAGGACCCAAACAGGTAATTAATGGGGCAAAATAATAAGGAGAAAAATAATAGACAAAAGAATTAACGTGGTTCGACTTATAGCCTACATCCACGAACAAAACGACCAACAAACTTCACTAACAAATTAAATGGAGAATACAAAAGTGATTTTACTACACTCCCAAATGCACCCAAATATATCTCAATGATGTATTTCTAACTAGTGTATCACTCTACACAAATTGGTGCCCAAAATACACCCACTAATACCAATGGTGTATTACTACTAAATGACACCACAAAACATCACCCAAGTTTTAAGAGCCAAATGCCTCAAAGCTCCTACTTCTTGCCTCTCCTTGGCCTGCTTCTCCACCTTGAGTGTTTTCTTTTGATCTCTTTCCATTGCCTATTTATAGGCAAACATGCCATGGGCAAATAAGCAAATGCACATGGGTAGGTGAGAAGAGTCAACAATAAAGGTTGAATTTGTTTCTCCTTCCTCCTTTGCATGCCTTGCAAATTCAACAAATGTGGCTAGCCATTTTCAACAAAAATGTCTAGCCATTTTCAACAAATGTGGCTAACCATTTTCAATAAAAGTGGCTAGCTATTTTCAACAAATGTGGCTAGCCATTTTCAACAAATGTGGCTACATTAAATTTAAGCCACAATTTCAACAAATCTCCACCTTGCCTTGAATTTTATCAAGCTCCAAATTAGTGAATTTCTAAATTGTCTTCTCCAATGCACACTTGAACAATCCACATACTGTAGATTTCAAATAAGCTCAAGAAAATACTTGAACTTAGAGAGGTCATCATATATGCTGTATTTTCAGAAGTGCCAACCTTTTCAATCACAATGACACCTAGTGATATAATATCTCAAACAAAATGAAAATCACAAACATAGTCAAAGTCAAAATATCCAATAACACTACCACCAGTGTTTGAACTTTATCCAAATACCAAACCCTAATATCTGCAGTATGACATGTGCAAACAAAAGCATACATAATGCTTCAAAAGTATATGACACCACTTTTTGACAAAACAGGTGTAGGGCCCCATAGTTCAGAATGGATGAAATCCATTGTGCCCTTAGTCCTATGAGTGGCTATACTGAACTTGACACAATATTCACAAAAGTCAAGTTTCTAATCTCCTTTTTATCATAAGGGAGCCACGTGAAGCTTTTAAAGCTTCACCTTCAGCAAAATACTTAGAGAAAATCACTTTCATCTATAGCCACATTGGCTATGTTGCTGGTATTCTCTCTTTTCTCTTTGAGCTTTGGACATTCTACTTTCCAATGTCCTTCCCTTTAGCAGTAGTTACATCTGCCTTTTCTAGATTTAGACTTTGACTCGTCTCCATTTCTACTCAAACCCTTTTCTTTATATCTCCGTCAAGCAATCAGAGTTGCATCCTGATTCTCGTTCCAATTTTCAAAAACTCTTTTCTTCAATTCACATGAATTCAATGATGCCTTAACATATTCTAAAGAAAGGGTGTCTCTTCCATAGAGCATAGTGTCGGCAAAATGTTCCGTTGAAAAAGGTAGGGAACACAATAAGATTAAGGCTTGATCTTCGTCATCAATTTTGCATCAATATTTTTCAAATCCAAAATAACTCTGTTGAACTCATCCAGATGGTCTTCAATAGGTGTACCTTCTTTCATCCGAAGTGTGTAGAGTCGCTGCTTCAAATAAAGCCGATTAGTGAGGGACTTTGTCATATATAGACTTTCCAATTTAAGCCACAATTTTGTCACTGTTGTCTAGTCTGTAACCTTCTGTAAAACTTCATCTGCAAGAGATAACTGAACTGCACTGAGTGCACGTTACTTCATCAGACAGTGTTGCTAGCAAAGCATCCTTTCCTTCTATTGCCTTTAGCAACCCTTGTTGTACCAACAAGGCACGCAATTTCACACGCCAATGATGTATGCTTTTGTTTGCACATGTCGTTATCTTTGAAATATGCAGTATGTGGATTGTTCAAGTGTGTATTGGAGAAGACAATTTAGAAATTCACTAATTTGAAGCTTGATAAAATTCAAGCCAAGGTAGAGATTTGTTGAAATTGTGGCTTGAATTTAATGTAGCCACATTTGTTGAAAATGGCTAGCCACATTTGTTGAAAATGGCTAACCACTTTTGTTGAAAATGGTTAGCCACATTTGTTGAAAATGGATAGCTATTTTTGTTGAAAATGGTAGCCGCATTTGTTGATTTTGTAAGGCATGCAAAGGAGGAAGGAGAAACAAATTCAAACTCTATTATTGACTCTTCTCACCTACCCATGTGCATTTGCTTATTTTTCCATGGCATGTTTACCTATAAATAGGCAATGGAAAGAGATCAAAATGCATCACTCAAGGTGGAGAAGCAAGCCAAGGAGAGGCAAGAAGTAGGAGCTTTGAGGCATTTGGCTCTTAAAGCTTGGGTGATCTTTTGTGGTATCATTTAGTAGTAATACACCATTGGTATTATTGGGTGTATTTTGGGTACCAATTTGTGTAGAGTGATACACTGGCGAGAAATACATCATTGAGATATATTTGGGTGTATTTGGGATGTGGGTGTATTTGGGAGTGTAGTAAAATCAATTTTGTATTCTCCATTTGATTTGTTAATGAAGTTTGTTGGTCGTTTTGTTTGTGGATGTAGGCTATAAGTCGAACCACGTTAATTCTTTTGTCTATTATTTTTCTCCTTATTATTTTGCCCCATTAATTGCCTGTTTGGGCCTAGTAGAAACGTAAGTGGCATGGTGACAACAAGTGCAAGTATGGATAGTAGAGTGTGAAGACATGATTACCCATCAAAGTCTTCAAGTGGGAGAAATGTTAGACTCGTTGCATCCACATGCAATTTGTCAAGAATGGTGGGAGAAATGTTGGACTTGGTTTCCTAGAAAAGTGGCCACCAACTCCTTAGAAATGTTGGACTTGGCTTCCTAGAAAAGTGGCCACCAACTCCTTTATCATGTTCCTACTTACTTTGTCAAATATTTCATATGTTAGGCTGTAGTTTTTCTTGACATTTGGCATATTAGTTTTTCTATAAATATGCAATGAAGTAGAAGGGAAAAATGCAAGCAAGGAGCAAAAGAAAGCTTTAAGCATTTTTGCATCTTATCCATCCCATTTCTTTACCTTCCTTCTAAAATTTTTCTAGAGAGTAATTGAGGCATTTTATTCCTATTGTTAGAGAAAGAGTAATTTAAGTGTTCTCTTCTTTCAATTTGAGAGTTGTTGTAATTACCCAATTCTTTCTAGTATTATCCTCCTTTCACTTGGCCGTGGACGTAGCCTACATTGGGTGAACCACATTAAATCTCTGTGTTCATTTTATCTTCACATTTTCACATTTCTACTTTAGTTGCGATGCCCGACTTCCTCACCCAATGTAGGCTACGTCCACGGCCAAGTGAAAGGAGGATAATACTAGAAAGAATTGGGTAATTACAACAACTCTCAAATTGAAAGGAGAAAACACTTAAATTACTCTCTCTAACAATAGGAACAAAATACCTCAATTACTCTCTAGAAAAACTTTAGAAGGAAGGTAAAGAAATGGGATGGATAGGATGCAAAAATGCTTAAAGCTTTCTTTTGCTCCTTGCTTTCATTTTTCCCTTCTACTTCATTTCCTATTTATAGGAAAACTAATATGCCAAATGTCAAGAAAAACTGCAGCCTAACATATGAAATATTTGACAAAGTAAGTGGGAACACGATAAAGGCGTTGGTGGCCACTTTTCTAGGAAGCCAAGTCCAACATTTCTCCCACCATTCTTGAAAAATTGGATGCAATGAGTCTAACATTTCTCCCACTTGAAGACTTTGATGTGTAATCATGTCTTCACACTCTACTATCCATACTTGCACTTGTTGTCACCATGCCACTTACGTTTCTGCAAGGCCCATAGAGGATTTACACCATATAGACTTGTCAACATTGATAGGCTTGGTCATTACATCTGCTAGATTGTCACTGGTATGTATTTTTAACATATTCACACATCCATTCTCTACTACTTCTTGAACAAAGTGATACTGAAGTCCGATGTGCTTTGTTCGTGAATGAAAGGCTGGATTCCTTGCAATATGCAAGGCACTTTGGCTGTCACAAAACAAAGAGACTTTCTCTTGTTTGTGCCCAAGTTCCTCCAATAACCTTTGAATCTAAACTACTTTTTTGCAAGCTTGTGCAGCTTCCATATATTTCGCTTCTATAGTAGACAGAATAACAACAATTTGTAGTTTTGAAACCCAGCTTACAGCTCCACTTGCAAGTGTAAATACATAACCAGTAGTGGATTTTCTTTTATCCAGATCTCCTGCAAAATCTGAATCCACATATCCTCTGACAATAAAATCTGATCCTCCATAACATAATGCAGCATTTGAGGTACCCTTGATATATCTCAGGATCCTCTTCACAGTATTCCAATGCTCTTTACCAAGATTTTCCATGTATCGACTAACTGCTCCCACTACTTGTGCTATGTCTGGTCTTGTACATATCATAGCAAACATTAGGCTTCCCACTGCTCATGCATATGGTACTCGAGACATGTCCTTCCTCTCCACTTCATTGTTAGGACTCATACTTGAGGATAACTTCAAATTAATAGGAAGTGGGGTAGAAATTAGCTTACAATCTTGCATGTTGAAGCGCCGCAAGATCTTTAATAGATAGTTCTTTTGAGAAAGCCAAATCTTTCTATTATTTCTGTCTCAATGAATTTGCATCCCTAGAATCTTATTTGCTGGTCTCAAGTCCTTCATATCAAATTCCCTAGCCAACTGTGCCTATAACTCTTGGACTCAATCTTTGTTAGAGCCTGCAACTAACATGTCGTCTACGTACAATAGTAGAATGATAAAGGTTTCATCACCAAACCTCTTGTAATAAGCACAAGGGTCTGAATTGAGTCTATTGTACTCAAGGCTAATAATGTAGGAATCAAATATTTTATACCAACATCTCGATGCCTGTTTAAGACCATATAGAGATTTGTTCAACCTGCAAACCAAGTTCTTTTCATCTTCTTCTACAAAGCTTTCTGGTTGGAGTATATAAATCTTTTCTTCAAGGTCACCATGAAGAAAAGCAGTTTTCACATCTAGTTTATCTAGATGTAAATCGAATGTAGCACACATTGCCAAAACTACTCTGACTGTTGTAAGTCGAACCACAGGAGAAAATATCTCATTGAAGTCGATACCTTCTTTCTGAGCATATCCCTTAACTACCAATCTCGTACGAAACCGTTCTACATGATCATTGCTATCTCGCTTGATCTTTTAGACCCATTTGTTACCAATGGCTTTTCTACCATATGGTAACAGTACAAGTTTCCATGTCTTGTTCTTATAAAGAGCTTCAATTTCTTCTTGCATTGCTGTCATCCACTGAGATGCATTTGGGCTATTTAAAGTTTCATGGAAAGTTGATGGCTCTTCATCCTCTGTTAGAAGACAATATGCAACATTACTCTCCATAACATATTCCGAGTGCCAAGCAGGTCATTTTTTCTCACGAATAGATTGACGAACTTCTTGAGCCTCAGACTCACCTGGTTCTTCTTCTTCGTGCTCTGATACTGCTTCAGAAGAATTTTGATTTTCTTTCTGATTATTTTCCACCTGAATCGATGTAGTTTCAGCTTGCTCTATTAAAGTGCTATCATTTCCTTTTTCTTGTGGTTTGTCTTCTGCAAATATTACATCTCTATTGATGACCATCTTGTGAGCAGTGGGATCCCACAAGCGATACCCCTTGATTCCATCAGCATACCCCAAGAAAATACACTTTCTGGATTTTGAATCTAGCTTCGTTGTTTCTTGGGTATTGTACATCACGTACACAGGACTTCCAAATGTATGGAGGTGAGAATAATCAGCTGGCTTACTAGTCCACATCTCCATCGGTGTCTTCAGGTTAATGGCTATTGACGGAGATCGATTTATCACATAGCAGGTAGTGTTGACTGCTTCTGCCCAAAATGACTTGGCTAGATTTGCAGTCCTCAACATTGCTCTTGTTCTTTCCAACAAGGTTCTGTTCATCCGCTCTGCCACTCCATTTTGTCGTGGAGTATATGCTGTAGTGAACTGTCTTTTGATGCCTTCTTTTTGACAAAATATGTCAAAATCGTCGCTTGTATATTCTCCTCCATTATCAGTCCTCAAACACTTGATTTTTTTCTCGGATTCAAGTTCCACCCGCGCTTTTAAGACTTTGAAGACTTCAAATACATTTGATTTCCTCCTAATTAGATGCACCCAGCATCTTCTAGAGACGTCATCAATAAATGATACTAAGTATCTTGCTCCTCCTAAGGATACAACTGGTGCTTGCCAAACATCAGAATGAATCAAGTCTAAGATGCTTTTTCTCTTAACTGTTGATGAGCTGAACTTTAATCTGTGTTACTTACTTGTCACACAATGCTCACAAAATGATAATTTTACCCTTTTGAGTACATGAAGTAATCCTCGTTTAGAGAGAATCTTCAAGCCACGTTCTGACATATGTCCGAGCTTACGATGCCACATCATTGTCGATTGTTCTCCTGAATTCGTTGATGCAACAGATAATTCTCCTTCCTGGTGTGTTTCTCCAGAAAACTTGTACAAATTAGCCGCCACCTTTTCTTCCTTCATAACCACTAGCACGCCTTTTACAATCTTCATGATCCCATTCTCAATGCGGGTTTTACACCCAACATCATCTAATTGTCCCAAAGACAATAGATTTTTCTTTAAGCCTCTCACATGTGGTACTCCTTGTACAGTGTGAACCATACCATCATACATTTTTAATTTGACAGTACCAATACCAGCAATCTCCAAAGCATGATCATTACCCATGAATACAAATCCTTCTGAGATTGGTTTATATTGATGAAACCATTCTCTTTGAGAAGTCATATGCCATGTTTCTCCTGAGTCAATGATCCAGACATTAGCAAAACTTGATCTATCTTTAGTTGTTGCCTCACTATAAAGAATTTCACCATTATTTGAGGTACTTACTACACTACCCTGAGCATTTGATGACTCATGACCTTTTTCATTCTTCTTCAAATGCCAACACTACTTCTTGGTGTGCCCTCTCTTACCACAATTGTAGCACTTGATAATTTTTCTACCTTTTGACTTGGACTTACCATGATTTTGGCTCCCACTGGGTCCACGTTCTGTTGACCTCCCTCTTGTCATTGATAATGCCTCCACTTGTTGGGAACTTGTTATCCTGTCCTCTTTGATTTTACGTCTTTGTTCTTCTTCCATAATAGAAGCTACAACATCCTCAAAGACTAGATAGTCTGTGAGAATATTATTGGTCAAATTGATGACGAGTTGATCATACGAATCCAGTAGATTTTGTAGTAGAATTTCTGCACGCTCATTTACACTTATTTTATAACCCAATTTTGAGAGCTTAGAAAATAGTGTATTGAGAGTGTTATGTGATCTGTCGCTGAAACAGATTCTGACATCCGAAGAGTGTATAGTCTTCTTTTTAAGAAGATTTTGTTGTGTAACAACTTGGTTTCGTACAACTTTGTGAAAGTATCCCAAATCACCTTTGCGGTCTTCTTCTCCTCTACGCTTGATAGGACTTCATTTGACAGGCCTAGGTGAAGATTAGTGACACCGTTGGTGTTCATTTTGTTCCAAATTCCTTCATCAACAATCTCCACTGGTCTCTCTCCTGTTGCCTCCACGCAATCATCTTTGGTCAAGATCGCCATCATTTTCATCTTCCAAAACGAGAAACTATTTCCGTCGAACTTCTCTATTTCGAACTTTGTTGCCATCTCTACACAATACAACTGTTTCACTATGGACTATGAACAGTACTGCAGTACAGACCACGACCTCAAAAAATCTTTTCTAATGTGGAAGATCGGTCAATAGCCGCTACCACAGAGCATACTAAGATTTATGAGAACTTGGCTCTGATACCACTGTTAGGAAGTCGAGCACCGTAACTAAAGTTGAAATGAGAAAATTGAAGATAAAATGAACACAGAGATTTAACGTGGTTCACCCAATGTAGGCTACGTCCACAACCAAGTCAAAGGAGGATAATACTAGAAATAATTGGGTAATTACAACAACTCTCAAATTGAAAGGAGATAACTCTTAAATTACTCTATCTAACAATTGGAACAAAATACCTCAATTACTCTCTCTAGAATGGGGCAAAATAATAAGGAGAAAAATAATAAGCAAAAGGATTAACGTGGTTCGACTTATAGCCTACATCCACGAACAAACCAACCAACAAACTTCACTAACAAATTAAATGGAGAATACAAAAGTGATTTTACTACACTCCCAAATACACCCATATCCCAAATACACCCAAATATATCTCAATGATGTATTTCTCACCAGTGTATCACTCTACACAAATTGGTACCCAAAATACACCCAATAATACCAATGGTGTATTACTACTAAGCATTAGAAGGAAGGGAGGCTTTGCCAACAACATTGTCTGATGAAGTAAAAGATTACCTCTTAGCACGTACACTAAGTGCAGTTCAATTATCTCTTGCAGATAAAGTTTTACAGGAGGTTGTAGATGAGACAACAGTGGAAAAATTGTGGCTTAAATTGGAAAGTCTATATATGACAAAGTCTTTCACTAATCGGCTTTATTTAAAGCAGCGACTCTACACACTTTGGATGAAAAAAGGCATACCTATTAAAGACCATTTGGATGAGTTCAACAGTTATTTTGGATTTGAAAAATATTGATGCCAAAATTGATGACGAAGATCAAGTCTTAATCTTATTATGTTCCCTACCTTCTTCAATGGAACATTTTGCTGACACCATGCTCTATGGAAGACACAACCCTGCTTTAGAAGATATTAAGGCATCATTGAATTCACGTGAATTGAAGAAAAGAGTTTTTCGAAATTGGAATGAGAATCAGGATGCAGCTCTGATTGCTCGAGGGAGATATAAAGAAAAGGGTTTGAGTAGAAATGGAGACGAGTCAAAGTCTAAATCTAGAAAAGGCAGATGTAACTATTGCAAGAAGGAAGGACATTGGAAAGTAGAATGTCCAAAGCTCAAAGAGAAAAGAGAGAATACCAGCAACATAGCCAATGTGGCTATGGATGAAATTGATTTTCTCTAAGTATTTTGCTGAAGGTGGAGCTTTAAAAGCTTCACGTGGCTCCCTTATGATAAAAGGGAGATTAGAAACTTGACTTTTGTGAACATTGTGTCAAGTTCAGTATAGCCACTCACAGGACTAAGGGCACAATGGATTTCATCCATTTTGAATTATGGGACCCTGCAACTTTTTTGTCAAAAGGTGGTGTCAGATAATTTTTTTTGAAGCATTATGTATGCTTTGGTTTGCACATGTTGTTATCTTTGAAATCTACAGTATGTGGATTGTTCAAATGTGCATTGGAGAAGACAATTTAGAAATTCACTAATTTGGAGTTTGATAAAATTCAAGCCAAGGTGGAGATTTTTTCAAATTGTGGCTTGAATTTAATGTAGCCACTTTTATTGAAAATGGCTAGCCACATTTGTTGAACATAGCTAGCCACTTTTGTTGAAAATGACTAGCCACTTTTGTTGAAAATGGTTAGCCACATTTGTTGAAAATGGCTAGCCACATTTGTTGAAAATGATAGCCACATTTGTTGATTTTGCAAGGGATGCAAAGGAGGAAAGAGAAATAAATTCAAACTCTATTGTTGACTCTTCTCACCTACCCATGTGCATTTGCTTATTTTTCCATAGCATGTTTTCCTATAAATAGGCAATGGAAAGAGATCAAAATATATCACTCAAGATGGAGAAGTAAGCTGATGCTTATTTTCGCAAGTGTACGAATCGTTCAAGTAATAAAGTGTACAAAAGTACGGATATCGAACCCACAAGGAATGGTGTTACTAAGTACCGAAATTGACTCATCCTAATTTTTTCTGAAAACCAAATTGTTGATTGTGTAAAAGGTAAATTAACTTACAAATAAATGCAAAGAACACAATTGAATGTTGTTCACAAATGATTAAAACGCTAAAGCATTTGATTTCGCTGAATCAATTCAATCCAATTTCATGGCATGTTATATGAGGATCAAAGCTACAATTGATGGTTGAAAAACCCAAACTTATCTAATACTCTCTCTCAAGTTATATTAGAATTACTTGTCTATGCTAATCAACTATATTTCTATGAAGATTAATCACAAACAAGCACATTATGATCTATGGAATTTCCAGGATAACCACATACATCATGCATTAGTTCTCACACTCGCATTCAACATATGGTACTTATCACAAGAAGCATTCATTACACATCTCCTCTCGGTCTCAATATAATGCAACTAATCATCTAAATTTTGGCCAGAAATTCAGAAGCATTAAGCATGGAAATAAATACTCAACTAAAAACAATGAACTCATATACCCATAACCACAAAAATCAAAGTTTCATGATTCAACTACATCATAGCCTTAGCAAAAATGAATTAGCTCATAATTAAAATAAGAACATCAACTATCTCAACTGAATACATAACTATAAAAACGAAATGAACTGCAGAAAAACAGAGCTAAGGAAAAGAGATGAAGAACTCTTGGAGATGAACACTTGGCAGCAACAATGGTGATGATCCTTCAAGATTATCCAAGCCTTCAATCCAAAATGGCTTCTTCTCCTCCAAAAACGCCTATTCTAGGTCTATTTCGCCGTCCTCTCTCTCTGTACCTTCTGGTATTTATAGATCCAGGGTTTTGGGGACAAATTTGGAACAAAAAGTCTGAAAAACGCGTTTGGCCGCCGAAACTCACCGCCGGCGAAGTCATTCTCGCCGCGGCGAACTCAATTGGCCGGCGGTGAGAGTGAGCTCGCCGGCGGCCAGATTTGATTCTAAATTCGCGCTCTCGGGAAAGTTTACTGCAGCATTCTCGCCGCGGCCAGACTTCCAAACCTTGAAATCTTGCTTTTCTTGATTCTAACTCAATCCCAGTCATTGGCATTTGTCCCAAACTTCTCCAAACTTATGATTTTACCTGAAATTTGCACTTTAAACACGAAATACCCGTGAAATGACATTTGTGGATTAAATAGTCAAATAAACACAATTTTTACACAAATATCAATCTTTAAATCATAACAAAAGTGCAATAATATGACTCTTATCAACAACCCCCAACCAGCTTCTTGCTAGTCTCTAGCAAGAAAAGCGATCTATGAATAAAATCAAAGGAGACATTAAAAGAAAAATTCAAAGACAATTTATTCTCTTTACAAAATTGCATTAAGCATATGCCATAAGCCTTTAAACCCCTAGGTGGCCCTAGTAGGACGAGTGGTAGTCTCGTGAGGGCTTCCAGTGATGATACCCACAAACATCTTACCCTAAATTATACTAACTCAAAATACTCAAATCACACACAACAATTAATTTGCACAAATGTTTCAAAAATTGTAAATATCACATAACACATAGAATAATTAAATGTCACCTAAGCTTTAAGAAATCTCAAATGCCAATGTCACTTTTGTTATTGACTCTTAAACATCCATCATACCACAAACCAATAGCCATAATGCCTAGATAATATTATGCACAACATCCACAAACACAAAGGTGAAATTTCAAACTCCATATGCTCATTTTTCAAACCTCTCTCCACTAATAAAGGAACAATACACCATTTTGGATCAATAGGACTTAGTATGGCTTGTAATGTTAGGCTTAGGTATTTGGTTAAGAAAAATGGGAAGTGTCAAAATACAAATAAGAGAACTTATTAGATTAAACACAACCAATTAAGCAAAAGAATAACACCATTAAAAACCACATTGTTTCTTCCGATTATATTCCATATTTCCAAAGATAAACAAGATTCTTTCTCAACCATTCAACTCAGTATATCCATCACTAACACTCTTTTATTTACTATAATGTGAAAACCCTTTTCATTCTTTTGTTTTTTTTTTTTACAATAGATAACCCCCAACCAAATTCTTTCAATATATGTGGAAAATAGCATTCCAAATGCTTTTTACAAGCTTGTGTTCAAAATTAAGTGCTCTTAACAAATAAGGTAGGAATTATATATATTGTGGCTAAATAAAAGGTAGATTATAGAAAGGTAAAAGAACAAAAAAAAAATAAGGCTAACAATGTATATAAATAGGCTCAAAGAGGTAACTAGTGATATAAGAATAACAAGGTAAGTTTAAAAATGGCACAATCGATCCAAAAACGGCCTATATCATATCCTAAACAATGCAATTCCAAATTATTTTGCCTCAAGAGGTTTTCAAATGAGTTCTATAGTTTGTTGAGATCACAAAAATGTCCATGAAAAATTCACACATAAGACTTCTCTAAGCATTTAAACTAATCAACCAAGTCGTACCACATACCAAAAGAGTCGCCAACTAAGTAAAATCAACATATGAAATTATCTTTAAACCGAAGAAAAATTTAATGTCTTCTGAAAGCTATGTGTTATCACAATCACATTATCATCATCAAACGTGCAAATTAAATAAAAAGCAAAAGAAATCGAACTGCAGAAAGAACATCAAAATTAAACAAACAAACACTAGAAACTAAGAAAAAGTTACCGTCTATCGCACCCCCAATCAGAACCTTACATTGTCCTCAATGTAAGAAAGAAAAAACCGCAAATGGCCATCTACATCTCAAAAACAAAGAAAGCGAGGTGCACCATCACAGTCACAGTAAATCGTTAAATTACGGGGTCAATAATAAAAGAAATGCAATCAGAAAGAAACAAAATGAAAAATATGACAAAAGGTAAAACAGGTAACAAATATCCAGAAGATTAAGATCAGAAACTAAACAGAAAAAATAAAAATAAATACATGAAGTACTGAAAACAACTGAAAATAAAACACAACATCACTCCTCATCCGCATCGCCAACTGCATCATCATCAGTCCCAACATAAACAGGGGCATCAGGCAAAGGGGAAAAAGTCGGCATCACAGGATAACCACTCAGATCACTCCCAGACTGCAGAGCCATCCGCTGAAGGTAGTCATGCAGGAACTGTGTACTCGCAGTCTGGAAGTTCCTCTGCTGTAGGAGTAACTGACTCTGATAATCAAGATGCTCCCGCTGGTACCCCAAAATACGCTCAACTCGGCCCAAACGATGTTCAACAGATTCAACCCTAGGCTGGGAAGAACTCGCACTAGCCCCTACAGTGGAATGGGGGCGTTTCTGGGGACGTGAGGCAATACCGAGAAATTCTGCAAGCTTGGGGCCATCAATGGGCTTCATCACTCCTCCCATTTCCTCATTCGTATACCAAAAAAGGCCTTGATTTGCGCAGATAGCAGAAATCAAGGATGGGAACCCAAGGCCTCCAGAGGCAGCCCGCGCACTCTGTGTGATAGAATCAAAAATGACCCGGCCGATATCAATAGAGGCCCCTGACACAATAGCATGGAGTAGGATGGCCTGCTCTCGGGTGACATCACTAAGATGTGCAGTAGGCAACAAATTAGCGCAAATAAACGCATACCATGGTCGCACATCATCTAATAAGGCACTCCTTGGGAAATGTTTATATACATCCCCCGTCATCTTCCAAACTGTACCTGGTTTACAGACCGATGCACTGACTATCGCCATGTCAATTTCTACAAGGAAGCGGAGAAAATCCTCATCAGCCCCTATGGTAGGCAAACCGTAATGGCTGTTAATTACGTCTTTGGTGAAAAGTACCCACTGGCCATGCACATAAACCTTATCATCCACCCGCTCAGGGGCATTTGCATAAAATTCCCGCACCAAAGAGAGGCAACCCACCTCAATAGGACGAAAGAAAACTTCCCACTTCCTAGCCTGAAGAATGGGGACATAAGTACCCCAACAGGGAGTCTGATCAATGGCAAACCATCGTTGAGGGATGATTGCCCTCTTAACAACCTTGTCCACAAAACGTTTGGCAGCAAACTCAGAATTAAACAGCTGCCTATCGAAGGAAGAGGAACGACCTCTCTGAGCGGTGGTTTTCTTAGGCATGTTCACAACACAAAGGCAAGCTAGACAATCCAAACAAACCAGACAAATCACAATATCCCAATGCGGGCCATTATTCAGCAATCAGATGGCAGCAAGGGAACCCAAAAGTGCCGCAAGTGCAGAAATCCCAAATTGTCAAATCAATAGGTAAAACAAATGCCTAGCTTGCAATTCAATTGTATAATGGAAGGCAAAATGCCACCTACCAAAAACCACAATGGGCTGTACCAGAGTACACCATACACGGCCAAAAGTCACACACAGGATTACACCAAAATGCGGCCAAATGCAACACATCAAATACTCCCAAATTGTAGCTCCACAATGTGCATAACTCACCTCAATTACGCAACCCAAATGGCAGTCAATCACAGCTCATATTCACGCACAAGGAAGCTCCAAATCCGGCCAAATTCGCACACCACACATCAGGAATTTCAGCGCCCAATTTCTGGAACAAAACTCCTAGAATCTGCCCCAAATTAGTGCACAAATCACACCCTAAATCGATGCCCAAATCAGGGTGCAACACACAGCCCCAAATCAGCGCAAAAATGCCCCCAAATCAGCGAAAAAACACCCCCAAATCAACGCCCCAATCGGATGAAATGGCAAGCAATCTCCAAGGAAATGATGCTATGGGAATTGACCAGGCCTTGGATGAAGATGGGTGAAGAGATTTCGGAATGGGTGGAAGAGAAAACGGAAGAAGTCTGGGAGAAACCTAACCTGGCCGTGGCGAAGAGATCCTTTTAAACGCATCTCGCCGCAGCCAAAAGTATTTCGCCGTGGCGAGATCCACTTTTCGCCGCGGCGAAAATCGAGCAGCCAAATTTTTTTTTTTTAATATTCTTTTTTTTTTTTTGAAAACAATGAAGATCAAGCAATTAAAATTTAGCAAGAAACGAAATACAGAAGTGAAATTCTAACTAACAATTCACCATAACTGAAAATTTAAAGAGAAAAAGGATGAGAAAACAAATCTGATGGGTTGCCTCCCATTAAGCGCTTTAAGTTATAGTCATTAGCGAGACTGTCGATCAATCTGACTACGGGTTTTGTAGCTCTAGAGAATCCTTCTGCTTGCTGAATTATCTGTCGAAATATGGCTTCAACCTTTGTCCGTTCACTTTGAAAGTGCCCTTAGTGTCATGACTGATTTCCACTGCTCCATAAGGAAACACCTTGGTTATATGAAAGGGTCCTGACCAACGAGATCTTAACTTTCCTGGAAACAGTCTGAGACGGGAATTGTAAAGCAACACTTTCTGTCCCACCTCAAATTGTCTCCGCAGAATGTGCTTATCATGCCAAGCCTTTGTCTTATCCTTGTATATTCGGGCATTCTCATAAGCATCATTCCGCATTTCATCCATCTCATTTAATTGCAGCACCCTCTTGTCACCGGCGGTCTTAAGATCAAAATTTAAAACTTGAATTGCCCAGTATGCTCGATGTTCCAATTCAACTGGAAGATGACAAGCTTTTCCATACACCAATCGGTATGGAGACATGCCAATAGGTGTCTTGAAAGCTGTCCTATAAGCCCAAAGTGCATCATCCAATTTCCTTGACCAGTCCTTACGGGAGTTACTTACGGTCTTTTCAAGGATCCGCTTCAACTCTCGGTTGGACACTTCAACTTGCCCACTAGTTTGAGGATGATAAGGTGTTGCAATCCGGTGTGTTACTCCATACTTTTGCAGCAGAGTTTCAAATTGGGTATTACAGAAATGCTTACCCCCATCACTTATAATTGCTCTAGGTGTGCCAAATCGGGAAAATATGTTCTTCTTGATGAAATTGATCACAACCCTAGCATCATTGGTAGGTAAGGCAACTGCTTCCACCCATTTAGAAACATAATCTACACCAACAAGAATGTATTTATTAGCATGAGATGAAGGAAAAGGTCCCATAAAATCAATACCCCAAACATCAAACAAATCAATTATCAGAATATTATTTAAGGGCATTTCATGTCTCCGTGAAATATTGCCACTCCTTTGGCACTCATCACACATTGAAACAAATTTGAAAGCATCTTTAAACAGGGAAGGCCAATAGAATCCAGATTGCAAAATTTTTGCTGCAGTTTTGGTTCCACCAAAATGTCCTCCAACTTCCTTTGAATGGCAATGACGAAGAATGCTTTCCATTTCTTCATTCGGCACACATCTCCTAATGATTTGATCTGCACAATGTTTATACAAGTAAGGTTCATCCCAAAAATAATGTTTCAAATCAGAAAAGAATTTCTTCCTTTGTTGATAAGAAAGGTCAGGAGGTAAAATTTTCTTGACCAAATAGTTTGCAAAATCAGCAAACCATGGAACCATTCGGATGGCTAGCAATTGCTCATCAGGAAATGTTTCATTAATTTGTTCTTCATCTTCAAGGTAATCTTCCTCCAACCTGGACAAATGGTCAGCAACCAAATTTTCGGTCCCCTTTTTGTCCCGGATTTCTAAGTCAAATTCTTGCAAGAGAAGAATCCATCTTAGTAATCGCGGTTTGGCATCTTTTTTGGCTAGCAAATACTTAAGAGCAGAATGATCAGTATAAACAATGATTTTAGACCCAATTAAATAAGATCTAAACTTATCAAATGCAAACACTACTGCCAAAAGTTCTTTCTCCGTGGTTGCATAATTAAGTTGTGCATCTGTCAATGTCCTGCTTGCATAATAAATCACATGCAACAACTTATTCTTCCTTTGACCCAAAACAGCACCTATAGCATAATCACTAGCATCACACATTACCTCAAATGGAAAACTCCAATCCGGTGCACAAATTATGGGTGCAGAAGTGAGCTTTACCTTCAAAAGGTTAAAGGCCTGCAAACATTCAGAGGAGAAATCAAACTGTGCATTTTTAACCAACAAACTGCAAAGAGGTTTTGTTATTTTGGAGAAATATTTAATAAATCTTCTATAAAATCCAGCATGTCCCAAAAAACTCCGAATGCCCTTTACAGTTGTTGGAGGTGGTAATTTTTCGATCACTTCCACCTTTGCACGGTCCACTTCTATTCCCTTTGCTGAAATCCGATGGCCAAGAACAATTCCTTCTTGAACCATGAAGTGACATTTCTCCCAATTTAGCACTAAATTTGTGTCTTGACAACGCTGCAAAACTAAAGAGAGATTATGCAAGCAATTATCAAAAGAATGGCCAAAAACAGAAAAATTATCCATAAAAATCTCAATAAACTTTTCGACCATATCAGAGAAAATTGCTATCATGCATCTTTGGAAAGTTGCAGGTGCATTACATAAACCAAAAGGCATCCTTCTGTATGCAAAAGTACCATAAGGGCATGTAAATGTTGTCTTATCTTGATCCTCGGGTGCGATGGCAATCTGATTGTATCCCGAATACCCATCCAGAAAACAATAATAAGAATGTCCAGCCAATCTTTCCAACATCTGATCAATAAATGGCAATGGAAAATGATCTTTTCTGGTAGCGTCGTTCAACTTCCTGTAATCAATACACACTCTCCACCCAGTCACTGTCCTCGTTGGAATAAGCTCATTGTTTTCATTTTCTACAACTGTGATTCCTCCTTTCTTTGGTACACAATGAATTGGGCTTACCCAAGCACTATCTGAAATCGGATAAATTACCCCGGCATCTAAAAGCTTAATCACCTCAGCCTTGACCACTTCTTGCATTGTTGGGTTCAAACGCCTTTGTGGCTAAATTGTGGGTTTGTAGTCCTCATTCATCAAGATTTTATGCATGCAAACAGAATTGCTAATCCCTTTGATGTCTGCCATTGTCCATCCAATTGCTGCTTTGTAAGTTCGAAGAACTCCTAATAGCTTGTTTTCCTCTTCATCATTCAAAGAACTGTTAATAATAACAGGAAAAGATTTAGAGTCTCCAAGATATGCATACCTTAGATGGGATGGCAGTGGCTTTAGCTCAATCTTGTTGTCTTCCTTCTTTGCCATGGTGGTTGGAGTTTCATTTGTTCCCAACTCCTTGAATGTTTTATCACTAAATAAATATTCATCCAGTGCTGCCAGCAATTCTGAACATTGTCTCACTCCATCATCTTCCTCCTCAATTGTTGCAGATTTCACAAGGCAAGCTTCTAGTGGTAGCAATGGAGTGCTCTCCTCAAAAGTTTCTGAGATTAACCTGTCAAGAGTGTCAATTTGAAAACAAGAATGTACCTCACTAGGAAATTTCATTGCTTCAAAAACATCAAAGGTCACTTGTTCATCTTGCACCCTTAGAATTAGTTTTCCTTGCTGAACATCAATCAATGTTCTTCCTGTTGCAAGGAATGGTCTCCCCAATATCAAAGGTATCTTTCTATCTTCCTCCATGTCAAGCACCACGAAATCTGTAGGAAAAATAAATTTGTCAACTTTAATCAAAACATCCTCAACTACCCCTCGAGGATATTTCACTGATCGATCCGCTAATTGTAGAGAAATTGAAGTAGGTTTTACTTCTCCCAGGCCTAGTTTCCTGAAAACAGAAAGTGGCATCAAATTAATGCTTGCTCCTAAATCACATAGGACTTTATCAAAATTGCAACTTCCTATAGTACAAGGTATAGTAAAACTCCCTGGGTCTTTCACTTTCTGTGGCAATTTTCTTTGAAGAACTGCACTGCACTCCTCATTTAACATGACAGTTTCATAATCTCCCAGCTTCCTCTTCTTTGATAAAATTTCTTTCATGAATTTTGCATACTTGGGCATTTGTTCCAACATCTCTGCAAAAGGAATGTTAATATGCAATTTCTTAAAAATTTCCAGAAATTTACCAAATTGATTATCAAGTTTCTTCTTCTGTAATCTTTGAGGATATGGGATAGGAGGCTCATATTTTGCAGTCGGAGAAGGTTGAACATCTTGGGATGATGTTGGCTTTTCTTTAGATTCTTCCATCTTTTTCTCTGATTTCTTCTGCCATTCAAGTTCTTTACCACTTCTCAATGTGATAGCCTTTACATGCTCTTTGGGATTTATGGTGTCACTTGGCAATGATCCTTGAGATCTTTCTGCAATCTGCTTTGAAAGCTGCCCCAGTTGGTTTTAGATGTCCCTGTTGATTGCCTCTTGATTTCTAAAATTTGTTCTTGACTGCTCAATGAACTTCCCCAAAATTCCTTCCAAATCTGTTTGCTTCTTCTCTTGGGGTTGGTAGGAAGATGATGACGGTTTGAAACCCCCTTGGTTATTACCCCATGACAAATTTGGATGATTCCTCCAACCTGGATTGTAGGTGTTGGAGTATGGGTTATGTTGAGGTCTTTGGAAATTTGAAACATAATTGGCTTGTTCAGCATTTGGTGAAGCAAATGGATTTCCAACTTGACACTCAATACTAGCATGATTTCCACCACATAAATCACATTCTGCAGTTGGTTTGGATTCGAACTTGGAGGACAAAGAATCCATCTTTCTTGAAAGAGCAACAACTTGAGCTGACAAAGCATTCACTGAATCAATTTCATGCACTCCTACCGGTCTTTTTGCAGTTACCCGCTCTGAATGCCACTGATTGTTGTTTTCTGCCATGATCTCTAACAACTCATGAGCATCCTCTGGTGTTTTTCCCATTAAAGACCCTCCAGATGCAGCATCAATCATTGCCCGATAGTTTGAAACCAACCCATTATAAAATGTAGAGACTTGCAGCCAAATCGGTATACCATGATGTGGGCACTTCCTCAACATTTCTTTGAATCTCTCCCAAGCTTCATACAATGATTCTTGGTCATACTGTGTGAAAGATGTGATTTCATTCCGCAATTTTGCTGTCTTAGCAGGAGGAAAGAACTTGGACAAAAACTTTTGAACTAACTCATTCCATGTTGTAATTGATCCTGGTGGTAATGAGTTTAGCCACTCCTTGGCTCTATCGCGAAGTGAAAAAGGAAAAACCCTTAATCTTATGGCATCTTCAGACACACCATTTATCTTGTAAAGATCACACACCTCCAGAAAGTAAGCAATATGTGCATTAGGATCATCTTTTGACATTCCCCCAAACTGATTTGATTGAACCATTTGGATAAAGGATGGCTTTATCTCAAAGTTATTGGCTTGAACAATTGGTCTCCTTATACCCGAAGTGGTTCCAGCAACATTAGGCGCAGCATAATCCCTCATAGCTCTACGATTTCCACCTCCCTCAACAAATTGTGGATCCATGGCTGATTGTCTATTAGGAGTGGAGGTTGAACGGCTTCTCTCTCGGTTTAGACGCCTATATGTTCGATCAATTTCCGGATCAAAAGGAAGAAGGTTAAGGCTTCGTGCACGTCGCATACAAAAGTCCTACAATCTGAAAAATCAACCAGCACTCACACAACACAAAGTTACCCCTTTTTTTTTCTTTTATGATAAACAAAATAAAAGAGCAAAGTAAACAACTGAAAAAATGTGCAAAAAATGACTAAAATGAATAATGCAAACAAGCAGCAACAACTCTAAATGAACAAATGTTCAACACAACTCACAAACTCAATTTAGATTAAAAATAAAACTGAAACAATGATAAAGCAAATTAACTTCAAATTAAAACTAAGATTAGGTAGTATCGATCTTAATAATCAAACCATTCCCCGGCAACGGCGCCAAAAACTTGATGCTTATTTTCGCAAGTATACGAATCGTTCAAGTAATAAAGTGTACAAAAGTACGGATATCGAACCCACAAGGAATGGTGTTACTAAGTACCGAAATTGACTAATCCTAATTTTATCTGAAAACCAAATTGTTGATTGTGTAAAAGGTAAATTAACTTACAAATAAATGCAAAGAACATAATTGAATGTTGTTCACAAATGATTAAAACGCTAAGGCATTTGATTTCGCTGAATTAATTCAATCCAATTTCATGGCATGTTATATGAGGATCAAAGCTACAATTGATGGTTGAAAAACCCAAACTTATCTAATACTCTCTCTCAAGTTATATTAGAATTACTTGTCTATGCTAATCAACTATATTTCTATGAAGATTAATCACAAACAAGCACATTATGATCTATGGAATTTCCAGGATAACCACATACATCATGCATTAGTTCTCACACTCGCATTCAACATATGGTACTTATCATAAGAAGCATTCATTACATATCTCCTCTCGGTCTCAATATAATGCAACTAATCATCTAAATTTTGGCCAGAAATTCAGAAGCATTAAGCATGGAAATAAATACTCAACTGAAAACAATGAACTCATATACCCATAACCACAAAAATCAGAGTTTCATGATTCAACTACATCATAGCCTTAGCAAAAATGAATTAGCTCATAATTAAAATAAGAACATCAACTATCTCAACTGAATACATAACTATAAAAACGAAATGAACTGCAGAAAAACAGAGCTAAGGAAAAGAGATGAAGAACTCTTGGAGATGAACACTTGGCAGCAACAATGGTGATGATCCTTCAAGATTATCCAAGCCTTCAATCCAAAATGGCTTCTTCTCCTCCAAAAACGCCTATTCTAGGTCTATTTCGCCGTCCTCTCTCTCTGTACCTTCTGGTATTTATAGATCCAGGGTTTTGGGGACAAATTTGGAACAAAAAGTCTGGAAAACGCGTTTGGCCGCCGAAGTCATTCTCGCCGCGGCGAGTTTCTAGAAAATCCACTCGCCGCGGCGAGAGTCCTTTTTCGCCGGCGGTGAGACACATTTCGCCACCGGCGAACTCAATTGGCCGGCGGCGAGAGTGAGCTCGCCGGCGGCCAGATTTGATTCTGAATTTGCGCTCTCGGGAAAGTTTGCTGCAGCATTCTCGCCGCGGCCAAAATATTCTCGCCGCGACCAGACTTCCAAACCTTGAAATCTTACTTTTCTTGATTCTAACTCAATCCCAGTCATTGGCATTTGTCCCAAACTTCTCCAAACTTATGATTTTACCTGAAATTTGCACTTTAAACACGAAATACCCGTGAAATGACATTTGTGGATTAAATAGTCAAATAAACACAATTTTTACACAAATATCAATCTTTAAATCATAACAAAAGTGCAATAATATGACTCTTATCATAAGCCAAGAAGAGGCAAGAAGTAGGAGCTTTGAGGCATTTGGCTCTTAAAGCTTGGGTGATCTTTTGTGGTATCATTTAGTAGTAATACACCATTGGTATTATTGGGTGTATTTTGGGTACCAATTTGTGTAGAGTGATACACTGGTGAGAAATACATCATTGAGATATATTTGGGTGTATTTGGGATGTAGGTGTATTTGGAAGTGTAGTAAAACCACTTTTGTATTCTCCATTTGATTTGTTAGTGAAGTTTGTTGGTCATTTTGTTCGTGGATGTAGGCTATAAGTCGAACCACGTTAATTCTTTTATCTATTATTTTTCTCCTTATTATTTTGCCCCATTAATTGTCTGTTTGGGTCCTCCAAAATCCCACTTACGTTTCTTCTAGGCCCAAAGAGGATTTACACCATATAGACTTGTCAACATTGATAGGCTTGGTCATTACATTTGCTAGATTGTCACTGGTATGTATTTTTAACATATTTACACATCCAGTCTTTACTACTTCTCGAACGAAGTGATACTGAACTCCGATGTGCTTTGTTCGTGAATGAAAAGCTGGATTCCTTGCAATATGCAAGGCACTTTGACTATCACAAAACAAAGAGATTTTCTCTTGTTTGTTTCCAAGCTCCTCCAATAACCTTTGAATCTAAACTGCTTCTTTGCAAGCTTGTGTAGCTGCCATATATTCTGCTTCTATAGTAGCCAGAGCAACAACAGTTTGCAGTTTTGAAACCCAGCTTACAGCTCCACCTGCAAGTGTAAACACATAACCAGTAGTGGATTTTCTTTTATCCAGATCTCCTGCAAAATCTAAATCCATATATCCTTTGAAAATAAAATCTAAACCTCCATAACATAATGCAGCATTTAAGGTACCCTTGATATATCTCAGGATCCTCTTCACAGTATTCCAATGCTCTTTACCAGGATTTTCCATGTATCGACTAATTGCTCCCACTACTTGTGCAATGTCTGGTCTTGTACATATCATAGCAAACATTAGGCTTCCCACTGCTGATGCATACGGTACTCAAGACATGTCCTTCCTCTCCACTTCATTGCTATGACTCATACTTGAGGATAACTTGAAATTAATAGGAAGTGGGTAGAAATTGGCTTACAATCTTGCATGTTGAAGCGCCACAAGATCTTTAATAGGTAGTTCTTCTGAGAAAGCCAAATCTTCCTATTATTTCTATCTTGGTGAATTTGCATCCCTAGAATCTTGTTGCTGGTCCCAAGTCCTTCATATCAAATTCCCTGGCCAACTGTGCCTTTAACTCTTGGACTCGATCTTTGTTAGAGCCTGCAACTAACATGTCATCTACGTACAATAGCATAATGATGAAGGTTTCATGACCAAACCTCTTGTAATAAGCACAAGGGTCTGAATTGAGTCTATTGTACTCAAGGCTAATAATATAGGAATCAAATTTCTTATACCAACATCTCAGCGCCGGATTGAGACCATATAAAGATTTGTTCAACCTGCAAACCAAGTTCTTTTTATCTTCTTCTACAAAACCTTCTGGTTGGAGCATATAAAACTTTTCTTCAAGGTCACCATGAAAAAAAACGGTCATCACATCTAGTTGATCTAGATGTAAATTGAATGTAGCACACATTGTCAAAACTACTCTGACTGTTGTAAGTCGAACCACAGGAGAAAATATCTCGTTAAAGTCTATACCTTCTTTCTGAGCATATCCCTTAACTACCAATCTCGCACGAAACCGTTCTACAAGATCATTGCTATCTCGATTGATCTTGTAGACCCATTTGTTATCAATTTCTTTTCTACCATGTGGTAACGGTACAAGTTTCCATGTCTTGTTCTTATAAAGAGCTTCAATTTCCTCTTGCATTGTTGTCATCCACTGAGATGCATCTGAGCTATTTAAAGTTTCATGGAAAGTTGATGGCTCTCCATCCTCCGTTAGAAGACAATATGCAACATTACTCTCCATAACATATTCTGAGTGCCAAGCAGGTCATCTTTTCTCATGAGTAGATCGACGAACTTCTTGAGCCTCAGACTCACCTAGTTCTTCTTCTTCTTCGTGCTCTGGTACTGCTTCAGAAGAATTTTGATTTTCTTTCTGATTATTTTCTACCTGAATCGATGTAGTTTCAGCTTGCTCTATTAAAGAGCTATCATTTCCTTTTTCTTGCAGTTTGTCCTCTGCAAATATTACATCTCTACTGATGACCATTTTGTGGGAAGTGAGATCCCACAAGCGATACCCCTTGATTCCATCAGCATACTCCAAGAAGATACACTTTCTAGATTTTGAGTCCATTTTCGTTGTTTCTTGGGTATACATCACGTACACAGAACTTCCAAATGTATGGAGGTGAGAATAATTAGTTGACCTACCAGTCCACATTTCCATCGGTGTCTTCAGGTCAATAGCTGTTGACGAAGACCGATTTATCACATAGCAAGCAGTGTTGACTGCTTCTGCCCAAAATGACTTGGCTAGATTTGCAGTCCTCAACATTGCTCTTGTTCTTTCCAACAAGTTTCTGTTCATCCGCTCTGCCACTCCATTTTGTTGCGGAGTATATGCTGTAGTGAACTATCTTTTGATGCCTTCTTTTTGACAAAATATGTCAAAATCGATGCTTGTATATTCTCCTCCATTATCAGTCCTCAAACACTTGATTCTTTTCTCGGATTCAAGTTCCACCCGCGCTTTAAAGACTTTGAAGACTTCAAATACATCCGATTTTCTCCTAATTAGATGCGCCTAATATCTTCTAGAGAAATCATCAATAAATGATACAAAGTATCTTGCTCCTCCTAGGGATACAACTGGTGCTTGCCAAACATCAGAATGAATCAAGTCTAAGATGCTTTTGCTCTTAGCTGTTGACGAGCTGAACTTTAATCTGTGTTGCTTACTTGTCACACAATGCTCACAAAATGATAATTTTACCATTTTGAGTCCAGGAAGTAATCCTCATTCAGAGAGAATCTTCAAGCCTCGTTCTGACATATGTCCGAGCTTATGATGCCACATCATTGTCGATTTTTCTCCTGAATTTGTTGATGCAACAGATAATTCTCCTTCCTGGTGTGTTTCTCCAAAAAACTTGTATAAATTAGCCGCCACCTTTTCTTCCTTCATAACCACTAGTGCGCCTTTTACAATCTTCATGATCCCGTTCTCAATGCGGGTTTTACACCCAACATCAATTAATTGTCCCAAAGACAATAGATTTTTCTTTAAGCCTCTCACATGTCGTACTCCTTGTACAGTGTGAACCATACCATCATACATTTTTAGTTTGACAGTACCAATACTGGCAATCTCCAAAGCATGATCGTTACCCATGAATACAAATCCTTCTGAGATTGGTTTATATTGATGAAACCCTTCTCTTCAAAAAGTCAAATGCCATGTTGCTCCTGAGTCAATAATCCAGACATTAGCAAAACTTGATCTATCTTCAGTTGTTGCCTCACTGTAAAGAATTTCACCATTATTTGAGGTACTCGCTACACTACCCTGAGCATATGATGACTCAAGATCTTTTTCATTCTTCTTCAAATGCCAACACTCCTTCTTGGTGTGCCCTCTCTTGCCACAATTGTAGCACTTGGTAATTTTTCTACCCTTTGACTTGGACCTACCATGATTTTGGCTCTCACTAGGTCCACGTTCTGTTGACCTCCCTCTTGTCATCGATAATGCTTCCACTTGTTGTGAACTTGCTATCCTGACCTCTTTGTTTTTACGACTTTGTTCTTCTTCCAGAATAGAAGCTGCAACATCCTCAGAGACTAGATAGTCTGTGAGAATATTATTGGTCAAATTGATGACCAGTTGATCATATGAATCCGATAGACTTTGTAGTAGAATTTCTGCACGCTCATTTACACTTATTTTATAACCCAATTTTGAGAGCTTAAAACAAAGTGTATTGAAAGTGTTGATGTGATCTGTCGCTGAAATAGATTTTGACATCCGAAGAGTGTATAGTCTTCTTTTTAAGAAGATTTTATTATGTAGCGACTTGGCTTCATACAACTTTGTGAGAGTATCCCAAATCTCCTTTGCGATCTTCTTCTCCTCTACGCTTGATAAGACTTCATTTGACAGGCCTAGGTGAAGATTAGCGACAGCGTTGGCATTCATTTTGTTCTAAATTCTGTCATCAACAATCTCTACCGGTCTTTCTCCTATTGCCTCCACACAATCTTCTTTCACCATCATTTTCATCTTCCATAACGAGAAATTATTTTCGTCGAACTTCTCTATTTCAAACTTTGTTGCCATCTCTGCACAATACAACTGTTTCACTATGGACTATGAACAGTACGGTAGTACAGACCACGACCTCAAAAAATCTTTTCTGATGTGGAAGATCAGTCAATAGCCGCAACCACAGAGCATACTAAGATTTATGAGAACCTGGCTCTGATACCACTGTTAGGAAGTCAGGCACTGCAACTAAAGTTGAAATGAAAAAATTGAAGATAAAATGAACACAGAGATTTAACATGGTTCACTCAATATAGGCTACGTCCACGACCAATTGAAAAAGAGGATAATACTAGAAATAATTGGGTAATTACAACAACTCTCAAATTGAAAGGAGAGAACACTTAAATTACTCTCTCTAACAATAGGAATAAAATACCTCAATTACTCTCTAGAATAACTTTAGAAAGAAAGTTAAGAAATGGGATGGATAGGATGCAAGATGCTTAATGCTTTTTTTTTTCTCCTTACTTGCATTTTTCCTTTCTACTTCATTGCCTATTTATAGGAAAACTAATATGCCAAATGTCAAGAAAAACTACAGCCTAACACATGCAATATTTGACAAAGTAAGTGGAAACATGATAAAGGAGTTGGTGGCCACTTTTCTAGGAAGCCAAGTCCAACATTTCTCCCACCATTCTTGACAAATTTCATGTGAATGCAATGAGTCTAACAAGGTAGATCACCCAGATGTTTGTGTATGGGAACAAAATGAACTACGCACTTGTGCATAACCGATTCTGCGGGAACCTCATCACGGTGGAAACTATAGAACAGCTCCCTCGTATCACGTGATTGCCAACTTCCACCACCTTTTCTTTCGGCTTCTTCAGGACGATAAAACCACTGCCCTGTTACCATCATACCTCCATTTTGGGACTATGTAATGTCCTAAAAGCAGAAGACCATGTCAGAATAGAAGACGGAGAGAAGAAGACCCATTTTCGTAGTAGAAGGGAAAATAATAACATATTCCCTATAAAGAAAGGGAAGAAAAAGACGAAGCAGAAAGACCTTTATAACAAGAATGCAGCCCATACTACTTTGATAAAATTTGGCAACCTGGTAACTGAAATGCATAAAGAGGGAAAGTCCCATTCTACCTCCAGCACAAGCATGTGCCAAGAACTTCCAGAAATAGAACAAAAATAGAATGCTAAATATGGTAAGTTAAACAAATAAAAATGAACCGGAATCAGCCCTTTGTCTGAAAGCAAATTCTTGATTCTTACTGTAGGTGTGTCTTTGATTTTTCATGGACCTGCGGAGGAGATCAATTCAGGAGGTTTTTGGGCATTTTGGTATGTGCAAAAGGTAACTATTGTAAAGAAACAAACTCATAAGGAGAAACTAAACCACCCAATAGACGACGAAATCAGGAAAGAAACCAAAACCATAACAGTGCTCCCATGTAGAAGAATAATGCAGAGTGGAACGAAGCTTCCAGTATGAATTCGAAGCAATCTTACGTACACCATTACCAAGAAGTAAAGGACAGCGCTCCAAACAACATCATCAAGATAAGGCTCCGTTCTAGGTCTACTTCACTGTCACGACCCTAATTTTACGGCACGTGAAATCTATATACCATACACATATATTTTCCATAAATATACATAATTCCATTCTTTATCATATAAATCAATACATATAAGTGCCCATACACATATACAATATACAGTTTACGTCTATAAACACCAGAGTAACAGTAGAAGGAAGGATCCTGTCTGTGACGTTCAGAGCAACTCTAGAGTACAAATATATTACAATATAAAACATTGAGAGCCTAGAAAAAATTTAGGCTCACCACTGAAGTACGACCTCTAGTCGATCACTTGGTTGCTTGACCAAACTCTATGTCTTTATCTGAAAAATAGATTCACATCGTGTAGTGAGTTTTACAACTCAGTGAGCAAATAACACCCCCAATAACCTCTTAGGTCAACATATGGATGTAATTTTCATTTCAAAGTTTCTCATATTGAAAAGTTACATTCAGGAGTACATTCATATGGGACCCGCATTTCAAAACATCTCAGTTCAAATCACATACAAATATCTGTAACCACATATGATACAAATTGATCTTAAATCGAATTTGATATGCAATAAAAATCAATTCTTTTATATAATACTCAAGTATGTCACAACTTTCAATATACTCAATAGATAAACATGGAATGTGAGTTCATCACCCTTCTGCCTCCTCACATTACCATAGTCACAATCACAATAGGTAATCAGGGAATGTGAGTTCATCACCCTACTGCCTCCTCACATTACCACTGACTACAACTTCAATAGATCAACAGGGAATGTGAGTTCATCACCCTTCTGCCTCCTCACATTACCACTGTCATCATCACAATAGGTAATTAGGGAATGTGAGTTCATCACCCTACTGCCTCCTCACATTACCACTAATACCACCTTCACAATACCGTCTCGAGCCATATAATCCGGTCATTTCTCATCAATACATATATATATTTATATGAATATATAAACATGTATAAAAGTGCATATCCATCATATGCAATGCATCATTATCAAACAATTCGCCATACAATTATATTCGGCAACTTACCACTTTACATATCATTCAAAACAGAGCTTTCAGTCTCAGTACAAAATCTTTTATTATAAATTTTCCAATCAGAGAAATCATATAATCATGCCCATATCCGAGGCAAACATAACATTGTAAAATCAATGTCATATGCATATCATATTTTCTTTGCCATGTAATGCGAAATGCATTTAGAAATAATGTATTCAAAGCATTTCAAAATCTATTTCAAAAATCATACTCTTCTTGAAATAGATATCATTTCTCAATCATTTCAAATATTTCAAACCATTTCAGAAACATATGAACATATAAATAACATGTAATCATACTCATTAATCAATGAAAAGTTCAAGAAGAGTAAAAACAAGTTATAGGAAGAATTATCTACTCACAGTGTAAGGGCACCGAATTGGACAGCCCTAAAATGCACTTTTCTAGTTTGAATTTGACCAAATAAGCTTCAAAAACGTGTCCGGAGGGTCCAAAAGCCTTAAATGAGCTCGGGGGCACTGTTCACTGCCGGAAAATACTATTCACGCCGAAAATTACTATTCACCGCCACTATTCATCGTCGAAAAATACTATTCACTGTCACAAAATTTTTACCAAATCAACAAAACGAATTCATATCTTAATGTTTATCTAGTTTTTGAATCCATCTACGGAGTCAGATTTTTAATTAGAAGTCTCTAAGTAAAGTTTTTCAGAACTTATCTTTTACCGAGATTTTCTACTTCCGATCTACGGCGATTCAACGGTTGATTTGAAAAACTGATCGGTCAAAACTGAAGTACTCTTCGTCTTGAATCCAATAACACTTTCAGTTTTACTATCGGAAGCCCTTAAGCACTCCAAATCGAAAGATAAAATTTGAGATACTATTCACTCACTATTCATTACTATGCATCTTCCCGATTTTTTTTTCTTTTTGATATTTCGTTGCCCCCGGTTTTGTTTTAACATTCTACTATTTTTTTTAAATATAATAATAATTATTAAATAATTAATAATAAGATTTTCTTTTATAAAAATTCATATAAATTCCGTTTTTCATCATAAAATTTCCCAAAAATTTCTAAAAATTTCCTTTCTCATAAACCTTTAGTTAAACTCTTAAATCATGATTTTTCTTGATAAAAATCATAATAAAACAAATTTCAAAACAAATATCTTTATTCATATTAAAAGAAAGAATATTTCTAAAAATACCATAAAAATTCAATAGAGGCCGGTATAATTATTTTAAGCAACACAATACTTCTTTTACTTAAAAGTCCACTTACTTTTAACAAATCATAATCATTTCTACATAAATAAAAATATATTTGCTAATAGCGTGCCAAAACATAAATTCTCATATTTTTTTTGTAATTCTTTAATCCATGTAATAAATATACATATTTTCACCGGTTCTTATCTCTATTGTCAAAATTCTCTCTTTTATTCTAAATTTCCTTTAATTGGAATTTTCGTTAAATTTTACGGTTATTACATTATTCCCCCCTTAAAGAAATTCGGTCCCCGAATTTCATCACCATAGTTGCAGATAAATATTAATCTCATTGTTCAAATAAACGCAGATATCTAACGCGTATATCCTCCTCTCTTTTCCCAGTAGTTTCTTCAGAAGAATGATTTTTCCATATAACTTTTACTGTAGATATTTCTTTTATCCGTAACTTCTTTATTTGTCTAACCACTATTGCTACTGGTTGTTCCTCATGGGTTAAATCTTCCTGTAACTGAATCTGTGGACAATGTATAACATGTACAGAATCTGGTAAATATTTCTATAGCATAAACACATGAAAAACTGGATGGTCATTACCCAATTCATGTGGTAAAGCCAAACGATAAACCACTGAACCGATTCTATCAAAAATTTCAAATGATCCTTTATACTGAGGGTGTAACTTCCCTTTCTTTTCAAATCTCATTACCTCTTTCATTGGTGAGTCCTTCAAGAATATGTGGTCACCAACTAATAATTTCGAGTGCTCAACATTCATAGTCCTTATAAACTTTTGACTTGTATTGAGTTTTCAGTATTCTTGTTCTAATCAATTTCACTTTATCAATGACATCTTATAATAAATCTAACTCAACTAAGTCATTTAACAGAACATTTGTAACACCTCTTACATAAGGCTTAAATCTTCTAATATCATTTTATTATAGACAAATTCTGTTAAGAAATCTCCTACCTATCTCAAAAAAAATATGCTTGTAGCATGCTCTCCAAGTTAGCATCATCAATTTAGATAAGTCATATTATATCTATTGCATGTTATTCCAAATTAGTTTTCCAAAAAGTTTAACTTTTCTCAATTCACTCACGTATTAAGAAACCTATGATGTTCATGTAAAACTTCAATTGTTAATTTCTCCCAACTTTCACCACAATAATATAAAGATACTTAAAGCATAACTTTTAATGTATAAACACATCATTTAATTTTAGTATCATTCATACTATAATCTAATAAAGATCCTTAGACTTCCTGAATAACTCTCTTGAGATTATATATTCAATTCGTACTTGCCAACATACCCGCCAATGAAAAATTTCACTTGTATCTTCTTTTTTACCATTATACTAGTACCATTTTTTTATATCTCAGTATATCTTTATTACCTCGGGTTATCCATATTTACAATATATGGCTTCTTCTGAAATCTCTTTTCTCAACAATTATTCATACGTGAATTTCCAATCGCAACATGATTTACATTCTAGATACTAGTCTCAATTTAGTAAGGTATAAATCCTTAACACAAATATCTTAATTACTTACATTATTCTCGGAGATAATTCTCAAAATATTCTCCATGTTTCCAAATTAAAAATTTCAAGATTAGCTTAAATCTTACTTTCCATACTTTACTCCTCAAAAACTTCAACACCGTTAATTCCTTTGATTACATTCGTCAAAGCACCATTACATCATCATCCATCTATCCTTTTCAAAATCTCTATTAATTTAATCTACTAATCAAAATCTTGCATTTAATGCCAAATATTAATGTAGGGCAATGCAGCAGAAAATGCGAAACACGTAATAGAGCATGGTGCCAAAATAGGAAGTCAGAAGTTTGGACAAAACATTGACAGGAAATTAAAATCGGTGGCCGTAATTCTTAAAAATCTGTAAACAAAATCTAGCTGCTATTTCGACGAAAATCGGTGGCCGCAATCGGTGGCCGCAAATTTTGAATATATGTGCCAAAATTTAATTCAAAGATATTGTTATTCGGCGTAAGCATATCATATGGAAAAGAAATATTTCTGAGCCTATAAAGTTTGTGAATAACAAGAGCACATAGTTAACTGGTAGGATGCAGTTGATTGTTTCAAAATATATATAATCAATCAACTGTAAATAACCAGTCCAAATTAAAATTTTTCAAAATAGCTAGTCGACTTATAAACCAATAGTCGACTGGTAAAAACATTGAAAAAACAAAATAAACCATTTGATTGTTCCTCTTCAACAATTAATTGGTTTGCATTTTCACTCTTTTTTTTTTTACAATGACGGCTATCACCTACAACCTTTCAAGACATCAATGCTTCATCAAAGACAATAAGAAAAAGACAGATTTCTGGTGATATCTTATCTTATGCTCTTTATGTGTTTAATATGGGTCACAGTCATAACTACTGTACATATACATGCTTGCCGGTTTTTTATACCTTTAATTTAGCTGATATCCACCAGTCACTCACATAGTTGTTCTAATAATATCTGGCCTATTCGCATAGCTATTATAAATATGCCCTTCTATGAGTTCTACATTAGTATCTTTATTTTCATACTCAGAGTTAAGGTGATAGAAATTATGGAAGGAACCGCATTCCGTCAGTTTCGAAATATCTGTGTCTTTTGTGGTTCCAATCCTGGAAAAGATGGGGAATATGTGAAAGCAGCACAAAACCTGGGTATGGTGCTGGCAAGAAGAAAAATTCATCTAGTTTATGGTGGAGATAACTGTGGGTTAATAGGGTGTGTGGCTACAGCTGCACATGTAGGAGGATGCCAAGTTCTAGGAATTATTCCTACAGCTCTAGCTGCATCCAGCAACATAGGGAAAACAATTGGGGAAGAATATAGAGTAGCTTCCATGCATGAACGCATGGCTAGAATGATGAGCAATGCTGATGCCTTCATTGCCTTACCAGGGGGTTTTGATACTTTAGAAGAAATTTTTCAAATAGTCTCTTGGGCATAACTAAATATGCATCACAAACCGATAGGTTTGTTAAATGTTAATCACTTCTTTGATGGTTTGTTATCTTTCTTTGATCATGCTGTGGAACAAAGGTTTATCCCACACTCAGCACGACGAATTCTCATCTCAGCTTCAGATGCTAAGGAGTTGATTGATGCTTTACAAGCATATGTTCATGTACCTGATCCAATCACAGCTCAAATAGAATGGACAATAGACCACAGCAGAAAGCGCAAATTGGACTTGGATCTTCATCTGTAACTGTAGCAAGATGTGGACATTGATGTACCACTTTTAATTTCTTAGGATTATCTTGGATACCATCTTGCTAGCCACATACCTTAAGAAAGTACTATTACTAAGTCAAAATTCATATTTTGAGAACTTAGCATATAGCTGATACTCCCTTGGAGTTTGTAATACTATCTTTAAATATTGCTTATGATCCTCTGCACTTTTGAAATATTCTAGTATATTATAAATAATTATAATAACAAATTAATCCTGAGATGGCTTCAATACTTTTTTTTATCAAGTCCATGAATGCAGGACATTTGTCAGACTAAATGACATCACCAAGAACTCATAATATCATAACGAGTCCTAAAAGAAATTTTTCGAATATCATCTTCCCTTATCTTCAATTGATGAGATCCAGATATCAAATCAATTCAATTTTTTTTTTAAATGTTGAGCACCTTGTAGCTGGTCAAACATATCATCTATATGAGGTAATGAGTATTTATTCCACATTGTCACTTTATTCAATTGTCTATAATCTATGTATAGTCATAGTGATCCATCTTTCTTTTTCACAGATAGAACTGAAGCACTCCAAGCAATAGTACTAGGGTATATAAATCTCTAGTCTAACAAGTGTCACAACTGATCCTCCAATTCTTTGAGTTTAGTCGATGCCATTCTATATAGAGGTATAGACACTGGTTGGTTTCCAGGAAGTAAATCAATACCAAATTATATTTTACGTTTCGAGGTAATCCTAGCAATTCTTCAAGAATTACATCAGAAATTTTTTTTAACCACTGGAACTTGATTTACACTGATATACTTTATATCAACATCTCTCATCATTGTCAAATATTCTTGACACCTTTCTATAATCACTTATGGGATGTTAAAACAGAGATTAGATTACTGGGTATCTCACTACAATCCCCTTGTATCAAGAAAGAAAATTCCCCAAGAATATTGAATTTAATCACCTTATAGTGACATTTTAAAATGACATGACATAATGCCAACAAATCTATTCTCAATATCACACACAGTCTACCATATCTAGACAACCGGGTACAACGGATGTCACATTCAGAAACTATCATATTTGGTATCTGTCTCAATTCTTTAAATTCTTTAAGACGCATATCTCATTTACTTTCAAGCTGTAATAGATTCATAAATACCTCTTAAGATGTCACAATATTCAATATATCTTATACTATAAACTTTAGCAACTTCGAATGGAAAGAAATTTGAAACCCTATAGAATCCCTCAGCAACACCTGAAGTATAAATATGTCCGGCTCATATCGATACTAAAGGTCCTACTAAAGAATCCTTTGCTCTGATTGTCACAAGGAAACCTAATGCTCTGATACCAACTTGTCACGACCCTAATTTTACGGCACGTGAAATCCATATACCATACACATATATTTTTCATAAATGTACATAATGTCATTCTTTATCATATAAATCAATACATATAAGTGCCCATACACATATACAATATACAGTTTACGTCTATAAACACTAGAGTAACAGTAGAGGCAAGGATCCTGCCTGTGACGTTCAGAGCAACTCTAGAGTACAAATATATTATAATATAAAACATTGAGAGCCTAGAAAAAATTTAGGCTCACCACTGAAGTACGACCTCTAGTCGATCACTTGGTTGCTTGACCAAACTCTATGTCTTTATCTGAAAAATAGATTCACATCGTGTAGTGAGTTTTACAACTCAGTGAACAAATAACACCCCCTATAACCTCTTAGGTCAACATATGGATGTACTTTTCATTTCAAAGTTTCTCATATTGAAAAGTTACATTCAGGAGTACATTCATATGGGACCCGCATTTCAAAACATCTCAGTTCAAATCACATACAAATATCTGTAACCACATATGATACAAATTGATCTTAAATCGAATTTGATATGCAATAAAAATCAATTCTTTTATATAATACTCAAGTATGTCACAACTTTCAATATACTCAATAGATAAACATGGAATGTGAGTTCATCACCCTTCTGCCTCCTCACATTACCATAGTCACAATCACAATAGGTAATCAGGGAATGTGAGTTCATCACCCTACTGCCTCCTCACATTACCACTGACTACAACTTCAATAGATCAACAGGGAATGTGAGTTCATCACCCTTCTGCCTCCTCACATTACCACTGTCATCATCACAATAGGTAATTAGGGAATGTGAGTTCATCACCCTACTGCCTCCTCACATTACCACTAATACCACCTTCACAATACCGTCTCGAGCCATATAATCCGGTCATTTCTCATCAATACATATATATATTTATATGAATATATAAACATGTATAAAAGTGCATATCCATCATATGCAATGCATCATTATCAAACAATTCGTCATACAATTATATTCGGCAACTTACCACTTTACATATCATTCAAAACAGAGCTTTCAGTCTCAGTACAAAATCTTTTATTATAAATTTTCTAATCAGAGAAATCATATAATCATGCCCATATCCGAGGCAAACATAACATTGTAAAATCAATGTCATATGCATATCATATTTTCTTTGCCATGTAATGCGAAATGCATTTAGAAATAATGTATTCAAAGCATTTCAAAATCTATTTCAAAAATCATACTCTTCTTGAAATAGATATCATTTCTCAATCATTTCAAATATTTCAAACCATTTCAGAAACATATGAACATATAAATAACATGTAATCATACTCATTAATCAATGAAAAATTCAAGAAGAGTAAAAACAAGTTATAGGAAGAATTATCTACTCACAGTGTAAGGGCTTCGAATTGGACAGCCCTAAAATGCACTTTTCTAATCTGAATTTGACCAAATAAACTTCAAAAACGTGTCCGGAGGGTCCAAAAACTTTAAATGAGCTCGGTATTGTTCACCGTCGAAAAATACTATTCACGCCGAAATCACTATTCACCGTCACTATTCATCGCCAAAAAATACTATTCACCGTCACAAATTTTTTTACCAAATCAACAAAACGAATTCATATCTTAATATTTATCTAGTTTCTGAATCCATCTACGGAGTCAGATTTCTAATTAGAAGTCTCTAAGTAAGATTTTTCAGAACTTACCTTTTACCGAGATTTTCTACTTTAGATCTACGATGATTCAACGGTTGATTTGAAAAACTGATCGATCAAAACTGAAGTACTCTTCGTCCTGAATCCAATAACACTTTCAGTTTTACTATTGGAAACCCTTAAGCACTCTAAATTGAAAGATAAAATTTGAGATCACTATTCACTCACTATTTATTACTATGCATCTTCCCGATTTTTTTTCCTTTTTGATATTTCGTTGCCCCCGGTTTCGTTTTAACATTCTGCTGTTTTTTTTAAATATAATAATAATTATTAAATAATTAATAATAAGATTTTATTTTATAAAAATTCATATAAATTCCGTTTTTCATCATAAAATATCCCAAAAATTTCTAAAAATTTCCTTTCTCATAAACCTTTAATTAAACTCTTAAATCATGATTTTTCTTGATAAAAATCATAATAAAACAAATTTCAAAACAAATATCTTTATTCATATTAAAAGAAAGAATATTTCTAAAAATACCATAAAAATTCAATAGAGGCCGTTATAATTATTTTAAGCAACACAATACTTCTTTTACTTAAAAGTCCACTTACTTTTAACAAATCATAATCATTTTTATATAAATAAAAATATATTTGCTAATAGCGCGCCAAAACATAAATTCTCATATTTCTTTTGTAATTCTTTAATCCATGTAATAAATATACATATTTTTACCGATTCTTATCTCTATTGTCAAAATTCTCTCTTTTATTTTAAATTTTCTTTAATTGAAATTTTCGTTAAATTTTACGGTTATTACATTCACAGAGTAATTGGAATTGAAGAAATAAAAAGCACGCATACGAAACAGGGTATCTTGGAGTTTTCCTTTTTCTTTTAAATCTAACTCAATTCTGATATGGGATGATTAGGGTTTAGGGACCACATCGTTATTATAAAGTAGAAATAACGAAAGAATTAAATTATTTCATATTTGGTTAATTGAAAGAATAAATTGTGTAATTACTTAAATTAAAAACTAAATTGTAACAACTGATATAAGAGATTATCTTGAGGGACGTCAACTTAGAGATTACAAGTTGCTACTGCAATAATCAACTGAGTTGCAAGCCTTTGTGCATTTCAAATGAATCCAAAACTAAATGCTCAGATTTCTTTCAATAAATTGTGCATCATCTTCTGTCCAAAAAAATAAAAAATAAAAAAGATTGTCCATCATCTCCTTCCTAGTTCCTAGAGTAACAGTTTCCCAGGAAACGCCAGTTTATAAGGAACAACAGTTAAAGGCTATCAACAAGAAGATTATTAAAGCCATTTAAACCCCCAAAGAATACATCCTCAAACTTGTAGGTTCCAGAACAGAAATAAATGCATCACAGGACCATCATCATTTATAGACGCCCAGGAATATATATTGTATGAATCAGGACAGCCCTAACTCAAATTCCATGCCGTTAGCTCTTTATTCTGGAAAACCAATGCATTGCTACAGACTACTGTCATCTAATGCATGTCAAAATAGAACAAAAAATAACATGCATACTAATAATAACATCGCCCATATACACCTTTCAATATGTAAATATATAAATAGTTGTGGCAATCAGTATGCACAAGGGAAGCCCCTAGGTAGAGCATTTATTAATTTCCTTACAGTTGAAACATCAATCTGAAATATACTGTTGCTTTGCACTAGTTCAGGTCTAAAACAAAAATGCAATTAATCAGGAAGGAGAAAAAACCAACCATATTATCAAACACATCACATTCTTTCTGCCTCTAGAGAACTGTAAAGTCAAGTATGTGTTCTTCGAATATACAATAGTGCCAAATTACTTCATTTGGCCCAGAAAAGTGAAAGAGAAAATACATTAAGAGGTCGTTTGGTACGTGGAGTAGAAGGGAGGGAATGGGAATTAACATTCTATTCCATCGCTTACGTACCGTTTGGTACGTGGAAGAGAGAAAATGGAATGGGAATGCTTGCCACAAGAGGGAGAGCGCATTACCGCTCAAAAGGGAAGGAATCAGGGAGAAAGGAATGGAATTCAAGTTTATTTTTTTATTTTTTAATTAAATAAATAATAAAAATATTTTTTAAAAAATTAATTAATTAAAAAATATTTACAAAAAAAACTTTAAAAAATCTAAGTTATTTTTTATAAAATAATAAATAAATATTTTTTTCAAAAAAATAAATATATTCTAAAAATAAATAAATTAATTAAAAAATATTATTTATTATTGATAAAAAAAAATAAAAAAAAATATTTAAATTATTTTTTAAAATCATTAATATTTTTAATAAATTTTTATATTATTAATATTTTTTTATTTATATTATTTTTTTAAAAAAATTTAAATTAATTTTACAGTATTCCATTCCATTCCATTATATGTACCAAACATAATTTTTTTTACAGCATTCCATTTTATTCCATTCTATTCCATTCTATTCCATTCTATTCTTTATTTTCATTTCCATTCCTTTCTTTACCACCAACCAAACGACACCTAAATATACTATTCCACATAGCTACATCCATCATAGCTAATCAAAGCTTCATGCTTCCTAGGTTTTGAAAGTTTTAAACATGCTCCAAAATTTAAATAAAAGGAAGTAAGCAATTAAATAATCAGACAGACATTTCATCCCATGCCTTCTATTTACCTTTACCAAGATTTATGACTTGGGAATGAACATCCATCTCAACATACGCTTGGAGTTCACAGTTTCATGGCGTACGAATAGTTTTTTGCATCTCGTTCCTACAACACTCCAAGTAAACCAAGCAGAAGAGACAACTGGACCAAGGAAGAATATATATATATATATATATATATATATATATATATATATATATATATTGGAAATTTACAATCACAAAAATAGTTATTCAAGACATAGTAAGGAAACTGACTTTGCAGCATGTCATTATATGGGTAAGACCATTTTAGAAAAACGCAGCTCAATTCCCAGCTACAATTTTCGTTTCCCCAACTAAATTCGTAAGTCAAATCAGAGTATCCCTTGGAACCCAAGATAGAGTAAATAAGTAATTATACAAATAAAAACCTCAAAAGTGGTTTAAACAAGGAATTGAAAAAAACTTGAGGGAAATCGAGGTAAAGAATGTGATTTTTGGTTCCCAAATCCTTGAGCTCGCTAATCTTTCTGCTACAGATGGGAGCAATAAAGGGAGAGGAAGTAAGGTGGTGGAAGTCAAGTGGAATAAGGCGTGAGGGAGGGTCAGAGGAGGAACTTGTGGTGGCGAGAGCTACTGCGGCGGAGAAGAGGCAAGGGAGGGGTAAGGGTACCATATCTAAACTAAAATGAAGTGTAAAATATGTCTACTCAAATGAAGAATGGATACCGGGAACGCCCCCCTCCTCTTCTTTCCCTTCTTCGCAACAGTACACAAGTTTTGGCAGGACGTCCTCTTCTTCCTATTTCTTTTCTTTCACAGTTTTGGACTGACGTGAAGAAAATTAAACTTATAATACTATACTTATAATTGAATAAAAAAATTAATTTTAACAAAAAAAATTAAAAAGTGTGTTATATTTTTAAAAATATAAATTTTTATATTATATTAATTATATATTTAAAATATTAAAATATTATATTTAATATATTAAAATTTAATAGGTGTATTGTATCTATATTATATTATATTATATATATCTCAAAATCGGGCAACTCATAAAAGTTACATTAAGTAAAATTTGCAGAGGCCACTTTTTCAGTCGCCACTAAATTTATTTTTCATACTGTAACTTAAACTTTCATTTTTTATTTATTTTTTAATTATTTAATTAATCCTTTTGCAGATAACCCGCTGAGTTCTATAGAATTTACAAATATCCACGTTCATTTAACTTCCATTACCTTTCAAGAAATTAGGAGTTGACTTTAGATTTATTTGACATATAAATGACTTGGTTGTTAGGATGAGATATTATCGATCCCCTCGTACTAAGAGAGCTAATTAATTACTTTAGGTAAATAAGATGATTTTTCAACACGCTATCAACATAAGGTATATAAACTTTTGTTTTGTTCACATTTGAATTGTGTGAAAGAAATGTGTCAAAATTATCAATAAAATTATTCATGAATTATTTCCTTAAACCAAAATTTATAGTATAACACATTTATCTGGACAATTATTTATGATCTTCAAGACCAAACTTTGTATATTGAACTCTTGTGCATTGGAAAAAAAAAAGGCTGTGTTTCTCTCTTATATTTTATCCTGAAAGAGAGAAAGTTTCCCTTCTTTTCTCTTTTACAGGATAGATAATTTTAATTTGTTCCCTCACTGCCTCTCAGGAACAACCTGCAACTTCGGATTTAAGGTAAGCATTATTCACCTTCTCCAACTCTTGGACTTGGACCAACAAAAGTAGGATTCAGTTCTATAACTGCAATTTCTCGATCATCGTAGGTTCGCAATTTGAAACCTGAAGAACCTTGCAAGAAAATTATGCTGTAGCCTGAATAACTTCCTTTTATATAGATAAATATTACTTATTTTAATTACAAAAAATCATTTATTTTATCAATAAATATTACTTATCATATTGAAAAATTAATAAATATCATTTATCTTATCAAAAAATAATAAAAATATCACTTATTTGTAGACTTTTCCGGGTAGTCATAAGTTTAACCATAAGAATGTATCGTCATATTTTTCCTCAGAGTCATTCTTAATCTTTAGCCTTCATTCTCTCTATTTCTTTTTTTTTTTTATATATATATATATATATATAATTAAAATATATTTTATGAAGAGAAAAAGAAAAAGAAAATCAATCTTACATATATTAAAACTACTGACACTTATAGTTAAGAAAATGCCACTTGAGTCAAAACTCTATTATTCATCCTCTTATTAAAGAGTGTTATGAGATTTTTTATTAACTATGTATAGTGACTCACTAATTTAAATTGCAACTATGATATAATTGAAAATGGTTCCAACAATTATATAAATGAAGGAAAGAAAGAATCAAACAACCCCTGAAAACAACCCATCATAACCTGAACTTTCATAGTTTGGGTTATTCAATTTATGAGTCTTTTTTGTTTAGGTCGATCTGGGTAGAGGTTGTTAAAAAAAAATATTGTTGGGTTAGAATTTGCCTCAAGTCAAACTAAAACACTTCATGTACATTCTTATTTATATTTTTAATTATGATTGACTTTATTTACTTATTTTTTTTTTATAAATCAAGTCAATTAATAATATTCATGTCCTTAACCCTTTTGCAAATAACTTCTTGAATTCTATAAAATTTACGATTGGTCACCATTCATTCAATTAACTTCCCCTAACGTCAAGAAATTAGAAGTTGACTTTAGAGTTATTTGACATATAAATTACTTTAGTTGCTAAAAAAGAGATATTATTCCTTCATACTAACATAGCTAATTGATTACTTTAAATAAATAAGATAAATTTTTAATATGCTATCAGCATAAGAAATATAAACTTTTGTTTTGTTATCGTTTGAATCGCCTAAAAGGAATTTGTCAAAATTATCAAAGAAAATTATTCATGAACTTTTTCCTAAATCAAAATTATCAAAAAAATTATTCTTGTAAATGTACTTGGCTCTATTAAAATTGGTTAGAGAGAAAATTAGACAAAAGTAAAATTTTAAAAAAACTTTTAAGGTAATAAAAAAAGAGAAAGAGAGAAAAATGAAAGCACTGTACTTCAATTTTCAATCATTTGAAAATACTCCCTTTAACTTTACAAGTCAATAATTATTTTTTAAAATTTTTATTGATAAATATTTAACACATTCTGTCTTTTTTACTTTAACATAATTAGTAGATATCTCACATTTTTTAATATGGCATCTTGTAGTAGGGGTGCAAGCAACCCAATAAATTTAAGTGAAACCGACTAAACCCGCCCAAAAAATGACAGTTTGGGTGAAGTATTTCGAGTTTTAACGGGTCGGGAAAGTAAAATTTTTAGTTTTACGCGATTAGGTCGGGTTTAAACTAATCAAACCGTTGAAACCGACCCGATCGACAACACAAATTAATCCTTCAATTTAATTCACTTTCCTTCCTCTTTACTTGCTCTGTTCCCCAACCCGAGACACCTCTGGCCTGCAGCACTTTCCTAATTTCTCTCACAGCGGCCTCGCTTCAGTCTTGGTCTCACCCTAGCAAAGCAAGCACGAGTTCCTCTTCCTCAGTTCCTCATGGTCCTCGACTCCACCATGCCTAAAGCAGTGAAGCCTCCACGTCCACGATAGCGGGTAGCCGAAGTTCTTCATCCTCATCCTCTGTAGGCAACACTACAACAGTGAGTTTCTCACCTTTAACTTTAACATTAAATTTCCTTCAAATCCCTAGCTATGGTTGGCTTAGATTGATTAGATTTCTTGAACTTCCTTCAATAATGAGATTGATGTGTAGATATTGGTTGTTCTTTTGAATCGAACCTTAGGATACTACAGTATATAAAACTTATGACCTAAAAGCTTTGTTTTCTGAAGTCCAGGTCATTAGCTTCAACTGTTCAACTTTAGTTTTTTCATTCAATATTTTCCATACCCATTTCTGAATCTGAAATTTGTTAGGACTCAAGATCAACGATGGATTTTTTTTTTTTTTTTTGATGACCTGAATCGACCCACCAACCCGCATAACCCGAAGTCATTGGATAAACCGACTGAACCATTTCTTCACCTGAATTAACCCGATATATTCGATTCAACCGAATGCACAACCGGTTTCAGATGAGAAGATTGTGACCCGATTGGGGTATGGTCGGGTTGGGAGAAAATCTCAACCCGACTCGTTTATAGCTTACACCCATATCTTGTAGAAGCTAAATATAAGAGTGAAATTATAAATTAAAGTATTTTGAGACGAAAAAGTGAAATCTTTTTCAAGTTCCATAATATAATCGTTATTATAATATTATTACCATGTAAAACCATCTCAGGCAAGTTCAAGCAAGATTATTCATCCAAAACTGATCTACAAAAGAAAACAAAAAAAAAATTCCTATCACTATTTATTTAGATGCCATTATGAGAACATTACATAAAACTCCTAGGAGCAGTAATTTCAAGCAATCCCTTATTTTTTACATCACTTTTAATATAAAACTTGAAATCCCACATTAAGGTTTCAAATTCTTCAGCACCTTAGTGATAAACTCATCCACATTCTTGTAAGAAGAACCATTGGGGCTAGTAGCTTCCTCTGCCTTTCTCTTCCACTCCATGGCCTTTCTCTTCATCTCCTTCCCCTTCTCTCCCTCCATCACATCCACCACCACCTTCTCCAACTCCTCCCTCTTCACCTCTGCATCAAACTCCACCCCAATCCCCCATTCTGTACAAGCATATCTGCAATTTGTCTGCTGCTCTGCAAAAAAAGGCCAGCACACCACAGGGACCCCAGCACAAACACTTTCAATGGTGGAATTCCACCCACTATGGGTCAGAAATCCTCCAATTGAAGGGTGAGCCAGAACCTGCTCTTGTGGACACCATCTTGCAATTAGGCCTCTACCCTTAGTTTCAGAGACAAATTCTGATGACAAAACCACAGACCCTCCGTTTATAAGGTCAGGCCTAATGACCCACAAGAAGGGCTTCTTGCTATTCGCTAGGCCCCAAGCAAACTCTACAAGCTGTTCTGAGGACATGGTTGTGATGCTGCCGTAGTTGACATAGAAAACTGATCTGGGTTTTTGGGAATCTAGCCATTTGAGGCACTCTGTGTCTTCTTTCCAGAGGTTGGAGTCTATGGAGGGCAATGATTTGTTTTGGGGGATTTGGCTGAGGAGCAGAGGAAGAGGACCTATGGTGTAGATTGGAGGGAGGATAGAGGAGAGAAAGTTAAGTGAATTCCTTTCAAGCTCATCAAATGTGTTTATGAGAATGATAGAGGTTTTGTGAAATGTATCCATCACCCCAAAGTAGAAGTTTAGCATTATGTCTTCTGGGTTTGTTGTCCTTATAAAGCTAGGAATGTCCCTCAACCTTAAGTTCTTGATTCCCGGGATCCAATCCACTTTTGTTTCCAAATATCCATTTGTTAGATAACTCTCATCTGCAAATTACAAATCAGAAAAACCCTTAGCTTGCAGCTCCATGGTCTATTGGCATATCAGCCTATGCATAATGAAAAGGAAAACCTGTTTGATGGAACAAATTAATACATGTATATTTGTCAAAAGTGAGATCCAGCTGTCATATATGTAATTTTATAATTAGTTTCATCTATTTAGTTTTTTTTATCCACCAAATTTATCTAGAAATTTTTTTAAGTAAATCCTATTTATAGAAAAGATTAATAGATCAAAATAATAATTAATAGATATATAAATATATTAATATATTTTTCTATACTTATCTTTTATGTATTAGATCTACTTAGAAAAATTAAGTAGACCCTGCCTACAACAAAACTAATAGACCAAAATTATTAATTATATATATAAGTATATTAAATGTAGCTCTCGTTGAGACTCACTTTTAATATATTTATATATCTATTTTTATTGATTTAGTCTCTCCAAATTTTTACACTTAAATTTACCTAAGAATTTCTCCGCCATGTACAAATCTGATTATAACAAATTTTTCTCATATAGATTTTGTTTACTACGTTATTTATACACTCTACTCACAAATAAGAGACAGTCTATATTAAAAATTTATGTAGTAAAATTCGCTAATAATGTACAACACATGCTAATTGATAAACTTAAAAAAAAAATGAAGTCTTTCTGTGTTACGCAGATTTCCCAACAGCACCGATAGGAAGTAAAATACAAATAAGCAAAAATGGTTGAAGAGTCTAGTGTTTGAAAGAAAGCAAAATGACCCAAAATCCCACGAGCTAACCCAAAATCACCTACTCGATTTTGTGTGTTTAGAAAAAAAGAATGCAGATAAGTGAGTTACCTTTGAGTGGCGCGAGACCTTTATCGACCAGAGTGCGATACTGAGAGTAGCCCACAAGGCCACAAGCACTAGCAGTCCAAAAGAGGACACAGGGAATCCCCAGAATCTCAGCAGCTTTAACAGAAAACGTCATGGCACCATCAGAGACAATACAGGTAACTGGAGGGACAAGGCCAGCAGATGCTTGGTCTGTGAGGCGAGCCATGAGGTCAAGAAAAGGGCCCAAGCAGGTCTTGTGGGTGGAGTAGCAGAGAGAAGGGATATCCTGAGTAGCATCAGCATCGGAGGGAAGAAGGCCATCTGGGATGGTCTCAAACCGAAAGTCCGAAAGGCCATCAAGGGCATTGGGACCCCTTGATCTCAGCATTCGCTTGTGGTTGAACTCTGTGTTAACGAAGGTTATGTGGAAGCCTTTGGAGTGGAGGAGCTTGGCCAGCTTCGTCAGTGGGTTCACATGGCCTTGCGATGGGTATGGCACCATCACAGCATGGGGTTTTGCCTCAGAAATGGAACCCATTTTCTCTCCCTCCATCTTGTGTGTCTTGTGGAGTTAAGCTGTGTCATTTTATTTAGAGAAGAGATGCACGTGGTGTAAAAAGTTTAATATTTTTGAATGTATTTAAAAAAAATTTAAGAATTAAAATAAAATAAATTTATAAATTTAGATATTAAATTATTAAATTATTTTTTATATTAAAGAGAGAGAGAGAAATGTGTGGCAAGTGGGTTCTGGCTTGGCCAGCATTGAAAGGGATGTGAGGAGAGTACCAATAATATCTTGTGGGTGATGTGGTCAGTAGTACGAGAAGCCAGTGAAGGGTGATGGATCTGTGCTGAAATTTCTACCATATTTATGTTTTTTGCTTTTGTTTTTTTATCTCCTACTATAAAACCTTCATACCGTCCAATCATTTCCATATAACTCCAAACTCTTGTTAAGAAATTAAGAATAAATTATTGTTTTAGCACTTGAAAAGATGTATTATTTTTAATTTTGTTTAATTCTTTTATATTATTTTAAAAAAAATATTTTACTCTTAAAATAATCTTTATATTAATTAGGTCAAACAACTAGAGTTAATAGAATACTATTTTGATGACAAGATGATTTTTGAAAAATTAAATCATAAGAGTTAAATATTGAAAGATTAAATTTAAAAATAAAATATCTTTCAACAACTAAAATAATAATTCACTCTAATTTAATTATTATATGTCATATATAAAAGTTGTCCATGTCACTAAATCGCTAAAAAAAATTAATAGTTCACTCAATGGAGTAAACAATTAAGAGTGGAGAACCAAGATAGAAACAAAATTATTTTAAGGATTAACTTTGACAATTGATAATTTTGTGAAGAATCAAAATAGAGTTTTAGATTACGAAAAAAAATGGATTAGTAAAATTTAAAAAGACGAGTTGATAACTTATATAATATCAATATCATTTTTTTAAATTGAAGTGACTGTATGTCAAAACTTCTATTTCTACCGTCTCTTTTTTTTTTTTTTGGTTGATACAATTATATAAGAAATGAGAGCGCCATTCCGAAGTGGAAGTGTATTTGGTACATGTACACAATGTAACTTTTTTAAGAATCCAATTATGGTCGTTCTTCAAGTTCAAATAGGCACTATTACTAGGATCATTTTTGAACCTCTTTTATAGTAATTTAAAAGAAAAAAAAATCTAATAAGTTACTCTAACAATGACAATTGCATTAGAGATACCACGTGCATCCACTGTTGTTGCAGCCAATCATCCATACGTAAGGAACCAAAAGACAAACCAAATAATTGACCATATATTGTGATCGTTCGTTTTTTTTTCATTGTTCGAAGCTGGTCTACAAATTCCTTTGAGGAACCAGACAGAGATGTCTTTATAAATAAACTAATGACTAATTTCATCGCATTGCATCTATCTATCGTTGAAATTTCCACATTGCCAATATAATACAAATTGCCTAAAATATCTTACGTACCCTACTCCGATTTTTCAGGAATTTGTTTTGTATACGTAGTTTTTGTTGTTGAGTGCCCTCTTTTAACTTGTTTGCTAATAAGAAAATAATTTTCTTCAATTTAAATCATTTTAGCAAATAGTTTCTTTCAGTTTTTTTTTTTTTAAAAAAAGGGTTAAGTGAGTTGTGAATTTTTTTCAGTTTCATTATTATGGATAATTATATATTTTTCATTAGTAACATAGTAATTAACAAGGATTTCGTAATATTTTAGATGAAAAGAACTATTTTTCATTTGAGGTTAAAAAATCTCCAAAACTTAAGTATCACTTTTGATTTTGACAATTGTCCACTATAGAATATAAAAATTAATAATGAAACCAATTATTTGATAAAGTTAAAGGTGATTATTTGCAATTTTACACTACTAAAAAAATGTATTTTAAGAGGAAATAATTTCATCTCCAAATTATAAAATTTCTGCCTCTAACTATATTAGAGACGAAACTAATTCCATATCTATAAACTAATTTTGTCATCACTAACCATTTAAACAAAATTTTTCTATCTCTAAAAATAAAAAATTATGTCTCTAACATTTATATTAGAAGAAAAACGAATTTTGTCTCTATAGACAGAATATTTCTATTTTTAATAATTAAAGACATATTTTAATTTCGTCTCTAAATTAACAAAAAAAATTCATTTTTTAATTTTATTTTTTAATTATTTCAAACAAATAATTATTTTATAAATGATTATATATCATTAAAAATATAAATCTAAAAATTAATTCAACAATTTTGGACCAGAAAATATATCGTATTATATTAACATGTAACATAAAATCATCCATGAATAATATAAAACATATAATGTAATTTTAATAATTTTATTTCTCAACAATGTCATTGATTTATCCATTGTCGCCATTCTCTTTCTCTTCTTCTTCAGGTCAAATAACAGCTTCTTATATTATTATTTATCATAAAACATTTGAATATCTGAACTCATTCTTTAACCTTTTATTTAAACATCAAATTTTTATTTTCATTTTGTTGAAGTCGAATAAATAGTCTTGATTTTTTCATTTATAATGATAACTTATTTTTTTAATACTCCAACAAATTTAAGAGTCAAAGACTTATAAAATAAAATTGCTGCTAATACATTATGAGCTGGATTCCAACCCATATATCTTATTCATGCCTCCATCCACATAATTAATTTAAATACAAATATTTAATATAATGTAACTAGTTACATTTAAAAAAAGCAACTAATTATAAATAAAACTAATTAATCCTAATACAATGAAAATCCATCATAATATATGATTTCTACACTGAATTTATTATAACTCAATGACAATATCTCTTCGTTAATATCATGTTTGATAAGAATAAAAAAGAATATAGTTAAAACTATAAGAAGGCAAAAGATTTGAAAGTAATACTAATTACTGTTTGGATTTACATAAATATAATTACATCAATAATTTATTATCATGATGATTGCTATAGTAATATAAAAAAGGACGAGCCAGCCTATGGAAACTTGTGACCAGCTATGTCAGGTATACTACTATTACCCATTCACAATAATTAATCAATGAGCTTATAAGTCAATTTAGTTTAGCTTGCATCAGTATAATTCATCAAACAATTAAGGAATTTTAAATATAGCTCCCGTTGCTGTAGTGATATGATCCACCCCCAACTTTGCAACCACAGATAAATGGGGATACTTCCAAAGGAAGCATATACGCTAATAAGGACAGCGAACAACACAATAATATGGACCCAAACATTATGACACTACAAGATTTAAAGTGGCCATATATATAATTTAAAGAGATATGTCTAACAGGATTTTCCCACACATGTTGAACGTGAACATGACTCGGTGTCATTGCTTCATACCATCCGTTTAAATGCAAGTTATAAAAAAAATCCACCTGACTAGAATTGTTCCTACACAAATTCTTCCACTAACTTTAAGCTGCAAGTCTACAAGTGCATATTTAAAATAAATTAAAAGCAATATTACCTCCTTTAAGCTAACTTTTGTAGACATTTATGTGAGCTTGTTGAAGTCTCTGTAGCCAAGTTGCAAGAGTTGTTGAACAGAGTTGCGAGGAGAGTTTTAGAGCACCTTCAAATCATCAAAGATCAAATACATGGTTGCCCCCTTAACAAAAACACCGTTCCTTTTCTCCTCTTCACTAGACTCTTCATGCACCTTCATTTCTTTCTCCATCAATTTCCCACAGGAGCAGTTCACCCCTGCAAACGTGCTCAACAACAAATCAGTGCCCCCACGAGAGGCAAAGGAGCTACACATCAAATATTTGGTGGGCTTTGTATCATCTACATTTAATTTCAGTTTCCAGAAAATGGTTTCACATGGGTTTCGCGGACGCAGCAGCATTTGCTTGCAGATTTGATTCTAGAAAACTTTAGAGTTCATTTTTTCCACACTTCGGTACAGATTGTTGATGCAACCAATTTCTCCTGGTTGATAAGTTTCCTTGGACACAAGCCGAATGATGGTTCCTAACGGAAGGGTAAGGAAACTAAAGAGGGTGTCTACAAAATGAGGGATGCCAAATTGATAAAGTAAATCCATCATCTACTTAAGCAAATTGCTCTTGATACATAAAGGGAAAGGAAGACCTGAATGCATTAGAACTACAAGAACCCTAGGATTTGGGATGTCAGACAATACCTCAATCTCAAGCTGCACTTTCAGAATTAGAATCGGATTGGGGATTAGGGTGTTCGGTTTGTTCTTCAGAATCATCCTCGCGTTCAAGGTCATCCTCGCCATTGGGGTCTCCTTCGTCGTCGTCTTCATCCTCGTACTTCAGCTACCTCCTAATCCTTGCATTCAAGGTCGTCCTCACCATTGGGGTCTTCTTCGTCGTCGTCTTTGTCCTCGTGCTTCAGCAACCTCCTGATCCTTGCGTTCAAGGTCGTCCTCGCCATTGAGTCTTCTTCATCCTCGTGCTTCAGCTGCCTCCTGTTGATTTGAGATTCTCTCTTAATTTACAAATAGTCACTTTCATTCAACTTCCATTAGAATTAAGACGGTAGATTTATTTGACATCTAAAATTCTTTTTTTTTTATGTTTAAAATTAAAAAGATAATAATTTAAAATTTAATTAAAAATAATTATTTATATTATATTTTTAGAAATTTATTTTTCACTAAGATATTTAATTTCAAAATAATAAAAAATAAATTCTTTTTTTCATGCTTAAAAGATGTATCATTTTTTAATTTGGTCTTTCATTATTCAATTATCTTATTTTATTTTTAAAAAAATTATTTAACTATCAAAATAATCTTTATATTAATCTTATTAATTAAGTCAGATAAAAAAATACAATTAATGAGACTAAGGTATGACTATTTTGATAATAAAATGATTTTTAAAAGTACACTATATCTATCAAGTAATAAAATTCAATACAAGTAAAACTATCATTCCCACATAATTGTTGTTACTAATTACTACTCTTATTAATTTCAATTCCGTCAAAAAGTGAATGATTAAGAATATGAAAATAAATTAAACACAAAAGATGGCAAAAGTAAACTATTTGAGGAAAAGTTAATCAATCAAAGCTCTAGAGTATTTTATTTCACCATGATTAATTTTCTTTTAATTTTTAATATTTTTAACTTAAAATTATAATTTAATTAACAATCAAATTACCCTAATTTATCAAATATCATTTTTTAAGGTATAACAAGAGTATCATTATATACTAACCCATTATATCTCCAAATAAATAAAAATAACTAAAAATTTATGACATTGAGTTATAACTGTATAAACTATGCAAGTGTATCTTTACCTTAAATGTAATTTATAGTTTTCACACTGCTTTAAACACACAAATTACCTCTTAGTTTTATTATAATTAATAAATAATTAAATTAATGGTTAGTTAACTAAAAATATTATATACAATGTAGTAACTCAATTAGAAAAATAATTCATCTATTAAATTAATTAAAAAATATAAAGTTTCATAATTATGTTATAGTGTAACCTTAAAAACTAAAATTAGTTCATAATTAACAACCAAATCATCTCAAAATAAAAATAAAACATCTAAAATCGTAAAAAAAAAATGAAAAAAAGAATTAGCAATAGAGTTGAAATTCTAATTTTCCAGCTCCAAATTATGAATCTTCTTTATTGCGTTATATCCCTTTAGGGTTCTTATTCTCAAAACTCAAGGTTCTCTTTTAAAGGTGAAATGGGTTTTCCAATCCTATTCAAACTATTTTTAAGAACAATTTTATTGTTATAGCGACTAGTATCACGATGCTAAGAATCCAACATTGCAACGTTAAGTCTCTCAAAACTCAAAATACAAAAGTTGTTGATATTTTTCTTAATTGTTATAGCCGCTTGTATAATTTCAATTGGAGTTTGTATAAAAAAATTATATTTAAATTAATAAAATAATATTAAAACTGTCTAACATATGTTATTTTTGCTCTTTTTAAAAAAAAAATGTTTCCTCTATTTTTCAATTTCTTCTCATTTACGTTAATAAACAAAAAATCAAATATATTTAAAAATTAACAAAAATTTAAACTAAAAATATTTAATTTATGAATATAAAAACTCAATCACTCACCTAGATGTTTCTACCATCTCCTTCTTAAGATGTTGAAAACTGAAAATACTAAATTAAAACAGTGGTAATTTTGAAATTAAAATGAAAACCAATTAAAAACAAAGTGTGAAACCGCAAAAACCTTGGTTTGCTAGCTAGAGAACCTCTTCGTTTAAAATATGGGGCAAACATAGATTTTAGAGTTAAGTAAAGTGAGCTTACAACATGCTATTTCGAAAGACCTCAAATCAATTAGCTGAACAGCTTTGACAATGATAATCTGATTCTTGTACATGAGTCTAAATACTGTAAACTCTATTAATTCTTTCCATTTGTAATATGATTCACTGGGCCAACCCAATTCTTGTGGATTAGCATGTAGCAGGGCCAGTTTAAGTTAGGTTCGGCCTCTAGATAAACTCTCAAAATGTAGTTCAACCCATCCCTTTGAGTTAATTTAAAAGTATTAAAAGTACGTAGCCACTTTCATTCATCTTCCATTAAAATCAAGAAATTAGGAGTTGACGGTAGAGTTATTTGAAATATAAAATTCTTCCTTTTATTTGAACGTTTAAAATTAACAAGATAATAATTAAAAATTTTTATTAAAAAAATTATATTATATATATTTCTAAAAATTTACTTTTCCACTAAAACAATTAATTTTATTAATTCAAAATAAAAAAAATAAATTACTAAGAACAATCATTCTTTTTCTTCGCCCATTAAATTTTTTTTGAGTTAATTAAAATTTTCCAAACTTATTAAATAATTAAAAAAAAAAAATTAGGAAACTTGGGTGTACGGTCCTTGGACTATTTTTTTTTTTAAAAAAAAAAAGATGTGGAGATACTCAAATATTTTCATATTAATTATTATTGAATTTTTTTATAAAAAAATGTAGGAACTAATTAAAGAAAAATGATATTCAATTTCACTATATTAGTTATAAAAAAAAAAAAAAGATAGAAGACATTAACGCCACATTCCCAAAGTTTCTAGCATCTGGTTCTTGCTGCTTTAGTCAAAAGGGAATGGACAACAACAAGCATATTTTACTTGAAAACGAATAAGATGCACTTTGATAAGAAATTTTATAATTAATTGTTAAATTGAAGAAAAGGCTGTGTTTTCTCTCTGATATATTATACTGTTTTGAAATTTTTCCTCACTCATTTCGAAACAGAGGAAGTTTCCCTTCTTTTCTCACTAAATTGAGGTTATAATAGAATAGATAATCTTAATTTGTTCCCTCGCTGCCTCTCAGTTTTCTGGTCCCTTCGCAGGAACAACCTGCAACTTTGAATTTCAGGTAAGCATTCCTAGCCTTTTCCAAATCTTGGATTTGGACCAACTGAAAGTGGGATTCAGTTCTATATCTGCAATTTCTCATTATAAGTTCACAATTTGGAACTTTGTAAAGGCTAATTCCGAAGAACCTTGCAATATATATATATATATATATGCCGTAGCCTGAATTCTCTTTTCAATTAGCAGATCAGAAGCTGGTCGCGTCTATCAACTCTCCTTTTTGTCACGTATACCAGCACACGATTTCAAACCTTGAAGATATAACACAGGGTGATACTGTTAGTATTGTTTTATTTTAAAAAATAAAATAAAATTGCGTCTAGATAAACAATGGTATGGGCACATCCCGCGCGTTTAGCATATATCTGCGAAGGTTGCAAACGGAAGTTTGAAGTGTCACTGGACACAACCATAAAATGTTGCCCTCGCTGTGGAACTATAGTTGGTACTTCAAAATCATCAAATGAAAGAAGTGGAATGCTCTTCAGGATGAGAGACTTTGCTGCCAAATTGTTTAAAGAAGATATTGCTGAACAGTGTGGCCAAAACGGTTCTTCTGCTAAAAAAGAAGGATTCCAGGAACCAGTGCGACCCACTAAACAAGATGATCCAAAGGATTCTGCTGCACAAGTTTCAAACAAGGAGTTGGTGAGATCAGACGGTGGACAGAACCAGAAGATCATCAACTGGTCAGAGAACAGAGAGGAATTGGAATCCATTATTGCATCTTCTATACTTGGTGCTAACCCAGGATCACAAGAACAAATAAGAAGTGTTATAAATAATACTGGTAATGCTAGAGGAATTGCCAATGGAGCTATTGTGTTCATCCGCGAGGTACACATTGATAAAGTAATTAGGAATTAAACAATTATGTAACTAGGTTAGGTTGGCTTCAGGTTGATCGATTTTTTATAGTAAAATTACATAAATGCTTGTTAAAAATAATTGTTTAATAATGTTTAATTCATCAATAGAAGTTGAACTATTTTCACCCTTGTCACTACCATGTTGATATATGCAAAAGTTTAATGACTTCCTTTTCTATAAAGAAATCGTACTTATTTTATTTACCAAACAAAATCATTGATTTTGTCAATAGATATTACTTATCATATTAAAAATAAATAAATATCACTTATCACATCAAGAAACCATAAAATATAACTTATTTTTAGACTTTTCAAGTTAGTCATCGTCATAGTCTCCCTTGGTTGCTTTTAACCATAAGAGTCTATTGTCATAATTTTTCTTATTGTTATTCTCAATCTCTATTTTTCATTTTCTTTTCTTTTCTTCTGATCAAAGATATTGTATAGAGAGAAAGAGGGAGGCCAACTCACATATATTAAATAGTTAGAAAGCGCCACTTAAGTTAAAACTATTTAACTATTCTTCACTCCTTATATTAGAGAATGTTATAAGATTATTCGTTAACTATATAGTGACTCAATAATTTAAAGTACAACTATGGAATAATTGAAAAGGGTTCCACCAATAAGCTAAATGAAGAAAAGAAAAAAAGAGTTTCAAAAAGAGAAAAAGAAATGCTCAAAGCGTGAAACCGACAGTACCAATCCTGAACTGTGAAAGTTCAGGTTATTCAGTTTGAGTCTTTTGTTTAGGTTGATTTGGGTTAGAATTTAGGGTTAGTCTCAACCCAAATTAATCCAATTCATGTACATTCCTACTTATATTTTTAATTATGATTGACTTTGTTTACTTATTTTTTATAAATCAAGTCTACTTGATAATATTCATGTCTTTAATCCTTTTGCAAATAACCACTTGAATTTTATAAAATTTAGTAATAACCACTTTCATTTAACTTCGCTAACGTCAAGAAATTAGGAGTTGACTTTAGAGTTATTTGATATATAAACTAACTTAGGTTTCTGGGAGAGTTAATTGCTTCTTTGTTTTACTAAATTAAGCAACAAAAGGAAGCGAGGGGGGGATAATTAAGACCATTATTAAGTCTAGCAAGAAAGAAGGTTCCTAAAGGGGAGGAGGCAGTTCTTGAGTCACAGACTGTATTTTGAAAACTTCAGTTTTTCGTACTGAATTATTATTTTAATCTTAAAAAATATTTTTTTAGTTCTTCAAATTTAATTATTTATTTATTTTTACAAAAATTCATTTATTCTATTAACAAGTATTTATTATATTTACGTTACTAACTAAACCAAGAATTTATTTAAACAACTTCTTCATCTAACAAATAATTGTTTTTATTAAACTAGAAAAATAATTTTTTAAAATATTTATTAATAGAATTAAACTTGAGAATATTTCTTCAAAATGAAATAATCTGTAAAAGATTAAATTTAAAATTTTAAAAACAAGATTAAAAATATATACATCTTTCAAAAATCAGAAGTGCTAAAATTAGAAAGGCAACAGTAAAAAAGTTTATCCCTTGAATTTTGAACAACAATCACTGCGAACACGCGTTTAGCTGAAAAGTTAATTCATCTATTTATTGAGTCAATGGAAATAAACCATGCATAATCCTAAGGCTAAAAAGATTTAAATTTATATAACAATTTTTCTCTTTTTTTATTTTTATTTTAACAAGAATATAATTCTAGTATAATGCTCGTCAAGAACAAGAATATACAATCCTAACTTATTAAACAATAAACATACTAGGAAACTTGGTGTGTATGGGACTTGGATTATTTTCTTCATAAATTTTAAAGTCAGACCTGACTTCGTTGAGCGGACAAATATTCAAATATTTTCATATTAATTATAATTGAATTTTTTTAATAAAAAAAATTAGGAACTAATATAAAAAATTCAATTTCACTATATTAATCAAGAAAAAGAAAAAAGAAAGACAGAAGAAATTAACTCCTCATCCACTAAGTTTGCAACATCTGGTTCTTGATGCTTTATTCAAAAGGAATAAACAACAAAAGCATATTTTACTTGAAAACAAATAAGATGCACTTTGATAAGACAGTTTCTTAATTTAGTTCTTAAATTGGTTATAAAAAAAATGCCGTCTTTTCTCTTTTATATATTATACTTTTTTGGAATTTCCCTTTAGAAAGACAGAAAGTTTCCCTTCTTTTCTCACCAATAGAGTAGATAATTTTAACTTGTTCCCTCACTGCCTCTCAGTAACAACCTGCAACTTCGGATTTAAGGTAAGCATTCTTCACCTTCTCCAACTCTTGGACTTGGACCAACAAAAGTAGGATTCAGTTCTATAACTGCAATTTCTCGATCATTATAAGTTCACAATCAGAAACCTTGTAAGTTGTAAGGGTTAATCCTGAAGAACCTTGCCAAAAAAATAATTACGCTGCGGCCTGAATTCTCTCTTTCAATGAGCAGATCAAAAGCTGGTCGCGTCTATCAACTCTCTTTTTTATCATCTGTACAAGCACACAAATTTAAACGTTAAAAGTATAACCAGAGGATACTGTTAGTATTGTTTTAATTTTAAAGAATAAAAAAATAAAATTACTTCTGGATAAACAATTATAAGATGCTTTTATCACGTTTCGGATTTTATTCGAGCACGAGATCGGCACAAAATGAGGGTTTCTCCCCACTTCGTAAGCCTATCGTTACATTCTGAATCTAAAACTCAATAATCAGTCTGGTTTAACATGTGATCACATAGTCACTCTGTAAAATTTTAAACACATATAATATATAAATAAAGATCTAGCTTCATTAAGCGATGTCAATTCATTTTGCATTTCTTGCATTACATAGGTTTTACCTTTTCTTTCACGCATAGAAAACGGGGATCCTGCATGTAGTAATGTGGAACAACTCTAGAGTACAAATACATAAGACAACAAGAAACAAAACCCATCAGGACAAATTTGGGCTCACCTCGGAAATTTTACTGCTTCAGCACATGCCTTCAATTTTTACCTTATCTGGAAGCATTTAAAATATTGGGGTGAGTCTTGCGATTCAGTGAGTAAATAACACAATTATAACATATAGAAAAATTTATATTATATATTAGGTTATGATTTAGCTTATAAATATTTTGAAATATTCTTATTAGTTTTGTTTATTTATTCGTTATGAATAGTATCTTTATTTTAAAACTTATTCAATATTATTGAAGATTATTAATTCATTCATTTATCTTAGTTTAATCTATTCTCATACTTTTCCTTATCTAGTTTTATCATCATATACTTACAGGTCTCTAAAAGACTTCTTGATTTTTCTCAGTCACTTTCCTTTGTCGTTCTTCCTTTAAATAAACACTTGAACATCTCTACGTGCAAACATTTGCACACACTATAACAAATGAGCTAAATCTACTTTATCATTTTTCTTAAAATTATGCCACTATATTATTATGCTTCTACGTCATATAAAAATATTCTATATTATTTATGTATATATAGATATGTATTTAATACTTAAACTATATTTATTCAAGAGTATAATTAAAGTAAAATAATTATATTAATTTATTATATATTAATAAGACTTATTCTTTTATTAGTATCTTTCAATTTTATTTTTTAATTACTTTATCATATTTTATTTAGTTTGCAGGATTTCAATCCAGAACTATTTCAACATACTCAAGCACATAGCCTGGTAAGGAAAAATTACCATTTTACCCAAGCACACAGTAAGGGTGGGTAAATCACCACATACATGTCTTATCCCAAGCACATAGCAATGGGACGAGTAATATCATCATATTCTTGTCATTCATATCATAAGGTTGGGAGGAGCTCTCCTCAACTCTCTAACCTTTCCATATGATGACTGTCCTAAGCACACAGTAATAGGACAGGTAAATTACTTCATTCTTATCATAGGTAATCAGGCCAATTGCCACTGGCTATTGAAGGAGATATACCTCAACTCCATATTTATTCACATTTCAATCCTCATGTGCCCATTCGCATAAGGGGCTAACAATTCCCTTACTAGTTAGTGTTACAATGTGCATCAAGGTTAGCTATCTCTGTCGCTAGCTGACAGTGTTTCCGAAAAAGAATCCAATGTAATTATTATTAATCTTATTTAATTATTTCTTTGTTTTCAAGTTTTAAGATAAAGTATTGTTTTAATCAATATCTGATAATAACCCAATATGATCATATCATCATACTCATTATATCCTTAATGGATACTTTACCATCACTGAGTACCAAATTTAATAATCATCACACTTAGTCATGTTACTTTCATTCATTCCTTTTCTTTTGACTTATTTATATTTTTAAAGTGTACATATGTATATATATCCATGTGCTTACTTGAATAAAGAAATTTCAATTTGATAGTCATACCTCATTTCACTGTATATAACCTTATATTCTTGTATCATTATTTATTATTTTAATATCCATTAGGGTTGCCATTATTAAATATTATTTGAGATGCCATTATACATAAATATTCACATACTTATATGTATTCATAATATAAGCATTATATATTGCAGAAGATCATCATATTAAATTTTTTGGTTAGATCACTCTTGGGATAAAATATACCCAATACATTATACATATATGGCTTATTCTAATAAATTCTCAAACCATTATGGATCATCTTCACTAATTTCTGAACTATCCTCAAATTCGCATATTTATATTTACAAGTCGATATAAGTAAGAACCATAGACATAAAAAAATATATACACATCCATATAGGGTATCCAACTATTGTTATTCCAGACTTCTATCAAATCATCTTTGATTCTCACGTGTCAACATCCTCTCATTAATCTCAAACTTTTCTTACTTTTATTTCTAAAAGCATATCATTCTAGTTCCTATCAACTTCGTTTAACTAGTCCGTTCATTCTAAGACTTTCCTCAACAATTATTCACACATAACTTTCCAATCTCGACATAATTCATATCCTAAAACTAGACTCAATTTAGCATGATAATCCTACTTCCCATATTTTATTCTTCAAGAATTTTAATACCACTAATTCATTTTATTACATTCCTCAAAGCACCTTAAGACCATCAAACGTTTGTTTCTTTCACCTAAAAATTTAGTATTCAGTTCGGTGTCCAAACTCACTATTTTAAATTATGAATAGTTTAATGCCCAACTTTCTCTAAAATTTCTTCCTTTAATCACTTCCAACAAATTGAAATCGCTAACCTAATTTTGTCTTACTTATCCTCAAGTAATCCTAATATGCTCAAATCTTCCTCCTATGACATTTTTTCATCACTAGTCGATCCTCAAGAAATCTTAACAAATCTTACTTTCACCATTCCTAACATGTCTACTACCTACCTATCTCAATTCACTTCACACATTCATATATTTTAATAACATACTATCCAAATATCAAATATCACCCAAATCACAATCTCGACATACAAAAATTGTCATAAATTATATTACATAACCATATTATACAATTTATAAATTTAAAAATAAATTATAATTCTTTTTTTCATGCCATAATTTATGTGATTTACTCACCAATTTGAAATTTCAATTGGACTAGCTTCTTCTCAGCTTTTTCCAAATAAAATTGATCACCAACAACTCCAAACTATACTCTTCAACTTAGTTATTTCGGAATTCAAAAATTTATTGTTCAGATACTGTTTACGCACTATTTATGCAGATAAAACACTGTTAAAAGGATACTGTTCATCCGAGAAAATTTTGCATGATTTAGACACCAAATCATGTTATCCAACCAGAAAAACATGCATACAAGGAGTATTCTACCTCTTAAACATGATTCTAGGGCCAAAATCGTCAGAAAATACCAAGAAATTTCAAAATCATCAAATTTACCTCGTAGTTACTGTTCATAGTTTCTAGAAATTTTTCAACGAGTTTTCGGCGAAATTGATCAGTAGATTTTGAAGCTCTCATCGCCACAAGTCTAACGGTACTTCCAATATCTCAATTGGATGTTTAGGTTGGGAGATATCTTAAAGAGAAGTTTGATTTTTCTTTTTAGAGAGGGAAAGGAAAATACATTTCTTGCAGCTGCCCGACCTTCTATCTCTCTCTCACACTGGTTTTGCTTTTTTTTTTTAATTATTATTATTATTATTATTATTATTATTATTATTATTATTATTATTATTATTATTTAATAATTGCATAATATGATTTATTTTTATATATATACATATAAATACTATTTTCATCATAAAATATTTCAAAAATTTCTAAAAATTCACATTCTTATAAAACTTTAGTTGAACTCTTAAATCATGACTTTTTTTGATAAAAATTTTAATAAAATAAATCACAAAACAAATATCTTTATACATAATAAAAGAAAGAATTATTCTAAAAATAAAACAAAAATTTATTAGAGGCCAATATAATTATTTTAAACAAAACAAAAATCATTTTAATGAAAATATATTTACTTTTACCAAAATATAATCATTTAAAAATAATACTTGTTTTAATTATTTAAAAAAATACAGGATATTACAGCTTTATAGGCGTATATATCTGCGAAGGGTTGCAAAGAAAAGATAAAATTTGTAGTGAGCTCACCCACATCCATAGAACGCAGCCCTCGCTGCGGAACTAGACTTGGTCCTTCCAAATCATCAAATGAAGATAGTGGAATCCTCTTCAGGATGAGAGCATTTTCTGCCAAATTGCTTAAAGATGAAATTGCTGAGCAGTGTGGCCAACAGAGTTCTTCTACTAAAAAAGGAGATTTCCGGGAACCAGTGCAACCCACTGAACAAGATTATCCAAAGGATTCTGCTGCACAAGTTCCAAACAAGGAGCTGGTGAGATCAGATATAGATGGACAGAACCAGAAGATCATCAAATGGTCAGAGAACGGAGAGGAATTGGGATTCATTATTGCGTCTTCTGTACTTGGTGCTAACCTAGGATCACAAAAAAAAAATACAGGGCCTTATAAATAATATTGGGAATGCTACAGAAGTTGCTAATGGAGCTATTGTTTTCATCAATCGCGATGTACACATTGATAAAGTAATTAGGAATTAAACAATTATGTAACTAGGTTAGGTTGGGTTCAGGTTGATCAATTTTTACATAAATACTTGTTAAAAATTATTGTTTAATAATGTTTAATGCATCAATAGAAACTGAAATATTTTCTCCCTCGTCACGACTATGTTGATAGAAGTGCAACACTTCAATGACTTCCTTTTATATAAATAAATATCACTTATTTTATTTACCACAAAAATCATTTATTTTATCAATAAATATTACTTATCATATTAAAAATAATAATAAAGATCACTTATCAGATCATGAAACAATAAAAATATCACTTATTTGTAAACTTTTCGAGTTATTCATAATCATAGTCTCCCTTAGTTCCTTTTAACCATAAGAATGTATTATCATATTCTTTCTTAATGTCATTCTTAATCTCTATTCTTCAGGATCTCTTGTTTTTTTTTTTTTCTCTAATCGAAGATATTGCATGGAAAGAAAGTGGGAGGTATTGAACTCAAATGTATTAAAACTACTGACACTGATAGTAAAAAAAAGTGCCACATAAGTGAAAACTCTAGGACAATTCTTCACTCTCTTGTATCAAATAATGTGTTGAGTTTTTTAATTAACTATGTAGTATCTCAATAATTTAAATTACAACTATGGAATAATTGAAAAGGGTTTTTTAAAAGAGTTTCAAAAAAAAAAAAAAAAAAAAAGAAGCCAAATTGTGAAACGAATCCAACCAAACCTGAACTTGCATAGTTCAAGTTATTCAATTTATGAGTATTTTTTTGTTTAGGTTGATCTGGGTTAGAGATTGTTAAAAAAATATTGGTTGAGTTAGGGTTAGTCTCAACCCCAACTAATCCAATCCATGTACACTCCTACATGTATTTTTAATTATGATTGACTTTATTTACTTATTTTTTATAAATAAAGTCTACTTGATAATATTCATGTTCTTAATCGTTCTGCAAATAAACCCTTGAATTCAATGAAATTTACAAATAGCCACTTTCATTCAACTTCCATTGACGTCAAGAAATTAGAACTTGACTTTAGCGCTATGTGACATATTATTTACTTTAATTGCTAAGAACGAGATATTATCCCTTCATACTATAAGAGGTAATTAATTACTTGACAAACTTTTGTTTTGTTCACATTTGAATCGCATGAAAAGAATGTATCAAAATTAACAAAAAATTATTTATGAAATTTTCCATTAACCAAAATTTATAGGATAACATGTTTCTCCACACAATTATTTATGATCTTCTTGACCAAAGTTTGTAATTGAAATATTGTATATTTGATTACTTGAGGTGGGTTAAAGCACTGGACTCTATTAAAATTGCTTAGAGAGAAAATTAGGCTCAAGTAAAATTTGAAAAAAATCCTTAACAGTACTTAAAAAGAAAAAGAGAGAAAAATGAAAATACTCTCTTTCAATTTTGTATATAATTTGCCAACACCCACTTTAATTTTAAAAGTCAGAAATATATTCTCTTAACTTTCACTTGTAAGTATGTAACACATGTCTCTTTTACGTTTAACGAAATTAATAAATATGTCATTTTTTTAATATGATATTCTATCATTGAGGTTAAATATAACAGTATGTTACACAAGGAAACCAACTTCTAAGAGAGGGTGAATTAGGTGATTTAATAAATCAGATAATTTTCAAAATCTAATTTCAAAACACTTTTTATAAAAGCTATTTTGATGGAAGATTGAGAAAATCAACAATTACAAGAATAAAAGGATACATAGTGTCTTAAGTACATTATCTTAATAAATTTGCAAAACAACAACATAGCACTTCACAAGTATGTCAAATTTAATACATAAACTTAATCCCAAACAAATCATGACAATATTAAAATATGTTCAACAATTATCTATCTTGAAATTGTTATAAACAGTTGTATTAAAGAGAAAATGATTAAGTTTTATATTAATCTATGGAAGCAATAACAAAACAAAGTATCAAGAGTATAATGGTTTGAAATGTGAAGAGTCAAGGAAAAAGAAAGACAAACTCCAAGATTTATTTTGGTTCAGCTTCAACCAAAGTCTACATCCAGTTTTCAAACCGCAACTTGAGATTTTTCATTATATCTACTAGTTTACATTCGATACTTGTGAGCCATTATACTTCCTCAACTCAAATACTTGGTATTAAGGGTTTTTCTTGCCCTTACAATGATATTTCCAATCCCAAATTTTAAGAGACCCTTCCTTTGAATTCTCCATCAACAAGACTAAAGATAAAGGTTTAGAAACAAGATAAAATCTCTCACAAGGGTGAAAATACAAAATGAAGCACAACCTAGAGCAACTTAGAATCAACTGAGCTTAATAATCATTTTTAGAAGTTTTGTAATTGTTATCTTGTTATTAGTAGATCATAAATCTATATATTTGTAGATTTTTGACAAATATAGATGTTTCAAATTCTTTTGATTTGATATGAAACTAGTCATTAAAAATGAATTATTAAATATAAGAGTCATTGTTGGCCTCTTAAGTCTCCTTTCTTGGAGATTCCAATAGTTAAAAGTCACCTATTATGACCAGTAGTTGACTATTGGCTTTTGTTGCAAGACAACCAATTTTGAATGATCATACATTTCACCTTTTAAATTTATTTTGGGCATATGACCTATAAATATAAAGTTTCTAATTTTCGATATAATATGTTTCAGTCCAAAATAATTTTTATTGTGTAAGATATGGGTAGAAGAGTTACCAATGGTTAAAAACAAAATTTAGTTAAAAATCACATCTTACTTCCTTGAAATGCCATTTACTTTATCTTTTATTTAATTCCATTTTGGGAAAATGACCTATCATTAAAAATCTCTCGGAGTTTATTTCCAAATCAGTAAGTTTTAATTCAAAAAGATTTTTAATTTGTAAAATATGAATAAAAAAGTGACCAAAGGTAAAAACATAGTTTAGTTAAAAAAAAAATCATATCTTATAACCTTACAATGCCTATTTATCGCATCTTATATTTAACTCCATTTTTTGTGAATGGTATATCATTGAAAAGCTCTAGAATTTTATTTTCCAAAGTTCAAAAGGATTTCTAATTTGTAAGATATGAATAATATAGAAACCAAAGGTCAAAAAAAAAGTTTAATTAAAATTCATATATGACTATCTTGTTTTGCCTATTTACTACATCTTTTTTATTTTTATTTTGACTGAATGAAATATCATTAAAAATATCTTGAAGTCTAATTTTCAATGCAATATGTTTCGGTCCAAAATTCTTCGTAGCTTGAGAAATTTGGATAAAAGATTAACTAAAGGTGAAAAATAGATTTTAGTAAAAATCTATATTTTAACTTTCAAATATGTTTTAAGATAGACTGTTGAGCTCAAAAATTTTTAAATCCTTTCACACATGATTCTAAGTCTATGATATCTAACGATATATTTACTATGATGTCTTGAGATTTTTTGATTTCATGTGCTTTGTTGATGCAATCACAGTTATATATCTTCAATTCTCTTTATTATTAATTTTAATTCTTGGAGCATTTTTCTTTGAGTTAAGCATGACATTGATATTTCAATTTTTTTTTTTTTTGCAATGTTAACTCATCTTGTTTTGGTAAACCTACCAAAATATTTAATCTTGCAACCAAGTAGTTAACTCAAAGAACAACTAGTGTAATTAAATAATGTTCTATAATATAAACAATTCTCATGTATACAAAATGCTGAGAACTATATATCCAATATATAAGACATGTCATTTTTTATAGAACTTATTGAATATATAAGTAGGTATATTTTATTATTAGTACATAAATTATGATTAATTATAAGATATTACATGTTAATTATTATAATCATGCATAGTACATACTAATTAAATAAACACATTACAAAAATATTTACTACACATCTGGTGAAATCATAAATTCACATATTTTGGGACAAAAGATGTGAGATCCCTATAAAATCACAGCCAATTTCAAGCAAGAGATTATTCATTGAAAACTGATCTACAAAAGTAAAAAAAAAAAAAAAAAAAAAAAATTTATGTAACTGTTTATTCAGACGCCATTATGAGAACGTTACATAAAACTCCTAAGAGAAGTAATTTCAAGAAATCCTTCCAACAATCAAATACAAAACTTGAAATCCGACATTAACGTTTCAAATTCTTCAGCAACTTACTGATAAACTCATCAACATTCTTGTAAGAAGAACCATTGGGGCTAGTAGCTTCCTCTGCCTTTCTCTTCCACCTCATAGCCTTTTTCTTCATCTCCTTCCCCTTCTCTCCCTCCATCACTTCCACCACCACCTTCTCCACATCCTCCCTCTTCACCTCTGCATCAACCTCCACCCCAACCCCCCATTCAGTGCAAGCATATCTGCAATTTGTCTGCTGCTCCGTAAAAAATGGCCAACACACCTGTGGGACCCCAGCACAAACACTTTCAATGGTGGAATTCCACCCACAATGGGTCAGAAATCCTCCAATTGAAGGGTGGGCCAGAACCTGCTCTTGTGCACACCAGCTTGCAATTAGGCCTCTACCCTTAGTTTCAGAGACAAATTCTGATGACAAAACCACAGACCCTCCGTTTATAAGGTCAGGCCGAATGACCCACAAGAAGGGCTTCTTGCTATTCGCTAGGCCCCAAGCAAACTCTGTGAACTGTTCTGAGGACATGGTTGTGATGCTGCCATAGTTGATATAGAAAACTGATCTGGGATTTTGGGAATCTAGCCATTTGAGGCACTGTGTCTTCTTTCCAGAGGTTGGAGCCTATGGAAGGCAATGATTTGTTTTGGGGGATTTGGTTGGAAAGCAGAGGAAGAGGGCCTACGGTGTAGATTGGGGGGAGGATAGAGGAGAGAAAGTTAAGTGAATCCCTCTCAAGCTCATCAAATATGTTTATGAGAATGATAGAGGCTTTGGGAACTGTATCCATCTCCCCAATGTGGAAGTTTAGCATTATGTCTTCTGGGTCTGTTGTCCTTATAAAGCTAGGGATGTCCCTCAACCTTAGGTTCTTGATTCCTGGGATCCAATCCACTTTTGTTTCCAAATACCCATTTGTTAGATAACCCTCATCTACAAATTACAAATCAGAAAAACCATCAGCTTGCAGCTCCATAGTCTATTAGCATATCAGCCTATGCATAATGAAAAGGAAAACCTGTTTGATGGAACAAATTAAGACATGTATGTGAGTTAAACTTAAAGTGAGATCCAGTTCTGATACCTGTAATTTTATAATTAGTTTGATCTCTTTTTTTTTTTTTATAGACCAGATTTATCTAGAGAAATTCTTAAGTAAATCCTATTTATAGAAAAGTTTAATAGATCAAAATAATTATTAATAGACATACAAGTATATGAATATATTTTTCAATACTTATCTTTGATATATTAGATCTACTTAGAAAAATTAATAGACCAAAATTATGAATAATAGATATGTAAGTATATTAATGTATCGAGACTCATTTTTAATATATTTATATATCTATTTTTATTGATTTAGTCTATCAAAATGTTTACACCTTAATTTACCTGAGAATTTCTCCACCTAAAAGTCTCATTATAACAGAAGGAAGTATTTTTCTCACATAGACTTTGTTTACTATGTTATTTACACACTCTACTCACAAATAAGGGACAATCTATATTAAAAAGTTATGTAGTAAATTGGCCAGTCATGTATAACACATACTAATCGATAAACTTAAAAAAAAAAAAAAATGGAGATGTCTGTCTGTATTACGCAAATTTCCCGACAGCACCAATAAGAAGTAAAATACAGTAATGAGCAAAAAAGGTTGAAAAGTTTAGTGTTTAAAAGAAAGCAAAATGACCCGAAATCCCAGGAGCTAATCCGGAATCACCTACTCGATTGTGTGTGTTTAGAAAGAGTGCAGATAAATGAGTTACCTTTGAGTGGTGTGAGACCTTTATCGACCAGAGTACGATACTGAGAGTAGCCCACAAAGCCACAAGCACTAGCAGGCCAAAAGAGGACACTAGGAATCCCCAGAATCTCAGCAGCTTTAACAGAAAACGTCATGGAACCATCAGAGACAATACAGGTAACTGGAGGGACAAGACCAGTAGAAGCTTGGTCTGTGAGGCGAGCCATGAGGTTAAGAAAAGGGCCCAAGCAAGTCTTGCTGGTGGAGTAACAGAGAGAAGGGATATCCTGAGTAGCATCAGCATCGGAGGGAGGAAGGCCATCTGGAATGGTCTCAAACCGAAAGTCTGGGAGGCCATCAAGGGCATTGGGACCCCTTGATCTCAACAATCGCTTGTGGTTGAATTCTGTGTTAACGAAAGTTATGTGGAAGCCTTTAGAGTGGAGGATCTTGGCTAGCTTCGTCATTGGGTTTACATGCCCTTGCGCTGGGTATGGCACCATCACAGCATGGGGTTTTGGCTCAGAAATGGAATCCATTCTCTCTCTCTCCCTCCCTCTTGTGTGTCTTGTGGAGGTAGACGGTGGCTGTGTCATTTTATTTATAGAAGAGATGCGCAAAAAATTTTATATTTTTGAATGTATTTATAAAAATTTAAAAATTAAAATAAAATAAATTTATAAATTTAGATATTAAATTATTAATTTATTTTTTATATTAAAGAGAGAGAGAGAGAGAGATGTATGGCAGGTGAGTTCTGTGGCCCGATCAGCGTTGAAAGACAAGTGACGCGAGTACCAAAATATTATGGGGGATGGGGTCCGTTGTACGAGAAGCCAATAAATGGTAATGGATCTGTGCTGAAATTTCTACCATGGTCAAAGTTGGATCCCGTCCAACCATGTCCACATAACTGCTCACTCTTGTTAATAAATTTAAGAGTAAATTATTGTTTAAAAAAATGTATTATTTTTTAATTTAATCTTTTATTGTTCAATTATTTTATTTTATTTTTTAAAAACTATTTTATTATTAAAATAGTCTTTTATTATATTAATTTTATTAATTGGGCCAGATAAATAATTATAGTTAATAGAATTAACATATAACTATTTTAATGACAAAATGATCTTTTAAAAAATAAAATTGTAAGAGTGGAATATTAAAAAAATTAGTTAAGAAATGAAATATTTTTCAACAATTAAAATAATTCTAAATTTAATTATTATACTTCATATATAAAAGGTAGTCATGTCACTAAATCGTCAAAAAAAAAATTAATAGTTCACTAATTCAAGAACTAAATGGAATAAATATTTAAGAGTGGAGAACCAAAATAAAAACAAAATATTTTAAGGATTAACTTTGAGAATTGATAATTTTGTGAAGAACCAAAATAGAGTTTTAAATTACCAAAAAAACTATTAGTAAAATTAAAAAAAATGATAACTCATATAATATCAATATCACTATTTAAAATTGAAGTAACGTACTGTATGTCAAAACTTCTATTTCTACGGGTTTTTTTTTTGGATGATAAAATAATATGTAAAATGAAAACACTATAAGAGTGTATTGGGTACACGTGCAAAATATAGCTTTCTTAAGAAGGCTTTTTTAAGAATCAAAATATGGTCGTTCTTGAAGTTCAACCAGCTGCTGTCAGTACGATCACTTTTGAACCTGCTTTATAGTGATTTAAAAGGAAAAAATATAATTTAATAAACTACTCTAACAATGTCAATTACAGTAGACATGCCACATGTGTGCACTGTTGTTGCAGCCAAACATCCAAAACGTAAGGAACCAAAAGACAAACAAAATAATTGAAGATTGTGATCGTTCGTTTTTTTGTCATTGTTCGAAGCAGCTCCCAAATTACTTTGAGGAACCAAACAGAGATGTCTATATTAACGAACTAAGTACTAACTTCATCGCATTGCATCTATCTATTGTTGAAATTTCTTCATTGACAATTTAATACAAATAGCCTAAAATATCTTACGTACCCTATTCCAACTTTTCAGGAATTTTGAAATTATAACGAAAACCAATTAAAAACAGTACGAAACTGCAAAAACCTTGGTTTGCTAGAAAACCTTATCTCTTAAAATATGAGAAAATCGTAGGACTTTGTATTTTTAAGTATTTTTTGTTATGTTTTTTTTAAAAAAATTCAAAATAATACGAATTTTTTTTAAAACAAAAAAAATAAAAAATTTGTTTGAATTTAAATTTTAAAAACAGTATTTAAAAATATAATAATGTGATATGCGTGATGGTTGGATATTAGTTTTGACAAATTATTTATAATTTTGTATAATTTTTTTTTATTTTTTTAAAAAATTGAAAACAATTTTGGATTAAAAAAAAGAAAACAATAAAATAATATTTTTTAAAAACTATTTTTTGAATTACATTTTTATAAAATAATTTATAAAAATAAATGACAAGTAGATTTTTTTTATTTTTGTAAAACCAAAAAAAAAAAAAAAATAAACAGTTTTAAAAACAGTTTTCAAATATGCCTATAAAATTTAGAGTAAAGTAAAGTGAGCTTACAACATACTATTTCGAAATACCTCAAATCATTTGGCTGACCATCATAATATGACTCTTTTGCATGAATCTAAATCTTGTACACTTTCCTTTATTCTTTCCATTTGTAATATGTATCACTGGACCAACCTAATTCTTGTGAACTAGCATGGAGCAGGGTTAGGCTAGGCTCGGCCTCTATATGAAATGTCAAAATGTAGTTCGACCCATTCCTTTGAGTTAATTTAAAAATAGCCACATTCATTCAACGTCCATTAACATCAAGAAATTAGGAGTTGACAGTGGAGTTATTTGACATATAAAATTCTTCCTTTTATTTGAATGTTTAAAATTAACAAGATAATAATTTGAAATTTTTAATAAAAATAATTGTTATATTATATTTTAAAAAATGTATTTTTCACTAAAACAATTAGTTTTATTAATTCAAAATAAAAAATAAATTACTAAGAATAATCATTCTTTTTTATTCGCCCATTAAATTTTTTTTTTTGAGTTAATTAAAATTTTCCAAATTTATTAAATAATAAGCATATTAGGAAACTTGGTGTGTACGGGCCTTGGACTATTTTTTTAAAAAAGATATGGAGATACTCAAATATTTCATATTAATTACAATTGTTTTTTTTTATAAAAAAAAAAATTAGGAATCATTTAAAGTAAAATGATTTTGAATTTCACTATATTAGGGGGAAAAAAGACAGAAGAAATTAACTCCACATTCCCGAAGTTTCTAGCATCTGGTTCTTGCTGCTTTAGTCAAAGGGAATGGACAACAACAAGCATATTTTACTTGAAAACGAATAAGATGCACTTTGATAAGAAATTTTATAATTAATTCTTAAATTGAAGAAAAGGCTGTGTTTTCCCTCTGATATATTATACTGTTTTGAAATATGTTTTTTCCCATTCTGAAACAGAGGAAGTTTCCCTTCTTAATTTTCTCACTAAATTGAGGTTATAATAGAATAGATAATCTTAATTTGTTCCCTCGCTGCCTCTCAGTTTGCTGGTCCCTTCGCAGGAACAACCTACGACTTTGAATTTCAGGTAAGCATTTCTAGCCTTTTCCAAATCTTGGATTTGCACCAACTGAAAATGGGATTCAGTTCTATATCTGCAATTTCTCATTATAAGTTCACAATTTGGAACTTTGTAAAGGCTAATTCTGAAGAACCTTCCAAAAATAAATAAATAATGCTGTAGCCTGAATTCTCTTTTTCAGTTAGCAGATCAAAAGCTGGTCGCGCTATCAAATCTCCTCTTTGTCATATGTACATGCACACGATTTCAAACCTCGAAGAAATAACTGGAGGATACTGTTAGTATTGTTCTAATTTAAAAAATAAAATAAAATTGCGTCAAGATAAACAATTATAAGATGTATACAGTACGTTTAGCATATATATGCGAAGGTTGCAAACGACAGTCTGAAGTGTCCCCTGACACGACCATAAAATGTTGCCCTCGCTGCGGAACTGTAGTTGGTACTTCAAAATCATCAAATGAAAGAAGTGGAACGCGTTTCAGGATGAGAGACGTTGCTGCCAAATTGTTTAAAGATGATATTGCTCGTGAGCAGTGTGGTCAAAAGGGTTCTTCTGCTAAAAAAGAAGGATTCCAGGAACCAGTGCAACCCACTAAACAAGATGATTCAAAGGATTCTGCTGCACAAGTTTCAAACAAGGAGTTGGTGAGATCAGATATTGGTGGACAGAACCTGAAGATCATCAAATGGTCAGAGAACAGAGAGGAATTGGGATCCATTATTGCGTCTTCTGTACTTGGTGCTAACCCAGGATCACAAGAAAACATACATGGTCTTATAAATAATACTGGGAATGCTACAGGAGTTGCTAATGGAGCTATTAATATGTTCCTCACCTACTATGATGTACACATTGATAGGTAATTAGGAATTAAAAAATTATGTAATTAGGTTGGGTTGGGTTCAGGTTGATCAATTTTTGCATAAATACTTGCTAAAAATTATTGTTTGATAATGTTTAATGCATCAATAGAAACTGAACTACTTTCTCCCTTGTCACTACGATGTTGATAGAAGTGCGACAGTTCAATGACTCCCTTTTATATAAATAAATATTACTTATTTTATTTACCAGAAAACTTCATTTACTTTATCAATAAATATTACTTATCATACTAAAAATTATAAGAAATATCGCTTATCATATCAAGAAACAATAAAAATATCACTCATTTGCAGACTTTTCGAGTTAGTCATAGTCTCCCTTAATTCCTTTTAACCATAAGAACGTATCATCATATTCTTCCTTAAAGTCATTTTTAATCTCTATTAGAGAGGAAGAGAGGGAAATCGAACTCACATATATTTAAACTACTGACATTGATAGTTAATTAGAAAATTGTTATTTAAATCAAGACTCTATTTTGTTTCATAGTTTGGGTTATTCAATTTATGAGTCTATTTCGTTTGGGTTGATTTGGGGTAGAGTTGTTAAAAAATACATTGGGTTGGTAAGAGTTATATATCCTCAAGTCAAACTAATCCAATTCATGTACATTCTTACTTATATTTCTAATTATCATTGACTTAATTTACTTAATTTTTATAAATAAGTATACTTAATAATATTCATGTCTTTAATCATTTTTCAAATAACTTCTTGAATTTTATAAAATTTAGAACCGGTCACTTTCATTCAACTTCCACGAACGTCAAGAAATTAGGAGTTGACTTTAGAGTTATTTGACATATAAAATACTTTGGTTGCTAAGAAGATATATTATTCCCTCATACTAACGGAGCTAATTGATTACTTTAAATAGATAAAATAAATTTTCAACATGTTATCAGCATAAGAAATATAAACTTTTTTTTTTGTTCTCATTTGAATTGCGTGAAAGGAGTTTGTCAAAATTATCAGGAAAATTTATAGGATACCATGTTTCTCCACAGAGCTGTTTATGATCTTCTTTGCCCTAGTTTGTATATTATTGAACTCTTGTAAATGTAATTAGCTCCATTAAAATTGATTAGAGAGAAAATTAGTTTAAAGTAAAGTTTGGAAAAACCCTTACGGTAATAAAAAGAAAAATGCAGAAAAATGAAAATACTCTTCTTCCATTTTGGATCATTTGTAAACACTTTCTTCAACTTCACAAGTCAAAAATTTTTTTTTTAATTTTCTTTGGTAACTATTTAACACATTCCTCTTTTTTACATAAACAAAATTAATAGATATGTCACAATTTTTAACATGGCATCCCATATTGAAGTTAAATATAACGGTGAAATCAGAAGTTATTATATTTTGAGACAAAAAATGTGAAATCTTTTTCACGATCTATAATATAATCATTATTATAATATTGTTACCATGTAAAACCATCTCAGCCAAGTTCAAGCAAGAGATTATTCATCAAAAACTGATCTACAAAAGAAAACAAAAATAAAAATTAATATCATTGTTTATTTAGATGCCATTATTAATTAGAAAAGAATCTATTAAAAAAAATTAGAATAGTACTTATTGTGAATAAGATGGTAGAATTTTGTTTAATGTGATTTAACCTTGTGTTGAGAAAACTTGTATAAATCTTACTAAAAAGAATATATCAGATAAAGAGTAATCCGACAATTAAAAGTAGAGGAAAGTAAAAAAAAATTAATAAGTAAAATTATTAAAAAAAATTAACGATTAATAATTTATCTATTGATTTTATTTATAATAAACTACTGTGACATCGTTTTATCCATGTAACTGATCCCATTTAACGAAAAAATACTTAATTGTTGTTATTGTTATTTATATTTATTTAGATGTCATAATGAGAACATAACATATAACTCCAAGGAACAGTATTTTCAAGAAATAGAATTTTATATTGCCCAAAAAAAATATTAATAGTAAAATTTAAAAAATTAATGAGTTGATAACTCATATTTTTTACTCTAATAATTATTCTATCCACATATACTATTTATATATAAGGCTAATAATTGAAATATTAATATTGTCTCTCTTTATAAATACTTTTTTGTAGTCGCAAACTTTTGATATTGCAAAAACCATTCATTCTAATACTTAATATTCTTTTTTAATAAAAAAATTTAAAGTTGATAGAAAGACACTTTAATCCAAAGTCAGGATAAGTCTTCAACCTCAACAAGTACTTATAGGATACACTACAAGAAGACAAGTAACTACGACTATTAAATTACGAATCCGTTCAATTATCACTTACTCACCTTTCAAGGGCTTATCCTTCGTGTTTAAAATTGAAGTAACTGTAAGTCAAAAGATTGGATTTCGACCTGAACTCTTTTTTCTATTCCAGTGTTCTAGGCCTTTGAGCCTCCTTCGTAGTAACTTAAAAGAAGAAAACTTCAATAAGCTACTCTAACAATGACATTTGCATTTTAGGCTTACCGCAAGCATGCACTGTTGTTGCAGCCAAACATCCAAACGTAAGGAATCAAAAGACAAACCAAATAATTGAAGATTGTGATCGTTCGTGTTTTTTTTTTTTTTGTCATTGTTTGAAGCAGCTCTGGAAATTTCTACGTTCCCAATTTAATACAAATTGCCTAAAATATCTTTTGTACCGTACTCCAATTTTGAGGAATTTGTTATGTATACGTAGTTTTTGTCGTTGGGTGCCCTCTTTTTAACTTGTTTGCTAATATGAAAATATGTTTTCAATTTAAATCATTTTAGCAAATATTATTTTATAATTTTAATTTTGAAATTAATTTTCTTTAAGTTTTCAAAAAAAGGGTTAAGTGAGTTGGAACTTTTTTTTTCAATAAGGATTTCATAATATTTTAGATGAAAAGAACTAGTTTTCATTTCAGGTTGAGGGAATCTCCTTGATGGTCCACTCTGAGTGATTTCACTATGCGTGGAACAACCTCAAAACTTTAAGTATATCTGCAATTTTCTGAATTTTGTAAAATAGGTTCGTACTGATTAATTAATCACCTTTTTCGCAGTTTAAGGATGTCCTACTTTTGTGGAAAAATATATATAAGAAAAAATTATCTTAAGACTTCAACGAGATTAATTATATATTCAAATAACATGCTAAAAAATTGTCTTGCCTCTTTCATGCATCTCTTAACAGAAAAAGAGTAGCCTCTCCTTCTTCTTTCTTCTTTTTATATTTTTTAGTCCTTGCTAGAAAACCTGATCTTTTAAAATATGGGAAAAACAGAGTTTAATTAGAGGTATATAAAGTGAGCTTAGACATACTATTTCGAAAGACCTCAAATCAATTGGCTGAACAATTTTGACAATCATAATCTGATTCTTGTAGATGAATATCTAAATCTTGTATACTCTTTCTTTCCATTTGTAATATTTAGCATTGTCAAAACAGACATGTGGCAAGGCCGGGCATGTTAGTCTGGCCTAGCTGTTTTTGAGTTAATTCAAAAATAGCCACTTATATTGATCAACTTCTATTACATTAATAAATTTGGAGTTGACATTACAGTTATTTGACATATAAAATTCTTCCTTTTTATTTGAATATTTAAAATTAATAAGAAAATAATTTAAAATTTTCCATAAAAATTAATTAGTTATATTATATTTTTTAATTTTTAGAAATTTATTTTTCACCAAAATAATTAATTTAATTAATATGTAATTTGAAACAAGAAGTTGGTGGGATCAGGCAGGACCAGGATCTTCTACGGCGTGTACGGGCACAGCACACGGTGCTGTGCCCGTCTCACTGAGGGACCAGTCGACTGGTGCAACACCAGTCGACTGGTGTGAGGCGCAAAAAGCCACAGCACGCGGTGCTGTGGTTTTTGCGCCGTAGAGGATCTTGGTCCGATCAGGCATTGGTGGACAGAACCAGAAGCTTATCAAATGGTCCCATAAGAATCCAGAGAACAGAGAGGAATTGAGATCCATTCTTGCGCCTTCTATTCTTTGTACTGACCCTAAATCACAAGAAAACGGAGGGAGCGTAGCCCTACTCTTCATTTCTCTCTGCAAAGCAGCGGGCATCCTTGTTTAGCCGCAGTTTTGGAGGGGACTGTTGTTTTTTTTCTTTACTTGTGTATTTTTTTTATATAGAAAAGGTGTCATAGTTTTAAAAAAATGTATTTTATTTGTCTAGATATACAGATTTAATTTAAATCTAAGTAGAATAAATCATATTTATAATATCGAATTTGCGATTGAGTAAAAATTTTTTGAAGAAAGTTAACATTCAAAAAAAATTAAGAGATGTGTTGTCTCTTCAAAATGCGTATATTTTTTTTTATTTTATCGTTGTATCATCTGTATTTTTAATTTTTAAAATATAATATTTGATAAATTAAAATTTAATATGTGTATTGTCTTTTAATTTTTTAATTATAATATTGATTTTTGTTTTGTATTTTCAGAAATTGTAATATTTGTCTATTTTATCTTTATCTTCTATTTATTAATCTCAGTGTCTGATATATTATCCATCTTTACATGAATATCTTTTTTCAACTGTCCAAAACAAAAATCACAAAAAAAAAATGTAACGGGTATTAATAACTAATACCGGGAAAGTTACAGAAGTTGATAATGGAGCAATTGCTGTGTTCTTCATCCACAATGTACACATTCATAAACCATCATTTAATTAGAACTAAACAATTATGCAACTGGGTTGGGTTGGTTTTGGTTCAGGTTGATCAATTTTTTAAACTGATTTAACCCAACTTAACCCAGTCATCCTCTTACATATAGCTCATCAGATGTATTGACAATTATTGCACTGGCTCTTTGAGCTCTTTCTATGTCCTCGCAAAGGTTAGAAGATCCTCCATCCTGATCATTTTCATAATCCAGTCTGCTTCAGTGTCCTCAGTACCCATTTTTCAGATAACTATCAACTTCACATCAGAATCACAGAAGTTAATATCTTGAAGCTCCATAATCAATATGAAGAAGAACAAACGCAACAGGGTACCTACCTTTCAAGGGTATAATACCCTAATCAACTAGAAATGAAGATCTGTACTTGAGTGCAATATTAGGGACTCCAAGTACTTCAGCAGCTTTGATCATGACAGCATCAGAAATTAAGTCAGGAACTGGGGAGATAGGACCATTAGAGGCAGAGTCATTAAGTCTAGAAAGAAGGTTCCTAAAGGGGAGGAGGTAGTTCTTTGAGATCGAGTCAAAGAGAGAGGGAATGTCTTGGGTGGCATGAGCATCAGAAGAAGGAAGACTGTCACGACCCAAAAATAGAAGTACGTAACCGGCACGGGTTTTGAAAATAATCTCATCCCGTAAGCCTCTAGTATGATACATATAAATGATTTTATCATAAATTGTATAGATTGTAACCAAACACATAATCACATTCATTTGAGAGCTTACTGTATAATTTCAATAATCTCAAATATACATAAATACTCTGCAAATGGAAGCTGAGATCCTGCCTGTGATATATGGAGCAACTCTAGAGTACAAGTACAATGTAAATTAAAATCTACGAGCCTTGAAAACAAAGTAGGCTCACCTAGAGATCATGTCATCTAGCTGGTCAACGATCTAAAAAAAAAATTTAGAAATATCGTGTAGTGAGTTTGACAACTCAGTGAGCAAATATAGTTTACTATAACTGAAACAGAACAGACCATTCGCACGAGTTTTCATATATAGAAATTATGGTAGAATATAACATTATTTAAACCAATGTATATAACAGCAAACTAAAGCTTTAAAGAATGTAAATTTTGTTAAAAGAAAATCTAAAATCTTAAGATTTAGTATAATAAACAATAATTTCAAAATCAGATAAGAAAATAGAAAGATAACTCTTTATATAAAAAAATGTTTAGAGGAGGACTCAAAGTAGATCCATAATTATAATTTTTATACCCAAGCACAAAGTCTGGTAAGGGCAATCACTATATACATTGTTTTATCCCAAGCACATAGCAATGGGACGGGTAAATCACCATATTCTCATAATTCATATCATAAGGTTGGGAGGAGCTCTCCTAAACTCCCTCACCTTTCCATATGTTGACTGTCCTAAGCACACAGCAATAGGACAGGTAAATCACCTCATTCTCATCATAAGTAACCAGGCCAATTGCCACTGGTTATTGGAGGAGACATACTCAACTCCATACTTATTCATAATTCAATCCTCATGTGCTCGTTCGCACAACGGGCTAGCAACTTTCTTGCTAGCTAAAGTTTCATGGTGCACCAAGGCTAGCTATCTCTGTCGCTAGCTAACAGTGTTGCTATCAATGATTCCTCCAAAATAAACTAGTTTAATAAATCAAAAATATAAAATAAAAGGAAAATTGAAAATTATGAGGTTAAAATTCTTTTTAAGACAAAATATATTCCTCCCTTCCAAGATATTCCTCGGACAGAGTTCCGGCATAGAAATTCATTCTCCAAAATCATAAATACAACATTTTCATTGCAGTCCAGATAAACCATAATATCCAGTATCAATGACACATTTGAAACTCAAGTACAAATTCAATTTCACCATATCCATGAAATAGTGAGGTATCATTTATAACACAAATCATATGAAACAATATGAAAGATGATACAATTATAAGATTCAATAAAGTGTAACATAATACCACATTTTCATCATAAATTCAGGAGGGACTTTTTAGAGGTCTGTTTTGCATGTCCTATAGCTTTTAAGAATATAAATCAATATAGACATGAAATTCAATTTATGCTATTCATAATTAAAACTTTGTTTTAAATGCATGGACATGAGAGAGATTTAAAAATGCGTTATAGCAAATTATATTCACTCACAGTGTAAGGGCTCCAGATTGGACAGCCCCAAAATCTACGTTTTCCATCTGAATTTGATCAATTAGATATTAAAAATGAGTCCGGAAGGTCCAAAAACCTAAAAAAATGACCCCGGGACGCTGGAACTGTTCACGGCCGGAAACACTGTTCACGCGCGGCTGAAAGCACTATTCACGCGCAGATACTGTTCACAAGCACAGTTTGCAAAATTAAACCACCAAATCAAATTTTCTGACCGTAAATTTTATCCTACAACTAATATTCTACATTCTTAACAAAATCCCTAAGTTGAAATCTTGAAAAACCATCAAAAATTTAGTATTTTAAAAAATTTAACTTGAAGTTACTGTTCACAAAATTCTGGCGACATTCCGGCGAAAATGATTGGTGGGTTTTGAAGCTCTCGCCGCCATGAGTCCAACGGTACCTCTGGTATCTCAATTGGACGTCTAGAATCGGAGAAATCTTAGAGAGAAGTTTTAAAAAAAAATTAGAGAGAGAGAGATTTTGTTGTTGTTTTTCTTCGCGTGCGTGCACCCATTCCTTCCTCAGCCCCCTCTTTGTTTTTTTTAATAGTATTATTATTATTATTTAATAATTAAATAATATTATTTAATTCATATAAATTCATATAAATTCATATAAATTCAATTTTTCATCCTAAAATATCTCACAAATTTCTAAAAATTTACATTCTAGTTAAACTCTTAAATTATAATTTTTCTTGATAAAAATCATAATAAACAAATCTCAAAATAAATATCTTTTTACATATTAAAAGAAAGAATATTTCAAAAAATACAACAAAAATTTATTAAAAGCCAATATAATTATTTTGAGCAAAACAATAACTATTTTAAATAAAAATATACTTCCTTTTAGCAAAACATAATCATTTACAATAAATATATATATATATATATATATATATATATATATATATATATATATTTTTAATAAAACATTATTATTTAAAAATAAAAATTTTGGGATATTACATTCTTCCCCCCTTAAAAAAATTCGGTCCCCGAATTTCAGCTTATCCTACCACATGTAGGGAATAAAGTCAAGATATAATTTAAAGTTACCAACCTTATTACTCAAATAATTAGGGATATCTTTCATCCATAAGTTCTTAACTTGTCGATCAACAGTAAACATTGATTGTACCCATAGTTAAGCTAAATTTTTTGTCCAATTAAATGTCTTGGAATTAGGTAATATAAGAAGAATCTAATAAGTAGTTCCTTAGCATTGATGGAAGAAAGTCTATATCCACATTACTCAATCCTGATGGCAAGGCTAGGCAATGTATTACTTTGCCTACTTCGTTTCAGTTTTAAAAAAAAATATACGTGGTCACCAACTAATAATTTCTAGTGCTCAACATTCATGGTCCTTATAAACTTTTGGCCTGTACTGAGTTGCTTATATTCTTTATTTTTTCTAATCAATTTTATCTCCATAATTGAAAATAAATACTAACCTTATCACTCAAAAATATGTATCTGACGCGCATATTATTCTCTCTTTCATAAGTAGCCTCCTCTGAAAAGTGATTGTGCTACATGGCTTTTACCGTGGTATTTCTTTAGAACATTTTTTTTTATCTACTATAGTCACTGATTTTTGTTTTCCTCATATGACAAATCTTTGTCTAAATGAATTTCTCGACATTGAATAACATGTGTTGGGATTGGTAGATACTTTCGTAACATAGACACGTGAAAGATGGGATGATTATTACTCAATTCAAATAGCAAAGCCCAACGGTAAGCTACTGAGCCGATCCTATATACTGTGGACCTAACTTTACTCAACTTACTAACTTATTAAGAGATCTATACTATTATATATATATATAACCTCAAATGGTGCCATTAGTATATTGGCTTGATAACCACGGATATGAGCAAATTCAATCAAGGACAAATAATTTCTCCTTTCTCAACAGTTATTCACACATAAATTTTCAATCTCAACATAATTCAAATCTTAGATACTAAACTCATCTTCGCATGGTATAATCCCTTAATTCAAGTACTTGATCCTTTCATTACTTTCAGACGTAGTTATCAAAATATTCTCCATATTTTCAAATTAAGAGTCCAAAGATTAATTTAAATCATACTTCTCATATTTTATTCCTCAAGAACTTCAACACCACTAATTCTCTTGATTACATTCGTCAAAACACTATAAGGTCATTATCTATCTATTTCTTTCAAACTTTTCATTACTTTACCTACTAACCACTTGAACACCATAATAATCGAGTTTCAAAGAAAAGAAATTATCTTTTATTGCAATGAGGGAAAATAATCTTGCATTTAATGCCAACCGTTAATGAGGGAGAATGCAGCAAAACAGACGAAAAGCATAATAGAGAATGGTGCCAAAATAGAAAGTCAAAAATTTGGACAAAGCATTGAAAATCTTTAAAATCGGTGGCCGTAATTCTTGAAAATCTGTACACAAAATCTATCTACGATTTCGGTAAAAATCGGTGGCCGCAAATTTTGAATATATGTGTCAGAATCTACTTTAAAGCTGTTGATATTCGGTGAAAAAGAAACATTTCCGAACTTATAAAAGTCTGTGAAAAACAAAGAGTACGTAGCTAACTGGTAGGATGCAGTTGATTGCTTCAGAATAGATGTAATCAATCAACTGTAAATTAACCAGTTTAAATTAAAATTTCTCAAAATAGCTAGTCGACTTAATAATACCGATAGTCGACTGGGAAAAACATTGAGAAAACAAAATAAACCATTTGATTGTTCCTCTTCAACAATTAATTGGTTTGAATTTTCACTTTTTTTTTTACAATAACGGCTATCACCTACAACTTTTCTACAAAAATCAAGACATCATCAAGGACAACAAGAAAAGGACAGATTTCTGGTGATATCTTATCTTATGCTCTTGTTGTGCCTAATATGGGTCACAGTCATAATTACTGTACATATACATGCTTGCCGTCATTTTAAAAAAAAAAATTTCTTTAATTTAGCTGATAACCACCAATCACTCACATAGTTGTTCTAATAATACCTGGCCTATTCGCATAGCTATTATAAATATGCCCCTTCTCTGAGTTCAATAAATGCTTACATTAGTATCTTTATCTTTACTGAAAGTTAAGGTGATAGAAATTATGGAGGGAACCGCATTCCGTCAGTTTCGAAATATTTGTGTCTTTTGTGGTTCCAGTCCTGGAAAAGATGGGGAGTATGTTAAAGCAGCACAAAATCTGGGTATGGTACTAGCTAGGAGAAGAATTCATTTAGTGTATGGTGGAGGTAACTGTGGGTTAATGGGGTGTGTGGCTACAGCTGCACATGTAGGGGGATGCCAAGTTTTAGGTATTATTCCTACAGCTCTAGCTGCATCTAGCAACATAGGGAAGACAATTGGGGAAGAATATAGAGTAGCTTCCATGCATGAACGCATGGCTAGAATGATGAGCAATGCTGACGCCTTCATTGCCCTACCAGGTGGTTTTGGTACTTTAGAGGATATTTTCCAAATAGTCTCTTGGGCACAACTGAATATGCATCACAAACCGATAGGTTTGTTAAATGTTAATCACTTCTTTGATGGTTTGTTGTCTTTTCTAGATCAAGCCGTGGAACAGAAGTTTATCCCACACTCAGCACGACGATTTCTCATCTCGGCTTCAAATGCTGAGGAGTTGATTGATGCCTTACAAGCATATGTTCATGTACCTGATCCAACTATTGCTCAAATAGAATGGACGGCAGACAACCGCAGGAAGCGCAAATTGGATTTGGATCTTCATCTGTAACTGTAGTAGAACGTAGCCATTGCTGTTCCACTTTTATTTTCTTAAGGTCTATTTGGATACCATCCTTGCTAAACATACTCCTTTAGAGTTTGTAAAACTATCTTTAAATGTTGCTTATGATCCTTTGAACTCTTGTAATATTTTAGTGTATCGTCAATAATTATAATAAAAAATTAATCCAGGAATGGCTTAAGTACTCTATTTATTAAGTTTATGAATAAAGCTTGGACATTTGTCAAACTAAATGACATAACCAAAAATTTATAATGTCCATAATAAGTCCTAAAAGAAATTTTTTGAATATTCTCTTCCCTTATCCTAAATTCATGATACTCATATCCCAAATCAAGTTTTTTTTGTTTTGTAAAAATACTGAGCACCTTATAACTGGTTAAACAGATACAAGGTAATGGATTTTTTTTTATTCCACACTGTCACCTTATTCAACTGTCTATAATTTTTGCATAGTCATAGTGATCCATCCTTCATTTCCACAAATAGGTCTAGAGCACCTCAAGGAAAGTACTAGAGAGTATAAATCCTTTGTCTAACAAGTCTTGTAACTTTTTATTTTAAGTTTAGTCAATATCATTCTATAAGGGGGTATAGACAGACACGGGTTATGTTTCAGGAAGTAAATCAATACCAAATTTTATTTTACGTTTTGAGGTAATCTTGGCAATTCCTCAAAAATTACATCAGAAAATTCTTTGACCACTAGAACTTGATTTACACTGGCATACGTTATATCAATATCTCTCACCACTGCCAAATATCCTTGGCACCTTTTTGTAATCACTTATTGGCTGCTAAAGTAGAGATTAGATTATTGGATATCTCACTATGGTCTCTCTGTATTAAGAAAGAAAATTCTCCAAGAATATTGAATTTAATCACCTAAAGTGACATTCCGAAATGGCATGGCTTGGTACCAACCAATTCATTCTTAGTATCACATCAAAGTCTACCTTAACTAGACAACGGGGTAAAACGAATATTATATTCAGAAACGATCATAATTGGCATTTGTCTCAATTATTTAAATTATCAAGGATGCCCATCCCTTTCACTTTCAGGCAATAATTGACCCATTGATATTTTTTTTTTTAAAAATGTCACAATATTTAATAAACCTTATACTAGGAATTTTAGCAATCTTGGAATAGAAAGGAAAGCAAAATCCTATAGAATCCTTCAACAGCACCAGAAGTATAAATATGTCCGGCTCATACCTATACTAAAGGTCCTACTAAAAAATCCTTTGCTCCAATAGTCACAGGGAAACCTAATGCTCTGATACCAACTTTGTCACGACCCAAAAATAGAAGTACGTAACCGGCACGGGTTTTGAAAATAATCTCATCCCGTAAGCCTCTAGTATGATACATATAAATGATTTTATCATAAATTGTATAGATTGTAACCAAACACATAATCACATTCATTTGAGAGCTTACTGTATAATTTCAATAATCTCAAATATACATAAATACTCTGCAAATGGAAGCTGAGATCCTGCCTGTGATATATGGAGCAACTCTAGAGTACAAGTACAATGTAAATTAAAATCTACGAGCCTTGAAAACAAAGTAGGCTCACCTAGAGATCATGTCATCTAGCTGGTCAACGATCTAAAAAAAAAATTTAGAAATATCGTGTAGTGAGTTTGACAACTCAGTGAGCAAATATAGTTTACTATAACTGAAACAGAACAGACCATTCGCACGAGTTTTCATATATAGAAATTATGGTAGAATATAACATTATTTAAACCAATGTATATAACAGCAAACTAAAGCTTTAAAGAATGTAAATTTTGTTAAAAGAAAATCTAAAATCTTAAGATTTAGTATAATAAACAATAATTTCAAAATCAGATAAGAAAATAGAAAGATAACTCTTTATATAAAAAAATGTTTAGAGGAGGACTCAAAGTAGATCCATAATTATAATTTTTATACCCAAGCACAAAGTCTGGTAAGGGCAATCACTATATACATTGTTTTATCCCAAGCACATAGCAATGGGACGGGTAAATCACCATATTCTCATAATTCATATCATAAGGTTGGGAGGAGCTCTCCTAAACTCCCTCACCTTTCCATATGTTGACTGTCCTAAGCACACAGCAATAGGACAGGTAAATCACCTCATTCTCATCATAAGTAACCAGGCCAATTGCCACTGGTTATTGGAGGAGACATACTCAACTCCATACTTATTCATAATTCAATCCTCATGTGCTCGTTCGCACAACGGGCTAGCAACTTTCTTGCTAGCTAAAGTTTCATGGTGCACCAAGGCTAGCTATCTCTGTCGCTAGCTAACAGTGTTGCTATCAATGATTCCTCCAAAATAAACTAGTTTAATAAATCAAAAATATAAAATAAAAGGAAAATTGAAAATTATGAGGTTAAAATTCTTTTTAAGACAAAATATATTCCTCCCTTCCAAGATATTCCTCGGACAGAGTTCCGGCATAGAAATTCATTCTCCAAAATCATAAATACAACATTTTCATTGCAGTCCAGATAAACCATAATATCCAGTATCAATGACACATTTGAAACTCAAGTACAAATTCAATTTCACCATATCCATGAAATAGTGAGGTATCATTTATAACACAAATCATATGAAACAATATGAAAGATGATACAATTATAAGATTCAATAAAGTGTAACATAATACCACATTTTCATCATAAATTCAGGAGGGACTTTTTAGAGGTCTGTTTTGCATGTCCTATAGCTTTTAAGAATATAAATCAATATAGACATGAAATTCAATTTATGCTATTCATAATTAAAACTTTGTTTTAAATGCATGGACATGAGAGAGATTTAAAAATGCGTTATAGCAAATTATATTCACTCACAGTGTAAGGGCTCCAGATTGGACAGCCCCAAAATCTACGTTTTCCATCTGAATTTGATCAATTAGATATTAAAAATGAGTCCGGAAGGTCCAAAAACCTAAAAAAATGACCCCGGGACGCTGGAACTGTTCACGGCCGGAAACACTGTTCACGCGCGGCTGAAAGCACTATTCACGCGCAGATACTGTTCACAAGCACAGTTTGCAAAATTAAACCACCAAATCAAATTTTCTGACCGTAAATTTTATCCTACAACTAATATTCTACATTCTTAACAAAATCCCTAAGTTGAAATCTTGAAAAACCATCAAAAATTTAGTATTTTAAAAAATTTAACTTGAAGTTACTGTTCACAAAATTCTGGCGACATTCCGGCGAAAATGATTGGTGGGTTTTGAAGCTCTCGCCGCCATGAGTCCAACGGTACCTCTGGTATCTCAATTGGACGTCTAGAATCGGAGAAATCTTAGAGAGAAGTTTTAAAAAAAAATTAGAGAGAGAGAGATTTTGTTGTTGTTTTTCTTCGCGTGCGTGCACCCATTCCTTCCTCAGCCCCCTCTTTGTTTTTTTTAATAGTATTATTATTATTATTTAATAATTAAATAATATTATTTAATTCATATAAATTCATATAAATTCATATAAATTCAATTTTTCATCCTAAAATATCTCACAAATTTCTAAAAATTTACATTCTAGTTAAACTCTTAAATTATAATTTTTCTTGATAAAAATCATAATAAACAAATCTCAAAATAAATATCTTTTTACATATTAAAAGAAAGAATATTTCAAAAAATACAACAAAAATTTATTAAAAGCCAATATAATTATTTTGAGCAAAACAATAACTATTTTAAATAAAAATATACTTCCTTTTAGCAAAACATAATCATTTACAATAAATATATATATATATATATATATATATATATATATATTTAATAAAAAATTATTATTTAAAAATAAAAATTTTGGGATATTACAAAGACCATCTGGGATTGTTTCAAAGCAGAAGCCTGGGATGCCATCAATGGCATTGGGATCCCTTGATTGAGCAAGCGTTTGTTGCTGAACTCTGGTAGCGTAGGTTATGTGAAAGCCTTGGAATGAAGCAGCTTTGCCAGTTTCAGAAAGGAGTTTAGACAGCCTTGGCTTGGAAATGGGGTAAAAAAACGTGAGGTTTCACTCCAGCAACAGAGTCCATTTCTAATATTTCTCTCGTACGTCCTCCCTGTCAGGTGGAATACAAAGCTTCGGTAGAATCAGAAACATGGAAATAGGGGAAAAATCTCAAGCTTTATACACAGGGGGGGGGGGGGGGAGTTAGTTCAATTGGGTAACGGAAGACGAACTTTTTGTTCTTAAACTCTAATCACGCGAAAGTTGTCAAAAAGATTTTGTAAATTAAATTTTGAAGAGGAAAAGACAATTTGATAAAAATTAATATTTAATGTGATAGAAAAAAAGAGTCTATGATAAATAAAATTTTTCTTACACGTAATTATTGCATGTCGGAATGGGAAAAGTAGAATTTATTGATATGAGTGAGCATCATCAAGTTAAATTATAAAATCAATTTATCTTGATGAAATAATATTTAAAATAAAAAATTAATATTTATTATATATCAAAATTTTATATTATACAAAAAATGAGTTATGTTAAATTCATTTGAATTAATCGAGTTAAAAAATATTATGATACTATATTAAAAAAAATACATTAGAGTTAACAAAAAATTCTTGATTGAGTTAAACTGAATTGAATCATAAAAATTACACATAATTTTTCTATATAAATTTGATATTTTTAATAAAATATAACGCTATCAATTGAAATCATAAAAGAGTTCTATGTGGACAAAATGACAAGCTTGAAAATTCAGAAAAATTGCTGTCATGTGCGCATCACAGTCCATTGTTACGAGAACCGTCGAATGATTGGAATATTCCAATGTCCAAGTAAAAACAAAAGGTGCAAATACGTCACTATACCAGAAGGGAGATTATTGCACATCGGAGTGAGAAAATGTGGAATTTAATGCAAAGGTTCTTGTCATTTTAATCATTCATAATGTTGAGTGTTTTTATTATTATATTTATATTTAAAAAATAAAAGTAATTTTATATTAAAAAAATTTAATGATAAAAATATCCATTCTGTAAAAAAAATTGAGTTTTCCGTAACATCACTCTAATGTAAAGTTGAAGTAGGAAAATATAGTAAGGCTAAATTAGGCTTAACACTATTTGATGGGAACCATCAGAGTTGGTTTGCACATTATAGCAAAGCAGTTGCGTGAGCATTCAATTCCTTCGCCAACCCTCTTTAATAAGATAATTAATATGTTTTGCGAAGTTTTTGAGATGCTCACACCTCCTCATTCAAATTAATAAATTCTTGGCCAGAGATTAGATAAATAATTTGTTTAATATATATTAATAAAGTTAACGTAAGAATATTTTTTAAAGAATTAAATTAAAAACTAAAATTTAGATTGTCGTTATATATATATATATATATATATATATATATATATATATAATTCATTTATTTATTGAGTCAATTACATTTTAAATTTTTTAAATTACACTTAGACAAATGTGTGCTTGGTTTTTGAAAATATTTTCAATTTACATTTTAAATTTTTTATAATTTATTTTGTCACAATATGAATATACTATATATTCTATTATGTCACCATAACAGTATCATGTGGCGTCCAATGCATTTTAAGGAACCGGTTTGCTTATATATATATATATAGATGCAGAGGCTGAGAGGCATATCTTAGGGAAGGAAAGTTAGAGATGAGTTCCATTCAAGAGAGGAAGCCTCATGCTGTGCTAACCCCATTTCCACTTCAAGGCCACATCAACGCAATGTTCAAACTAGCAAAGCTGCTTCACCTAAGAGGCTTTCACATAACCTTTGTAAACTCTGAGTTCAACCACAGACGCTTGCTCAAATCAAGGGGTCTCAAGGCCCTTCATGGCTTCCCAGATTTCTACTTTGAGACCATCCCTGATGGTCTTCCTCCTTCTGATTTTGATGGCTCCCAAGACATCCCCTCTCTCTGTGACTCTACCTCAAAGAACTGCCTCCTCCCCTTTAGGAACCTTCTTGTTAGACTCAATGACTCTGCCTCTAGCTGCCTTATCCCCCCAGTTTCTTGCTTAGTCTCTGATGGTCTCATGAGCTTCACCGTGGATGCTGCTGAAGAATTTGGAGTCCCCATCGTTCTCCTTTGGCCTGTCAGTGCTCATGCCATCTTGGGTGTTGTCCACTTTCGCAGTCTACTTGACAGAGGTCTTTTACCACTCAAAGGTACTTTTCTCTATGATCATAAGGATTATGGTTTTGGAGCTTGAAGCTATGAACTTCTGCTATGCAAGAAAATGCTGTGCTAGTATAGTACCACGTTCTTGTCTATGTTAGTATAAGTGTTTCTTGACTATTTTTTCATGGAACACTATGTTTTTATGATCATATGGATTATGGAGGTTGAAGGTATGAATTTTTGTGATTCTTTTATGCAGATGAGAGTTGTTTGACAAATGGGTACTTGGAAACAGAACTAGATTGGATTCCAGGTATGAAAAATATCAGACTGAAGGATCTTCCAACCTTTATAAGGACAACAGATCCAAATGATTTGATGCTAAACTTTCTCATAACTGAGGTAGAAAGATCTCAAAGAGCTAGTGCCATTCTTTTCAATACATTTAAAGAATTTGAGGGTGAGGCAGTGAAGGCTCTCTCCTCTATCTTCCCTTCTATTTACACCATAGGCCCTTTCCCTTCATTCCTTAATCAAATTCCACATACCCATGTAGCATCATTCTCATCTTTAGGCACCAATCTTTGGAAAGAAGACGATGAGTGCCCCCAATGGCTTCGAACCCAGAAACCCAGATCTGTAGTTTATGTGAATTTTGGCAGCATCACAGTTATGACCTCAGAGCAACTCCTAGAATTTGCTTGGGGATTGGCCAATAGCAAGCAGCCCTTTTTGTGGATCATTAGGCCTGACCTTGTAAATGGAGGCTCAGTGATTTTATCAGCAGAGTTTCTAAGTGAAACCAAAGAAAGAAGCCTCATAGCAAGCTGGTGTGACCAAGAGAAAGTGCTGAACCACCCCTCAGTTGGAGGTTTCTTGACCCATTGTGGGTGGAACTCCATGACAGAGAGTATTTGTGCAGGAGTTCCAATGGCATGTTGGCCTTTTTTTGCAGATCAGCAAACTAACTGCAGATATGCTTGCAGAGAGTGGGGAATTGGGGTAGAGATTGATGCTGATGTGAAGAGAGAGGAGGTGGAGAAGCTTGTGAAGGAGTTGATGGAAGGGGAGACAGGGAAGAAGATGAAGCACAAGGTTGAAGAATGGAAGAAAATAGCAGAGGAAGACACTAGACCTGGCGGTTCTTCATACATGAACTTGGACAAAGTGATTAAGGATATTTTACTGAAATGAAGCTTTTTATTTTTTCTTTTTCTTTTTTAATTTGGAAGCGAAAATTATATTTTGAAGGAAGATATTTGAAAGGCAACTCTCAATCTCCTCAAGATTTCAAATGCAGCTTTAGTTATAAAATCTACAGTCTGATTTGGGGGCAGCATTGGATTCTTTTATGCACTGTCTGATTCCGACAATATCAAATGTTGAATAAAAACAAAGCAATAGCTAATGTCTGGCCCATTGCTTTTTTATATCCAACCAGTATTTAATGAATGATGGAGAAATGCGCTAAATCCGAATAGTAAAGTTCCCGTCCAAACCAAATTGGAATAGCAAATGAACGTCCTAGAAAAAGAAATTCTTTTGTTTCTCCTACTTAATTGAAGTTTGATTAAAATCTCAAATCCATTTGATTTTTTTATTCATATTTTTCTCTAATGCATTTTTATTGTTCATTGATCTGTTATTTGCGATTCTATTTAACTAAGGAGCTACTTATAAACTGAAATTCGATTATTCTCATCAGTCCAACTTCAAAAAGGTTCGGTTTTTTTTTTTAAAAAATAACAAACCTTGAATAAAACTGAAAATAAAAAAATTTAAACTGACAATTTAATCTTCCATAAACTAAATTAATTTATTGTATATATATTAATACTTCAATATTTGATAAATTTGATATTTGTAAAAATTAATGTGTATTCGAGAGAATTTAAAAGTTAAATATAAATAGATATGTAAATTTAAAATTAAATAGTTTGTTTACTAAAATATGAAATAATTAAGTATTAGCATTGCAATTTTAAGAATTTCATTGTAAATTATAATGGAAGTCCAAAACAAATGTCAATTACACTTATTTTCTCTTAGAAACAGTAATCTTGCAGTCTCATTTAAATATGCAGATTATAATTGTGTCAATATGGGCGAGTTGATTGAACAAGGCACTTATAAAGCTAGCTAATTTTTTTTAATAAATAGTTGTTTTGTTACATTTTTTTATTTTATCTTTTAAGATTTCATTTGTTTAATTTAGTTTCTCAAAGGTTATGTCATCTTTAAAAATATTCTGCATTAATTTTATTGAAAAATATTTAAAAATTATATTTATATGACCTAACAAAAAATTTACAAAATTTAGATAAGTTTTTTATTTGACTAAAAAATATAAATTTGTCAAATGTTTATTAACAGAGTTAATTTAAAAACTTTTTTGAAGATGTGATAATGTTTACATAATTAAATTATATATATATATATATATATATATATATATATATATAATACTAAAATATTAATTATTTCTTCTTCTTTTTAATATTAAAGTGAGGTGAATATTGGATTAATTTGGTCACAATTCAGAAATATGTACTAAAGAACCACGATTGATTGTTTCGTTTAAATATTCACGTCTCAATCATGCATCTCATTTACAAATACTTCTTTTACTTTGGAAAATAAAAAATTACTTAATACAACTTTCACTAATTAATAGTTAGCATTTAATGCAATTTGTTTATTTTTTAGTAACAAAATTGTTAAAAATGTTATAACACTTATCTCAAAATATATAAATTTCTAATTCCACAATTATATATAATCTTGGTGAAATTTCATACAAAAAACATCTCTATTAATTTTATTAATTTTAAAAAAAAATTATTAAATATTAACCTGTAAAAATTAAGAGAGATAGGATATTTATATATATATATATATATATATATATATATATATATATATATATATATATATATATTTTAATTTCTTGTAATTACGATTAAGGTATTTTCAAACTTTGCGTGTTTAATTTTTTTTTCCGAGTCATCTTAATACAATTGAGTGCTTTAATCTACTTCTAATGATCAAATATACAAAAAAAAATTCAATATACAAACTTTAATTGTACAAGGAGATTAAAATACTAATTATCACTACAAGAAAATCAACTTTTAGTGGCGACTAAAGTCGCCACTAAAAGTCTTAAAGTCGCCACTAAAGACTTTCAGTAGCGACTTTTAGTCGCCACCAAGTCGTCACTGATAACTCCGTTGCTAAAAGTTTTTTGTGACGACTAAAATCGCCACTAAAAATAATAAAAATCGCCACTGAAAAAATAAAAGTCGCTGCGGAAAGTCTATTTTCAGTGGCAACTTGAAAAATTCGCCACTAAAAGTAAATTTTTAGCGACGACTTTAGTTGCCACCAAAACACAAATATGCGTATTTAATCACTTTTAATGGCGAATTTAGTCGTCACTAAAAGTATAATGTATTTTTTTATATTTATTTATTTATTATTAATTATTGTATATTTAAGTACAAATATAATAATTAAAAATATAATTAAAAAATTAGTTATCTGACCCAAATCATAATAAAAAGTATCATTATTTAAATTTATATTTAAACTCAATTAATTGAAATACAAATGTTTAATATAATGTAACTTGTTACATTTCAAAAAAAAAGAATAACTAATTATAAATCAAACTAACATCCTAAAAAATCCACCATAAGTGCTTCTTGTGCGTCCATATATATAATCTCCACGCTAGATTCACCATAATCCAACAATAGTATCTCCTCGTAATATCCTGTTTAATAAGAATAAAAAAGAAATATATTAAAAGAGATAAACTTTTTAAACTCAATATTTCTTAGGTTAAAACTCCACTTATATTACATATTAATGAATTTAAACTAGCATGTATATGCCCATATCTCAAAAAATTAAATTCAGAGGAGGTATTCTGCAGAAAAGAACCATAATAAACACAAAGATCTCTATGAAATATTTGAGTTTCAATTCAAATACAACAATTTTTTGAAGTAAAGTTGACTTTAGAGGAGGTCATACTAAGACAATCATTTTATTCAGCAGTTTTTCTAATTATAGATAGAAAAGAGGATAAGCTTGTTTCAGAATATTAACCACATTCTTCCTTGCGTTAAATTAGGAAATAACTACAGTATAAACAGGCACTAACTAACCATAGGTGAATGACGGTTGGGATAAGTTTCAGGGCGATAAATATCTAATTATGGATAGAAAAGAGGATAAGCTTGTTTCAGAATATTGAATTTCCATATTTAAAAAGAGGAAACCATTTCCAGCTTTTTAACATTTATTTTGGGTTAATCACACTATTATTTTTGCTAACCCAAACAAAGAAAATAACAACTCCCAAAAGTTATTCCACATTTTAAAAAAAAAACGCCAAGGAACCAAACAAGTTACCTCATGATATTTAAAAATAACAACTAAAAAGTAAGGGAGATATTGATGAATGAATAACTGCCTACTACAAGCCTACAACAAATAAACAAATGGAGAATGGATTTGAAAGAAATATAGATTTAAATGTGTAATAACCCTCAACTAATAAAATCTTTGAAGGTTAAGTATAAATCATTTGAAACAAAGAAAGTTGAGAACAATGTAAAATTTTAGAGTGTTTTCGACCTTTTTTTCTGACCTTTCATCACTCATATAAGCATAACTCTCTCATATGAAATCTAAATTAAGTGATTCTAATTTCTAATGAAAGATAAGACATATATATACAACTTTGATGTTGGGAACTTTTGCAAATTCCGTGAATATGATAGTGAGAGGAGGCAAAAACCGAAGCGTAGTGTGGTCTGGACCTTTGCTCACTATTTTATGCATAACTCCTTCATATGAACTCCAAATTAGGTGATTCAAGTAGCTACGGAAATCTAAGAAAAAGGGCTACAACTTTCATGTTGGACATTTTGTCAAATTCGGCGAAATCGAGTTCGCCGTGGCGAGAATAATTTCGTTGCGGCGAGAATGATGCGACATCTTTCCGAGAGCATGAGTTTTCTGGTTTCGAATCTGGCCGCGGCGAAAATCGCGGTTCGCCACGGCGAGAATGAGTTCGCCGGCGGCGAGATTCGTCAAATAGCTTTTTTTTGCGAACCCCCCCTTTCTTTCATTTCTCTTTCATCTGAACCCTAACTCTCTCTCTCTAAAATTTTTCTCAAACTTCTCTTTAAAATATCTCATCATCCGGACGTCCAATTTGAGCAAGTAAGGTACCGTTGGACTCGTGGGAAGAAGAGCTACAAATCCCACTAATCAATTTCGCCGGAAAGTCACCGTAAGGTCACAAGAAAATTGCGTGAATAGTACCTCCAAAGGTAAAACTCCGTTTAATCGCGTTTTAGGCTTTGTTTTACCGAACTTCTTTTCATAGATAGTCTTAGAATTAGTTTCTATACTAGAATATAGGGTTTTTAGGTTTCAGCGTGAATAGTGTTTCTGGCGAGTGAATAGTGTTTTTCGGTGTGAATAGTGACGTTTAGAGTTTTCTAATTTTCATGTTATCTCTATGTTTTTTAGGTTGTTGGACTCATAGTAAGGTGAGTGGGTTTTTCATACTATAGCGCATTTTTTTTATGAATTCAGTTTATAACTCTTTCATATGATTTTAACTAGTTGGAATGTATGTTAAATTGTTTTACCGCTTTGAAAACCAATATGTTCCAACCATATTAGAAATTGTAAATTTCAATCCTAGTTGAACTCTAGGTATGCAGGGCAAGCATCTAGACTATTAATTCTCCATTTGAGCTAGATTTATAAAAATGCGAACTTAGTCATAGAAATGAACTAAGTTAGCCATGAAGTGATTTGATGCATGATAAGTATCTATGTAATGTCTACGGACGATCTATGTTTAAAAAGGGAAAGTTTATGATTTTAAAGGTCTCCATGGGAATTCATGGATGAGATATATTTTAGAATAGAATTTTATGCATGAAAAGAGCTAGATGGAGAATTATAGCTTTATTGTAAAGTTATTGAAATGTTTTACTTTAAACTCTTTGAATAGCATATTTCAAATGTTTTCTATTGGAGGGACCCTTTTAGATCACTGTTAGCTAACCGCAGGTAGTGCTAGCCCTGGTGCACCATGATCATGTTAAAGCTTCGGCCTAGGATACTGTGACGGGCATATGACTGCCTAAGACACAGGGATTTAGGGTAGACTTATGTCTATGCCTACAGTGATTGATATACCCATTGCTATGTGCTTGAAAAATTTAGGGTAGACTTATGTCTATGCCTACAGTGATTGCCATACCCATTGCTATGTGCTTGGGGAAAATTTAAAATGGACTTCCTACTGTGATTACCCCTCCCTTGCTATGTGCTTAGGGAAAATAATGATCTGTCAGGAAAGAACTCCAATAAACTAGTGCATTTTTCTTAAAGATTAAATATTTCTAAAATACCTCATTCATCATTGTTATTGCATAAGTATCTTCATTTATTACTTACCATGCATAATTGATTTGCTTACAGTTATTGATTTAATCATGTTTTATCATTTGAACTGTTTAACATTCTTTCAATAAATTACGGTTAAATTTTTAATATTTTCTATACCTTGATTTCAGTTATTTAATTCATTGCGAAACATTTGTGCTTAGTTTGCCCTGTTTCTGTTATAGTATGATTTACCCATTCACTGAGATGTGGTAATATCACCCCTCTTCTGTTTTCTCCCCACAGATAGTCAAAGAAACATTGATCCAGCTACAGCTCCATAGGAGGCTAAATATATCATTGGTGAGCCCCAGTTTGGGCAAGGTTCCGTTGTACTGGTTGTATAGTTTAAGTTTATGTCTAGTGTATTTCCATGAATTTACAGGCAGGATCCTCGCTTCTTGTGTTGTTTGAAAAATGGTTTTAAGTTTTACAACAATGTTTGTACTATGAGGCCATGGGCCAAGTTGAATCAAGAATGTTGGATTCATGAGATATATATATATATATATATATATATATATATATATATATATATATATATATATAGTATTTTCTTATATTGGATGTGGCGTATGTGACCAGTTATATTTATTATGTACTCTGGATTGTGTGCTGGATGTTTGTGCATGCTATGTGTTAGGCTTACAGTTAGGGGGAAACCCTTATGCCGTGCCGGTCATGTGTTCCATCATTTGGGGCCGTGACAATATGGTATTAGAGGATTAGATTTCCCTGTGTTCATGGAGTAACAGACTTTTAGGTAAGACTTTGAGTATGGGTATGAATCCGGACATGCTTATACTCACGGTGCTACTAAAGGAGTTTGATAGGATGTTGTCTTTTTGTTTAAGTAAGTCAGTTTATAGTATACTATGTTGGTATGGTTAAGTGACGGTTGGGCTATTGCTGTTTTATAGCGAGATGCCACCAAGAACGAGATCAAAAGTTAGGCAACCTGCGGCTCAAGAGCAGATGGCTGAAGAGTCTGCTCAGTCCGCAGTACCTGTGCCTAGAGGCCGAGGTAGAGGTCATGGCAGAGGCCAACCTAGAGCCAGTGCAAGAGGCAGTGGCAGGGGTGTAAGAGCTACTGAAACAGCCGAACAAGCTGAGTTGAGCAGTGAGCAAGCTAAGACTCCCAGGACGGGAGAAATGTCTTCTCACCCCCGGGATGATGTGATAGCCCAGATGCTGGTAACCATGCAGGGTATGCAGCGGGCGATAGAAAATCTAGCCGAGAGAAGGGATGGGCAAGATAGAAGGGATCCACAACAGCCCGAAACTGCTACCTCCGTTCCAGAACCAGTTAGGTCCGTGGAGCGGCATGTGAGACCTACTGAGAAGGAAGTGGAACTATCTGAGTTCCTGAAGCTGAAACCGCCAACCTTCAAGGGGTTGTTGGCTAGTGAAGATCCCCAGGAGTTTATAGAGGATACTGAGAAGATCTGCGAGGTTCTTAAGTGTCCAGAGATCCGCTCAGTAGAGTTGGCATCCTTCCAGTTGTTGGCTAGTAAAGATCCCCAGGAGTTGGCATCCTTCAAGGGGTTGTTGGCTAGTGAAGATCCCCAGGAGTTTATAGAGGATACTGAGAAGATCTGCGAGGTTCTTAAGTGTCCAGAGATCCGCTCAGTAGAGTTGACATCCTTCTAGTTGTTTGGTGTAGCGCAGGTATGGTTCAAGACCATGATGCGCGGAAGGGGAGCTACAGCGCCACCTTTGAGATGGCCAGAGTTCAAGGAAGTCTTCATGGAGAGGTTTGTGTCTCAGAGTATCCGAGATGCCAAGTGTCAGGAATTTGTGGAGTTGAAGCAGACTCCCAGTATGACAGTCATAGAGTATGACTATCGCTTCACACAGCTGTTGCCGTATGCACCGCACATGGTCCATACTGAAAGGGACATGATCAAGAAATTTATCCAGGGGTTGATACCAGCATTGTTTAAATCAGTGGCACCCCAGATGAAGCAATTCTCCAACTATGCAGAGGCTGTGGACTGTGTAAGGATGATGGAGATTAGGCATTTGGCCGATGTCGAGAGTGCCAAGCTGAGAAAGAGGGATAGGGACGGAAGCTCCAAAGAAGGGCAAAGTTCTCATTCCCAAGGACCCCAATTCTAGGACCAGCAGCGCCCAGCACCACAGAATGTTGGGAACTCCAACCAGAGACCAGATGCGAGTGGTAGGCTAGGTCTTAGCCAGGGAAACACCAGGTATCCAGGACAACCAGGACCAAGAGCCATTCAGCAGAACAGGCCACAATGCCCTATTTATGGCAACCATCATTTTGGTCAGTGTCGCAGGGAGATGGTTGTTTGCTATCATTACAACCAACCTGGACACATGAAGAGGGAATGTCTTCAGTTGTATGACTCAAGCCAAGGGCCAACTCGACCGACTTTGCTACCAACCCCAGTGGCAGCTCAACCTATAAGGACTATACCGGGCCAAGCAAGTAGCAGAGGTACTGGTAGAGGGATGATGGGCCGAGGTCAAAGTCAAGCAGGCCGAGGTCAACCGAGGATTTTTACTCTTACCAGACAGGATGCACAAGCTTCAAATGCGGTCATGACAGGTACTCTTTCGGTTTGCCTACATGAAGCATATGTTTTGTTTGACCCCGGGTCTACATATTCCTATGTCTCTCCTAATTTTGCTAAGAGTTTGGGTAAAGATCCGATTAGGATGGATGCCCCTTTCTTTGTAACCACGCCGGTTGGTGATTATTTTCCAGTTGAGCATATATGCAAGTCATGTAAAGTGTCAATAGGTGATAGGGAGACATCTGTTGATTTGATCATCCTAGACATGGTCGACTTTGATGTAATCCTAGGAATGGATTGGTTGGCAGCATGCTATGCTACCTTGGATTGCTATGAGAAGGCAATCAAGTTCAACTTTCCAAGTGAAGTTCCTTTCCAGTTCCAGTGTGATCGAAGTAAAGCTCCAAGTAACCTGATTTCAGTCTTGGGTGCTCAGAAGATGTTGAAGAAGGGATGCTAGGGATACTTGGCATATGTTAGAGATGTGGATGGGAAGGTACCGGATGTAGACAAGATGGCAGTGGTAAGAGAATTCCTGGATGTCTTCCCAAAAGAGTTGCTAGGATTACCTCCTGAACGGGAGATAGAATTTGTTATCGACCTTATTCCAGAGGCTCGACCAATTTCTATACCGCCTTACAGGATGGCACCCACAGAGCTTAAGGAGCTAAAGAGTCAGTTGCAGGATTTGTTGGATAAGGGCTTCATCAGGCCGAGTACTTCTCCATGGGGTACTCCAGTCCTTTTTGTGAAGAAGAAAGACGGGTCTTTGCGACTTTGCATTGACTATCGGCAACCGAATAAGCTAACGGTGTGCAATAATTACCCTTTGCCCAGGATTGATGATATGTTCAATCAACTTCAAAGAGCGAAATGTTTCTCCAAGATTGATCTGAGGTCAGGGTATCATCAGTTGAAGATTAGGAAGGAGGATATTTCCAAGACAGCTTTTAGGACCCGTTATGGTCATTATGAGTTTTTGGTTATGTCTTTTGGACTAACTAATGCACCAACTGCTTTTATGGACTTGATGAACAGGGTGTTCAAGCCATTCTTAGATCAGTTTGTCATTGTTTTCATTGATGACATCTTAGTTTATTCTAAAGACCATGAGGAGCATGAACAGCACCTACGGGTCATTCTGCAGATTTTGAGGGATCAGCAGTTGTATGCCAAACTCTCTAAGTGTGAGTTCTGGTTGGACAGCATTATGTTTCTGGGGCATGTAGTCATGAAGGACGGCATTCAAGTAGACCTCGAGAAGGTAGAGGCAGTACAGCAGTGGCCTCGCCCAGTTACTGTGACGAAGATCCGAAGTTTCTTGGGTCTAGCAGGGTATTACCGGAGGTTCATCAAGGATTTATCCAGAATTGCTGTTCCTTTGACCAGATTAACCAGGAAGGGAGTTAAGTTTGAGTAGTCGGATGTATGCGAAGAAAGTTTCTAGACCTTGAAGAAGTGTCTAACCACAACCCCAGTTCTAACTATCCCAACGGGCACTGGAGGATACTCAGTATATTGTGACGCCTCAAGGGTGGGCTTGGGTTGTGTGTTAATGTAGAATGGGCATGTTGTAGCCTATGCATCTAGGCAGCTCAGGAAGCACGAACAGAACTATCCTACACATGATCTGGATATGGCGGCAGTGGTCTTTGCTTTGAAGATTTGGAGGTACTATCTCTATGGTGAACCCTGTGAGATTTACACGGACCACAAGAGCCTCAAGTACATCTTTCAATAAAGGGATCTTAACTTGAGACAGAGGAGGTGGATGGAGTTAGTGAAGGACTATAACTGCACTATCTTGTATCATCTACGCAAGGCCAATGTGGTAGCAGATGCTTTGAGCAGAAAGTCAATGGGGAGTCTAGCCTATATCACCCTACTCCGGAGGCCGTTGGTAAGGGATATTCATCGGCTAGAAGGTGAGGGGATGCACTTTGAAGTGAAGAAGTCAGGGGTGTTGTTAGCCCACATGCAACTACACTCTCCACTGGTTGAGCAGATTAAGGCAAATCAGGACAAGGATGCTAAGCTGTGCAAGCTCAAGGATGAAGTTAGGAATGATCAGACTTTTGAATTCAGCGTGGATGCTGAAGGAGTGTTAAGATGTGGGAAGCGCTTGTGTGTACCCGATGTGGATAGCTTGAGGAAGTAGATTTTGGAGGAGGTACATCAATCAGCTTATACTATCCACCCAGGAACAAATAAGATGTACAGTGACCTCAAGGACTTGTATTGGTGGAATGGGATGAAGAAGAATGTAGCAAACTTTGTGGCTCAGTGCTTGGTTTGTCAGCAGGTGAAAGCTGAACACCAGAAGCCTGCTGGTTTGCACCAACAGATTGAGATACCGGAGTGGAAGTGGGAAAGGATTACTATGGACTTCGTTATAGGGTTACCAAGGACCCCTAAGGGTTATGACTCAGTATGGGTGATAGTGGATCGAATGACCAAGTTATCCCACTTCTTACCAGTGAAGACTACCTTTAATGCGGCTCAGTATGCAAGCTTGTATCTGAGTGAAATTGTCAAATTGCATGGAGTCCCTGTATCCATCATATCTGATCGAGGTCCACAGTTTACGACAAGGTTTTGGAAAACTTTTCAAGAAGTTATGGGAACGAGGTTGGATCTAAACACCGCTTTTCATCCCCAAACAAATGGCCAGTCAGAACGCACGATTCAGATTCTGGAGGATATGCTTAGAGCATGTATATTGGATTTTGGTGGCAGTTGGGAAGGATACCTGCCATTAGCTGAGTTTGCATACAACAACAGTTATCAAGTTAGTATTCAGATGGCACCTTTTGAAGCTCTTTATGGGAGAAGATGCCGATCTCCCGTTGGATGATTTGAAGTTGGAGAAGTCAAGCTGCTAGGGCCAGACTTGGTGCAAGATGCCATGGAGAAGGTCAAGCTGATAAGGAAACGGCTTTTAACTGCACAAAGTCGTCAGAAGACTTATGTGGACCATAGGCGTCGGGAGTTGGAATTTTCTCTAGGCGATCAAGTGTTCCTCAGAGTTTCACCCATGAAGGGAATCATGTGGTTTGGTAAGAAAGGGAAATTAAGCCCGAGGTATATTGGACCCTTTGAAATTATGGATAGGGTAGGAGCAGTGACATACCGCCTAGCCCTACCACCTGGATTGAGTGAAGTGCATCCAGTCTTCCATGTCTCGATGTTGAGGAAGTATCTACCCGACCCATCTCATGTGATTCAACCACAGGAAATCCTTTTGGATGACAAGTTGGCCTACGAAGAGAAACCCGTGGCCATTGTTGATAGACAAGTGAAAAAGTTGAGATCTAAGAATATCCCTACAGTGAAGGTGATCTGGCAGAATCATTCCAAAGAGGAAGCTACGTGGGAAGTAGAGGACGTCATGAGAGAGAAGTATCCACAGCTGTTCCAAGAGTAGTTTTATGTTTTCATGTTGTTGGTTTTTGTAAAATTCGGGGACCGAATTTTTTATAAGGAGGAGAGAATGTAATAACCCTCAACTAATAAAACCTTTGAAGGTTAAGTATAAATCATTTGAAACAAAGAAAGTTGAGAACAATGTAAAATTTTAGAGGGTTTCCGACCTTTTCTTCTGACCTTTTGTCACTCATATAAGCATAACTCTCTCATATGAAATCTAAATTAAGTGATTCTAATTTCTAATGAAATATAAGACATATATCTACAATTTTGATGTTGGAAACTTTTGCAAATTCTGTGAATATGATAGTGAGAAGAGGCAAAACCCGAAGCGTAGTGTGGTATGTACCTTTGCTCAATATTTTATAAATAACTCCTTCATATGAACTCCAAATTAGGTGATTCAAGTGGCTATGGAAAGCTAAGAGAAAGGGCTACAACTTTCATGTTGGACATTTTGTCAAATTCGGCGAAATAGAGTTCGCCGCGGTGAGAATGATGCGGCATTTTCTCGAGAGCATGAGTTTTCTGGTTTCGAATTTGGCCGCGGCGAAAATATGTTCGCCGCGGCAAGAATGAGTTCGCCGGCGATGAGATTCGTCAGATAGCTTTTTTTTGCGGACCCCCCTTTTCCTTCATTTTTCTTTCATCTGAACCCTAACTCTCTCTCTCTAAAATTTTTCTCAAACTTCTCTCTAAGATATCTCATCATCCGGACGTCCGATTTGAGCAAGCAAGGTACCGTTGGACTCGTGGGAAGAAGAGCTACAAATCCCACTGATCAATTTCACCGAAAAGTCGCCGTAAGGTCGCCATAAAATCGCGTGAATAGTACCTCCAAAGGTAAAACTCCATTTAATCGCGTTTTAGGCTTTGTTTTACCGAACTTCTTTCCATAGATAGTCTTAGAATTAGTTTCTATACTAGAATATAGGGTTTTTAGGTTTTGGCATGAATAGTGTTTTCGGCGAGTGAATAGTGTTTTTCGGCGTGAATAGTGACGTTTAGAGTTTTCTAATTTTCATGTTATGTCTATGTTTTTTAGGTTGTTGGACTCATAGTAAGGTGAGTGGGTTTTTCATACTATAGTGCATTTTTTTTTATGAATTCAGTTTATAACTCTTTCATATGATTTTAACTAGTTGGAATGTATGTTAAATTGTTTTACCGCTTTGAAAAACAATATGTTCCAACCATATTAGAAATTGTAAATTTCAATCCTAGTTGAACTCTAGGTATGCAGGGCAAGCATCTAGACTATTAATTCTCCATTTGAGCTAGATTTATAAAAATGCGAACTTAGTCATAGAAATGAACTAAGTTAGCCATGAAGTGATTTGATGCATGATAAGTATCTATGTAACGTCTACGGACGATCTATGTTTAAAAAGGGAAAGTTTATGATTTTAAAGGTCTCCATGGGAATTCATGGATGAGATATATTTTAGAATAGAATTTTATGCATGAAAAGAGCTAGATGGAGAATTATAGCTTTATTGTAAAGTTATTGAAATGTTTTACTTTAAACTTTTTGAATAGCATATTTCAAATGTTTTCTATTGGAGGGACCCTTTTAGATCACTGTTAGCTAGCCGCAGGTAGTGCTAGCCCTGGTGCACCATGATCATATTAAAGCTTCGGCCTAGGATACTGTGACGGGCATATGACTGCCTAAGACACAGGAATTTAGGGTAGACTTATGTCTATGCCTACAGTGATTGCCATACCCATTGCTATGTGCTTGGGGACCCATTGCTATGTGCTTGAGAAATTTAGGGTAGACTTATGTCTATGCCTACAGTGATTGCCATACCCATTGTTATGTGCTTGGAGAAAATTTAAGGTGGACTTCCTACTGTGATTACCCCTCCCTTGCTATGTGCTTGGGGAAAATGATGATCTGTCAGGAAAGAACTCCAATAAACTAGTGCATTTTTCTTAAAGATTAAATATTTCTAAAATACCTCATTCATCATTGTTATTGCATAAGTATCTTCATTTATTACTTACCATGCATAATTGATTTGTTTACAGTTATTGATTTAATCATGTTTTATCATTTGAACTGTTTAGCATTCTTTCAATAAATTACGGTTAAATGTTTAATGTTTTCTATACCTTGATTTCAGTTATTTAATTCATTGCGAAACACTCGTGCTTAGTTTGTCCTGTTTCTGTTATAGTATGATTTACCCATTCACTGAGATGTGGTAATCTCACCCCTCTTCTGTTTTCTCCCCACAGATAGTCAAAGAAACATTGATCCAGCTACAGCTCCATAGGAGACTAAATATAGCATTGGTGAGCCCCAGTTTGGGCAAGGTTCCGTTGTACTGATTGTATAGTTTAAGTTTATGTCTAGTGTATCTCCATGAACTTATAGGCAGGATCCTCGCTTCTTGTGTTGTTTGAAAAATGGTTTTAAGTTTTACAAAAATGTTTGTACTATGAGGCCATGGGCCAAGTTGAATCAAGGATGTTGGATTCATGAGATATATATATATATATATATATATATATATATATATATAGTATTTTCTTATATTGGATGTGGCGTATGTGGCCAATTATATTTATTATATACTCTGGATTGTGTGCTGGATGTTTATGCATGCTATGTGTTAGGCTTACGGTTAGGGGGAAACCCTTATGCCGTGCCGGTCGTGTGTTCCATCATTTGGGGCCGTGACAAAATGTGTCACAAATGCTAACTCATCCTAATCAGAAAGAATTTATGTATTAATAATTCCAATTATCATCACTATTGAAGCAAACAACTACACACAAAAGAATATGGGTCTGAAGAAAAAGCTGGGAAAAAGGATTAAGGATCTGAATATGCATATAGAACTTAATCATTCTGGTTGAATCTAGAACAAAAGATCAAAATACAGATACTCAAAACTTATCCAAGAAACTTACAGGATTGTGCATCTCTTCGCTTAGCCTAAAACTCTGAAGAATTGAATTTATGAACACAGAAAAGTGGTGCAAAAAGAATGACCCAGCTCCGACCAAAAGAAGTACAAGAAATAACATCAAGTGTTTATTTTATATGAAACACGAAGAGCTACTTGTGACTAAAAAAGTCCAAGATTAAGGTAAACTCACCACTGAGCCATATATGGTAAGGTAAAAGATATTTTTTCTTCTAGTTGGCAACAGTTTCATGCCCTACATCATAATTAGAAACAATTAGTAAGCAAATATATATATAAGATGGAACCCAGCTGCTAATAATGGGAGCCAACAACAATAGTACAAATCCCATTGCAAGACAAACAAGGCGCCATTGCTGAAAATCTGCAAAAATATATGATTGTATGAGTATATAACTCTTAAAAAAATTTAATAATAAACAACAGGAAGGAATACAAAATAAAACACAAAATGTTTTTTTTTTTGTTTTTTTGTTTTTGGAGATAAAGGAACTAACCTTCTTCAAGAGCAACTGTAACAGAACCTGATATTTCACTAGTGAACCTCACATCAAGGAAGAAGAAAAATACAAAAGAGGAGGAAAGTACTCCTCCAATAGAAACCACAAACATGTAGAGTACAAAAAAAAATTAAAAATCACACAAAAAAGAAATGCAGCAAAGCAACCCAATCTCTGCAAATCCAAGAAAGGAACCTCCTTAACTAATCCATGTGCAGAAAACCAAAAGTAAGAACTGAAAACTATGCTTTCCCACAGCAACCCAAGAAACAAAATATGACCTTTAAAGATTTTTAATAGAAAAAGAAACTTTATTAAGGAAAAAGCACAGGAGAGAGGATGAGCTATGCTCTAAGAATAAATACAAGAGATGAAACAACTACAAAAATTGGAGGGGGGGAAGGGAAAACAATCATGCAACAAAGCTAGCATATCTAATAGTGACTCCTTGAAAAGCATATGAATGAACCTGCTCTGGTGGTGCTAATTTTGCAGCCAAATGCAATAAATTATTATTATCATCATCCACTTCGTTGAGTATTTTTGTCCAGAGAAGACTAACAAGTTAAAGGGCGTGATTCTCTCTAATCCTAAAAGCAGTCAATGACTCCTTGAAAAGCATATGCATGACCCTGTACAATGAATCATTAGCGATTAGTAGTAGATTTCGATGAAAGATACATTCGAGTTGGTTGAACCGGGACATTGTGCAAGATTCACATATTTCACTCATTCGCGTTACTGTTCATTCAAGCAAGTTTCTCAGATTTTACCATAAAAATCATATTGTATGACCATAAAATTCCTCCTTGATATGGTATTCAACCTCTTAGACAAGAAACTATGGTCAGAAGCTCCTAAAAACACCAAAAAGTGCGAAATATTTTTGGGATTATACCTGGTGAACAATGTTTCGGATTCCTGCTGCAGGGGCCTCTGTTGCTGCTGTTTTCTCCCAATTTCTACTGCCTCACCACCTCAATCTAGCTATTATACACTAAGGATACACGACCTATGCTTGTTGGGGCTGGGTTGTTGAAGAAACGGCGCACCATGGAAGAGACTCACTTGGGACGAAGGAGAAAGGATGCTGGAGCCCTAACATAAGGGCGCGGCTGCAAAAGAAAGAAAATGGAGGGAATTTTTTCATGGTCTGGTCTTTTTCTTTGGGTAATTAGAGAAAAATGGTATATTTATTTTTGAAAAGTATTTAATGGATAAAATATAAAAATTATGATTTAAACATACTTGTATTTCATCAATAATTTTATTTACCTCTTTGTGGCATTAAAATTTTTAATTTATATATATATATATATATATATATATATATATATATATATATATATATATATATATATATATATATATATATATATATATATATAAATACACACTTTACACTATATAATTATTGAGACTAAAATTATATTATATTTAAAATTAAGATACATCTATATTTTTTAGAAAGACATCTTTATTCATCATAATTTTTTTCTTACATTTTAAAACTATAAAACTATTATCCATAATATTAATAAAATGTATTTAATCACCAATTGTAAAAAGTGTTAAATTGAAAATAAATACAAAAAATTTAAAAATTGTATATTAACTTTGAAATATTACTAATTTAAAGTTTTAGTAATATAAGTTTTTACGTTTTAGTAATTATTATCAAGTTATTTTTGTAAATAAAACAAGCTCCAAATTATTTCTCTAATAGCGATTTAATTTACGTTTTAAAGAATATAGATAAAATTAGTTATGAAAAAAATTAGGGATGGAATTTTTTCCTCTATGATAATAATTTCATTATTATTTAAAAAAGTAGAGATATAATTAGAAATAGAAAATATTATTTTTGAAAATTAGAGACAGAAAATTTCCTCTCTAAATTTTCTATCTTTAATTGTAAAATACAACAGTTGATGAAAAAATACGTAAAAAAACTAAATACATCTAAAATAAATTTTAAGTGCAGCGATAATTAATATAGTAAAATAGGAGTGAGCCACCTTAGATTAGGTACTTGAAAGAAATACTTAAAAATAGAAATATAATAATAGTCACATGGAGACAGATAAAAACTTAAAAATAGATGTTTTGAAAGAATTGAGAAGATGAAAAATACATACAAAAGAAACATTATTGTTAAATACTATTAAAATTTTATACATTCAATTAAAACACTAATTCAAATTAATTTTAATATAATTTTATATATTTATATTATTAATATTATATTAAAATTTTAAAAAATATTATTTGAAATCAATTAAAGATTTTATTTTTGTGGTAATTTTTTATTACTATTTATTTATTTATTTAATTTTAAGAAAATCACGATATGAAATATCTTTATGAACTTATTATAAATTTAAACATAATTAGTTATATTTAAATAAGTAGAACAATTATTTTTCTAAATTTTCTTAATAGTTTATTTCTTTCAACTAAAATACTTCTTCGATTTTGTAAAATGCATGAACCTTGATTATAGAGTATTGTAAAGTCACTTCTTTATTATATATTTATTTATTAAAATTATCTAGTAAGTTCTAATATGCTCCTTTCATTCTCTTAGGGGCTTAACTTATTTGTTTAGTAAAAAAATGAATTTTCACTATTAATTTCTACCAACAGTTTAATTTCAATTGTCGAAAGAAGTATAATTATTTTATTTATTTTTCATATTACTATAGAGAAGTTTTTAATTGATTTCAACTTCCAATTTTGAAAAAAAATCATGTGATATTCTAACATGAAAAAAATTAATAAAAATTACACTTTATAACAATAAAATAATAAAATTAGACAAAATTCAATAAAGATAAAATGATCAAGTTATAAGAACAAAAAGGAGATTAAAAGATAACATTAATAAACTTAATAATTTTTTTACACATATTGTCGCCAACATCAATTCTGATATCCTTCGTTATATTTGATTATTTAAAATAATTAATTATATTATGGTTCAAAATATCAAATGTAAAGAAAATTATGAAGTCAATTATTAACAAAAACAAAAAAGGCACAACCACAAAGAATAATTTAAATTTGAAATCATTAAATTTAATTAATTATTTCATCATCCTTTCATTAATTGTATAATAACTTTGTAAATTGTGTAATTTAAACTCCAAAACTACTTCTCTTTTCAGTGATTTTATTTAGACATATAATTTTCATACTTGAAGAGATATATGCTCAGGGGTTTCAGGGAAATATATTTGGATGTTTTTAAAATTTGTCTTTAATTTATTTCAATACAATAATTTGTTTTCCTTTATCATTTTTTAATTAAATATTTATTTTTAATTTTTGAAGATATATGCATTATTAATTTGATTTTTAAAATTTTATCTTTTTTAATTTAGTATTTAATAAAAAATTAACTCAAGTTAAAAAAAATTTGAATTTATTTTATTAGTAAATATTTAACATATTTTTTTATCTTATAACTAAGATTTTATATATTTTAACTAAAAATTTAGTTTTGTTAAATGTAAAAAGATAAAAAAAAAATTAATTTTTCTACTTTCTGTGGCGACCTTAAGTCGCCACTGAAAGTTTAACTAGATAAATTTTCTACTTTTAGTGGCGACTTTTTTTAAGTCGCCACTGAAAATGTATTTTTAGTGGCGACTATGAAAAGTCGTCACTGAAAGTTTATCTTTTAGTGGTGAGTATAAAAAGTTGCCACTGAAAGTTCGCATTTCAGTGGCGATTATGAATAGTCGCCACTAAAAATACACTTTCAGTGACGACCCATGAAGGTCGTCACTAAAAATACTTTTCAGTGACGATTTTTTATAGTCGCCACTGAAATTTCAGTTTCTTGTAGTGTATGTTGAGAAACATTTCATCTTATAAGTTTGGTTCAGGAAAAATTTATTAATAATTTTTATATATTTATTTTATGGGATTGAGAACGAACAAAACTTAAATTTATATATTTTATATTAATACTATGCTAAAAATTATTTCATATATTTAATAATTAGCTCAGTTAATAAGAGATAATTTCTTATCAACTTGAGTACTTTAATTAAAACTTCAAATTCACTATACTAATATAAGAGAATAAATATATATACCCTAAAAATTGTTAGGAAAAAATTTTAATTTAAAAAAAAGTAATAACGACAACTTGATCTCAAAAAATTTAAACTATTAAACAAAGATAGATTATACAACACAGAAGACTTATTTTTCTTTTTGGAATGGACTCTCTCTCATCTAAAATATTATGAAACTATTAATCATTACTATTTTACTAATAAAAATATAATATACTTACCCATAATAATGAAATTGAAAAAAAAAATACCAACCCACTTATCTTTTTTTTTCTGTTGAAAAATTAGAGAAAATTAATTGTCAAAATTATAAGATTATAAAAGACTATTTGCTAAAATGATTTAAATTGAAGAAAATATTTTCATATTATATAGCCAACAAATTAAAAGAGGCACCCAACAACAAAAACTACGTGTACTTATACGTATACATATGGATAGACACAATTTGCATTAAATTGGCAATGTAGAAATGTCAAGAATACTATGCAGTACGCATGATTAATTAATATAGATATCGATCTCTGTCTCGTTCCTCAAAGGAATATGCAGAGCTGCTTCAAACAAGTAAGCCTAAAATGTAAATCTCGAATAGGAAAAAGAGTACCGGTAGATGTCGAATCTTTTTGACATTCCGTTACCTCAATTTTAAAGACCGAAGATGAGCCACTAAAGACGAGTTACGTGATAAATAGTCGGATTTATAATTTAACAGTCACAATCACTTGGTTTTTTTGTAGTGAATTATCTATAAGTTTTTTGTGTGTATTTACTGAATCTGGAGACTTATCCTGATTCAGAACGCTCTTTCTTAAATTTAATTTAATTTTATCAAAAAATAAAATACTGAAAATAAGAATGAAGAGTTTTGCAATGACAAAAATTTGCAATTACAAAAAAACACTTATAGAAAGAAATTACTTTAGTGTTTTAAATGAGATTAATCTTATACTTAAAGAGTATGTATGGCATGCTAAAAGTAAAAAATATGAGTTACCAACTCATTAATTTTTTTTAATTTACTATTACTTTTTTTGGGCAATATAAAATCGTATTTTAGTTTTTCAAAAATTAATTAACTCTCAAATTAGTGTTTAAGATATTTTTGTTTTTATTTTGGTCTCTCACTCTTAATAATCTATTCCATTGAGTTCCTCCATCAGTCAACTGCTAATTTTTTTAACAATTTACTCATATGGTTCTTTTTGACGTATAATTACTAAATTTATTAACATAATTAGCAGCTCATTAACGAAATAATAGGAAAGAATATGAATTTTTAACAGTAGAAATAAAATAATATATATATAATTTCATAATATTGTTTCGGCTCACTTTACTCTCTTTCAGACCCCAGAAATTCTTGGATTTCTTGCAATATGAGACTAAATGCCATAACTCTTATTGGTATTATACGTCTTATTGGTGCTGTTGGGAAATCTGCGTAATAGACAGACTTCATTTTTTTTCCTTTTTTTATAAGTTTATCAATTAGCATTTGTTGTATATGATTGACGAAGGTTGGTTTTCCTTTTCATTATGCATAGACTGACATGCAAATAGACTATGGAGCTGCAAGCTAATGGTGTTTCTATTTGCAATTTGCAGATGAAAGTTATCTAACAAATGGGTATTTGGAAACAAAAGTGGATTGGATCCCAGGAATAAAATTTTAAAAAATAATTTTTGATTTGTAAAGTTAAAGAGAGTATTTTTAAATGATTGAAAATTGAAGTACAGTGTTTTCATTTTTTTTCTCTTTCTCTTTTTTTATTATCTTAATTTTTTTTTTCAAATTTTACTTTTGCCTAGTTTTCTCTCTAACCAATTTTAATAGAGCCAAGTACATTTACAAGAGTTAAATATACAAACTTTGGCCAAGAAGATCATAAACAGTTGTGTGGAGAAACATGGCATCCTATAAATTTTGGTTTAGGAAAAAGTTCATGAATAATTTTCTTGATAATTTTGACAAATTCTTTTTAGGCGATTCAAACGATAACAAAACAAAAGTTCATACTTCTTATGCTGACGGCATATTGAAAATTTATCTTATCTACTTAAAGTAATCAATTAGCTCTGTTAGTATGAAGGAATAATATCTCTTTTTAGCAACTAAAGTAATTTATAATTATTTGACATATAAAATTCTTCCTTTTATTTGAACGTTTCAAATTAACAAGATAATAATTTAAAATTTTTATTAAAAAATATTATATTATATATATTTCTAAAAATTTACTTTTCCACTAAAACAATTAATTTTATTAATTCAAAATAAAAAAATAAATTACTGAGAACAATCATTATTTTTCTTCGCCCATTAAAATTTTTTTTGGGTTAATTAAAATTTTCCAAACTTATTAAATAAAAAAAATTAGGAAACTTGGTGTGTACGGTCCTTGGACTATTTTTTTTAAAAAAAAAAAAAGATAGAAGACATTAACGCCACATTCCCAAAGTTTCTAGCATCTGGTTCTTTCTGCTTAATTTAATCAAAGGGAATGCACTACAAAAAGCATATTTTACTTGAAAACGAATAAGATGCACTTTTGTAAGATATTTTATAATTAATTCTTAAATTGAAGAAAAGGCTGCGTTTTCTCCCCTGATTTATTATACTGTTCTGGAATTTCTCCTCACTCATTTTGAAACAGAGAAAGTTTCCCTTCTTTTATCACTAAATTGAGGTTATAATAGAATAGATAATCTTAATTTGTTCACTCACTGCCTCTCAGCTTTCTGGTCCCTGCCCAGGAACAACCTGCAACTTTGAATTTCAGGTAAGCAATATTCTTAGCCTTTTCCAAATCTTGGATTTGGACCAACTGGAAGTGGGATTCAGTTCTATATCTGAACTTTCTCATTATAAGTTCACAATTTGGAACTTTGTAAAGGCTAATTCTGAAGAACCTTGCAATATATATATCTATATATATATACCGTAGCCTGAATTCTCTTTTTCAATTAGCAGATCAGAAGCTGGTCGCGTCTATCAACTCTCCTTTTTGTCACGTATACCAGCACACGATTTCAAACCTTGAAGATATAACACTGGGTGCTACTGTTAGTATTGTTTTAATTTGAAAAATAAAATAAAATTGCGTCTAGATAAACAATTGTAAGATGTATACAGTACGTCTAGATAAACGGAAGTTTGAAGTGTCCCCTGACACAACCATAAAATGTTGCCCTCGCTGTGGAACTATAGTTGGTACTTCAAAATCATCAAATGAAAGAAGTGGAATGCGCTTCAGGATGAGAGACTTTGCTGCCAAATTGTTTAAAGATGATATTGCTGAGCAGTGTGGCCAAAAGGGTTCTTGTGCTAAAAAAGAAGGATTCCAGGAACCAGTGCGACCCACTAAACAAGATGATCCAAAGGATTCTGCTGCACAAGTTTCAAACAAGGAGTTGGTGAGATCAGACATTGGTGGACAGAACCAGAAGATCATCAACTGGTCAGAGAACAGAGAGGAATTGGAATCCATTATTGCATCTTCTATACCTGGTGCTAACCCAGGCTCACAAGAAAAAATAAGAAGTGTTATAAATAATACTGGTAATGCTACAGGAGTTGCCAATGGAGCTATTGTGTTCATCCGCGAGGTACACATTGATAAAGTAATTAGGAATTAAACAATTATGTAACTATGTTAGGTTGGCTTCAGGTTGATCGATTTTTTATAGTAAAATTACATAAATGCTTATTAAAAATAATTGTTTAATAATGTTTAATTCATCAATAGAAGTTGAACTATTTTCACCCTTGTCACTACCATGTTGATATATGCAAAAGTTTAATGACTTCCTTTTCTATAAAGAAATCGTACTTATTTTATTTACCAAAAAAATCACTGATTTTGTCAATAAATATTACTTATCGTATTAAAAATAAATAAATATCACTTTTCACATCAAGAAACCATAAAATATCACTTATTTTTAGACTTTTCAAGTTAGTCATCGTCATAGTTCCCTTAGTTGCTTTTAACCATAAGAGTGTATTGTCATAATTTTTCTTATTGTTATTCTCAATCTCTATTTTTCTTTTTCTTTTCTTTTCCTCTGATCAAAGATATTGTGTAGAGAGAAAGAGGGAGGCCAACTCACATCTATTAAATAGTTAGAAAGCGCCACTTAAGTTACAACTATTTAACTATTCTTCACTCCTTATATTAGAGAATGTTATAAGATTATTCGTTAACTATATAGTGACTCAATAATTTAAAGTACAACTATGGAATAATTGAAATGGGTACCACCAATAAGCTAAATGAAGAAAAAAAAAAGAGTTTCAAAAATAGAAAAAGAAATGCTCTAAGCGTGAAGCCAACCGTACCAATCCTGAACTTTCACAGTTCAGGTTATTCAGTTTATGAGTCTTTTGTTTAGGTTGATTTGGGTTAGAATTTAGGGTTAGTCTCAACCCAAATTAATCCAACTCATGTACATTCCTACTTATATTTTTAATTATGATTGACTTTGTTTACTTATTTTTTATAAATCAAGTCTACTTGATAATATTCATGTCTTTAATCCTTTTGCAAATAACCACTTGAATTTTATAAAATTTAGTAATAACCACTTTCATTTAACTTCACTAACGTCAAGAAATTAGGAGTTGACTTTAGAGTTATTTGATATATAAACTAACTTAGGTTTCAGGGAGAGTTAATTGCTTTTTTGTTTTACCAAAAAAAAAATTAAGCCCATAAGACCATTATTAAGTCTAGCAAGAAAGAAGGTTCCTAAAGGGGAGGAGGCAGTTCTTGAGTCACAGAGAGAGGGAGTGTTTTGAAAACCTCAGTTTTTCGTATTGAATTATTATTTTAATCCTAAAAAATATTTTTTTTAGTTCTTCAAATTTAATTTTTTATTTATTTTTACAAAAATTCATTTATTCTATTAACAATTATTTATTATATTTACGTTACTAACTAAATCAAGAATTTATTTAAACAACTTCTTCATGTAACACATATAATTGTTTTTATTAAACTAGATAAATAAAATTTTTAAATATTTATTAATAGAATTAAACGTGAGAATATTTCTTCAAAATGCAATAATCTGTAAAAGATTATATTTAAAATTTAAAAAACAAGATTAAAAAGATATACATCTTTCAAAAATCAAAAGTGCTAAAATTAGAAATGCAACAGTAAAAAAGTTTATCCCTTAAATTTTCATAACAACAATCACTGCGAACACGCGTTTAGCTGAAAAGTTAATTCATCTATTTATTGAGTCAATGGAAATAAACCATGCATAATCCTAAGGCTAAAAAGATTTAAATTTATATGACAATTTTTCTCTTTTTTTATTTTTATTTTAACAAGAATATAATTCTAGTATAATGCTGGTCAAGAACAAGAATATACAATCCTAACTTATTAAACAATAAACATACTAGGAAACTTGGTGTGTATGGGACTTGGATTATTTTCTTCACAAATTTTAAAGTCAGACCTGACTTCGTTGAGCGGACAAATATTCAAATATTTCATATTAATTATAATTGAATTTTTTTAATAAAAGAATTAGGAACTAATAAAAAAAATTCAATTTCACTATATTAATCAAGAAAAAGAAAAAAGAAAAAGAAAGAAGAAATTAACTCCTCATCCACTAAGTTTGTAGCATCTGGTTCTTGATGCTTTATTCAAAAGGAATAAACAACAAAAGCATATTTTACTTGAAAACGAATAAGATGCACTTTGATAAGACAGTTTCTTAATTTAGTTCTTAAATTGGTTATAAAAAAAAGGCTGTGTTTTCTCTTTTATATATTATACTTTTTTGGAATTTCCCTTTAGAAAGACAGAAAGTTTCCCTTCTTTTCTCACTAATAGAGTAGATAATTTTAACTTGTTCCCTCACTGCCTCTCAGTAACAACCTGCAACTTCGGATTTAAGGTAAGCATTCTTCACCTTCTCCGACTCTTGGACTTGGACCAACAAAAGTAGGATTCAGTTCTATAACTGCAATTTCTCGATCATTATAAGTTCACAATCAGAAACCTTGTAAGTTGTAAGGGTTAATCCTGAAGAACCTTGCCAAAAAAATAATTACGCTGCGGCCTGAATTCTCTCTTTCAATGAGCAGATCAAAAGCTGGTCGCGTCTATCAACTCTCTTTTTTATCATCTGTACAAGCACACGAATTTAAACGTTAAAAGTATAACCAGAGGATACTGTTGGTATTGTTTTAATTTTAAAGAATAAAAAAATAAAATTACATCTGGATAAACAATTATAAGATGCTTTATAGGCGTATATATCTGCGAAGGGTTGAAAAGAAAAGATAAAATTTGTAGTGAGCTCACCCACATCCATAGAACGCTGCCCTCGCTGCGGAACTAGACTTGGTCCTTCAAAATCATCAAATGAAGATAGTGGAATGCTCTTCAGGATGAGAGCATTTTCTGCCAAATTGCTGAGCAGTGTGGCCAACAGAGTTTTTCTACTAGAAAAGGAGATTTCCGGGAACCAGTGCAACCCACTGAACAAGATTATCCAAAGGATTCTGCTGCTGCTGCACAAGTTCCAAACAAGGAGCTGGTGAGATCAGATATAGATGGACAGAACCAGAAGGTCATCAAATGGTCAGAGAACGGAGAGGAATTGGGATTCATTATTGCGTCTTCTGTACTTGGTGCTAACCTAGGATCACCAAAAAAAAAATACAGGGCCTTATAAATAATACTGGGAATGCTACAGGAGTTGCTAATGGAGCTATTGTTTTCATCAATCGCGATGTACACATTGATAAAGTAATTAGGAATTAAACAATTATGTAACTAAGTTAGGTTGGGTTCAGGTTGATCAATTTTTACATAAATACTTGTTAAAAATTATTGTTTAATAATGTTTAATGCATCAAAACAAAACTGAAATATTTTCTCCCTCGTCACGACTATGTTGACTTTAGCGCTATGTGACATATTATTTACTTTAATTGCTAAGAACGAGATATTATCCCTTCATACTATAAGAGGTAATTAATTACTTGACAAACTTTTGTTTTGTTCACATTTGAATCGCATGAAAAGAATGTATCAAAATTAACAAAAAATTATTTATGAAATTTTCCATTAACCAAAATTTATAGGATAACATGTTTCTCCACACAATTATTTATGATCTTCTTGACCAAATTTTGTAATTGAAATATTGTATATTTGATTACTTGAGGTGGGTTAAAGCACTGGACTCTATTAAAATTGCTTAGAGAGAAAATTAGGCTCAAGTAAAATTTGAAAAAATCCTTAACAGTACTTAAAAAGAAAAAGAGAGAAAAATGAAAATACTCTCTTTCAATTTTGTATATAATTTGCCAACACCCACTTTAATTTTAAAAGTCAGAAATATATTCTCTTAACTTTCACTTGTAAGTATGTAACACAATTTGTCTCTTTTACGTTTAACGAAAGTAATAAATATGTCATATTTTTTTAATATGATATTCTATCATTGAGGTTAAATATAACAGTATGTTACACAAGGAAACCAACTTCTAAGAGAGGGTGAATTAGGTGATTTAATAAATAAGATAATTTTCAAAATCTAATTTCAAAACACTTTTGATAAAAGCTATTTTGATGGAAGATTGAGAAAATCAACAATTACAAGAATAAAAGGATATATAGTGTCTTAAGTACATTATCTTAATAAATTTGTAAAACAAAAACATAGCACTTCACAAGTATGTCAAAGTTAATACATAAACTTAATCCCAAACAAATCATGACAATATTAAAATATGTTCAACAATTATCTATCTTGAAATTGTTATAAACAGTTGTATTAAAGAGAAAATGATTAAGTTTTATATTAATCTATGGAAGCAATAACAAAACAAAGTATCAAGAGTATAAGAAAAAGAAAGACAAACTCCAAGATTTATTTTGGTTCAACTTCAACCAAAGTCTACATCCAGTTTTCAAACCGTAACTTGAGATTTTTCATTATATCTACTAGTTTACATTCGATACTTGTGAGCCATTATACTTCTCAAATCAAATACTTGGTATTAAGGGTTTTTCTTGCCCTTACAATGATTTTCCCAATCCCAAACTTTAAGAGACCCTTCCTTTGAATTCTCCATCAACAAGACTAAAGATAAAGGTTTAGAAACAAGATAAAATCTCTCACAAGGGTGAAAATACAAAATGAAGCACAACCTAGAGCAACTTAGAATCAACAGAACTTAATAATCATTTTTAGAAGTTTTGTAATTGTTATCTTGTTATTAGTAGCTCATAAATCTATATATTTATAGATTTTTGACGAATATAGATGTTTCAAATTCTTTGCATGTGATTTGATATGAAACTAGTCATTAAAAATGAACTATTAAATATAAGAGTCATTGTTGGCCTCTTAAGTCTCCTTTCTTCGAGATTCCAATAGTTAAAAGTCACCTATTATGACTAGTAGTTGACTATTGGCTTTTGTTGCAAGACAACCAATTTTGAATAATCATACATTTCACCTTTTAAATTTATTTTGGGCATCTGACCTATAAATATAAAGTTTCTAGTTTTCGATATAATATGTTTCAGTCCAAAATAATTTTTATTGTGTAAGATATGGGTAGAAGAGTTACCAATGGTTAAAAACAAAATTTAGTTAAAAATCACATCTTACTTCCTTGAAATGCCATTTACTTTATCTTCTATTTAACTCCATTTTGGGTAAATGACCTATCATTAAAAATCTCTTGGAGTTTATTTCCAAATCAATAAGTTTTAATTCAAAAGGATTTTTAATTTGTAAAATATGAATAAAAAAGTGACCAAAGGTAAAAACATAGAGTTTAGTTAAAAAAAATCATATCTTATGATCTTACCATGCCTATTTATTGCATCTTATATTTAACTCCATTTTTTGTGAATGATATATCATTGAAAAGCTCTAGAATTTTATTTTCCAAAGTTCAAAAGGATTTCTAATTTGTAAGATATGAATAATATAGAAACCAAAGGTCAAAAACAAAGTTTAATTAAAATCCATATATGACTATCTTGTTTTGCCTATTTACTACATCTTCTTTAATTTCATTTTGACTGAATGAAATATCATTAAAAATATTTTGAAGTCTAGTTTTCAATGCAACGTGTTTCGGTCCAAAATTCTTCGTACCTTGAGAAATTTGGATAAAAGATTAACTAAAGGTGAAAAATAAATTTTAGTAAAAATCTATATTTTAACTTTCAAATATGTTTTAAGATAGATTGTTGAGTTCAAAAGTTTTTAAATCCTTTCACACATGATTCTAAATCTATGATATCTAACGATATATTTACTATGATGTCTTGAAATTTCTTGATTTCATGTGCTTTGTTGATGCAATTAGAGTTGTATATCTTCAATGCTCTTTATTTATTTTTTTAATTCTTGAAGCATTTTTCTTTGAGTTAAGCATAACATTGATATTTCAATTTTTTTTTTTTGCAATGCTAACTCATCTTGTTTTGGTCAACCTACCAAAATATTTAATCTTGCAACTAAGTAGTTAACTCAAAGAACAACTAGTGTAATTAAATAATGTTCTATAATATAAACAATTATCATGTAAACAAAATGCTGAGAAGTATATATCCAATATATAAGACATGTCATTTTTTATAGAACTTATTGAATATATAAGTAAGTATATTTTATTATTAGTACATAAATTATGATTAATTATAAGATATTACATGTTAATTATTATAATCATGCATAGTACATACTAATCAAATAAACACATTACAAAAATATTTACTACACATCTAGTGAAATCATAAGTTCACATATTTTGGGACAAAAGATGTGAGATCCCTATAAAATCACAGCCAATTTCAAGCAAGAGATTATTCATTGAAAACTGATCTACAAAAGTAAAAAAAAAAAAAAAAAAAAAAAAAAAAAAATTATGTAACTGTTTATTCAGACGCCATTATGAGAACGTTACATAAAACTCCTAAGAGAAGTAATTTCAAGAAATCCTTCCAACAATCAAATACAAAACTTGAAATCCGACATTAACGTTTCAAATTCTCCAGCAACTTACTGATAAACTCATCAACATTCTTGTAAGAAGAACCATTGGGGCTAGTAGCTTCCTCTGCTTTTCTCTTCCACCTCATAGCCTTTTTCTTCATCTCCTTCCCCTTCTCTCCCTCCATCACTTCCACCACCACCTTCTCCACATCCTCCCTCTTCACCTCTGCATCAACCTCCACCCCAACCCCCCATTCAGTGCAAGCATATCTGCAATTTGTCTGCTGCTCCGTAAAAAATGGCCAACACACCTGTGGGACCCCAGCACAAACACTTTCAATGGTGGAATTCCACCCACAATGGGTCAGAAATCCTCCAATTGAAGGGTGGGCCAGAACCTGCTCTTGTGCACACCAGCTTGCAATTAGGCCTCTACCCTTAGTTTCAGAGACAAATTCTGATGACAAAACCACAGACCCTCCGTTTATAAGGTCAGGCCGAATGACCCACAAGAAGGGCTTCTTGCTATTCGCTAGGCCCCAAGCAAACTCTATGAACTGTTCTGAGGACATGGTTGTGATGCTGACATAGTTGATATAGAAAACTGATCTGGGATTTTGGGAATCTAGCCATTTGAGGCACTCTGTGTCTTCTTTCCAGAGGTTGGAGCTTATGGAAAGCAATGATTTGTTTTGGAGGATTTGGTTGGAAAGCAGAGGAAGAGGGCCTACGGTGTAGATTGGGGGGAGGATAGAGGAGAGAAAGTTAAGTGAATCCCTCTCAAGCTCATCAAATGTGTTTATGAGAATGATAGAGGCTTTGGGAACTGTATCCATCTCCCCAATGTGGAAGTTTAGCATTATGTCTTCTGGGTCTGTTGTCCTTATAAAGCTAGGGATGTCCCTCAACCTTAGGTTCTTGATTCCTGGGATCCAATCCACTTTTGTTTCCAAATACCCATTTGTTAGATAACCCTCATCTACAAATTACAAATCAGAAAAACCATCAGCTTGCAGCTCCATAGTCTATTAGCATATCAGCCTATGCATAATGAAAAGGAAAACCTGTTTGATGGAACAAATTAAGACATGTATGTGAGTTAAACTTAAAGTGAGATCCAGTTCTGATACCTGTAATTTTATAATTAGTTTGATCTCTTTTTTTTTTTTATAGACTAGATTTATCTAGAGAAATTCTTAAGTAAATCCTATTTATAGAAAAGTTTAATAGATCAAAATAATTATTAATAGACATACAAGTATATGAATATATTTTTCAATACTTATCTTTGATATATTAGATCTACTTAGAAAAATTAATAGACCAAAATTATGAATAATAGATATGTAAGTATATTAATGTATCGAGACTCATTTTTAATATATTTATATATCTATTTTTATTGATTTAGTCTATCAAAATGCTTACACCTTAATTTACCTGAGAATTTCTCCACCTAAAAGTCTCATTATAACAGAAGGAAGTATTTTTCTCACATAGACTTTGTTTACTATGTTATTTACACACTCTACTCACAAATAAGGGACAATCTATATTAAAAAGTTATATAGTAAATTGGCCAATCATGTATAACACGTACTAATCGATAAACTTAAAAAAAAAAATGGAGATGTCTGTCTGTATTACGCAAATTTCCCGACAGCACCAATAAGAAGTAAAATACAGTAATGAGCAAAAAAGGTTGAAAAGTTTAGTGTTTAAAAGAAAGCAAAATGACCCGAAATCCCAGGAGCTAATCCGGAATCACCTACTCGATTGTGTGTGTTTAGAAAGAGTGCAGATAAATGAGTTACCTTTGAGTGGTGTGAGACCTTTATCGACCAGAGTACGATACTGAGAGTAGCCCACAAAGCCACAAGCACTAGCAGGCCAAAAGAGGACACTAGGAATCCCCAGAATCTCAGCAGCTTTAACAGAAAACGTCATGGAACCATCAGAGACAATACAGGTAACTGGAGGGACAAGACCAGTGGAAGCTTGGTCTGTGAGGCGAGCCATGAGGTCAAGAAAAGGGCCCAAGCAAGTCTTGCTGGTGGAGTAACAGAGAGAAGGGATATCCTGAGTAGCATCAGCATCGGAGGGAGGAAGGCCATCTGGAATGGTCTCAAACCGAAAGTCTGGGAGGCCATCAAGGGCATTGGGACCCCTTGATCTCAACAATCGCTTGTGGTTGAATTCTGTGTTAACGAAAGTTATGTGGAAGCCTTTAGAGTGGAGGATCTTGGCTAGCTTCGTCATTGGGTTTACATGCCCTTGCGCTGGGTATGGCACCATCACAGCATGGGGTTTTGGCTCAGAAATGGAATCCATTCTCTCTCTCTCTCCCTCCCTCTTGTGTGTCTTGTGGAGGTAGACGGTGGCTGTATCATTTTATTTATAGAAGAGATGCGCAAAAAAATTTATATTTTTGAATGTATTTATAAAAATTTAAAATTTAAAATAAAATAAATTTATAAATTTAGATATTAAATTATTAATTTATTTTTTATATTAAAGAGAGAGAGAGATGTTTGGCAGGTGAGTTCTGTGGCCTGATCAGCGTTGAAAGAGAAGTGACGCGAGTACCAAAATATTATGGGGGATGGGGTCCGTTGTACGAGAAGCCAATAAATGGTAATGGATCTGTGCTGAAATTTCTACCATGGTTAAAGTTGGATCCCGTCCAACCATGTCCACATAACTGCTCACTCTTGTTAATAAATTTAAGAGTAAATTATTGTTATAGTATTTTAAAAAATGTATTATTTTTTAATTTAATCTTTTATTGTTTAATTATTTTATTTTATTTTAAAAAAAATATTTTATTATTAAAATAGTCTTTTATTATATTATTTTTATTAATTGGGCCAGATAAATAATTATAGTTAATAGAATTAACATATAACTATTTTAATAACAAAATGATCTTTTAAAAAATTAAATTGTAAGAGTGTAATATTAAAAAATTTAGTTAAGAAATGAAATATTTTTTAACAATTAAAATATTCTAAATTTAATTATTATACTTCATATATAAACGTTAGTCATGTCACTAAATCGTCAAAAAAAAATTAATAGTTCACTAATTCAAGAACTAAATGGAATAAATATTTAAGAGTGGAGAACCAAAATAAAAACAAAATATTTTAAGGATTAACTTTGAGAATTGATAATTTTGTGAAGAACCAAAATAGAGTTTTAAATTACCAAAAAAACTATTAGTAAAATTAAAAAAAATGATAACTCATATAATATCAATATCACTATTTAAAATTGAAGTAACGTACTGTATGTCAAAACTTCTATTTCTACGGGTTTTTTTTTTGGATGATAAAATAATATGTAAAATGAAAACACTATAAGAGTGTATTGGGTACACGTGCAAAATATAGCTTTCTTAAGAAGGCTTTTTTAAGAATCAAAATATGGTCGTTCTTGAAGTTCAACCAGCTGCTGTCAGTACGATCACTTTTGAACCTGCTTTATAGTGATTTAAAAGGAAAAAATATAATTTAATTATACTGTTTTGCAATTTCTCTTCACCCATTCTGAAACAGGAAATTTCCCTTCTTTTCTCACTAAATTGAGGTTATAATAGAATAGATAATCTTAATTTGTTCCCTCGCTGCCTCAGTTTTCTGGTCCCTTCGCAGGAACAACCTACAACTTTGAATTTCAGGTAAGCATCCTAGCATTTTCCAAATATTGGATTTGGACCAACTGAAAGTGGGATTCAGTTCTATATCTGCAATTTCTCATTATAAGTTCACAATTTGGAAATTTGTAAAGGCTAATTCTGAAGAACCTTGCAAAAATAAATAAATAATGCTGTAGCCTGAATTCTCTTTTTCAGTTAGTAGATCAAAAGCTAGTCGCGTCTATCAAGTCTCCTTTTTTTCATATGTACAAGCACACGATTTCAAACCTTGAAGATATAACTGGAGGATACTGTACGTTAGTGTTGTTCTAATTTAAAAAATAAAATAAAATAAATTGCGTCAAGATAAACTATTATAAGATGTATACAATACGTTTAGCATATATCTGCGGAGGTTGCAAACGAAAGTTTGAAGTGTCCCCTGATACGACCATAAAATGCTGCCCTCGCTGCGGAACTGTAGTTGGTACTTCAAAATCATCAAATGAAAGAAGTGGAACGCGCTTCAGGATGAGAGACTTTGCTGCCAAATTGCTTAAAGAGGATATTGCTCATGAGCAGTGTGGTCAAAAGGGTTCTGCTGATAAAAAAGAAGTATTCCAGGAACCATTGCAACCCACTAAACAAGATGATCCAAAGAATTCTGCTGCACAAGTTTCAAACAAGGCGTTGGTGAGATCAGACATTGGTGAACAGAACCAGAAGATCATCAACTGGTCAGAGAACAGAGAGGAATTGGAATCCATTATTGCATCTTCTATACTTGGTGCTAACCCAGGATCATAAGAAAACATAAGGAGTGTTACAAATAATACTGGGAATCCTACAGGAGTTTCTAATGGAGCTATTGTGTTCATCCGCGTGCTACACATTGATAAAGTAATTAGGAATTAACCAATTATGTAACTAGGTTAGGTTGGGTTCAGGTTGATCAATTTTTACATAAAGGCTTGCCAAAAATCGTTGTTTAATAATGTTTAATGCATCAATAGAAGTTGAACTATTTCTCCCTTGTCACTACAATGTTGATAGATGTAACAGGTTAATGACCTCCTTTTCTAGAAATAAACATTACATATTTTATTTACCAAAAAACATCGTTTATTTTATCAATAAATAATATTTATCATATTAAAAAAATAATAAATATAACTTATTTGCAGACTTTTCGAGTTAGTCATAGTCATAGTCTTCCTTATTTCCTTGTAACCATAAGAATGTATCATCATAATTTTTCTTATTCTTAATCTCTATTCTTCACTCTCTCTCTTTTTTCTAATAAAAGATATTTTATGGAGAGAAAGAGGAAGGAATCAAATTCGTATTTATTAAAACTACTAACACCGATAGTCAAAAACTATCATTTAAGTCAAAACTTTTTGACGATTCTTCACTTTCTTATATTAAAGAATTAATGTTATAAGATTTTTCATTAAATATATAGTGACTCAATAATTTAAATCACAACTACGGAATAAGTGAAAAGGGTTCCACCAATAAGCTAAATGAAAGGGTAAAAAAAATTAAAAAAAGAGTTTCAAAAACAGGAAAAAAAGAAGAAGCTCAAACCGTGAACCAACCCAACGAATCCTGAACTTTCATAGCTCGGGTTATTCAATTTATGAGTCTTTTTTGTTTAGGTTGATTTGGGTTAAAATTCAGGGTTAGTCTCAACCCAAATTAATCCAATTCATGTACATTCCTACATACATTTTTAATTTACTTATTTTTTATAAATCTAGTCTACTTAATAATATTCATGTCTTTAATCCTGTTGAAAATAACCCCTTGAATTCTATAAAATTTACAAATAGCCACTTTCATTTAACTTCAACTAACGTGAAGAAATTAGGAGTTGACTTTAGATCATATAAACTAACTTTGTTGCTAAGAGAGCTAATTGCTTCTTTGTTTGACCCAAAAAAAAAAAAATTAAGCAAGTAACGGGGGGATAAGACCATTATTTAGTCTAGCAAGAAAGAGGAATCCTAAAGGGGAGGAGGCAGTCCTTGAGTCAGAGAGAGAAGGAAAGTCTTGAAAGCTTAAGTTTTTTCGTGTTGAATTATTATTTTAATCCTAAAAAAATATTTTTTTAGTTCTTCAAAATTTATTTATTTTAATTTATTTTTACAAAAATTCATTTATTCTATTAACCGATATTTATTATATTTACGTTACTAACCAAATCAAGAATTTATTTAAACAACATCTTCATATAAAATATATAATTTTTTTTCATTAAACTAGATAAATAAATTTTTTAAATATTTATTAATAGAATTAAATGTGAGAATATTTTTTCAAAACGAAATAATCTGTAAAAGATTAAATTTAAAATTTTAAAAACAAGATTAAAAATATATACATGTTTCAAAAATCAGAAGTGCTAAAATTAGAAATGCGACAGTAAAAAAGTTTAACCCTTGAATTTTCATAACAACAATCACTGCGGACACACGTTTAGCTGAAAAGTTAATTCATCTATTTATTGAGTCAGTGGAAATCAACCATGCATAACCCTAAGGCTAAAAAGATTTAAATTTATATGGCAGTTTTTCTCTTCTTCTTTTTTATAACAAGAATATAATTCTGGTATAATGCTGGTCAAGAACAAGAATATACAATCCTAACTTATTAAACAATAAACTTATTAGGAAACTTGGTGTGTACGGGCCTTGGATTATTTTCTTCACAAATTTTAAAGTCAGGCTTGACTTGGTTGAGTGGACAAATATTCAAATATTTTTATATTAATTATAATTGAGGTTTTTTTATAAAAGAATTTAGGAACTAATCAAAGCAAAATAATATTCAATTTCACTATATTAGTCAAGAAAAAAAAGAAAAGAAAGACGGAAGAAATTAACTCCTCATCCACTAAGTTTGCAGCATCTGATTCTTGATGCTTTATTCAAAAGGAATAAACAACAAAAGCATATTTTACTTGAAAACGAATAAGATGCACTTTGATAAGACATGTTCTTAATTAAGTTCTTAAATTGGAAAAAAAAAAGAGGCTGTGTTTTCTCTCTTATATATTATCCTGTTTTAGAATTTTCCCTGAGAAAGAAGTTTCCCTTCTTTTCTCTAATGGAATAGATAATTTAAATTCGTTCCCTCTCTGCCTCTAAGGAACAACCTGCAACTTCGAATTTAAGGTAAGCATTCTTCACCTTCTCGAGATCTTGAAATTGGACCAACAAAAGTAGGATTCAGTTCTATAACTGCAATTTCTCGATCATTAAAAGTTCACTATCTCAAACCTTTTAGGTTTTAAAGGTTAATCCTGAAGAACCTTGCAAAAAATAATCACGCTGCGGCCTGAATTCTCTCTTCCAATTAGCACATCAAAAGCTGGTCGCGTCTATCAACTCTCTTTTTATCATCTGTACAAGCACATGAGTTTAAACCTTGAAGATAGAACTGGAGGATACTGTTAGTCTTTTTTTGAATTTAAAAAATAAAAAATAAAATTGCTAAGAAGAGAATAAAATATTGTCAATTTTCAAATAACTTCTTTAATTTTATAAAATTTAGAACCAGTCACTTTCATTCAACTCTCCACGAACGTCAAGAAATTAGGAGTTGACTTTAAAGTTATTTGACATATAAAATACTTTGGTTGCTAAGAAGAGATATTATTCCCTCATACTAACGGAGCTAATTGATTACTTTAAATAGATAAAATAAACTTTCAACATGTTATCAGCATAAGAAATATAAACTTTTTTTTTGTTCTCATTTGAATTGCGTGAAAGGAGTTTGTCAAAATTATCAGGAAAATTTATAGGATACCATGTTTCTCCACAGAGCTGTTTATGATCTTCTTTGCCCTAGTTTGTATATTATTGAACTCTTGTAAATGTAATTAGCTCCATTAAAATTGATTAGAGAGAAAATTAGGCTAAAGTAAAGTTTGGAAAAACCCTTACGGTAATAAAAAAGAAAAATGCAGAAAAATGAAAATACTCTTCTTCGGTTTTGGATCATTTGTAAACACTTTCTTCAACTTTACAAGTCAAAAATTATTTTTTTTAATTTTCTTTGGTAACTATTTAACGCATTCATCTTTTTTACACAAACAAAATTAATAGATATGTCACAATTTTTAACATGGCATGCCATTGAAGTTAAATATAACCGTGAAATCAGAAGTTATTATATTTTGAGACAAAAAATGTGAAATCTTTTTCACGATCTATAATATAATCATTATTAAAATATTTTTACCTTGTAAAACCATCTCAGCCAAGTTCAAGCAAGAGATTATTCATCAAAAACTGATCTACAAAAGAAAACAAAAATAAAAATTATTATCACTGTTTATTTAGATGCCATTATATATGAGAAAATTACATATAACTCCAAGGAGCAGTAATTTCAAGAAATCCTTCGTTTTTTGCATAACTTTTAATACAAAACTTGAAATCCCTCATTAAGGTTTCAAATTCTTCAGCACCTTACTGATAAACTCATCCACATTCTTGTAAGGTCGACCACTGGGGCTAGTAGCTTCCTTTGCCTTTCTCTTCCACTCCATAGCCTTTTTCTTCATCTCCTTCCCCTTCTCTCCCTCCATCACCTCCTCGTCCTCCCTCATCACCTCTGCATCAACCTCCACTCCAATCCCCCATTCTGTACAAGCATATCTGCAATTTGTCTGCTGCTCTGCAAAAACAGGCCAGCACACCACTGGGACCCCAACACAAACACTTTCAACGGCGGAATTCCCCCCACAATGGGTCAGAAATCCCCCAATTGAAGGGTGGTCAAGAACCTGCTCTTGTGGACACCAGCTTGCAGTTAGGCCTCTACTCTTAGTTGCAGAGACAAATTCTGATGACAAAGCCGCAGACCCTCCATTTATAAGGTCAGGCCTAATGACCCACAAGAAGGGCTTCATTTTTAAATATTAATTTGCCAATATTACATTCATATTGTTTATTCTCATAAAAAATTATATTTTAATAGTATTTAACAGGATTTTCATATATCTATATTTCTTAAAATACACAAATAATTCTTATAAAATAGTTTAACAACTGTACCAAACATTTAAAAAAAAAATATTTTAATTACTTTCAATATAATCAAATGACAATTTCAATATTTTTATATAGTTTTTTACGGATCATTTGGCTGCAAATTATACAATTAATATTAGGTGAAAATTAAGACAAAAAGTGAAAAAAAATTCATTTAAAAAAAAACTCGAAGTTGATTGTTTTTCATCCATTTCTATACACTATGTAAACTATTTTTTGCTGTTGTCGAAATTACATTCATTTATTTCTGGAGAAAAAAATATGATTGTAATATTAAGAAATTAATATTTAAAAATTTAATGTAACTTAATTATTATTTGATTCTTATTCTGACATTCTTCTGGATAAATTTACACTATTTTTGCTTTAATGATCATTTAATATTAATAATGTTATCTGCATACAAATGATTTGTCCAAAAAAATAATATATAAAAATACTAAAATTTCTATTTAATTGTATTAAAAGTAATTAAAATATATTTAAAAAATAAATTGTTTGGCATATTTACTATACTATTTTATAAAAATTCACTACTAGAAAAATGAGATTTAGAGACAGAAATTAGAGACGGAATAAATTTCGTCTCTAACAGAGACAGAAATAGAGACGGATTTGAAAAGTTAGAGACGGATGAAAATGTTTGTAATTTAAAGACAGAAATATTCCGTCTCTGAAAATCCGTTTCTAATTCCGTCTCTACATGAGTTTAGAGACGGACTTAGAGACGGAAAATATTTTGTCTCTGTCTTAGAGACGGAATATTCCGTCTCTAACTCCAGAGAAGGAGACGGAATATTCTGTCTCTAAATGAGTTTAGAGACGGACTTAGAGACAAAAAATATTTCATCTTTGTATCAGAGACGGAATATTCCGTCTTTGACTCCAGAGAGGGACAGAGACGGAATATTCCGTCTCTAATTTCGTAAACAATTTTAGAGACAGATTTAGAGACGAAATTTTAGAGACGGAATTTCAGAGACGGAATATTTTCCGTCTCTAATATATTTGTGTATATAAATTTTTTACCTCTCATTTTATATCAAATTTTTGAAATAATATTTAAATTATTAGTAAAATTAGTTAAAATTTAGATAATTTTTGAAAAAATTTAAGTTCTGTTTAATTTGTAGAAATAAGTTGATGAAATGAAAATTAAGATTCTCTTACGTTAATTTATTGTGTTTGTTTGATATAGTTGACTATAATTTTTATTTCCACGATATACAGATTCTTTTCTATATAAAAATAATTTTATCTTGAAAAACTTCTAAAAAAAGAACAAGTAAAATAAAATAGAAAAAGAGGTTAAAATATATAAATAATGAATAGATATATTTTATTAATATATTTTATTTTACAAATTTTTCATATTTACTTTCATTTTACATTTTTCAGAATTGATAAGTAAATATATTTTATTAATATTATGAGAAATGATTTAATAATTTAAAAAAAAACATGTCCTCCTAATAAATATATGTACGCTTAATTTTGAATATAATATAATTTTGGTTACAATGATTGTGTAGTATATATTATGTTCGTATATGTGTGTGTGTGTGTATATATATATATATACGAACAAACTATATATTACATAAGTATTATTACAAATTAAGTGAAATATAAAATTTTCCTCTAACGATGATTATATATATATATATATATATATATATATATATATATATATATATAATAAACTAACTTATAGCGTATTTAACTAACTTATAAGTTTGTTTGACCAAATTAAATGTGTTTGGTAAATAAGCTTATTTGAGTAGCTTATAGCTTTTTATTATACGCTACTTCAAATAGCGTATAGTTTTTAGCTGATAGCTTTTATAATTTTATTCATTTTTTATCCTTATTATTTTATTCAAATTTCAATATTATCCTATTTATAAGATGATACTATTTTTACTATGTTCAAACAATATTCAAATTATATACCCTATGATGAACTTCCATATATTATTGATAGTGTTACAAAAAATAAAAATTTAGAGACATCTACTAAGATAAAAGAGATTTGCAACAATATTACTAATTTATTGTAGGACACTATATGATATGTTTATTTTATATTTTTTGAGATTACATAATGAAGTGTAATTACTAACAAAAAATAATAAATTTTATATAAGTATATCCTTTTATGTCATTTTACATTTATCAGTTAATTCAATTGATATTTTACCAAACACTTGTAATTCAATAAATTAGTTTAACAGCTTTCAACTTTCAGTTAAAAATTAACTTTTCAACTTTCAGCTAACTTTTAAACTTTCAGCTAACTTATCAGCTATTTTTGCCAAACATAACCTAAGTCCCACTTAATTTGTAAAAATAAGTTGATGTAATGAAAATCAATATTCTCTTATATTAATTTATTGTGTTTGGTTGATATAATTAACTATAATTTTTATTCCAACGATATACAGATTATTTTTTATATAGGAGATGATTTTATCTTAAAAAAATTATAAAAAAGAAAAAAGTAAAATAAAATAAAATAAAAAGTTAAAAGAGATAAATGATGAGTAGATATATTTATTGTAAGAATTTTTCATAATTACTTTCATTTAAAAGTTTTCAGAATTGATGAATAGATATATTTTATTAATATTATAAAAAATAATTTAATAATTTTTTAAAAAAATAAGCATTTATAAAAAATAAAGACATGTCTTCCCAATAAATATATGTACGCTTAATTTTGGATATAATATAATTTTGATCAATATATATATATATATATATATATATATATATATATATATATATTTGTGTGTGTGTATAGGTGTTTATTATTCGAAAATAAAAAATATGAGGTTAAAAGTGGTAAATAAAATTTTCTATGAAATATAAGTGTATTTTAAATCATATATTTTTATATTTTATGTCATAGATTACTATTAAAAAATTACAAAAATATTATTTTATCTGTAATTACTATAGGAGAAGAAATTTTTATCCACGAAAAAAAACTCATGCCAAAATTTCTTTTAGTATTATTTTTAAATAGAAAATAAATTTATAAATAAACAAATTTTTTTGAAATTTTGGATTATTTTCTTTTTGAATTTATTGTAATATATTTTTAAATTTTAATATTTTGAACAAATTATTTAAAAAATTATATTGTCTTTAAAAATTAAAAAGAAAATAAACTTAAGAATAATAAAGATTTGTTAAAAATCTGAAATTTTCTTTTAAATATATAAATGGTCATTTAAAAAATTTATTTTATAAAAATAAATTTAAAAAATTTATTAAAAATAAAATTTAAAATAAATAAGTGAAAAGAACTTAGTATGTAACCAGATATATTATATAGTAATTTATCTTTAAATTTATATTTAAAAATATAATAAATTTAAGATTTTAAAATACTCAAAGTGAAACTTATTTATTTAAGAAATTTTAAATAGAATTTTTTTTTCACGTTGAGATTGTTAATACGAAATTTATTCATATAATGTCAAAATAAAACTTAAAAAATGAAATCACTTAAAATGTGGAGTTTCTACTTTAGTTGATTTACATGATGCTACACCTAAAATTGCTCTGTACAAAAAGCCTTACGCCTACCCAAGTGGCGTGAAATAAAATAGATTGCAATATGAAACGACCCTCTTGACCTATTGTATATATCTATTCAGAATTGATGAATAGATCTATTTTATTAATATTATAAGAAATAATTTAATAATTTTAAAAAGAAATAAACATTTATGAAAAATAAAGACATGTCTTCTTAATAAATATATGTATGCTTAATTTTGGATATAATATAATTTTGGTCACAATAATTTTGTAGTATATAATATGTTTGTATGTGTGTGTGTGTGTGTGTGTGTATATATATATATATATATATATATATATATATATATATATATATATATATATATATAATCATCGTTAGAGAAAAAATTTAAATCCCGCTTAATTTGTAGAAATAAGTATAATGGAATGGAAATCAAGATTCCCTTACATTAATTTATTGTGTTTGATTGATATAATTGACTATAATTTTTATTCCCACGATATACACATTCTCTTCTATATAGGAGATGATTTTATCTTAAAAAACTAATAAAAAAAAATTAAATGAAATAAAAAAAGAGGTTAAAAAAATAAATGATGATTAGATATATTTTATTAATATTATGAGAAATAATTTAATAATTTAAAAAAAAATAAACATTTATGAGGAATAAATACATGTTTTCCTAATAAATATATGTACACTTAATTTTTCATCTTTAATTTCATCTCTAATTATGAAAATAATATATTTAGAGACAGAATTAGAGACAAAAAATTAATTTTAAAAAAATTCAACTCTACTTTTCAAAATAATAAAATGTAAAAATTCTGTATCTAAATTTTTTATCTCTGAGTTTATACATAATTTTAAAAAAATATTATTTGATCTCTAATTACCTTAAGAGAAGATATTTTTACCTAAAGAAAAAAGGGTTTACAGCAGAATTTTCTTCAGTCCACTTTTTATAGAAAAAATATATTTAGAAATATAATAATTTTTTTGAAAATTTGGATTCTTGTTTTTTAAAATTTATTGTAATATATTTTTAAATTTTATTATTTTCAAAAAATTATTTTAAAAATTACATTGTCTTTAAAAATTAAAAAGAAAATAAAATTTTAAAAATATAAAAATTTGTTGAAAATCTAAAATTTTCTTTTAAAAATAAACTTAATGTACTGACTATTAACTCCACGTACTTCTACAATCTTGCAAAAATCTGGGGGTAAATTCGTGATTAAAAATTTTAAACCTAACATCTATTCAGTTTTAGTTCCAAAATTTGAAATCTCCCGCTCCTTCTATTTTTACTCTGCAAAATATTTGAAATCCCTCTCTTTCCTTCCTCTCTTTATAAAAATTACCCTTACACTTCACCAGTCATTGCAACCTATATCTCAATCTCAATCTCAATCTCAATCACGCCATCAAGTCTTCATCCTCTTCATCTACTTGTTTTAGTTTCATTCTCTTCCTATCCCAATCCTAGCTTCAGTATCTCTTTTTCTTCCAATTTGAGTTTTGTTCAGATTCTACTACTACTCCTTAACACAAGCCCATCTGCAGATTTTTCTCAAAAATACCTGCAATTCCCGAAGAGCCATTGTTGGCTTCGAACCCAGATCGGTTCTACATTAAGGATTCCAACGAGATGATTTTTGACTCCGAAGAAGGCTGAGTGGGCATTACAATGGATCGATGGGTCCTAATCGTTTACAGAGCAGTTGATAGCCTTTGCTTGTGTAGAGGGGATTTTCTTCTCCAGCAGTTTCTGCTCGATATTTTGGTTGAAGAAGCGCAGGCTGTTGCCTAGGCTCACTTTCTCGAATGGGTTGATCTTGCGGGATGAAGGTCTGCTCTGTAATTTTGCGTGCCTACTGTATTTGCTTTTGAAGAAGAAGCTGAGTGAGGAGCGAGTCCAGAGAATCGTTCGTGACGTAGTGGACATCTAGAGGGAGTTTGTGTGCAATGCCCTTTCGTGCGATGAACGGTGAACTGATGAGCTAGTACATTGAGTTCGTGGCTGATAGATTGTTGGGTGCATTAGGATACAAGAAGATTTACAATATTGCTCTGTAAAAGATTGCCGCTGACGGATAATATTAAGATTATAGTTTGTATATGATTTTGTGATATATATTAATATAATTAATATATTTTTGATGCAAAAATACTTAATTTTTGATATTTTTATGTCATATAATCACTTAATTATTGATTTAGGATAATTAAAAATTTATGTAATTATATTTTTGGTTTTAGAAATGAAATATTTCATCTCTGGAAAAATCTATCTCTGAAATTAGAGACGAAAAATCCGTCTCTGGATTCAAAGACGGAATAATCTGTCTCTGACTTCAGAGACGGAATAATCCGTCTCTAACTTCAGAGACGAAATTCCTAACCAATATCAGAGACGGATGTATTAATTTTAGAGACGAAAATATTCCATCTCTAATTAGAGACGGAATATAAATTCCTTCTCTAAAATTCAGCGACCACATTTTTAGAGACGAAATTTTTTTCATCTCTAATTCTGTCTCTAACGCAGTTAGAGACGGAATTTTTCCTGTTTAGAGATGAAAAAATTCCGTCTCTAAATCGAATTTTTCTGATAGTGATTATTTATATATTTTAATAGGTGCAGTTGTGTAAAAATGATATTAAAATACTGTTAAAATACAATTTTTATGAGGATATATTGAAAAAAAAAATGTAACAATAAAATAATATTCTACTAATGGAATAATTAAAATATGCTTAGTTATAGTGTAAGTTTTTATTTTAAAGGAAGTAAGTGTAATTTTTGAAAATAAAAGAAAAATTTGTGTAACAAGAACAAAATACAAGAGTGAGGAGAGTATTTTTCTCGTGTATTGTATTAAGTTAAATCAAGTTATCAAAAGACATATTTCTTCAAATCAATTTAGATTTGTTTTCTCTAAACAATATTATGAGATTATAAAATATGAATGTATCAAGCTAAAATGAAATTATACTTTGATTCTTCCCCAAATTGATGAATTCTTAAGTTGGTCCTTAAGATATTTTATTTTTATTTTGATCTTCTACTCTTAAAACTTTGTATTCCTTCTTATCATTTCGTTAGTGAACTCTTAACTTTGTTAATAAATTTAATGATTATACGTCATAAAAATGGACCATGTCACTAAAATGTTATATAAAAAAAAAAACTTAGCAGGTCACTAATGGAGGAACTCAATGGAATAGATTATTAAGAGTGGGGGACTAAAATGAAAACAAGAATATGTTAAAGACTAAATTGAGAATTAATCAATTTTTGAAGAACCAAAATAGAATTTTATATTACCCAAAAAAAGATTAATAGTAAAATTAAAAAAATTAATGAGTTGATAACTCATATTGTTTACTCTAATCATTATTATATCTACAGGTACACTTTACAAATAAGACTAATAATTTAAAATATTAATATTGTCTTTCTTTATAAATTTTTTTTGTAGTTGCAAATTTTTGATATTGTAAAAACCATTCATTCTAATCCTTAATCTTTTTTTTTTCAATAAAAAAAAAAATTTAAAGTTGATAGAAAAACACTTTAGTCCAAAATCAGGATAAGTCTTCAACCTCAACAAACAGTTACAGGATACATATAGATAATTCACTGCAAGAAGACAAGTAACTACGACTATTAAATTACGAATCTGTTCAACTATCACTTGACTCACCTTTCAAAGGCTCATCCTTCGTGTTTGAAATTGAAGTAACTGTAATTAGTCAAAAGATTGGATTTCTAACTGAACTCTTTTTTCTATTCCAGTGTTCTAGGCCTTTGAGCCTCCTTCATAATAACTTAAAAGAAGAAAAATTCAATAAGCTACTCTAACAATGACATTTGCATTTTAGCCTTACCGCATGCATGCACTGTTGTTGCAGCCAAACATCCAGACGTATGGAATCAAAAGACAAACTAAATAATTGAAGATTGTGATCGTTCGTTTTTTTTTTTTTTTTTGGTCATTGTTTGAAGCAGCTCTTGAAATTTCTACGTTCCCAATTTAATACAAATTGCCTAAAATATCTTATGTACCGTACTCCAATTTTTGAGGAATTTGTAATGTATCGTACCTAGTTTTTGTTGTAGGGTGCCCTCTTTTAACTTGTTTGCTAATATGAAAATAATTTTTTTCAATTTAAATCATTTTACCAATAACTTTAATTTTGCAATTAATTTTCTTTAAGCTTTCAGAAAAAAAGGGTTAAGTGAGTTGGACTTTTTTTTTTTCAAATTTCATTATTATGGGTAATTATATATATTTTTATTAGTAAAATGGTAATTAATAAGGATTTCATAATATTTTAGATGAAAAGAACTAGTTTCCATTTAAGGTTGAGGGAATCTCCTTGATGGTCCACTCTGAGTGATTTCACTATGCGTGGAACAATCTCAAAACTTTAAGTATATCTGCAATTTTCAGAATTTTGGAAAATAGGTTCGTTACTGATTAATTAATCATCTTTTTCACAGTTTAAGGATGTTCTACTTTTTTGGAAAAATATATATAAAAAAATATTATCTTAATACTTCAACGAGATTAATTATATATTCAAAAAGCATGCTAAAAATATTGTCTTGCCTTTTTCATGCATCTCTTAACATAAAAAGAGTAGCATCTTCTTCTTCTTCTTCTTATATTTTTAGTCCTTGCTAGAAAACCTCATCTTTTAAAATATGGGGAAAACGGAGTTTAATTAGAGGTATATTAAGTGAGCTTACAACATACTATTTCGAAAGACCTCAAATCAATTGGCTGAACAATTTTGACAATCATAATCAGATTCTTGTAGATGAATCCAAATCTTGTATGCTCTTTCTTTTCATTTGTAATATTTAGCATTGTCAAAATAGACTGGACCAATTTAATCTTTGTAGACCAGCATCTAGCAACGCGCGCGGGGCATGTTAGTCTGGCCTAGCTGTTTGAGTTAATTCAAAAACAGCCACTTATATTGATCAACTTTTATTACATTAATAAATTTGGAGTCGACCGTAGAGTTATTTGACATATAAAATTCTTCCCTCTTATTTGAATGTTTAAAATTAATAAGAAAATAATTTAAAACTTTCAATAAAAATTAATTAGTTATATTATATTTTTTAATTTTTAGAAATTTATTTTTCACCAAAATAATTAATTTAATTAATATGTAATTTCAAACAAGAAGTTGGTGGGATCAGACATTGGTGGACAGAACCAGAAGTTTATCAAATGGTCCCACAAGAACCAGAGAACAGAGAGTGGTTGAGATCCATTATTGCGTCTTCTATACTTTGTACTGACCCTAAATCACAAGAAAACGTAGTGAGCGTAGCCCTAGCTCTTCATTTCTCTCTGCACAGTAGCGGGCATCCTTGTGTAGCCGCAGCTTTGGAGGGGGCTGTTACTTTTTTTCTTTATATGTGTATTTTTTTTTTAAAATATTTTTTTCTTGCTGTAAAAAAAATGTGAAAATTTTAAAAAATATATCTCATTTATCTAAATCTACAAGTTGAACTTAAATTTGAGTGAAAACAAATAAATTTATAACATTAAACTTGTGATTAAATACAAAATTCTTAAAGAGAGTTAATTTTTTAAAAAAAATTAAGAGATTTATTGTCTCTTTAAAACACGTCTTTTTTTTTATTATTATATCGACTGTATTTATAATTTTTAAAATATAATATTTAATAAATTAAGATTTAAAAAATGTGTTATCTCTTTATTTTTTAATCAAAGTAATAAATTTTACTTTGTATCTTTATCAATTATAAAATTTATTTATTTTATCTTTATCTTTTGTTGACCTCAATATTTGATATATTTTTTATATTATATAAATGTAATTTTTTCACAAATCCAAAAAAAATAATCACAAGAAAACGTAAGGGGTATAATAAATAATACTGGGAAAGTTACAGAAGTTGCTAACGGAGCAATTGCTGTGTTCTTCATCCACAATGTACACATTCATAAACCATCATTTAATTAGAACTAAACAATTATGCAACTGGGTTGGGTTGGTTTTGGTTCAGGTTGATCAATTTTTTAAACTGATTTAACCCAACTCAACCCAGTCATCCTCTTATATATAGCTCATCAGATGTATTGAAAATTATAGCACTTTCTTTGAGTTCTTTCTATGTCCTCGCAAAGGTTAGAAGATCCTCCATCCTGATAATTTTCATAATCCAGTCTGCTTCAGTGTCCTAAGTACTCATTTGTCCGATAACTATCAACTTCACATTAGAATCGACAGAAGTTAATATCTTGAAGCTCCATAATCAATATGAAGAAGAACAAACGTAACAGGGTACCCACCTTTCAAGGGTATAATACCCTTATCAACAAGAAATGAAGATCTGTACTTGAGTGCAGTATTAGGGATTTCAAGTACTTCAGCAGCTTTGATAGTGAGGATCATGATAGCATCAGAAACTAAGTCAGGAACTGGGGAGATAGGACCATTAGAGGCAGAGTCATTAAGTCTAGAAAGAAGGTTCCTAAAAGGGAGGAGGTAGTTCTTTGAGATCGAGTAAGAGAGAGAGAGGGAATGTCTTGGGTGGCATGAGCATCAGCAAAAGGAAGACCATCTGGGATTGTTTCAAAGCAGAAGCCTGGGATGCCATCAATGGCATTGAGATCCCTTGCTTGAGCAAGCGTTTGTTGTTGAACTCAGTGGTGGCGTAGGTTATGTGAAAGCCTTGGAATGAAGCAGCTTTGCCAGTTTCAGAAAGGAGTTTAGACAGCCTTGGCACTACAAGAAAAGCGGGGAATGACGACGGGTGTTTAACGACGGTCATAAAAAATCGTCTCTAAAGCCAAGTTTAACGACGGTTTATGAACCGTCGTTAAAGTTCGACACCTAACGACGGTTTTCCAAAAAACCGTCGTGAAATACGGACGGATAAGATCCAACCGTGGTCATCTGGGGCGAAGGGAAATATTTGGCGGACATTACGACGGTTATTGTAAAACCGTCGTGATTTAACGACGGTTAAACATAAAACCGTCGTTATTTTACGACGGTTGTTACTATAACCGTCGTTAAATCACGACGGTTTCATTAAAACCGTCGTGAAGTTATAACGTTCAGAATTCAGACCGTTACTCGATGTTCGTGTAGTTTAACGACGGTTTTAGTAAAAACCGTCGTTAAAGTTACACGTTACGACGGTTTTTTTTGGAAACCGTCGCTAAACCCATTTAGCGACGGTTTTTGGTCGGTTTAACGACGGTTAATAACCGTCGTTAAACCGCGCGTTCGTCTATAAATTGGATGGTCTCCTTTATTTTTCTTACAACAGTTTCTTGATAGATTATTTTTCTATAATATAGTCTCTGAATTTATTTATTGTGCTGGTGAAGTTTTTTGACTGTAGTGTTATCTCCGGCGTGTTTTATTTACTCTCAAGGTATGTCATTTAATTTTTTAATTGTATTTGATTAATTTCTTTTTATATTGTATGTTCAAAATATTTTCTTATATTTTTTTTATTTTATTTTGTGAAGATATTGTGACGTTGGGACGACACTTTAATTTTGATTTTTGTGCGTTATTTATTTAGAATCATTTTGAATGTATGTAATTTAATTAATTAGATTTTGAATGAATTTATTTCAAATTATTATATGTTAGATTGAGATAATATTAGATATTTTATTTACTTACTACTTTTGTTATAAATATATTTGTCATTGTGATGTACATTATTGTATGAATCAATTTTAAATTTTGTGTTATTTTTGTGATATTTATGATGTTTAATATTATAATATACGTATATTTTAATAAAAATTTAAGAAATATATATAATATTATTAATTTAGTATAAAATGATAGTGAATTTTGTTTTAAATACAAGTTATTTACTGTTTTTCAAATATTATTAAAATTAATGTAAATAAATTGAAAGTAGTTATTATATTGATAAACGTATTTAAATAATATACATCAATTAAAAATAGTCAAATTATATTACAGTTGTTAATAAAATAGTAAAATATTTATTTAGGTGATGAGATAAAATAATAAATATTAATAAATAGACAAAATTAGTATTAGGAATTAGTTTTAAAAAAATAAAACTCATTTAAAAATACACATAATTTTTAAAACATGAAAACAAATTTACAATAACATAATTTTAATATGTATGCTAGTAGTGTAATAATTTTTAATGAATTAATAATAACATAAATTGAAAGTAGTTATTATATTGATAAACGTATTTAATTAATATTCATAAATTAATAATAGTCAAATTATATTACAGTTGTTAATAAAATATTAAAATATTTATTCAGGTGATGAGATAAAATAATAAATGTTAATAAATAGACAAAATTAGTATTATGAATTAGTTTTAAAAAAATAAAACTCATTTAAAAAAACACATAATTTTTAAAAAATGGAAATAAATTTATAATAACATAATTTTAATATGTATGCTAGTAGTGTAATAATTTTGAATGCACTTTGTTGTTACACTATATTCTCTATTAAAGAACTAACAAGATTTTATATGTAATTGAGTAGAATTATTCTTGAATATATGGCCCTTATATGGGCCACAGATTTTAATTTTTTAAATAGGGAATTGAAATTTCAATTCCTTATCTGAATTAGTTAGAATGTTTACCATGTAAATACTATAATTGAAATTTTTGCGGCAGCTGTAAAATAATATTTTAATTTTTTGTTGCTAGTGGTTTTTCCTTTGCAAAAAATTTACATTCGTAGAAATTCGATCATGAAACTCATTATTTTAATTAATTACACTAGATTCTCTATTAAGGAACAAACAATATCTTAAATGTAATTGAGTAGAATTATTCTTCAATATATGGCCCTTGTGTGGGCCACTGATTTTACTTTTTCAGATAGGGAATTGGAAATTTCAATTTCCTTTAAGAGTTCGTTAGAAATTTTACCATGTAAATACTATAATAAAAATTGTAACGGCAGATGTAAAATCATAATTCAATTTTTTTCCTGCTAGTAGCTGTCTTTTCCAAAAAATTCAGATTCGTAGAGATTTGATCATGAAACTCATCCTTTTAATTAATGACAATAACGAAGATTTTTTATTTAGTGCTTCATTAAATGTCTATTATCATAAAATTTGTCAAAAATGTTTTACATGTAAAACATTTTACACCTCTTCAAAATGTGTTGTGTTTTATGCACAATCAATTGCAAATGCTATTTAAGTTAATTGATATCTAAATTCATAAATATTTCAGAAATGGATAAATCTTGGATCAATAAACCTCGACATTCAATAGAGTACCTAAATGGTTTAAACGGATTTTTGGAATTCGCAAATGCTAACTCTGGGGTCGAAGGTAGAATAATATGCCCATGCCCAAAGTGTAGATTCAAAAAATGGCAACTCATCGAGGTCGTGCGCCAACATTTGATCGTCAAACCATTTCCGGAGGGATACACTTTTTGGAGTTTGCACGGAGAAATGATTACAGAAGAACCTGCTGTAGGACATGCTATAATGCCAATTGAGGTCTCAGAACCCATAGTTCGAGATGACCATGTCCAGAACATAGTCCGTGATGCATTCGGGATTCACCCCGAAAATGAGAGCATCGCTTCTGTGGATATGCCAGATCCGCAGTCAGCAGAAAGGATGGATGATAGTGTCAAATATTTTTATGAGTTACTGAAAGATGGTGAACAACCGCTCTATGAAGGGTGTGAAAAGTATTCAAAACTGTCTTTCTTGGTGAAGTTGTATCACATCAAGTGTTTGTGCGGCCTAAGCGACAAAGCAATGTCGATGGTACTTGAGTTGCTTGTCGATGTATTCCCAGATGCCAAGATTCCGCCTTCATTTTACGAGGCTAAAAAAATCATTAATAAGTTGGGGTTGAACTACAAAAAAATTCACGCATGTCAGAATGATTGTATGTTATACTGGGGTGAGCATGAAAGTAGAGAAACTTGTTGTAAGTGCTCAGCACCAAGGTGGAAACCGAAACAAAAGGGGGAGAAGCGAAAAAAGGTGCCTAATAAAATTCTTAGATACTTTCCAGTTAAGCCAAGATTGCAGAGGTTGTTCATGTCTTCTAAAACTGCTGAATTTATGAGATGGCATTCTGAAGCCAAAATTTCTGACGGCATCATGAGGCATCCAAAGGATTCTGAGGCATGGAAGAGATTTGATCTTCTGAATCCTCAATTTGCATCAGATTCGAGAAATGTTCGTTTGGGCCTTGCAACAGATGGTTTCAATCCATTTGGAAACCTATCTACAAGTTACAGTATATGGCCAGTTCTGCTGATTCCGTACAATCTTCCTCCTTGGATGTCTATGAAACAGAGTTCATTCATGTTGTCAATGATAATTCCAGGGAAAAAAGCACCGGGGAATGATATAGATGTGTTTTTACAGCCACTAATTGAAGAGCTGAAGGAGTTGTGGGTTGAAGGTGTTAAGACGTACGATGCATTTGGTAAAGAAATGTTCAATATGCATGCAGCTCTTTTGTGGACAATCAGTGATTTTCCTGGCCTTGGATGTTTATCAGGCTGGAATACTCATACTGGATTAGCCTGTCCGTACTGTAACTTTGACTCTACTCCAGTCCGTCTCCCTCACAGTCGGAAGTGGTGTTTTACGGGACATCGCCGCTTCTTATCTCCGGGTCACAAATTCAGGCTGGCCCGCAATAGGTTTGACGGAAAAGAGGAAAGAAGAAACCCTCCTCCGCAACTGAGTGGTGTAGACATTTTCCGACAAGTCAATGATATTGAAGTTGTCTTTAGAAAAAATGTGGAAACTGATGTTGGGACTCAACAACGGCGTTCCCGAAGTCAGGGTTCGGTTGATGCTGGAACTCAACAATGGCGTAAGAAAAGTATATTTTTCAAACTTCCGTATTGGATAAATAATATGTTGCGTCATAATCTTGACGTAATGCATATTGAGAAAAATGTCTGCGATAACATCATTTACACTTTACTTAATGATTCCGGCCGTTCAAAGGATCACGTAAACGCGCGGAAAGACTTAAAGGAGTTTGGTGTGAGGCCTGAGCTGTGGCCTGATGATGGCGGTAAATATCCACCTGCTTTGTTCACGTTGACAAATGCAGGCAAGGAAGTATTTCTGAAAACACTTAAGAATGTATCTGTGACTGACGGTTATTGCAGTAATATCTCCAGATGTATTGATGTAAGACAACGTAAGATCGGAGGTCTAAAAAGTCACGACTGTCATATCCTTATGGAACAAGTGTTACCATTAGCCATAAGAAAGACACTGCCGAAGCCGGTATCTGCAGTTCTGATCGAGTTTTGTTCATTCTTCCGGCAACTGTGCTCCAGATTTTTGAATGTTAATGAACTTGATCAACTTCAAAATCGAATCATTATGACGCTGTGCCATCTTGAAATGTTATTTCCGCCGTCTTTCTTTACAGTCATGGTGCACTTGACTGTACATTTGGTCATGGAAGCGAAGTTAGGAGGACCAGTCCAATATCGTTGGATGTATCCCGTCGAAAGGTAAAACATTAAAAACACAGTCTATCCAATTTCTTGCATTATTGTTAATCCAATTTTATTCATTTAATCTATGTTCTCTAGATACTTGGGTAAACTTAAATCTTTCGTGCGGAATAGAGCAAGGCCAGAAGGCTCAATAGCAGAGTCGTATATTGCAGGAGAAGTTTTGTTATTCTGTTCCAGATACATAGATGGTGTTGACACTGTCTTCAATCGTCCTCCTCGTATGGATGATCGACCCGATGTTGGGACATCTGACAGGAGTTTGTTCCCACCAATAGGAAGACCAGTTGGTGGATTTGATTATTTCACCATTTCTCCCCGGGAAAAATTGTAGGCTCATCGGCATGTCTTAACAAACTGCAAAGAAGTTGATCCTTACTTACAGTAAGTTAACTCACACTTAGCTACATGATTATACAATTTTTCTTCCTGTGTAGCATTAAGTGTTTAGACAATGTTTTCTCAACAGGGAATTTAGAGACTATGTACGGCATAGTTTAAGAAGTCGGACGCGATCATCTACCGAGATAGACAAAAAAGTCCACAGAGAATTTGTCTCTTGGTTTTCGCGTCGTGTAAGTATTTCAACATGGTCACATTTAATTCATATGTCAAATATGAGTACAACTCATCCTGTATTCGTTTTCCAGATCGCAAATGATGCTGATGGATCGCAGTGTGCTGATTTAAAATATCTCGCACTTGGTCCACTAGATAGAGCACGTCGATACAGTGCTTACAATGTCAATGGATTCAAATTTTGAACTTTAGAGCGAGACCAAGGGATGACATCTCAAAATAGTGGAGTTTACGGTACTTTCGGGACGAGGAGTTATGCAAGTACTAGTGATACGAATATGCAATTTGGTGGCGTCCCGTATTATGGAAAACTGTTGGACATTGTCGAGTTAAACTACCATGGCCATTTTACAGTCGTATTATTTAAGTGTATGTGGGCCAACACAACTACAACGAGAGGAATTGCAATTGATGACTTCGGGGTGACATCGGTTGATTTTTCTCGGTTGATTCACACTGGTGAAAATGATGACGACGAACCATACATCCAGGCATCTGAGGCTCATCAAGTATACTATGTACAAGATGAGTTGGACAAGAACTGGAGTATAGTGATGCATTTAAAACCCCGTGACTTATACGAGATGGGCGATGAAGATGAAAATCTTATATACGAGAGCGATCCGCTACACACGCAAAATTTAGAAAGATTATTTCCAGAAGAAGAAGTTAATTTATGCTTGTTACGGTATTAGTTTTGTTGTTGCCGCCTATTTATATATATTTTAGACTACTTATAATTACTATACTATTTTATTTATTTTCATCACTTTTATTAGGCAAAATTTATTTTATAATTGTTTTATTACATTCATTTTGCCAGTAGCAGTGACGATGAAGAAGGCTAGATCAGACATGGCAGGGGCGTCCAGTTCTCAGACTCCCACGCCCCGTGGGGTGATCAGTGAGGGCGGAGAGCCCATTATGGAGTCGGAGGCTGCCGCATCATCAGTCCCTCTTAGCGACTCCCAGCCACTGGATTCGCAGGCCGTCCCCTGCACACTCCCCCCACCCGACGCTCAGGCACCGGATGACGATTATTCGTTCGATTTTGAGACGATCTTTGGCGGTGTAGAGGCGGAGCATCAGCCCGGTGAGCAGGAGCGCAGACGCAGGAGGAGTTGGACAGTTGATATAGTCGGTGAGTATTGTAATCATGTACACTTTATGCGCTTAATAATTTTGTCTTAGTAATATAAATATATAATTGTCACTAATTATTTTGATAGACGGGACCGGGCACACGACGTCCAGACAGTTGACTGTCCACGACGTATGGGCCCTGCCTGAGCAGTCAAAGGTGGTTGTCCAGTTCAACGACAACCACCAGCCTATCGGAGACAGTGGCGGTTTGCTCGGTGTCTTCCTCGGCACCATCGGGGATAACTTTCGGTTATTCCCGATCTCTTACAGGGATTGGAGGAGCATTCCTCAGCAGTCGAAGACGAATGTCTTTGTAAATAATATTCAAGTATAAAAACATATATCTTTTGCAATTAATTATAGATATTCGTAATTTATATATTATTTATGTTTAACTAATTTTTTAATTTCGTTTGCAGACACATTTTATTGTGACGGATCAACACAAGAAACTGATCATGCAGTCGCTAGGAGCGAAATGGAGAGCAGCACGATACAATATATTTCGCCTGGCGTACGATGGTACGAAGACCAGAGATCAGTTGCGGAGTGAAGTCCCAACAGGCATTCCACCTGATCAGTGGGCTACTTTCGTAGACTATCGCCTAGACGCGAAGTCTAGGGTAAGTTGTTAATATATATATTTTTAAAATTTAACTTTTAAATATTGTCACTAATTATTTTTCCTATGTGATTAATTAGGATGTGGCTGTGAAGAATAAACGGAACAGAAGACAGCTGACAATGCTACACACTACTGGATCGAAGAGCCTTGCACGCAAAAAGGCGAAGATGGTAAGTTTAAATCTGATATAAATATTTTGTTTTTTAAAATGTTTATAAGACTATAATCATAAATTGATTGATTAATCATTTTAATATTCAGGAGATTGAGCTTCAGGGTCCAGTGACTCGTGGTGATGTATGGACGGCAGCTCATAAAAGAGCTGACGGATCGTACATCAACGACGAAGCTCAGGCTGTTGCGGTGAGTAATAAAATCTTATCAATCTTAAGTGGATAATTATTTAATTTTTAATAATGTTTAATATTATTAATTTCCTGTTATTGAATGTTAGGAGAAAATTGCTTCGATCCAGCAGGAGGACAGCTCGTCCCAAGAGCTCTCGACGGCCGATTCACTTGCGAGAGCTCTTGGCACTAAGGAGCACTCCGGCCGCGTTCGAGGATTTGGGTTGGGTGTTTGCCTAACTCAAGTCTTCGGCCGTAGTTCGTCTGGGTCGAGCTCACAGTCTGGGCCGTCATACCACGACTTACAGAGTGAGGTGGAGCGCCTAAAGACAGCTATGCAGGAGCGGGACGTCGAGCAGCAGCGCCTGAAGACAGCTATGCAGGAGCGAGACGCTAACCTCCAGCGACGAGATGCTGAGATCGCAGCACGCCAAGCACAGATGGAGGCTGCTATAACGTTCCTGTTACAAAAATTTCAGGGTCAGCTGCCACCTGAAATTTCAGGACTTCATAGTCCCTCACCCAGGGTAACATTTTAATACATAAAAATTGTTGGTATAATTTTGTTTATTTTAATAACATTCAAAATTTTAACAAACAAAATTGATTTTTCAGGACCCCAGCGATCGTGGTAGTGGACATCAGCGTGATCAACATCCGTAGGGTCCAGAAACTTGATTTAGTTATTATATTTGTATATGTAATTTCGTCACTTTTGTTACTATTAATTTTCTGTATATAAATTTTTTTGTATATGAAGATTCATTATAATTCAATAATTTATGCATCTTTAGTATTTAGTTAATAATTCAAACGTTTAATTATTATATAATAAAATATATAAAAATTAATTTAGAAAATATTAAAAATATAAATTAATTTTTATTTTACATAAAAATTTAATAATCAAAACAACATTAGTAGTTTTATGAATAATATAAAATATTATATTTTAAATTATAAATAAAATTGTTATAAAAATTTTAATTAATTTTAATAATAAAAAATTAAAAAATAAATAGAAATAACGACGGTTTTAGCTCAAAACCGTCGTTATAATTTTAAAAAAAAGGAAATAACGACGGTTTTTTTGTCAAAAACCGTCGTTATATTTAATTTTATTAATTAAAAATAGTTATTAACGGCGGTTTAGAACCGTCGCTATGTCTGGTTTAACGACGGTTATAACAACCGTCGTTAAACCAGACATAGCGACGGTTATTCCCACGGTTGATAAAACCGTCGTTAGACCTAGAGTTCCACGACGGTTTACAAACCGTCGTTAATGGGTTTAACGACGGTCGGAACCGTCGTTAAACCTACTAAAAAACCGCCGTAATGCCGCGGTTTTGTTGTAGTGTGGCTTGGAAATGGGGTGAAAAAACGTGAGGTTTCACTCCAGCAACAGAGTCCATTTCTAATATTTCTCTCTTCCTCCCTGACAGGTGGAATACAAAGCTTTGGTAGAGTCAGAAACATAGAAATAGGGCAAAAATCTCAAGCTTTATACAAGGAAAAAAAAAGTTAGTTCAATTGGGTAACGGAAGACAAACTTTTTTGTTCTTAAACTCTAATCATGCGAAAGTTGTCAAAAAGATTTTTTAAATTAAATTTTGAAGAAAAGACAATTTGATAAAAATTAATATTTAATGTGATAGAAAAAGAGTCTATGATAAATAAAATTTTTCTTACACGTAATTATTGCATGTAGAGTGGGAAAAGTAGAATTTATTGATATGAGTGAGCATCGTTGTAACAATTTTTTATTATTATTATACAATATAGAATTTACATACATGTCATTAATTAAAACATACGTACAACATATCAAACACATAAAAATTTACATCTTATTTATTCTAGTTGACCAATTTCGGAGATACAGATGTTGGTGATTGCACTTTCACCGGAATTTAAACCAACTCGACCACAAACATTTTATTTGCTTCTGAGATTTGCCCAACATAAAGTACTCGATCCAACGTGTACTAAAAGTCAGAGCCATAGAAAAAATCTGCATAACTAATTTTTTGAACATGATATAGAAATATAGTGAGAATTAAATCCTAATAAATTTAACAATAAATCATCATCAATATAGTTCATCACGTCATGTTCAGGTATATAAACTACAGCAAATATCTTTGTCACATGACTGCACTATATCTATGCACATGAAAATCGTACAGTAATGACATGTATGACAGGATTAATTATTTTCAGAATATCATATGATGACTATCAATTTATTCTCATATCAAGCTATCCCGGTTAGGGTGAGTATTATCTACTCTCTAGTAAGGGCATTTCTCGCTTCGTCCGACATGGCCCACTTTCTATTTCTTTTCTCATTAACATGATCATAACCGTTGGTATGACGTCCCCTACTAGTGCACCACACGGATTGTCATGTGATCGACCTCATTTCTTTTCTTTTCACAATGATAGCAAAAAATATGCATCCAATAACAAGTATGTTCAATAAAATATAACTATTACAAAAAATAATTGGTAATCATGCCATGAACATAACCATTTCAAATATCATTTTATAAATATTTTTATGTCAAAATTTCACACTTAAGATGGTAAGAAGTTCATACAATGGCAATGGTTATGTCATATACTAGTCATTTATTATTTTTATTTATAAGATTCTTTTTCTTTTTTAAATATTAATTTTATTTTTTTATTTTCTTGATGTAGTTTTTCATCCTATCTAACCTTCTCTTACTAATCAGAGTTTAACTCCCTCAATTTAACTCCGATTTAAGTGATCTTGATATCAATTTAAAGAAAAAAAAATTATTTAAAACTCTTATGTTGAACAGTTGAACTAAATATTAAGAAATCATGGTGATATTACTCCCTCAAAGAACATGTTATTTCTTCTCGAGTAGGTTCTGACCTCTACCAACTAATCTGTCCATATCTTCCTCATAATAATTCCAAATTAAGTTATTCCAATGGTTAAAAATCCGTGACACATATAGCTATAATTCGTATGTTAACCATTTATTTTAATTCCCTACAGAATGTTCTCAGAAATTAAAATAAAGAAATTATCCTAACATATTCTTCCCTGATTAACCATTTTCTGACCATTGCTTATTCATCGGACCATATCTACCTCATATAGACTCCAAATTGAGTGATTTCAGTGGCTAAAAATCTGTGACACATACAACTATAATTCTTATGTTAACTATTTATTTTAATTCCCTACATAATATTCTCAGAAATTAAAATACAGAAGCTATCCTAACATATTCTTCTCTGATTAACCATTTTTTGACCTTTACTTACTAATTGGACCATATCTACCTTATATAGACTCCAAATTGAGTGATTCCAGTGGCTAAAAATCCGTGAGACATACATCTACATTTTTTATGTTAACCATTTTTTTTAATTCCTTACCAATTCTTTCCAAAATTTTAAAAATATAAGCATAAAAGTTTGCCACCCCTAGCCATACTTATACAGAACTATTTACACCAACCTAAGTATTCAAACATACATAATATGTAACATGATATAGCAATATCCATGACCAATTATTAAAGTTCTAAGATCAAAATCTAATATAAATATTACAAGTTTCAAAACTTTTCTTAAAAAAAAATATGGTTAAACTTACCTGGAGCACTTAGTCCTCTAGACTTCTCCTTCCTCTTTTTTTCTTTCTTCCTCTCCTTTCCTCACTCTACCTTGCTTCTATTTTTCCTCTCCCTCACTTGGACGAAATTCTAATGTTATAAGGGTGGGTTTTACTTAAATAGACCATCAAATAATTCACCTTTTATGATTATGGGTCTACCTTATCACAATTAGGATACACTTGGTTGAATTTTTGAAAAATAAACAACTTATGTTCTTGTCTTTCTCTTCTTTAGTCAAGATATGCATAGTAAAAGGAGATTTATATTTTAAAAATTATGATAATATATTTCTAAGATAAGGGACAAGGTCCCTTTGATTTAGAGATTCTTTTTCTTTTTCTTTTGTCTTAATCAAATATGATAGGTTTGCCTTTTTAGGTGGCAAGTTTCCAACCCTTGAATCTCCATTATTTGGTTGAAATTATTTGTGTGGGTTATAAATGTTTTGTCCTAAAGTCTTGTATTATCATACCATTTACTAAAATTATGAATGTAGGATATCACACCACTTGCTAAATTTTTGTCTTAATGTCATGTCACATAATATTGATTACACCATTATTTCATCACTTTACTTTTATTTTTACTTTTTTTTTCCTCTTGGGTTTGAGTTCATTCTTGCCCATTTTCTTTACTTTGGTTAAAATTCTACCTTTCATAATGGGTTTGGTCACATTTTCATATTTTTGGACTACCGATCCAATTCCTATATCTTGGTCCAAGTTTATGTTTTATTTCTTCATTGGGCTATCCTATTGGCTTGCTAAAAATTCATGTGAAGTAGAAAAACTCTATATGAAGTATCCATAGGTGAAAGCCCAATTTATGGGTGGAGATACTAAATTTAGTAATTTTTACTCTTAAATTAAGAAAAATTACCCTAATCTAATTTTTTTGAAATTTTAAGACCTTTACTTACTTCACAAAAAATTATCTTCCTTGCCTAAGAATTTCACATTTCTTTAACATGTTTCTTTCTAATATTTTCTCTTAGATTTTCTTTCTTTACCTATTTCATTAATATTAGAATATTTCTATGCATACACGTAAGGTGAAGAATTTCTAAGGATTATATTTCCTTAGATATCTAAAAATTGTCTAATAAATTTTATTTTCTTAATTAAATATTTATGTACCTTTATCAATAAAATAAAATAAAATTAGGGATATTACTTTGAATACTCTTGTACTTTTATTAATACAAAATTAGAGATATTATAATCATTAAGTTAAATTATAAAATCAATTCATGATCAAATAATATTTAAAATAAAAAATTAATATCTATTTTGTATCAAAATTTTATATTATACAAAATATGAGTTATGTTAAGTTCATTTAAATTATTTATATTAAAATATATATATTATAGTTCAAAAAAAAATTCTTGATTGAGGTAAATTAAATTAAATCATAAAAATTACACATAATTTGTCTATATAAATTTGATATTTTTAATAAAATATAATGCTATCAATTGAAATCATGAAAGAGTTCAATGTGGACAAAATGACAAGCTTGAAAATTCAGAAAAATTGCTGTCATGTGCGCATCACAGTCCATTGTTACGAGAACCGTATAATGATTGGAATATTCCAATGTCCAAGTAAAAACAAAAGGCGGACATTATTTGATGGGAACCATCAGAGTTGGTTTGCAAATTATAGCAAATCAGTTGCGTGAGCATTCAATTCCTTCGCCAACCCTCTTTAATAAGATAATTAATAGGTTTTGCGAAGTTTTTGAGATGCTCACACGTCCTCATTCGAATTAATAAATTCTTGGCCAGATTAGATAAATAATTTGTTTAATATATATTAATAAAGTTATCGTAAGAATGTTTTTAAAATAAAATATGTTTTAAAGAATTAAATTAAAAATTAAAATTTAGATTGTCGTTATATATATATATAACGACAATCTTTGTGTGCACAAGTTTGGTTGTAAATTTAATTCATTTATTTATTGAGCCACTGAAGTCGACCATAACTCTGAGGTCGAAAAAAATGTAAATTTATATGGCAATTTTTTTTCTCTCTTTTTTTTCCTCTAAAAAATTACAATGTAAGCACCCCCAAGTCTTAGTTGCCTTATTTTTCCTTCGTCTCTCAATTTTTTTCTTTATTGTTTTTATAATTTTATCTTCAAAATAAAAATTATGAAGAGAGATAATATCAATTATCACAAACATGAAAAAGGCGAGTAAAAAATTGATGAACATGTTGTGAACAAAATTTGAGTGATAAATAAAATAAATTTGAACAACTTAATATTAGATATGAAATAATATTGCTTTCATCTATTATCATATTGTCTTTTTTTTTTAAATTAATTTCATATTTTTTCACACTAAAATAATTTGAAACATATATAAGTACTTTCATCAACTTAATATTCTACAACACAATAATTTTCATTGAAATAAAAAAAATTCTTAACAAATATTATGTTTTATTTCAATAATTTTAAAGTAAAAACATTTCGTTCATTTTGATAAAAAAAAAATTTAATTCATTGCCCTGACTAAACTTTATTTGGAAAGATTATGTATTTTTGTTTTCCATTAGAAGAAAATGACTTGTTTGAGTTGTCGGCTAAAATGAGTGGAAATGATTGATTATGATTATTCTGTTGAAATGTTCAAAAAGAACAAAATACTGAATATTCACATGGCCTAAGGTAGTTCATCATATCAAACCATCCTGTATTTTGTTTATCTAAATATCAGCAATTTTATATTAATTATATACTATAAAACACTAATATAGAGAGCGGTATCATATTTGATAATAAAAAAATTATATTTCTATTAAATATAATACAATACTACCGTAAATTACATTTAGACAAATGTGTGCTTGCTTATATATGTAGATGCAGAGGCTGAGAGGCATATCTTAGGGAAGGAAAGTTAGAGATGAGTTCCATTCAAGAGAGGAAGCCTCATGCTGTGCTGACCCCATTACCATTTCAAGGCCACATCAACGCAATGTTCAAACTAGCAAAGCTGCTTCACCTAAGAGGCTTTCACATAACCTTTGTAAACTCTGAGTTTAACCACAGACGCTTGCTCAAATCAAGGGGTCTCAAGGCCCTTCATGGCTTCCAAGATATCTGCTTTGAGACCATCCCAGATGGTCTTCCTCCTTCTGATTTTGATGGCTCCCAAGACATCCCCTCTCTCTGTGACTCTACCTCAAAGAACTGCCTCCTCCCCTTTAGGAACCTTCTTGTTAGACTCAATAACTCTGCCTCTACTGGCCTTATCCCCCCAGTTTCTTGCTTAGTCTCTGATGGTGCCATGAGCTTCACTCTGGATGCTGCTGAAGAATTTGGAGTACCCATCGTTCTTCTTTGGCCTATCAGTGCTCATGCCTTCTTGGGTTTGGTCCACTTTCGCAGTCTACTTGACAAAGGTCTTATACCACTCAAAGGTACTTTTCTCTATGTTCATAAGGATTATGATTATGGAGCTTGAAGCTATGGACTCTTGTTATTCTGATGTGCAGACAAGAAAATGCAGTGCCAGTATAGTGTCGTGTACTTGTCTAAGTTAGTATATGTGTTTCTTGACTATTTTTCTTGGAAAACTAGGTTTTTATGCTCATATGGATTATGGAGATTGAAACTATGAACTTTTGTGATTCTTTTATGCAGATGAGAGTTGTTTGACAAATGGGTACTTGGAAACAGAACTGGATTGGCTTCCAGGCATGAAAAAGATCAGAATGAAGGATCTTCCAACCTTTATTAGGACGACAGATCCAAATGATTTGATGCTAAACTTTCTCATAACTGAGGTAGAAAGATCTCAAAGAGCTAGTGCCATTCTTTTCAATACATTTGAAGGATTTGAGGGTGAGGCAGTGAAGGCTCTCTCCTCTATCTTCCCTTCTATTTACACCATAGGCCCTTTCCCTTCATTCCTCAATCAAATTCCACATACCCACGTAGCATCATTCTCATCTTTAGGCACCAATCTTTGGAAAGAAGACGATGAGTGCCCCCAATGGCTTCGAACCCAGAAACCCAGATCTGTAGTTTATGTGAATTTTGGCAGCATCACAGTTATGACCTCAGAGCAACTCCTAGAGTTTGCTTGGGGATTGGCCAATAGCAAGCAGCCCTTTTTGTGGATCATTAGGCCTGACCTTGTAAATGGAGGCTCAGTGATTTTATCAGCAGAGTTTCTAAGTGAAACCAAGGAAAGAAGCCTCATAGCAAGCTGGTGTGACCAAGAGAAAGTGCTGAACCACCCCTCAGTGGGAGGGTTCTTGACCCATTGTGGGTGGAACTCCATGACAGAGAGTGTTTGTGCAGGAGTTGCAATGGCATGTTGGCCTTTTTTTGCAGATCAGCAAACTAACTGCAGATATGCTTGCAGAGAGTGGGGAATTGGGGTTGAGATTGATGCTGATGTGAAGAGACACGAGGTGGAGAAGCTTGTGAAGGAGCTGATGGAAGGGGAGAAGGGGAAAGAGATGAAGAACAAGGTTGAAGAATGGAAGAAAATAGCAGAGGAAGACACTAGACCTGGTGGTTCTTCATACATGAACTTGGATAAAGTGATTAAGGATATTTTACTGAAATGAACTTTTTATTTTTTTGGAAGCGAAAATTATATTTTGAAGGAAGATATTTGAGAGGCAACTCTCAATCTCCTCAGGATTTCAAATCTACTGTCTGATTTGGGGGCCACATTGGATTCCCCTGTCTGATTCCGACAGTACCAAATGTTGAATAAAAACAAAGCAAAAGCTAATGTCTGGTCCATTCCTTTTTTTCTTATATCAAACCATTGATCCAACCAGCATTTAATGAATAATGGAAAAATGCGCTAAATCCGAATAGTAAAGTTCACATCCAAACCAAATTGGACAAGCAAATGAACGTCCTAGAAAAAGATAATTTACTTAATTGAAGTTAGATTAAAATCTCAATTCCATTTGATTTTTTTTTAATTTTTTTTTCATATTTTGCTCTAATGCATTTTTGTTGTTCATCGATCTGTTATTTGCGATTCTATTTAACTAAGGAGCTACTTATAAACTATAATTCGATTATTCTCAGTCCAACTTCAAAAAGGTTCAGTTTTTTTTTAAATAAAAAACCTTGAATAAAACTGAAAATAAAAAAAATTAAACTGACAATTTAATCTTCCATAAATTAAATTAATATGTAAGCTGTTTACTTAATTTTAGTTTTTACATTTTTTTAGTGCATGATTTAATCTTTAAATATCAACTCGTTGTCCATAGTTAATTAAAGTGGTAAACGACTTATGAATTAAAAAGAAGAAGACCAAATGTTCAAATATCTTGAAAATTGTAATCAGTCTACTCAAAGGATATTAGCCTCACAATAATACCTATTGAAATACTTTTGAATCTCACCAAAAAAAAAAACTCCTTTGCATATTAATTATTAATTAGTTCTTAAAAATGTCAAACTTATTGCATATATATTAATACTTCAATATTTGATAAAAAAGACTAATGTATAATAAATTTGATATTTGTAAAACTTAATGTGTATTCAAGAGAATTTAAAAATTAAATATAAATAGATATATAAATTTAAAATTAAATTTTTTGTTTGCTAAAATATAAAATAATTAAGTATTAGTATTGTAATTTTAAGAATTTCATTGTGAATTATAATGGAAGTCCAAAACAAATGTCAATTACACTTTTTTTCTCTCTTAGAAACTGTAATCTTGCAGTCTCATTTAAATATGCAGATTATAATTGTGTCAATATGGGGACGAGTTGATTGAACAAGGCACTTATAAAGCTAGCTAATTTTTTTTTAATAAATAGTTGTTTTGTTACATTTTTTTTATTTTATGTTTTAAAATTTCATTTGTTTAATTTAGTTTCTCAAAGGTTATGTCATCTTAAAAAATATTATTACATTAATTTTATTGAAAAATATTTAAAATTATAGTTATATGACCTAACAAAAAATTTACAAAATTTAGATAAGTTTTTTATTTGACTAAAAATAAATAAATTTGTCAAATTTTTATTAACAGAGTTAATTCAAAGACTTTTTTTTGAAGATGTGATAATGTTTACAAAATTAAATTAAAAATATATATAATACTAAAATATTAATTATTTCTTCTTTTTTTAATATTAAAGTGATGTGAAGATTGGATTAATTTTGTCACAATTCAGAAATATGTACCAAAGAACCATGATTGATTGTTTTGTTTAAATATTCACATCTCAATCATGTATCTCATTTACAATTACTTCTTTTACTTTTGAAAATAAAAAATTACTTAATACAACTTTCACTAATTAATAGTTAGCATTTAATGCAATTGTTTATTTTTTAGTAACAAAATTGACAAAAATGTTATAACACTTATCTCAAAATATATAAATTTGTGATTCCCCCATTATATATAACCTTGGTGAAATGTCATATAAAAAACATCTCTATTAATTTTATTAATTTAAAATAGATAAAAAAAATTAAATATTTACCTGTAAAAATTAAGAGAGGTAATTTTAAATTTTTAAAAAATGAAGGAAGTATTTGCCATTGCCTCACTCTTAATAATCTATTCCATTGAGTTCCTCCATCAGTGAACTGCTACTTTTTCTAACAATTTACTCATATGGTTCATTTTGACGTATAATTACTAAATTTATTAACAGAATTAGCAGTTCATTAACGAAATAATAGGAAAGAATATATGTGTATGTGTGTGTGTGTGTATATATCTATATATATATATATATATATAATTTATAATTTCATAATATTGTTTAGAGAAAACAAATCTAAATTGATTTGAAGAAATCTCTCCTTTGATCAATGGATCTAACTTATATGCCTATTGGATTCAATTAATGAAATAATGAAACCAGATCTAAAAGAAGGCATCTTAATTAGACTCAACGATACCAACGATAGTCATCAATCTCAGACGCAGCTTTCTACTTTTAATTAGAAGGCCATATATACGTTGTTTGACATATTCATGTTAATTTTTCTTTTTTTGTGGTACACTAAAGTCGTTATTTATTATAAGGCATTGAATATTCAACTGCCATCTCTAAGTGATTGATGACTTTATTTTGCTACACCGGAACAATATTAAGGAATCAATTTATACTTAAGACTATATTCTTTCAACAATTTTAAGGGCACGTTCTCACATTGAGAAAAGTCGTCTTCTTCTTTTTAATATCATAATTTTTCAGATAAAATATTTATAGATTAAATTGTTTTTCAAATAAATAAAAATATGAAAACAATTAATAACAAGGCTAATTTATAACAATTTTATATTTTTTTGTAAATTAATTCATTTAAAATAATATTTTCACATACTAAAGCTTTAGATAATATAGTTTTTCCAAAATTATTTTATATATTTAGTCTTAAATCTAAATGTAAACTATTTAAAAAACTTCCTCTAGGTAGAATAGAATACTGTGTAGAACATTGAAAGTAAATGTTTTTATAACAACTAACCCGAATTAATTGATTTGAACCCAACAAAAAAAATATTTTAAACAAATAAAATCGAATTAACAGATTTATATAAATAAATTATTTTAAAAAATTTTAAGTTTAAATATAGTATAATTTTTTTTTAAAAAAATTAAATTTAAATTTTTTAAATATTGAATAGGTATAAATTTTTTAAGTTAAATTTTATGAGGTCGAATAATCTGACACGTAGCTCACTTTGAGAACAAGTTCGAATACAGCAATTTCAGAATTATCTAGAAATTTCAGCCATAGATCCATCACCACCGTTATTGGCTGGTTGAAACCACCCCATCACCCAAGGAACTGACATTTTGGCTTCCTCCTTCGATGCTGACCGGGCCAGGACCCGCTTGCCACACATATGTCTCTTTCTGACCCGGTGCACCTCTTCTGTAAATACAAAGACACGGCCATCCGATACTCAGCATCAATTCTCAAGTTAATTATTAAATTTTTTTTTTTTCATTTTGGTTGAGTTCTTCTCTTAGTGAACTACTAATTTGTTTTAATAAGTTAATGACATGGCCAATTTTTATATATAACGTATAATTATTAAATTTAAAGTAAAGTATTGTTTTGATTCTTGAAAGATATATTTTATATTTTAATTAATTTAATCTTCTAATATTTACTTCTCACAATTAGTCTTTTAAACATTTTATTATTATTAAATATGTTATGCAATTAATGACTACTTCAATATTTTATTAGATTACGTAAATAATTATAGTTAACATAATAATTATTTTAATAATAAAATAATTTAAAAAAAAACTAAAAATGAGATAATTGAATAATGAAAGATGAAATTTAAAAATAATACAAATTTTTAAATATTAAAACAATAATTTACTCTAAATTTATTAACAGGAGTTACCAGATTTGTGAAAAGGATTAGATGCGATGAAACTTTTAGAGTAGGAGACAACAAAAAAACATAAAAAAGAAAATATAAATATCAAACTATCACCAATCACCATGGGAGAGAATTCAGCAAGGATCCATTACCATTTATTGGCTTCTTGTACAGCTAGCCCGCCGCCCACAAGACAACTATTTTGGTACTCTCCTCGCTTCTCTTTCAATGTAGAACGGCCCTAAACGCACATGCCACACGAGTCTCTCTATCTCTTTTAATATAAACAATAAATTAATAATTTAATATCTAAATTTATTATTTTATTTTATTTTTAATTTTTATAAATACATTTAAAAATATAAACTTCTTGCATGATAATTCTTAATTGGTTGGAGAATTTTTTGTCTATGAATAATATTTAAAAAATAATTTTTTTAAAAAATATTTTTATTAAGTGATGGTCGATGATGGACAAAAAAAAATTGTCTACTTTCAATCAAATCATTTTCCCAATTTTCTCTTCTATGAATAAAACGACGCAGCCAACCTCATCCTTCACAAGACACACAGGAGGGAGAGAGAGAGAATGGGTTCCAATTCTGAGGCAAAACCCCATGCTGTGATGGTGCCATACCCAGCGCAAGGCCATGTGAGCCCAGTGATGAAGCTAGCCAAGCTCCTCCACTCTAAAGGCTTCCACATAACTTTCGTTAATACAGATTTCAACCACAAGCGATTGCTGAGATCAAGGGGTCCCAATTCCCTTGATGGCCTCTCAGACTTTCGGTTTGAGACCTTCCCAGATGGCCTTCCTCCTTCGGATGCTGATGCCACCCAGGACGTCCCTTCTCTCTGCTACTCCACCAGCAAGACCTGCTTGAGCCCTTTTCTTGACCTCATGGCTCGCCTCGCAGACCAAGCTTCTACTGGTCTTGTCCCTCCAGTTACCTGTATTGTCTCTGATGGTGCCATGACGTTTTCTGTTAAAGCTGCTGAGATTCTGGGGATTCCTAGTGTCCTCTTTTGGACTGCTAGTGCTTGTGGCTTTGTGGGCTACTCTCAATATCGCACTCTGGTCGATAATGGTCTCGCACCACTCAAAGGTAACTCATTTATCTGCATTCTTTCCTTCTAACTAACACACACACACACACACACACAATCGAGAAGATGATTTTGGATTAGCTCCTGGGATTTCGGCTCACTTTACTCTCTTTCAGACCCCAGAAATTCTTGGATTTCTTGCAATATGAGACTAAATGCCATAACTCTTATTGGTATTATACGTCTTATTGGTGCTGCTGGGAAATCTGCGTAATAGACAGACTTCATTTTTTTTTTCTTTTTTTGTAAGTTTATCAATTAGCATTTGTTGTATATGATTGACGACGGTTGGTTTTCCTTTTCATTATGCATAGACTGACATGCAAATAGACTATGGAGCTGCAAGCTAATGGTGTTTCTATTTGCAATTTGCAGATGAAAGTTATCTAACAAATGGGTATTTGGAAACAAAAGTGGATTGGATCCCAGGAATCAAGAACCTAAGGTTGAGGGACATCCCTAGCTTTATAAGGACAACAGACCCAGAAGACATAATGCTAAACTTCTTCATTGGAGAGATAGATACAGCTCCCAAAGCCTCTATCATCCTCATAAACACATTTGATGAACTTGAAAGGGATTCACTCAACTTTCTCTCTTCTATCCTCCCTCCAATCTACACTATTGGCCCTCTTCCACTCCTCCTCAACCAAATCCCCCAAAACAAATCATTGCCCTCCATAGGCTCCAACCTCTGGAAAGAAGACACAGAGTGCCTCAAATGGCTAGATTCGCAAAAGCCCAGATCAGTTTTCTATGTCAACTATGGCAGCATCACAACCATGTCCCCAGAACAGCTCATAGAGTTTGCTTGGGGCCTTGCCAATAGCAAGAATCCCTTCCTGTGGGTCATTAGGCCTGACCTTATAAATGGAGGGTCTGTGGTTTTGTCATCAGAATTTGTCTCTGAAACTAAAGGTAGAGGCCTAATTGCAAGCTGGTGTCCACAAGAGCAAGTTCTGGCCCACCCTTCCATTGGAGGATTTCTGACTCATTGTGGGTGGAATTCCACTATTGAAAGTGTTTGTGCTGGGGTCCCACTGGTATGCTGGCCATTTTTTGCAGAGCAGCAGACAAATTGCAGATATGCTTGTACAGAATGGGGGATTGGGATGGAGGTTGATGCAAAGGTGAAGAGGGAGGAGGTGGAGAAGATGGTGGTGGAAGTGATGGAGGGAGAGAAGGGGAAGGAGATGAAGAAAAAGGCTATGGAGTGGAAGAGAAAGGCAGAGGAAGCTGCTAGCCCCAATAGTTCTTCCTATAAGAATGTGGATGAGTTTATCACCAAGGTGCTGAAGAATTTGAAACCTTAATGATTGATTTCAAATTTTGTATTAAAAGTGATGTAAAAAATAGGAGGAATTATTGAAATTGCTGCTCCTTGGAGTTTTATGTAATGTTCTCGTAATGGCATTTAAATAAACAGTTATATTTATTTTTATTTTTGTTTTCTTTTGTAGATCAGTTTTTGATGAATAATCTCTTTGGTTGGACTTGGTTGAGATGGTTTTCCATGGTAATAATAATGATTAACTTATAGACTGAGAAACATATATACTGTATAACTATTCGTGTATTTTAAAATAAGATTTGAATATTTTCACGTGATTTAATAGTCATGTACAGGGGCGAAGCGTCATTGGCCTTTGAAGGGCTTGTCGCCCCACCAACCACTTGAATTTTTTTTAATAATGATATAATATTTATTATTAAAATGTAAATTTATTATAAATTAGCTCCCCTTAATTAAAATATTATTTTAATTAAAATTCTTATAATTCAAATTCATTAAAAATAATTTTAAATAATCATCTATAATTTCTTTTAATTTATAAATTATGTATTATATTTAAATATTTTTAATTTTTAATTTTTTTCTCTTCAATTCCTCTAATAAAAATTGTCTAAATCCGTCTTTAGAGCATCTCCAGCCGTGATACTTTGAGCTTAAATGGGACCCACAATCAATATATAGTTTTTTATTCTAAGCACCGTTGCTTATAGAAGCAACGGTGCTTAAAAAAAATTTCTCTCCCCTTGCCACTTAGGACATGTGTCAGAGATAAGGAACCCAATGGAGGTTAAGCAACCCCCATTGGAGATGGTCTTAGTTATTTATAAAAAGAAAAAGAACACTGTATTCTTATATTTTATGATATTTTTTAAATTATAGTATAAAATATTATAATATTTAAATGACAATTAAAAATTATAATATAAAACATATAATTAATATTCATAACAATTATATAAAGTTAAAGTGGTACGATACGAGAATCTTTTAATTTTGTAATGCTAAAAAAAATTATTTAAAATTTTGTCATAATTGATTTATTATTTTATATAATAATATACTAAATAGAGATATTTTATATAAAAAATATCATTTTAAATATCAAAATTAACACGAGAGTATACTAAATATTTATAAAATAAAAAAAACTTTTATGTATATTTTTTTTATATAACTATGGTGTCACAAAAAAAAAATTTATTTTGAAATATTATATTATATGTAATTCAAATGAAATATGACTCTTCATGGATTATAATTTTATAAATAAAATTAGATAAATTAATAAAAGAGAAAATTAAATGTGGTATTTTAGAGAATTAACAATAATTAATGAACTTAAAAGGAAAGTTAAAGGAGTGAACTTAAGGATGGTATTAATTATTCTGCATTACTGTGAAGAACTGTAATTGCAGTACTGCAGACAACCTGATTTCTCTTACTTAAGAAATGGAGACAGAAAAAAAAAAAAAAAATATATATATATATATATATATATATTAAGGCAACTGGTCCAGGTTTCATGGATTTCAAGGGCATCACATCAATTTGCGTGCTAGTATTTTGGAGCTTCTGAGTAAATCAGAACGGATCAATAAAAAACAAATATTTTAGATATTAGAGATTTGGTGGCTCAAAATGCAAGCTTTCTAAAAAATTATTGATGGGTGACGCAGAGATCTTGCCTTTTTTTCTAAATGGAAAAAATGGGTCACACCACGTGGAAATGGAATCCATTCGGGACCTCTTTCTTTCTAGTTTTGTCCAATTAGGCTGCACCATATCATAACCTTATATTTTATAAATTTTTTAAGAATATTTAATTTTTTTAAATTTTGCATAATTTATTTTTAAATATTAAAATTTCTAATATAGTAATTAAATAAAATATAATTATTATACTATAAAAATAAAAATTATTATAAAATTAACGGCAATACAATTTTTAAATATCAAAATCTTTACCTTATTGAAAATTAGTTTAAAGTGTATATATATTTTTTTGACATGTTATTATTATCAAATCATTATGCTATGTAATACAGTACTTTCATTATTAGTATTAAAGAAAATAAATAAATTTATGAAATTTATATCTGAATCTATTTCTTTAATCACATAAAAGAATCTGGTCGTGGATTTTTCAGTAAAAGTACCTTCCCTCGAGCGTGCAAACAAGGACGTGCCTTAATTTACCCATTTTCTCTGAATTTTTTAAAACGTCAAAGAATTCCAATTGGAACTCTTTACTGTGCTTCTTATCATCATTATCACGGAAAACTTGGGCTGAGCATTTTCACAAACAGACATCATGCATTCACTTGGACGAATTAAACACTATAAATCAGATAATGCGTGAAATACCAAAATGGGACTCACTCAGAAGAGTCTTTTTTTTTAATATAAAATACAATTACTTACTAGTAATTTATTTTTAATTAATAATTACTAATCTCAGTTTTATTTACTTCTCTTACTCAGCAAAAAAGAAAAATACAATTACTTAATAGTAATTTTTTGTGTCGATACTGAAAATTAAATAAAAATATTTCTTTTATAAAGTAATTTGATTACACATAATTGGTCTATCTAAATCTGTTTTTTTAATAAAATATAATATATTTAAATCTATTACGCTATCAATTGAAATCATGGAAGAGTTCAATTTGAACAAAGTGACGTGCTTGAAAATTCAGAAAAATTGCTGTCATGTGCGCCCCACAGCCCATTGTTACGAGAACCGTAGGATGATCGGAATATTTCAATTTCCAAGTAAAAATAAAAGGTACAAATACGTCGCTATACCAGAAGGGAGATTATTGCACGTCGGAGTGAGAAAACGTGGAATTGAATGCAAAGGTTCTTGTCATTTTAATCATTCATAATGTTGAGTGTTTTTATTATTAGATTTTTATTTTTATTTTTATTTAAAAATATAATTATTATATAAAATAGAACTCGTGTTTGAAAAAAAAAATGATAAAAATATTCATTCTCTGAAAAAAATTGAGTTTTCCATCACATCACTCTAATGTAAAGTTGAAGTAGGAAAACATAGTTAGCATTTGCGTGAGCATTCAAATTCAATTCCTTCGGCTGTGTTTGTTTTCACGTTTGGAAACGTGATTTTATGAGAAACGTGATTTTTGCAGAAGCTCCAAAGTGGAGCTTCTGCAAAAATCACGTACACATGCCCTACAAACGGGCTTTTAATTGATTCTACCGCAAATTCAAACAGGCACTTCGCCAACCCTCTTTAATAAGATAATTAATAGGTTTTGTGAAGTTTTTGACATGCTCACACGTCCTCATTCAAATTAATAAATTCTTGGTCACATTAGGTAAATATATTAAATATATATTAATAGAGTTAAAGTAAGAATATTTTAAAATAATTTTTTTAGTGAATTAAATTAAAAAAAATAAAATTTAAAGTTATATATATTTTTTAAAGACCACAACTGTTAGTATGTCTATCAAACAATATATATATATATATATATATATATATATATATATATATATATGGCTCACCTAGCTCGTTTGTTTTTGGGATAACCCTAGGGGAAGTTGTGGTTCACCTTGTTTGTTTTTGGATGAGAGACAGAGCAACGAGTGTACAAGAAATTATTTACCATCGCTATGAGTTCCATCATCATCAATTACTGTCCAATAATTTTTTAAATATTTATTATTAGAGTTGACGTAAAAACAATTTTTAAAATAAAATAATTTTTTTAAAATTGAATTGAAAAAATAAAATTTTAATATATATATATATATACAATCTTTGCGTGGACAAGTTTAGTTGTAAATTTAATTCATTTATTTATTGAGTCAGTCGAAATCAACCATAACTTATTAACTTTGACGTTGAAAAATGTAAATTTATATGACAATTTTTTTCTTTTTGTCTTTTTTTTCACTTTTTTATTTTCCTCTGAAAAATTACAATGCAGGCACCCCGAAGTGAAGTTTATTGATTTTGGAAAGATTGTGTATTTTTGTTTTCCATTAGAAGGAAAGGGCTTGTTTGAGTTGTCGGCTAAAATGAGTGGAAATGATTGATTATGATCACTCTGTTGAAATGTTCAAAAGACAAAAGACTGAATATTCACATGGCCTAAGGCAGTTCATCATTTCACAGCATCCTGTATTTTGTTTATCTAAATAATATACTACATCATATATTAATTATATACTATAAACACTAATATCTTATAGAAGAGAGGTGTACCATATTTGATGAATTTTTTTTATATATTTTTATCAAATATCATACAATAATACTGTAAATTATATATACTTAAGAGGCATTTGGTATACAATAAATTTTTTATGAGAATTTACCACAAAAAATTCTTTATAGAAACTGAAATTTTTAAAAAATCAAGTTTTAAATTTTGAAAGAACATATAGCAATATTATATTTTTAAATTAACATTTCTAAGAATTCAAAATAAAACTCCCAACCAAATACAATTGTTTCTTTAGATAGATTCTCACAAAAACATTGCCACCTATAGGGGTTTGGGAATTGAAATTTTCCATAGTGACGGTGGGAATGTTTTTGTAAAGTAATATGATAATTTTACACTTATATTTAACTATTATATTCATTCTTTTAATTTTACTTTTATATTTTGTAAAGTGAAAATATATTTTTAAAAAATATACAAAAAATTAAAAAAAAAATATTATTTAAATATTTTTAGCAATTTTAAAAACTAATAAAATACATTTTTTATATTTTTAAAAATTATCATTTCAATCAATTATAATTTTTAAAAAATATTATTCTCAAAAACAAAAAAATCTTACTTGTATACCAAATGACTCCTTAGCTAGGAGGTGCTTGGTAGGGGTTTTATTGTAAATTACATAGAATGTTTATTTGGAAATATAATAGACAAATGTGTTATTGGTTTTTTAAAATATTTTCAATTTATATTTTTGTATTTCTTATTTCTTATAATTTATTTTGTCACAATATTAATATATTATATAATTTTATTATGTCACCATATCAGTATCATGTGGCGTCCGATGCATTTAAAGGAACCGGCTTGCTTATATATATAGATGCAGAGGCTCAGAGGCATATCTTAGGAAGGAAAGTTAGAGATGAGTTCCATTCAAGAGAGGAAGCCTCACGCTGTGCTGACCCCATTACCATTTCAAGGCCACATAAACGCAATGTTCAAACTAGCAAAGCTGCTTCACGTAAGAGGCTTCCACATAACCTTTGTAAACTCTGAGTTCAACCACAGACGCTTGCTCAAATCAAGGGATCTCAAGGCCCTTCATGACTTCCCAGATTTCTGCTTTGAGAACATCCCAGATGGTCTTCCTCCTTCTGATTGTGATGGTTCCCAAGACATCCCCTCTCTCTGCGATTCTACCTCAAAGAACTGCCTCCTTCCCTTTAGGAATCTTCTTGCTAGACTCAATAACTCTGCCTCTAATGGCCTTATCCCCCCAGTTTCTTGCTTAGTCTCTGATGCTATCATGAGCTTCACTGTGGATGCTGCTGAAGAATTTGGAGTCCCCATCGTTCTCCTTTGGCCTGTCAGTGCTCATGCCATCTTGGGTGTTGTCCACTTTCGCAGTCTACTTGACAGAGGTCTCATACCACTCAAAGGTACTTTTCTCTATGCTCATAAGGATTATGGTTTTGGAGCTTGAAGCTTTCAACTTTTGTGTTTTTGATGTGCAGACAAGAAAATGCTGTGCTAGATAGTGTCGTGTACTTGTCTATGTTAGTATATGTGTTTCTTGACTATTTTTTCAAGGGAAAATATGTTTTTATGATCATATGGATAACGGAGATTGAAGGTATGAACTTTTGTGATTCTTTTATGCAGATGAGAGTTGTTTGACAAATGGGTATTTGGAAATAGAATTAGATTGGATTCCAGGTATGAAAAAGATCAGAATGAAGGATCTTCCAACCTTTATAAGGACAACAGATCCAAATGATTTGATGCTAAACTTTTTAATAACTGAGGTAGAAAGATCAAAAAGAGCTAGTGCTATTCTTTTCAATACATTTGAAGAATTTGAGGGTGAGGCAGTGAAGGCTCTCTCCTCTATCTTCCCTTCTATTTACACCATAGGCCCTTTCCCTTCATTCCTCAATCAAATTCCACATACCCACTTAGCATCATTCTCATCTTTAGGCACCAGTCTTTGGAAAGAAGACGATGAGTGCCTCCAATGGCTTCAAAACCAGAAATCCAGATCTGTAATTTATGTGAATTTTGGCAGCATCACAGTTATGACCTCAGAGCAACTCCTAGAGTTTGCTTGGGGATTGGCCAATAGCAAGAAGGCCTTTTTGTGGATCATTAGGCCTGACCTTGTAAACGGAGGCTCAGTGATTTTATCAGCAGAATTTCTAAGTGAAACCAAAGAAAGAAGCCTCATAGCAAGCTGGTGTGACCAAGAGAAAGTGCTGAACCACCCTTCAGTTGGAGGGTTCTTGACCCATTGTGGGTGGAACTCCATGACAGAGAGTGTTTGTGCAGGAGTTCCAATGGCATGTTGGCCTTTTTTTGCAGATCAGCAAACTAACTGCAGATATGCTTGCAGAGAGTGGGGAATTGGGGTTGAGATTGATGCTGATGTGAAGAGAGAGGAGGTTGAGAAGCTTGTGAAGGAGTTGATGGAAGGGGAGACGGGGAAGACGATGAAGCACAAAGTTGAAGAATGGAAGAAAATAGCAGAGAAGGAAACCAGACCTGGTGGTTCTTCATACATGAACTTGGACAAAGTGATTAATGATATTTTACTGAACTGAAGTTTTTGTTTTCTGTTTTTGGAAGCGAAATTTATGTTTTGAAGGAAGATATTTGAGAGCCAACTCTCAGTCTCCTCGGGATTTCAAATGCCAAATATTGACTAAAATCAAAGCAACAGCTAATACTGGTCCATTCCTTTTTTATATCAAACCATTGATCCAACCAGCATCCATTGAATGATGGAGACATAAAGAAAATCCGAATAGTGAAGTTCACGTCCAAGCCAAATTGGACAAGCCAATGAGCGTTCTAGAAAAAGATAATCTTGTGTTTTTCCTACTGAAATGAAGTTAGATTAAAATCTCAATTCCATTTGAATTTTTCTTTATTTATTTTTCATCTTTTTCCCTAATGCATTTTTATTGTTCATTGATCTTGAGTATGCGATTCTATTTGACTAAGGAGCTACTAATAAATTGAAATTCGATTAATCTAAATCCAATTTCAAAAGGTTCAATTTTTTTTTCTTAAATAAAAAACCTTGAATCTAACTGAAAATAAAAAGGGATAAATTAATAATTTAGTCATTTGTATATTAAATTAATTTATAAATTTACTTAATTTTAATTTTTAAATTCTCTGAAGTGCATAATTTATTCCTTAAATATCAATTCGTTGTCTGTAGTTGATTAAAGTGATAATAACTTACAAATTTAAGAGAAGACCAAATGTTTAAATACTTAAATATATATTATAGAAATAGTTGAAAATTATAATCACTTTGAAACTCAAAGAAAATGAGCCTCACAATAATACCTATTGAAATACTTGTGAATTGCACTAAAAAAAATTCGTTGCACATTAATTATTAATTAGTCCTTGAAAATATTAAACTTATTAAATGTATATTAATACTTTGATATTTAATAGAAAAATTAATGTATAACGAATTTGATATTTGTAAAAATTAATTTATGTGTTCAAAAGAATTTGAAAATTAAATATAAGTAGGTTTATAAATTTAAAATTAAATTTTTTGTTTGCTAAAAAATGAAATAATTAAGTATTAGTATTGTAATTTCAAGAATTTCATTGTAAATTATAATTCGCTTTTTAAAAAAAATGATTGTTTGGTTACATTTTTTTAAATTTAATCTTTTAAAATTTTAAATGCTTAATTTAGTTTCTCAAAGATTATGTTGTCTCAAAAAATATTCTCATATTAATTTTATTAAAAATATTTACTAATTATATTTATATAACCTGACAGAAAATTTAGAAAAGTTTTTTATTTGACTAAAAAAGCAAATTTGTCAAATGTTTATTAACAGAGTTAATTTAAAGACTTGTTTTGAAGATGTGATAATGTTTGAATATATATATATATATATATATATATATATATATATATATATATATATATATATATATATATATGTGGTTTGGATTTGACAATATTATATATATATATATATATATATATATATATATATATATATATATATATATATATATACACAGTGGTTTGGATTTGACAATATTGACAATTTAGAATTGTTCAGGTGAAGAAATGGAAGGAAGAAGAACTAAAATGAACTCCATTACTGTGAATGAAGAAATTGCAACAAGCAGATCAGACAAGAAGAGTACATCAATATAACTCATTGAAATATATGTTGGCTTTGAAATTTATTATATAAATTTCATCCACTTGAAAGTTGGAACTTCCCGTTCTCATTTGCAGCTTCTGATGAGTACGTAATTTTATCAGAAAATCATTTCTCAGATATTTTAGAGCAAAAGCCTAGGAAAAGTTAATTAGCTCAAAATGGTACTTTTCAAGCTATTAGACATGGTTCAGTAACGAGGAGTGTGCTTAAATTCAAATCTCCACTCTGTTATGTATAAAAATAATAAGAAGAAAAAAAAATCTTCTCATTTTTTATCATAAACATAGATGAAAAAGGTAAGACAACTTTTTTTATTTATTATTATTATTAATGTAGTTTCAACTTATATTCGAACTCAAGACTTTGACTCATGGATGGGTAGGACAACCTTTAACTATGAAGAAGATGACTAAAAAATCATTGCACACCTATATTTTACAGAATTTGTAAAATTGCAACTTAACGTTGTCAAATAATTAACTTGTTTCATTATTAATTGTTATATTTCATAATAGACAATTATTAAAATCTAACTAAGTTTTGAGATTGTATCACACAAAAGACTTATTTTTCTTTTTGGAATTGACTCTCTTTCATCTAAAATATTATGAAACTATTAATTCTTACTATTTTACTAATAAAAATATAATATAATTACCCATAATAATGAAATTGAAAAAAAAAATCCCAACTCAATTAATCTTTTTTTTTTCTTTTGAAAACTTAAAGAATATTAATTATCAAAATTAAAATTCTAAAAGACTTTGCTAAATTGAAGTAAATGTTTTCATATTATATAGCAAACAAATTAAAAGAGGCACCCAAATTTTTTTTTTTTTAACTGGAATTTGATTGAAGCAATAAGCACTGACCACAAGTTCCAAAACAGAACTATCTTAGAAATTTCAGCAATAGATCCATCACCACCGTTATTGGCTGGTTGAATATTATCGTCCTACTACCCCATCACCCAAGGAACTCACAACATTTTGGCTTGCACTCTTCCTCCTTCTACTACCCCATCACCCAAGGAACCGTGACATTTTGGCTTACTCTCTTCCTCCTTCAATACTGACCCAAGCCGGAACCCACTTGCCTCACACACGGGTCTCTCTCTTTTTCACCACGTCCATCTCTCCTATAAATAAAAGGACACAACCATCCTCCACATCAATTCTCAAAGTTAATTCTTAAAAGATTTTTGTTCTCATTTTCGTCGAGCTCTTCTATTAGTGAACTACTAATTTCTTTTAACAATTTAGCGACATGGCCAGCTATTAAATATTATTGTTTTAGTTATTAAATATTATTTCATATCTCAATTTAATTTTTTAATATTCACTTTTCACAATTTAATTTTTTTCAATTTTTTTTATTATCAAAATAATTTTTAAGCTAATCTTATTAATTATAGTTGCTTATTTAACCTAAATTAATTATATCAGTATTTTTAGATTACGTCATATATTTAACGGCCGCTTCAATATTCTATTAGCTAGATTAAGTAAATAATTATAATTAACGTAAGAATTATTTTAATAATAGAATAATTTTTAAAAGATTACAAATGAAATAATTGAATAATAAAAGATGAAATTTAAAAATAATAGAAATTTTCAAATACTAAACTATAATTTAATATTAAATTTATTAACAAGAGTTATGGGACGAAGCTTTAAGAATAGATTAAAGAAAAAGCATAAAAATATAAATATCAAACTATCACCAATCACCAATCACCAATCACCAATCACCATGGTAGAAAATTCAGCGAGGATCCATTACCTTTTATTGGCTTCTTGTACAGCTAGCCCGCCGCCCACAGGACAATTATTTTGGTACTCTCCTCGCTTCTCTTTCAATGTAGAACGGCCGGCCCTAAACGCACCTGCCACACGCGTCTCTCTATCTCTTTTAATATAAACAATAAATTAATACTTTAATATCTAAATTTATTATTTTATTTTATTTTTAATTTTTATAAATAATTTAAAAATATAAACTTCTTGCATGATAATTCTTCTAAAAATTAATATATAATAACTTAGATATTTTTAAAAATTAATAAAATAATAAAAATTAATTTTAACAAAGATTATTAATTTTCTCAAAGTGATAATTGGTTTGATAATTTTTTATTTATTAATAATATTTAAAAGATAATTTTAAAAAATAATATTTTTATTAATTGATCCTCGATGATGGACAAAAAAAAAATTGTCTACTTTCAGTCAAATCATTTTCCAAATTCTCTTCTATGAATAAAACGACGCAGCCAACCCCTACCTTCACCAGACACACAGGAGGGAGAGAGAGAGAATGGGTTCCAATTCTGAGGCAAAACCCCATGCTGTGATGGTGCCATACCCAGCGCAAGGCCATGTGAGCCCAGTGATGAAGCTAGCCAAGCTCCTCCACTCTAAAGGCTTCCACATAACTTTCGTTAATACAGAGTTCAACCACAAGCGATTGCTGAGATCAAGGGGTCCCAATGCCCTTGATGGCCTCCCAGACTTTCGGTTTGAGACCATCCCGGATGGCCTTCCTCCCTCCGATGCTGATGCCACCCAGGACATCCCTTCTCTCTGCTACTCCACCAGCAAGACCTGCTTGGACCCTTTTCTTGACCTCATGGCCCGCCTCACAGACCAAGTTTCTGCTGGCCTTGTCCCTCCAGTTACCTGTATTGTCTCTGACAGTACCATGCCGTTTTCTGTTAAAGCTGCAGAGATTCTGGGGATTCCTAGTGTCCTCCTTTGGACTGCTAGTGCTTGTGGTTTTGTGGGCTACTCTCAATATCGCACCCTGGTCGATAATGGTCTCGCACCACTCAAAGGTAACTCATTTATCTGCATTCTTTAGCTCCTGGGATTTCGGCTCCCTTTAATATCTTTCAGACCCCAGAAATTCTTGGATTTCTTGCAATATGAGACTAAATGCCATAGCTCTTATTTGTATTTTACTTCTTATGGGTGCTGTTGGGAAATCTGCGTAATAGACAGACTTCATTTTTTTTATTTATAAGTTTATCAATTAGCATTTGTTGTATATGATTGACGAAGGCTAGTATATTAAAGTTATAATTTTTTAAAATAGATTGTCACTTATTTGTGAGTAGAGTGTATAAACAACATAGGCTATGTTTGGTAAAAATAGCTGATAAGCTAGCTGAAAGCTGATAAGTTAGCTGAAAGCTGATAAGCTAATTTTTAGCTGAAAGCTGTTAAGCTAATTTATTGAATTAGAAGTGTTTGGTAAAAATAGCTGATAAATTAGCTGATAAATGTAAAATGACATAAAATGGCATATATAAAATTTATTATTTTTTGTTAGTAATTACATTTCATTTTGTAATTCTAAAAAATACAAAATAAACATATCATCTAGCGTTCCACAATAAATTAGCAATATTGTTGCGAATCTTTTTCATTTCAGTAGATGCCTCTAAATTTTCGTTAGTATTTGAGAAAGAAAAATACCCAAAAAAAACTTGAAGATTAATAAATAGCGTAAAAAATTATGAGTATGATAATATTGAAATTTAAATAAAATAATAAGGATAAAAAAAGAATAAAATTATAAAAGCTATAAGCTAAAAGCTATACGCTACTCAAAGTAGCGTATGAAAATACGCTATAAGCTACTCAAATAAGCTTGTTTACCAAACACCTCTAATTTGGTCAAACAAGCTTATAAGCTAGTCAAATACGCTATAAGTTAGCTGAAATGACTTGCCAAAGATACTCATAGTAAACAAAGTCTATACGAGAAAATTACTTTTATTCATAATGAGATTTTAGGTGGTGGAGAAATTCTTATATAGATTTTGGGGTACAAAATTTTATAGACTAAATCAATATATACTTATTCATAATAAGATTTTAGGTGGTGGAGAAATTCTTATTAGAAACAAGTTTCATAGGAAAATATGTTCATGTACTTATATGTCTATTAATAATAATTTAGTTCTATTAATTTTAGTGTAAAATACATTAATTGCTTATAATAATTCTGTAAATAAGATCTAGTTAACAATTAAAAATTTCTCTAGATAAATGTAATTTATAAAAATTAAATAAATCAAATTAATTGTGAAAATACATATAAGAAAACATATATCAAGGAGTGTCTCACTTTAATTGAGATTCATGTATTAATTTGTTCCGTCGAACAGATTTTCCTTTTATGCATAGACTGAGATGCAAATAGACTATGGAGCTGCAAGCTAATGGTTTTTCTATTTGTAATTTGCAGATGAAAGTTATCTAACTAATGGATATTTGGAAACAAAAGTGGATTGGATCCCAGGAATCAAGAACCTAAGGCTGAGGGACATCCCTAGCTTTATAAGGACAACAGACCCAGAAGACATAATGCTAAACTTCTTCATTGGGGTGATAGATACAGCTCCCAAAGCCTCTTTCATCCTCATAAACACATTTGATGAACTTGACAGGGATTCACTCAACTTTCTCTCCTCTATTCTCCCTCCAATTTACACTATAGGCCCACTTCCACTCCTCCTCAACCAAATCCCCCAAAACAAATCATTGCCCTCCATAGGCTCCAACCTCTGGAAAGAAGACACAGAGTGCTTCAAATGGCTAGATTCCCAAAAACCCAGATCAGTTTTCTATGTCAATTATGGCAGCATCACAACCATGCGCCCAGAACAGCTCATAGAGTTTGCTTGGGGCCTTGCCAATAGCAAGAAGCCCTTCCTGTGGGTCATTAGGCCTGACCTTATAAATGGAGGGTCTGTGGTTTTGTCATCAGAATTTGTCTCTGAAACTAAAGGTAGAGGCCTAATTGCAAGCTGGTGTCCACAAGAGCAGGTTCTGGCCCACCCTTCCATTGGAGGGTTTTTGACCCATTGTGGTTGGAATTCCACCAATGAAAGTGTTTGTGCTGGGGTCCCAATGGTTTGCTGGCCATTTTTTGCAGAGCAGCAGACAAATTGCAGATATGCTTGTACAGAATGGGGGATTGGGGTGGAGGTTGATGCAGAGGTAAAGAGGGAGGAGGTGGAGAAGATGGTGGTGGAGGTGATGGAGGGAGAGAAGGGGAAGGAGATGAAGAAAAAGGTTATGGAGTGGAAGAGAAAGGCAGAGGAAGCTACTAGCCCCAGTGGTTCTTCTTACAAGAATGTGAATGAGTTTATCAGTAAGTTGCTGAAGAATTGGAAACCTTAATTGAGGGATTTGTATTTAATTGTTCTTTCTTGAAAATTCCAGACAGCTAAAAGTGATGCAGAAAATGAAAGATTGCTTGAAATTATTGCTCCTTGGAGTTTTATGTAACGTTCTCATAATGTCATCTAAATAAACAATTATATTAATTTTTATTTTTGTTTTTTTTTGTAGATCAGTTTTTTGTGAATAATCTCTTTGGTTGGACTTGGTTGAGATGGTTTTCCATGGTAATAATAATGATAAACTTATACACTAAGCAACATATATATTGTATAACTGTCTGTGTATTTTAAAATAAGATTTGATTATTTTCATGTGATTTAATAGTCATATATAAAAAGAAAAATAACATATTTTATGATATTTTTCAACTTATAGTATAAAATATTATAATATTTAAAATTATTATATTTAATATGAAAATTAAAAATTATAATATAAAATATACAATTAATATTCATAACAATTATATAAAGTTAAAGTTGTATAATGTAAGAATCTTTTAATTTTGTAGTGCTAAAAAATATAATTTAAAATTTTTTCATACTATATTTGTTATTTTATATATTAATATACTAAATAGAGATATTTTTGATAATAATGGTCATTTTAAATATCAAAGTCAACATGAGAGTATACTAAATATTTATAAAATAAACAAAAAATTTATATATATATATATATATATATATATATATATATATATCGTGTCACATAAAAAAATTGAATATTTTAAAATATTATATTGTATATAATACAAATGAAATATGACTCTTCATGGATTATAATTTTATAAACAAAATTGAATGTGGTATTTGAGAGAATTAACAATAATTAATGGAGGAATGTAAAAGGTGTTAAACCGCATCTTAAGAGTTTTTCTTGGTAAGCAACATTGCTTACCATTGGAGTGCTTCAAGTGGCATCCAGCTGTGTTGCTTATAGAAGTAACGGTTGCTCAAACCATTTTGAGGTCCCAAAATTGAAGATCACCTGATCAAAACGAATTGGACTCCAAAAATCGCAACCGAAAACTAGAAACAAATGTCATCAAATCCATTAAATCCAGAAATCACAATCAAAATCTACAATCAAAAATTCAGAAAATCCAAAAATACCAATCAAAAGCCACAATCAAAAATCCAAAAAATTCAACCAAAATTACAATCAGAAATCACAACCAAGAACGAATCTCTGAATATCCTCCTTCCTCCATCAGAAAATGAATTCAAAATTAGACAACTTAAGAATGAATCTCAATATCCAGAGGACCGAAGAACGAAAATCCAGAGGAAAACAAAAGAAGAAGAACGATGGAACGATGGAAGATCTAAAGAAACCTCGCAAGAAGAACGATGGAAAATGAAGAGACCTCGCAAGAAGAACAATGGAAAACGAAGAAACGAACCCACCCACGGAGGAAGAACGAAGAGGCTCGGAGAAATTTGGAGAAACTCGGAGAGGCCCGAAGAACGAAAAATGAAGAATGAATGGGATGGAGGAAGAACGAAGAAGAGAAGGGGGTCGGGGAAACTTCTAGAATGGATGGATCGATAGAGATTTTAATCGTGGATGGTATTTAAAAAAACAATGAGGATAAATAATAAAAATTAATTACTACAATTAACAAAAAAAAAAGAAAAAAAAAATAGATATGCCTTGTTATTGCAGTTAACAATAGCTAAAGGAAATCGTAGATGGAAAAAATGTTATATATTTATTTATTTTTTTAATTATTATTATCAAAAAATTATTTAAAATAAATTTGTATTATTTTTAATGTATTTTAAATTTTTTTATATATTTATCGTTTTAAAATTAAAATATAAATAAATTAATATTTTAAATTAAAATAAAAATAAAAATAAATAAAATATAAAAATATAAAATAATTTTTAAAATTTATTTAATAAATTTTTTAGAATTAAATTATTAAAATATAAAATTATTTTTTAAAAAATAATAATATAATAATATAAATTTATTTAAATAATTTTAAAGAGTATTACTGTTACAAATATTCTACTGTAAAGAACTGTAATTGTAGTACTGCAGACAATCCTGATTTCTCTTCCTTAAGAAACGGTGACCACAAAAAAAAAATCTATCAAGGCAACTGGTCCAGATTTCTTGGATTTCAAGGGCATCACATCATCAATTTGCGTTATGGGATTTTGGAGCTTCTGAGCAAATCAAAACGGATCAGGAAAAATAGGGCGATAAAAACTAAATATTTTAGATCATAGAAATTTGGTGCCTCAAAACTCGAGCTTTGTAAAAAATTATTGATGGGTGACGCAAAAAGGAGAAAACGGAATCCTAGTTTTGTCCAATTAGGCTGCACCATATCATAACCTTATATTTTATAAAATTTTTAAGAATATTTGATTTTTTTTTCACAAATTATTTTTAAATATTAAAATTCATAATATAGTAATAAAATGAAATATAATTATTATATTATAAAAATAAAAATTATTATAAAATTAATGCCAATACAATTTTTAAATATCAAAATATTTAAGTTAGAGATGAGTTCCATTCAAGAGAGGAAGCCTCATGCTGTGCTAACCCCATTTCCACTTCAAGGCCACATCAACGCAATGTTCAAACTAGCAAAGCTGCTTCACCTAAGAGGTTTTCACATAACCTTCGTAAACTCTGAGTTCAACCACAGACGCTCAAATCAAGGGGTCTCAAGGCCCTTCATGGCTTCCCAGATTTCTACTTTGAGACCATCCCTGATGGTCTTCCTCCTTCTGATTTTGATGGCTCCCAAGACATCCCCTCTCTCTGTGACTCTACCTCAAAGAACTGCCTCCTCCCCTTTAGGAACCTTCTTGTTAGACTCAATAACTCTGCCTCTAGCTGCCTTATCCCCCCAGTTTCTTGCTTAGTCTCTGATGGTCTCATGAGCTTCACCGTGGATGCTGCTGAAGAATTTGGAGTCCCCATCGTTCTCCTTTGGCCTGTCAGTGCTCATGCCATCTTGGGTGTTGTCCACTTTCGCAGTCTACTTGACAGAGGTCTTATACCACTCAAAGTACTTTTCTCTATGATCATAAGGATTATGGCTATGGAGCTTGAAGCTATGAACTTTTGTTATTCTGATACCCACACAAGAAAATGCTGTGTTAGTATAGTGTCATGTTCTTGTCTATGTTAGTATGTGTTTCTTGACTATTTTTTCATGGAAAACTATGTTTTTATGCTCATGTGGATTATGGAGATTGAAACTATGAACTTCTATGATTCTTTTATGCAGATGAAAGTTGTTTGACAAAGGGGTACTTGGAAACAGAACTAGATTGGATTCTAGGTATGAAAAATATCAGATTGAAGGATCTTCCAACTTTTATAAGGACAACAGATCCAAATGATTTTAAACTAAAGTTTGCCATCACTGAGACAGAAAGATGTCAAAGAGCTAGTGCCATTCTTTTCAATACATTTGAAGAATTTGAGGGTGAGGCAGTGAAGGCTCTCTCCTCTGTCTTCCCTTCTATTTATACCATAGGCCCTTTCCCTTCATTACTCAATCAAATTCCACATACCCAATTAGCATCATTCTCATCTTTAGGCACCAGTCTTTGGAAAGAAGACGATGAGTGTTACGATTCATTGGTGAGGTATGGGACTCAAGTCCCACATCGAGTGTATGGACACCTGGTTGGGGCTTTATAATCCCTTAGGCACTCTCTTCTCAACGGCTAGCTTTTGAGAATGAGTTCTACTTAAAAGGATTGTAACAATGGTATCAGAGCTGGTTCTGCTTAGTGGTCGTGACGTTGCGGGAAATGACTACTCAAGAAATGGCTACCCAATAAAATTAGGAGTGTCAGCCATCTGTGGATGTCCGGCTCTAACGAGGGAGCTATGTTACGATTCATTGGTGAGGTATGGGACTCAAGTCCCACATCGAGTGTATGGGCACCTATGTTACGATTCATTGGTGAGGTATGGGACTCAAGTCCCACATCGAGTGTAAGGGCACCTGGTTGGGACTTTATAACCCCTTATGCACCCTCTTCTCAACGGCTAGCTTTTGAGAATGAATTCTACCTAAAAGGGTTGTAACAATGAATGCCTCTAATGGCTTCGAACCCAGAAACCCAGATCTGTAGTTTATGTGAATTTTGGCAGCATCACAGTTATGACCTCAGAGCCACTCCTAGAATTTGCTTGGGGATTGGCCAATAGCAAGCAGCCCTTTTGTGGATCATTAGGCCTGACCTTGTAAATGGAGGCTCAGTGATTTTATCAGCAGAATTTCTAAGTGAAACCAAAGAAAGAAGCCTCATAGCAAGCTGGTGTGACCAAGAGGAAGTGCTGAACCACCCTTCAGTTGGAGGGTTCTTGACCCATTGTGGGTGGAACTCCATGACAGAGAGTGTTTGAGCGGGAATTCCAATGGCGTGTTGGCCTGTTGATGGAGATCAGCCAACTAATTGCAGATATGCTTGCAGAGAGTGGGGAATTGGGGTTGAGATTGATGCTGATGTGAAGAGAGAGGAGGTTGAGAAGCTAGTGAAGGAGTTGATGGAAGGGGAGAAGGGAAAATAGCAGAGGAGGACACTAGACCTGGTGGTTCTTCATACATGAACTTGGACAAAGTGATTAAGGATGTTTTACTGAAATGAAATTAGATTAAAATCTCAATTCCATTAAAAAAAATTTAAAATTCTCTTTTCATCTTTTGATGTAATGCATTTTTGTTGCTCATTGATCTGTTGCATGCAATTCTATTTGATTAAGGTGGTACTAATAAACTGAAATTAGATTATTCTCAATTCAATTTCAAAAGGTTCAATTTTTTTTTTCTTTGACAACAAACTTAGCTTTAGGATCTAAATTCTCTGGAAACATGATTTAATATTTGAATATAAACTCGTTGTCCGTAATTGATTGGTCAGACTAACAAGCAACTGATAACTTTAGGGGGAGACTAAAAGTTCAAATTCTTCAAAAATCATTATGGAGAGAACTGAAAATTATAATTACTTTAAAACCTGAAAGAAATTAACAATCATAATAATGCATACAGAAATACTCTTGGTTTTCATAAAAAAAAAACTTATTAATTTAATATTTGTAATAATTAACTTGTATACTTAATTAGAGAATTTAGAAGTTAAATATAAGTGGATCTATAAATCTAAAACTAAATTATTTGTTTATTAAAAAATATAAATTATGTCAAAGATATTAATAGAAATAATCAAAAGTGTTTCGATTAAAATTGTTTTTAACATAATGTAAATATGAAGTATGATGAGCCGGTACTTTATCTACCATAGATATGCTTTCCCACATCAATTTCTTATATCAATCCGAGAAGGTTTCTGGTCCAATTATGCAGTGATCATCATCTTATTGATGCTTGAAAATGAAAGTTAGGAGGATAGCCAAAAATGTCTCAAATTTCCTTCCTTTCTTCTTCTTTTTGCCTTTAATTTCTTTTTTGAATTAGATGGAAACAATTTTTTTAATGGATAATTACACATTTTCCTCTCTAAATCTTATAAATTATATTATCAAATTAAATTTTTTGTCATTCTCTCAAAATATTCCAAGTTTTAACTCAATTACAAGGGAGAAGTCCATAATCCCCAAAACAGAGCTAGCAACAATGAAATAATTAAATATTAGTATTGTAATTTTAAGAATTTCATTGTAAATTATAATGCAAGTCCAAAATGAATGTCAATTACACTGAATTTCTCTTAGAAACAGTAATCTTGCAGTCTCATTTAAATATACAGATTGTAATTGTGTCAATATGGAAACGAGTTAATTGAACAAAGAAATTATAAAGCTAATTTTTTTAGTAAATAATTGCTTTTATTTTAAATATACACACTTTTTTAATTTAGTCTTTCAAAATTGCTCAATTCAATTTTTCAAAGATTATTTTATCTTAAAATTATTTTTATATTAATTTTATTAACAGAGATTTAATAAGTACACTTATATAACTCAACAAAAATTTATAACAGCGTAAACTTGTGTCTGTGTGTGTATTAAATTTAATATTTTATAATATATTATTTGAATATAAAAAGAGAAGTGGGTAGTTTTTTCTTCTTCTTTTTTTGCACTAATTTTTTTATTATTTTTAGAATATTTATTTTAAGTATAAAAAATAAATTGAAAACACGCACGTGATTTTCAAATCATTAATAATTTAAATTCAATTTTGTTAAATTAATTAGAACTTCCATCATTATTTTAAAAGAAATCTCCTAAGACCCCTGTTTAATTTTCACCTCCAAGATCAGACCTCATGCTCCATCACTTCTTTTAGTTACTACTCTCAACTTTTTTTTTTGGTACAAAAAAAGGAGTTAAAGCTAACTCAGACAAAGATGGGGAACCCCGTTACCCCTAATGTCATTCAAAAGGATTTTTCCTAAAAAACTTGGTGGGCTATCCAAAATATGTAAACCCAACTCCTGTTTGTGGGCCTCATTAGCCATCCTATCTGCGGCCAAATTTCCCTCTCGTAAGGAATGTTGAATGGAAACCTGCCATTCACGACTCAAGATCTGCTTGATGTGGAAGACGAGATTGTTGTATGTGTGAGCTCTTGCAGCTCTCTTAATACACAGCTCGGAAGCTAACTTGGAGTCAGTCTCAATAATGACGTCTCTAAACCCTGTGTCCCACGCAATTTCTAGAGCTGTAGCTATGCCCCAGAGCTCAGCAGAGGTAATGCTGCAAATTCCCAGATTTCTAGAGAAGCCAAGAAGCCATTCACCCCGCCGCGTTTCTTAGCACTCCCCCGCATCCCGCTGCATCACAGTTTAGAACTGATCCATCTACATTGAATTTGCATTGATGCCCTGTAGGTGGTCTCCAAGCTATCATCTGAGTCGTAATTCTGTTCCCCTGCATCGTATTGCTAGCTTGCATCCACTGCGTGTAGCTTCTCGCTGATGCAAGGCATGAAAACAAAAGATCTTTCGGGCCTTGGTGTTGGGTTTGGAAAGTTATTTCACATCTTTTGACCCAGATGTTCCAGACCGTTGTGCCAAACAGAACATTCCATGGTAAAGAGTTATGATCTCGATTGCCCAATTTTCGTGTCAGGTTTTGGTTCAACCACTCCAAAATATCCCACGCGAAGAATGTATGCCAGTGGTTCGGGTGCACCAGTCTCATCCAGAGGTTTTTAGACTCACTGCAGTCCCTTAGGCAGTGGATGGCAAATTCCTGATCTGCCTTGCATCTCTGACATAGGCCGTGAACATCAAGATTCCGCTCAAATCTAAGTTTGTTCGTCAGAATACCATTTTGCCCCGCTAGCCAGAGGAAGGTTCTTATTTTCTGGGGTCCAGGCCAACTCCAGATTTTCTTCCAAACCGGTTTTTCCTCGTTGTGGCTATTCACTCTGCTTTTGTAGGCTGTTCTCACTGAGAAGGCACCATCAGAGCTATGCTTCCATATTATCTGATCCTCCCCTAAGTCCCCACTAAGGGGAACTATAGCGGCCAGTGCCTTCATTGCTCTCTCGGGAAGGATGTTTCTAATTTTCAGCCAATTCCACTACCCTGACTCCATTACCATATCCCTAACACTGTACTCTCTTAGGTCTTCCTAGATGGGCATCGTCATGGTCTTTTGTAAGGGTCCCACTCTCGGAATCCAGTCGTCCTGCCAGAATCTAATGGTTTTGCCGTTGCCCACAGCCCATACGGATCCTTCCTCAACCTTCTGCCATACTCTCCTAACTCCTCTCCAAAGGTTAGAGACGTCTTTTTTGTTTCCTGCCATAATTGGCATAGGCAAGTTGCCTTTTGTGTATTTTGCCCTGAGAGTTTTCACCCATAGCTCATTTGGTTTCTGGATGAGGCCCCAAGCAATCTTCATTAAGAAGGCTTCGTTCATCCCTCTTAGGCGCTTAAAACCGAGTCCCCCATCTTCTTTTGGATCGCACAGTTTGTTCCAATTCACTAAGTGTATCTTCCTGCCCTCATCTGTATCTCTCCAGATGAAACTGCGGCTCAGCTTCTCTAGTTCCTCACATAGGCCCAGTGGCAAGAGGGCTGTCTGCATGGAGAAGAAAGGAAGGTTATTCAGCACACTGCTAGTCAATGTAATTCTCCCTGCTAGTGTGAGAGTTCTGGTTTTCCATCCGCTTAGGCGCTGCTTGACCTTCTCTGCTATGTGTCTGAAAGTTCTTTTGGTGACCCTTCCTTGAATGAGTGGCATGCCCAGATATGTTCCCAAACAGCTCATGCTCTGGAATCCCAACTCTTGGCTGTATTGTTCTGATCATATGTGGTTGATATTCATCGACAAGAGACATTTGGTCTTTCTTTCACTGACCAATTGTCCCGAGCTGAGGCAGAACGTCTCAAGGAGTGATTTGGCTATCGTGCATTGTTCAAGATTTGCCTCTACAAATAATATTAGATCGTCTGCAAAAAAGAGGTGAGACAACAGGGGTCCATTCTGGCATATACGGATAGGTTTCCAAAGTCTATTTTCTACCGCCCAATCGATACAGTGAGCAAGCCGTTCAATACAAAGGACAAAGAGATAAAGGGATAAGGGGTCACCTTGTCTTATACCTCTTGACATTTTGAACTCTTCTGTGATGTTTCCATTCCATAGAATGCTCATGGATCCAGTAGAGACACTTCATGATTATATTTACCATCTGTTCCTGCATTCCTATCTCATGGAGGGTGTCTTCCAAGAAGTTCCAACTAATCTTGTCATATGCCTTCTCAAGATCGACTTTAATGGCCATAATTCCTTTTCGTCCTTTTTTCCTCCTCATGGCAAGCATCACCTCCTGTGCAATGATTATGTTGTCAGAGATGTGTCTTCCTGAGATGAAGCTGCTCTGACACGGTCCGATCCATCGCTGCATGAAAGGCTTCATTCTGTTAGCGATGGTCTTTGTTACAATCTTTAAGATAACATTGCAAAGAGTTATTGGTCTAAACTCTTTGATGCATTCCGGGCTCTCAATTTTTGGAATCAAGACGATGAGTGCCTGGTTAATGTTTTCCACTAGGTCAGGGTTGGCAAAAATCTCTTGAACAAGTTTGCAGACCGATGGACCAACAACTTCCCATTGGCTTTGGAAAAAGATGGCATGGAGGCCGTCTGGGCCTGGCGCTTTGAAAGCTCCCAGACTGAAGGCTACCTCTTTAATCTCCTCATCCGTGGCTGGCCTGTGTAGCTCCCTCAATTCATCTTCACAAATTTTCGGGAAATAGCCTTTTAGAGCCAGGGGTTGGAATGGCTTATTTTCCTTTGTGTATAAGTCTTGGAAAAATTTCACTGCCCATTGTCATCTTTCAACATGGTAATTTTGTTTCTCCTTCTTCTAGCCATTGTGGAGGCATGGAAGAACTTTGTATTCCTATCGCCCATTTTCAACCATTTACATCTTGATTTCTGAAACCAGATTGCTTCTTCCTTCATGAGTATAGATTCATACTCCCCCCATAGTTGGGCCTTGATTTCCGTGAGCTGCGGGAGGTCCTGGAAGGATAGAGCTCAGTCTATTCCTTATAGTATCTTCATAAGTTCTCTTTTCTGCCTGAACACATTGCCAAACACTTTTTGATTCCATGAGGTAACCTCCTTCCTAAAATTCCTCGAAGCAGTATTCCAATTATGGTTCTCTTTCCAAAATTTGTTTACTAGCTTAGGGAAGGACTCATCGAGGAGCCATGCTGATTGGAACCGGAAAGCTCTTTTGTTGCTATCCTTTCTGCTTTTCTGCATTGTGTTTAAAAGCAGAGGTCGATGATTTGATTTCAATGAGGGAAGATGGGATACAACCGCTTCAGGGAAGGATAATTGCCAATCCAAATTGCAAAAGGCCTGGTCTATCCTTTCTTTAACTTGCCCTCTTTCCCACGTGAATTTAGGTCCCTTGAAGCCGAGATCAATTAGGGCGCTCCCTATAATGAAATCCTCAAACTCCCTCATCGATGTCCAGTTGAAGAAATTGCTTCCAGTTTTCTCTAAGGTTTTCTTGTATGCGTTAAAGTCTCCCAGCAGAAGCCACAGATAGTTTAAGTTGGAATTAAAGGTGTGCAATTTCTGCCACAAGTCTCTTCTACCCAGATAGTTGGGGCACCCATATACCGTAGTTAGGAAGAACTTTTTGTTCTCCTTCTTTATCGTAACTTCAGAGTGGATGAATTGTTTGTCTTTGCACAGCGTCACTACTTCAAAGTCATTGGGGTTCCAGAGGAGCCAAATCCCGCCCGAAAAGCCATCAGCCTCTACTCTAGTGGCACCTGTCCATCCAATCTTCTTCACTGTAGTGTCTGCTCTCCTTCCACTCACTCTAGTTTCGAAGAAGGCAACGAGACTGAGTTGGTGTAGGTTAATAAGGTCCTTGATGAGGAAGGGGAAATGCTTATTGCCCGCTCCTCTGCAATTCAATGTCATGAGATTCATAAACACTAAGGAATAGATGTCTAGACGTCCTTCTTACAGGTCACTGTCCTGTATAGGATTAGTCCCTCTCTCTTCCAACCTTGCCCTGTCTTCTTCATACGAGTCAAGGTTCAGTTCTGTGTGGATGGACTGCTGGGGGTTGATATCAGGAGGTTTGGGATTATCCAGTTCCATCCTTGATTCTGAGTTCATGTCTACTGGGAACGTGATGCTTGTTGGTCCCCGAATCAGGGAGTTATTCTGATTCCTTGTTTGCTCAGTTTCCAGTGGTTCTAATACCAGGCTCAGAGGGTCTTTGATGTTTCTGGGCAGGTCCATTAAGGCCACTCTAGAGTTGGGCCTTTTACCATGATTGATCATTTTAATTAGCACATTGGGTTTCCTGTTTTGGATCTTGACTCCCATAGAGGCTTGCATGCATGGGCTGGGCTTATAGTGGTCCGCTGGTTTCTTCATCTTGGTTCCCTGAGGGCCCAGGGCCCAATTCTCCTTACCCATCACCGCTTTACCTTTCCCTTTATACGCGTGGGTTCTAGAGCTTTCAGTATCCGTTCCCTTCATCTCGGTCGCGGTGTCATTGACCTCAAAGGGGCTGATCTCTATTCGGCCTTCTCCTGCCTCCAAGTCCTCTGCCATGTTTCCCAGAATGCTAAATTTGGAACCTACTGCAAAGGCTTTTTGGGAATCAGGTAATCCTGCTGCACCTTTCCCTGTGCTGAACCTGTTTTGCTCTTTCTATGCTTGGTGCGAAAGTCAAGGTCTGACATTAGTCCTCCTTTCGATTTTCCTGACTAGCATCCAAGGGCCATAGGCTCCTTCACCGGCGCCGTCATGGACCTCAGAGTGCACTCCTTCCAGCACCTTGACCCCTGTAAGCCTCTGTTCTTCTTGATCCATATTTTGGCCCTCTTTGGATGGTGTGTTGTCTATTAGATTATTTCGTTTTTCTGAGCTACTCTGGCTGCATTGGTCTTTTCTATGGCCATATCTTCCACACTCGAAACAAATGAAGTGCAAGCCTTCATATTTGATGTTGAAGACCCGTTTCCTCAGCTTGAATTTAGCCACGAGCTTTTTCCTTAGGTCAATTTCAACGCAAATGCGTGCAAATTTGCCTCTTTCTACCTCCAATTCCCCTCCTGAGTCCGAGTTCATTCTCCTCAATGTATGAGTGTCAATCTTCAAGGTCTTGCCCACCCGATTACCCAATCTCCATAGGAAATGGTTATTGTAATATTTTATGGGGAGCCAGGGTATACGGATCCACACCGCCACTTTCTTGCAGCTATCTTCCTGGGGGCTAAAATTTGGTCTCCAGCGTTGCACCACTAGGTAGTGATCTGCGATCATTCAGGGTCCCTCATGGAGTGCATAGTTGTAATCCTCTGGATTGGAGAAGTTTGCTAGGTAGAAATCATTACCAATGTCTATGAGGCTGAGTGAACCTGAGGGGTGCCAAAGTTTCATAACCCTTTCTTTCAAATACTTGTAGCCTATCTTCCTACCCATGAGTTTGATGATGAGAGATTTCCTCCACTTCCTGTAATAGTCTCTCCTCTCTTCCACCGTAGTTTCCACCACTGGGCATAGCTCCAAGTCTGCCTTTCCTTCCTCCTCCAAAGTGTTATCCTCTGATTCTTTGTCTGAGAAGTCTTCATTCTCATCAGTTTCTACTACATTCGGATTATTATCAACACCGTTGACACCCAAGTGCCTATCTCTGTATGAGAGACCTGGTGATTCTGTTTTTTGGTGCAAAGTTGAGACATGTCCCACACAGTCAGTCGTTTCCATTGCAGGGTGGGGTATCCTGATATCAAAAGTTTTGTCATCCTGCAGTTCTATTATTCCCGTTTGATTCTTGCTTCCACTAGTAGGGGTCATCTCAGAAGTCTCCATCGTTACATCTTCCTATTCATTCGTAGGGAGAACAAAAAATTTTCATATTTAATATAAAAAATAAAATATTATTTTCAAACATAAAGAATATCCAAAAACGAAAATTTGTAAATGAAAGTTGAAATTTTTTTTCCCACTTGCCAAAGTGAGAAAGAAAATTTTTCGTAGAAATAGACAAATTTTGAAATACTCATCTATGAACTATTAATTTAGTAAGATATATTTTTGTATATTTTAATTTTTTTTATAGTAATGATATTTTCACTACAAGAAACGCGGGTTTTAACGACGGGTTTTAAGTGCATTTAACGACGGTTTTGACCGTCGTTAAATCCATTCACGACGATTTCAAAACCTTCGTGGAACCCATGTTCTGGCGACGGTTTTGGTCAACCGTGGGAATAATCGTAATTAAATCTGGTTTAACGACGGTTCTAAAAATCGTGGTTAAATTTGGTATAACGGCGGTTAGAAACCGCCGTTAAAAATAACGACGGTCAACTAACCGTCGTTAAATTAATTATTTTTTTAATTTAAAAATAATTATTTTTAATTACATAAAATATTATATTCTGTGCTATTGGGATTAAATTATTTTATTACTAAATATGATGTATAATAACAATTAATTTAAATTTATAATATTTAATTAATTTAGTAATATATATATATTTATTTATTATGTAATAATTAAACACGATGAATTATTTAATAAATTAAGAAATTATCTTAAAAATTAAATAATATTTAAATGGGAACTAAATAGGTGTAAATAATTGAATTATGTACAAAATATGTACAAAAAAATATTTATTAGTCGTGAATAAAATAAAATTGAATATACAAACTACAAAGACAAAATCATATGTTCGGATCCTGTGGAGGCTGATCACGCTGGTGCCCACTACTATGGTCACTGGGGTCCTGAATACAAAAAATATTAAATACAAAAAATATCTAATACTATCGCATTTTAACATACACTTATTTAAAATAAAAAAAATTACATTACATACCTTCAATTTGACTACAAACAAAGAAGAGACAAAATTCGAAATTAAACTCGAAGTGTCGTCACAAAATCTACAAAAAAAACATAAAAAATAATATAAGAAATTATTTAAAACCAAAAACATAAAAAAAATCAAATGAAATTATAAAATTAAAAGACATACCTTCACAAAAATAAAAACTCAGCGCCAATACTCACAAATCACAAATAACACTCTCAAAAAATATCGCATGTGAGAAAAGTGAATTTAAAATTGTTTGTAAGAGAAATGAAGTGAGGCAACGTAAATATAGGAAGGCGCTGGATTTAGCGACGGTTTTCAAACCGTCGCCAAACCAGTAAAAACCGTTGTTAAATGGGTTTAACGACGATTTTTACTTAAACCGTCGTTAATTTTTGCGCCTCCCGAGTAACGGTTGGAATTCCGAACGTTAGAAGGCTTAACGACGGTTTATGTATAACCGTCGTTATTTAACGACAGTTTATGAATAACCATCGTCATATATCGACGGTTTTTCTAAAACCGTCGTTATATTCTTTGATTTAACGACGGTTGTATAACCGTCTCAAAATCAGGTTTTAGCTACGGTTATTGTTGACCGTTGTAAAATCTCTGTCGCCATTCCTCGCGTTTTTTGTAGTGTTTTTTGCTCTAATAGATTATCATTTCTTTTACTTTGAAATTTTTTTTATAAATTTATTTACAAAAAAGTTAATTACATTCATCGTGATATTTCATATGAACCAAATATGAAAATAAAATTTATTGATAATGTAACATATTATTATTAAAAAATTAAAATGACAATTAAATATATTTTATTAACTTTTTTATATGTCTCACTACTCAAAATGAAATTATCAGAAACATAATTTATTTAAAAATAAAATATTTCATGAATCAAATTTTACCTTAAGAATCTTCTCCTCCTCTTTCATAGGGTTTGGTATCTTTTATCATACACCTTAAGTCATTTACAAATACTTCTTTTACTTCTGAAAATCAAAAACTACTTTTCACAACTTTTACTATTTAATAGTTAGTATTTAACACATTTCGTTTATTTTGTTAACAAAATTAATAAAAAGATCACATTTCTTGTCTTAAAATATATGAATTTGTAATTTTACTATTATATATAATCTCAATAGTGAAATGTCATATATAAAAAGAAAGTGATACCTCTGTAATTATCTCTTTTGATCAATTGATCTAACTTATATGAAATAAGGAAATCAGATATCAAAAGAAGGCATTTTAATTAGACTTAGAAAGAAAATGACACCAACCTATCGATCTCAGAAAAGGCCATATATACATTATTAGACATATTCATAGTATTTTTTTTTTGTTTTGGAGGTATACCAAAGGCGTTAAGGGAATTGAATATTCAACTGCCATCTCTTTACGAAGGTGATTGATGATTCTTTTTGGTTATACGATAACAATATTACCTTCTCGTGTATATTTTTTTTGCAGGTATACCAAAATATTTTTTGTATTTAAAAAATTATTTAGTGCAGTTTTAATTTCTTAATTAATTTTCTTAATATTAATGTATAAAATATTTATATGTACCTTCTCGTGTCTCCTAAGATAAATTGTTCTTCATGCTAGTGCTCCAATCAAATCTTTTCTCAATAGGAGAGAGAGTATAACTCAATTATTCGACCGAACTTAATTATAAAAAATTATTAAGGGCAGGGCTAGTGTGTTAGTTGAGGTAATGCGAAATAATTATTTTAAAAAAAAATTATATTTGAACAAATGAAATAAATAATTTTTTTAAAATTTGACTAAATTAAATATGATTCGATATAACTTAAAATTTTTAAATAATTTAAAATTTTTATTAAATTTAAATATTAATTTTTTAAACAAATTTTTATAAAATTAAATTGATTACTCAACTAACACGCGGTTCATTGTTCAGCTTTTTCCTGTCCTACTTGTCTTAATTGATCATGTGATACTTATTTGTACATTTATAAGAAACAATACATCAAAATAGCTCATATATCAATTTTTTCAAACAATAAATGTAAAAAAAAAATTAATGATAACGATTTTATATATTTTTTAAAGTAATTAATTTAAAACAATATTTTTATATACTAAGCTTTTAAATAATATTTTTTAAAAAATCATTTGATATATTTAGTCTTAAATCTAAATGTGAACTATTTCCCCTCTAGGTAGAATGCCATGGAGTAGCACAATTTCCAATACAGTAATATCAACCTATCGTAGAAAATTCAGCAATAGATCCATCGCAACTATTGGCTGTTTGAATAGAGTTCTACCACCCTATCACTCATAACTCCTCTTTCAATGCCGACCAGGCTAATTTAATGACTATAAATGGTTATCAAACTATAAGTGATAGGGTGGTAGAATATATAAAATCGTTGTCATATTTAAAAAAAGAGGAGTTTGGATGGTAACTCTTTCAAACTTCGACATATGGTTACTTCAAATTTACATATTGAGATTGATATTTTACGGATTATCAACTCTCTTTTTTATTTTTTTAAATTTTACTAATACTTTATATTTGGTAATATAAAACTTTATATTGGTTTTTACAAAATTATCAATCCTCGTAGTTAATCTTTAAAATATGTTTGTTTTCATTTTGGTTATTTATTATTATTTATTTATTTCATCCAATTCTTGAATTAATGAACTAATAAATTTTTTTTATCGATTTTGTGACATGGCCAACTTTTATATATGACATATTATTATTAAATTTAAAATAAATTATAGTTTTAATTTCTAAAAGATATTTTATTTCTCAATTTAATTTATATTGGTTTTTACAAAATTATCAATCCTCGTAGTTAATCTTTAAAATATTTTTGTTTTCATTTTGGTTATTTATTATTAATTATTTATTTCATCCAATTCTTTAATTAATGAACTAATATTTTTTTTATCGATTTTGTGACATGGCCAACTTTTATATATGACATATTATTATTAAATTTAAAATAAATTATAGTTTTAATTTCTAAAAATATTTTATTTCTCAATTTAATTTATATTGGTTTTTACAAAATTATCAATCCTCAAAGTTAATCTTTAAAATATATTTTTTTCATTTTGGTTCTTTATTATTATTTATTTATTTCATCCAATTCTTGAATTAATGAACTAATAATTTGTTTTATCGATTTTTTGACATGGCCAACTTTTATATATGACATATTATTATTAAATTTAAAATAAATTATAGTTTTAATTCCTAAAAGATATTTTATTTTTCAATTTAATTTATATTGGTTTTTACAAAATTATCAATCCTCAAAGTTAATCTTTAAAATATATTTTTTTCATTGTGGTTCTTTATTATTATTTATTTATTTCATCCAATTCTTGAATTAATGAACTAATAATTTGTTTTATCGATTTTTTTGACATGGCCAAATTTAATATATGACATATTATTATTAAATTTAAAGTAAATTATAGTTTTAATTCCTAAAAGATATTTTATTTTTCAATTTAATTTATATTGGTTTTTCTCTTTAAAATATATTTTTTCATTTTGGTTCTTTATTATTATTTATTTATTTCATCCAATTCTTGAATTAATGAACTAATAATTTGTTTTTATCGATTTTGTGACCATGGCCAACTTTTATATATGACATATAATTATTAAATTTAAATTAAATTATAGTTTTAATTCCTAAAAGATATTTTATTTTTCAATTTAATCATTTAATATTCAACTCTCACAATTTAACTTTTAAAAAATTGTTCTATTATTGAAATAGTTAGCTATAATTATTTATCTGATTTAACCTAATCAAATAAAAATTTTTAAATTATACCATTGTACGTGACACTATAAGAAAAATAAATTCTAGCGATAATTTTAACCGTTGCTAAAATTTTTAACGACGATTACAAAAATTATTGTAGAATCGATGATCTAACGATGATTTTGAGAACCGTAAATAACCCATTGTTAAATTTATTTTTGCGGTGGGGTTTCAGCTGCTGTTTTTTAGCGACCGTTTTTACCGTTGTTAAAACTAACTTTTGCTTTAACGACAGTTTAAAAACTGTCGCTAAAACCTTTTATTCATTCTCTTTTTTTTTTAACGAAATCCGTTAACGGTTTATTTTTATTTTTATTTTTTATTTTAATATTTTTAAATATTCTTATAATTGTATCCACAGTAATAACAATATCTACAAAAAAATTAATTCAATGATAAAAATTAATTAAGTTTTAGAATTAAAACTGATATTTAAATGAAAAGAAGATGAGGGAGAAGCATTGTTCATAAAAATTAAAAAAATGTTATTTTTTTAATTTTTATGAACAATGCACAAAAAAATGGAGGAAAGATGAGAGAGAAGTATTCTTCATAAAAAAATTACATCATTATTGCTTTTTCGTAAAAAAAAGAATAATAGACAAAACATAAGAGAGAAACATTCTTCACAAAAATTGTAATAACACGATCTAAAAGAAAAAACTTCTCTAAATAAAAAATAATGGAGGAAAGATGAGAAAAAAAAATGAGGGAAAGACGTGTAAAGAATATATAAAAATTGTCGTTAAAAATTGACATTTTAAAAAGAAGAGCCAAAAATAATATTTTTAGTGAAAATTTTTAAAAAACTAAAAATCGTCGTTAAAAACTGATAATTTTAAAAAGTGAGCTAAAAATAACAATTTTTAAAAATCGTCGCTATTTAACGACGGTTGTTAAAAAATCGTTGCCATTTAAAATAATTTTTAGAAAATTATTGTTAAAATTGACAATTTTAAAAAATAAAAAAAATTAATAATACTTAACGATGATTGTTTAAAAAAAAATAAGCCATCACCATTTATTAAAAATATAAATATCTAACTACTGTAGAAATTTTAGCAAAGACCCATCACCATTTATTGGCTTCTTGTACGACTAACCCATCACCCACCAGACTTTCTTGTATTCTCGTTACTTGCCTTTTAATGTCGACCAGGCCAGAACCCACTGGCCACACATCTCTCTCTCTCTTTAATGTAAAAAAACAAATGAATAATTTAATATCTAAATTTATAAATTTATTTTACTTTAATTTTTAAAAGTACATTAAAAAAATTGGTTTCATTATTAATTGTTATATTTCACACTGAACAATTATCAAAATCTCAAATGATACTTAAGCTTTGAGAAGGTGAAATTACTAAGAGCGGACCATCAAGGAGATTCCCTCAACCTCAAATGAAAAATAGTTATTTTCATCTAAAATATTACAAAATCCTTATTAATTACTATTTTACCAATAAAAAAATATAATTATCCATAATAATGAAATTTTAAAAAAAATTGGACCAACTGACTTAACTTTTTTTTTTTTGAAAACTAAAAGAAAATTAAGTTTCAAAAATAAAATTATAAAAGGCTATTTGCTAAAATAATTTAAATCGAAGAAAATTATTTTCATATTAGCAAACAAGTTAAAAGAGGACACCCAACGACAAAAACTACGTATACATAACAAATTACTGAAAAATAGGAGTACGGTACGTAAGATATTTTAGGCAATTTGTATTAAGTTGGTAATTTAGAAATTTCAGGAATAGATAGACACAATGTGATGAAGTTAGTAATTAGTTCATTAATATAGAAATCTCTGTCTGGTGTTATTTGGTTTGACATTTTTTAAACCATTTTATCACCAAAAGAAAAAGAGACAAAATAGAAATGGAAGCTTTTACATTGGGTTTACTGCAATTTTAAAGATTGAGATTGATATTATATGAGTTATCGACTCATCCTTTTTAATTTTACTATTACATTTTTTTGTTTTTATTCCATTGAGTTTTTCAATTAGTGGACTACTGATTTGTTTTAACGATTTATTGACAAGGCCAACTGTTATACGTGACGTATAATAATAAATTTAGAGTGAATTATTATTTTAGTTGTTGAAAGGCATTTCGTTTTTTAATTTAATATTTTAATATCCAATTTTTACAATTTAATTTTAAAAAAATTATTTTATTATTAAAATAATCCTACGATAATCCTATTAATTGTAGTTGTTTATTTGAAAAGATTATTTTGATAATAAAATAATTTTTCAAAAAATTAAACTATAAAAAATGAAATTAGAAAATGATATATTTTTTAAAGCACTAAAAGAACAATTTACTCTTAAATTTATTTTCAAGAGTTAGCTGTTGATTATGTGGGAATGATTGGAGGGGATGAAGGTTTTACAGTAAGAGATAAAAATATATACATACAAATATCAAACTATGACCATGCTACAAATTTCAGCACAGATTTATTGCCTTCCTGTACCGCTGACCCGTTCACCCACAAGATTTTTTGGTACTCTCCATACCTCTCTTTCAATGCTGACCAGGCCAGAACACTAAGCACACATCTCTCTCCCTCTCTAATATAAAAAATAAATTAATAATTTAATATCGAAAATTTATAAATTTATTTTTTCAAAATTTTTAAATTTTTATAAATACATTCAAAAATATAAACCTTTTTGCACCACGATCGTCTCTTCTATAAATAAAAAGACTCGGCCACCCTTTACCACCACAAGACACATAAGGGGAAGGGAGAGAGAGAGAGAGAGAATGGGTTCCATTTCTGAGGTAAAACCCCATGCTGTGATGGTGCCATACCCATTGCAAGACCACGTGAACCCAATGACGAAGCTGACCAAGCTCCTCCACTCCAAAGGCTTCCACATAACCTTCGTTAACACAGAGTTCAACCACAAGCGAATGCTGAGATCAAGGGGTCCCAATGCCCTTGATGGCCTCCCAGACTTTCGGTTTGAGACTATCCCAGATGGCTTTCCTCCCTCCGATGCTGATGCCACCCAGGACGTCCCTTCTCTCTGCTACTCCACCTGCAAGACCTGCTTGAGCCCTTTTCTTGACCTCATGACTCCCCTCACAGACCAAGCTTCTACTGGTCTTGTTCCTCCAGTTACCCTTCTTGTCTCTGATGGTATCATGAAGTTTTCTGTTAAAGTTGCCGAGATTATGGGGATTCCTAGTGTCCTCTTTTGGACTGCTAGTGCTTGTGGCTTTGTTGGCTACTCTCAGTATCGCGTTCTGCTCGATAAAGGTCTCACACCACTCAAAGGTAACTCATTTATCTGCATCCTTTTCTTCTAAACACACACGCAATCGAGTAGGTGATTTTGGATTAACTCCTGCGATTTCGGCTCAATTTGCTCTCTTTCAAACAGTAACTTTTCAACCCTTTTGCTAGTGCCTCCAGAAATTCTTGGATTTCTTGCAATATGAGATTGAATGCCATAACTCTTATTTGTATTTTACTTCTTATTGGTGCTGTTGGGAAATCTGCGTAATACAGACAAACTTCATAATTTTAGAAGTTTATCAATTAGCATGTGCTGTATATGATTAGCGAATTTTATTATATTAAACTTATAATTTTTTAATATAGATTGTCGCTTGTTTGTGAGTAGAGTGTATAAATAACATAGTAAACAAAGTCTATACGAGAAAAATACTTCTTTTTATTATAATGAGATTTTTAGGTTATATACAAATTCTTAAATATGGTGTAAAAAGTTTGATAGAGTATATTAAATCAATAAAAAAGACATATATAAGTATATTAGAAGTGTGTTTTATCAAAAAAATACGTTGATATACTTATATGTCTATTATTAATAATTTTGGTATATTATTTTTACTTTAGGTAGGGTCTACTTAATTTCTCTAACTAGATCTGATCTATAAATGATAAATATTGAAAAATAATTTAATATGTTGATATATCTATTAATAATTATTTTGATTTATCAATTTTTTTCTGTAAATAAGATTTACTTAAGAATTTCTCTAGGTAGACCTGGTTTATAAAAAATTAATACATTAAACTAATTATAAAAAAAAAACAGATGTGCTGATTTGTAATATATGCAGATGAGAGTTATCTGACCAATGGGTATTTGGAAACAAAAGTGGATTGGATCCCAGGCATCAAGAACCTAAGGTTGAGGGACATCCCTAACTATACAAGGACAACAGACCCAGAAGCCATAATGCTAAACTTCTTCATTGGGGAGATAGATACAGCTCCCAAAGCCTCTTTCATCCTCATAAACACATTTGATGAACTTGACAGGGATTCACTCAGCAAAGTTTGGACTCATGACATTTAATCTTTGAATATTACCTTCTTGTCCATAATTGATTGGTCGGAGTGTTAAGCAATAGGAGGAGATCAAAAGTTCAAATTCTTGAAAATATCATTGTAGAGAGAACTGAAAATTATGGGACATGTTTGATAACTATTTTTTAAAACAATTTTTTGTTTTTAGAACAAACAAATCGTTTGAAATTTTTTTTTCTGTTTCTATTTTATAGACAAATTATTTTTAAATAAAAAAAATAAAAAAAAGATAGAGTTGTTTTTGTTCTCATACCACCCAAAAAAAATTTAAAAAAACAAAAAAAATAAAAAGAGAATCAAATAAACTCATAATTACTCTAAAACTTGAAGGAGATTAACCTCACAATAATGCATACAGAAATACTCTTGACTTTCACCAACAAAACTCGTACATTAGTTATTAATCCTTAAAAATAGCAAACTTATCTGTGTGTGTGTGTGTGTATATGTAAATTAATTCTTCGATATTTGACAAAAAGACTTCTGGACAACGAGTTTAATATTTGTAATAATTAACTTGTGTGCTCAATTAGAGAATTTAGAGGTTAAATATAAGTAGATCTATCAATCTAAAACTAAATTGTTTGTACTAAAAAAATATAAATTATGTCAAAGATATTAATAAAAATAATCAAAAGTGTTTCAATTAAAATTGTTTTTAACATAATATAAATATGAAGTATGATGAGCCGGTACTTTATCTACCATAGTTATGCTTTCCCACATCAATTTCTTATATCAATCAGAGATCGTTTCTGATCCAATTATGCAGTGATCATCATCTTATTGATGCTTGAAAATGAAAGTTAGGAGAATGGCCGAAAATGTCTCAATTTCCCTTCTTCTTTTTTTGAATAAGATGGAAAAAAAAATTTAATGGATAATTACACATTTTCCTCTCTAAATCTTATAAATTATATTATCAAATTATACTTTTTTTCATTCTCTCAAAAAATTCCAAGTTTTAACTCAATTACAAGGGAGAAGTCCATAATCCCCAAAACAGAGCTAGCAACAATGAAATAATTAAATATTAGTATTGTAATTTTAAGAATTTCATTGTAAATTATAATGCAAGTCCAAAATGAATGTCAATTACACTGAATTTCTCTTAGAAACAGTAATCTTGCAGTCTCATTTAAATATACAGATTGTAATTGTGTCAATATGGAAACGAGTTGATTGAACAAAACACTCATAAACATAATTTTTTAATAAATAATTGTTTTTTCTTTTAAATATACACACTTTTTTAATTTAGTCTTTTAAAATTGTTCAATTCAATTTTTCAAAGATTATTTATCTTAAAATTATTTTTATATTAATTTTATTAACGGATATTTAATAAGTATACTCATATAACTCAACAAAACTTTATAACAGCGTAAACTTGTGTATTAAATTTAATAGTTTATAATATATTATTTGAATATAAAATGAGAAGTGGGTAGTTTCTTTATAATTTTTTATTTTTCACTATTATTATTATTATTTTTAGAATATTTATTTTAAGTATAAAAAATAAATTGAAAAACATGCACGTGATTGTCAAATCATTAATAATTTAAATTAAATTTTGTTAAATTAATTAGAACTTCCATCATTATTTTAAAAGAAATCTCCTACGACCCCAGTTTAATTTTCACCACCGAGATCAGACCTCATGCTCCATCACTTCTTTTAGTTACTACTCTCAACTTTTAAATTGGTCGTAGGGAGAACACAAAATTTTCATATTTAATATAAAAAATAAAATATTATTTTCAAACACAGAGAATATCTAAAAATGAAAATTTGTAAATAAAAGTTGAAATTTTTTTTCTCAGATTGACAAAGAAAAGTTCTCGTAGAAATAGAAAAAATTTGAAATACTAATCTATAAATTATCAATTTAGTAAAATATATTTTTATATATTTTAAAATTATTTATAGTAATGACATTTTTTCCTCCTATACATTACCATTCTTTTTATTTTAAACGTTTTTCTTTTATAAATTTATTTACAAAAAAACTTAATTACATTTATTAGGATATTTCATATAAACCGAATATGGGAATGAAATTATCAAAAATATAATCTACTTCATAACAAAATCTTCCATGAATCAAATGTTATTTAAGAATCTCCTTTTCTCATTTTATAGAACTCGGTATCTTTTATCATACACCTTAAGTTATTTACAAATAGTTCTTTTACTTTAAAAAATAAAAAATTACTTTTACCAACTTTTACTATTTAATAGTTAGTATTTAACACATTTGGTTTATTTTGTTAACAAATTTAATAAAAAGATCACATTTCTTGTCTTAAAATATATGAATTTATAATTTTACTATTATATATAATCTCAATAGTAAAATGTCATATAAAAAAAAGTGATACCTCTGTAATTATAATAAGAATATTAGCCCATATATATATATATATATATATATATATATATATATATATATATATATAGATATTTGGCTTAGACATTCATAATTTATAATTTAATAATATTTTTTAGAGAAAAAAATGTAAATTAATTTGAAGATATATCTCTTTTTATCAATTGATCTAACTTATATGAAATAAAGAAATCAGATATCAAAAGAAGGCATTTTAATTAGACTTAGAAAGAAAATGACACCAACCATGGCCATCGATCTCAGAAAAGGCCATGCATACATTATTAGACAATATTCATAGTATTTTGTTTTTTGTTTTTTTTTGTTTTGTTTTGGAGGTATACCAAGGCGTTAAGGGCATTGAATATTCAACTGCCATCTCTTTACGAAAGTGATTGATGATTCTTTTTGGTTATACGATAACAATATTACCGAATTCAACTACCATCTCATTAAGGACACACTTGCCACACAAATCTCTCTCTCTCTCTCTCTCTCTCTCTCTCTTTCATATAAACAATAAATTAATAATTTAATATCTAAATTTATTTTTTTAAAATTTTTAAATTTTTATAAATACATTCAAAAATATAAAATTTATTGCATAATAATTTTTAAAAAAATTAATATATAATAAATTAAATATTTTAAAAAAATAAAAAAATAATAAAGATTAATTTATAACGAAGATTATTAATTTTCTCTTCTATGAATAAAACGACGCAGCCAACCTCTACCTTCACAAGACGCACAGGAGGGAGGGAGAGAGAGAGAATGGTTTCCAATTCTAAGGCAAAAACCCATGCTGTGATGGTGCCATATCCAGCGCAAGGCCATGTGAGCCCAGTGACGAAGCTAGCCAAGCTCCTCCACTCTAAAGGCTTTCACATAACTTTCCTTAATGCAGAGTTCAACCAAATAAAAATTTTAAGTTTGAACAAAGGAAATGAATAATTTTTTTAAAAATTTTATTAAATTTGATTAGACTGAATCTGATCGTAACTTAAACTTTTTGAATAATTCAAAATTTTCGTTAAATTTAAATATTAATTTTTTAACCTAATTTTTATATAATTAAATTGATAAGTAAACTAACTCGAGGTTCATTATTGTTCACCTTGTAAATATTCATCATACCCTACTTGCCTTAGTTGTTCGTGTGATAATTAATTTTATATTTATAAGAAATAATATATCAAAATAGATCATATATCAATGTTTTCAAACAATAAATGTAAAAAAAATTAATGATAACGATTTTATACATTTTTTAAAGTAATTCATTTAAAACAATATTTTTTAAAATTATTTTATATATTTAGTCTTAAATCTAAATGTGAACTATTTCTCCCTCTAGGTAGAATGTCCTATGGAGTATAGCATAAGCCATACGTTCCAATACAGTAATATCAAACTATCGTAGAAAATTCAGCAATAGATCCATCGCCATTATTGGCTGTTTGAATATTAGAGTTCTACCACCCCCATCACCCATGACTCCTCTTTCAGTGCCGACCAGACGTGCATTGTCATTGATAGAGTAGCTTAATACATCTTAAAAGAGGTTAAGAGTTTGTAAGTTTTATATTATTACTATTTAAATTTATAATATTAAATTTAAATATATAATTTTAAACTCAAATATAAATAAAAGAAAATTAAATTTAACAAATAAATTTTTTTAAAGATAGTTAATTTTTTAAAAAAATTAAAAAATGTGTTGTCTCTCTAATAATATATATCTTTTTTTATATATTGTAATAAATATATTTTTATATGTCAAGATATAATATTTAATATATTAAAATTTAAAGGATGTGTTACTTTTAATTTTTAGTAATAATATTAATATTTTTAATATTTTTATCTTTAAAAATTATAAAATTTATTTATCTTACAATTGTCATTTGTTTGTTGATTTCAATATCTATATTTATATATAAATAATAATATTTCACTTATAAAAAAAATTGATAAAAAAAAAACCAGTTACTATAATATTTTTTTCTCCTTTTAAATTACTATAAATGAGGGTCAAAAGTTTGGTTGATGGAAACTCTTTCGATAACGATAATAGTTTGATTTTTTAAAATGCTCACATTGTGTACGGTTTATTCAATGCACCCTCAGTCTAGAAAGTTGTTCTCATTTTCTAAATTAAAGAGTAGAAATGGAAACTTCGAGATATGATTACTTCAATTTTACTAATTGAGATTGATATTTTACGGATTATCAACTCTCTTTTTTTTACTAATACTTTATTTTGGTAATATAAAGCTTTATATTGGTTTTTACAAAATTATCAATCCTCATAGTTAATATTTAAAATATTTTTGTTTTCATTTTGGTTCTTTATTATTAATTATTTATTTCATCCAATGCTTGAATTAATGAACTAATAATTTGTTTTTATCGATTTTGTGACATGGCCAACTTTTATATATGACATAAAATTATTAAATTTAAATTAAGTTATAGTTTTAATTCCTAAAAAATATTTTATTTTTCAATTTAATCATTTTTCAACTCTCACAATTTAACTTTTAAAAACTTGTTCTATTATTGAAATAGTTAACTAAAATTATTTATCTATTTAACCTAATCAAATCAATATTTTTAAATTATACCATGCACACGACCACTTCAATATTTTATTAAACTAAGTAAATAATTATAATTAAAAAATTAATGTATTAACAATAAAAAAATTTGGAGGACAAAAAAAAGTTGAACAATAAAAAGTTAAATTAAAAAATAATACATGTTTCAAGCATTAAAATAATAATTTTTCCTTTTTTTATACAGTACGGTAAAATAATTAAAAATATAAATATCCAACTATTGTAGAAATTTTAGCAAAGACCCATAACCATTTATTGGCTTCTTGTACGACTAACCCGTCACCCCCTAGACTTTTACTCTCCTTTCTTCCTTTCAATGCCGACCAGGCCAGAACCCACTTGCCACACGTCTCTCTCTCTTTAATGTAAAAAAAAAATTGAATAATTTAATATCTAAATTTATAATTTTATTTTATTTTAATTTTTAAAAATACATTAAAAAAATTGGTTTCATTATTAATTGTTATATTTCACACTGAACAATTATCAAAATCTCAAATGATACTTAAGTTTTGAGAAGGTGAAATTACTAAGAGTGGACCATCAAGGAGATTCCCTCAACCTCAAATGAAGAATAGTTCTTTTCATCTAAAATATTACGAAATCCTTATTAATTACTATTTTACCAATAAAAAAAATATATAATTACCCATAATAATGAAATTTTAAAAAAATTGGACCGACTCACTTAAATTTAAAAAAAAATAAAAGAAAATTAAGTCTCAAAATTAAAATTATAAAAACTATTTGCTAAAGTGATTTAAATTGAAGAAAAATATTTTCATATTAGCAAACAAGTTAAAAGAGGGCACCCAACAACAAAAACTACGTAAACATAACAACTGACTGAAAAATTGGAGTTCGGTACGTAAGATATTTTAGGCAATTTATATTAAATTGCTAATGTAGAAATTTCAGGAATAGATAGATGCAATACGATGAAGGTAGTAATTAGTTCATTTCATTAATATGGACATCGATCTCTGTCTTGTTCCTCAAAGGAATTTGTAGAGTTGCTTCGAATAATGACAGAAAAACGAAACGATCAAAATCTTCAATTATTTGGTTTGACATTTTTTAAACCATTTTATCACCAAAAGAAAAAGAGACAAAATAGAAATGGAAGCTTTTACATTGGGTTTACTGCAATTTTAAAGATTGAGATTGATATTATATGAGTTATCAATTCTCAAACTTAATCGTTAAAATGCTTTTGTTTTTATTTTGATTATCCACTCTTAATTATTTATTCCATCGAGTTCTTCAATTAGTGATTTGTTTTAACGATTTAGTGACAAGGCCAACTGTTATACGTTAAGTATAGTAATAAATTTAGAGTGAATTATTATTTTAATTGTTGAAAGGAATTTAATTTTTTTAAAAATATTTTATTATTAAAATAGTCATACGATAGTCTTATTAATTGTAATTGTTTATCTAAAAAGATTATTTTAATAATAAAATAATTTTAAAAAAATAATAATAACAAAATTAAATTAAAAAAATGATACATTTTTAAAGTATTAAAACAAGAATTTACTCCTAAATTTATTAACAAGAGTTCGGTGTTATGTGGGAATGATTGGCGGGGACGACAATAGGAGATAAAAAAATAAAAAATTATTTGATTCATCGTGATAGATAAAATTTTATCTATTAATTTACAATTTAGATATTATTAATATAAAAAAATATTTATAACAGTAAATTAAATATTAATTATATATATATATATATATATATATATATATATATATGTATGTATACAAGATTTTTTGGTACTCTCCTTACCTCTCATTCAATGCTGACCAGACCAGAACACTTATTACACATCTTTCTCTCTCTCTCTCTCTCTGTTATAAAAAATAAATTAATAATTTAATATCTAAAATTTATTTTATTTTTATTTTTAAATTTGTATAAATAGATTCAAAAATATTAAGATTTTTGCACCACGTTCATCTCTTCTATAAATAGAAAGACACGGCCACCGTTTACCTCCACAAGACACATAAGAGGGAGAGAGAGAGAGGGAGAGAATGGATTCCATTTCTGAGGCAAAACCCCATGCTGTGATGGTGCCATTCCCATTGCAAGGCCATGTGAACCCAATGACGAAGCTGGCGAAGCTCCTCCACTCCAAAGGCTTTCACATAACCTTCGTTAATACAGAGTTCAACCACAATCGATTCCTGAGATCAAGGGGTCCTAATGCCCTTGATGGCCTCCCAGACTTTCGGTTTGAGACCATCCCAGATGGCCTTCCTCCCTCCGATGCTGATGCCACCCAGGACCTACCTTCTCTCTGCTACTCCACCAGCAAGACGTGCTTGGGCCCTTTTCTTGACCTCGTGGCTCGCCTCACAGACCATGCTTCCGCGGGTCTTGTCCCTCCAGTTACCTGTATTGTCTCTGGCAATAGCATGACTTTTTCTGTTAAAGCTGCAGAGATTCTGGGGATTCCAAGTGTCCTCTTTTGGACTACTAGTGCTTGTGGCTTTGTTGGCTACTCTCAATATCGCACTCTACTCGATAAAGGTCTCGCACCACTCAAAGGTAACTCGTTTATTTATATTCTTTCCTTCTAATTAAACACACACACACACACACACAATCGAGTATATGATTTCAGATTAGCTCCTGGGATTTCGGCTCACTTTACTCTCTTTCAAACAGTTGACTTTTTGACCGTTTTGCTGGTGCCTCCAGAAATTCTTGTATTTCTTGCAATATGAGATTGAATGCCATAACTCCTATTTGTATTTTACTTCTTTTTGGTTCTGTTGGGAAATCTGCGTAATACAGACACACTACAGTTTTTTAGCATGTGTTGTATATGATTGGCGAATTTTACTATATCAATTTTTTAATATAGATTGTCACTTATTTGTGAGTAGAGTGTGTAAATAACATAGTAAACAAAGTCTATATGAGAAAAATACTTCTTTTTATTATAATGAGATTTTAGTGGTACGTAGAGAAATTTTTTCAGCAAATTTTCGTGTAAAAAATTCGATAGACTAAATCAATAAAATTAGATAGATAAACATATTATACCAAAAAAAATTAATATACTTATATGTCTACTAACAATAATTTTGGTCTATTAATTTTCCTATAAGCATGATCTACTTAATTTCTTTACTATAGGTAGATATTATCTACTTAAAATAAGTATTGAAAAACATATTAATATGCTTATATGCCTACTAGTGATTATTTTGATTTATTAATCTTTTCTGTAAATAGAATTTACTCTAGATAAACTCAGTCTATACAAAATAAATAAATCAAACTATTTATAAAAATGCATATATCAAAAGTAGGTCTCACTTAAACTCACATTCATGTATGAATTTGTTCCATCAAACAGGTTTTCCTTTTCATTATGCATAGGCTGATATGCAAATAGACTACGGAGCTGAAAGCTAATGGTTTTTCTGATTTGTAATATGCAGATGAGAGTTATCTAACAAATGGGTTTCTGGAAACGAAAGTGGATTGGATCCCAGGAATTAAGAACCTAAGATTGAGGGATATCCCTAGCTTTACGAGGACAACAGACCCAGAAGACATAATGCTAAACTTCTTCATTGGGGAGGTAGATACAGCTTCTAAAGCCTCTGTCATTCTCATAAACACATTTGATGAACTTGAAAGGGATTCGCTTAACTTCCTCTCCTCTATCCTCCCTCCAATCTACACTATAGGCCCTCTTCCTCTCCTCCTCAACCAAATCCCCCATAAAAATTCATTGCCCTCCATAGGCTCCAATCTCTGGAAAGAAGACACAGAGTGCTTCAAATGGCTAGATTCCCAAAAACCCAGATCAGTTTTCTATGTCAACTATGGCAGCATCACAACCCTGTCCCCAGAACAGCTCATAGAGTTTGCTTGGGGCCTTGCCAATAGCAAGAAGCCCTTCTTGTGGGTCATTAGGCCTGACCTTGTAAATGGAGGGTCTGTGGTTTTGTCATCAGAATTCATCTCCGAAACTAAAGGTAGAGGCCTAATTGCAAGCTGGTGTCCACAAGAACAGGTTCTGGCCCACCCTTCCATTGGAGGATTTCTGACCCATTGTGGGTGGAATTCCTCCATTGAAAGTGTTTGTGCTGGGGTCCCAATGGTGTGCTGGCCATTTTTTGCAGAGCAGCAGACAAATTGCAGATATGCTTGTACAGAATGGGGGATTGGGGTGGAGGTTGATGCAGAGGTGACGAGGGAGGAGGTGGAGAAGATGGCGGTGGAGGTGATGGAGGGAGAGAAGGGGAAGGAGATGAAGAAAAAGGCTATGGAGTGGAAGAGAAAGGCAGAGGAAGCTACTAACCCCAATGGTTCTTCCTACAAGAATGCGGATGAGTTTATCAGTAAGGTGCTGAAGAATTGGAAACCTTAATGAGGGAATTCAAATTTTGTATTGGATTGTTCTTTCTTAACAATCCCAGAAAGCTAAAAGTAAAGCAAAAATGAAGGATTTCTTGAAATTATTACTCCTTGGATTTTTATGTGATGTTCTCATAATGGCATCTAAATAAACAGCAGTTATATTAATTTTAATTTTGTTTTCTTTTTAAAATCATTGTTTGATGAATATTCTCTTGCTTCAACTTGGCTAAGATGGTTTTCCATGGTAATAATTATGATAAACTTATAGGCTAAGAAACATGCATACCAAACCCAACATGAACACAAAAATTGTGACATCACGTAGTTTATTCTAAAATGAGATTTAAATATTTTCATGTGACTTAATTGTCATGTATAAAAAATAAAAATAAAAAACACCGCAACCTCAGATATCATGATATTTTCGAAATTATAGTATAAAATATCTTGATATAAAATGTTAATGCATGTGGAAGTAATTGTGTTTTGGAGTTAATGCATGTGATACTCATATCAGTTGGTTGTGTTTAAAAAGTTATTTATCTAGTACAGATTGAATTTCTTAGTTTTCTTAATATTAATGTATAAAATATTTATATGGACCTTCTATTTGCTCCTAAGGGTAAATTGTTCTTCATGGTTGTTCTATTTGATCTTTCCTCCATTGTAGACATGTAAATTAGGAGTGAGTATAATCCAATCGTTCAAACAAATTCAATTAAAAAAATATTTTGAATGGATCAAGTTGGATTAGTTGAATTAATATGAATTAATTTTTTTTAAAATTTCAAATTTGAACAAACAAATCGGATTATTTTTTTATTATAAATTTTCTTAAATTTGACTCAATCAAATGAAACTCGACATAATTCAATTTTTTTTAAATAATTCAAAATTTTAGTTAAATTCAAGTGTTAACTTTTTAACTTATTTTTTGTCAAATTGAATTGATAATTTGATTAACCTAACCTAACCCACTATTCGCCTTATAAATATTTTGTCATGCCTTAGTTGCCTTAATTGATCATGTGATACTTAATTGTACATTTGTAAGAATAGTTTGGTTTGGTTTTCAAAAATTAATCAAAATATACTATATAATTGTCAGAGAGCTTATAATATTTTATGTCAATTGTTTTAGACGATAAATGTGAAAAAAATTAATGATAGTAACCATTTTTTTTATTTTTTGTAAAGTAATTTATTTAAAATAATAATTTTATATACTAAAATTTTAGATAATATATTATTTTGAAAATTATTTTATATATTTAGTCTTAAATCTAAATGTGAACTATTTCTTCCCCTAGGTCGAATGCCCTGTAGCACAAGTTTCAATACAGTAATATCAAAACTATCGTAGAAAATTCATTGTTAGAGTAGCTTACTACCCCATCACCCATATGTAAGGAACTCTTAACATTTTGGGTTACTCTCCTCCTCTTTCAATGTTGATCAGGCTAGAACCCACTCGCAACAGGTTGTCATTGTGACATCATGTAGTGCAGTTTAAAAATGATATTTGAATATTTTCATGTGATTTAATGTTCATGTATCAAAAGGAAAAAAAGGCCACAATCTTACATGTCTTGATATTTTAGATATTTTAAAATCATAGTATAAAATATCTTGATATAAAATATAATATTATTTATAATTATTATATTTAATATGATAATTATAATAAAAATATATATAATTAGTATTTTATAAAAGTTATATAAAATTAAAGTGGAATTAATAGTCGAACTAACCCAACCCTATCTGTCTGTTTGCTCACTCATGTAAAGTGGTAATAGATATCATCCAAAATATTATCATTCTATATTTTTCATTTTAAATATCAATATACTAAATAAATATATTTTAGATAACACAAACTATCTTAAATATCATATTAAAATGATAGTATATCAAATATTTATAAAATAAACAAAAAAAATTGTATGTATATTTTATTCGTAATTTTTTTTACTTTATTAATTTTTAAAATTATCTTTTAATTTATATATTTTATTATACTTTATTTTCTGTTATTTTTATCAGTAATTAAGTGGTTTTAATAATTTATATAATTATCATAGAATAAATGTTTAATTTAAATAATAACAAATAAAATGCAATGAAACAAAAAAGTTAAAGAGACAACTCTCAAAATAAATAATTCTGAAAAAAATATAATTTTTTTCCTATAGTACAAACAATAAAATGTCATAAGTCCAAACTTTTTGAACATGTGAATATACCTTGGCGAGCATACATAGCCGTGCTCCCAAGATCCCCTGTAGTGGTCATGTTTGGTACAGTACCAGAAAATTGCCGAATCTCTTTCTCCTACTCAAGAGTAAAAGTGATGTCAAACATTAAGGAGACGTTTGATAAATGAAATATATAAAATATATTTAGTTGATCTTTAAAATTATTGGACATATTTTATTATTCTGTTTGGTTATACTTAATTTCTTAAAAAATTTTGTACATATTTTAAAAATACTTCTTATTCTCATGAGAGAAAAAGTAAGAGTGAAGAAAGAATGAGAGAGAGGATGAGAGAAAAAGTGAGAGAGTGAAGAAAGAAAAAGATGAGAGCGTGAAAATAGAGAAAAAATAAATTTTTTTTGTTATTATTACAATTATGTCATTAACGAAAGATACAATTGTCTTTTAACATCATAAGAGGATTCTCATTCCCATGAGAAACTAAGATTTCCATCTCTCTCCATAGAAATATTTTTGTGAGAAACTTACTAAAACATAATTTCTGAGAATCTTAATTTCTCATAAATGAATTTTTAAAAACTTGTACCAAACATGAGAATTCTAATTTTTCAAATTGAGATTTTCAAGAAATAAAAAAGAATTCCTATACCAAACACTCCCTAAGATGCAATATTTAAAGATTCTATCACTATTGAAAATATGCATATATGCATTTAACAAAGTAATATTATAAAGTGCAAAAATAAACTTTATTTTTTGAATTAAACGAGCCATATCTATTATTATTATTATTATTATTATTATTATTATTATTATTATTATTATTATTATTATTATTATTATTATTATTATTATCCATTTTGATAGGCCAGTTTCCTGCCTACGCTAGCCTGTTTAAGCATATTTAAACGAGCTTAAATTTAAACGTCAAAATCCAGCCAATAATTGGATTAAATGGGTTGGCTCACAAGACTAGCTAGGATTGTTTTGACACTTGACAGTGCTAGCCATATATGTGCTTCTTAGGAGAAACCTCACCATGCCATTAATATTTGAATAATCAATGACAGGCCGGTCGGCTTCATTTTCATGGGTTGGAAGGGATCGATCTCCAATCTTTGTAGAGGGGTGTCTGCAGGACACGTTGAGGCGCACTAGGCCATATCGCCCGGCCAAATTCATCAGTGTATTCAGTTTCATTAAGCTCAACTACCTTTTGTATGTAGGGTGAGCATAGTTTTCCTGAGTTGAGACAAACCTGCGAACAAAACTCTAAGCATGGAGACATAAAATGTATAACTGTGATAGAAATAAGTCAGATTTAAATTGAGATTATCAACTGAGACATGGTAACAATATTGGAACTGTCTTATAAATATGATCCTTGTCAACTAAAATTAATCTCAATTTCATGTCAATAATTATGTGAAAAGTCTGCTTTCATAAAGATCCATAGAATACGAAAAAAAGAATGAAAACACAGTTTCATATCTTTAAGATAAACATGCAAATGGCTTTCTAATTCTAAGAAAATAATTTAAGAAAAGAACATGAGGGATCATTCAGGTTAGCAACACATTCAAAATTAGCACCTGTCCTTAAAAACATACCGGTGTATGCTAAGATGCACCTGCAAGAATATGAGAATAATTTCCTTGGTGGCTTTAATTTGTTAAGTGGATATCCTAGTTTCCCAAGCACTCAGAAACCTATTTTGAAAAATGAGCATGAGATCTAGGAAAAAAACTAACATCTTGAATTTTCCATATAGTTCTTGTGAAAATATCTTATAAATAGGTTTCCAAGTAATTAGGAAATTGAAATGCCCATAAACCAAACGACACGTGCTTTTGTAAAGTTCATTATTTCAGACCTAGTGCCTAGACAGGCGCCTTGAGCACCAAGTGCAAGAGCAGCAACATAACCTCGTGCATCCACAATTCCTCCGACTGCAATAACAGGTATGTCTTTGTCACGAACAAGATCGACCACCCTAGGTACCAATGCAAATAAAAGAATTGACTTTTCCTAATAGCTGAATTAAACAGTACTGGTGTACTTCACTGCTCAAAAGCATGATTAGCTATCATTCATATCAGCTACAAAAGATATTTAAAGCATGGTATGTTTGCAAGGACAATGAAAGGATGGGGTCATATACTTCATAGAACCTAAATGACAACCATATAGGAACAGGAAGCAGTAGATACCAAAAATGCTTGAAGAATGTGGCAGGTGAAAAAATATAAAAAATATAATTACTATAATTAGAAAATATAAATCAAGGACACTGGAATTTGTAACATACGTGGGAGGTGAAAAACACCAAACTTTATCAAGTAAAATCTTTACTATAATTAGATAATGGGATATAAAGATATCTTTCCTCGTTGCACCAAGGTTCAAAACAAATACACTGATCTCATCAATCATATTAATCAATTTTTTTCTTTTAAAAGTGAAGGTGCTCTGTTTTTGTGTTTGTAACTATTTATATTTAGTATTTGAATAAATTATTATTTTAATCTCTGAAAAGAAAAAAAAGTAGTATCATTAATTTATTTTTTAAAAAAATAATTATCATCACTTTATTCTCAATTTGTTAAAAAAATATTATTTTAGTCTTTGATGTCAGATTTATTAAAAAATAACTAATAAAGTTACTCAAGTAAATTCATTTCTTTCTAATATAAAATATTAACTAATGTTATAGACAATTAAAATCTGAATAAAAGTAAAATGAATATACTTTATGAATAAAATTAAAACAAAGTTAATCCAAATTTATAGAAAATTTTCCCTACTTTTATTAAAAGATGATGCATTTTGCTTCCATCTAAATTTTAATAATCTCCAATATTAATGGCTTTGTAAGACAAAACTAGTCCATGGTTAGCAATTTTTTTAACAAATTTGATATTAAAGACTGAAATGACGTATTTTTAGAATAAAATTATAATACTAAAATAATATCCAATATTTTAAAAGAATAAATTCTTTTAAAGACTAAAATAAAAATTTAACCTTTTTAATTCTATATTAATTGTTTTTAGGAGAATTATTTAACACATGATACACTGCAATGAGCCTTCGCTCACAGCAAGTTCATATTACTCTTACATAAAATATTTTAACATAAAAATATTTTTTATATATTCATAAAATAATATTGTATTATATAATATAATACATCATCATATCTCTTCTAATTCCAATATGCTACAATAGCAGTAGCAGCCATCTCAGTAGCAGACTACAATAGCATGTAGTCTGAATTGAAATTATTTAAAAAAATTTAAAAAGTTTACAGGATAAATTTGAAAGAGAGAAAGAAATAATATTTAGAATCTACATTTGAATTAGTAAATTTTATTTATTAATTAAATAATAATTAAGTACTAGAGCCTTTCACATAACCTTTCCGAACTCTGAGTTCAACCACAAACGCTTGCTCAAATCAAGGGGTCCTAGAGCCTTTCATGGCTTACCTGATTTCGGTTTAGAGGCCATCCCAGATGGTCTTCCTCCTCCTGATTTTGATGGCTCCCAAGACATCCACTCTCTCTGTGACTCTACCTCAAAGAATTGCCTCCTCCCCTTTAAGAACCTTCTTGCTGGACTCAATAACTCTGCCTCTAATGGCCTTATCCCCCCAGTCTCTTGCTTAGTCTCTGATGATGCCATGAGCTTCACTGTGGATGCTGCTGAAGAATTTGGGGTCCCTATTGTTCTCCTTTGGCCTATCAGTGCTCATGCCTTCTTGGGTTTTGTCCACTTTCACAGTCTACTTAATTGATAAAGGTGTTATACCACTTAGCATCATTCTCATCTTTAGGCTCCAATCTTTGGAAAGAAGACGATGAGTGCCTCCAATGGCTTCAAACCCAGAAACCCAGGTCTGTAGTTTATGTGAATTTTGGCAGCATCACAATTATGACCTTAGAGCAACTCCTATAGTTTGCTTGGGGATTGGCCAATAGCAAGAAGCCCTTTTTGTGGATCATTAGGCCTGACCTTGTAAATGGAGGCTCAGTGATTTTATCAGCAGAGTTTCTAAGTGAAACCAAAGAAAGAAGCCTCATAGTAAGCTGGTTGACCAAGAGGAAGTGCTGAACCACCCCTCAGTTGACCCATTGTGGGTGGAACTCCATGACAGAGTGTTTGTGCGGGAATTCCAATGGCGTGTTGGCCTGCTGTTGGAGATCAGCCAACTAACTGCAGATATGCTTGCAGAGAGTGGGGAATTGGGGTTGAGATTGGTGCTGATGTGAAGAGAGAGGAGGTGGATAAGCTTGTGAAGGAGTTGATGGAAGGGGAGACAGGGAAGAAGATGAAGCACGAGGTTGAAGAATGGAAGAAAATAGCAGAGGAAGACACTAGACCTGGTGGTTCTTCATACATGAACTTGGACAAAGTGATCAAAGATATTTTACTGAAATGAAGTTGTTTCTTTTTAACCGAAAATTATATTTGGAAGGAAGATATTTGAGCGCCAACTCTCAATGTCCTCAGGATTTCAAATGCAGCTTTAGTTATAAAATCTACTGTCTGATTTGAGGGCAGCGTTTAATTCTTTTACGATTCCTACAATACCAAATATTGAATAAAATCAAAGCAAAAGCGAATGTCTGGTCTATTCCTTTTTTTATATCAAACCATTGATCCAACAAGCATTCAATGATGATGAAGTCACGAGGTAAATCCAAATAGTGAAGTTCACATCCAAACCTAATTGGACAAGCAAAATGAGCGCTCCAGAAATCTCAATATTCCATTTGAATTTTTCTTTAATTTTTTTTTTAATCTTTTTCCCTAATGCATTCTTGTTGTTCATTGATCTGTTGTATGCGATTCTATTTGACTAAGGAGCTACTAAGAAACTGAAATTCGATCATTCTCACTCCAATTTCAAAAGGCTCAATTTTTTTTTCTTAAATAACAAACCTTGGATTAAGTTGAAAATAACAATTTAGTCTTTTGTAAATTAAATTAATTTTTAAATCTACTTAATTTTAATTTTTAAATTCTCTTAAGTACATAATTTAGTCATTGAATATCAATTTGTTATCTATAGTTGGTTAAAATGGTAAATGATTTAAAATTTTAAGAGAAGACCAAATGTTCAAATACTTGAAGACGTATCATAGAGAGGATTAAAAACTGTAATCACTCTAAACCTCAAAGGAAATAAGTCTCACAATAATACCAATTGAAATATTCTTAAATCTAAAAAAAATAATTTCATATGAATTACTAATAATATTTAAAAATATCAAATTTATTACATATATATTAATATTTTGATATCTCATAGAAAGAATAATGTACAAAAACTTGATATTTTTAAAGATTAACTCATGTGTTCAAAAGAATTCAGAAGTTAAATATAAATAGGTTTATAAATTTAAAACTAAATTTTTTGTTTGCTAAAAAAATGAAATAATTAAGGATTAGTATTGTAATTTTAAGAATTTCATTGTAAATTATAATGCAAGTTCAAAACAAATCTCAATTACACTGATTTTATCTTAGAAACAGTAATCTTGGAGTCTCATTTAAATATGCAGATTATAATTGTGTCAATATGGAGACGAGTTGATTGAACAAGGCACTTATAAAGGTAGATAATTTTTTTAATAAATATTTGTTCCATTTTTTTAATTTAATATTTTAAAATTTTATTTACTTAATTTAGTTTCTTAAAGATTATGTTGTCTTAAAAAATATTCTCACATTAATTTTATTAAAAAATATTTAATAATTAAATTTATATAACATAACAAAAAATTTTAAAAAAAAATTGATTTGACTACAAAAGCAAATTTATCAAATTTTTATTTACAGAGTTAATTTAAAGACTTTTTTTTGAAGATGCGATAATGTTTAAAAATTAAATTTAAAATATATATAAGACTAAAATATATTTTTTTAATATTAAAGTGAAATGAAGATTGAATTAATTTGGTCACCATTCAGAAGTATGTACAAAAGAACCATGATTGATTGTTTCATTACAATATTCACTTCTCAATCATGCATCTCATTTACAAATTAATAGTTAACATTTAACACATTTAATATATAAATTTATGATTCTACCATTATATATAATATTGGTTAAATGTCATATAAACAAATATAGCATCTCTGCTAATTTTATTAATTTAAAATAGATAAATAAAATTAAATATTTGCTAATAAAAATTAAGAGAAGTAATTTTTAACTTTAAAAAATGAAGGAAGTGTTTGCAATTGATTGAAAGTTGTCAGAGAGGATTTATATTTTTTTTATTTCTTGTAATTACGATTATATTTTCAAACTTTACGTGTTTAATTTTTTTCCCTTAGTCATCTTATGTAATCGCCGTAAATTTAATAAAGTTCAAATTAAAAAAAATTATGAATTAAAGAGAGAATTTTGAAAATGGAGATAAGAACCAGTAAAAATAAGTTTATTTATTACATTGATTAAATAATTACAAAATAAATATGAGAATTTACATTTTTGGAGTCAAAAGGCAATTTTTTAAAAGTTTTGGGATCAAAATGTAAATAAAGAAAATTTGCAAGGACCTTTCTCTAAAAGTGAATTTTTGCATAAAGGTCCCCCGGTATATTTTAAGGAGCTTTAGACACTGAGGAGCTCATAATTTCCAGATTCTCTCTCTCTCTTCAGAAATTTCTCTCCCGAAACCCTCTAACTTCTCTCTAAGATTTCTCCGCATCCGGATCTCAGATTTCGATACCACCACTGCCAACGGACTAAGGATAAAGAGTTTTACAAATCCATCCGATTGGTTTCTGGAGAATTAGCTGGCGTTTGGCCAAAAAATTGAAGAAATTTTTTTCTAAAAAGGTAATCCTCGAAACTCCTATCTGTAGCTGTCTAATGCAAAAACTAACATCGTAGATCGATTCAGAAGGTACCGAAACTTTTGTATCTCAAATTTTAGGCCAACTCACCACCGTACGTGCCCCCACGCGCCTCTTCTTCATCAGCGCGTGAAGCCCACGCGTAACTCCTTGGGCGGCGCATGTAGCGCGTGACAACAGTCCCTGTTTGCGTTGACTTGCATTGATCAAGCTCTCGAAGATCAAATTTCGTAAATCTGGAGTTATTTTTAAGGTTTTTGAATCTTTCAGACTCAATTTTGAGGTTTATTTTGCCGAATTCGGATCAGAAACATAGATTTTAGGATTGTCCAACTTGGTACCCTAATTTTGTGAGTAGATAATTCTTTTTATGACTTGTCTTTACTTTTCTTGAATTTTAAATTGATAAATGAGTATGTTTACAAGTTATTCATACTTTTATATATTCCTGAAATAATTAAAAATATCTGAAATGGTTGCAATATGATATCTAGTTCAAGAAGAGTATGACTTTTAAAATGAATTTTGAAATACATTGAATATGTGATTTTTACATGTATTTTTTATTATATGGCAAATAAAATATGTTATGCACATTATATTGATTTATACAGTGATATGTTTGCCTTGGATATGGGCATATAAACGTGATTTCCCTTATTAGAAAGTTTTGACAGAGGAATATACTGAGAATGAAAATGTTGTTTTATAATAGTATCTCTGTTTTGATTAATATGGAATATATGAGATTATGGTTTAATGGAGGAATCATATTGAAAATATTGTCTGCTAAAAGCAAGTGATGTTAGCCCTGATGCACCTTGATTGTCTTAACTAACAAGGGGGTGGTGCTAGCCTCGTGTGAGTGTCAACACACGGAAGATAATATGTAAAGGAGAGCAGAATGCCTCCTATAAGGGTGAGATGCCAGTTATATGAGATGTGATTTGCCTTCTCTTGCTGTGTACTTGAAAAATACTCATATAGAGTCTCTTTGCATGTGCTCTTGAATAATAGTAGGGTAAATTTTAGCGGGATGCTGAGTTTAAGAAAATTCCAACCTTTATAAGGACAACAGATCCAAATGATTTGATGCTAAACTTTCTCGTGATTGAGGTAGAAAGATCTCAAAAAGCTAGTGCCGTTCTTTTCAATACATTTGAAGAATTTGAGGGTGAGGCAGTGAAGACTCTCTCCTCTATCTTCCCTTCTATTTACACTATCACCCCTGTCCCTTCATTCCTCAATCAAATTCCACATACCCACTTAGCATCATTCTCATCTTTAGGCACCAATCTTTGGAAAGAAGACAATGAGTGCCTCCGATGGCTTCAAACCCAGTAACCCAGATCTGTAGTTTATGTGAATTTTGGCAGCATCACATTTATGACCTCAGAGCAACTCCTATAGTTTGTTTGGGGATTGGCCAATAGCAAGAAGCCCTTTTTGTGGATCATTAGGCCTGACCTTGTAAATGGAGGCTCGGTGATTTTATCAGCAGAGCTTGTAAGTGAAACCAAAGAAAGAAGCCTCATAACAAGCTGGTGTGACCAAGAGAAAGTGCTGAACCACCCTTCAGTTGGAGGGTTTTTGACCCATTTTGGGTGAAGCTCCATGACAGAGAGTGATTGTGCAGGAGTTCCAATGGCATGTTGACCTTTTTTTGGCTGATCAGCAACTAACTGCAGTTATGCTTGCAGAGAGTGGGGAATTGGGGTTGAGATTGATACTGATGTGAAGAGAGAGGAGGTGGAGAAACTTGTGAAGGAGTTGATGGAAGGGAAGAAGATGAAGCGCAAGGTTGAAGAGTGGAAGAAAATAGCAGAGGAGGACACTGGACCTGGTGGTTCTTCATACATGAACTTGGACAAAGTGATTAAGGATATTTTACTGAAATGAAATTAGATTAAAATCTCAATTCCATTAAAAAAAAAATTAAAATTTTCTTTTCATCTTTTGATGTAATGCATTTTTGTTGCTCATTGATCTGTTGCATGCAATTCTATTTGATTAAGGAGGTACTAATAAACTGAAATTAGATTATTCTCAATTCAATTTCAAAAGGTTCAATTTTTTTTTTCTTAAACAGCAAACTTACTTTAGCATCTAAATTCTCTTGATGAATGCATGATTTAATCTTTGAATATTAACTTGTTGTCCATAATTGATTGATCGGAGTGGTAAGCAACTGACAATTTTAAGAGAAGACTAAAAGTTCAAATACTTGAAATATCATTGTAGAGAAAAATAAACATTATACGACATGTTTGATAACTGTTTTTAAAAATAATTTTTTGTTTTTAGAATAAAAAAAATTGTTTGAAATTTATTTTTGTTTTTGTTTTATAAACAAATTGTTTCTAAAGTAAAAAAAAATAAAAATAAGAGAAAATTATTTTTATTTTTAAAACACCCAAAAATAATTTTTAAAAACAAAATCAAATAAACTCATAATTACTCTAAAATTTGGAAGAGATTAACCTCACAATAATGAATACAGAAATACTCTTGGCTTTCACCAAAAAAAACTCGTATATTAGTCATTAATCCTTAAAAATAGCAAACTTATTTGTGTGTGTGTGTATGCATATGAATTCTTCAATATTTGACAAAAGACTTGTGTACAACGAGTTTAATATTTGTAATAATTAACTTGTGTGCCCAATTAGAGAATTTAGAGGTTAAATATAAGTAGATCTATAAATCTAAAACTAAATTGTTTGTACTAAAAAATATAAACTATGTCAAAGATATTAATAAAAATGATCAAAAGTGTTTCAATTAAAATTGTTTTTAACATAATATAAATATGAAGTATGATGAGCCGATACTTTATCTACCATAGTTCCACATCAATTTCTTATATCAATCAGAGATGGTTTCTGATCCAATTATGCAGTGATCATCATCTTATTGATGCTTGAAAATGAAAGTTAGGAGAATGACCGAAAATGTCTCAATTTCCCTTCTTCTTTTTTTCCTTTAATTTCGTTTTTTGAATTAGATGGGAACAATTTTTTAATGGGATAATTACACATTTTCCTCTCTAAATCTTATAAATTATATTATAAAATTAAACTTGTTTTCATTCCCTCAAAAATTTCCAAATTTTAACTCAATTACAAGGGAGAAGTCCAAAATCCCCAAAACAGAACTAACAACAAAGAAATAATTAAATATTAGTATTGTAATTTTAAGAATTTCATTGTAAATTATAATGCAAGTTCAAAATGAATGTCATTTACACTGAATTTCTCTTAGAAACAGTAATCTTGCAGTCTCATTTAAATATACAATATTGTAATTGTGTCAATATGGGGACGAGTTGATTGAACAAGGCACTTATAAAGCTAATTTTTTTAATAAATAATTGTTTTTCTTTTAAATATACACACTTTTTTAATTTAGTCTTTTAAAATTTTATTTGTTCAATTCAAATTTTCAAAGATTATTTTATCTTAAAATTATTTTTATATTAATTTTATCAACAGATATTTAATAAGCATACTTATATAACTCAACAAAAATTTCTAACAGCGTAAACTTATGTCTGTGTGTGTATTAAATTTAATAGTTTATAATATATTATTTGAATATAAAAAGAGTAGTGGTTAGTTTCTTTATAATTTTTTTATTACTTTTAGAATATTTATTTTAATTATAAAAAATGAATTGAAAAACATGCACGTGAATGTCAAATCATTAATAATTTAAATTCAAATTTATTTAAAATTAATTTGAACTTCCATCATTATTTGAAAAGAAATCTCCTACGACCCCATGTTTAATTTTCACCATCAAGATCAGAATTCATGCTCCACCATTTCTTCTAGTTACTACTCTCAACTTTTCAATCTTTCGGTACTATTTGATATCAGATTACTTTAAAATGTTTTTAAAAAATAAAGTGAAAATAAAATATTATTTTCAGACATAAATAATATCTGAAAACAAATATTTGTAAACGAAGGTTCAAATGTAAATTGATTTGAAGAGATATCTCTTTTGATCAATTGATCTAATTTATATGAAGTAAGGAAATCAGATCTCAAATTAAGAAGGCATTTTAATTAGACTTAGAAAGAAAATGACACCCGTTGATCTCAGAAAAGGCCATGTAGACATTATTAGACATATTCACATTATTATTATTATTATTATTATTATTATTTTGTTGAGGTATACCGAAGTCGTCAAGGGCATTGAATATTCAACTGCCATATCTTTACGAAAGTGATTGATGATTCTTTTTGGTTATACAATAACAATACTACCGTATCAATTTATTGATCAATTGAATATGGATTCTTTCAGCAATGTTAAGACACATTCTCACGTAACTTTTCTTTATATCGTAATTTCTTAAAATAGAAGTTGCTCATCTTATTAAAGATGATACTCAATCTGTTTTTATATTTATTTTTAAATTGATAATTAATCACAAAGTAAATTGGACAGATATTCAATTTATATTATTAAAATAATATTCAATTTTACTAAATTAAATAATCTAATTAATTAAGTTTAATAATTCTAAAAGTTAAGTGGTTGTTGATTTATATCATGCCAATTTGAGAGAGACACACACAGATATATATTCTTTGATTGTTAGATATCCAACTTATTATTGCTTGATCGACTAAGAGTGTTAACATATTAATTAAAATGTGGAAGTAATTTTTTTTTGGAGTTAATGCATGTGATACTCATAATAACTGGTTGTGTTTAAAAAGTTATTTAGTACAGTTTTAATTTCTTAGTTTTCTTAATATTAATGTATAAAATATTTATATGGACCTTCTCGTGTCTCTTAAGAGTGAATTGTTCTTAATGGCATTGTTCCTATTGGATATTTTCTTGATAGTAGACGTATAAATCAAGGGTAAGTGTAACTTGATTATTTGACTGAACACAATTATAAAAAATGATTAAGGGTGGATTGAATAACTTAAACTGATCTGATTTTTTTTAACACGACTAATTCTCCCTCTGGGTCGAATGCCTTATGAATCACAACTATCGTAGAAAATTCAGCAATTGACCCATCGCCATTATTGGCTGTTTGAATATTAGAGTTCTACCACCCCCATCGCCCATAAGTAAGGATCTATTGACAGTTTGCCTCACTCTCCTCCTCTTTCAATGCTGACTATTGTCATTGTTATTGTTAAAGTAGTTCTACCACCCCCAATAAAACCCACCAGCCGCGCATTGTCATTGTTAGAGTAGCTTACTATATACATAAATGAGAGTAAAAAGTTTAGTTGATACCAACAATGTGTTGGTCAGAGTGTGGTAAAGAACTCTAGTCCCTTGAGTATTAGTATTGGGTTCAAATTCAAACATTAATGTGTATGAAAATTGAAAAAGACACTGTTGAGAGGATAATTCACCTCTGTGTGTGTTCGACAATTATTTAGAAATTAGTCATTTGCCTACCCTACAAAAGGATACTCTTAATTTTGTACACAAAAAAAAAAATGTTTAGTTGATAGTAACTTGTTTAACTTCCATAACGATAATAGTTTGATTTTTACAAAAGTCACATTGTGTACAGTTTACAATGCACTCTCAGTCTAGAAGTTGGTCTCATTTTCTACATTATTTTATTACAAAAACAACAGAAAAAAGGAGACGGTAGAAATCGAAGCTTTGGCAGATGGGTGCTTCAATTTTACATATTCAGATTAACATTTTATGAGTTATCAACTCATTTTTTTAATTTTACTAATACTTTATTTTGATAATATAAAAATTTATATTGGTTCCTACAAAATTATCAATTCTCAAAGTTAGTCTTTAAAATATTTTTGTTTTCATTTTGGTTCTTTATTATTAATTTTTATTTCATCTAATTATTGAATTAATGAACTAATAAATTGTTTTATCAATTTAGTGAGATGGCCAACTTTTATATATGACGTATAATTATTAAATTCAGATTAAATTATTATTTTAATTTTTAAGAAATATTTTATTTTTCAATATAATATTTTAATATTCAACTCTCACAATTCAATCTTAAATTTTTTTAATATTTAATTTTATCAAATTAATATTTTTAAATTATATCATACACAAAATTAGCACATGACCATCTCAATATTTAATTAAATTAAGTAAATAATTATAGTTAATAAATTTGATGTATTAATAATAAAATGTTTTCTGAAGAAAAAAATTGAACAATACAAAATTAAATTAAAAAGTAATACATATTTCAAGTATTAAAATAATAATTTATTCTTAAATTTCTTTTGGTACAGTACGAGAAAGTGATTAAAAATATAAATATCTAACTAAATCCATGATAGAAATTTCAGCACAGACCCATCACTATTGTTTGGCTTCGTGTACGACTAACCCACCACCACTCACTAGACTTTTTATGTACTCTCCTTACTTCGCTTCAATGCTGACCAGGCCAGAATCCACTTGCCACACATATCTCTCTCTCTCTCTCTCTCTCTCTCTCTCTTCAATGTAAAAAAATAAATTAATAAATTAATATCTAAATTTATTTTACTTTAATTTTTAAAAATAAATAATTTCATCATTAATTGTTATATTTTACCGCGAACAATTATCAAGGAGATTCCCTCAACCTCAAATGAAAAATAGTTATTTTCATCTAAAATATTCCGAAATTCTTATTACTTACTACCTTAATTACTAATAAAAAATATATATAATTACCCATAATAATGAAATTTGAAAAAAAATTCGCAACTAACTTAACTCCTTTTTTCCTTTGAAAACTCAAAGAAAATTAATTTTCAAAATTAAAATTATAAAAGACTATTTGCTAAAATAATTTTCTTCAATTTACTGAAAAATTGGAGCACGGTATGTAAGATATTTTAGGCAATTTGTATTAAATTGGTAATGTAGAAATTTCAGGAATAGATAGATGCAATACGATGAAGGTAGTAATTAGTTAATTAATATGGACACCGATCTCTGTCTTGTTCCTCAAAGGAATATGTAAAGCTGCTTCAAACAACGACAAAAAACGGAAACGATCGCAATCTTCAATTATTTTGGTTTGTCTTTTGATTCCTTGCGTTTGGATGTTTGGCTGCAATAATACTGCATGCACGTGGTAAAGTCTAACGTAACTGTCACGGCTAAAGTAGTTTATTAGATTTTTTTTTTCTTTAAAATTAATAGCAGCGGTGACCGCTATTTAAAATTCGAGAATATAATGCTTTAATTTTTTAAAAATTCACATTGAGTATGCTCTATTCAATGCGCTCCAAATTTAAAATGCTATTCTTATTTTCTAAATCATTTTATCATCAAAAGAAAAAGAGATGGAGTAAAGATAAAAGCTTTGACATGTATAGGGTTACTTCAATTTCAAATATGGAGATTGATATTATATGAGCTATCAACTCATTTTTTTAATTTTACTAATACTTTTTTTGATAATATGAATTTCTATGTTGGTTCTTTACAAGATTATCAATTCTCAAAGTTCATACTTAAAATGTATTTTTTTCATTTTAGTTGTCCACTCTTAATTATCTACTCCATTGAGTTCTTCAATTAGTGAACCACTAATTTGTTTTAACAATTTAATGACATGGCTAACCTTTTGATATGATGCATAATCATTAAATTTAAAGTCAATTATTATTTTAATTTCTGAAAATATTTAATTTATTAATTTATTCTTTTAAAAATTTATTTAGTATAGTTTTAATTTCTTGGTTTTCTTAATATTAATGTATAAAATATTTATATGGACCTTCTATTGGCCCCTAAAGGTATATTGTTGAGTTAAATAAGGAGTGAGTATAATCCAATCACTCAACTAATTTTAACTAAAAAAAATCACTTTGGATGAGTTAGTTGAGTTAATATGAGCTTTATTTTTTATAAATTTTGAATTTGAACGAATGAAACAAATAAATTTTTTAAATTTTCTTAAATTCAATCCAATCAAATCAGACTCGACATAACTCAAAATTTTTCATATAATTTAAAATTTGGATTAAATTTAAGTGTTAATTTTTAATTTAATTTTTGTCAAGTTAGATTAATAATCTAATCAACCTAACTCAATCCATTGCTCACCTATAAATATTCCATCATGCCATACTTGCCTTAATTTATCATGTGATACTTACATTTGTAAGAATAGTTTGTTTTGGTTTTAAAAAATTAATCAAATAGATCATATTAGCTTTCATTGATAGAGAAATTATAATATTTATGTCAATTTTTTTAGACCATAAATGCAAAAAAAAAACAAATTATAAGATCAATTTACAACGATTTTACATTTTTTTGTAAAGTAATTTATTGAAAATAACATTTTTATAATATATTATTTTGAAAATTATTTTATATATTTAGTCTTAAATCTAAATGCGAACTATTTCTTCCCCATAGCACACGTTGTCATTGTTAGAGTAGCTTACGAGACTCTTTTTTTCCCTTTCCTTTTAAATTACTATAAAGGAGGTTCAAAAGCTTGATTGATATTAGATGTTTGAATTTCAAGAACAATAATAGTTTAATTTTTTTTTTAAATTTCCATTATGTATGGTTTATAAAATGCACTTTCGACTCAGAATGCTGTTCTCATCTTTTATATTATTTTATTACAAAAAAAAATATAGGGCAAAAAATGAAACTTTGACATACAAGTACTTCAATTTTACATATTGAGATTGATATTTTATGAGTTATCAACTTTTTTTTTTTAAATTTTACTGATACTTTCTTTTGATAACATAAAATTCTATTTTGGTTCTTCATAAAATTATCAATCCTCAAATTTAATTCTTAATTTTTTTTTTCATTTTAGCTCTCTACTCTTAATTATTTATTTCATTGAGTTCTTCCATAAGTGACTTGATAATTTGATTTAACGATTTAGTGACATGGCCAACTCAAGAATCATGAGTGAATTTTTATTTTAACTTTTAAAATATATTTTAATAATTAATTTAATTTGTTTAAATTTAAATATCACAATTTAATCTTTTAAGTATTAATTTAATATTAAAATAATCATAATATTAATTTTATTAATTATGATTGCTTATTTAGTATTTTTAAATTATGTCATACACGTGGCTATTTTAATATTTTATTAAGTCAAATAAATAAATATAGTTAAAAAATTAACATAAAAATTATTTTAATGATAAAATAATTTTTAAAGGATTAAAAATTTTAAAAATTGAAGAATGAAAAATAAAATTTAAAAATAATAAATATTTCAAGCATTAAAATTTATTAAGTTAGCAGTCTGGCGGAAATGATTAGATGGCAGAAATGATTAAAAATATAATATCATACCGTCGCCATCGTAGAAATTTCATAACAAATCCATCAACCATTTATTGGCTTCTAGTACTACTGACCCCATCCCGCACATGATATTTTTGTACTTACTTGCTTCTCTTTTATTCGCCACAGATCTCTCTCTCTTTAATATTAAAAATAAATTAATAATTGAATATATAAATTTATTTTATTTTAATTTTTAAATTTTTATAAATACATTAAAAAATATAAAACTTTTTGCACCACGTGCATCTCTCCTATAAATAAAATGACACAGCCACCCATTATCTCCACAAGACACACAACCGACGGAGAGAGAGAATGGGTTCCATTTCCGAGCTAAAACCCCATGCTGTGATGGTGCCATGCCCAGCGCAAGGCCATGTGAACCCAATGACGAAGCTGGCCAAGTTCCTCCACTCCCAAGGCTTTCACATAACCTTCGTTAACACAGAGTTCAACCACAGACGATTGCTGAGATCAAGGGGTCCCAATGCCCTTGATGGCCTCCCAGACTTTCGATTTGAGACTATCCCAGATGGCCTTCCTCCCTCCGATGCTGATGCCACCCAGGACGTCCCTTCTCTCTGCTACTACACCAGCAAGACCTGCTTGGCCCCTTTTCTTGATCTCATGGCTCGCCTCACAGACCAAGCTTCTCCTGGTCTTGTCCCTCCAGTTACCTGTATCGTCTCTGATGGTATCATGACGTTTTCTGTTAAAGCTGCCGAGATTCTGGGGATTCCTAGTGTCCTCTTTTGGACTGCTAGTGCTTGTGGCTTTGTGGGCTACTCTCAGTATCGCAATCTGCTCGATAAAGGTCTCACACCACTCAAAGGTAACTCATTTATCTGCATTCTTTTCTTCTAAACACACACACACACAATCGAGTTGGTGATTTTGGATTAGCTCCTGGGATTTTGGCTCATTTTACTCTCTCTCAAACGGTGGACTTTTCAATCATTTTTGCTGTTGCTTGTGCCCTCAGTAACTGTTGCATTTCTGGCAAAATGAGACTGAATGCCATAACTATTTTTTGAATTTTACTTCTTATTGGTGCTGTTGGGAAATCTGCGTGATACAGACAGACTTCATTTTTCTGCAAGTTCATCAGTTAGCATGGCCAATTTCACTATATTAAAGTTATAATATTTTAATATAGATTGTCATGAGGAGAGTGTATAAATAACAATAAACAAAGTCTTTATATGAGAAAAATACTTCCTTTTATTATAATGAGATTTTTAGGTAATGGATAAATTTTTAAGTAAATATTGGTCTAAAAGTTTGATAGGATAAATCAATAAAAATAAATATGTACACATATAAGTATATTTTAAAAACGTTTTAATTTATTAATATATCTATTAATAATTATTTTGGTCTATTAATTTTATTGTAGGAAAAATTTACTTAATTTCTTTAGATAAATCTAATGTATAAAAAATAAGTATTAAAAAATACGTTAATATGTTATATGTCTACTAATGATTATTTTGATCTATTAATCTTTTACTAGATAAGCTTGGTCTAGGGTCCCACTTTTTAACTCACATTCATGTATTAATTTGTTCCATCAAACACTTTTTTTTTTCATTATGCATAGGCTGATATGCAAATAAACTACGGATCTGTAAGGTAATGGTTTTTCTGATTTGTAATTTGCAGATGAGAGTTATCAAACAAATGGGTTCCTGGAAACAAAAGTGGGTTGGATCCCAGGAATCAAGAACCTAAGGTTGAGGGACATCCCTACCTTTATAAGGACAACAGACCCAGAAGACATAATGCTAAACTTCTTCATTGGTGAGATAGATACAGCTCCCAAAGCCTCTATCATCCTCATAAACACATTTGATGAACTTGAAGGGGATTCCCTCAACTTTCTCTCCTCTATCCTCCCTCCAATCTACACTATAGGCCCTCTTCCTCTGCTCCTCAACCAAATCCCCCAAAACAAATCATTGCCCTCCATAGGCTCCAACCTCTGGAAAGAAGACACAGAGTGCTTCAAATGGCTAGATTCCCAAAAACCCAGATCAGTTTTCTATGTCAACTACGGCAGCATCACAACCATGTCCCCGGAGCATCTCATGGAGTTTGCTTGGGGCCTTGCCAATAGCAATAAGCCCTTCTTATGGGTCATTAGGCCTGACCTTATAAATGAAGGGTCTGTGGTTTTGTCATCAGAATTTGTCTCTGAAACTAAGGGTAGAGGCCTAATTGTAAGCTGGTGTCCACAGGAGCAGGTTTTGGCCCACCCTTCCATTGGAGGGTTTCTGACCCATTGTGGTTGGAATTCCACCATTGAAAGTGTTTGTGCTGGGGTCCCACTGGTGTGCTGGCCATTTTTTGCAGAGCAGCAGACAAATTGCAGATATGCTTGTACAGAATGGGGGATTGGGGTGGAGGTTGATGCAGAGGTGAAGAGGGAGGAGGTGGAGAAGATGGTGGTGGAGGTGATGGAGGGAGAGAAGGGGAAGGAGATGAAGAAAAAGGTTATGGAGTGGAAGAGAAAGGCAGAGGAAGCAACTAGCCCCAGTGGTTCTTCTTACAAGAATGCGAATGAGTTTATCAGTAAGGTGCTGAAGAATTGGAAACCTTAATTGAAGGATTTCAAGTTTTTCTTTCTTGAAAATTCCAGAAAGCTAAAAATGATGCAAAAAATGAAGGATTTCTTGAAATTATTGCTCCTTGGAGTTTTATGTAATGTTCTCATAATGGCATCTAAATAAACAGTTATATTAATTTTATTTTTGTTTTCTTTTCTAAATCATTTTTTGATGAATATTCTCTTGCTTAACCTTGTCTAAGATGGTTTTTCATGGTAATAATAATGATTAACTTATACACTAAGATGCATGCATTACAAACACAACATGAACACAAAAATTGTGACATCATGTATTGTAGTTTAAAAATGAGATTTGAATATTTTTCATGTGATTTAATGTTCATGTATCAAAAGGAAAAAAAAAAAGGCCACAATCTTACAAGTCTTGATATTTTCAAAATCATAGTATAAAATATCTTCATATAAAATATAATAGTATTTATAATTATTATATTTCATATTAAAAGTAAAAATTATAATAAAATATATATAACTAATATTTTATAACGATTATATAAAATCAAAATGGAAAGATGTGAGAATCTTTTAATTTTCAAATGGTAGGGGTGATCACTTGTCCAAACTTAGGCTAAATTTTTTTTTTCAAGACGTATTAAGTTGGTTTATTTTAGTGAGTCCGACTAGGTTAAGTTATTTGAGTGTTTGAGGGGTTGATTTTTGTGAAACTATTGGATCTAAATAGACGGGTTAAATGATTGTTTTTATAAAAAAACTTAGATTTGATTAAATTAAACTTAATTAATACAACTCAACTTAATTTAAAAAATTCAAATAACTCAAAAATTTTATAGATTATTTTTTTAACTCAATTTTTATCAAATTGAATTAATAATCAAATTAATTCAAATGGACTTATTCATTTGCACACTCCTGAAATATTATTATTTTAAATATTAATATATTAAATATAAATATTTTAAATAATAAAGACTATTTTTTTTATTCATGAAAAATTTAAGAGAGTTGAATCTCAATAACTCACTAAGATCAAGATAGTTCTCTTGACTTAAAGAGCGCTTATAGAGGTACTTACATATTGTCCACCGACAAAATCTTCATAATAACAACAAATTTCGAACTCACGTCTTTGTAAGATATAAGTTAGAGATTTTCATTTATTTGGTTAAGTCAATTTTGAAGGTTAAAATAAATTGAACTAATGATATGATTTTTTGTTTTTAAAAAATAGACTTTGTCGATTTGATTTTAGTTCCTATAACCGAACTTACAAATAATTGTTTGGTTTAATTCGATTTTTCAATTTTTTTGTTGTTGCTTGAATCTTGGTAACTGTAGTGGAACTACCCATGCCCCATTGCTGCATGTTACTATTTATATTCTAGTAAATAACTTTGCTCGTCCATATCCATTTAAAAAAATAAAATCTTTGCTCATCTGTTCGGAATTACAGTAGGATATATAAAGAATGTTGATATTTTATTTTATTTTAGATTTTTAATGGGTCTGCTCCAGAGGCGAATCTACATGCAAAAGTGTGTGGACAATTGTCTCTATAAGAATTTTTTTAAAAAAATTAATGTATGTGATATTTTTTTTTATAAAAATTTAAATATTGTTCCTGTAAAAATAATTTATTTTAATAAAAATTATTTCTTGTCCCAACTGACTAGAATTTCTGAATCCGTCCCTGGTCTGCTCATTGACCCATATCATGCACGTTTACTGGTGAGAAGTGAGGAGTTACGAAAGGGAGCTCACACTAACTTACTCGCTGCAGTTAACTGTGGAGAGATCGACAAATTAACACTAAGTTTGCGTGTTGTACCGTGAAAATTGAAAAAATTAAAAAATATAAAATTAATATAATGTTAAAAATATAATATTTTATATAAATATAACGATCGGTTGAATTTAAATTAGTTGAGATTTTTTAATTAAAAATTAAATCAAATCGATTGATTTTACATTTTTAAAAATCGATTTAAATTATTTATTTTTTATTTTTAATTTTTTGATAGTTTAATTGATAAATTTAATTTAATTTAATTTAATTTAATTTTGTACAGTTAAATTCTTATTGATTGGACTAACTTTTGTTGGCTAATACATACTATTTTAGATACAAAGTTAAAAGACGACGGTGTATCAAATATTTATAAAATAAACAAAATTCAAAGTAAGTGAAAGTAGCAACGGCCTCCTTTCTCTGAGTATGATATTATTTATTCTACAGTACTGTAAAGAACTGCTATTGCAGTACTTGCATACTGCGGACAACCTTAGTTTACGGGCATCTCATCAATTTGCGGCCCGGTATCTTGGAGCTTCTGAGCAAATCAGAACAGATCAAGAAAAAAAGGGCAACAAAACAATATAGTTTAGATCATAGAGATTTGGTGCCTCGAAATTCAGCTTTGGAAAAAAATTATCGACGGGTGGCACAGGGCAAGAATCTTTTGGTGGATCTGTAAGTTAAAGAGTACATCCCCCAAAGCGTGCAAGGAAGATCGTGCGTAATATAATTTTAATGCATAATATAATAGCGAAACACAGACAATCTTTTATTCTAAATTTAAAATAATATAAAAGAAATTGATACTTTTCACTTTTTTTTGTCTCTTGTAATTTTTATTTTATTAATTTTTAAGTAGCGTTTGATTGGTAGTAAAAAAAAAATAAAAAAAATAAAAAAAATTGAGAATGAAATATTATAAAAAAAATTATGTTTGATATACAATAAAATAAAATGGAATAAAAAATTAATAAAAAGATAAAAATATCTTTGAAATACAAAAATAGTAAAATAATATTATTTAAATTTAAAATTTTATTTAAAAATGAGATAAATAAAAAAATAATTAGTAATATATAATTTTTATAAATATTATTGTTACTTAAAAATTTATTTAAAAATAATATAAATAAAAATTTATTAAAAATATTAATAATTTTTTATTGTTTACTTAAAAAAAAAAGTCATTTTCCACCTTTTTTTGCTGATTTCATCCAGAAAGTTGCTTGGGAATGTCTTCTCCCTCCCATAAAGCAATATCTATTCCATAAGTTTAAATTTCTTATAACCAAATGCTTTTTCGGATGGAATGAAAATGCTGATTCTTATTCCATCATTTTAAATCCAGCAACCAAACGGCCTGTTACAGTTATTTTGTAATTTATATATTTTATTATACTTTATTTTTTGTTACTTTTAACAGTAAATGATTTTAATAATTTATATAATTATTATTAGAATTAATATTTAATTTACATAATAACAAATAAAATACAATGAAACAAACAAATTAAAGAGACAACTCTCGAAATAAATAATTCTGAAAAAAGTATAATTTTTTTTTATAATATAATCAATAAAATATTAAATGAGTCCAAAATTTTTTGAACACGTGAGAAAAAAATGTAAAAGCATGCACCAATGTATATAACCCTGTTTTTTTTTTTTTAATGAATTAAGGAGAACAAATAAGTGAGTAGGAGTACACTTTTTTATGGACAATATTACCAACTTAGGTCATATGAAATAAAATGAATACCAAATTCTCATCTTTAACCCTTTGATCACATGGCAAGATCAAAGGGTTATGAGAATCTTTGATTGAAAGGGCTCTTCATAACAATATAAAGGTGGTTATGAGATTCTGCTTATTTGGACTCCTTCATACCTCAGCTTGTTGCCTCTTTCGCTGAACTCATTGTTGTTTTGTCTACCCAATCTGTGAGATTCTGGTACCTTTTGCATTATTTTCGTTTATTTTATTAAAAATTTACAAATACTTTTATTTAATTTTGTATAATTTACAAATTAAAAATATTTTCATAACTATTACTGTTAAACTAATCGTTTTCATAAACTAATCTCATTTTAAAAATAATTACATTTTTTTTTTATTTTTTTTAGAGCTAACATTTAACACATTGTTTCTATTTTTGTGAATAGAATTAATAAAAATATCAAAATTGAAGTTGTTTACAAATAAGAAGTACATGTATTTTGCTTTATTTTATCTTATTTAAGTAAATATTGAAATCTTGGGTGATAGCAAGTAATATTTTTTTGTGAATTTTTTAATATCTACATAAATGACTTATCGTTAATTAAATAAAAAATGTTGAATTAATCGACATTGGGAACACGTTCAAACATCTTGTGACCACAACACTAAAAATAAATAATAATTTTTTTTATTTTTTAAAATAATTTTACAAACTATTAGTATTATAAAGTTAATTTTTCTTAAACTCTGTTACAACAAATAAAAAAACATTTCCAATAAATACCCACTCCAAAAATACTTACTTTGAAAACGTAACTCCTTAATTACTATCATCAATACTTATTAGTTAATAAATCTTTTATTTTGACTAATATTAAGAGCGTTGAAATAACGTATATACTTAAGCTAATTCATTGTATGGACTTTTTAATTTGACTAATATACTTAAGCTATTGGAGCCCTTTCCCCAAAGGCTCTTCCTTCTCTCCTTCTAAGACTCTTTCTTGCACGGCACTGCTCTAGAAATTATCTGTAGGAGACCACCTATTTTTAGTTCAATATCAAAACTAACAATTAAGCATGCTAGAGTTAACCTATATTATTTATTTATTTATTTTATTGTTCTTAGAATTTAATAATCTCTGCTGTTTGATATGGTACATTCAACTGAGATTTGACGTTACCACCCGCGTTGGATCTTATTCCTTTCTCTACGTTCTCCCTCCTCAAGAGACATAAAAATAAAATTAAAGAAAAAGCCCATAGATTTTTGCCCACTTTTTGAAGACTTTGAAATTCAAAATTCCAGTGACCCCATGCCAAGAAAGAAGCCAAATTAGGAATCAAAAATCTCATGGTTGTTTTCAAAGCATGCCATATAAGCTGCTTCCAGGAAAGACCCCAATGCTTAGCTCATAATCTTCCACATATATTGGCTTGAAGTACGACTTCTTTAGATTAATTGAATCCTAAAATTCGTTAAATTTTATGATTAATTATTGATTGGTGGTATTGATGTATTTTGACCGAGCAAGAAAATTTCCATTTAGCCATCAAAACAGACTGGATCTTGATGGTAAAATATAAACAGTGACTATACCAAACTCTGCTTTGTTATCAATACCATTAGCGCTAATGGGACAAGTCAAGTGGTAGGTTTGATTTTTGTCGATTTTTAAAATGTTCAAATTTGAAATTCAATAAATGAATGTCAGGTTTAGAAGATTCATCCTGAACCTTTTAGACAAGAATCCTATAATGTAAATGCAACGATGAGCAATGACTAGTTTGTCAAACAACTATATCAAGGAGCTCTCGACTTTAAGGTACTGCCTTGCTTATATACACAGATGCAGAGGCTGAGAGGCATATCATAAGGAAGGAAAGTTCGAGATGAGTTCCATTCAAGAGAGGAAGCCTCATGCTGTGCTGACCCCATTACCATATCAAGGCCACATCAACGCAATGTTCAAACTAGCAAAGCTGCTTCACCTGAGAGGCTTTCACATAACCTTCGTAAACTCTGAATTCATCCATAAACGCTTGCTCAAATCAAGGGGTCCCAGAGCCCTTGATGGCTTCCCAGATTTCTGCTTTGAGACCATCCCAGATGGTCTTCCTCCTTCTGATTTTGATGGCTCCCAAGACAGCCCCTCTCTCCTTGACTCTATCTCAAAGAACTGCCTCCACCCCTTTAGGAACCTTCTTGCTAGACTCAATAACTCTGCATCTAATGGCCTTATCCCCCCTGTTTCTTGCTTAGTCTCTGATGGTGCCATGAGCTTCACTTTGGATGCTGCTGAAGAATTTGGAGTCCCCATTGTTCTCCTTTGGCCTGTCAGTGCTCATGCCTTCTTGGGTCTTTTCCACTTTCGCCATCTGCTTGACAAAGGTCTTATACCACTTAAAGGTAATTTCATCTGCACTTATCCTCCAAAAAAAAAAAAGGTTGTATTGTAACTGATACTTATCTAAAACTCCTATCAATCACAATTTGCAGTGTTAATATCCGTATTCATACCTTATAGCTATTTCTTCAAGAGAAATATGTATTCAAATCAACCTATGAATGTGATTTTAATAATAAAAAAAAAGGACGGCTCAATGCACGAGGCTCCCACCTGGTGGGGTCTGGGGAGGGGAAGATGTACGCAGCCTTACCCCCACAAGTGGAGAGGCAGTACGGATATTAACACTGCAAATTGTGATTTGAATACATATGAATGTGATTTTGATATACAAATAAAATTTATCATATCTAATATTTGTTTGTCATTAATATTAGTATTTTGTCGTGTCTCTTATTTATATCAATATTATAGTTCTTTGCTATTTCTTGGTGCAAAATATATATATATATATATATATATATATATATATATATATATATATATGTTCATATGAATTATGGTTATGGAGATTGAAGCTATGAACTTTTATGATTTTGATATGCAGACAACGAAGTGTAGTGATAGCACAGTGTTGTGTCTTTTTTTGTGTTAGTATTTGTGTTTCCTAATTATTTTTTTACAAAAAAATTATGTTTTTATGTTCATATGGATTATGGAGATTGAAGCTATGAAGTTTTTTTGGTTCTTTTATGCAGACGAGAGTTATTTGACAAATGGATACTTGGAAACAGAAATAGATTGGATTCCAGGATTAAAAAACATCAGAATGAAAGATCTTCCAAGCTTTATGAGAACGACAGATCCAAATGATTTCATCTTAAACTATTTTTTAACTGAGGCAGAAAGATCTCAAAGAGCTAGTGCTATTCTTTTCAATACATTTAAAGAACTTGAGGATGAGGCAGTGAAGGCTCTCTCCTCTATCTTCCCTTCTATTTACAACATAGGCCCTTTCCCTTCCTTCTTCAATCAAATTCCACATACCCACTTAGCATCAATCTCATCTTTAGGCTCCAATCTTTGGAAAGAAGACGATGAGTGCCTCCAATGGCTTCAAACCCAGAAACCCAGATCCGTAGTTTACGTGAATTTTGGCAGCATCACAGTTATGACCTCAAAGCAACTCCTAGAGTTTGCTTGGGGATTGGCCAATAGCGAGAAGCCCTTTTTGTGGATCATTAGGCCTGACCTTGTAGATGGAGGCTCAGTGATTTTATCAGCGGAGTTTCTAAGTGAAACCAAAGAAAGAAGCCTCATAGCAAGCTGGTGTGACCAAGAGAAAGTGCTGAACCACCCTTCAGTTGGAGGGTTCTTGACCCATTGTGGGTGGAACTCCATGACAGAGAGTGTTTGTGCAGGAGTTCCAATGGCTTGCTGGCCTTTTGTTGCAGATCAGCCAACTAACTGCAGATATGCTTGCAGTGAGTATAATCTATTGAGTTTATTGAAAGTTGTGACATACTTGAGTATTATATAAAAGAATTGATTTTTATTGCATAACAAATTCGATTTAAGATCAATTTGTATCATATGTGGTTACAGATATTTGTATGTGATTCGAACTGAGATGTTTTGAAATGCGGGTCCCATATGAATGTACTCCTGAATGTAACTTTTCAATATGAGAAACTTTGAAATGAAAAGTACATCCATATGTTGACCTAAGAGGTTATAGGGGGTGTTATCTGCTCACTGAGTTGTAAAACTCACTACACGATGTGGATCTATTTTTCAGATAAAGACACAGAGTTTGGTCCAGCAACCAAGTGATCGACTAGAGGTTGTACTCCAATGGTGAGCCTACATTGTTTCTAGGCTCTCAATGTTTTATAGTTGCAAAATATTTGTACTCTAGAGTTGCTCTGAACGTCACAGGCAGGATCCTTGCTTCTACTGTTACTCTGGTGTTTATAGACGTAAACTGTATATTGTATATGTGTATGGGAACTTATATGTATTGGTTTATATGATAAAGAATGACATTATGTACATTTATGAAAAATATATGTGTATGGTATATGGATTTCACGTGCCCTAAAATTAGGGTCGTGACAAGTTGGTATCAGAGCATTAGGTTTCCCTGTGACAATCAGAGCAAAGGATTCTTTAGTAGGACCTTTAGTATCGATATAAGCCGGACATATTTATACTTCAGGTGCTGTTGAGGGATTCTATAGGATTTCAAATTCCTTTCTATTCGAAGTTGTTAAAGTTTATAGTATAAGATATATTGAATATTGTGACATCTTAAGAGGTATCTATGGATCAATTACAGCTTGAAAGTAAAAGAGATATGCGTCTTAAAGAATTTAAAGAATTGAGATAGATACCAAATATGATGGTTTCTAAATGTGACATCCGTTGTACCGGTTGTATAGATATGGTAGACTGTGATGTGATATTGAGAATAAATTTGTTGGCATTATGTCATGTCATTTTGAAATGTCATTATATGGTGATTAAATTCAATTATTGAGGAATTTTCTTTCTTGATACAAGGGGATCGTAATGAGATACTCAGTAATTTAATTTCTGCTTTAGCAGTCCATAAGTGACTACAAAAAGGTGCCAAGGATAGTTGGCAGTAGTGAGAGATGTTGATATAAAGTATACCACTGTAAATTAAGTTTTAGTGGTTAAAAAAAAATTCTGATGTAATTCTTGAAGAATTGCCAGGATTACCTCGAAACGTAAAATATAATTTGGTATTGATTTACTTCCTAGAACCCAACCAGTGTCTATACCTATATATAGAATGGCACCGACTGAACTCAAGGAATTGAAGGATCAGTTGTGACACTTGTTAGACTAGGGATTTATATACCCTAGTACTATTACTTGGAGTGCTTCAGTTCTATTTATAAAAAAGAAAGATAGATCACTATGACTATGCATAGATTATAGACAATTGAATAAAGTGACAATGTGAAATAAATACTCATTACCTCATATAGATGATATGTTTGACCAGCTACAAGGTGCTCAACATTTAAAAAAAAATTTGAATTGATTTGATATTTGGATCTCATCAAATGAGGATAAGGGAAGAGGATATTCGAAAAAAAAAAAATTTTAGGACTCGTTATGGTATTATGAGTTCTTGGTGATGTCATTTAGTTTGACAAATGCCCAGTTGCATTCAAGGACTTGATAAAAAAAAGAGTATTGAAGCCATCTCAGGATTAATTTGTTATTATAATTATTGATAATATACTAGAATATTTCAAGAGTACAGAGGATTATAAGCAATATTTAAAGATAATATTACAAACTCCAAGGGAATATCAGCTATATGCTAAGTTCTCAAAATATGAATTTTGACTTAGTAATAGTACTTTCTTAAGTTATGTGGCTAGCAAGATGGTATATAAGATAATCCTAAGAAAGTAAAAGTGGTACAGCAATGTCCACATCTTGCTACAGTTACAGATGAAGATCCAAGTCCAATTTGCGCTTTCTGCTATGGTCTGTTGTCCATTCTATGTGAGCTGTGATTGGATCAGGTACATGAACATATGCTTGTAAAGCATCAATCAACTCCTCAGCATCTGAAGCTAAGATGAGAATTCGTCGTGCTGAGTGTGGAATAAACCTTTGTTCCACAGCATGATCAAGGAAAGATAACAAACCATCAAAGAAGTGATTAACATTTAATAAATCTATTGGTTTGTGATGCATATTCAGTTGTGCCCAAGAGACTATTTGGAAAATCTCCTCTAAAGTACCAAAACCACCTGGTAAGGCAATAAAGACGTCAGCATTGCTCATCATTCTAGCCATGCGTTCATGCATGGAAGCTACTCTATATTATTCCCCAATTGTTTTCCCTATGTTGCTGGATGCAGCTAGAGCTGTAGGAATAATATCTAGAACTTGGCATCTTCCTACATGTGCAGCTGTAGCCACACACCCCATTAACCCACAGTTACCTCCACCATAGACTAGATGAATTTTTCTTCTGGCCAGTACCATACCCAGGTTTTGTGCTGCTTTCACATATTCCCCATCTTTTCCAGGACTGGAACCACAAAAGACACAGATATTTCGAAATTGACGGAATGCGGTTCCCTCCATAATTTCTATCACCTTATAGAACTCAGAGAAGGGCATATTTATAATAGTTATACGAATGGCCGAGCATTATTAGAACAACTATGTGAGTGATTGGTGGATATCAGCTAAATTAAAAGGAAAAAAAATTTCAAAAAATGTCAACAAGCACAGTAGTTATGACTCAGACTCATATTAAGCACATAAAGAGCATAAGATAAGATATCACCAGAAATCTATCTTTTTCTTGTTGTCTTTGATGAAGCATTGAATGTCTTGATTTTTGTAGAAAAGTTGTAGGTGATAGCCGTCATTGTAAAAAAAATGAAAATGAAAATGCAAACCAATTAATTGTTGAAGAGGAACAATCAAATGGTTTATTTTGTTTTCTCAATGTTTTTGCCAGTCGACTATTGGTTTATAAGTCGATTAACTATTTTGAAAAATTTTAATTTGGACTGGTTATTTACAGTTGATTGATTATATATATTTGAAACAACCAACTGCATCCTACCAGTTAACTATGTGCTCTTGTTATTCACAGACTTTATAGGCTCAGAAATATTTCTTTTCTATATGATATGCTTCCGCCGAATAACAATATCTTTGAATTAAATTTTGGCACATATATTCAAAATTTGCGGCCACCGATTGCGGCCACCGATTTTCGTCGAAATAGCAGCTAAATTTTGTTTACAGATTTTCAAGAATTACGGCCACCGATTTTAATTTCCTGTCAATGTTTTGTCCAAACTTCGACTTCCTATTTTGGCACTATGCTCTATTACGTGTTTCGCATTTTCTGCTGCTTTGTCTTACATTATATTTGACATTAAATGCAAGATTCTTTTTCCTTATTATAAGGAGGGTTAATCTCTAATCTTTGGAACTTAGTTATTATGGTGTTCAACTGATTAGTAGATTAAAGTAATAGAGATTTTGAAAAGAATAGATGGATAATAATCTAATGGTGCTTTGACGAATATAATCAAAGAAATTAACGGTGTTGAAGTTTTTGAGGAGTAAAGTATGGAAAGTAAGATTTAAGTTAATCTCGAATTTTTTTTTAATTTGGAAACATGGAGAATATTTTGAGAATCATCTTCGAGCATAATATAAGTGATTAAGATATTTGTGTTAAGGATTTATACCTTGCTAAATTGAGACTCACGTTGAGATTGGAAATTCACGTATGAATAATTGTTGAGAAAAGAGATTTCAGAAGAAGCCATAGATTGTAAATATGGATAACCTGAGATATACTGAGATATAAAAAATGGTACTAGTATAATGGTAAAAAGAAGATACAAGTGAAATTTTTCATTGGCAGGTATGTTGGCAAGTACGAAGTGAATATATTATCTCAAGAGAGTTATTCAGGAAATTTAAGGATCTTTATTAGATTATAATATGACTAATACTAAAATTAAATGATGTGTTTATACATTAGAAGTTATGCTTTAAGTATCTTTATATTATTGTGGTGGAAGTTGGGAGAAATTAATTGTCCTTAGTTGAACTTGCTCATAGCAGTAATTATCATGCCAATATACAATGACATCATTTGAAGTTTTACATGAACATCATAGGTTTCTTAATATGTAAGTGCATTGAGAACAGTTAAACTTTGGAAATATAATTTGGAATAACATGCAATAAATAGAATATAAATTATCTCAATTGATGATGCTAGTTTGAAGAGCATGCTTCAAACATATGTTTTTGAGATAGGTAGGAGATTTCTTAACAGAATTTGTCTATAATAAAATGATATTAGAATATTTAAACCTTATGTAAGAGGTGTTACAAATGTTCTGTTAAATGACTCAGTGGAGTTAGATTTATTATAAGATGTCATTGATAAAGTGAAATTGATTAAGAAAAAGAATACTGGAAACTCAATACAAGTCAAAAGTTTATAAGGACTATGAATGTTGAGCACTAGGAATTATCAATTGGTGATCACATATTCTTGAAGGACTCACCAATGAAAGAGGTAATGAGATTTGGAAAGAAAGGAAAGTTACACCCTCGGTATATAGAACCATTTGAAATTATTGATAAGATCGGTCTACCACTTGCATTGGATAATGTTTATCAAGTTTTTCATGTGTCTATACTACGGAAATATTTACCGGATTCTACACATGTTATACAGTGTCCATAGATTCAGTTACAAAAAGATTTAACCTAAGAGGAACAACCAGTAGCAATAATGGACTGACAAGTAAAGAAGTTATGGTTAAAAGAAATACCTATAGTAAAGGTGATATGGAAAAAAATCACTCTTTTCAGAAAGCTACTTGGGAAAGAGAGGAGGATATACAGGCCAAATATCCGCATTTATTTGAACAATGAGGTTAGTGTTTATCTGCAACTGTGGTGGTGAAATTCGAGGACCGAATTTCTTTAAGGGGGGAAGAATGTAATAACCGTAAAATTTAACGAAAAATTCCAATTAAAGGGAATGTAGAATAAAAAAAAAGAATTTTGACAATAGAGATAAGAACTAGTGAAAATATGTATATTTATTACATGGATTAAAGAATTACAAAAGAAATATGAGAATTTATATTTTGGCGCGCTATTAGCAAAAATATTATTATTATGTAGAAATAATTATGATTTGTTAAAAGTAAGTGGACTTTTAAGTAAAAGAAGTATTGTGTTGCTTAAAATAATTATATCGGCCTCTATTGAATTTTTATGGTATTTTTAGAAATATTCTTTCTTTTAATATGAATAAAGATATTTGTTTTGAAATTTGTTTTAATATGATTTTTATCAAGAAAAATCATGATTTAAGAGTTTAACTAAAGGTTTAGGAGAAAGGAAATTTTTAGAAATTTTTGGGATATTTTATGATGAAAAATAGAATTTATATGAATTTTTATAAAAGAAAATCTTATTCTTAATTATTTAATAATTATTATAATATTTAAAAAAAAAAAAGATGCCGTATGTTAAATTGAAACCGGGGCAACGAAGTTTCAAAAAGAAAAAAAAATGGAAAGATGCATAGTAATAAATAGTGAGTGAATAGTGATCTCAAAATTTATCTTTCGATTTGGAGTGTTTAGGGGTTTCAAATACCAAAACTAAAAGTGTTATTGGATTCACGACGAAGAATACTTCAGTTTTGACCGATCAGTTTTTCAAATCAACCGTTGAATCGTCGTAGATCTGAAGTAGAAAATCTCGGTAAAAGGTAAGTTCTGAAAAACCTTACTTAGAGACCTCAAATTAGAAATCTAACACTGTAGATGGGTTCAGAAGCTTGATAAACATTAGAATATGTAATTTTTTTGGTCATTTGGTAACTTTTTATGTGGCGGTGAATAGTAATTTCCGGCATGAATAGTGGCGGATGAATAGTAATTCCGGCGATGAATAGTGAAATATTTGAAATGATTGAGAAATGATATCTAGTTCAAGAAGAGTATGAGTTTTGAAATAAATTTTGAAATGCTTTGAATACGATAATTCTAAATGCATTTCACATTACATGGCAAAGAAAATATGATATGCATGTGGCATTAATTTTACAGTGTTATATTTGCCTCGAATATGGGCATGATTATATGATTTCTCTGATTGAAAAATTTATAATAAAAGATTTTGTACTGAGACTGAAAGCTTTGTTTTGAATGATATGTAAAGTGGTAAATTGCCGAATATGATTGTATGGCGAATTATTTGATAATAATTCATTGCATATGATGGATATGCACTTTTTTTTTACATGTTTATATATTCATATAAATATATATATATATATATATATATATATATATATATATATATATATATATATATATATATATATATATATATATATATGTATTGATGAGAAATGACGAGATTATATGGCTTGAGACGATATTGTGAAGGTGGTATTAGTGGTAATGTGAGGAGGCAGTAGGGTGATGAACTCACATTCCCTAATTACCTATTGTGATGATGACAGTGGTAATGTGAGGAGGCAGAAGGGTGATGAACTCACATTCCCTGTTGATCTATTGAAGTTGTACTCAGTGGTAATGTGAGGAAGCAGTAGGGTGATGAACTCACATTCCCTGATTACTTATTGTGATTGTGACTATGGTAATGTGAGGAGGCAGAAGGGTGATGAACTCACATTCCATATTTATCTATTGAGTTTATTGAAAGTTGTGACATACTTGAGTATTATATAAAAGAATTGATTTTTATTGCATAACAAATTCGATTTAAGATCAATTTGTATCATATGCGGTTACAGATATTTGTATGTGATTCGAACTGAGATGTTTTGAAATGCGGGTCCCATATGAATGTACTCCTGAATGTAACTTTTCAATATGAGAAACTTTGAAATGAAAAGTACATCCATATGTTGACCTAAGAGGTTATAGGGGGTGTTATCTGCTCACTGAGTTGTAAAACTCACTACACGATGTGGATCTATTTTTCAGATAAAGACACAGAGTTTAGTCCAGCAACCAAGTGATCGACTAGAGGTTGTACTCCAGTGGTGAGCCTACATTGTTTCTAGGCTCTCAATGTTTTATAGTTGCAAAATATTTGTACTCTAGAGTTGCTCTGAACGTCACAGGCAGGATCCTTGCTTCTACTGTTACTCTGGTGTTTATAGACGTAAACTGTATATTGTATATGTGTATGGGAACTTATATGTATTGGTTTATATGATAAAGAATGACATTATGTACATTTATGAAAAATATATGTGTATGGTATATGGATTTCACGTGCCCTAAAATTAGGGTCGTGACAGAATACTTGCCCATCAAATTTTTTTTTTGAGTGTATAATTACAACTTCTGTTGTGAAGCAACAATGACAAAAATTATGTTTTAGTGGACTATGTTTTGAGTAATTGTCACGTCCCTAATTTTAAGACACGTGAAACACGTATACTATAAACATATATTTTCTATAAATATGAATATTTCAATCCTTTGTCAAGGAAACAGATACATATAGGTTTTTCTATACATATACCATATACAAATCAAGTCCATAAACATCAGAGTAACAGCAAAAGCAGGAATCCTGTCTGTGGTGTTCAGAGCAACTCTAGAGTACAATTATATTACAATTTTAAACACTGAGAGCCAAGAAACAATTTAGACTCACCACAAAAGTACGACACATAATTGATCAAGAAGCCGCATGACCAAACTCTGAGTCTTTATCTGAAAAACGTATCAACCACGTGTAGTGAATTTTACAACTCAGTGAGCAAATAATACCTCATATGACCTCTTAGGTCAACATATGGATGTACTCTTTATTTTAAAACTTTTTACATTGAAAATCACAATTCAGAGGTACATCCATATGGGACCCGCATTTCAAATAATCTCTGTTCAAATTCATATTCATATTTAATTCATAAGTAATGTTGTAGAACAATAGTAATATCATAGTATGCATCAACATAATTCTTATGAAAACATTTGGAAGATCCCATATCAGAACCATCATATCAGAGTTTAACCCCTTCCGTACTTTGGTGGTATAGGATTTGTCTAAACTTAGCATCCTACTGAAGTTTGCCCTACTACCATTCAAGAGGACACGTGAAGGGACTCTATATGGGTATTTTCCAAGCACATAGCAAGGGAAGGTAAATCACATATCATATAACTGGCATCTCACCTAGATAGGAGGTATCTCGCTCTCTATTACATATCATCTTCGGTGTGTTGGCCCTCACATGAGGCTAGCACCACCCCCTACTAGCTGGGTTATCAAGGTGCACCAAAACTAACATCACCTGCTATTAGCAGACAGTATTTTCAATAGGATTTTTTCACAGAAAATATCATATGCACATATGCCATATAATCCAGTATAAAATTTTCAATATAATACAGACTTTCAGTCTCAGTATATTCCTCTGTCGAAACTTCTCAATCAGGGGAATCACGTATACATACCCATATCCGAGGCAAACATATCACTGTATAAATCAATATCATATGTATAACATATTTTCTTTGCCATATAATGAGAAATACAGTTAAAAATCACATGTTCAATGTGTTTCAAAATTCATTTTAAAAGTCATATTCTTCTTGAACTAGATATCATATTGCAATCGTTTCAGATATTTTAAACCATTTCAAGAACATATAAAAGTATAAATAACTTGTAAACATACTCATTTATCAATTTAAAGTTCAAGAAGAGTAAAGGCAAGTCATAGAAAGAATCATCTACTCACAAGGTAAGGGTTTCAGATTGGACAGCTCTAAAATGTATTTTTTTCAATTTCAATTTGATTAAGTAGATCTCAAAAACGTATCCGGAGGGTTCAAAAACCTAGAAAATAACTCCGGGAGCTTGAAAATCACTATTCACGATAAACAAAAGCTGTCAGATGGCCGAAAATATTAATATCCTAAAGTTTATCTAACTTCTGAATCCATCTACGGTGTCAGATTTTCAATTGGAGGTCTCTAAGTAAGAGTTTTAGAGTTTACCTTTTTTCGATATTTTCTACTTCAAATTTACGGCGATTCAACGGCTGATTTGAAAAATTGATCGGTTAAAACCATAGTATTCTTTGTCCTGAATCCAATGGTACCCTTAATTTTGAGATCAGATACTAGTAGACACTCCAGATTTAGAGAGAAAATTATATATTACTATTTATCACTATTCACAAAATTCTACAAGCTTCAGTTTTCGTCTTTGTTCTTCTCCCCCTTCCCCTTTTTTTCTTTTATTTTATTTTATTTATAATTATTATTATTATTTAATAATTAAATATTTAGATTTATTTTCATTTTATTTCATATAAATACCTTTTTTAATCCTAAAACCTCCCAAAATTTTCTAAAAATTTATATTCTCATAAAACTTTAATCGAACTCTTAAATTATGATTTTTCTTGATAAAAATATTAATAAAATAAATTAAAAAATAAATATCTTTATACATAATAAAAGAAAGAATATTTTTAAAAAGACAACAAAAATTTATTAGAGGCCAATATAATTATTTTAACCAAAACATAAATCATTTCAATTAAAAATATACTTCTTTTTATCAAAACATAATCATTTTTAAACAAATAAAAATATATTTGTTTATAGCAAAATATTATCATTTAAAAATAAAAATTATGGGATATTACATTCTTTCCCCTTAAGAAATTCGGTCCCCGAATTTCAGCCCATCCTACCACATGTAGGGAATAAAAACAAGATATAATTCAGAGTTACCAACCTTATAATTTAAATAATTGGGGATATCTCATCTGTATGCCATCTTTTACTTCTCAGGTGACTTCCTCACTTGAATGATTTTGTCATATAAACTTAACCATAAGGATTTCTTTCATCTATAAGTTCTTCACTTGTCAATTAACAATAATAATCGATTTTACCTATAGTTAAGTCAAATTTTTGTCCAATTGAATTCCCTGAAATTAGGTAAAATAAGAAGAATCTAATAGATACTTCTTTAGCATTGATACAAGAAAAACTGTATCCACATTACTGAATCCTAATGGCAAAGTTAAGCAATGTATTACTATGCTTACTTTGTTCAAGTTTTCAAAAGAGTCTATATACTATAACTTAACTTTTTCTTTCTTTCTAAATCTCATTACCTCTTTCATTGGTGAATCCTTCAAGAATATTTGGTCACCAACTGATAATTTCTAGTGCTCAACATTCATGGTCCCTTTGGACTTTTGGGTTGTATTGAATTGTTTATATTTCTTTTCTAATCAATTTCACTTTATACAGAGTACTCAACAAATTATATATATACATATAAGAAACTCTTAAACCATTGTATATATCATTCTTTATATCCTCAAGCTCGCATGTATATATCTATAAGTCGATATTAGAAAACACACATAAAAGAACATATTCACATCCATATTGGGTAACTATCTTGTCTTTTACTTGGGGATATCTCATCTGTATGCCATCTTTTACTTCTCAGGTGACTTCCTCACTTGAATGGTTTTGTCATATAAACTTAACCATAGGGATTTCTTTCATCTATAAGTTCTTCACTTGTCAATTAACAATAATCATCGATTTTACCTATAGTTAAGTCAAATTCTTGTCCAATTGAATTCCCTGAAATTAGGTAAAATAAGAAGAATCTAATAGATACTTCTTTAGCATTGATGCAAGAAAAATTGTATCCACATTATTGAATCCTAATGGCAAAGTTAGGCAATGTATTACTATGCCTACTTTGTTCAAGTTTTCAAAAGAGTCTATATACTAGAGCTTAACTTTTTCTTTCTTTCTAAATCTTATTACCTCTTTCATTGGTGAATCATTCAAGAATATTTGGTCATCAACTGATAATTTCTAGTGCTCAACATTCATGGTCCCTTTGGACTTTTGGGCTATATTGAATTATTTGTATTTCTTTTCTAATCAATTTCACTTTATACAGAGTACTCAACAAATTATATATATACATATAAGAAACTCTTAAACCATTGTATATATCATTCTTTTATATCCTCAAGCTCGCATGTATATATCTATAAGTCAATATTAGGAAACACACACATAAAAGAACATATTCACATCCATATTGGGTAACTATCTTGTCTTACTCCAGACTTCTATTAAGTCATCTTTTGATTTTCAAATGTCAACATTATCCTATGAATATCATCATCTTAATCTATCATATATTTTTATCCTAAAATCATTTAATCAATATGTTAAACATACATAGCAATAAATCCACCAAACCTTTTATAACGTTTATGTATCATTGGCACATGTCTAACAATTCCACTTATCTTATCACAGTAACTCTATACCCTCTTATTAACACCAATAAATTCATTATCAAAAATTTCAATCATTTCTTCTATCATATCCAAAACCACCTCATTCTAACTTATATCAATCCCATTTAATTCATCCAATCATTTCAAGAAGATCTTTCCCAACAATTACTCATACATGAATTCTTAATTTCAACATAATTCACATCCTAGATACTAGATTCGATTTAGTATAGTATAAACCTTTAACACAAATATCTTGATCACTTACATTATTTTCAGACATGATTCTCAGAATATTCTCCATATTTTCAAATTAAGAGTTCAAAAATTAATTTAAATCCTACTTCCCATATTTTCTTCCTCAAGAACTTCAACACCACTAATATTTTTGATTACATTCGTCAAAACATCATAAGGCCATCATCCGTCTATTCCTTTTAAACTTTTCATTACTTTAACCTACTAACCACTTTGACACTATAATAACTGAGTTTCAAAGAAAATAAATTAACCCTCCTTGTAATAAGGAAAAAAAAACATTTCATTTAATGCCAATCATTAGTCAAGGAGAATACAGTAGAACAGACGAAAAGTATAATAGAAAACAGTGTCAAAATAGAAAGTCAAAAGTTTGGACAAAGCGTTGGAGAGAGTTAAAATCGATGGCCGTAATTATTGAAAATCTATAAATAAAACTTAGCTGCTATTTCGGCAAAAATCGGTGGCCGCAAATTTTGAATATATGTGTCAAAATTTACTTTAAATCTGTTGATATTTGGTAGAAAAATAGCACATGAAAAAAAATATTTCTGAGTTTATAAAAGTTTGTGAAAAACAAAGAGCACGTAGTTAACTGGTAGGATGCAGTTGATTGCTTTAAAATAGATGTAATCAATCAACTGTAAAATAACCAATCTAAATTAAAATTTCTTAAAATAACTACTCGACTTAATAATATCGATAGTCGACTAAAAAAATATTGGGAAAACAAAATAAATCAATTGATTGTCCCTCTTCAACAACTAACTGATTTGCATCTTCATTCTTTTTTTTTTACAAGTACGCCTACTACCTACAACTTTTCTACAATAATCAAGACATGAATACTTCATCAAGGACAACAAGGAAAAGACAAATTCCTGGTGATATCTTAATATTATTCTCTTTATATGCCTAATATGAGCATCTATCATAATTACTGTACATATATATGCTTGCCGTCATTTTTGAAAATTTCACCTTCAATTTAGCTGATATCCACCAATCATTCACATATTTGTTCTAATTATATCTAGCCTATTCGCATAGCTATCATATGTATGTCATTCTCTGAATTCTATAAATACATACGTTAGTATCTTTATTTTCATACTCAAAGTTAGAGTGTGTACAATTATGGATGGAATAACATTCCGTCAGTTTCGAAATATTTGTGTCTTTTGTAATTCCAGTCTTGGAAAAAATGGAGAATATGTGAAAGTAGCACAAAACTTAGGTATAGTGCTGGCTAAGAGAAAAATTTATTTAGTCTATGGTGGAGGTAACTGTGGGTTAATGGGGTGTGTGTCTACAGCTGTATATGTCGAAGGATGTCAAGTTTTAGGTATTATTCCTACAGCTTTTGCTGCATCCAACATCATAGGAAAGACAATTGGAGAAGAATTTAGGGTTACTTCCATGCATGAACGCATGGCTAGAATGATGATGCTAATGCCTTCATTGCCTTACTAAAGGGTTTTGGTACTTTAGATGAGATTTTTCAAATAGTCTCTTAGGCACAACTAACTATGCATCACAAACCGATAGGTTTGTTAAATGTTAATCACTTCTTTGATGGTCTGTTGTCTTTTCTAGATCAAGCTGTGGAACAGAGGTTTATCCCACACTCAGCACGACGAATTCTCATCTCGGCTTCAAATGCTGAGGAGTTGATTGATGCTTTACAAGCATATGTTCATATACCTTATCCAATTACAGCTCAAATAGAATGGACAATAGACAACTGTACAAAGCGCAAATTGGACTTAGATTTTCATCTGTAACTATAGCAAGATATGGATATTGCTGTACCACTTTTACTTTCTCAGAATTTTCTTAGATACAATCTTGCTAGCCATATACCTTAAGAAAGTAATATTACGAAGTCAAAATTCGTATTTTGAAAACTTAGCATATAGCTGATACTTTTTTGGAGTTTGTAAAACTATCTTTAAATATTACTTATGATCCTCTGAACTCTTGGAATATTCTAATATATCATCAATAAATTTAATAACAAATTGATTCAGGGATGACTTAATTATTATTCATTAAATCTATGAATACAGCTAGGGCATTTGTCCATCCAAATGATATTACTAAAACCTCAGTGTCCATGTCAAATCCTAAAGGCAATTTTTTTTTGCAATATCCTCTTCTCTTATCCTTAATTGATAATATTTAGATCTTAAATCAATTCAATTTTTGAAAAACGTTGAGCACCCTGTAACTGGTCAAACATATAATTTATATGAGGTAATGAGTATTTATTTCACATTATCACCTTATTCAACTGTCTATAATCTATGCACAATCACAACAATACATCTTTCTTTTTTTTCACAAATTGAACTAGAGTATTCTAAGAAAAAGTACTAGGGCATTTGAATCGCTTGTCTTACACGTCTTGTAACTAATTCATTTTCAGTTCCTTAAGTTCAGTGGTTGCCATTCTATATGAAAATATAGATACTAGTTAGGTTCTAGGAAGTAAACCAATATCAAATTCTATTTATCATTTCGGAATAATCCTGAAAATTTCTTAGGAAATACATTAGAAAATTCTCTAACCACTGAAACTTGATTTATACTGGTATACTTTATATCAATATCTCTCACCACTACCAAATATTCTTGGCATTTTTTTTTACTTATGGGATGTTTAAACAGAGATTAGATTACTGGGTATCTCACTACGATTTCCTTGTATCAAAAAAAAAATTCTCCAAAAATATTGAATTTAATCACCTTAAAATGACGTTTCAAAATGACATGACATAATGCCAACTAATCTATTCTCAATATCACATCAAATTCTACCATATCTAGACAACCGGGTACAACGAATATTACATTCAGAAACGATCATATTTGGCATTTGTCTCAATTTTTTAAATTCTCTAGGATGCATATCCCTTTCACTTTCAAACAATACTTGACCCATAGATACCTATTAAGATGTCACAATATTCAATCTATCTTATACTATAAACTTTAGCAACTTGGAATAGAAAGAAATTTGAAACCCTATAGAATTCATCAGCAGCACCTGAAGTATAAATATGTCTGACTCATATCCATACTAAAGGTCCTACTAAAGAATTTTTTGCTTTGATATCCATAAGAAAATCTAATGCTTTGATACCAACTTGTCACGCCTCTAATTTTAGGGCACGTGAAACACGTATAACATGAACATATATTTTCCATAAACATGAATATTCCAATCATTTATCAAGGAAACAGATACATATAGGTTTTTCCATACATATATCATATACAAATCAAGTTCATAAACATCAGAGTAACAGCAAAAGTAGGGATCTGCCTATAGTGTTCAGAGCAACTCTAGAGTACAATTATATTACAATTTTAAACACTGAGAGTCAAGAAACAATTTAAGCTCACCACAGAAATACGACACTTAGTCGATCAAGAAGCCACATGACCAAACACTGAGTCTTTATCTGAAAAATATATCAGCTATGTGTAGTGAGTTTTACAACTCAATGAACAGATAATACCTCCTATGACCTCTTAGATCAACATATGGATGTACTTTTTATTTTAAAAATTTTTACATTGAAAATTGCAATTCAGAGGTACATCCATATGGGACCCGCATTTCAAATAATCTTTGTTCAAATTCATATTCATATTCAATTCATAAGTAATGTTGTAGAACGATAGTAATATCATAGTATGCATCAACATAATTCTTATGAAAACATTTGGAGGATCCCATATCAAAACCACCATATCAGAGTTTAACCCCTTCCGTACTTTGTTGGTATAAGATTTGCCTAAACTCAGCATCCCGCTGAGGTTTGCCCTACTACCATTCAAGAGGACATGCGAAGAAACTCTATATAGATATTTCACAAGCACACAGCAAGGAAAGGTAAATCACATATCATATAACTGGCATCTCGCCCATATAGAAGGCATCCCACTCTCCATCACATATCATCTCCCGTGTGTTGGCCCTCACACGAGGCGAACACCACCCCCTGCTAGCTGGGTTATCAAGGTGCACCAGGGTTAACATTACCTGTTGTTAGCAGACAATGTTTCTAATAGAATTCCTCTACATAAAATATCATATGCACATATGTTATATAATCCAGTATAAAATTCTCAATATAATACAGACTTTCAGTCTCAGTATATTCCTTTGTCAAAACTTCTCAATCAGGGGAATCAGGTATACATGCCCATATACGAGGCAAACATATCACTGTCTAAATCAATATCATATGCATAACATATTTTATTTGCCATATAATGAGAAATACAGTTAAAAATCACATGTTCAATGTGTTTCAAAATTCATTTCAAAAATCATATTCTTCTTGAACTAGATATCATATTGCAATCGTTTCAGATATTTTAAACCATTTCAGGAACATATAAAAGTATAAATAATTTGTAAACATACTCATTTATCAATTTAAAGTTCAAGAAGAGTAAAGGCGAGTCATAGAAAGAATCATCTACTCACAAGATAAGGGCTCCAGATTGGACAGCCCTAAAATATACTTTTCCAATCTCAATTTGATCAAATAGATCTCGAAAACGTATCCGGAGAGTCTAAAAACCTAAAAAATAACTTCAGGAGTTTGGTCACTATTCACCGTCGAAAAATACTATTTATCGTCAAAAAATACTATTCACCCACCAGAAATCACTATTCACGACGAACAAAAAGCTATCAGATAGTTGAAAATATTCATATCTTAAGGTTTATCTAGCTTCTGAATCCATTTATGGTGTCAGATTTTCAATTGGAGATCTCTAAGTAAGAGTTTCAGAGTTTATCTTTTTCTCAAAATTTTCTACTTCAGATCTACGGCAATCCAATAGCTGATTTGAAAAATTGATTGGTCAAAACTGTAGTATTCTTTGTCCTGAATCTAGTGGTACCCTTAATTTTGAGATTAGAAACTAGTAGGCACTCTAGATCTAGAAAAAAAAAATATTACTATTTATCACTATTTATCACTATTCACAAAACTATGCAGACTTCAGTTTTTGTCTCTGTTCTTCTCCCGCTTCCCCTTTTTCTCTTTTATTTTATTTTTTTATAATAATAATAATTATTTAATAATTAAATATTTAGATTTATTTTCATTTTATTTCATATATTTTCATATAAATATTTTTTTTCATATTAAAACCTCCCAAAAATTTCTAAAAATTTATATTCTCATAAAACTTTAGTCAAACTCTAAAATTATGATTTTTCTTGATAAAAATCTTAATAAAACAAATCACAAAATAAACATCTTTATACATAATAAAAGAAAGAATATTTCTAAAAATACAACCAAAATTTATTAGAAGCCAATATAATTATTTTAACCAAAACATAAATCATTTCAATTAAAAATATACTTCTTTTTAGCAAAACATAATTATTTTTAAATAAATAAAAATATATTTTTTTATAAAAAAATATTATCACTTAAAAACAAAAATTATGGGATATTACAGTAATATTATTTATAAAATTTGCCTTTATAGTTTTGATTAATATTATTTATAAAATTTGTCTTTATAGCTCAATTAATAAGTTAATTAATTCAGTAATGTTAGAGTCATTTCTAAAATTGAGAATTTGAATTCAAATTTTAATCAAAACTAAATGAATAAAAATAACTTTCCTATTATAAATGTGAGTTATATTAGTAAAAAAGACAAGAATATGATGTGCGATAAAACACATTATTATGAATTTGAATTCTAGTTTTGCATATTATTTAATTTTATCGGAGATAAACAATTTAATTATTTGACACTAATATTAGTTTGAATGTAAATTTTTAATTTTTAATTTTTAATTCATTCAAAAGTAAATAAAAAATTAAATTTTTACGAAAGACACTGCGTTGCTACTCAATCTTTGTTTTTTTTTTTTAACATTCATTCGTGTAAACATAATAAAATAACCTACATAATGTGCATAGGGCAGCAGTATTAGGAGGCTAGGCAGACATATACTGATATACATAAAGAACAATAGATCAAGTTTTGGTGTCTAAGGAAACATAAAGCAATAGAAAAACAAGAAAAAAAATGACAACACACTCTTTAAGCACTAAATTTACAATATATCCAAAAGAAAAACAATTATTACGTTAATTTTGGAAGAATTAAATAAAAAAATATTTATAAGGAGAGGTAGGACACCTCCCACCCTCTACGAGGGTTTATCCATCAACTTATCTTCTGTCAAAAATTTGTGGAGCAAAGATGCAGATGTGATGGAACGAGATGAAAATAGAAAAAGACAATAACTCTCACAAATGAGAAGACAACTAAAACTGGAGTTATTTATTATTTTAAAAAGGCCATATATACATTGTTGTACATATTCATATATATCTTTTTTATTTTTAGGTACACAAAAATTGTTATTTATTTTAGGGCATTGAATATTCAACTACCATTTCTACGAAAGTGACTGATGATTATTCTTGGTTATATGGTAATTCACGGAATCAATTTGTACGTCAACTCAAACTACAATATTCTTTCAATAATTTTAAGGACATATTCTCACTTCAAGATCAAGTTTTTTTTTCTTTATCCTTCATATTTTAATTGTTTATTAAAAATATTCAATTTATATTATTAAACTAATATTTAATCTCTTTTGTTAAATCAAAATATTTTAATTTAATTAATTAAGTTCAATAATTATAAAAATTAAGTGATATGATAAATGTGAACCATGCCAATGAAGGAAAATATGGTTTGTTAAAATCGAAACTTTAACTTAGAGTTACTTCAATTTTAAATATTGAGATGATATTTTATGAGTTATCAATTCATTTTTTTAATTTCACTAATACTTTCTTTTGATAATATAAAACTCTACTTAAAATATTTTTGTTTTCATTTTGGTTCTCTACTCTTAATTATTTATTTCATCGACTTTTTCGATTAATGAACTAATAATTTATTTTAACGATTCAGCCACATAGCCAATTTTTATATATGGCTTGTAATCATTAAAATTAGAGTGAATGATTGTTTTAATTCTTGAAAAATATTTTATTTTAAATTTAGTCTTTCAATATTTAATAATCACAATTAATTATGATTTCTTACTTAACCTAATTTGATCAGATCAGTATTTTTATTTCCCATTATTTTTATTTCAATTGTATTGCCATTAAATTTCTTTATTAAATCTAATTTTAGAATATATTTTTTTTGTGGTGAAAAATTATTATTTGAACGTTCTGAAGTTTTTTTTTTTTTGAACTGTTAAAAAACTCAGGATAAATTTTTTTTTCCTCAAGCTTGAACATTTCGCTCCCGCGGACAAAATCCGTGACCCACCGTCCCACCGAAAGTTGCCGCTCTATGAAGTCCGCATCTGTTTTGAAAGGAGTGCCAAAACACTCGGGGATTGCAGCCGAGAAACAAACTTAGCTATGAAATCAGGCTCTGCTCCCTGGAGAAATCTTCCGATAGGGTGTTTTAACAGTTTAAGAAAGAAAATTCCGAGAATTAAAATAATAATTTTATATTTAAAAAATTATAAAATTAATGGCAGAATATAAGTTGTAATGTAAATAAAAATGATAGAAACTTTACTAAGATTTCAAGATTAGAGAAAAACTAACAATTGTAAGTATAAATCATATGACAAATTGTTATTTTTTTTTTATAATTTTATAACTAAAATTAGATAATTTAATAAAAGAGAAAATTGAATGTGGTATTTTAGAGTTGTGAACTTGAGTGAGTGAAAGTACCTCTTCTATTTTTTTTTATTAACGTTGTATTAACTATATATTTAAATATTAAAATATAATATTTGATAAATTAAAATTTTAAAAATATATTATTTTTTTATTTGTGTACTTAAATTTTTTATATATATTTAAAAATTATAAAACTTATTTATTTTACTTTTATTACTTGATGTGCCTTTTATTATTTATAAATACAATTTTTCATTTTTCAAAAATTACTTACGGTTACTTCAATTTTTCATTATGTATAAAATGTAATACTTACGGTTACTTCAATTTTACATATTGAGATTGATATTTTATGAGTTATCAATTATGACCATGGAAGAAAATTCAGCACAGATCATCGTCCATCACCATTATTGCCTTCTCGTACTCCTACCTCATCACCCACAAAATATTTTGGTAGTCTCGTCTCTTCCCTTAATGCTCACAAGGTCAGAACCCACTTGCCACACATCTCTGAAAAATACATTCAAAAAATATAGAATTTTTTGCACCACGTTCATCTCTTTTATAAATAAACACAACCAGCCTCTACCTCCACAAGATGCACGAGGGAGAGAGAGAGAGAGAGAATGGATTCCATTTCTGAGCCAAAACCACCCCATGCTGTGATGGTGCCATACCCATCGCAAGGCCATGTGAATCCAATGACGAAGCTGGCCAAGTTCCTCCACTCCAAAGGCTTTCACATAACCTTTGTTAACACTGAGTTCAACCGGAAGCGATTGCTGAGATCAAGGGGTATCAGTGCCCTTGATGGCCTCCCAGACTTTCGGTTTGAGACCATCCCAGATGGCCTTCCTCCCTCGGATGCTGATGCCACCCAGGACATCCCTTCTCTCTGCTACTCCACCAGCAAGACCTGCTTGGGCCCTTTTCTTGACCTCGTGGCTCGCCTCACAGACCAAGCTTCTGCTGTTCATGTCCCTCCAGTTACCTGTATTGTCTCTGATGGTGCCATGACTTTTTCTGTTAAAGCTGCTGAGATTCTGGGGATTCGTAGTGTCCTCTATTGGCCTGCTAGTGCTTGCGGCTTTGTGGGCTACTCGCTGTATCGCACTTTGGTCGATAAAGGTCTCGTACCACTCAAAGGTAACTCATTTATCTGTGTTCTTTTCTTCTAAACACACACACATGAGTAGGTGATTTTGGATTAGCTCATGGGATTTCCGCTCATTTTACTCTCTTTCGGACACTAGACTTTTCAACCATTTTTGCTTGAGCTAGTCCCCCCGAAATTTTTGAATTTCTTGCAGTATGAGATTGAATGCCTGAACTCCTATTTGTATATATTACTTCTTATTGGTGCTGTTGGGAAATCTTCGTAATACAGACACACTTCATTTTTTTTATAATTAAGTTTATCAATTAGCATGTGTTGTATATGATTGGTGAATTTTACTATATCAACTTTTAATATAGATTGTCTCTTATTTGTGAGTAGAGTTTGTAAACAACATAGTAAACAAAGTCTATATGAGAAAAATACTTACTTTTATTATAATGAGATTTTTAGATGGTAGAGAAAGTCTTTTAGCAAATTTTGGTGTAAAAAATTCGATAGACTAAATCAATAAAATTAAATAGATAAACATATTACCAAAAAATAAATTAATATACTTATATGCCTGCTAACAATAATTTTGGTCTATTAATTTTACTATAGGCATGATCTACTTAATTTGATTATTTTGATTTATTAATCTTTTCTGTAAATAGAATTTACTTAAGAATTTCTCTAGATAAACTGAGTCTATACAAAATAAATAAATCAAACTAATTATAAAAATGCATATATCAAAAGTGCGTCTCACTTAAACTCACATTCATGTATGAATTTGTTCCATCAACCGGGTTTTCCTTTTCATTATGCATAGGCCAATATGCTAATAGACTATGGATCCTGCAAGCTAATGGTTTTTCTGATTTGTAATTTGCAGATGAGAGTTATCTAACAAATGGGTTTCTGGAAACAAAAGTGGATTGGATCCCAGGAGTCAAGAACCTAAGGTTGAAGGACATCCCTACCTTTATAAGGACAACAGACTCAGAAGACAAAATGCTAAACTTCTTCATTGGGGAGATAGATACAGCTCCCAAAGCCTCTATCATCCTCATAAACACATTTGATGAACTTGAAGAGGATTCCCTCAACTTTCTCTCCTCTATCCTCCCTCCAATCTACACTATAGGCCCTCTTCCTCTGCTCCTCAACCAAATCCCCCAAAACAAATCATTACCCTCCATAGGCTCCAACCTCTGGAAAGAAGACACAGAGTGTCTCAAATGGTTAGATTCCCAAAAACCCAGATCAGTTTTCTATGTCAACTATGGCAGCATCACAACCATGTCCCCAGAACAGCTCATAGAGTTTGCTTGGGGCCTTGCCAATAGCAAGAAGCCCTTCTTGTGGGTCATTAGGCCTGACCTTGTAAATGGAGGGTCTGTGGTTTTGTCATCAGAATTCGTCTCTGAAACTAAAGATAGAGGCCTAATTGCAAGCTGGTGTCCACAAGAGCAGGTTCTGGCCCACCCTTCCATTGGAGGGTTCTTGACCCATTGTGGTTGGAATTCCACCATTGAAAGTGTTTGTGCTGGGGTCCCACTGGTGTGTTGGCCATTTTTTGCAGACCAGCAGACAAATTGCAGATATGCTTGTACAGAATGGGGGATTGGGGTGGAGGTTGACGCAGAGGTAAAGAGGGAGGAGGTGGAAAAGATGGTGGTGGAGGTGATGGAGGGAGAGAAGGGGAAGGAGATAAAGAAAAAGGCTATGGAGTGGAAGAGAAAGGCAGAGGAAGCTACAAGCCCCGGTGGTTCTTCGTACAAGAATGCGAATGAATTTATCAGTAACGTGCTGAAGAATTGGAAACCTTAATTGAGGGATTTCAAGTTTTGTATTTGATTGTTCGTTCTTGAAAATCCCAGAAAGCTAAAAGTGATGCAAAAAATGAAAGATTTCTTGAAATTATTGCTCCTTGGAATTTTATGTAATGTTCTCATAATGGCATATAAATAAACAGTTATATTAATTTTATTTTTGCTTTATTTTCTATATAATTTTTTGATGAATATTCTCTTGCTTCACCTTGGCTAGATGGTTTTCCATGGTAATAATAATGATAAACTTCTAGACCAAGATGCGCATTACAAACACAACTTGAACACAAAAATTGTGACATCATATGAGGAAGTGTCCAAGGATAGTTTAAAATGATATTTGAATATTTTCATGTGATTTAATGTCGTGTATAAAAAAAAATTATGTATATTCCTTTCTTTACATAACTACCGTGCCACACAAAAAAATTGAACATTTTGAAATACTATATGGATTATACTTTAAAAAAAATAATGTGGTGACTCCGATTTATACCTATAATTACAAAATCTTTTTAATTTTTAAATCATTATAATATCTCCCATTATTTTTATTTCAATTGTATTGCCATTAAATTTCTTTATTAAATCTAATTTTAGAATTTTTTTTCGTGATGAAAAATTATTATTCGAACGCTCTGAATTTTTGTTTTTTTTTTTTGAACTGTTAAAACACCCAGATTAAAATAAATTTGCCCAAGCTTGATTTCCCTCCCGCGAGCAAAATCTGTGACCCACCGAAAGTTGCTGCTTTATGAAGTCCGCATCTGATTTGAGAGGAGTGCCTCCAGGTCTCATTTGTCAGGCGGAATTAAATTAATTTAGATTCTATTCTACGACTACGAGTTAATTATGTGTGATTAGCGAAAATAAATTTTTATGAATTATATATTTTATTCTGTATAAAAAATTAATTTATTTTTAATAAATGATAAAAATAAAAATAAAATGAAATGAAAGTAAAAAAAATTAAAATATTTTATTTATTATTGATAAATAAAATAAAATAAATAATATTTAAATTATTTATTAATATTATTAATATTTTAAATAAAATTTAGTTTAAATTTATATATTATTAATTATTTATTTTATTTTTATTTATTTTTTAAAATAATTTTTATGTAAAAACAATATTATTTTAAGATATTAAAGCAAAAAGACAAAATTATTATCACACAAGGTACGGAGTGATATTTAAATATGAAGGCTGGGGGAGAATTAAAAAAATAAAGAGATAAATATAAAAAAATATTATTAAATATTATTGAAATGAAAATTAAAATTTTTAAAATAACGTATTTTATTTATTATTTAATTATAAATATTAATTTAAATTAATTTTAATATAATTTTATATATTTATATTATTAATATTATATTAAAATATTGTTTAAAATTATTTAATTTTTTTTATTTTACAAAATTTTTAAATATTTCTATTTTTAAAATTGTCGAAATAATATCTTAAAATAAAATTTAATTCGTTAAGCAAATTACATGGAAATGGAATCCATTCGGCACTTCTTTCTTTCTATTTTTGTCCCATTAGGCTGCACCATATCATAATCTTATATTTTATAAAAATTTTAAGAATATTTGATTTTTTATTTATCTTTTTTCATAATTTATTTTTAAATATTACAATTTATAATAAAATAATTAAATAAACTATTGTACTATAAAAATAACAATTATTATAAAATAAATGCCAATACAATTTTTAAATATCAAAATATTTACCTTATTGAAAGTTAGTTTAAAGTGGACTTTTTTATTAAATCATTATGTTTTGTAATACAATTATTTTATACTTTAAAATTTATATTTGAATTAATAAATTTTACTCACTCATTGAATATTAATTTTATTAAACTCTTTAATTGTATTTAATATAAGAAAATTTTAATTTTTTAATCACTTACTCATTATTGTCTTGTCAACTGTAATCTGCGAGGTTCTGCTTCTTTTTGCATTATTGCTGTTTATTTTATTAAAAAATTGCAAATACTTTCTTTTTATTTTATACCATTTACAAACACCCCTAAGAATTTTAAAATTAAACCATTATTCCCTTCATTTTTTTTAGTGAGAACTAAAGATGTCTTTATAATATTATTATAAAATTATTCTCTTTTAAAATTTAAAGCAATTATAGCTTTTAATTTTTTTTAGTCAACCAACATTTAACACATTATTTCTATTTTTCGTGAACAGAATTAATGAACATATCAAAATTGAAAGAGTTATTTGTGAATGACCTAAAATTAAAAGAAATATATGTATTTTTCTTTATCTTATTTTATTTTCTCATTTTACACTTAATTTAATCCTGCTGAAAAGACAGAAATCAAAAAACAACTTAGCTTGCAGTCAAAACTTTTTACGTAGAATTTGTATTTTTAGGTAAATATTGAAATTTTGGGTGATTGCAAGTAATATTTTATGTGAATTTTTTAATCTCAACACAAAAGATTTGTCTTTAATTAAATTTAAAAAGTTAGATTAATGGAGATTGTCACAAACCTGTTCAGACATATTGTGGCCGCAATATTAAAAATAATAATAATAATAATAATAATTTTTATTTTTGAATATATTTTTACAAATTATTAACATTATATAACTAATTATTCTTAGACTTTGTTGCAGTAAAAAAATTATTTTAATAAATATTTACTCCAGCAATCAAACTTTTGTTTTTAATTTACAAATATAACTCATGTACTATTATTGTATTCAACACTTTTAATATGCATACTATAGGTAACCCAAATGGGTTTTGTACACATTCCCTTTGTTTCTGGGCTAACAAAACAGGACCAAAAGCCCAAGAACACAGAAATCGTGACTCCGAGGCCTCAGAAATCTCAGCAGATAAAATCACTCTCTAAGTCATTAGGGTATTGATCCCATTTAATGAAGAAACATGTTCATTTGTTGTAAAGGAAGAGTTACAATTTTAGTCCAATATGTAACTCTCCCAAAATTTGACTAAGAATGGATACATAGAAGCACATAGAAAAAATACATATTGGGAAAGCAATCTTGTAAGCAAATGAAACCATTTTTCCTTTATTCCCCCTCTTAATTATTAATTTTTTTATTACAAATAAATCCTTGAGGCCATGGGAAAGGGGCGTGTAAAAAGGTGCAGGGATAGAAATTAAAACTTTGATACCAAGCTTGCTTTAATATTTAAAACTGAAGGAGGTGCCATGTGATTTACAGCTAAATAGACCGAGTTGGTCATTTTGAGACTTTATTATGAACTGTGATCTAAAACTGAGTCAACCAACTCAGTGTACGCCAACTCCGACTTGGCAAGCTATTCAAAGTTTTGCTGGATGAGAAGCTGAGCTCCCTTAACTAACCTCTTTACCACTTCACCGGCAGGTAGTATTTCCTTGATGAGACCAACGCCTTGGCCAGCATACATTGCCATACTCTCAAGATCCCCTGTAGTGGTCATGTTTGGTACTGTACCGGCAAATCGCCGGATCTCTTTCTCCTGCTCAACAGTAAAAGTGAAGTCAAACACAAAGGTGAAATATTTAAGATTCTACCACTATTGAAAATATGCATATATGCATTTAAGAAAGTAATATTGTAAAGTACAAAAATAAAATTTATTTTTTGAATTAAAAGGGGCATATCAATTTATTATTATTATTCATTTTCATTTTTTCACGGCCCAGCTCCTAGCCTACACTAGTATGTTCAAGCCTATATTTAAACAAACTAAATTTTAAATGTGCTAGCCATATATGTGCTTCTTAGAAGAAAACTCACCATGCCATTAATATTTGAATGACCAATGACAGGCTGGTTGGCTTCAGTCTCATGGGCTGGAAGGGATCTCCAATCTTTGTAGAAGGGTGTCTGTAGGACACGATGAGGCGCACCAGGCCATCTCGCTCGGCCAAATACATCAGTGTACTCAGTTTCATCAAGCTCAACTAACTTCCTCTTGTATGTAGGGTGAGCGTAGCTTTCCCGAGTTGCAACAAACCTACAAACAAAAACAATGTTGGAACTGTCTTATAAATTTGATCCTTGTCAACTGAAATTAATCTCAATTCCGTGTCAGTAATTATGTAAAAAGTCTTCTTTCATAAAGATCCATAGAATACAAAAAAAATTGAAAACAGTTTCATATCTTCAGGATAAACATGCAAATGGCTTTCTAATTCTAAGAAAATGATTTAAGAAAAGAACATATGGGGCCATTCAGGTTAGCAACACATTCAAAATTAGGCACCTGCCCCTGAACATATGCTGAGATGCACCTGTAAGAATATGAGATTCCTTGGTGGCTTTTGTTAAGTGGATATTCTAGTTTCCCAAGCACTCTGGAAACCTATTTTGAAAAATGAGCATGTAGGAAAAAAGATAACTTCTTGAATTTTCCATATAGCTCGTGAAAATATCTTATAAATAGGTTTCCAAGTATGTAGGAAATCGAAATGCCCTAACACCACGCACCACGCACTTTAGTAAATTTCATTATTTCAGACCTAGTGCCTAGACAGACGCCTTGAGCACCAAGTGCAAGAGCAGCAGCATATCCTCGTGCATCCACGATTCCTCCAGCTGCAATAATAGGTATCTCTCTGTCACCAACAAGATTGACCACCCTAGGTACCAATGCAATTAAACCTTCCTGCAATTAAATGCAGAAGAAAGCGACAAAGTCTATGAGTAGTTGAATTAAACAGTATTACTGTACTTCACTACTCAAAAGCATGATTAGCTATCATTCATATCAGCTGCAAAAAGGATCTTTAGAGCATAGTAAGTTCGCAAGGACAACGAAAATATGGAATCATATACTTCATAGAACCAAAATGACAACGAACTAGGAACAGGAAGCAGCAGATACCAAAAATGCTTAATGAACTTCATTTCAACAATGATTATTAGTAAATAAACTTAATTACAAAAAAAGAAATTGGCATTGTATAATCATTATGTATGATAGAAAAACATTATCAATGAGAATTAGCTTCCATTTCCATTAGTTCCTAGAAATTGAGGTTTACTTAAAACTGAAGAGAGTTTGAAACACAAACTAAATGACCCATTTGAATCTGATAGACAGAATACTGAACAAATCATGAAGGTTTATGGAGAAGCTTTAAGGAAATAAATTAAAAGAACTCATAAAATAGCATTATTTTATATCGGCTTATGTTTTTTATGATATTAATTAACAAAAATATTTCTTTATTGTAGACACCAATAAGCTATCTATGATAATAACATCATACATATACTTCAGAATTAGGACAAGGATGCCCACCTGACCAATAACATGACCACCAGCTTCACGTCCTTGTACAATTATTGCATCTACACCAGCATCAATGGCTTTTTTTGCTTCGGCTATGCTCCCAACCTCCAATATGATAGTCACAAGTAACAGGTCAGATACTAATATCAGTAAAAGGTAATTAAACATATAGTATATAATAGAAACCTACAATCAACAACCATCTTGCCTGACTAAAAGGGCAATCTATCACTTAATTTGAACCACAGGTCTACAGAGCACCTAGTTTGTTTGTTTCTTTCTTTGGATGGGATGGGCATGATTTTGGGTTCTGATCTTGCATTTTTCAGATTAGAACTTATGAATCCTTATTCCTTATTCAGTTGCTTTGAAAAGGAAAGGAAAGGAGATGGCGTCAGACACAAAGATCATTAGCATCTAAGATCGCCATTGGAACAACTCATGGAATATAGGCCTTAGAAATTCTTGTATTAAATGGAACCAAAAATTGGTTATAACAAATGCTGAGAGGTTCATTCATTTCAAAGAAGAAACCAAACTTCATGCTTTAAACTGACTTGAATTTAAACCCAAAAAAAATGGTCTCAGAAATTTTGGCAACACATTAAACAAACAGACTGCCACGAATCATAGATTTGCAAAGGAACAAACAGGAATACCAAATTTTGGATACCATGCTCAAATAGCATTTGCATGTAGTTAGTTTCGTTAACACAGATGGGAATAAAATACTCACTTGGGGAACAACCTTGACCCCAGCAGAATGAGCCTTATTTACCAATTCCCTTGAACAATCACCCCAATAAACTTGCAAAACCGCCACTTTTTCATCCAGAATGACCTTCAAGTTCTCCTCGTGGGGAAATGCTAGAACAACACCTACCCCAAATGGTTTGTCAGTTAACGTCCTGGTCTTCCTTATGAGCTCTCTCAAGAAATCTGGCGATTCCTGATAGATCAAATTTCTATCAAACATAAAAAATTCAAATATTTTACATTTAAGAAGAAAGACAACTCCAAGAAAAGCCCAAAACGTTAATCTTCTTCTTTGTTTATTTCCCTGGATCCTCTAAACTAACAATTTGGTCCTGTAGTTAGTCCCAAATTATTTTAAGTTGGTCTTAAATTATCAAACTTATGGCATGGTAATCATTATTTAGCAAAACATTAAACTCCTTATACGTTAGTCTCACGACAATCCACATAAGTACTTAATTGCAATGAGTTAGATATTGCAGTACCTCACTCGTGCATTCAAAGAAGAGAATTCAGTACTAAAGCTAAGCAGGGATCAAATTGTTAGTTCAGTCATTCTAAATATGATACTCTTCTATGGGAGGTCAGAACCACGGAAGTTCTGTTACAAATTGACGAGCACAACGCAATCATAAAAACTATAGTTTCAGATATTATGTTGAAATTAAGCACATAGCAGCATTCTCATAGAACCTGAAGTAGTTCTTCTTCCACTGCAAATAGCCCACCTGGTTTCACACAAAAATCAAAAGAAAAAAGAGAAAAACAAATTGAAGCATACCCAATCAGGGGCTCTGAGAAATCCCAGACCACCAGCATTAGCAACTGCAGCTACGAGATCGGGACCAGAGATATCAGGGCCCATTGGTGCCTGAACTACGCCATACTCAAAACCCAATATCCCTCTCCAACCCATGTCCCTTCTCTGGCTCTATTGGGTGAGCAAATTGAGCTTTGAGGGTATGATGCAGAGATCTGATACACAGGAATATTGCGGTGTGGTAGGGTAGAAGACGAAGACATGACTTATATAGCAGCCAACAGCAGGCCTTATCAACTTAAGCAACCACGTCTTCGTTGTTGTCAGAATCCAATCATGTCAGATAAAAGTTTTTTAAAAAGATTTGGATAAGAAAAGCAGAATTTTCTTCTCGTCGGGCTGCTAGGCCCCTTTGATATTATCCAAAAAAAAAAAAAAAACCAACTTTCTTGCCGACCGACTGCCGGTAGAGAAAGCTTCATATTGTGTTATTGTTGCATATTTTTCTTTATATTTAATATTTTACATAAAAATTGTTTATATTATATGTAATTTTAAAATTAAATAATACAAGAGTAAATGTAGAAGAACATGTAAAATGGATTATATAAATTTAATGTTTCTCTAATATTTACACTCTATAATATAGACAAAAACTCATAATTACATAAGTATTTATATTTAATTATTACTTTTACATAAATTTTCTTACGTTAATATTGTCATATTTACTATTTATTTCATTTTAAAATATATTTGAAATTTTTTTACAACATTAATTCAAATTTATAAAAAAATATATGATAAAAAATAATTTTAATATTTTTTAAAAAAATTAATTTTATAGTAAAAAAGTGAAAAAATACTCAAACTTTTTATTAGAAGGCTAGTCGTGGTATTTTATATTGGCTATATTTGATAAAAATAATTGATAAGTTAACTAAAAGTTGAAAAATTAACTGAAAATTGAAAAGTTAATTTTTAACTGAAAAATGTTAAATTAATTTATTAAATTAAAAGTGTTTGATAAAATTAACTATTGAATTAACTGATAAATATAAAATGACATAAAATGATATACTTATATAAAATTTATCATTTTTTGTTAGTAATTACATTTCATTATATAATCTCAAAAAATACAAAATAAACATATCATTTAGAGTCTCACAATAAATTAACAATATTATTGCGAATCTCTTTCATCTCAATAGATGTCTCTAAATTTTTATTTTTTATATCACTATTAATAATATCTGAAAGTTCATCATGGGGTATATAATTTGGATGTTGTTTGAGTATAGTAAAAATAATGTCATCTTGTAAATATGATAGTATTGAAATTTGAATAAAATAATAAGGATAAAAAAAGAATAAAATTATAAAAACTATCAGTTAAAAGTTATACACTACTTAAAGTAGTGTATGATAAAAAGTTATAAACTACTCAAATAAGTTTGTTTACCAAACACCTCTAATTTGATCAAACAAACTTATAAATTAATCAAATAAACTATAAGTTAATTTATTTAACTTACCAAACATACTTATTATCATTTCACACATTTGATATATTTTTATTTTATTAGCAATTTAATATAAATATTTTGTTATAATAAAATATAATATGTAAAAGGACATGTAAAGATAATATTAGATTAGTTGATGGAAAAATAATTCAATTCAAATAAATCTGTAAAAAAATAAATTTTTATTTAAATCACTAAATATGATCTAAAAATAAATCATTTACACAAAATTTGAGGTTCAAAATGGCATGTATTGATTTGTATTAAAAAAAATCAATTCTCACCTCAAAATTATATTAAACGTAATTTTTAAATCAAATTATACAGGAGTAAATGTAGAAGAATATGTAAAATGGATTATATAAATTTAATGTTTCCCTGATATTTACACTCTATAATATAGAGAAAAACTCATAATTATATAAGTATTTATATTTAATTATTAATTTTACAAAAAATTTCTTCCATTAATATTGTCATACTTCATAATCTGTTTCATTTTAAAATATAATTAGGTGGTTGAAGAGTTTTCACAATATTAATTTAAATTTATAAAAAAAAACTTATGATAAAGAGTAATTTTAATATTTTGAATGAAATTAATTTTATAGTAAAAAAGTGAGAAAATACTCATATAAACAAAAAAAATGTAATTACAAGGCTAGTCGTGATATTTTATATTAGCATTTTAATATAAATATTTTGTTATAATAAAATATAATATGAAAAAAGACATGTAAAGATAATATTAGATTAATTGATGGAAAAATAATACAAATCAAATACATATGTAATAAAAAATATTAACTTTTTTATTTAAGTCACTAAATATAATTTAATAATAAATAATTTACACAAAATTTGAGGTTCAAACTGGCATGTATTGATTTGTATTAAAAAAAAATCAATTCTCACCTCAAAATTATGAGAATTTAAAAGAAAATAGATGGTGCTTGCCTTTTGTTCCATACAAACTAAAAAAAATGCAAATTAATAAGCCTAATAATTAAGATATTAAATGATTCCACAAATAATTTGGAGCTTGAGGAAACTTCTTGATAAAAGTAATTGCAATTCAAATTTTTTTTGTTTTGTGCTTTAAATTTCATCAACAAGGCCAAGGCAGTCCACAAAAGAGATCCACTAATCTCTTATGAAGTGAAGAAGCAGAATCCAAATTAAACTCAACAAGAGGTCATTAAGGAAAATAATAAACATATTTAGATGTTTAAGCCAAATCAAACACGGCAGCAACTAACCAATGAATACTTGCCCATCAAAAATTTTCAAGATTGTAAAATTACAACTTTTGTTGTGAATCAATAATGACAAAAATAATGTTTCCGTGGACTATATTTTGAGTAATATTATTTATATAATTTGTCTCTGTAATTTATACCAATTAATTTAATGATATTAGAGTCGTTTATAAAATTAAAAGTTTAAATTCAAATTTTAATCAAAATTAAACGTACAAAAAAAAATTGCCATTATAAATGTGAACTAATTAAACTCACAAGTTTGGTGATATGTGGTTAGACACATTATTATATATCCAAATTCTAATTTTATAAATTATTTGATCTTATTGTGGATAAACTTGTATTTGATTGGACAATTTAATTGATATTGATATTACTAATTCAATGTGAATTTTCAATTCTAAATTCATTTAAAAGTAAATAACAAATAAACTTTTTACCAAAGACACTCCTCAATCTTTGTTTTTTTTTTTTAACATTCATTCATATAAATATAATGAAATAACTTACATCATGTGCATAGACCAATAGCATTAGGAGGTTAGCAGACTTATACATAAAGAACACAAGAGATCAAGTTTGGGTGTCTGAAGAAATATAAAGCAAGAGAAAAAAAAAATAGAGATAACACATCCTTTAAGCACTAAATTTACAACACACCCTAAAGAAAAATAACTATTATATTAATTCTGAAAAAAAAAATCTAAAGAGAGGTAGGAATAAAAATAATAGAGATAGCAGTGACTGTTAACATTTTAAAATCCTTTAGTCAATGTTTTATTTACAAGTCTTCCCCTTTAGATAGGGCTCATATGTCTCATTTTTTAAACAGCCCAATCTGACAATCAAACTCCCAAATTCTAATGCTATTTGGGTTCAACAAATTGGGTTCTTGAATATCATTAAATAGGTTAAAGTAGAGTTATGCATCTAAGAAATAAAAATAAGGAGAGTATGTAAAATAAATTCAACGAAATTTGGTACTCCATAAAGCAGAGAAAAAAGAAGAAGATAGAAGATAGTATTAATTTTATTTTAATTTTTTCCTCTTATTTTATATTATCTCTCTTAACCTCTTAATTCACTTATTTTCAATCAAATTTCAAATAAAATTCACATAAAAAATTCAGTGCTCAACACTCGAGTATTATTGTCTACAAAATTCCTGCGATGCCGTAATATTTAAAAAAATGCAAGAAATGCTTTATCAAACCAAAGTAAAGAAAGGGAGAGCAAAATTATAAATTAATATTTGAAGACAAGGCTCTTATGATATTCTAATAGAGAATCCCACTCCTCCACTTGGAACTTAAAAAAAATAATGAATTATAATCTTAGTATTATCCTGTCGGCAATTAACATGATGAGTCCTTTTAATCCTCTTTTAAATATGAATTAATTAGTAATTATATCCACTTTACTTCATTACTAAAAAAATTAGTTTTCAATAACAATTTTCCATCAATTTGAAAGTTATCACTAAACATCCTTTAAAAAAGTTTCATTAAAAGAAATAATTTTAGTGACAACATTTTTGAAATTACTCTTAAAAATTGTGATATATATAATTTTAAGAACTTTCAATGACAATTGAAAAATAATTATCGTTAAAGTCTTCTACAATGACTATTGAATTGCCATGCAAGACTTTTAGGACTTCTTCTCTTGAATGATCACGGAAAGTCTTAAAGATTCCATGACTACTTTGTAAAATTACCACAAAATATTATAATTTTAAATAATAAAAAATAAGGAAAAGTCACAAAATGTGTAAGAGAAAAAAAAAAAAAAAACTCAGTTTCCCGCGAGTCACCAGCCCCCTCTCCCTTCCCTAGAAATTTCATTTTCCCTTCCCCCTACAAAGTCGCACCTCTCCTGAAAGTTTCTCCTGGCGAGTCACCGGACCCCTTCCCCTCCGCTAAAAATCTCATTTTTCCTCCCCACACAAAGTCACACTTCTCTGCGCGAGTCATCTACCCCCCTCGCCCTCCCCCTCCCCCAAGAGTAGAAATAAGGTAGGAACTTAAATGGAGCTTTCAGTAATCTAATACAATCATCTAGCTCATTTTGCGGGCTCTTTATTACAATTAAATTTTTTTTTTTTGGGACAAGTATCACAATTAATAATTAAGCATGCTAAAGTTAACTCATATGGCTCTTGTACATGTTATTCTTTTGGGAAACGGGGCCAAAGGCCCAATAACACAAAAACCAAACCACACAAATTGCGTCACAAAGCACCCAGAGAACTCAGCAGCTAAAACCACTCTCATGTCCAAAAAAAAAAATTGAAGTATTAGTGCCAGTACCTAAAAAAAAAAAGACAATTTGGGGGTAGTGATCGCATTGAACGAAGAAACATGTTCATTTGTTGTAGAGAAAGAGTTACAATTTTAGTCCAATATATGACCCTGCCAAAATTTGAATAAAAATGGATACATAGAAGCACATAGAAAAAATACATACTGGGAAAGCAATCTTTTAAGCAAATGAAACTATTTTTTCCTTTTTCCCCTTCTTAATTATTAATTTTTTTTTTTACAAATAGATCCTCAGGCCATGGGAAAAGGTGCAGGATATAAATTAAAACCTTAATATCAAGCTTAAAATTGAAGCTAATGCCATTTGAGTTACAACTACATCCATCGTTGGTAATTTTAAAACTTTATTATGAACTTTGGTCTAAAACTGAGTAATCCTCTTCATTTCATATGCCACATAAGACTGGCAAACATTTCGACCAACCTACTCAGTGTAGGCCAACTTTGACTTGGCAAGCTGTTCAAGGTTTTGCTGGATCAGAAGCTGAGCTCCTTCAACTAGCCTCCTTACCACTTCACCAGCAGGTAGAATTTCCTTGATGAGACGAACACCTTGGCCAGCATACATCGCCATGCTCTCAAGATCCCCTGTAGTAGTCATGTTTGGTGGAATAGCGGCAAATCGTGGGATCTCTCTCTCCTGCTCAACAGTAAAAGTGAAGTCAAACACAAGGTTGCGCTATTTAAGATTCTACCACTAGTGAAAATATGCATATATGTATTTAACAAAAGTATCAAAATAAACTTTATGTTTTGGGGCCATACCCATTTATTATTATTATTATTAGTTTTTATTTTCATTTTTCATGGACCCTCCTGTGTCTAACCTACACAGGCCTGTTTAGGCCTATATTTAAACGAGCCTAATTTTAAATGTCAAAATCAAGCCAATAAATGAATTACATGGGCTGACCCATAAGACCAGGCCCATTTTGACCATGCTAGCCATATATGTGCTTCTTAGCAGAAACCTCACCATGCCATTAATATTTAAATGACCAATGACAGGCTGGTTGGCTTCATTTTCATGGGCTGGAAGGGATCTCCAATCTTTGTAGAAGGGTGTCTGTAGAACACGATGAGGTGCAGGCCATAACGCCCGGCCAAATACATCAGTGTACTCAGTTTCATCAAGCTCAACCAACTTCCTCTTGTATGTAGGGTGAGCATAGCTTTCGTGAGTAGCAACAAACCTGCAAACAAAACTCTAGGCATGGAGACATAAAATGTATAACTGTTATAGAAATAAATCAGATTTAAATTAAGATTGAGACATAGTAACAATGTCGGAGCTGTCTTATAAATCTGATCTTTTCAGTTTCATGTCGGTAATTATGTGAAAAGTCTGCTTTCATAAATGATGCATAGAATACGAAAAAAAAAATGAAAACATAGTTTCATATCTTCAGGATAAACATGCAAATGGCTTTCTAATTTTGAGAAAATTATGCACCTGTCCTTAAACACACACCGGTGTATGCTAAGATGCACCTGCAAGAATATGATAATAATTTCCTTCGCAGCGTTTGATAAGTGGATATCCTAGGTTCCCAAGCACTTGGAAACCTATTTTGAAAAATGAGCATGAGATATAGGAACAAAAAAACTAACATCCTGGATGTTCCATATAGCTCTTGTGAAATATATAATAAATAGGTTTCCAACTACCTAGGAAATTGAAATGCCCATAATACCAAACACCGTGTGCTTTTGTAAAGTTCTTTATTTCAGACCTAGTGCCTAGACAGACGCCTTGAGCACCCAGTGCAAGAGCAGCAACATAACCACGTGCATCCACGATTCCTCCAGCTGCAATAACAGGTATGTCTCTGTCACCAACAAGATCGACCACCCTAGGTAACAATGCAATTAAACCTTCCTGCAATTAAATGCAGAAGAAAGCAACGAAGTCAAATGAGTAGCGGAATTAAACAGTATTAGTGTACTTCACTCCTCAAAAGCATGATTAGCTATCATTCATATCAGCTACAAAAAAGATCTTTAAAGCATGGTATGTTTGCAAGGACAATGAAAATATGGAATCATATACTTCATAGAACCAAAATGACAACGAAATAGGAACAGGAAGCAGTAGATACCAAAAAAGCTTGACGAACTTCATGTCAACAATGATTATAAGTAAATAAACTTAACTACAAAAAAAGAAATTGGCATTATGTACTCATTATGTCCGATAGTTATCAATGAGAATTAGCTTCCATTTCCATTAGTTCCTAGAAATTGAGGTTTCTTCAGAACTGAAGAGTTGGAAACACAAAATAAATGACCCAAGATTCATCAGACATAAATTGAACCTGAGGGGCAGGATACTGAACAGATCATGAAGGCTTATGGAAAAACTTTAAGGAAACAAATTAAAAGAACCAATAAAATCAGCATTATTTTATATTGGCTTATGTTTTTTATGATATTAATTAGCAAAAATATTTCTTTATTGTAGACACCAATAAGCTATCTATGATCATGACATCATACATATACTTCAGAATTAGGACAAGGATGCACACCTGACCCATAACATGGCCACCAGCTTCACGTCCTTGTACAATTATTGCATCTACACCAGCATCAATGGCCTTTTTTGCTTCGGCTAAACTCCCAACCTCCAACATGACAGTAACGATACTAATATAAGTAAATGGTAATTAAACATACAATATATAATAGAAACTAACAATCAGCAACCATCTTGCCTAACTGAAAGGGCAATCTATCACTTAATTAAACCACAAGCCTGCAAGAGCACCTAGTTTCTTTCTTTCCCTTTTTGGATGGGATGGGGATGATTTTGGGTTCTGATCTCACGTTGTTTGGATTAGAAATTATGAATCCTGAGAGGGATTTCCAAGAAGTTGATAGAAAAATCACACAGTATATGCTAGAATTTCACAATCAAATCACATAACAGTACAATCTGGTTGAGAACTCCCCTAAAGCCGAAGCCTATTCTGAGAAAAGCTTCCCAGGCCTTACACCCAAGATAGAAAAAATAACACCCCCCCCCCCACTAACTGCTCACTCGATTTTTTAACACACCACACCAAAGCCACTACTCTAAAACATAAAACCTAAAGATATAACTGATTAACATAACATGATCCCAAAAACATTAAGCATGGTTAGGTTTCTTGTTCCTCCTAGAGTAGACAAGCCAAGGTTTTGGCTTGTCACCCCCATGAACCAATACTTAGTTTTTATCACTGCCACCCTTTGCAACTCCAGCCTTGTCCTGGAGGCTGAAATTGGAAAATTGAGCTCGAAGAGTAAAATGATCCTCCCAAGTAGTGTCCAGTAGACTTGCCCTTCAATTTAACTAGCCATTGATGAGCTATCTCGTCATCTTGGACAATGTATCTACTAGTGAGCACTGATCTAGTTCAATTTCATCCTCCAATGACACCTCCATCCCACTAGGTAGTTCAGCTCATACCTGGTAGTCGCCGATAGCCTTCTTCAATAATGAAACATGAAAAATTGGGTGAACCTGGGAATGAGGGGAAAGTTGAAGTTTACAGGCGACCTTCCTAAATTTAGCAATAATTTTGAAAGGGCCATAGTACCGGGCTACTAATTTTGGATTAATCCATTTAGAAATTGATTGCTGTCTATGGGGACGTAATTTAAGAAATACCCATTCCCTTAGAATTGCAGGAATCACCTTTTCTTGTCAGCATATCTTTTCTCCTATGCCCGGAAGAGATTGTATTTCAGCTGGAGGAGAGTTTCAACTCTATCAATCAACTCTTTTGTCGCTGCCTCAACTTTAATTTCATTTTGCAAGAAGCGAGTTAGAGTGGGTGGTTGTCGTCCATAAACTACCTCAAAAAGAGTTTTGCCAATAGACTTGAAAAGAGGTATTATACCAATATTATGCCTAAGGTATCCAATGAGCCTGAGTCTGGGGTTGTTCAGAAGCAAAACAATGTAAGTAGCCCTCCAAACATCTATTCAACATCTCGGTTTGACTATCTGTCTTAGAGTGGTATGAAGAACCCATCTTCAAAATGGTACCCTGCAATCGAAAGAGTTATCTCCAAAAGTTACTGATGAATAATAGATCTCGGTCACTAATAATAGATTTGGGGATTCCATAAAGTCAAATGATCTCTCAAGCAAACAATTCAGCAATGGTCTTAGCTGTGTAGGGGTGTTTTAGCAAAATGAAATGACCATATTTGGATAATATATGCACCACAATAAACACAACTTCATACTCTTCAGATTTTGAGAGATCCGTGATAAAATCTAAGGAGATATCATCCCAAATGAGATCTGGTATGTATAAAGGTTGTAGTAGTCCCCCTAGGGTTATGGCAACATACTTATGCCTCTGATACACATCACAAGACTGTACGAACTCCTATACACTATGCTTCATTCCAATCCAATAAAGATTGCTGGCTAACCATATATAAGTTTTTAAGAACCCAAAATGTCCTCCTAAATGGGTGGAATGAAATTTCTTGAGGAGCAATTGTATCGAAGGAGACATGGCAGATATAACTAATCACTCCTTATAAAATAGAACCTCCAGTCGCAACTCAAAACCTAGATGAGAAACAGGATTAGTGATCAGCCTGTATTTTCTACAGTTTAAGATCTTTGTGAGCTTCCTCAACAAGGGTCTCTCCGTCCCCCCAAGTAGGATAAGATATTAATGCTCGGTCTTCGTTTTTTTCATACAGTTGTGATAACGAATCCACTACTTTATTTTTTAATCCTGCCCTGTAAATGACTTTAAATTGATAATCCAACAGCTCAGCCATCCAACATTGTTTATTTGTAGTGGTAATCTGTTGCTGAAGCAAATGACTAAAACTATTCTGATCAGTGTACACAATGAATGATCTCTCTATAAGATACAGCCGCCAATGTTACATATAGGCTGACTTAGATAAAGCCTTCTCAGACAAGGCCTTACTGAAATAAGCGATGGGTCTTTTCTCTTGTATTAAAATAGCTCCAATGCCCTTACCTGAAACATCACATTCTATCTCAAAGGGTCTGAAAATATCCGAAAGAGCTAAAACTAGGGGATTGGTCATAATTCTCTTCAATGTCAAGAAAGACTCTGAAGAAGCTGGACCCCAATGAAAATTATCCTTCTTTGTCAATTATGTCAAAGGTTTTGCTACTTTACTGTAGTTCTCCACAAATTTTCTGTAGTAACCTGTGAGACTCAAAATTCTCCTGACTCCCTTAACAATTTTAGGTATAGACCAATCCAGAATGCATTGAATTTTGGCAAGATCAACTGAAACCCCTATCCAGAGATTATAGGAGCTAAATAATCCACAATAGTCTAATTAAATAGCCACAAACTGATTGTCAAGAAGGACTTCCAATACCTTAGAGAGATAAGACAAATGTGTAGGCCAATCTGTACTATATATTAAAATATCATTAAAAAATCAGCACAAACTTAAAAATAAAACAGTTTAAATAAATCATTCATAGCTGCTTGGAACGTTGCGGGTGCATTACTTGGCCCAAAAGGCATAATTAAAAATTTATAATGCCCATTATGAGTGCAAAATGTAGTCTTTAAAATATCTTCCTCCTTTACTCTAATTTGGTGATAGCATGATTTTAAATCTATTTTAAAAAAATATTTAGCTCCAAATAACTCATCAACCACTGGTATGAGATATTTATCTGGGATAGTAACGTATAATCAACACACATTCTCTATGAAGAATCTTTTCTTTTAACCTATAAAACTGAACTAGAAAAAGAACTTACATTCAGTTAGATCACCCCTGATTGTAGCATTTGTTGAACCCACCTCTCAATTTCCTCTTTTTGGTGGTGTGGATAATGGTAAGGCTGCACACTAATGGGTCCTTGTCCCTCCTGCACACTATAGCATGTTGTTGATTTCTCATAGGTGGTAATTCAACATTTTCTTTGAAAACAATAGAAAATGCCTCCAACAGTTGTGATAATTCTTTTTGTCGTGACTCATTCAACTCAGGTGAAAATGTTGTTTGACAAGGAATGGCACCAGCTGCCCACAACAATCCATTTATACTATAAGGGTACCCTTCCAGAAGGCAATCTAAGGAGCAAAAATCAGCCCCCATAGTGTTGCCTAATGAATTTTTCTGGCTTTCTCAACTCTTCCTTGTAAAGTAACCACAAGATTTCCCTAAGAGAATTGTATGGTCATTGTAACATCCCTAATTTCGTTTCATGTATTAATAAAAGTACAGAAGTATTTAAAGTAACATCCTTAATTTCGTTTCTTTTATTAATAAAGGTACATAAATATTTAATTAAGAAAATAAAATTTATTATACAATTTTTAGATATCTAAAGAAATATAATTCTTAGAAACTCTTCACTTTATGTGTATGCATAAAAAATGTTCTAACATTAAGGAAATATGTAAAGAGAGAAAATTAGAAATAACATCCTAAAAAAAGGCAAAATTCTGAGGTAAGGAAAATAAATTTTTGTGAAATAAGTAAATGTCTAAAAATTTTAAAAAGATTGGATTAGGGTAATTTTTCCAAATTTAAGAGTTAGAGTTACTAAGTTTAACATCTCCACCCATAAATTAGGTTTTCAACTATGGACACTTTATATAGAGTTTTTCCACTTCACATGAATTTTTTAACAAGCCAATAGAATAGTCCAAGAAAGAAATAAAACATATACTTGAATTAAGATATAAAAATTGAATCGGTAGCCCAAAAATCAAGAAAATGTGACCAAACCCATTATAAAAGATAAAATTTTAATCAAAGTAAAAGAAATTAGCAAGAATGAGCCCAAATTCAAGAGAAAAATAAATAAATAAAAAATCATGTGATAAAATAATAGTGTAATCAAAATTAGGTGACATGACATTAAGACAAAATTCAGTAAGTGATGTGATAAATATCTATATTCTATACTCGTAATTTTAGCAAGTGGTGTAATAATACATGTCTCATACTCATAATTTTAGCAAGTGGTATAATAATACATGGCATTTGGACAACACATCCTTATCCTGCACAAATAATTTTAGCCTAGCAAAGGAGATTCAAAGGCTAGAAACTTGCCACTTAGAAAGACAAATCTATCATATTTGTATTAGACAAAAGAAAAAAGAAATGAATTCTTAAATCAAAGAGACAAGGTCCCTTGTCTTAAGAACATTTTATCATGATTTTCAAAATACAAATTTTCTTTTGTTATGCATACTTTGATTAAGAGAGAGGAAGACAAGAACATGAGTTGTCTTTCCCCTAAAAAGCAATCAAGTGCATCCTAATTGTGATAAGGTAGACCCATGATCATGAAATGTGAATTATTTGATAGTCTATTTAAGCAAAACTCACCCTTATAATATTATAATTTCGTCCAAGTGAAGGAGAGGAAAAACATAAGCAAGATAGAGTGAGGAAAGGAGAGGAAGAGAGGAAAAAAGAGGAAAGAGAAGTCTAGAAGACTAAGTACTCAAGGTAAGTTAGCTAAATCTCCACTTGAATACATTTTTTCTCTTCATTCTTAAGGTTCAAAAAACTCACTCTTCTTTTCTTATTTAAACTACTAGAAAAGTTAAGGGAAGGGAAGGAATCTTGCTACTTCCTTCAAGAGGAAACAAGAAAACGAATTCACTAAGTGAGTTAGGGAGATCCTTAGGTAGGTTTAACAATATTTCTTTTTGAAAAGTTTTGAAATTTGTAACATTTATATGAGATTTTAATCTTAGAACTTTGATGATTGGTCATGAATGTTGCTATATCATATTACATATTGATCTTGCATGTGCTGTATGTTTGAATACTTAAGCTGGTGTAGATAGTTCTGCATAAGTATGACTATGGGTGGCAAAATTTTAAGCTTCTATTTTTAAAATTTTGGAAAGAATCGGTAAGGAATTAAAATAAATGGTTAACATGAAAAATGTATATCTATGTCTCACGGATTTTTAGCCACTGAAATTACTCAATTTAGAGTTCATATGAGGTAGATATAATCCGATTAGTAAGCAGTAGTCAAAAAATGATTAATTTAGGAAAGTTTCTGTGTTTGAATTTCTGAGAACATTCTGTAGGGAATTAAAATAACTAATTAACATAAAAATTATAGATATATGTGTCACAGAATTTTAGCCACTGGAATCACTCAATTTGGAATTCTTATGAGAGCGATATGGACAGATTAGTAAGTAGAGGTCAGAACCTACCTGACAAGGAATAACTTGTTAATTGAGGGAGTAATATCACCAAGAATCTTTAATATTTGGCTAAACTGTTCAACATAATAGTTTTAGATAATTGTTTTATCTTTAAATTGACACCAAGATCACCTAAATCGGAGTTAAAATGAGAGAGTTATACTCTGATTAGTAAGAGAAGGTCAGACATGATGAAAACCTGCATCAAGAAAATAAAGAGATAAAAATAATATTTAAAAAGAATAATAATTTTATAAATGAAAAATAATAAATGACTAGTATATGCAATAGTCGTTGCCATTGCATGAACTTCTTACCATCTTAAGTGTGTAATTTTGATATGAAAATATTTTATAAAGTGATATTTGAAACAGTTATGTCCATGGCATGATTATCAATGATTTTTGGTAATAATTATATTTTGATTACTGGAGAGTAGAAAATACTCACCTTGACCGGAGTAGCTTGATATAGGAATAAATTGACAGTCATCATATGATATTCTGAAAATAGTTAATCCTGCCATACATGTCATTACTGAACAATTTTTATGGGCATAAATAAAGTGTATTCATGTGACTAAAGGTTTTTGCTGTAGTTTATACAGATGAACATGATATGATGAGCTATATTGATGATGATTATGATTTATTGTTGAACCTACTAGAATTTAATTTTTACTATTTTTTCATATCATATTTAGAAGATTAACTATACAGCTATTCTCTATGACACTTATTATTGCTATACGTTGGATCAAACTGCCCTACCTTAGGCAACTACCGATTATATCGGATATATCTGTAATAGACGTGACTGAGATTTCGGTAGAGGTGCCGCCACCCGCACCAGTGTCTCCAGAAGTAGTCTACGTGGATGATTATGGCTAATATGTATATGTTAGACTTTTGTACAGATGTTTGTAAATTAATAATGTGTACGTAAACTCAGTATTATATAAATTAAATAAATGTTATTTTGGAGTTAAGTTGTAACGAGGTAATAACTTTATGGAATTTTACAAATATAAAAAAAAAATTGTTACATAAATAGAGTTGTTACATAATTAGTATCAGAGCAGGTCGATCCTAGATGGCCAGTGGATGGATGGTTATCTGAATCGATCTTATAGTGTCTTGAGTATATTTGTGGTTATGTTGTGTGAGGGATCTATAATTTCATATAGTTAAGAAATTACTAGTGTTTTCTATCTCTATGCCGAGGTGATATTATGACTGCTGTAAATATTTTTGAACTAACTATTAAGTTTGATTATCTCAATAGCAACATAACTCTGTTTTTGCCACAGTAGGATATGGCACCACCGAGGAGGAACCCAAAAAATAATGCGGAAGAATCCCTGCACAACTTAGCCGCAGCAATTCGATACCAAATTACAGCCACCAATCAAATTCTTCAACATCTCCAGAACAATAATAACTTGAATGGAGAAAACAATGTAAACCATCGGGTGGCTGGAAATGATAATGATCTGTCTGAGTTTCTGAGAACCAGACCACCTTCTTTCCAAGGTGGTTATGACCCAACGGTAGCTGATAGGTGGATAAGGGAATTGGAGAAGATCTTCGAGGTGACAGGCTGCATTAATGAGCAGCAGGTTATCTTTGCTGCTTATATGCTGAAGGATAAAGCTGAGTGTTGGTGGCGAGAGGCCAGAGAACTGCTAACTCGCCAAAGGAGGCAGATCAATTGGCAGGTGTTTAAAGATATTTTTCTGGAAAAGTACTTTTCAAGTTCTGTGCAGGCCGAGAAAGAGATCGAATTTCTCCAACTCAGACAGGGTATCATGTTAGTAGATCAATACATTGCAAAGTTTGAGGAGTTGTCTAAATTCTCCTCTTACTTCAGATAACCATCCATCCACTGGCCATCTAATATCGACCTGCTCTGATACCAATTATATAACAACTCCATTTATGTAACAAATTTTTTTCTATATTTGTAAAATTCCATAAAGTTATTACCTCGTTACAACTTAACTCAAAATAACATTTATTTAATTTATACAATACTGAGTTTACGTACACATTATTAATTTACAAACATCTGTACAAAAGTCTAACATATACATATTAGCCATAATCATCCACGTAGAGTACTTCTGGAGACACTGGTGTGGGTGGCGGCACTTCTACCGAAATCTCAGTCACGTCTATTACAGATATATCCGATATAATTTGTAGTTGCCTAAGGTAGGGCAGTTTGATCCAACGTATAGCAATAATAAGTGTCATAGAGAATAGCTGTATAGTTAATCTTCTAAATATGATATGGAAAAATAGTAAAAATTAAATTCTAGTAGGTTCAACAATAAATCATAATCATCATCAATATAGCTCATCATATCATGTTCATCTGTATAAACTACAGCAAAAACCTTTAGTCACATGAATACACTTTATTTATGCCCATAAAAATCGTACAGTAATGACATGTATGGCAAGATTAACTATTTTCAGAATATCATATGATGGCTATCAATTTATTCCCATATCAAGCTACTCCATTCAGGGTGAGTATTTTCTACTATCTGGTATAGACTTTTCTCGCTCCGTCCGACATGGCACACTTTCTCTTTCTTTTCTCATTAACATAATCATAACCGCTGGTAGAACGTCCCTTACTGGTGCACCACATGGATTGCCATGTGACCGTGCTCATTTCTTTTATTTTCACAATAATAGCCAAAAATATGATTTCAATAACAAGTATGTTCATTAAACTCACATCAAAATATAATTATTACCAAAAATTATTAGTAATGAACATAACCATTTCAAATATCACTTTATAAAATATTTTCATGTCAAAATTACACACTTAAGATGGTAAGAAGTTCATGCAATGGCAATGACTATGACATATACTAGTCATCTATTATTTTTATTTATAAGATTATTCTTTTTTAAATATTATTTTTTTCTCTTTATTTTTTTGATGCAGATTTTTATCCTATCTGACCTTCTCTTACTAATCAGAGTATAACTCCCTCATTTTAACTCCAATTTAATTGATCTTGGTGTCAATTTAAAGATAAAACAATTATCTAAAACTATTATGTTGAATAGTTTAGTCAAATATTAAAGATTCTTGGTGATATTACTCTCTCAATTGATAGGTTATTCCTTCTCGGATAGGTTCTGACCTCTACTTATTAATCTGTCCATATCTCTCTTATAAGAATTTCAAATTGAGTGATTCCAGTGGTTAAAATTCTGTGACACATATATCTATAATTTTTATGTTAACCAGTTATTTTAATTCCCTACAGAATATTCTCATAAATTCAAACACAGAAGCTTTCCTAACAGATTCTTCCCTGATTAATCATTTTCTGATTACTGCTTACTAATCAGACCATATCTACCTCATATGGACTCCAAATTGAGTGATTCCAGTGGCTAAAAATCCGTGAGACATAGATCTACATTTTTCATGTTAACCATTTATTTTAATTTCTTGTCGATTCTTCCCAGAATTTTAAAAACAGAAACTTAAAATTTTGTCACCCATAGCCATACTTATACAGAACTATCTACACCAGCCTAAGTATTCAAACATACATTACATGCAAAATCAATATGTAACATGATATAGCAACATCCATGACCAATCATCAAAGTTCTAAGATCAAAATCTCATATAAATATTACAAATTTCAAAATTTTTCAAAAAGAAATATTATTAAACCTAACTAAGGATCTCCCTAACTCATTTAGTGAATTCGTTTTTTTGTTTCCTCTTGAAAGAAGTAGTAAGATTCCTCCCTTCCCTTAACTTTTCTAGTAGTTTAAATAAGAGGAGAGTGAATTTTTTGAACCTTAAAAATGAAGAGAAAAGATAGATTCAAGTGGAGATTTAGCTAACTTACCTTGAGCACTTAGTCCTCTAGACTTCTCCTTCCTCTTTTTTCCTTTCTTCCTCTCCTTTCCTCACTTTGCCTTGTTTATGTTTTTCCTCTTCCTCACTTGGACGAAACTCTAATGTTATAAGGGTGGGTTTTACTTAAATAGACTATCAAATAATTCACCTTTCATGATCATAGGTCTACCTTATCACAATTAGGATGCACTTGATTGCTTTTTAGGAGAAAGACAACTCATATTCTTGTCTTCCTCTCCCTTAGTCAAAATATGCATAGCAAAAAAAGATTTGTATTTTAAAAATTATGATAAAATGTTTTTAAAACAAGGGATAAGATCCTTTTGATTTAAGAATTCATTTCCTTTTTCTTTTGTCTCGTACAAGTATGATAGATTTGTCTTTTTAAGTGGCAAGTTTCTAACCCTTGAATCTCCCTTGCTAGGTTAAAATTATTTGTACAGGATAAGGATGTGTTGTCCAAATGCCATATATTATTATACCACTTGTTAAAATTATGAGTGTGAGATATAGATGTTTTGTCTTAATGCCATGTATTATTACACCACTTGCTAAAATTACGAGTGTAGAATATAGATATTTATCACACCACTTACTGAATTTTTTGTCTTAATGCCATGTCACCTAATTTTGATTACACTATTATTTCATCATATGATTTTTTATTTATTTATTTTTTTCTAGGATTTGGGCTTATTCTTGTCCATTTCCTTTATTTTGACTAAAATTCTACCTTTCATAATAGGCTTGGTCACATTTTTATGATTTTTGAACTATCGGTTCAATTTCTATATTTTAGTCCAAGTATATGTTTTATTTCTTTCTTGAACTATCCTATTAACTTGCTAAAAATTTATGTGAAGTGAAAAAATTCTATATAAAGTGTCTATAGATAAAAGTCCAATTTATGGGTAGAGATATTAAATTTAGTAACTCTAACTGTTGAATTAAGAAAAATTACCCTAATTCAATCTTTTTAAAATTTTAAGACCTTTACTTACTTCACAAAAATTTATCTTCCTTACCTCAGAATTTTGCCTTTCTTTGGTATGTTATTTCTAATTTTTCCTCTTAAATTTTCTCTCTTTACATATTCCCTTAATGTTAGAACATTTCCTATGTATACACATAAGGTGAAGAATTTCTAAAGATTATATTTCCTTAAATATTTAAAAATTGTCTAATAAATTTTATTTTCTTAATTAAATATTTATGTATCTTTATTAATAAAAGAAACAAAATTAGGGATGTTATTTTGAATACTTCTGTACTTTTATTAATACATGAAACGAAATTAGGGATGTTACAGTTATCTCCTTCCAATCCATGAGAAGATGCACGACAAGGAAAATCAATTGGAAGAGAAGATGCAGGGACTCGATTCGATGTATTCCCCACACTGCTTCCTTCTCGGCTTCTGCTAGGACCCATGCAGACGAGTTTGCAGTTCGGCCCATTGAGAATAGCTAACCCAATTCTTTGAGAATCAAAGTGGGTCCTGGGTTGGGCCAATATCCACCCGAACTACCACCACCTTGATTATAACCACCCATGATCCATTCCTTTCCTCCCAGTTTTTGTGCGTGCTCTTCACTGCCTCTCAATTCTTCCTCAACGTCATTGGCTACGCGCATCACTTGGCCTCGTGTTTGGAGATTGATGGTCCTGACCCGGCGTCGAATTATAGGCTGCAACGCACTCAAGAAGTAACCCAGATACTACTCCTCAGGAAGTCGTGGACTTGAGAGAAAATTAGCTCAAAGGCTTCTATGTACTTTTTCACATCCCTCGTCTGCTTTAACGTTGCTAATTCTTCAAAGGGGATTTCATGTCTGCGGCCCCCGTACCTAACTATGAGGGCTCTCTTCAACTTTTCCCATGTTAAATAGTTTTCTGTCTCCTTAAGGAGATTAAACCAATAGATGGTTGCACCCTCCATACTCACACGCGCCAGTTTCACTTTGACTTCTTCAGAGATATTTTGCACTTCAAAAAAGATTTTAGCCTTCATAATCCAAGCCACAGAATCTAGCCCTTTAAATATGGATAGTGCAACTCTCTTGGCAGACAACCTGTACTCCTTTCCATGCTCCTCATGGTTTTCTAGCATCCTAGGTTGGACAAAATGTGCTTTCGAAGACGATGCTTCCCTAGTTGGGCCTATTTCCCCTTCTTCTCCATTTGTCTACTGATCTCCTAGAAAAGAGATCCATGTTGCTATATTTCAGCCACCATTTTTTGCATAGTGGATCTCTCAGTTCTTCCATATTACTCTCTTGCAGTGTTCCTCCAGAATATCTACCCTGTCTGACATCTTTGGCATACCTTCTCAAATCCCTTGTCTCCACTCGTATTCGGCATGTTGGACCAGTGATAGAGATTTTCAAAAAGTTGATAGAAAAATCACACAGTATATGCTATAATTTCACAATCAAACCATATAAAACAGTACAATTTGGTTGAGAACTCCACAACCAGCCCCTAAAGTCGAAGCCTATTATAAGAAAAGCTTCTCAAACCTTACACCCAAGACAAAAAAAACAACACACCCCCCACTAACTGCTCACTCTATTTTTTAACACACCACACCAAAGCCACTACTTTAAAACATAACTATCACACCTACATAACTGCCACACACACACATACATAATTGCCACACAGAAAACCTAAAGAAATAACTTATTAACATAACATGATCCTAGAAACATCAAGCCTAGTTAGGTTTTTTGTTCCTCCTAGAGTAGACAAGCCAAGGTTTTGGCTTGTCACCCCATGAATCAATAATACTTGGTTCCTATCAAATCCTTAGTCCTTATTCAGTTTCTTTGAAAAGGGAAGGAAAGGAGATGGCATCAGACACGACGATCATTAGCATCTAAGATCGTTGTTGGAACAACACATGAGATATAGACCTTAGAAATTCTTGTATTAAATGGAAACAAAAATTGGTTATAACAAAGGCTCAGAGGTTCATTCACTTCGAAGAAGAAACCTAATTTCATGCTTTAAACTGACTTTAATTTAAAGCCAAAAAAAATGGACGCAGAAATTTTGACTATACATTAAACAAAAATACTGACATGAATCAGAGATTTGCAAAGGAACAAACAGGAGTACCAAATTTTGGATACCATTCTCACATAGCATTTGCATATATTTTGTATTACTAACACAGATGGGAATAAGATACTCACTTGAGGAACAACCTTGACCCCAGTAGAGTGAGCCTTATTTACCAATTCCCTTGAACAATCACCCCAAGAAACTTGCAAGACTGCCACTTTTTCATCCAGAACGACCTTCAAGTTCTCCTCGGGGGGAAATGATAGAAGAACACCTACCCCAAATGGTTTATCAGTTAAGGTCCTGGTCTTCCTTATGTGCTCTCTCAAGATATCTGGCGATTCCTGATAGATCAAATTTCTATCAAACATAAAAAATTCAAATATTTTACATTAAAGAAGCAAGACAACTTCAAGAAAAGCCCAGAACGTTAATCTTCTTTTATGTATATTTTCCTGGATCCTCTAAACTAACAATTTGATCCTGTAGTTAGTCCCAAATTATTTTAAGTGCACAAGTTAGTCTCTAAAGTATCAAACTTATTGCATGTTAATCATTATTTATTAAAATATCAGACTCCACATTAGTCTCACGACACTCAACATAAGAACTAACTTGCAATGAGTTTGATGCTGCAATACCTCACTCACGCACTCAAGGAAGTGAATCTACATATTTGGAGATCAAATTGTTAGTTCAGTCATTTTAAATATAATAACTCTTCTACGGGAGGTCAGAACCACGGAAGTTCTATTACAAATTGATGAGCACAATGCAATCATAAAAACTATATAGTTTCAGATATATGTTGAAATCGGGGAAGAAATTTGAAAGCACATAGCAGCATTCTCATAGAACCTGACGTGGTTCTTCTTCCACTACAAATAGCCCACCTGATTTCACACAAAAATCAAAAGAAAAAAGAGAAAAACAAATTGGAGCATACCCAATCAGGGGCTCTGAGAAGTCCCAGACCACCAGCATTAGCAACTGCAGCAACAAGATCGGGACCAGCGATATCAGGGCCCATTGGTGCCTGAACTACGCCATACTCAAAACCCAATATCCCTCTCCAACCCATGTCCCTTCTCTGGCTCTATTGGAGAAGAGTTATCTACTCCTTCAGAAATAAAAATGGGTAGGCAAATTGAGCTTTGAGGGTATGATGCAGAGATCTGAAACACAAGAATGGTGCGGTGTGGTAGGGTAAAAGACAAAGACATGACTTATATAGCAGCCAACAGCAGGCGTTATCAACGTAAGCAACCACGTCTTCGTTCTTGTCAGAATCCACACGCCAACATCAATCATGTAGATAAATGGTTTTTTTAAAAGATTTGGATAAGAAAAGCAGAATTATCCAAAAAAAAACCTTCAGAGTCATCCAACAATTACGAGATGTTTGATTGAGGCTTGAGAAGAGGTTAAGCTAACGCCTGTTGGAAGGCAATTTGTCAATTAAATTTATATGACCTATCCAAAATAATAATCAGGTGTATGCAAGGATGCAGATACTTAATCCAATTCGACATAGCTGTGTTAAATTTGGTCCATCAGATTCAAAATCTCTATTATCTTAAGTAAAATAAAATGCAAAATCTCCTTCTATAATTAGGTTTAAATAAAATCTTATTTTCCAGTCAATTGATAGACTAACTATGGTGGAGGGAAGTAGACAAGTAACTAGTGTAATTGATGGTACAGTAGTTCGATTGGATCAATTTGAATCAAACTAAATTTATTATTAAAAAATATAAAAAATTTAGATCTATCAATTTGATTTAAATTAATAAAATTAAATCAAATAAAATCAATTAACATTTAATTTAATTTAATTTATCAATTTTTTTTTATCTATAGTGAAAGTAGTTTTTTTTGCTTTCTCTCTGACTGAGGGAGGAATTTACAAGACTCTGCTCCTGTCATGAGATTTAGGGCTTGTTTGATTTTGTTTTTGTTTTTTTGTTTTTAAAATTATTTTTAAAAATTATGTTTAAAAGTTGTTCTGTAGAACAAAAATAAAAAAAAATCTGTTTGGTAAACTGTTTTGAAAACATGTTGTTTTTTTACTTTTTTTCTTCTGAAAACAAAAATTGTAAACAAAAACAATTTTTCATTGTTTCTGTTTTCCTGTTTTAAAAATAACTTGTTTCCAAAACTTATTTTCGAAATAATAACAGAAAACAGTTACTAAACGAATTTTTTTATTCTGAAAACAACTGAGAATAAAAAATAATTTTTAAAACAAAAAAACAAACAGATCTTTAAATTCGGGACAGGATCCAGCGAAATCATTATATTGTAGTAAAAAAAATATTATCCAAATGGATCCAATGAAATCATTATATTGTATTAAAAAATATTAAATTCGCAGACTAATATATATTTTTTTCATTTCAAAAGTTCCGCAGCCAATATTGCCAATTGTTAAGGGTCTAAATGTTATGCAAAAGCAGCAGGATTACATCTTCCGTCATAGCACAGGCACATATATTAAATAATAATATATATAAATTAATAAGTTTGCTTGTTTTAATTTTCTTGAATTTTTTTTAAATCAAAAATTAAACTGAATTAATAATTTTTTTAATAAAAAAATCTATTCAAATTATTTTTTATCAATATTTTAAAATTTTATCTTGATTCCAATCAATTTTTTTCGATTATCTTGTATCCACGTAATATAGAATCTACAATGTCATATCAATTGGGTAAGCATGAGATAGGACTTTTTTTTTTTTTTTGTTGAAAGTTTTGGTAGCTAGCTTGAGATAGGATAAGAACTATATTTGATAAAAATAATCGATAAGTTAATTGAATTTTAAAAATTTAAAAGTTAATTGAAAATTAAAAAATTAATTTTTAATTTAAAGTTGTTAAATTAATTTATTGAATTAAAAATATTTGATAAAATTAATTATTAAATTAGCTAATAAATATAAAATGACATAAAATGATATATTTATATAAAATATTATTTTTTGTTAGTAATTATATTTTATTATATAATTTTAAAAAATACAAAATAAATATATCATCTAAAGTCTCACAATAAATTAACAATATTATTGCGAATCTCTTTCATCTTCGTAGATGTTTCTAAATTTTTATTTTTTGTATCACTATCAACAATATTTAAAAGTCATCATAGGATATGTAATTTAGATATTGTTTGAGTATAGTAAAAATAATATCATCTTGTGAATGGAATAGTGTTGAAATTTGAATAAAATAATAAGGATAAAAAAAGAATAAAATTATAAAAATTATCAGTTAAAAATTATACGCTACTTAAAGTAACGTATGATAAAAAGTTATAAACTATTTAAATAAATTTATTTACTAAACACTTTTAATTTGATCAAACTAATTTATAAACTAATCAAATAAACTATAAATTAGTTTATTTGACTTACCAAATATATTCAAGATCCTCCTACTTAGCTTTTTGTTCTCCATATTATTGAAGTTGAGCTATTAAACTTTTGGTGACTTTTGTTATTTTTAATCCTAAACATTGTGTTTCTTTTCAATTAGAACGTTATAAAGTTTCAATCTTTATTTATAATAATTTCCAAATTTATAATTTTTTTAACTCACATAAATAACTTTTCTATTGACCAATCAAGCACACAATTTATCATTACAATTCTATTAGATTTCACTTTAGAAATATACACATCACTAACTCCATTTCATTTTTTGGAGGCTAAAATTTTAAATGTATCAAAATGACATGAGAAAATACATACTTAAAGTTACTTGAAATAAAAAATTTAAATTCAAGCAAAATTTGAAAATACCCTTAATTATAATACCAAAAGAAAAAAACTCCTAGCATAATTATCAGCAATCGTTAATATTATAGTATCAAATTGATCTAGTGATTAAAGAGATGTGCTCTCTATTTTAATTATTCCTATTCAAATTTTATGACCAAAAAATTTATTCTATGTGGAAGTACATTTTAAGATTATTTAGTTAATAGATTTTATATGTGTAAATTAATTCAAAAATATTAAAAAAAAAAAGAAGGAGATGTTGTCATCAATCATTAATTCAAAATTGAAAATAACCTTAACCATAATACTAAAACAAAAAAAACTCCTAGCATAATTTTTTTTCTTGAAAGATACTTTGATATTTAAATTTTAAATCTAATAGACCTATATAAAAAAAATACTTTCTTAAATTTTTTTTTTTTAAAAAAAAGATTTAATTCCAGTGAATCCTTAAAATACCTCTAAAGTAGTGTTTGATATTAGGAATCTTTTAATATTTTTAAAAAAGTGAGGCTGGAAATTTTTTTTTCTATGTTTGTTATCAAACACAAAAGTTCATTCCCATAAATTTTTTATTCTCAAGAATGAAAAATAATAAAGATTTTTACTTTTTTATTTCTACCTATGAGTGTGGAAATAAAAGTTTCTTATGAGAATGATAAATTTTTTTTTATGTAAAATAATCAAATTACCTATAAACTTAACCTCTAAATCTTAAATTCTAATTCCTAACTCTTAAACTCTAAATCATAAACTTAACATTGAAACTCTAAATTCTAAACTCTAAATATTAAACCTAACCTCTAAATCTTAAACATTCGTCTAAATTCTAATTCATAAACCTTAAATTTTAAATCTAATTTCGAAACCCTAAACTTTAATCCCTAAACAATAAATCTAAAATTTAATTCGAAAATCTTAAATTTGAACTCCTAAATTTTAAATCATAAATCCTAACTCCAAAATTCTAAACTTTAACTCTTAAATCTTAAGTCTTAAATTTTAAACTTTGAACCATAAATTCTATTCTTTAAACTCTAGCATCTAAACACTAAAACTCTAACCAGTATTCTAAACTCTAAATTTCAAAAATCTAAAACATAAATCTTCAAACCTAAATCTTAAAACTCTAAATTTTAAACTCTAACCTCTAAATTCTAAATCTTAATATCTCAATATTAAATACTGAATTTTAAGTCCTGACCCCTAAACTCTAAATAAATAAATTAAAAAAATTTAGTAAATAAAAAATTGTATTTCTTTATTTACTTTTTTATTTTATTTTATCATCTTATTTATCATTTCTTTTTTTAAGTATATTTTTACAAATATGGACATCAACTGATTTACAAATATAATACTAGAAGACAATAGCAATTGACATAAAATAGAAACATTATCTATAAAAATAAAAGGGAAAAATGCATTTTGCCACCCTGATCTATGGGTGCAATTGCAGTTTCCCCCCTTTCTTTTAATTTGAGCAATGTCCCCCCCATTCTTTATTTTTGTTGCAATCTCCCCCTCCATCTATTTTTACTCTTAAATATAATATTTAAATATTTGAAATGTCTTAATTATCCCTCAAATTTTTTAAAAAAATTATTTTTCGTATTTTAAAAATAATTTATTTTAACAAAATATTTTTGAAGAGTAATTAAGACATTTTAAGTATCTAAATATTATAATTAAGACATTTTAATAATCTAAAGTATGTTGAGAAATGAATTTTTGTTAAAATAAGTATTTTTTAAAATACGAAAAATAATTTTTTAAAAAAATTGAAAGATAATTAAGACATTTCAAGTATCTAAATATTATATTTAAGAGTAAAAATAGATGGAGGGGGGAAGATTGCAACAAAAATAAAGAATTGGGGGGACATTGCTCAAATTAAAAGAAATGGGAGAAACTATAATTGCACCCATAGATCAGAATGGCAAAATACATTTTACCCAAAATAAAAATAAAAATTGCAATATAGGCATAGTAGAGAATTACTTGTCCATTGATTCTCTGAGATATAAACATCCACCAAACTCCTTGCAATCTGACCTGAGAATTACCTTGTCCATCTGCAGATTGCCCATTAAAACTAGAGCTTCCTCCATTGCTCTGCCATCGCAATACCTGTAAGAACCTTTCCTTCGGCATCTCTCACAACAACAGCCAGGTGTGCTTCTAGGTCTTCTCTATCATATGCTGCGTCTGTATTAATTTTGATCCGCCCTGATGCCGGAGGCGTCCATCTACTTGTTGATTCTGCACCATTTCTGCCTCTGTTAGTTGCTGTATATTTGCTGATTGTCTGAGTTAATGATAGATGAGACAGCAGGCAATGTGTATTCTGTAAAACACTGTCTGGGTTGATTTTTTTCCGCTCAGACACAACATGAACCACAAAACGGTAAAGAAACTCTTATCGTCATTTATGCCCCTATTATTGGGCTGGACCTTGACTGATCAACTGGCCCAACATCTAGCCCAATAATCAAATGTCTCTGTTTATTATGGGCGTGGTGGCATCACAACACTTTCACCAAAACACACTCAGACTTTTGTCATATTTATCATTTCGTTAGTAGTTTAATATGAATAATTTTTTATAATAAAATATAATATGTAAAAATACATGTAAAGATAATATTGAATTTATTGATGAAAAAATAATACAATTCAAATAAATCTGTAAAAATATATTAAATTTTTATTTAAGTCACTAAATATATTTTAATAATAAATAATTTATATTAGGTAAAAAAAAATCTCCCGTCAAAATTATGAGAATTTAAAAGATAGAAGGTTCGTTCCTTTAGTTCCATACAAAGTAAAAAATAATAAAATTTTCAAATTAATAAGATTAATAATTAAGATATTAAATAATTCCACAATTAATTTGGAACTCGGAAAACTTCTTGATAAAAGTAATTACAATTCAAAAATATTTTTTTTTTGTGCTTTAAATTTCTTCAATAAGGCCAAGGCAGTCCACAAAAGAGACCCATGAGTCTCTTATGAAGCGAAGAAGCAGAACCCAAATGAAACTTAAGAAGAGGTCATTAAGGAAACTAATAGAAGTTTAACCCAAATCAAACACAGCAGCAACTACGCAATGAATACTCCCCCATCAAAACCTTTTTGAGTGTACAATTACAACTTTAATTGTAAATCAACAATGACAAAAATAATGTCTTAGGATACTATGTTGTGAATAATACTATTTATACAAATTGCCTTCATAGTTTATATCATCGAATTAATTGATTCAGTAATATTAGAGTTATTTTTAAAATAAAATATTTAAAATTAAATTTCAGTGAAAGTCAAGTGAATAAAAAAAATTCTATCTTTATAAATGTGAAATACTTATATTCAAAGGATTAGATTAATAGAGAAAATAAACATATAATATGTGGTTAAATACAATATTACATATTCGAACTCTAATTTTGTAAATTATTTATTTTTATTATTAATTGACAATGATATTAGTAATTTAATGTGAATTTTTAATTCTAAATTCATTTAACTTTTAACAAAAACACTGCTCAATCGTTAGGTTTTAAAAAAAAAACATTTATTCATGTAAACATAATAAAATAACTTACATGATGTGCTTAGGCCAACAGCATTAGGAGGCTACGCAGACAAATACATAAAAAATACGAGAGATCAAGTTTAGGTGTATAAAGCAAGAGACAACATGTCCTTTAATAACTAAATTTACAACACACCCAAAAGAGAAACAACTATTACATTAATTGTAGAAGAATAAAAATAAAATAAAAAAAAATCTCCAAGAAGAGATAGCAGATCTCCCACTCTCTCTAGGGGTTTAGTTAGCCTTCACCATATCTTCTGCCAGGATTTGTGAAGCAAAGATGTGGATGTAATAGAATGAGGTGAAAATCGTGAAGAACTAAAAATTCTTTGACTAGAAAGAGGAATAATCTTTCAAAAAAAAAGAGAACTGCTACTACCAAAAAAAAAAATAGAGATAAGTCTCATAATAAATGAGAAAAAGTAAAAGAGATTTCTTACACTAAAAAATAATGTTTTGAAAAATTGAATTTATTATAGAATCCCTTAAAAAAGTAATTTACAATTTTATTAATTCAGCTGTAATTATAATATATAGCAGCGGCTATTATCATTTTTAAATTCTTTGGTTAATGTCTTCCTCACAAGCCCTTCCTCTTGAAGTAAGGCCATTTCTGAATTAGCCCAATCTGGCAATCAACCTATCAAATGTTAATGCCGTTTGAGTTCAACGAATTGGGTTCTTGAAGATAATTAAATAGGTTAAACTATAATTATTTATCTAAGAAATAAAAACAAGGAGAGTATGTAACATAAATATGACGAAATTTGGTTTTCTATAAAGCGAAGAGAAAAAAACACTAGGACACATAATCATAGTATTTATTTTCCTTGGATTTTTTCATCTTATTTTATGTTACATGAACAACAAAAGATAAAAATTTAATTAAATAATTTTTGATGATGTAGCTATTAAAAATCTTACAATATTTTTTTGCAAAAAAAATTGATTATAATATTCAAAAAAATAAAAAAATAAAAAATATGTTTAATAAGTTAAATAAGTTAACTTATAACTTATTTAACTAATTTATAAATTTATTTAATCAAATTAAAAGTGTTTGATAAATAAATTTATTTGAATAATTTAAACTAATTAAAAATTTATAAATTATATGTTATTTAAAATAATATATCTTATAAATTTTAAATTAATTTTTAAATTTTAAATTAATTTATAAATTATTTTTATCAAATATAACCTAAATTAATACATTTTAAAATAAAATTAAAAAACTAAATTTAATTATTTATTAAAATAAGCCAAAAATTTACAATATCTTCTTTTCACCAAAATTTACATCTTATAACCGATAGTTTATATCTCATAACCTCTTATCCCACTGATTTTCAATCAAGTTTCCAAAAAAAAAAATCACATAAAAATTCAATGCTCAATAAAAAAATCCTGCGATTCCATAATATTAAAAAAAAAGTAAGAAATGCTTTATCAAACCAAAGTAAAAAGAGGGAGAGCAAGCTGTTTTCCATAGTAGCTAAAGAGAAACCAAGCAAAATTATAATTTAATAGTTGAAGATAAGGTTCTCATGGTATTCTAATGGAGAATCCCCACTCGTTCGCCTGGAACTCAAAAAAAAAAAAAAAATGTTTGCATTAATTATAGTTTGGTCAGCCAAACAATTATAATTAATAATTATAATCTTAGTATTATCATGTCTGCTGGTAACGTGACAACCCCTTTTAATCCTCTTTTAAATATGAATTAATTATATCAGTAATTACATCCACCTTACCCTTTTGCAAAAGTTTTGTATATTAATTGTTTTTTTTTTGGGAAATAAAAACTTAAGAGTTACATAAAATTTTCTATTATTAAGAAAATGATTAAATTAATTTTTTTTAATTTAATTTAATTTGATTCTATTAATTGAGTCAATTTTTGATAGAATCATAAGTTAAAATTTTTAAATAAAATTACAGAGATTAAATTTGGTTTAGCTAAGATGAAAAAGATTTGTAGTCTTACAATTCAATGGATTTTACCAGTTTTTTTCTTCTTCTTTTTTTACCTTTTCTACCAAAATAAAATCACAAATTTTAAAGAAAAAACTGTATTAACCAGTTGTATAATACCGTGTGCCTTCTTTTAGATATCATTATTCTTAGCATTTCTTAATGCTATATTATATTCATTTCTTTTTCATTTTTTATTTATTTTTATTTTTATTTTTTATTTTAATAAATAATATAATTGAGTATCTCTATTTTAAAATGTACTAATTTAATCTCTCATATTTTTTTAAATATTAAAATTACATTTTTTAAATTATTAAAATTACATTTTTTTTAATTATTATATATCTTGATTGCTGTCAGTATATAACGATATTCAAAAATTTAATTATAAAATTTTTAAAAATATAAAAAAATATTACATTTTAAAATAAAAAATCAAATTAAATTATTTATTAGAAAAAGAAAAAGTTTAATTATAAAATTTATTTTTTATTTTTTTTGCCCTTAGAATTGAATAATTTTCGCTGTTTGATATGGTACGCCCAACTGAGATTTGATCTGACGTTGAAACCCGCGTTGGATTTTATTCCTTTTTCTACGTTCTCCCTTCCCAAGGGACATGAAAATGAAATTAAGGACGGAGTCCTTAACTTTTTGCCCCTCTTTTTATAAGACTTTGAAATTCAATAATTCCAATCACACCATGTCAAGAAAGAAGCCAAATTGGAAGTCAAAAATGGGTCCTAAATAATTGATTTTCCCTTTGAACTTTGAACCTATCCTGCAAATTGCTCCCATCTTAAGCTTTTGGATTTTTCTTTTAAATCGTTTTACACGTTCTCTTTCTTTCAATTCCATTAATCAATCCTTTTTCTAATGATCATATTTATTTATTTATAAATTTATAATTTAAATTTAATATTTGAAATTTTTTTGTTATTCTCGTATATTCAAGTCCATTGAAAAATATTTATGAAAAAAAAATTTCAATAATTTAAATTAATTTTTTATCTTAAAAATATATAATAATTGGAAACAAAATCTTGTGATTGTTTTCAAAGAATGCCATACAAGCTACTTCCCGGAAAGAGCCCAATGCTTAAGTCATAATCTTCGAGATATTATTGTCTGAGAATCAGCCTCTTAGTTTGGGACATTTGGCTTAAAGTACCATTTTTTTAGATTAAATGAATCCTAAACTTCATTAAATTTTATGATTAATTATTGATTAGGGGCAGTGGCTGATTTTGACCAACCAAGAAAATTTTCATTTAGCCATCAGCACAGGCTGGAACCTGACTGTGTAATATAAACAGTGACCATGTCAAACACTGCTTCGCTATCAATACCATTAGAGCTCACGGGACAAGTCAAGTGGTGGGTTTGAATTTTGTCAATTTTTAAAATGTTTAAATTTGAAATTCAATAAATTTATGTGTGGTTTAGAAGACTCATCGTGAGCCTTTTTCACAAGAATCCAATAATGCAAACGCAAAGATAAGTAATGACCAGCATGTGACACAACCATAATTCTATTACCGACTTCAGTAATCAAGTAAGTGTTCATTTTCACAACAAAGTGAACAATAGGGAGATTAAGAAAAAAATTAGGGGTCTATTTGTTTTTTATTTTTCAGTTATTTTTAGAATTAAAAAACTCGTTTGATAATTATTTTCTGTTATTATTTTAAAAATAAGTTTTAAAAATAAATTGTTTTTAAAATAAAAAAACAAAAATAATAAAAAAAATTTATTTTTTTTTCAAAATAAAAAAAATAATATATTTTTAAAATAGTTTATCAAACAAATTTTTTTTTATTTTACAAAATAACTTTTAAATATAATTTTCAAAAATAATTTTTAAAAATAAAAAAAATAAAAATAGAATTAAACAAACCTAGTATTTTTTAAGTAATTTTTGATTTTATATGGTCGAATTTTTTAAAGCAAAATAAATAATTTTAATTTATCAAATAAAATTATTTAACAAATACACGTTGATTATTCACTTATTTTAACAATTACGAGATATTTGATCGAGACTTGAGAATAAATTAAATTAATATCGGTTAAAATGTAATTTATTAATTAACACAGTTTATCCAAAATAATAATAAGGAGTATGCAAGCATACAAATATTCAATCCAATTCAATGTGGGTTTTTTTAGATTTGGCCTGCCAAGATCCAAAATCTCTAAAATAAAATGCAAAATATCTCCATCAATAATTAAGTTTGAATAAAATCTTAGTTTTAGCAATCAATTGATAGAGTAACTATGGAGGAAGGAAGGAGGAGATAAGTGAATAGTGTAGTTGATGGTCTAAAATCTTCAATGTCATAACAATTGGCTAAGCTAGAGATAGGATAAGATCCTCCCCTACTTACCTTTTTGTCCTTCATATCATTGAAGCTGAGCAATTAAAATTTTGGTGACTTTTGTTCTTTTTAACCCTAAACATTGGGTTTCTTTTCAATTGGATCCTTATAAAGTTTCAATCTTTATTTCTAATAATATCTAAAATAGTAATTTTTTGAACTCCCGTGAATAACTTTTCTATTGTTCAATCAAGCACACAATTTGTCATTATGATTTTATTAGATTTCATATTTGAAATGTGTACACGATTAACTCTATCTATCTTATTTTTTGGAGGACAATAAAATTTTAAATATATCAAAATGACGTCAAAAAATACATACTTAATGTTACTTGAAATAAAAATTTTAAATTAAAACAAAATTTGAAAATACCTTTAACCATAATACCAAAAGAAAAAAAAATATCATAGCATAATTGTTAACAATAATTAATATTATGCTGCTAAGTTGGTCTAGTGATTAAAGAGACGTGTTTTCTATTTTAATTATTTGGATTCAAATTTTAGAGCCGAAGAATCTATTTTTTAAAATACATTAAATTAATGTAAAAGTACACTTTTAAGATAGTTTAGTAAAATATTTCATCTCAATTGATGTGGAAATTATTCAAAAATATTTTAATTATTTGGATTTAAATTTTAGGGTTGAAGAATCTATTCTCTTAGATACATTAAATTGATGTAAAAGTACACTTTTAAGATAGTTTAATAAAATATTTTATTCTAATTGATGTATAAATTAATTCAAAAAAATTTTTAAAAAGAAGAAGATGTTGTCATCAATCATTAATTCAAATTTGAAAATAACCTTAACCATAATACCAAAAAAAATCCTACCATAATTGTCATCAATCATTAATATTATATTATCGAGTTAATGTTAAAGAATTTATCTAATAGTTAAAAAGATATATTTTTTATTTTAAAATGTATTTGACAAGTCAAATAAGTTAATTTATAACGTATTTGATTAACTTATAAATTTGTTTGACCAAATTAGAAGTGTTTGATAAATAAATTTATTTGAATAATTTAAACTAACTGAAAGTTTATAAATTAATTTTACCAAACATAGTTTTAGTTATACGAATATAAATTTTAGGGTTGAAAATTTTGTTTTCTTAAATATATCAAACTGATACAAAAGTATAATTTTAAGATTTTTTTTAAAAAAATAATCTCAATTGATATATAAATTGACAAAAATATATTTTTTTTTTTAAAAGAAATTATTGTAAAGTTAGTGACATGAGTGGACTATATAAATTTAGGGTGTGAATTATTATTATTGGGTTCAGAGTGTTCACACCTATTTTGGATCTGTCTTAATTTCTTTGAAGTTGTTATAATCCGTTGCTTTCATTTCATGAATCACAATTGAGAGAGGTTGAACTTTTCCATCAAATAATAATGTTTGCTTTTGATGGACATTGTTATATTCAAAACATCTTACTCTACAGCAGCTGTCACATACCACACACCAGATAATTGAATATTATCTCAAAGTTATTAGAAATTAAACAGTTTCCATTTTGTTTCCATCTCTTTTATTTTTGGTGTGAACTCAGGTATCCTCACCTCATTATCGGGATGGAACTAATCCTCTTCGGGGCTTAGTCACAGTTAAAGCTCCTCGCTCCTTCCCAAAAATGTGTTTTGTAGGGATCGAATCTTTGACTCTTCTCACAAATTTAGTCTGCGCAGCTAATTGAACCACAACCCGTAAATGGTTAATGAACTCACACCATATAAAAAAAAATGAACAATTTAAATTAATTAAATAAAGATTATTTTCAAAATATTAGAGCCACCGATAAGAAAATGAAAAAAAAAATTATTTTTCTAGATTATAACCTAATTACAACTTTAGTGTATCAATTTAAAAGGTAACAAAATTCTTTTCTATTTTTTCACGGGAGTGAAAATATTAAACTTTTTGTGACATTTAATATCTCAATCACACAGGAAAAACATAGTCTTGTAAATTAACACTCAAGTACAGATTCTACTCTCATTTTTTTTTCATTTTTATTTATTAGAAATCAAATTTAAAAAATCTTTTTAAAAAAAATGAAGTGATTTTCTTGAAGATTGAAGGTGGTTGAATGATGCTTGCTAGTGTTGAATTTTAGACAAGGAGACAAATTCGATTGCTATTCTCTAATGACCAAGGTGCTACTTCCAAAATCGGAGGCTGCTTTTGGTTTCAAATTTCCTAAACTCATCTAAAGTACTTTGATTTTGTATAGAACTATATGTAGAAGAATTAATTTAAATTTGATTTTTTTAAAAAAAAATTATTTTGATATTAAAATTTTAAACATAGTAGCTAGACTGATTGTTTATGCTTAATAGTTTCACATATTTATTTTAATTCACCTTATTGGTGACATTTTTTTCTTAATTATCAACTTAGTTTATTTTTTAAAGCATTTCAAAAGTAAAGTTTTAAATATATTAAATCAAATAGTACACTCTTAAACATATTATTAAGACATATCTTAATTTACAGATAAAACAAGCTTAATTTTATAAATTCAAACTTGCTTAATTAAATAAGTTGGTTTATAAATTTTGATTCATTTTAATAGAACTAACTAAAATCACCTATGCTGCATCATTGGAGAAGATATAAAAATCTATCTGATCATTGAGAAAAAACAATTAAGACACAGAATATGCTTAATATTTTGATGACAATCCTAACACAATAAGGAGTCCCAACTTGGATGGACAGCAATAGGGTATCCTACAGTTTTAGAAAAGAAAAAACGTTATATAAATGAATCAATGAAATAAGGGTGGCATGTTAATTCTTGAGCCTCACTTAGTGTCTAATGGAATATTAGTTCAGAAAGCATAGAGCATATATGGTTGGATGCCACTTCCAAATAATTAATTTATTATCCAATTCATTAATTAATGGTGAGGGTCCAATTTTATTTTAGGTAATTCATTTAAAGTAGCTTTGAGAATGCAAAGGGTCGTTCATTATTATAGCTTTTATCAGCACAATATTCGGTACTCAAAGATCATGTTCATATTTAATAGAGGCGTGCATAATTAGAAATTTTGATCAAATTTATTAAAATAAAAAATTATTAGAAATGAATTAGATTTGATTAATAAATTTATACGGGTGAACTTTTTTAAAAATTTTAAGTTTAAATAAATAAATTGGGTGTATTTTTTTTTAAAAATTTTATATTTGACTTAACATAATTCAAAATTTTTAAATAATCTAAAATATCAATTTAGTTTGAGTGTTAATTTTTTTAATTTAATTTTTTAAAAATCAAATTTTAAATTTTGTCTGATCAAATTGAGTGACTTAAAATAATGCTCAACCTTAAGTTAATTAACTCATTGGTAAGTCAAGCAAATAATTGAGTTTATAAAATTATGTAAAATAAATATTAATTAAAGGACCTACACACATAGATTCTTTAATGGAATCATAAATTTCCTTCTATTTAAATCTAGAATTAATGGTAATTAAATTGAAAATATGCCCATCAAATGGAAAAGAAATTAATGTTTTTAAATTAAGACTTCGTATTAACTTTCCATTTTAAACTCAAAAGCGAAAGATGCAATTAGTTAATTTGTTTCCATTGTGGTGCCATTTTTAATGTATAACAAATTAATTATAGCACCAACTTTCAACATTCATTTTATGAATTATAGACTTAATCATGGCCGGGCCGCAAGTCTAAATTTTTGCCTTTTTAAAAAAAAATTAAATTCCAAATCAATTAAAATTTTAAAATAAACAAAAAATTTAGTCGTCAGAATTGTCAATTATTTTAATTTTAATATTTAAAACTTCATAAATATAAAAATTATTTTTTAAATTACAAAATAGTTTTATATTAATTTTTTTTAAAATTAAATTTATTATATATTAATTTTTAAAAGAATTAACGTTCTTATATAAAAATTAATTGACGTACTTAAAAAAATTTTAAAAAATAAAATTAAGTAATTTTATAAATTTAATAATTTAATAATTAATTTATTTAATAAATATTGAAACTTTAGCCCGTGATCATATCAATATTGTTAGATTAGAATTCAAAATGATATCAAAATTTATACAAATTTTATTTTAATCTCTAAATATTCTTAAACACATAAATTAGTTTTTAAAATTTTTTAAACTCATTGAATATTTGTCTTTAAAATAACTCAGTGTGATAAATTGATAATTTTAAAAATTAATTTATATATTTAAAAAATTAAAAATTAGAACAAAATAAATTTATAAATTAAGAAAATAAAGTGTGAGTTTCGTCTTTAAAGAACTTTGTCCAAACTTTGAAAAGTTAGGCGAACCGAGAAAGAGGAAGAGGAGAAGAATGCAGCTACGATGTTGGGTAGGTGAATGAATGCTCCTCAGCCTTTCATTTCCTTTTGTTTTCCATTATGGTCCCCCAAGTCTCATATTCTTTGTCTTTATCACCACGCGGGGCATGAAAATTATGGGCAAAGAAAAAGGGTACACCAAATTCCACCAAATTGTAAGACAGCTGGGTCTACCCCATTTTTCCACTGCATTAATATGACCTTCATTTTGTACCTTTTTTTTTTGTAAGTATAATTTTATTTTATAAATTTTCGAGTTCAATTTTTTTTTTAATTTTAATTTAAACGTAAAATTTCTTTTATAATTTATAAGATAAACATTCACATCCTTTAAATTTAAAATTATACTAATTTTTTTTATTTAAATTTTTATAAACATTAGATTTGATCCTTTAATAATATATATTATATTAAAGTGAGTTTTTAAGAACCAAAATATAATCTTGTTAACAAATAATTATTTTTTGTATAAATTAAAATTAGAAAACATAAATATAAATTTTTTATGAGAATCAATAGTATTTTTATAAGTATTATTATGAAATTAATTTTTTGAGTAATTATATTTTTTAATTTAAAATTTAAAATTTTAATTGTGAATTACTTATCACTTTAATTAATTTATTATAAATAAATATAAGTTTTAAAAACTTGAAAGAAAGATGAATGCAATTTATTTAAGTTTTTTAGATAAATTTAATTTATTATATTTAGTGAATTAAATTAATAAATAATAATCTAGGAATGTCAGATTTAATTTTTTTAATAAATTTATACAAAATTTTTATGTGTTTTGGTTTTTTTGGGTGAGAATTGGGTGGGAATTCAATATTGGTGGGTTTTCTATATTTAATGCGACCACCTCATACCAATGATTGGCAGGTACGAAGAATAGTATTGCACGCTTTTGAAGCTTTAGACGACCCTTCCTCATTAATGCTGAGTTGGGCAGATTGTTGACTCCTTCTCGACAAAGATACATGAGGAAACGCTTGGTTTGGCTAGTTTTTGTTTTTGTTTTTAATTAAAAAAACAAAAATGATTAAAATTGCGTTTGATAAAGTTTATAAAAATATATATTTTAAAACAGAATTAAAAAATATTTTCAGTGTTTTTAAAAAATAACTAGTAGTATTTTTGTAATTTTAAAACAAAATCTATCATTATTATTAAATAAAATCAAAATTATAAAAAATTAATTACTTATCATAATTTTAAAGAATAATATTGGACGCTTTTGTAGCTTTAGAAATGTGTTTAGTTTAATTTTTTTAAAACCAAATTTATCATAATTATTAAATAAAATCAAAATAATATTATAATTATAAAATAGTAAACTTAAAAATCAAATAATACTTATAATTGTCTATATCAATTAAATTTAAAAATAAATAAAAATAAAATTTTAATTTCACAAAATAAATATATTTTTAAAATAATATAAAATTTGTGAATATAAATAAATTTAAAAAAAATGAAAATAGAGAAAGAAAACTGAAATTATTTTTTAAAAAAATTATGAATAAAGTCGTTTTTAAACTTTTTGCAAAATTAAATTTTCACTCGGACTATTTTAAGGGTTCGTTGTGCCACATTAGTGTTATATATGCATTTAAGATTTTTACTTTTAAAATGCTTTACAAAATAATGAAATTTAAATGAATAAAAAGATTATCTTTTCTTATAGTTGCTTAATTTAAATAGATATATAGATATTGCATGCCAAGTGAAAAGCACAAATTTGGATGTCATTCTATCTAAAAGCAAAATGAATTTAAAAAAAAAACCAAATTGGATATTTCACATACTAAAAACCAAAATTGACATCCTAGTTAATATATACAGTCTTCCAATTTCTCGAAATTTTTTTATAATATATAATGAAATAATAAATAAATAAATTTTTTAAAAAAGTAATTAATTTTTTATAGTAATATACCGCATCTTAACGACTTATATTGTAAATGTTTTAATTTAATTCTTTTTATTCAAAACAAAACGACATTGCACTTTCAATTTTTTATTATGCTGACATAAAAGTTAAATCAATGTGGCCTTTGTTTGTTTTTTCCTTTTTTACGAGCTCCGAAGCAATTTAAATTATATTTTATTCACATAATACCTTTTCTTCCAATTATTTCTTCTATTGAGAACACTTTATTTTAGTTCTTAGGTGTCATTAATATTTTATATTAATTCAATACCAATTATGATAGAATGATGTAATTGTAAATTTTAAAAAAGTGAGAGTCATATTTTATGTTTCGAATATTAAAAATATTTTTCTAAATTAAAATATATTTTAACTGTTTTTTTTGTAACGGTGGTGAATATAACTTTAATTGAACTATAAATTTAATTTAATTATAATTTTAAAATACATATTATAAAAATTACACTTGATTTATTTTTAAAAATTTTATTTTTCAATAAAATATAATTTATTTAAATTTATTAATTTAAATTGATCCAATTAATATAATATTTTTGAAAGAATTTAGACGAATTATTAAATTATGCCGGTTGAATCTTATCCACACTACGTACTCTCTTGTCCCTTTCGGGCAAGTGGGTGTCTCTTAAAACTGTAAAAAACAAAATTGTCATTAATGGTCGGGCTCTGCAGCTTTTCCGCCGCTTTGAATTTTCCACACACTTATCATCATTCTTTACATTAATTAATAATATTCAATATAAATTCCCCATTTTTCTGTCGCCAAAAATATGGTAATTGTATTGGATGGAGTTTTAAAATATTTTATAAAGTAGAATGAAAACAGAAAAATTATAAAAAACATTTTATTGTTTTTAAAAAATAGTTTACGATATTTTTATAATTTTAAAAAGTATATCATAATTATTAAACAAAATTAAAATTAAAATCTCAAAAATTAAATAATATTTATAACTCCTTCCACTCTTCACTACTAAACTATATATTATAGACTTGTTGCAAACTCGTAATGAGCGCGAATAAAAACCTTGCAAAAAAATGAATTCATATATTAAATAAGGGAAAAATGTTTTTAAGCACGTGCTTTAAATAAAAGTTAGGAAGGGAAGGGGCGGCGATATGAGTATTGTCGCTGAAACGGTTTATGTAATTCAAACGCAGCAGCAGTGTTGGGGGTGGTACTCACTGGTTCATTGCTAAACCGCTACGCAAGAGGTTTGAGAAAAACCCTGAAGCTTTTGTCTCCTGTGCCGACACTTACACTTTTTCCACACCTACTCATTTTATCTTAAATTCCAGTTCAACCTGCATATAGGCTTAAACTCTAAGCCTATGAAATTTTGAAATTTCTTAATACCCCAAGTCTTTATTTTTCTTTTAGACAAACTCCATTTTCATCCCCAATTTTTTTTTATAAACGTTGCAAGTTTGATAAATATAAATATAAGAATAAAAAGAGATTTCAATTAAATTCATCTAAATTTGATAAAAAATTATTTTAAATATATTAAATTAAATTAATGATTCATACAAATAAAATTTTAAATTAATTCAGATAATTTGAGTATAATTTTTTTAAATTTAAATATTATTTAATTGAAATAAGTAAACGTTTTATACACGTGGTAATCATTTTATCTACCAAAAAGTTTGAACCCGAATCAATTATGACTCATTTTTTAAAATATTTATTTAAATTGAAATTTAATATTAATTAAATTTTGTTTGATAAAAATAATTTATAAATTAACTTAAAATTTATAAATTAACTTAAAATTTATAAGTTATACACTATTTCAAATAGCGTATAATTTATAAATTTTTAATTAATTTAAATTATTTAAATAAATTTTTTTATTAAATATTTTTAATTTAATTAAATAAATTTATAAATTAATTAAATATATTATAAATTAATTTATTAAACTTGATAAACACACTCATATTTAACAGTGATGACAGTGATAAATTGATAATAAAAAATAAAAATAAAAAAATGATATTAATTTAAAAAATTTTTAAAAAATTTTTAAAAAATTATTTAAAGTTTTTTTTCAGCAAACGTAGCATATGTATAAAAAAATAAAAAGCAAAGTGAAATTAAAATAGAAAAAAGCAAAAACAAATGGAGCAAAGACAATGCAAAACAAGTCCTTGTTTTCAAAAGATTTTAAATTCTTATACTATGGACCACCGACCCGGGCAAGGGAAGGCGAGCCAGTGTTTTGGCGCCTACTTCGCCACCTCTTTTTTCGAATAAAAGGAAATCCCACATTTTCTGTCTTCCCTGTCCGTTCTCATCGTTAAAACTATTAATACGATGACGTATTAGTATCATACTTTTTATTTCTTATTCGGGGCCCCACCTATGTTCAGACCCTTCCGCACGCATAGCTTCTAAAACACTGCCTCCCTATGGCCTATACCCTACGCAACCTGCTCCTATTTTAATCTCCCCTCTCTCACAGCTACTTCCCATCACGCGTCCCTATTTTAAATTCTTGTATATTCTAAAGTACCCAAACACTCCCCTCTCGGACTCTGCGCCTTACGTCATCTCTACTCTACTCTACTCCAATAATGTGGCTCCTCACCTCCCTTCCTTCTTCCTCTCTCTACAACCTCTTGATTTTGATCGCACCGTCGTGATTCTTCCATGGAATTCTTGAATAATAGAAGCTGAATCGCATGCTAGTTTGGTGTAGCTTTCTAGGGATTGTAAAATATCAGTAAGGTCAAATCAGTAATTTCAACTGTACAAATGATCTTAATTAAAAAATATAACTACAATTTTAAAATATTATTATCAAATTCTTTGATAAAATAACGTCATATAAAAATATTTTCTTATTAAAATAGTTCAATTATTTTGTATAGACTTTATTCATTAATTAACTGTTCGATTTTACATACTTAAATAAAAAAATTGAAATATTTTCTGTTAAATTAATTAAAAATAAATATATTATTATTATTCATCTCTAAAACATTTTACAAGCTCATTGATATAATTTAATGATGAGCTTCTTTCAGATTAAATTAAAAAAATAAATTAGTTGACGTTGGTATAAGTTAGGCATAATATTAGCATCTAATGGCAATATCAAAAATAATAAAATTATATTAACGAATTTTTATTTTTTATTTTTAAATTAAATTGAAGGTTTTTTTTTGAAATTAAATAATGAGAGATAAATTATAATTCACTTTTATTTTATTTTTCTTTTTATCAGTAATCTCATTTCAAAGCTTTGAAGGTGCCAGTACCCATGGTCGCCGTCAACGGAGACCGCCACGTCACACCACTTCAGCACCTCCCAGCCTGGCACGGCTGATTCACATCTCACATCCAACCATGTAATCCCACGTGGAGCCGTTTGATTTTGACACTTCTACGTCTACAGCTGTCACCCCTTCCCGGGTATAAATAGAGAGCCTTTCTCATTCCAGTTCATTCGTGTCGTGTCCTTCCCAAGTGTCTCTCCTGGTTTGTTCTAAATTCTAATCGTTTTGTAAGGACTTTCAAAACTTTGATCCCCGACATGGCTTCTATTTACCACCTTGCCATCCTCTCTTCTTCTCTATTGGTTCTCCTACTGGTCCAGCCTACACTGGGGGCGCTGGTACAGGAGCAACCTCTTGTGCTCAAGTACCACAACGGTGAGCTCCTTAAGGGCAAGATCACCGTCAATCTCATCTGGTACGGTTCCTTTACCCCCATCCAACGGTCCATAATCATCGACTTCATAAACTCCCTGAGCTCCCCTCGGGCCCCTCTTCCCTCCGTCGCGTCCTGGTGGAAGACCACCGCGAAGTACAAGGGAGGAGGGTTGTCGTCGCTCGTCTTGGGGAAGCAGGTTCTCTACGAGAACTACTCGTTCGGGAAGTTCCTCAGGGCAAGGCACTTGCTGGCTCTGGGATCCAAGTTCAACTATCTCGACTCCATCAACATCGTTCTTACCTCAAAGGACGTCGCCGTGGACGGGTTTTGCTCGAGCCGGTGCGGGACTCACGGATCCACTCACCCCGTCAACGGGAAGCCTCGTACGGCTTACGTGTGGGTGGGGAACTCGGAGACTCAGTGTCCGGGTCAATGCGCGTGGCCATTCCACCAACCCATTTACGGTCCGCAGACCCCGCCGTTGGTCGCCCCTAACGGAGACGTTGGAGTTGACGGAATGATCATCAACTTGGCCACTCTGTTGGCCGGCACCGTCACGAACCCCTTCAACAATGGATACTTTCAGGGCCCGGCCACCGCTCCGCTAGAAGCTGTCTCGGCTTGTACCGGGCAGTTCGGAAGCGGGGCGTATCCGGGTTACCCGGGTAGGACCCTCGCGGACAAGACCACCGGAGCTAGCTACAATGCGAACGGCGCCAACGGACGAAAGTACCTTCTGCCGGCGATGTGGGACCCGCAGACCTCGGCATGCAAGACGCTCGTGTGAGGGGAAGAACAGGAATGTTGATCATGAGGACGTTCCACGCGTGGGAAGATATGATGTACGGGGTTGTAGATATGGGATGGTAGGAACGGGAGCAGGGGAGAGAGAAGGGGCTAGTCAGTAGTCACAACTTATGAGCTGCTTTTGTCGTTTAGTATGGCGTGTAAATTCTGTGTTTGAAAGGGAATGTTTAAAATATGTAAAGCGGGGAATAAGAAAAGGAATGTTATATTTATTATGGAAAAATAGTTTTTTTTTTTTTTTGGAAAATATAATTATTAAATGAAAAAAAATGGAAAATGGGGGTGTTGTTTGTTTATGGGAAAAGTGAAGTGGGAGGGTAATATTACAGTATGGCAGAGTTATTTTGTTTGGTTATGGGTGATTTTATGAAGTAAATAGGAATAAAAGAATCCCGCTGCTGGGAGTATGGGAGACCAATTTGGCGTTATGGTGAGGTAGGAGTGATGATGAAGTGAATTTCATCTGCATAAAAGGCCATATGGTTGTCATTCTCTGGGTGGCTTTGGTGGGTCTGTCTCTGCAATCATATTCAAGATAAGGTTATGAAGCAAGGGTCTGGTTAAAAGGACGCTTGAAAAAAAATTGTTGAAGTAAACCCTTTTTTTCAAATTTATAAAATTTATATTTAATATTTTTTAAGTTTTAGTAAGATAAACTAATTATTTTTATTTTATGATGTCATAAGTAATTTATGAAGTATTGCATAAAGTTATTTGAAGAAACTTTTTTTATAAATTTTATTGGTAATTTTGTAAATAAATAAAAAATTTGTATATTTTAAATTAGAGGTTATCTCAAATGTAATTTTAACAAATTTTAGTGACGTGAATATAATTTAATTTTTAAAAACTAATAGTGTGGCACTCCAGTTAAACATAATACATATTTTTTTTTGTATGAAATTTTTTTAAATTATATATAAATATTTTAAATTTTATATGTCAATGTTGTTTTCCTACCTATATCTATATTTGTTTGAAGTCCTACCTATATCTATATTTGTTTGAAGTTTTTTTTTATTGACTTTTTTTGCGGGAGTAAACCAAGAAGTTAGACTCTAAATTTAAAGGCATTTAGCTTTTAGTTTCTCATTTTCTCAAACGTATAAATTAATTTATTAAATTATTGCGTATTAATTATTTTTAAAAATATTATATTTTAATTCTTGGACATCTACTAACAAATTGAAAGGTCAAATTATTCGTTTATCAGTTTTGAGATGATCATAACTGAAAAAAAAACTATTATTGTGGTTATTCTAAAAATATGAAAAGTATTATGATAATTTATAAATTTTATTCTTATTTTAATATGAAAATAGACAACTCGTCATTTTAAAAAAATTTCACAAAGAATTTTATATGATTTAACAGTGAGATATTTGTATAAATAAATTAATAATTATGTCTCTAAATTTAATATAGCCTAAGTTCTTACAAATGATTTGCTATTGGAAGAAAGCTATTGGACTCGATTCCAGAATGAATGAAATTCAACATAAAAGAGTTTAGCGAAAACGAAAATGAACAGACAAACTAAAAGTTTTAATCTCTAAATACTTTTAAATATATAAATAAATTCTTGAAAATATAACTCTGCCATTATTTCCTTTTTATCAAGTGTTTAAATTCACATTTAACGAATTCGATACTTTTATGAATTAAAAAAAAATTACTATGCAATAAGTTTTATAATTTAAAAACTAACTAAGATGCAGAGTTTGCAAATTCATAAACTGAATTATTTAGTCAATTTGAATCTATTTTGTACGTGACTATACCTAATAACATCAATTCCAACATAATTAGTTTATAAAATACCGATGAAGACATCAATGACATGCATAGAATCTCGGATGAACAAACAGAGACTCAATCTGGAGAATTGTTCCGACATAAATTTTTATATACCACAAACACAAAACCAGATATACATATACTACAACTCCTCTAGCACAGTACTCTGCTAAGCATAGTCTGAAGCACACTCATTGTTTGAACTGTTTCAATCTAAATTTTTCAACTGGTTAAGTTCTTATGATACTCATTGCAGCAATATTTCTATATTTATAGGAACAAAGCAAGGCCTCCTCCCTAGATTCTAAGTGAGGTCAGAGAATGCACCGAATTATTAAGCCTTCTCTTGCGTAGCCTCTCCGCAATGATAAATGCAAGTTCCAGAGATTGAGAAGCATTCAACCTTGGATCACAGTGAGTATGGTAGCGTGAGCTCAAGTCGTCATAAGTAATGGTTCGTGAACCTCCCACGCATTCTGTCACGTTCTGCCCTGTCATTTCTAGATGAACTCCGCCCGGGTAGCTTCCTTCTTGGTCATGCACGTCAAAGAACGCTCTCACCTCGGCCTATCAACAATAACAAAAATTTCTTGTCAGCTGCTATGACACATTGAAACTTCAGTTACATAAGCAACCAAAAAACTGCAAGAAATGGATCCTGAGTGCCACAGAGAAAGAACCAAAAAGATAGGCATAAACAAACAGCCAAAGCAATTCCAATAGGAGGGTCAGTATTCAGCAGAATAGGTTATCAGAGTTTTAACTTTTAACTGACTTTTGTCATAAAAAATGAACAAATTTATAAAACTGCCGAGCAGTTCCAGGACCAAGGACCAAAAACATTGTTGACAAGATTATTAATGCAGCAACAACACAATAACATCCCCCTTGAGGAACGTGGTAGGGGTAAAACAGTTGTATTATGTTTAGGGAGTGAAAGTTATTCTGAGCTAGAGGAGAACAAGTTTTAGTAGCGACAGGACCTTGACCACTTCTACAGAATGGAAAGAAAAAGACCTATTACAGAAAAAAGCCCATTTTAGATTGTGTGTGTGTGTGTGTGTGTGTTTTTTTTTTTTTTTAATATGGCAGCATGTGTGTCGAATAAACTATGATCATAAAATGTATACATAATACTTGAAGACGGAACTACATATCTGCGAAGATTACCCTTATTGCATCAAAAGAGCGAGTTTTCAGTCCAGACGGGGCTTTGATGGTGTTTCCATGCATGGGATCACTAACCCAAGTGACTATTTGACCTGCTCTGCGAACTGCCCTGATTAGGTGAGGAAACTTCACTCTCATATTCTCAGCTCCCATTCTTACTATCACTGTAATTCTTCCAGGCTTGTTCTTTGGGTTCAATATATCTATCAGCTTAACAAGTTGATCTGGATCCATCTTATCACTCACCTGAAAATCAAGAAGTCTTTTAGTAGCTGTCTACTTTTTGTTGGCAATGCAGAATTTATAACCAACCAACATACTAATAGATAATTATGAATAGGTAACTCAATAAGGCTTACACAAGTATTATGATGTGCAAGGTAAAGAAAAGCAATATAATGTCATGTATTATAGGCAGATAAACGTGGACTAACAATGGTCAAGACTCAAAAAAGTTCCAAAACGTAGATGAGAAACATGATAAAATGCACCTTAATGCCAAGTGGATTAGCAACTCCTCTCAAGAATTCAACATGTGCACCATCAAGTTGGCGGGTACGTTCTCCAACCCACAGCATGTGAGCTGAGCAATCATAGTGAAGCCCAGAAGTAGAATCCTCCCTAGTAAGTACTTGCTCATAAGGGAGATGCAGACACTCATGCGAGGTCCAAAACTCTGTTGTGGTCATGATTGGATGCTCAGCTGTGAGTCCGGCAGCACTCATGAAGCCAAGGGCCTCATCCACTCGGTGAGCCAATTCACGGTACCTGTTGGAACACTCCAAAAACATCAAATGTCTAGCAAAGCTGAAAACCTCCTGAGGAAACAATTTTAAGATTCAAAAGTTTCCACTTATCTGCAGAAACAAAAAGTGCCTATACATAGCAAGCAACTAGACTAGAGTAACTACTAAATTAAGTTGAAAATAGTCACTACAAACAAATTGGAGTGGTAGTTTTTGTAGAATCTTTTCAAAGAAAAAAAATGTAAATAAACTAAGAGTATAAGACGTGTCCCAAAGAGAATATTTTCAAATAAAAGTATGACTATATTCACTTCATTCATCCTTAGTGGCCAAACAAAGAAAAGTCTTAATTTTTGGCTCATCTCCCATTCTGAAGCAGAAACAGGGAAAAGAATAATCTTCCCGATTTCTTTTCCTTCTCTCCGCCTTCAGTTTCTCACTGTCTTTCAAGCCAGACGGAAAGAGCCAGTCAGCCAGTTCAATTTTATAAAAATAAATAAAACCCATCTACACTATTTTCAAAAGAAAAAAAAAATTAAATAACCCAACAGAGCCAGAAGTTTGAAATAAATTGAGAGAGATATTAGACAACATACTTATCCCCCTGCTCACTGTGCTCCATGAAATCCAGATTCCATTGGTTGACCCTTTGCATGGCAGCATACCCTCCAGTGGCAAATGCCCGCAGAAGATTCAAAGTAGCCACTGATTGACAATAGGCTCTTATCAACCTCTGTGGATCTGGAGCTCTTGATGCCGCATCAAATGCATCGCCATTCACATTGTCACCTCTGTAACTTGGCAGCTTCACTCCGTCCTTCTCCTCAAATGAATCTGATCTTGGCTTTGCAAACTGACCAGCCATTCTTCCCACCTAAGTCGGCATATCCAACAATTGAAGTTTGTCAATGTCATTATCAATTCTGAAACTATCAAGTGGTGAAAATAAATGTTCAATTTGGAACCAAAATCTCAGTGTTTATCTCAGCTTTACTGACTGCCTATGTTATCAATGGAAGATTTTAAAATAGATCAACCCCAACAACCACAGCCTCCTTTTTCTCCAAAACTGGCTAACTCAATCCCAAGTCTCAAATATTTCAACCAGAGGTGGAATTTTATCGACCCTGATGCAAAACCTGTCCTTTTTCTCCATGATGACTCACTCCTACTCATCTAAATAGCAAACTAAGTTTCAATTAATTCTAAAGAAATTTCCAATTCTTCCGAGCTTAGAATAGCTCCAAATAAATATGAAAGTAAAGGAACAAAGGCAGATATAAAAAGAGAAGGGGGGAAAACGAACCTTTACAACAGGCATTTGGCCACCGAACATTAGGACGACACCCATTTGAAGAAGAAGACGGAACGTATCACGAATATTATTGGCATTGAATTCCTTAAAGCTCTCTGCACAATCCCCACCCTGAAGCAGAAAAGCGTTGCCCATGGCGGCCTGAGCCAATTTCTCCTCGAGGCCCCTGGCCTCTCCAGCAAACACAATAGGAGGGAAAGATTCGAGAGTTTGAAGGACCTGGTCGAGCTCATTCTGATCTGGGTACTCGGGAATCTGCAGGGCCTTCTTGGTCTTCCAACTATCCAGTGCCCATCTGGTAGAAATTGGAGTGGTAATGGCGGTGGCAGGGACCGTTGACTTGGAAGGGTCAGCAGAATTGGCAACTACAATATATCTCCTGGTGGTGGCGGGAAGGAGGAGGAGGTGGCGGCGCCGGTCCGGCGTAGAGAAGGGCGATGAAGGATGGGAGTGGCGGCTAGGATTGCAGGTGGTCAGAGAGGAAGACAGGAGAGCCATTTCAGAGGTACGGTGGTGTAAGCTTCGAGAGAGAGAGAGATATCCGCATCAGAATTTATAGTGATTCGACACAGTATATGTCACTCTTCCTTTTTGGTCAATTTTTCTTTTTCTAACCGTAAAAAAAAATAATTGAGAAAGTTAATTTAGTTTTATATAATTTAATGTTGTTATATTATTATTATTTGACTGATAGTAAATTTTAGTTTGAATAAATTATATTCATATATTTTAAATTTATAAAATTTGCGCATATCTCTTATAATTTTAATTTAATACAATAAATTTTCAAAATAATTAAATTGAAATAAGAGAAATTTATAGTTTTTATTTTAAAAAAATTTGAAGATGTTAATAAAATTCAGAAAAATTTAGTGTTAAATTAAGAATAAAAAAAATGTGAATGTAATTTTTAAAAATTAGAAAAAATTAATATAATATAATTTTTATGAATATTAAATGGAGGCTTAATCTTTCGTGCAAATATGCCATATGAAAATTGTCACGGAATCGTGGTATGTTTGTATTCCGTCCAGTTGTGCGTGGAAAGCCAGTATAATATTCATTGAAAGGTCAGATTCCATTTTTCATATACAAAAAATCAATCATCGAATTTGAATAATTCCATATACTTGATCGATGTGTTGCCTTTTATTTTATTTTATTTTTTCTGAATGTTAATCTATGTACCTATCTTTATCATCCCCACAAGTACCAAAAATCTGGTAAACTGCAAGATTTTACAAAAGTCAAGGGTCTGCCTAACTTACTGTTTTTTTAATAAAAAGGGGGAGTTTTTTTTTTTTTTTTTTTAAATTTAACCAAATGTTAATCATATTGAAAGAAAGTGTGTATAAGTGTTATACTATTTTTTTTGAAACTCTATTTGAAAAAAATAAATTGAAAAACTCTATTTAGTCCCTGGATTTGGTTAAAACAATGGACCTTTCATTTTCTAAAAAGTTTCAATTAAATTTTTATATTACAATTTTGTCATTGTTTTATCATAAAATACTCTAATATGACACCCGCGTGCTTTCTTTTGTCTCTTCGTGAACTATCTTGACAATACTCAAATATTGAAATAACATATTTTCAACTGTGGAAAATGGTGTTGAAGAAGGATAGGTATTAGGTGTTATTCAAATAATTCATGTAAAAAAAAAACGTAAAACTTGTTTATTTTCATTGTTTTTAATTTTTATTTTTATTGAAAATAAGTATAAAAATACGTTTATTTATTATTTATTATTTTTATTTTTTAAAAATATTTTTTGAATTTTTTAAAATTCTAAAAATATCAAAATTTTTAATATTGTAATATATTGTAACAATAGTATTTTTACAATTATTTTAAATTATATATATAATATTTTATTGTTTATATAATTATAAAGTGATAAAAATAAAAATAAAGTAAAATATAATTATATAATTAAAAAATAAAAAAAATATAAATATAAATCAATTATATTTTTAAAAATATAAAAAAAATATTTTTACAAACTAAATACATTTTTAATGTCTATGTAAACGTTTTGTTTTGACAATGATAAAATTTTAATAGAATGTTTCAATTGATTTTTTTATTTAAAAAATGGTAGAATTGCTTCATTTTGAATTAAAGACATTAAATTGAAAATTTTATAATATTAGAAAAATTAAGTGTATATTTAAGCCATTAAATCAACAAAATTAATTTCTATAAAATTGCAGATAATACCCATTCATGACGCCCCTTTTGGCGAATATTCTTTCTTTTATTTTTCCCCCTTTGAAGTACAAATTAGGAGGACCTGTAATAGTAAGCCAAATATTTTGTTTTTTCTTTCTAGGTTTTAGGGACAGCATGAAGGGGGAAAAAGGACATAGTCACATGGAACTATATGATAATGTCTGCCCATTAACATTGTAGATCACTACAAGAACCTAAGATACAAAAAATGTCTTCACGAGTAGCTCTCGTTTACAAATAACATGTGATAGGTTTCAAAACATTGTGTTGACCTAAAATTGTAAGAATCCAATGGTATCATTTTATAGTGTCATTTTATGTAAGGGTGAGTATTAGTAAAATTTAATTCGGTTATTTAACTCGAACAAATAATATTTGAGTTAAAATATTAACACTTATCAGTATTAAAGTTTTAGATTATTTAACAAATTTTTGTTATATTAAGCTAGTCAAATGTAGAGTGATAAAAAAAAATTTATATATATAAAAAATAGACAATCAAATTGGTTGATTTAGTTTGAGTTTTAACAATTTCTAACAAGATCTGTTACAGTTTGTAAATAATTGAATTCTTTAAATATATTGCCTTAAGTTTGATCAAGGTTCTATGTATGAAAATTTTTTTGTTGGTAGAGATATACTCATTTTGGTAATCTCAAGACTTCAAAAAAGATTAGTCTTTGTCTATCGATTGATTGAAGGATACTTAACTGATTTCCATACAAAAAAAAAAAAATTGTATCTCACTTATCAGTGTTAACATAAAATTATTTTATGAATTTATTTGTATAGACCCATTAATTAAATTAGATCTATTTAAAATAATTTTTTTTTTTACTGATTCTAAGTAGATTTAGACGAATATTTCAAATTATATTCAATCTTCAAATGAATATTTTAAATATAACACTAAATATTTGAATAAGACAAAACTTTAAAGTTATTTAAAAATTTGTCCATTATATTTCTCCATAGAATCATGACACCTAAATGATTTTTTGTGACTCAAAACCACATTATTGAGTTCTTTTAAAAGTTCTTAAAAAAATTGCAGGCGAATGCTACTTGGTTAACTGGCTTCACACAGAAGACAGAACCTATTTCATATTATCCTATATAGCTCACAACAAGAGAACCTATACGCGCGATAATGTCTGTTCATTAACATTCTAGATGACTACAAGAACCTTAGATACAAAAAAGATCTTCGTAAGTAAGGTCTATTGGAGTCGGACATTGTAAGTTTAAATATGTTCCAAAAAAAGAAAAATCATAAGTAACTCCCAAAATGATATGCAAATAACATACCTCTTTCTCTCATTCACAATAACATGCGACCAGTTATCGAAACATCATCTTGACTTTTTAAGTTTTAAGAATCTTTTGTTACATTGTCATCTTACATTCATGAGTATTTGTGGAGGACTAAAATATAATTTTTTCTCTCTTTAAGAACCAAATTAAGAATGATCAATTCTGTGGAGGATTAAAATATAGTGTTTCTCTTAAAAAAAATTGTAATTGAATTGTTATTGTTACACCGTCGAAGACTATGAAATATTTCGGATTTCACAAACAATGTGCTAACTTGACACATTGAATTTCTAATCTTCTTTTCAATTATACAAATCATAATTGAGATAATTTAGATTGAAAATCAATTCGTTATTTAAAGTGTTAAATTTGCATATCATAATTATGTAATTTACAATATATATATATATATATATATATATAGGAATTGAATTACACATATTTAAAAAACAATAGGGACTAAATTACAAATTGAGTAAAGCTTGGAGGCCAATAGAATAATTAAATATTTCATTTATTTTAAATCATAAGAAAAGAAAAAAAATTCAATTTTTATTATTATTATAGGAAAAATTTTATCTTTAGTATAATGCTATTTATTAACTTCTGTTAAAAATTACGGCAATTTTTTTTCAATGTGTTATAGGAAAAAAAGGAAAAAAGAAAAGAAGAAGTAAGGTTTCATACAAAATTTATTAAGGATAAAACTATAATCATATACAAAAAATTTTACAAAAAAATCTATTATTGGATACAAATTGATCCTAGTTCTTTGTTAATGTAAACATTTAAATTAATTCACCAATTTTCTGTTTTTGTCATATTTAATTATGTTTCAAGGTGTGTTATTGTAATTTTTAGAGATAATAGAAGTAAATTTATAGTAACAATGAAGGAAATTGTAATAATAAAAGACATAAGAGAATAAGCTCAATTTATGAGAGAAGATGATGTCCTTCTTTATAAATTTAGATTTAATTCTCTTAGCAAGATGGAAATAAAATCCCAGATGCATCAATCAATACAGAGAAATGTATTCTTAGAATCCTACAAAGAAATTTTGAAATAAAAAAAAAACAAATAGAAGAAGTTTCTCAATAAATAATAAGGAATTTGAATGTAATAACCATTTCTTCATTTTTAGTTCCATTTTAGGGATTATGGATTTCTCCCATGTATCTGAGTTAATATTTGGATTTTTTTTTTTGAGAGAATGGAAAAAAGTTAATTTGATAATTTATATGACTTATAGAGAAAAATGTGTAATTATCCAATTAAAAAATTGGTCTCATCTAATTCAAAAGAGAAAATTAAAGCTTTTTCCGTCATTCTTCTGAATTTATTTTTCAAGCATCAGTAAGTGGATATTTGCTTAATAGAATCAGAAAACATACGTCTTAATTTTTTTTTAAATTTGAAAGCGTGAATAAAATACAAATTCATTGTATTTTATGCTGAAATTTTAGAATTAATTTTATAAATATTTCTAACATAATTTGTAATTTTTTTGGTCAGTAAGTGACTGATTCAAGGTTTTTTTATTTAAGAAAAAAAAATTGAACCTTTTCAAATTGAATTGAGAGTAATCTAATTTCAGTTAATTAGTACCTCCTTAATCAAATAGAATTGCATAAAACAGATCAATGAGCAAAAAAAATGCATTACAATAAAAGATGAAAAGAAAATTATTAAAAAATTCAAATGGAATTGAGATTTTAATCTAATTTCATTTCAGTAAAACATCCTTAATCACTTTGTCCAAGTTCATGTATGAAGAACGACCAGTTCTAGTGTCCTCCTCTGCTATTTTCTTCCACTCTTCAACCTTGCTCTTCATCTTCTTCCCCTTCTCCCCTTCCATCAACTCCTTCACAAGCTTCTCCACCTCCTCTCTCTTCACATCAGCATCAATCTCAACCCCAATTCCCTACTCTCTGAAAAAAAATTAAATTAACAGTGTTAATTTTTCTAGAAATCCAGCTCATCCCCATCCATGACACCCCTTTTGGCAATTATTATTTTCCCCCAATCCCCCAATTACTGTACAAATTAGGAGGAACTGTAATAGTAGGCCGAATGTTTTTGTTCTTTCTACGTTTTAGGTGGAAAAGGACATAGTCACATTGTTTGAAACCGAAACTATATGATAATGTCTGGCTGTTGACATTCTAGATCACTACAAGTGCCTAAGATACCAAAAGATCTTCATGAATAGCCCTCAAAATGATATGCAAATAACACAACTCGTTCTCTCATTTACAATAACATGTGATATATTCCGAAACATTGTCTTCACCTAAAGTTTTAGTCATCCAATGATATATTATTTTCTTACATTTTTAGGTATCTTAAATTTCATTGTACAAGATATTATAATATTGACATTACAATTAAAAATTGCCATATTTAGCTACAATTGATATATTAAAAAAATTTATAAAATTAAAAAATACAAGGATGTAAAATCTGATGGTACCATTTTATTGGATGTCATTCTATGCATGAATATCTCAAATATGAAACTAGACATTTTAATAAAACAAAACTTACAAAGTTCTTTAAAAATTAAGTTTCTAAACAGATTCATGGTGGGTGAATATTCTTTTATTATTAAGACTACATTATTGATCTCTTCCAAAAAAGCTCCTCCGTATTTCATAAACCAATTGAAAAACCTAATAATAAACAAATAAAAAAATTGCAGGTAAACACTTGGCTTCACACAAAAGACAGAGCTACCTCAGCTGACAAAAAGGGACAACATCTCTCTTTATTAATGAGTTCAATCTGATAGAAAAATCTTAAATAAACCAGACTAGTTGGTGTGTCTTTAAGATCTCCTAGGAAGGGATCATAGTTTTCGCACAAAGCCTGAAGATGCCCGACTGTACTATCAGAAATACTACTCATAGCATCAAGCTATGGAGCAATCGTTCAGAGAGTAAAATTGACAACCAAAAACCCATATATAACCACAATTAACTGAAGGATACTTTTACAAAGAACTTCATTAAAATAATACCAATACCAAAGCAAAGAAGTTGCAAACACCACAATTTTACAAGGTTTACTGTTATGACAATGCTTAATCTTCACAGATAAACCCCATTAAGTATAGTTGGTGAGAAAACCCCTCATGTCTTACGCCCAAAACATCACCCATGAGAATACATAACTCGAGGGAGAAGGGTTTCATTATCTCCATCCATCAATCGAATAGGATCCATCTTGGCAGAAATGGATTATTCAATAGTAGGGGCTGTAACGCATTGGCATTCTGAACCTTGGAACCTTTCTGCCATTGACAGAAAAGTGATATAAGATTATGATTGCAGCGTAAGGAAAACACATTGGAAAGGTAAGAACTCAGTACAACATACCCATATCCATATGGGGAATAGGCAAAAGGAGGTGCATATGGAGTTCTGCCACGAAACCCCATAGAAGGATTAGGCCTGCGGGGACGATACTGCTTCATCCCAGGTATGTTGGTCCTCTTGGCTGTTACCTGAAATATTAAAAAAGGATGGGCAGAAAAATGGGAGGCCCAAATTCATGTTGAAAACTAAACAGAAAAGAAGGAACCAAAGAAGGAAAAAAAAAAACTCTTTTGACCTTCAATTGGCGCCCATGTAGTTCAGATTCATTAAGCAGAAGGGCCTCCTGAACAGCCTCTGTTTCAAGGAACTCAACATAAGCATAACCCTTGGGTTGGCCAAATTTATCAGTACGAATGGTAACTCTGTTAACTGTTCCACATGATTGGAAATGCTGCTGCACTTCTTCAGGAGTACATGAATAGTCTACCTGTAAGAATTTCAAATTCGTGAGATCATTTAATGGATGGTAGCCAAGTATTTATTAACACCAACCTTGAGGTTGAAATGATAACAAGCCCTTCCTGGTTTTCTAGTACAACCAGATATTCTTATTATTGGTCAATTATTATAAAATAATAAATATTCATAGAATGTTTAAGAGAATCTGCAATTTTTTGGAAGTTAAACCGGTGATGTCACCAAAACTGTCTGATGTAGACATAACAGACATTTATAGGGATTTTGTAGTGACACAGTCATTAGCCAATCACTAAAACAAATTGATGAAGATCGATCTTCATTGGCATGAACAAATACACCCCTTTTACAAATTCCAGATTACCATGCTAAATTGGTTTGCTAACCTTCGCACTATAAAGTTATCATGGAACTAGGAATAAATAGCTACAACAGATGATCAATGTCATGTATAACTAGTCCTCTTCATATTCAGTTTCTTCCCTTTTTAAAGATTTTTCTTTGTAATTTCTCAAGTTTTTCTGGTGAATTATATAGAAAAGGAGTGACAAATAAGAATCAAAAGAAAAAACACAGAATTTTCCTCTAATCCCAAGAGAGGAAAAAAGAATGTGAAAGACCCCTCACCATAAGGAAAGAACACCTGCATATTTCGAGTACTAAGCTCCACCTTTGGCTTTGCAATTAAAAGTGGCCATAGATAGTCCTTTACCTTCGAAGCATGTTGTCTTCTCAACAGTATGATTCCAGGTTCTTGATCTCCAATCTAATTTCCCTGTCCATCCCACTACAAAGATTTGGACAATATACTTACAGAAAATTCTTATCCAACAGATTTCTCTTTTTCATCCTTAAAATATAGGAACATTTTCTATTTTTTTCCATGCTTTATTCTCTTCTTTTTCTCTTTCTATCAAAATATTTATCTTCACAGAACCAAGAACTTCACTTCTCTCAACAACTAATGCATTAAATTCATTAATTTTGTACAATTCTAATGTATGTTTTTCTCCTCCAGCTATACATTATATCATATACTTCCAACTGCAGCATTACTAAACCAGAAAACTTGTAGATGGAAGCATGCCCTGCGATTGTAGTTAAACATTTTGTCAAAGCAAGATGCCACCACTTGGAAACAAAATCAAAGTTATAAATTTCAGGAGCACATTCAACATCAAATGAAGAAAATGCTCATTCTTTTAAAAGTTACATATTAGTATTCCTAAAAGTCAGAATTCTCCAGGAGTGTGGTGAAGTGCACTGCATTAGTTATTCAGTCAATGGTGGGAAGGCAATGAGAGTATTATACCACCACAAGACATGGAGGACTTTGACAAATTGGCTAAAGTACACCATGATCTGGGAATGGCCACCGATTAAGCACTGGAAGATCCATCCTGAGATCTAATAATAGTGAAATTCCAGTCTCATGAGGAAAATAGGGCGAAGCCCAAATGGATAACTATGGATGGACTGATGAAAGCCATAAATAAGTAATTAAACTACAGAAAACTCCAATCAATCTTTACAAGGAAGAAAGAAAGAGAATAAAAAAAATCTTATAGCGATTCACTTGAGATGTTGGAAAACAAGAAATACAGACAAGATTCCCAATAGGGGTGTACATAGGTTCGGTTCGGTTTTGGACCTCAACCAAACCGAACCGACTATAAAAAAAAAAAAAATTGGACCTATTCGGTTCGGTTGGGGTTCAACCAACCGAACCGCCAAAAGGCGGTTCGGTTTTTAAAAAAAAAAAAAAAATTTTGCCAAATTTTTTTAATTTTTGGCCCATTTGAATTTTTTTGGGCCTAATTTTTTTTTTTAATTTTTGGGCTTATTTCGAATTTTTTGGGCCAATTTCAAAAAATTTTAAAAAAATTATGTAAAATATTTTTAAAATATAATAAAAAATAAATTTAATAATATAAATTAAATATATTAAAAATAATTTGGTTCGGTTCGGTTGGACCGTCCCAACCGAACCAAACCGATCGGTTTTCAAAAAAAAAAACCGAACTAAACCGATTTTAATCAGTTTTGTTTGGTTTTTGGTCGGTTCGGTTCAGTTTTTTCGGTTTAGTTCGGTCCGGTTCGGTTTTTGTTCACCCCTAATTCCCAAGAGTAAATATAAATAAGATTGCAAGGTGCTACAGTTGGAAAATGATTTATTCTTCCAACAATGCTGGTCAATAAGCAAGTATTTGGTAGCAAGATTTTCTAGAAGCAAGAAATTTAAGGTTTCAGATGGTTTTGCATCCGCAATGCATGTTAATTAGATTCTGCTGACGATGTACAAAGAGAAGTGTTTACAGTGCAGGAAGAAAATCAATTTTTTTGGCTGTACATTTTAAACCATGTACTTAACCAAGAGGTCAAATAAAAGAGTTGGATAACACAGTATAACAAAATATATCACACAACAGATGGCAGGCATCAAATTCATAAGTTTACAGTAAAGAACAAGAATAATTAAACAAATAAAAATTATGAATTTGACTTGGCATTGACAAAGAGTTCATTTACTTTATCTCATGCCAAATTCAACTACGGAAATCCATTTCTAAATAGGGTCCTTCAGTCATCAATACTCTCATTTTCCAATATAGACCTGACTAGTTTCCTAGGGTTTGTCATCTGGTCTTTGAGTTATTGAGATAATGAGGATATTTCCTAATGGTAAATACCCAGCAGAGTTGCCCTTTTTTTCAATGGAAAATCCTAGTCACAAAATGGTTCCAACTTCCAAAGTCTTCTCTTATCAAACTAATCATCTACACAACAAAAATTTTGTCCCTTTTCTCCTCTCTCTGTCCTCATCATTGTCTGTTGGTAGGTCTTCTTACAATCTACTCTTAAGTTCAATCTAGCTTTGTGTTGCGTTGTAATTCTGCATATAAAAGTGGGGGCCTTAAAAACCACAAAACTTCTACTGATGCAAAACTCAGAACCGGAGATAGTACTCACCATCATAGACAACTTACAGAACCAAAAGGAAAACCTTACAAAAGCATCCAACAATGGCAAGCAAACACACAGAACACACTTTAATAAGTGACAAACTTTATGAGCACACAGCACGTTATTGGAAACATATGTAAAGATGTGTATCTCATGATTCAAATGCAGCCATCTGAGTTATACTATGCTTTGTTACTTAAAGCCAATCCATTAAATAAGGACAAGATTATTAAGCCCAAACTTAGTCCACAGTTATTGTAAACACAAAATGAAGGCATACACCCTAGGAATAATAAATCACCCTCCAATTTTTTCCCAGGAGAAGCTTACGTACAAATACACAATAGATCATAATTGAATCAATCACTTAAGAAAAGAGTGATGATATTTTAACTTATTAACATCCTCAGCACACATCATTGAGTAATGAGAATGATTAAACTAACACAGTAGAATAGATAGTTATCATGTATACAGGGGGAAGAGAGCTCACATTGCCTACAAAGATTGATCGAGCATCTACTTCCTCTCTATTGGCCTGACTTGCAGCAGCACTAGCAGGATCTATTAGGAGATACAAATCAATCAAAGGAAACAGAAGAATACATGTGAATTAAGTGAAAATTACCAATTAACTAACACACAGTTATTATCATCTTATACTATAGTAATGACATTTATTAAAAAATACACCACATCAATGTGCAAGGGGCGAGAAAGAAAAGAAAGGAAAAAGAAAAAGAAGGCCGACCAAGATAAACAATTTTTTTTTTCTTCTTTCATAAAAAGAGCTGGAAAAATGATATATTTACATATAAATCAAGCAATAAGCAAGAAGTTCTTAGAATTTAAAATCTAGAGTTAAAATCAGCTTGAATAAAGCTGAAAATATGTAAAGCTCAAGTGAGTGCAATGAAACTTCTCATTATTCAGAACCAAGTTCGAGTATCCTTGCGAACTCTATTACAACTCTCAATTATTAACCTATGAACAAATCGATTACATAATGTGTTATGTATTACCATTTACTAGCAACAACCAAATGCTAAATTGATAGTTTATTAGTAAAATATGGTTTAAAAAACACATTTAAGGAGAAGAAAAAAGGATATAGAGCTTATACCATTAATGCAGAATGAAGAAAAATTGGATTCATTAATCTCGACTTGAGGCATAGCCAATTCAACCCAGCGCATATAACAGATTATTTCACATGTAGAAGAAAAACAGTAAAACAGAAAAAGAAAAAGAAAAAGAAAAAATAAACTCAAAAATTATTTTTCCCCCTAAGGAGCAATTCACAGAATTAAAAAAGTAACTAAATTTACTGAGACTAGCCACACAAGAAAGAAAAAGGAACCACCTTGAACGGAGCCCATTTCCTTCTCCACCTTGGCCTGCATCTCTCGCAAAGCAGCAGCTTCGTCTTCCATTTCCTTCAAGCGCTTCTTCATGTCATCCAATTCCTACATTCAAAACATTTCAAATTGACGAAAGAGCTAATTAGGGTTTTAGAAACAATAACAAATATGAAACGAAGTTCTACTCAACAAAATAAGCTAAATGAGAAGGAATCCATTACTGCTTCGCTGTTCTCTGCGCCCTGCATATCGACATCGTCGTTTTCCATATCGCCTCCGTGAAAGAGAAGCGCCAGCACCTGAGAAGCGGGGAGTCTCTTCTCCCCTTCCCTGCGGTTTTTATCCCTTTTTCCTTACAATTCCCCTTCCTTGAACCCTCAACAATTTTATTATTATTTTATTAATTTTGTTTTATTATTACTTTTTCTACAGGATGGGTCACGTGATAAAAATATTCTGGCGTTCAATTTTTTTTAGTAATTATTATTTAAAACATTTTAAAAAAATAAATAATAAATTTTTTTATTTTTAATTATATTTAATTAATTTTTAAAATTATTAAAAAAATTTATTTTTTTATTTGATTATACTTATTTATTTTTTTATAAATTTTTGTATATTTTTAAATTTTTTTTATGAAAAAAAAATAAAGAGAAAAAATAAAAGAAATGATAAGAGAAAAAAATATGAAAATAAAAAAAAAAAGATACGAGAGAGTGAGAGTAAAGAGAGAGATTAAATTTTTTTTATTATTATAATTATATCATTAATAAAGATATAATTATTTTTTAATATTATAAGAGTATTTTTATTTTTACGATAAATTAAAATTTTTATTCTCTTTGTAAAAATATTTTTATAAAAAAATTATTAAAAATTAATTTTTAAGAATTTTAATTTTTTATGAATAAATTTTTAAAAATTTGTATTAAATATGAAAATTTTTATTTCTCAAATTAATTTTTTTTTTTTTTAAAATCTTTATATCAAACACCCCTTAACCTAACCAAATTCAATAAATATTATTCCAACTCAACTTCTCAAAAATACTCTTTTCGCTATGCCACCTTTAGCTTTTAGGTCAATATTCTTTTTCTAATTCACAGTGATTTTTTTTTATTTTTTATTTATATTACTGTTACGAATATTCATTGATTTGTTTGAAATTATTATTATTTAATTAAACATCCTATTTCGTCAAAATCTTTGATTTATCATTATCAAGAATATGAAATCCAAAGTTAAAGATTGTCTTTACTCATCAATTAGCTGTAAAGAAATCAAGTGCCAACCATATTTGATTGCATAATGGATTGACTACTTTCTTAAAGCCAATGAAAATTACATTTGGTGGACATTTCTAATTTGAAATCGAACACTCTTGCCAGATATAATTACCTTTCTTCTTAAAGTCAGAGGTTGACTTTACCAGTTAAGAGTCCTTGCTTTCCAAAGTACCAACATCTCTGCATGATCCCCTTTGTACTTGATAGTCTTGAAGAGCTTGAAGCTAGGTGAAGTACCAACATCATTAGGGTTCAATAAATGTGGCCTAGATAAGGGTAAGGCCAATTACTAATGGGACTATATTTACTTGACAGCTACTTTTATTTCATTTTTAACGAACACATTTATTTGTAAAATAGGTTTTAATCATACTATCAATCATTTGAGTAAAAAATAAAGAAGAGATAGATATAGAAATGGAGCCTTAACATTAAATTTATTTCAATTTTAAAAATTAAAACTAATACAATCTATAGTTTATTAACTATCTTAGTAGCACTTGAATTTAATCAAACATATCTCATTAATTATGGTTATCGACTTTTGTCTCGGGTGTAAGTAATTTACTAATATGAAAAAAAAATTGAATATGAATAAATTTGTAGACTTTGTATTCTCCTTTTATTTTCATTCCCCACAATTTATCACAAATATTTTAGTCTTGTAAAGACTTTATACTTTAACATGAAATATTTTCTTTTCCCGTACATAATAAAAAAAAAATATACATTGGCTCAAATAAAAATTTTTAAGATCTCGTTTGATTGATGATAAAAAAAAATTAAAATTAAAATTAAAAATTAAATTAAATACTATTATTAAAATTATATTTAGTATGACATAAAATAGAATAAATTTTTATTATTTTCTTTACGTTTAGTATGTAATATATAATATAAAAATAAAATAAAAAATTGACAAAAACATAAAAATATCTTTAAAGAATAAAATTATTAAAATAAAATTATTTTAATTTACAAATTTATTTTAAAATAACATAAATAAAAATAATAATTAATAATATTAAAATTTTATTATAAATATTAATATTTTTTAAAAATAATTTATTTTATTTTATTTATCAATAATAAATATTATTTTTTAATTTATTTATTTTTTTGAAAAAAGTATTTATTTATATTTTTGTGAACAATTACTATGACAAACCACTTCAACAAATCATAAAAAGTTTTTATAAATATTTTTTAATTAATTAATTTTTTTTAAAAAATATTTTTATTATCTATTTAATAAAAGAAAAAGAAGAAAAGAGTCATTTCAAATTTTATTCCATTCTCTTTTACTGTTTAGATTGATTTTCAGTGATAATATATTCTTTTTCATATAAAATAATCTGCATTTCATAAGTTATAATTTTTTATAACCAAATAATTTATTGGATGAAATTCTCATTTTATCACTTCGAATTTATAAAACAAACAGAGCGCGGAGTGTTATCTATCAAATTATGACATATATATAATTTTTACAATTTAACATTATATTATTGACACTTAAAAAAATTCTTCCTGTCACAATTTTTTCAAAAAGTCTAATAGCAAATATTTACGAACTGCACCCAAATTTTTCCCATATAATAAGTACAGTTCATAGTTCCACTAACATGCTCTTGGTATATATACTACTACTCCTGCAGGCCTCAAAAGCCAAGCAAATCAATCAATCTCATTGCTTCTGTTCATTGAACTTGAAATTTGCTTGGGGATAATTAATAGCTGCAACAATAGGCTTCACCTTCTCAATGCTCTTAATGATAACTAAAAACAGGACTCTATATAGAACTACCATTCCTAGCAAGATAGCAATATCCACCCACTTTGAATAACCCATTTCCACTTACCATAAGTTTCTCAGTATTTCATCCTCACTAATATGGTCATAGGCTCTCCAACTTGATTGCTTGTAAATGTTAGGCTTTGAAACTCATTCTTGAACAATCCTTGGAATGCATACTTGTGGAAGGAAATGAAGTCTAAAAGGGTATCTCCAAAGGGATTTGGGAATATCACTAGGCAATCTATAGAATCCACCATCTAACATCATCATTCCTGAGAATGAGTTCGCCGGCGGCGAGATTCGTCAGATAGTTTTTTTTTGCGGACCCCCTCCCTTTTTTCTTCATTTCTCTTTCATCTGAACCCTAACTCTCTCTCTCTAAAATTTTTCTCAAACTTCTCTCTAAGATATTTCATCATCCAGACGTCCGATTTGAGCAAGTAAGGTACCGTTGGACTCGTGGGAAGAAGAGCTACAAATCCCACCGATCAATTTTGCCGGAAAGTCACCAAATTCTCGCAGGAAAATCGCATGAATAGTAACCTCCAAGGTAAAACTCAGTTTAATCGCGTTTTAGGCTTCGTTTTACCGAATTTCTTTCCATAGATAGTCTTAGAATTAGTTTTTATATTAGCATATAGGGTTTTTATGTTTCGACATGAAAAGTATTTCCGGCATGAATAGTGCCGTTTAAAGTTTTTCAATTCTCATGTTATGTCTATGTTTTCTAAGTTGTTGAACCATCACGAGGTGAAATTCTCGTTGTTGGACTCCTAGTAAGGTGAGTGGGTTTTTCATACTATAGCGCATGTTTTAGGAATTTGATTTATAACTCTCTCGTATGATTTTAACTAGTTGGAATGTATGCTAAATTGTTTTACCGCTTTGAAAATCAATATATTCCAACCATGTTAGAAATTATAAATTTAAATCCTAGTTGAACTCTAGGTATGCAGGGCAAGCATCTAGGCTGATAATTCTCCATTTGAGCTAGATTTATAGAAATACGAACTTAGTCATAGAAATGAACTAAGTTAGCCATGAAATGATTTGATGCATGATGAGCATCTATGTGACGTCTACGGACGATATGTTTAAAGGGAAAGTTTATGATGATAAAGGTCTCCATGGGAATTCATGGATGAGATATATTTTAGAACGGAATTTTATGCATGAAAAGAGTTAGATGGAGAATTATAGCTTTATTGTAAAGTTATTGAAATGTTTTACTTTAAACTCTTTGAATAGCATATTTCAAATGTTTTCTATTGGAGGGACCCTTTTAGATCACTGTTAGCTAGCCGCAAGTAGTGCTAGCCCTGGTGCACCATGGTCATATGAAGGCTTCGGCCTAGGATACTGTGACAGGCATATGACTGTCTAAGACACAGAAATTTAGGGTGGACTTATGTCTACGCCTACAGTGATTACCATATCCTTGCTGTGTGCTTAGGGGATTTAGGGTGGACTTATGTCTACGCCTACAGTGATTACCCTACCCTTGCTGTGTGTTTGGGGGAGATGATAGATCTGTTAGGAAAGACCTCCAATAAACTAGTGCATTTTTCTTAAAGATTAAATATTTCTAAACAATCTCATTCATCATTGTTATTGCATAAATAACTTCATTTATTATTTACCATGCATAATTGATTTGCTCTACTGTTACTGATTTAATCCTGTTTTATCTTTTGAACATACATTTGAACTGTTTAGCTTTTCTTTCAATAAATTATGGTTAAATGCTTAATGTTTCTATTATTATCTTTACACTTTGATTTTAAATTATTAAACTCATTGCGAAACATTCGTGCTTGGTTTGCCCTGTTTCTGTTATAATGTGATTTATCCATTCACTGAGATGTGGTAATCTCACCTCTCTTCTGTTTCCTCCCCACAGATAGTCAGAGAAACTTTGATCCAGCTACAGCTCCCAAGGAGGCTGAATATAGCATTGATGAGCCCCAGTTTGGGTAAGGCTCCATTGTACTGGTTGTTTAGTTTAGTTATGTCTAGTGTATCTCCATGAACATACAGGCAGGATCCTCGCTTCTTGCGTATTTTGATGTGTTGTTTGAAAAACGGTTTTATATTTTACAACGATGTTGGTATTATGAGGCATTGGGCCAAGTTGAATCACATGAATATTATGAGGCCATAGGCCAAGTTGAATCACAGATGTTGGATTCATGAGATATATATATATATATATATATATATATATATATATATATATATATATATATATATATATATATATATATATATATATATATATATATATATCTCATGAATCCAACATCTGTGATTCAACTTGGCCCATGGCCTCATAATATATATATATATATATATATATATATATAAAGATACAATATTTTTCTGATATTGGATGTGGCATATGTGGCCAGTTATATTTATTATGTACTCTGGATTGTGTGCTGGATGTTTGTGTATGCTATGTGTTAGGCTTGCGGCTAGGGGGAAACCCTTATGCCGTGCCGGTCATGTGTTCCATCATTTGGGGCCGTGACAACTCTGTTTCAACTTGGATTCACTGCAAGCCGATGTGATCATTCTCTGCTCATTCGAAATACTCCTCAACACACTACACTTTTACTGATTTACGTTGATGATATCATCATTACAGGGTCTTCTTCTGCAGAAATCTCAAATCTCATAAATCAACTTCATAACTATTTCTCCTTAAAAGATCTAGGTGACCTGAACTATTTTTTGGGTATTCAAGTTCAAACACTAGAAGATGGGAAACTGCATCTATCTCAAACCAAGTATGCTCGGGACCTACTGGAGAAGGCGTCTATGTCTGATTGCAAAGGATATAAAACACCAATGATCTCTGGTCTAAAACTATCTGCTCATCAAGGAACTCCATTTGATAATCCACATTTATATCGATCGATTGTAGGAGGCCTACAATATCTAACAATCACCCGACCTGAATTAGCATTCCCTGTAAACAAAGTTTGTCAATTCATGTCCAACCCTATGGACACTCATTGGCAAGCTGTGAAACGCATCCTTCATTACATTCAGTATACTATTACTTATGGGTTAACTTTTACAAAACCACAATCACTAACTCTACATGGTTTTGCAGATGCTGATTGGGGCAGTGATCCAGATGACAGAAGATCTACCTCTGGCTCAGCAATTTACCTAGGTGGAAATCTCATCTCATGGTGTTCCAAGAAACAACATATTGTCTCTCGATCGAGCACCGAGGCAGAATACAGGAGCATTGCTCTTACTGTTTCTGAAGTCATGTGGCTAAAGTCACTACTCTTTGAAATCCATGCAAACTTGCCCTCCACTCCTACAATTTACTGCGACAACTTAAGTGCAGTTATGCTGACGGCAAATCCCATTTTGCATGCACGCACTAAGCATGTAGAACTCGACATTCACTTTGTCAGGAAAAAAGTTCAGTCCCATGACATCATAGTTAGCCATATTCCAGCTGCAGAGCAAGTGGCAGACATTATGACCAAATCTGTCTCCAGCTCTCTTTTCACAAAATTTCGAACCAAGCTCAGAGTGGAACCCACTGCTGAGCTTGAGGGGGGATGTAAGAATATACACTCAAGCCCACGAAAGACCACGTGATATTTAACGCAGCACAACCAACTCACGTGCCAGTAGTTAAACCAGTTATGGTTATATAAGGAAAACTGATGTAGTAATTAAAAACAACTTGAATAACAGAAACAATGTTATCTTCTTCTTCATCTACATTCTGAATTTTATATCTTTCTTAAAACTTTCACCGACTTAAGAGCAAAGTTGATAAAGTTAAAGACTTCAATATATATATATATATATATATTCACAAATGATATTCTTATAAAAATGAGGCACTGGGTAAAGAAGGCAGCATGGCTTTTCTTGTCCATTGCATGAAAGTCCTGCATTAATTTGTTTATAATAAGAGACTTTCCATGACCCCAGCTCACCAAAAAAAAAAAATCTTTCATTTGTTATTGCATATGCACATTAAATAAAGTTTATTTCTTCAGATAATGTAAAATTCCCCTGCACCCATTTCTTTCCCCCAACAAGATAATTTGCTTGATCCTCTATCTTTCTGTAGTCTAGTTCATGTCATAGTCTTGACAGTAAGGGTAACTGCACTCACCCTCATTCTTATTTCATCTACTTCCTTTTGAACTTGGTGGCAAATTTCAGATGACTTGTATGATTTTGATAGGATATGAATCGCTTCTTCTGTGTTTAGCCCTGCAGCTAATCCTTTCTCTGGGTCCTGAAAATTCAGGTAAATTAGTTACATTTCCTTGCACCTTGTCTACTGAAAGCCCAAATAAATTGCAGTAATGACCAGAAAGTGAAAAAAATATTCAGAGCTAGAAGCTTAAGATTCCCCTACCCTCCAAATGTCAAGGACAATTCTGAAAAACGAATCAATCATGCAGATTTTACTTACCTGTTCAAAATCCTTGTTTATCGTTTTTACGAAATGATCAGAAGGATTCTGGAGAGTTGGACAGAAAAGCCATTTGATGCGAAAAACTGCAGTGGAAAATAGAAGTCACAGGTTATCAACTTCAAATTAACACGTCGACCAGACACTCAAAAAAAGGTTACAGTTTCCAACCTTATTTGCCTAAGAGACAGGGCCAAAGTACATTGTTTTTCCTGAAGACAGTAGACAAAGATTGTCGAAAAGATGAAAAATTTCATTACTAGGCTGATGGATTGATGCAACAATAGTCCTTTGAATGCCATCATTTTGATTTAAGTTCCTAATTCTGCTCATAACGTAATAAGAAGTAGCACTATCAATCCCACTAGTGGGTTCATCAAGGAAGAGAAGTTTCGGGTGTGTTAAGATCTCAATGCAAATGCTGACTCTCCTCTTTTGTCCACCGCTAATGCCTTTGGATCCCCACCCTCCAATTCTTGTGTTAATGGCATCTTGCAGACCCATTTCTCTGATTGTGAAGTCCGCCCTCTCCTTCTTCTCTGATTTGGACATGGTGTCTGGCAATTGTAGCTGAGTTGAGTAGCATACTGCTTCTCCAACCGTTAAAGTTGTCAGTATAGCATCATCTTCTGTCACATATGCCTGATTTCACATAGAGAGAAGTTTAATAAATTTTACATCTCTTTAAGAAAGCTTTTTAAAAATGAAAATATTCTCTTACTGATGTTCCATAAGCCAATTTAACTCCCTCCTCATCTCTACTTACCAAAGGTTGGGGATAACTTTGTAGACTCCATCACCTGAAAAATTTTATTTTATTAAATTTTTATATCATTTTATAATACATTATATGATTTTTAATTTTTTTTTCTTGATTATTAACATTCTAACTTGTTTGTTATGGTAACTTTTTAAGAAGTTGTTGTGTTGAAGATGAAAGAATATATAAATATCTTTAATGTAAATATTGTAGAAGTTATTATGAATTATATTTTGACTAACTCTAATATTTTACATGAAAATAAAATTAACTATAATATTTAATAAATAGTTGTAAAATTCTATTTTGCCCACTTTCAATGATAAGTATAATTTTTTAAGAAATCTGTATGAGTTGGAAAGTTTTTTTTTTTCAACCATTGAAGAGTTAACTCCTATCCTTAACATTCATTGATTTATTGCACATACAAGCCTATATGACGGAGAGTATCAAACAAGAAGAATACCTGCTGGATTGAGTTCCTCCCTCCTTTGCTCCCATTTCTAACCAATCACATGTGCCAATACCACCTTACTTTTGTTCTTAAGTTTACAGAGTGACTTAGTTTTAATTATTAAATTTTTTGAATTACATGAGTTAATTTATAAATGATTGAATTTGTTGTTCATTTTTTTTAAGTCATTGAAAAAACAGACTAACAAACAACGAGTTTGAGATTTTTATTAATTAATTTATATATTAAAAAAATTGAGAGAAAAAAAAATTAAATAAACTTATAAATTTAAAGATTAAATTGTTAATTTATTTTAAAAAATTTAAAAAACTTCTTGTTTTTAGAATAACTTATATACTTATAAAACACTACTTTTCTTTGTCATTTTATGCTGCACGGATAGAGATATAAGTATATATCTAATACATGATACAAGTTTTTTATTGTTGCGTTCAATTTTTTTTTTAAATATTACATTATATATATTTTAAAGTATTTAAAAGTACTTTATATCAAATTCATAAATAGCTTGAATCTAGAAATACTGGAGGACAACTATTTCAGTACATCATATATATAAAATTACTACTACTTAGCGATTTGTCTATGGCCTTATAAGTTTGATGCAACATGTCTAATTGTGCTCATTGCTTCTGGTCACTGTAGAGAAAAGTTTTGACTGGGGACAACTGATAGCTGCAACCATAGGCAGTGACTTCTCCTTGCTCTTTGTAATGGCCAAGAACAGAAGCCGATACAGAACAATCATTGCAAGCAAGATAACAAGATCAATCCACTTGGAGTAACCCATTTCCACCTGCCACGTGTTTTTCAAAATGTCTCTACCACTAATGGGTTTAGTATCTCCATCTTGATCTGTAGCAAATGTTAAACCTTCAAATTCATTCTTGAACAGTCCTTGGAAGGCATACTTGTGGAAGGAGACATAGTATAAAGGGTATCTCCAAAATGGCTTGGGAAGATCGTTTGGGAGTCTATAGAATCCACCAATCAAAATCATGACTCCTTGAATTCCTCCAACAATTATCATGCCTATTATGAAGTTGGGGAACATGCTCCCAACAACCATCGTGAGGCTCTCAACAGACATGACAGTAGCAAACAGCACCAGAATGAAGTACAGAAAGTGTTCAAGTCCTTTGTGCAGCCCAGAAAGGGATTGAGCTATTCCTCCAGGAATTAGAGATATTAGTAGCATGTATGGAACAGCAGAGAATGTGTTGCCAATGAGAAAAGCAGTAACTCCGTAATGTCCATTCAATCTCTCTCGTTTAAATACCTGAGTTCATGACAAGAAAAAACTTTCAATAACCAATAAGTGCAACATATCATCACAGAACAATTTCATCCCGTCACTTGAATGAAGTTCAAGTGCACAAGTGAAATGCTTTTTTTTTTTGGTGGTAATAAACCAACTCCTTTAAGTAAAGTGCAATGCTTTTGAACTAGGAAGATTTCAATTTTTCTTATGAAAGAGGACAAGAAGAGAGAAACTGTACCTTCATTTCCTCCAAAAATGGAGGGAATCCACCAATAAGGGTTATGAAAGTAAGGACTGAAATAAAAAAAGTGAGCAGTGACCCTCTAGCCTGCAACATCCATGAAGATATTAACCATCAACTTTGAACATTAGAAGCCATACTCTGTCTTGCTTTATTTCTCTTACCTGAATAGATCCTGTACTCGAGCCAATGTCATAGAAGATAGTGCCCAGACTCAAAGCTATTGCAGCATATACAACTAGACGTAACCAGTAATTGCTTATGTCGCGATACATATGCAGGGAAGATCTTCTTATAAGAATGAGACACTGAGTGAGGAATGCAGCGTGGATTCTTTTCTTCTCCATTGCACCAGAATCCTGAGAGTCAATGTAAAAGTTAGTGTTTCATATGCCTCAAAGGTCTTTGATTTTGGAATAGTTGTGTGCTCTTGTTGTCTTACGGTCTTGGCAAGGAGGGTGGCATTAAACTTACACTTTCACTTATTTCTTCCACTTCTTTCTGAATTTGATTACGAATTTCAGAAGACATATAGGACTTTACAAGGATATTAATTGCTTCTTCTGTGGTTACTCCTTTACCAAAGCCTTCTTCGGCATCCTGGAATAAATAAATAAATAAATCAGGACAATTATGCAGAATATTTCAGCATAATACCTCTTGAAGGGTTCAAAGTTTCAAAATGTAAACTAGCAAGATTAAGAAATTTTGCTTACCTGTTCAAAATCCTTGTTTATGATCCTTAAGAAATGATCTGAAGGATTGTAGAGAGTTGGGCAAGGAAAACCATTTGAAGCGAAAAACTACATTCAACCAAAGTAGAATTTCTCGGGTTATCCAAATAGATCAGCTTACGTTTATTTGAAAACAGGTAAGGACGTAAAAGTTCTAGTTCCAAACCTCATTTGTAGCAGAAGCAGGGCCAAAATATACTGTTTCACCAGAAGACAGAAGGTAGAGGTTATGGAAGAGTTGAAAAACTTCACTGCTGGGCTGATGGATGGATGCAACAATAGTCCTTTGAATGCCATCCCTTAGGTTTAGACTGGCAATTCTGCTCATAACATAATAAGAAGCTGCACTGTCAAGCCCACTAGTTGGTTCATCAAGGAAGAGAAGTCTCGGACGTGTCAGAATCTCTATGCAAATGCTAAGTCTCCTCTTTTGTCCCCCACTCAGGCCTTTAGAAGTCCACCCTCCTATCCTTGTGTGAATGGCATCTTGGAGACCCATTTCTCTGAGTGTAAAGTCTGCTCTCTCCTTCTTCTCTTCAATGGACATCGAATCCGGAAGTTGGAGCTGAGATGAGTAATATAAAGCTTCTCCAGCAGTTAAAGTTGACAGCATAGCATCATCTTGTGTTACATATGCCTATTTTCACACGGTGAAGGAGTGAGGTTAGTGAAACTCCTTCTTTACTTCTAGACAATGACTACTGGCTACAATGAAAGTGCTAAATCTTTAGAACGATTAAGCTTTTGGGAATTTTCTCTTACTGATGTTCCATAAGCTAGTGCTTGTTTGTGGCCGTTGATTAGAATCTTCCCTGTTTGCTTTGTGTTTGAACCCAATCTTCCTGCAAATTATTAGAAACATGTGATGCCTTCAGATTATAGCTACATAACTAGCTTGTCAAACCAGCAAACGACAGAAAGTTGCCTATCACTTAATTTCGCTATGCTTCTTTAGCATCAAGAAAAATCAATTTATACTAATAAATACCTTCATGTGTAATGAGTAAAACATGATCCTCTTTCCCAATTCATCAGTTACCAAACTATTTTAATAGTAGTATCTTAACAGGAAAACTGAACAGAATGATAAAGGTATTCCAAACAGAAGCCCAACGTGCCCGTGCAAAATGTGCTTGAACCCCATTTAAAAGTGGGTATAATACAAAAATAATTTCACTCAATATGCAGGTTACTATGAGATTCACATAAAGAGGATTTAAAGTGGAAGGTATATTCTAAGGCCCTATAAAATGTAGTTGATTCTAAAAAAAGTGCAACCTGCTAAAGCATCGAGGAGTGTGGTTTTGCCACATCCAGAGGGACCCATTATAGCCAAAAGCTCTCCTGGCTTGGCATATCCAGTGAGACCCTGCAGAATTGGCTTCCTATTCCTTCCATTTGGAACAGTCACCCACAAGTCCTCCCATGTCAATAACACTCCCTCATCCACACTGCGAATATCTTTGCTGCTTTCTGTTGGCTTGATGGCTTCGTTCTCAAATGGGGCAATGAAGTCTGGGTTGGTTTGTACAACGCTAGAGCTATTATTTGGTTCCCAGTAGGTAGCTTTTGGTTGAACATGTGGATGAAGAAGGGAAGTCATGGAAAATTTTCTATTGTCTTGTGTCTCTTCCAGGGGGGAGAAGCTAGTAAAGTCAAGGGGCTCTTAAAAAAAATACATTACGAATTTTAATAATTATTTTTTTAAAAAAAATATTTTTAAAATTTAAAGAAATTTTTTTTTTCAATGCAACATATTACACAGAGGATACATTTTCTGATCATGGTCCATCATTGACTCATTTATTTTTTTGTGAGTCCCATCAAGTAGTTGGAGATTATAGATAGAAAAGTAGATAAATTTTTTAAAACCATGCATTTATGGAGAGACTTTATTTTTTATTTTTTTTCTAAAATATATATATATATAAATATATATATATATATATATATTTTAAATTAAAAGATATATTACAATTAAACTCATTTTAAAATTTTTTAATTTATTGTTATTTCACTTTCTTTTTTTTGTATTTTGTTTTATCAAAATAACCTTTTAACATAAACAATTCTCCTGCTCTCTCCATATTCGCAGACCTTGCATAGCCCGCAATCATAGCATTCCAGTTGGGTATCTCTCGCACAGCCATTTCATCAATCTAACGTATCCAGTTTAGCATACATATGAAGCAAAGACGTCAAGTTCAGAACCAGATTTGATGAAATGGGTATGGAGCATTTGTCCAAGGGAAGGAAGGAGATGAAAAAGAAGGGCATGCTGAAAAGAGGAAGTTGAAGGTGGATTCATTTGGCGGGCAACCTTGAAGAAGCATTTGGGAGTAAAGGGATACGCATTGACGTTGTTGTCCATGATAAGAGTGGACTCGAATAAGCTTGTTGAATAGGAAGACAGTTCGCTTGGTTGAAAGGTTGAACAGGGCATGGGGCATATTAGATACCCGAGATTTCGGGTAGCTTCAAATGAGGGCGCTGTGGAGACTTCAAAAAAAAATTTGTTTGATAATGAAAAAAAATTAAAATACTTTTTTTAAAATAATTTTAATAAAATTAAATTAAATAGACTAAAATATATATTTTAAAAATAGAAGAAAAAATTATATAATAAATTTTTTTTATTCAAATTTTCATTTGCGGACCATGATGGCTTGTTGATAGTTAAGAAGTATTGAATGCGGGTACAGTGATTTACGCGGCATTTTTGGCCACATTCTGAGACGCAATTTATTACTCATGAAACAGCCAACAACCAACGACCAAACAAAAAAAGAAAAAGAAAGAAACATCCAACGACCAAAGTTTATCGATACTAGTGAGTAGTGACGTAACCACGTGAAAGTTTTTTTTTAAATGGGCCTACTCAAGGCAAATCGTAAAATTATTCGCCTGTTATTATTCTTGCAGGAGTTGAGGGCCCATTTGTTGCAAAATGACTCTATCATCTTTCTTGATTAATAAGAGCAACCTCCTGTATAGTATCTCTTTAACAGAAACGAAACTACCTGTACAAACTGTCAAAAATTTTAAGATTTTGATCTTCATATAGATTCGATTCATTCATTTTATTAACTCTTCAGGCTGTCAGATCTGATCAACACACTTGCGTAATGTCCCAAATGAATATCACATCATGTTGGCCGACCAGAAACAGTACATGTGGGTGTTTCTGACTGATTGGTCAAAAATGCTCAAATTATCTTTGCCAATAATACTGATGCAAGATAATTGAGCATTTTTGACCAATCATTCAAAAATGCCTATTTGAATCGAATTCTTTATGGAAAAACCACTTTACCTTCCTGTCCGCCACGAAAGAAGAGAATCCAGCAACAGTGATTAAGGTCAGGAATGTAACAATAAACACGAGCAGTGAAACTCTGGCCTGAAACCATCAAAAGTAGGCTTTAAAATTTGTTTCTCGGGATTATGACATAAAGTCGTTTATGTTCAAATTAGTGCATGAGAAGCCGTAATCTGCCCCATTTCTCTTTGTTATCTGAATCGATGTTCTATTTAAGCCAATGTCATAGAACATACTACTAAGGTCATGTTTGATACACATAAATGAGTGGATGGAATGGGAATCTAGTTTCCCATTCCATCAGCTTGTCGTGTTTGGTAGACAGAATTCTATAACGTTATGGAAAGCGATAGATTTAGCTAAGGAATGGCTATTGCTTCTGAAAAGCTAGGAAAACGAAAGGAAAAGCGTGGAATCACATGTAAAAAGATTGAAACACCCTGTTTTTTTTGCCCACGCTTTACTTTTCTTCGTTCCTCTCTCCCCTTCGTTTTCATTCCTCCCCGTATGCTTCGTTCGTCCTCGAGCTCTCTGCTTCTCTCTCGTGTATCTCTGTGAGCTTCCAAGTGCCGAACAAGGAAAGTCTTTATCTCAGCCTCTCTGCTTCTCTCTCGTCCTCTCTGCAATGTTTTTGAACTTCCAAAGATCCCAATCTACTTTCCCCTCTCTCTCTCGACCTCTCTGCAAGCCGATCTGCGTTTTTCCCTCCCTCGGCCTCTCTACTTCTCTCTCGGCCTTTCTGCAATTTTTCTGAGCTGCCAAAGGTATTGATCTACGTTTCTCCCTTTCTCGGCCTCTCTGCAATTTTTTTGTGCTTCCAAAGGTTCGGATCTGCGTTTCCCTCTTCGCACAGGTTACAAATTCTAACCTTCCAAACGTCTTGGTTGTTGAATATTTTCTGAGTTTGGTCTCTGCATCGTTACTTTTCCTGATATTCCATACTTCTGCAATTTTTTTTTTTTGCATTTTCCTCTCCGTTTTCTGGGTTTGATCTTCAATTTTTTCGGATTGTTCTCTGCATTTTTATCTGCATTTCCTGGTCTTCAATGATTATGCATTTTTCTCTGCACTATTTTATGAATTTTTCTCTGGTTTCCTGGTCTTTATTTTCTCTGATTTTTTGCACTATTTTATGCGTTGTTGGCGAGGGAAAAAAGGAGGGTGTTAAGGTTGATTTGGAAGGTGCTATTGGGAGTGAAAGTGTTGTTGCTTGTGCAGTTGACATCGTTGAATATTGAAGCAACTGATTCAGTGGCCCTGAGGATGATGAAGATGAAGAAGGCAAGGAGGAATGTTAAGCTCTTGTTAATCATGGCATAATGTTGAAAATTGATCAAACTAGGACACAAGCAAGTGGCAATATTGATATAGTGATTAAAAAACAAACTAGTGGACCATAGTTGATGATCAATTATTTAACTTTTTGTAAAGTATGAATAATTAAATGATCACTTTGCCGACAAGAATTGTTTCACTTGAAACATTTGGTTTGTAAGAATTATATATCATAAGTACCATTATTTGTGATTGTTAATTATGTTATTTTTGTGCTTAATTATTTCTGTTGTTTACTAGTTGTTCAATTTTTGTATTTGGCTATTTTGGTATTGTTTATGGATGAAGGGACAAATTATTTGTAAATTATATTATTTTTTCGTGCTAAAATAGACGTGATAAGTTATATTATATTAAATTAGCAAATTGTCTATCATATTTTTTTATATGAATAATATTTATTTACAATTCATACAAAAGGATTTAAAAATTAAAATATTTTTCATTAAATAAGTAACATAAGTATTTTTTTAAAAAGTAATAAATAAATCATAAAAAATTTGTACAGAATTTTGTGTGATTCGTTGAAGTGTTGTCTGTAAAGAGATTCACAAATAATAAATAGTTAAAAACACAATCCTCAAAGTATTTAAAAATAAAAATAAACTAAAATAAAATAAATAATTTCGTATTATTCTCTTTACAAATTACAAACTATTTATTATTGATAAATAAAATAAAAAATAATATTTAAACTATTTCTCAATTTTATTAATATTTTTTTAAAAATATTATTAATTATTTTTGTATTTATATTATTTTTACATAATTTTTTAAAATTAAATAATATTATTTTTATACTTTAAGGGTATTTTTGTTTTTTTGTCAGCTTTGTTTTTCATTCCATTCCATTGCGTACCAAACGTAATTTTTTTATAACATTCCATTCTATTCCATTCCATTCCTAATTCTCCTTTCTATTCCTTTCCATTCATTTCTTTACCACCAACCAAACGATACCTAAGACTTAAAGTCAAGACACTATAGATAAGTAGGCGTAACCAATAATAATCTACTTTACGATATATATTCACAAATAATCTTCTTGTAAAAATGAAGCACTCAGTAAAGAAGGCAGCATGGCTTTTCTTGTCCATTATTACATGAAAATCCTGCATTAATTTGTTTATAATAAGAGACTTTCCATGACCCCAGCTCAAAAAAAAAAATCTTTCATTTGTTATTGCATATACACATTAAATAAAGTTTCTTTCTTCAGATAATGTAAAATTCCCCTGCACCCATTTCTTTCCCCCAACAAGATAACTTGCTTGATCCTTTATCTTTCTGTAGTCTAGTTCCTGTCATAGTCTTGACAGTAAGGGTAACAGCATTCACCCTCATTCTTATTTCATCTACTTCCTTTTGAACTTGGTGGCAAATTTCAGATGACTTGTATGATTTTGCAAGGATATGAATCGCTTCTTCTGTGTTTAGCCGCGCAGCTAATCCTTTCTTTGGGTCCTGCAAATTCAGGTAAATTAGTTACATTTCCTTGCACCTTGTCTACTGAAAGCCCAGATAAATTGCAGTAAGGACCAGAAAGTGAAAAATACATTCAGAGTGAGAAGCTTAAGATTCCCCTACCCTCCAAACGTCAAGGAAAATTCTGAAATGCGAATCAATCATGCAGATTTTACTTACTTGTTCAAAATCCTTGTTTATGATGTTTACGAAATGATCAGAAGGATTCTGGAGAGTTGGACAGGAAAGCCATTTGATGCGAAAAACTGCAATGGAAAGTAGAAGTCACAGGTTATCAACTTCAAATTAACACGTAGACTAGACACAAAAAAGGTTGCAGTTTCCAACCTTATTTGCAGAAGAGACAGGGCCAAAGTACACTGTTTTTTCTGAAGACAGTAGACAAAGATTATGGAAAAGTTGAAAATTTTCACTACTAGACTGATGCATTGATGCAACAATAGTCCTTTGAATGCCATCATTTTGATTTAAGTTCCTAATTCTGCTCATAACGTAATAAGATGTACCACTATCAAGCCCACTAGTGGGTTCATCAAGGAAGAGAAGTTTCGAGTGTGTTAAGTGTTGGGGACAGCAGGTATACCAGTAAGAAATAAATATGGAATAATCAACAAAAATAACACCAGAAAATTAATGTGGTTCATCTTTGAATTTTAGGTTACGTCTACGAGATCAAATTCGAATAAATCTTTCACTATAAAAATAGCAGGTACAAGGAGAATTTTCCCCAGAATAAATCTGAATACTACAACTGAGATCTAACCAAAATAGTGGCTCACAAACTGTTTTTCACAATACCCCAAGAGTATTTCCTCACTATTCTGTCACTCACTACTTAGGAATTATTTCTTAAATATTACATCAAACTCTCCCCTATTTTTTTTTCTTTAGAGAACATCTCTGACTTCTCTTCAAGCTGCTCTTGCTGCCTGGCTCTTCTACTTGTTGGTGTGTCTCTACTCAATTCCTCTCCTGCCTATTTATAGGCAGAGGGTGATGAGAAAAGGCAGCTAATTTTCCTTTCGCGTGCAGCATTCAACTACTATGTTTTTCTCTTGCCTTCTTCCGCTTTCTTCATGCATCAGCCACAATTGTTGACTGTAAGTTGCTGAATGCGTTTTGTTTTTCGCTCCTACAGCAAACAAATGCTGCTTTTCTATTACAATCTTTAGCATTCCTTTATTGTTAATGGTGTGGGGTGTGGTGTGGTGGGCTCTCTATGTGGAGGGACCCACCACTAACAAATCTCCTCCTCCTGACTACATAAAGGGCTCCACAATTTCTGCAGCTAATCGACAGAACTCAAACTTCTCCCTTGATAGAATCTTTGTCAACATGTCTGATCCATTTTCATCAGTATGGATCTTCTCAAGTTGTAGTAGCTTCTTCTTTAATACATCTCTGATCCAATGATATCTCACATCAATATACTTGAATCTTGAATGAAAAGAGGAATTCTTCTCAAGGTGAATAACACTCTATCTATCACAAAATAATTGATATCTGTCTTATTGAAAATTAAGTTCATTTAAGAACTTCTTTATCCACAGCAGCTCCTTACACACTTCTTCAAAGCTATCAGGTTCTCCCCCGCAGTGAGTGTTACATACTCATCATCAGGATATTTAGTAGAAGGTTGTCTTATTCTACTATTTCTCCTCAATCGATCTGGGGAAGTCACAGGTGTTGGTAGTTAATGGTGAACATCATCATCATCTTCTTCTGATTCAGCCTCTATAGGAGTATTATCAGGCTGATCATCATCTCCAACATGTCTCGGCACTACTGTTAGAGGAACTAATCTCAAATTTGTTGAGTTGCAATTGGAATCAGGAACATCCTTCTCCATTTTTTCTATACCTTCAATGGTCTGATCTTCAACAAATATAGCATCACGACTTCTAATGAGCTTTTTCTGGACCGGGTCATAGAATCTATAGCCAAATTGATCTTAACCATAGCCAATAAATACACACTGTCGTGTCTTGGCATCGAGTTTGGCTCTCTCATCCTTAGGGATATGCACGAAAGTTTTACAGCCAAACACCCACAGATAATCATAGGAAACATCCTTTCCTGATCACACTTTCTCTGGTGTATCATACTGTAGAGGAACACACGGTGATAAATTCAATACGTGTACAGCTGTAAGTAAGGCTTCACCCCAAAAAGTTTTGGGTAACTTTGCATGTGAGAGTAAACATCTGATTCTCTCCATCAAAGTTCTATTTATCCTCTCAGTTAAGCCATTTAACTGCGGTGTTTTTGGAGGTGTCATATGATGCTGAATACCATGCTCTTTACAATAAGCATCAAATTGTCCAGTATATGCTCCACTATTATCTGTCCGGATGCATTTTAACTTCTTCCCAATCTGTCTCTTAACTGAGGTATGAAACTGTTTGAAGACATCTAACACCTGATCTTTTGTCTTCAAAGTGTAAGCCCACGTCTTCTTGGAATGATCATCAATGAAAGTCACAAAGTATTGAGCACCACCACCAAGTGACTTTGGTATTGGTCCACACATATTTGAATGTACCAGATCCAACACAGTCTTCATTCTGGAAGGAGGGAAACTTTTGAAAGCAACTCTGTTATGCTTTCTCGTTAAATAATCAGCACATTTCTCCAAATGTACTTGATCCATTCCAGAGAGCATTTTTTTCTTAGCCAAACGTGTCATATTTTTATCACTCATGTGGCCAAGTCTTTTGTGCCATAACTCAATTGCATTTTCTTTCTTCACGGCATTCACAGCGTCGTTGGATAGCTTTGTATGCATAACATACAACGTTGAGTCTTCTCTACCTCTGGCCACCACCAAAGCACCTTTAGTGAGTTTTCATTTGCCATTTATAAACATGTTGCAGAAGCCTGCATCATCAAGTTTGTCGGTGGAAATCAGATTCAGGCGAATATCTGAAATATGCCTGACATCTTTCAGCACTAATCTGGTGCCGTTCTCTGTCTCCAAGCAGATATCTCCTCTGCCAACAAATTTTAGTAAGTTGTCATTTCCCATCTTAACAACACCGAAATCTCCTTCCGTGTAAGATGAGAAGAATTCTCTACGAGGTGTGGTATGAATGATAGCTCCACTGTTAATCACCCAACTGGTCTTATGGGATTTAAGATTGACAATATCATCATCATAAACGACATTGAATTTGTCTATAGCATTTGTCTGCTCATCATCACTGCTGTCGTCTTTCTTCACTTCCTTGCCTTTGTTCTTCTCCTGTTTAAACTTTCGGTAGAATCTTCTGATATGCCCTTTCTTCTTGCAGTAATGGCATTCAATGTTGGCATATTTGTTTGACTTTCCTCTGCTTTTATCTCTAGGCTTTGTATGCCTAGACTGGCTCCTCCCTCTAGATTCTGTAATCAGAACATCTGATTGTGATGAAGAGATTGAATATTGTGATTTTCTTCTCATCTCTTCATTCAGAATACCACTTTTGACAGATTCCATACTCACGACACCATTAGGCGCTGAGTTAGTAATTGAGATCTTCAAAGTCTCTTATGACTCTGGTAAGGAGGCCAGCACCATGAGAGCAAGTACTTCGTCGTCAAATTTTATGCCTATCCCCGACAATTGATCAACGATCCCTTGCATTTCATTCAAGTGATATGCTACAGAAGTACCTTCTTGGTATTTCACGTGCATCAATTTTGTTAAATAAAACAATTTGTTGTTGCTGGTTTTTGAAGCATACAGCACTTCTAGCTTCCGCCACAACGTTTGTGTATGAGTCTCATTGCAAATGTGATTGTATACATTATCTTCGACGAACTGTCGGATGAATCTACACACTTGCACATGCTCAAATTTTCAATTTTCATCAGATTTGACTTCGGGTTTAGTTGTAGTAAATACCGATAGATGGAATTTCATCACAAACAGGAGATCTTTCATCTTGTTTCTCCAGATGTGGTAGTTTGTGCTATTTAAGTTGATCATCTTGCTGGTCTTTGCTTCCATTTTGAGCAGTATGAACAGTACCGTACATATGAACAGTATCTCCATATGTATGAATAGTACCATACGTATGAACAGTGCCTGTACAAACTTCCTTCAGTCAATAGTAATTCTAATAAAATCTTTTTTGATGTGGAAGATCAGTCAATACTACAACCGCTGAGCATACTAAAAATTTTAAAGGAATAACCACCACGGCTTTGATATCACTTGTTGGGCACAGCGGGTATACCAGCAAGAAATAAATGTGGAATAATCAACAAAAATAACACCAAAAAATAAACGTGGTTCACCTTTGAATTTTAGGCTACGTCCACGGGATCAAATCCGAATAAATCTTCCACTATAAAAATAGCAGGTACAAGGAGAGTCTTCCCCAGAATAAATCTGAAGACTACAACTGAGATTTAACCAAAATAGTGGCTCACAAAGTGTTTCCCACAATACCCCAAGAGTATTTTCTCACTATTTTGTCACTTACTATTTAGGAATTATTTCCTAAATATTACACCAAACTCTCCCCTATTTTTCTTCATCAGAGAACATCTCTGGCTTCTCTTCAGGATGCTCTTGCTGCTTGGCTTTTCTACTTGTTGGTGTGTCTCTGCTCCATTCCTCTCCATTCCTTCCGTGTGCAGCATGCAACTTCTATGTTTTTCTCCTGCCTTCTGCGGCTTTCTTCATGCATCAACTGCAATTGTTGACTGTAAGTTGCTGAGTGCATTTTATTTTTCAATCCTGCAGCAAACAAATGCTGCTTTTTCTATTACAATCTTCAGCATTCCTTTATTGTCAATGGTGTGGGGTGTGGTGTGGTGGACCCTCTATGTGGAGGGACCTACCACTAACATTAAGATCTCAATGCAAATGCTGACTTTACTCTTTTGCCCACCACTAATGCCTTTGGATCCCCACCCTCCAATTCTTGTGTTGATGGCATCTTGCAGACCCATTTCTCTGATTGTGAAGTCTGCTCTCTCCTTCTTCTCTGATTTGGACATGGTGTCTGGCAATTGTAGTTGAGTTGAGTAGCATACTACTTCTCCAATTGTTAAAGTTTTCAGTATAGCATCATCTTCTATCACATATGCCTGATTTCACATAGAGAGGAAGTTGAATAAATTTTACATCTCTTTAAGAAAGCTTTTTAAAAATGAAAATATTCTCTTACTGATGTTCCATAAGCCAATTTAACTCCCTCCTTATCTCTACTTACCAAAGGTTGGGGATAACTTTGTAGACTCCATCACCTAAAAAATTTTATTTTATTAAATTTTTATATCATTTTATAATACATTATATGATTTCACATAAACATTACAAGAAATACAAAAATCTATGGCGATTTTTAAGTGGCCATAACGACAGTTTTCACCGTCGCTGAGCCATTTAACGATGATCATAAAACTGTCGTGGATCTTTGAACTTTGCGACAATTTTAGTCAACTATAAGAACAACCGTCGTTATGACTGATTTTACGACGATTACAAAACCGTCGTAAAATCTGATATAACAACGGTTTTTAAACGGTCGTTAAACTGATAATTTTTTTTTAAATATTTTTAATATTTATCAATTTTAACGTGAAAAATAATTTATTTTTTTAAAACGAATTTTTTTAAATTTAAAATGTAATATTTTTTTTATTCATAAATACTAATTTTGATTAAATTTTTTTTATTAAACTATTATGCATAATAAAAATTAATTCATATTTTTAATATTCAATAAATTAATTTAGATTCATTTTTATCTATTATATAATAATTAAGCGTGCGAATTACTTAATAATTTAAAAAATTATTTTAAAATTTATTAATATTTAACTACATACTAGATATACGTAAATTATTGAATTATAACGAATCTATATATAAACAAAAAATATGTACATAAAAATTAATAGTCACGAGCATAATGAAATTACATATACAGACTATAATAATTAAATTATGTTTCCGAACCCTGCGGATGTTGATGCTCACTACCATGGTCATTAGGGTCCTGAAAAATAAAATTTTTTATTAGAATTTTTGGCATTTTTAAAGTAAATAAAATTATACCAACAATTTTTATGTATTCAAATATTACCCTGAGTCCGAGACTATGAAATTCTGCTATTTTAGGTGGCAGCTGACCCTAAAATTTTTGTAGTAGGAACGCCATAGCAGCCTCCACTTGTCCCTGCCGTGCTGCGAACTCAGCGTCTCGTCGCTGCTTCTTGTCGTCTCGCTCATGTATAGCTGTTTTCAAGCACTCCACCTCATTCTGTAAGTCGTGGTATGACAGCCTAAACTGTGAACTCAACCTAGGTGAGCCACGACTAAAGACTTGAGTTGGGCAAACACGTAACCCAAATCTTCGAACGCGGCCGAAATGCTTTCCAGTTCCAAGAACTCTTGCAAGTGAATCAGCCGTCGAGAGCTTTTGGGACGAGCTGTCCTCCTACTGGATCGAAGCAATTTTTTTTTGAAAATCGAATAACAGACAATTAATAATATTAAACATTATTTAAAAATTAAATAATTACCCACGTACGGTTGATAAAATTTTATTACTTACTGTAACAATTCGAGTTTCGTCGTTGATGTATGATCCGTCGGTTCTTTTATGAGCTGCCGTCCATACATCACCATAAGTGCATTAAAACTTATTGCACTATTATTTTCTATTAAATTTATGTTATTATGTATATTTGTTTTATTTTTTTAAAACTAGGTTTTTAAATTAGTGTTTTAATTTTTTTAAAATCAATTCTTAATATTAATTTCGTCTATTTACTAATATTTATTATTTTAGCTCATCACCTGTACAAATATTTTAATATTTTACAATCAACTTTAATAAAATTTTACTATTATTAATTTATGTATATTATTTAAACACGTTTATCAATATAATAACTATTTTTGATTTATTTACATCAATTTTAATTATATTTTTTAAACACTAAATAATTTATATTTAAATTTGAATTCACTATCATTTTATACTAAATTTATAATATTATACATATTTATTAAACGTATATTAAAACATACGTATATTTTTAAAGTAGTGTCACAATTTTTTTTTAAATTTTTTTAATACTCACTCTAGAGAAAAAGTTTAATAAATTTTACATCTCTTTAAGAAAACTTTTTTAAAATGAAAATATTCTCTCACTGATGTTCCACAAGCCAATTTAACTCCTCCCTCATCTCTACTTAGGTTGGGGATAACTTTGTAGACTCCATCACCTGAAGTATGTTTATTTATTAAAATTTTATATCATTTTATAATACATTGTATGATTTTTAATTTGTTTTTTCTTGATTATGAACATTCTGACTTGTTTGTTATTGTAACCTTTTAAGAAATTGTTGTGTTGTGGATAAAAGAATATATAAATATCATTAATATAAATATTGTAAAAGTTATTATGAATTATATTTTGACCAACTCTAATATTTTACATCAAAAGAAAATTAACAATAATATTTAATAAATAGTTGTAAAATTCTATTTTGCCCACTTTTAATGATAAGTATAATTTTGTTGTTGTTTGTTATTGTAACCTTTTAAAAAATTTAAAAAATTTCTTATTTTGTGTTTTCAATATAACTTACATACTTATAAAACATTACTTTTCTTTGTCATTTTATACTGCACGGATAGAGATATAAGTATATATCTAATATATGATACAAGTTTCTTATTGTTGCGTTTAAATTTAATTTATATATATATATATATATATATATATATATATATATATATATATATATATAAAATTACTCCTATGGTATTAAATTTAATATATGATACAAATTTCTTATGGCCTTATAAGTTTGATGCAACTAAGGTATTAAATTTCGTTTAAAGGTATCGTTTCAGTAACTTCAAAAATGAAAACATTTCGAAACATTTTGAAAATTTTGAAGAAACAATTTTTTTAAAAAAAATATTTTAAATAATTTCAAATAATATTTTTTAAAGTTTAAAAAGATTTTAACATAATATTAATGATATAGATATATAACATTATATTAAAATTAATTGAAATTAATGTCTATAATTAAATAGTAAGTAAACATACTACTATAGTAAAAACTCCGACTCAAATCTTAACAACATTTAAGAATAATATTTCTTTTACATTCATTTCTTTATCTTATTATTAACTCTTTCGTGGCATTTATATTTAAATATCTCTCCCTGTCAACCATAATTCTGTCTCTATTTTTAGGTATATTCTTCTCTCTTTATTTTTCAATCTCTCTTTTCATCATTTTTGTAATTTTCTCTTTAAAATAAAAATAACGAAGGAAAATAATGTCATGAAAACAAAGGGGAGAGATGGAAGTTAATAAAGATATTGTGACTTGTGAGAGAAAATAACTTGGTATTAGATGTGATATGATACTACTTTTATCTACTTTTAAATTGCTAATTTTTTTATTTTTCAAATTAATTTAGTATTTTTTCATCGAAATAACTTAAAATAAAAGTATTTTCATCGAAATAACTCGAAACAAGAGTATTTCTATCAAAACAACTCAAAATAAAAATATTTTTACCGAAATAAGAATATTTCCATCAAAATTTTCAGTGAAACAAAAATATTTCTATCGAAACATTTCGAAATATAGTAATTTCAATCAAAATAGTATAATTTTTTAACAAACACTTCATTTCATTTTGATAACTCTATTTTCTGTTAGTAACTCAGAAAATAAAAACGTTTGGATCGTTTCGATAAAAAAAAAAAAAAATTTAGTTCCTTAAATGCAACATGTCTAATTGTGCTCATTGCTTCTAGTCACTCTAGAGAAAAGTTTTGCCCGGGGACAACTGATAGCTGCAACCATAGGCAGTGACTTCTCCTTGCTCTTTGTAATGGCCAAGAACAGAAGCCGATACAGAACAATCATTGCAAGCAAGATAGCAAGATCAATCCACTTGGAGTAACCCATTTCCACCTGCCACGTGTTTTTCAAAATGTCTCTACCACTAATGGGTTTAGTATCTCCATCTTGATCTGTAGCAAATGTTAAACCTTCAAATTCATTCTTGAACAGTCCTTGGAAGGCATACTTGTGGAAGGAGACATAGTATAAAGGGTATCTCCAAAATGGCTTGGGAAGATCGTTTGGGAGTCTATAGAATCCACCAATCAAAATCATGACTCCTTGAATTCCTCCAACAATTATCATGCCTATTATGAAGTTGGGGAACATGCTCCCAACAACCATCGTGAGGCTCTCAACAGACATGACAGTAGCAAACAGCACCAGAATGAAGTACAGAAAGTGTTCAAGTCCTTTGTGCAGCCCAGAAAGGGATTGAGCTATTCCTCCAGGAATTAGAGATATTAGTAGCATGTATGGAACAGCAGAGAATGTGTTGCCAATGAGAAAAGCAGTAACTCCGTAATGTCCATTCAATCTCTCTCGTTTAAATACCTGAGTTCATGACAAGAAAAAACTTGCAATAACCAGTAAGTGCAACATATCATCACTGAACAATTTCATCCCGTCACTTGAATGAAGTTCAAGTGCACAAGTGAAATTCTTTTTTTTTTTTGGTGGGAATAAACCAACTCCTTTAAGTAAAGTGCAATGCTTTTGAACTAGGAAGATTTCAATTTTTCTTATGAAAGAGGACAAGAAGAGAGAAACTGTACCTTCATTTCCTCCAAAAATGGAGGGAATCCACCAATAAGGGTTATGAAAGTAAGGACTGAAATAAAAAAAGTGAGCAGTGACCCTCTAGCCTGCAACATCCATGAAGATATTAACCATCAACTTTGAACATTAGAAGCCATACTCTGTCTTGCTTTATTTCTCTTACCTGAATAGATCCTGTACTCGAGCCAATGTCATAGAAGATAGTGCCCAGACTCAAAGCTATTGCAGCATATACAACTAGACGTAACCAGTAATTGCTTATGTCGCGATACATATGCAGGGAAGATCTTCTAATAAGAATGAGACACTGAGTGAGGAATGCAGCGTGGATTCTTTTCTTCTCCATTGCACCAGAATCCTGAGAGTCAATGTAAAAGTTAGTGTTTCATATGCCTCAAAGGTCTTTGATTTTGGAATAGTTGTGTGCTCTTGTTGTCTTACGGTCTTGGCAAGGAGGGTGGCATTAAACTTACACTTTCACTTATTTCTTCCACTTCCTTCTGAATTTGATTACGAATTTCAGAAGACATATAGGACTTTACAAGGATATTAATTGCTTCTTCTGTGGTTACTCCTTTACCAAAGCCTTCTTCGGCATCCTGGAATAAATAAATAAATAAATCAGGACAATTATGCAGAATATTTCAGCATAATACCTCTTGAAGGGTTCAAAGTTTCAAAATGTAAACTAGCAAGATTAAGAAATTTTACTTACCTGTTCAAAATCCTTGTTTATGATCCTTAAGAAATGATCTGAAGGATTGTAGAGAGTTGGGCAAGGAAAACCATTTGAAGCAAAAAACTACATTCAACCAAAGTAGAATTTCTCGGGTTATCCAAATAGATCAGCTTACGTTTATTTGAAAACAGGTAAGGACGTAAAAGTTCTAGTTCCAAACCTCATTTGCAGCAGAAGCAGGGCCAAAATATACTGTTTCACCAGAAGACAGAAGGCAGAGGTTATGGAAGAGTTGAAAAACTTCACTGCTGGGCTGATGGATGGATGCAACAATAGTCCTTTGAATGCCATCCCTTAGGCTTAGACTGGCAATTCTGCTCATAACATAATAAGAAGCTGCACTGTCAAGCCCACTAGTTGGTTCATCAAGGAAGAGAAGTCTCGGACGTGTCAGAATCTCTATGCAAATGCTAAGTCTCCTCTTTTGTCCCCCACTCAGGCCTTTAGAAGTCCACCCTCCTATCCTTGTGTGAATGGCATCTTGGAGACCCATTTCTCTGAGTGTAAAGTCTGCTCTCTCCTTCTTCTCTTCAATGGACATCGAATCCGGAAGTTGGAGCTGAGATGAGTAATATAAAGCTTCTCCAGCAGTTAAAGTTGACAGCATAGCATCATCTTGTGTTACATATGCCTATTTTCACACGGTGAAGGAGTGAGGTTAGTGAAACTCCTTCTTTACTTCTAGACAATGACTACTGGCTACAATGAAAGTGCTAAATCTTTAGAACGATTAAGCTTTTGGGAATTTTCTCTTACTGATGTTCCATAAGCTAGTGCTTGTTTGTGGCCGTTGATTAGAATCTTCCCTGTTTGCTTTGTGTTTGAACCCAATCTTCCTGCAAATTATTAGAAACATGTGATGCCTTCAGATTATAGCTACATAACTAGCTTGTCAAACCAACAAACGACAGAAAGTTGCCTATCACTTAATTTCGCTATGCTTCTTTAGCATCAAGAAAAATAAATTTATACTAATAAATACCTTCATGTGTAATGAGTAAAACATGATCCTCTTTCCCAATTCATTAGTTACCAAACTACTTTAATAGTAGTCTCTTAACAGGAAAACTGAACAGAATGATAAAGGTATTCCAAACAGAAGCCCAACATGTCTGTGCAAAATGTGCTTGAACCCCATTTAAAAGTGGGTATAATACAAAAATAATTTCACTCAATATTCAGGTTACTATGAGATTCACATAAAGAGGATTTAAAGTGGAAGGTATATGCTAAGGCCCTATAAAATGTAGTTGATTCTAAAAAAAGTGCAACCTGCTAAAGCATCGAGGAGTGTGGTTTTGCCACATCCAGAGGGACCCATTATAGCCAAAAGCTCTCCTGGCTTGGCATATCCAGTGAGACCCTGCAGAATTGGCTTCCTATTCTTTCCATTTGGAACAGTCACCCACAAGTCCTCCCATGTCAATAACACTCCGTCATCCATACTGGGAATATCTTTGCTGCTTTCTGTTGGCTTGATGGATTCGTTCTCAAATGGGACAATGAAGTCTGGGTTGGTTTGTACAACTCTAGAGCTATTATTCGGTTCCCAGTAGGTAGCTTTTGGTTGAACATGTGGATGAAGAAGGGAAGTCATGGAAAAGTTTCTATTGTCTGTGTCTCCGCGTTGTGTATGTGTGCTGTTTGTTTGATTATGGGAGTAACCCAAGCTTTTTTTTTGAGGATTAAATGTAGACAAGGCAAGACGGCAAGAATGTGAGGTGATTTGAAGACTAAAATGTTTTGGGGGGAAACAAATGCTTGTGTTCTATGGGTCCTGAGGATTACTTCAAGTGAAAAGAAATTCCCAACACGCCAAGGAAAGAAAGACTTTGTTTCAGATAGATTTTAGCCACCAGAATTTTTTTGAGAAAACTCTAGTAGGGCTGCGCTTTTATTACACAGACATTTTTATTTATTTTTAAAATATATGTATATATATATATATATATATATATATATATATATATATATATATATATTAAATTAAAAGATATATTACAATTAAACTCATTTTAAAATTGTTTAATTTATTGTTATTTCACTTTTTTTTTGTATTTTGTTTTATCAAAATAACCTTTTAACATAAACAATTCTCCTGCTTTCTCCATATTCGCAGACCTTGCATAGCCCGCAATCATAGCATTCCAGTTGGGTATCTCTCGCACAGCCATTTCATCAATCTAACATATCCAGTTTAGCATACATATCAAGCAAAGCTGTGGACACAAAGATGTCAAGTTCAAAACCCGATTTGATGAAATGGGTATGGAGCATATGAAATGGGTATGGAGCATTTGTCCAAGGGAAGGAAAGAGAAGAAAAGAAGGGCAGCTGAAAAGAGGAAGTTGAAGGTGGATTCATTTGGCGGGCAACCTTGAAGAAGCATTTGGGAGTAAAGGGATACGCATTGACTTTGTTGTCCATGATAAGAGTGGACTCGAATCAGCTTGTTGTATAGGAAGACAGTTCGCTTGGTTGAAAGGTTGAACAGGGCATGGGGCATATTAGATACCCAAGATTTCAAATGAGGGCGCCGTGGAGACTTCCAAAAAAAAAAATTGTCTGATAATGAAAAAAAAAAATTAAAACACCTTTTTCAGAATATTTATATAATAAAATTTTTTATTCAAATTTTCATTTGCAGACCATGATGGCTTGGTATTAGATGTGGGTACAGTGATTTGCACAGCCTTTGCGGCAAAATTCTGAGACACAATTTATTACTCATAAAACAGACAACGACCAAAGTTTATCGATACTAGTGAGTATTGACGTAACAAACAAGCAATGAAATTATTGGACATTAATCCGCATGTTTCTCACTCGTGAATCACGAGGTTCCACCAGGTTGAAGTTTTTTTTTTTAAATGAGCCTACTCAAGGCAAATCCTAAAATTATGCACCTGTTCTTATTCTTGCAGGAGTTGAGGGCCCATTTTTTGTTGCAAAATGACTCTATCATCTTTCTTGATTAATAAGAACAACCTCCCGGATAGGATTTTTTTTAACAGAAACGAAATTACCTGTTCAAATTGTCAAAATTTTTAAGATTTCGATCTTCATATAAATTCGGTTCATTCATTTCATTAACTCTTCAAGCTGTCAGATCTGATCAAGACACTTGCGTAATGTCCCAAATGTATATCACATCACCTTGACAGACCCAAAAACGGTAAATGTGTGTGTTTCTGACTGATTGGTCAAAAATGCTCAAACTAGTTGACAAAGAGATGGCGCGGACCTATGAAATTCTGACGCTTTACAAAGTTTTGTTTGAGTGTCCAACTTCTTGGTTGCGGACTTTTCCGCCTTCCAATATTTGCGGATAAATTTGCTGAAAGATTTAGGGTTTATATTTGTTAGGGACTATATCTTATCTGCATGACTGCCGAATAAGATGGCAAGTAATTCAAAAGAGACGTGGCCCGTTTTCTGTACACCTAACTTAGTCAGAATTGGATTCTACTGTCAATGAAGTCATCTTATGCCAAAGGCAGATCGTAAGTTGGTAGTGTCTTTCGTGTTTGAATTTCGTGTTTGAATCTTCTCCGTTAGCGAAATACAGTAATAAGCACTCGATTTTGATGAATTAGCTTTCCGAAGTTTGAAGTCTTGTTCCCTGTAACAACTTTAAAAGGAGTTCGGTAACCCTCGTACAAGTCCTTACTTAGGAGTTAGGACTTTGTTCCAGCGATATCGAAAATAAGAAAAATAAACACAAAAAAATATATTAATAAAATAGATTGCGTAGCTCTGGATTGATAAATGCCGTTACGTTAGTTTTAAAGTGATTTATGCTCTTAACAGGATTATTATTATTGTCACTTGGTGCAACATTCTTAGATATGTTGTGTCTGGAATACTATAACTTATAGTAGTTCGTCTTTTGTCTTTGATCTCTACACATAATTACGGAGACAGAGTTTTCATTCTAAGCACTTTTTCTCTTCCAAAAAATATGATACACACAATATATAATTTATATATATTGATAATAATTTTGACCAAATTTTTATTTTTTATTTTTATTTATTTAAAATTTTATTTTAATTATTTAACTAAAAATAATTTTTTTAAAATATTTCTAATTTAGTCAAAAAAATTTATAAATTGATCAAATAAATTATAAATTAATTTATTTGTCTTATCAAACACATTCTGTATCATAAACTCAAAAAAATATATTTAAACTTTGAATTTTAAAATTTTAAAATTTTAAAAAATAAATTATAAAATTTAAAATCTCAAATTTTAAATAACAAAAATTCAAACTTTAAATACTAAAACTCTAGAACCTTAATCTAATAACAAACTCTAAATCTCTATATCTTAAATTTTAAATTTCAAATTCTAAACTTTTAAATTTCAAATTTTAAAATTCTAAACTTTAAATATTAAATTCAAAACTCTAAATCTCAAATTTTAAAAATTAAAATTTTAAATTTCAAACTCTGAAACCTATAATTTTTTAAGTTTGACTAATGTTATAAATTATATAAAGTTTGTTATCTAATTCATGTACAACAATCTCATGCAAAATCATATATATTTGTTGCCATGTTACTATCCTCTTAAGTGGTATGATGGTCATATAAGGAAAGTGATAAATAGAGGTGAAAACGAATTAAAACTCTAATACTCTTAAGATTGGCTCGTGATATAAATGAGCAACTCAAATTCGGCTAATTTAAGATTATACAAATATTTTTAATGAACTAGATGTATTTATTAAAACACAATAAATAATCCAAAAAAGATTAAGTGAGGCATAGTATGATACATATATATATGATTAAGTGAGGCTATATATATATATACAACAATGTATATATCATATAGATATTTGTAAAAATATATATTATTTCATTTTAAAACAAGTTACCTAAATGAGTCGAATAGCAAATTTTCAAATTAATATTTTTTAATAAATAAATTTAATATTATATTGAAACTAGTTTCTATAATAAATGAATTGAATCGAGTCAAACTCTTATACAAATCTAACCCGAGTGATTCACGAACAATTTACATAGCTATACATAAACATATAAATATTTTTTGTCCTTTTGCAATTAACTGGATAATCGAAATTTGTTATTAGCTACTGTCATATGATACTCTAGGATTCAGCGTCAATGTGTTTGCTTGTGGTCATACTCACTTAAAGGCTGCAACAATAGGCTTCACCTTCTCAATGCTCTTGATGATGACCAAGAACAAAATTCTATACAGAACTACCATTCCCAGCAAGACGGAAAGATCGACCCACTTCGAGTGATCCACTTCCACTTGCCATGAATTTCTCAGCATTTCCTTACCACTAATGGTCATAGACCCCCCAACTTGATTGTTAGTAAACGTTAGACCTTCAAACTCGTTCTTGAACAATCCTTGGTAGGCATACTTGTGAATAGAAATGTAGTATAAAGGATATCTCCAAACGAATTTGGGCAGATCAGCGGGTAGGCGATAGAATCCGCCATTCAGCATCATTACTCCCAAAATTCCAGCACCAGTGATTATGCCCATCAAGAAATTGGGAACCATGCTTGCTACAATCATCATAAGACTCTCAACCAACATTACAGAAACAAAAAGCACAGAAGTAAAGTAGAGAAAGTGTTGGCATCCTGGGTGAAGTCCAGTTAGGTAATAAACGATGGCTCCTGGAATCAGTGACATCAATAGCAAGTATGGAATAGCAGAGAATGTATGCCCAATGATGTATGCTGTGACACCATAATGGCCATTTAGTCTTTCTCTTTGAAATACCTGATAGATGGCAAATGAGAAAAATCAGTAACAGTCTTGAGAGTAGGATCGGTCATGGGTAGGATACTATACTACATAAATCTGGACTGATACAAAAATACTAGACTCATCCCTACCTAGACCCGAATGGGTAACAAATGCTAGACCTAGCCTCATACCCTTTTCGACGGTGACAAGATAAAATGCCTATGTGCATGGAAAAACTATTGTACCTTCATATCCTCCACAAAGGAAGGGAACCCACCAATGGTTATGAAAGTCAGGAATGTAGCCACAAACATGAGCAGTGAACCTCTAGCCTGAAACCATCAAGATTAGGCTTTAAAATTGGCTTTAGTTGCAATTATGATGTAAAACTCTTCAACTTAGTACAAAATAAACCATACTCGGACTATCTCTCTGTTACCTGAATTGATTCAGATTCACTGCTTGAGCCAATATTGTAGAAGATTGTACCTAGACTTACAGCCAATGCACCATAGATAAGTAGCCGTAACCAGTAGTAGCCTATATCGCGATACATATTCACAAATGATCTTCTTGTAAGAATGAGGCACTGCTTAAAGAAGGGAGCATGGCTTTTGTTCTCCATTGCACTAGAATCCTGCATTCATTAGACCTGGATATTAGAGATCTTTAGTGACCCCAAGTCATAAGACCTTTCATTTTAGTGACACCAAGGTAAGTTTCATTTTCCATTCACAAGTTTATCAGTTTAATGCCTATGTTTTGGTGTTCACTTTAAATGTAAAATACATTTACCCTTTTTCTTATTTTAGCTACTTCTGTTTGAACTTGATGACTGATTGCAGATGACTTGAATGATTTCACAAGGATATGAATAGCTTCTTCTGTGGTTAGTCCTCCGGATAGTCCTTGCTCAGGGTCCTCCTGGGAATAAAAGGGTAAATTAGTCACATTCCAATGCATATTGCTGCTAAAAGCTTAAGTAAATTGAAAGGAGTATCAAAGAATGGAAAAACAAACTAGCTTCAGATTCAGAATATTATAAACTGCATTTACCAGCTCAAAATCCTTGTTGATGGTTTTTACAAAATAATCAGAAGGGTTCTGGAGAGTTGGGCAGGGAAAACCATTTGACGCAAAAAACTGCACAGAGAGCAGAAGTCATTGGTATTCAACTTCAGATCAATATATGGACAAAAGACTCTTAGGTAGACCAGGTTTACAAAACAATTGGTAGACCAAACCAATCATTGATGGACATATAAAAATGTTAGAACTGGGTTCCACTGAAAAATACATTGATATGCTTGGTTTTATCTACTAATTTTTTTAGACCGGTCTACCTGAGAATTTCATGACACTCATACAAAGGTTACAGCTTCCAAATTCCAACCTCGTTTGTAGCAGAAGCAGGGCCAAAGTACACTGTTTGACCAGAAGACAAAAGACAAAGGTTGTGAAAAAGCTGAAAAACTTCGCTGCTTGGCTGATGGATCGAAGCAATAATAGTCCTCTGAATGCCATCCTTTTCATTCAAGCTGGCAATTCTGCTCATAACATAATAAGAAGCTGCACTATCAAGCCCACTGGTTGGTTCATCAAGGAACAGAAGGCTAGGGCGTGTTATGATCTCAATGCAGATGCTAACCCTCCTCTTTTGACCCCCACTAATGCCTTTAGAACCAGATCCTCCAATCCTTGTGTGAATGGCATCTTGCAGACCCATTTCTCTGATGGTAAAGTTTGCTTTCTCCTTCTTCTCTGACTGAGACATTGTGTCAGGCAGTTGGAGTTGAGCAGAGTAGTACACTGCTTCTCCAACCGTTAATGTAGTCAATATTGCGTCTTCTTGGGTCAGATATGCCTATATTCATAGGGTGAGGAGAAGAAATCACTAAGCTATTAGAAAAAAAAGTTTTTTTCCAGTTTCTTATGGGGTTGGTTAGATGGGACAAAAGAAAAAAAAAATTCAAGATTTCTCATACTGATGTTCCATAGGCCAATGCTTGTTTGTGGCCATTGATTAGGATATCTCCTGTCTGCTTTGCCTTTGTGCCCAACCTACCTGCAATATGACTTTATGATATAATAATCGGACATTGCGGGAGTATGCCCTTAAGATTACCTAAAATGAAAATTTAATCGCAGACAAAACTCAGAAACATTCCAACTATATATATGCATTGTTTGCCTTTGTTTGTAACCTTTTCAATTAAAAAATGAGTTTTAATTTTTTTTTTTGAAAAAAAAAAATTACAATAATGAGTTTATACACTTTCCTTTCTTAGTATATATGAGGAATTACGGCTACAGGAACCAAAAGTCAAAGATATAACAAGACAAGCCCCGCCAACTTTCGGATCATTCCCAACATAATTACTTACGGTCACACCATGAAAATAATGCACATCATTTGCAGTACTTCCATAGATTTCACTCCGTCAAAGATGGTGACAGGTGAGGCACAAAATATTGTAAAATACAGAAACTTCAGTGATTTAAACATTATGATGTAAGAATTTTTTTTAGATATATTAGATTTTTAAAATAAATAAATCAAATCAATCGTAAAAATATATTTAAATATGATTCACCTTTGACATGTTTACATATATCTTTATAAATATATTCTTTAGTTAAATTTCGCAAACATATATATATATATATATATATATATATATATATATATATATATATATATATATATATATATATATATATATTTATATTTATATTTATTTATTTATTTATAATTGACTAAATTTATTTATTTTTGTGAAAAATTTATAAATATACTCTTTCATTATATAGTACAAATAATCAATAAAAAGTCATTAAAATAAAAGTATCAGTAAATCCTTTCACTTGAAATAGCTATTTTAGTGAATTTTTACTTTTCGTTAGCTCTTTACACAATCAATTAGTCTTTTTACTATGCAACTCTTAAAACAATCAATTAACCCTTACAATATAATGATTGAGTATACCCTTTACAAACAAAGAGCTAATAAATACTCATAAAAATGGGCGTGGTAGTCAACTCTATTATCTAAAACACACACCTTAATAATTTTTTCAATGATTCCTTGGACTAGTAGACTATATAGTTGCTAATTAATAATTTCTTCTTTTTTTTTTCATTTTTATACTGGCCGAGTCTATCTACGAATCTCTCTGCAATATGATTCAGATGAGTTCTAGAAATGATTCATTTACCTGCTAAGGCATCAAGGAGAGTGGACTTGCCACAACCAGAAGGACCCATAATGGCCAATAGCTGCCCTGGCTTTGCATAACCAGTAAGACCTTGAAGGATTGATTTGGAGCCACCTTTTCTGCTCGGCATGGTCACCCACAGATCCTCCCATGTCAAAGAAATACCCTCTTCTTCTGCTACCTGAATTTGCACAGCTAACCCTCCTCCTCTCTCCTCCATTTTAGTGCTATTCTCCAAGCTTCTCTGCCCCTGTTTTGATGAGTCATTAATGTATGTTTCCGTAGCTTTGAGATCAGGTGGAGATAGAAAACAACTCATGCTCAATTCTCTCTGAGTCTTTCTTTGTTTGGCCCGGAAGAGAGGGAAATACGATGCTTCAAGTTCTGAAAAAACCGCCCAGTATATATTATGACTGATAATATGATATTAATTGACTTTTGCTATTCAGTATTCATACATTGATGAGTGCAATTAATGTATTTACAATCATAATTTTTTTTTATTTTACTAAATGAAAATTTTGAATTAGTTTTTTCTAAAGTTTTTGAACAACTTTACAAGAGAAATTTTAAAATAAAAAAAATACAATATGATAAAATTAATATTTAATAAATAAATAATATTCATTGATTCAATTGTAAATTACAAACTGTGTTTTTCTTTATCCAAATTAATTTTATAAATTTTTTTTAAAAATTTTAATGGGTCCCAATCTATATGGTGATTTAATAAAAGAGATAAAACGAATTAAAGTGGGACCTCCTATGACATATTGATAATTTGTTTGGTTTTAGTAAATTGAATTTATTTCAGAATCTCTCATCATTAATTTATGCATTTATTACTTGGTACTTAATGCGAATTTATTTCAACTTTGTTTTACCAAAATGGGTTTGAATTTTTTTTTAAAAAATTCGATCTCCGTCATATGAATTTAACAAAGTTTATTGCTGTGTACTTTATATTTATTACTTTCCTTGCATTTAAAAATGTTTAAATAGAATATAAATAATAAATAATAAATAATTAATTATCTACGTACAATTTTGGTGTGGAGGAATTGGATATGCGCAGTGCGAGGTTTGACTCATGCACGTGTAAGTCTTTTCTTGTTCTCTTTTCTGATTTTATGGAAAAATGTTTATTTTAAACAAGTATTTTTTATTTGATAGTGCTTTTCAAAAGCACTGGTAAAACCAATTATAAATTTACAGCTTTTGTTATAAAAAAGCATAAGTTACAGCATTTCCAAACACCCTTTTAACTGAACTTAGGTATTGTGATAAATAATTTTCTACATTAAAATAAAGATAAAATCATCATTAAAAATATCAGACTAATTAAAATGTTTGCCATCCGATGCCCATATAACCAACTACGTCTTGGAGTTTGCCGAGACTTACCAAGACGGCTTTAGATGCGTAAGTTCGATTTGTTGCGACGAAATCTTGTTGCCCTTGCGCCTTCTAGACTCGTCCACAGTGGTGGCGGCAGCCCACCTTTTTTTTTTTGTTGCCTTTTCTTTCATGAAAAAAATGTTTTTTTTTATGAGGATCTTGATTTTGGATTTTTAAGTAGTTGCATGTTGGTCATGTTAAGTAGACTGTGTTGCTCAATTGTGTGTTTTTTTTACACATTAAAAGAATTTACACGCGATTTATTTATTACTTAATTTTTCATCTCTTAACTACTTGAATTAATTTCGAATAATTTATTCAATTGTGTTTTTGTGTCTAACATATGCGTCTATCAATAATTTATATATTTTGTCTTGAACAATTTCAAAAATACATTTTTGACATTAATTTAATTTATTTAAGTGTTAGACTAATCTCTTTACGTTAATTTTTACCAATTTGGATAGCAAAGTAGTTCACAAAACTCCTTTATCTCCTATTCCAAGGGCGTATGGTCATACATAGACAAAAAGTCATTTCAACTGTTGAATAAGATAACGAAGATCAGGCTTGTGACTAAGAAAGCTCAAAGTTTGAGTTGTTAACGTGGAAATGTCAATAACTGAAATTAAGTAATGCCTAAAAGCCCCCTTGTTTATCATTCAAAACTATATATAATAAAAACTACATTTTGTGATTTAGTAGGGAGAATATTGAATAGATAAATAGAATTTGGGAAATATTTTTTGGTCAAAGGGTGTTTCTGATTTTAACCAAGATTAAACCTTTTTCCACAATAATTAAAGGCTGCATTTTCCCTTGTCCGCATGGTATCTTGAATTGATGAAATTACTATTCTATTTATGAAGGCTTGTTTATAAATATTACCTCTCAATTATTTTTAAATTTTTACTTAAATTTCTTTTTTTTTATTATCATTAGACTAACTTAATCTTCATAGTTTGTGATAAAATCATCGCTCTATCATAATATTTGATTTTCTTTTATTATGTAAGGGTTTTATTAAGAATGAAAATTTAAATCATCAATTTTTAAATCTATAGACACACTTTTTTTAAAAAATATATAATTTAGTACTTAAATTATTAAATTTGTTGTACATTACATTAGCCCTTTCTAGCTACTAAGAAATTAAAAGCTATTGAACATTGACATTTTGGAAGGATTAACACAAACAAAATTGATATTTTCATAGACTCTCTTGTATATTCAATAAAACTTAAGAATCAAAATTAAATAGAATTATAAATTTAAAAATTGAATTATATTTAAATTTTTTATATTATCATCTTTGTATAAATATATATTTAATATTTGTATTTGATGGATTGATATTTAAAGTGACATCTATTTCCCTATTTTTTTTTAAATTTATGAACTCTTATAAAATATTTATTACACCATTACTATATAACTATAAAATTTTAAAAATTATATATTTTTTTTGAGATTCAAATCAGTATTTTCATATACTTTGAATATATAACTAATTTTGTTCAAAATAATATAATTGTCTAATAAAAATCTTTCCATCATTGAATTCATATCATTTAAATCACTGAAAAATTACGACATTTAAAATTGAAACGTTTGGGATGTGACACATCAGACATTGTCGTCTGCTGTTTGTAGGGTATAAATGGATAATGGTTTAGAGGCTGCTGATGTTTTCTAGGTTCATAAAAACAAAAAATATCTAACATCTCTCGTTCTCTCCAACCTTACAAACTTAGGAAGAAGAAAGAAGAATGGAAAATGATGAATGTGTTTGACGCGCAATTGGTGGAGAGGTCTATAATTTGGTAGACTAGAATTGTCAAAATATCTCCACACTACCTGTTAAAATAGCCTCTCTATAACCTTATCCTCTCGTAAAAACTATTTATTTTAATTATTTATTACATATAAACAGATATTTAACTCTTAACAAAAAATAAATTCATAATTATTTTAATAATTTACTCAGTTAGTTTTTAGTGTAAGAAGATTTCTTTAATTAAAAGAGTTCTCTATTAAATAAAATTATTATTTTATGAGAATAGAAAGCGTAATTAAAAGCTAAAAGCATACTTAAACTTTACAATACGATATAAACTTGATATTAAATATTTTAATTTTTATTTTTATTATATTATAATAATTGTGTTTATGTTTATTAATGGGGTTAGGTAATATGGCAGCTATGACGTGCCAAATATGAGGAGGAGGAAGTGAACAAGGAGACCACCTCCGTTGTTGCGTTTGACACGAAGTATTGGGAGGCTGAGTAGCTTAGCTAGCTAGGAACGTTCTTAGCCTTTGGGTTTACCATATCCTCTCCTAATTCTCTCTAATCACAAGTCTTTTTACTTAAAAGACAAATATGATGTACCTAATCTCTCGTCAAGACCTGTGCTTCATCACCTTCCTTGAAAATTGGAGGCTTTCTTTGAAACTCGTTGCTATATTATTAGATATTTCACGATAAGGTACTGTATCTCGTTAAGTATTGTTGTTTTTATTCAAGTGACGCTTTTTTAATCATTAAGTAGGTCTCAAAGCATACGAGTTCCATTTTCACTCGCCCACCCACTCTCCCCACTCATATCTTCAATAAAAAAAAATATATTATATTTCTTTTAATTCAAATAGTTCTATGTAAGAAAAAAGAAAACCTCCATTTAGTTTCTTATGTAACAATTTTTTAAATTAATTAGGTGTAAATATCTACTCTAATTTAATAAAAATAACATGTTATTACAAAAATACATATATAGCTTGAGAATTATATTTCAAAATTAAGTAAAAAAATTTAAATATTTATTATTAGACTTTTCCTTTCAATAAAAATATGATACTTAGATGGTTCTTACTACTTGACATCATATTATTAATTTTTTTCAAAAATATTCGATCACATTATAATTTTATTGACAATTGGATAACAAACACCTAAGAATTGCATCTATTGTTAAATGCCATTGTTTTGTGGCAATAAGTTTAGAACTCTCGTGTTATCGCCTTTAACCTTCAAAATTGGGCTATAATGCTAAAAGGTATTGGTTTCGTGATTGCTCTTGCAAGTTTATTGGGCTACACACCAATTGTACGTGAATCCATTATGGTTATTAAACTTGTCCAAAAATAAACATTTATGGGTTATTAAACACCCACGGCCCAAAAAAATAAAAATAAAGTGTGGGACACATTGAAATCTACGTGGCATCATTTCACTGGACGTGGTTGGGTTGCAATTAGATAGGATTAGGAAACTGCGTGTAAACTGAAAAGCTTCAACTTCCGCTGTTCTTACCGTTGAAATTTCTTGTCCTACTTTTCACCATTTCTCTATCTCTCTCTTACATCTCACTGAGACAGAGATAGAAGAGAAGAGCTTGAAAGTGCATTAGTTCCAATGGCTGCCACAAACTGTAACCTCACTCAAGGGTCTGGTTCTGGTCTAAAGAAATTCAATGAGTGCCTCCGGATTCAGAGCTCCTTCAAAAGGCAAGTTTCCTCTTCTTCTGTAGTTTGAGGCATGCCAAATAACTGGAGAATGTATCAAATAAAGATTGAAACTTTGCATTATTGCAAGGATATTGGTTTGAATGGTATCAATCAATTATCAATTTCTGTAAATTTCGGGTCAAGGAAACATTGTTGTTTTTTATTTTGAAGCTCTTACTTCGCCGATGATATGTTTGTAATTTCTCCTATTTGGTGCTATTTGATTGCCATTGTTTAGTGGATAGTTTATATCTAAGAAGTACAGATTCTAACATCGCAACATGACCTTGTACCTCAAGTGGCAAGCTGGCTTAGAGGTTGAGGGCCTTTGTAAAGGGTTCAAACTAATGGAAAAATATTTTTGGAAGGACAATTTCAGGATTTTAAACGAGATTATATATCCGAAGAGCGGGAGAAACACTTGTGTTGGGAGCAAAAAATAATGTTGTGTCAGACATGATACAATTTCTTTTATTGAATTATTTAGACATTTAAACAACAACTTCTTGAGAATTGGAGTTTTTCTTTCAGTCACATTTGCTTTTAGCTTGACAATGGCTAAAATCTGGAAGGTTTTCAAAGTGTGCATATACTGAAAATGGTTATCTTTCAGGTGCTGTGTGGGATTCAAAAGGTCAACTTGTAATGTTGAAGTAGTGTTTCCTAGGAGATATAGAAGACAATTGCTAGTTAAAAGAAGGCATCAATACCAACATGTACTTTGTACAACAGGAGCAGAATCATCCTTTCCTAGCTGTGAAGAAGTTGGAGAGGAATTTGAAGTGGATATTCCCAAGGGAATCTTGATTTGGAGGGCCATCAAGTTGCCGATGTACTCTGTTGCTTTGGTTCCTCTCACGGTGAGTTTCTGAACTTCAAAACCATATGCTTTGGGTAGTCTCATACATTGAGCCTAAGCATTGACATTAAATATGGGATTCAATGTAACTTTTTTGTTTATAGCTATTGATTTCAAAATAATATGTCAAATGGAAAGTCCAACTGTAATATGCAGTAAATATACTTGTTCTTGGACTAGATTGGGCTTGGGTCAAAGCCCAATAAGCTTTTAAGTGATGGGCTTAGGCCGGGGCCAGTAACCAGTGATATCTATGCGAATTAGTATGCGCATTGTGGGGCACCAGTAGCATAGGTTGATTGTAAGACTCTGGTGTATATACTTAATGATAATGTGCATAGGCCTATTTAATTCAGGTACCAGTCTAGCGTTTTCTCCAGCAAGAGTATGGCTAAAAATTTCCTAAAACTTCTGGAAGAAGGAAAATAAGTTCTATATAGAAGATTTTGGAGCAATACTAAATTGTTGTTGCAGATTTTGATAAAATAATTATCCTTTACTTTCTGCTCTTGATATTACAACTCATTCCCATATCATGAAGTTTTTGAATGTGAATTATCATTCTGTCAGTGGATTATATGTTGAAATGATGCCATGGTCTCATAGTGCCATTTACAATAATCTGTGTGGCTTAATTTATTTCATGGTAACAACAAATAGGTAGGCAGTGCAGCAGCTTATTTGCAGACTGGCCTCTTCTCAGCTAAATGTTATTTTGTTCTCTTGGCTTCTTCAGTTCTTGTTATCACCTGGCTCAATTTAAGGTGAGTTTCAAAACATTTTGGGGATTGAAAAAGTATGTAGTATCTTTTTTTTAGTGTAAAAAAATTTAGGAGTTACGTACATTGTTTCATATCCAAGGTAGGGAGAACGATAATTGGTGGATGCCTACCAACAACAAATCATCAGCAGGAATCGAACAGAAGACCCCTTGTCGAAATGATAGTCCATTGCCATGCAATTCATCTGTTTTTGTATTGTATATTATTTGGTCAAAATATGAAGGGAATGAATTCTAGTCACAAGTCACTCATCATAACAACTTTTGGTTGCCATAACTTTCAGTCAGACATTAAGCTTCTATCTTCTAAATCACAAGCTAAAGGATTCAACTTAAAACTTTGAATAACATGGACACTGGCAAAAGCTCTTCCATGGTTCTTGAACCATTCTATTAGATCCTTGAAACTGAAAAGTGAATGCTGTTAAGTACTATACTTAATGATCTTGGGAGATTATCTGATATCTTCTTTTGCCTAGCTAACCTCTTACGTGTGACTCATCATAGCAACCCTTGCAAGAAGAGTATGAAAGCTGTTCAGTAATTATGTTGCCAATTTTCATTCCTCATCCCTGAGAAAGCATGGACATTGATACAGCCACAATATGGACATCGCAATACAATAAAATTTGAAGTGTCTACAAAATTTAAATTATCATGTCATGTCTAATAGAATGTAACACTGGCACGGATCCTTTTTTTTTTAAGTGTCCATGCCTCATAGCTCATCCCTTACCCCTTCATTCATCTTATTTTCACTCCTATCAAGTGCACACTACATTCTTAAAAATTATTAATTTTTCTTAAGGTTGATGATTGCTTTTATGTGGTCCATGGCAGCAATGATGTTTATGATTTTGACACTGGAGCTGATAAGAATAAGAAAGAATCAGTTGTAAACCTGTTTGGTAGGTGAGTTTCTCTCTCATTTGTCTTTTGTTTTCAGTGTCTGATGAAAAACAATAACTGGTCTTGTTTATTTTTTTGTGTTCAATTTGGGAAGCCGAACCGGAACCTTCATCGCTGCCTGCTTATGTCTGTCTCTTGGCTTCATGGGACTGAGTTGGACTGCTATTGAGACAGGAAATATGCGTTCAATTTTGTTTCTAACTTGTGCAATTACTTGTGGTTATATATACCAGGTAAAAATTTCTGCCTTTATTAGAGTCATATTGGATTTGGAAGTCATGGAGAGTAATAACTTCTACAATCTGTGAATGATTCATTGATGTTGCAGTGTCCACCATTTCGGTTAAGCTACCAGGGACTCGGAGAGCCCCTGTGCTTTGCAGCATTTGGTCCTTTTGCTACTACTGCTTTTTATTTATTACAGGGCAGTGCAAGGTACAGTAAATTTTTAGGTAGACCTAGTGTATAATAAAATAGGTAGTACATGTCACTCTGGAAAAATAAACATAGTTATTAGAATTAGACTCAACATTGAATCACTAATTAAATCATTAAACTGATTATTTATAATTTAAAAATAATATATTTTTAAATTAAATTACATATATATATAAAAGTGATAATAATGTATTATATAATATACTTCATTTTGATAAATAATATGTAAATATAAATTTGTAAAAAATAATGATATAAAATTAATTTTGTAACAACAAAAAAGGTTTAGTTTGGTTCAATTATCTTAGGTAACTGGTTTCACCGTTAGGTCAATCTAGTTTAATTGCAAAAACAGTTCAGTTCTTTGAACTAGAACGTTTGATGGCCTGTCACATGTTGAACCGGTTGAGTTGGTCTAGATCTAAAAACTATACATATAAACATGTCAGAGGTGGACTTAATCTATAAAAGTTAGGTAACCGTGTTACTCATAAAGAGACATATATATAAGTACGTTAGAAATGGGTTTCACTAAAAAAAAAATATCTTATATGTTAACATGTCTCTCCATGAGTGACTTGATTTACCTATATTTCGTAGATCAGGTCTACTTAAGAATTTTGCTTCTATTTGCACTTTGTCATCCTGAATTACAAAATTAAGAACATCGATGACTTTTTGCGATGTACCACTTGTCTTCCAGAGTAGGAGGAGCAATTGACCCTTCTGTTTGTATTTGAATTTTCCATAGCTTGATTGCTGATTCTGGATGATTTTGATAGTGTGATGAACCATTTCCCCTTAACTAGAACAGTTCTTTCAGCGTCAGTTCTTGTTGGCTTCACAACAGCCCTAATCCTCTTTTGTAGTCACTTCCATCAGGTACTTCTATTTCTGAATTCTAAACTCCTGCTTATCTGTAACTGCAAGTAGGTGTTGTGACTTTGCTTATAAATAACTCAGGTGGAAGGCGACAAGGAAGTTGGAAAAATGTCACCTTTGGTAAACACACTTAGTTGGACTACTGATGTTAATTAAGGATGTGAATCTATTAGTGATTGTCTTTATTCTTTCTTCTTCTTTTTTTTCCTCAATCTTTAGTTCAAGAAATACTTAGATACTTTGGCTGTGCATGGAATCGTGAAAATTCATTAAAATAGGTGAGTTAGTAGATTCGACCCACCTTAAGACACCTATTTTAGGAAATTTTCATTGGTTTCTTGCATAGCCACTGTACTATGCGGCTTCTAAGAATTTTCTCTTTTCATTCAGGTTAGGCTTGGCACCAGAAGAGGAGCAGAGGTAGTGAAAGTGGCAGTGATGATGCTTTATGCTCTTTTGGTTGCTTTTGGTCTAACCAGGGCGCTTCCTCTGGCTTGCATTGTATGCTTTCCTCAACAAATGTCCGCCATTTTGACCTGCATGATGCTCTTAATTGGGAAACAATTTTCCTATTTATGCTGGGGAAATATCTGTTTTGTATCCATTTTTCTCTAAAGCCCATAATTTATTTTTTCTTTTTATTCCGTGCAAGTCTTCGTCATGCATGATAATTCATGTGGAACTTTTTTTTTTTTTGGACAAGAATTCATGTGGAACTAGGCCAACATGAATTGTCATACTTAATGAAACCTTTTTTTTTTGTTATTATTATTTACAACTTTTATCATATCATTAAGTATGGCAATTTATGTTGGCCAAGTTCAAGATCGTCACAAGGGATGGCAATTCAAGTTGGATCTCACGAATTTTCATCGATTTGCATGTTAAAAAAAAAAAAAAGGACTGGGGAAAAAAAAATGGATACGTCCCCTTAAGAGCCTTCATACACCCTTTCCGTTTTTTGCTCCTTTTTTTCGCGTAGTCACTACTCTGGACATATGCTTATGACTTATTCTTTTGGTTATGAATATGGTCATACCAGTTCCTCTGTGCCTTGACCTTTCCGATGGGGAACCTGGTTGTTAGATTTGTTCAAGACAACCACGAGGTTAGTGGAAGACTTTTGATGAAGATGACTAGTGTAAAATTCTTTTGAGATTTTTAATAAAAGTATAATATATAGACTATTTTTTTCCTGCTCGATAATATTTTATTAACTCATATAGTTCATTTACGTCTTAATTTTATTGAAGAACTGCATTAATGAATGTTTATTAATGTTGTATTTTCCTAATATATGCTATTAAAGCATAAGTTGTATTCTTACAGGACAAACAGAAGATTTTCATGGCTAAATACTTCTGTGTGAGGTTGCATGCTCTATTTGGAGCAGCACTGGCTTGCGGACTGGTGGTTGCTAGAATGGTAGATAAAGCATACATATCAAGGTCCATATTCCCTTGAGTATGGTTCTATGCATATCAGTTATGACAAATTAAGAGTCGAAGATCTGCTTATGGCAAAAGGAAATAATGTGCAAATTATAGAAGATGCTAGCCCGTTCGGCGCACCGAGCTACATGTTTTTGAGTCCAAGATTCTTTGAAGAAGATACAGTGAGTTTGTGTATCAAGCTGGCGGCATCAATTGAATCATTTATTCGTTGACCGCGCTTTATTAGTAAATAGCAATGCAACTTTTGCTGCTATGATTAATAATAGATGAACTGAATTTTTGCCTTCGCAACAGCTAGTTTCCGTTGATTAAGCCAAACTCCCCTCCACCTTTGTTTTGTTTGAAGCTGAAATTTGACATCTCCATTGATAAATAATGAAAAAAAGAATAATAATTTCGCCGCAAACTAAAGCACTTACTCTATAGAATTATAGATCATGCTTCCAGCTAGACTAAAAGAAAAGAATATTGTGGGAAACGTAGACCACAAGAAATGGTAGCAGAAGTTTGGCACATAAATGGATCGCAGCATGCTTGCGTAAAAAAGGGTGTAAATGAATGCAGCTTTAAAAATAAAGACTATGTCAAATGGCCAGATATTTCAACTACGTAACAATCTTCAACTGACATAAAATGTCAAAGACACCATTAGAAAGTATTTCGAAAGGTTCAATGTATTTGAATTGAAAAAAAAAATTATCATAACACAGGCATCATGAAATAAAACTACCAAAAGTAGGGTCATGACTCATGCAGAAACAGCTGGCTTAGTAGCACTAGAAAGCCTAGATCTCCTCTTTGCCAAACTCTCACTCCTACGATCCCTTTGCTCCTTCAACCTGGAGGCAAGGAGTTTCTGGTACTCAGCTGCCTCTGATTTTGCCTTCGCAATTCTCTTCTTCTTCTCTGCAATCCTTGCACGTTTCCTTTGGAGTGTCAAAGGGGTGACCAGCCTCTGTATCTTTGGTGCTTTGCTAACCTTTTTCCCTGCAGCCAAACATATGTCATGTGGAAAGAAAAATAATAAACAATAATATAAACTATATTTCTGTTGTCTAAAACAACTCTTCAACCCTCAATGTCCAATCCAAACCATATGATAAAGAATGCATTCGTTTCAAATTTGAATGAATTATGGATAAATTTTTTTCAGCATATGTTAGGTTTTTCAGGGAACAATGTCAAGTAAACATGACTATTCTACATAAAAATCATTTTTGGCATCAAACCCAACATAAAAAGGATTATTATGAGAAGTAATGCATATCTACCATCCTTTTATGATTATAATTCAAAATACCCCCCCCCCAAATAGCAACATATTAATTCTGAATAAAGTCATCATTAATGAATTGCGAAATACATACTCAGAATTCAGTAGTTGTGTTCAGGGAAGCATGATTAAAAATGGGCTAACCTTCAAAGCATTTTCATGTATATAAGTAATCCACTATTGGAACTAGCCATGATACTAAAATAACATAAAATTCTCAGTTCCAATTTTCCATCTATTTTACTCTTAAGTGTTTTGCCAGTTGCCACACAACAATAATATGTAGAACAATTACAGGTACCAGAAACTTTACCAGATTTTGTTGTAAAGGTTCGACGGTATGTGTTGACATACTTCCTCACATCATCCTCCTTAGACAGGTTGAACAGCTTCCGGATTTTGGATGCCCTCTTTGGACCTCTCATCCTTGGCTTTTCAATGTCTGTCAGGCCCGGCAAATCATTTTCACCCTTCTTCACTATTACCAAGTTCAGAACAGAAAGGTCTGGACTCACAATGCAACCACGAACAGACTTCCTCCTGCGCTCTCCATTTCGCCTTCCGTATCCACGGAAGCATGGAGTTCCTGATCAAGCAACCAATGTAAAGAAAAAAAATTAATCAGAATTACACTGGCTTTGGTAGACAAGCTTGGCCAACAAAATCGCAAGTTAAAGAGAATTCTAAGAGAAATCCAAAATATTCAAATGCATATAGAGCCATGAATCTAATTTCAGGACAGATGCCATTGAAGTTCACACTAAAATATAAAATGTTCCTACCTCTATGAAGCAAGAGACGAACACGACCAGGGGTCAGCACTCCCTGCTTCATAGGAAATCCTTGCTTGTCACAACCTCCCGTAATCTTGAAGACATAGCCTCTAAATTCCTGTAAAAAAATTATCAAGATGAATGGTTCAAACGTTGAAGTTCCCTGGAAAGCTAGAGCCAAAAAAGAAGGTTGCTATGAGCATACCTCACCCAGTGCGTCACCATTAACCTCCTGTGAGATCCTCTTGTCCCAAAATGCTCGTCTGCAAATTAAAGTACAATATTATAACAGAAGGAGTCAGCTAAGTATATACCCAACGTTAAAAAAAACATAGGTCTTCAGAGCAACTAGAGTGAATACCACATAATTTAAATTCCCACATACAACAGAAGTCTGAGAATGTTGCCATCATAACATGAGCAATTATACGAAAACCAAGTAACGAAAAAGCATGACTACTTGAAACGAATGTGATAACCTCTTCAAAGATAAGTAAACGATTAAATAAGAAAATTCTTAGTTTTCAAGACTTCCTTTGCATAGAAAGACAAATGATTGCCATACCAATCACAACAAAAGTAAGAAAAACAGAAGAGGCTAATGCAACTTTCCGTTTAGAGGAATCCTTGTTCTCTTTCTCTACTCTTCAGTTCAATGAAATATATTATAGCATGAAAACAACATGAGACGACATATAAAACGTCAACGAATATAAAAATTGAGAATTGAAGTATAGTAAATTACAGCTTCTGATCGTCATCGATCTCGAGCTTCTTCTGGCATCCGGTGGTGGGATTTGCAATGTTGAACTGCAGAAGTTGCAGAAAACATTTAGCCACAACGAGCAAACAAATCGAAGCACCAAAAAATCAGGGTTTCAGAATAAAAACCTTCATCTTGTTATCTCCTGCTCGCGCCGCGACGAGCTCTCTGTGTGTGCGTCTATAACTTGGAACTTGCGCCTGAGCAGCTGAGAGAGAGATAGGGTTTTACATACTGTGGGCTTTTATAGCACCGAAGCGGTGATCCACTTCATTTATTTTGGGCCCAGCTAACCCTAAAAAATTTTGGCCCGAACGTAAGACCCACTTATTATGTCGGTTCTTTTTCTTCTTAACCCGATAACAGATCCTTGTCCAAAATAAAAACCCGATAACAGATCCACCCCACATTTCTCTCATCCTCCATTGCGGGAGACGCTAGTCTGTGTCTTAGAAACTCAGACTGTTATTGTTACACAGAGTGAAAAGATCATAGGCCGAGAAGAAAGCTTCTTAGGTTTGTTCTTATTTCTTTTCCCTTTCTTTTCGTGTCACTTTTTCAAATTCATAATTCAGTTTCAGAGCTTAATCCTTTGGTGTTTAATTCAGAAATTAGGGTTTTGGAACGCTCTAGCATCGAGGTAAGATCGTGTCGAAGCGATTAGAAATGGCGTCGGTGGACCCAGAAATTGCGAAGACTCAGGAAGAGCGGAAGAAGATGGAGCAGCAGTTGGCGTCACTTACATCGCTGACCTTCGATACGGATCTCTATGGTGGGAGTGACAAAGATGCCTATCTTACTTCGATTCCTGCAAATGAGGATGAGGAGAATCTGGATGCTATGGACAACGAGGTTGCTCGGAAGCTGGCTTCTTACACTGCTCCGAAGGCTTTGCTGAAGGAGATGCCCGGGTCGGTGGATGGAGATGCGGATATTGGATTTAGGAAGCCGCAGAGGATTATTGATCGTGAGGATGATTATAGACAGAGGAGGTTGAATCGGATTATATCGCCGGAGCGGCATGATCCTTTTGCTGCTGGTGAGAAGACGCCGGACGCGTCGGTGAGGACGTATGCGGATGTGATGAGGGAGGAGGCTTTGAAGAGGGAGAAAGAGGAGACTTTGAGGGCTATTTCCAAGAAGAAGAAAGAGGAGGAGGAAGCGGGTAAGGCTGGTGCGGAGAAGGATAAAGAGTCTGGTGCAGCGGCAGCGGCGCCGCAGAAGAGGAGAAATAGGTGGGACCAGTCTCAGGATGATGGAGCAGCAAAGAAGGCGAAAACTTCAGACTGGGATTTGCCAGATACAACACCAGGAAGATGGGATGCTACTCCAACGCCTGGGAGAGTGACGGATGCAACACCTGGAAGGAGAAATAGGTGGGATGAGACTCCTACCCCAGGAAGGTTGGTAGATTCTGATGCAACTCCAGCTGGTGGTGTTACCCCTGGTGCAACTCCAGCTGGCATGACTTGGGATGCTACCCCTAAGCTTTCTGGGATGGCTACACCAACTCCCAAGAAACAGAGATCAAGGTGGGATGAGACACCTGCAACTATGGGTAGTGCAACGCCATTGCCAGGTGCTACACCTGCAGCTGCATATACTCCTGGTGTAACTCCCGTTGGAGGAGTTGAGCTAGCTACTCCAACACCTGGGGCAATCAATTTGCGAGGTGCTATTACGCCAGAGCAATATAATTTGTTAAGGTGGGAAAGGGATATTGAAGAAAGAAATCGGCCACTAACTGATGAGGAACTTGATGCCATGTTTCCACAAGAAGGCTATAAGATATTGGAGCCTCCAGCTTCTTATGTGCCAATTAGAACTCCTGCAAGGAAGCTGCTGGCGACTCCGACTCCTCTGGGGACTCCTCTTTATCAAATCCCAGAAGAGAATCGTGGTCAACAGTTTGATGTTCCTAAGGAAGCTCCTGGTGGCTTGCCATTCATGAAACCTGAGGACTACCAGTACTTTGGGGCATTATTGAATGAAGAAAATGAGGAGGAATTATCACCCGAAGAACAAAAAGAGCGGAAGATTATGAAACTTCTGCTTAAAGTTAAGAATGGTACGCCGCCGCAAAGAAAAACAGCATTAAGACAGCTTACTGATAAAGCCCGTGAGTTTGGTGCTGGGCCATTGTTTAACCGAATTCTGCCATTGCTCATGCAACCTACGCTAGAGGACCAAGAGAGGCACCTTTTGGTCAAGGTTATAGACAGAGTTCTGTATAAATTGGATGAGTTGGTCCGTCCTTATGTGCATAAGATTCTTGTTGTTATTGAACCTTTGTTGATTGATGAAGACTACTATGCACGTGTTGAGGGGAGAGAAATCATTTCTAATCTCAGTAAAGCAGCTGGATTAGCCACAATGATTGCTGCCATGCGACCTGATATTGACAATATTGATGAATATGTTAGGAACACTACTGCTAGAGCTTTCAGTGTTGTTGCCTCTGCTCTTGGTATTCCTGCACTCTTGCCCTTCTTGAAGGCTGTGTGTCAAAGTAAGAAATCTTGGCAAGCACGACATACAGGAATTAAGATTGTTCAACAGATTGCCATTTTGATTGGTTGTGCTGTATTGCCACATCTGAGATCTCTGGTGGAAATTATAGAGCACGGTCTGAACGATGAGAATCAGAAGGTGAGAACTATCACTGCATTGTCTCTTGCCGCTCTTGCTGAGGCTGCTGCTCCTTATGGTATTGAAAGTTTTGACTCTGTCTTGAAGCCCCTATGGAAGGGTATTCGGCAACACCGTGGGAAGGTGTTGGCTGCATTCCTTAAGGCTATTGGTTTTATCATTCCATTGATGGAAGCTCTGTACGCTAGTTACTATACTAAAGAAGTCATGCTTATTCTGATTCGGGAATTTCAGTCACCTGATGAGGAAATGAAGAAAATTGTTCTGAAAGTGGTGAAGCAGTGTGTGAGCACTGAGGGTGTGGAGGCTGATTATATTAGAAATGATATTCTCCCTGAGTTTTTCAGGAACTTCTGGGTGAGGAGGATGGCTTTGGATCGAAGAAACTATAGACAACTTGTGGATACAACGGTAGAGATAGCCAACAAAGTCGGTGTTGCTGATATAGTTGGGAGAATTGTTGAGGACCTTAAGGATGAGAGTGAACCTTATAGACGGATGGTTATGGAAACTATTGAGAAGGTGGTTACTAACTTGGGTGCATCTGATATAGATGCTCGGCTGGAAGAGCTTCTGATTGATGGTATTCTTTATGCCTTCCAAGAGCAGACCAGTGATGATGCTAATGTGATGCTTAATGGGTTTGGTGCAGTTGTGAATTCTCTTGGGCAGAGAGTGAAGCCTTATCTTCCTCAGATTTGTGGTACCATCAAGTGGCGGTTAAACAACAAGAGTGCAAAGGTGAGACAGCAAGCTGCAGATCTTATTTCAAGGATTTCTGTTGTCATGAAGCAGTGCCAGGAAGAACAATTGATGGGTCATCTGGGTGTTGTCTTGTATGAGTATTTGGGAGAAGAGTATCCTGAAGTTCTAGGGTCAATTCTGGGAGCTCTCAAGTCAATTGTCAATGTTATTGGTATGACAAAAATGACTCCTCCTATTAAGGATTTGCTTCCCAGGTTGACACCAATTTTGAAGAATAGGCATGAGAAAGTCCAGGAGAACTGTATTGACCTTGTTGGTAGGATTGCTGATCGTGGAGCAGAGTTTGTGCCTGCAAGAGAATGGATGAGGATATGTTTCGAGCTTCTTGAGATGCTTAAGGCACACAAGAAGGGAATTCGTCGAGCTACAGTGAACACCTTTGGATATATTGCCAAAGCCATTGGACCACAAGATGTCCTAGCTACTCTATTAAACAATCTTAAGGTGCAGGAGAGGCAAAACCGTGTCTGCACAACTGTGGCCATTGCAATAGTTGCTGAAACTTGCTCACCATTCACCGTTCTGCCAGCTTTGATGAATGAGTATCGTGTGCCAGAGCTCAACGTGCAAAATGGTGTCCTGAAATCTCTCTCTTTTCTTTTTGAGTACATTGGTGAAATGGGAAAAGACTACATCTATGCTGTGACTCCGTTGCTTGAGGATGCTCTCATGGATAGAGATTTAGTTCATAGGCAGACAGCTGCTTCTGCTGTGAAGCATATGGCTTTGGGTGTGGCTGGTTTGGGTTGTGAGGACGCCCTTGTCCACTTGCTCAACTATGTCTGGCCGAATATATTTGAAACTTCTCCTCACGTCATAAATGCTGTCATGGAAGCCATTGAAGGGATGAGGGTAGCCTTGGGTGCCGCCGTTGTACTGAATTACTGTCTCCAAGGGCTATTCCACCCTGCCCGAAAGGTTAGGGAAGTGTATTGGAAGATCTACAATTCACTTTACATTGGAGCTCAGGATGCTCTTGTGGCTGCTTACCCTCTCCTGGAGGATGAGCATAACAATATATACAGCAGACCGGAGTTGACGATGTTCGTTTAAGTTGCAGTTTAGGTAGATGCAAACTAATATTAGGCATTTTGCTATTATGGGTGATGTTCATATAAGTACTAATCTATGATTATTAGAACCTTTTGACCTGGTAGTACTCAGACGTTGTATCTTCTCCAGTGCAATGCATGGCGATGAGAAGGGCATTCTTATCAAAGCTTATCTCGTTTATTATGTATTTTGGATTTGGATTTGGATGTACTATTGACTTGATCCTGTAAGTGAGAGAAGGATAAAGAGGGTGAGATTCACTTAAATAAGCTTCCACCCTTCTATGTATCTCTCACTTACTGGATTCGGTAAAGTACGGTGGATCTGGTTCCCTGTTCTATAAATTATACTTCATGTTTTGTAGTTTCAAATGCTCTGTTCGTTTGCTGTGAGCACTGAGAACAAATTTCCCAATGATATCGTGTGAGTAGGGGAAAGAAATAGCAGAACGCATGGCTTGTTTGTCATGCAATGAGAGGTTTCTTATATGCAGGACATAAAGATACATTCCTCGATGTACCTGGAATTTAGGTGACTATATTATCTTTATTCAGAAATAAACTTTAATATAGTATAATTTATACATAAGAAAACAGTTTCTTTTTTATTTATAAAGTTGTAATTTAGGTCGAAATGCGATTAATCAATGATAATAAGTTGTGGCATATAAAAATTCATTTTTTTTTCTTTTTGGTGAAACCAGAGTGTTCCATCGTCTGAATAGTTAGGATCTAGACTTGTGGGGTGTCTTGCAAACGAAAGACTTTTTAATTATATATATTTTTTGTGCACACCATGTCAAAGATTGAACTTGGAACAAAGTGTTCAAAGGAATTCAAACTTCTAATCACTTGAACCAATGTATGTTGATTGTTATATAGAAATTCATTTAATGCTTAAGTGTTGGTTTAATGATAAAAACAAATATATTATGTGTAGTTAAGTGTATTATTATTTGTTTAACTTTTAATTTTACTAATTTTTAAGAATAAAGTTGCTAAAAAATTTATTATAAATCTCTTAGTCTTGTGGCAAATAATTTGTTTTTAACTAGATTGGAACGGTGGAACACTATCTACAATACTAAAAAAATTCAGTTACTCTTAATAAAATAATAAATTAAATTAAATAGGATTATTATCCTTATCATTTTATATTTTTTGTATAATCATTAGGATGAGCACCTGGTCCGTACTGCCTTGTAACGAACTTTTTGAAGACAAAAAGAACTAGGATTCTGCAAAGACCATAAAGAATAACAAAATCAGAGGGCACCTATACTAAAAGGGGTACTGAAGAGCAAAAAAAGCTCCTCTTGACCGGTTCCCCACTTCTCCCTCTTCAAGATAAGCATTAACTTAAAATACTCTTCTTAGTTTTTAGTTCCCTTTTTTTTTCCCCAACCCCTCTCTGCCTCTCGCTTAATCTTCTTTTTGTCTTTCTTCTGAAGAAAAAGTAAAGGAGAAAGCCGGGGAGAGAAGAAAGAAAAGCAAGCGAATCATATTCATATAAATGCATACGTAACACAAGGGAGAGTAATAGAATCATACAAAATGGGACTGTTTTATATGTTTTCATTGCCTCTAACTATTGGTATGGTGATTTTGACGTTGAGGTATTTTGCTGGACCTGATGTGCCCAAATATGTGTTTTTCACCGTTGCTTACACCTGGTTCTGCTCCCTCTCCATCATCATCCTCGTCCCTGCTGACATATGGACGGTATTTCCATTCCTAGTTCTTTACCTGATGACAGGTTTTCCCCTTCTTTTTCCTGTCTTTCTGGTTTGATTTCTTGTCTCATTATGGAAATCAAATTGGAATTTATTATTCTTGTTCTTGTTGAGTTGTATTAAGTTGAATAAATAATTAATTTATAGTTCAATAATAGCATATTCTAAAAAATATAAACACAAATATAAAATAAATTATAGACACAAATATTATGGCACGATAAAATTTAAATTGTTTATTTATAATTTAAAAAATCATATTATATTTAATAGAGTGTTTAACATATATCAAATATATATACAATTTATTTTTTAAGGTGTATTTTTTTTTTATAAAACATATAACATGAGAGAAGAAAATTTCATTCACCTTTTTCCTTGAGTTTTTGAAACATACACTAACACCCCTCTTATATGTTATAAAATTTACACTAGTTGGATCCACTTTTAAAAATGTTATAATAGCCTCTGTTTTTAAATGTTTTCATGAGTATTAATTTAATTTTTTAGTGATTTACGATACTAATAAAAAAAATCTATATTGAATTATGTAAATATAGGAAGGTTTTTTAAAAAATGGAGTGCGAATGTAGCCTTTGAATATATAAAAAGAGACGAATGGACTGTATATTAAATTTTTTGTTTACTACATGTTATTCTTAAAGTCTATATATGCTCTTGCATTCAAAATGCAAACTGACTTCGTCATTTTCTTTCCCTGCATAGACGATAGATGGTGATTATAGTGGAGGGATTTCCATCTTATGGAGTTTGTCATATTGGAGTACCTTTTTACTTACATGGTAAGCTTCTTCCTTCTTGTGGAGTTTTGGGTGATCCAGTCATGAAGTCATTTATACATATCATCAAGTTTAATAGTTCTATCCGGTTATATTTGGTGGATATGCTTCCCTAAAGTCTTCTGAAGTATATAACATTACTTTTAAACCTGGCCCCTGTTAAACCCTAAACCTGAACTATTATCTCTGGTAACATAAGCCCACCATTCCCTTTTTTATTCATATGACTTGAACAAACACACACACACACACACACACACAATTGAGTCGAATTTTATCAAAAGCTAACCTTATTGGTACAAATTTGAGCAGGATCAATAGAATGATCTTTTACTTGTTTTACCTCCATTGGGATTCAATTAGGATATTTATGGCAGCTAGGTTGATAGAATTGCACACTCATAGATTTGTATTAAATTATTGCTCTAAACAGGGCTGTGGTTCCCACTATTCAGGGTTATGAAGACGCTGGGGACTTTACTGTGAAAGCAAGATTGATGACCAGCATTCATGGAAACCTACTTTTTTATCTGTGTCTCGGTTCTGTAGCACTCTTTGGACTGATATTACTAGTTATTTTGCACAAAGACTGGTTTGTTTCTTACTTTTGTAAAGATCTTCATTATTAAACAATTGCTGGGTAGCCTGCTCGACCCGATCAAGCCTGGTCCCAAAAAAAATGAATATACATATCAAAATTGAATCCGAATTAAAGTCAGGCTATTTTATTTGTGCTGGGTTTGGACTTTGTTTTCAAAACATGGCTTAAGCTGATCCGGCATGAAATTGTGTTTTCTCAAAATAAAAATTATTATGTGTATCAAATTAATTCATTTAGTGTAAAAATATATATAATTTTATAGTTTTAAACATGTTTTTATGTTTGAAAGTGTGTATTATTTTATACAACTGTTATCTTTTTTAACTCAATTATTCTTTTTTTAATTTCAAATTTAATTTAAATAAAAAATAATATTATTTCAGACTTGGACTTACGTAATTATATTCAATTCAAGATCTGGCCTGAATATAAAAAAGTAAATCAGGCTGGACCTTCTTTTTCACTAAGTCCAGCTCGGCTAGTGGTCAGGTCTAGTTCGGCCATGGTGTCAGATTTCTAGCCCACTGAGGTCTAAATCTTCCCATATCTCATTGCTTACAAATTTTTCAGGACTGGTAGTATTTTGGGTGTTGCCATGGCATGCTCTAATACATTTGGACTAGTTACTGGTGCATTTCTACTTGGATTTGGTTTGAGTGAAATTCCAAAGGGGATTTGGATTAATGCAGACTGGACCACTCGCCAAAAGGTTCTTTCTCACGTAGTTGCAAAGATGGCTGTCAAATTAGATGATGCTCATCAAGAATTTTCAAATGCCATTGTGGTAAGAGAACTGTGCCATTACGTCCTAATTGAACATTAAAAATTACAGTTTTATACAAAAGAATGTTCCTTCCATTTATCTTTTACACTTTGCAGACATGATTTCTGATGGTGTGCATTATCAGATCACACAGGCAACATCGAAGCAGATGTCCAAGCGTGATCCTTTGAGACCCTACATGAATGTCATTGACAATATGTTACTTCAGATGGTAAAGTCTATTAGTGTATACAAACAGGTGCTTTAGGTTCCAATGCTCTATTGTTGTAAGGTGCTTATATAACATTTTTTTTCTTCTAGTTGAAGGAAGATCCCTCCTTCAAACCACAAGGTGGGAGATTAGGAGAAAATGACATGGATTATGATACTGATGAGAAGTCAATGGCAACACTAAGACGTTACCTTAGAAAATCTCGGGAGGAGTATTACCGGTATAGAAGGTAGACACTGATCAAAATAAGACTAAAGAGTCCTGATCTTGTAAAACTTTCAATGTTTAAGGGTTCAAATGATTAGTAGCTTCTGCTTGGTGGGTTATATGCATTTGTCTATTTTACAAATATTTGTCTTTCTAAAATATTCCCTTGCCCTGCTCTGCCTTTTCATGGCTAGCAGCAGAAAACTGCATAGCATTTTTTATATTTGGATGTGATATTTGCAAATGCTATGCAGTGAGCTTTTGTTCTGGCCTTCATTCCTGTTTGGATAGATTTGGTCCAAATCAATTTACTTTCCCATAGTTTTAAGTAAGAATCACTTGGTCATTTCACGGTATTTTCCATATGAATTTTAGCATAAATATAACGTGAATGTTAAAATGATAAATAATTTTATTGTCAATAGTTTTTTATTTATAATTTATACAATTCCATGGTGTTATGAAGCAATTGGGATTACGCTAACCAATTCAATTTATATATGTCATCTTGACCCTACAATGACTTCAAAAGGCTATAAAATTGTCTAATGTATAAGTGAAATATAGTTCAAATAATAAAACTATTCATTATTTTTATATTCACATGATTATGCTATTAAAATTTAGATGAAAAATACAACAAGGTGGCTAATTGATTACATAACAAGTCACAAGAGAATTTATTGACACACTTTAAACCATAAGGGAACAAAATGATCTTGGGCCACATCACAATAGGGTAATCTTTTCTACCTTCTTTCGTTCTCTTTTTGTCCTTGAATTATAAATTCTTTGGTTCAGATAGATGACTGCTTTATTATTCCATTGCAGATCTATGCATATTTTGCAAGAGAACCATTTGATAGCTTCATTTGTGACATCTCATTCTTTTTCATAATTAACATACAATGATATACTTTTCACTCATCTTTTGAACATAGACAATGTTTTCAAGTGGTAAAATACATTGACTTGCTTTTTGCAGTGAATATATAAAGTTTGTCTTGGAAGCCCTTGAGCTGGAGGATACTGTAAAAAACTATGAGCGTCGTAATGATACAGGATGGTTTGCCCTTAACCTACAACTGTTTTTCTGATTGTCATGTCTGTTTAGCCTTTCCTTCATGAACAAAAGGCAGCTTCTGCAAATGCTCAATGGCATAAGTTAGTCTACCTATGGCTGCCTGTGTTCAGGGGTTATATGTTTAGAGTAATAACCAGTATTTATATGTTTTATTGTTGTAATAATTACTATTATATGAAAAATGAACACTTATTGGAATATAAAGGTACAAATGCAAAAGACAAGGAGTAATCCCTAAGACAAAAAAAAAACTAAAAAAAAATCAGATATGGGCTATTTTTAATATCCTTTTGCTTATTTCTTAAAAAAAATTCATTCTTGCAGGAAATATGTGTCATGTTTCAGGCCTGAACGAACCGGTAGAGTGGGTGAATTTTTGGATATAATTGGTACTTACCACAAAAAACTTATGTGCTGTATCTTGCATTTTACTTTTGTGTGTTATTTTCTCAATGTAAGACAAGTAGGATGTCACCAACCAGACTAGCAGCCTACAACTTAGAGTAAACTTACCAATGAACTTATCCTTTGTATTCTAGTATCATCTATTCCCTTGTGTGGAGGATTTTGCAAATTTAAATTACTCTCGTCAAACCAATGAGTCAATTGACTCAGTGGTACTGGAGTTGTCTTCAGGGCCAAGGATCCAAATTTGAATCCCAATTGGAGTCAAATAAAGCAAAATAAAATAAAAAAATACTCTAGCTAAAGATCATTGTTGAAGCTTCTATTTAAGTACATTTCATGTGTGAGAAGATGGGTATGATGTTAAAATTCTAAATCATTAATAGAAAGTAGTTTACTTTCTTCTACTAAATTATTACTTGTTACATTTCACAATTCTTGTATTGGTCAGTAGATCTAATCATTTATATCTACCAAAATACGTTGATTTATCAGAGTTTCTTTGGCGGTGCATATTAAGGAAGCAACTTGAGAAATCATTGGCTATTACATTGTGCTGCATGTCAATTGCACTTCTTTTAGCAGAGGCTACCATACTACCAAGTGGTGTTGATTTATCCCTTTTCTCTCTCTTGATACATGCTGCTGGAAAACAAGAGGCTCTTGTGCAGGTAACAGATAGAAATTCAGTCATCAGAAATAAGTTTATTTTACTTTTCCTTTCTTTTTTCAAAGTCTAGATAGTTCTTTTTTCTTTTAATTCATTGTATAATTTTTATTTAACTGTTGCATTTCAGGATTGAGCTTAATATGTAGCAACACTGTTAGCAAACCTGAAAATTTAAGTTCAAGAAGTAGAATAGATTAATTACTTCAAACTGTAATTTTTCTATAGAAAAAAGAGTAGGTAGGCTCATTCTGTATATCATGAGAATAAAAATAGAAGTAGCTAAACTCCCAGGGGATTGGTCAAATGGTGGAAACAAATATGTAACGTGTGGTTAGGTGTTTTGTTACAAGTTCGAGTCTTAACTATGCCAATTTCTTGAGACTAGGACCCAAGAAATTTTTTTGTGAATCCCCTGGTCTCGACGTGGATGACTTACCTTTGACTAGACCAGACAAGTTGATTAGTATCGCAAGCTGGCCCAAACATCATTTGGCTGCAATAATAAAAAAGAAATACTGAAATAGCTATAGGCTTGCTGCCTGCATTGCATTTTTCTTTTTTTGAGTTCATTGGCATTGATCACATCACGAGAACTACTCTGCTTCCTATAACCATTTAATAGTGGCTAGTAGCCTGCAAAACCACTTGCAGGGTAGACAGATAGGACAACTATGATACGAAAAAAAGAAACACAACTTAAAAGTCACCTTTGAGCCAAATTTCAACTTCGTTTGACTTTGCCTCATATATTGTTTGTTAAATATAATTAGTAAGCCATTTCTTTTACTGTAATTGTGAAATTATTAACTTTCTTTTTGCTGGAAACTAATTATTGGATTGTTTTCCCAGTTAGCTGCTTTCATCCCCTTGATGTATATGTGTATATGTACATATTATTCCTTGTTCAAAATGGGAATGCTGATGTTTTACTCACTGACACCAAGACAAACAAGCTCAGTAAGGTTGCTAATGATATGCTCGTAAGTTCTTGCACTCTCTCTCTCTCTCTCTCTCTTCATTTGCAGGTACAATGTAGATTAGTATAATAATTATAAGCAATTGGCCTTTGCACGTCACTTCTTTTGTAGGATGGTTGCTCGATATGCAGCTTCCGTTTCATTCAATTTTCTCAATCTCATTCATCTTGATGGTGGTGCAAAAACCATTTTTGAACAGGTCTTTTCACTATTGTAGGTCCCTTAATTTGTTGTTTTACTATCGTGATGATTTCATCAATCATTGTGGTGTTCATAGATAGCCTGTTTCTGATATGGTTGTTGTTATTGAATGCACTACTTCTGCATGATGATGAATATGACAGCATTCTTTTTCTCTCATTTATTATAAAACCTTCCTTGGAGTATATAGGTGTTATTTTTCTAACTACATTCAATTTAAAAGCTAAAGTTGCCAAGTAAAGTACTATAGATAATTATTATTATAATTTCTAATATAGCTTTTCATCTGAAAGTCTTTTGAGCTTGAAGTGTGAGTATTTTTTTAATTAGAAAAATAAAAAGCAACAAGGATCAAACTCTTAACAATTTAGTCATAGGTTGTGGTACTATATCAAAAACTACAACCTAAAATTTTAAGTTGTTAAGTGACGGATGATGAATAATTCTATTATAATATCTAAAAGTGATAAGTTCTTTCTTTGTGAAGGGGCACACGTGTATGTTAAAATCTTCTTTTGTTACCAGTATTTATATAAGTTAGAATCTTATTCACCAATGTAGTATGTATGCAAACAATCAAGAGAATGATAACATCAAATTTTTTGTTGTGGGGTATCCATAAAGTAAATGGTTTATATTGTATCTATATATTCGGGGCTCCTAAAACTACTGATCAGTGACAATCATTTTAAACTGACACATAAACATTGCTATGTAGATTCCTTTTCTCTTCTACAAAGAAAACAGTTAGTTTACTTAATTGTGTTAAATTTTTGTGCAGAGGATGGGAAATATTGATGATGCTGTTCCATTTTTTGGAAAAGGATTCAACAAAATCTACCCCCTCATCATGGTTATATACACCCTGCTAATAGCAAGCAATTTTTTCAACCGGCTCATTGACTATTTTGGAAATTTGAACATATTCAAGTTTAATGATGATGCAAAAGATATGGATGGATTTGACCCATCTGGAGTAATGATCTTGCAGAAAGGTGATTCTAAGTTTTACCTGTTACTATATTTAATCGTCCATTTTTCTGGCATAAAACAATAGGAAAAATTCTCGGGTAGATGCTGTCAAATATCAAACTAATCATGAAGAGACCAACTTCTAACATACTTACATGATTCTTCGTGATTGATTTGCTCTACCTACATTTTGTAGACGAGGCAGACATAAGAATCTCTCAAACAGTTGAGTATTGCCAGGTTTACTAATGTTGGTACTAGTAGTCTACATAGACTGCAAAAGTTTAAGTACTTTCTTTTCTGAATATAAAAGAGAAGAAATTTATTGAAGAAGAAAGAAGATTACAGAACAAGGGATAAGAATTCCTCTTTGAGAAAACTGAAGGAAAATAATTTGCAATCAGCAAAGCCTTCTAAATTCCATTCCCTTGGAACTTCTAGTAAGAGGAATCTTCTTGAAAAACACATTGGATGGGAGATTAAAGGATATTAATAACATTTTTCAAAGCACTAGAATAGTACTAATTTATCTGTTTTCTTTATTATCACTATAGAAGTCCCAAATCAGTTGTATCACAAGTTAAACAACCTTATCAATTGATGTAACACAAGGTTTCTTTAATTAAGGCTTTTCAAAATTTCCTCTCTGTTTCTTTTATTCTTTACATAAAGTGATTGACTGCTTCTCGTTCTTAAAAATTTGGCATTGTCCTTTGATAGTAAGCCTTTTAATAAAACTAGGCTTTCTTTTTTAGTAACTATCAATTGAGAGCCATAACATCCTAATCTTATACATTCCTTTTTCTCTTCAGAGCGTTCTCTTCTTCAGCAAGGACACAAAGTTGCTGAGCATGTTTTTCCTTTAGCAAGGAATTTCAGTATAAGTGTTGATGTTGAGTCTTCCAGCACGTCCACGGTATGTAAACATGAAAAACTATTGGTTTCTTTAGCCTTTTTTTTAAAAGAAAAACTAAGAGAACATGTCAATTTCAAAATATGTCTCACTGGATTTTCCCCTATTTTGTTTTTGACATTGATCAGTTGATTTTTCTTCGGAATCCCTTAAACCTTGTCAATAGAAAACCCTCCAGTGTTCGAGGATGCTCCCAGTTTTCTCCAAAAACTCTAAACAATTTACCCCACAAAAAAGGAGCCGTTAATTGTTATATGAAGATAAAATGCCTTATGCTGAACTCAGAGCAACCAATAACTGTCTGACTTTAAATTTAATTAAGAAATATTAAATTGACCCAGTTTACAAAAAAAATTATGGACCAAACCAATCATGGATAGATATATAGGTATGCTAGAAGTAGGTATTACAGTAGCGTTATTAATATGCTTATGTGTTGATGGGTTTAGTCTACTAATATTCTTTTAGACTAGTTTTGCATAAAAATATCTCTGTTGAAGTAGCTTGAAATTTTCAGGCTAGTGTTATTTAACACCCTCCCTGCTTTATTTTCGTTTTTCTTTCTTCAGGTCAAGGAGCAGAATCTTACTGGAACTGAAGCTACCAGTACCAGCATAATGGAGGACAGAAGTGAAGGTAAATTGAGATCATTACATGAAGGAACTCAAAGAGACATGAGCAAAAATGTTGGCAGTAAAAGATACATAGCCTTAAGGGCAAGCTTGAATGAACAGGGATCTGATACTGATTCGACTCAGGAAAGAGTTACCTCCCCAAAAAATGTGAATGATTCTCAGGACATTACTGCACCTTCATTATCTAAATTAGCCTCAAAATGGGATTCTATGAAGAGTGGATTGACAAGTTTAAGATCTAACATTGGCTCCAAGAGATTCCTTCCTCTAAGTAATGTTCAGGGAAGCACTCTTGACTCACATTCTTCATCTGGATCCCTTGATGAAATATTTGAGAGGTTAAAACAGCCACCTTCAGAATATAGAGATTTTGGAGAGCAATGATCATGAAGTGGACTTAAGGGAAATGTCATCTTCCAGATAAAAGTGCTTTTTAATTTTTTCTGATCAATTAAAAGGAGTTAATGTGAGAATAAACAAACATGTTTCCTCCTTGAAAGAAAGTGTGTTCTGAGGTGAGATCTATGGTTTTAAGAGATCTTATCTTGTGATGATCCCCAAGTGACATCAAGTTTATGAGGAATTCGAAATTCTGGAAAGGAAAAAGGTAACTTCATTAAAGGAGCCAGTCTGCTTGAGAAATATTCTTTACAATTGAAGAAGAAAATATGGCTTTCTCATCAAAGTAGTCTTCTAAAATATAGTCAAGTAAGTGACCTTAAAATCGTTTGAGGGGATTAGTAAAAGCAAACGACACTTTTAACTATAAATTATATGGTAAATTAAATTCATAGGATATTTTTTAAATTTATGCTCAGTTTTTTAAATTTTAATTTATACAAAAAAAATTCTCTTTTTTAACAAAATTGTTCAATAAATCGTATACTTTATGTATTTTTTTTTAAAAATTAATAAACAGTTTAATTTAATACAGTATAAATTATTAAAAATTTAAATTAATTTTTATGAAATTTAAAATAAAGAATATTAATGTACTTGTTTTAAAATTTAAAGGAGGATGAATGTAATTTTATGTGAATGCAATTTAATCATTATATAACTTATTTCATAAAAAATTATCGAAAGAAAAAAATTGATAGCAATGTCAAATTTATGAAGAATAAGATTAAAAATTGCAATTTTAGAAGTTTTGAATTATTGTCTATTATATAATTATTTCAAACAAAAATAATCTTACATTCAAAAAATATTAAAATTCTCGTAGTAGGAGAAAAAAAAAAAGGAAAAAAAGAACTACTAACTACTTTATAAATTTGCATGCCTTTGTGTCGTGGAAACCAAAACTCAATTGTCAAAAACCAAATAGTATCCGTTGGATAGCTGAAATATTTGTAATTGATTTTTTTTAATCATAAATGTTAAAAATTTTAATGCTATTGGTTCGATTCCTCCGATTTTTTTTTATGTAATTTCTTCAATAATTTTTTTTTAATATTTCAAAATTACATTTTGATAAATTTCACATAAATTGTAACCTTCTAAAATGGTTTTAAAAGCATCTTATGCATAATCTTAAATTAGGCAACGCATCTTAACAGATTGCATCATTGAAGTATTTCGTCTAGATAAAAATATCCAAGGCACATGTCTTAACGGGTTGCAAAGATTTTTTATACATAAAAATAATATAAAATTAAATCGATAAACTAACATCGCGACATAAACATATGTAATAAATTAAACATACGAACTCCTCTATTATTACATATGTTATATATATATTTTAATTATATTATATATTTATTATTATTATTATTATAAAAAATATTATTTAAAATAAATTTATATTATTTTTTAATATTATTATTTTAAAATTTTAATAAAAATGACTTAATATTTTAAATTAAAATAAATATAAATATAAATATTTAAAAATTATATTATTAGAATAAAAAATTATTTAAAATAATATAAAATTATTTAAAAATAATAATAATATAATAACATAGAACTTACTTAATAATTTTGAAATTATTGAAGATGTTCTAATAATTTTATTTTAAAATATTACAAAACCATAAAAAAAAAAAAAAAACAAAAAAAACTGGCGACTGACATTTCTGGGACGCTCTATTTAACTTGCTTCCCGCCAAAACCCTTAATCAGCGACCACTGCTTCTTTGCGCGATCGGCCATGGCCACCGGCGATAATACGACCGATCCAAGTCACTGGGAAAAGCCTCTGGCGAGTTTTCTTATACGATATCACTCCGACCAGCTCCGCTCCATCGCTTCCTCTTCAGATTCCAAGCTCCATTACCCTCTCTACGTCGAGTATGCTGTTCTCACCTCCTAAATTCTACATTTTCTTTTATTTTCTATTCTTCTTATTGTCTTTATTAGTTCCTGAATTTGACATTGAAATCTTGTGTTATTAAAGTTTTGCAGAGTTGATGGAGGATGACCCTCACTTTGCCCACCTTATCTTTACCGAACCCATTACGTATTTACAAATATTCGACCAGGCTGCTGTTTGGGCTCATGTCAGCTAGCTTCAATACAAAAATTTCTTAATTATGAATTTATTTTTTTTCTTGGAAAGAGCAGACAGGAAAACTGACTTGGGTTGGTTTGCTGGGGTATTTAGAAAATCATATTGGGAGATCTGGGAGCAGAAAAGAATGGAGTTTGGAAAAAATCGATTCATGTCCGCATCAATACGAGTGGCTCTCCACTTGAATGCCCTGGTTCGCTTCTTTCGAATTGTCAAGTTTGTTTGAACCTTTCCCTCAGTTCAGCTGAATAGCTGTTTATGAGTAATTCCGATCAAGTACCCCACGAGAATTTTGTTGATGAATCCTTCTTAAGGCTTCCAAGAATTTAGTTTGTTTTAAATTGTGGTTCATTCCCTTCTAAAATATGATTTGGACTTCTTTTTAAATTTATTTTGTCAGAAGTCATGCTTTTAATTGAGATTTTATTATTATTATTGCTGTTGTTAGTATATTGTAATTTTTTTCTGCCAACTGTTAATTGATGTGTGCGTTTTAATGCAATTAGAGACTTTTCCGAGCATAGGACGTGTTAGAGTGAAGCACCGGGGAATTCTTCTAACTCTCAGAGGGACAGTAATCAGGTCAGGAGCAATAAAGATGCATGAAGGAGAGAGGGAGTACATGTGCCTAAAGTGCAAGAAGAGGTGTGAATCGTGAACTATGCTTGCTTATTTCTGTATGTGTTATAATGCTAGGACTCATTTATGTAATTTTTATACCCCTGTATATTGCATCATTAAATTTGTTTAATGGCTTGTTTTCCTCCGTTCAATTCTAAAAATTTTATCATCAGGTAGGCATCAAATGGCCCAATTTGAAATCATTCAGAGGTTTTATTACCTAGTCTGGACGAAGATATCTGTTTTATGCTCATGATATCTTTTAGTTAATTTCTTGATTATCAGTTGACAATATATATGTGCAGTTTCCTAGTTTATCCTGAGGTGGAAGCACGAAACTCCATAAGGCTACCTTCAATTTGCCAAGTTTCGGTATCTTCTCTTTCTGCCGAAGTTTGCTTCTTGCATTTACTCCCTCAATTATTTTCCATGCTTCTAAAATTAATGCAGTTGTTTATGGTTTTTATAATCGTGATGTCATATGTTTAAATGTAGTAATAATCAAAGCTTCACATTTAAAAATTTCTTGCACTACATGAAGCTTCTTGCAATATTATGTGGAATTTGTTGATCAACATATAATCTGCAACTGCAGATAGGAAGTATTGTTTTTGGATCTTTTATCCTTTAAATCCTATGTCCTCAATGGCGTATGAGTTCATTTAGTATTTGTAGCCTTTTGCATTTCTATTGGAACTTAACCTTATTTGAATTCAAAGTTATCTTATTTGGGTATGTTTATTGCTGTTGTTGTTTTTTGTTTATTTTCCCCAATAGAAATGTCATTATTCGTTGTTGTTTTTAATGGCAGAGGTCTAAGCCCTGTGGAGGCACAAAATTCCAGTATGTAGAGAATACTATAGTATGCCATGATTATCAAGAGATAAAAATTCAAGAAAGTACGCAGGTGCTTGGTGTTGGGGCTATTCCTCGTTCAATTCTTGTAATCTTGCAGGATGACCTTGCTGACATTGTTAAAGCTGGAGGTATCTAAGTTTTTAGATCTGATACCAAATGTCCATTCTCTTCCTGAAACTGATTGTATTACATACAAGAATGAACTTTATTTAAACACTAGTGGAATCCAAAGTCCAAATTCTTCAATCTCCTGAAGAAGACAGGTGGATAGAGTCCAGGAAATGAAAAGATGGCTTCAATTCTGAGGCTCTCTACTCCTAACATTTTGACGCCAAAGTTTTATACAGAATATGAACTACAACTAGGATGATTATGCAAGAAGGATAAAAGGTATAGTCTAGGATTAGAAACTGAGAAAGGAACATCCCCCACCTACATGTCCTTCCACCAACTAATATGAGCGCCATCCCCAAATCTTAAAGCAACCAAAGGTAGTAAAGCAATATGACCTTTCATGATGAATTTACATGGACTAGAGTAAGTGGAAATTACTGTAGCCTCAGAATCCCACCCATTCTGATGAAGCATGAATTTGTTTTCAATTAGTTGATGCCATAGAGAGTCTGGTTCAAGCGGGTATCCCCTTGAACCAAAGTGGAATTTTGACTAGAGTCTTGATCTAAGTTTGTTAGTAGTGAAATTGTGAAAATATACTACCAAGTTTTCAGTTTATACTCAGTAGCAATATTTTTCATCTAGCAATATTGTATTTGAGACATCAAAACACAAACTATGCATTTTACTATCTCACAATTATGAACATCCTCGGGTGTTTCCTACTAGGAGTTTGGTATATACTCCTGCTATGGTGGCCTTTTTGGACTTCTTGGTCTTTTAAATGCTTACTGAAGATACTATAACAGTATGTGTGACTGCCTTGTTGTCTTATGAAAAGTAATTGCAAATATATGGTCCATTATTTTACACTCTACATAATAATGGAGTTCTTGAACTTAGATTTGTCTGTTCACAGTATAGCTAGGGATTTTGTAAGTCTGATGGGAGATATAGGAACGACTGGCTAGAGAAATCTAGAGATTGTGGAAAACTGATGAACTGAGAGAGAACATTGACAAGGAATTTTATTTAGTTAAAAGAAAACAAATATTCAAGGAGCGTTTCATTTTAAAATCAAATTTTAAGTGATTAAGTATCCTTGTGTTGTTGATGAACTTATAAATGCAATAATTAGTGTGGTTTTTAACTAAGTATATATCTTTTAAGTGAAAGGAAGGCCTTTTTTTTTTCTGTCTTGCAGATAATGTAATTGTCACAGGGGTGTTAACAGCAAAATGGTCTCCAGAATTGAAGGATGTGCGCTGTGACCTTGATCCTGTATTAATAGCCAACCATGTAAGGTGAAAAGAAAATTTCTTCTCTGTTTTTGGTTTATAGAAGATTAAAAGCAGATAAAACTTCCTAGTATTTGGCATTTGTCAGTTATGCTGTTATCTTCATTTAAGTGCAAAATATATACTATCTAAGCATTCATATGACTTGGCTTCCCAATTCTCCTGTTTTCACCTGTGAATTGTCTTCATATGACTCACTCTAGAGGAGAACATGTTATTCTTTTTAGTGTTCAATTTACTACTTACGAAGACATCTAATTATTTCTCTTACTAATGCATTCTCTAGCATCATATTACTGCGACAAGGTTGTGCTGGCTAAGTAATATTTTGGACAGTGACGCATGTTAAAATAAACTATTTGCAGTCCCTACTCCCTATTCATTGTCAATGTCAAGTTGATCATAGTGATGCTTTTGGCTGTTTTTGACTTCTGCCCGTACCCATTGGCCTTCCTATTGCTACATTGAGTTCTTAATCAGAGAACGCAAGGTCTTAGTTTATACTATTCTTCATGTGGAAAAATAAATGCTACAGGTGTCTGCAACTTGAACTTCAGCTATTCACTTCACAATTGCAACTTAATAGATTAGGTCCTTCCTGCTAGTGTTTTGTCATATAGGCAATATTTTTTTTTTTTGGTTGAAGATTTTTGTTTCGTTTATCCATGTTCATGCGGTTACGACAAAATTTTACGTTGGCTGTCGCACGTCTAACACAAAATGGGGATACAAAGGATTTTCCCACAACTATTGGACTACATCAAGGGTCTTCTCTGAGTCCGTATCTTTTTAATTTGATTTTGGATGCAGTTACTGAACATATACAAGAGTTGGGGCTCAATGCATGGTTTTTGCAGATGATATAGTCTTAATTGGTAAATTGAAAGAGGAAATAAATATGAAGTTAGAGTCATTGAGACAAGTTTTAGAAACACATGGTTTTCGGATAAGTAGAAATAAAACAGAATATATGGAATGTATTTTTAGTAAGAGACGAACAAATACGAATGTAGACGTGAAACTTGGAGACTATATATTAAAACAAGTTACAAGTTTTAAATATCTTGGATCCATTATACAAAATGACGGCGAAGTAAAGGAGGACATAAATCATAGGATTCAAGCTGGATGGATGAAATGGAGGAAAGCGTCGAGTGTCATTTGTGATAAAAAAAGTTCCGCTCAAAGTTAAAGGAAAATTCTACCATACGGCTATAAGACCTGCTATATTGTATGGTACGGAATGTTGGGCGGTTAAAAGACAACATGAAGATAAACTCAACGTTGCAGAGATGAGAATGTTGCATTGGATGTGTGGACACACCAGAAAAGATATAATTAGAAATGAGTGTATTAGAGAGAAGATTGGGATAGCACCTATTGTGGAGAAGATGGTTGAATCTCGCTTAAAGTGGTTTGGCCATGTGTGGAGAAGACCTGCAGAAGCCCTAGTGAGAAGAGTAGATCGGATGGAGAATAGTCCAATAATTAGAGGTAGAAGGAGGCCAAAGAAAACAATAAGTGAAACTATTAAAAATGATTTAATAGTTAATAACTTATCTATTGATCTCATCCATGATAGGCTACTATAGCGCCGTTTGATCCATGTTGCCGACTCCACCTAATGGGAAAAGACTTAGTTATGGTTGAGGATTTTTGTGAAAGGGTTGTTACTATACACCATGGTGTGTGGATTACACTCTGAATTTTATGTGGCAGAAATCAGCTAGGTATCAAAGTTCAGGCCAGCTGTACAGCAGTTGTATCCAATGGACATCAATACTTCGGTATAGTTGAGCAGTTCTTTGTCATGGAGGGTGTTCAGAATTTTGCTTATGGAAATAGCTTTTCCTGACCAAATGATAATATTTAAATTATCAAATTGCATTAGATAATATCCTTTTGTGAAATATTCTGGAAGAAATTTTTCCTACCTAATTGATTATGTGTGCATACATGCTTCTTGGAGCATCAGATAATTGTCTTTTGCTTTCCTAAATATAAATCCCATTTTACTTGCTCAGTGATCTCAAGATGATGACAGTTATCTGAAACATCCAGGTAATTATAGAACGACTCATAAATACCCTTTGAAATAAAGTAATAAATGGAAAAGGAGAGACATAAACAATTTTCTGACGTGTTCTGTATAACTAACACGAGCATCTAACTCAAATATCCTAAATGCTTAGATGAAGGTGCCAAACACCCTAAGGTTTTGGAGGAAGAGAGATTGTAACTTAGCTTGGTATACTTTTGGGTTTCCTTTATAAAAGATTAAACTTGAATGTATGAGTATTCTGAATATGAGAAAAAGTGAGAGTAGCCTTTTGTAATTATTATATTTTATTGTTCTCTCAAATAGAGCAGACGTTGGGTGCTTTCAAGTGTGGAATCAATGCTGTGAAATGTAGTCGATTGCTTTGTATCTTCTGGATGAAAAGAAAAGAAACGAAATCTGCTTAATCCGTAAACTTTCTTTTTAAAAACTGCTTAATCCTTAAACTTTCCTTTTCCTCTTTGTTGTCAGGAGAACAAATGAACTGAAGTCAGAAATTGATATTCCAGATGATACTGTAACAAAGTTCAAACAGTTCTGGGTCCACTTTAAAGATGCACCTTTAAAAGGTGGTATTCTGGTTTACATGTCCTTGTTTGATTTTATATTTATCATTTAAATTCATTTCCATAAATATTCGGGGAATGTCTCTTCCAATGTTATTTTATATTGTATATCATAAACTGGACTGCACATCAAGTGGTTGCCCATTACCTTAAAAGATCCCCCCCTCCCCCAGGGTTCTTCAAATTTGGTTAGCAACTGTAAAATTTTACTGGTAGTTTATGAACTAAATTTGTGAGATGAACTTGAAAGCTGTCTCAAATTGATCCAGGGAGGAATGCTATTTTACGAGGAATTTGCCCACAAGTATTTGGACTGTTCACTGTCAAGCTGGCAGGTAATAGTCATTCAAATCATGGATATTTTTTATATTTCATTTTCATCAATATTGCACTCCAATTTACTTTTGAGTTATTTTCTTCTTCAAGATATTGCTTTGGGTTATTTTATTCATGTTGTTATGATGGATGATGAACTTATGAAATATATCTATGATTGGAACCCTTGATGCAAGATTGTCCATAAACTATTTTTCAAGAGTAAATTGTGGGTATAAGGAAGAAATTTTGACAGAAGATATATAATCTAGGGCAGCAAGTGCAGGTTTAACTTACGTTTAGTTAATTAAGAATGGGTGTAGTGGAAATAGGTTAAAAAACATAATTTTAGTATCTGAAGTCAGCTTATTCACTTATTGACCTAAAATTGGTTGGGCGATGTATGGAAATGCAATGTCAGTTTTTTTTTTTAATTGTTTTAGTTTTTGGTTGAAGCTTATCCATGAAGCATATGTTACATGTGGTCCATATGTTTTCCCATGTTTAATGTTATAAATTTCAAGTGGGAGATTGTCAGAGACATTAATAAAACAACTCCTAGGCCTTCTCCTAACACTTAAGCTTTTAGGATGGAATGTTTCTTGATATCATAATAGAGCCTCTTTGGTCAATAGGTCGCTCCTGGCCACCTAATTCTTCATAATTTAAATTAAAATTTCAGTACAAAGCATGTTGGGCCCATGCTTTGTCCACAGTTCAAGCCCAAAAGGTTTTTCCATGAGGGACGTGTTTGAGATATTAATAAAATCATTCATAAGCTCTCTTAATTACTTAACTTTTGGGATGAAATGGTTATTAACAGAGCCAAACATGTTTACCATATGAGTGCTGCATGAACAAGAAGGTTGAAATGTATATGAAGGAAAAATACAGGAAGGAATGAGATATCAAATGGAAATATTGGTTCAAGATTTCAATGGTAGATTAGATGGATTAAATGTAAAACACAAAAATGCAAATGCCTTAGTGCTTAAGAATGGGAAAATTTATGCACGAGAACCAAAGAGGATAAGAGAGGGAACAAGAAGGTTGTTTGTGAGAAACTAGAGGAAATACATAATTGTTGAAAAGGTTGATGGAGAAATTTATCCTTGACAGGAGTCAGCAAGGAGTCAAAATGACAAAAGATTCAGCATGGATATTCTGATTTATTTTGATTAATGATTCGTGTATGTGACCTTAACTACCTAGGATTAAGATTTGTAGGTTTTGAGGCTTTGCTGTTATAACATGGAAGGATGTGTTTTTGAGCCCAGTAATATTACTCTTTTGCTCAATTAGAATGATTTGTCTGCTTTGTTTTTCTTTTACTCAAATTTTCCTTACTTGTGAAGCATTATCATATCATTATCTAAAGTATTCATTTATTTTATTTCTCCAATTAGTTGCATTAACGCTTATTGGAGGAGTGCAACATGTCCATGCTTCTGGAACAAAGGTGCGAGGGGAGCCCCATTTACTCTTGGTTGGTGATCCTGGTACGAGACCCACCATCACCATCACCATCACCATCTTTATCATCGTTATCATCGGTATCATTATTGTTAGTTAGTGTTATTGTTATTATTAATTTATTATAGGCTTTTTAACTCACTTGCATTTACTACTCAAGCCTATGTTAGCAACAGTATCATATTGTGCTTCAATTCTACTACTTTTCTTGTAATTTTATCCATACTCATTAAATTGTAAGTCCATATGGCATCCAAATCTATATATCTCACGCTTCATGTTATGAAGTTTAGTGAACTCTGAAATTTCCACTTTAATTGGATGATATTTCATCTTCGTACTCCCATATTGACTTGAATATGCGCTGTGTATCATCTGAAGTCATCTTGTTAATTTTCTTATAACTATACGTCAGTGCTAGTATGTGTGTGTATACCTTTCTTAAACAACACTATAATAACTAATATTACTTCAGCTTCAACTGTAAGTTGACTTTCACTATCAATTCTCATCATGAAATTAAAACAGAAAGTTTAATCCTAAATTTTCTCTTGCTTATTTCCTTTTTTATTTCGTTCCTGCAGGCACTGGAAAATCTCAGTTTCTGAAATTTGCTGCGAAATTGAGCAATAGATCTGTTATCACCACTGGTTTGGGAAGCACAAGCGCAGGATTGACTGTTACTGCAGTGAAGGATGGAGGTGAATTTCACTATAACTATTACTTTCTTATATTGGAATCATAGGAAAAGGTTTTATTTTTTTTATTTTTTTGCCCCAGTCATTCCTTACTAATGTCTGTAGTTCTGGTGAAGTTCTCCATGTCGTTCATTTTGTTATGTTCCAAGTTACAATTTGTGTTTCTTTGTTATATGTGCTTTTGGGAAATTTGGTTTTCCTACGTGTTTATTTTACACTTAGTATTTATAAACTTCCCTCTTATGTCATTTATAATTGTTTGATAACGATTATGACAAAAGTGATTGTTAAAGTAATTTATCAATTTAAGTGAGCTTATTGCATAATACAACGAACTCACTCTTTTTAGTTGAATGCAAATTTTAATACACTTAACTCTGACTAGCTTCCTTCAGTCAGTATACTTTACTAAGTGCTAGGCCAATTTTATTGAATCATTAGGCGAATGGATGTTGGAAGCTGGAGCCCTTGTTCTGGCAGATGGCGGGTTGTGCTGCATAGATGAGTTTGATAGGTAAGCTTCTGAGTGGAGACAGATTCTTTCTTTACTTTTATGCTGATCAGGAGACAAAAAGGATAGCTTATGTACAGAGCTCTTTTTGCCCATGCTTTGTGATGCCTGTATATATCCATCTTTTTTATTGACTGAATTGAATCTTAAAGATTGGATGTTTGCGTTTGTGCACTAAGACGCTGTCATTTCAGAAAAGCTTCAAAATCTAACTGTATTCAGGTATCTTTTATGTTGCAATAGAAGGCCTCAACAAGATTTTATACTTTTCCATCACTTCGCGACTTCCCTACTCCTAATGGGCTGATTGAAGTTCTCATTTGAAGCTTTAGTGAAAAGTTTAAATTTTGAGGACCTTAATTTGGTTGACTATTTATGATTCTCTAGCATGTTGGCATAATGGCATTTGTTATGAAACTATGATTTTGTTTGGCAGTATGAGGGAACATGACAGAGCGACCATACATGAAGCCATGGAGCAGCAGACCATAAGTGTTGCCAAGGTAGAACATTTAATTACCTGCTTTGTAAAACCTGCATAAACCTTAGCTTTCTTCTATATGCCAGTCTATCTTTTGTTGCCATTCATAATACTTGTTTGGTTATAAATAGTGAACAATTCACAATGTCAATCACGTGGTCCTGTCATTTGGCGTCCATACACTTGTTAAACAAAAAGATTACAAAGAGGTAATCAATTGCTAAGGAGTTTAATTTCTGGTGCAAGTCCGAACTCCAAAGCACTATTAGTATTGGCACGTGATTTGCACTTTTCATCCCCATGGTTTTCGCGCCAAAAGTAATATGCCTAACAATGTTAACTAAGCTTTTATTTCATGAATTATATATAGTATTTTAGATCTTTTGCAAGTTAAAACATTGATAATAAATGAAACGTACCGCTTTTCTGCCTTTTGCACTAATTCTGGTGTTTAGAAGTCTCTTCTGTACTTGTATTGAGTAAATTATCTTAAAGCGATTGAAGGGTCAAGTCTATGGAAATCATAATCCTGCCTCTCCTTTTCTTGCATATCTGTGTTACTATTAAAAAAAAACCGATTCACGGCGAAAAAGAAAAAGGAACAAAAACTGGAAAAACAAATTTTTCAGCTTAAAATGCGAATGATTCTCACTAATGGTCATTCCAATAGGAACCCTTAATTGTTCTTTGCTTCATCTGATACTGGTGTTGCACATGCTGTGTGATTATTTTGGAGCTTAAAGAACTTTCTGAAAACTTGGTGTAAAAAACTTGAGAGAATTTTCATCTATATACTTTCCTTTATCCTTTCGTATCTTTTCATCCAAAAAAAAAATTACTTTTTATGCTGATGCGTACATAGTTTTTTATTACTTGATTTTGGCTGCTTGTAATCCTTCCCTTAAAAGCTTTATGCTGACGATTCCACCGGTTAATGACACCAGTCCTTTATTAGCACTTTTATCTTTTCTTATCATCATCTCGTATGCCATAATTTTGCAGCCATATTTTAGTGAAGAAAGATGCACATGCACATTTATTTGCTTTCTTGATTGTACAATATTCACCCCAATTGAGGACAGCATGCATCACTAATCAATGTTCACTTCACATGTATCCTATTTTTTATCAAAATATGAAAGGAGATTAATGTGATCACATAGTGCTTTACTTTCACTCATCGAATCCATTTGCATTGCTTTAATTATATTTCTTGAGGTCTTAGTGAATTATTTTTCTTGATATTGACCTCACCAATGTATTGGGCTGCCATAATAACTTTCTATTCATATTTTCTTTTTTTTATATATATACAATTACGTTCCCTGTATTTGATTCTGCATTTACTTAAGTTGGTACCTTTTGACCTACAGTGTCTTCATGTTGTACATCCCGTTAACAAACTCCTTGGATTTGCATCTTGCACAATCTACAGATGTATGAAAAACATAATTTAGAATAAACAAAGTAACCATGTCTTTTTGAAAATTTATTTTGATGCTTACCATTGGGTAATTTAAAGCAAAAGCCACACGTATCACGCAAGTGACCTCACATTGTAAGATATAATGACAGTGTCTTTACTTATATTCTAGCATCAATACGTTAGCATGTTTAAATGGCGTCCAAATATCTTATGTCTGCATCATGTGCACCTGAATTAATCACATCCCTGTTTGGTATTCACTTAACTCAGTCTGTTTGGAATTTATTTTAATAAAACTCCAATTTTGTCGTATCATCTCATCTGCTGTGGTAGACGCATGGTTACAAAGCATGGTTACTGATTAATTCTCTCCTCTCTCACTCTCTCTCCTTGCTTTGTCAGGCTGGTCTTGTAACAACACTCAGCACTAGAACAACAGTATTTGGTGCTACCAATCCCAAGGGACATTATGATCCTGATCAACGTATCACTTGTCGGACTATATTGTCTATTTATTAGTTCGAAATTGTTTTGCATTGATGTCAAATAATTGTCTTAATAACTGTTTTGATTACCATAAGTTCTTTCCTTTTGAATCACATAGGATAGGAGGCATATATGAAAGACCAACATCCTTAATTTAAATTCAGTCCTATTCAATTCTGGCTTACGTTCTTGCATATCAACCATTCAGTTAATCCTGCTTAATTTATTATCCAATTTAATAGTTGTCTTCTTAACCCAAGTTAGCCCTGTCTGTCAATACCACACTCTCTGGTCCTTTATTAAGCAGGTTTGATATAGTCCTTGTGCTCTTGGATACAAAGAATCCTGAATGGGATGCGGTTGTGTCATCTCATATTCTTAATGAGGTAATCTGGATTCATGTACTATGCATGCAGCTTACTATAATCACAAAATTATAATACTCACATGAAAACTAGCATCCAGGTGGAACCAGATAGAACGGGGAAGGATGAAGATCTAGCAAATATCTGGCCTCTTCCTACACTCAAGAGGTAAGGTGTCCTTCAAAGGTGTAATGCCACCATGATAATATTATTAGCAGATAAAGGACAAGACGTCGTGACCTTTTGTCCTACAGAACTGTTTTTCAGATGAAATCTGATTCACCCTGAACTTCATAATTGAAATCTTGATTTGTAAGAGACATTCGGTTGCTTGCAATAATGAAGAGAATCCTGCAGGTATATTCACTTTGTGAAAGAAACCTTCCGACCAGTCCTTACTAGAGAGGCTGAGATTGTTATCTCCAGTTATTATCAACTCCAAAGGAAATCTGGAACTCATAATGCAGGTTTGACCTAAAAGACATCTACTTTGAAAAATTAGTCTAATACTTCAAATCAAATTTTGTCAGTTTATTAAGTTGCAATGTAGCTAGGACAACTGTCCGAATGCTGGAAAGTTTGGTACGCCTAGCTCAAGGTAAGTGGTTGCCACTGGTGAAACTCAATCTGTCTACTTCCCTTTCCCTACTTTGTGCTTTGACTCCTTCTGTGTCACAGCTCATGCAAGGTTGATGTTCAGAAATGAGGTGACTCGGTTAGATGCCATCACAGCTATTTTATGCATAGAATCCTCAATGACTACCTCAGCTATAGTGGATTGCATTGGGAATGCTCTGCATTCCAATTTTACCGAAAACCCAGATCAGGAATGTATCCTTGCTAGCTATCTTTGCGTAATGTAGTTTTATGTAAATTTTAGAGTAAACTAGCAATTTAGAATGTTGATTATGCATTTATGATTAAGATGCATAGTGTGTTCTGTACACAGTAATTTGATTTGCTTCAGCTAGAAAATAAATTCTTAACTGCACCCAAAAAACAGATGCCAAGCAAGAAAGGGAGATACTAGAAAAATTGAGAATAGATGAATTTTCTAATATGAACATCATTCAAGACTGAAGAGCAAGATAGGAAAATAGCTTCGAAGCTTTGTGCAGATTAGATCGCAGAACAAGGTTGCATTTACAATAGGTAATTATGCTGCTAGCACTTAAGGGTAAAAAAGATATAATTTTTAAAACCAAGCTTAGATGCCTTTTCTAATTTCTATCTTCATTTTTGTATATTTCCTTTTTGTTCGTTGATTTCAGGGTAATTATTGGTTGGATATTGAGACATCTGGGCCGGCAGTTGAATGAAGACAATTCTGTTCACATGTAATCGATTTGCAGCAAATTAACAAGTTTTCTTTCTATATGTATATAAAATAAATTAAATTAAATTAATAATTCGATCACTAAATTTTAGATTTATTTAACTTTGATTTCTTGCTTTTTTTTTTCTAGTATACAAATTAATTTTTAAAATTATTAATTCATTATATGTAAATTATTTTGCTAATTTTGAAAAATATCAAACTTTTAATATTAGTCCTGTCAAGGATTAATATATAACAAATATTTTTAGAGATTTATGTACTCAAATCCTTGGGCTTATATGACGCCAGCATTGCAGTGCCTGCCAAGGCTAGTGCAAAGCCAACCTGTATTGGCACTGGGGTTGCGAAGTGTGAAGGAATGTTAGGATTCCAATTGCAAGGTATGAGACTCAAGTCCTGTACTGGAAGTATGAGATTCTAATGTGGAGCTTATGTGACTCTTGAGCTCTCCAACTTCACGGGCTAGCTTTTTGGGTATGGCTAACGGTTCATATCACTTTATTAACCTTTATGCAATAAAATGTGTGAAAAGCAACTCACAAACCACAGTATTATTAAAAATCAAAATGCTAACTATAAACCATGGCAAACCTCCACGAAAGTAAAAGATCAGAATCATTAGATCAATTTCAAATCTTTAACATTGGTTCCCACCAAAACAATGATTCTAATGACTGCTAATACGCTAAAGCAATTTTAACAACACTTAACACTGACAAATAAATAAAAATAAAAGCAGAAAAATTTTATGATGAGATGCTGAAGCTCAGCCGTCCTCAAATTAAGGACCGTTGCTTTTGGCCGGGAAGAAGAAAGGCATATTGCAACAGGGAAAATTGTTATTTACTTACTTGGAAATGAAACATCAATACAAGCCCAAAAATTTCCACCAGAAAGAGCCAACTACTCCCCAGATGATAGCATTGACAACAGCCATAACCAAGCCCATTTTAAATACATCGGGAAGGTCTATGTAGCCAGCTGCCAAAAAAGAATTAAGATATCATCAGCTACCACACTTGAACATATCTTATAAATTACAAGAAAAAAGAGTGTCAAGATCAATATTAGACATGCCTTCACAAAAACAATCTTAAAAGCCATTTAGTAGAGTGTTATCTCAAATTTCTTGGTATTTTGGATATCGTGGTATAGGATGACAAAGCGTTTAAGATTCTCATAACAATTGAAAATTGTTATAAAAAAAAATATAATTGGTATTTCATAAAAATTAACAAAACTAAATGTTGGGACAAGAGATCTCCATAATTTTTGGGTGGTATGAGATATCACTCAAAATGGTGACACTCTGGTATCTTGAATGCTGTCCCATATCTTGATATCAGTGTACAAAACAAAGCCATCTTAGCCACTTGACATCCAAGATACCAAGCTTTAGATAATTGTATACTAAATGCCCCCTTAATTATGCATATTGCAACCATAATCAGAAGAAAATGAAAGAAAAAAGGCCTCCTAAAATGTTGATTAGTGCAGGTTAGAAAAGACTGACATGAACTTTAAGAGAGGGATAGATATTATACGCAGGAACCATAATAAATAATTAACCGAAGCTAAAAGATTGAATACCAAAACTAAAAACAGAGAAATAACTGTAACATTGGAGAGTGGGGCATACCTCCATAGTATACAGCAGCCTGACCGCTACTATAGTGTGTTATTGCACCAAAAAGATTTGTATTATAACCTAGAATAAGTGCTGCCAGAACACTGGGAACACCAGCTGCCCTGTGCATAGCAAGAAATGCAGAATATAAAGCCCCCACATGTCCAGTCTGACTTGCAAAAAGGTAGTGGATGAAGAAATAAGCTGCCTGAAGAACAACTAGTGAAACCGGCCAGCTCAAAGAGAAAGACTGAAGGGAGTTTGCTACACAATCAGACATCCAGTTTACAATACCCAGGTTTGTCAACTGGCTTGCCATACCTACGAGAATGGCAAACCAAGCCAGAGTATCCCATGCTGATTTTTCGTTCAAGCAGTCATTCCAGTCAAGGACTCCTAGTACAAGGAGTATTGATAAGCCAATCATGGCAGCTACAGCACTTGCAATGCCAAGGGTATCTCTGCAGGACCAAGAAATATTGATAGTACAGAATTTCAACTATGAGAAATTGAATTATAAGAAAAATAAAAACATGAGCATGAAATTAATGGACATTTCTACAATCATCAATAGCAGATGTAACAAATCACATAAGTATTGTTTGGGAAGTCATCAAATGAACTAATGGCATAATGTTCTAATTAGAATTTAAAAATGAATATTGAAGGGTTCCTTATTAACAAAAAGAAAACAGGGTAGAAACTAGATGGACAAAAAAGGATAGTAACTAAAATGTACTCCTTGAAAAACGTTATTCTTTCTTCTTCTTCTTTTTTATCTTTTCAAAATTCTATGTTTTCAGTATCTCAGAAAGCATGAACTGCACCAAGTCAACAGATAAATAAATAGTTCACATATACGTATGTATTTTTGTATGGAAAATGAATTCTTCTAAATGATAAGACTTAAAGCACGTGACTTACCCAAAGATCCATAAAGAGACTGCAAGAAGCATTGTACCGACCATAATCCATTCATTTTGTGTGACAGGACCCATACTTTCAAGTTTCTTTGCAGCCATGGCAGGTGCTTCTGGTGTGTCTTTAATTTCGGGTGGATAAAGCTTGTATAAAATCAATGGTGTAGCAAGAAGACAAACCAATGCAGGTAAACTAGCTGCCTTAAACCATGAAACCCAAGGGTTTAAGACTATTACCCCCAGCTCCTCTGCTAATTTGAGACATAGCAGGTTTTGTGCTGCAGCAGTTAGGAAAAGAGCACTAGAATTACCAGCAGACTGTCACAGGTCACAATGGCAACGCATAAGTCACTTCCTTTCTACTTGTTAACAATGTTCATATATGAAACAACTTGTTAGTGGAAAATCTAGCAACCCCAGAGTATATGATCATCATTGCAAATAATGCATAACTGTAATAGCCATATATGGTTCTAACATGTTACAAGTGAAAAAAAAATAAAACAAAACAAACATTTTAAGAGGCATGCATCAAATTAAGATCATCCAATAAAGTTTTGAAGTTGTTACGCAACAGCCAAATTACAAAAAAAACTAGGGAATCTTATGAAGTCTGACCCCAATGGTGTAACTGCTCGAAAACCTCAACCTTCTGTAATTGTTTCCCTCACAATTATGTCCAGACATTCTTTAGAACAGAAGTAATCAATCCTCAAGAAATTTATGTCATAGATCTTTATTAAATATAGACATTATATCGATTTGGAAAAACAAAATCGAAGTAGACATGGTTTTTCTCATTCTAGTTAAATGTTAAGGAATCTTGATGCTACTGACTCTGTTCTTCTTTTTTTCTTCTTATAATTTTAATAATAGTAGTCTTGAGGCCAAGTTTTCTTTTGGCAGGGAAACCAATAAAGAACTACAGAAAAAACTGATAATTACTGCAGTTTTTCCTATTTTGGCGTTAGGATCTATAAATGCGTGTGAAGGTGCCACACTTATAAAATCCATGAGAGGAAGGCTTATACCGATCGAAGAATGCATCACAAAAGCAAAATACTTGGCTAAATCTAACCAGCTATATGATAGCGTTATTTTGTGTTCAGTAGCAAGACCAAAAGTCATATATGCAAAGTGCAAACCTTTCAATTTTCATCTGGGTTTGCCCAAGGGAATTATCAAATATGAGAATATATTGTGTCTTCTAGAAATCTTTATGAAGTTTATTAAGTAGTGTTTAAATGTAATTCAAAGTGTACTGATAAGAGCGTAGGACATGATTCCACTGTGTTCTAAGCTTCGTGATCTTCAAAGAAGAAGCAGAAGCAGCTTCGTGATCTTCGTGAACTTACACTTATGTTGGAATTAAGTCATCACAGTTTCGGTATCCTTAAAATTTTAATTTCGTGTAAATTGAGACCAACAACGTTAGAAGCCAACCTGAAATTGTGTCTGTACGAGATAAGACCCCAGCTTCTTAGCTGTAGGATTACCCGGTTCACTCCCAGCTGAAAGCGACAACGACTTGATAATCGGCAAGAACACGCCGCCGGCCCTGGCGGTAGTGCTCGGCATCGCTGGAGCAATAAGCGCCTCGCTGAACGTCAATCCATAGGACAACCCCAATGTGCTTTTTCCCAACCACTTCACGAAGTAAGTCGCAATCCTATCCCCCAACCCAGTCTTCACGAACCCACGAGCAAAGAAGAACGAAATCACAATCAGCCAAATCACCTCGTTCGTAAAAGCACTAAAAGCAGCCGAGAAAGTCAGGGTTTTCGTCACGATTGAGGTCGTTAAACCCAGAAACGCCCATGCTCCCACCGGCAATGGACTCAGAACGAGACCCGCAATGGTTGAAAGGAAAATCGAGAGCAATTGCCATGCTTGAGGGGTAACTTCAACAGGTTTGGGAACAAAGAATCGCACGAGGAGCCCTATAGAAATAGATATGATGAAAGGGATGAGCTTGGCGCCTTGTGTAGAAGGGGTTGAGGTTGAGGGAGGTTTTGAGGGTGGTGGAGAAGCAGCAGCTTGAATTGGTTTGCGGATTATGCGGGGTTTAGGGAGAGGACTAAAGGAAGAAGCTTTAGAGGGGAATAAGGAGAAGTGAGAAAGGGGTGATCTGAGAGTGAGAGATGGGATTAAACGAGAAGTGGGGTTCAATGGAAGAGAGAATTGGGGTTTAGAAATGGGGCGAGAACGATGAAGTAAAGAAGTGCAAGAGGAGAGAGAGAAGGGAGTTGAGGTGGAGAGCGAGTGTAGTGCAAAGCTCTCCATTGGCAGAGCAAGAGCAAAGCTTGCTCTCAGAGAAAGAGAAAGAAAAAGATGGAATTGAGAAATAGGAGAGAACCTCCGGTTCGTGTTGTAGGAAAGAGTTCGTTACTTCCAAAGCGGCGAGTGGCCAACGTTTCAATTTGTCCGTCTTTATGCGGTTAGGAAAATTATGGGAGATAGAAAAATTGTGTATTACTAATTTATTATTTCATGCAAAATATTATATTAAATTATTATAAATAAAGACATTAAAATCATATTAATATATTTGATCTATCGATTTTTAACAGAAATTTTATTCAAAATTTTCTTTAAAATTTAATTTAATTTATAAAAAATTATGAAAACAGTTTTAAATACTTATTAAGATGCTCTTCAGAATTATTATAATTATTTGAAAAAATTGTTTACATATTAAATTTTTATTTGAAAAATTTTATCCAAATTTTTGAATTCATTTATTTATTTATTTTCACGTTTTGTGACTTTCATGGACAACATGCTGCAACATGTCGTTTTCTTTTAATTTCAGACAATCATTTGAAAAGATTTTTTTCTTTTTTTTCTCTTTGCAAACTTGAAAGTTCAAAGATCTCAATATGAAAAATGGCAAACAGACAAATCCTTGAAATTTGAGATTTGTTTCGCTTCTTTTGTATGTTAGCCTGAAAAGAATAAAAAGGAAAGAAAACAAAGCACCTTCTGTGTGATATTTGAGAATTGTAATTTGAGCACTCTATAATTTATTATTATTGAGATAGGTAGATCTAAATTTAATTTATCGCAGGCTCATGAAAATATAATTTTACTTAATTTTTAAATAAATATTATTTAAAAATACGTTTATTTTGTGAAATTAAAAATTCATTCATATTTATTTTATATAAATAGCTATAATATTACTTATTTTTATATTTAATCTTTTTATAATTATAATATTATTTAATTATTTTGATAAATATTTTTTAAAAATTACAAAAATTTCAATGATTATTTCTTGAAAATACTAAAAATATTTTTTTAGGCAATTTATTATTTTTATCTTATTTTAAAAAATGCTTTTTCTAAATTCTACCAAATATATTTTCAGATCTCAATTTTTGTACAGAAATGATCATACGAATGAATTATTGACCCTGATACTTATGACACAGTGTGTTGCAGGAGAATGGGTTTACATTCTGGTATATCAGTACGACATTAATACGTACGTAGGGGGGAATATTGGTGTAAGATACTATCATACTTCAGATAAATTGACGCAATCGTACTTCTTTAGTCTTTCTATGTTTCACATCCCAAGGCTTTTTGTTTTTTTGGGCATTAAATGCTTCCTCATTATATGTTGAAGAAAATAATAAATCACCAAAATATTAGTTTCATCTACGGGTGTTTGAAGAATAATAAATACCCGGAATAGTAGCCCTCCACTCCCCAGTATATTAACAGCGTGCATAACTTAACAATTTTATCAAATTTAATTAAATTTGTCTAAAAAAAGTTTATTAGTCATATTGGTTTACATTACTGAATTTAAATAAATTATATTTTATTAAAAATATAAAATTCTTAAGAATGAGTCGAATATAATTTTTAACATAAATTTGAATTCAATTTTATTTTTATTTTTTAATTAAACTTTTATGTTACTTTATATTAGCTCATTTAACATAATTTAAAATTTTGATTAATGATAAATATTAATTTTTTTAATTTAAATATTTTTTAAATAAATCAATTAATTTGATTTTTTTTTAGACAAGTGGAGTATCACTATTAATTATATCAGACATAAAGTCAATAAACAAAAAACAAAAACAAATAAATTAAAATTAACAACTTAATTTCACAGTTTCTAATCATACAATATAAAAAAAATAGATCTTATAATCTAAAAAATATAAAAACAACACACATCTCACACGCCTCTCACATACAACACACCATCTGTAATTAATTTGATTCATTTACTTCTAGGTCACGTTGAGACTAAGTTTGGACTTAGCTCTAACCAAGTTTGAAGAAATTGGGCCTGAGGTCCAATTTCAGTCCAATGTCATTAGAGTTTATATGGCCGGAAGCTCCTCCGAATTCGTTTGGCAAGGAGGAAGGAAGAAAGGAGATAAACGGGAGGAGGGCAGATTAAAAGTTGCAGATCTGGGAACGCGACACTTCGACACAGATCTCCCACATGCAGATGGGCCTTTGCGTTGTCTTGCCGCCATCGTGGGCCTCCAATATGGGTGCTCTTCCCCAGGCATTAATGAGCAGCAGACATGAAAGAGGGAAGACGAAGTGGGGCCGGAAGTTGGTGGAAGGTGTCTTTCTCAGCAAAATTGCATCAGGGTTCTACAAAATGGAATAAAACCCACCTACTAAGACTGTACAAATTCAAAATAAAAGGAAAACAAAATTGACAATGGTCTGTCCGTATTAATTTTTTATAATAAAAAATTGACTGATTTATTTCTAATCTCGATTAAAAAAATAAAATTTTAACGACTGAATTAATTGGCTAAATATTATATATATAAAATATTTTATTTGCTATATTTACTGTTTCGCCTTTTAAAAATTTATCTAGTTTTATCTCACCAATTTTGCTGAGTAAACAAATTTTTGTTTTTAAAAATATCAACCACTTTAGCTATTAATCATAGTGATATTCATAAAAAATTGATATAAGTATTAAAATATGATAAATTTAATATTTAAAAAAATTGACTGTTGTAATAAAAAGAGTTAAAAATTAAAATTAAGTATATTTATAAATAAATAAAAATCAAATTATTAATTTATTCAATATAAATTGAAATGCAAAAAATTATTTTTTTTGGAAAAAAATAAAATAAAATTATATTTTTATTATTGACAAGATGTCTTTCAATTTAATTCATTACATATTAATTTTATCTCTGATAAATCAAAGTATTTTTTGTTATCTTTCTGTTTATAAAAATTATAATTGTCTATTATGTGTAACTAACTAAATAGATAAAATAACACTTTTAATTTATTTTATTTTAAAATTAAATTTTGAACAAAAATTATTCTATTTATTATAAATCAAAATATGATTTTTTTTTTTTAAAAATTACTTGCAAGCATAAAGTAAAAACCTGAAGAAACCAGGGGATAACGCCATGGACACTGAACCGCAAATTCCTACCGGTATTTTATTTGGGCTGCCGCCGAACATCTAATTCTAAAGGATAGACACACAATCTCCGCCACTTCTTTAATGCGCTTTTCCGTGTCCTAACTGCTTCGCTTTTTAGTGGTCCCCGCCATTGTCAATGTGCTTCTTCAACTCCTTTTCTTTGCTTTCTACACAATCCTAAAGATAATGTCCTAGAATATTCAATAACAACAAAATAAAACATAATTCATATTTTAATATATGCCAATAAAATAGAAAAACCATATTTTATTGTAAAATCATATGTAATAATTATCATTAAAATAGAAAAATAATTTCATCATATTTTTTTTTAATATGATTTTGAAAGGGTGTTATATAATTATTTAAGACACTAAATAGAATTTAATATCATCATTAGTCAAGCACCTTTCTAAAATGCATAGTTGTAAGAATACAAGAAAATAAGTTTTTCAGTAAAATATATATCATTTTTAATTGTAACTTTCAAATAAATTGACCTTTTAATATAAAAATTGTTCTCTAATTTTCTCAATGACAAACCAAATTTTGTCATAAATATTGATGTTTATGTTGTTATATCTATTAATATGAAATTTTTTTTATTTAAATTAAATGGGAGAATAAACACTAGTGCTTAGTAATTTATGCATTTTTTAATTTAGGAAAGTATTAACTAAACAAGTTTATTCATTTCAGAATCTATAAAATATTGACATTTTATAAAGATGAATTATACTTATGTCCAATATATATGGGATACTTATATTAAATATAATATAGTTTTTTAAAAAATTATAAAAAAATACTTTTATGGTATTACAATGTCTGTTTATATTATTTTTTTTAATCAATATTGGCTTTATTCTTCAAAGAAGCGACCTAGGAGAAATACTATTTGTTTGTTTTTTTTAATTGAAAATAAAAAATATAACAGAAAAATGGTAGATAGAATTTATACAATTTTTTTATAATAGAACGAAAATAAAAAATATTTAAAATTTTTTTGATATTTTTTTATTTTTAAAAAGTAAATTTACTATAATTAGTAAACAAAATCTAAATAATATTATAATCAAATTTAAAAATATAGTAATATTTATAATTGTTAATGTAAATTAAATTTGAAAATAAATATAAAAAATTGTTTAACTTTACAAAATAAATATGTTTTTAATAATAAATATTTATAAAAAAAAAAAGTGTTTCAAGGCATGCATATTTATGTTATTTTATAGGGCAAGGAAGAGAGCCATTTCAACTACCGTCGCAGGCCCTTACCTTCTCAACGGTACCTGTTGCTTCCCCCCGGTTTGATTCATCTTCTTCCTTACACATCAATTACATAGAGGAAGCGAGAGACGATTTAGGCTGAGGAAATTCAAACAAAGTCACAGTTTTTAGCAGAGAATGGCATCTCTCCATTTCTCCTATTCTTCAACAGCAGCTCTCTCGCTCCCACGGTAAGTTTATGCCTCCTTATCTCTCCTTTCTAAAGCCTTTGTTTTTCTCTTTTTCTTTGGGCCTTGAGTGAGAAACTGCTAAAGCCATCTGGGGTTAGGATAATTCTCTCAGTAATTTCTTGTTTTAGTGTAAAGTCTTCTGCTTTTTTGTTTCTTTGCTTCATGTTTTCTCTTCTTAATTCAATACTGGCTTCCTTTATTCTGTTATCCATTTATGTGATATAATAAGAAAATTTCATTTCTGGGATCAGTTGTCAGAAACCAATTTGGCTATATGGTGTTTTGCGATCCCCTATTTGGCGTAAATATTATATAGAAGAATTCAAGAAAAAATATTGAGAAAATAAATTTCAAAACTTTTCCCAATAGTTCATTGAATATACATATACAATTTCGGTTCTTTTTCTTTAGTAAAGCTATGCTGTGTTGAAAGAACAATTTTCAGTATAGGGTATAAAACTTTCTGGAGACAGCTTCTGAACCCAGTTTATTGAATTTTGATTCAATCACAATCTTGGTAACATAAATTATGGGTAATATTGTGTCTATGGTTCACACTTGAAGGGATGATATACAAGCTTTATCTAAGTGTAACTCGTCAACTACAACCTGTTATTAATTCAAGTTTAAGCCTGCATTTTATTCCAGTATGATTTAAAGCTCGAAGCTAAAGTCTTGAGCTATCTGACAAGTTTGTACATATTATTGATGAGTGAGTGGTTTCTTTTATGGATAACATGTCCTTAATATTGAGCATATTTTGACCTTATATTGTCTTGTTTGTAAGCTTACTGACGGGCATAATCAAGAAGCTCTACTCTTCTTTAGGCAGTCAATCGAATACTTGGATTCCCTTGTCTTGAGCTTTTCCGACTTTTTTTCAAATTCTATACCACCATTCTCTCCCTGTCTTCTGCCCGCCCTGCCTTGTGATAGTGAAAATGTTTAACATTCACAATTTCATTACAGTTTACATAAAGTTTTCTCTCCTTGCCTATTAACTTATTGACCCTGACCCCTAAAGGTTTTAGCTGAACCATCAGCAGGTCCCTGTGTTCCTGAAATTTGAATTTCCAGCTCTTTTGTTTTTTGGTTATGTTTGGTGTGACAATTAATAATTGAACCTATGTTTTTCTCTTGTATTCTATATAGGGCACGCAAACACTTAAACTCATTCACTGGATTGCAATGTATGAATTCATTTCTTGTACATGGACGTAGATTTGATTTGGCATTTGTACGACTGGATTCTAAATTCTCCTCAAGTGACAAGGGTGTTAGTAGAACCAAAGCAACACTGATGTCTGGAGGAGGTGACCTTGTTTTTAATTCAAATGGAAATGGTGTCATGACCAGTAAAGATCTGGTAGATGATGAATCAGTTAGAATTAAGATACAACCTGAAGTAATAGCAAATAGAACACTAGCAGCAGAGACAGCGGCAACAAGCAATGGTTTTCCTGTTGACAATGATGAGTTTGATTCAGACAGCCCCACAGAAGGTTTTGCTTCCATTCCTGAGGCCATTGAGGATATTCGCCAGGGAAAGGTTGATAATCTCTGTCTCTCTCTTCCCTTTTGAAAGAACATCTTCATTTCATTTTTTTTCCTTTCATTTTTTTAAGTATTTGGAGGTCTACATGTTCAAGGCATGCTTTTGCTTCACTGTTGACTTAGCTTTCTGTTACTGTCTGATATTGGTGACGCAGATGGTATTGGTTGTAGATGATGAGGACAGAGAAAATGAAGGAGACTTAATAATGGCTGCACAGTTGGCAACACCTGAGGCTATGGCTTTTATTGTGAAGCATGGAACTGGGATAGTTTGTGTAAGCATGAAAGGGGAAGATCTGGAGAGATTGGAACTTCCTTTGATGGTAGACAGTAAGGATAATGATGAGAAACTTCGTACGGCATTCACAGTGACAGTGGTGTGTAGTGTACTATTCTTAAATGCATCTTTACTTCTGGACTTAACACTGTATATCTCACTAAGGTCTTCCATTGCTATTATCAGCTTGAATTAACACATTTCCTCACCCTGTGTGAACTAAACTTTAGGAAATAAAGTGTTTCATCTAACACTAGCCTGTTGTACCTGATGGCTTTTAATTTCAGGTATTTAAGGGACAGTGATCATCTTTGATCAAAATAACAGGTCAACAATGATGATACCGTTTTCATCATTTGTTATGTTGCAGACTTGCAAGAGAAAATCTTTTCATGTAGTTTGGGCATCGACTAATGTAAATTGATATTTCAACTATTGTATCCGTAGGATGCTAAACGTGGTACCACGACGGGGGTGTCAGCTAGTGATAGGGCAACAACAGTCTTGGCTCTTGCATCCAGAGATTCAACACCAGCTGATTTCAATCGCCCAGGCCATATTTTTCCATTAAAATACAGGGAAGGTGGTGTCTTGAAGAGAGCTGGACATACAGAAGCTTCAGTTGATCTTGCGATACTTGCTGGTTTGGAACCTGTGGCAGTACTATGTGAGGTTGTAGATGATGATGGTTCCATGGCTAGATTGCCGAAGCTTCGCCAGTTTGCAGAGCGTGAAAACTTGAAAATTGTTTCTATTGCTGATTTAATAAGGTATGTCTTTTCATTTATCTGACTAAATTATTTCTATGGTGTCATTTATGATTAGATTTTTCTTTCAGGTACATATACCATTATTGAAAATGTTGTCTGATACCATAATTTTCTGACTAAATCCTAAGCACATTATTAGAAATTGAATCCATTCAGCTTCTGTCATACTTATTTTTGAGGATATGATCACTTAATCATAATGATGCTTATGAGGCAACCTTGGTTAATTTTTTATTAGATTGTAACTTTTTGCTAAATGATTTTGCTTATACAATTAAGCAGATGGAGATCCTCCTTTTCTAATATTCAGAGCAAAACCAAGGTTGTATAAGCAAAACCACTAATTAAAAAATCTCTTTTCTAATATTCAGAGCTTTCTATTTGGTTATATAACTCCTTTTGATTTTTTTAAAGTTTCTGCTTCCTGGATTCATCTTGTTGCTTATTCAGTTACATAGCAAGAAGATTAACACATTATCATATGACAGATATAGAAGGAAGAGAGATAAATTAGTAGATCGTGCTGGGGCTGCACAAATACCTACAGTGTGGGGGCCATTTGCAGCTTACTGCTATAGATCGCTTTTAGATGGGATTGAACATATCGCAATGGTTAAGGTGAGCAGCACTTGTGTTTGCATTAAACTACATATAGTCATGTTCATAGTAATGTACTTACATAAACATATGATCCTTTATCATATTTTTATAATTTATACATCTAATGTAAATTACATGTTATCCAGTTATCTTTTATCCTAAATTTGGTTTCTGCATCTGTGGTTTTAATCACTGAGAAAAAGAAAAATCTTTTGCTTGAGCTGAATTAAAATTTACGTAGACAAGAAAAATCATGTGCTTGGAAAGGATGCCAATATGGCAGATTTATACTACTTAGCTCAATGGGCAACTTCTTCTGGGTTATCCTATACTATTTTTTGCCTTTTTACTTCTCTTCAATCCATCCTTCGTCATTTTAGAATGAGAGATTAATGGTGCTCTGTTTTGTTTTAGAACCTTAAAATAAAAGCGATGCAAAAAGTAACAAGGTTTTTTTTTTCACTCTCTTTGTTTTGGCCACTTACTATTGCATATTTAATACTAACAACCTTTTGTAACCTGTAGGGTTGAATCAATTTTTCATTTTGCCTATAGGAAATAGATGCGTATTAGTTTATGGACGGACTTGAAATTTTGCAAGCTCTTTCAAATATCTGGAAGTGTTCTATTTTGGAATGTTTATTTGTCAACACCCGGTCATGTTTGTAGTCTTAACTGTTTTTTATTTAACAGGGTGACATTGGAGATGGACGAGATGTTCTAGTGAGGGTACACTCCGAGTGTCTTACTGGAGACATATTTGGATCTGCCCGATGTGACTGCGGGAATCAGCTTGCACTTGCAATGCAGCAGATTGAGGCTGCTGGTAGGGGTGTGCTGATATATCTCCGTGGACACGAAGGAAGAGGTATTGGACTAGGCCACAAGCTTCGTGCTTATAACCTACAGGATGATGGACGAGATACTGTAGAAGCCAATGAGGAGTTAGGACTGCCTGTTGACTCAAGGGAATATGGCATTGGTGCACAGGTAATTAATGTGAAAGTACTCTTTGGTTGGAAATTGGAATATTCAACATCATATACTATAATACTACTCACTTAGAATTGGGCACATTTTAGTTCATGGTGATTTGCAATGATTTTAATTTGTAGAACTTCGGTTGAGCTTGCAATGAAGAATTCGAGGCTTAGTAATAGTAATAATAATAGTGTCAATTGTCTTTAATATGTTTTGGCTTGGTAGTATCAAGGAGATATTCTTAGGCAGACAAGAATTTTAAAAAATAGATAAACTAAATTAATTATAAAGAGACACATAAGTATGTCAGAAGTGAGTTTAATTGAAAACTGGACTTACAATGCATATATATCTTTCCATGATTGGCTTAATCTTCCAAGGCTATCCAAAACTTTTTCTAATATCACTAGTTTATGTATAATCACCCTATACAAGGGAGAACATTTTGACATTTTTTGGAAATTCTACACAGATATTAAGGGACTTAGGTGTTCGGTCTATGAAGCTGATGACGAACAATCCAGCAAAATATGTTGGGCTCAAAGGTTATGGTTTGACCATTTCTGGTAGGATCCCATTGGTAACTCTTATCACAAAGGAGAACAAGAGATACTTGGAGACAAAACGGGCGAAAATGGGCCACGTTTACGGCATGGAATTTACTGGTCAACTGAGCAGTTATGACAGTGGCAATGGTAAAGCTAGTGTCGATGATTCCAATGCTGTTACTGGTTCATGATCTTGCTTTCACGGCAGATGCAAAATTTCATGAGTTACAAAAGCAGAAGATCGAGGAAGGGAGGATATATAAATTTTCATACTGCAGTTGAACCCCAAAAGTGGGAGAAATATGATTCCATTAATGGTTTGATTTTTCTGATTCATTTATGCCTGGTTTTTCTTCTAGGGAACACAACTTATTCATAGGCTTCTCAAAACATGTTTGTGAGCTCTGAAGCTTTTGCTATTTAATGCCATTCTTCCTTCATTTTATGCTGCACATTGGATCAGGGCATTTGCTTTAACATCTTATTTTTTAAGAAATTCCAAAATTCAAGAATTCTGATCATAATTTTTTTTTATTTGATATTGAGATTGAATAGTTCCAACCTTCATAATGTTAATGTTATTTTGAATTGATTTTATTTTTATTTTTTTGGAAATTTTGTTTAAAAAGAAGATTTAATTTTTCCTGAATCGTTTAGGACATTTATCCAGAAGCTAACTTTTAAATGCTAATTCAGTTCAAGTTTAATTCTACAAACACCATTGAGATCAATTTGCATAAAAATTCAAATTAATTTAACATATTAAAAAAATTAAAAATGTATACCTTTATAAAGTGGTTCTACTGATTACGCATGGGTACTATTAGGGGGGAAAGTTCATAAAATATATACCAAATCATAACAGATTATCTTATAAGTAATACAGAATATTTTATAAAAATATAATTATTTGTTATAAAATTAAAATTTTGAAAAATAATAAAAAAATAAGGTCCAACTAAATATATTAAGCTCCTCCCAATTTTTAAAAGTAAAGCTAGTGGTACTTGAACTATTAGTTCATTAGCCACTTTATTGAGAATTTGATACCTAATAAAAATCAAACAATAATTGCCGAAAAAAAAAGACAATTTTTATTTATTAATTTAATTCACAATTTTTTTCCTTCAAGTTTTCTGTTCAACGGCTAGTGGGGAAAATGAGCTTGGTTGTCGTTCACAAAAAAGTTAGATACTTTAGGCAACGACGTCGTCGCATGGGGATATTATCAACTTACCCGTCGTCGGTTCACCATATATTTCCATTTCGTTTCTTCCTATGCATCCTTTTCGAGGCCAAGTGTATAGCTCAGATTTGCTTACAGCTGTAACTTATAGGTTAAGGCTCTTTACTTTCCTGAGAGCATCTCCAACGGGAGTTGCTAAACAGCCAAGCCACCGTATCTTCTGTTAAGCAACGCATCTTATCCGCCTTTTATCATTGGAGTGCGCCACCGTGTAAGAAAAGCAACGGTTGCTTAAACCAAATTTAAGATAAAAAATCATAAAAAATTGATCGGTTCATTTCCTTCCACCATCAGTCGAAAATTTGTTGGTCCCATTTTCTTGCTCGATCAACTTGGTTCCTTTTTCATCAAAGTCCAGAAAAAGGAATAAAAAAAAATCACCTGGAAGGAACTGCGGATATTTCCTGCCTTCCTTTCCATTCTTCACCAGGTTTGAGAGTAATTGTTTTTTCCACAGAACAAGCCTGAACACAGAGCATGTGTTTGTACTCATCATCCCCAAAATCAAGTAAGGTCTTGGCTTTCTTGTCCCAAGGATTCCACACCGCAGCATCTGGAAGTCCATCTTTCCACAATACAAAAGTTCTCTTCCTTTCATGGTCTATGACAGCAATTGTTCTCTTCCTCTCAAACGTTAGCGCATCCCCTTGTTCAGACTCAAATGGTAGGAATTCATCAGTCAGATGTGCGTGGAGAAGATATAAGCCCAAGCTACCATACATCTCAAATACAAAGCTTGAAGCTATCATACGTTGGCGGCAACAGAGACTGCAAAGGGCAGAATTCGCTCTGGAGTGCGCCAAGGGAAGGGGAAAGCTATAAAATTAATGAGAAATCTTGAAGCTTCCAGAATAGCACAGAGAAAATGCCATTGGTTAATAGGATAAATAATATAAAAATTATTAAAAAAAATAATAAAAAAATGTTTAAGAATGAAAAAAGAATGAAACTGCCATTATTTTTAATATGTTATAATTTTTTTTATATATTTATTATTTTAAAATAAAAATAAAAAATAAATTAATATTTTAAATTAAAATAAATATAAATATAAATAAAATATAATATGTGAAATAATCTGTTAATTTGAATATGTAAAATATAATATATGAAATAATATGTAAATATAAATTCATAACTTCAATAATAAATATAAGTTAAAAGAAAAAGAATTAAAAATTGAAGAGATTAAAATATTTGAAAAGTTTTTATATATATGAGATGACAGAGAGACAATGACGTGATCACAAAATATTATGTGATGTAATTAAAAAATTATATGAAATTAATTAAGATAATGTTATGTATTTTTATAATTTTTAATTATTGTATTTTTATAATTATTTTTATATGTTTTAATTTTTTTTATGTATTTAATATTTTAAAATTAAAATTAAAATAAATTAATATTTTAAATAAAAATAAATATAAAAATGTGAAGTAATTTGTAGGATTCATTTAATGAATTTTTGAGAATTATATTAAAATTACTTAAAATACTATAATTATTTAAAAAAAAAATATTGATATGACATTTATAAAACCTACTTAAGTGAGTGAGTATCACCGTTGGAGATTTCACGCCAGGCAATCTCCACTGTCCCATCTCCGTCGATGTCCGCGTGCTAATCATTTCAACTTATCAACGATTCACAGTCGCATTCCTTCTCGCACTGGTTACTTCTCTTCTATACGACTATACAACTCTAGGTCACTCACTCTCTCCCTCGAGAGTCTTATTCTCTCTATCTAAAATGGCTCGCTGCAGCGCTGTGTTGATTTTGGTGACTGCATTGTTGGTGAGCTTCACGATGGGTCAATCTCCTGCGTCCTCACTGGCGGATTGGCCAGTGGTTAATCCAACAAAGCCCTCATCTCCGTCGCCGCTTGCCGCGCCTCCAGTTGAGAGTGGTCCTTCTCCTTCTCTTGCATTGGTCACTCCAGTAGAGAGCGGTCCATCTCCTTCTTCTGCCGCTGTGAACTCTCCTCCATCTCCACCTCCTTTAACTGCCGAGTCGCCTGCTGTAGCTCCGGCAACCTCTCCTGCCTCGATCTTCCTTCCTCCATCAGAAGCACCCGGCCTGCCGAAAATGGTGCCGTTTTAAACAGATTTAGCGTCTCTAAATTTGCTGCTATTGTGATCTTGGCTGCAGCCTTTTTGCTGTAGAGAATTCCATAAGTTCAATTTCTCGTCTTAAATTTTTATACGAATTAGATGAGTGCTTGTGGATGATTCATTCATTTGATTATATTTGTGTACTCTATTTATTATTCTAATGAATCATACGGCTTTATCCACGTGGAACATAATCTATTTAAATTGTTTTGCATTGTTTTTAAAAAATCACGTCAATTTTTTGCGATAATTAAGCCAGAATTTTGGTAACCAGATCTACTTATCAATTCCAATCCCTTAGCTCGCATTATATGAAAATCGTTTAAGAAATTGATCCATTGCGTGATGTGATTATGAATAATGATTTTAACTTGTAAAGTTATACCCAAAAGATAATGAAAGAAAAATAATTATTACTATTTTTTTCATGTGAGGTTTAAAATTTGTAAAGTATAAAAGAATGCGTATAAACCAAATTTAATTTTATCTTAAAAACTAAAGTTAAAGTTGATAATTAAAGATGAATTATTTGGTATGAATGTTATTGTGTGTGATTAATTTTGAACTTTTGTTTTTCTTTTTGAAGCTTGCCTGAGATAACTTTGCTTTGGACCACTTGATTTTAGTTCTATGGAACGTGAATTTGGTTTCACTTTCACTTTCGTCCCGTCGTACCGTTAACATGCGCAAAAATGAAGTTCACATGTTCAAAAAAGTAAAGTGAGGAATCATGATAAGATTTTTTCAGTGTAATTACATTTAACCAAGACAAAAAATTTTATTTTTGATATTTTAAAACTTTTTATGTAACTTTAGAACTTAAAAATATCATTTTATTTTGTCACAAAAAAATATTTTTTATTTTTTAAAATATTAAACATAATGCTATACAATTTTTTGAAAGATGTTGAAACAAATAAGAATTAATAATAACATATTATGACTTTAATATGATGCTGCCTATTAAATTGTAATAAATAATAATAAGTGTACTTATGTAAATAAAATTTAAAAAAATAAATAATTTAGTGAAGCATTAGACTTACGACGTCCGACGATAAAGTGATGTATAAGGAGAAATTTTCTGATCATCCTATTTTTATTTAATTGCTTGTATGTTTTCAATCTCTGGTTCTGAACCTTCAAATACTCTTTTCCCATCTTCAAATGAAAAATAGTTTACATATTCCTGTAGCACAGAGAACCTAGTACTACTGCCACTCAATTTCAACCGTGTTTTAGTTTTCCACCTTACTTTTGTTGACATGGAAAAATTAATAGCAGAGCACATCCTCTGTTTCTCTCTACATTTAATTTCTATCACTTTTATTGACTATATTCCTTCTGAATAATTTTCACGGAACTTGATTCAACAATGCTAGGCTCCTGACTAATAACTGTCATTACAAGTATCGGATTCTTATCCTCTTTGAACTCATTCAACAAAACAAAGCATTTTCCTTTGAAAGAGAGAGCCTCACCTGTATAATGATGAAGGCTGTGAATTTTATTTTATTTTTTGGTAAGTAACATTTTTAAAAACCAAATAAAGTTGTTCATTGGGCAGCAGATAATATCTGTGAGTAACATTTTTCCATCCCAAGCAACTTTTAAACTAACTATGCATATATTAAAACAACAACTGAAAGATCAATCAACAGAGACTTAACTGAAATATAAACCAAATCACTTTATGAAAAATATGGTTTTTTACACAGATTAATTATCTATAATAGTTTAATTGTAATCCTGTGTCACAAAGTATGATTCACACTCTAATACATGCAAACTTGAAATTCTTGAGAAACTTATTTTACGTTGGGTAGATTACTAAAAGAATGTGTCTTCAAAAAAATGACCAAAGGATCTCTGGAGGCATATACTGATATAATAAAACCAAGCTCTTCGCCAATAAGGGTTGATCCAAAGGACTGTCACTAATGTCAAGAGTGCTATAACAAAGGATGCAACAAAACTGTAACAAAATGCAGTGAAATCAATGGCGGACTCCCATTTTTCTGTGCCATTCAAGGGAGATTGTAAGGATGGTGGTGTTGCAATACGTCTGTTACTATTGCTCCAAGATAGATATGGGTTTCCTTTATAGCTACTCTCGTCGAAGATTCCAAATTGTCCCTTATTTGGTGCTATACCTGACAAATTGTTGTAGCAAACATTGAAGGTGGATAAATAATTCAAGTCCTGCAATTGAGGAGGGATCTCTCCTTTCAATTTGTTGTGAGAGAGGTCTAAGCTCTCTATCTGTTTTAGTTTGTACAAACTTTCTGGAATGGTTCCATTCAGATGGTTATGTGATAAGTTGAGAGCAAAAAGTTTAGGTAAATCTCCTATTTGTTGTGGAATCTCTCCTGTTAGTTGATTGGATGACAAATCTAATACTGAAATCATTTCACGTATTTTACCTTTGTATGAGTGGTATAAACCTTTTGTTACAATCTTCACTTCTTCTTGTTCCTTAAGAACTACGAAGCCATCATCTTTCAAAAAAAAATGGGGATATTTGTAAGAATCCGCAAATGATTGATCAGCGTAAAACTCCACTATTAACTCTCCGAAAGAAGTGTTTCCAAAGGACATATAGTTGAAGCAGGAGGGTATGGACCCACTAAAATTATTACGTGAAAGGTCTAAGATGTCAATATGTTGTAGTTGACAAATTTGATTAGAAATCTGGCCTTCCAACATATTACCTGCTAATAGAAGATATGTCAAATATCTAAGCCCATAGATGCTCTCGGGAATAGTTCCAGATAATTTGTTGTCTCTTAAATCAATAGTTGTTAAATTGAAGTTTCTTGATAATATTTCAGGTATTGTACCGGCAAGTCTATTTCCTTGCAAATGAAGGAAACTTAAATCCGACCTGAATAAGCAAGAAGGTATTGCACCAAAGAATCTATTGTTAGATAGATCTAGAAAGGAAAATCTACTTTCACACAAACCCTTTGGTATTGCGCCTTCAAAGTTATTGCTTGATGCACTCAAGATATCAGACGGATATTTGAAAATCCAACTAGGAAGCATGCCTGATAAGTTGTTTTTGGAAATATCCAATACCTTTAAATGAACCAATAGTAATCCATCTTCAAGTGTTCCATTGAACTTATTATCATCCATCATCAAAACTCTCAAAGATCCCAAGTTCATGGGTGAAGGAAATATACGCCCCTGCAAGCTGTTTTTTGACAATTTCAGAATTTCTAATGAAATGCATTTGAGAAGAATTTGTTTTGGTATTTTGCCTGAAAAATTATTGTTTGATAAATCCAAAACTTTCAAGTTTGACATCTCTCCGATGGAAGCAGGAATATCACCATCAAACATGTTGCTTGAGACATCTAAGGATTCTAGATGGGGAAAGAAGAATCCTAAGTTATTAGGGAGCTTCCCTTGGATCTTGTTGTTGGATAATTTCAAACAGCGTAGTTGATCTAGGGATTGGTTTAGATTAGAAGGTAGTTGAAAAGTTTCAGCGAAAGAGTTATTATTCAATTTTGCCGACTCCAATCTTGAGTTGTTTGCAAACAAATAGTTGGGAAACATGCCAACCAATTTATTGTTTGAGAGATCAATGTATCGCAAGGCACGTTGGTAAGAAAGAAATGTAGGAATAGTTCTTGTAGGTAAGTTCACCTGACAATAGGGCATTTGTAGAAACTCCAATTGAAATGAAGGAATCCAAGGGGGATTTTCAGTTTCTACTTGCATGTTGGCATCTCCTCCAAGTGATAACACCTTGAGCTTTGAATTGTTAGCCAAGGAGTATAATGAGAACAAGCCTTCAAATTCATTATTCCAAAGGGAAAGATACTCGAGGGATGTAAGGGGAGCAAACAGAGATGATGGAATGCTCCCATTTAAGGCATTGGATGAGAGATCAAGAGCCCGTAGTGATGTCAAATTGTCAAGGCATGCATGCAAACTTCCTGTAAATATATTCCATGAGAGATCTAACTCTTGGAGCTGTTTCATTTTGCACAAATCTGGAGTGAAAAGAAAGAATATTAAAACAGAGTTGAGGCGGCCTACCTATATACTAGACTTGAAGGCCAAGAATTGAAGTTGAGGTAAAATTTAAAAATGATATGTTGGCTCACCTTCAACTGGCAGGGGTCTAGTCAAAGTGTGCAAGCTCGAGCCTGATGATTGAAAAATGAATTAATTAGAGTGTCAAAAGATAGTTAAAATTAGCAGCTTTTAGTAGTGTTATTACAAAATGATGACAAAAAGAACATTTCATGTATTCTTAAAAAAAATTCCAAGGGAGATTCAAGTGCTAGCACATACCTGTGTCATAATAATAATTATAACTTAGGAAGAGAGACTTGAGAGCTGGGAGAGCAACCAAATGCTTGAATATGCCATTGTCAAAATGATTGTAATTTAAGATCAGAGTCCTTAGCTTTTTTAGCTTAGACAAAGAATTTTTATCTGAATATTTTGAAAACACAATAGCCGAAGTCACAATTGAGAGCGTGTGATCACAAATCAAAGCTAATTACAAGTTGAAACTTTTTTTATAAGCTAATGATGGTCTTGAATTACAAGTTTGAGTCACAAGGAATATTAAATATTTTTATTCAAAACTTTTAATAAAATATTAAAAAAATTTCATAATTAAAATACACCTAATAACTTACCTTGAAATATAGAGGGGCTGGTGAGATCATTGTTACTTAAATCCAAGAGCTCCAAGTTTTGTAAGACTGATAATTCTAAACAAATAATGTAAGTTAGATTAATGAATGGACTTCTCTAAGATTGGAATTAAATAGATATATGCGTGCATACCTCGGACAGGAAAGGGCCCATCTATGGAGCAACCCGCAAGAATCAAGTTCTTGAGGGATGTGAGAGTACTCAAGGGTTCCATAATGCTTTGTTTTAACTGAGAAGCGTAAGTAAGATCTAATGTCTCCAACATTTTAAATGCTGACTTGCTTCTAAGATCTTTAAGATGATAACATCAAATCATCAATTTATACTTTTATAATAATAATAATCATAAAATAATGTTAAATATTATTATTTAAATGTTTTTATTAAAAAGATTAATGCATTGTAGGATGTAACAAAATATTCAGTTGTTATAGACCAAAAAATAAATTCAATTAATTATAACTTCAAATTAAGAGTTAATAATTTTTTGGTGTAAACAAAAAAAGAAAAAATAAAAAATAACAGGTAGGTCAGATCCTCGTCTCATCATCTTTTTTTTTTATCCTCTTAAAATGGTACAAAAAATGATAACATCATTTTGAGGTGAGAGCACATTGAATAATTATCGCATCAATTTTAATAGAGTACATTAGTCATGGAAAATTATAGCAACTCAATAGATGGTTTGAGGCTAACACCTTAATTAATTATTATCCTTCTTTTCAATCTATAAAACAGGTGGCTTTGGAAAATCAAAACATGATTAAAGGATGAGATCAAACAAGCCAAGATAAAATAAAATTAATTTCTAATATTATATATATGTGTGTGTATAAAAAAATATCTAGTAAATTATTTATCTAATAATAAATTTAAATATTAAATATTGTCCCTCTCCTTTGAATTTGCACTACTAATTATTTAAACAAATTATTTATCTAATAAAAAAATCTAGTAAATCTTAATATTGTACTGCGAATCCCATTGACAAGCAATATATAAACTAGAGTGACAATAGAGAGTACCTTGAATCTCAATTAAACTCTTGAAACAATTATACGATAAGTCAAGGCTTTTCAACTGCTTGAAGGATAGAAAGAGAGACATGTTCATGCTATATGCATAGCTATCACAATAACTCTGACCGAAATAATCATTCCACCTACACAAGCTGGTTACATTGTGAAGGGAGAGATGAATGACTTGACCGGAATAGGAATCACATGTGACCCGCTCCCAACTGCAACAATCACTGTTTGGATCTTTCTCCCACGAAGGCAGAAGATGAGACCCCACAGAGGCATTGTGGAACTTCAGGTAGTCTTTAATATCCAACAGCGCTCTCTTCTCTTCTTCCAAACAACTTTTGCTGCCATAGAATGAAACTATAATTGCAACAACCAGTAATAGAAACCGAGCCCACCCCATCTTTTCAAGATTGTTTATACTTTGTGCATTTTTCTAGCTATGCCAATGGCTGTATATATACCCAAAGATTGGTTGAAACCAAGCAACGTGCCATCATCATAAGTCAAGTCAATGGGTCGAAAGATTAAAGGGGAGGGGTTAAAATTCCTGTTTAAGGAAGAGATATTTTACAAAAAGTAACAAAATTAAATTATGTTTAATTTTTTTTTTTTGTTTTGAGAAAGACAAGAGTGTCCTATTCCAAAAAAGAAAATGGAAGCAGGAAACAAATGGCAAAATCAGTTAGACAGCACACCTAGGTACGTAGACCCTACCATCATTGGAGAGCTAGCTCTAATTGTATCAACAAACAGCAACCAATTTGAACCTTCTTGAGATTGAAGTTAACCAACCAGGAGATAATTTTGGTGTATATTTCTGGGAAGAACTTTTCTGGTGTATTGATTTATTTTTAAAGAACGGAGTATTTTTCCGGGATGTGTGTTATGTTAAAAAATGAACGCTAACATTATTTTTTTTTCTTAACTTGATACACTTATTTTTCTTAAATCACATCAAATTAAGAGAAATTTGCTGGAACCATCAACTATGGAAACAAAAATTGAATGACAGTATGATCATCACTTTTTTTGTTTTGGGCTCTTGTTCTTTACCAGTTTCATTGTGAACGTTGGATTTAGAAAATCAGAATAACATGCAAATACATCATCTATGACGCTTCTGAGCAAATTTTCGGCAAAGCCAATTCTCACGACTTATTTGATATTTCTGACAGATTTTTGTAATTCAATATTCATGTGTCAACATTTAGTGTTAATAGAATGACAAAACTATAACATGAAGATTTAATTGCAAGTCTTTTTTCATTCAGTATTACAATGGAAAGAAGAGAAAATAAAATAAAATAATATGATAATTATATTTTTATTAAAAATAAAAAAATTATATTAGTTTTTTTATTAAAATTTTTAGTTGAAGAGCTTTAACTTTATTATTTTTTTATTTAACAAAATTAGTATTTTTTTATTTTTTTTCTATCCTAAAAAAAGTAATTTTTAAAATTTAACATTCAATAACTCTCTCACTCTTTCAAATTTCTCCACTTTGGGGGAAGATAAATTTTGAGAGTCCAAAATTCTCCTCTCTTTTTTTCTATTCCCCTCCGATCAAACAACTTTTAACAGTTTGGTCAAGTCAATGCAATCTTGCTTCATAAAGTCTCCTTTTTATTTGAGCCGTATAATTAACGTAACATTAATCATATTCGTTTACTTAATTAATTAATAAAATAATTTTTACTCAAATTTTTAATAAATTAAATATAAATTATTTACAATCAATTCAATTTATTTATACTCCGGACTTAATAAATTGTCACATCAAATGTACCGTAAAAATTCCTCCCGTGTTGTTTGGGCCACGTACACGGGAACACTTGATCTCCATATATCCTTATATCTCTCGAAATCATTATATATCTTGATGACTTAAAAAAATAGACATAAAATGTTATTGAAATTAGTATTATGTAATTTATTAATTGACAAGTTTGTAATTTAAATAATAAATAAATTTAAATTTAATCATAAAAAAAATCTATAATACTATAAATTTGAGCGTATTAAAAAAGTTTATAAAAAAATAACTTCAATATTTTAAACAAAATTAATTTTATATTCAAAAAATAAAAATATTCATATCACTTATGAAAAGCGAGGAAAACAAATATTAAATATTAAATAAATTTTACTAATCTAAATTAAAATTTTTGATAATTTATAATCAATTGAACTGTTAAAATTTATTTAATAATTTTTATTTATTTTTTTCATCTCATGACTGACAGTTTAAGTCAATCATGATTGAACCATAATTTCAACACATTAGAAAAACAATCTGTGTCCATAAAAAATCATATCACTTTTTCTTTTTTCTCTCTTTGTTTTTACATAATTAGTCTTCTAACAAACAGGGCCATATGTCTAGTTGGACAAATTGACCATAAGACTTTAAGAAGTCTTCTAGCAAACAGGGCCATATATCTATCTCCTTGTTTATAATTTGTTCGTACATAGCACGCCTCCTCTAAGAAGTAGGACCATTGGATCAATATTTTCCAATGAATTATTTTTTTTCTTGTTTTTTGTGTCTAATTCTACAATAAACTTTTATGGTCAATAAATTATTTTTTAAACAATAGTTGGGGTCTTTGGTACCTGCTCATAATATTATATTACAAATTCTACCATGACAATATATTTTTGATCCTCTCTATTTTAAATATTTAATTTCGTCTCTTCTATTTAAAACCAAGCAATGATACTTTTATTTTTTCTAAAAAGTTACAATAAAATCATTTTGTTACAATTTCCTTATTGTGGGATTACAAAATGATGACATGGATGTTAAATCGGCAACGTGGCATGGTTCATTTTTTTTTTCTTCTTCAGGTGGACTATTTGGTGTCATCAAAGAATTTAAATAATTTTTTATTCACATAATTCTATTCTTCAGACTACTTTTTTTTAATACAAAAAAACATTATTTCAATTATATATTAAATAATTTGTTGTTTATGTGTCAATATTTAGTGTTAATAGAATAACTAAATTATGCCATAAAGATTTAATTGTAAATCTTTTTTTTTTTTTGCTCGATATCACTGTCTAGGGGTGAACAAAAATCGAACCGGATCGAACCGAACCGACCAAAAATCGAACCAAACCGATTAAAATCAGTTTAATTCGTTTTTTTTTTAAAACCGACCGGTTCGATTCGGTTTGGTTCGATTGGGACGGTCCAACCGAACCGAACCGAACCGAACCAAATTATTTTTAATATATTTAATTTATATTATTAAATTTATTTTTTATTATATTTTAAAAATATTTTACATAATTTTTTTCAAAATTTTTGAAATGGGCTCAAAAAATTTAAAATAAGCCCAAAAATTTAAAAAAATAGGTCCAAAAAATTTTAAATGGGCTAAAAATTAAAAAAATTTAACAAAAATTTTTTTTTTTTAAAAAAAAACCGAACCAACTGAATCGAATAGGTTCAAATTTTTTTTTTTTATGGTCAATTCGATTTGATTGAGGTTCAAAACTAAACTAAACTGAACCTATACACCCCTATCACTGTGCCTAAATATTTGGTCTAGACAATGCAATCAGTGTATCCACAAATTCTACTTCTTGCTTGGGCCATATACTTCTCTTAATATTGACAATGCAATCAGTGTACTCAATTAATAAATCAGAATCTAATTCAAAATTTTAGTAAACTAAATTTGAATTGTTCACGATCAAATCAAATTGATTTATTTACATTCCTAATCTAATAAGCTGGTCACGTCAATGCACCCACCAAGATTCCTACCGTATTGTTTAGGCCATGTACAGGAGAACACTCAGGTCCATATATATCATATCTCTTATTTAATTAACACATTCTTCCTCCATCTTCAATTGATGGACTCTGTTTTAGGGGCTCCATTTTCCAAAGATAAATTTTCAAGATTTTTTATATTTTTTTAGCTATCTAAGTATCCAAACACTGGAAGGAAGTTTTCTACTATCTCATTAATGGGTCAAGTCAATGCAAGAAATATACCACCAAGATTTCACAAATTGGCCATAAGAATTTAAGAACACTCTTGTTTACCTTTAGTCACGTGTTGATGACTTTAGAAGAGAGAGTAAATAAAGGGGCAATGACTTTAACATCGATATCGTGCTTTATAAGCTATTAGTCTTAGAGCATATATGTTATAGAATTTGTTAGAAATATAAGATTGTCAAATTACATAGAACTGTGAGATATAGAATTGTACGTTTTGGATTGCAATTTTTTTTAATATTTCTAACATATTTCAATTTTATCTAAAATGAAAATTATTTTATAATAAGTAAGATTGTAAGATCACAATTTTATCAACCTTGTATATTAGATTGGCATTGGAAGAAAGCTATTTATCTTCTCATTAACAAGTCAAGTCAATGCGGTGAGGGTACTCACCCAAATTGACCATAAGACCTCTGTCCATAATCCACGTATACCATATCTTTTGTTCCGTTTTGGTTACACCTTGATGACTTTGGAAAGAAAAGTGAGTAAAGGAACAAACCCGCAAGAATATATATATAGGTAACATTTTAAGATATTTTGCTTGATGACTTAAAAAAATAGACATAAAATGTTATTAAAATTAGTATTATGTAATTTATTAATTGACAAATTCATAATTTAAATAATAAATAAATTTAAATTTAATGGCAAAAAAATATCTATAATATTATAAATTTGAGCGTATTAAAAAAATTTTATAAAAAAAATAATTCAATATTTTAAACGAAATTAATTTTATATTCAAAAAAATAAAAATATTCATATCACTTAAAATATTAAAAAATGAAAAGTGAGAAAAACAAATATTAAATATTAAATAAATTTTAATAATCTAAATTAAAATTTTCAGTAATTTATAATTAATTGAACTGCTAAAATTTATTTAATAATTTTCATTTGTTCTTCTTATCTTTTATTAAACTAGACTTTACGTGACTAATTAACTTATTTATTTAACTGTTCACATGACTGAACCATATTTTCAATCAGGTTAAGTCAATCATGATTGAACCATATTTTCAAACAGATAAAATAATCTCTGTTTCTTTTTTTTTTTTTACATAATTAGTGGCCACATGTCTTGTCGAACAAATTGACCATAAGACTTTAAGCGGGCGTTTAATAAATGATAAATTTTTTTATTTTTAGAAATGATGAAAATTATAATTTTTGAGAATATATAAAATATGTTTGGTTGACCTTTAAAATTATTAAGAATCTTCTATTATTCTATTTGATTATACTTAATTTTTTAAAAATTTTTGTATATATTTCAAAAATACTTCTTATTTTTACGAGAAAAAAAATAAGAGTGAAGAAAAAAAATGAGATAGAAGATGAGAGAAAAAGTGAGAGAGTGAAAAGAGAAAGAGATGAGAGAGCATGAGAGTAGAGAGAGAGTAAATTTTATTTGTTATTATTATAATTATATTATTAATGAAAGATATAATTGTGTCTTTTAACATTATAAGAGGATTCTCATTTTCATGTAAAACTAAGATTCTCATCCCTCTCCATGAGAATATTTTTGTGGAAAACTTACTAAAAAATGATTTCTGGGAATCTTAATTTTTCAGGAATAAATTTTTAAAAACTTGTACCAAACATAAAAATTCTGATTTTTCAAATTAAAATTTTCAAAAAACAAAAAAAATTCCTATACCAAACACCCCTAAGAAGTCTTTTAGCAAACAGGGCCACATATCTATCTCCACGTTTATAATTTGTTCGTACATAGCACGCCTCCTCTAAGAAGTAGGACCATTGGATCAATATTTTTCAATGAATTATTTTTTGTTTTTTGTTTTTTGTGTCTAATTCCACAATAAACTTTTATGATCAATAGATTATTTTTCAAACAATAGTTGGAGACTTTGGTACCTGCTCATAATACTACATTACAAATTCTTACCCTGATAATATATATATATATATATATATATATATATATATATATATATATATATATATATATATATATATATATATCACCAAAAATATTAAGAAAAGAAAAGCGAAAGAAACAAATAATAACTATTAAATAAATTATAATAGCCTAAATTAAATCTCATTAAGTGATTCATAATCATTTTAAATATTAAAATTTATTTAATAATTATCATTTGTTCCTCTCATTTCTCGTTACAATAGATCCTACGTCATCAAATAACTGACTCTTTAGATTGTTCGCATATCTAGTGAGTCAAGTGAATCCTGATTGAACCATAATTTTAATACCACAAATTGGCTACAAGAACACTCTTCTTCCCTTTTTTTGCTTTTACATAGTTCGTCATCTAACATGTAGGACTTTGGATCAATATTTTTCAATAAATTATTTTCTTCCTTTTGGTTTTTGCTATGTATTTCCACTTGAACGTTTATAATCAAGTGATAATATTAAATTCTCATTACGTTTAATATTTTAATTATACGAGTGACATGTGATCGTATAAATTTTCATATTTTTTTTTTCTTATCATTTATCAAAAATCGAATTCAAAAAATTTATCTAAAATCGCAACTTCTTTAAAAGACTAAAAGTGGTTGAGTGCTGCTAGTGTTAAATGTACTTAATGATATTTTATTTTTTGAGTTTTGTGCCTAAACCCAAAAATAGAAGGAAAACATTGTGAGCTTTCAAGATTTTTTTTTTCTTTTAACTTTGAGCGATTTTTTAACTATGCATTGGCTACTTAATACTCACATATACGAAAAAAGAAGAAGTAGGAACTAGCTTCACGTAATCAGGAGGTCAAGACAATACAATTAGTGTATCCACAGATTAGATGTAAAGTAAATTAATAATAATTTAATTTTTAAATTTATATATTTATTAGTGTCAGTTTTTAATTTTTTTAGTATAAAATTAGTTAATAAAATTATCAATTTCTTATACATTAATTATTTTACTAATTTTTTAAAATACTAGAAACTAGCTTGCGTAAACAAAAAAATTTGAAAGATAATTAACGAAGTCATTTATAAATAAACATGAAGCATGTTAAAATTAATTTATACAAAAAAGTGTATAGATAATTAAGTGAATTTTTTTTCTCTTATTACAAACTAGCATGTCAAATTTTTAAGTAAGTGCCCTGCGTTTTATTAGTGTCAGGTCTTAATTTTTTTAGTATAAAATTACTTCATAAAATAACTAACTTTTTATATATTAATTATTTTACTAATTTTTTAAAATACTAAAAACTAATTTACATACTCAACAAAATTCGAAAGCTAGTTAATAAAGTCATATATAAATAAACATGAAGGCATGTTTTAAAATTGAGTTATACAAAAGAGTGTATAGATATTTAAACGAATTTTTTTTCCTCTTATTACAAACTAGGATATCAGATTTTCAAGTAAGTAAGTAAGTACCCTACATTTAATTTCATCAACTATATATAGAAACAAAAATTGCATGTTATTGCAGTAAGATCATAATTTTTTGAGTGAATGATAGTTTACTCTCCTCTATTTTGACCCAAATTTAGTTAATTTGTGTCTCTGATTTAAAATGTGTCATTTAATTTTTTGTGAATTATTATACAATAACTTAGCCACCTTATGATATTTTTTATCTAATAAAAACAGTGACAAGAATGTTAAAATAATAAATAATTTAATTGTTAATAGTCTATTTCACTAATATTTTTTACTATATCAAGGGAGGTTGTCTAGATAAACTTATATAATATAATGGTTTCACCAAATATTTGATAAATGTAAATTTTATTATATAAGTTTATACAATCACGCCTAATATAGCATGTCAAATTCGGCCATAGTGTTATAAGGCTATTATTAGGATTAAGCTAAATTATTCTAGGTATAAGTGAAATAAACTTTAAATAATAAAATTATTCATTATTTTTATATTTACGTGATCATGTTATTAAAATTAGATGAAAATTATCATAAATTGACTAAGTGCTTATATAACAAATCATAAGGGAGTTAAATGACATATATACTTTAAATCATAAAAAAATAAACTGATTTTAAACTAAATCATAAAGAAATAATTTATAATTTACTTTTAACTATTTTTATTTTCACCACTTGTTCTTTACCTGATTGATGGTTAGCTCTAGAAAATCAGAATAAAAATATATTTATGGCACTTTGTGAGCAAATTTTGGTGAACATAATTCTTGTATTGATTGTAATTCATAGTAATGCTATTATATATTGTTATTGTTCTTGCTAGTATGTCGTCAATCTCTGCATCTGAAACTTAATTAACGTATTCTTCCTCCATCTTCAATTGCTAACTGACTCTGTTTTAAGGGCTCCATTTTCCAGACATAAATTTTTAAGATTTTTTTAGCTATCTATGTATCTAAACATTGTATGGAAGTTAATTTTCTACCTTCTCATTAGTGGGTCAAGTCAATGCAAAAAGTATATCACCAAGATTCTTTTCGTATTTTACTTAGCTGCACAAATTGACCATAAAAATTTAAGGACACTCTTATTGACCATAAAATCAAAAAAAGATACAAGCTCTGATTCTTCACCTAAATTCCCAAATCAAACAATTTAGGGTTTCTTATCTTCAAAATTGAACGCTCTATTTGTGGAAAAATATGTAATAATATCAGAAGTTGAATTTATATTGTCATTTTAAATTTCTTACTCTGTTTCAACTTATTTAGATTTGATTAAAATTTGAACTCAAATATTTATTAATTTTAAAAATGACTCTAGTACTAATAAACCAATTAATTCATTAGTTATCATTTCTTCTAATTGAACATTACACGCTCAATTAAAAGAGGTTCCTTTGATTTAAAATTTTAGTAGAAAATCCATCTTGTTGGATTAACTGAATGACTTTTGATGTCGATTGCAATGGATGCTAAGTCACCAATTAATTTTTAAGTGTCATCTAAATAGTCTGAAAAGAAGTACCATATTAAGGCCACTTTAATAATTTAATGTTTATGTGTCAATATTTAATATTAATAGAATGAAAAAAATATGACATGAAGATTTAATTGGTCGGGCCAATGGAATCAGTGTACCCACAGACCCTTCTATATACTTCACTTAAATAACAAATCAAATCTAATTCAAATTTTTAGTAAATTAAATTAAAATTGTTCACCATCAGTTTTATTTTATTTTTCACACTCTTAATCTAATAAGTTGGTCAAATAAATACAACAAGTGTATCCACCAATATTCATTCCCTGTTGTTAAGTTTTAATTATATTCTGATGACTTTGGAAAAAGTAGTTAAAGGGACAATGAGAGAAGGCACTATTGAAGTTAGTACAACGTGATTTGTTAATCAAAAAAATTTTAATTTTAATTTAATGATTGAAAAGTTTTTATAATATAAAAAATTTGAGTCTATAAAAGAATAAAGAAAAATAACTTTAATATTCTAAATAAGACTAGTTTTATATTTAAAAAAAATGTTAAGATACTTATATCACCTAAAATATTAAAGAATGAAAAGTGAGTGAAACAAATTAAATAATAGTCATTAAATAAATTTTAATAATTTAAATTAAATGTCTCATTAAATGATTTATTATCGTTTGTACTATTTAAATTTGTTTAATAATTATCATTTATTTTAATAGTCTAAATTACAGTGAATATTTTACGTCACCAATTAACATGCTTCTTAGACTGTGCACATGACTGGGGATTCAAGTCAACCATAATTGAACTATATTTCCAACACCATAAATTGACTAGAAGAAAAATCTGTGTCCATAAAAAATCATATCTCTTTTTTCTTTTTTCTCTTTTTAATTTTACATGGTTAGTCCTCTAGTAAGCAGGACCATTTGATCAATATTTTCCAATCAATTATTTTCTTTCTTTTTGTTTTTGTTGTGTAATTCCACGATGAACTTTCATAATGAAGTGATAAATCATTCTCTCTCAATTTCACGTTACCTTTTTATTTTTTAAAAAATTTCAATGAAATCATTGTCACATGCGGTTTGGTCAAGGCAATGCAATAGTCTTCCTCGTTGTTTGGGCCAACACTTAGCTGCACGAATTGACCATAAGGATGCAAGTGGACTCTGCAACATATCTCCATTGTTTATTTGTTTGGACATAGTAGGACCACTGGATCAATATTTTCCAATGAATTGTTTTCTTTTTCTTGTTTTTTGTGTTTAATTCCACAATAAACTTTGGTCAATGGATTAATTTTTAAACAATAGTTGGGGACTTTGGTACCTGCTCATAATATTATATTACAAATTCTACCATGATAATATATAAATTTATATAAAATGGCAACAACTTCTTTAAAAGACTAAAAGTGGTTGAGTGCTGCTAGTGTTAAATGTACTCGATGATATTTATTGTTTGAGTTTTGTGCCTAAACCCAAAAATAGAAGGAAAACATTGTGAGCTTTCAAGATTTTTTTTTTCTTTTAACTTTGAGTCATTTTTTGACTACGTTGGCTATTTAATACCCAAATATACGAAAAAAAAAGTAGGAACTAGCTTCACGTAATCAAGAGGTCAAGTCAATGCAATTAGTGTATCCACAAATTAAGTGTAAAGCAAATTATTAATAATTTAATTCTTGAATTTATATATTTATTAGTGCCAATTTTTAATTTTTTAGTATAAAATTAGTTAAAAAATTATCAATTTCTTATACATTAATTATTTTACTAATTTTTTAAAATACTAGAAACTAGCTTGCATAAACAAAAAAATTTGAAAGATAATTAGCGAAGTCATTTATAAATAAACATGAAGCATGTTAAAGTTGATTTATACAAAAAAGTGTATAGATATTTAAGTGAAATTTTTTTCTCTTATTACAAAATAGGATGTCAGATTTTTAAGTAAGTGCCCTGCATTTAATTTCATCAACTACATATAGGAACAAAAATTGAACAATTTAGGGTTTCCTCTCTTCAAAATTGATTGCTCCATTTTTGAAAAAAAAAGATGTAATAATATGAGAAGTTAAATTTTTTTTTCATTTCAACTCTTCTTTTTCTCTTCTATTTTTTTTATATTCGACTACAATTTAAACTTAAATATTTATAAATTTTAAACATGACTCTGGCACTAATAAATCAATTAATCCATTGGTTATCCTTCTTTTTAATTTAACATTACACGCTCAAATAAAAGAGATTCTTTTAATTTTAAATTTCAATAGAAAATCTAACTTGTGGAATTTACAGAGTAACTTTTTGATACTAGTTGGAATAGATGTCAAGTCACCAATTAATTTATTGGTCAGAGTGTTCTACTAATTAGCAGATCAAGTGAATGCAATAAATAGAGCAGGTAAAGATTTTTATACTTTGAGCATTTTTTAGCTTTGCCAATGGCTGTATATATACCCAATGATTGATTGAAACCAAGCAACTTCGGATCATCATCAAGTCAAGTCAATGCGTCAAAAGATTAAAAGTGAGGGATTAAAATTCCTGTTTAACAAAGAGATATTTTACAAAAAGTAACAAAATTAAATTTACGTGTAATTTCTTTTTTGAGAAAGACAATAGGATCCTATTCCAAACAAAAAAACGGAAACAGGAAACAAGTGACAAAAGCAATTGGACAGCACACCTAGGTACGTAGACCCTACCATCGCTGGAGAGATGGCTGTAATTGTATCAGCAAACGGCAACTAATTTGAACTTTCTTGAGATTGAAGTTAATCAACCAGAGATAATTTTGGTGTATATTTTCGGGATGAACTTTTCTGATGTATTGATTTATTTTCAAAGAATGGGGTATTTTTCCTGGATGTGTGTTATGTTAAAAAATGAACCCTAACATTATTTTTCCTTAACTTAATCTACTTATTTTTCTTAAATCAAATCAAATTAAGAGAAATTTGTTGGTACCGTCAGCTATGAAAAAAAAAATTGGATGACAGTATGATCATCACTTTTTTGTTTTGGGCTCTTGTTCTTTCCCAGTTTCATTGTGAATGTTGAATTTAGAAAATCAGAATAATATGGAAATACATCATTGTGAATGTTCATGTGTCAATATTTAGTGTTAATAGAATGACAAAACTATAACATGAAAATTTAATTGCACGTCTTTTTCCACCGAGTATCCCTGTCGTGACTGTTTGGTCAAGTCAATGCAATCTTACCTCACAAAGTCTCTTTTTTGTTCAAGCCGTATAATTAACGTAACATTGATCAAATTTTTTCCTTTAATTAATTAATAAATCAATTCTTACTCAAATTTTTAATAAATTAAATTTAAATTATTTACGATCAATTCAATTTATTTATACTCTTAATCGAATATGCTGTCATATCAACTGTACTATAAAGATTCCTACCGTGTTATTTGAGTCATAAAAGAACACACGGTGTCCATATATACCATATCTCTTGTTAATTTTAGTTATATCTTGATCACTTAAAAAAAATAAAGATATAAGTTATCATTAAAACCAGTAAGATGTGATTTATTAATTGACAAATTTGTAATTTAAATTGTAAATAATTTTAAATTTAATAAGTAAAAGATCTCTACAATATCATAAGTTTTGAGTGTATAAAGAACACTTAAAAATTTATAAAATGAGATAATTTCAGTATTCTAAATGAAATTAATCTTATATTCAAAAAAACATAAAAATACTTGTACCACCAAAAATATTAAAAATGAAAAATGAGAGAAACAAATAAAAACCATTAAATAAACTTTAATAATCTAAAGTAAATGTCTCATTAAGTGATTTATAATAAATTGAACTGTTAAAATTCATTTAACTTGCTTTTTAAACTGTTCGCATAAGTAGTACGTGAAGTCAATTCTAATTGCATTATATTTTCAACACGCAAGAAGAATAATCTGTGTCTATAAAAAATCTTTTTTTTTTCTTTTTCCTCTCTTTGTTTTTACATAATTCGTCTTCTAGCAAGCAGGACCATTGTATCAATATTTTCCATTCAATTATTTTCTTTCTTTTGGTTTTTGTTGTGTAATAAGAAAAGGATAAATCATTCTCTCACATTGTCACATTACCTTTTGGTCACGTCAATGCAACAGTTTTTCTCCTTGTTTGGGCCATATACCTAGTTGCACAAATTGACCATAAGAACTTGAGAGGACTTTGTATACCTTATATCCTTGTTTATTTGTTTGTACACAGTATGCCTTCTCGTATAAGTAGGATCACTAGATCAATATTTTTCAATGAATTTTTTTTTTTGTGTGTGTGTGTCTAATTCGACAATAAATTTTTATGGTCAATAGATTAGTGTTAGGTCTTAATTTTTTTAGTATAAAATTAATTCATAAAATTATCAATTTTTTTATATAATAATTATTTTACTAATTTTCTAAAATACTAGAAACTAACTTGCATACTCAAAAAAATTTAAAAGCTAATTAATAAAGTAATTTATAAATAAAGATGAAGCATGTTAAAATTGAGTTATACAAAAAAATTTATAGATATTTAAGTGAACATGACAAACTAGGATACCCTGCAATTTCGTTAACTATATATAGAAACAAAAATTGCATGATATTGCAATAAGATCATAATTTTTTGGGTGAATGATAGTTTACTCTCCTATATTTTGACCCAAATTTAGTTAATTTGTGTCTTTAAAAGTGTATCATTTAAATTTTTTGTGATTTATTATATAATAACTTAGTCATTTTATAATAATTTTTATCTAAATTATAAGAATGTTAGAATAATGAATAATTTAATTGTTAATGGTCTATTTCACTAGTAATTTATACTGTAATAAAGAAAGTTGTTTAGATAAACTTATATAATATGCTGATTTCACCAAAAATTTGATAAATGTAAATTTTATTATATATACAATCAGGCCTTACACAGAATGTCAAATTTAGCCATAGTAGTATAAGGCTATTATTAAGATTAAGTTAAATTATATAAGTTATAAGTAAAACATATTTCAAACAATAAAATTATTCATTGTTTTAACATTCACGTGATGATGTTATTAAAATTTAGATAAAAAATACAATAAAATAACTAAGTGATTACATAACAAACCATAAGGAATTTAAATGACATATATACTTTGAATTACAAAAGAAAAACTGATATTAAAGGAATAATTTATAATTTACTTTAATTATTTTTTTGTTTTTGCATCTTGTTCTTTACCTCGTTGATGGTTAGCTCTAGAAAATTAAAATAACAATATGCAAATATATCATTTTATGGCTCTTTGTGAGCAAATTTTGGCAAACATAATTCTTGTATTGATTGTAATTCATAGTTATATAATATTATCAATCTCTGCATCTGAACCTTAATTAATACATTCTTCCTCCATCTTTAATTGCTAATTGACTCTGTTTTAGGGGCTCCATTTTCTAAACGTAAATTTTCAAGATTTTTTATATTCTTTTAGCTATCTACATATCCAAAAATTGGAAGGAAGTTTTCTAGATTCTCACTAATGGTCAAGTCAATATAGAAATTATACCGCCAAGATTCCTTCTAACTGCATAAATTGACCATAAAAAGTTAAGAACACTCTTATTTACCTTTAACTACGTGTTGATGATTTTAAAAGAGAGAGTAAATAATAGTTCAAGTCAATATAAAAAATATACCACCAAGATTCCTTCTGCCTTTTAATTAACTACACAAATTGACCATAAAAAGTTAAGAAAACTCTTATTTATCTTTAGTTACTTGTTGAAGATTTTCGAAGTGAGAATAAATAAAGAGACAAAGATATTTTTAACGTAAATATCGTGTCTTATAAACTATTAGTCTTTTGACATATATATTATAAAATTTGTTAAGATCATTAGATTGTCAAATTGTATAGAACTATAAAATCATATAATCCTATATTTTGGATTGCAATTCTTTCATATTTTTTACATATTTGATCTTATTTAAAACGAAATTATTTTTTATAAGTAAGATTGTAAGATCACAATTTTATCAACTTTGTCCACATATACCATATTTTTGTTTGGTTTTGGTTACACTTTGGTGACTTTGGATAGCGTGAGTAAAGGAGCAAACCCACAAGATATATATATATATATATATATATAATAACACTTCGGTAACATTTTAAAATATTTTTCAATAAACTAATTTATTATGTATCGATTTTTTATTGAAAATATTATAACAAAGAGTTGAAAATTGTAACTTAATTAAATTTTCTTCTATACCATATTATTTAAGAACTGTTCATTAGTTTGACATAAATTTTTAAAAATTGTCTTAAACTATAATCCCGTTACAGTAAGTTACCAAAAATATTTATCAAGATTCACTAAGGCTGTTTGGGGTTTTAGGTGACGAAATAGCCACAGTTTGTTAATTTTTTTTTAAAAGTAAAATCAACAAAAATATACAAGTTTTGGCTCGAAATTGAACGCTCTATTTGTGGAAATTAGAAGTTGAATGTTTTTTTAATCATTTTAACCCTTTTTTCTTTTTTTGACTTATTTAAATTCTATTGAAATTTAAACTCAAATATTTATTTATTTTAAAGATAATTCTAACAATAATAAATCAATTAATCTATTGATTATCTTTTCTTCTAATTTAACATTACACGCTCTATTAAAAGAGGTTTCTTTAATTTCAAATTTTAGTAGAAAATTCAACTTGCCGGCTTCAGAGAGTGACTTTCGATATTGATTCCAATGGATATCAAGTCACCAATTAACTTGTTGGTTGGAATGTTCTACTAATTAACTGGTCAAGTCAATGCAATAAATGTAATGACCAAGGTTCCTTTAGTCTTGATTGAACCATATACTCAATTTCATAATTTGATTAGAATTATATTTGTGTCCATATAAACTATATCTCTTTTTTGCTTCTCTCTTTTTATTTTTACTTAGCATACGTTCTCTAGAAAGTAGGACCACTAAATCAATATTTTCAATAAATAATTTTCTTTCTCTTTTTTTGTGTGTGTCTAATTTCATAATCAATTTTTATGGTCAATGAATTATTATTTAGTTCTGGTTGAATCATACACTCAATTCCACAATTTGATTAGAACCATATTTTGTGTTCATATAAAATGTATCTCTTTTTTGCTTTTCTCTTCTTCTTTTTTACTTAACATACGTTTTCTAGAAAGTAGGACCACTAAATTAATATTTTTCAATAAATAATTTTCTTTCTTTTGTTTTTTGTGTGTCTAATTCCACAATCAATTTTTATGGTCAATGAATTATTATTTAGTCCTAGTTGAACCATATACTCAATTCCACAATTTGACAAGAACTATATTTTGTGTCCATATAAACTGTATTTCTTTTTTGCTTTTCTCTCTTTTAATTTTTACTTAGCATACGTTTTCTAGAAAGCAAGACCACTAAATCAATATTTTTCAATAAATAATTTTATTTCTTTTGTTTTTTGTGTGTCTAATTCCACAATCAATTTTATGGTCAATGAATTATTATTTAGTCCTGGTTGAACCATACACTCAATTCCACAATTTGATTAGAACCATATTTTGTGTTTATATAAACTATATCTCTTTTTTGCTTTTCTCTCTTTTTGTTTTTACTTAGCATACGTTTTCTACAAGTAGGACCACTAAATCAATATTTTTCAATGAATAATTTTCTTTCTTTTGTTTTTTGTGTGTCTAATTCCACAATCAATTTTTATGGTCAATGAGTTATTATTTAGTCCTGGTTGAACCATATACTCAATTCCACAATTTAACTAGAACCATATTGTGTGTCCATATAAAATGTATCTCTTTTTTACTTTTCTCTCTTTTTATTTTTACTTAGCATACGTTCTCTAGAAAGCAGGACCACTAAATCAATATTTTTCAATGAATAATTTTCTTTCTTTTGTTTTGTGTGTGTCTAATTCCACAATCAATTTTTATGGTCAATGAATTATTATTGTCTAAACTTTTACAATATATATATATATATATATATATATATATATATATATATATATTAAAATTGAATTCTATTACTAAAATTAATGAACATAGCATCTAATCCCAACTTAATATTTAGGCACAAGTTTTGCCTTTTTACCTACCAAAAAATAAATTCAAAATTTTTTATAAAATTTGAGCAATTTTTTCTAAAGACTGAATTAATGTGGTTGAATGCGGTTACTATTTTAGAGAAAAAACAAATTAAGACCAAAATCACATGCATATATTAAGGCAAGAGACTATTTGTTCTTTTTATATAATTGAGTGTTAAATGATATGTGAGTTTAATATTTTCACTTTTCATAAAAGGTTAATTGATTGAGAAAGTATTTATTTCTTTTTTTTTTCTTCTTAGTTTTTCAAGGCATTTTCACAGCTATTAGTACTATTGAACTAATCCTTCTCATACTCTATTGCGAAAAATAGGCTCACTCAACAATTATCTCTTTCGAAGATCAAAATTGTGTCCTCACATTAGGAGCGTAATTTTTGTATCACTATACTCAACACTTATTGATGTATTTTGTTGTTACCTAGCTATAAATAGACTATAATTGAAAGAATTAAAATGTGTTTTCCCCTTTTTAAAACACTAGTTTTAGGAAGTTCTTGTTCAAAGAAATTGGTAGCTACATTTAATCTACAAAATTTACATTCAGTAAATCATATCAAAAGTGAGTTATATTTAAAAAAAGTGTGCAAACATATTATTTAAAATCTACAAACTAGCATTTAAAATAACAATGGAGTGACATTAAAACAATCTGAGAGATGAATAAAAAGAGACAAATTAACACAATTGACTGTCTTCCTCTGCTTTAGGGACTCCATTTTTCAAACAATGTTTTCAAGATTTTTTATACTTTTTTACGGTCTATGTATCCAAACAATGGAAGAAAGCTTTCTATCTTCTCATTTGCAGTGAGGGTACCCACCCAAATTGACCATAAAAAATCTTTCCAAAAATACCATATCTCTTGTTTAGTTTTGGTTATACCTTGATTACTTTGGAAAAGGAGTAAATAAAGAAGCAAAGACAGAAGATATTATGTTCTCTCTGTTTTTCCCCCTTTTTTCTCTTTCTGTTTTACATAGTACGTCCTCTAGCATGTAGGATCAATATTTTCCAATGAATTATTTTCTTTCTTTTGTTTTCTTTTTGTTGTGTAATTCTACTATCCAAGAGTGAAGAAGAGGATGGAAAATACTTAAGCTACAGCCACACACTTGTTGAGTTAGTGGAAATATTATTCTCTAGTTCTTAGGTGTAGACATTTCGATCTCTATGGCATATTGGTTAAGCGATGGATTGAGGGAGAAAGAAAAATTGATGCAGTGTGGAGACAAATTTGAATATCTTGTCATTTAATTTTAACGCTTTTTACTCTTTTATTTTAGTTCATTTGATCTTGGTTAAGATTTGAACTTGAATCTTCAACTTTGAAGTTAACTTTGATATCACTGAATTAACTCATTTATTGCTTATACATTCGTCTAATTTAACATTACATATTCAATTAAAAGTGGTTCTTTTGATTTGATTACAATGGATCTCAAGTCAATGTACCCACCAAGGTCACTTCAGTTCTGATTGAACCATATACCAATACCACAACTTGATCAGAAGAACATTATGTGTCCATATAAATCATATCTCTTTTTTTCTTTTGACTGCACAAACGCCATTGCTTTTTCATAAACTTATGATCCTGGCATGACTGCGATGAATTGCATACTCTAACCATAGAATTGCCATTTGCAATTTGATTTTATTTATTCATGTTTAAAATTATAATTTAATGTAGATGTTGACACTCATGGGTCAACGTGCAACTTGTTATCATAAATGTCAATCAAAATCTCTGCGCTGCAAAAAGCAATGTTTCATAACACGGACTGTACATTGGCACATCTCTGAGTTTATAACTTATTTAAATTTTTTGGAGAAGTGCAAAAAAGTTTATTTGTAATATTTAATATGTAAGGAAACGCACAAATGCATCCATAGATATGCATATATTATGAATCACTGCTCCTTTGTTAATATCAATAAAACGGAATGACATTAAAATAGTTCAGAGGTCAATAAAAAAAAGCAATCTATGGAAATTAAATATTATTTCTCACACCGAAATTCATTCCCTAAAATATTTTATTTATAATAATCTGAAATAAAATATGCATAAGATCATCTAAAATAATTTATTCATACACATAAAATTTCTTGAACACTTTATTTTAATTTTCATAGATTTTTAAAAGAATACATCTTTACAAAATTGACCAAAGATTGATCAAAAGGATCTTTAGAGACGATGTAATAAGACCAAAGGACAGTCACCAACTTTAAGAGTACCATAACAGAGGGGGCACCAAAATTTCAATAAAATGCAATGACATCAATGACAGATTCACTTTTTTTTCTGTAATTCAAGAGAGTTTGCGAAGATAGTATAGTTGTGCTATTTTGCGCCTGTTTGGTGATTACAAAAGAAAGAAAAGGAAAATTTTTATTTAGAGCAAATATCAAGATAAAAGAAATATAATTTTTTCCTAATAATTTTCATAATTACAATTAGAATATATATATATATATAATAATGTACAGACTTCCCTTGAATTGCAGAAGGGCTGCTACGGTTGTTGTCGGTTAAATCTAAGAGCTCCAATTTTTGTAATACTGATATTTCTAAACTAATGGTTCAAAAGTAGAATAAACAGAAATGGTCAATTTTTTAATTAGGAATAGGTAAGGGCCCGTCCACATAGCAATAGGAAAAAATAAATTTCTTGAAGCTGTTGTGATCTGCTGCCAAAAACGGTGCCGTTTTAAACAGATTTAGCCTCTATCTGTTGCTACCGCGATCTTGGCTGTGGCTTTGCTGATGTAGAGAATTTCATAAGTTGAATTTCTAATGAATTAGATGAGTGTTGATTGATGATTCATTCATTTGATTATACGGCTTTATTTATCTGCAACATAATCTGTTTCAATATTTTCATTGTTTTTGAAAAAGCTTGTCAAATTTTTGCGATAATTAAGTCAACATTTTGGTAACCAGACCTTCTTATTAATTTCTATTCCTTAATTAGTTCCCATTAATTCTATAAATTAATCTAAAAGAAAGGTTTGTGAAAATTATTTTAAAAATTGATTCATTTTGTGATGTGATTATGAATAATGCAACTGGTATTAAAATTTTTAACTTGTAAAGTTTTACACAAAAGAAAACAAAAAAAATAATTATGACTATTTTTTTTTAATGTGAGGTTTAAAATTTGTGAAGTATGAAAGGAAGGCGTAAAAACCAAATTTAAATATATTAAATTCATTTTGATCTTAGAAATTAAGTTAAAGTAGATAATTAAAGATGAATTATTTGGTATGAATATCATTGTGTATGATTAGTTTTGAACTTTTGTTTTTCCTTTTGGAGTTTGCATGAGACAACTTTGCTTTGGACAACTTGATTTTAGTTCCATAAACATGCGCAAAAATGAAGTTCGCATGTTCAAAAAGTAAAGTGAGGAATCATATTAAGATTTGATACTTTAAAAATTCTTATGTCACTTTAGAACTTAAAAATACCATTTTATTTTTGTCAAAAAAATAATTTTTTTTTTATTTTTCAAAATATTTAAATAATATTATACAATTAAATTGTATTGAATAGTAATATGTGAACTTACGTAAATATAATTTTTTTTAAAATTAATAATTCAATGAAACATAAAACATAGAATCAGTCAAAATATTCGATCATAACAAAGGAATGTGTTATTAAGGAGACATGCAAAAGAAACGAGCTACAGTTTTGATGTTGTTAAGCTAACCACTTGAAAACTTCAAAATTTTATTTTCTTGAGTTACAAATTCTTTGAATTCTTATATTTAGGAGTGTATATGGGCCAAGTGCTTCCCTAGTCTTAAACCTGGGTCGAATGAAATTGAACCTTGAAACGACTCTAACTCTGGCCTTATGTGAATTGGATTTGTCTGGCTTAAAACTCATTTAGACTAGTCTTAGACCACTTGATCGGGCTCGTGTTGAATAGTAAAAAAAAAAAACAGGGAGAAAAAGATACTACCCGATGGCTTTGATTATAAACATTACATTACTTACTTGATGATGCATTAAAAAACTTCGACTGCTTCTTATTCCTCTGCTTCAAGGGTTTTATTTTCCAGTTTTCCATTGTTTTCACCACTATTTTCAAAAATTTCCATCTGGATGTTTTCCATAGAACTTGAATCATCAGCAATATTAGGCCCCAAGCCTCCAACATGGAGGATGTTAAATCAGCGTCACCTTTTTTCTTATTCTTTCTTTTTGGTCATTTGAACTACTAAATAACAGCTAAGCAATTTGAATTACACTGTAAAAAAAGACCTGTGAAGAGGGATAATTTCATTACTTCAATTGTTGACATGGCAGAATTAACATCAGAGCACATCAGTTTCTTTTCACTCTGTATAATGGTGAAGGTTGTGATTTTTTTTAAGTAACATTTCTTCATCTAGAATTGGGTTTGTCCACCACAGCCAGGAGATAATACTTTCTCCATCCTGAAGAGGTTTGTAAGTAGCATATGCATATATCATACCACTGGCCTTTTGTGAATATCAATAACAAAGGAATGACATTGAAACAATTGAGAGACCGATCAACGGACACTTAATTAAAATCTAAACCAAAGTACTTTATGAAAAGCGTTGTTTCTTACACAAGGATTTTTAAAATATTTTTCAATAAACTAATATATTATTTATTGCTTCAAGAAAATTTATTATGTATCAATTTTTTATTGAAAATATTATAACAAAGAGTTGAAAATTGTAACTTAATTAACTTTTCTTCTATACCATATTATTTAAGAACTGTTCATTAGTTTGGTATAAATGTTTTAAAATTGTCTTAAATTATAATCCCGTCACATTAAATTACGAAAAATATTTATCAAGATCCACTGAGGCTGTACGGGGTCTTAAGTGACGAAATAGCCACAGTTTGTTAAAACAATTATTTTTAAAAGTAAAATCAACAAAAATATACAATTTTTGGCTCGAAAATGAACGCTCTATTTGTGGGGGAAAAAAAATGTAATAACGTTAGAAGTTGAATTTTTTTTAATCATTTTAACCTTTTTTTTCTTTTTCTTTTTTGGCTCGTTTAAATTCGATCGAAATTTAAAATCAAATATTTATTGATTTTAAAGATAACTCTAACAATAATAAATCAATTAGTCTATTAGTTACCCTTTCTGCTAATTTAACATTACACGCTCTATTAAAAGATGTTTCTTTAATTTCAAATTTGACTAGAAAATCGAACTTGTAGGATCCACGGAGTGACTTTTGATACTGATTGCAATGGATATCACGTCACCAATTAACTTGCTGGTTGGAGTATTCTACTAATTAGCTAGTCAAGTCAATGCAATAAATATAGCGATCAAGGTTTCTTTAGTCCTGACCTAATCATATACTCAATTCCACAATTTGATCGGAATCATATTTTGTGTCCATATAAAAAATAGGGCCACTAAATCAATATTTTTCAATGAATAATTTTTTTTCTTTTATTTTTTGTGTGTTTAATTCTACAATCAATTTTTATGGTCAATGGATTTTTACAATATATATATATATATATATATATATATAAAGATATCAAAAGTGAATTCTATTACTACAATTAATGAACATAACATGTAGTTTCAACTTAATATTTATTCACAAATTTTATCTTCAAGTTTTTCTTTTTTATCTATTAAAAAATAAATTCAAAATTTTTTTATAAAATTTGAACAATTTGTTTTAAAGACTAAATTAATGTGGTTGAATGCAATTACTATTTAAAAAAAATTAAGACTAAAATCACATACAGTTGTTAACACAAGAGACTATTTATTCTTTTTATATAATTGAATGTTAAATGATATGTGAATTTAATATTTTCACCTTTCATGAAAGGTTCACTAGTTGAGAAGGTATTTTGTTTTTTTTTTGTTTTTTGTTTTTCAAGACATTTTAACAAGCTATTAGTACTATAAAACTAATTCTTCTCATACTCTATTGCGACAAATAGGCTCACCCAACAATTATCTCCTTCGAAGATCAAAATTGTATCCTCACATTGAGAGCGTAATTTGTGTATCGCTATACTCGACATTTATTGATGTATTTTGTTACCTAGTTAGAAACAAACCATAATTGAAAAGAATTAAAATGTATTTTCTTCTTTTTAAAACACTAGTATTAAGAACTTCTTGCTCAAAGAAATTGTTAGCTACATTTAATATACAAAATTTACCTTCAGTAAATCATGTCAAAAGTGAGTTGTATTTAAAAAAGTGTGCTTACACATTATTTAAAATTTACAAATTAACATTTAAAATAACAATGGAGTGACATTAAATGAGAGATGAATAAAAAGAGACAAATTAACACGATTGACTTTCTTCCTCTGCTTTAGGGGTTCCATTTTCCAGACATAACATTTTCAATATTTTTTTTTATAATTTTTAAACATTCTAATTATACGAGTAATATGTTATGGTGTAAATTTTCATTTTTTTGTCATTTATTAAAAATTGAATTTAAAAAATTTATATAAAATCGCAACAACTTTTTTAAAAGATTAAAAGTGAATTGTTTGTTTTGACTGTTTTAAATTTTTATTTTTATTAAAAATAAGTATAAAAATATGTTTATTTATTATTTTTATTTTTATTTTTAAGAAATATTTTTAAAATTTTTAAAAATATCACAAAGACGTTTTTAGAATTTTCAATATTAAGAGTAGTATTTTTGTAATTATTTTGAATTATATATATAATGTTTTATATTTTATATAATTATCAAATAATAAAAATAAAATAAAAATGCAATTATATAATTAAAAAATAATAAAAATGAAAATATAAATTAAACATAATTTTAAAAATGTAAAAATTAAAAAAAAAATATTTTTGTAAATCAAAAGCAATGGAAGGAAAACATTGCGAGTTTTCAAGATTTTTTTTTTAAACTTTGAGCTCTTTTCTTACTACACATTGACCGACTTAGTACCCAAACGCACGAAAGAAAGTAGGAACTAGCTTTACATAATTGTCGTGACTCAAAACACAACAATATTCTTAATTTGGGATAATGACATTAATGCGACTATTATATAGCCTTACAGCTTCCTAAATAAAAGCAAAGATTACAGCCCACGTTTACTCTAACAGAAACATGATCAGCAACAGAAGAATGAGTCACAAACAAAAGAAACAACCTACTCCCTAGTCAACAGGAATTATTAGAAACAGAAAAATAAATCTAACGAAAACTCCTACAAACTCGTCATTTCCTCCCTTAAACTAATTACCAGGAATTAGTTTACTTGTGGTACTTGACAGATTCCCAGCAAACATCGTAGCCTTTGAAACACATCTAACTTTAGGGGCTTGGTCATCACATCAGCCACCTGCTCTTGAGTTCCACAGTAAACTAACTCAACAACTCCCTCCTTTGTAAGATCACGCAAGAAATGAAAGCGAACATCGATATGTTTACAACGTCCATGTAGCACAGGATTTTTGGAGAGCTTGATTGTTGAACTATTGTCACAAAATATAGTAGTACTGCCTTGTTGTGAGTGACCAAGTTTCAACAAAATTCTTCTCATCCAAATTACTTGACTAGCACAATATGTAGCTGCCACAAACTCAGCTTCAGTTGTTGAGAGAGTAACTATTGGCTGTTTTTTTTATGACCATGAAACAGCTCCTGAGCCCATCAAGAAGACACAGCCTGAAGTACTTTTCTTGTCTTCTACATCGCCAACGTAATCACTATCGGCATAGGCCACCAGATTTTTACTTCCTCCCTTCCAGTAGAAAATCTCAAAATCAGTCGTTCCCTTTAAATATCTCAACACCCTCTTTGCTGCTTGCAGATGCAGTTCAGTTGGCTGCCCCATATATCGACTAATGAGGCTAACCAGAAACATGAGGTCAGGTCTAGTAGCTGTTAAATACATCAAGCTACCTACCACTTGTTTGAAGAAAGTCGCACCCACCTTAATTCCATCTGCATCTTTGCACATTTTAAACCCTGGAACTATTGGATTGAGCACTGAGTTGCTTTCTTCCATACCAAATTTCTTCAGCACCTCCATGGCATACTTCTTTTGATAGATAAAAATTCCATCATCTTTTTGCAATACCTCAATACCCAAGAAGTATTTCATCCTTCCAATATCGGACATCTCAAATTCATTCATCATTGAATTCTTGAAATCTTTAATCATAAGCTCATCATCTCCAGTAAAAATAAGATCATCTACGTGGATACTGACAATCAAAATTTTACCTTCTTTACTTACGTTGATAGATAAGGTGTGCTCACTGTGGCATTTTTCAAACCCTTCCTTCATAAAATAAGATTCTATTCGGCTGAACCATGCTCGTGGGTCTTGCCTTAGTCCGTATAGAGCCTTCTTCAACTTGTACACTTTGTTTGGGTTGTCTTCTTTTTCATAACCCCTTGGTTGTTCTACAAACACATCCTCATTCAGCTCACTGTGGAGAAATGCTGACTTTACGTCTAATTGATACACTATCCAACTCCTTTGTGCAGCAAGAGCAATGATCATATGTACTGTATCCATCCTCGCTACAGGAGCAAATACTTCAGTATAGTCGACTCCATATTGTTGGGCATAGCCTTTAGCTACTAAGCATGCTTTGTGCTTGTCCAAATCTCTATTTTCGTTAAGTTTCGTCTTATAGAGCCACTTAACACCAATCTTTTTGGCATCAACTGGCAGATCAGTCAACACCCAAGTTTCGTTCTTCTCAATGGACTTTATTTTAGAGTTCATAGCAGCTCTCCATTTCTCATGTTTTACAGCTTCTTCGAAATGTATAGGATCAGTAGATGCAAAGAATAACACATTAGTCACATCTTCATCTTCAGATAAGCCTTCACCACTGTCGTAGTCATTCATCCAAACTAGTTTTCTTCTAATCCTTTCTTCACGCCCTTCTTCACTAGAGGCAGACTGATAAAGGAGTATTTTGAGTACTTAACGGCTATATTTTATCCCCTAATTCATAGTAAACTTGTGGTTATTTCCCTTCTTTTAGTTATGTTTTGCTTTGGATATTGCTTTGGTTGTTTTTATGCTTGTAGGTGAGTAAAAGAGGCCAAGAAGCAAGGAAAAAAATTCATGAAAAGTGCCAAACGGATATGGAACCATGATGAGGAGGAAGCAAGGAGAAAGCTTACCAAAATTCAACCAAAAAGAAGCATGGCAGCCCCCAGTATTTGCGCTTTTAGCACTGTTTTGAGCATATCTTCGTCTTATGAACTCCAATCAAAAGTGATTCAAGTGGCTGTGGAAAGATAACACAATAATATACAACTTTTATGTTGAACACTTAGTCAAATTCAGGAGATTTCATGGCGTTACAGAGCTCTCAAGTCAAAATCACAGTGCAGTAGGATGAATTCTGATCTTTGGTTACTAATTTTGTCATATCTCCTCCAATTTAGATCTGATTAAGGTGATTTCAGTGGCTATTAAAAGAAGAGACATAGAACTACAATTTTCATGTTTGGCACTTTGGCAAATTCTGAAGATTTGGGGCGACACGGCCCTAGAACGACCAGGCCGTGCTTGGAGACCTACAACACGGCCTGGCCATATTCTGAGCAGATGCTACAGCGTTTCCCCAAATTCCAGCCCAAAGCACGGCCAGGCCGTGTCCTGGACCACGGCCGTGCTTCGGGGACCGTAAAGAGCGCTAAATTTAGGGTTTTAGGTGCCCAAATGGATATATATGCTTGGGTATGCGTAGCTGCAAGGGGGGAGAACCGCAGAAGACATTGGGAAACAACCTTCTAGTCTTAGGAAACACATTTAGATTAGGTTTTTACATAGTTCTTTGAAGGATTTGATGTTCTAGAGTTGATTTTATTGCTTTCAAAGTTGTAATTCATCTACATATTTTTGCACACCAGGTTCTATCTTTCTACTTCTGCATCTACTTGTTCTTCTACTTCTTGATTGTATTGAATTGCTATGAATTGTTCAATGAATATGGTTTTGGTTCTTGTTTTGATAATGTGTGAGTAGTTTTAATCTAGGGTTTTGGTAAAACCACTTATGGTGTGATGATACACTCTGCACATTGAACCATTAGAATCCTAATTGTGTTATCCATGGTTAATTAGGATTGGCTATTAAGCATTGGTTATAGGAGTTGATGAATGTTTGGCCAATATTTTTCACGTCTTAGGATATTAATTGATGGACTGAAAGGTGAAAATTAATATCGAAACCTAATGGTTAATTAGGGATATCTTAATCACGAAAGTAGTTTAAGGTTCTCTAGGAATGAATCAATTAGTAGGCACGAGAAAACCGATTAATTGCATTCCATGGTTGGCATAGAACTTAATGGACCTAAGTTGAACTAAGAACCACGAAAGTAGGCAATTGGATTAACTTAGGTACGATTAGTAACGCTTGAAAGGGGTTGCTAGTTAATTAAGGCTAAACCATCCCCAATAACCTAGATAATTGCAATTAGAGTTATAAATTGGATGTTGAATATCATAAGTGTGGTGAACCGTAACCCTAGGTTTGTTTAATTGGTTATTTTCATCTGTTTTATTGTGACAAACTCTCTATCGCTTTACATCGATCTAGATAGCTCGTTTTGCATCGTTCTAATAGTTGACATTGCTCTCTGTGGATTACGACCCATACTCGCCGGACTAGCTACAACTACGCCGTGCGCTTGCGGTTATTTGGTAAAACTTACACACACAACAAGTTTTTGGCGCTGTTGCCGGGGAGCAATCGTCAATATTAGACATTTTGCGAAATTGCTAGACTAGATCACTTTCTTTTTATTTTTTTTCTGCATCATTTTCTTTTGCTGATTTTTGTTCCTTTTTCTTCCTTCATAGGTGTGTAGCAATTATATGCGAAGAGGCCACAAATTCCTTATTGAATTTGACCCAGAGATTGAGCACACACTGCGAAGGTTAAGAAGAAGACAGTAGGAAGATAATTTAGCAGCTACAATGAGGGAAAGAGATAACCGGTCGCTAAAGGACTTCACTGCCCCAGACACACATGGCCTGAACCTCAGCATAGTCAGGCCAGTGGTAGAAGCTAATAACTTTGAGTTGAAGTCATCTCTCTTGCAGATGGTTTAGCAAAACCAATTTGGAGGGTCGCCTACTGAAGACCCTAACCTCCACCTCTCTGTGTTTTTGGAGTACTGTGACACCCTTAAATTGAATAGGGTTTCCTCTGATGCTATTAGGTTGAGATTATTCCCTTTTTCACTAAGGGATAAGACCCGTGCATGGTTACAATCTCTTCCATCGGGGTCCATTACCACTTGACAACAGCTTTCTCAAACTTTCTTGGCCAAGTATTTCCCTCCGAATAAGACGGCCCATCTGAGGAACCAGATCACTACTTTTGCTCAGAAGGATGGGGAATCATTATATGAGGCTTGGGAAAGATTCAAAGAGCTCCTCAGGATATGCCCACACCATGGGTTGAAGAAGTGGCTGATAGTCCATACATTCTATAATTGACTAATTTACAGCACCCGGATGTCTGTGGATGCTGCAGCTGGAGGAGCACTGATGAACAAAACAAAACTGTAAATGAGGCATATGAGCTAATTGAAGATATGGCTCAAAATCACTACTCTTGGTCTAGTGAGAGGCAGCCAAGAAAACCATCAGGTATGTATGAGGTAGATGCTTTTAATCATCTCACTTCTAAAGTTGATGCATTATTTCAAAAATTGGATAAATTGAGCATCAATGCTGTTGGTTCTTCTTCATCTTCTACATGTGAAATCTGTGGGTGTGTTGGCCATATGGCCAGTAATTGTCAACTTGGAAATTTTGCACCTCAGGATTGTGAACAGGTGAACTTTGTGAACGATAATTAGAAAAGCAATCCCTACAGCAACACCTACAATCCAGGTTGGAGAAACCACCCAAATCTCTCATATAAGCCGAATGCAAATCAGCAGCCTCAGAATAACTTTTGACAACCTCCTGGGTTCCAAAATCAGAGGCCATTCAACCCAGCTCCTCAACCAAAGTCAAATTTGGAGGCTCTAATGGAAAATTTCATCACTACACAGAGTAAGCAGAATGATGAATTTAGAGTCCAGAATTATTCTATGAATGAGGCTATTAAAGATTTAGCCTCTAAGGTAGACTCACTTGCTACTCATAGCAAGATGCTGGAAACTCAAATAGCACAGCAAGCACGTCTATCTAATAGGAACTTTGGTAGACTTCCAGGCCAAATTGAGAACCCCAGAGAGCATTGCAATGCTGTTACCTTAAGAAGTGGTAAGCAGTTGGCTGAAATTGAGAGAAGTGGGGGGATACAGAAAAATGAACCTCAGGCTGCATCAAAGAAGAAAAGAGAAGAGGACCTAGAAGAAGAGGAAAGGAAGGAAGAAGAGCCCAAACATGTGGCTCTTGAACCATACAAGCCACCAATCCCTTTTCCTTAAAGATTGGTTAAAGTTAAGCAAGAGAAGCAGTTTGAGAGATTTCTGGATGTGTTGAAGAAGCTGAATATCAATATCCCATTTCTAGAAGCCATCTCCCAAATGCCATCTTATGCGAAGTTCTTGAAAGAGATCCTCTCAAACAAGAGGAAAATTGAATAGCATGCTGTGGTGGCACTGACAGAGGGATCTAGTGCATTAATACAGAATAAGCTTCCTCAAAAGCTTAAGGATCTCGGAAGCTTCTCCATTCCTTGCTCTATAGGAGATATGAAGATTGATAGAGCCCTATGTGACCTTGGAGCAAGTGTGAGCCTTATGCCTCTTTCGGTTTGCCAAAAGCTTCAGATGGGTGACTTGAAGCCTACCACCCTTTCTCTTCACTTGGCTGACCGATCCATCAAGCATCCGGTAGGTATATTAGAGGATGTTCCTCTAAAGGTAGGTAAGTTTTATATACCGGTTGACTTTGTTATTTTAGAGATGGAGGAAGATGATAAATCCCCATCATTCTTGGAAGGCCTTTCCTAGCTATGGCTGGTGTAAATATAAATGTAAAAGATGGAAAGCTTTCTTTGAATGTAGGGGATGAAAAAATAGAATTTAATTTGAATGATGCTATCAACCCCCCATCTCTAAATGGATCATGCAGTATGATTGGCTTAAATGAACCTTATGTGAATAATAATGCCATGAATTTTTCTCCTTCTGACCCACTTGAGTTATGCTATGTGGAAAGTTCTTTGGTTTATGTCAAACAGGGGGAAGAAAAACAAGACATTGAGGAGGAAGTGAAAGATACAAACCTTGAACCCAAACCACCTCCTCAAAGCTTGAATGAAGTAAATGGAGAAAGGAATGAGCCAAAAAGACCATTTAAAGCAAATGGGCAAAGCCTCAAGCAACATACTAAGAGGCAATGGATAGCAAAGAGAGTTATTGAAACTCTCTTCAAGCCTCCATGAGTGGAAAGCATGCCAAAGAGTCAAGTTAATGACTTTAAACAAGCGCTTTGTGGGAGGCAGCCCACATTTTAATTTTTAAGTTTCTTTTTGTTTTGTTTTCTTGTCTTTTGTTTTAGTTTTTCTTTTCAAATTTATTTGATTTCTTAGGTTATAGTTTAATAGGTGTTTCCATTTGATATTTAAGTCTATTCACATATGCCCAAAGTTGAAATAAAGAGTGGAAATCAAGGGAAGTTGAGCAGGGTTGAAAAATGTATAAAATTTCGAAGAATTGGAGGATCCAGCCTCAAACACGGGCCAAGCACAACCCAGGCACCCCTCACCCATGTTTCTCAGCACGGGCAAAATCCAGGGTTTTTGAAATTCCAGCGCCAAGCACGGGTAGGCTGTGCTGTGAAACACGGCCGTGCCTCAGAGTCAGAGCCCTCTACCACCTCCTTCAGAAGATCAAAAAGCACGTAAGTTTCTTCTCCCTTTGCCTGTACTTTCATTGATATTGACATTGAGAACAATGTCAAATTTAAGCATGGGGGAGTGACTTACTGATTGATATTTTATATCTTGTTTCATTGCATAAATCACATAGTTTGCTATTTTAGAGATAGATTGATGTAATATAGGTTGATTTTAACTCATGAACATGTGATGCACAATAGGGTATGAAATAGGTAATTTAAACTTTAGTCTCTCTCTTCTAGCATTAAATCTCTAATTTTTTGAAAAATATCTCTTTATTGTGCTGTGAATTGTATGCTATTTTTGATTTTTAACACTATGAGAGTGTGAAGGCTAGGAGAGGTGAAAAATGAGGGAATGTGCACCCCAAAAAGTTTTCACTCTGAGTACCCCTTCAAGGCACCAAAAAGGCCTTAGTATGAGTGCCTAGATGCCTTTACCCTAGTGAGATGGAGCATAAAATGCACTCACGGCATATTTCTATAAAAAAAAAATTTGATGATGAATGAAATTGACAAATGAAAAAAAAATGATGAAAAGTAAAAGAATTTTGAATGAGAAAAAGAGTGATAAAATATAAAGGGTAAGGCAACATAGGGAGATCTAAAGGATGAGGTAGCCTACTTAAATGCTTGAAAGTCAATGAAATGCATACATTCAATGGTATTAATAGAAGCAGATATAAATTAGAAAAATTTTGGTTTAGTCTTAGAAGAACAAAGACTATATGATAAATGTCTATTCATATACCTATTGTGTGCACATTGATTGAGTGAAGAAATTCCTATACTGCATTTATTTGTTATTTGAAATTTATATGCATCATCTCCCTTCCCTTCCTGATATGATATGTCATTTGCTTGAGGACAAGCAAAGGTTTAAGCATGGGGGAGTTGATAAAGGGGTATTTTGAGTACTTAACGGCTATATTTTATCCTCTAATTCATAGTAAACTTGTGGTTATTTTCCTTCTTTTGGTTACGTTTTGCTTTGGATACTGCTTTGGTTGTTTTTATACTTGTAGGTGAGAAAAAGGGGCCAAGAAGCAAGGGAAAACATTCATGAAAAGTGCCAAACGGATATGGAACCATGATGAGGAGGAAGCAAGGAGGAAGCTTACCAAAATTCAACCAAAAAGAAGCATGGCAGCCCCCAGCATTTGCGCTTTCAGCACTGTTTTAAGCATATCTCCGTCTTATGAACTCCACTCAAAGTGATTCAAGTGGCTGTGAAAAGATAACACAATAATATACAACTTTTATGTTGAACACTTAGTCAAATTCAGGAGATTTCATGGCGTTACAGAGCTCTCAAGTCAAAATCTCAGTGCAGTAGGATGAATTCTGACCTTTGGTTACTAACTTTGTCATATCTCCTCCAATTTAGATCCGATTAAGGTGATTCTAGTGGCTATGAAAAGAAGAGACATAGAGCTACAACTTTCATGTTTGACACTTTGGCAAATTCTGAAGATTTTGGGTGGCACGGTCCTAGTACGTCTAGGCTGTGCTTAGAGGCCTGAAACACGCCTGGCCGTGTTCTGGGCAGATGCTGCAGCGTTTCCCCAAATTCCAGCCCGAAGCATGGCCAGGCCGTGTCCTGGACCACGGCCGTGCTTCGGAGACCGTAAAGAGCGCTAAATTTAGGGTTTTGGGTGCCTAAATGGATATATATGCTTGGGTATGCGCAGCTGCAAGGGGGGAGAACCGCAGAAGACATTGGGAAACCACCTTCTAGCCTTAGGAAACACATTTAGATTAGGTTTTTACATATTTCCTTGAAGGATTTGATGTTCTAGAGTTGATTTTATTGCTTTCAAAGTTGTAATTCATCTAAATATTTCTGCACACCAGGTTCTATCTTTCTACTTCTGCATCTACTTGTTCTTCTACTTCTTGATTGTATTGAATTGCTATGAATTATTCAATGAATATGGTTTTGGTTCTTGTTTTGATAATGTGTGAGTAGTTTTGATCTAGGGTTTTGGTAAACCCACTTATGGTGTGATGATACACTCTGCACATTGAACCATTGGAACCCTAATTGTGTTATCCATGGTTAATTAGGATTGGCTATTAAGCATTAGTTATAGGAGTTGATGAATGTTTGGCCAATATTTATCACGTCTTAAGATATTAATTGATGGACTGAAAGGTAAAAATTAATACCGGAACCTAATGGTTAATTAGGGTTATCTTAATCACGAAAGTAGTTTAAGGTTCTCTAGGAATGAATCAATTAGTGGGCACGAGAAAACCGATTAATTGCATTCCATGATTGGCATAGAACTTAATGGACCTAGGTTGAACTAAGAACCACGAAAGTAGGCAATTGGATTAACCTAGGTACGATTAATAACGCTTGAAAGAGGTTGCTAGTTAATTAAGGCTAAATCATCCCCAATAACCTAGCTAATTGCAATTAGAGGTATAAATTGGATGTTGAATATCATAAGTGTGATGAACCGTAACCCTAGGTTTGTTTAATTGGTTATTTTCATCTATTTCATTGTGACAAACTTTCTATCGCTTTACATCAATCTAGATAGCTCGTTTTGTATCGTTCTAATAGTTGACATTGCTCTCTGTGGATTACGACCCGTACTCGCCGGACTAGCTATAGCTACGCCGTGCGCTTGCGGTTATTTGGTAAAACTTACACACACAACACAGACAAGCTCCCATCATCAACATTATTTGAAGAATTAAACTCCACTTCTCTAGTGTCATTTTCTCCTTCATTGTCTTCTTCGCTGACACCATTTAAAATAGTATCATCTTCATTGTCACCCCACTCCAAATTAGCTGCAACTAACTCTTTATAACTTTTGTCCCAATCCCAACACTTATCTTCTTCAAATTTGACATCTTGGCTCACCGCAATTTTTTTTGCCACTGGATCATAAAGCCTGTAGGCTTTGGACTCCTCATTGACACCCAACAAAATACAACTGAAGCTTTTATCTTCTAGCTTGATTCTTTTGGCATTCGGTATGTGTACATGTGAGACACATCCAAACACTCGAAAGTGTTTAATTGAAGGCTTTATTCCACTCCAAGCCTCTTCTAGCGTCATATTCTTCACAATCAAGGTTGGACTTCTATTTAGAAAATGTACTGTCCAGTTTACTGCTTCTGGCCAGAAGCTTTTTGGAATCTTCTTTTCTGACAACATAAATCGAACCATGTTCATGATTGTCTTGTTCTTCCTTTCTGCCACTCCGTTTTGCTGTGGAGTGTATGCGGCTGTCAACTGCCTTTTAATGCCATTCTCCTTACAGAAATGATTGAACTCTTGTGAAATGAATTCACCTCCACAATCGGTACGTAAACATTTAATGTAATTGCCTGTTTCTTTCTCAACAAAACTCTTAAAATATTTAAACATATCAAAAGCTTCTGATTTCTCACATAAATAATAGACCCATGTTTTTCTACTAAAATCGTCTATAAAACAGATTGTGTACCTCTTGTTGCTATTAGAAATAGGCGTGATCAGACCACATAAGTCTGCATGGATCAGTTGAAGCTTTTGTGATGCTCTCCAAATGCTTTTCCTTGGAAAATGATCACGTTGTTGTTTTCCTACCATGCAATCCTTACAAACTGTTGTGGGAGCAGTAAGCTGTGGCAATCCATGTACCATCTTTTTGAATTGGAGTGTTCGCAGACCTTTATAGCTCAAATGGCCATATCTTCGATGCCACAACTGAGACATATCTTGAGTGGTTGTATGAAAGCATGCAACCTTGCTTGGTTGAGACACAGTTGAAAGAAAGAACATTCGATTGACTGACATTTCAGATTGAATAATCAATCCCCTCTCTGGATGATAAATCCGACATTTTCCATGTTGAATGAGGATTGCTAATCCTTGCTCTTGCAACTGCCCTATACTCAACAAGTTGTTTTTTAATTCGAGAACGTAGAATACTTCGGTAACTACATGCACAGTTCCATTCACTTGTATTCTCACACTGCCTTTTCCTATAACTGATATTCTTGAGTTATCTCCAAGCTTAACCTTCTGTCTAAAGCTTTCATTGAGATCAGTGAACCAGGCTTTGTCTCCGCTCATATGATTGCTGCACCCTGAGTCTAGAAACTAAATATCTTCTCTTTTTTGCTCCCTGTAGTTCTACATATGACATCAGTAGCATTGCTTCCTTTTCTTCAAGCTCAGCAAAATTGGCTTCTTTACCCCAACTTGGACACTCATATTGAAAATGTCCGAGCTTGTGGCAATTATAACATTCAACAAGGGATTTGTTGAATGTTTAATGCCCTCTGCCATGTCCTTTTCCTCTGTATGAGCTTCTGCCACGTCCTTTTCCTCTGTATGAGCTTCTGCCACGTCCTCTTGCTCCTGACTTGTCTTCATGAGTGATCTTGAAGGCCTGTTCGTCCCTATCATGCTTGTGAAATTTCTGGTCATGAACAATTAGCGAGCTTTGTAATTCATCAATGGACATCTGGTCAATATCTTTCGACTCCTCAATAGAACAAACTGCGTAGTTAAATTTGTCTGTTAAGGAGCGAAGTCTTTTTTCCACAATGGTAACATCTATTATGCGTTCACCATGCACCCTCATTTTATTTGCAACAAACATTACACGAGAAAAATAATCACAGACTTTCTCACTAGTTTTCATCTCTAAGGCTTCAAACTCTTTACGAAGAGCTTGTAGGATCGATCGCTTTACTCTTGCATTCCCTTCATATTTCTTTTTCATCGAGTCCCATATTTGCTTTGAAGTGTCCTTCTGAAGTATGGTCTCTAAGATGGTTCGGTCGATTGCCTGAAACAAGTAGTTCTTCACTTTCATATCCTTTAACTTTAACTCATCGAGCTTCTTTTCCTGTGCCTTAGTCACAGTTGCTTCAACTTTTGTTTCTGTGTAGCCAGTCTCCACTAGGTACTAATATTCCTTGGACCTCAAAAAAATTTCCATTAGCATGCTCCAATGGTCATAATGACCATCGAAGCGGCGAATTGCTGGTTGCACAAAATTTCCTTCACTCGTCATACTTTTCTCTCTTTGGTTGTAAGTCACTTAAAAAAGTCTGCGGCTTTTTCCCAGGCCCAGTGAGGCTCTGATACTAGATTGTCGTGACTCAAAACACAACAATATTATTAATCTGGGATAATGACATTAATACATTCAGCAAACTCTGGCTATTATATAGCCTTACAGCTTCCTAAATAAAAGCAAAGATTACAGCCCACGTTTACTCTAACAGAAACATGATCAGCAACAAAAGAATGAGTCACAAACAAAAGAAACAACCTACTCCCTAGTCAACAGGGATTATTAGAAACAGAAAAATAAATCTAACGGAAACTCCTACAAACTCGTCAATAATCAGTAGGTCAAGTCAATGCAACTAGTGTATTCGCTGATTAAGTGTAAAATAAATTATTAATAATTTAATTCTTAAATTTATATATTTATTTGTGTCAATTTTTAATTTTTTATTATAAAATTAGTTAATAAAATTATCAATTTCTTATACATTAATTATTTTACTAATTTTTTAAAATACTAGAAACTAGCTTGCATAAACAAAAAAAATTGAAAGCTAATTAGCAAAGTAATTTATAAATAAACACAAAGCATGTTAAAATTGATTTATACAAAAAAGTGTATAGATATTTAAGTGAATTTTTTTTCTCTTGTTACAAACTAGGATGTCAGATTTTTAAGTAAGTAAATACCCTGCATTTAATTTCATCAAGTATATATAGAAACAAAAATTGAACAATTTAAGGTTTCCTATCTTCAAAATTGAACGCTCTATTTGTGAAAAAAAAAATGTAATAATATGATAAGTTGAATTTTTTGTCATTTCAACCCTTCTTTCTCTCTATTGGCTTTTTTAGATAAAATTTGAGTTTAAATATTTATTAATTTTATTAATAAATCAATTAGTCCATTAGTTATCCTTTCTTCTAATTTAACATTACACGTTCAATTAAAAGAGGATCCTTCGATTTTAAATTTGAGTACAAAATCCAACTGCTGGATCCACATAGCGACTTTTGATACTGGTAGTTATGGATGCCAAGTCACCAATTAACTTGCTGGCTGGAGCGTTCTACTAATTAGTGCCTGTTTGGATTTGCGGTAGAATGGATTAAAAGCCCGTTTGTAGGGCATGTGAACGTGATTTTTGCAGAAGCTCCACTTTGGAGCTTCTGCAAAAATCACGTTTCTCATAGAATCACGTTTCCAAACGTGTAAACAAACACAGCCTTAGCAGGTCAAGTCAATGCAATAAATGTAGCCACCAAAGTTTCTTTAGTCCTGCCTAACCATATACTCAATTTCACAATTTGGCTATAATAACATTTTTTGTCCATATAAATTGTATTTCTTTTTTCTTTTCTCTCATTTTGTTTTTACTTAGTATACATCTTTCAGAGACCAGGACTACTAAATCAATATTTTTCAATGAATTATTTTCTTTCTTTTGTTTTTTGTGTGTCTAATTTCACAATTAATTTTTATGGTCAATGGATTATTATAGTATAAACTTTTACAATATATATATATATATATATATATATATATATATATATATATATATATAATTATTTATACTCCTAACTTAATATTTATGCACAAGTTTTGTCTTCAAATTTTTCTTTTTTATATATCAAAAACTAAATTCAAAGAATTTTTATAAAATTGGAACAATTTTTTTGAAGATTGAACATGGTTGAATGCGGTTAGTATGGAATTTTAGGTGAAAACAATTAAGGCCAAAATCACACATAGATATCAAGATAAGAGACTATTTATTCTTTACGTGTAATTGAGTGTTAAATTATATGTGGATTTAATATTTTCACTTTTTATGATGGGATGAGAAGATATTTTGTTAATTTTTTTTGGTTCTTCAAAATATTTTCATAGGATATTAGTATTGGAGAACTAATCCTTCTCGTACTCTATTGCGATTAATAGACTCACCTAATAATTACTTAATATTTTCACTTTTTATGATGGGATGAGAAGATATTTTGTAAATTTTTTTGTATTCTTCAAAATATTTTCATAGATTATTAGTATTGGAGAACTAATCCTTCTATTAATAGACTCACTCAACAATTACTTGCTTCAAAAATTAAACTTATGTATAGTTTGCATACCACTATACAAAACCCTTATTGATGTATTTTGTTACTTTTTAAAGTTATAATCATATATACCATGTTTGAAAGAATTAAAATGTGTGTTTCTCCTTGTTAAAACACTACCTTTTGGAAGTGTTTACTCATAGTATTAAAAGAGAAATGGTTAGTTACATTTGGTCTATAAAATATAGGTTCAATAAGTCATATTAAAAGCGAGTCATATTTTAAAAAGTATACCAACATACTTGTAAAGTGTTTATGAAAATTATTTAAGAAATTGATTCATTTTGTGACAAAATTATGAATAATTCAACTGACATTAAAGTTTTTAACTTGTAAAGTTATACACAAAAGAAAATAAAAAATAATAATTCTTACTATTTTATGTTAAACATTGAACCCTAACATTATTTATCTAGATATACTTTTTTTTAAATATAACCAAATTCAGAGAAATTTGCTGGTACGACCATCTCTTTTTTTGTTGCGCTTCTTCCTTTAAAATTTTAATATTTTTCAAAAAAAAAAATCAACAAATTTTTGATATTGATTACAAGGAATCTCAAGTCACCAATTAACTTTCTTTAAAGTTTAGGTTCCATCAGTCCTCATTGAACCTTTTTTCCAACTCCACATATTGACCAAAATAGCATTCTGTGTTCATATTTCTCTTTTTGTTTTCCAATGAATTATTTTCTTCCATTTGTTTTTTGTGTCCAATTCCGCGAAGCTTCAAATTAGTGGGTCAAGTCAGCACTAATTGTTTTTGCCTAAATTTTTGTTTTCTTAAAATTGATGTCTAATTTATATGATGGGAGTAATTAGAATGCAACAGATAAATTATGTGATCAATTGCCACAAAAAAAAAACAGAGAAATTGAAATTTAGAGCAAACATCGAGACAAAAGAATATATATATAGACACACGCACACGTAACTTGAACTACGGAAGAGCTGTCAAAGTTACTGTAAAGTTAAAATCCAAGAGCTACGAGTTTTGTCATCTGCTGCAGTGCCGTCTCAAATAGATTTTAGCGTCTCTGGATCTGCTACTGCCGTGATTTCTCGTCTTAAATTTTTATACGAATTAGATAATGCTGATTACACGGTTTTATCTATCTGCAACACAATCTGATTAAATTTGCATTCTTTTTGAAAAAGCCCAAATTTCGGTAGCCGGACCTACTTACTAATTCATATTCCTTAGCTCCCATTAGTTCCATATATTAATGTAAAGGAAAGGTTTATAAAAATTATTTAATAAATTGATTCATTGTGTGATGTGATTATGAATAATTCAACTGGCATTAAAGTTTTTAACTTTCACTTTAAAACTTAAAAATATCATTTTATTTTGTCAAAAAATAATTTTTTTATTTTGCAAAATATCAAAATAATGCTATACAATTTTTTGAAGGATATTAAAATTGATTTATACAAAAAAGTGTATAGATATTTAAGTGAATTTTTTTTCTTTATTACAAACTAGGATGTCAGATATTTAAGTAAGTACCCTGCGTTTAATTTCATCAACTATATATAGAAACAAAAATTGAACAATTTAGGGGTTTCTATCTTCAAAATTGAACGCTTCATTTGTGAAAAAAAATGTAATAATGCGAGAAGTTGAATTTTTTGTCATTTCAACCCTTTTTTCTCTCTTCTAACTTTTTTAAATTCAATTAAAATTTGAGCTTAAATATTTATTAATTTTAAACATGACTCCGACACTAATAAATCCTTTGATTTCAAACTTAAGAAGAAAATCTAACTTGTTGGATTCATAGAGCAACTTTTGATACTGATTGCAATAGATGTCAAGTCACCAATTAACTTATTGGCTAGAGCGTTCTACTAATTAGCACTTTTTATGATGAGCTGAGAAGGTATTTTGTTAATTTTGTTTTGTTCCTCAAAATATTTTCATAGGTTATTAGTATTAGAGAACTAATCATTCCGTTGCGACTAATATATTCACTTAACAATTAACAACTTCAAAAATTAAACTTGTATCCTACCAAACCCTTATTAATGTATTTTTTTAGTTTTAAAAATTATAATCATACCATGATTGAAAGAATTAAAATTTGTTTTTCCCGTTTTAAAACACTACCTTTAGGAAGTGTTTGAGAAATTGTTAGCATAGCAATGGAATGACATTAAAACAACTTGAGAGATCAATAAAAAGAGACAAATTAAAACCACTGACTTTCTTCCTCTGCTTTGGGAGCTCCATTTTCCACGCGTAAATTTTCAAGATTTTTTATTCTAGAAGCTGTTGTCATCTGCAGCCAAAAACGGTACCGTTTTAAACAGATTTAGCCTCCCTCAATCTGCTGTTGCTGTGATCTTGGCTGTGGGCCTGTGGCTCTACTGATGTAGAGAATTTCATAAGTGAAATTTCTTGTCTGAAATTTTTATACAAATTAGATGAGTGTCGATGGATGATTCATTTATTTGATTATATTTGTATACTAGTCTATTTATTATTCTAATGAATCATACGGCTTTATCTGTTTGGAACACAATCTGTTTAAATTATTTTGCATTGTTTTTGAAAAAGCACGTCAAATTTTTGCGATAATTAAGCCCAGACTTTGGTAACTAGACCTACTCGTTAATTCCAATTTCTTAGCTTGCATTGGTTCTATAAATTAATGTAAAGAAAAATTTTATGAAAATTATTTAAAAAATTGATTCATTTTGTGATATGATTATGAATAATGCAACTGGCATTAAAGATTTGAACTTGTAAAATTGTACACAAAAGAAAAAAAAATAATTATTACTATTTTTATGTTAATAAAATAAACCCTATCATTATTTATCTTGATCTACTTATTTTTAATTAAATTGAATCAAATTAAGAGAAATTTGCCGGTACAATCAACTACGTAAACAAAAATTGAATGACAGTAGGATTATCTCTTTTATGTTACGGTTCTTCCTTTAAAATTTAAAATTTTATTTTTTAAAAAAATGAAATCAACAATTTTTTGCTATTGATTACAAGGGATCTCATATCACCAATTAACTTTCTAGTTGAATTGAGTGTTTGTACTATCAATCAGCAAGTCTAAGACTCGACTAGGTTCACATAATTACAACTAAGGTTCCACCGGTCCTCGTTGAACCATTTTTCTAACTCTACAAATTGACCAAAATAGCATTCTGTGTCCATATAAATCATATATATCTTTTTTTTTTCTCTTTTTGTTTTTCAATGAATTATTTTTTTATATTTGTTTTTTGTGTCCAATTCCATAATAAACTTTCATGCGAAACTTTAAATTAGTGAGTCAAGTTAATACATTAATTGTTTGGGCCTTCTATATATACATATAGAGAGAGAGGCTTTCACGGAAAATTTCAAATTAGTGGGTCAAGTCAATATACTAATTATTTGGGTTCCATTCAAATTAGTGGGTCAAGTCAATGTACTAATTATTTGGGCCCTATATATATATATAGAGAGAGAGAAATGTTTATGTGAAACTTTAAATTAGTGGGTCAAGTCAATACTCCAATTGTTTGGGCCCTCTATATATATAGAGAGAGAGACTTTCATATGAAGCTTCAAATTAGTAGGTCAAGTTAATGCATTAATTATTTGGGCCCTCTATATATATATATAGAGAGAGAGACTTTCACAAAAAATTTTAAATTAGTGAGTCAAATCAATGCACTAATTATTTGGATCCCATATATATATATATATATATATATATATATATATATAGAGAATTTCATGTGAAGCTTTAAATTAATGGGTCATAGAGAGTGAGAAATTTTTTTGTGAAGTTTAAAATTAACGAGTCAAGTCAATGTACTAATTGTTTGAACCCCATATATATATAGAGAGAGAGAGACGCGCGCACACATTCAGAGTTAAACTATTTGATGATACCCAACAATTTAAATAAATTTTTGTTCACATAATACTATTCTTTACACTAAATTTTATACTGAAAACAGTTATTTCAATTTTTAAGTGTAATCTAGATAGTTTAAAAAGAAGCACCACGTTGATGCCACATTAATAATTTTATGTTTATGTGTCAGTATTTAGTGTTAATTGAATAATAATAAAAAAAAAACTATGACGTGAAGGTTTCATTGGTCAGACCAATGAATACTTCACTTTAACTAATAAATAAAATCATTCAAAATTTCAGTAAATTAAATTTAAATTGTTCACAATCAGTTTGATTTTTTATTTTACATTCTTAATCTAGTAAGTTGTTCATATATGAGTTTAAAAAATTCTTGCCCTTGTCATTTTTTATTGTGAAACTTTATAATAAATACCTAAAAAATATTACCTAATTTTTTTTCTTAGAACTAACGTCTAATTTATATGGCGGGAGTAATTATAATGGAACTGAAAAATTAGGTGATCAATTGAAAAGAAAAGAAAAGGAAAATTGAAATTTGGAGCAAACATCAAAACGAAGAAATATACTTTTTCCTTAATAATTTTCATATATATATATATATAGACACACATGCACGTAACTTGAACTGCTACGGTTACTGTAAAGTTAAAATCCAAGATTTCAAGTTTTGTAATACTGATAATTCTAAACAAATGGTTAAAGATTAGAGTTAACAGAAATGGTCAAATTTTAAATTAAATAGATAGATATATACCTTGCGCAGGAAAGGACCCATCTATATAGCAATAGGCAAGAATCGAGTTGTTGTGATCTGCTGCCAAAAACGGTGCCGTTTTAAGCAGATTTAGCATCTCTAGATCTGTTATTGCCGTGATTTATCGTCTTGAAATTTTATACGAATTAGATGAGTGCTGATGGATGATTCATTCATTTGATTACACGACTTTATTTATTTGCAATACAATCTGTTTAAATTTTCATTGTTTTTGAAAAAGCATGCCAAATTTTTGTGATAATTAAGCCCAGATTTCGGTAACCGGACCTACTTATTAATTCCTATTCCTTACTTAGCTCCCATTAGTTCTATAAATTAATGTAAAGGAAATGTTTATGAAAATTATTTAATAAATTGATTCATTGTGTGATGCAATTATGAATAATTCAAGTGGCATTAAATTTTTTAACCTTCACTTTCCCTTCGCTGTACCATAAACATGCGCAAAAATGAAATTCACATATTCAAAAAAATAAAGTGAAGAATTATGATAAGATTTGATACTTTTAAAATTTTTTATGTCACTTTAAAACTTAAATTTATCATTTTGTTTTGTCAAAGAATAAGTTTTTTATTTTGCAAAATATCAAGGTAATGCTATACAATTTTTTGAAGGATATTTGCAAATTCTTTGGATTCCTATATTTAGGGGTGTATATGGGCCGAGTTCTTCAATAGTTTAGACCAATATAGGAATTTTTATATTGAAGAACTCGGCCCATATAAGATGGGCGGATGAAACTGAACCATAAAAATAATCCCAAGTCTGGCCTAATATGAATTGGATTCGTCTTGCTTAAAATTCATTCAAACCAATCAGACCACTGGATCGGGTTCGTGATAAAATTTGTAAGGTAAAAGAATGCATAAAAACCAAATTTAATTAGAGATGAATAATTTGGTGTGAATCTCATTGTGTATGATTAATTTTGAACTTTTGTTTTTCTATTCAGAGCATGCGTGAGACAACTTTACTTTGGACCGCTTGATTTCAGCTCCATGAAGGGTGAATTTGGTTTCACTTTCACTCCCCCCTTCGTTGTACCATAAACATGCGCAACATGTTGAAAAAGGTAAAGTGAGGAATCGTGATAAGATTTTTCTAGCGTAATTACATTTAACCAAGACAGAAATTTTATTTTTGATACTTCAAAATTTTTACGTCACTTTAGAACTTAAAAATATATTTTATTTTGTCACAAAAAATATTTTTTATTTTTTAAAATATTAAACATAATGCTGTACAATTTTTTGAAAGATGTTGAAATAAATAAGTGAGAATTAATAATAACATATTATGGCTTTAATATGATACTGTTTATTAAATTGTAATAAATACTAATATTTGTACTAACGTGAACAGATTTTAAAAAAATTAATAATTCAATGAAGCATTAGTCTTGCCATCAATTTCTAGTTAAAATATTCGATCATGACAAAGCAGTGTGTTACATTAAGTCCCATGAAGGAGACTGCAAAAGAAATGTACTACATATAGTTTTGATTTTGTTAAGCTAACCACTTGAAAATTTCAAAATTTTAGCTTCTCGGAGTTACAAATTTTTATATTTAGGGTGCTTACTTCTTACATAGTTTCAAATATGGGTCAGATGAAAATGAACCTTAGAAAAAACTCTAAATTTGACTTGATGTAAATTGAATTTGTTTGACTTAAAATTCGTTCTCACAAGTTGGATCGCCGAGTCTGATTCATGTTAAAAAGTGAAAAAAAGAAAAAAAAGAACAAAACATAATACCCATTATGAGCATTACATTACTTGCTTGATGAAGCATTCACAAAACTTCAACTGCTTCTTCTTCCCCTGCTTCAAGGATTCTATTTTCCAATTTTTCATTTTTTTACCACTATTTTCAAGAATTTCCATCTGGATATTTTCTACAGAACTTGAATCATCAACAGTATTGAGCTCCAAGCCACATGTGAAATCTACGTGACTTTTCATGCCACTTGAAGTTAACACTGCAAAAATATATTGGCTATCCCTTGACACTAAAATCTCTTATTTGACAATATTTTAGTGGTAGAAATCTAGCTTAAGAGCCATAAAATTATTTGGCATCTCCGAAATATAATTAAACTTTCATTTCACTCATCGAAGTCTTGGAAGACATCTCTAAAATCTCCAACTTCTCTCTAATTTATGTTTTTATCCCTGTAAAAACATTCTCAATTTTTCGCTTAATATTTGAGTTACGTCTTTTAGTTTTACTTTCATTTTCACCATTTTCACTGGTTAAAAATTAAATTCGAAAAAATCTTATAAAAATTAGAGTTATTTTCTTCTGCTGATGCCAAATTTTAAATTAAAATGGCAAAAGTGAAGGCAATACTTGTACGTAAGTGTCAAGATAATAAAAAAAAATTAATTTTTTATATGTAATTAAATGGTTAAAAGCCCAGAGAATTTAACATTTTCACTTTTTATGAAAGATTAGATTTTTATATTTCAGTTTAAAATTTAATGTACTAAAATTATTACTAAATTATAATTTAGAGGGAAAAAATGTATTTTACCCTTAAAAGGAATTTTTGTAATTGACAAATTTGCTGCTTGTAGCAAACATGCCTGGGCTATAGTGAAGTGAGCCGCCGTGAAAGGCAAACCACAAGTCAAAACACCAACGCGGAGGAGAAGATAACTCAAAAGCCAAGCTTTTTTCTTTCTCTATAGTCAAAAGTCCAATCAACCCTTATTCAAACAAGCTTGGAATCACAAAGCCTCAGTCTTCACCTCGCCCAGAAATTACCTTCTTCCTCCTTCCTTCTCTTCCATCGTTCCTCTAATCCTCCTTTGATGCACCCAGCAAATATCCATCTCTGGTCATATGGGGCTGCATCACAGAAACTTGATAGCAGAAATCTGCGCATCAATCTGTCATGAAAAAGAGTCTTGTTCTTCGTCAGATTGCGTCTATTTCTGCCTCCGGAATTGCTCAACTAATCAACCAGATTACTATAATTCCCCTCCTCCACCGAGTCCTCCTATCTACGTAGATAAAGATGATCATAATCCAAGCAAACCCCTTAAATTTTCTACCTTTCTGATCATCACTCTCACTCTTCTGGGTTCTGCTTTTCTTGTTCTCTTCTGCTACTTCATCTATGCCAGATTCTTCTCAAGAAGACGGAGATCACAGCGTCAAACAGAGGAAACCCGAGATTCTTTCTTTGATGCAGAGCATGGCCCTGAAATGGATAACCCCATTTGGTATATTCGAACCATTGGTCTCCAACAATCAATTATCAATGAAATCACAGTTTGTAGGTACAAGAAAGGGGAGGGTTTGGTTGAAGGAACAGAGTGCTCTGTTTGTTTGAGCGAGTTTCAAGAGGATGAGAATCTCAGGCTTCTGCCTAAGTGTAATCATGCTTTTCACTTACTTTGTATTGACAGATGGCTCAGATCACATACCAATTGCCCCCTGTGTCGTGCTCCCATTGTTACGAACCCAGAAAGAGAAAGAACGCCATCTCTAGACCCTAATGTTGTTGATGATTCAAGTTCTATGGAAAATACCCATATTGGAATTCTGGAAATTAGTGGTGAAAACAATGGAGGAATGGAAAATAGAGCCTGGGAAGCAGAGGAAGAAGCAGCAGCTGCAGATGGAAGAAGTGTGTGTGATGGTTCAGAAGCAGAGGTTGAAAGGGTACAAGCCAGAAGAATATCAGTTTCTCTGGATTCTTCTTCTGCTGCAAAGAGCAGTCTTGCTCCTGTTACATCTCTGTCAGTGGAATCTGGAGATGGGAATTCAAAGAACGTGAGAAGATCAAAAGGAAGTTCTTCGTTTAGGACAAGGTCTCTGCAGAGTGTGGGTACTTCAATGAAAAGGTCACAATCCTACAATGGAAAACACCTTCTATCCTGGAATGGTCGCAGTCAGAGGAAGCCAAGTGTTCTTCTGAGAAGCTTTTGATTTGAACTTGCAAACAATGTTTCTGTAACTCTGGAGAACCTGAGAGCTTGGAAGTTAATATTTGCATGTTATTCTGATTTTCTTGAGCTAACCATCGCACTATAAATAACAATGAAACAGGTAAAGGACGAGGCGAAAACCAAAAGAAAAATTATGATCATACATCTTTGTTTCTATAGTTTATAATGTTTATACACTTTCTTTTTTAGTACAACTCATTTTTTTACGTGTTTCTGTTAATTTATAAATTATTTAAGTTATTAGTGTTTAGATTTTCTTACTATATAAGTTAGTCTATAAAAATATTAAATCTATGTCCCTGCTATTTTTAAAAGTTCGTGAAATAACTAAAACAAATTTAAATTAGTATAGTGATATATATATATATATATATATATATATATATATATATATATATATATATATAGATATATATATATATATATATATAGATTTAGTTGTGCCTTTCATTATATTAAATATACAGCAAGTGGAATTTCTTTCATTCTTAAATGAGCATATAATTTCATGCAAATTATGTTCATAGTTGCTAAAATTAAATGTATTATATTATAGCTTTGAAGGGCATATTTAAAATAAGACGTCCATGAGATTTACATTTTGCATTAAAGAAAAAAAAAGGAAATTTTTTCAAGCTATGGTCACTTTTTCAGTTTATATTACAGTTTGCAAGTACAAGAAAATAAGGTGAGGCTCTCTCTTCCAAGGGAAAGGAGAGTTCAAAGAAGATAAGAATCTGAGACCAGCTGTAATGGTTGGCTGCTATAGTTATGTTCATGGCAAGAAACTATTTTTGGAGGAGAGGGCTGTTGCTAGCAATGTAAACACCTAATATATAGTCAGTTATAATTGCCAAGCGTTTCTCTAAAAAAGCTTCTGATTTCTAGTCTCCGAAAAAATTAATGAATTCTGCTGCTAAAACTTGTCATTGTTGAAAGGTTTTTATAAATTACCATAAATCACAACTCCTAATGCTTTAGCTTAATCATGTTCGTTAGTTACAATCAACATATTTTAGACAGATAAGATTCATCCTTCTAGAAATATATCAAAATTAACATAATTAGGCTGCTCAAGAATTTCGGGCATGCTTACATGTATCAGAGTCATTTAGAAAGTATTCACACTTCTAGGAAAAAGAATACTTTTTTACAGGTGATTACAAATAATTTGTTCTAGATAATCAATTTTAGTATGGGATATAATGTTTTGGTTTAAATTTGAGCTTGTCTTTCAAATTGTTTTAATGTCATTCCATTGTTATTTTAAAAGCAAGTTTGTAGATTTTAAATAGTATGCCTGTACACTTTTCTAAATATAACTCACTTTTAACATGACTTCCTGAACATATATTTTGTAGATTAAACGTAAATAACAATTTCTCCTCTAATATTATGAGCAAGCACTTCCTAAAACTAATGTTCGAATTCAAACTCTTAACTCGCTAATTGATAGTAGAACACTCCAATCAGCAAGTTAATCTGTGACTGGTGATCCATTGCAATCCACATCAAAAGTCACCCTGTGGATTCAGCAAGTTGGATTTTCTACTCCATTCTAAAATCAAAAGAACCTCAATTAATTAAGCGTATAACGTTAAATTAGAGAAAGGATAATCAATGGACTATTTGATTTATTAATATTGAAATTGTTTTTAAAACTGATCAGCATCTCAATCGAATATAAATCGCCAAAAGAGAGAAAGGAAGGTTGAAACAACTGAAAGTTCAATTTCTGATATATTACTACACGTATTTCCACAAATGCAGCTTTTAATTCTGTAAATAGGAAACCTAAATTGTTTGATTTGGGGATTTAAATGAAGAAGTAGAACTTGTATATTTTTGTTGATTTTACTTTTTTTGGAAATTTTTTTTTAACATAGTGTGACTATTTCGTCACTTCAGACCCTAAACAGCCCCGTAGGATCTTGATAAACATTTTTTGTAACTTAATGTGACGCCATTGTAGTTTAAGACAATCTTGAAACATTTAAACCAAACTGTTAAACATTTCTTAAACAATATGGAATAGAAGAAAAGTTAAGTTACAATTAATCACACACACAGTGTGTTGTATATATATATATATATATATATATATATATATTGATTCTTTTTCTTGATTTTTGGTGAACGCATCAAAAGTTGTCTCTACGGCTTCTGAGGGATAAAATTTTATCCTAATCAACTGACTTTATCATACTTTTTTTAGGTCAAAGGATTGATAGTAAGGTATCAAATTAACTTATTAACCTTATGGTATATCTTAGTATAGAGGATGATATCAAAAATTTGTATTTGTGTATAAATTCCCCTGGAGGATGGATAATATCCGAAATTACTATTTATGATACTATGCAATTTGTGCTACCAGATGTACAGACAGTATATATATATATATTGTGTGTGTGTTAACCCTTTACTTTACTTAATTGAATGTGTCAATAAAAATTAACTGAATTTCTAAAAATATGTTTAGTAATGAAAGTAAATACATAATGTGGAGTTAAATATACAGTTATATATTCTAATTTTGAATTTTATTAATTTCTTAAGTCATATCTTAAAAAAATTCTTTTTAAATTCATATTCCAACATACTTGGCTTACAAATTGATTTAGACACCATTCATAACGATATGAAAAAAAATTGACTATATCATATTTAACCTGTTAATGATAATTTTTATTAGTTTTATAAAATTTTTAAGACCAGGGGGCAACTATGAGATATTTTCGAAAGTGACTTAATTTCATCACCTTCTTAATCATATAATACGAAAAATATTGGCCATGCGTCCAAGATACTTGGATTTGATCCCGTCGTTTCATATTTTTTATACGCTATTTAAAGCTCTCCGATGGCTTTCTGCCTGCCGAGACCGCACGTTGGAGTATGAAGACGGCCATGTGTCTACTTTTTTCCAATGTTTGGGTATGAATACAGCCATTTAACTATAAAATTACCCAAAGTATAAAAAATTCCCGAAATTTCTGCGAGAGATGGGGAGGGTTTGGTTGCCATTTGTTGGTTGTAATTGCGCTTCAACTCTATTAATTTTTTAAAATATTAAATTTATTGTGTATTATTCTTTTGTAGTTTTAAAAATTAACAGAATAATTAACATGTAATATGGATTAATTTGTACATTAAAAATTTGAAAAACTAAAATTAAATAAATATGAAACTAAATTATTAATTTACTCTATCCTTTAATACCTCACAATATTTTCCTCACAAGCCATATATTTTTCTCCATACTTTAATTATAAAATGTGAACACCCGAAGGCTATTGCCGTGGAGATACAAAGCAGATTTACAAGGTTGGGTGTTTATAGAAACATTAATTTCCCAGTTACATAGTTTGTATTTAGCTTTGATTTGTGATCACATAATTTCAATCATGACGTTGCTCTCTCAGTTCTTACATATCTCTTCCTATCTGAAAACACAATCAATGGGAGTTTTTGGCCATTTCATTTTTAAGAATACATGTCCTGCTCTTCTGTCATCATTTTTCTAATAGAATAAATATGTTATGCTTTTCTTTCTTTTAATTCCAGGTTTAAGAAACATAAAGTAGCTTCAAGAGTTAGATCTCTCATACAATATAGGCGTACACGCATATGCCGGCCTTAGCAATTGGACATCAGTTCGCTCAATTACACATGAAAAACACGTATTCTCTTACTTTAACACATGTGACGATTTTGACCTTAATTTTTTTTTCACGTAAAATTTGATAATAGCAGCAATCAATCACATTCAATCTTCAAAAAAATTTCTTTAATTTTATAAAAATTATTTGAATTCAGTTTTTGGTTTATAAAAAGGAAAAAATTGAAGGCAAAACACATACATAAGTATTAAGTTAGAAGACTACATGTTATGTTGATTAATTTTAGTAATAGAATTCACTTTTAATATATTTATATGTTTATTTATAAATAAATTTATCTCTATATATTTTATCATTGTAAGAGTTTCTAATAAAATAATCCATGGACCATAAAAGTTGATCGTGGAATTAGACACATAAAAATCAAAAGAAAAAACAATTCATTAAAATATTGATCTAGAGAGTTTATGCTTTCTAGAAGACGTATATTAAATAAATAAAAAATGAGATGCGTTTTATATGGATGCATAATGTTATTATGGTCAAATTGTGGAATTGGATATATGGTTCAATCAAGACTAAATGAACCTTGGAGGCTAAATTTATTGAATTGAACTTCTTGATTGATAGTAGAACACTCCAACCAACAAGTCAATTGGAATCCATTGGAAGTTGGATTTCCTGCTCAAATCTGAAATCAAAGGAACCTCTTTTAATTGAGTGTATAATGCTAAATTAAAGGAAAGAATAATTGATGGATTAATTGATTTATTAATACTAAAGTCATTTTTAAGACCGATGAACATTTGAGTTTAAATTTCAATAGAATCTAAATAAGTAATTAAAAGAGAGAAAGAAGGTTTCAAATGAGAGAAAATTCAACTTCTACCACACGTTTTCCTACAAATGCAGTGTTCAAACCCTAAATTGTTTGATTTGGAAATTTAAATGAAGAAATAGAACTTGTTATTTTTGTTGACTTTACTTTTCTAAAAATATTTTCTGGACAAACTGTGGCTATTTCGTCACTCAAGACCCCAAACAGCCACATAGGATCTTGATAAACATTGTTGGTAACTTAATATAACGGGATTATAGTTTAAGACAATCTCGAAACATTTATACCAAAACATTGAACAGTTCTTAAATAATATGGTATAGAAGAATAGTTAAATTACAATTTTCAAGTTTGTTATAATATTTTCAATGAAAAATTGATACATGATAATATTTTCTTGATGAAATTAATAATTTATTTGTTTATCAAAAAATATCTTATACATATATTCCCCCGTGTTTGCCCCTTTACTTTTTCCAAAGTCATCAAAGTATAAGCAAAACCAAACGAGATATGGTATTTCGTTGCATCTTTTCTAGAAAATAAAAAACTAATGTGAAATTGTGACAGAATGATTTCATCACCCGAACGCTTACTGCATTGACTTGACTCCCCAGCGTGAAATTTTGAATTCCTACAAAGGTTTAGTGATAAAGTCCGATGGCGATTGCATATAATGCGTATAAAAAATCTTGATAATTTCTGTGTGTGATGGGGTGGGCTCGGTCGCTATAAAATGATTTAATTCCAGGAAACTTATTTTATTTTAAAATAGAAGAACCAATTTTCTTGTCTAATTAAAATATAAAAGAACCTTTTCACCTAAAAAATAAAATAAAATAAAATATAGAACAAGCTAAATTCAAATGATGATTGATAATAAACTTCATAGATTCAATCCCTTTAAATTGCTGCTAGTGAGTGGAAATAATCATTCGAAGTTATTAGTTAAAATTTTCTCATGAAGTGTGTCAATGAATTAATTTGTTTAAGAAATATTTGATATTTGATTTAATTTATTTATCAAATGAACAAATTTAAATAACATGATTAGAAACATTTTATTAATTAGAAAATTTTAAAAATTTAATACTCAATTCATTCAAACTCTCAAATCACTCGATATATAATATTGGTTTGAAATTTTTATCTTGATTACAGTTGGGTTTTGTATTTTGGTTTTCTTTAAATTATGTTGGTTTTCCAAAGCTACCTGCTTTATTGATTAAAATAAGACGATAATATTCAATTTTAAAAAATTTTAGAATAAATTTAGAGAGAGAGACGCAATTTAAAAAAATATTAATATTTAATAAACAATTGAAACTTACTAATTTAAGTTCCACTAATTTAGAGAAAGAAGAATATAATTTAATAAAATTAATATTCAATTATGCGCACGGAATTGGGATCCTTTTCCTTTTTCTTCTTCTAAGGTTTCTTTATATCAGGTGAAGTAGCCTCAGTTCTTTCTCTGTGCTTCTTTTTCTTTTTGTTTGTTGGGAACCCAGAAAGAACTATATCTCAGGGGTCTAATGTTGTAGATTATTCAAGTTCTATGGGTTTTGAAATTAGCGATGAGAACAGTGTAGGAAAGTTATGTGAATACATCATCAAACAAGAATATAATTTAATAAAATACACTGCCTGAAGCTTATGAAGAAGGTTCAGAAGCAGAGACTCTGAAAGTTTTGTGAATACATCATCAAACAAGTCATTGATGCTGAAGTGTACAATAGTATAATCATGAATTACAAATAATATGAGAATTATATTTGCCAAAAATTTGCTCAGAAATATTATGTAGTTATTATCATTTTCTAGAGCCAACCATGCATCAAACTGTAAGTGACAATGAAACTGGTAAAGAACAAGTAGCTAAAAAAAAAGAAAAGCTTATGATCATATTGTCATGAATTTTTTTATTATAAATTTTCCATTAAAAAAAGTATGAATAAGAAGTGCAAAGTAAAGATAATAGCTTTGAAGATCTTAGCACCCATCTATAAGTCGTTTTTGAATGACCCAATATTACAACTGTTCCCCCCAAGTTAGCAAGGCAAGTTCCACTCAGTCACAGCCAATGCTTTTAATGATGGAAAAGTTAAATAATGTATAATTTACTATTAGAAACAAGCGAGGAGCTTTATCTTTGTCCTATTAAACAACCCTTCTCTTAACCAGTATGTCATAAGGCAACTGAGGCTAGCTTAGGTGGTCTGGAGGGTGGGGATATGGGAAAGGTCGAGGGTTCGACCCCATGTAATGTACCAAAAATAAAAAAAACCAGTGTGCCATAAAGATTGAAATGTCTACGCCCAAGAACTGGAGAATAATATTTACATTAAGTCAACAAGTGTGCGGCTGTAGCTTAAGTATTTTCCATCCTCTTGTTGACTTTTGAACAGTGGTAAGAGATATAGTCTCAGCTTTAAATATTAAAATGAACATAATATCTTCTGTTTTTTCCTCTTGGTAGGTGTACTTCCTACATTGACTTGACTCGGTAATGAGAAGGTAGGAAGTTTCCTTCCAATGTTTAGCTACACAGACAACTAAAAGAATATAAAAAAGAAAATGATTTGATTTACTGTCGGTGAATAATTTTTTTGTCTATTAGCAATGTCCTGACGGTGAACCAAATACCAATTCATATATAAATTTTTTGAAAATTTATGTCTGAAAAATGGAGCCCTTGAAGCAGAGGAAGAAAGCCAATTAGTTGTTGAAGATGAAGGAGGACGTGTCAATTAAGGTTCACATGTAGAGGTTAATAATATACAAGCAAATTATGAGTGAAATAGACTATTAAATTCTTTATCAAATGTTTAGTGTGGCCATTATATTATGAGTGAAATAAACTATTAAGTTCATCAAATTTTCAAGTAAAGTATGTAATTTTTATTTCTATATATAGTTGTTGAAGTTAAATGCACGGTACCTTACTTACCTAAAAATCTGACATCCTAGTTTGTAATAAGAGAAAAATTAATAAAATAATTAACGTGTAATAAATTGATAATTTTATGAACTAATTTTCATGCTAAAAAAAAATTAAGAACCGACACTAATAGATCTATAAATTCAATAATCAAATTATTGTTAATTTACTTTAGACTTGATCGGTGGGTACATTAATTGTATTGGGTTCCTAATCATGTGAAGCTAGTTCTTACTTCTTTCTGGTGATTGGGTATAAAGACAGTCATTGCATAGCCCGAAAACCGCTCAAAGTATAAAGCAAAAGAAAAAACAAATCCGCTCAAAGTAAAAAGAAAAAAAAATCTTGAAAACTTTTGTGAGAGATGGGGTGGTTTTGATAGCTATTGTTGGTTATTGCAATTGAGTTCAACTTTCTTAAAGCAATCAATAATACTATGGTTTGTTGTTGAAAAATAATTAAAAAATTTAACGTAAATGAATATTATTGTCAATGTTAACGATTGAGATGAGTGTAATATCTTCTCTTGTCTTTGCCCCTTTATTCACTCCCTTTTTCAAAGTCATCAACATGTAACCAAAATTAAACAAAGAGATACTGTAGTTATATGAACACAGAGTATTCTTAAGTTCTTATGGTCAATTTTCGCCGCTAAGTATGACCCAATCAAGGAGGAAGACTTGGTGGGTACACTCATTGCAATGAGTTGACCAAACTGCATGTGACAATGAAATTGGTGAAGAGCATCTGGCCCAAACACTTACTGCAGTTCGGTATAACTATAAAGCAAGAGATATGCCATATACGACACACTATTCTTATGGTCAATCTGTGCAGTTAAGTATATGCCCGTATTGACTTGAACCGCTAATGGAAAGGTAGGAAGCTTCCTTCCGATGTTTGGGTATATAGATCGCCTTTGCGTACCAAAAAAGTGCTCAAAGTATCAAAATCTTGAAAACTTATGTAAGAGATGGGGTGGGCTCGGTTGCTATTGTTGCTTGTTGCAATTGTGGTTCAATTCTATGGCAGCAAAAGTTGTTTGGAAGAAGAAAAGAGAGCGCTCTTGGATATCAAAGAGTATATGAAATTTCACAATGCTTCTGTGGGGTCTAATCTTCTGCCTTCATGGGTGAGAGACCCAAACAGTGATTGTTGTGGTTGGGAGCGGGTCATCTGTGATTCCTATTCGGGTCAAGTCATTCATCTCTCCCTTGACAACGTATCCAGGGTGGATAATACGAGTTTCGGACTTCCGTCTTGTTTGAACAATGCATATAGCTTGAACATGTCTCTCTTCCTATCCTTCAAGCACTTGAAAAGCCTTAACTTATCCTATAATTGTTTTGACGGTTTAATTGAGATTCAAGGTATCCTCTATTGTCACTCTTGTTCATATATTGCATGTTTAATGGATAGAAGTTGAAATTAGTAGAGAAGTTAAGATAGATTAGGGGTACAATATTCAGAAATACTATATATATGTAAAATCAAAAATTAATTCGCTTTATCTTGGCTTGTTTAATCTCATCCTTTAATCAGGTTTTGATTTTCCAAAGCTACTTGTTTTATAAATTGAAAAGAAGGATAATATTCAATAAAGGTGTTAAAGAAAGGAATCAAACCCTCTATTGAGTTACTATAATTTTTCATAAGTAATGTGTTTCATTAAAGATGATAAGATCGTTACTCAATGCGCTCTGGACCTGAAATGATGTTTCTATTTTTTATACTATTTTATAAAACAAGAAAAAAAAAAGATGATGAGATGAGGATCTGACCTACGTTATATTTTTTTTTCTTTTTTTTTTAATCTAAAAAAAATTAGTAACTCTTTATTTGAAATGATGTTTCTATTTTTTATACCATTTTATAAAACAAGAAAAAAAAAGATGATGAGATGAGGATCTGACCTACGTTATATTTTTTTTTTCTTTTTTTTAATCTAAAAAAAAATTAGTAACTCTTTATTTGAAGTTATAATTAAATGAATTTATTTTTTGGTCCATTTTAACTGAATATTTTTTTACATACTACAATGCGTTAATCTTTTTTATAAAAATATTTAAATAATAATATGATTGTTATTAGAAAAGTATAAATTGATGATTTAAAGTTATCATTTTAAAGATGTTAGCAGCAAATCGGCATTTACAACATTGGAGAAGTTAGATCTATCTTACAATATTCACATCAACCAAAGCATCATGGAACCCCTGAGCACTTTGACATCCCTCAAGAACTTGATTCTTGCGTATTGCTATATAGAAGGGCCTTTTCCTGTCAAAGGTACGTAGACATGTATCTATTTAATTCCAAACTTGGAGATGTCTATGCATTCTCACTTGGATTATTTGTTTAGAATTATCACTTTTAAAAAACTTGGAGCTCTTGGATTTAAGTTACAATCATCTTAACAGCCCCTCCAGATTACAAGGTGCGCGTGTGTAAGTTATTACGTATATTTGAATTTTTTTAATAGTTTATTAAAATTTTTGAATACAAACATTTAATATTCCTCTAAATCAAGCTTGTAATTCAAGACCTTTCGTTGGCTTCTAAAAAAAGTTTCAACTTGTAATTGACTTTGGCTGTTGTGACTTCAAAATTTGTCAAATCTAAAGAAGCTGAGGACTCTGATCTTGGATGGCATTGGCTTTGACAGTGATATATTCAAGCCTTTGGTTGCTCTTCCAGCTCTCACATCTCTGTACCTATCTGGGAATTATAGAATAAATGGGAGTCTTTCTGACAAAGGTATTTGCTAACCACTTGAACATATAAGAATATCCCTTGGACATTTCTTTTTTCCTTTTGGCCATTTAATTTTAAGAATACATTATCTGTTCTTTTGACATCATTTTTCTAAAAAACCTCTCCTAAAATAGATAACTTTAATTACCTTAGTAGGTCTTCATTAATTCATTCTCCAATATTATTTTAGAGTAATGTAAAGTGATTAGACTAAATATATGTATTTTTTTCTTTCTTATGAATCATGAAGCCTCACTGAACCTTTTCAAGGTGAGCCAATGTATCATTCTTTAATTTACCCTCAAATATCAATATTCCAAGCCTTCAAGTCTAGTATATAGTTACGTTAGCTAGCCTCAACTCACAAGTCTCTTGTTAGTGTCTAAAAATGTTATAATTTGGTTTCTTTTAACTCCAGGTTTATGCAACATGAACCAGCTTCAAGAGCTAGATCTCTCACACAATCTACTTACAGGAGCTTTGGATACATGCCTTTGCAATTTGACATCACTACGGGCTCTTGACCTCTCAAACAATGCCTTACATGGGAGCATTCCAGCATCTTGCTTTGCTCCCTTTGCATCCCTTGAGTATCTTTCCCTTTCAAATAATAATTTTGAAGGATTATTCTCATTGAACTCCTTGGCTAACAATTCAAAGCTCAAGGTGTTATCACTTGGAGCAAGGTATGGTACAAAAGCATTTCAAATTGATACTGAAAATCCTCCTTGGATCCCTTCCTTTCAATTGGAATGTCTACAAATGCCTTCTTGTCAAGTGAACTTACCTTCAAGAACTATTCCTACCTTCCTTTCAAACCAATATGGCTTGAAATACATTGATCTCTCACATAATAACCTGGTTGGTTTGTTTCCCAACTGGTTGTTTGTGAACAACTCAAGATTGGAGACTGTGTTATTGAATGGTAACTCTTTCACTGGACATTTTCAACTACCCTTTGATCTAAAAGAACCCATGGATCAACTCTGTCATTTGAAATTATCCGACAATAAGATCCAAGGGAAGCTCCCTAACAACATGGGATACTTTTTTCCACATTTAGAATACTTAGATGTCTCAAGCAACATGTTTGATGGTGAAATTCCTCCTTCTATTGGTGAGATGTCAGGCTTGAAGATTTTGGATTTGTCTGACAATAATTTTTCTGGCAAAATACCAAAAAAAATTCTTCTTGGATGCATCTCGTTAGAAACTATAAGATTATCAAGCAATAGCTTGCAAGGGCATATATTCCCTACACCCATAAACTTGAGGTCTTTGAAGATTTTGAGGATGGATAATAACCAATTCAATGGAACACTGAAAGATGGATTGTTATTGGTTCATTTAGAGCTATTGGATATTTCTGACAACAATTTATCAGGCAAGCTTCCAAGTTGGATTATCAAATCTCCACCTTCCTTCTTGAGCATATCAAGAAACAATTTTGAAGGTACATTACAAAAAGATTGGTGCAAAAATAACCTCATATTTTTAGATCTATCACAAAATAGATTCTCTGGTGCAATACCTTCTTGTTTATTCATGTCAACATTAAAGTTCATTCATTTGCAGAGAAATAATTTTACTGGTACCATACCCGAAACAATTTCAAGAAGCTCCAAATTAGGAAGTATTCCAAGAAGCACCTATGGGCTTTTGTCTTTGACGTTTCTGTTATTAGCAGGTAACGCATTAGAAGGCCAACTTTCCAATAAGATATGTGAGTTACAAGGAATAAATATCTTAGACTTGTCGCAAAATTATTTCACTGGGTCAATACCCTCATGCTTCAATAATATGTCCTTTGGGAAGGAAATATATTTTGGCCAAGATTTATATGGAGATTTTGATTATCCATTATTTTTTATAGATAATTTTTATTCCCGTTTTCGGTTAGAAGACTATTCTGTTTCCTTTTCTTTTCACCGCAAAGAAGAAGTGCAGCTTGTGACAAAAGGTTTACTTTACTCATACAAAGGTGATGTACTTGATATGATGTCAGGACTAGATTTGTCATCCAATCAACTCACTGGAGAGATTCCCAACCAATTAGGAGACTTACATGCCCTTCGTAATCTCAACTTATCCTATAACCACCTGAATGGAACCATTCCAGAAAGCTTTCAGAATCTGAAACAAATAGAGAGTTTAGATCTTTCTAACAACAGTTTGGAAGGAGAAATCCCACTTCAGTTGCAGGACTTGAACTTTTTATCTAACTTTAATGTGTCCTACAACAATTTGTCAGGTAGAGCACCTGAGAATGGACAATTTGCAAACTTTGATGAGAACAACTATAAAGCAAACCCATATTTGTCTTGGAGCAACTCTAACAGAGTTAATGCAACATTGCCATCCCCACAAACTCCATTGAATGAGACAGAAAGAAGTGAATCTGTTGTTGATTTCACTGCATTTTATTGGAGTTTTGGTGTATCCTATGTTATGGTACTCTTGACGTTGGTGACAATCCTTTGTATCAATCCTTACTGGCGAAGAATTTGGTTTTATTATATCACTATATGCCTCCAAAGATCCTTTGGTCAATTTTTTGAAGATGCATTCTTCTAGAAATCTGTCAAAGCTGAAATAAGCTGCTCAAGAATTTTAGACATGATGATTTGTATCAGAGTGATGTAGAAAGTGTTCGCACCTGGGAAGATAAAGTATTTTAGGCATAATATCATGTGAAACCAACAAATGGAAAATAAAGGATTTAATAAAATGCTTTGCTTTAGAGTTCAATTCACGTTGTCTTAATTTTTTTTTTTTTGGGTACAAGTTAGGACCAGAACGCACTCCCTATCCCTTAAACCTCACTGCTCCCAACCACCTAAGCTAGCCTCATGTGGCTTAAGAGCAATGACCAGCCAGTGAAAGTCAATGAACCAATTGTTTAAAAAGAGGGGTTGCTTGAAACGGAAACGCCTAATATTCTGGTAGTGTCAAGGCCTAAGCACAGCATGCTCATTGATTACAATCCACATATTTTAAGTCTTCCAACTAATTTAAATCAACTATATCTTAAGAGACACTCCAATGTTTCAATGAAGATATAAGAATGCTATATAAGAAACCTTTTATAGCGCAGAGGTTTTCGGTGGGTGACAATTATGCTAACAAGTTGCAGGCTGCCATGAGTGTCATCATCTATGTTAAATTATAAATTTAAAAAAATGAATAAATAAAATTAAAATGAAAAATGCAATTCTATGGTAAGAGAATTCAATTCATCACAGTCATAACAAAATCAAAAGTTAAAGTTTCTTGTTCTGTAAAACTGTTTTACAAGATTGGATTGCATGAGATGAATGAAAACTTTTCCGCTGATGCCAAGAGGTTTTCTGTCAACCAATGAAAGGGAATGCATTAGAAGAGAAGTGAAATCCAGTGTGCATATGAAAAGCCTATGGCATCAGTGCAGGCAAATAAAAAGACCTGAAATACGTCAATGGAGCAAATTCCTAGGGTTTTCTCAATGTAAGGGTAAAACAGAGTTTTACTAGTCAGTATAAACAAAGACTTTGGATGCTGATGTTCAGAAACGATAGGGCATTGGCAACCCCAAGGCTACGCATTAAAAATATCACATTTTTTCAGAAGCATAACAGTGAAAAGCATTAATAAAAAACATCAAAATCCTGAAGGAAAAATTAACTTACTCACTGTAGAGGAAGTGAAATTGTGAAGATGGCAATGAAGGCAACATTTGATCAGTTAGACGGCTAAGTAGACGTTTCTTGGGCATTGGCAACCCAAGAAACTTACCGAGTCATACTCAAGAAGCTGACATTCATATATAGTCCTAATCCTAAGCTGCCTCTTCACGGCAGAAATCAATGGTGGCTGCTGAAACACAGCTCCAGTTAGCATGAAATAGACTATTAATATTTAAATTATACATTTATTATTTTAATATTCTTGTAACTATTTTTTGTTAAATTTTACATAAAAAATAATTAAATAATTAAATAACAAATTAAAAGGAAATTAAATGATACATTTTAAACTAGAGAAGAACAAATTAAATTTGGGACAAATCACAAGTGATAAATTTTGAATGTAGGTTACCTTACTTATCTAAACATATGACGTCCTAGTTTGTAATGAGAGAAAAATTATTATTTTTAATGTCCATACACTTTTTTCTATATAACTCACTTTTAACATATGCTTTGTATTTATTTATAAATGACTTAATTAATTAGTTTTTGAATTTCTTTAAGTATACAAACTAATATATTAAATATAAATCTCATTATATATTAATTTTTAATATTTTCAGGAATTAATAAAATAACTAATGTGTAACAAGTAGATAATTTTATGAAATAATTCATGCATTAAAAAAAAGACTAAAGATAAGTGAGTCCAAAATGAGAAACCACACTTAAATAACTCACCATATTTTCAAACCATATGTTTTTCTCCGCACTTTGATTATAAAATGTGAACGCACAAAGGTTATTGCCGTGGAACAAAACATGCTTAACAAAAATAATCCATTCACCGTAAAAGTTCAACATGGAATTACACACCAAAAAAACAAAGCGAATAATTCATTGAAAAATATTGATCCAGTAAGAAAGCTTGGTGGGTACACTAATAATTGCATTGACTGGGCCCGCTAATTATGTGAAGTTAGTTCCCACTTCCTTCCAATGTTTGGGTATAAACACAGCCATGGCATAGCCAGGAAAATGCTCAAAATAGAAAAAAAGCTTGAAAATTTCTGTGAGAAATGGGGTGGGTTTGGTTGTCATCGGTTGGTTACTATAATTGTGGTTAAAGTCTATTATATCTTGACAACATCATAATTGTTGCATATTAATACTTTGTATTTTTAAAAATTTAAAAAAACTAACAATTTGTTGATTAATTTGTGCAATAAAAAAAGTAAACAATAAAATTAAATGAATCTATAAATTTTAAAATAAATTATTAATTTACTGTACACTTAAAATTAATAGTTTAACTAGTTAATGTTCATGCAAAAGATCAAAATGGCAAAGAAAAGTTTTTAGTAAAGCCCTAACGTTGAATACAATATAGTGTATCTATTAAGATAGATAAACTCTTAGTACCCAAATGGGTTTGGTCTAGCGGAAGCATGCTAGGCTGCAAATGGGGCGACGATGCAGTCGTGTTTCTCCTAGTAACTAATAGGAAGGCGCTGGTTTGAATCCTATCTTGTGAAAAACATTCCCTGGTGAGGAGTCCTACCCTTGTTACTCTCGGCCCCAGAGTGGCTGCCCACTTTGGACCACCATTATGTACCCCATAAAAAAAAAACTCTTAATTAGGCCAGATAAATAAATCTGTTAACAGGTTTAATGAGAGAATGTGAAAACAGAAATTTTTTTAAGGGATTGAAATGAGAAAATTAAATTTGATAGACCAAATTAAGAAAATATGTATAATTTTGAGTTCCAAAACAACATATCACTCTATATTTGAAAATTGAAATTTTTTAATAATTTATGGAAATATTTAAATACAAACATTTAATCCTCCCGAATAAAGCTTGTAATTCAGTACCTTCATTAATGAGAACATAACCACATGATGTGTGTGTCTTAACTCTTAAAGCAAAAATATTTTCATTTATTTGAATTACTGTATGTGCTACAATTATTGTGATAGTAAACACTTTTAAAAAATATGTTAAAATCACGTAAAAATAAATATCCAACGACTGGCCTGGTTTATTGAATTATATTCATATGCGTAAAAATGGATCTCTTTTAGTATCAAAATCTCCAACTTCTCTCTAATTTATATATTTATCGCGGTAAAAACATTCTCAAATTTTGAGTTTTCATTTTTCTTGATTTTACCTTCTTTTTTTAATTTATGGGATTCAACTTCTATTAATGGTTTTTTTTTGGAGTCAACATTTGTTATTGATCTCTAAAATGTGCATCCAAAGAGGTTACTTAAATCGATAAGAGGAGATAATATATCTTTTTATCAACCTCAATACAATTTTCTTGAAAAATACTGTAAGAATAAAATTCTAAATTCATCGAAGGGCATGAGCCCTTAAATATTATTTTGGGGAAGACTAGTTTTGAGCACAGTCGGAAGACACCTAGATGATAATTAAAAAAAAAAGTGAAAAAATATATGTTGCCTTATTGAATTGTGTACACTAACTTTAAAATTTAACAAACCCTCCTTCAATTTTTCACAAAAAAGTGAAACACGTTCAATCTTTGATCTTATGTTAATTATATTAATTAAAAAAAAATATAAATGACCTATTTTATATGATAATTATTTCTCTATGTAAATAGGTTGCTCTACGAGAAGGGCTGACACTGCATGAAAATTTCATGTGACCATAGTAAGTATTTCTATGTGAAATAGTGTCTTTATATAAAAGGTTGTTCCCATGTAAAAAAATAATTTTAAGTGAAAAATTGTTTTTATATGAAAAGGTACATAATGGTGATAGTAATAATTCATTAATTATAAACATGTTTTTTTTATGGAAAAAAAGACATAATGAAACACTCAAAATATATTTTTTTAATTTAAAAATCTTTAGTTTACAAAAAAAACATATAATTTTTCATCAAGTACATAAATTAAGATCTTTGATAAATTAGACAATTTTTTTATATTTTAATTTACATATAGTGATTGTGTTTTTGAGTCATCTAATTACTATGATTAAAAATATGTTATTTAAACTTTTGCTTTTAGTTTATTATACTTACGTAAATTTATAGATTACACTTTAATATCTGAGTTACACATAAGGAGCATGTGATGTTTTACCTTAACATTTACCTGTGAGTTTTGCTTTTATTTTGACCATGTTCAACTAAAAATCAAATTCAAAAAACTTCTATGAAAGTTAGTTATTTTCTTGAAAATTAATGGTGGTTGAGTGTTGCATATCCCAAATTTTAAATTAAAATGACAAAAGTGAGGGCAATTCTTGTACATAAGTTTTAAGATAATTTTTTTTATGTAATTAAAATGTTAAAAAGTCAAGAGAATTTAACATTTTCACTTTTTTTATTTATAAAAGATTAGTGTTGTATTTCATTTTAAAAGTTAATGCTTGGAGCAAACATGGCTGGGCTGTAGTGAAGTGATCCACCGACGTGATCCGCCGTGAAGGGCAAACCAAAAGTCAAAACACCAACGCGGAGGAGAAGATAACTCATAAGCCAAGCTTTTTTTTTCTCTATAGTCAAAGTCTCAATCAACCCTCAAACAAGCTTGGAATCACAAAGCCTCAGTCTTCACCTCGCCCAGCAATTACCTTCTTCCTCCTTCCTTCTCTTCCATCCTTCCTCTAAGGCTCCTTTGATGCACCCAGCAAATATCTATCTCTGGTCATATGGGGCTGCATCACAGGAACTTGATAGCAGAAATCTGCGCGTCAATCTGCATGAAAAAGAGTCTTGTTCTTCGTCAGATTGCGTCTATTTCTGCCTCCGAATTGCTCAACTAATCAACCAGATTACTAAAATTCCCCTCCTCCACAAAGTCCTCCTATCTACGTAGATAAAGATGATCATCATCCAAGCAAAACCCTTAAATTTTCTACCTTTCTGATCATCACTCTCACTCTTCTGGGTTCTGCTTTTCTTGTTCTCTTCTGCTACTTCATCTATGCCAGATTCTTCTCGAGAAGACGGAGATCACAGCGTCAAACAGAGGAAACCCGAGATTCTTTCTTTGATGAAGAGCATGGCCCTGAAATGGATAACCCTATTTGGCATATTCGAACCATTGGTCTCCAACAATCAATTATCAATGAAATCACAGTTTGTAGGTACAAGAAAGAGGAGGGTTTGGTTGAAGGAACAGAGTGCTCTGTTTGTTTGAGTGAGTTTCAAGAGGATGAGAATCTCAGGCTTCTGCCTAAGTGTAATCATGCTTTTCACTTACTTTGTATTGACAGATGGCTCAGATCACATACCAATTGCCCCCTGTGTCGTGCTCCCATTGCTACGAACCCAGAAAGAGAAAGAACACCATCTCTAGACCCTAATGTTGTTGATGATTCAAGTTCTATGGAAAATACCCATATTGGAATTCTGGAAATTAGTGGTGAAAACATTGGAGGAATGGAAAATAGAGCCTGGGAGGCAGAGGAAGAAGCAGCAGCTGCAGATGGAAGAAGTGTGTGTGATGGTTCAGAAGGAGAGGTTGAAAGGGTACCAGCCAGAAGAATATCAGTTTCTCTGGATTCTTCTTCTGCTGCAAAGAGCAGTCTTGCTCCTGTTACATCTCTGTCAGTGGAATCTGGAGATGGGAATTCAAAGAACGTGAGAAGATCAAAAGGAAGTTCTTCGTTTAGGACAAGGTCTCTGCAGAGTGTGGGTACTTCAATGAAAAGGTCACAATCCTACAATGGAAAACACCTTCTATCCTGGAATGGTCGCAGTCAGAGGAACCCAAGTGTTCCTCTGAGAAGCTTTTGATTTGAACTTGCAAACCTGAGAGCTTGGAAGTTAATATTTGCTTGTTATTCTGATTTTCTAGAGCTAACCATCACACTATAAATGACAATGAAACAGGTAAAGGACAAGAGGGGAAAACCAAAAGAAAAATTATGATCATAATGCAAAAATCATACAATTTTTGTTTCTATAGCTGATTATCTAAAATAATAATAATAATGATCATACATCTTTGTTTCTATAGTTTATAATGTTTATATACTTTTCTTTTAGTAAATTCATTTGTCTTTAATTTATTAGTCTTCAAATTCTCTTGTTATATGAATTAATTTATAAAAATATTAAATTTATCATATACTAATTCTAGGTATGTTTAAAAATGAGCGAAATTACTAAAATAAATTGCATTGTAATATAGGTTTGAGGGGAATATTTAAAATAAGACATTCATCAGATTTACATTTTGCATAAAAGGAAAAAAAGGAAATATTTTCAAGCTAAGGTCACTTCTTCAGTTTATATTACACTTTGCAAGTACAAGAAATTAAGGTGAGGCTCTCTCTTCCAAGGGAAAGGAAAGTTCAAAGAGGATGAGAATCTTAGACCAGCAGTAATGATGTTTGGCTGCTATAGTTATGAACATGGCAAGTAACTATTTTTGAAAGAGAGGGCTGTTGCTAGAAATGTAAAAGCCTAATATATAGTCAGTTATAATTGCCAGGTGTTTCTCTAAAAGGTTTTCTGATTTCTAGTCCCTGAAAAAATTAATGAATTCTGCCGCTAAAATTTGTCGTTGTTGAAAGGTTTTTATAAATTACCATAAATCAAAACTCCTAATGCTTTAGCTTAAGCATATTCATTAGTTACAATCAACATATTTGACACAGAAAGACATGAATCTTTCATTGATTTCATTGCATTTTGTTAAAGTTTTGGTGTATCTTATATTGTGTTACTCTTGATATTTGTGACAATCCTTTGAATTAACCTTCGGTGTCAAAGAATTTGGTTTTATTATACCACTATATCCTTTCACACATCCTTTGGTCAGTTTTTTAGAGATGCATTCTTCTAGAAATCTACCAAAGTTAACATAATTAAACTGCTCAAGAATTTCGAGCATATTTACGTGCATCAAAGTGGTGTAGAAAGTATTCACACTTTCTGGGAAAAAGCATACGTTTTTAACATGTGATTACAACTTGTTCTAGATAATGGATTTTAGTATGGGATATAATGTTTATCTTAAAATGCTTTGGTTTAAATTTTAATTTGTCTTCCAGATTGTTCACTGTTATTTTAATTAAAAGCAAGTTTGTAGATTTTAAATAACATATCTATACACTTTTTTAAATACAACTCACTTTTAACAGGATTTGTTGAACGTAACGCTTTCTAAATTTAGTATTTTAAAAAGGAGAAAAAGTATTTTAATTCTCTCAATTTTTGTTTAAGAATTTTAAGTAAAAAAAAAAAAGAAATGTTGAACAATAGAAAATTTAATTTTTTGATTTAAGAATTTAAATGAAAAATTAGAACTTGTATATTTTTTATTATTTTACTTTTTTCTTTTAAAAGTTTTTGGACAAATGTGACTATTTCGTCACTTAAGACTCCAAATAGCCACATAGGATCTTCATAAACATTTTTCGTAACTTAATGTGACGGAATTATAGTTTAAGACAATTTTGAAACATTTATACCAAACATATATATATATATATAGAAAATAAAAAACACATTTTGCATTGACTTTTTTTTTTGGACAGATCATTTTGCATTGACTTGATCCGGTGGTGTTTATAATTTCTGTGTGTCATGGGTTGGGCTCTGTCACCTAATCAGTTGGGCTCAGCTCCTACTTTCTTCCCGTGTTTCGGTATAAAGCAGTCATAGCCAGAAAACGACTTAAAAAAAAAAAGGTGTTTTAAAATTCTGTGAGACATCATGTCAAATTTAACGATTGAGATGAATGTAAAATCTTCCCCTGCAGCTAACTTAGTGGGTACACTCGTTGAATTGACTTGACCAAACTGCATGTGACAATGATTTCGTTGAAATATTTTAAAAAATAAAAAGGTAATGTGAAAATGATTTGAATTTGTGGTTTTGAAAATATGGTTCAATCACCCAAGGAGCAAGTTAATCCGTGACCTGGAATTCATTGTAATGCGAGAGACGATGAGAAAAAATGATAATTATTAAATAAAATCACTTAATAACATGTTTAATTTAGACTATAAATTTATTTAATGGCTATAATTTATTTATTTTTCATTTTTTATTTTTTAATATTATAAATACAGAAAGTTGTCTTTTAAAAAAGACGAATATTTGAGTTTAAATTTTAATTGGACGTAAATATATCAAAAAAGAGAAAGAAAAGTAGAAACAACTGAAAATCTAATTTATGATATTATTACACGTGTTTCCACAAATACAGCCTTTAACTCTGTAAATAAGATCGAAGCCCTAAATTGTTCGATTTAGGGATTTAAATGAAGAACTTAAACTTATATATTTTTGTTTATTTCACTTTTTTTTTTATAAAAAAAATTGTTTGAACAAACTGTGACTATTTGGTCACTGAAGACCCCAAACAGCCACATAGGATCTTGATAAACATTTTTGGAAAGTTAATGTGATGGGATTATAATTTAAGACAATTTTGAAACATTTACACCAGACTGTTGACTATTTCGTCATGATATTTCGCTGCACCTTCTTAGAAAAAAAAAAAAAAAAAACTAATGTGAAATTGTGACGGAGTGATTTCATGACCCGAACACTTCTTGCATTGACTTGAGCCGCCCGTATGATAATTTCTGTGTATGATGGGGTGGGCTCAGTCGCTACTAATTTGGTTATTAATTTAATTAGTTTACACCTAATCGATCGGTAGGTACACTAATTGCATTGACTTGACCTCGTAATTATGTGAAGCTCGTTCCTACTTCCTTCCCTTGTTTGGGTCTAAAGTAAGTAAAAACAAAATCTAGAAAACTATTGTGAGACAGGTTGTCAATGTTAATGATTGAGATGGATGTAAAATCTTCTCCTTCTGCTAACTTGGTGGGGTACACTCATTGCATTCACTTGACCAAACTGCATGTGACGATGATTTCATTGAAATTTTTAAAAAAATAAAAAGGCAACGTGAAATTGTGAGAGAATGATTTCAATTTGTGGTCTTGAAAATATGGTTCAATTATTCAAGGAGAAAGTTAATCGGTGACGTGGAAGTCATTGTAATTAAAGAGGTGAAAAAAACAAACGATAATTATTAAATAAAATCACTTAGTGACGCAATTAATTTAGACTATTAAAATTTATTTAATAGCTATTATTTGTTTCTCCCATTTTTTTATTTTTTAATATTTTAGATGGTACTTACTTATTCATATTTATCTCTCTTTACAACTTTTTCTTATATACTCAGATTTTTTATATTATAAAAATTCATCAATCATTAAATTTAGACTTACTTACCATTTAAATTACAACTTTGTTAATTAATAAATCATATAGTATTGATATCGATAATGTTTTCTCTCTTTGTCCCTTTATTTATTCTTTTTTCCAAAATCATCGAGGTGTAACTAAAATTAAACAAAAAGATACGGTATATGTATACATCGAGTGTTGTTATGTACATCGCCTTATTCGATTAAGAATGCAAATGATTCAAACTGATTGTTGACAAAAAATTTTAATATGTTCATATATATATATATATATATATATATATATATATATATATATATATATATATATATATATATATATTTAGTGCAACTCGCTTTTAATATCTTTACCTATTTATTTATAATTAATGACATACCTACACATATATACATACATCCACACACAGACAGACACACATTCATGATAAGAATTTCTAACATAATATTACGAGCAGTCACCAAAGCCACCACCTACTGTTTAAAAAATAATCCCTTGACCATAAAAGTTTATTGCGGAATTGGACACAAAAAACAAAAGAGAGAAAATAATTTTGTTGAAAAATATTGATTCAGGTCCTACCTACTAATGGGCGCATACTATGTGAAAATAAAAAAGAAAAAAGAAAAACAAGAGATATGATTTATACGGACACATAATGCTGTTTTGATCAATCTATGAAGTTGCAAATATGCTCTTTTACTTCACTCTCAAAAATTAAAAATTTAAATAAAAAACTGTACCATGTATATTTTTTATTGACTTTATTTGTTTAAAATAATTTGTTCGAATCAATTGTGACTATTTTTTCACGTACGATTCCAAATATCCCACATAGGATCTTGATGATAAGCATTTTTTCTTATAATAATATAAAATTCAATTGAATTGGATAAAATATTTAAACAAAATTAAATTTTAAGGAAAAGGGTAAAAAGTGATGTCAAAATAGCAAATGGTATAACCATTTTTCAGATCTAATTAGTCTCACAGTATAATACTCATAAGAATACTTTAATTCTGACCTAAAACAAAAATTTGCCAATGAGAATTTGCTTTGCCAAAAATATACCCAGAAATATCTACTGGTTGGTTAACTTAATCTCGAGAAGGTTTAAACTGGTTGCTGTTAAGTGATACAATTAGAGCTAGCTCTCCATTGATGGTTGCGTCTACTAAGGTGTGTTGTTTAATTGCTTTTGCTAGCGATATCTGTTTCCTTCTCTTTTCTTTCTTTTTTGGAATAGGATACTTTTGTCTTACCCAAATATTGAGTCTTGCATATTCTTTTTTTTTTAATCTTAGTTTCTAATATGGTAATATTTTTACAGTGGTGAAAAATAATAAAGACTAACTTGACGTGCTAAGCATTTGAACAGTCCAAGTAGCAAGTCAGTTGGTGATTTAGGAATTAAGATCTATTGTAGTCAATAACAACGGTGGTGACCTAAGTCAACATTTATTAATCGCAGCAGTAGACTATTTGAATTTCACGTAACTGTGAAAGTTTAATTTTTTGTTGTCACTATAAACAAAAATCATTAAATTCACTAAAGAGAGAGAAGTTTAAGAGAAAGATATAGGAGGAGGCAACGGGCCAAAGTTTTGAGAAGTTAGAAATCACAATTCTGTTTCTTATGTTATGCACACAGTACACTTTATACAATCACGTTGAATTTCTAGAAGAATAAGTATATGGGCAAATAACTCACAATTTTTTCCTTTTACTTTTGGGTTTAGACACAAAACTCAAAATAAATATCATTGAGCACATTTAACACTAGCAGCACTCAAAAATTTTCAACCTTTTAAGGAAGCCGTTGCAATTTTATTGAAATTCTTAGAATTCAGTTTTTGATAAATGCAATAAAAAATATAAAAATTTACAAGATCATGTGGTCTTTGTGTAATTAGAAGTTAAACATAACAAAAATTTAATATTATCACTTTATTATAATAGTTCATAGTACACAGAAAAAATGAAAAGAAAGAAAATAATTGATTGGAAAATATTGAAAAAAAGAAAAAGAAATATGATTTTTATGAACACAAAAATGTTCTTGTCATTAATTTGTAAATTTAAAAATATGGTTTAATCAAGACCGACTTGACGCACTAGTTATGTGAATATTTCAAGGAGCTGATTAATTGGTGACGCGTGGGATCTATCGTACAAGAGGTGAGATAAACAAACGATAATTATTAAATAAATTTTTACCGTTCAAATGATTTTGAATCACTTAACGAGGCATTTAATTTAAAATATTAAATTTTATTTAATGGTTGTTATATGTTTTTCTCACTTTTCAATTTTCAAGTTGTACGAGTAATTTACACTTTTTTATATATAAGATTATTCTCAAAAATATTTGAGGTTATAAATATTATTTTATAAACTCAAATTTATGATATTATAGACTTCTTTCCATAATTAAATTTGAACATACTTATTAATTACAAGCTTACATTGTACTAGTTTTAATAGTGTCTTTTGTTTTGTTTTTCTTTTATTTACTTCTTCATCCAAAGTCATCAAAGTATAACCTAAAAAACAAGATATATGGTATATATGAACACGAGTGTCCTCACGTACATGCCCAACAATGTGAAAAGTCTCTTGGTGGGTATACTTACTACATTGAGGTGATTAAGCTTATTAATAAATAAGTCACATTGTACTAATTTTAATAATTTCTTTTGTCTTTGTCCTTTCATTTACTCCTTTGTCCAAAGTCATCAACTTATAACTTAATAAACAAGAGATATGATATATATGAAAACGAGTGTCCTCAAGCACATGCCCAACAATGTGAAAAGTATCCTGGTAGGTATACTTACTACAATGACGCGATTAACTTAGTTGATTAGGAGTGTAAGTAAAACAAACTGATTGTCAAAAAACCGAATTAGTTTATTAAAAATTTGAATTAGATTTGATTTATTAATTAAGTGAACAAGAAGTAGATGGGCCAAACAAGGAAAAGACTTTGAGGGTACACTGATTGCATTGACTTGACCAAACGGTGAGGGAAAGTGATACTGAGTGGAAAAAGACTTGCAATTAAATCTTCATATCATAGTTTTGTCATTCTATTAACAGTAAATACTGACACATGAACATTAAATCATTAACGTGGCATCGTTATGGTGCCTTTTATTCGTAGAAATAGTGTTTTTAATAAAAAAAGAATCACGTGAATACAAAGTTGATTAAATTATTTGGTGTCATCAAATATTCCACTTGAAAAAGAAAAAAAAATAACATGCCACGTTGGTGATTTAACATCCATGTTATCATTTTGTATTCCCACAGTAAGAAATTTGAGACAGAATGATCTTATTGCCACCCTTTTTTTAAAAAATAAAGGCAAATGGTTTTGTTTTGAACTAAAAAGGCTATATTGAAACATTTATATTAAGAGAGGGCCAAAAATATAAACAAATAAAAATGATTATACTGTCATGCAATTTTCGTTTCCATTTTAATGAACTTAAATGCACTGTACCTTAAGATCAATTTGACTAATAGATGTGAGAACTCAACTGAAGTGTATAATAGGCAGCATAACCATGAATTTCAATCCAAGATTTGCTCAGAAGGTGATATAGATGATGTATTTACACGTTATTCTAATTTAACATCCTAGTTTGTTATACTATAAAGTTTTTTAATATGTTCATATATTTTTTTCAGTACAACTCACTTTTAATATTTTTATATATTTATTTATAATTAATGACACACACATATATCATGGTAATAATTTCTAATATAATATTATGATCTGGCACTAAATTCCCCAACTAGTGTACAAAAAACAATCCATTAGCCATAAAAGTTTATCGTTTAATTAGACACAAAAAGAAAAAGAAAAAGAAAAATAATTCATTGAAAAATATCGATCCAGTGGTCCTACGTACTAGATGATGCATACAACACTCATTTGGAGAATGCTGATTTGGTCGATTTGTGGAGTTGGGAATATGGTTCAAGCAGGACTAATGGAATCGTGGTGGTGATTATGCGAAGCTAGTGCAGTTCAAATTCAAACTCTTAAACTTGCTGATTGACGGTACAACACTCACTCCAACCAGCAAGTTAATTGGTAACTTGAGATCCCTTGTAATCAATATCAAAAGTCGCTTTGTGGATCCGGCAAGTTAGATTTCCTTCTCAATTGCACGTAGAACGTTAAATTAGAGGAACTAATAAACCAATTAGTTCGGTGATAAAAGAATCATCTTTAAAATTAAAAGTTTAAACGAAGAACTATATTTTTGTTGATTTTATTTCTCTACAAAAAATTTCTTCGAACAAGTTAAGATAAATAGTGTCAGGGTTTATTTTTTAACAAAAGATACATCTACCATACTTTAAAAGTAAATCAATACGCCAGAAAAGTTTATCCCAGAAATATACACCAAAATTATCTACTGGGTGGTTAGCTTCAATCTCAAGAAGGTTTAAACTGATTGTTGTTTAGTGATACAATAAGAACTAGATCTCCAATGATAGTTGTGTCTACTTAGGTGTGTTTTTTTACTTGCTTTTGCTATTTGTTCCTGCTTCTGTTTACTTTCTGTTTTGGAATAGGATACTTTTGTCTTACCCAAAGTGTAAGTGATAATGAAACAGGCAAAGAACAAGTAGCAAAAAAACAAAAAATGGTGATGATCATACTGTCATGCATCCATAGTTGATAAAATTAAACTCATCTGAAAATTTGATATCCTAGTTTGTAATACTAGAAAAATTTAGTATAACTCATTTTTAATATGGTTATGTGTTTATTTATAAGAATTTTTTAATTCAATTCTCATAGTTTCAGTCAATTTCTAAATAAATCTGTATAATTTAAAATTTAAAATTTTATTAATTAGATATCTCTGACGTTAAACTCCCATCCAAGTCCATTAAAAAAAAATACTGGTATAGCAGATATTTGCAAAAAAAAAAAAAAATTACCCTTTCTTCAAGTGAATAAAGGAAAAAAAAAAGCTTTACAACACAAGCGTGCTACAACTTCAAGCTGTCATAAATTTTGAAGATTCCTTAAAGGAATTTAATGCATATGAGAATTCGAGATTCTATTCTTTTTCTAAATACAATATCTTCCATATAAAAAATTATGAATAACTTATAAATTTCTATTAGAAACAAGCAAGGAGCTTTATCTTTGTCCTATCAAGCAAAACCAAACTGCATCAGATTTTCTCTCTCCTTCAACCCATCTCTTAACCAGTATGCCATAAAGATTGAAATGTGTACGCCCAAGAACTGTGAGAATAATATTTGCATTAAGTCAACAAGTGTGTGGCTGTCGCTTAAGTATTTTCCATCCCCTTCTTGACTCTTGTATTTACACAACCAGAAAACAAAAGAAAGAAAATAATTCATTGGAAAATATTGATCCTGCTTGCTAGAGGACATAATATGTAAAACAGAAAGAGAAAAAGGAAAAAAAAAAGAAGGTAACATAATATTTGGTAATTTGGGTGGGTACCCTCGCAGCATTGACATGACCCGCTAATGAGAAGGTAGAAAGCTTTCTTCCAATGTTTGGATATATACAAGGTTGATGAAATCGCAATCTTACAATCTTATAAAAAAATTTCATCTTAGATAAGATCAAAATATGTCAGAAACGTAAACGAATTACAATCCAGATCGTGCAATTCTATGATCTCACAATTCTATGCAATTTGATAATCTTATGATCCTAATAGATTTTATGAGATATATGCCAAAAGATAATAGCTTACAAAGGCATGGTATCAATGTTAAAGATTCCTTTGCCCCTTTATTTATTCCCTCTTTCAAAGTCATCAAAGCTAAACAAAAGTTTTCTCAAGTTTTTATGGTCAATTTTAAGGAAAAGGGTAAAAAGTGATGTCAAAATAGCAAATGGTATAAACATTTTTCAGATCTAATTAGTCTCACAGTATAATACTCATAAGAATACTTTAATTCTGACCTAAAACAAAAATTTGCCAATGAGAATTTGCTTTGCCAAAAATATACCCAGAAATATCTACTGGTTGGTTAACTTAATCTCGAGAAGGTTTAAACTGGTTGCTGTTAAGTGATACTTTTGTCTTACCCAAATATTGAGTCTTGCATATTCTTTTTTTTTTTTTTTTAATCTTAGTTTCTAATATGGTAATATTTTTACGGTGGTGAAAAATAATAAAGACTAACTTGATGTGCTAAGTATTTGAACAGTCCAAGTAGCAAGTCAGTTGGTGACTTAGGAATTGAGATCGATTGTAATCAATAACAACGGTGGTGACCTGAGTCAACATTGATTAATCGCAGTAGTAGACTATTTGAATTTCACGTAACTGTGAAAGTTTAATGTTTTGTTGTCACTATAAACAAAAATCATTAAATTCACTAATTAAAGAGAGAGAAGTTTAAGAGAAAAATATAGGAGGAGGCAACGGATCCAAGTTGTGAGAAGTTAGAAATCACAATTCTGTTTCTTATGTTATGCACACAGTACACTTTATACAATCACATTGAATTTCTAGAAGAATAAGTATACGGACAAAGAACTCACAATTTTTTCCTTTTACTTTTGGGTTTAGACACAAAACTCAAAATAAATATCATTGAGCACATTTAACACTAGCAGCACTCAACAATTTTCAACCTTTTAAGGAAGCCGTTGCAATTTTATTGAAATTCTTAGAATTTAGTTTTTGATAAATGCAAGAAAAAATATAAAAATTTACAAGATCATGTGGTCTTTGTGTAATTAGAAGTTAAACATAACAAAAATTTAATATTATCACTATTATAATAGTTCATAGTACACAGCAAAAATGAAAAGAAAGAAAATAATTGATTGGAAAATATTGAAAAAAAGAAAAAGAAATATGATTTTTATGAACACAAAAATGTTCTTGTCATTAATTTGTCGTGTTAAAAATATGGTTTAATCAAGACCGACTTGACGCGCTAGTTATGTGAATATTTCAAGGAGCTGATTAATTGGTGACGCGTGGGATCTATCGTACAAGAGGTGAGATAAACAAACGATAATTATTAAATAAATTTTTACAGTTCAAATGATTTTGAATCACTTAACGAGGCACTTAATTTAAAATATTAAATTTTATTTAATGGTTGTTATATGTTTCACTTTTCAATTTTCAAGTTGTACGAGTAATTTACACTTTTTTATATATAAGATTATTCTCATAAAAATATTTATATTTTTTATATTATAAAAACTCCTCAATCATTAAATTTAGACTTACTTACCATTTAAATTACAACTTTGTTAATTAATAAATCATATAGTATTGATTTCAATAATTTTTTCTCTCTTTGTCCCTTTATTTATTCGTTTTTCCAAAGTCATCGAGGTGTAACTAAAATTAAACAAAAAGATATGGTATATGTAGACATCGAGTGTTGTCATGTGTACATCGCCCAAACAACATCGAGGTGGATATACTTGCTATATTGACATGATCAACTTATTAGATTAAGAATGTAAATGAATCAAACTGATTGTTGACAAAAAATTTTAATATGTTCATATATTTTTTTTTTTAGTGCAACTCACTTTTAATATCTTTACCTATTTATTTATAATTAATGACATACCCACACACACACACACACACACACACACACACACACAAATATATATATTATCATGGTGAGAATTTCTGATATAATATTATGAGCAGTCACCAAAGGCACCGCCTAGTATTTTAAAAATAATCCCTTGACCATAAAAGTTTATTGCGGAATTGGATGCAAAAAACAAAAGAAAGAAAATAATTTATTGAAAAATATTGATGCATCGGTCCTACCTACTAAAGGGGGTATACTATGTGAAAAGAAGAAGAAGAAGAAGAACAAGAGATATGATTTATATGGACACATAACGCTGTTTTGATCAATATATGAAGTTGGAAATATGCTCTTTTAATTCACCCTCAAAAATTAAAAATTTAAATAAAAAACTGTGACATGTATATTTTTTATTGACTTTATTTGTTTAAAATAATTTGTTCGAATCAACTGTGACTATTTTGTCACCTACGATTCCAAATATCCCACATAGGATCTTGATGATAAGCATTTTTTTCTTATAATAATATCAAACTCAATTGAATTGGATAAAATATTTAAACAAAATTAAATTTTAAGGAAAATGGTCAAAAGTGATGACAAAATAGCAAATTGTATAACCATTTTTCAGATCTAATTAGTCTCACAGTATAATACTCATAAGAATACTTTAATTCTGACCTAAAACAAAAATTTGCCAATGAGAATTAGCTTTGTCAAAAATATACACCAGAAATATCTACTGGTTGGTTAACTTAATCTTAAACTGGTTGCTGTTAAGTGATTCAATTAGAGCTAGCTCTCCAACGATGGTAGCGTCTACTAAGGCGTGTTGTTTAATTGCTTTTGCTAGCGATATCTGTTTCCTTCTTCTGTTTTCTTTCTTTTTGGAATAGGATACTTTTGTCTTACCCAAATATTGAGTCTTGCATATCTTTTTTTTTTTTTTTTTTTATCTTAGTTTCTAATATGGTAATATTTTTACGGTGGTGAAAAATAATAAAGACTAACTTGATGTGCTAAGTATTTGAACCGTCAAGTAGCAAGTCAGTTGGTGACTTAGGAATTGAGATCTATTGTAGTCAATAACAACGGTGGTGACCTAAGTCAACATTTATTAATAGCGGCAGTAGACTATTTGAATTTCACGTAACTGTGAAAGTTTAATTTTTTGTTGTCACTATAAACAAAAATCATTAAATTCACTAAAGAGAGAGAAGTTTAAGAGAAAGATATAGGAGGAGGCAACGGGTCCTAGTTTTGAGAAGTTAGAAATCACAATTCTGTTTCTTATGTTATGCACACAGTACACTTTATACAATCACATTGAATTTCTAGAAGAATAAGTATATGGACAAAGAACTCACAATTTTTTCCTTTTACTTTTGGGTTTGGACACAAAACTCAAAATAAATATCATTGAGCACGTTAAACACTAGCAGCACTCAACCATTTTCAATCTTTTAAGGAAGCCGTTGCAATTTTATAGAAATTCTTCGAATTTAGTTTTTGATAAATGAAAGAAAAAATATAAAAATTTACAAGATCACGTTCTCCTGTGTAATTAGAATGTTAAACATAACAAAAAATTTAATATTATCACTTTATTATAATAGTTCATAGTGGAATTACACAGTAAAAATGAAAAGAAAGAAAATAATTGATTGGAAAATATTGAAAAAAAAAGATATATGATTTTTATGAACACAAAATGTTCTTGTCATCAATTTGTCGTGTTAAAAATATGGTTACACTAGTTATGTGAATAGTTCAAGGAGCTAGTTAATTGGTGATATGTGGGATCTATTGTAGCAAGAGGTGAGAGAAACAAACGATAATTATTAAACAAAATTTTACAGTTCAAACGATTATGAATCACTTAATGAGGCATTTAATTTAAATTATTAAATTTTATTTAATCGTTGTTATATGTTTCTCTCATCAATTTTTAGGTGGTACGAGTATACTTACACTTTTTTTGATATAAGATTATTCTCATCTAGAGTTTTGAGGTTATAAATATTATTTTATAAACTCAAATTTATCATATTATAGACTTCTTTCGATCACTAAATTTGAACGTCCTTACTAATTACAAGCTTATCAATTAATAACTCACATTGTACTAGTTTTAATAATGTCTTCTTCTTTTTTCCTTTCATTTACTTCTTCATCCAAAGTCATCAAAGTCATCAAAGTATAACCTAATAAACAAGATATATGGTATATATGAACACGAGTGTCCTCACGTACATGCCCAACAATGTGAAAAGTCTCTTGGTGGGTATACTTACTACATTGAGGTGATTAAGCTTATCAATTAATAACTCACATTGTACTAATTTTAATAATTTCTTTTGTCTTTGTCCTTTCATTTACTCCTTTGTCCAAAGTCATCAAATTATAACTTAATAAACAAGAGATATGATATAGAGTTAGTATTTGGTCCACCGGCGGTAGATATTTTTTTGTCCACCAGTAGTGTTCAAATCATGACACGTGGTAGAAATAATTTTAATAAATATTATTTTTGTCACATGTCGCGATTTAGACACCGTTGGTGGACAAAAAATTATTCATCGCCGATGGACCAAATATTTTTCCTATGAAAGTTAGTATTTGATTTACTGGCAGTAGATACTTTTTTGTCCATAAATAGTGTTCAGATGATGACACGAGTGTCCTCAAGCACATGCCCAACAATGTGAAAAGTATCCTGGTGGGTATACTTACTACAACGACGCGACTAACTTAGTTGAATAGGAGTGTAAATAAAACAAACTGATAGTCAAAAAGTCGATTTAGTTTATTAAAAATTTGAATTAGATTTGATTTATTAATTAAGTGAACAAGAAGTAGACGGGCCGAACAAGGAAAAGACTTTGAGGGTACACTGATTGCATTGACTTGACCAAACGTTGAGGGAAAGTGATACTGAGTGGAAAAAGACTTGCAATTAAATCTTCATATCATAGTTTTGTCATTCTATTAACAGTAAATACTGAGACATGAACATTAAATCATTAATGTGGCATCAATATAGTGCTTTTTATTCGTAGAAATAAAGTGTTTTTAATATAAAAAAATTAGTGTGAAGAATCACGTGAATAAAAAGTTGATTAAATTATTTGGTGTCATCAAATAGTCCACCTGTAAAAGAAAAATTGCATGCCACATGTTGGTGATTTAACATCCATGTTATCATTTTGTATTCACACAGTAAGAAATTTGAGACAGAATGATCTTATTGCCACCTTTTAAAAAAAAATAAAGGCAAATGGTTTTGTTTTGAACTAAAAAGGCTAAATTGAAACATTTATAATAAGAGAGGGCCAAAAATATAAACAAAGAAAAATGATTACACTGTCATGCAATTTTCGTTTCCATTTTAATGAACTTAAATGCACTGTACCTTAAGATCAATTTGACTAATAGATGTGAGAACTCAACTGAAGTGTATAATAGGCAGCATAACCATGAATTTCAATCCAAGATTTGCTCAGATGGTGATATAGATGATGTATTTACACGTTATTCTAATTTAACATCCTAGTTTGTTATACTAAAAAGTTTTTTAATATGTTCATATATTTTTTTCAGTACAACTCACTTTTAATATTTTTATATATTTATTTATAATTAATGACACACACATATATCATGGTAATAATTTCTAATATAATATTATGAGCTGGCACTAAAGTCCCCAACTAGTGTACAAAAAAAATCCATTAGCCATAAAAGTTTATCGTTTAATTAGATACAAAAAACAAAACAAAAATAAAAATAATTCATTGAAAAATATCGATCCAGTGGTCCTACGTTCTAGATGATGCATACAACACTCATTTGGAGAATGCTGATTTGGTCAATTTGTGGAGTTGGAAATATGGTTCAAGCAGGACTAATGGAATCGTGGTGGTAATTATGCGAAGCTAGTGCAGTTCGAATTCAAACTCTTAAACTTGCTGATTGACGGTACAATACTCACTCCAACCAGCAAGTTAATTGGTAACTTCAGATCCCTTGTAATCAATATCAAAAGTCGCTTTGTGGATCCGGCAAGTTAGATTTCCTTCTCAATTGCACGTAGAACGTTAAATTAGAGGAACTAATAAACCAATTAGTTCGGTGATACAAGAATTATCTTAAAAATTAAAAGTTTAAACGAAGAACATTTTTGTTGATTTTATTTCTCTAAAAAATTCTTAACAAGTCAAGATAAATAGTGTCAGGGTTTATTTTTTAACATAAGATACACCTACCATACTTTAAAAGTAAATCAATACGCCAGAAAAGTTTATCCCAGAAATATACACCAAAATTATCTACTGGTTGGTTAGCTTCAATCTCAAGAAGGTTTAAACTGATTGTTGTTTAGTAATACAATAAGAACTAGATCTCCAATGATAGTTGTGTCTACTTAGGTGTGTTGTTTACTTGCTTTTGTTATTTGTTTCCAGCTTCTGTTTACTTTCTGTTTTGGAATAGGATACTTTTGTCTTACCCAAACTGTAAGTCATAATGAAACAGGCAAAGAACAAGTAGCGAAAAAAAAATGGTGATGATCATACTGTCATGCATCCATAGTTGATAAAATTAAACTCATCTGAAAATTTGATATCCTAGTTTGTAATACTAGAAAAATTCAGTATAACTCATGTCCTTTTGTTTAGTATAACTCATTTTTAATAAGGTTATGTGTTTATTTATAAGATTTTTTAATTCAATTCTCATAGTTTCGGTCAATTTCTAAATAAATCTGTATAATTTAAAATTTAAAATTTTATTAATTAGATATCTTTGACGTTAAACTCCCACCCAAATCCATTTAAAAAGTTTCAGTCAAGCGCCGGGTAGGAAAAAATGAACTAAGAAGTAGGGCATACAACAATGGATCAATTCATTCAACAAGATATAACGAATGGCTATACTCTTTCTTACCTCCCCTGCTCTGCTAGCCACCATAACATAAAGAATAAAATATCCCATAAATACTGGTATAGCAGATATTTGCAAAAAAAAAAAAAACCTTTCTTCAAGTGAATAAAGGAAAAAAAAAGCTTTACAACACAAGCGTGCTACAACTTCAAGCTGTCATAAATTCCAGAGCTGCAATGGACTCTTTTCACCAATTTACAATATGAAGTTGCAAGATGAATTATTGAATTGAAGTAGAATACACGATTTTTTTTTGTTTTTTTGAAGAAGCCTTAAAGGAATTTAATGCACATGAGAATTCGAGATTCTATTCTTTTTCTAAATACAATATCTTCCATAAAAAAATTATGAATAACTTATAAATTTCTATTAGAAACAAGCAAGGAGCTTTATCTTTGTCCTATCAAGCAAAACCAAACTGCATCAGATTTTCTCTCTCCTTCAACCCATCTCTTAACCAGTATGCCATAAAGATTGAAATGCGTACGCCCAAGAACTGTGAGAATAATATTTGTATTAAGTCAACAAGTGTGTGGCTGTCGCTTAATTAAGTATTTTCCATCCCCTTCTTGACTCTTGTATAGTATAATTACACAACCAAAAAACAAAAGACAGAAAATAATTCATTGGAAAATATTGATCCTGCTTGCTAGAGGACATACTATGTAAAACAGAAAGAGAAAAAGGACAAAAAAAAAGGTAACATAATATTTGGTAATTGGGTTGGGTACCCTCGCAGCATTGACATGACCCGCTAATGAGAAGGTAGGAAGCTTTCTTCCAATGTTTGGAAATATACAAGGTTGATGAAATCGCAATCTTACAATCTTATAAACAAATTTCATCTTAGATAAGATCAAAATAGGTCAGAAACGTAAAAGAATTACAATCCAGATCGTGCAATTATATGATCTCACAATTCTATGCAATTTGATAATCTTATGATCCTAATAGATTTTATGAGATATATGCCAAAAGATAATAGCTTACAAAGGAACGGTATCAATGTTAAAGATACCTTTGCCCCTTTATTTATTCCCTCTTTCAAAGTCATGAAAGCTAAACAAAAGTTTTCTCAAGTTTTTATGGTCAATTTTTCCAGTTAAGTATATGGCCCAAACAAGACGAAAGGAATCTTGGTGAGTATACTTCCTGCATTAACTGAAGGTAGGAAATTTCCTTCCCATGTTTGGCTATGTAGACAGCTTAAAAGGTATAAAAGTCTTGAAAAACTATGTCTGGAAAATTAAGCCTCTCAAGCAATGGAAGAAAGTCAATTAGCAGTTGAAGATGGAGGAAGGGACGTGTTAATTAAGGTTTAGATGTAGAGATTGTAACATACAAGCAAATTTTCAAGGAAATAGACTATTATGTTATTTATATATATAGTTGATGAAATTAAATTCAGGGTACCTTACTTATCTAAAAATCTAACCTCCTAGTTTGAAATAAGAGAAAAATTCTTATATATCTATACGCTTTTTCGAATAACTCACTTTTGACATGCTTCATGTACATTTTTAAATGACTTGACTAATTAGTACTGAATTTAATTAGTATTTTATCTTGAATTTTTTATTTTCCTCTTGACTCAACTGTTCTTGCTTTAAATTTTCAGGTGTTACCTAGTGCATAAGAAGATTTGGAAGTGACAATTTAATCCTAGTTGATATTGAAATCGAATAAACATGTCGTAAGAATGATAAGTTTTTATGCAGTTTCAAGAAGCTCACTGCAAGAAAATGAACTTTCAGCGGCAACTGAAAATCTTAAAATTGCCACCACATCGTCACTGATAATCCTGTTACTTAAAATGTTTAGTGGCGACTTTTGCAGTCACCACCAAAAATTAATTTTTAGTGGCGACTAAAATTACCACTGAAAACAATAAAAACTACCACTGAACGATACAAACAATATGTGAAAAATCAACTGAAGTGTATAATAGGCAGCATAACCATGAATTTCAATCCAAGATTTGCTCAGAAGGTGATATAGATGATGTATTGGCATGTTATTCTAATTGGACACCCTAGTTTGTTATGATATAACTTTTTTATTTATTTGTACAACTCACTTTTAATACCTTTACATATTTACTTATGATTAATAACACACACACACACACACACACACACACAGATATATATATATATATACATATACATGTATATATATATATATATATATATATATATATATATATATATATATATATATACATGTATATGTATATATATATATATATATACATGTATATGTATATATATATATATACATATACATGTATATGTATATATATATATATATATACATGTATATGTATATATATATATATATACATGTATATGTATATATATATATATATACATGTATATGTATATATATATATATACATGTATATGTATATATACATACATATATATATATATATATATATATATATATACATACATATATATATATATATATATATATATATATATATATATATATATATATATATATATATATATATAACATATATATATGTGTGTGTGTGTATATATATACATATATATATATACACATATATATATACATATATATATATATACACATATATATATATGTATACACACACACACACACACACACACACATATATATATTATGATGGTAAGAATTTCTGAAGTAATATTATGAGCAGGCACTGATAGATTTTATACACATAAATTAATTATTTTTATCTTAAAATTTTGTAAATTTTTTAGTAATTTATATTAGATTTATGTGTAATTTTGTGTTTATTTTTTAGATAGAAAGAAGATGAAGAATTGAGGAAAAATTAGAGGAAATAAAGAAAAAAGATCAAGAATTACAGATTTTAGATAGTTTTGATATTTTTTTTTTCACTAATTTGGGCATAACTCTCTTATACAAATCCAATTGAAGTGATTCAAAAGGCTATGAAAAGTTAAGAAAATGATATACAATTTTTGTATTTTGAGTATTATGAGATCTAGCATTGCGATGTAGGATTCTCAGAGTCACGATGCTAAGCTGATAAGATAACTTTTTAATTGGAGTTTGGCTTATTCAAAATGACTGAGAAAACTCTTTAAAAGGAATCCTAGGGCTATGAAATTAATAGAGAGGAGGAGAGGAGCTCAAACTCTCTCTGAGTGGCAGATTTAAGTTCATCTTCATCTAAAGATTTCTTCTTCTTCTTTTATGTTCTAGTGTATTTTTTAAGGCTACAATACAGCCTAATTATGAATCTTTATACTATTTATTCAATTTAATCAACGAATCATTTTTTTTAAATTGAGTTTCTATACTGTGTATAATGCTTCTAATTTCTCAATTATCAATTAGATGATATGTTAATCATAATGAAATTGATAAGAGATTTATGTGTTTAGAACAATGTTAGGAACCATATATTGCATATAAGGTAAACATATAATTGCATGATTTATGCAGTCTTAATTGAGAGTTATATATCTTAATGAATATTTACTTGTTATAACTCACATAGAGACAAAATAGGTTAACATCCGAAAGGTGATTTTGTTATACTTCGAGAGATGCTAGTAGATAATTTTGAGTATCTTGACTAATAATTAGGATTATAATTTTTAAATTAAAGAGATAGATAAATTTAAAATGGATTAATTATAATGAAATCAAAATATCTAAAATCCCAATCAATTTTGAGTTACTCTTGCTTTTAAATTTTTTTGTTTTATTTTATTTTATTTTATTTTTTCATTCTTAATCAATTTAATATTTGACTTATTCAATTGGAATAAATATTAAATTAGTGTTGTATTTAATGATACCAATTCTTGTGAGATTGATACTCTATACTTACAGATTTTTATTAATTGACAATGATAGTGTATGCTTGCATTTAGATTAATATCTAATTTGTGCGCATCAGGCACTAAGTGCACAATTGGTGCTAAAAAAAATCCATGGACCAAAAAAGAGTTTATTGTGGAATTAGACACGAAAAATAATCTACTGGTTGGTTAGCTATCTCAAGAAGGTTTAAACTAGTTCCTGTTTCGTGATGCCATTAAAGCTATATAGCTCTCCAATGATGGTGGTGCATGTCTACTTAGGTGTGTTGTTTGATTGCTTTTACTATTTTTATCCTGCTTCTATTTTCTTTCTTTTTTTGGAATAGGATACGTCTGTCTCACCCGTAATTTAATTTTGTCACTTTTTGTAGAATAATTGTTTTCTAGTAAATAGGAAGATAGATAATAGGTTCGCAACTAAAGTTTAAAATGAGAAAACTGTAAATAAAATGAACACCCAAAATTAATGTCGTTCACCCAATAAAAACTACATATACGAGGAAGTGAAAAATGGTCACGCTAGAAAGAATATGGCTATTACAACAACTCTCTATTTGTAAGGAGAGAACATTTATTACTTTCTCTAACAATAGGAGCAAAATGCCTCACAATTTTATCTCTACAAAGGCTATAGTAGAAGAAGATGGGATAGGATGCAAAATGGCAAAAACTTCCTTTTGTTCCTTGATGATTTTCCCCTTTTGCTTGCTTGCCTATTTATAGGCAAAATAGTGGCATGAAAGTCTTAATAAATTACTGCAAAGTTACTGTAATGTTTGACACCAGAATGGGAACGTGGTCAAGGAAAACGGTGGCCACTTTTCTTGACATATTGCATGGGAAAGCAGTAAATGAGTTTGCAGAACTTCTTTTCCTTAGTTCCACATCTTTGTTAAACAAGAATTTTAATCGCTCACCTTTAATAGTTTGACGCATTGACTTGACCTGATAATGTGAAGTTGCTTGGTTTCTACAAATCTTTGGTTATATATACAGCCATTGAAATAGCCAGAAAAATGCTCAAAGTATAAAAATCTTGAAAACTTCTGTAAGAGATGGGGTGGGTTCAATTGCTATTGTTGGTTGTTGCAATTGTGGTTCAATTCTATGGCAGCAAAAGTTGTTTGAAAGAAGAGAAGAGAGCCCTGTTGGATATCAAAGAATATCTAAAGTTTTACAGTACTTCCATCGGGTCTAATCTTCTCTCTTCGTGGGTGAGAGGCCCAAGCAGTAATTGTTGTGGTTGGGAGCGGGTCACATGTGATTCCTCTTCAAGTCAAGTTGTCCATCTCTCCCTTCACAACATGACCGGCCTTGATCTTGAGAGCGGTAGTTGTTTAAGCTCTACATATAGCTTGAATATGTCTCTTTTTCTATCTTTCAAGCTCTTGAGAAGCCTTAACTTGTCATATAATTGTTTCGAGGGTTTAGTTGGGATTCAAGGTACTCTCTATTCTCACTCTAGTCCATGTATTGCATTGTGTTAGAGAAAGGGCTCAAACCCTCTATTGACTTGTTTAGTAACTCTTAATTTGAAGTTATAATTAACTGAATTTATTTTTTGGTCCACACTAACTAAATATTTTGTTACATCCTACACTGTGCTAATCTTTTTTTATAAAAATATTTAAATAATAATATTTTATATTATTTTATGATTATCATTATAACAGTATAAATTGATTATTTGAAGTTATTATCTTAAAGATCTTAGAAGCAAGTCAGCATTTACAACGTTGGAGACGGTAGATCTTACTTACAATATTCTATTAAACCAAAGCATCATGGAACCCCTGAGTGCTTTCACATCTCTCAAGAACTTGATTCTCGCATATTGCTCTATAAAAGGGTGCTTTCCTATCCAAGGTACAAATGTATCTATTTAATTCCGAACTTGAAAATGTCCATTGATTCTCACTCAGATTATCTGTTTAGAATTATCACTTTTACAAAACTTGGAGTTCTTGGATTTAAGTCACAATGATCTTACCAGCCCCTCCATATTTCAAGGTACGCGTGCATAAATTATTAGATATATTTTAATCATGGATTTTTTGAATAGTTTATCAAAAATTTTGATTACAAACATTTAATATTCCTCCTGACTCAAGCTTGTAATTCAGGACCTTCATTAAAATATTCCGATAAACATTCTTTGTCTAAGCTAAAAAAGCTGAGGACTTTGATCGTAGATGGCAATGGTTTTGACGATGGTATATTCAAGCCTTTGGTTGCTCTTCCAGCTCTCACATCTCTTTACCTATCTTGGAATTCTATAAATGGGAGTCTTGACAACCAAGGTATGTGTTAGCCAATTGAATATGAATACCCCTTGGACATTTTTATTTTATTTTTTTTATTTAAAGGACACATGACCTGTTCTTTTGACATTCTTTTTCTAATAAACCCCTCCTAAAATTGCAAACTTTAATTACCTTGTTGATTCATTCTTCAATATTATCTTATAGTAACGTAAAGTAATTAGACTAAATATATATATTTTTTCATTCTTATGAATCATTAAGCCTAAAATATCAATTATTCCAAGCCTTCTATTTATAGGTAGGTTAGGTAGCCTCAACTCAAAACTTTGTTGTTGGTGTTTAAAAATGTTATAATTTTCTTGCTTTTTACTCCAGGATTATGCAAAATGAAGCAGCTTCAAGAGCTAGATCTCAGTAATAATTATCTTACAGGAAATTTAGATATATGCCTTGGCAATTTGACATCACTTCGGGCTCTTAATCTCTCACTGAATCAGTTAAGTGGGAGCATTCCAGCATCTTTCTTTGCTTCCCTTGCATCTCTCGAGCATCTTTCCCTTTCGGGTAATAACTTTGAAGGCCTGTTCTCATTGAACTCCTTGGCTAACAATTCAAAGCTCAAGGTGTTATCACTTGGACCAACGCTTGGTACCCAAACATCAATTCAAGTGGAAACTGAAAATCCCCCTTGGTTCCCTTCCTTTCAATTGGAATTTCTACAAATCCCTTCTTGTCAAGTGAACTTACTTTCAAGGGCTATACCTACCTTCCTTTTCACCCAATATGGCTTGAAATACATTGATATCTCAAATAATAACCTGGTTGGTAAGTTTCCCAACTGGTTTTTTGTGAACAACTCAAGATTGGAAACTACATTACTGAGTAATAACTCTTTCACTGGACTTTTTCAACTACCCTTTGATCTAAAAAAACCCATGGATCAACTACGTTATTTGAAATTATCTACCAACAAGATCCATGGGAAGCTCCCTAACAACATGGGATACTTGTTTCCACGTTTAGAATACTTGGATGTCTCATTCAACATGTTTGATGGTGAAATTCCTCTTTCCATTGGAGAGATGTCAGGCTTGAAGACTTTGGATTTGTCTAGCAATAACTTTTCTGGCAAAATACCAAAACGAATTCTTCTCAGATGCAACTCGTTAGAAATTCTGAGGTTATCAAACAATAACTTGCAAGGGCATATATTCCCTACTCCCATAAACTTGAGATCTTTGAAGATTTTGAGGATAGATAATAACCAATTCAATGGAACAATTCAAGATGGATTACCATTGATTCATTTAAGTGTATTGGATATTTCTAGCAACAACTTATCAGGCATGCTTCCAAGTTGGATTATCAAATCTCCTCCTCCCTTATTGAGAGTATCAAGAAATAATTTTGAAGGTGTATTACCTAAAGAATGGTGCAAACATGACCTCACAATTTTAGATCTATCACAAAATAGATTCTATGGTGCAATACCTTCTTGCTTATTCACTTCAAATTTAAGATACCTTCATTTGGGAGAAAATGGTCTTAGTGGTACCATACCTGAAACAATTTCAAGAAGCTCCCATTTAGTAACTGTTGATATGAGGGACAACAACTTTATCGGGACTATTCCAGAAAGCATCTATGGGCTTTTGTCTTTGAGCTTTCTTTTACTAGCAGGTAATGTATTAGAAGGTCAGCTTCCCAGTCAAATTTGCGAGTTACAAAGAATAAACGTCTTAGACCTTTCGCGAAATTATTTCACTGGGTCAATACCCTCATGCTTCAATAATATGTCCTTTGGGAAAGGAACACCATTTTTCCAAGAGTTTTCTACGGATTTTATTGATTCAATATTTCTTTCAAAAAATTTGAATGGCTATGTCCAGTTAGGATCATATTATCCATACTTTCATTATGGCCCTAATGAAGAAGTGCAGTTTGTGACAAAAACTTTATCTCAATCATACAAAGGTTCTATACTTGGTATGATGTCAGGACTAGACTTGTCATCCAATCAGTTATGGGGGGAGATTCCACACCAAATAGGAGATTTATCTGCTCTTTATGCACTCAACTTATCGCACAACCACCTGCATGGAACGATTCCAGAAAGCTTTCAAAAATTGAAACAAATAGAGAGTTTAGATCTTTCTAACAACAACTTGAAAGGAGAAATCCCTCATCAGTTGCAAGACTTGAACTTTTTATCCACCTTCAATGTGTCCTACAACAATTTGTCAGGTAGAGCACCTGAGAATGGACAATTTGCAAACTTTGATGAGAGCAACTATAAAGGAAACCCATATTTGTATTGGAGCAACAATAACAGAGTTAATGCGCCACTGTCATCCTCACAAACTCCCTTGAAAGACAAAGAAAGAAGTGAATCAATCATTGATTCCACTGCATTCTATTGCAGTTTTGGTGCATCCTATGTTATAGTACTCTTGACATTGGTGACAATCCTTTGGATCAATCCTCATTGGCGAAGAGCTTGGTTTTATTATATCACTATATGCCTCCAAAGATCCTTTGGTCAATTTTTAGAAGATGCATTCTTCTAGAAATCTACCAGAGCTGAAATAAGCTGCTCAAGAATTTTAGGCATGACAATATCTATCAGAGTGATGTAGAAAGTGTTCACACCTTCTAGGAAGAAGCATACTATCCGGTGATAAGTAATAAGTTACTCTAGATGTTGAACCTCAGTGTGGAATATAAAGTATTTTATAAAGTTCTTTGCTTTAGATTTCAATTCATGTTGTCTTAATGTCATTCTGTTTGTTACTGATATTGCTCATGTGCCTTTGGAAATTACTCAGAAATGAAAATTTAGTAATAGAACAGAGGAATAAGGCCAACTTGGGGAAATGCTTTTGTACAGATGCTGCTCCCAATGGCTGAAATCTCATGCATACATAATTTCACTTCTATGAGTTAACACACATGAATTTTTTTCTCTTGGAAGGAGAAGATGGGATAAATATATGTGAAAACTCAATTGAAGAGATAAGAACCAAACATTTAAAGAGAGAGTTGCTTGAAATGGAAACGCCTAATATTCTGGAGTAGTTGCAGTCAGGAGCCCAGGTGTTCCTCTAATAAGCTTTTGTTGCTAAAAACTTGCCACTGGGGAAAGCTTTTTATCATAAATCTCAACTCCTAAAGCCTAAGCATAGAATGCTTATTGGTTAAAATCTACATTTTCTAACTTTTTCAACTAATTTAAATCAATTATATCTTAAAGAGACACGCCAATTAGGTTTCAATGAAGAAATAGGAATGTTATCTAAGAAGCCCTTTATAGCGCAGAGATTTTGTGAGTAACAATTATACCAACAAGTTGCAGATTGCCATGAGTGTCAACATCTATGTTAAATTATAATTTTTAAAAAATGAATAAATAAAATTAAAATGCAAAAGGAAATCCTATGGTAAGAGAATTCAATTCATCACAGTCATAATAAAATCAAAAGTTAAGGTTTATTGTTCTTCACAACTGTTGTACAATATTGGATTGCTTGAGATTAATGAAAACTTTTCCACTGATGCCAAGGGATCTCCTGTTAACCAATGAAAGGGAGTGCATTAGAGTAAAGAAAAGTGAAATCCAACCTGCATATGAAAAAGCTATGGCATCTGTGCAAGCAAATAAAAAGGCCTGAAATACATCAATGGAGCATATCCCCAGCGTTTCTTCAATGTAAGGGTGAAACAGAGTTTTACTAGCCAATAAAACCAAAGACCGTGGGTGCTGATCTTCAGAAACCATTGGACATTGGCAACCCAAGGCTACACATTAAACATAGCACAGATTTTCAGAAGCATGATACTGAAAGTATATTCACCACAAAAGTTCATCATGGAATTACACAACAAAATTCTTAACTACCTACTATGTCCGTACACTTCTGTTTAGTATAATTTATTTTTAATATGTCTGTTTATGTTTATTTACAAATGGCTCGATGAATCTATATTTTGTAGATTAAATTCAGCTAACAATTTCTCGTGTTATATTATAAGCAAGCAAGTAGTCTTTTACTTTAATATCAACAAGTGATTTCACTCTGATTTTTTACTTTTTCAACCTAAAATTTGAAACTATCAGCTTTCAATCACCTCCAATCTTCAAGGAAATTACTCCAATTTTATAGGAATTCTTTGAATTTCGTTTTGGACAGGTGAAAAGGGAAAATATCAGAGCAAACTTGGTAAAAGCATTATGTTACGGTACTATATGCTCCTTATGTGTAATTAGGATGTTAAACTTTACGAAAATTCAATGTTTTCAGTTTTGGTGAAAAATTAAAATAATGTTTTGTCACATTTTTAAGTTGATGTATTAAAGTTGTAATCCAATGACCATAAAAGTTCATCTTGGAGTTACACACCAAAAAACAAAAGAAAGAAAATAATTCATTGAAAACAACGACTGACCCACTTGTTAGAGGACGTATTATGTAAAAAAAAAAAAAAACAACAGAGATATAATTTATATGGACACAGATTATTTTTCTAGTCAATTTGTGGATATGATTCAATTAGGATTGACTTTACCCACTAATCATGTGAACAGTCCAGTTAATTGGCGACCATTGAAATCAATATCAAAGGTGGTGAACTTATGGATCCAGCAAGTTGGATTTCATACTCAAATCTGATATCAAAAGAACCCCTTTTAATAAATAAAAAAACTATTAGTTAAATTTGGTATTTAAAATATAAACAACTAAATTAATTAAGAATTGAATTATAAATATATCAATTTTTTTTAATAATACTCATTTTTTACATGAACACATATTTATTAATAATTTATTTGTTCTATATTTATTATTTAGGCTGAGTTCAATCAAGAACTTCTCCTGAATATCATGAGCAGGAATTCAAGTTGTCAATTCTAAATTTCTAAAAACAAATGCATTCACCACGAAACTTCATATCGTGGAATTACACACACACACACACACAAAATGCAAATAATTTGAGATATTGATCCAATGGTCCTGCTTAATTCCCAAGAATTTTTATTTCATCCACGTGTCGTTATGCAGTTAAAGAAAAATTTCACAGTTAATTTTTTTTAACATGGATTAATTTTGATCAATTCTCTAAAATACCGTTCTTCTTTCAAAAAACACAGCATATGAGGGCAACATTTGAAAAAAAAATGCCAAAAACTAAAAAGGTGTTGGCGGTGCATCATATTTCTTCGATAATACGTAAAAATTGTAAAAAGCCCGCATGAATTTCACGTGAAATCCTGAACTCTAGTGTCTACGTGAATTGTTTTTCCCGAAAATGAGTATAACAAATATCATCACCAAAAATAATAAGAAGAAGAAAATGAAACCTAACAAATTTGGTTACCAAGTTAAATTAATAGTTTAACTAGTTAATGTTCATGCCAAAGATTAAAGCGGAAGCGTATAAAAAATATAGTGTATCATGTTAGGTTAGATAAACTCTTAGCACCCAAATAGGTTTTGGTCTAGTGGAAGCGTGATAGGTGGCAAATGGGCCGACAAGGCAGTCATGTTTCTCCTAGTAATAGCAGGGTGCTGGTTCTAATCCAAAGTTGTGATAAATATTCCTTGTGGGAGGGGTCCTACCCATGTTGCTCTCGACCACCATTATGTATATATATAAATAAATAAATTTTAGTTAAGTGAGATAAATAAATTTGTTACTAAGTTTAATGAAAGGATGTTTGCAAAAACAGAATAATTTTTAGAGAATTGAAATTGAAAAAAATAAATTTGTTAGACTAAATTAAGAAAATATGTATAGTTTGAGTTCCAAAACAACTTATCACTCTGTATTTGGAAAATGAAAATTTTGAGTAATTTTTTAAGATTTTTAAATACAAACATTTAATCCTTCCGAATAAAACTTGTAATACAGGACCTTCATTAATGAGAACATTAACCACATGATTTGTGTGTCTTGACTCTTAAAAGCAAAAGTATTTTTATTTATTTGAATTACTGTATATGCTAAAATTATTGTGATAGTAAATACTTTAAAAATATGTTAAAATCACATAAAAATAAATATCCAACGACTGGCCTGGTTTATTGAATTATATTCATACGCGTAAAAATCAATCTGCTTTAGTATCAAAACACATTCAATCAATTCTGAATTATATTCTAACTTCTAATTAAGTTCGATTTGTGAGCACATGCACGACCAGTTCTATTGTCATCATTTTCTTGATTCCTCTTGATGACAAAAATTATGTGCCAGACACTTTTTTTTTTTTTTTTGCCATTTCATTTTTATTAATACATGACCTGTTCTATTGTCGTCATTTTTCTAATAAATCACCTCAAAAATTGCTAACTTTAATTACCTTATAGTGCCCTTATTAATTCATTCTTCAATTATTGTACAGTAATTCAATGTAAATAGACTAAATATGCGCATTTCTTCATTCTTATTAAATCTGAAAGTGTTGATATTTTCTGCCTAACTTTCCTTAAATGGAAATTATTTCTGAATTTGGACGATGAATCACTTAACCATGAATCACTTAAGTAATGACGATAGTTGACTGTGATTCTTTTTTGTTTTATTTTTTGGCTGAGAAGCATTAGTTGTTATTATTGTGTGTTTAAATTTTACTTCAAATCTTCCTGAGAAGAATTAGTTGTTATTATTGTGTATTTACATTTTACTTCAAAGCTCCCTGTGTCTATCTTTTCCGCTTTGGTTTTGCTCTTCTCATGTTTCGCAGCTCACAAACATTGTAGCAGATAATATAGTGTAGAGGTGTATTCAGTTTTGGAGGTATACATTATATCTTTCTAAGTTTCTTCCATATTGGGATAAATCTTGTGATTGACGAAGACATTATCCCCACTTCAGAATTTTAAACCAATATAAACTTCCTAAGAGTTACATTAAAATTTAACAAAACACTCCTTTTGATTTACACATAAGGAGCATATGATCTTTTATCTTAACTTTTACTTGTGAGTTTTATTTTTATTTTCATTATTTTTGCTGACAAAAAATAAAATACGAAAAACTCCTATAAAAATTAGAGTTATTTTCTTGAAAATTAATGGTGGTTGAGTGCTGCTGATGACAAATTTTAAATTAAAATGGCAAAAGTGAAGGCAATACTTGTGTAAAAAAATTACTTATTTTTTATATGTAATTAAAAAATTAAAAGTCAAAGAGAATTTAAAATTTTCACTTTTTATAAAAGATTACATTGTTGTATCTCATTTTGAAAGTTAATGTACTAAAATTATTATTAAATTATTTAGAGTTTTACCCTTGAAAGGAATTCTAATAATTGACAAATTGTTTGCTTCTAGCAAACGTGACTGTGCTGTAGTGAAGTGAGCCGACGTGAAAGGCAAACCAAAAGTCAAAACACCAACGCGGGGGAGAAGATAACTCAGAAGTCAGGTTTTTTTTTTCCTTCGCTATAGGCAAAGTCTCAATCAACCCTTTAATCAAACAAGCTGGGAATCACAAAGCTTCAGTCTTCACCTTGCCGAGAAATTACCTTCTTCCTCCTTCCTTCTCTTCCATCCTTCCTCTAACGCTCCTTTGATGCACCCAGCACATGTCTAACTCTGATCATATGGGACTGCATCACAGAAACTTGATAGCAGAAATCTGCACATCAATCTGTCATGAAAAAGAGTCTTGTTTTTCGTCAGATTGCGTCTATTTCTTCCTCTAATCAACCTGATCACTATAATCCCCCTCCTCCACCAAGTTCTCCTATCCACGTAGATAAAGATGATAATCATCCAAGCAAACCCCTTAAAATTTCTAACTTTCTGATCGTCATTCCCACTCTTCTGGGTTCTGCTTTCTTGTTCTCTTCTGCTAGTTCATCTATGCCAGATTCTTCTCAAGAAGACGGAGATCACAGCTTCAAATAGAGGAAACCCGAGATTCTTTCTTTGATGAAGAGCATGGCCCTGAAATGGATGGATCACTCCATTTGGTATATTCGAAACGGTGGTCTCTCACAATCAATTATCAATGAAATCACAGTTTGTAGGTATAAGAAAGGGAAGGGTTTGGTTGAAGGAACAGATTGCTCTGTTTGTTTGAGCGAGTTTCAAAAGGATGAGAATCTCAGGCTTCTGCCTAAGTGTAATCATGCTTTTCACTTACTTTGTATTGACACGTCTCAGATCAAATACCAATTGCCCCCCGTGTCGTGCTCCTATTGTTACGAACCCAGAAAGAGAAAGAACACCATCTCTGGAGCTTAATGTTGTTGATGTTTCAAGTTCTATGGAAAATATCTAAATGGGAATTCTGGAAATTAGTGGTGAAAACAATGGAGGAATGGACTATAGAGCCTCGGAAGCAGAGGAAGAAGCAGCAGCTGAAGATGGAAGAAGGGTGTGTGAAGAAGCAGAGGTTGAAAAGGTAGAAGCTAGAGTTTCTCTGGATTCTTCTTCTTCAGGAAAGATCCATCTTGCTCTTGTTACATCTCTATCAGTGGATTCAGGAGACGGGAATTCAAAAAACCTGAGAAGATCAAAAGGAAGTTCTTCGTTTAGGACAAGGTCTCTGCAGAGTGTGGGTACTTCAATGAAGAGGTCACATTCCTACAATGGAAAACACCACCTGTCCTGGAATGGTCGCAGTTAGAGAAAGCCAAGTGTTCATCTGAGAAGCTTTTGATTTGAACTTGCAAACAATAATGTTTCTGTAACTCTGAAGAACCTGAGAGATTGGAAGTTAATATTTGCATGTTATCCTGATTTTCTAGAGCTAACCATCACATTATAAATGACAATGAAACAGGTAAAGAACAAGAGGCGAAGACCAAAAGAAAAAATTATGATCTTACATCTTCGTTTCCATAGTTTATAATGTTTATACAGTTTCCATAGTTTATAATGTGTAATTGCAACAACCTTTTAAGAAAGTTCGTTGCAATTTTATAGAAATTCATTGAATTTAGTTTTTGATAAATGAAAGAAAAAATATAAAAATTTACAAGATCATGTGCTCTTTGAGTAATTAGAATGTTAAACATAACAAAAATTAATATTATCACTTTATTATAAAAGTTCATCGTAGAATTACACAGCAAAAACCAAAAGATAGAAAATACTGATTGGAAAATATTTTTGAAACAAAAAAGAGAGATGATTTTTATGGACACAAAATGTTCTTGTTGTCAATTTGTGTTGAAAATATGGTTCAATCAAGAGTGACTTGACCTGGCCACTAGTTATGTGAATAGTCCAAAGAGCAAGTTAATTGGTGATGTGAGATCTATTGTAACAAGGAGTGAGAGAAACAAATGATAATTATTAAATAAATTTCTATAGTTCAAATGATTATGAATCACTTAATGAGCCCTTTGATTTAAACTATTAAATTTTAGTCTTCCTTTTGATGGCCCTTTATCTGATTCACTAATTGAACAAAAATCTCTTTTCTAATATTTAGAACTTTCTACTTGGTTATATTATGCTTTTCTTTAAAAAAAAGTTTCTGCTGCTTGGATTCATCTTGTTGCTTATTCAGTTACATAGCAAGAAGATTAACACATTATCTTATGACAGCTAGAAGGAAGAGAGATAAATTAGTAGATCGTACTGGTGCTGCACAAATACCTACAGTGTGTGGGCCATATTCGCAGCTTACTGCTATAGATCGCTTTTAGATGGGATGGAACATATCGCAATGGTTAAGGTAAGCAGCGCTTGAGTTTCCATTAAACTACAATACTACACATAGTCCTGTACATATATAGTAATGTACTTACATATACGTATGAGCCTTTATCGTATTTTTATAATCTATACATCTAATGTAAATTACATGTTATTCATTTATCTTTTATCCTAAATTTGGCTTCTGCATCTGTGGTTTTAATCACCTGAAAAAAGAAAAATCTTTTGCTTGAGCTGAATGATTATAATTAAGTAGACAAGAAAAATCATGTGCAAGGAAAGGATGCCAATACGGTAGATTCATACTATTTAGCTCAATGGGCAACTTCTTCTGGGTTATCTTACACTATTGTTGCCTTTTTACTTCTCTTCAATCCGTTCTTTGTCATTTTAGAATGAGAGATTAATGTTGGTCCGTTTTGTTTAAAGCCCTTAAAATAAAAGGATGCAAAAAGTAACAATTTTTCTTCATTCTTTTCGTTTAGCCACTTACTATTATATATTTGATACTGACAACCTTTTGTAGTATGTAGGGTTGAATCAATTTTTCATTTTTCCTATAGGAAATAGGTGCTTATTAGTTTATGGATGGGCTTGAAATTTTCCAATCTCTTTCAAATATCTGGAAATCTTCTATTTGGGATTTTGGAATGTTTGTTTGTCAACTCCCAGTCATGTTGAGCAGGGTGAAATCGGAGATGGACAAGATGATCTGGTGAGGGTACACTCCGAGTGTCTCACTGGAGACATATTTGGATCTGCTCGATGCAACTGTGGTAATCAGTTGGCACTTGCAATGCAGCAGATTGAGGCTGCTGGTAGGGGTGGGCTGATATATCTCCGTGGACACGAAGGAAGAGGTATTGAGTTGGGCCACAAGCTTCGTGCTTATAACCTACAGGACAATGGACGAGATACTGTAGAGGCCAATGAGGAGTTGGGACTGCCTGTTGACTCGAGGGAATATGGCATTGGTGCACAGTTAATTATTGTGAAAGTACTCAATGGTTGGAAATTGGAATATTCAACATCATATACTATAATACTACTCACTTAGCATTTGGCACATTTTAGTTCATGGTGATTTGCAATGATTGTAATTTTTGGAAATTCTGTGGAGTTATATTCTCTAGTGCAATGAAGAATTCGAGGCTTAGTAATAGTAATAATAATAGTTCAGTTCTCTCTAATATTTTTTTGGCTTGATAGTATCAACGAGAGACTCTTGGACAAGCATCAATTAAAAAAATAGATAAATTAAATTAATCATAACAAGACATATAAATATGTCGAGGTGGGTTTCAATAAAAACCGTGTTTAAAATGTTTATATTGATTGACTAAATTTTCCTAGTCTATCTAAAATTTTTTCTAATATCTCTAATTTATGTATAATCACCCCATGGACAAGGGAGAACATTTTAACATTTTTTGGAAATTCTACACAGATATCGAGGGATTTAGATGTTCGATGTATGAAGCTGATGACGAACAATCCAGCAAAATATGTTGGGCTCAAAGGTTATGGTTTGACCATTTCTGGTAGGATCCCGTTGGTAACTCTTATCACAAGAGATCGAGAACAAGAGATACTCGGAGACAAAATGTGCAAAAATGGGCCACATTTACAGCATGGAATTTACTGGTCAACTGAGCAGTTATGACAGTGGCAATGGTAAAGCCAGTGTCGATGATTCTAATGCTGTTACTGGTTCATGATCCTGCTCTCATGGCAGATGCAAAATTTCATGAGTTACAAAAGCAGAAGAGGAAGGGAGGATATATAAATTTTCATACTGCAGTTGAACCCCAAAAGTGATAGAAATATGATTCTACTTATGGTCTGATTTTTCTGATTCATTTTTGCCTGGTTTTTCTTCTAGGGAACTTAACTTACATTCATAGGCTTCTCAAAACATGTTTGTGAGCTCTGAAGCTTTTGTTTTGTTTCATTCTTCCCTTATTTTATGTTGCACATTGGATAAGGGCATTGCCTGTACTTACCTTTTGAATAAGCAAATGTAGATATAGTAACGCCTTTAATAAAATATTTTTTATTTGATATTGAGATTGAATAGTTCCAACCTTCATACTATTAATGCTATTTTGACTTTATTTTTTTAAAATTTTGTTTAAGAAGAAAATTTAATTTTTCATGAATCGTTTATGACATCTATCCAGAAGATGACTTTTAAATACTAATTCAGTCAATTTTGATTCTACAAACATCATTGAGATCAATTTGCATAAAAATTCAAATTAATTTAAGAGATTAGAAAAAAAAAACTAAAATTGTATACCTTTATAAAGTGGTTCTAATGATTATGCGTTGGCACTTTTGGGGAGGGGGTAGTTCTGTAAATAATAAAATATATAAAAAAATCACAACGGATTATCTTATGAGTAATGAAAAATACTTTATAAAAATGTGAAAAATAATAATAAAAAATAGGATCCAACTAAAAATATTAAGCTCCTCTCAATTTTTAAAGGTAAAGCTAGTGGTACTTGAACTATTAGTTCATTAGCAACTTAATTTAGAATTTGATACTTAATGAAATATCAAACAATAATTTCCACTAATTGTTTTTGGTAAAAAAGACTGTTTTTATTTATTAATTTATTTTGCGATTTCTTTTCCTTCAAGTTTTCCGTTCAACGGCTGGTGGGAAAATAAGCTAGATTATCGTTCACAGAAAGGATAGATACTTTAGGCAACGAGGTGGTCCCTACAACGACCTCGGATGCAGGTATTCGTTCCCGACTGACCAGCCGTCGGAAAATAAGCTAGTTTTAAAAATATTTTTTAAAAAAATATTAAACATAATGCTATACAATTTTTTGAAAGATGTTGAAAAAAATAAGTGAGAATTAATAATATCATATTATGGCTTTAATATGGTGCTGCCTATTAAATTGTAATAAATACTAATAGGTGTACTTACCTAAGTAGAATTTAAAAAAAAAAAATTCAATGAAGCATTAGACTTACGATCAGTTTTCAGTTAAAATATTCGATCATGGCAAGGCAGTGTGTTACATTAAGCCCCATGAAGGAGACATGCAAAAGAAATGAACTATATATAGTTTTGATATTGTTAAGCTAACCACTTGGAAATTTCAAAATTTTAGCTTCTAAGAGTTACAAATTCTTATGTTTAGGGGCATATATAAGCCGAGCTCTTAAATAGTTTTGGATATGGGTCGGATGAAAATGAGCCTTAAAAACAACTCTAGATTCAGTGATGTGAATTGGATTTGTTTGGCTTAAAACTCATTTTGACTAGTACCACTAGATCTAATTCGTGTTGAATAGTAGAAAAGTAAACGAAAAGAAAAAGGTTGTCACGATCCCAAGATAAAAGTACGTAACCGGCACAGATTTTGAGAATAATCTCATTCTGTAAGCCTCTAGTATGATACATATAAATGATTTTCTCATAAATAGTATAGATTGTAACCAAACTCATAATCACATTCATTTGAGGGCTTTATTATCTATATTGTATAATTTGAATTATCTCAAAATATACATAAATACTATGCAAATGGAAACTGAGATCCTGCGTGTGATATATGGAGCAACTCTAGAGTACAAGTACAATATAAATCAAAATTTACGAGCCTTGAAAACAAAATAGGTTCACCCAGAGATCATGTCATCTAGTTGGTCAACTATCTGAAGGGAAAGGACAAAATTCTATATTTTTATCTAAAAAAAATGTAAAAATATCGTGTAGTGAGTTTAACAATTCAATGAGCAAATATAGCTTACTATAACTGAAATAGAACAAACCATACGCACGAGTTTTCATAAAAAGAAATTATGTTAGAATATAACATTATCTAAATCAATGTATATAACAACAAATTAAACCTTTAAATGAGTTAAATTTTGTTAAAAGAAAATCTAAAATCTTAAGATTCAGTATAATAAATAATAATTTCAAAATCAGATAAGAAAATAGGAACATAACTCTTTTAAAAAAATGTTTAAAGGAGGATTCAAAGTATAACCATAATTATAATTCTTTTATACCCAAGCACAAAGCCTGGTAAGGGTAATCACCATATACATGTTTTATCCCAAATACATAGCAATGGGATGGGTAAATCACCATATTCTCATCATTCATATAATAAGATTGGGAGGAGCTTTCCTCAACTCCCTAACATTTTCATATGTTGACTGTCCCAAGCACACAGTAATAGGATGGGTAAATCACCACATTCTCATTATAGATAACCAGGTCAAATGCCACTGCCTATTGGAGGAGACATACCTCAACTCCATACTTATTCACAATTCAAATCCTCATGTGCCCTTTTGCACAAGGGGCTAGCAACTTCCTTGTTATCTAGGGTTTTATGGTGCACCAAGACTAACTATCTATGTCGCTAACTAACAGTGTTTCTGTCAATGATTCCTTTAGAATAAACAAGTTTTATAAACCAAAAATATAAAATGAAAGAAAATTGGAAAAGCATGAGGTTAAAATTTTTTTCAAGACAAAATATATATATATCCCTCCATTCCAAGACATTCCTCAGACAGAGTTCTGGCATAGAAATTCATTCTCAAAATTAGAAATACAACATTTTCAATCCAGTTCAGATAAATCATGACATTCAGTCCCAAAAACACATTCAAACATAAATTCAAATTTAATTTCACCATATTCATGAAATAATGAGGTATCAGTATAATATAAATCATATAAAACAATTTGAGAAATGATACAATTATAAAATTCAATAAAGTGTAACATAACACCATATTTTCATCACAAACTCAGGAGAGATTATCAGAGGTCTGTTCTGCTTGTCTTATAGCTTTTAAGAATATAAATCAATATAAATATGAAATTCAATTTATACTATGCACAATTAAAACTTTGTTTTAAAATGTATGGGCGTGAGAGAGATTTTAAAATGTGTTATAGTAAATTATATTCACTCACAGGGTAAGGACTCCAGATTGGACAATCCCAAAATATACTTTTTCAATTTGAATTTGATCAATTAGATCTCAAAAATGTATTAAGAGGGTCCAAAAACCTAAGAAATGACCTCGGGAGTTTGGTCAACGCTGGCACTGTTCACGGCCGAAAAAAATTGTTCACGCGCGTTGATCTAAGAGAAGAAAAAAATTTTCTCCTCCCTGCGTGCTGCACTCCTCTTCCATCTGTATCCCCTTCTGTTTTCTTTTTTTTTCTTTTTTTTAATAATAATAATATTATTATTATTTAATAATTAAATAATGAGATTTATTTTTATATATATACATATAAATACTATTTTTCATCTTAAAATATTCTAAATTTTTTTAAAAATTTACATTTTTATAAAACTTTAGTTGAACTCTTAAATCATGACTTTCTTGATAAAAATTTTAATAAAACAAATTACAAAATAAATATCTTTATGTATAATAAAAGAAAGAATATTTCTAAAAATACAAAAAAAATTTATTAAAGGCCAATATAATTATTTTAAATAAAAAAATAATTATTTTAATTAAAAGTGTATTTACTTTTAGTAAAATATAATTATTTACAATAAAAATATATTTATTTATAGTAAAATATTACTATTTAAAAATAAAAATTTCGAGATATTACAAAGTAATACACAATGACTTTGATTATGAGCATTACATTACTTACTTGATGATGCATCCACAATACTTCAACTGCTTCTTCTTCCTCTCCTTCAAGGATACTATTTTCCAATTTTTCATTTTTTTACCACTATTTTCAAGAATTTCCATCTAGATATTTTTCACAGAACTTGAATCATCAACAGCATTAGGCTCAAAGCCACATGCAAATCAGCGTCGTTCTTGGAACAATCTAAATAATATTCAATTAATTTAAATCACAGCAAAAAAAGATATGTGAGAAAGAACAATTTCAATACTTCAAACAAAATTAGTCTTATATTCAATGTGTTAAAAAGACTTATAAGTAGACACCATCATTAGAGAGGTAGCTCCAATGGTATTACTAAACAGCAAGTTAGCCAACCAGTTCTATTTTTTTATTAGATGTGCTTAAGTGAAAATCCGAGAATGTGTACATGGGAAAAAACATTGCATGTGTTAGCCAAAAAAATAAAATACAATAATTCTCACGTCCAAAGATGAAGTTGGTGCATGCTAGGATGAACTTTTTTTGTTTTACCTATTTTTATTTAGAGTGCTTGTTAAGTTTTCAACCTCTGGCTCTGAATCTTCACGTACTCTTTTCCCATCGTCAAATGGAAAATAATTCACATCTTGTAGCACTGAGAACTTGGTACTACAGCCACTCAATTTCAGCCATGTGTTTTAATTTTCCACCTCACTTTTGTTGACATAGCAGAATCAACAGCAGAGCACATCAGTTTTATTTCTCTCTGTATAATGGTGAAGGTTGTGAATTTTTTTTTTCTAAGTAACATTTTTCCATCCCAAATACGGTTTGTCCACCACAGCCAGGAGACAATATTTTTCCATCAAAAACAGGTTTGTAACTAACATATGCGTATATTATATCACTGGTCTCTTGTGAATATCAATAACAATGGAATGACAATTGAGAGACCAATCAACAGACCCTTAATTGAAATCTAAACCAAAGCACTTTATGAAAAACATTGTTTCTTACACAAAGATATATTATCTACAATAGTTTATTCGTAATCAACTGTAATCAAATATGCTTTCAAATTCTTGAGAAGCTTATTTCAAGTTGGGTAGATTACTAGAAGAATGCATTTTCAAAAAAATGACCGAAGGATCTCTGGAGACATATAGTGACATAATAAAACCAAGCTCTTCGCCAATGAGGGTTGATCCAAAGGATTGTCACCAATGTCAAGAGAGCCATAACATAAGATGCAACAAAACTCCAACAAAATGTAGTGGAATCAATGGCAGATTTGCATTGTTTTGTGTCATTCAAGGTAGATCGCAGGGATGGCGCTGTCGCAATACGTTTGTTACTATTGCTCCAAGACAGATATGGGTTTCCTTTATAGCTACTCTCATCAAAGGTTCCAAATTGTCCTTTATTTGGTGCTATACCTGACAAATTGTTGTGGGACACATTGAAGGTGGATAAAGAGTTCAAGTCCTGCAATTGAGGAGGGATCTCTCCTGTCAATTTGTTGTAAGAAAGATCTAAACTCTCTATCTGTTTTAGTTTGTACATACTTTACGGAATTGTTCCATTCAGATGGTTGTGAGATAAGTTGAGAGCAAAAAGTTCAGGTAAATCTCCTATTTGGTGTGGAATCTCTCCTGTCAATTGATTAATTGACAAATCTAATCCTGACATCATATGAAATATGAAACCTTTGTATGAGTGGGGTAAACCATTTGTTACAAACTGCACTTTTTCTTCATCATCAAAAAAGGACTCGTCTTGTTCTGCCAAAAGAAAATGGGGATATTTATAAAAATCTTTATCTGAATATTGATCAAAGAAATCCCAATCTGCATATTCAGAATAAGTATGGTGTCCAAAAGACATATTGTTGAAGCATGAGGGAATGAACCCACTAAAATTGTTACGTGAAAGGTCTAAGATATCAATTTGTTGTCGTTGACAAATCTGACTAGGAATTTGGCCTTCCAACATATTACCTGCCAATAAAAGATGCCTCAAAGAACTAAGCCCATAGATGCTCTCTGGAATGGTTCCAAAAAATTTGTTGTCCCTTAGATCAATAGTTGCTAAATTGGAGCTTCTTGATAATATCTCAGTTATTGTACCAGTAAGATTGTTTCCTTGCAAATGAAGGAAAATTAAATCCGATGTGAATAAGCAAGAAGGTATTGCATCAAAGAATCTATTGTTGGATAGATCTAGAAAGAAAAATCTACTTTCACACAAATCCCTTGGTATTACACCTTCAAAGTTATTGCTTGATGCACTCAAGATATAAGACGGATATTTGAAAGTCCAACTAGGAAGCGTGCCTGATAAGTTGTTATTGGAAATATCCAATATATCTAAATGAACCAATAGTAATCCATCTTCAAGTGTTCCATTGAAATTATTGTTATCCATCCTCAAAACCCTCAAAGATCCCAAGTTTATGGGTGTAGGAAATATACGCCCCTGCAAGCTATTTTTGGATAATTTCAAAGTTTCTAATGAAATGCATTTGAGAAGAATTTGCTTTGATATTTTGCCAGAAAAATTATTGTTGGACAAATCCAAAGTCTTCAAGTTTGACATCTCTCCAATAGAAGCAGGAATATCACTATCAAACATGTTGCTTGAGACATCTAAGTATTCTAGATGAGGAAGGAAGAATCCTATGTTATTAGGGAGCTTCCCTTGGATCTTGTTGATGGATAACTTCAAATAGCGTAGTTGATCCAGTGATTGATTTAAGTCAGAGGGTAGTTGGAAAATGTCAATGAAAGAGTTATTATTCAATTTTGCAGTCACCAATCTTGGGTTGTTTGCAAACAAATAGTTGGGAAACATGCCAACCATTTTATTGTTTGAGAGATCAATGTATTTCAAGGCATGTTGGTAAGAAAGGAAGGTAGGAATAGTTCTTGTAGGGATATTCACCTGACAGAAGGGCATTTGTAGAAACTCCAATTGAAATGAAGGGACCCAAAGGGGATTTTCAGTTTCTACTTGCATGTTGGCATTTTTTCCTCCAAGTGATAACACCTTGAGCTTTGAATTGTTAGCCAAGGAGCTCAATGAGAATAAGTCTTCAAAGTTATTATCCAAAAGGGAAAGATACTCAAGGGATGCAAGGACAGCAAAGAAAGATACCGGAATGCTTCCATTTAAGGCATTGTATGAGAGATCAAGAGCCCGAAGTGATGTCAAATTACCAAGGCATGCGTCCAAGCTTCCTGTAAGATAATTTTTGCTAAGATCTAGCTCTTGAAGTTGCTTCATTTTGCACAAATCTGTAAGTGAAAAGCAAGAAAAATATAATATTTTTAGACACCAACAACACACTAGGGAGTTGGGGTTACCTAGCCTACCTATATATACTAGAATAGAAGTCTGGAAATTGACATTGAGGTAAAATTAAAGAATGATATAATGGCTCACCTTGAACTGGCAAGTGTCCAGTAACCCTTGAGGACCTTAGGATAAGGACTTCCAAGTTGCCTAGCTTTGCCAAAACTTCATGTATAAGAAATAAAAAACACATATTAGTCTATTTACTTTAAATTACTGTAAGATAATTGAAGAATGAGTCAATGAGAGTGTCAAAAGATAATTAAAGTTAGCAGCTTTTGGTAGTGTTATTACAAAATGATGACAAAAAAAAAATTTCATATTCTTAAAAAAAATTCCATTGGATATTCAAGTGCTAGCACATACCTCTGTCATCAATTAAGTTTGTGTCACCATAATAATTATGAGATAGGAATAGAGATGTGAGAGCTGGGAGAGCAACAAAAGCCTTGAATATATCGTTGTCAAAATTATTGCCATCTAAGATCAGAGTCCTCAGCTTCTTTAGCTTAAACAAAGAATGTTTATCTGAATATTTTGAAGTCGTAATAGTCAAAGCCACGATTGAGTCAAAAGAAATATTAAGTGTTTATTTCAAAAATTTTAATAAACTTTTAAAAAAATTCATATTCAAAATATACCTAATAACTTACACATGCGTACCTTGAAATATGGAGGGGCTGGTAAGACCATTGCTACTTAAATCCAAGAACTCCAAGTTTTGTAAAAGTGATAATTCTAAACAAATAATCCAAGTGAGAATGAATAGACACTTCCAAGTTTAGAATTAAATAGATAAATTCGTACCTTGGACAGGAAAGGCCCCTTCTAAATTGCAATCGGGAAGAATCAAGTTCTTGAGAGATGTGAGAGCACTCAGGGGTTTCATGACGCTTTGGTTTAATTGAAAATTGTAAGTAAGATCTAACGTCTCCAATGTTGTAAATGTTGACTTGCTTCTAAGATCTTTAAGATGATAACTTTAAATCATCAATTTTTACTTTTATAATAATAATAATAAAATAACATGAAATATTATTATTTAAATATTTTTTATAAAAAGATTAACGCATTGTTGTGTATAAAGAGAGAGGGGGAGATCATTTTCCTCTCTTTTGAATTCGCAGCAGTAATTTAAACAAATTATTTACCTAATAATAAAAACTATCTAGTAAATCTTTATATTATAACCCTAATCTATCTTAACTACTCTACTAATTTCAATTTCTATCCATTAACATGCAATATATAAACTAGAGTGACAATAGAGGGTACCTTGAATCTCAATTAAACTGTCAAAACAATTATAGGATAAGTTAAGGCTTTTCAAGTGCTTGAAGGATAGGAAGAGAGACATGTTCAAGCTATATGCATTGTTGAAACAAGACGGAACTCCGAAACTCGTATCATCCACCCTGGATACGTTCTCAAGCGAGAGATGAATGACTTGACCCAAATTGGAATCACAGATGACCCGCTCCCAACCACAGCAATCATTGTTTGGGTCTCTCACCCATGAAGGCAGAAAATTAGACCCCACAGAAGCATTGTGAAACTTCATATAGTCTTTAATATTCAACAGTGCTCTCTTCTCTTCTTCCGAACAACATTTGCTACCAAAGAATTGAACCACAATTGCAACAATCAACAATAGAAATCGAGCCCACGTCATCTCTTACAGAAGTTTTCAAGATTTTTTATACTTTGAGCATTTTTCTGGCTATGCCAATGGCTGAATATATAATCAAAGATTCGTAGAAACCAAGCAACTTCACATTATCAGGTGAAGTCAATGCGTCAAAAGATTAAAGGTGAGGGACTAAAATACTTGTTTAACAAAGAATTATTCTACAAAAAGTAACAAAATTAAATTACCGGTGAGACAAAAGTATCCTATTCCAAAAAAGAAAGAAAAACAGAAGCAGGAAACAAATAGCTAAAGCAATTAAACAACACGTCTAAGTGTCATTGGGGAGCTAGCTCTAATTGTATAATTAAATAGTAACCAGTTTAGACCTTCTTGAGATTGAAGTTAACCAACCAGTGGCTAATTTTGGTGTATATTTCCGGGATGAACTTTTCTGATGTATTGATTTATTTTTAAATTTTTTGGCAAAGCTAATTCTCATGACTTGTTTGATATTTCCCCGCAAATTTTTGTTTTAGATGAGAATCTAGTATTGTTGTGACACTAATTCTCTTAACTTTAGAGTGGTTATACCATTTGCTATTTTGTCATCAATTTTTACCCATTTCTTTAAAATTTAATATTTTTAAATATTTTATTTCTATTCAATTGAGTTTTATATTATTATATGGGAAAATGCTCATCAAGATCCTATTTGGGTTATTTGGGATCTTGAGTTACAAAATAGTCACAGTTTGTTCGAACAAATTTTTTTAGAAAAATAAAAAAAAAATATAATTGTTACAGTTCTTCATTCAAAATTTTAATTATAAAGACGATTCTAATATCATGGAACAAATTGACCCGTTGATTCCTCTAATTTAACATTGTATATGCAATTGAGAAGGAAATCCAACTTGCTTGACCTGCAAGGGGACATTTTCTATATTGATTACTAGGGATCCCAAGTCACCAATTAACTTGTTGGTTGGAGTGATTGTTGTACCGTCAATAACCAAGTTTGAATGCGAACTCCACTAGCTTCACAAAATTACCGTCAAGGTTCCATTATTCCTGATTGAACCGTATTCAGAACTCCACAAATTGACCAAAACATCAGTTTGCCTCATACTCAAAAGAGTGTGAATATACTCGTACTATCTAAAATATTAGAGAATAAAAAGTGAAAAAAAACAGCAATCAAATAAATTTTAATAGTATGATTCATAATCATTTGAACAGTAAAAATTTATTTAATAATTATAATTTGTTCCTCCCACCTCTCATTACAATAGATTACACGTGACCAATTTACTTGTTTCTTGGATTGTTCACATAACTAGGAGTTAATTAGTCCTGACTGAACCATAGTTTCAACACCACAAATTGAAATTATTCTCTCACAATTTCACATTACCTTTTCATTTTTTCCAAAATTTCAATGAAATCATTGTCGCATGCAGTTTGGTCAAAGAGGATGAGAATCTGAGACAGCTGTAATGGTAGTTGGTTGGCTGCTAAAGTTATAAACGTGGCAAGGAACTATTTCGGGTATGATTACATTTATTAGAGAAGTGTAGAAAGTATTCACACTTTCCGGGCAAAAGCATAAGTTTTACAGGTGATTAAAAAAAAATTGTTCTAGGTAATGAATTTTAGTATGGGATATAATGTTTTATCTTAAAATGCTTTGCTTTAAATTTTAATTTATCTCTTTTTAATTGGTCTTTCAAATTATTTTAATGTCATTCCATTGCTATTGAAAAAGCAAGTTTGTGGATTTTAAAAAGTATGTCCCAACAATTTTTTAAAATATAACTCACTTTTAACATGACTTTCTGAACAAATATTTAATTGCAGATTTCTCCACTATTATTATGAGTAAGCACTTCCTAAAGCTAGTGTTTTAAAAAGGGGAAAACACATTCTAATTCTCTCAATATGATTCAATTATAACTCTACAAGAAAAAAAAATACATCAATAAATGTTGAGTATAGCAGTATGCGAATTATGCTTTTAACTTGCCTATTGATAGCAGAACACTTGAACGGCAAGTTAATTGGTGACTTGTGATCCATTGTAATCCACATCAAAAGCCACCCTGTGGATCCAGCAAGTTGGGTTTCCCACTCCATTTGAAATTAAAAGAATCTCTTTTATTAAGAGTATAATGCTAAATTCGAGAGAGAATAACCAACGGAATATTTGATTTATTAATAACGAAGTTGTCTTTAAGCCTGATGAATATTCCACTTCAAATTTTAATCGAATGTAAATAAGCCAAAAGAGAGAAAGAATGTTGGAACAACTGAAAATTATATGGTATAGAAGAAATGTTAAGTTATATATATATACAGAGACATATATGTGGGTGTGTATATTTATTTATTTATATATTTATATATTTGTCCCTTTACTTACTCCCCTTTTCAAAATCGTCCAGGCATAACCAAAATTAAACAAGAGATATGATATTTTACTGCATTTTTTTTAGAAAATAAAAAACAAATGTGAAATTGTGACCGAATGATTTTATGACCCCGAACACTTCTTGCATTGACTTTATCGGCCCGTATGATAATTTCTTTGTATGAAGGGTTGGGGTCAGTCGCTATTATTTGGTTATTATTAATTTAGTTTACACCTAATTGGTAGGTACACTAATTGCATTGACTTGACCTCCTAATTATGTGAAGCTAGTTCCTACTTCCTTCCCGCGTTTGGGTATAAAGACAGCCATTGCATTGCCAAAAAAACAGCTCAAAGTGAGTAAAAAAAAATCTAGAAAACTACTGGAAGACAAGTTGTCAATGTTAATGATTGAGATTCATACTGTCATGCAATTTTTGCTTCCTAGTTGATAAAATTAAACTCGTCTAAAATCTGATATCCTAGTTTGTAATACTAAAAAAATTTAGTATAACTCATTTTTAATATAACTCGTGTCCTTTTTTTTTTTTTTAGTATGACTCATTTTTAATATGGTTGTGTTTATTTATAAGATTTTTTTAATTCAATTCTCATAGTTTCAGTCACTTTCTAAATATATATATGTATAATTTAAAATTTTCAATTTTATTAATTAGATATCTTTCACGTTAAAATCCCATCCAAATCCATTAAAAAAAATTGGTATAGTCCGATATTTGCAACAACAAAAAAAAACCCTTTTCTTCAAGCGAGTAAAGGAAAAAAAAAAAGCTTTACAACACAAGCGTGCTACAACTTCAAGCTGTCATAAATTCCAGAGCTGCAATGGACGCTTTACACCAATTTACAATATGAAGTTGCAAGACGAATTATTGAATTAAAGTAAAATACATAATTTTTTTTTTTTTTTGAAGAAGCCTTAAAGGAATTTAATACACATGAGAATTCGATATTCTATTCTTTTCTCCGTAAAATATCTTCTATAAAAAAATTATGAATCACTTATAACTTTCTATTAGAAACAAGCAAGGAGCTTTTTCTTTGTCCTATTAAGCAAAACCAAACTGCATCAAATTTTCTTTTTCCTTAAACCCATCTCTTAACCAGTATGCCATAAATTAAAGATTGAAATGTCTACGCCCAAGAACTGGAGAATAATATTTGCATTAAGTCAACAAGTGTGTCCATCCCCTTCTTCACTCTTGGACGGTAGAATTACACAACCAAAAAACAAAAGCAAGAAAATAATTCATTGGAAATTACTGATCCTGCTTGCTAGGGGATATGTAAAATAGAGAGAGAAAAAGGAAGAAAAGAGATCATAATGTTTGGTAATTTGGGTGGATACCCTCACTGAATTGACTTGACCCGCTAGTGAGAAGGTAGAAAGCTTTCTTCCAATGTTTGGATATATGCAAGGTTGATCAAATGGCAATCTTACAATCTTATAAAAGAAAATTTCATCTTAGATAAGATCAAAATATGTCAAAAATGTAAAAGAATTGCAATTCAGGTAGTGCAATTCTATAATATCACAATTCTATGTGATTTGATAGTCTTATGATCCTAATAGATTCTATGAAATATATGCCAAAAGATAATAGCTTACAAAGGCATGGTATCAATGTTAAAGATGCCTTTGCCCCTTTATTTACTCTTTCAAAGTCATGATTGTGTAACTAAAGCTAAACAAAAGTGTTCTCAATTTTTTATGGTAAAATTTTCCACAAGTATATGGCCTAAACAAGATGAAAGGAATCTTGGTGGGTATGCTTCCTGCATTGACTTGACCCCCCCCCCAATGGGAAGGTAGGAAATTTCCTTCCCATGTTTGGATATGCAGACAGCTTAAAAGGTATAAAAAATCTCGAAAATTTATGTCTGGAAAATTGAGCCTCTCAAGCAATGGAATAAAGTCAATTAGCAGTTGAAGATGGAGGAAGAACGTGGTAATTAAGGTTTAGATGTAGAGGTTGATAACATACAAGCAAGTTATGAGTGAAATAGACTATCAAGTTATTTTATAAATTTTTCAAGAAAAATATGCAATTTTTATTTCTATATATAGTTTATGAAATTAAATGCAAGGTACCTTACTTATCTACAAATCTGACTTCCTAGTTTGTAATAAGGGAAAAATTCTTAACCTATATATCTATTCACTTTTTCGTGTAACCTACTTTTGAAATGTTTCATGTTCATTTATAAATGACTTGACTAATTAGTACTGAATTTGATTAGTCTTAATTTTATTTTAAATTTTTATTTTCCTTTTTACTCATAGTTGTTCTTGTTTTGAATTTTCAGGTGTTACCTTTACTGCACAAGAAGATTTGAAAGTGACAATTTAATCTCACTTCACACTGAAATTTAACAAACCTGTCGTAAAAATGAAAAGCTTTCAGACTGTCTTAAGAAAGCCATGACTGATACCAAAAGTAATTTAGAAGTTGCAAAAAACCATAAAAATTGGACACTATATATGCTGTGCCCTCGGTTAATCGGTGGGTACACTAATTGCATTCACTTGACCCCCTAATTATATGAAGCTAATTCCTACTTTCTTCTAGTGTTTGGGTTTAAAGACAGCTATTGCATAGCAAGAAAACCACTCAGCGAAAAAAAAATCTTGAAAACTTCTGTGAGAGACGGAGTGGGTTTGGTTGCTGCAATTGCGATTCAACTTTATAGCAACAAAGATTGGGTGAAAAAGTTGAATTATAAAGTTCAATAAAAATTAATACATAAATAATTTTTTCTTAAAGCAATCAATAATACTATGTTTGTTAAAAAATAATTAAAAAAATTTAACCTGAATAAATATTTTTTTATGATATATATGCGAAAATGTTATAATAGCTTATAAGTCATGTTGTCAATGTTAATGATTGATATGAATGTAATATCTTCTTTTGTCTTTTCCCCTTTATTCACTCCCTTTTTTAAAATAATCAACATATAACCTAAACTAAATGAAGAGATACGGTATAAATAAACACACTCTTAAATTCTTATGGTCCATTTGCGCAGCTAATTATATTGTCCAAACAAGGAGAAACACTTGGTGAGTACACTCATTGCATTACTTGACCAAACTGCATGTGACAGTGATTTCTTTGAAATTTTTCAGAGAACAAAAGGCAATGTGAAATCATGAGAGAATGATTTCAATTTGTACTGTTAAAAATATGGTGTGAACAGTCCAAGGAGCAAGTTAATTGATGATGTGGGATTTATTATAATGAGAGGTCAAAGAAAAAAATGATAATTATTAAATCAATTTTAACAGTTCAAATGACATTTAATTTAGACTATTAAAATTCATTTAATGGTTGTTATTTGTTTCTCTCACTTTTTATGCTCTATTATTTTAGGCGGTATGAATGTCTTGCACTCTTTTCAATATAAAATTAATTTTGTTAAGAATAGTGAAATTATCTTTTATCACAAGTATTTTTTTTATATACTCAAATTTCTGATATTGTAGAGACTTCTTAATTATTAAATTTAAACTTATTTATCATTCACGTTATAAATTTATCAATAAATAACTAGCATGGTACTGGTTTCAATCATATCTTTTGTCTGTCTCTTTATTTACTCCTTTTGCCAAAGTCCTCAAATCATGACACTTAAGAATTGAAATAATGTGTTTTTAGTATAAACATTAGTGTGGACTATAGTGTAACGTGAATAAAAAGTTATTTAAATTGTTTGGTGTTATAAAATAGTCCATCTAAAAAAATGAAACATGTTACGTTGGTGATTTAACATCCATGTCATCATTTTGTATTCCTACAATAGAAAATATAGAAGTAACATTACTTTGTTTTGGATAAAGATACAGAATTGAAATATTTAAAACACGAGACAGTCAAAAATATGAACCAAAAAATTGATATACTGACAGTCAAAAATATAAACCAAAAAATTGATATACTGTCATGCCATGTTTGTTTCCATTTTGATGAAATTAAATGCACGGTACCTTAAAGACAACTCAACTGAAGTGTATAATAGGCAGCATAACCATGAATTTCAATCCAAGATTTGCTCAGAAGGTGCTATAGATGATGTATTGGCATGTTATTCTAATTTGACACCCTAGTTTTTTATATTAGAGATTTTTTAATATGTTCATATATTTTTTAGTACAACTCACTTTAATAATTTTACATATTTATTTATAATTAATAGCATATATATATATATATATATATATATATATATATATATATATATATATATATTTGTGCGTATGTGTGTATATATATTATCATGGTAAGAGTTTCTAATATAATATTATGAGCAGGAACTAAAGTCCACATATAGAGTTCTTCTGTTTTCTTTCTTTTTTGGAATAGAATACTTTTGTCTTACCCGTAATTTAATTTTGTTACTTTTTGTAGAATAATTCTATGTTAAACAATAATTTTAATCCCTCACCTTTAATCTTTTGACGCATTGACTTGACTTGTGAAGTTGCTTGGTTTCTACGAATCTTTGGGTCTATATATGGCCACTGTCATAGCCAGAAGAATGCTCAAAGTATAAAAAATCTTGACAAATTCTGTAAGAGATGGGTTGGGCTCAGTTGGGCTCAGTTGCTGTTGTTGGTTGTTGCAATTGTGGTTCAATTCTGTGGCAGCAAAAGTTGTTTGGAAGAAGAGAAGAGGGCCCTGTTGGATATCAAAGAATATCTAAAGTTTTACAATACTTTCATGGGGTCTAATCTTCTGCCTTCGTGGGTGAGAGACCCAAGCAGTTATTGTTGTGGTTGGGAGCGGGTCACATGTGATTCCTCTTCAAGTCAAGTTGTTATCTTGTCCACACAAAAAAAGTCAAGTTGTTATAATTAACTTGTCAAGAATGTAGTTGTTTAAGCCATACGCATAGCTTGAATGTGTCTCTTTTTCTATCTTTCAAGCACTTGAGAAGCCTTCACTTGTGATATAATTGTTTTGAGGGTTTAATTGAGATTCAAGGTACTCTCTATTCTCACTCTAGTTCATGTATTGCATTTTAGTAGAGGGAAATTATATAAATATGCACGTACATACGTACATGTGTGTGTGTGTATATATTAAAAATCAATAATTTCTTTATCTTGACTTGTTTAATCTCATCTTTTAATCTTGTTTTGATTTTCCAAAGCTACCTGTTTTCTAGATTGAAAAGAAGGATAATATTCAGTTAAGGTGTTAGATAAAGGATTCAAACCCTCTATTGAGTTGCTATAATTTTGCATGAGTAATGTTCTCTATTAAAGATAATGAGATAATTATCCAATGCATTTGAGGTCTAAAATGATGTTCTCATTTTTTTTATACCATTTTATGAAACAAAAGAAAAATAGATGATAAGATGAGAATCTGACCTAATTAACTTTTTTTTTCTTTTTTTGTGTACCCTAGAAAATTAGTAACTGTTAATTAGAAGTTATAGTTAACTGAATTTATTTTTTGGTCCACCTTAACTGAATATTTTGTTACGTCCTACACTGTGTTAATCTTTTTTATAAAAACATTTAAATAATAATATTTTATATTACTTTATGATTATTATTATATAAGTATAAGTTGATTATTTGAAGTTATCATCTTAAAGATCTTGGAAGCAAGTCAGCATTTACAATGCTGGAGATGTCAGAGCTTACTTACACTTCTCAATTAAACCAAAGCATCATGCATGGAACCCGAGTGTTCGATCTCACATCCCTCAAGAACTTGATTCTTGCATATTGCTCTATATAAGGGTCCTTTCCTATCCAAGATTCGAATGTATCTATTTAATTCCAAACTTAAAAATGTGTATTCATTCTCACTTGGATTATTTGTTTAGAATGACCACTTTTACAAAACTTGGAGTTCTTGGATTTAAGTTACAATGATCTTACCAGCCTCTCCATATTTCAAGGTACGTATGCATAAGTTATTAGGTATATTTAAATTATGAATATTTTTAATAGTTGATCAAAAATTTTGATTACAAAAATTTAATATTCCTTCTGACTCAAGCTTGTAATTCAGGACCTTCATTAAAATATTCAGATAAACATTCTTTGTCTAAGCTAAAGAAGCTAAGGACTCTCATCTTACATGACAATAATTTAGACAATGATATATTCAAGCGTTTGGTTGCTCTTCCAGCTCTCACATGTCTTTACATATCTTGGAATTCTATAAATGGGAGTCTTGACAACACAGGTATGTGCTAGCCATTTGAATATGAATATCCCTCACATTTCATTTTTTTTTGGCATTTAATTTTTAAAAATACATGACCTGATCTTTTGACATTATTTTTCTAATAAACCACTCCTAAGATCGCTAACTTCAATTGCCTTACAGAGCACTCGTTGATTCATTTTTCAATATTACCTTAGAGTATTGTAAAGTAATTAGACTAAATATTTTTTTTTCATTCTTATGAATCATTAAGCCTAAAATATCAATTATTACATGCCTTTAATTCTAGTCATAGGTAAGTTAGGTAGCCTCAACTCACAAGTGTGTTGTTGGCGTCTAAAAATGTTATAATATTATTATTATTTTTTTACTCCAGGATTATGCAAAATGAAGCAGTTATAATTATCTCTCACTTGCAGGAAATTTAGACATATGCCTTGTCAATTTGACATCACTTCGGGCTCTCAATCTCTCACTGAATCAGTTAAGTGGGAGCATTCTAACTTCTTTCTTTGGTCCCGTTGCATCCCTCGAGCATCTTTCACTTTCGGGTAATAACTTTGAAGGCTTGTTCTCATTGAACTCCTTGGCTAACAATTCAAAGCTCAAGGTGTTAACACTTGGACCAATGCTTGGTACCACAACATTAATTCAAGTGGAAACTGAAAATACTCCTTGGATCCCTTCCTTTCAATTGGAATTTCTACAAATACCTTATTGTCAAGTGAACTTACCTTCAAGAACTATACCTACCTTCCTTTTGACCCAATATGGCTTGAAATACATTGATCTCTCAAATAATAACCTGGTTGGTAAGCTTCCCAATTGGTTGTTTGTGACCAACTCAAGATTGAAAACTGTTACTGAATAATAACTCTTTCACTTGACTTTTTCAACTACCCTTTGATTTTTTAGAACCCATGGATCAACTACATTATTTGAAATTATCTACCAACAAGATCTGTAGGAAGCTCCCTAACAACATGGGATACTTGCTTCTACATTTAGAATATTTAGATGTCTCATTTAACATGTTTGATGGTGAAATTCCTCTTTCCATTGGAGAAATGTCAGGCTTGAAGACTTTGGATTTGTCTTGCAGTAAATTTTCTAGCAAAATACCAAAACAAATTCTTCTTAGATGCAACTCGTTCGAAATTATGAGATTATCAATTAATGGCTTGCCTTCTTAGATGCAACTCGTTCAAAATTATGAGATTATCAAATAATGGCTTGCAAGGGCATATATTCCCTACACCCATAAACTTGAGATCTTTGAAGATTTTGAGGATGGATAATAATCAATTCAATGGAACACTTCAAGATGGAATACCATTGATTCATTTAAGGGTATTAGATATTTCTAGCAACAGCTTATCTTGCATGCTTCTCAATTGGATTATCAAATCTCTACCTCCCTTGTTGAGAGTATCAAGAAATAATTTTCAAGGTGCATTACCAAAAAATTGGTGCAAATATGACCTCACAATTTTAAATCTATCACAAAATAGATACTTTGATGCAGTACCTTCTTGGTTATTCTCTTAAAAATTAAGACATTTGTGAGAAAATGGTCTTAGTGGTTCGTACCATACCTAAAACAATTTCAAGAAGCTCCCATTTAGTAACTGTTCATCTGAGGGACAACTACCTTTTTGGGAGTATTCCAGAAAGTGTCTATGGGCTTTTTTTTTTGGACTTTCTTTTGTTGGCTAGTAATGTATTAGAAGGCCAGCTTCCCAGTCAGATTTGCAAGTTATACAAAATAAACGTCTTAGAACTTCCGCGAAATTATTTCATTGGATTTATACCCTCATGCTTCAATATGTCCTTTGGGAAAGGAACACCTTTTTTCCAAGATTTTTCTACCGATTTTATTGATTCAATATTTCTTTCAGAAAATTTTAATCGCTATCTCCAGTTAAGATCATATTATCCATACTTTCATTATGGCCTTAAAGAAGAAACGCAGTTTGTGACAAAAATTTTATCCCAATCATACAAAGCTTCTATACTTGGTATGATATCATGACTAGATTTGTCATTCAATCAATTGATAGGGGAGATTCCACACCAAATAGAATATTTATTTGCCCTTCATATGCTCAACTTATCACACAACCACCTGAATGGAACCATTACAGAAAGCTTTCAGAAATTGAAACAAATAGAGAGCTTAAATCTTTCTAACAACAGCTTGAAAGGAGAAATCCATCATCAATTGTAAGACTTGAACTTTTTATCTACCTTCAATGTGTCGTACAACAATTTGTTAGGTAGAGCACCTGAGAATGTACAATTTGAAAACTTTGATGAGATCAGCTATAAAGGAAACCCATATTTGTCTTGGAGCAACAATAACAGAGTTAATGCACCACTGCTATCCCCACAAACTCCCTTGAAAGAAAAAGAAAGAAGTGAATCAATCATTGTTTCCAATGAATTTAATTGAAGTTTTGGTGGATCATATATTATAGTACTCTTCAAATGACAATCCTTTGGATCAATCCTCCCTGGCAAAGAGCTTGGTTTTATTATATCACTATATGCCTTCAAAGATCCTTTGGTTAATTTTTTGAAGATGCATTCTTCTAGAAATCTACCAAAGCTCTGCTCAAAAATTTTAAGCATGATAATATCTAGCAGAGTGATGTAGAAAGTGTTCACACCTCCTAGGAAGAAGCATACTATCAAATGATAAGTAATAAATTATTCTAGATGTTGAACCTCAGTGTGGAACATAAAGCATTTTATAAAATGCTTTGCTTTAGAGTTCAACTCATGTTGTCTTAATGTCATTCCATTTGTTACTGATATTGCTCATGTGCCTTTGGAAATTACTCAGAGAAGAAAATTTAGTAATAGAACAGAGGAATAAGGCCAACTTGGGGAAATGCTTTTGTACAGATGCTGCTCCCAATGGCCGAAATCTCATGCATACATAATTTCACTTTTATGAGTTAACACACATGAATTTGTTTCTATTGGAAGGAGGATAAATATATGTGAAAACTCAATTGAAGAGATAAGAACGAAACATTTAAGATCAGTTTCACTGCAAAAATCAATCTTGATCTTGCCACTTTTGTTTCAAATGACCAGTGAGGGAAAGTCAATGAACCAAATGTTTAAAGAGAGGGTTGCTTGAAATGAAAACACCTAATATTCTTGTGTAAATGCAGTCAGAAGCCCAGGTGTTCCACAAATAAGCTTTTGTTGCTAAAAACTTGCCATTAGGGAAAGCTTTTTATTAATTACCATAAATCTCAACTCCTAATCCCTAAGCATAGAATGCTCATTGGTTAAAATCTACATTTTCTAACTTTTCCAACTAATTTAAATCAATTATATCTTAAAGAGACAAGCCAATTAGGTTTCAATGAAGATATAAGAATGTTATCTAAGAAGCCTTTTATAGCAGAGATTTTGTGTGAGGGACAATTATACCAACAAGTTGCAGATTGCCATGAGGGTCAACATCTACATTAAATTATAATTTTTTAAAAATGAATAAATAAAATTAAAATGCAAAAGAAAATTCTATGGTAAGAGAATTCAATTCATCACAGTCATAACAAAAACAAAATTTATGGTTTACTGTTCTTCACAACTGTTGTACAAGATTGGATTGCATGAGATTAACGAAAACTTTTCCACTGATGCCAAGAGGTTTCCTGTTAACCAATGAAAGGGAATGCATTAGAGTAAAGAAAAGTGCAATCCAACCTGCATATGAAAAAGCTATGGCATCTGTGCAGGCAAATAAAAGGGCCTGAAATACATCAATGAAGCATATCCCTAGCGTTTCTTCAATGTAAGGGTGAAACAGAGTTTTACTAGCCAATATAACCAAAGACTGTGGATGCTGATCTTCAGAAACCATTGGCCATTGGAAACCCAAGGCTACACATTAAACATACCACAGATTTTCAGAAGCATCATACTGAAAGTATATTCACCACAAAAGTTAATCATGGAATTACACAACAAAATTCTTAACTATCTACTATGTTCGTACACCTCTGGTTTAGTATAATTTATTTTTAACATGTCTACTTGTTCATTTATAAATGGCTTGATGAATCTATATTTTTTAGATTAAATTCAGCTAATAATTTCTCATGTTATATTATAAGCAAGCAAGTAGATTTTTACTTTAATACCAACATGTGATTTCACTCTCATTTACCTTCTCAACCTAACATTTGACACTATCGGCATTGAGTCGCCTTCAATCTCGAAGGAAATTTCTCCAATTTTATAGGAATTCTTTGACTTTAGTTTTGCACAGGTAAAAAGGGAAAATATCAGAGCAAAACTTGCTATAAGCATTATGTTACAGTACTGTACGCTCTTTATGTGTTATTAGGATGTTAAACTTTATGGAAATTCATTGTTTTAAGTTTTTGTGAAAAATTAGAATAATGCTTTGTTACACTTTAAATTTGATGTATTGAAGTTGTAATCCTGCTTGTTAGAGGACGTATTATGTTTTTAAAAAAACAGAGATATGATTTAGATGGACACAGATTGTTTTTCTAGTCAATTGTGGATATGATTCAATTATAGGACTGACTTGACCCGTTAACCATGTGAAAAGCCCACTTAATTAATTGGCGACAATTGAAATCAATATCAAAGGTGGTGAACTTGTGGATCCAACAAGCTGGATTTCATACTCAAATCTGAAATCAAAAGAACCCCTTTTAATAAAAGCAAAATTATTAGTTAAATTTGGTACTTAAAAGATTAATTAATTAATTAAGAATTGATTTGTAAATATATAAAAAAATTTAATAATACTCATTTTTAACAAGAACACATATTTATTAATAATTTATTTGTTCTATATTTATTATTTAGACTGAATTAAGAACTTCTCCTGAATATTATGAGCAGGCATTCAAATTGCCATTTTGAAATTTCTAAAAACAAATGCATTTACCCCAAAACTTCATATCGTGGAATTACACACCCAAAAAAATTGCAAATAATTAAGTTGAGATATTGATCCAATGGTCCTGCTTTCATAAAATAAAATGAAAAAAAAAAACCTTAATTCTCAAGAATTTTAATTTCATCCACGTGTCGTTATGTGTTAGAAGAAAAGAATTTTATTCATTCTAAGAAAAAATACAAAAGGAATACAGAGGATAGATTTTTATACTACGTAACAAAAATAACAAAACTAATTTCCCAGCCCAGCTCTCAGTAAAACTGTATTCCAACTCAGCAAAAATCACGTGCTCTCGTCGTGCTCTCGCATGCATGTTGCATGCATGTCATGCAAGCTATCACAACATACAATATATCAAAACTGATGTTTTAATATTATCCATGCAGTTAAAGAAAAATTTCACGTTAATTTTTTTTAAAATTTTGACCAATTCTCTAAAATACCCTTCTTCTTTCAAAAAAAACACAGCATATGAGGGCAACATTTTAAAAAAAAATTCCAAAAACTAAAAAGGTGTTGGCGGTGCATGGATTTCACGTGAAATCCTGAACTCTAGTGTCTACGTGAATTGTTTTTCCCGAATATGAGTATAATAAACATTATCACAAAAAATAATAATAACAAGAAAATGAAACCTAACAAATTTGGTTACCAAGTTAAATTAATAGTTTAACTATTAACGTTCATGCAAAACATTAAAGCGGCAAAGAAATGTTTTCTGTAAATCCCTAACATTAAATAAAATATATAGTGTACCGTGTTAGGTTAGATAAGCTCTTAGAACCCAAATGAGTTTGGTCTAGTGGAAGCATGCTAGGCAGCGAATGGGACAACAATGCAGTCATGTTTCTCCTAGTAATAGGAGGGTGCTGGTTCGAATCCTAACTTGTGATAAACATTCTTTGGGGAGGAGTCCTACCCATGTTGCTCTCGACCCCAGTGTGGATACCACTTTAGATAAATAAATTTATAACTAATAGATTTAATGAGAGGATGTTTGCAAAAACGGAACAATTTTTTGAGAATTGAAATGAAAAAAGTAAATTTGTTAGACTAAATTAAGAAAATATGTATAATTTGAGTTCGAAAACAACATATTACTCTATATTTGAAAAATGAAATTGTTGAATAATTTATTAAAAATTTTAAATATAAACATTTAATCCTCCTGAATAAAGCGTGTAATTCAGTGCCTTCATTAATGAGAACATATCCACATGATGTGTGCGTCTTAACTCTTAAAGCAAAAATATTTTCATTTATTTGAATTACTGTATGTGCTACAATTATTGTGATAGTAAATACTTTAAAAATATGTTAAAATCACATAAAAATAAATATCCAACGACTGGCCTCGTTTATTGAATTATATTCATATGCGTAAAAATCGATCTGGTTCGGTATCAAAACACATTCAATCAATTCTTAATTCTATTATTACTTCTAATTAAGTTTAATTTGTGATCAATGCACTCAATTTTGACTTTGGCCGTTGTAGCTTCAAAATTTTCTTGATAGCTATTCTTCATCTAAGCTAAAGAAGGTGAGGACTCTAATCTTAGATCATAACGGTTTTGACAATAATTTATTCAAGCCCTTGGTTGCTCTCCCACCTCTCAGATCTCTGTTCGTATCTTTGAATTTGATAAATGGGTGTCTTGATGAGAAAGGTATATGCCAGACATAATTCCTTTTCTTTTCTTTTTTCTTTTTTTGCCACTTCATTTATATTAATACATGACCTTTTCTATTTTCATCATCTCTTCTAATAAATCACCCCAAAAATTGCGAAGTTTAATTACCTTATGGTGCCCTTGTTAATTCGTGTCTGTCCTTTCTGCTAGCTTTTGTTTTGTTCTTCTCATGTTTCCCACCTCAAAACACTGTAGCTGATAATATAGTGTAGAAGTGTATTCAGTTTTGAAGGCGTACATTATATCTTTCTAAGTTTCTTCCATATTGGGATAAATCTTGTGATTGACAAAGACATAATCCCACTTCAGAAATCTACATGCATGCAGAATTGGGAAACATACCCCAAGTATGGATATTCAAGAAGAAAGCTCCACCTTTTGTCTAACCAAGTCTTGATGATGGTGAAATTGTTCTTGGGGTTTTTGGGTTGAGAAAGAATTCAAAGCTTACAAGACGATTAATTTGCTGCAAGTTTAATTGTGATTTGTGCTTCTACATTTTCCCAAATTCACTTTGGTATAAACGTGTTTTGGGTAACCAAATAATTGTGGTTACTGTTTAGTTGCTTTTTGCTTTCGGTAACCATTAATTTACAATCTAAATTAGTGCTCTTTGTCATTCTTTCATTTATGATTTGGGCTATGAAACTACGCAAATGAGGGACCTATTACAAAATAGAAGTTCCATTGTGTGTCTGCCCTTATATATATATATATATATATATATATACACACACACTCTCCCTTTTTAACTTTTTTTTATACATACTTTATATTAATATTTATGCGTGTTTCAATACTTTATAATTGTCTTGTCAAGTTTTGTTTCACATGAGATACTCTTGGAATGTCGGAGTTCCCTTTTTAGCACCGCTATAGATAAATTGTCTGCAAAACGATGCAAAATAATGTAAAAGTCTTTACATTAATATTTGTGGTGTTGTTGACTTTGTTATTTGACATTTGAAAATCTTTTGAAACAAAACTTGGCTGCATCAAAAAATGTAGAAGATTGAGCAGAGTGTCGCTCTCCAGCAGTCCAATTTATCAGTGTAGGTTAATTTAACCCATTATGAAGGATGCCTTGTATATTATTCGTAGGTTTAGTAACATATATCTTCTCTCTCTGTCGACGTTGATATGTTGATTTTGAAAATTCTTATTTTCACTAGATACTAAAACTGAAAGAAATAAAAGAAACTTTGAAAAAAAAAATAGAAAATGTTGACAGCAATCAATTAAAGATTCTATTTTTACACTTTTTAGAAGTTGAGATTGTCCCTTCATCCTTCTTTTTTTACTTCAATTGTGATAGAATTAGAGATAGAAGAATGAAGGAATAATAGAATCAGAAGGTGTTTACGTATTGTATTCAGATAATTGTTCATTACTGAAGATTGATACACAACTTGTATTTATAGGCATAAGCCACTAGGCACACTTAACAAACTGATCCCTACTGACTTCTAACCACTTCTAACTTCTTAACAAATCTGATGACACGTGAGCATGCATACTATACATGCATGCAGTAACATATTCTAACATTTTCCTATGTCTCTTGTCTTGTCTGATCTTTGTCCCTCATGCTGAATTTCTTCAAGTGCCTTGACATTAAGCTTTTGTCTTAGGAACTGGAACCTTGTATGCGACAATGGTTTTGTTAAAATATCCACTACTTGATCAGAGGACGCCACATGCTGAATATTGATTTCTTTGTTTTGCACTTTCTCTCTAACAAAGAAAAGATCAAGTTCTATGTGTTTTGTTCTCGCATGTAAAATGGGGTTTGCAGTCATTAAAACAGTACTGAGGTTATCACAAAATACAACCGGTTGATTGGCAGGTTTGAGATATAGCTCATGAAGAAGAGATTTTAGCCACTGAATCTCTGTAACAGAGCTTGCCATGCTACGGAATTCAGCTTCAGTGCTAGACCTTGAAATTACATTTTGTTTCTTTGAGCTCCATGACACAAGGTTTGGACCAAGATATATACAAAATCCAGATATGGACCTTCGATCATCAACATCCGAGGCCCAATCTGCATCACAGAACCCAACTAGATCAAGATGATTTGTGGGTTGTATGTGCAAACCAGCAGTTGGTGTACCTTTAAGATACGGTAGAATTCTCTTTACTGCTTTCCAATGAAGTTCTGTTGGATTATGCATATATTGACAAACTTTATGTACACTGTAAGAAATCTCAGGTCTTGTGATAGTAGCATACTGTAATGCACCTACTATGGAACGATAATTGGACGGATCAAGTAAGAAGTCACTGTCATTGAGGGAGAGTTTGGTGGAAGCAGTCATAGGTGTAGGAAGTGAGTTTGCTTTGTCCATATTAAATTTTCTCAGCAAGTCTTTAATGTACTTAGTCTGAGAAAGATGAAGAGAACCATCACAGAGGCGTTGAACTTCAATGCCGAGGAAATAATTCAAAGGTCCTAAATCTTTGAGTGAGAACTCCTTGTTTAAGTTGCTAATCAGTTCTGAGATGACAGCAAAGGACGCCCCAGTAATAACTATGTCATCTACATAAATGAGTAGAATTGTGGTTTGTTGGTTCTTGTTTCGGATGAAGAGAGACGTATCACACTTACTGGTTTTAAATCCTAAGCTGATGAGAGTTGTTTTCAACCTTTCAAACCAAGCTCTGGGAGCTTGTTTAAGCCCATATAACGACTTATGAAGTCTGCAGACAAGATTCTTATTGGCGCTTTCAAAACCTGGAGGTTGGATCATGTATACTTCCTTGTCCAGATGACCATTGAGGAATGCGTTATTAATATCAATTTGATGAAGCGGCCACCTTTTTGCAAGTGCTAATGCGAGTACTACCCGAACTGTTGCTGGTTTAACTACCGGACTATATGTTTCATTGAAGTCAAGTCCTAGTCTCTGGTGAAAACTTTTTGCAACCAAGCGGGGCTTGAATTTGGAGATAGTGCCATCGGGATTTTCTTTAACTCTAAATACCCACTTACATCCAATTGCACTTCTGTCAGCTGATAGAGTGCATAGGGTCCAGGTATGATTCCTTTGAAGGGCTTCAAATTCTTCAACCATAGCTTGTTTCCATTGAGGAAGACTTAATGCTTGCTCGACTGACTCAGGTTCTGTAGTTATAGAATATACCTTTGGTTTAAATATGCCAGCTTTACCTCGAGTGATCATATGATGCTGAGATGGTGCTGTAGGATTAGGAACAGAGATAGGAGCAAGTGGTGCTTCAATGGAAGAGGTTGGGGAGGCAGAGATATTATTGGAAGTGGAGTAGGATGGTGAGTTCAAAAATCTGGGAGATGGTGAGTCAGCGGCAGTGTTTGGATTATTACACAAAGTAATAGTAGGATAGGGGGAGTTTGGTCTTTGAATTAGATTCTGTGGAACAATGGAGGTTAAGGGCAGGGTGGATTTTGCAGATTTTGAACATCTGGTGTCATTAGTTGATGAGAATGGAAAATGGTTTTCATTAAAGGTCACATCTCTGGATATGAAAAGTTTGCCGGATGGGTGTAGACATTTATATCCTTTATGTTGATCTGAGTAACCTACAAATACACATTCCTGAGATCGAAATTCAAACTTATGCTGATTGTATGGTCTTAGAAGAGGATAACATGCACAGCCAAAGGTTTTGAGATGAGTGTAGCTGGGTGTCTTGCTAAATAACTTTTGATGAGGACTTTGACCTTTTAATACTATGGTTGGAAGTAAATTGATGATGTATGCAGCAGTGAGAAAAGCATAATCCCATAGCCGTTTAGGTACAGATGATGCTGCCATTAAAGTGAGGACTGTTTCCGTGAGGTGTCTGTGTTTCCTCTCCACTACACCATTCTGCTCATGTGTATGAGGGCAAGATAGTCTGTGTTGCATTCCACTTTGCTGTACAAAAATTTTGAAGCTTCTGAATTCTCCTCCCCAATCAGATTGTAGCTTTTTGATTTTGTTGTTGAATTGATTCTCAACGAGGAGTTTAAACTGCTTGAAAACATCAAATGCTTGGGACTTGGTTTGAAGAGGGTACAGCCATTTGTATCTCGTACATGCATCAATAAAACATATATAATACCGATTTCCATAGCTTGATATAACAAGAGATGGACCCCATAAATCAGTAAAGATAAGTTCTAAAGGTTGATCATAAACAGATTGTGAGGGTGTGTAAGGCAATTTGTGTGATTTGCCAATATGACAATGCTTGCAGAAGTCAGACATGTGTTTATTCATTATAGGGATATTACAGCTTCTCAGTATACTGGACACTAATTGTGAATTACAATGTCCTAGTCTTTGGTGCCAGATTTGGAATGACAAAGTATTTTTGCAACAGGCATAAACTGAGTGTGTGTGACTAGGAAACAGAGGAGAAGGTTGAAATTTAGAACTCGGATGGGATACTTCAGGAGCTTTTGTAGTGATGGTCTTCAAGTGAGTGAGCTTGAAATTGTTGAAGACATAGAGACCTTTTTCAAGCCTCCCTTCTAGGATAACCTGATGTGTAACCTGATCCTTGACATAACACGTGAAAGGATGAAATTCTAGCTAAACATTGTTATCTTGGGCAAGTCGAGATACACTTAGTAAATTTCTTGAAATAGATGGCACATGCAGTAATTGCTTTAAGGTCAAAACTGTATTAGTTACCGGAGTTTGGATAAAAGACTGACCTATATTGGAAATGTGAAGATTGGCCCCATCTCTAACCTGCACCTTCTCTGGACCAGCATACTTGTTTTGATGCATCAGATTTGTAACATCAGCAGTTACATGGTTCGTTGCACCTGAGTCTACATACCAATCATCATCATAAGGATTTTCAAAATTTTCAGTCATTGGTGTAAGGTGTGCTTGAGGTTTTGGTCCTTGGAAGTTATAATCAGCAGAGAAGCCTTGATAGGTATGATCATATCTATAGTAACATTGGAGAGTTGTATGACCAACTTTTCCACACACTTGATAGTTGACAGAGAACCTGTGACCAAATCTATTACCTCTTCCCCTGCCTCTGAAATTTCTAAAACCAGGAAATCCTCTGCTTATGAATCTATTGTTCCGGCCAAAGTATGTGTTATAGCCTCTTCCTGGAGGTTGACTTCTTGGTACTACATTGGTGCTGTTTACAGTTGAAGGACTGCTAGGTGATTGAGTGGCAGTGTTTTGAGCATTTAGATTGACTGAATTTACTGTGTATAGTGGTGATTTATTATTCTCTTCAATCCGAACCTCTTGTGCAAGTAATAGTGCTTCAATTTCACTGATGGTGTATGTGTCTTTCCTAGTTAGGATGGAAGTGACAAAGGCATCATATTCAATTGGTAATCCAGTGAGTATGATTTCAAGATAATCATTGTTAGTCAAAGGACAACCTATTGCCGCTAGAGCATCGGCTGATGATTTTATTTTTAACAAGTAATCTACCATAGGAGAATCATTTTTCTTTGCTGATCGTAATTGAACTTTAAGCTGAGTTACCTTGGCTTGAGTATATGAATCAAAATAGTCACTGAGACGTTGCCACACCTGGAATGAATATTCGCAGTCTACTATTCTTGTTAACATGTTCACAGACATAGATGATAGGAGCCACGATAGCAACAGTTGATCCTGAAGCTCCCATTCCAGAAATTCATCCGAGATTTTTCCTTGTTCAACATCGATTTGTGTTTTGAACTTTTGTGGAACTGCAGTGGAATCTAAAAATTTTACCAGTTTCAATCCGCGTACTGCAGCAAGAACCTGACGCTTCCATAGCAAGAAGTTTGAATCGTCGAGCTTCACTGATAGTGAAGCGTTGAACGTAGTCACCACTTTGCCTTTTTCTGCTAGTACTGGACCTTGAATTTCTTCCATGGATCTAGAGCATCAAAGCTATTGGAGCTCTGATACCATGATAGAATTAGAGATAGAAGAATGAAGGAATAATAGAATCAGAAGGTGTTTACGTATTGTATTCAGATAATTGTTCATTACTGAAGATTGATACACAACTTGTATTTATAGGCATAAGCCACTAGGCACACTTAACAAATTGATCCCTACTGACTTCTAACCACTTATAACTTCTTAACAAATCTGATGACACGTGAGCATGCATACTATACATGCATGCAGTAACATATTCTAACAAATTGTGCTTAATCAGTTTAAATTTAAATTTCATTAATGGGATTTTTTTAATTCTAATTATGTAATTTTTTAAATATTTAGAATACCTTAGAAAATTTTCAGAATTATTGTTAATTATTTCAATTTTAAAATTTTTACAATTAGCGACGGTTAAAATCGCCGCTATAAATTTTTAGAACTTCTAGAACTTAAAAGCGGTTCCTAACCGGTGATATTCTGAAACTGGCTTTTTTCAAAATTTTAGTGGCTGTTAACAAACCGCCACTAAATATTTTCCAACGGCAATTATTCCAGCAGTCAAATAAAACCGATGCTAAATCTCTTGTAATAGCTACTTTTAATGTGATTTTAGAATTGCTGTGAAACTTAGTGTCAGTGAAACCACCACTAAACCTATAAAAAGGGGCCATAAAAAGGCGTTCTTCTTTGAGTGTCTACATACATAGTAGTGGTGTAAGAAGAAGCAGCATTGCACCTTCAATCTTCAAAGAAAGCACTTCAGTTTTATTGGAGTTCTTTGAATATCATGCAATTTTTGTTTCTATATATAGTTGATGAAATTCTTAATAACTTGATTAATAACTCACTTTTTACATAATTCACTTTTTTTAATAAATAACTTGATTAATTAATCTCTGAATCTTTTTTAATATACAAGTTAATTTTTGAAAATATCAAATTAATTGCATATTATTTTTTGATATTTTTAGAAACTAATAAAATAATTAACATGCAATATTGAAATGATAATTTTATGAACTATTTGTGTATGAAAATAAAAAATTCAAAGACTCAAGTTAAATGAATCCATAACAGAAGTCTGGAAAATTCCATGAGAGATAGGATGGATTTGGTTGCCATAGTTGGTTGCTACAATTGTGGTTTAATTTTATGGCAGCAAAGATTGGGTGGAAAAATTAAATAAATAAAAAAGTTGCATCTTTTAAGTTTTTTTTTTTGGTTACTATCGAGGGTATATTGTCCAATAACTAATCTCCTTTGACACTACCAGAAAAATTCGATTTAGAGACGGAATTTTTCCGTCTCTAAATAGGAAAAATTCTGTCTCTAACTGCGTTAGAGACGGAAAAAATTCCTTCTCTAAAAATGTGGTCGCTGAATTTTAAAGACGGAATATTTTCGTCTCTAAAATTAATACATCCGTCTCTGATATGGGTTAGGAATTTCGTCTCTGTAGAGACAGAATATTCCGTCTCTGAAGTCAGAGACGGATTATTCCGTCTCTGAAGTCAGAGACGGATTATTCCGTCTCTGAATCCAGAGACGGATTTTCCGTCTCTGACTTCAGAGACAGATTTTTCCAAAGATGGAAAACCAAAAATATAATTACATAAATTTTTAATTATCCTAAATCAATAATTAAATGATTATATGACATAAAAATATCAAAAATTAAATATTTTTGCATCAAAAATTGAGTATTTTTGCATCAAAAATATATTAATTATATTAATATATATCACAAAATCATATACAAACTATAATCTTAATATTATCCGTCAACGGCAATCTTTTACAGAGCAATATTGTAAATTTTCCTGTATCCTAATGCACCCAGCAATCTATCAGCCACGAACTCTCTGGATTTCCACTGCGTCACGAACGATTCCCTGGACTCGCTCCTCACTCAGCTTCTTCTTCAAAAGCGAATACAGCAGACACACAAAATTACATAGCAGACCTTCATCCCGCAAGATCAACTCGTTCGAGAAAGTGAGCCTAGGCAACAGCCCGCGCTTCTTCAGCCAAAATATCGAGCAGAAACTGCCAGAGAAGAAAATTCCCTCTACACAAGCAAAGGCTATCAACTGCTCTGTAAACGATTAGGACCCATCGATCCATTGTAATGCCCACTCAGCCTTCTTCGGAGTCGAAAATCATCTCGTTGGAATCCTTAATGTAGAACTGATCTGGGTTTGAAGCCAGCAATGGCTCTTCGGGAATCGCAGGTATTTTTGTGAAAAATCTGCAGATGGGCTTGTGTTAAAGAGTAGTAGTAGAATCTGAACAAAACTCAAATTGGAAGAAAAAGAGATATTGAAGCTAGGATTGGGATAGGAAGAGAATGAAACTAAAACAAGTAGATGGAGAGGATGAAGACTTGATGGCATGATTGAGATTGAGATTGAGATATAGGTTGCAATGACTGGTGAAGTGTGAGGGTAATTTTTATAAAGAGAGGAAGGAAGAGAGGGATTTCAAATATTTTGCAGAATAAAAATAGAAGGAGCAGGAGATTTCAAATTTTGGAACTAAAACTGAACAGATGTTAGGTTTAAAATTTTTAATCACGAATTTACCCCCAAATTTTTGCAAGATTGCAGAAGTACGTGGAGTCAATAGTCAGTACATTGAGTTTATTTTTAAAAGAAAATTTCATATTTTTAACAAATTTTTATATTTTTAAAATTTTATTTTCTTTTTAATTTTTAAAGATAATATAATTTTTAAAATAATTTTTTGAAAATATTAAAATTTAAAAATATATTAGAATAAATTTTAAAAAACAAGAATCCAAATTTTCAAAAAAATTATTATATTTCTAAATATATTTTTTCTATAAAAATTGGACTGAAGAAAATTCTACCGTAAGCCCTTTTTTCTTTAGGTAAAAATATCTTCTCTTAAGGTAATTAGAGATCAAATAGTATTTTTTTTAAAATTAGGTATGAACTTAGAGATAAAAAATTTAGATATACAATTTTTACATTTTATTATTTTGAAAAGTAGAGTTGAATTTTTTTTAAAATTAATTTTTTGTCTCTAATTTTGTCTCTAAATATACTATTTTCATAATTAGAGACGAAATTAAAGATAAAAAATTAAGTGTACATATATTTATTAGGAAAACATGTATTTATTCCTCATAAATGTTTATTTCTTTTCAAAATTATTAAATTATTTCTCATAATATTAATAAAATATATCTAATCATCATTTATTTATTTTTAACCTCTTTTTTTATTTCATTTAATTTTTTCTTTTTTTATAAGTTTTTCAAGATAAAATCATCTTCTATAAAGAAGAGAATCTGTATATCGTGGGAATAAAAGTTATAGTCAATTATATCAATTAAACACAATAAATTAATGTAAGGGAATCTTGATTTCCATTCCATTATATTTATTTCTACAAATTAAGCGGGACTTAAATTTTTTCTCTAACGATGATTATATATATATATATATATATATATACACACACACACACACACACACACACACACACACACACATACATAACATATTATATACTATAAAATTATTGTGATCAAAATTATATTATATCCAAAATTAAGTATACATATATTTATTAAGAAGTCATGTCTTTATTCTTCATAAATGTTTATTTCTTTTTAAAATTATTAAATCATTTCTTATAATATTAATAAAATATATCTATTCATCAATTCTGAATAGATATATACAATAGGTCAAGAGGGTCGTTTCATATTGCAATCTATTTTATTTCACGCCACTTGGGAAGGCGCAAGGCTTCTTGTACAGAGCAATTTTAAGTGTGGCATTATGTAAATCAACCAAAGTAGAAACTTCACATTTTAAGTTATTTGATTTTTTTAAATTTTATTTTGACATTATATGAATAAATTTCGTATTAACAATCTCAACGTGAAAAAAAATTCCTATTTAAAATTTCTTAAATAAATAAGTTTCACTTTGAGTATTTTAAAATCTTAAATTTATTATATTTTTAAATATAAATTTAAAGATAAATTACTATCTAATATATATGGTTACATACTAAGTTCTTTTCACTTATTTATTTTAAATTTTATTTTTAATAAATTTTTTAAATTTATTTTTATAAAATAAATTTTTTAAATGACCATTTATATATTTAAAAGAAAATTTCAGATTTTTAACAAATCTTTATTATTCTTAAGTTTATTTTCTTTTTAATTTTTAAAGACAATATAATTTTTTAAATAATTTGTTCAAAATATTAAAATTTAAAAATATATTACAATAAATTCAAAAAGAAAATAATCCAAAATTTCAAAAAAAAATTTTATTTATAAATTTATTTTCTATTTAAAAATAATACTAAAAGAAATTTTGACATGAGTTTTTTTTTTCGTGGATAAAAATTTCTTCTCCTATAGTAATTACAGATAAAATAATATTTCTGTAATTTCTTAATAGTAATCTATGACATAAAATATAAAAATATATGATTTAAAATACACTTATATTTCATAGAAAATTTTATTTACCTCTTTTAACTTCATATTTTTTATTTTTGAATAATAAACACCTATACACACACACAAACAAATATATATATATATATATATATATATATATATATAGATCAAAATTATATTACATCCAAAATTAAGCGTACATATATTTATTGGAAAGACATGTCTTTATTTTTCATAAATGTTTATTTCTTTTTGAAATTATTAAATTATTTTTCATAATATTAATAAAATATATCTATTCATCAATTCTGAAAAATATTAAATGAAAGTAATTATGAAAAATTCCTACAATAAAATATATCTACTCATCATTTATCTCTTTTAACTTTTTATTTTATTTTATTTCACTTTTTTCTTTTTTATAAATTTTTCAAGATAAAATCATCTCTTATATAAAAAATAATTTGTACATCATGGGAATAAAAATTATAGTTAATTATATCAACCAAATACAATAAATTAATATAAGGGAATATTGATTTTCATTACATCAACTTATTTTTACAAATTAAGCGGGACTTAAATTTCTCCCCTAATGATAATTTTATACACACACACACACACACACATATACGAACATAATATATAGTACATAATCATTGTAACCAAAATTATATTATATTCAAAATTAAGCGTACATATATTTATTAGGAAGACATGTCTTTATTCTTCATAAATGTTTATTTTTTTTAAATTATTAAATCATTTCTCATAATATTAATAAAATATATCAACTCATCAATTCTGAAAAATGTAAAATGAAAGTAAATATGAAAAATTTGTAAAATAAAATATATTAATAAAATCTATCTATTCATCATTTATATATTTTAACCTCTTTTTCTATTTCATTTCACTTGTTCTTTTTTTAGAAGTTTTTCAAGATAAAATCATTTTTATATAGAAAAGAATCTGTATATCGTGGAAATAAAAATTATAGTTAACTATATCAAACAAACACAATAAATTAACGTAAGAGAATCTTAATTTCCATTCTATCAACTTATTTCTACAAATTAAATAGAACTTAATTTTTTCAAAAATTATCTAAATTCTAACTAATTTTACTAATAATTTAAATATTATTTCAAAAATTTGATATAAAATGTGAGATAAAAAATTTATATACACAAATATATTAGAGACGGAATTGGAGACAGAAAATATTCCGTCTCTAAAATTTCGTCTCTAAATGAGTTTAGAGACGAAATATTCCGTCTCTGATACAGAGACGGAATATTTTCCGTCTCTAAGTCCGTCTCTAAACTCATTTAGAGACGGAATATTCCGTCTCTATCCCTCTCTGGAGTTAGAGACGGAATATTCTGTCTCTAAGTTAGAGACGGAATATTTTCCGTCTCTAAGTCTGTCTCTAAACTCATTTAGAGACAGATTTTTAGAGACGGAATATTTTCGTCTCTAAATTCCGTCTCTAAATTACAAACATTTCCATCCGTCTCTAACTTTTCAAATTCGTCTCTATTTCCGTCTCTGTTAGAGATGAAATTTATTCCGTCTCTAAATCTCATTTTTCTAGTAGTGAGCTGAAAAGTGGTAAATAAATATTTAAAAAATTTAACCTAGTTAATATCTTAAGATATAAATGCAAAAAGGTTAATAGTTTTAGAAACATGGTGTCAATATTATTAAAGATTGAGATGAACGCAATATCTTCTCCTGTATTAGACCCTTTATTTAATATAACATAAAAAAAGATACATTCTACACAAAATGAAGATTGATAATAAAATTCATACAATCAGTTAGTCAAAACTTCTGCCGACTAATAAGTGCAAATAGTCATTCCAAATTTCAAGTTAAATTATTCACATACAAGGGTTTAAACGAATTGATTAAGGTGTTTTTGAACTACTCCAATTTTTCATTTTACTTATTTATTAAATGAACCAATTTGAACCGAGATGAAGATTTAGTACTCAATTAATTAAATTCACAAAATACATAATTATTTTTATTATTATTATATTGGCTTGTTTAGTAAAAGATCAGAGCCTGATGACAACTTTTATCTTGGTTACATTTAGGGCTCAATCGATATATAATCTCATTCTTTTTCTTATTTTTTTCTTTTTTGTTGGTTTTCCAAAGCTCCTTGTTTTATGGAATAAAAGAAAGGATAAATTTGCATGAGCAATGTGCTCTATTAAAGATGATGAGACGAAGATCTGACCTACCTTTTTTTTTATTATTCTATTTTTTTTCCTAAAAAATTAGTAGTTCTTAACTAAAAGTCAATTAACTGAATACTTTGTTACGTGGAATGATACGTTAATCTTTTTTATAAAAAAATTTAAATAGTAATATTTCATTTATTATTATGATTATTATTATAAAAAATAAATTAATAATTTGAAATCATTTTCTTGAAGATCATACAAATAAGTCAACAGTTACAATATTGGAAACGTTAAATCTTAGTTACTATATTCACATCAACCAAAGCATTATGGAAACACTGAGTGCTTTTGTATTCCTCAAGAATTTGTTTATTCGCTATTGTAATAATGCTGGAGTAGACAGATATTGGGAGTCTCTTCGTGTAAGAGTTCGAAGAGAATTAGTCTTATAGTACTAATAGATTATAAGGATATTCTCAAAAACCAAAAAAGGCAAAAAAAATTCCTTCTGAATCTTTCATAAAAAGTGAAAATATTAAATTCATATATCATTTAATGCTCAATTACATGTGAAGAACAGATAATCTCTTACCTTAACAATTGTGTGATTTTGGCCTTAATTTTTTTCACCTAAAATTTCAGACTAGCAGTATTTAACTACATTCAATCTTTAAAGAAATTACTATAATTTTATGAAAATTCTTTGAATTTAGTTTTTGGTATTTAAAAAAGCAAAACTTGAAGGAAAAACTTGCGCACAAGTATTAAATTAGGAGACTACATGCTGTGTTCATTAATTTTAGTAATAGAACTCACTTTTAATGTTTTTACATGTTTATTTATAAATAAATTTATCTATATATATTTTATCATTGTAATAGTTTCTAATACGACAGTCCATTGACCATAAGAGTTGATCGTGGAATTAGACACACACAAAACAAAAGAAAAAAATTAATTCATTGGAAAATATTGATCTATTGGTCCTTCTTTCTAGAGGACATATACTAAGTAAAAACGAAAGGGCAAAAAAAAAAACATTCTTCGGACACAAAATGTTGTTTTGGTCAAATTGTGGGACAGGATACATGGTTTAATCAGGACTAAAGAAACCTTGGTGGCTACATTTATCGCATTGACTTGACCTGTGAAGGTAGTATAGTTCAAATTCAAAATTTTCTCTTCTAATTGATAGTAGAACACTCCAACCGGTAATTACTAATTGACTCTCTTCCTCAGCTTCAGAGGCTCCGTTTTTTCCGGACATAAATTTTCAAGATTTTTTTATCCTACCTTCTTATTAGCAAGTCAAGTCAATGCAGTAAGTATACCCACCGAGATTCATCGTCTTGTTTGGATCATATACTTAACTGCACAAATTATCCATAAGAACTTAAGAACACTCATGTTTAGCTTTAGTTGCACGTTGATGACTTTGGAAGAGGGAGTAAATAAAGGGACAAAGACATATTAACATTGATACCTTGTGTTGTAAGCTATTATACTTTTGGCATATTTGTCATAGAATCTATTAGGATCATAAGATTGTCAAATTGAAAAGAATTGTGAGATAGTAGAATTTGGATCGCAATTCTTTCACATTTCTAACATATTTCGATCTTATCTAAGATGAAAATTATTTTTCGTAAGAAAGATTGTAAGATTGCAATTTTATCAACCTCGTATATACTCTAACATTGGAAGAAAGCTTTCTACCTTCTCATTAGTGGGTCAAGTCAATACATAAGAGTACCCACTCGTACCCACTCAAATTGACCATAAGACTTCTGTCTACATATACCATATCTCTTGTTTATTTTTGGTTATATTTTAATTACTTTGGAACATGAGTAAATAAAGGGTTATATATATATATATAGATCATCACTTTTTCTTTATGACTATTAGGGATATCCTCCAACCCAATTGAATAGAAGATTAATCCCCTTTGAACCGAAAGTTAATAACTTTGAATTACTATTTCCTCACTTATTATGCGGCAGAAATTTAAAAGTGATGGACTGGATTAATTTTTTTATCAATAGTCATTTCTGTGTAGAATTTAGCTCGCTTGATATATTTTTTTTTTTGGTGAAATTTTTTTATATATTTTAATTGAACAAGAAAATTGGATCTTCTCTTATATATATATGTAAGAAATTTCTTTTGATCAGACAGGAACTAATTTTAAAAAATTTATTTATATATATAATGACAACACTAATTTAAATAACTATAAACAAACCCACCCCATCACACACAGAAATTATCAATATTTTTTGTACGTTTAACTATGCATTGCGTGCAATGGCTGCCCAGCTTTATAACCAAACATTGGTAGGAATTCAAAATTTCACACTAGCGGGTCAAGTCAATCCAATAAGTGTTCGGGTCATGAAATCATTTTGTCATAATTTCACATTAGTTTTTTATTTTCTAAAAAGATGCTATGAAATCCCATAACTCTTGTTTAGTTTTGAAAATTGTAACTTAACTTTTCTTCTAAAATTGTAACTTAACTTTTCTTCTATACCATATTATTTAAGAACTGTTCAATAGTTTAGTATAGATGTTTCAAAATTGTCTTAAACTATAATCCCGTCACATTAAGTTAAAAAAAATGTTTATCAAGGTCCTATGTGGCTGTTTGGGGTCTTCAATGACGAAATAGTCACATTTTGTTCAAACAATTTTTTAAAATAGTAAAATCAATAAAAATATCAGAGTTTAGGGTTTCTTAATTATAGAATTTAACGCTGCAATTGTGGAAAAGCACGTAATAATATCAGAAATTGAACTTTTTGTCATTTCACCTTTTCTTTTTTCTTTTGCCTTATTTAGATTGGATTAAAATTTGAACTCGAATATTCATTTGTCTTAAAATACGACTCCAGTGCTAGTAACTTAATTAGTCCATTGATTATGCTTTCCTCTAATTCATTTGTCTTAAAAAGAGGCTTTTTATTTCAGAATTGAGTAAGAAATCCAACTTGCTTTCTAGAGGACGTATACTACGTAAAACCGAAAGGGCAAAAAAAAAACAAGAGATATAGTTTCTTTGGACACAAAATGTTGTTTTGGTCAAATTGTGGGACAGGATACATGGTTTAATCAGGACTAAAGAAACCTTGGTGGCTACATTTATCGCATTGACTTGACCTGTGAAGGTAGTATAGTTCGAATTCAAAATTTTCTCTTCTAATTGATAGTAGAACACTCCAACCGGTAATTACTAATTGACTCTCTTCCTCAGCTTCAGAGGCTCCGTTTTTTCCGGACATAAATTTTCAAGATTTTTTTATCCTACCTTCTTATTAGCAAGTCAAGTCAATGCAGTAAGTATACCCACCGAGATTCATCGTCTTGTTTGGATCATATACTTAACTGCACAAATTATCCATAAGAACTTAAGAACACTCATGTTTAGCTTTAGTTGCACGTTGATGACTTTGGAAGAGGGAGTAAATAAAGGGACAAAGACATTTTAACATTGATACCTTGTCATGTAAGCTATTAGACTTTTGGCATATATGTCATAGAATCTATTAGGATCATAAGATTGTCAAATTGAATAGAATTGTGAGATAGTAGAATTTGGATTGCAATTCTTTCACATTTCTAACATATTTCGATCTTATCTAAGATGAAAATTATTTTTCATAAGAAAGATTGTAAGATTGCAATTTTATCAACCTCGTATATACTCTAACATTGGAAGAAAGCTTTCTACCTTCTCATTAGTGGGTCAAGTCAATACATAAGAGTACCCACTCGTACCCACTCAAATTGACCATAAGACTTCTGTCTACATATACCATATCTCTTGTTTATTTTTGGTTATATTTTAATTACTTTGGAACATGAGTAAATAAAGGGTTATATATATATATATAGATCATCACTTTTTCTTTATGACTATTAGGGATATCCTCCAACCCAATTGAATAGAAGATTAATCCCCTTTGAACCGAAAGTTAATAACTTTGAATTACTATTTCCTCACTTATTATGAGGCAGAAATTTAAAAGTGATGGACTGGATTAATTTTTTTATCAATAGTCATTTCTGTGTAGAATTTAGCTCGCTTGATATATTTTTTTTTTTGGTGAAATTTTTTTATATATTTTAATTGAACAAGAAAATTGGATCTTCTCTTATATATATATGTAAGAAATTTCTTTTGATCAGACAGGAACTAATTTTAAAAAATTTATTTATATATATAATGACAACACTAATTTAAATAACTATAAACAAACCCACCCCATCACACACAGAAATTATCAATATTTTTTGTACGTTTAACTATGCATTGCGTGCAATGGCTGCCCAGCTTTATAACCAAACATTGGTAGGAATTCAAAATTTCACACTAGCGGGTCAAGTCAATCCAATAAGTGTTCGGGTCATGAAATCATTTTGTCATAATTTCACATTAGTTTTTTATTTTCTAAAAAGATGCTATGAAATCCCATAACTCTTGTTTAGTTTTGAAAATTGTAACTTAACTTTTCTTCTAAAATTGTAACTTAACTTTTCTTCTATACCATATTATTTAAGAACTGTTCAATAGTTTAGTATAGATGTTTCAAAATTGTCTTAAACTATAATCCCGTCACATTAAGTTAAAAAAAATGTTTATCAAGGTCCTATGTGGCTGTTTGGGGTCTTCAATGACGAAATAGTCACATTTTGTTCAAACAATTTTTTAAAATAGTAAAATCAATAAAAATATCAGAGTTTAGGGTTTCTTAATTATAGAATTTAACGCTGCAATTGTGGAAAAGCACGTAATAATATCAGAAATTGAACTTTTTGTCATTTCACCTTTTCTTTTTTCTTTTGCCTTATTTAGATTGGATTAAAATTTGAACTCGAATATTCATTTGTCTTAAAATACGACTCCAGTGCTAGTAACTTAATTAGTCCATTGATTATGCTTTCCTCTAATTCATTTGTCTTAAAAAGAGGCTTTTTATTTCAGAATTGAGTAAGAAATCCAACTTGCTTTCTAGAGGACGTATACTACGTAAAACCGAAAGGGCAAAAAAAAAACAAGAGATATAGTTTCTTTGGACACAAAATGTTGTTTTGGTCAAATTGTGGGACAGGATACATGGTTTAATCAGGACTAAAGAAACCTTGGTGGCTACATTTATCGCATTGACTTGACCTGTGAAGGTAGTATAGTTCGAATTCAAAATTTTCTCTTCTAATTGATAGTAGAACACTCCAACCGGTAATTACTAATTGACTCTCTTCCTCAGCTTCAGAGGCTCCGTTTTTTCCGGACATAAATTTTCAAGATTTTTTTATCCTACCTTCTTATTAGCAAGTCAAGTCAATGCAGTAAGTATACCCACCGAGATTCATCGTCTTGTTTGGATCATATACTTAACTGCACAAATTATCCATAAGAACTTAAGAACACTCATGTTTAGCTTTAGTTGCACGTTGATGACTTTGGAAGAGGGAGTAAATAAAGGGACAAAGACATTTTAACATTGATACCTTGTCATGTAAGCTATTAGACTTTTGGCATATATGTCATAGAATCTATTAGGATCATAAGATTGTCAAATTGAATAGAATTGTGAGATAGTAGAATTTGGATTGCAATTCTTTCACATTTCTAACATATTTCGATCTTATCTAAGATGAAAATTATTTTTCATAAGAAAGATTGTAAGATTGCAATTTTATCAACCTCGTATATACTCTAACATTGGAAGAAAGCTTTCTACCTTCTCATTAGTGGGTCAAGTCAATACATAAGAGTACCCACTCGTACCCACTCAAATTGACCATAAGACTTCTGTCTACATATACCATATCTCTTGTTTATTTTTGGTTATATTTTAATTACTTTGGAACATGAGTAAATAAAGGGTTATATATATATATATAGATCATCACTTTTTCTTTATGACTATTAGGGATATCCTCCAACCCAATTGAATAGAAGATTAATCCCCTTTGAACCGAAAGTTAATAACTTTGAATTACTATTTCCTCACTTATTATGCGGCAGAAATTTAAAAGTGATGGACTGGATTAATTTTTTTATCAATAGTCATTTCTGTGTAGAATTTAGCTCGCTTGATATATTTTTTTTTTTGGTGAAATTTTTTTATATATTTTAATTGAACAAGAAAATTGGATCTTCTCTTATATATATATGTAAGAAATTTCTTTTGATCAGACAGGAACTAATTTTAAAAAATTTATTTATATATATAATGACAACACTAATTTAAATAACTATAAACAAACCCACCCCATCACACACAGAAATTATCAATATTTTTTGTACGTTTAACTATGCATTGCGTGCAATGGCTGCCCAGCTTTATAACCAAACATTGGTAGGAATTCAAAATTTCACACTAGCGGGTCAAGTCAATCCAATAAGTGTTCGGGTCATGAAATCATTTTGTCATAATTTCACATTAGTTTTTTATTTTCTAAAAAGATGCTATGAAATCCCATAACTCTTGTTTAGTTTTGAAAATTGTAACTTAACTTTTCTTCTAAAATTGTAACTTAACTTTTCTTCTATACCATATTATTTAAGAACTGTTCAATAGTTTAGTATAGATGTTTCAAAATTGTCTTAAACTATAATCCCGTCACATTAAGTTAAAAAAAATGTTTATCAAGGTCCTATGTGGCTGTTTGGGGTCTTCAATGACGAAATAGTCACATTTTGTTCAAACAATTTTTTAAAATAGTAAAATCAATAAAAATATCAGAGTTTAGGGTTTCTTAATTATAGAATTTAACGCTGCAATTGTGGAAAAGCACGTAATAATATCAGAAATTGAACTTTTTGTCATTTCACCTTTTCTTTTTTCTTTTGCCTTATTTAGATTGGATTAAAATTTGAACTCGAATATTCATTTGTCTTAAAATACGACTCCAGTGCTAGTAACTTAATTAGTCCATTGATTATGCTTTCCTCTAATTCATTTGTCTTAAAAAGAGGCTTTTTATTTCAGAATTGAGTAAGAAATCCAACTTGCTTTCTAGAGGACGTATACTACGTAAAACCGAAAGGGCAAAAAAAAAACAAGAGATATAGTTTCTTTGGACACAAAATGTTGTTTTGGTCAAATTGTGGGACAGGATACATGGTTTAATCAGGACTAAAGAAACCTTGGTGGCTACATTTATCGCATTGACTTGACCTGTGAAGGTAGTATAGTTCGAATTCAAAATTTTCTCTTCTAATTGATAGTAGAACACTCCAACCGGTAATTACTAATTGACTCTCTTCCTCAGCTTCAGAGGCTCCGTTTTTTCCGGACATAAATTTTCAAGATTTTTTTATCCTACCTTCTTATTAGCAAGTCAAGTCAATGCAGTAAGTATACCCACCGAGATTCATCGTCTTGTTTGGATCATATACTTAACTGCACAAATTATCCATAAGAACTTAAGAACACTCATGTTTAGCTTTAGTTGCACGTTGATGACTTTGGAAGAGGGAGTAAATAAAGGGACAAAGACATTTTAACATTGATACCTTGTCATGTAAGCTATTAGACTTTTGGCATATATGTCATAGAATCTATTAGGATCATAAGATTGTCAAATTGAATAGAATTGTGAGATAGTAGAATTTGGATTGCAATTCTTTCACATTTCTAACATATTTCGATCTTATCTAAGATGAAAATTATTTTTCATAAGAAAGATTGTAAGATTGCAATTTTATCAACCTCGTATATACTCTAACATTGGAAGAAAGCTTTCTACCTTCTCATTAGTGGGTCAAGTCAATACATAAGAGTACCCACTCGTACCCACTCAAATTGACCATAAGACTTCTGTCTACATATACCATATCTCTTGTTTATTTTTGGTTATATTTTAATTACTTTGGAACATGAGTAAATAAAGGGTTATATATATATATATAGATCATCACTTTTTCTTTATGACTATTAGGGATATCCTCCAACCCAATTGAATAGAAGATTAATCCCCTTTGAACCGAAAGTTAATAACTTTGAATTACTATTTCCTCACTTATTATGCGGCAGAAATTTAAAAGTGATGGACTGGATTAATTTTTTTATCAATAGTCATTTCTGTGTAGAATTTAGCTCGCTTGATATATTTTTTTTTTTGGTGAAATTTTTTTATATATTTTAATTGAACAAGAAAATTGGATCTTCTCTTATATATATATGTAAGAAATTTCTTTTGATCAGACAGGAACTAATTTTAAAAAATTTATTTATATATATAATGACAACACTAATTTAAATAACTATAAACAAACCCACCCCATCACACACAGAAATTATCAATATTTTTTGTACGTTTAACTATGCATTGCGTGCAATGGCTGCCCAGCTTTATAACCAAACATTGGTAGGAATTCAAAATTTCACACTAGCGGGTCAAGTCAATCCAATAAGTGTTCGGGTCATGAAATCATTTTGTCATAATTTCACATTAGTTTTTTATTTTCTAAAAAGATGCTATGAAATCCCATAACTCTTGTTTAGTTTTGAAAATTGTAACTTAACTTTTCTTCTAAAATTGTAACTTAACTTTTCTTCTATACCATATTATTTAAGAACTGTTCAATAGTTTAGTATAGATGTTTCAAAATTGTCTTAAACTATAATCCCGTCACATTAAGTTAAAAAAAATGTTTATCAAGGTCCTATGTGGCTGTTTGGGGTCTTCAATGACGAAATAGTCACATTTTGTTCAAACAATTTTTTAAAATAGTAAAATCAATAAAAATATCAGAGTTTAGGGTTTCTTAATTATAGAATTTAACGCTGCAATTGTGGAAAAGCACGTAATAATATCAGAAATTGAACTTTTTGTCATTTCACCTTTTCTTTTTTCTTTTGCCTTATTTAGATTGGATTAAAATTTGAACTCGAATATTCATTTGTCTTAAAATACGACTCCAGTGCTAGTAACTTAATTAGTCCATTGATTATGCTTTCCTCTAATTCATTTGTCTTAAAAAGAGGCTTTTTATTTCAGAATTGAGTAAGAAATCCAACTTGCTTTCTAGAGGACGTATACTACGTAAAACCGAAAGGGCAAAAAAAAAACAAGAGATATAGTTTCTTTGGACACAAAATGTTGTTTTGGTCAAATTGTGGGACAGGATACATGGTTTAATCAGGACTAAAGAAACCTTGGTGGCTACATTTATCGCATTGACTTGACCTGTGAAGGTAGTATAGTTCGAATTCAAAATTTTCTCTTCTAATTGATAGTAGAACACTCCAACCGGTAATTACTAATTGACTCTCTTCCTCAGCTTCAGAGGCTCCGTTTTTTCCGGACATAAATTTTCAAGATTTTTTTATCCTACCTTCTTATTAGCAAGTCAAGTCAATGCAGTAAGTATACCCACCGAGATTCATCGTCTTGTTTGGATCATATACTTAACTGCACAAATTATCCATAAGAACTTAAGAACACTCATGTTTAGCTTTAGTTGCACGTTGATGACTTTGGAAGAGGGAGTAAATAAAGGGACAAAGACATTTTAACATTGATACCTTGTCATGTAAGCTATTAGACTTTTGGCATATATGTCATAGAATCTATTAGGATCATAAGATTGTCAAATTGAATAGAATTGTGAGATAGTAGAATTTGGATTGCAATTCTTTCACATTTCTAACATATTTCGATCTTATCTAAGATGAAAATTATTTTTCATAAGAAAGATTGTAAGATTGCAATTTTATCAACCTCGTATATACTCTAACATTGGAAGAAAGCTTTCTACCTTCTCATTAGTGGGTCAAGTCAATACATAAGAGTACCCACTCAAATTGACCATAAGACTTCTGTCTATATATAACATATCTCTAGTTTATTTTTGGTTATATCTTAATTACTTTGGAACATGAGTAAATAAAGGGTTATATATATATATATATATATATCATCACTTTTTCTTTTTGACTATTAGGGATATCCTCCAACCCAATTGAATAGAAGATTAATCCCCTTTGAACCGAAAGGTAATAACTTTGAATTACTATTTCCTCACTTATTGTGCGGCAGAAATTTAAAAGTGATGGACTGGATTAATTTTGTTATCAATAGTCATTTCTGTGTAGAATTTAGCTCGCTTTATATTTTATTTTATTTTATTGGTGAAATTTTTTTATATATTTTAATTGGACAAGAAAATTGGATCTTCTCTTATATATATATATATGTAAGTAATTTCTTTTGATCAGACAGGCACTAATTTTAAAAAATTTATTTATATATATAATGACACTAATTTAAATAACTATAAACAAACCCACCCCATCACACACAGAAATTATCAAGATTTTTTGTACGTTTAACTATGCATTGCGTGCAATGGCTGTCCAGCTTTATAATCAAACATTGGTAGGAATTCAAAATTTCACACTAGCGGGTCAAGTCAATGCAATAAGTGTTCGGGTCGTGACATCATTTTGTCATAATTTCACATTAGTTTTTTATTTTCTAAAAAGATGCTATGAAATACCATAACTCTTGTTTAGTTTTGAAAATTGTAACTTAACTTTTCTTCTAAAATTGTAACTTAACTTTTCTTCTATACCATATTATTTAAGAACTGTTCAATAGTTTAGTATAGATGTTTCAAAATTGTCTTAAACTATAATCCCGTCACATTAAGTTACAAAAAATGTTTATCAAGGTCCTATGTGGCTGTTTGGGGTCTTCAATGACGAAATAGTCACATTTTGTTCAAACAATTTTTTAAAATAGTAAAATCAATAAAAATATCAGAATTTAGGGTTTCTTAATTATAGAATTGAACGCTGCAATTGTGGAAAAGCACGTAATAATATTAGAAATTGAACTTTTTGTCATTTCACCTTTTCTTTTTCTCTTTTGCCTTATTGAGATTGGATTAAAATTTGAAATCGAATATTCATTTGTCTTAAAAAGAGGCTTTTTATTTCAGAATTGAGTAGGAAATCCAATTTGCTGGGTCCAATGAGTGACTTTTGATATTGATTGCAATAGATCCCAAGTCACCAATTAACACACGGCTACCATTAATCCCTCACCTTTAATCTTTTGACTCATTGACTTGACCTGATAATGTGAAGTTATTTGGTTTCTATCGATCTTTGGGTATATATACAGTCATCGGCATAGCTAGAAAAATGCTCAAAGTATAAAAAAATCTTGAAAACTTCTGCAAGAGATGAGGTGGGCTCCGTTGCTATTGTTGGTTGTTCCAATTGTGGTTCAATTCTATGGCAGCAAAAGTTGTTTGGAAGAAGAAAAGAGAGCGCTGCTAGATATCAAAGAATATATAAAGTTCCACAATGTTTCCGTGGAGTCTAATCTTCTGCCTTCATGGGTGAGAGACCCAAACAGTGATTGCTGTGGTTGGGAGCGGGTCACATGTGATTCCCATTCGGGTCAAGTCATTCATCTCTCTCTTCACAATATAACCAGCTTGGATACTTCGAATTTCAGATATTGGTCTTGTTTAAGCTATACATATAGCTTCAACATGTCTCTGTTCCTGTCCTTCAAGCACTTGAAAAGTCTTAACTTATCCTATAATTGTTTCAATAGCTTAACTGAGATTCAAGGTACCCTCTATTGTCACTCTAGTTTATATATTGCATGTTAATGCATAGAAATTAGGGGTACAATATTAAGATTTACCAGATATTATTTTATTATTAGATAAATAACTTGTTTAAATTAGTGCTGCGAATTCAACCCTCTCTCTATTTATATATATATATATATATATATATATATATATATATATATATATATATATATATATATATATATATATATATATATAATTAAAAATTAATTTTTTTATCTAGGCCTCTTTAATTTCGTTTTGTTTTTCCAAGCTATGTGTTTTATAGATTGAAAAGAATGATAATATTTAGTTAAGGTGCTAGAGAAAGGACTCAAACCCTCTATTGAGTTATTATACACAATTTTGCATGAGGAATGTCCTCCATTAAAGATGATGAGATCATTACCCAATGTGTTCTTAGTCCAAAATGATGTCTTGTTTTTTACACCATTTTATGAAGAAAAAAAAGATGATGAGATGAGGATCTGACCTAACTTTTTTTAAAAATCCTTTTTCGTTTAACCCAGAAAATTAATAACTCTTAATTTGAAGTTATAATTAACTGAATTTATTTTTTGATCCATACTAACTGAATATTTTGTTATACCCTACAACGCAATGCATTAATCTCTTTTATAACAATATTTAAATAATAATATTTCATATTATTTTATGATTATTGTTATAAAAATATAAATTGATGATGTGAAGTAATCATCTTAAAGGTCTTAGAAGCAAGTCAGCATTTACAACGTTGGAGACGTTAGATCTTAGTTACAATCAACTAAACCAAAGCATCATGAAAAGCTTGAGTGCTCTCACATTCCTTAGGAACTTAATTCTCGCACGTTGCTATACAAGCGGGCCCTTTCCTGTTGAAGGTAAGCATGTATCACTTTTTCTGTCCAAACTTAGAAATGTCAATTCATTCTCACTTGGATTATTTTTTTAGAATTATCACTTTTACAAAAATTGGAGGTCTTGGATTTAAGTTACAACGATCTTACCAGCCCCTCCATATATCAAGGTACGCATGCATAAGTTAATAGGTATTTTTTAATTATGAATTTTTTTAATAGTTTATTAAAAGTTTTGAATACAAACATTTAATATTCCTTCTGACTCAAGATTGTAATTAGCTTTGATTTGTAATCACATGCTCTCAACCGTGACTTTGGCTGTTGTGACTTCAAAATATTCAGATAATCATTCTTTGTCTAAGCTAAACAAGCTGAGGACTCTGATCTTAGATGGCAATCTTTTTGACAATGATATATTCAAGCCTTTGGTTTCTCTCCCAGCTCTCACCTCTCTTTACCTATATGGGAATTCTATAAATGGGACTCTTGACAACAAAGGTATGTGCTAGCCACTTGAACATGAATATCACTTGGACATTTTTTTTTCGGCCATTTAATTTGTAAGAATACATGACCTATTCTCTTGACACCCCCTTTTTCTAATAAACCAGTCCTAAAATTGCTAACTTCAATTTACTGAGCCCTGGTTGATTCATTCTTCAATATTATCTTAGCGTAATGTAATCCTTAAGCCTCATTCAACCCTTTTTCTAATAAACCAGTCCTAAAATTGCTAACTTCAATTTACTGAGCCCTGGTTGATTCATTCTTCAATATTATCTTAGCGTAATGTAATCCTTAAGCCTCATTCAACCCTTGCCAATTCAAGGTGAGCCAATATATCATTGTTTAATTTTACTTCTAATATCAATTATTCCAATCCTTCAAGTCTAGTATATATGTAGGTTAGGTAGCCTCAACTCACAAGTGTGTTGTTGGAGTCTAAAAATGTTATAATTTTCTTTCTTTTTACTCCAGGTTTATGCAAAATGAAGCAGCTTCGAGAGCTTGATCTCAGTGATAATCAACTTACAGGAAGTTTGGTTACATGCCTTGGCAATTTGACATCACTTCGGGCTCTTGATGTCTCAAACAATGCCTTAAATGGGAGTATTCCAGCATCTTTCTTTGATCCCCTTGCATCCCTCGAGCATCTTCTCCTTTCAAATAATAACTTTGAAGGCTTGTTCTCATTGAACTCCTTGGCTAACAATTAAAAGCTCAAGGTTTTATCACTTGGAGCAATGTCAGATGCCCAAACATCATTTCAAGTGGAAACTGAAAATTTCCCTTGGATCCCTTCCTTTCAATTGGAATTTCTAAAAATACATTCTTGTCAAGTGAACTTACCTTTAAGAACTATTCCTACCTTTCTTTCTTACCAACATGGCTTGAAATACATTGATCTCTCAAATAATAACTTGGTTGGTATGTTTCCCAACTGGTTGTTTGTGAACAACTCAAGATTGGAGACAGCATTATTGAATGATAACTCTTTCATTGGACTTTTTCAACTACTCTTTGATACGAAAAAACCCCTGGATCAACTACGTTATTTGAAACTATCGAACAACAAGATCCAAGGGAAGCTCCATAACAACATGGGATACTTGCTTCCACATTTAGAATTCTTAGATGTCTCAAGGAACATGTTTGATGGTGAAATTCCTCCTTCCATTGGAGAGATGTCAAGATTGAAGATTTTGGATTTTTCTAGCAATAACTTTTCTGGCCAAATACCAAAACAAATTCTTCTCGGATGCATCGCATTAGAAACTTTGAGCTTATCAAACAATAGCTTGCAAGGGCATATATTCCCTACACCCATAAACTTGAGATCTTTGAAGATTTTGAGGATGGATAATAATCAGTTCAATGGAACACTTGAAGATGGATTGTTATTGGTTCATTTAGAGATACTGCATGTTTCCGGTAACAACTTATCTGGCATGCTTCCCGGTTGGATTTTCAAATCTAAGCTTCAAATCTTAAGTGTATCAAGCAATAAATTTGAAGGTCCAATACCAAAGGATTTGTGCAGAAATGGATTTACTTTTGTAGATCTATCTCACAACAAATTCTCTGGTGCGATACCTTCTTGCTTATTCACATCAACATTAAGGTTCATTCACTTGCGGGGAAATAGTATAGTTGGTACCATACCTGAAACAATTTCAAGAAGCTCTGATTTAGTAACTATTGATCTACGGGACAACAAATTTTTCGGAAGTATTCCAGAAGGCACCTATGGGCTTTTGTCTTTGACGTTTCTTTTATTAGCAGGCAACCTATTGGAAGGTCAGCTTTCTAGTCATATATGCAAGTTACAAGTAATAAACATCTTGGACCTTTCGCGAAATTATTTCACTGGGTCTATACCCTCATGCTTCGATAATATGTCCTTCGGAAAAGAAATATCTTCTCTTGAAGATTTAAATACGTATTTTGACCCTTCATTAATTCTTTTAGATAGTTTTATCCCCAAGAATTATCCTCGTTTCCTGTTAGAAGACTATCATGAGTACTTTTCTTATGACGGCAAAGAAGAAGTGCAATTTGTGACAAAAAGTTTATCACAATCATACAAAGGTTCTGTACTTGGCATGATGTCAGGACTAGATTTGTCATCCAATCAGCTGACAGGAGAGATTCCATGCCAAATAGGAGATTTACCAGCCCTTCGTGCTCTCAACTTATCACACAACAACTTGAATGGAACAATTCCAAAAAGCTTGCACAATATGAAAGAGATAGAGAGCTTAGACATTTCTCACAATAGCTTGATTGGAGAAATCCCTCTTCAATTGCAGGATTTGAACTTTTTGTCCAACTTCAATGTCTCCTACAACAATTTGTCAGGTAGAACACCTGAGAATGGACAATTTGCAAACTTTGATGAGAGTAGCTATAAAGGAAATACATATCTATCTTGGAACAGTAATAACAAACGCAATGCAGCACAACCATCTCCACAAACTCCCTTGAATGAGACAGAAAGAAGTGAACATGTCATTGATTTCACTGCATTTTATTGGAGTTTTGGTGTATCATATGTTGTAGTACTCTTGACATTGGTGACAGTCCTTTGGATCAACCCTTATTGGCGAAGAGTTTGGTTTTATTATATCACTATATGCCTCTACAGATCCTTTGGTCAATTTTTTGAAGATGCGTTCTTTTAGAAATCTATGAAAGTTAAAATAAAGTGCTCTAGAATTTCAAATGTGTGTGAATAAATTGTTCTAGATGATCTTATGCTTACTTTATTTCAGGTGATTATAAATAAATTATTCTAGAAAATGAATCTCAGTGTGAGAATCAATGTTTCCCATGAAATGCTATTCCGTTTTATTGATATTAACAAAGGAGCAGTGATGCATCATACATGCATATGTATGGATGTATTTATGCATTTCATTATATATTAAATATTGCAAGGAACCTTTTTTGCACTTTCCCAAAAAATTTGAATAAGTTATATCCAAAGAGACATGCCAATGTACATTCCGTGCTATTGATATTAAGTATTGCTTTTCCAGCACAGAGATTTTGTGAGTGACAATTATGCTAAAAAGTTGCAGGTTGCCCCATGAGTGTCAACACCTATGTTAAATTATAATTTTAAAAATGAAAAAATAAAATTAAAATGCAAATGGAAATTCTACAGTAAGATAATTCAATTCATCACAGTCCTACCAAAATCATAAGTTTATGAAAATGCTATGGCATCAGTAGAGGCAAAAGAAAAAAGGGATATGGTTTACAGAATATTCTTTTGGTCAAGTTGTGGTGTTGGGTATATGGTCCAATCAGAACCGAAGGAACCTTGGTGGGTACGTTGACTTGGGATTCATTGTAATCAATATCAAAAGTGGTGACCTTGTGGATCTAGCAAGTTGAATTTTGTACTCAAATCTCAAATCAAAAGAACCCCTTTTGATTGAACCCGTAATGTTAAATTAGAGGAATGAATAATTAATGAATAAATTGATTCAGTGATATTGAAATTATCTTCAAATCTAAATATTGGAGTTGATATCTTAACCAGAACCAAATGAATCAAAACAAACAAACAAAAAGTAAAAAGGATTGAAATTAAACTATGAGATTTAAATTTGTGATATTATTACATGTTTCCCCAAATGCAGCGTTCAATTTTATAAATAGGAAACTCTAAAATTATTTGATTTGAGGATTTAAATGATGAACTGGAATATGTACATTTTTGTTGATTTTATCTTTAAAAAATTTGTTTGAACAAACTCCAACTATTTTGGCACTTAAGATAACAAATAGCCACATAGGAATAGGATCCTAATAAACATCTTTCGTAACTTAAACAATTAGAACCCTATAAACTCAAATAAAATATTATAGATAAAATTGAAATGTGAGAAAGATGATAAAAAATTATGACGAAATGGAAAATAGTGACCCGAATTTAGTAATAGATCAACAGATAAATCAAGAGATCACATTCCTTCGATGGGAAGCACCTCCAATCCAGCTTTTGATTTGTAATGGCAAACTACAATGTCCTGAAATTTTTGTTTTCCTAATTTGATAAAATTAAATGCAAGGTACCTTACTTATCTAAAAATCTGACATCTTAGTTTGTAACTATAAAGTCCTCAATTCTATTGCTTTAAAATCAAATTCATTCAGCAGAAAAATTCATCGTGGAATTACACACCAAAAAAGGAAAGCAAAATTAAATGCAAGGAGGACGACTCGGTAGCTAATTTGTGAACACAGAGGATTCTTATGTTCTTATAGTCAATTTGTGCAGCCAAGTAAATGGCCCAAACAAGGAGGAAAACTTAGTGCGTACACTTATTGCATTGAATTGACCAAACCGCATGTGACATTTAATATCATTCCATTTGTGTAGTTCATTAGATATTAAATATTGCAAGTAAATTTTTTTTTTTGGTCCCAAGTGATGATTATAATGTCAAGTAAATTATGTTCGCGTTTGCTAAAATATAATGTATAATATATCATAGGTTTAAGGGGCTTATTTTAAATAAGATATTGTTGCCATATACATTTCGCATCCAAAGGAACAACAACAAAAATTTATGATATGGTCACTTCTTTTGTTCTCTTGAATGAGTTACAAAGAAGATGAGAATATGAGACGGTGGAGACCTGTATTGATTGTTGGCTTATAAATCACATAACTATTGCCCATGTGCCTTTGCTGATATAATTACAAACATGGGTAGGGTACCATCTGAGGAGCCTATCATTTTCGTATCTAGTTCTTTGGAAATTACTCGGATAAAAAAAATGGTACTAAAGCAGAGGAATAAGGCCAACTTGGGGAAATGCTTTTGTGCAGATGCTGCTGCCAATGGCTGAAATCTCATCCATACATAATTTCACTTGTATGACTTAACACACGAATTTCTTTCTCTTGGAAGAAGATTGGATAAAAATATGTGAAAATCCAATTGAAAGAGATTAAAATTAAATATTTAAGATCAATTTCACTGCAAAAATAAATCTTGATCTTGCCACTTTTGTTTCAAATGACCAGTCAGGGAAAGTCAATGAATCATTTGTTTGAAAAGAGGGTTGCTTGAAATGGAAACGCCTAATATTCCGGTATAGTTGCAGTCAGAAGCCCAAGTGTTCCTATAACAAGCTTTTGTTGCTAAAATCTTATCATTGTGTAAAGCTTTTTATGAATTACCATAAATCTCAACTCCTAATGCCTAAGCATACCATGCCCACTGTTACAATCTACATTTTTTTCACTTACATATATTAAGAAAGACGGCAGTTTAGTTTCAATGAAGATACAAGAATGTTATATAAGAAGCTTTTTATAGCGCAGAGGTTTTGTGTGAGTGACGATTATGCTAACAAGTTGCAGGTTGCCACGAGTGTCAACATCTACGTTAAATTATAAATTTTAAAAATGAATATATAAAATTGAAATGCAGAAGGCAATTATACGGTAAGAGAATTCAATTCATCAAGTCATAACAAAATCAAAAGTTAAGGTTTCTTGTTCTTCACAACTGTTTTACAAGAATGGATTCCATGAGATTAATGAAAGCTTTTCCGCTGATGCCAAGAGGTCTTCTGTTAATAAATGAAAGGGAATGCACTAGAAGAGAAGTGAATCCAGCGTGCATATGAAAAAGCCATGGCACCTGTGCAGGCAAATAAAAGGGCCTGAAATACATCAATGGAGCAAATCCCTAGAGTTTCCCCAATGTAAGGATGAAACAGAGTTTTACTAGCCAATATAACCAAAGACTGTGATGCTGATCTTCAGACACCATTGGGCATTGGCCACCCAAGGCTACACATTAAACATACCACAGATTTTCAGAAGAGTGAAAAGCATTAAGAAAAAACATCAAAATCTTGAAGGAAAAGTTCACATACTCAGTGCAGATGAAGTGAAATTGTGAAGATGGCAACGTAGGCAACATTTAATCAGCTAAACAGCTAAATATAATTTCACCTATTCTTCCTCTGCATCTTCATTCTTCTTCTTATGATGCTTGTTCTTCTTCTTCTTCTCACTTTGATGAGCATCACCATCAGCCTTTCCATTATTGATCTCCGTATCACTACCATTATTTTCAGCCTCTTTGTCCTTTTTCTTTTTCTTCTTCTCAGATTTCTCTATATCAGGTGAAATGGCTTTGGCCTTTTCTTTGTGCTTCTTTTTCTTCTTCTCAGACTTCTCCAAATCAGGTGAAGTGGCTTCGACCTTTTCTTTGTGCTTCTTTTTCTTCTCTTTTTCAGCTTTCTCCTCATCGGAAGATGGCACTTCATTAGTCTCTTTATCCTTCTTTTTCTTTTTCTTTTTCTCTTTCTTATCAACTTCAATCTCCACAAGGTCTTCTTTTACCTTCTTGATCTTCACTGTTTCTTCCCTTTCAGCTTCTTCAACTTGTTCATATTTTGCCTTCTTAGTGGGGAGAGGAACGGGGCTATCATTGATTTCAACTTCTTTTCTTTTACGCCCTTTCCCATCCTCGTTACTCTCAACCTTTTCCTTTTCCACTAAAGCGGTATCCTTCTTGACTGCATCTGGTTCAGATGAAGCTGCCATACCCGCAATGATAGAATCCCCACCAGTTGGTAAAACCAGATTCCTCAGCCACTCTTGAGGCGTATTCTCATTTGGCTTCCCATGCTTATTTAGCTTTCCTTCTGCAATCAATTTCTTCTTCATGGATGCCTTTGGGCCTAAACCCCATTTCCTTGGATAGGTATCTCGATCCATAACCACTCTTTTAATCTTTGCTACCACACCATGATCACAAGTAGCCATTACTGCAGTAGTCATCTCTGCGATTCCCAAGGCAATTGCTTCACCTTTGGTAGTCATGAGCACCACTTCCTCCCCCACCTCAATATCATTCTCGAACCTAAGTAAGCCAGGAATCATCAGCTTTGCTCCATAACAAATTGCATTAACAGCGGAATCCTTCACAACCAATCTCTTATAGCTCGTCAAGATCACTTCCAGTGGCATAACAACCCTTCTCAGATAACTCTCATCCCTATAATTATCATAAACCCATTGAGCATCCAACACATCATGCATAGAGACCATATTATCTTTCTCACCCAAAATACCCGAACGCACCCTTCTAAGCTCCTGCATATGCCCTCCAACACCAAGAATCAAACCCAAATGAACACACAGAGTCCTCACATACGTACCTGCCTCACAGGAAATCCAAAACACAACCAAATGCTTATCTGAGTCATACTCAAGAAGCTTACTTTCATATATAGTCCTGATCCTAAGCTGCCTCTTCACAGCAGAAATCAATGGTGGCCGCTGAAACACTGCTCCAGTAAGCGTTTCGAGCGCTCGAACCACCTTTGCAACCTCCGGAACCGCAGAGTGCAAACGGGCAACACAGACATACTCTTTTCCAGCACCCTGTTGCGATTTCACCAAACGGGTGGCTCTATCAATGCAAACTATGAGGTTCCCAGTGACCTTGGGATCGAGGGTACCACTATGACCCGTTTTCTCCACCCGGAGGATCCGTTTAATCCAAGCGACGACCTCATGGGAAGACGGGTTCGCGGGCTTATCAAGATTCATAATACCGTACTTGATGTACTCCGGAAGAGGGCGCTTGAGGGGAGAGAAGCCAGAGGGAATGGGAGTGTAGTGCCCGGTTCGCACGTTGAGGCGGTCATAGTTCTTGAGGAGAATCGGCCACTGAGAGGTGTCAATGGGTGGAGTGAAGCTCTGGGGTTTGATCATGAAGTCGGCGACTTTCTGGGTGGGGTCAGAATCGGCAAGATCAGCAGGTGTTTCATCTTTGTTGCGGTGCTTCTTCTTCTTCTTCTCAGAGCGAGAAGCTTCCAGCTCAGACATGGCTATGGCAGCTTCAGTGAGCTATTTCAGAGTGAGCAAGTGAGAGGGTTAACTGATTCTAGGGTTTAAGCGGAGGCAAAGCAAACAAGGGTTTTGGGGAAAATGAAGATTTATAGCGTTTAGCTTTGGGAAAATGAAGACCAGAACGAGTAGGCTTGTGGGTACTGAAAATTAACATAGGCGCCGTCGTTTTTGCCTCTAATCTGCAAATTCACAATCGGTTCAGGATATAAACTTAACCCTAGTCCAAAGTTTAAACCCATTCATTTTAAAACCACTAACGGCCCAATAGAAGCCCAAAGCAACCATTTTGTACTGTTGTTTTAACATTTTCTAATCAAAAAACACTTTTTATGACAAAACAAATATAAAAATATAGAAAAATTATGAAATATTAAATTGTTGAGGATTGAATATAGTTTTTCATCCTTTAATTTAAATTTTTTAAATTTTATTTTCCAAAATATTAAACTATGTATGTTGGTGGTCTTAGTGGGTAAGTGCCCGTGTTCTTGCTCACCGCTAGTATTTTCATCCGCTAATAGTTTGTTTTTTATTTTTATTTTTTTAAAGCATTAAGGTGTTTATCGTTTTGTCTGCAATTAAATTTTTTTCACTAGATAAATTTAGAAAACACTTCCTCTCCTTGGCTCGATGCGTTTAAGGGTTTATTTCTAAATTGTGCTCCACAAAATCGAGTCTATTAATAAAGAGAAATGGCATTTTTTTTTCTTCAATAAACTATGTGATTTAAGTTCACCGGTTAACTATTTTCTTTTGTTATTATTACTGTTAAAATTGTTTTTAAAATTTGTGGAAAACTGTAAAGGTATATTTGATTTGTAAAAATATTTTTATTCTTTATTCTTTATTTTCATTTTTTTAAAATTATATTTATATTTATAAATTTTTGTTAATTTGAAAACATGTTTATTTTATTAAAAAATCATTCATATTTATTTTTAAATTTAATTTATATAAATGAATATAAATATCACTTAATTTTTGAGTTTATTTTTTATAATTATAATATTATTATTTAATAATTACAATATATTTTAAAATTATAAAAATATCATATGTTATTTTTTAAAAACATCTTTTATACATTTATTGTTTTCGTCCTGTTTTAAGAAACATTTTCAAAATTTTATTTTTTATAAACTTTATCAAATTGTATTTTCTATTTTGAGTGAAAAAAGAAAACAAAAAAAGAGACAAACTAAATATACTTTAAATTTTGTTGGGGCTCACTCATAATCTGCAATTGGTTTATTTTGTTGAAATAGGATTAGTTTATGGAAGGTGTGCAAGTAATACACAACTCTTTCGGTGGTCCTGTGTTTCTCTTCCTCAGGCAGAGAGTTCTATCATAGAACTCTCCGGACACATTCCACGCAATAGGTGGGTGAGTACCAAGTTTGGATGGATATTTCCACCGAATCCATCCGATTCCACGAGAGAGATCAAAGGCACTAGCTAAACGCCAATCCTGCAACAATGACAGCTTGGCTGCTCTTGTCCACATCATCTTTTGAGTGCGTTGCATCATCCATGTGTGCATTCATGCCTTGTCACTGTTTGCTAAAATGGCTCTTACAACACGGAATTGTTAATTTCTAGCTGATGCACACGTTTAGACCCATATGCCATACATTTTTATCCTCCTTTTTTTTTTAGTGTAATGACAGGCGTTTGATCTTTCAGTTAGTGTTAAAGCAAGATTGTCAGTTTTATTATTGGTCTTAACATTATCATCAGTGACATCTGTAACTGTTAATTTCTAATAATGCATACATTTAGACAGCACAGATTTTTTTTTTAATTTATATATAATGATAAGCGCTTTATCTTTTAATTGATATTAGAATAAGGTTAGTTTTGAATGTCTCTAGTAATACTAAGGAGATATTGTTAGCTTCATTGAATTAGTGTCTTCCTTTAAATTATTGACCTTAACACTTTGTCTGTAATGCCTATAATTGTTAATTTCTAACTGATGCAGACATTTATTTAGACCCACATGCCCCAGATTTTTTTCTCCCTCCCCTTTATATTTAACCTTATGTTTATGTGCAGTGGTACTTAAATTTTCACTCATTCCTTCTCTCTCTGCCTCTTTCTCTCTTTCCCAATCCAAGTCTCCATGGCTGCAGCAGCACCCATTGCTACCCAGTCACCAAACATGACCACAATCAAAGCACTGTCTGAATCTGGTCTTACCTCTATCCCTTCCTCTTTTGCCTGCAAAAATCTTCAGGACCTAGCAGTTTCAGACTCACCTGAAGATACAGTCCCCATCATTGACTTCTCTCTTCTCACCTCCAACAACCCTGAAGAAAGATTTCAAGCCATCCAAGACCTTGGCAAAGCATGTGAAGAATGGGGCTTCTTCCTGGTACAAATTTATATCACCCAACTTGGCTAGATTTTTTCAAGTCTTAACGATTAATATTGTTTATATTTAGACACCGACAAGAATACAGTACAAGAAGATAAAATATGAAGTATTTATAAATAATTTAAAGAGTGGTATTGTTTCTTATGTTTGTTTCCAGTATGTGTTAGACATGATCACAGCTTTTTTGAAATTGTATATGCTTAGATATGGTTAGTTTTGTTGTTGCCTAGACAAATAGTTTATCCTTGAGTTCTAAGTTTATGAGTTTCAGGTGATCAATCACAGTATCCCAGAGAGCCTGATCAAGAGCATGATGGAAGGGATGATTGACTTTTTCAACTTGTCAGCAGAGGAAAGGAGGGAGTTCCAAGGGAAGCATGTGTTGGATCCCATAAGGTGTGGCTCTAGCTTCAATACTGCTGTGGAAAACGTGCACTGCTGGAGGGATTTTCTGAAGGTTTTTGTACATCCAGAGTTCCATTTCCCTCATAAACCTGCTGGTGTTAGGTATATATCATCCACATTAATAGCAAATAGCTAGAATATACAAAGAAATAAAAAAAAAATTATTTTAAAAAAATAGCTAAAATTTATCAAATCATGTCCTTTGTTACATAACCAAGTTATAAAGCAAGAATACTAAATAAAAAGAACTGTATCTGTCCAATATATATTCAACTCTTGTAAATATGATAAGATATTTTAGATTTTGTGGTGTTTAGTATTTATGTCATTGTCGATCCATCCTATTTCTAGCTCATAAGACAAGAAGACAGATATAGAAATAAAATAGAATAGTGATACAAAATAGAAATTTTTTTCATGTTTGGTACTGAATGGAAATTCCAAACAATGCCAACTGAAAATTTGACATATGGAAAGGTAAAGGATAAGGAATAAGTGTTGGGGTTCTACTTAATTTTTGAAGTCCTTTTCAGAAAATTGAATGTGCACTGGGCATCAGCACAAGATGATTTTGACGTTAAATTTTATAAATTTGATACCATAGTGTGATAGCCATTGTTAATATAATTGTAAAATAAATCCAAAAGTTGGCTTGTTCGAAGAATTATAGTTTCTTACGCAACTCACTTTAACCAAGGCAAGATGACAATCACTAGAATAATAATAAGAAATCTAAATCTTGAAACATGATAAAATCTGGAATATTTATGGATAATCTAAACTAAAGTATCGGTGACATAACACTTCTTTAAAAGTATTTGCATTTCATAAATAGTATTATTCTGATTTCAGTTCATGATGCTGCAGTGGCACTGCATCAGAGTACTTTAAAAAAGTCAGAGAGGTGATAAGGGAGCTGCTCAAAGGAGTATCAGAAAGCTTGGGATTAGAACCAAACTACATAAATAAGGCTGTGGATCTTGAGTCAGGCTTACAAGTCTTTGTTGGAAATCTGTATCCACCATGTCCCCAGCCAGAACTTGCAGTTGGGCTTCATCCTCACTCAGATCATGGCCTAATGACCATTGTCACACAAAATGGTATTAGTGGCCTCCAGACCCTGCACAGAGGCAAGTGGGTCAAAGTGAATGCTCCTCCCGATGCCCTTATGGTCAACACAGCCGATCAACTTGAGGTGCCTCACTAGCTTAATTTCTTTATCTTCAGTGATTCCCTCTGGAATCAGTTTGTTCTTATATGGTTTAAAGTGTCATTCAAATATTTATGATTTGTTCCATTAATATTTAATCACCTCTGATAAGTTTAAATCTAACATAATTAATCAAATAGATATTAAAATGATAGATAATTTTATTGTTAAAAGTTTGTTTTCGTTTACACCCGAACAATCTTAAAATCTTTTAAAACTATTATTAGAATTAAAGATAACATTAAAAATTTGAAACTGTCTACTTAATTTAAATAATATTCTCAAAATACTATGAATTTATTTAAGATATAAGTAAAAAAAAGACTTTTAAAAGTAAAACTGATTATTATTTTATTAACACCAACGTAATTACTTTTGATTAAATCATTATGAAACAAACCAAATTGTTAAATTCACAAGAAACTAATAGATTTTGGGTCGAACTATATTAATTTAGACTGATTTCTCTGTTGAATCTCTTATACTAAAAACATGTTTTCAAATATATAACCAGCAAGGTTTTGTTTCTATGTAACTGATTAGCTACAATTTTAATTTTTGTTCAGATTGTGACCAATGGAAAGTACAGGAGCAATGTCCATAGAGCAGCTCTGTACAGCAATGCTACAAGGATAACACTAGTGACCACAAATGGACCATCCCTAGACAAGGTCATTTCCCCAGCACCAGAGCTTGTGAGTGAAAGCAATCCACCAGCCTATGCTGCTATAACATACAGGGAGTTCTATGAAATTCACCAAAGTAACTCTCTTGATAAGAAAAGTGTCTTGGATCGTATACGCATTCCAAGTAATTAGGCTACTTGAGGTGGGCAAGAAATTCTTAGTTTATTGTTGCAAGTTAGTTATTTTATTAGTCTAATATGCAATGAATATATGATATTTTCATATACTAACTTATGTATTTAAGAGAATCAAGAACTAAAATTAATCTATAAAATCAAAGATTAAATTATTAGTTTACTTTAAATAAATTAATAAAGAGCAGTCATGTGAAGATATCAGAGATAGAGTTAGCTAAAAAATGATTAAAGACGTACGCATGACAACTCTATTGATTTAGTTTACTTCCTTGCTAGGTAAACTATATCTATTCAAGAATGTCTGAAGAGAATAAATCAGACATATATAATACATGTGGGTGATTATCGTTCTTCAGGTACCTAGAAATTTATGAAGCCCTAGAAAAGATCTTAGCTTGGATTGATGAGATGCTGTGGTTTGAATTTTGCATTTGTATAGGGGTCTTGTTGCAGTATCGATGCCGTTTGGCTGTCAATAATGCCTTTGTAAAGGGCGATGTAGTTGAATATTGGAGTAACATATGATGTATGCAAATGGACATTGTCTATATATTGATTATAAGCTAAGCTTATATAGCTTTTATATAGACCATGGGTTTCCAAATATATATACAATTAGTTTAATCATCTCATTTCTTTATTTAGTTTTTTAGAAAACTTATACTTTAGTTTTCAAGAGACAAATGAACTTTCAATTTAATCATTTACAAATAAAAATAGTTACAATGTCATCTCATAATTAAATCTCCATGTACAATTTAATATAAGACTAAACTTAACGTAACAATTTTTTTAATATATTTATCTAATTTGATATATAAATTAATACTCACTTAATGTTGACTTGACATTTACGTAATATTTTAAAATTCTTAATTTTTCAATTAACACCTATGCTCGATACTTTGCTATAAAACTCTTTTTTTTTCTTTTTTTCTTTTTTGGTTCTCTGTCAGTTGAAAATCACTTTCCCTTCATGGAAATTGCCATAATTTTTTTGGCATCATGATTGATTGTCTTTCATTTCCTCATTATTTCTTCTTTAATTTGAACTTACTTTCAAGTTGAAAGTTTCGACTGTTTTTCCCATTGACTCCAATCTTTTTGCCTGCGCCCCAGGAGCTTCTTTGTGATGATTATCGAGATAAAATTTAGGATACAATTTTAAGATTTTATTGCCATTAATTCTAATATTTTGCCTTGTTAAATACACAAAAGGGGAGTTGAGGAAGACACATGCAGCTCTACTTTCTTGACTCACTGTAAAATAAAAGCAAAAAATTATAAGTTTATAACTTGATCATAAAGAGAATTGACCCAATGACTGATCTCTAATTTGCGAATAATTTATTTTGGACATTATCATTAATATTTTACAATATTTTTTTGGTAAAAATATAATAATAAAAATAAATTATTTTAATATTATCAGTCAAAGTATCAATGATATATTTAAGATCTCTTTAATTTTACACTCATATTTAACAATTTTATTATATTTATATTTACCACGATATAAAAATTGATATGAAGATAAAGTTCACCAACAGTGGTGAACATAATTAACTAGATCCCATACATGCATAATTAACTAGACGGGCTTAGTTATCTAGTTTAGTGAAGTTCAAAGCAGGCCAAATATACATCTCATATGATTTTGGGTCAGATAAGATGAGATCCATAGCCTCTCTCCAAATCAATCTTAAACTTTTGCCATAACACTATCTTTATGGGCACGATGTTCATCTGCTGAGGACTAGAAGTATGATTAAGAATCTCAGCAATAGACAACACAGTCAATTCTAACAGCTACAGAACACACACCAAGGTTTGCCCAAATGATTTTTGCAAGAGAAAACGTTGATGATGCTGACAGACGTTTTGAAATCCCCACATGGTGCTCCATCAACCAGCTTGTTTCTCATGGATACAAACAGCAGTGTCATTGAATTCTTTTGCCAAAGGTTGCCTAAAACTAGCTGGTGTTGGCCAATGTGTCAGCTGGCGAGGGATGACCCACCAAGGGCTTGAACCTGGAGGGACCCAAATGATCAATAGAGTTGTCCATGTGAATTGGCACGGTCTTTAAAGAGATGAGTTTTATACAGCCCAGTTAAACAAACTCTTTACAATTGAGTTGTCAAGATATTAATTTGACTATATATTCTATAATATTCATTAATAATAATTAGTTGTGTTATCTTATAATTTGAATGTTGTTTATTCTTAAGAAATGTGGGTTATTTTATAATTTTTATCTTATTTATGTCTTGTTAAGACTCCTATAAGGTACCGTTTGGTACATGGAGTTGAAGTGATACAATGAGAATGTCCATTTCATTTCATCAACGAATAGTGTTTGATTGTCAAAAATGACAACTTATGGAATCTATATTACTTTAAGAGTGAGAAAACGCATTACCATGTAAAAAAGAAGAAATCAGACAAAATATAATGGAATCCAAAGCAAAATAACATTTTTTTTAGTAAAATAAATAATAAAAATATTTTTTAAAAAAATAATTAATTAAAAAATGTTCACAAAAAAACTAAAAAAAATCTGACTTATTTTCAAAATAATAAATAAATATTTTTTCAAAAAAATAAATAATATTTTAAAAATAAATAAATAAATTAGAAAATATTATTTATTATTGATAAAAAATAAAAAAATATTTAAATTATTTTTTAAAATAATTAATATTTTTAATAAAATTTTTATATTACTAATTATTTTTTTATTTATATTATTTTTAAAAACAATTTTTAAATTAAAATAATATTATTTTATTAATTTTATGTTTCAATAATATTTTTATCTTTTTATCAATTTTTCATTCCATTTTTATATTTTTTAAAACATGTCATACGTAGGAAAATAATAAAAATTATATTCTTTTCTACAGTATACTAAATATAATTTTTTTTACAACATTATATTATATTCTTAATTTTTATTTTCATTCTTTTATTTACCACCAATCAAACGACTCCTAAATTCAGACTTATTATATGTTTGATGAATAATATGATATTTGATCTGTTTAAAAAAAAAAATCAAACTCTACTCTTTTTAAGTGTTACAAATTGTTATATACGAGATATTCCTATGAGCTACCTTAAAAAGTTAGCTTTAAAAATATGTAATTTTATAAATAAAAAAATTGTTCAATTTTGATAATAAATAAACCATTGGGACTATATAATGTTAATAGCATATTTTTTTCAGTGAAAAAATTATTCAGTTTTAGAGACTTGACCCAACTCTCTTGAAATTAAATAAAATTACTCTTAGAGGCTCTTTTGAAAAGCAAAATGTGATTTTATTAATCCAACTTTATATTTTTAATAGAGTTTTATGAACTGACCCATAAATCTGTCTCGTATTAACAGTTTTGATAATCCATGCTTGTCTATATGCCAAAAAGTGATAGAATTGGACACAATGAAAACTCATTTTGCATAGTAAAAGAGGCTCAAGACAGGAGAGGAGGAAGCGACTACAATAAAGAGCAGAGTTTAGTTCCATTGGTTGTGCTTGTGGCTGAGTATTATCATTTTGCAACCACCATAATTTTTGTTTATACGTGTTTGTCCACAATCAAGGTTGATAGTATTAAAATTTGATTCCTTTAGGTGGCTTGAGTATAAAAAGATTTGGGTTTCTTTAATTTGATAATAAGATGATCAAACTTTTGTATTTTTGTGGCAAAGCTAACTCTTTTTGGTGCTTGGAGAAGGAAGATGCATGTTTGCACCACAAATTAAATGGCAACTACTCCCCAGTGTTCCAATGCTGCTAGATAATGTGAATTCTCAATCTATTGCAGACTCAATCTTCAAAGAAAAGTGGGTCAAAGCCAAGTGATGGAAATTTGCAATTAAAAATAAGATTTGGCTCAACAAATTCATAATGATTGAAACCTGGATCTTCTATAGTATTACAAAGGATCTAGTTGAAGAGAAAGAAAAACAATAGATGAGAGTTTACATAAAATTCAAATAATCTTTATATTTGTCTCTCTGCAATTAGATTTAAAGTGTGTTTGGCAAATCAAATAAATTAACTTATAATTTATTTTATTGACTTATAAATTTATTTGATCAAATTAAAAATATTTAATAAATAAATTTATTTAAATAATTTAAATTAGTTAAAAATTAAACAATATTTTAAATAGTATATAATTTATAAATTTTTAATTAAATTTTAAATTTTAAATTAACTTATAAGTTATTTTTATCAATCGTTTATATAATAATACACCAAATTTACTTTTCAATTATATAGAGACTTGAAAAAAGTTATAAAAAAAATAACAAACTTCTCAAAATAAATTCAATTCAATATATCAATAATAAATAAAGATCATAAACTAAACTTAAATTTTTTCACTTAATCCTATATTACTCTAATTATTAAATTAAAAACTCAAAATTTTAAATAATAATTATATTATTATATAATTAAATAAAGGAATTTAATTAAATAATGGATCCACCTAAATTATCCGACAACTGGAATAGAATGATTGGTACAAAACAACAAATCTCACAGTCCAATCTCATTTATAACGCCCAGAAGAGTACACAACATTGCATTATGTAGATGAAGCATGATTAGAATTGGAATGGGTCTTTTTGAATTTATGCCTAAAGAAAGGAGGGAGGGGGAGCACCCCAATTTGCAGGCTGCGGTTTAAGGCTTCAATGCGAATGGTTGGCCAAAACCCAACAACTAATGGGCAGCGGCATGTGATTGTGGAGCTGAGAGTTGGAGCCTACGCGGCTCAAATCCCATCACACTTTGGAACCCACTTTCTCTTTCCCGTTTTTTCACAAAAGTCTTTGAATCTTCATCACTATTTTTTTTTTTTAATATAGTTCGAGATAGTCTTTAAATTTTTTATCAAAATTAAATACTCACCCATTGTATTTGAAAATATAACAAATGACTAAAAATATATTTAAGAAATTTTTAAAAAAAGAATGAAAATATAATTGGTGACCTTTTTAAATTTTAAAAGAGAGTAAATTATAATTATAAAAAAATTAAAATAATTTTATAATTATTAAAGATCAAACTTAAAAATTAAGTAATATTTATAATTATTTATACTAATTTGGTTTGAAAATAAAAATGAACAAATTTTTAAATTTACAAAAAAAAAATAGTTCTTAAATAATAAAAAATTATAAATGAAAATAAATTTTAAAAATAAAAATAAAGAATAAAGAATTAAAAATATTTCATAAATCAAACACAGCTACTAAAAAAATGTCATACTCTCTTATTAAAAAAAATAACTTTTTAAGTACTACTATTTTACTCATAGTCATTTATTTATGTTTTGTTAGGGTTAAATTCTTTTTTTTTCACATCAAGATTATGTATTTAAAATTGTAATGTTAAATAACTTTGAGAGGAATGGAACCCAAGTTATTAAGGGATGTCATATTCTCTTATAAAATAAAATAAAACAATTTTTCTTGAATATCACTTTGGATCAATATTATATTAGCTTAGTCAAACTTTTAGGTTTTTTTTTTTACTTTTCTGTTTAATTTTCTTGAACACTCATTAAATTATTTTTCCATAATTAACTTCTTCAGTCTGTAATCTTGGTAAAATAAGTGTCTAACTAATACATCTTTATGATTTATCTTTCTAAGTATATAATGCATTATAAGCTATCAAAATAATTAAATAAATACAATGCATTGTTAAAAATAATTAATTTAATTGATAAATATCGAAATATTAATTCATTTGTCTTGAATTTAATTTTTGTTGTTAGCAATTTTTTAAATAAATAATTTATAAATATTATTTATTACAAACATTATTGAAGCGTATGATATGCATTGTTTTCAAAATAAAATAGTCTCTTTTCATCTTAATTTTAAAAAACACAATTAATCAAAATTAAGTAAAATAATCACGATGTAAAATAACCTCATCCTTATCAAGAGGAAGATTTGAGAAAAATAATATAATCTTTTGAAAGCGAAAGATATCCAAAAAAATAACCAAACCTTTAATATGGTTGGCCCGACAAAAATAAAATTTCACGTGAAATTTGAAAATATGGCATTTAATTTGAACTAAATAATCCAAAATTTTAAGTCGAATTGCCCTTCTAAAAATAATTGTCCTTTATTTTGGGTTGACACCAGAGACTGTACTGGATATAGTTTATTTCTCTTTCATAATCCTAACCACATTTTAATATAGTATATACCTCTAAAATAAAAGAGTAAATAACTATTAAAATGTCCTTTTAGAGACTTTTTTTTTCCAAGTTTGAGTTTAAATAATAATTTTTTTCAACCAAACTCAAATGTTAAAATAATATTTTTTTTCTGATATTAATTTATACCTTTTGTCATGTTAACAAGTTCAGTGAATTGTTTTGAACATGATAAATGATCTAATGGTACAGAGTGAGTAAGAGAATATTACCAACTTGTGGTGCCTTTTGATTTAAATCTGGACATTCAAACAATTTGCAAGAATTTTCATATTTAAACTGACACTGCAATTAATTTTATTAGGCTCAAATTCTTGAATTTAATGTTCCTACTCGAGTGCCTATAATAAATGTAGCCTTTTATATTTAATGCAGTTTTTAAAAATTATTAATATATATATATATATATATATATATATATATATATATAATTGATATTTAATTTACTCTCTAAATAAATAATTTTTTATCAATTAATAATATTTAAATTATGATATATGATAAAAATAAATTTTAAAAATATTATTTTTATCATATATCATGATTTGAACAATGTTATTAAACAAAAATAATTAAATCATTTTTTTATATACATATATAAGTTAAATTTTTTTGTGTATTAATAAAATGTTGATCTTAATTAATAATATAAGAGCACGATTATTTTGAATCAATTACACTCTTACTAACACTTGGACAATAATCTCAAGCACAGAATTTCTTTAAAAAAAAGCATCAATTCAGTAAAAAAAAAAAACAAATTATAAGAATAATTTTTTCATAATATTTTTTTTCCTTAAAAAATGATGGTATAATGGCTAGTTCCCCACAAGCAAGAGGCATGGCTGCCACACTCTCATCCACCTATCAAAGGTCCCACCATTCTTATCTTCATCACCGTTTTGCATATGCTCCTTTGCCAAATCACAGTTTCTCTCTCTTTTATAAATACCCGATAAAACGTTTTATTGCCTGCCAAACAGATGACAAGAATTTCAGCAAAAGTAGAAGCCACAAAAGCTAGCAACAATAACCTATTTGGTATTGCAATGGATTAATTATGCTTAAGGTAAACTCTAAACTCATGGTTCATCAATTTTTGGTTCCCTTCAACGATTGTATTTTATTAATGCTGATTAATCAGTCACTCACCACGGAGCTCTAAAAAGTTTATTCAAATAAATGTGTCAATAAAATTTATTATTTAAAACATTTATTTTAATTAATTTTATTAAAAATATATATTTTTCAATAATTTTTTTATAATAAACCTCGATTCAAACCAACATGGAGTTTGTGACCATTTTTCATAGAATATTGTGAGAGGTATTTAAGAAATTGTTTTGATTTTATTTATGTTATATTTTACACAATACACTGATATAAATTATATGCACATAAGTATTTCTTTGATAAAAGAAATATGAAACAGTTGATAAAAGTAGTAAAGAGGTTGATTCTTTTGGATTGCAGTGCAGCGTAGGGACAACAGCCTCAAAAAGAGAGGGTTTTGTTTAGTGCATGTTTGGTTTGGCGGTGAATCAAAGAAAAAGTCCGTTTGCTGCTGGTGTAACCATGATTTTTGCAGAAGCAACACTTTGTAGCTTCTGCAAAAATCATATTTGGGCAAAATCACGTTGTCCAAACACAAAACCAAACACACCCTTAATAGTCAAGTTTTCACCCAAAATCCCATACTGGGTTTAATCCAACTCGATTAAAAGAATTTATTTTAAATAAATTAAATTGAGTTGGTCATATTTATATAAGTAAAATTTGTTTAAAAAAATTTAAATTTAAATAAACGAGTTGAGTACCTTTTTTAAATTTTTTTAAATTTGACTCGATTAATATAATTTGATATAATTTTAATTTTTTAAATTAAATTTTGGTAGGACAAGTTACTATAACCCACTACTTACTCCACTTGTCTATGAAACTTTTATTATTGTTATTTCACAATAAAAAAAATAAAGAAAGAAAACATAGTGAATTTGACCATACAATTGAGATTGGTTATAAAGTTTTAAAAAAAGAACAAAACACAATGGGACCTCAAAATAGCATCAAATAGAGATTTGTCACAAGTTTAGTAACCAATACAATTTGCCCAATCTTGCCCTGCATTTAATCCTTGTAGACCACAAATGCAATGTTCTATCCCAGTTTCCTTCACTTTCAATCAATTGCACACAGCTACCTTTTTGTTTCTTCTTTTTATTCCATTTAATGCTATATCTAATTTCCAAGGCAAAATGCTCTTTATACACTCAAATGGGTTAATTGGGTTTTATTCTTTTTCTCAAGTTGTAATTTTATTTTACTTGTATACACATTTTATGATATTTTAAATATTATAATATAAAATATCATATTATAAGATGTTATAAAATTTAAAATTATTATAATTAGTATAATACTTAAAAGTTGTCACAGAAGTAAAACGACCAAAAAGATCTATATTTAATAGGTACTTGCAAATTTTATTTTTTTAAATTTGGATATTGGGATAAAAAAATAGATTTAGATTAGAGTCTCTCTTATTAAAAATTAACGAAAATAAAAATAGCCCAATGTAACATTTCTATAATTTTACAATGATATGAGATATCACCAAATGTGATGTCATCTTATAATATCTTAATATTTTGAGGTGTAATATTTATTTAAGAGCTTCTCCTCCAACAGTAGAGATGCTTAAGTAGACCTCTTAAAGCAATATATAATAAACAATAATTTTTTATTTTAAGCATCGTTATTTATAGAAGCAACGGTGTTTAAATTTTTTGTCTCTCTCTATGCCATCACAGACATGTGTCAAATTTAAGAAATTCAATGGGGATTAAGCAATCTCCATTGAAAATGGCCATAGTGATTATATTGCTGCGTTTTGGGCACAACAAAAATTGTCTCTTTGTATTAGGAGTGAACGAAGGGGTCAGATTGAGTCTAATTAGTTGGATTATTAATCTGATTTAAAAATAAATTTAATTGAAAATAAATAATTTTAATTTGACTAAAATTTTAAATTATTAAAAAATTTTAAATTATTAAAAAATTTTAAATTAATTTAAGTTGAGTTAGTCAGGTTAAATAAGACTAAGTCTAATTTTTTTAAAAAAATTCAATTTATTTATTCAAACTCAATTTTTTTAAAAAATTTGACTTGTATCAATCCCTCCATCCGATCTAAAGTAATTTTTGTTAATCAAATTGAGTCGGATGATCGGATTGGTGCTCACCCTTACTTTATATATAGGTAATATCTTTTTTAAAAAAATAAATTTTCACACCTTAACATAGTCACTCTTGTCGATTTCTGATATTGCCACTAGTTAAATTGACATTTCTCAAAATGTTCATTTACTCGTCTTTCCTTTTATCAGTGGGTAAGAAATTTAGACAGATTTCATTGGCAGGTCAGATTGCTTGGATTATTTATTTGGGACGGTGAAACAAAAGCCAACCATTTTTAGAGAGACCAAAACTAGGTTGACAACAAGACAGTGTACAACCTTGAGAGAGACAAAACTGAAAAAAGTTGGGACAGAAAATTCAAGTACCAAAGGCACATCAAAATCTACCTTGATATAACATAGGACTATTCAGTGACTTCTCAAGGACATGTTTTGAACCCTTCTTCTTCTTCTTTTTCTTTTTGAAATTTCTGCCAAAATTTATTTCAAATTATTAACAAGAACTAAGAAGATTATGTAAATTTTAGTTGGCTTATCCCATTTATTAGTGTGAGATTTCATGATATTCCTTGTAGTTAAGACAATATTTGTGCTGTTTGGTTAAAGCTCTTAAAGGGTTGTGAAAAAAGAAGAAGAAGCCAATTTAATGTTTTGGTACCACTTGGAGTTAGCAATTAAGCATAGACCCCAGCATCTGTCATTTTTTTAAAATTTATTTTTTGAGAAATAATTTGAGACGTGAATTTCTTTTAATTTGAGAGTCAAGAGAGATTGAATTAAGGTCACTTTTTTTTATAGAGAAATATCATAGTTTTTATTAAATTAAATGCATAAATACCTTTTTATATTTCAAAGTTTTGCATAAGAAATTAAAGGATCAAAATTATATGTAATTTTATTTAAAGATATATCAATTTTAAATAAAGAAAAGTATTGCATTTATTTATGAATTTATGTTTTTCTCTTTCTTGAATTAACAGGTTAATTTCTTTAGAAAAAAAAAATTAAAATATGGGATTCAGAATATTTATCCAATTTCTCTAGGTAAGCCTTTTTACCACTTTTGTAGAAAAAATAGATTAATTTAAAACTACTAATCATGGCACCAATAACATAAACAATAAAAAGAATTTCATTAACTACCTAGGCCTCTAGTGGCAATTCCGTAAATATGGGTTTCATGTATCACAAACTCAAACCTGCTAAGGAAAAGTGTCTTTTATTCTTTCTCGTCGTTAGAGGAATGTTTTGGGATTGTAATAAATTCACAGTAGCATCTAAAAGAATAAGAAAATGGAGACAGGTATGGCCACTCAGAAGAACCTGAAGAAACTCCCTGTCTTTCATTCATGGAGGAGAGCATCTGAAATCATAAGCTGAAAAAAAAGAAGAAGAAAAAAACAGAAACCCCAAATGATGCATAGTACTCTGAGTGTGCCCATTGCTTCACAGCCTGGAAGAGGCCTTGAAAACTTTCTTCAGAAGCCGACAATTTTCAGATAATTCCAACCATCCCATGTGGGTTCTTCTTATTCCTCCTTTTTTTTTTCCTCATCAACTTGGATTCTCTGGTTATTCTGCTCTGTTTTCCCTGTCCATTTTCTCTGCTCTGATTCTGATTCAGACCCATTTTCCCAGAGAAAATCTAAATACATTCTTTGAATATGGTTTCCAGCATGTGGGAATCTGAGAGCGAGTCAGCAGGTGGAAGAGAATATGGAGGTGGACTTCTTACTTCAAGCAAGCATGGTGTTAAGACTGATGGGTTTGAGCAAAGAGGCCAATCTTGGTATGCTAAATGCTAAAGCTTGAAACTTCTGATTGTTTTGATTTGTTCCCTTAATATAATTTTACCCGTTTCTCAATTCTTGAAGAGATTGAAGAGAATGTAAGAAGCTTAAGCATTTGAGTTTCTTCATTTGGTTATTATGCAGGTATGTTGCTACTGATATTCCAAGTGATCTTCTGGTTCAAATTGGAGGAGTTAACTTCCACTTACACAAGGTAGCTAGCTATTTAAATTCCATTACTCTTATGTGTTTTCTATAAAGAGATCAATTACTGGTTAACTACTGACTTGTACTGTTAAATTTTCTGACCTTTTTTCTCCCACTTTCTTGGGAAAGTACCCTTTGCTTTCAAGGAGTGGAAAGCTAAACAGAATCATTTATGAATCTCGCGACCCGGATTTGAACAAGATTATTATGGATGAGTTACCTGGTGGGCCTGAGGCCTTTGAACAAGCAGCCAAGTTCTGCTACGGAATTGCAGTGGATTTAACAGCAGGAAATATCTCAGGCCTAAGATGTGCTGCCGAATATCTTGAAATGACAGAAGACTTAGAAGAAGGCAATCTCGTATTCAAAACTGAGGCATTTCTAAGCTATGTGGTTCTGTCTTCATGGAGAGACTCCATAGTAGTGTTGAAGAGCTGTGAGAAGCTCTCGCCATGGGCAGAGAACCTCCAAATTGTCCGAAGATGTAGTGAATCCATAGCTTGGAAAGCTTGTGCTAATCCAAAAGGGATAAGGTGGGCCTACACTGGAAGACCCCCAAAAGTTTCCAGTCCAAAATGGAATGACATGAAGGATTCGAGCCCCGGTAGGAATCAGCAGGTCCCTCCTGATTGGTGGTTTGAGGATGTTTCAATCCTTCGGATCGATCACTTTGTTCGAGTCATTACAGCTATCAAGGTAAAGGGAATGAGGTTTGAACTCATTGGAGCTGCAATAATGCATTATGCAACAAAATGGCTACCAGGTCTGGTAAATGACACAGCAACCCCATGTGATGAAGCAAGCAGTAATAGCAATAGCAGTAGTAGTGGAGGTAGCTGGAACGGTGGGCTTCATATGATTGTGGCTGGAACTAGAGATGAATCTTCAAGTCTTCAAGCTAAAGATCAAAGAATGATCATTGAGAGCCTCATAAGCATAATCCCACCACAGAAGGACAGTGTCACTTGCAGCTTCCTTCTTAGGCTGCTGAGAATGGCAAACATGCTGAAGGTAGCACCTGCTTTAGTTACTGAATTAGAGAAGAGGGTGGGAATGCAATTTGAACAAGCTACTCTAGGTGATCTTTTGATTCCTTCTTATGATAAAAGTGAGACTACGTATGATGTAGATCTTGTACAGAGGCTGCTTGAGCATTTTCTGGTTCAAGAACAGACCGAAAGCTCAAGTCCTAGCAAACAAGCCTTTCCTGAGAAGCATATGGCTAGTAATGTTAATGCGAAGGCTAGAGTGGCAAGGCTTGTTGATAGTTATCTTACTGAGGCGTCTAGAGACAGAAACCTTTCCCTCACAAAGTTTCAAGTGCTTGCTGAAGCCTTGCCTGAGTCAGCTAGGACCTGCGATGATGGACTTTACAGAGCAATTGATTCCTATCTGAAGGTAATTCCTTTGTTTTGGGAAACCTGGGTAAATCAAAACTGTTATTGTGTCTATGCTAAAAACTCGTACCAGACATAACACATCACTTCACATTACACATGAGCTCTTCAGATATTGTTATGTCACAGTGTTTGTGTCGTGTTATATCTATGGTCATGCCAATGTCCGTGTTTTATAGTAACTCTTAATGCTTGAAATTTGTGTAAAAATGCTTGGTTTACTTTGGAAGGGACCTGAGTCTCATTCTACCTCAGCAACTTCTTGTTGAAATCACCGAAACTAGAAAAAACCAATTTTTTAGCAGCTTCATTATTGAAAACTTTTGTATATGAATGTTCTGAACAAATGTATAAGATTCATGGTTCAGAATATATTACCATTGAATATATGTTACTTTTATGTGTTCATATGAATAACAAAAGGAGCATCACCAAGAAAATGACCTCGAGCTCAAGTGTGTTATTACAAAGGACTTGAGTAAGTTTGTGCACACATGGAGACCAAAATGTGGTTATTTAGTCCTTTCTGCTATTCTCTCTTAATAGTTAAGATGAAATTAAACAATGGAATATGTATTGTACCATTCAAAGCTTGATCTCCCAGTCCATTTACGCAGAACTTAGGAATAAATCTGCTACATATGGTGACTAGTTCTTTGTAGAAGATATGAAAGCACTAAATCAATTATTTTCATCTTCTACAAGATTTAGGTGCACTTCCTTAGATATTTGCTATCAGGTTCTTTAATAGAATTAATTAGGACACTTGGAGGAACTTTGTGAACGAGTCAATGAAGTACTACCAAGTTTTAAAAAATTCTCGCACATTATGCTTTTATTGAAGAATCATATTAAACATCTAAAGAACTGCACCCAAGTTCTTTCCCCTCAAGGAATCTGCATGAGTGTCTAACTCACGGTGGAAGTTCATTTCCACCTTTTTTCTGGTGGTTTTCTATTTCTGGAGTTCTTATCTGTGAAAGAAAATTCAACAGGCACATCCTACACTTTCCGAACACGAAAGGAAGAGACTTTGCCGGGTAATGGATTGCCAGAAACTCTCCATTGATGCCTGCATGCATGCTGCACAAAATGAAAGGCTTCCATTAAGAGTTGTAGTGCAAGTTCTATTCTCTGAGCAGGTGAAGATAAGCAATGCGATAGCCAACACTTCTCTGAAAGAAGGAGCTGCTGAATCTCACTACCAACCCATGATTTCGAATCGAAAAACACTTCTAGAAGCCACACCAATGTCATTCCAAGAAGGCTGGACAGCTGCTAAAAAAGACATAAACACACTGAAATTTGAGCTTGAGAGTGTGAAGGCCAAGTACTTGGAGCTGCAGAATGATATGGAGAATCTGCAGAAACAGTTTGATAAGATGTCAAAGCAGAAGCAAACATCAGCTTGGAGCAGTGGGTGGAAAAAACTGAGCAAGCTTACCAAAATGACAAATATGGAGAATCATGATATTGCACCCCAGATTCCAACTTCGGTAGAACAGAACAGGAAGACACCTAGAAGGTGGAGGAATTCCATATCATGAAAGAAGAGAAGTTTCCAATTTCCTAGAAACTATCTCATCCGTGAAAATGAAGTCCATACACTTAAATTGCAATTAGACACTACATATTTCGTTGAGTTATGTTGCAAGTAAGATCTCATGTCGTGTATCTTCGTCAACATCCGTGCTTCTTAACTTCTCATATTATTTATGTTTGTGGACATTTTATTTCCTTTTTTTTTCTTTAAGATCCATTCCCTATTTTTGGTAGTAAATGGGGGCTACTTTCTTTCTTCTTCTTCTTCTTCTTCTTCTTCTTCTTCTTCTTCTCTGTCTTTTATTTTTTAAAGCAATTGCTACGTAGTTCTAGCTACATTGAATTTGTTGCCAAAGTCAATCATATTCTTCATCTGTTTTTGTTAGTAATTTTTTTATCAGTAAGTGATATGCTGTGTTTCAAAATTTAAAATTATTTGTCTATTTTTAATTTTTTTTTTCCATGAAAAAAATGTAAAACTATGCATGCATACAATTTAAAGAAAATAAAAAGACAGAAATATAAAGGAGGAAACATGATTAGATCTTCCAGCATTAAATCATGTCATCCTGCATGAAAATAATGATACTGATGTTAAGTGACAGGACTGTAGAATTGGAAGTTGTCTAAGAGAGGTAATAATTGCAGCTCTTTGATTGGCTAGTGCTTTCAAAATATTGGCCCAAAAATTCTTTAGCCATTTTGAAATCTAATTTTTTTGGATAGGCTTACGTCTGTCTTTTGATAAGTTTTGTTCTTGCATTAATTTTTATACTAAAATATTATATATAAATGTCATAAATTTAATAAATATAAATATAAAACAAAAAAAAATTAAAAATATTATTGACATTCTAACTAGAAATACTAAAAAAAAATTGTTCTCATTATTTTTTTTCAACAAAAAAACTTAATAAAAATCATCAAAAATGTGTGTATAAGTTAATCATATTATTTTGAACACTTAATTTAAAAAAATACAGTGGATTGATACGAGAATTTCTCGGGCTAGAGAGTAGCGCATGACGAAGCAACACTTGCATCTATCATGGGGGCTGTTTCGAGGGAAATTCCAACTAATAATGGCTTTGGATGATGGTAGCAATTAGAGGAGAAAAGAAAGGACAAAACTAATCTGTCAATTATTATCTGAGTGCTGCTCATCTTCTTCATTGATATGATGCAGATGTCCTTTTCTTTGCATGTTGGAAGCACTCAATATTTGGCATGAGAAAGACAGTGAAAATGACACTGAGATTGTGGCCAACCCTATTATCCACTCTCTACTTTAAAATTTGGCATTCCCTTCACTTAGATCTGATAACAGTATACAAGAAATTAAGATTGTAAATGGCCTTCTTATTGATTAAACATTGGTCATGCTTTCAAATATCTAGCATTACTTTGCATTATGGTATGCATTTTTAAAATAGAGTTGTGCATTGCTCAATATATATATATATATATATATATATATATATATATATATATATATATGATATTTTAAATTTTGTTGTATTATAATATTTTTATTGTTCAAAAAAACAGTTCGATAGTTAAAAAAAAACTTAAAAAAATAATTGATAAAATTAGTAAAAAAATTTAACAATTTATCTTCTTTTTTTATAATAAACTACTGTGACAGTATTTGATTCATGTAGTCAATTTCATATAATAAAATTTGTTCAAAGTAAAATGTTTCATATTTACAAACAACTATATATAGTACAAACATAAAAATTATGATGGAAAAACAGAATTACAAAAACAAAAAAAAATTACTGTCAATATCAATATTATTCAAATTGTGATATATGATAAAAATAATATATTTTTAAAATTATTTTTTATCATATATTACGATCTGAATACTGTTAAAAAATAAAAAATTATCTATCAATAATAAATTAAATACCAGCTCTCGTAAAATTAGGTACAGAAGACGCACAAGATATATTGGTCCATGAAGAAAGCAAGAAAAAAAGTATCTTTAATGAGTACATAATGTTAACTTACCAAATTTTTAAAGCATCCTTTAAAGATGTTATCCATTTCCCTTTTACTTTTTCTCCAAAAAATAAAAGGAGGGAGAAATGGACGACCCACTTAGAAAGACTAACAACTTGTAGCAGTTCACACTTCACAATACAATCAAAGAATTGACATCGTTTATTGCAGCCTTGCCAAACTATATAATAAAACTATGACGACAAATTTATTTTTTTTACACAGCAAGTTATTTTAATATTATCCGTTATAATATGTACAAAATTTTTCTCTCAGCCACACACTTTAGCATAGATAAATCTTTCCAAAAGACTAACAAAGATGCATCCAACAAGAGAATTCTCTGATAAAAGATCAATCGCTAACACGAACTCTTAGTATTAGAAGATTCAGACTTACGCAGTATAAGCATCCGTAAACCTTTTATTGAATTCCTTTAAGCAAGTGAGCCAACCCAAGGTGGCAAATTTGTCATAGCATGCTATGCAATAAACTAATAAAACTTTCATCAAACAGGTTAGATTCTCTAATTTTTTTCCTTCTTTTCATTTTTCTCAAATGAGAAACCACATTCAATCTTTCTCTTCGCATTCCATCCAAAGGAAAAAGAGAAAAGGGGAAAAATCATTAATAAATACCAAGCGGATAAAGCAGTTTAACATTATTTCTTTATCTGCACCCTTCCCCCAAGCCCAAAATAAAGCAAAACAAAAAATCTTCTAATTTTCATGCAGGATATTCCCCACAGAATTGCAAGCAAATTTTACAACAAAGGAAATAGAGGAATTACATATTCATAGTAATAATCTTCAATTACTCAACAAGTACAAACATAGAATACATAAAGACGCAAAACTGGACAAGGCGAACTACCTGCCAGCCATAAAGTGGGAATACATTCCAACCTGCCACACCACTACCACATCATTCACACCCCAATTATTCACACATACACTCAACTGAAATACATAATAGCATCTGGAAAAAGATACCTAGAATACTCAACCCACCACTCAATTACAAACTACTCCAACCTCAGCATGTAAAACAAAGCAACCTTTACCACGAAGGGTATATTTAAGAAAGGGCCCCAACAAGTCATGATGCCAAACCACGCTCCACCTTCAAGCACTCCCCAACATAAGAAACTTTCTTGGTACTTTAGAATTTATACCAGCATGATATGCGTGCAAGCTTGAAAGAGAGGATAAAAGCATAAAATCAAGAATGAAAAGGAGGATGGCCCAGTTACCTAACGCGCATGCATTCAATCAGGAAGAAAGATTGACACTTGAGGAAAAAGTGTCCTCATTTACAGCATAGCCCACCACTACCATCTCCCATTCATTCAATATGTGACTTTTGTTCTTTAACCCTCCAAAAGCTAAAAGATAATGATTCTGGTCAACAAAATTGAACACCCAACCCCATTTTTCTTCAATTGCAGCGGCAATGTGCAGTACCATCTATTACTACTTTTGCTCTTTTATTGGCCAGCTACATATAAACCTCGAGAAAAATAAATAAAAACAAGAAGAAGAAGCAAGCATGCTGAGTCAAACTTAACCATTGTCGTCTACTTCTACCAACATACTACCACAGCAGCGAGTACTCAAATATCTTTCAATTCAAAAGTACCAGTTTGGGACATCAAAGATTTCAAGTACTCAATAGTTCCATCAATGACTAACAGTGGCTGCTTCCCCTTTGCTCCAGGAACTAAGTTCTCGAGAACTCTCAATGATTCACGGATCTTATCCTTTTTCAATTGAATATCACCCACCATTAAATTCTCTCCTCCCTGACTTTGCTGAACAAAAAAACTTTGGCCACTGGAATAATTTGATTCTGCATCACTGACATACTCACTAGTTTCATTCAGTCTTACTGATCTAGCACTGTTGATGGGTGATGATTTTTCGTATCCATCATCAATTAACTTCTGCCTTTTGTTTGGCCGTTCAGAGCTAGCAACCTCCTCCTTCATATTCTCAAACTGTTCTTGTATCACATAAGTCCTTTTAGTAGCCAATGGTGAACAACCTGTACTTGTTACCTCATCGTCATCGATATAATCATCAACATCTTCATCTGAGTCAAGTAATGCATTAATTTCTTCTGTGTCTTCATGCATTTCACTTTCTTCATTATTTATATGATTTATATCAGACTCTTCTGGTAAACTGCATTTCAATGGATAATTTTCACCAATATCAGTCGCCTGTTCCTCCTCAATTACATCAGACACCTGAGTAAATTTTGTAGGAGCAACAATTGGACTCTGGACAAGAGGGAAAACTGGACTGTAGAACAACCTTGTCTTATTACCAGATTGATCAAAAATAAGTAACTTTTTCTGCAAAGATGCAAAATGTTTATTTTGCATGACCCCTCCAGTATGTCTTTCTTTCAAACATAGTTCTGAATTGGGATACTGAAAGTATCCTTGCAATTCATCTGTTTGCCCAGTCTCCAGACTTGATAAAGCAGGAACTGTGAATTCTGGAAAAGCATTGTGTCCAGGAAAGATGCAGGTGCTAGCATTTGGGTGTGCTGGAAGGCCACATAGCCTAGGCTCTGGCAATGTGCTAGAGCAATTCAAATAAGGTGACTGCCAAGCCACACACAGTGGACGAGGCCAAGAACTGTCTTCCTTAACCATCCAACAAAAAAAATGACCTAAAAAACAATAAAAAATTATCACTCAATACTAAAATAAAATCCTTTCAGTTGTAAAGATTCAAAAGATCATTTGAAAACATACAAGGAGATTTTATGGTGCTCTGTTATGGGACCTTCAGTAATTTGCTGCTTCTTTGAGAAACTAATGATAGAAAAGGAAAACCACAAACTCCAGCTTAAAGAAAAAGAAATGTAGTATCGATCTACGTAACAGGCTTAAGCAATTGACGGAAGTACTCAGCCTGCAATGAGTCAAAAGATAAAATTGATGAGCTTTTAAAAATATCTGATAACTGATCACAGAAGCTTGAGAGAATTCAATGGTGATGATATGTTGGTTTTATCCACAAATAACAGACATAAAGGAAATATTCATCCAACAGCCAGTTTCTTAATCATAAATACAGTTAAAGAAAAGAACTGCAATTGAAAAATTCTAAGATAATACTAACCTGACAGTCGTGCAAGGGTTGAAAGCATGCTATCACTCTAACAATAATTGCTGGTTCACCTTCAATGCCATTCTCATGTTTTAATGCCCGGAATCTTGTTTGGCTTGCCGCTTGGCACACCATAACGTCTTTTGATCCTCACCTCACTACTCACTCAATATGTACGCACCAAAACTATCCCCAATAGAGTAAGAAAATGAAGGCCCAAACTAAATAAATCAAAATCAGCTAGATTAAGGGAACTATATGAGAAGAGGACACACTGAATGACTGAAGACACAATACTGGACTATCTTTGCTTCCTATCTTTCAGCTAATTCTATACTTATCAGAAGAAATGACCAAACAGCGATTGGCTTCCATGGCAGTGGTTTAGAACAAGTAAGAAACTGGAGAAATTATGCGAAATATAATCTACAGAATAACTTTACAATACAAATTCAAGCATATAACTTTGCGGAACACATCAACAGAGAGACCCAACCAACGCATGCTGATTTCTTCCCTTGTGACTTCAGATATCCAGAATTGCTTGGAGACTCAGGCAGATGTTATGCCTACATAAACAATATCCCTGAAACAAGATTAAATACCATAATTTCACGTTTTCCAGACATCTTAAATGAAGATTAAGCAATATCAAATAATAAAGAACATATACTAAAAAAAAATACATCAAGAAGAAAACACCAATAACAAAATAATTATTAGGACAAAATGGGCAGATTCACTTCAACATACAACTTCAGCTGCTCATTTCTTCGAAACAAAACAAACCCACAACATAAATGATCAATTATTTTTCCTTCTCTTGAATTTCTTGCTCAAATTGAAGAGACGCTCCTTTTGGTTTCACAACGACCACAACAAGAGAATAGAGAAAAAAAAAATCATCACTACTCTTCTCACTTGTTGGCATCTAAGAAAGAAGAACATGAAGTCCACTTAGCCTAGTAGGATTATTTCTCAGCAAATTGAGTTCCTTCCAACTCATAATAACAGAAAAGAAGATCCAAAAATTCCATTCATATAAAATTCTCAAATCCCTCAGCAACCAAGTGTATTAATATAAGAGCAGAATGAACCCCCAAAAAAAAGACACCCCTTCCATAATAGTGATCCTAGTCCCAATTCAAATCCTACCCTTACATTTTACAATTTTTTTTCCTCACTAATTAACTATCCAGAGAATACAGAAACCCACCCAGCAAATAAAATTTAGGATCTTTGGCCCAAAAAATAAAAAAAAAAATTAGGATCAGTTAAACCAATTTCTTGAAAACTTACTGATGGATCAGAAGAAAAACATACTTTCTCGATCGACTCGATTGGGATTTTCTGCAGAGTAGAAGAGGCGAGAGAATGAAAGCAAAGACAGGGAACAGCGAAGAAAAGTGTAGACGAAGGAGAATGTCCGAAGAGGTACTAAATGAAGTGGATGCCAAGATTATATAGACAGGATTTTGCCAGTCCACGAACTAATTCCCATCATCGTTTTCTTTTTTTCATTTTTTTTTCTTCTATCACCTTTATACATTTAAATAAATTATATTTTTTTTAATTAAAATTATTAATATTTGCATAGCTAACACGGAAAAAAATTTAAAAATAATACTTAAACTTGAAAAAAAAAAAGAATATATATATATTGGTGAGCTTGAATTTTTTTTTTTTTTATTCCAATCAGTGGTGGACTGGTGGTACCCGCCGTGAAAGTTTGTTGCCCTTTTCGCCTCCTCCCTTTTGTCTTCAATTTTTTTTACTTTAATAATTTTAAGTAAATTAATAATTTTACAAACTCATTTAATTTCAATTGTTAACTGCATAAATTAATTTATAAAATTATTTTTAATTATTTTATTAATTTTTAAAAAATATCAAATTTATTATATAATATTTTTTGAAATAATAAATGTAACATTTTTAAAAATAAAATTATATACTTTAAAAATTTAGAGATACAAATTTCGTTATTCTATAATTTTAGAATTTTTTTAAAAAAATATCCAATTTAAAATTAAAAAATTATAAAAAAAAAAAAAAAAACTTTGCTACATATTCCAAAAGGGTCAGAGGACATAAACCTTTTAAAAGTAAACAATCTCATAATGAACACTAAATAAGGCACAAATATATGATAAAGTTGGCACTAGCGAGTGAAGGCTGAAAATCAACTACGAATAATAGTGATTTGGAATTTTCTTAAAAAAACTATTTTATATTATAATATTAAAGAAAAAAACAAAAATAAATAAATAAAATTTATTAATTAAAATGCTACTTTTACAAACTCTATATATCTCTCTCTGATTTTATTCAATAAAATTTTGTAAAATAGTAGAAAGGTAAAAAGGCAGTACATGGCAAAGGCGAGTGTGTAGTGTCGGAGATGATAGCTGTGACCAATGAGTCACAGAATTAGTGGTTGAGACTGTTTCTTGGTCCAAACCGCTAATTTCCAACTATTCAATTTTAAAGTCAATTTTCTCGTCTCTAGGATTATATTTCTCTTTATATCAAGCACAAAATAAATTATTAATTCTTTTTATTTTCTTTTTTTTAATCTTTTTTCATTAAAGTTATAATTTGAGAATTGAGAGAAAAAAAAGGGAATTTAAGAAGAGTGAAAGAGGAGAGAGAAGAGAAATTTTTTTTCTCTTTTAAAAAGTTTAAATTAACAAGGTAATAAATAAAAAATTCAATAAAAAATAAATTAAAATATATTTTTACAAATTTATACTATATTAAAATAATCAATTATATTCATTTGGTTTATTAACATGCAATTTTAAGGAAAAATAAAAAACATAATACTGGTTTTTTATTTTGAAATTTTATAAATTAAAGAAAAAAAAACTCAAAATTATAAGGAGTGGGAGAGTTTGGATTAGGTATTTGCTTAATTTATTCATAAATAAATAGTTACTTATTTGCATAAAATTACAAATAATAAATATAATAAATAAAAACATAAAAAAATTATTTGTCTTAATTTTTATTATTTTAATACAATAATTTGAAAAAACAGAATTTGGAAATATTTTATTTTTAAAAAAATATGTTGAAGAAAAATTGTCTTTATCTTTCTGTTGATCTTATGAGGTGCGAGACTATGATTGAGCATTTGCCACAATTTCCTCATGCGCTCACGTAAGGCAGCATGTGGAAACAGTATTTTAGCTTACAAATTACGCTTTGCATTTGTAATTATCATCATGCTTGCTTCTTAAAATTTGATAATTTAAATAAATAAATAAAATATAAGTTTCCCTTAAAAATTATTTCCCTCATAATTTTTTTAACTTCTTCAAAATTATATTATATTTTGTAGTGTAAAAATTTTAAGAAAAAAAAAACTTAAGTAAATAAATACCAAAGATCCTAATCTCAAAAAATAAAAATAAAAAAATAAAATCATAATTGCACGTATCACATGTGTATACAAAAAGCCATGATTAACAATATAAATTCATGATTGAAGATTTAGTAATAATTTTCTTTCAACATGTTAGTTGGACCAAAGTTTTCATTTTTTTTTCCAAATATTTATGTATTATTATTATTATTTTGGGTAGATGGATTAAAAAAATAAAATTGATTTGTTGACCCTTAATTGGTTTTTAACAAATTAAAGAATGAGCATTTTCTGATGGTAGTGATAATTAGAAAAATGAAGATGACAATAGCATTGCTTAAACATTTGTCAACAGTTCACAAGGGACAAATACATTTGCTGTTAACTCATGACTAATCTAATCCACTCATTACCAATTTAATACCTCTATTATGTTTTTGAGTGTTTTAATGTTCAGGGAGTCTTTCTGATTCAATCAAACACATATTTACTTATGTATAGATTTAAAATTCATCAATAATTTCTTTAAATTGTTAAAGTTGATGTTGAAACATGTGACGGTATGTATAATTACACTTCACAAATCAATAGTATTTAATTAAATTTGTATGTATCTCAATTAATTTATATTTTTTAGTATATAACAACAACAATAACTAAATTTTTTTTATTAAGTAGAGTCGGTTACATGGATCAAATGGCGTCACAGTACCTATCATGAATGAGATCAATAGATAAATTATTAATTATTAAATTATTCTTAATAGTTTTATTTATTTTTTTTTACCTCTCTCTACCTCTAATTATAAGACTATTTTTTATCTGATTTATTCTTCTTACTAAAGTTTCTGCAAGTTTTCTCTACATATGACCAAACCACCTTAAGCAAGATTTATCATTTTAGTATAATTAAAAAAAAATTGTATATACAAATTAAATTATGAGATTCACGTAAAAAAAAAAAATTAAAATATGTGAGTCTCTTAATTTATTACTAAAATAAAAGTATTTTGTATTAGTTTAATTGTTGAAAGTATAATATTTCTTCAGCTCTATTGAATATTTGATTATCAAAAGGTTATATAGTATTATTTTAATACTTTTAAAAATGTGAAATTAAAACTAAATTATATTTTTAAATATTAAAATGATACAAAATAATATTAAGAATATCAACTTAATAATCACATCAATTTTCAAATACCAAAATATAGCTTTTTTGTGACATAAAAGTTTAAAGTGAGAAAATGTAACTCTATTATAAAGATATATGAAAATTTAGTGATAATTTATAGTAATATTTATATATCACTTATTAATAGAAATTACTGACAGTAAAAATTGAAATTAAATCTTATAAATAAATTATTTTGGTTGTTATAAGTTAAACCAACTCTAATGAATTCAAAATACAATTTTTTTTTTCTATTATTAATCATTCCTTGAATATGTTAAAGGGCCCAAGGGGGGCACCAAAGTAAGCACAATGGGACAAGGCACATAGTGTAAATAATGCAAGAGCATGACAATAAAATTAAAGAGTGATGCAAATGCAGGAGCCATCAAGTGCAATCCCATTTTTTGCCCACTAACTGCTATAATCCAATCAAAGATGTTACGCTCGTGCATTAGATAATCGAAGACCCAAAAAGAAGAAAAAAGACCCAAAATTTTATAAATAAAAATGGCCAATAAAATTATACCGCCCAATAATTTATGTATAATAATGTAAATTATTTGCATGGTGCTAAACCATTTTTGCTTAGAGTGGAGGGCACAAGCACCAAGTGCTCAAAATCCTATAATGAGGTTTTCCCTTTTGGTTGCAGCTACACCAAAGTGTGGTTGGATTTCAGAGACTGAATGCTTGAATTCTGGGATCCCCCCCCTTTAACTTTTATCAATATAGTAAACTAAATAAAGCATCCATGGCGAATATTTGATTGCTTTCTGCTTTTTGTTCCTTTTAAAAGCCATTCACCCTTTTGCCTCTGCAACATTAATTTTTCTCAACAAATAAATCTCTTTGAATGAATCTTAGAGATAACCGTTATGACATTATAAAATATATAATATTTGAATATAAATATAAATTTTTTGTTTTACTTGATATCAATTTCGTATATGCATCAAACCTAAATTTATAAAAAAAAAAAAAATGGGACTATAAATATATGTTTACAAGATCTTTTGTTGCGCTGAAAATGCACTATTTCTTTGGCATTATGGTTAGAAATATATTTGAGTTTTGTCCAATTCTTAAGGGCGTATTCATTTATATTAACCTAATGCATTTAGAATTTAATCTTGAAATGCTTCTAAAAAAAAAAACCCCTATTACCCAAATTGCTAAGGAAAAATGTTCCAATTTTTTTAGGTAGAAGTAGTTCTTCTAATTTGCTGTGAGCGTTGTGCATTAATGGTAGTGGATAAAAATCAGACTATAAAATTATGTTTATAAGATTTTTTTGTGCTGGTAGGAGTGATGAAGATTTGAAAAACCTCATTTGAATCAAGGAAAAAAGAAAAAGAATTAGAAGAGATAGAATAAGGAGGAAGGAAAAGGAAAGAAATGGTGATCATTAAAGAAAATCATGACAGGCATCCCTAATCATCATTTTATTGGTAGAGGTCTAGAATCCTTTCGCCACAAATATCTGTAGGTTAAGTGATTGAGATTGGACATTGAAATGTTGAAAGCTTCTCCCTCTTTTGAATTATTTGAGTTATAATTCTTAAAATTAAAAAAAAAATAACTTACTTTTGATTTAAAAGCACTTTTATAGCTTCTTTGTTTTGTCTATAAAACATGAGTAGAAACCTTAGGTTTTAATCATAATTTTGTTGATTTTTGGGGTTAGACTATAAAACTTTTTTTTTAGCATGAATATTTTTATTTCAATTAAATTTAAAATTTTATTTAACAAAAATAATTTATAAATTAATTAAAAATTTATAAACCATTCACTACTTATTTTAAGTATATAATTTATAAATTTTTAATTAATTTAAATTATTTAAATAAATTTATTTATTAAATATTTCTAATTTTTTAAATAAATTTATAAATTTATTTATTTATTTTGTCAAATACACTCTAAATTAATATCTTAAAAAATTTATTCTCTTAAATGTATCATACTTTGGAGATGTACTTAGAGAATGAAGCTTCAAAATACACAAGAGCTAGTTCTCCATCTTTGTGTTTGAGTCATTTCATGTAAAATTAACATATTCTTTCTTAATTATGAGATATTGGACATATTTGATATATCTATCTTGATTTTAATATTTTAAATAATAGATGTCATTTAAAATACTTGTATTTACGTCAAGATTTAATACGTTAGTATCATTTAAGATACCAAAGTTATAAAATAATATCATTTTAAATGATATTTCATATTTATCACATCACTTGTTAACTTTTATTAGAGATTAATTATATTTTTTTCAATAATAAACTTTAAATATAATAAATGTTAAATCGAGTTAATTTTGTTAAAATTTGTGTATATATATTTTAAAATATAAATATATATAAATTTCAACATAATTTAACAATAGAAAGCTCAATCTTTTTAGAAGTTGAACTCTTACAAAACTGACCCTTTACCAAATTTAATATTTTGAAATATTATAATATTTTATATCAACATTTCATATCAAAATATTTAAAATACGAACGCCTCAGTTATATTTAAAAGGATGTCTAAGGAGAGTTCATAGTCTTTTTAGGAACTCATGAGAGTTTTCTTTTTCAATATAGAATTGGTATCTGAAGAAGTATCCAGATAGAATTTTCTACAAAAGATGAAAATGAAACCAAGTCTTTTTAATAAGATAAAGGGCGTTACATCAGAGGCAACACTGAGTGGATGTGTAGGGACAAGAGTCACATGGAGTTCTGCAAAGTGCATTCACTTTGAGTGAGTGGATGATTACTGCTGGACACAAACTCAGAGTAACGAGAGCAGATATATTCAGAACTAATTAAGAAGCACGGACACGGACACAAACATGGAATATACTAATTTTGGAAAAGAAAACCTGAAGCTTATCATAGGAGTCAAATCATACAAAATTCCGAAATGAATTATGTAGTTATTAGACTAAGTCAATAAACAGAAAATATCAAAAATAGAAAAATAAAAATTACTGCCATCCAATGGACAGCAAGTGTTTCCTTTTCTTAGTAAGTTTGCTCTGTGAGAGGAAAACAGAATGTAAAGAGAACACAGGCTAAGATACCAGCAGACTTGGCTATATGATCTCTGAAATGTAAACGTTCGGCTCAACCTCAGTCCTTGTAATATCTTAACAAAACAGTGCATAGATCTGGCTTTGAAACAAAAAGCCTTATTGGCTCTGTAGTAAGCTATCTTGTTCATCCTATTGTGGCCTTGAAACAGCTTGGTAATTTGATCTCATTCTGAATTTGAGAATTATAACAAGTGCCATCAAAATTAATAACCATGAATGAATAAAAAGAATGGCAACTATGTCACGCCATCATTAAATGAATCCAACTAGTAAATGCCAGAGTTTCTTTGTCAATCCATTCTCAGCAATTGACAGAGCAATGGACCCTACGTGAATTTTATCCGATACAATAAATTTGAATTTTCTATGTATGGAGTAACTTCCACTGAACTGCTTATATCTTTTTGTTGAAAGCAGCATTCAAATAAGGACAAAAATTAAGTTTTTTCTTGAAAACAAAGCTTAAACATTTTAATTGCATTGATCATTGACATAGCATATCCTTACCAACCCCTATTAATTTTAGCAAAAACTATTAGGCTTGTACTTTATCCACACTTCAAATTCAAGAGCTTGAGAAAGTGTGTTAAAGATTATAATGAACAATTCATGAACTTTCGTTTAAAAGATTAAAATTTTAAATTAAAGTGATTCTTGACAATAAAAATTAAGAGGTTTTAAAGGCCATCTTCCTCTCATTCTTGACAATAAAAATTAAGAGGTTTTAAAGGCCATGATAAAAACACCTTCGACCTCACAGTTTCTCTATAATTCATCTTCCTCTCATTTTTGTCAGCACTAAGACTATTGCTTCTCTGTTTTTTCCCTCAGATTTCATCATCCTTCCTCAATTTATTCACAAAATAAGACACAGCTGATTTGATTACGTAAGTTCCCACTACATCATCATACATGCATTATCTCTCAGCTGAAACAACAAATGTCAAATTAGTAAGGTTCTGAAACAGATTAAGTAAGACAGATTGACAGGAAAACAACATCCCTTGTGACTAATAAAAAATCAAAAGCACTAAACAAGATTACAACTTAAATAGAATAGAGTGATACCCGGCCGCAACAAGCATTAGATGTCCTTCCATCGTGCCTGGGATCGTTTGAAGAGTTGAAGTAGTTGTTTGTCTTTCTTTGTGGCAGAAAAATTGTTACATACACTAATTATACACAAAATGGGTCCAAAGAGTCAATAAGATTCCCTTAAAATGACATGACATTTTACATGCACTTCCTTGAGTTAGCACAACTGCATCACATTCTAAACTTAAAAAGGTTTTCTGTGTCGTTTATGTTAAAAAAAAAATTTACGAAATTGGAAAAGCCAATGAATGGAAGCCCATATGACTAAAGTCATAGGAAACGAACAAGGTAAAAATAGCATGCTGATGGCACAAACAAGGGTTAGTGTTGAATAAATAAAAGACAATAGGTTTAAATAATGGGAATTGGTTTCAAACAATGTTACTAACTAGAAAAATTCTAGAGTGACGAAAATTTACAAAATTGTTGATATCACAGACCGCCAGCCAACCAATACTAGGTTAATTTTACTTCCACCGTTTTTTAAACATTCTTCTGAGGATCTACACATGAAGCTGAAAAAAAGATGTTTGAACATTCCAGGTTCATGTATTATTTATGGTACTTAGTTCTGCATATTTGGACTATCTGACTGTTGAGAGTTTCGGTTTCTCTCTGTTTGTCTTAAACCGCACTGGAGACGAGTTGTACACCATGAGTGTACAATTAGAATATATAACATCATAAGATTATAAAGATAGACAATTAGCTTTCCACAACCCTTTGAGAATGGCAACTATATTTACATCTACATCCTATACTTCACTATATTCTGCTGGGCCTTGAAAACAAATGTTAGTGTTATCATCAGAAGGTTGTATATCATCATATGTACCCTATCACAATGTCAACATTTCCATCATTATCACAAACACAATGACTAAAATATCACAATAATATAACCTTGGGTAGAATGCTGCCATCTTAAGATTCATAACACAGCTTCCCCCCGTCGGTTCCAATTACACAATCATAACCAGACCAAGTGCCACCACTACTGTTATTACTGCATTGCAACCATTTTTCGTATCAGAATCATAAATCAGTCACATACTCTTACAATAAACAGAGGACCTTAATAAACTTCCTCTTCTTGTTCCCACATACACAAGACTTCAGCTTTAGACACCAGAGAAAGGATTTAAACAAAGATCACTAGAGAGTTATTCCTGCCCCACCCACGCCACTACACAAGTATGCCCATTCTTTTTTATTTCCTGAATAAGGTAAAGAATATGACACAATTTTAATTCTCATTACTTCTGCCTCACAAGTTTTGAAAGATAAATTTCGATGGACAATTCAAACTAGAAAAACACCAAATTGAAAGAAAAAAAAATCAACACATAATCAGTTCCAAAGTAACAAAATCTTACTAGTTTTGGAAGATAAAAGGATATCTTGATTTGATTACCTACATACAAGTTATCAGAGACAAAGCCAACAATAAAAACTGCAGCTTATCAAGTGAATCAAATCATACAAAATCCCGACATGAATTATGTACAAAATAGATTCAGTCAACAAACAGAAGATGTCAAAAATAGAAAAACAAATTACTGCCATCCAATGGACAGCAAGCCTTTCCTTTTCTTCATATGTTTGTTCTTTGTAAGAGGAAAATAAAATGTATAGAACAAATTTGGACAGTCTATCAGATAGTTGAGATGATTCTAGGAATAAAATCATACAAAATCCCAACATGAATTATGTACGAAATAGATTCAGTCAACAAACAGAAGATGTCAAAAATAGAAAAACAAATTACTGCCATCCAATTGACGGTAAGCCTTTCCTTTTCTTCATATGTTTGTTCTTTGTAAGAGGAAAATAAAACGTATAGAACAAATTTGGAAAGTCTATCAGATAGTTGAGATGATTCTAGGAATAAAATTTTGGACATCTGAAGAACAAATTTGGTGTCAAACATTTTGGACATCTAAAGAACAAAGTAGTCATTAAACTTTTTAGCAAGGTTTTGGAATTTCAATCACCCCATCTCAATACAACTTATAAAACTTGTTCGAGATTAGTCCATCATTCATCCTTGAGCCAATAAAAGAATTCAAAACAAAGTCAATAAAAGGGTAACAATTTTCCTCATTACCCAAGGATACAGAGGTAGAAGCCTATAGAACAGGCCCTGTTCAAATAAGGTCATAAAGAGTAACAATTTTTATTTTATTAATTTAAAAATTAGAATACAAATCTCTAAGCTCAATATCTTGAGAGATCTCCATAAATTACCTGTAAGAAAAGGACAACGTAATAACAAATGTAAAACAGTAATATGGTGGGGAAGGGTAACAGAGCAAAGCTAAAGAATCCCATGATGCAAATGAAGATAAGCATAGCTTCTAAAGAGCCTCAAAATAACTCATAGTTTAGATCAGTTTCTCAGAGAGAGAGATGCAATTTGTTGTTATGAAAATTCTGAGAGGAAGCACTCTTGATGATCAAGATGCACATAGTCGGCCTTTTAAGACTATACAAATAGCAAGGACGTTGTCATTCAAACATATTACTATAATGAAACCAAATGAAACAAAGTTTTATCAAAAGTTACCAACTTCAGTCAGATTTACATGTCATGTAAATTTGTGAAATGTTTGATTCAAAACCAATATTAAGTGCTCACAACTACAGCATTCTAAGGAAATATGATAGATATAAAAACGCCATTGAACACCTTGGATGTCAATAGACAGATGAGAACCATAAAAATGAATAATTTCAAGCTTATGATGTGTGTCACAGCGGATCCTTAATCTAGCAAGAAGAATATCAGAATCAGTCAAAGGGAATTACTGTTTTGGACTTGAATAAAGAACAGTCGATGAATTTTCCTCCACTCACGACAAATTATTGTACCAAAATGATACCCCATCATACTTCTCACCTCTAAAACACAAAAAGTGAAAACAGAACAAATCAGGTAGCCAAAGTAGCCTTCTTATTGCCTTTTCTCTTCAGAGGGGTTTTCTCAGTTCCCTTTATCATTCTAGATAAAATATCTGCTTGCTTTGTGTTCCCTTCCTGATTAAGGCTATTGATCAGCTCATCACAGCTACTCCAATCTGTTGCAGCCCCTTTCTCCAGAATTTTACATAAAATGGAATATGCATTGAGGGTCTTCCCTGCAGCTAAGAGAGAATCCAAAACCTTATCATAGCTTGAAAAGTCTATGATACAGTCTCTCTCAAGACCAAAATCTAATAGCTTTAGAGCAGCAATTGTCTTTCCTTTCTCACAAAGAACAGATAAAAGGCTATCAAAATCAGGTGCACACCCATTAAGCATGAGCAAATCTATTCGACCCAAGGCTTCTTCAACATGACCTCTCATCAGAAGAGCCTCCAAAATCTTACCAACCAAGTCCATGTTTTCCTTCAACCCTTTCTCTATCATACTTTTCATTACTCTGCTTGCAGTTTGAACCCGGCCATCATCAAACAAACTCTCCATAACTGACCTATAAAGGGATGAGTCTGGCAGATGCCCACTTTCAAGCATGCCATCCAAAGCGGTTTTTGCATCAGCTGGTTCACCTTTCCTCAAGTAACTCTCAATAAGCAATCTGTATGAATCTCCTTCTCTTGTGACCCCTCTCCTACCCATGATCTTAAGAATTTCAAAAGCTGAATCAGCATTGCCTTCTTTTGAGTGCCCACGGATCAAATTATTAAAGGCAATGGGATCCTGAACACCTTTTTTCATCAACTGCCGAAAAAATGTTTCTGCTTTAACAGTCTGCCCATTATCACACAGATACTTAATCATTGGATTATAAGCACTAGGTTCCATTTCTAAAGAACTCTGTGGCCTCAAGATGATTTCCTTCTCAACTAACTTATCTAATAATTTCACTGCCCTGTCATATGCGTTGTTCTTGCAGAAATTCTCAATTAAGATGCCATAGTGACCAGCCTCTGTGGGAATGCTCAAACGAATCATTGCTTTTAGCACATCTGCAGCAGCATCCAAGTCACCGGACTTACACTGGTAAGTTAGCAATTTCTGGAAGATGGCATTATCCTTAGGGGCAATATATCTGTCCACCATCTCCCTCAAAGCATTTCGAGCTTCCGCCATTTTCTCTGCATCACAAAGCCCAGGAAGCAAGGTAGAGAAAGTGACAGCATTTGGATTAATACCAGACGATTTCATCTCTTCAAAGATCTGTAGTGCATTGTCAATTTTCCCTGCTGCAACGTACCCTTTTAACATCGTAGTATAACTTATGACATTAGGCGCTATGTTTCTTCCCTTCATCTCAGTGAATAATTTCTCTGCCTCCTCCACCTTCTTAAACCGATAATAACCATTTATCATAGTGTTATAAGTTACAACATCTGGCAAAATGTCTCTGCTTTTCATATCTTCATAGAAACGAATAGCAGTCTCCAACTTCAGAGACAGGAACATACCCCAAAGCATGATATTATATGTATGACGAGTGGGCTCTATACCCTCCCTTAACATTGCATTGAAATACCTTTTCGCCATCATATACCTTCCCCGCCTTAGGATCACCTTAAATAAGGCATCGTAAGACTTAATGGTTCTTTCTACACCCAATTCTGTCATTTTCTGGAATATTTTAACGGCCTCCTGAACTATCCCAGCTTTACCATAATTATCAATCAACACAACAAACAAATCCTCGTCCCACTCAACACCATGTTTGGGCATATCCAGCAGTATGCACCGAGCATGGTTGAGCTTCAAAGACCGACCCAAAATCTGAATCATTTTCAAAGTGGTGTCTCGGTCATGATTGAACAACCCAGCACGCTCCACCCACCTGTAAAACTGGAGCGCCTGCTCTGAGTTCTTAGCACCGTGCAAAACATTCCAAACAAGTGAATGATCGAATTCGGGAACCAAGTTCCGGATCGAATTCTGCAACCGGGTAGTCCAAGCCCGGTTCGCCATCATTCTGCAGATAACATCCTCTAATTTCTCTGGGCTTTGATGCTTACCTCTTGGGCGTCTCTGACTCGCATTCCATTCTTGATCTGCTCCCTTCTGGGTCTCAGGCTCAGCCCGGGGATTGGAAGTAACGGGTTCAGAATCTGGGACTGTGTTTTGATCGTCATTGGAGGATGAATCCTCAGTGGAGCTGAAGAAGCGGAAGAAATCAAGGGTCGGAGAGTTTGAAACTCTGGGAATGATGGGTTGAACACTAGGTCTCCATCGCAGAAGCTTATAGTTGGAAACGAAAGCCATGGAAATTGCAGTGTCAGATCGAAGCACCTTCGCTGCCTTCTGGGGTTTGATTAGTCGAACGTTAGGGTTTAAGGGAGCAAGAGACCCAACGCGATATCAAATTTTTTGTTTTCTTGGGCCTCTGGCCCCATCTTTTTATCAACAAAAACACAATTATATAAAAAAAAATAAAGAATAATTTATTAATTGAATATGATTGTGATAATAAAAATAAAAGAACAAAGTTGAATTTAAAAGATAATTTTTTTTAGTTTTTAGAAATGATGTTTTCTAATAATTTTTTTTCTTATAAAATTACTTAAAATTATATTCAATATAAATTAATAACATCAATCAAAATTTAAAAGTTTAGTACATTTTTAAGTCATTTAAGTATAATTTAATAGTAAATATGATCAAATAGTAAGATGTGCAAATATTTCACACCTCTATATTGTCTTTATTTACTCTCCTATATTTTTTTGGACCAAGTTTTTGCTGTATTAAAAAAAAGAGTAAAATACATTTTTTAAAAAAATTTGTAAAAATTACATTAAAAAACTTAAAATAAATGACAATTTGTTTGTATCATTGAACTAATTTATCTTAAAAAAAAAGGTTTTTCTTTTCTTTCTATTTAGTGAAAACTCAAAATTACTTTTAGATGTCAGCATAATTTTTTTTTAAGAAAAGATTAAAAATTTCTCTTCTAAAATTGAAGTGAAGAAAAAAAAATTAATGTTATTATCGAAAAAATACCCTAATTTAAAATTAAAACTATAAAACCTTATATTTTTAAATACCCACAATTAGATATATAGAATTTTACTTGCTAAACTCTTTAATTTTTTGAATTAAAATGTTTTATTATAAAATATTAAGCGCTTTCAATTACTCTTACAACACTTTTTTTTGTGAAGTCTACTTACTTAAAATACTCCAAAAATAAGCGAAACTTATATACATGACCAAATGGGGCACATAAACTTACAAATAGATTTTTTGTGTATGTAAATGTAATAATAAGTTAAATAATTACACATGATATGAGAATGTTTAAGGTTGAAAAAATAAATAACATTTAAAAAAATTAGTTTGTTTGATGATAATAAAAATATTTCTTTTTATTAACTCAAACTCAATTTTTTAAAAATATATTGCTGGACATAAAAATATTTAGGAGATGTTTGGTAAGAAGAAAAATTTTGAATTCTTAAAAATTTTAATATAAAAATTAAATATTACTTTGTTTGATTTTAAAATAAAAATCACGATTCTAAGTAAATTTTAATTCTTAAAAATAATTTTTAAATAAAAATTCTTATGAAATGATTGTTATGGAGAAAGATAAAAATTGACCATTTTTATTAGGTAAAGTTTTTTTTTTTATCACAAATGAAATATAATTTTATCTTATAATATTTATGTAAATTTTTTTTATAAAAATAAATTTAATTGTTAATATATTTTTTAATAAATTTAAAATTAATATAAATTTCTTATATTTTTTGTTAAAAAACAAAAAAAATTTTAAAAAATAAATAAATATATTTTTAAAATTTATATATATAAATAAAGTTTCATAAAAAATAATATTTAAATTTTTTTAATAATTTAAAAAATTAACTAAACATATTTTATATATTTTTAAAAATTATTATTTTTATTAATTATATTTTTTAAAAATATAATTTTTAAGAACAAATTTTTTTACCGTATATCAAACAACAAGGCAATGAAACATCAAGCAAAGCTTAAAACACTGACGAAAAACAATTAGAGATGAAATGAGACATGTAGATTTATAGAGGTCTCTCTCTCCCTTTTATAGAGTATGAAATATATAAAGCCTATTTTGTAACCATCGTTTTTTTTTTTGGCAAACTAATTAAATAGATAAGAAAATTTTAAATTAACTTTTCTTCCTCATTTTAAAGTTTCTATAAAATAATTTTTTAAAATTATATCATCTGAAAAGTTAATCTTTAAAAATATTACTTTAAATGAATTAATTTTTTAAAAATACAAAATCATTACAACTTAATCTTATCATCAACTTTTTCACCTTTTTTTTTTCAAAATAACTAACATAAAACTACATGAAAAATAACTTGAGAAAAATATAAAACTTACTTATTATTTTTTTAAAAAAATATTTTAAAAAATTATGTTTAAAAATTATTCTGTAAAATAAAAATAAAATAAATTTATTTAATAAACTATTTTAAAAATATGTTAATTTTTATTTTTTTAATATTATAAAAATAAAAATAATTTTTTTTATATTTTAAAAATAACGTTTCTAAAATTTATTTTTTTAAAAAAATAAAAAATAATTTTTAAACAAATTTTTTATTTTAAAAATGACTAAACAAAAAGTTATTTTTAAAAACAACTACACGCCCTTATAGTCTAGGAATGTATAACACAATCTCTAATAAGTTTTTCGGCGACACTTGAATAATTTGTGTATACTATTTTTTCATTTGATTCATTGCCATAGCCTTGATTATTTTTCAAGTGGTCTTATAGTGTCCAAGTTGAATTTTTAGACAAAAATATATAAGTAGTTAATAACAAAACAAATTTACAATAATTTTATATATTTTAAAGACTAACTCATTCTAAGTGAAAATTAAGAGTGTACAAAAATTGACCTAAATCAAATCAAAATGACCGAATCAAATCAAATCATTCAAAATTTTTAAAAATTTAATTTCAAACAATTTAATTTAATTTTTTTGTTAAATCAAATGATTCAATTTGATTATCAATTGAGATAAAATTTTAATCAAATTAAATTGAATAGGACTGTTTAATTTTTAAATATATTAAATTTATTTTTAAAATTATTTTATTATATTTTAATATTTTACAGACAAAAAAATTAAAATAGATTCAAAAAATTAAAATGGCCCCAAAAAAAGTAATATATATATATATATATATATATATATATATATATATATATATATATATATATATATATATATATATATATATATATATATATATATATAAAAGAAATAGATTCACAAAACCAAAACAATTGGCCCAAAAAAATTAAAATAAAAAAAAAATTTTAAAAACCAAAAACCTGAACAACCGTTTTTTATTAATTTTATTTAATTTGATTTTATAAACTTAAATTAAATCGATAAGATTTACTTTTTGTTAAATTCTTTTAAGTCAGATTCTGTTTAATTAAATTTTAAAAATTGAATCGAACCGACTTTAATACACACTTAGCGCGAAAATTTCAGATGATCTATTTTTCAAAAACCGTTTTGTATAATTACTCGTATAATAAAGATACGAAATCCACCACCTGAGACTAGCTCAAGTGGCAAGGAGGGGCTTGGGGTTTGAAAAATAGAGTCGAGTTCGACTCTCAGCAATGTACGAAAATCTAAGCAGTTTTTCTTCCTCTTCCATGCCTCTTAGCAGACACTCTTCATGAATATTAATGGCCACAATGCAATAGTTGCAGCTAACTAGCTAGCCACAGAAGACCAGCTTACAATTTCTAGCTGTTACATCAGATTTGATTCCTTTCATCTTTAAATTCACATTTCCCATAACATTATTTGGATTATGTCAAAGTCAATTAAGAACTTGCTATATAGACATATAGCTGCCACAAGAACAACTTTCCTATGCATTTATAATCTTTCAACAAAAATCTCAGATAAACAAAAGGGTATAAATGTTAAAGGAAAAAACTTCAGTGCAGAAATTAGGTTTTTGCTACCGGCTTCTGCAAAGAGTAACTTTTTAACGACTCAATAATTCAATAATACAGTGCTGAATTATAAAAAATGTAAGCGTGAACATTTAAAAAACTTTACCTAAATAATGTCCAGTGTTAAAAGAATTGGATAATCGAGCACCAACAAAAGCATCTATAACAGATGATGTTAAGCAGCCACTCCTAAAGAAATAGGGAGGGAAGGAAGAGGAGACTGCCAAGTAGAATGAAGCAAAAGTATCCTTCAAAGTTTGAGATAATTCAAAATGTGTTAAGCTAAACAACACAACCACTGATTGTAGAAAACTAACACATGTCGGATATATCATCGTACATGTCCATGGTAAAGTAGCATATTATTTATAATAATCATGTAGTTTCATGAGTACCCAACTGGTTTCACTGCGCATTTAAGACTTCAATTTCAAAATCCAAGATTGAGTTCGGCTGTATGCCCCAGGCAGGAAAACCACCAGCACCATAAGCATAATCAGGTGAGCACTGCAAAAGTATCATCAAAGTGAAAATCAAAATATCTTTGAATTGATAAATCTCCAGAATGAGGAACTAATACCAAAGAATGTAAATGGATTCAGCCCTGACAACCTTAAGTTTTTGTTTGAGAGTTTTGTAGAAAGAGGAGCAAAATGGCCATTGATGGAATGGAGTAGGAAGAGGGAGAGTTCCCACTTCATTGGTTAGAACTTAAAAGTTTAATAAAAAAAATTGAAACATTCTCTATTGTTTGGAAGTTACAATGTCAATAATGGATTGTTGTGGGTTTGAAGTATAATTTCCAATATTACCTTTACAAAAGAAAAAGAAAGCGAAGAATATTTAGATGATAAAGGATAAAATAGTAATTGAAAAAATCAAAGGAACTCAAACATCACAAGCACCCCAATTTGGAGGGATTGGAAAATTGGGAGTAGGTAGAGAACCCATCTAAATCCACTCCATTCCATTACTTTTTAACCATCCCAACAATGGTTTGGGTTTTTCTCCCAACCCATCCACCCAAACAAGCCCTATGGCAAATCTTTTTATATGACAGGACAGAACAATATATCAACATGCGAGTTCAAGTTAGCCATAAAAGTTTTATTGATTGTCAGATGCAATTGAAGTCCGCAGACCACAACATATATATTGTGGAGAAAATAATAGAGGCCCCATGGATATTCCAAAAACAGACCTGGTATAATAGAGATCTTAACTTAAATTGATACTTAGACCAAATCCTTGCAGGGACCAAAGATAAAAGTTTGGAAGACTTTAAAGTAGAAGAAAAGAAAAAAGATGAAGATTGATCTTATATTGACTCAAATTAAAAACACTTTAGATGAGGTAAGGGATACTTTCATGTCAATTGAACTGGAAATAACAGTACAGAACTCATATATTACCCGTAGACGAGCGACTTCACCAATTTGCATACTAAGAACACCTTCATCCCATCCTACACAGTTGAAACAAAAGAATTAGTTCTCCACAATTTTGAAGAATATGCTTGCATGACAATATGTACAAAAAATGACGGGGTCACTAATAAGAGATACATTTTCAAAAATATTCTACTATCATTATATATGCATACATATATACTATCTGTAGGACAAGAAATTTAGTGGTGAAGTACCTTTTATAACAGAACCTTGGCCAATCTTGAATGTAAAAGGCGTCTGCCCAGGATCCTTTGTGCTATACAAGAACAAGAAATATGTCAGCGCAATTTTAGGAAAGGAAGGCTTAGAGGAAGCATAGGTCTATGTGTTTCCCGTCTTTTTCTTTTTCCTTTTTTTTTTTCCTGAAAACCAAGAGATGCTAAAACTAAAGTAATGGCATCCTAACCTCCAAAACTTCTGAGAAAGGTCACCATTCTTTCCTGCTCAGAGAACATAATGAAATAAAAAATAAGCACATTGAACCACTGGCGACCTCCAGATCTTTTTGAAGTTGAGGTAATAGTAAGAAGAACTAATGATAAAAATTACAACAACTAAAAACTAATGACTCCAATAAAAGAAACAAGAAAAAACACAAAGGATTTGAATAAAACAATTAAGAGTTATGTATCTACATATGTTCCTTCGAGAGCATTGAGGACAGCATACACATCTACACATGCTATGGTATGTTATAGCATATAGCCACGGATGGAAAACATGACATACATCTATCAGTACAGTACAATGATATTAAACAAACAGTTTCATGCTTCATCCATAAATCTGAACACTAGCTATTCGGAAGAGCACAAAAATTTAAGGACATTGAAGCATTTCCATTTAAAGCAAGAAACTATGGTACAATTTGATGCCACCATGTAACTGTAAGACATAACACATTGGCTGCACTTTCTAGTTTCTACACTGACACCCTCTTTGAATCTAAAGAAAACTCAGCTGTTTTAGGTTTATCAGAAAGTTCAACATACAAAAATACTAAGGCGTAACTTAAACTATAAAAATTTTAAAAAAAATTGATATTCAGTTTGATATTTTTTGTTTTAGAATAAATATTATGTATACAAGTACGTATATTCATTGAAGATTGTTGAAATTTATGGGTAGCAGTAAAGTATTGATAATATTACTAAATCATCCAATAAATTGGCACATTTAATATCTTTTCTCTTTGTCCACTCAACATAGGGTATAGCCTATCCCCACTCACAATCCCCCCACCCCTCCCACTGGACTTATACCTAGCATTCGCATCTCAAACATTTTAAGGTATCCATTTAGGGACAGTATACTAGTGTTTTATGCTCATGTTTTATTTTGATATTTAGGGGCAAAAAAAAGTTTTGATATTTTGTCCATCCGATCGGAGACGCAGAAAGTTTTTATGTTGGACCAATCGATAAAATATAACCACATCAATTAAGCGATATCTTCACAAAGGATAAAAATTTAGAAGGTAAGATTAACACAGCTTCGTCTGCTCCCTCTTTCCTTAAATTTCTCAGCAACCGAATACCCAAAAAAAAAAAAAGGTTTTAACAATAACCCACCAAAACAATCGTTCATTTCCAATCTTAGGAAATCTAAAAACCCCTTCTTTTCTGGGTACAGAAATTCAATGAATTATATTTGCACACACCGACTGCCGAAACGCACATAATGAAGAATTTAAGCCAAAACAAAAAAACAAAAAACAAAACAAACCGAAGAGAAAGAGAGGCTAACCGTAACCAGTGCAGTGAACAGTAACGTTCTGGCCAGCCACTGGCTTGGAGCCAGTTCCGGGTCTCAGAACTTGCTTCTCCACTCCCATCTCTCTCTACTTTGAGTTTCAGCTCCTTCCCTGCGATTTTCCTCTGAACTCCTTTCGTCTGCGAGCGATTTTCGTCCTCTGAGCCTCGCTTTATAATATGGCCACGTCGGTCTATTTTGTTTTTTTTGGTGAAAATGTCGGTATATTTTTGTTTTCTCGAGTGTGAAATTTTTGTCCAAATAAAAAGAAAAAAAATAATTTAATATATTATTAATAGATAAATTTTTATCTATCAGCGGTGTTCAAATTGTGCCATGTGATAAATATAATATATATTTGAAACGTGACACGACTTGGACATCGTTAGTGGACAAAAATTTATCCACCGACAATATATTATATATTTTTTTTAAAAAAAATAGTGTGTGAAATAAATAATAAACAAAATTTATTATATTAAGATATTGAGTGAATTATTTTAGTCTGTACAAATTATATTTACATTTTTTTAATTTTTAAAAAATTAAGTATATAAATTTTACATAAATTTTTAAAAATATATATATTAATCTATGTTATTTAAATATTGAGTTAGTTACTATTTTTAAAAATAAAAAATTTATTTTTAAAATAAAAAATTTGTTTAAAAATTATTATTATTTATTTTTAAAATATATTATTTTTAAAATTTAAAAAAATAAGAGAATTATTTTTACTTTTTATTTTTATTCTCAAAAAATTTAAAAACAAAAAATGTAATATTTTAAAATAATTTATTAAACGAAATTTTTTTTATAAAATAATTAAAAAAAAAATCAAGCCATGTATCTCGGCTTCTCTGGCTGTTCTTCCATCAGAGCAAAATACAGATACAGAAAAGAATTATTTTCAGATCTGCTTCCGTCAATTGCAAAACGCGACAGCCCCTCTATAATTTTTCTTTCTTCCTTTTTTTTCATCTTTTTTTTTTTTGCTTTTCTCTTTTCTCTTTCTCCTTTCTAAATAAAAATTTTAAATTAAACTTTATTTAATAATTTTTAAAAAGTCATTCGCTGTAAAATCAATAATAATGACAATTTTCATTTCAAATATTCAGAGATTAGTTAAGCTTTTATTCACTAATTTAATAAAAAAAATTATATATATTTGCTTACAACAAATTTGAAATTTTTATAAGTATTATTAGACTTTATTTTAAATGAAATATTGTCTTTTTGTCCCAAAAAAATAAAAATAAATTAAATATAAACTTCATTAATATAAAAAATAAATTTTTATAAATATAAATTATAGAAATATAAGTGTAAGTTTTAAAAATTTTAAAATAAATTAATGTAATTTTGTTTAAGCCATTGTTTCACTAAAATAAAAATTAATAATAATAAACATGTGAAAACCTATTCTATTATTCCTTTTCTTTACTATAATTATTAATAGGTTATTTCTTTAAATAGAGGAACTAAATATTTAAAAAAATTAAGTATCTAATATTTTTAAATAATAATTTATATATTTGAATTAGATGAATTTTATAGCTTTTTAAAATATTAAATAAGTATATAAATTTATCAATTATATAATTATTGAGACAATGCTTATAAAATAGTCGTCAGTAGAAATGGGAAAACTATAAAACGTCGCACTCCAAAAAATCTGGGCCCCCCTAAAAAAAGAACAATGTTATTTTTAGCATAAACGAAGTCACATGCACCTGAACCAGCCCACGAGGGGGCTGAGAAGGTCATACTCACATGTCCTCTTGCTCTACGATTCACACGTCTTGCCTTAAAATACTGAGCTTTACGCAAATTTATCTTAAACAATTAAGAAAAAAGTTTCCAAATTTTTTATTATTTTATTTTGTCGGTGTTATTCTTTTAAACTTTATTTAAAATTAAATACTGTGTTCAAACAATTTTAAAATTATAACCTTAGCATGATAGAGAAATTGAACCAAGATTAATATAAAAAAAGTAATTATCATTTATCAATACAACTAATCAATATAGTTTGGTCTTAGTGTGTGTAGATTAATTTTAAATAAATGTTAAAAAATTACATTTAATTTATTATTTTAAATTCAAAATTTTTTAAAATTTTATTCATATAAATCTATTAATATAACATAATTCGTTTAAAATAATTTTTTTTATCAAATTTAATCAAATCTTTGATTTATGCACATTTCTCTCTTCTTCTCTTCTATAATACATTAGATTGTATTTTGTTTACAATTTATTACAAGATGAATATAATATAAAGTAAAATATTCTTAATAAAAATATTAAACGATATTTTAAGTTTTAAAATTTTAAATTGTTTAATATCATTAAATAAATCTATGTTTAAAATAAATTTGGCACGTTATTTTTAAGACACTCACTATAATATATCTAATTGAAAGTCATAAATGGGCATATATACCAATATATATATATATATATATAGGATTTTAAATGCGTGACTCAGAGGGGATTGCCAACTAATGTAACCCTAAACATAGCCCTAAACTAGGGTTAAATCTTTAATTAACGCTGATCTCACACGGCACTGAAAATTGCGGTGTCCCTAAATTTAGCAAAATTCCCAAATCCCATTCCCGCAAAAACGACAACGACCAGCTCATCTCTGCCACAGGTGACACAGACCCATCCTTCGTTAACGTTTTTGTCTCTTCCTATATATACTCCCTCCCTGTTTTTTTTTCCATAATTGTCAACCACATTATTACAAAGATCCACATTTTCTTCCTCCTTCTTCTTCTTACCCAGAGAGTCTCATCCTCATCCCCTCCCTGCATTCGTTTCTCTTCCTCCTTCCTGTTGTTCTGGTGGGTGAGTTTCAGATGACAACTGGGTAAATCTGGAACCCCACTGAACTGGGCTGGAATAACGCAGTGATGGAGGTCGAGAGGATGAGGCAGTTGATGCTCCTATGGTGCAGAATGCGAAACTCCCGTGTGGCTCTTGTGGGTGGAAACCACACCGCAGCCAGGTTTTGCACCCGCTAAGTTCCCTTTTTTCGCACATCGCTGGATTGTCTCTCTTCCTCATCGTAATTGTAATAATCTTCGCTAATTTTCTGCATCTGGGTCGTCTTCAATTTGGCCAATTGAGATCTCGCTACGCATCCGTGCTTGGGTTTTCTGAAAAGGGTTTAGCTCGCTGGATTAGGTTTTGAAGGAAAACAATGGGTCGTGGCTGTAATGAATACACGAACGGGAGCAATATGACGAAGTACTTGCATGGTGGAAGAATCGCTCCGAATTCCGACACTGTTTTCGTGATTAAGATTCCTGATGCACAGGTTTTGCGCATTGTGTCGCGGACCCTGTTTATGGCTATGTTTCTTGTCTCGTTGCCTTTCATGGGATCCATTCTCGAGGGATTTTCATCTAGCTCGCATCCCGTTATTGTTTCTGGTTTTGAAACTATCAATGTTCAGCTACTGAATTTGCTTCTCCATGATTTGGCCGACGAGGGCCTTCTCCGTACATATGATAAGGCTCTCATTATGAGCCCTCCCCCTGGCTTTGGGGGTGTTACTCCTTTGAGGAACAATGAATTTGACATGGTTATGGACTCTGATTCACAGACACAATCCTCATTTCCTGATGAGTCCTATGATTTTGTGTTCACTTCCAACTCTGAAGATGCCAAATTTGTCGATCGCATTCTTAAAACTGATGGCATTGTAGCTCTCCCATTGGGGACTAACCCATCAATTGCTTTCAAAGAACAATCTAATTACAGAGTTGTGTATCTTAGGCGATATAGTTCTATAATCGTGGCATTGAGGAAAACTAGCCCTGCCAATAAAATTGCAGAATCCTCAACAAGGAGAAAGCTTTTCCAATTGTCATCAGATGCAAAGAAAGTGGCATTAGAGGGTCTTGAAGATGTGCTCCTAGAGCCACCAGCTCGGGCTTTAGTGAAATCAAAGGAGTACTTGAAGAAGATCAAGTTCCTATCTGACTTAACGGGTGATTCTCTTGAAGGTTACAAGAGACGATTCTTCATTGGGGTAGGCTTGCCTAAGGAAAACAGAGCTGCGATTGACTGGTTCCAGAAGAACTACCCAAAGAAGAACAAGAAATTTGAGGTTCACAATCTCCAGGCTGAGCCCCAGACAGATGTTTCTGCTTGGTTGTCTAAACATGTGAAGGAGGAAGAGTATGTAGTGATGAAGGCAGAAGCAGAGATTGTGGAGGGGATGATAAAGAAAAAAGCAATAGGCTTAGTGGATGAGCTCTTCCTAGAGTGCAAGAATGAATGGTGGCATGCTGAGAAGAAAACCAAGAGCGGCAGAGCATATTGGGAGTGCTTGGCTTTGTATGGAAGACTTAGGGATGAGGGAGTTGCGGTGCACCAATGGTGGGGTTGACACACAGACAGATGTAGCTTAACTTAGAGCCAGGTGCTGATTGATCTTCTCTTCAGCATTAGATGCCACAAATTGGGTTTGCTTTTTTTTTTTCTTCTTTTCTTTTCTAAAGTGTTGTGTGGTTGGTTTGTTTGTTTCTAGTGTTTGGAGTTGTTCAATTAGAAAGATCTATTCTGGGATATGTAGATTTCTGCTATTTTTTCTTAGTTATGATCGAGAGTTGTTTTCGAATAACTGATGCACTCTTTTACATCAACCTATTACATTTAGAAATTGAAATTTTATTTCCAGTGCTCTTCAGAAGAATTGAAAATTTGAAGAGATGCCATTCTCCTTCTGCATTGTATTTAGCTTGTTTATGATATCATTGTGCTATGAATAAAAGCCTTGTTTTCGTTAGTTCTTTCGCTTCCCGTGTCAAGTGTTACGAATTAGGAATACGATAACGAAGAAAAGAGAATTGAGGAAAGCTTTGAGGTGTGAATAGTTCACTGTTGTTTCCAAAGCGAGACTTTCTTTTTTTTCACGTTAAATTGCGAACTTATATAACACTATGGTCAACATCTGTAGAAGTGAGGACTAAGAAAAAGTAAATTAATACATTGATGATTACATTAATTATAAAGTGCCATGATTTTACCGTTATCTGTGTATATTATTAATGAAGACTTGCTAATAAGCGCTTTTAGAATATAATTGAATAATTATTTAATTTATTGACAGTGTAATTGATATATTAATTTTATAAGTTAATTAAAAGACTTGTATTTAATCGTTTAGTGTTAGTTTTTGTATTGACTTGTAATCTTGTATATTAAATTTTAAATTACATTTATTTTATTTTAAAAAAATTGCACAAAATAAAAATATTTATTATCCCTTAACCCGTCATGATACGATGAAGAAAGATGATCGTGAAATGAAGTGAAAAAGAATATAACATTGCATTAGTTCATTCTTCAGGCAAACAAATCTGCCATTCCATTTTCATAAACTAATAGTAACAGTCAACAGAAAATTATACTGCGTAATATTGGAGGTGTGCATGTCCCCAAAATGGGACCGAATTTGATAAATAAAAAAAAATCAAAGAAGAATAAACTGTTCAAATAACTTTGACATAGGAAGAGCACCTTATTCTTTCGGATAAACTACAAGCGTTCCTTCAGATATTAAATAATATGGAACGGTGCCAAATTATTCAAATACAACACAGAGATCTCACGCACACCAAAAGCAATTGGTAACACAGTGAAAAATAATAATCACTTGGAAGAACCCCATCCACCACCACCAGGAGTTAAAATCTGAATAATGTCTCCTGCCTGCAATTGAACTGTGTTCTTACCCCCAAGATAGATTTTCCTCTTATCTTTCTTGATCAGGTAGTTGGCTCCACGAGCTCCATTTTTCCCTCCTTTCAATCCTCTTGGAGCATGAACGCGTCTCTCAGAGAGAATGCTCAGTGTGACTGGGCGCTTGAACTCTAACTCTCTCACAATCCCATTTCCTCCTTTATGAAGTCCATCTCCCCCACTATTCTCTCTGATTCCAAACTTATGCAGAACCACAGCATACCTCTGCTCAAGAATCTCTAGATCAGTAATTTGAGTGTTGGTCATGTGAACCTGAACTCCACTAGTCCCATCCCAGGTTGGGCCAGCTCCAGCACCACCTCCAATGGTTTCATAGTAACCAAAAGTGTCATCCCCAAAAGTGAGGTTACTCATGCAGCCCTGTGAACAAGCACAGGCCTGAAACGCAGTTAGAATAACATCAGTTACCCTCTGCGATGTGAGGACATTACCTGAAACTACTGCAGCTTTGTCACTGGGAGAGAGGAATGAGCCTGCAGGGATGTGAATCTTCACAGGAGCTAGACAACCTTGGTTGAGAGGAATGTCAACATCAACCAGACAGCGGAGACTATATATTACAGCTGCAGCTGTCACAGCTTCTGGAACATTCCAATTGCCATATACTTCTTCACTTGTCCCGCTGAAATCAAAAATTGCTTCTCCTTTATCAGAATCAATAGTAAGTTTTAAATGAATGACTGACCCATCATCCATGTAGTCCTCTTCTTCAATTGTTATAGTATTTCCATCACCCAGCTTGGCTGTCTGAGATTCAATTCTGGGGCCAATTGACTTAAGCATTTCTCTCACTGACTCTTCTGCATTAAGCCGCACATAATTCATGTAATCCTGAACAGTCTCCAGACCATACTGTTCAATGAGCTCACCAATAAGGTGTATTCCTCTTTGGTTTGCAGCTACCTGTGCTCGAAGATCGGATAAATTATCTTGGATTCTGCGTGTTCCAGGGATCTTATATGTTGCTTCATCAGCAGAGGGAAATTGGAGTAGTTTAACAATTCCTTCTTCTTGAAAAACTCCTTTTTCCACAAGCTTGAATGCTTTTATAGTAGCCCCTTCTTCCCATAAGAACTTTGACAAAGGAGGCATACTTCCAGGAGTGATACCACCAATCTCTGCATGATGTCCTCTATTTGCCACAAAAAACACAAGCTTACCATTATGGAAAACAGGTGTAATCACAGTCATATCAGGAAGATGGCTACCGCCAGCACTAGGATGGTTGGTCAGCAAAACATCTCCTTCATTCAAATTGTTGCCCCAGTACCTATGGTGCCAACGAACAGTAGTGGACATAGCTCCCAGGTGGGCAGGGATATGAGGAGCATTGGCAATTAGTCCCCCATCAGGACCAAAGAGAGCACAAGAGAAATCTAGCCTTTCTTTTATATTTGTTGATATGGAAGTTCTTTGCAGAGTTCTTCCCATCTGCTCAGCTATTCCCATAAATCTGTGATTGAAAATAGAAAGTTGCACAACCTCTGCAACCTGGTCTGCTACGTTGACAGTGCTTAGAGGAGAGTCAATGTCAATTTTAATGTTGCCATATTTGGTGATTATAGCTCTACAATCGGGTTCTACTATCACAGTACTATTTCCATTCATTATGATTGCAGGGCCATGCATGACATGTCCATAGCCCAGATTATCAAGCTTATAGAGAGGTGTCTTGTGCCAGCCCTGTCCCAAGTAAACCTGATAATGACCTTCAACTTTTGGACTGCCAGAAGCAGGTCCCAAGGCCTGCGGCTTCAATATGTTAGTAACTCCTATACCACGGATTCTAACATCAGAGATAAGGATGTTCCTGTTCTGTAGATTAAATCCATATTCGCGCCGAAACAAAGTCACGAACTCTGAAGCGTAATCACCTGCCTTTCCATCTTCATGTGTTTGTTTTACCATGATTGAGGTATCTGTGCCTTCATACCTCAAATTTAAAAATGTCTCTGTCACAATGTTTTCCTCTTTAAATCCTTGCTGTTGCAACTTGTGCTTTACCTGATTTATCAACACAGATTCTCTGTGGGACACCTCCGAGATAGACTCAGTACCGTATACAGCAGAAAATGGCTCCTGTGCCTCTTCCACAACATTTGCTAATCCCATTCCATATGCACTTAAGATACCACAGAACTTGTGAATCAGTATCTCTTTCATACCCAGTGCCCTAGCAATAGCACAAGCATGCTGGGGTCCAGCACCACCAAAGCAAGCAAGAGCATGGTTCCTTGTCTCATGGCCTTTCATCTCAGTCAACTGACGTATTGGACGGCACATTGTTTCATTAGCAACATCCACAAAACCCTGTGCAATTTCTTCAACTGTCATGTCTTTTGCGGATGGATCCTGGTTCTTTCGATATGAATTTATTTCTCTGGCAAGCTTCTGAAATTCTTCCCTGGTTCCATTGATGTCCAGAGGCTGATCCTCATTAGGACCAAAAATGCATGGAAAGTAATCTGGGATAATATATCCTAAAATCAGATTGGCATCTGTGACTGCCAATTCTCCACCCTTTCTATAACACACAGGACCTGGTTGAGCACCAACAGATTCTGGCCCTACCCTGAAAGTTCCAAAAAGGAACTTCAACTTTGAACCACCACCAGCAGCAACAGTGTTTATGTCAAGTTGTGGTGCTTGTATTATGGCACCAGTAATCTTAGTTTCAAGGACTTGTTCATATTGTCCAGCATAACGGCTTACATCAGTAGATGTACCACCCATATCAAAACCTATCAAGGGCTTGTTTGTTTCAAGCCCAAAGAGAGTTTGAGAGTAACCAACAACACCACCAGCAGGACCAGATAAAACTGCTTTATGCCCTGAAAATCGACTCTCTTGTGCAAGCCCTCCATCTGATTGCATAAATAGAACATTCACCTTTCCACGAGTCTCATCAAATTTTGATATGAAACCTGATAAATACTCTCTGATAACTGGACTCAAATAGGCGTCCACAGTAGCTGTTAGTCCCCGAGGAACAGCTCGAACCATGGGTGTCAAAGCTGATGACAAGGAAACATGCTTGAAACCCAAACTTTCAGCCAGTTTACCCACAATCACTTCATGCTGTGGGTAAGTGTAGGAATGCATCAATACAACAGCCAAACAACTAATACCTTTCTCCAGCAAGCCTGTCAATAAAGGCTTCAGTGCTTCTTCATTGGGAGGCTTCATAATTCTGACAAGATCACCAGATATTCCTTTAACTAGACTTGCAGAAGAGTTCTGTCTTTCTTCCTCTTTATCATGGACAAGCTCAATTCTTTCATCTACCTCTATCACCTCCTCATAAAGATTTGTCGGTTTCGTGACAGTGAGATCAAATATGTTGGGGCGAGCCTGGTTACCAATGTAAAGCAAGTCACGAAATCCCCTAGTCACACACAGTGCAATTCTTTCTCCTTTTCTCTCTAAAAGTGCATTTGTTGCCACAGTTGTACCCATCCGAATCCACTCTATCTTATCAGTGGGTATTTTTGAATTTCTAGGAATTGTTTCCCCAGTAAATTCTTCAAGGATCCTCCTAATTCCTTCAACTGGTGCATCATCATAGTTTGCGGGGTCAACAGACAGAAGCTTTAAAACTCGACCATTGGGTTGACCAGGGAATTCAGCATAGACATCTGTGAATGTACCACCTCTGTCAATGCAGAACCTTAACTTCCCTTCGTTGCAACTTCCCATTTCTAGTCACAATGCTTAGATATTAGATATCAAAATTTCAGACACGGCAACCTGCAAAAGAAGTTATTATAAATATTCATCTTTGTATCTGAGCATGAAATTGTAATTTAGAAGTACATAAATGTGATAACCAAATGGTTGGGAAATAAAAAAGCCACAATTTTCTTTATACTAAGAAGCATGTATATGAGACAGAATACAATCATGTTATCTCCATACAACAAAATAGATAGTGGTTAAGTGTAATTTAAAATGTCAAGTTATATCTCATATGAGTATTATGTATCAGACACAAAGAACTCTGTTTTAATTAATGCTAGCTTGACTTTTATAAGAGTGATATAAGATTGAACCTTGAACAAATAAAAATCAAAACTTGGTTCATTAAGATGGAAACAATTTAAAAATTCATCCCAAATCAAAAGCAAGAACTGTATTTTCATTTGAAGATTAGAAGAGAAGCAACCATCATAAGTTTTTTTTTTATTTTTATTTTTTTTTATGTGGACGTCATGTTATGAAAACTAATTGCTTTTGGATTGGCAAATGACCGAACATGAGTGGAACCTTAGAGGCAGCTTTTACTCTTGATTGGAACTTTGGGGAATCCCTTTCCTGGTTAGAGAACAAATTTAACTTATTTGAAATAATATCTGATTCATAAATCATATTCAAGCTGAAAAGTAGGTAACAGTACTATATGATATCTAAAAACCAGATCACAGAAATTGCAGTTTGAGATGAACTACAGAGAAAAAAAGATTTTTGTTGACGCACACCAGGCCTCAGTATTTAAGATTTAGACGAAATTAATGTCCGGGGTTCAATCCCTACCCTACCCCTTGTCCCACTTTTTTGCTAAGGCCTCTTTAGCAACCAAAAGAAAAATCCCCAAAAGGAAACTGTCATGACCAAACTGGTAGCTAATTTATTGTATTTTTGGATAACTGGTGAATTACCCCAAATTTTTTTTGGTATTGGAAGCCAAACGAAAATGCTCAAAATGCATACCTACATAGCTACACTTGACAAACTATTCGAACATGCTCTTAACTAATAACCATTTATAACCACAATAGAGGCTTCATATGACGAGCAAACACCCCTTCCCAGATATTTCAGCTCAGCAGAAAAAGCAATCGGTCGATTTTATTAAAGCAGCAACTTCAAAATTGCAAATTTAGAGTTGAAAAGTTATCTCATGGAATAAAATTCTGATGAAGTAGCAAGAATCACTCTTTCATGAGAAGATTTGCCTAAAGAAGAATTCGTAAAGCGACCCAGTAACTGAGAAATCATAGCCCACTTTCGTGGTTTAAAACGATCATATAACTCCAAATAATGACTAAGCAATTTCTTACCTTTCCCAGTGAAGAAATCAGCCTCAAACTGCTACTACCATAACAAGAAAGATAAGCACTTCGAATAATCTAGACCGTCCTTTGTTAGAGCAATGATGAAGGGAAAACAGACCCAGCTTGTTCTTCCATGACTGTCACAGTCACTGTACTGAGAGAAGGGCCCTACCAAGCACGGTGGGTAAAAAGGATCAAAGGAGTAATTAATTATGCACAGAAAAACTTAGATTTTCATAACTGGAAAATCACACAAAGATGTCCAAATTCGTAGCAGTTATCCATTTTATTGCATGAGAAGCTCAAGCTGCCTCCAGAAGCAATTATTGGTAGGGAAGAGTGATAATGAGGATAAGGACTGACCCCTTTTTTTTATGTGTATGGATTGATGGGAAGAGAGAATAAACACAACAAATCATGGGGTCCCATTTACTGGAACGATTTTATGTGCCCTGCCCAACCCTGTGTTGGTTTCCAAATAAGGAAAGTCTTATATGTTGGTTTCCAAATAAGGAAAGTCCCATTTACTGTAATGATTTTCTCTTTCCTCTATTACGAATTTGAATATTTAAAATTTTCGTAGAATAAATTTTGAAGATAACAAAAAAATTAATTTTGATAAAATTAATATTTAATAAATAAATAAAATTTGCCTATTCAAATATAAATTTTGTAAATTATATATTTTTTCTTCAAATTTATTTTGTAAAGTTCTTCAAGAATTTTAGAAAATCTCAACCCCTCTCTTATACATTCAGCTCTAATACAAGAATTGACCATATAGTTTAAAATTTATAATTAAAAAAATTAAATGAATTTGTTAAAATTTGTTTGGATGGGATTTTTAAATTTTTATTTTATTTGAGTTTTTCTTTTTGTTAAATTTGAATAAAATCTTTTGTACGAATGTCCGTAATGTTTGCATATAAAAATTGTGTGAATAACATTATGGCGGTCAATTATGTGAGAAATATATAAAAATTACAAAAATACTTTTTTATTTTATAAAAAACTACTATTTATACAAATCTATGCTAAAATAATTGTTTGATTTTTAATTCAATTTAAATCAAAGAAGAAAACTTTGTGGATGGAAATGATAATAAAAAAAATCATGAAAGTTAGAAAAATGATTGAGGATTGTGACTGTCATGTTGCCAAAAGAGAAGCAATTATAATGATCTTTCATTACCTTTTTACTTGTTTTATCATACAGGAATTGGAGAATGACATTGATATCTTGAAAATTCGTTGCTATAGAAAAGTCAATTTTTTAAGAAGTTAAGTATTTTTACTATCAATTTTTTTTATCTTTATTTAAATATCTATTACTTTATGTGATAATTGAGAATTTTATGTAAAACACTTAAATTATAAAAAAAAACCCCTTAACTTTATGTTGGTAATAATTCCACCTAAAAATTAAAAATTGAAAAGCACATTTTATTTTATTTATTTTTTAAACATCTCAAGCAGCTGTGAGGGCCACATTCTTGAAAATGCATAAATAAATAAAAAAATTAACTAAATGATTACTGCTAAAACTAATATTCTAACCAAAATAATATTTTCTTCCTACTCCCACTACTGCCACGCGTTTGTCCCTTCTTATGATCCCTATCTTCGTTTAGGTCTATAAACAGAAAAATCCAACAGAAAGTGGAAGGAAATGGAAGGAAGGCCCATGCAATTATTGGCATTATTAATTGAAGGAAGCAAATTCAAACTCATCCTCTTATTTTTCAGGGCCAACCAAATTCTTATCCTATTTTGCTTCTTGTGGTATTTGAGGTTTCCATCTTCGTTAAAATTTAAAAGAAAATAAAACAAATCTGTTGTGTACTTATAAATTACAATGATTTCATATTTTTTATTGGGGGATTATTCAATTTGACAGATAAGGAGGCTCAAATTCAAAACATCAGATTTATTACTGACACAAACATATGCACAAGCACTATTCATCAAATCAATAACTATGCGTACTAAAATTTATAACTTATTTGTACAAAAATAACTTTACTCACAAGCATAAACAAGTAATATATAATTTATTCTTTTGTACTTTAAATGATAAATACTACTTTTTTTTTTACAAGGGAAGAATTGAACTAATAAATTTTTAACTTAAATTTATATATTTGTCATCAAGTTTTTTTATTAAAATAATAACATATGGAAGAATTTTTGTATACATGTGTCATAATTTAGTATTGAAAAGGAACACATATCCTCAATTTGATGTTTTAAAATTTTATTAATAGATATTTTACAAATAACTATGTAAGTCTACCTAAATTTTACTAATTTCTACCCGTTATTCTATGGGTTAGTTATAAATGGAAATATTACATTTTTTAAGTATTTATGAAAATTCCACTGTCTTGTTTTATTGTACTTAAAATTCTACTTTCTTATGATCATATAAAATGTGCGCACTCAATTAGTCACATTGTGGCTGTAGTTTAGTGGTAAGAATTCCACGTTGTGGCCGTGGAGACCTGGGCTCGAATCCCAGCAGCCACATCGGTTTCCAAACTTCTTTTTTTTCCGTTGGTTACATTAAACTTCAATGTGACGACGACGTTTAAGCACCAAAGAACCAGCCAGGTGGAATCCTCAGTTTTAACGCCGTTTTAGTGCTGTGCTTTGGATCTAAGATCAGTACAATATCCCATATTGTTTGTTTTGAATTATTTTATCCTCTTATAATAAATTATTTTATTTATTTTTCATTATATCACATGAAGAAATTAAAACATTATTTTACCAATTATGGCGAATGATATAATGGACAAATAATTTAATATTTTTGTTTCTAACATAAATAAATATCACTACACTTTTTGGATGTGAAATTAATTTTATTTAAATTATTGAGATTATCTTGTCTCATAATTTTTTTTGGCAAATTTTAATCTATAAAACAAACTTATCTGACTTTGTGTAAGTAAATATATCCCCGCCATGTGATATACAAATTTTATTAGTTATTTAACAAAAATATAGATAAAAAAAGTTATTTTTATTTCTTTATAATAAAAAAATTTCTAATAGTTGGATTTAAAAGTTAGCAACAAGTAATTGGCCAAAATTTAGGAGGTATTTGTACACAATATATAAAAAATTATTGCTTCTTAATCTTAGCAAGATCCAAAGTGACAATATTCTGAATGCAAATGGGTGATCGATTTATATATCTTATTCTTTATTCTCTTCTCATGAATATTGTTAATTAGATATTATTATATAAAGAAAACTTTGGTATAATTCTTAGATATTGACATGTAAAAAAAATTAGAAGAGTCAATAATTATGTGATATTGAGAATTAAAAAATATTCACGCATTATAATTTTACTAAAATGCCTTATAATAAATAAAACAAATTCAATTATTACCTTAAAAAAATGTTGCCACTTAAAATTGATACTCAGTCATCTTTAAATTTTAAAAAGACTCTATCCATGTCTATTATTTTAAGTTTTTATAAAAATTAATTTTATTTTGTGATAATTTGAAATGCGAATTAGATTATTTATAAATTTTTAGGATAAAAATAAATAAAATATAAATTTCATTATTTATAATTTTTTAAAATTTTAAAATTATAAATTATAAATTTATAATAGGCATATTTTTAATATAATTTATTATTAAAAAAATATTATTTTAACTTAAAATTTTAAATTATTTAATAAAGATATGTGAATATTTTTATTATAATTTATTACATGTTATTGAGAAATTCAGAAACTGAATCACATTTTTTCTTTATCATAGATACTGACTTCTATTTATAGATAGTCAGCAAACACCCAATAAACAGAGGCAGTCCACGTAACAAGCTTATTAAACTGCCATCTGTTGCCACCTGTCTCGCTACTTAACATATTACAAAAGATGAATGAAAAAATAATAACGCTAATAGCCCCTCTCAAGTTGGAGCATGCAGAACCTGAATGCCCAGCTTAGAAATAGCAGAAGAAAACAAAGATGGAGGAAGAGGCTTTGTGAAGCAATCAGCTAATTGATCAACAGAAGTCACTGAAAGCAGATGAATGAGACCAGAGTGCAATTTTTCATGGACAAGATGACAGTCAATCTCAATATGTTTGGTGCGCTCATGGAAAGCTGAGTTTTGAGCAATATGAATGGCAGAACGGTTGTCATAGAAAATAGAAACCGGAGAGGCAATAAGAACACGAAGATCATGAAACAAAAAATGTAACCACTAAACTTCACAAGTAACAACTGCCAAGGCCCGATATTCAACTTCAAAAGATGAACGAGAAACCGTTTGTTGTTTCTTAGATTTCCTGGATATCAAACTAGAGCCAAGAAAAATGCAAAATCATGTGATAGATTTGCGAGTGGATGGACAACTGGCCTAATCAGAGTTAGCATATGCCGTCAACTTCAAAGGAGAAGAAGCAGGGAAATACAAGCCTTGAGCATAGCTTTGAGATAACGCAGCACTTGATACAATGCACAAAGATGAGCAATCGTAGGACAATCAAGGTGTTGAGAAAGTTGTTGAACAACAAAAGTAAGGTCTGGGCAAGTATTACACAAATATAATAATTTTCTTACTAAGCGGCAATAGGAAGTAATATCAACCAAGGGTGTAATAGTGTTAGAGGAGTATTTAGGAAGAACAATAGTATGAGTAGACACAAGAATGGAGAAAACCAATGTCTTCTAACAATTCTAGAGCATACTTTCTTTGATGCATATGTATTCCAGAAGCTGAATGGGATATCTCAAAGCCCAGAAAAAATGTCAAATCACCCAAGTGCTTTATCTTAAAGACTTCATGAAGATTGAAGATAAGTCTTAATGTCTTGAATCATAGTGGAATCATTACATGCCAAAATAACATCATCTACATAAATGAGCAAGGCGATGAAGGATTGAGCAGTCTGTTTGATAAACAGGGAAGAATCAGAAGCTGCCTGAGTAAAACCCTTGAAAATCAGAGCTGTAGTGAGCTTGGCATTCCATTGCTGGCTAGCTTGCTTTAACCCATAAAGAGAATTGGTAAGTTTACAAACTTTATGAAGAGTGGAAGAGTGAAAACCAGGAGGTAGAACCATGTATACTTCCTCATCGATATCTCCATGTAAAAAAGCATTGTTGATGTCTAATTGCTGTAAATGCCATTGATGGACAACTGCAAGGGCTAAGAGAGCTCGAATGGTTGTAAGCTTAGCCACATGAGAGAATGTATGAAGATAATCTAAACCATGCTACTGTGTATACCCCTTAGCCACCAGCCTGACCTTATAGCGCTCAATAGACCCATTTGCTTTATATTTCACCTTGAAAACCCATTTACAACCAATGGGTTTCTTACCAAGAGGAAGGTCAATAAGAATTCAGGTTTGATTCTACTTATGTGTTGCAATTTCATGAGACATAGCATCTCTCCAACATTGATCTTGTATAACCTCATTATAAAAGGTGGGTTCCTTTATTTTAGTAATTTGGTTAATGAAAACAGGATGTGATGTCATATTAGGTGAGAGTAAATTAGGTGCTGGCTGAAGACAAGATGCATGAAGAATGGAATTAGCACAAGCAGAAGCAGGTATAGAACATTGGTAATCTTGCAAATAGGAAGGAGGAGGATGATGTCTTGTGGACCTGTGGGGCAAAGAAGTAACAGGAGGAATGGGTGAGGAAGAAGCAGGAACATCAGAAGAAAAAGAAATGGGATCTGCCAAAGGTACAAGAAAAAAGCTGGAAAAACAAAATATGATGAAGAGGACGTAGCTAAAGGAAAAGATGTAGAAGAAGAAAGAAAATGAAAAGAAGTTTCATAGAAATAAACATCTCGAAAAACAAATACGTTAGAAGTATGGAGATTGTAAACACGAAAGCCTTTAGCGCTTAAGGAAAATCCCAAAAAAATGCATTCTACAACCCTACTGTCAAATTTGTGTCTAAGAGAAGCAATGGTTGAAGCATAACAAAGACAACCAAAAATGTGAAGAGTAGAAAGCAGAGGAGGCTTACCATACAAAAGAGAAAATGGTGTATGATTAAAAATAATGGGTGAAGGAGTGCAAGTAATAAGGTAAACTGCATGGGATACACAATCTGGCCAAAAATGGAGAGGTAAACCAGCTTGGATTTGAAGAGCTTTAGTAACATTTAAAATATGCTGGTGTTTTCTTTCTACAATTGAATATTGTTGAGGAGTATATACACAAGAAGTCTGATGAACAATCCCATGGGCAAAATAAAAATCAAGCATTAAAAACTCTTTACCATTATCAGACCGTAGACACTTAATTTTTGCAGAAAACTGGGTTTCAACGTAGTAACAAAAATTCTGTATAAGTTGTCGAGTTTCACTTTTAGTTTTCATGAGAAAAATCTAACAATAACGACTTTTGTCATCAATAATTGTCAAAAAATACTAATGCCCATACAAAGAAATACTAGGAGAAGGTCCCCAAATGTCTAAGTGAACTAAATCAAAGTAAGCAAAAGAAATAGATGAACTAGTAGGAAAAGGCAATCGTTTTTGCTTAGCAAAGTGACACACATGACAGTGATTAAATGTAGAAACAACAATAGAATCATCTAATTGTTTTAAAACCTGAAGCCTAGGTACAGACAAATGTCCAAGCCTATAATGCCAAATATCAACAGAAGAGATGGTAGTGGAGGTACTACTTACAGAAGACACAGAAGCTTGATAGGATGGTACAAAAAATTGATACAGCCCATGAGATTTCTTAGCTAATCCAATCATCCTCCAGGTTTTGAGATTCTGGATGAGACAAAAAATTTGATGAAAGATGAGAGAATAAGGATATTCAGTGGTAAGCTTATTAATAGATATTAAGTTGAACTTAAATTGAGGAACACAAAGAACATGATGCAAAACAAGACTTCGTGAAAGATTGACAGTTCTAATATGAGTGACAACGACTTTCTGATTATTAGGTAGGTTGACAAATGTGTTGGAGATGGATGTGTAAGAAGAAAAAACAGTAAGATTACAGGTGATGTGATCTGTAGCACCAGTGTCTAGAACCCAACAATTACTTTGAGGCATATGATGATCAATGCAAGAAAGAGTTAAGGTACCTTCATTATTGGCCACTGGAACAAAATTGGAAGTAAGTTGATTAGCATTAGCTTGAACTGGAAGTGATTTTTCAGAAACTCCAACTTGTTGTAACAAGGATAACAAATGTTAATACTGACTCTGAGTTATCAGAGAATCCTTTGAGCTTGTATCAGCAATATCAGGAGAAGTGTTCGAAGATGTTTTAACAACTTCACTAGTTGGAAATTGATTTTCTCCTTCTAAAATGTATTCATTGTGGTCATAATCATAAGAATTGACTTGATTGGCTCTAGAATTTCCTGATCTGTCTCTGCCTCTATAACCAATTGGATAGCCATGCTTCTTGTAGCAGGTATCGATAGTGTGTCCAAGATTATTGTAGTATGCACACATTGGTCTAGAGCCATTACTATTGTAAAATATTCTTGGACCTCCTCCTCTCTAGAAGAAATTAGGATAAGAATTGTTCATATATCTCTTATTTTGAAAGTTTTAAGACTGATTAGTTGGATTCTGGATTACAAATGCTGCAGGTTCTTCTAAGCTTCCAGTTGTGACCAGATATTGTCTCTCGTGTTGCATAATCAAGGAAAACATCTTATTGATATTTGGTAATGGCTCCATCAGTAGACTCTGTAACTTGACAGTTGAAAAATTATCATTCAATCCTTTTAGAAATCTAATAGCATAATCATCACTTTGTCTTCAAAGCTTCACATGCACATTGCGGATTACAGGTGTAGGTTGGCATAGGTCTCAAATTTGAAAACTCATCCTACATGATTTTTAGTCAAGTGAAATACTTTGTTACGGACAATGAATTTTGTTTGAAGGAATGTATTTCTTCTTGCAAATCAGAAATGCGAACAATGTAATGTCCAGTTTTTTTTATTTCATTGTTATTATTATTATTATTTATTTATTTAATTATTTTCACATTTTGCATGTTAAATATGCTATATGTTTAAACACAATATATATGTATATATATATATATATATATATATATATATTACAAACCTCACACATGTGATAATTATACAACACAATATTTTAGTACACAAATAAGAGTCCATATACAGTACTTTACCCTTAAAACACAAAGGGCGAGAAGGTGGTGCTGACATCGATACCTCCATCAATAATGCCATTCTTTGTTGCATCTCATTTTTTTTTATCTGAACATAACACTAAAATAATAGTGAGAACAAAGGTTCTCAATAAATTTAACATAAATAAAATATAATGAGAAAAATAAGAGTTATGTTCAGCTGTATAAACTACAAAAAATATTAAGATGTGGAGATAAAATCATCACTTCAGTTGATGCATAGTTAACATACTATATATACACTGAAAATCCACTCTTTTATTTTAATGTTTAAACATATCCCAATTATCAATTCACTCATTTGCTATACATATAATAACCGATTGACTACAGTCACAATAAGTTATCAGAGAATGTGAGTTCATCACCCATCTGCCTTCTCATATTACCTCTATCACCCGATTGGAGTGGCCCTCCCTTGACTCACTTAGACTAATATGGCGTCCTCTACTCGGTATTATATCAAGTCATACAACCCGTCGATATTCATCAATACATATAAATGTGTGTGTGTGTGTGCCAACTCGCTATGAGCTTTACGCTTGCCATTCAATCATATTCATAATATGATGCATCATTTTTATAATTAATGATTAATAACCATTCATCACATACCAATATCTAATATGATTCATTTTAAATCAAATAAAGAAAAAGAGTAATTTGTGATACCAAAATCATCATTTTAAAAGTATTTTTCTTGAATATATATTTTCTAAAAATATTTCAACAAACAAAATTATTTTTAAGTAGAAAACAGTGAAAAATATGATAATCCAACACTCAACACGGCCTGGCCATATTTCAAACACGGCAATACTTGAAAAATACTTCAAACATACTAAAAAATAGTCTTGAACACGGCCGACCCATGCTGAAGCAATCCAGAGCACGGTCTAGCCGTGTTCTGTGACTTTTTCTCACTTATTTAACTATATCTCTCTCATAAAAACTCCGATTGAGGTGATTTTAAATTCTATAAAAAGTCAAGATAATTATCTACAACTTTTATGTTTATCATTTTTTCAGATTCCTTACAGATTATTTTCAGACAATTAAAAATAAAATACTTATTTTACCAATCTGGATTCTAGACTAATTCTAACCTCTGCTCAATTAATCATCTATATCTCCCTCATATAGACTCCAATTGAGGTGATTTCAAAGGCTATAAGAACTTAAGACAATTATCTACAAATTTTATGCTTATCATTTCTTTAGATTCCTCACGGATTATTTTCAGAAAATTTAAAATAAAAATGATTATTTTTACTATCCTGAATTCTAACATCTGCTTAGTTAATCAGTCATATCTCTCTCATATGAACTCCAAATTAAATAATTTCAGAGCTTGTAGATCCGTGAGACATATATCTACAATTAATATGTTGATATTTTCTTTAAAATCCTTGCCAAATTTTCTCAGAATTCTAAAAACAAAGGCTTCCCAAATTATTCCAAAATTCAACTTAGTCCAAACAACCAAAACAAAATTCTATATAAATATACATACCACATGTTATTCAAAATTACATATAAACAAATCTAAAAGTATATATATAATTTTGTACAAAATTTATGAGTAGATGTTAAGCCTACCTTAAACAAATCCTTAAACATGGTGCTTGATTCCTACCACACCAAAAATTCTACATGCATACCATGAATTAGGATATTCTAAAGTAAAGATGATAAAATTAGAGATATGACCAAGAACTTACCTTGATTTTCCTTTCCTCTTCCTTCTCCTTCTTGATCTTCCCCTTCCTTCTCCTTCTTCTTCTTCTTCCTCTTCCTCTTCCTTTTCCTCTTCTTTCTTTTCTTTCTCTTCCTTACCAATACTCCTTACCGACACTCCCTCCTCTCCCTCCTAATTATCCATACTTTTCCTACCTACCACCCCATATTTACAAATTTTCCATCCTTCATTATTTACAAAAATTCCATCCTTCATTATTTACAAAAATGTCATCCTAGAGTATTTACAAAACTGCCATCTCAAAGAATTTACATAAATGTCATCTCAAGAAATTTACATAAATGTCATCTCAAGAAATTTACATAAATGTCATCCCAATTAAATTACATAAATGCCATTTTAACCATCCTAAGATTTTGTTTGACTTGAGTAAAACTGTAAAATAATTTAATCCTCCCTTGAAATCCAAAATGCTTTCTCCTCTTTGATAGAAATAAATTCTAATTAGTAACATAAGGAAAAATTGGAGATGTTACAAACATCACCTTGCGAAAAACGATCAGAAAGATCTTTCCATACATCAGCAACATTGTCTATCCATAATATACTCTTAGCTATGGAAGGAGATAATGACCTTACAAGCCAAGAATATACCATCGTATTGTATCGTTCCCATGCCGGATAAAGAGGAACATTCGGTTTTGGAGCTGAGAGTTCCATCAACAAATTTCAGTTTATTCTTTGACAATAATTCCATACGCATAGACGGTTGCCAAGAATGATAGTTTATTCCAGATAGTACCGGGGAAATCAAGATCAGTGAAGGATTCTCGTTTGGATGGAGATAGTACGGATTTGATGGATTTTCTTCAGATCTTTGATTATTCATTGCTACAGGAAAAGCTTGCCTTTGATTATTGAGAACATCAGAGTAAGACATTGCAGACCTCGAAGATCTTCTGGTGCGATTTAGGATGAGCCAAAAAATTTCTCAAGAAAATGAGGAAATAGTGGCTCTAATACCATATTAAGAAATTGAGAAACTGAATCACATTTTTTATTATATTTTTTCTTTATTATAGATACTGACTTCTATTTATAGATAGTCAACAAACACCCAATAAACAGAGACAGTCCATGTAACAAGCCTATTAAACTGCTATCTGTTGCCACCTGTCTCACTACTTAACATATTACACAAGATGAATGAAAAAACAATAACGCTAATACCAAGGAACAAAATATTGTATCGTTTCCACTGAAACGTCCGAAATTTTTCAGTTTTGGAAGGTACCGAAACGAATCACCTTTTAATTTGAGAAATTCCACCATTTCGGTGGAAATGATTTGTTTGTGGTATATATCGACCAAAATTGAATTATTTCGGTCGAAACGTCCAAACTTCCATCACAAAACGAATCTATGAAAGGAAAAAGATACAAAAATCTAAACCGACAAAATCACCTAAAGGAGATTCCCCAAACTTTTACTGATAAAAAGATGCAAAAGTCCAAACCGACAAAATCAAAAATATAAGGAGATTCTCAAAATTTACAGAATAAAAAATAAAACGCTAAAACATCTCAAATCATCAGAGGAAATTACATTGAAAATTTAAAGGAACCACTCACGAGTCTCAACTCTCAATCAGCAAGCAAACTTACAATTCTATAAAAATCAACCGAGCAAACGTTTGGTGTTTGAGGCTTTGAGCCCAAGAAGCAGACATGAGGAGCCATGAAGAAGACGAAGCTACCGCCCACCGAACAGGTTCTTTCTTCTCTTCTTTGCTCTTCGTCTTTTAGATCTTTCTCGTTTTCCTCTACATTTTTAGCGCCTCCTGATGCTCTGTCTGATCTTATGTCTTCTGGTTCGTCTTCTGCCTTTCTGAATCGCGTTGTTCTCTTCTCTTCTGCGTTCTGCTTCTGTCTTCTCACAAATCACAATCTCACCCACTTCATTGAATGGCATTAAATTGCATTGACAAATGAAAATTAATATTTTAATAAAATATCCGCGGGGGCAGCTAACATTCATTTTTTTTATTTGATGTAATTTGTTTATCTGGAGATTTTTTATGCCTTATTGGGAAATAAAATTAAATATTTTAATAATAAATATTTATCAAAAAAAAGCACACCTCCGTTTGTTTTTAATATATTATTTATTATAATTATTTAAAATCTTTATTTAAATTGAATAAATAAATATAATATTATATTAAAAAATAAAAAACTAAATTAAAAAATTTTACATTTTTTAAATCAAAATATCAAAATATTTTTTAAATAATGATTATTTAAATTTTTGTTAATATATTTTAAAAATAAAAAAAATTTAAAATAATAAAATATAAAATTATAACATGTCTTCTTGAATTTTATTTTAATTTTTTTTAGTATGATTGTAAATGTATAAATTGGTAAAAATTAAATTTTGATTTAAAAAAAATAATTAATTTCTTTATTATAATAAATTTAATATTTTAATATTTAAAATTTTTGACTACGTTAACCAACGAAAAACTTAATTTTTATGTCTAAAATTTTTCAATTTAATTTTTTATTCATTTATGAGTAATTATTAAAAAATTATTTTAATTACAAATATTTACATCTTTTTAACAAAAATGTTAATATATTTTTAATAGAGTTATTATTTTATATTTTTGTTAAAGTAATGAAGGGTGGTGGTGTAACTCGATTGAAGCAACACCTAGCTGGGGGTTATACAAATGTTGAGAGATGTGAAAAATGTCCTAAAGAAATTGCTAATAAAATGAGAGAAATTTTAAAAGGAAAACAGACAGAGAATGAACAATTAAGTACTACGAGAACTGAAATAAGAGAAAATTTAATGTGGGAGCTAGAAGAAGAGCTGGCATTCAAGAAATATCATCTGAAGATTCAGATGATGATATGACAATTAAAGAGAAGGAGGATTTGGAATATGCAAAACAAATATCTATTGAAGAGATACACAGGGCAGAAAGAGGACATAAATTTGATTATTTTCAGCCAATATCAAAGAAAGGAAAAAGACCTTTTTTTCGCAGTGAAAGTGTAAAAGAGTCTACAAGCAAATTTTTTGGCAAGAAAAAAGAAAAAGGTCTAAGTAAGGAAGAAATGGATCCTTCAATATATCACCAACGAGATGTGTATCAACAAAATTTGCACCATTTGTGGAATCCTAAAAAGTGGGCAAAGTCAGCAAAGCAAGCAATTGATAAATTCTTTATTTATCAAAATATTCCATCTAACAAAGCTCAAGGTCCATTTTATGATATTATGATTGATGAAGTTGCACGTGCGGGTGTTGGGGTAAAAGGTCCAACTCCTTATGAAATTGGTGGCCCGATTTTTGATGATGAAATAGAAGAGATAAAAGAATATATAGAAGAATTTAAAAAGAAATGGAAAACTTATGGTATCACAATTATGTGTGATGGTTGGCAATCCACCACTCGTTTGGCGATCATAAACTTTTTAATCTATTGTGATGGGAGAATAATTTTTCATAAGTCAATTAATACGTGTGGAAGAGAAAAAGATGCCAAATATATTTTTAGCTTGATGGATCAAGTGGTTGAAGAGGTTGGTGAAACTAATGTTGTACAAATCATTACAGATAATGCATCTGCATATAAGAAGGCTGGTGAGTTATTGATGCAGAGGAGACCACACTTGTATTGGACTTCTTGTGCTGCTCATTCTCTTGATCTAATATTACATGATTTTGGAAAATTTGAAAAAGTTCAGAAGGTTTTAAAAGATGCTAAAATGTGCACCAATTTTATTTATAATCGTTCTAAAATTCTTCACATTATGAGAACCTATTGCACAGGAGAGTTGATTAGACTAGCTCAAACACGATTTGCAACCAATTATATTGCTATTGCAAGTCTTTTAGAGCACAAGAATGGGCTACAAAGAATGGTAACTTCAAATGAATGGTCAAGAAGTTCTGCTAATAAAGATCCAGTTGGAACACGAGTCCATACCACCATATTAGATCCAAATTTTTGGAAAAATGTGAAGAAAATTGTTGATATACATATGCCAATTGCTAAGGTTCTAAGGATGGTTGATGGAGAAAAACGAGCCACAATGTCGTACGTGTATGCAGCAATGTGTAAGGCCAGATCAACAATTCAAGTAATTGCTCCCAAGTCGTGCAAAAAATATCTTGATGTCATTGACCGTCGTTGGCATAAACAAATAATAAGTGATATTCATATGGCAGGTATGAAATGAAATGTGTGACTATATATTTATATTTGTTATTTTGACAATATATGCTTATTTATTTCATTTTTAACTATACTAATTAGCATTTTATTTTTTGTTCGCACCCAAAAAAAGCATATTATTTGAATCCATCATATCAATACTCTGAAAATCTTGGATCTCGAGAAGATTTGTTGAAGGCACTTAAGCATGTAATTTCTAGATTAGAGCCCAACTTAACTAAAGCTTCCTATGCACTAAATGAGGTATTTATCATTTTTTTCTTTATCTTTTTTGTTTGTGATGAAAACCATAATAATTGCTCACACTGTATTTTTCATGTAGTTAAAAATATATCGAGATGCTATGTATGGATTTTTTGATAAATTGGCTATCAAAGGAAGAGATAAAACAGATCCAGGTTTGAATTATTATATCACTAAAGAAATACCGTCTGTATATAGAAGAACTTCAATATATTATTAACTAACATACACAAATTTTCTTTATTTTCTAGCTGAATGGTGGTTTATGCATGGTGCTGATGCTTCAAATTTGAGAAAAATTGCAATAAGAGTATTATCACAGACAGCTTCATCTAGTGGATGCAAAAGAAATTGGAGCACATTTGCACTTATTCACACAAAAGTGCGTAATCGTTTGAATTATGATAAACTTGAAAAGCTTGTTTTTGCACAATATAATATGCGATTGAAATTGAAGCATGTTATGAAGGATCATAATTCAAAAGATGTTGAGTTTAGAGCAATTGATTTAACCACTTTTTTTGAAGAAAATAATGGCCTTTAAGAATGGTTGGATGATCCTGGTGATGCATTATTAGATGAATTGGATGAAAATACTAGAAATATTAGACCAAATAGTTATTTGGCTACATTTGCTAATCAATGGTCAGATTCACCAACTACTCAATCAGATAGATTAACTACTGATGAGGAGTTTGAAAATTTGATGACAAGATCAGTACATCATCGATTCTCAGTTACTGTTGATATTGATGAGGAATCAGAAGAAAATACTGATACTGACACAGATACAGGTGATGGTGATGGTGAAATGGGTGGTGGAAATGTCACCACTACTGATGAAATTGGTGAAAAAAGTCATATGATTTTCACATAGAACAAGATTTTCAATATTGCACTGAAGATCAAGATCATGGTTATAGACCTTCTGATTACAACAGAGCAAGTGATAATGATGTTGAAATGCAAGATGTTCAACAATTGACTTCTGATTTTTCTTCACTTAACAGTGGAGGATATGAGTCTCATGGTCATGGATTTGGTTATCATTCATCATCTTCGCCATATGGTCAAAATTATGAATATGATTCATCATCCTCTGCATATAATCATGGTGCAACTTTGGAATATGGTTCATCTTACTTATCTTCTTCACAAGTTGGTTGGCGTCCTCCAACATATAATATAGAAGATTTTGAAAAATTTAAGAGGGAGTATGATAATTTTTACCGTTCTCAAATGACTTGGATTGACTATTGTGACCATGTGGAGAGATATTATCAATTTCCTCTTAGATTATATCCAAGTTCTGGTTATCTACCTCCTAGACATTCTACTTTTAATTGATTTAAACTATCTAATAATATTTGTTGATATTGTATTGTATAATTTGAGACTTTGAGTATAATATGTAATTTGTATTGAATTTTATATATATTAAATGTTATGAAATTTTATGAACGTTAATTACATCAATATTATTTGAATGACAATATTATTATCTAACATTATATTATCTAAATTTATATATCTATATTATTAATAGTATATTAAAATATTTTAAAATTTAAAAAAGTTATTTATAATTATTTGAAACGTTTCTTTAAAATTCTTTCATTTTCAAGAAATTTCCGAAACGTTTCGAAACGTTTTTAATTTTAGAGTTACCAAAACGGTACTTCGAAACGAAATTTAGTTCATTGGCTAATACATGCTTTCTCGTGTAAAAGTCTTCTAAATTTGAAATATGAACAAAATTATATATATGTATAACTTAATTAAATCGATTAAATTTATTTTAACAAATTATTTTAAATGAATCAAATTGAGTTACCCAAGTTAAATTTTAAAATAATGTTTCAAGAATTTTCTTATTCACAATTTTTAAATAATTTAAAATTTTATTTAAATTTAAATATTATTTTATCAAATTAAATAATCTAACAATTCCAATTCATGCTCACCGTTAACCAAAACAAAGACACGATCATAGAGAGTCAAAATAAAATCACAAGAGTAAAATTGTTTTTCAATGTATTATTTAACAAAAACACCGCACGCCACACGTCAACGCCTTTTATGGAATAAAGGTATAGTTTATTCAAACATAGATTATTCGAAGCAAAAAAAAAAGAAAAATAGTCAGCCACATTTGCATAATGTACATATTCATCATAACTATATAAAATGAAGTACGTTCGTATAAAATAAAAAATAAAACAATAAATATTGTTCATATATTAATATATTAAAAAAAGAATGTGAAATAAATTGATAAACTTACACCGGCACTGATGCAAATATAAATGGTTGATTGCAAGAGGGACTTCTTCCTATGCTATCCTTGATTATTAACGTGGCATTGTCTTTGGAACATAAGCGAACTTCAAAAAGTTGAAACCTACCAGACTTATCTTTAATGCAACTTATGATTGCATCTGTATTTGTGCTTTCTTAATGACCTTCGATACATTTGTGGAGCTATATTGAGTGCTATCTTCTTTAAGGCTCGATACCTAAAAAACATTATGAATCCCAATATTTATAAACAACAATATGCAACATGGGGTTAAATTTAATTGAGCCACGTGTGTATTTTTTTTTTGAATTTTTTTTTTATGTTCATATAAGTATCTTTTATGCTTCACGGATATGTTTAATTTTATCTGCGATATTAAAATTATATTTTTTTATAAATCTTTTAATCATTAAATTTAAATGTATTTACTATTTGAATTGCAAATTTATAATTTTTTTAGTATATTAGTTAAGAGCTTTTTAAAATTTAATTTATTGAAGTTAAATTTTTTTTTTCTAAATTTACTATTAGAGTCTGTTTAGATAAATCAAACTCAAATTAATAAAATAATATTTTTTTATCAATTGAACTTTACTCAAAGCTATCTTTTTTTTTTTTTTCTGTAAGCAATGGTTTTAAATAATCCAACTCATCAATTATTAGCCTTATACAAATTATTGTAATTTTGCTTTCTTATATTTTTTTTCTCCTATACAAAATTGGGCTTATATTCCTTCCCTGAACAAGTCTAAATAATATGAAAAAAAAATGAGATTGCTTGATTTTTTTTAAACTCATTTGTAGATGAATATTGATTTGGGTCGAGAGTGCGCTTTTAAAATTTATTGAGAAAGGTAATTAGTTTGGGATAAAATTTGAATACATTCCAACCGTAATAAAGTAAAAAATAAAAGTAAGAAAAAAAAAATCTAACTTCGGCTTAGACTAAACTTGATGGGCTTCGATTCGGTTAATTTTTTTTTTTTTTTTTATATTTGGTTCACGCTTGTTTCAAATAAATTTATCTAAGCTTGAAGTTTGATAAAATATTATTTTTTATTTTAAATTAGTTCCACAAAATTTAAAATATATAGAGAAAAAATTAAAACTTTTTTATAAAATAATACATACTCTTAAACACCATTTTTTTAAAAATTTATTAATTGCAGATTTTTTTTACAAAAAATAAATAGATTAAATTAATATACATACATACATATATAATTTTTTTTATAAAAAAATCATGATAATTGAGTTGAGCTGGGTGGGTTAAGTTGTTTTCAAATAAAAATCTAAGCTCAGTGGAATTTTATTTAGGCCTCAAATTTGAATTTTATATCCTTTTTTTTTTCTTTCCATGCCAGATTTAATCACCGAGCAAACCACTTGTTCCATAATTAGGTCTAGCTTAGATTGACTAAACTGTGAACTGTGGATTATAAATTAAGTTAAGAGTGAATTATAGAGGAGGTATTTGGTTTATTATTAATGGATAATTTTTTATGTATTAGCGATATTTAAATTGTGATATATGATAAAAATAAATTGTGACATGTGAATTATAAATTATTTTTTTTACGTGTCATGATTTAAATACTAAATATATCCAATGAACCAAATCTTTTTTCTTAGAACTAGATCTAAACAGTGAATCCACTTATGCAACGAGGCAATGGCTTTGGGTTTTGTCAAGTAGGAAGACATAGTTGTGTCATTGCAATAACAATTATATGATGATGATAGTTTTTCCTCTAAAATATTAAATCTGATGAGAAGATTAGTGAAACTTCTATTGACATTTTAGTTCAACGAAAAATTATGAATATACTTATATGCAATTATTAAATCTAATCTCTCTCTCTACACACACACACACACACACACATATACACACACGAGGAGTAATCTATTTTTATTATATTTTTTTAACATCACAAAAACGAAAGCATGATCAATTGAGGAGGTGGTGGACTCTCCATAGATTATCAACTGAGCAGATCGAAGTCCTCCCATTGATTAGAGGCTTTTACAGTCATTGTCAACTGAAATAATGATGGTAATTTTGATTTTAATTGATTCAAATATATTAATTATAAGACCAAAAAAAGAAGAGAAAAAGATCATCATATATCCTTGTCAAATTTTTGGTCAATTTCACACTCTTGTTATGCAAACCAATATTTTTAAGTTGATAATCATTGAAAATTTTGATTAATCAATTAATTATCACTCTATATAAGCCAAATCAACAATAAAAAAAATTATTTGGCTTTGTATTTTCAATTATGAAATCACACAATTATATTGGTTATTTAGGCTTTGAAAATATTTTGAAACACTTTATCTTAATTTCTTGTTTTCTTAAGAGTTAATTGTTATTTTGGACATCAAGAAGATATTTCTTTTTTAAATTTGATTTTTAGAAGTTTTACTTTCTTGTTTCAATCCTCAACAAACTATCTTATCAATGTCCTCATGCTAAATTAGTTTAAAAGATATTTAATAGATTTGTTTTATTAGTTAATTAGACTAATAACTTAGATAATGCTATCACCTAAATTGTGTAAGGTCGTAGTTTGGTCAGGTAAAAAATTTGTTAAAGATAAAGATGTTTTTAAAAGACAAGATAGTTTTTGAAGAATTAAAATGAAAAAATAAAATTTTGAAGGGCCAAATTGAAAAAATGTAGGTATTTAGATGATAAGAGGTTGACTTAATGGTTAAGGCCAAATATACTCTCTATATAGCTTGATTATTAAAATTTAAGTCTTGGGGTTAACACGTAAGATAATTTAATCTCATAAACGTACCATGTTGATACAGGGAGTGTGCCTTTAAAATCATTTAAAGAGAAAGTTAATCTCAATTAATATATAAACTGACTCGATAAAATCCATATCGTCCCAAAAAAAAAAAAAAAATCTTCAATTCATATTCATATAAATCAACATATTGTTAATCTCCGCTACTGTTTTCCTTAGTCTCTCCTGTCAGTCCATTTTCCTATACAAAAATTAAGAGAGATTAATAAAGTTCAACTCTTAAATCGATCAATAACATATAAACTGAATTTCGGTGGTTCATTGTCTGAATCTTCAAGAAACTTTTCCAGATTATGATCGTATATTACTGCCAAAACTTGTTCTTTCCATAACAAAGAATTGTGTGCGTCTAATTTCACTGTGATTAAAGTTAATTATATTAGATCACACTTCTGTGCCATTGTTGCACTACTTGAAGATGGTGGCTCTGATACCAAGTAAGAGTAACAGAGAAGATAAGAGAAAAGAGAGAAACGAGAAAGTTGGAGATCTTATTCCACACTGATATTTATTACAGCTATTTATATAGAAGCTGCGTTATTAACAGAAAGCTAACCGGTCCACTCAAGTAGTGGCACCTCAGCACATTAACTGAACTAACACTATATCACTTAACAAAGAGGAGGAGGACTAGGATCTGGTGGCGGCGCCTATAGGCTTCTAGGAGGAGGAGGGCTTCTTCTACGAGGAGGCAGAGGGCTTCGCTTTGGGGGAGGAGTAGGAGACGGTGGTGGCGGCGCTAATGGGATTCTAGGAGGAGGAGGGCTTCTTCTACGAGGAGGCAGAGGGCTTCGCTTTGGGGGAGGTGGACGCGATGCTGGAGGGCCACTAACAGGAGGAGGAGTAGGAGACGGTGGTGGCGGCGCTAATGGGCTTCTAGGAGGAGGAGGGCTTCTTCTACGAGGAGGCAGAGGGCTTCGCTTTGGGGGTGACGGTGGCAGCGCCGGAGGGCTACTAGGAGGAGGAGGCCGAGGACTTTGGCTTGGAGGTGGTGGTGGTGGCAGCCGACGAGGAGGAGCCCTCCTTGTACGAGAAGGCAGAAGCCTTGGCCATGCCAGATCATCAATGTCTCTCTCGCATGAACACAAGACACATGCTGCCAATAACACAAGAAGAAGCAAGGAATGTTTCAGTCCAGCCATTTCTTATAATCGGTTCTAAATAGATTGGAGGCTTTTATAGCCATTTTCGACATGGGGTGCTACTTGAAGATACTATTTATGAACTTTTGAAGCATCCATTCTCTTGTTATTATTTTGGATTTTGAGCAGAAATTAAACTGAATAGTGAATCCAATGATGCAACGGTCCAATGGCTTTTGAAAGAGTGGCCTTTCACTTTCCTCTTTGTTAGGTCTCTCTTTGATGGAGTGTCAGTGCGCTGCAAATTTCTTCACATGGCCACTTCCAATGTGGCAAATAAACAAAAAACCTTAATTTCAATAAAGTTCGTGTGTTTTAATATGTTTCCAGTGATATATTTATGACTCTCTAATTTTTCACTCTTTCCATATCTTACATAGCCTATGCCGGCATTTTTCTGAAAAATTAGCTTCATGACAGGAATAAGTCTTGTAATCAATCTTTTAATCTACCTACTTTCATGGAATATTTGAAAAATTGTTAGTCTTTCAATTTGTCTTTCTTGAAAAGTTTTTTAGTTCTAATTGGAGTTTGTGTCCAATCTAAGTATTTTATGGTATTGAAAGTTGTTGGATATGTCTTCAACAAAAATAATTGAAGACATATCCGACAACGCCATTTTAGTGCTGTGTTTTGGATATAAGATCAGTACAAAATCCCATACTGTTTTTTTTTTTAAATTATTTTATCTTTTTATAATTAATTATTTCATATTTATCTTCTTCTCTTTTTCACATAATAGTTATATCATATGAAGAAATTAAAACATTATTTTGGATACATTATTTTACAAATTATGGCGAAGGATATAATGGCCAAATCATTTAATATTATTTTTTCTAACAAATAAATATCACTACATTTTTTAGATGTGAAATTAATTTTATTTAAATTATTGAGATTTTTTTTGGAAAATTTTAATCTATAAAACAAACTTATCTGATCACTACACTTTTTAGACGTGGAATTAATTTTATTTAAATTATTGAGATTGTCTTTTTCTCATAAATTTGTTTGGCAAATTTTAATCTATAAAACAAACTTATCTGGCTTTGTGTAAGTAAATATGTCCCCGTCTTACGTATACAAATATTTATTATTTATTTAACACAAACTATAGATGAAAAGAAAATGTTTTTATTTCTTTATAATAAAAAAATTTCTAATAGTTGGATTTAAAAGTTAGCAACAACTAATTGGCCAAAATTTAGGAGGTATTTGTACATAATATATATATAAGATCAACTAATAATTAAAAATTATTGCTTCTTAATCTTAGCAAGATCCAAAGTGACAATATTCTAAATGCAAATGGTGATTTATATATCTTATTCTTTATTCTCTTCTCATGAATATTGTTAATTAGGAGTGTACTATTTATCCTTGAAAATTATATATTGTTACATAAAAGAAAATTTTGGTATAATTCTTAGATATTGAAATGTGGAAAAAAAAATTAGAAGAGTCAATATAACTGTGTGATATTGAGAATTCAAAAATATTCACGCATTATAATTTTAGTAAAATAATAATTATAATAAATAAACAAAATCAAGTCTTATCTTAAAAAAATGCTGCTCACACGTCTTTAAATTTTAAAAACACAATATAAATATCCATTATTTTAAATATTTATAAACATTAATTTGATTTTGTGATAATTTGGAATGCATTCAATTATATTATTTATAAATTTTAGGATAATAATATATAAAATATAAATTTCATTATTGATAAATTTTAAAAATTTCAAAAAAGATTAAAATTATAAATTATAAATTTATAATAGGCATATTTTTAATATAATTTATTATTGAAAAATATTATTTTAACTTAAAAATTTAAATTATTTAATCAATATTTGTGAATATTTTTGTTATAACTTATTACATGCTCTCCCGTATAAAAGTCTTCTAAATTTGAAATGAGAACAAAATTAGGTGTGAGCTGTTTAACTCAACTAAATTCACCTTAATTTGTTCAAAAAAATTATTTTGGATAAATATAATTAAGTCACACTGAGTTAATGTTTCAAGAATTTTCTTAAACTCAACTCAATATGACTCAAAATTTTTAAATAATTTTAAATTTTAATTAGATTCAAATATTAATTTTTTAATTTAAATATTATTTTATCAAATTGAATTGTCCAACAAATCCAATTGATGCTCACCGTTGACCAAAACTAAGACGCGATCACAGAGAGTAAAATTGTTTTCCATGGAGAGTCAAAATAAAATCACAAGAGCAAAATTAGATATATGTATAACTTAATTAACTCGATTAAATTTATTTTAAAAAATTATTTTGAATAAATCAAATTGAGTTACCCAAGTTAAATTTTAATAATGTTTCAAGAATTTTCTTATTCACAATTTTTAAATAATTTAAAATTTTATTTAAATTTAAATATTATTTTATCAAATTAAATAATCTAACAATTCCAATTCATGTTCACTGTTAACCAAAACAAAGACACGATCATAGAGAGTCAAAATAAAATCACAAGAGTAAAATTGTTTTTCATTGTATTATATAACAAAAACACCGCACGCCACACGTCAACTCCTTTTATGGAATAAAGGTATAGTTTATTCAAACATAGATTATTCGAAGCAAAAAAAAAAAAAAAAAAGTCAGCCACATTTGCATAATGTACATATTCATCATAACTACATAAAATGAAGTACGTTAGTATAAAATAAAAAATAAAACAGAGAATATTGTTCATATATTAATTAATGAATATATATATATATATATATATATACATATATATATATATATATATATATATATATATATATATACATATATATATATATATATATATGTATGTATATATATGTGTATATATATATGTATATATATATACATACATATATATATATATGTATATATATATATATGTATATATATATATATATCTGTATATATACATATATATGTATATATATATACATATATATGTACATATATATGTATATATACAGATATAGATATATATATATACATATATATATGTATACATATATATATATATATACATATACATATATATGTATATATATATACATATATATATATATATATATACATATATATATATATATATATATATATATATATATATATTAAAAAAAGCATGTGGAATAAAATGATAAACTTACACTGGCACTGACGCAAATATAAATGGTTGATTGCAAGAGGGGCTTCTTCCTATGCAATCCTTGATTATTAACGTGGCATTGTCGTTGGAACATTAGCGAACTTCAGAAAGTTGAAGGCTACCAGACTTATCTTTAGTGCAACTTATGATTGCATCTGTATTTGTGCTTTTCTTAATGACCTTCAATACATTTGTGGAGCTATATATTGAGTGCTACCATCTGGCTTGATACCTAAAAAACGTCATGAATCACACTTTATATAAACAACAATATGCAACAGGGGGTTAAATTAAATTGAGCCATATGTGTGATTTTTGGGATTTTGGGCCTAAAATTTGAGTTCCGGGGAAGATTCGGCGCATGGGGCGCCTGCAAGGGATTTTGGACCTAAAATTTGAGATCCAAAGGATTCGGTACCTTCTGGATCGATCTATGGTGTCAGTTTTTACGTTTGAGAACTAAAAATAGTAGTTTCGAGGGTTACCTTTTTGACCGATTTTCTCTTCAATTTTCTGGCCAATTCTCCATAAACCAATCAGATGGATTTGAAGAACTCTTTGTCCTGAGTCCGTTGGTGGTAGTAGTGTCGAAATTTGAGGTCCGTAGGCAGAGAAATCTTAGAGAGAAGTTAGAGGATTTTCGAAGAGAATTTTCTGAAGAGAGATGAAAAAATCTACAAATGACCAACTTTCGGAGTGGCTGAGGCCTTTAAAATATCCCGAGAGACCTTTCTGCAAAATTTCACTTTTAGAGGGAGGTCCTTCCAAATTTTTCTTATTTATATTTTAACCCCGAAACTTTTAAGAAATTACATTTTTGCCCCGAAACGTAAATTTCTCATATTACTTTTGTAATTCTTTAATCCATGTAAATAATAACTTATTTTTCAGGGTCCTAACTCCATTTTCGAAATCCTCTCTTTAATTTCAAATTTTCTTTAATTTGAATTTAATTAAATTTACGTCTATTACAAAAATATAACTATTACTAAAAATCATTGGTAATCATGCCATGAACATAACCATTACAAATATCACTTTATAAAATATTTCCATGTCAAAATTTCACACTTAAGATAGTAAGAAGTTCAAACAATGGCAATGACTATGTCATATACTAGTCATTTATTATTTTCATTTATAAGATTCTTCTTCTTTTTTAAATATTAATTTTATTTCTTTATTTTCTAGATACAGGTTTTCATTCTATCTAACTTTCTCTTGCTAATCAGAGTATAACTACCTCAATTTAACTTCGATTTAGGTGATCTTGATATCAATTTAAAAACAAAACAATTATCTAAAACTCTTATGTTGAATAGCTGAACGGAATATTAAGAAATAATGATGATATTACTCCCTCAAAGAACATGTTATTTCTTCTCTGGTAGGCTCTGACCTCTACCTACTAATCTATCCATATCTCCCTCATACAAATTCTAAATTAAGTGATTCCAGTGGATAAGATTCATCTTATTTTTTAAATATTAATTTTATTTCTTTATTTTCTTGATGCAGGTTTTCATCCTATCTAACCTTCTCTTATTAATCGGAGTATAACTCCCTCAATTTAACTCTGATGTAGGTGATCTTGGTGTCAATTTCAAGATAAAACAATTATCTAAAACTATTATGTTGAACAATGTAGCGAAATATTAAAAAATCAAAGTGATATTACTCCCTCATAAAAATTCCAAATTACGTGATTCCACTGGCTACAAATCCATGACACATATCGTTATAATTCTTGTGTTAACCATTCATTTCAATTCCATACAGAATGTTCCCAGAAATTAAAATACAAAAGCTATCCTAACATATTCCTCCTTGATTAACCATTTTCTGACCTTTGCTTACAAATCGAACCATATCTACCTCATATGAATTCTAAATTGAATGATTCCAGTGGCTAAAAATCCATGACACACACACACACACACACACACACACACACACACATATATATATATATATATATATATATATATATATATATATATATATAATTCTTATGTTAACTATTTATTTTAATGCCCTATAGAAAATTCTCAGAAATTAAAACACAGAAACTATTCTAACATATTCTTCCCTAATTAACCATTTTCTAAACACTACTTACTAATCGGAACATATCTACCTCATATGGACTCCAAATTGAGTGATTCCAGTTGATAAAAATCCGTAACATATATATCTATAATTTGTATGTTAACCATTTATTTTAATTCCCTACAGAAAATTTCCATAAATTAAAAAACAGAAACTATTCTAACATATTCTTCCCTGATTAACCATTTTCTGACCACTGCTTACTAATCGGACCATTTCTACTTCCTATGGACTCCAAATTGAGTGATTCCAGTGGCTAAAAATTTGTGAGACATAGATCTACATTTTTCATGTTATCCATTTGTTTTAATTCCTAACCGATTCTTCCCAGAATATTAAAAACAGAAGTTTAAAAGTTTGCCATCCATAGCCATACCTATGCAGAACTATCTACACCAGCCTAAGTATTTAAACATATATAATATGTAACATGATATAGCAACATCCATGACCAATCATCAAAGTTCTAAGATCAAAATCTCATATAAATATTATAAGTTTCAAAAGTTTTCTTCAAAAAGAAATATTGTTAAACTTAATTGGAGTACTTAGTCCTCTAGACTTCTCCTTCCTCTTTCTTCCTTTCTTCCTCTCCTTTCCTCACTCTACCTTGCTTCTATTTTTCCTCTCCCTCACTTGGACGAAAATTCTAATGTTGTAAGGGTGGGTTTTGCTTAAATAGAGCATCAAATAATTCACCTTTCATGATCATGGGTCTACCTTATCACAATTAAAATACACTTGGTTGAATTTTTGGAAAACAAACAACTTATGTTCTTGTCTTCCTGTTCCTTAGTCAAGATAAGCATAGCAAAAGGAGATTTGTATTTTGAAAATTATGATAATATATTTCTAAGATAAGGGACAAGGTCCTTTTGATTTAGGGATTCATTTCTTTTTTCTTTTCTCTTAATCAAATATGATAGGTTTGCATTTTTAGATGGCAAATTTCTAACCCTTGAATCTCCATTATTTGGTTGAAATTATTTGTGTGGGATAGGAATGTTTTGTCCTAATGCCATGTATTATCATACCACTTGCTAAAATTATGAGTGTAGGATATAGATGTTTTGTCATAATACCTTGTATTATCATATCACTTTCTAAAATTATGAATGTAGGATATCACACCACTTGCTAAATTTTTGTCTTAATGCCATATCACCTAATCTTGATTACACCATTATTTTATCATTTTAATTTTATTTTTATTTTTATTTTTTCTCTTAGGTTTGGGTTCATTCTTTCCCATTTTCTTTACTTTGGTTAAAATTCTATCTTTCATAATGGGCTTGGTCACATTTTCATGATTTTTGGGCTATCGGTCCAATTTCTATATCTTAATCCAAGTCTATGTTTTGTTATAAATAAATATATTTTTATTTTTTTAAAATGATTAGGTTCTGCTCAAAGTAAGTCTATTTTTAATTAAAATAATTATTGTTTTGCTTGAAATAATTATATTGGTCTTTAATAAATTTTGTTGTATTTTTAGAAATATTATTTCTTTTATTATGTATAAAGATATTTATTTTGAGATTTGTTTTATTACAATTTTTATCAAGAAAAATCATGATTTAAGGGTTTAACTAAAGGTTTATGAAAATGAAAAATTTTAGGAATTTTTGAGATATTGTAGGATGAAAAACGAAATTTATATGAATTTATTTAAAAGAAAATCCTATTATCCAATTATTAAATTATTAAATAATAATTATTATTATAAAAATAAAATATAAAAAAACAAGGGTAAGGAGAATCAGAAACAAGGAAGGAAGCCAAAAATTCGAGAAAAAAATTGAAACGGATGAATAGTGAGTAAATAGTAAATAAATAGTAACCTTCAACTTTTTTCTTTAGATTTGGAGTGCCTATTGGCTTCCGATCTCAAAACTGAAGGTGCTACTGGATTTAGGACGAAGAATACTACGGTTTTGACTAATGAATTTTTTAAATCAGCTGTTGAATCGCCGTAGATCTGAAGTAAAAAATATCAGAAAAAGGTACATTCTAAAAATCTTGCTTAGAGACCTCTAATTAAAATTCTGACATCGTAGATGGATTCAAGAGTTAGATAAATATTAAGATATGAAATTTTTTAGCTATCTGACAACTTTTTGTTCGTCGTAAATAGTATTTTTTGGCGAGTGAATAGTATTTTTCGACGGTGAATAGTGACCAAGCTCTCGGAATCATTTTCTAAGTCTTTGGACCCTCTGGACACGTTTTTGAGGTCTAATTGGTCAAATTCAACTTGAAAAAAGTACATTTTTAGGGCTGTCCAACTAGGAGCCCTACCCTGTGAGTAGATAATTCTTTCTATGACTTGTCCCATGCTCTTCTTGAATTATAAATGTATTATTGTTTCTATTTATAAATTATTTATATTAGTATAAGTTTATTAAATGTGTTAAAATATCTGTTATATTTATAAACTAGCACATAGTTCAAGAAGAGTATGGTTTTAAAAATAGATTTTGGACCTCATTGAATATGCGGTTCTAAATGTATTTATTTATTTGATAAAATGAATATTATGTGCACGATGCATTGATTTGTAAAGCTATATACTTGTGAAAATGATGCATGTCATATTATAAATGAGATTGAATGGCAAGCGTAAAACTCATGGCGAGTTGCTTGATAATTTTACATGTATTTATATGTATTGTTAAATATCGGCTGGTTGTATGGCTTGTGATGGTACCGAATAGGGGACACCCTATTAGTTTGAGTGAGCCGGAGGAGGGCCGCTCCAACGGGGTAACAGTGGTAATGTGGGGAGGCAGAAGGGTGATGTACTCACATTCCCTGATCACTTATTGTGATTAGGGTCGAGGTCACTATGCATATAGCAAATGAATTATATTTTCATTGCATTGACCAGATTGCCGAGTGAGGCAAGTGCATTAAAAGTGATGATTTTATCTCCAAATCTTAATATTTTACTATAGCTTATACAACTGAGCATAACAACATTTGTTTAATGATCATACCGTGCAGCATATGGTTTTGGATATCTGAATATCTTTTGATTTGAGAATATTTGAAATCCGGGTCCCATATGAATGTACTTCTGAAATGTATTTTCTATGTGACATATTTTAAAATATAAGTACATCTATATGCTGACCTAAGAGGTCATAGGAGGAATTATTTGCTCACTGAGTTGTCAAACTCACTACACGATATTTTCACATTTTTCATATAAGAATATCAGAGTCTGATTCGGCAGATAGGTGATATATTCTCTGGGTGAGTCTACGTTGCTTCCAAGACTCACAGTCTTGGAATTGTACTGTGTTTGTATTCTAGAGTGCTTTGAACACTACAGGAAAATTCTCGTTTCTGTTGTACTTTGATGTTTATAAATTTGGTCTGTATATTGTGTATACATGAGAGATCCTATATGTATCTGTTCCCATGATAAAGAATTGAATTATATATCTTTATAGAAAATATCTGATTGCGAAAAATAAATAAATAAATTTTTATTTTACGTAATGTAAATTGGGGGCGTTACAAGTAAAGAAATGTGAAATTCTTAGGTAAGGAAGATAATTTTTTGTGAAGTAAGTAAAGGTCTTAAAATTTCAAGAAGATCGGATTAGGGTAATTTTTCTTAATTTAAGAGCAAAAGTTACTAAGTTTAGTATCTCCACCCATAAATTGGGCTTTCACCTATGGACACTTCATATAGAGTTTTTCTACTTCACATAAATTTTTAGCAAGCCAATAGGATAGCCCCACATGTGAGGAGTCTGGAAGATACTTCCGAAGCTGTGATACATGGAAAAAATTATGCAAGTTGGACAAATTAGGTGGGAGAGCAACTTGATATGCTGATGTCCCTACTTTCTTCAGAATTTGGTAGGGTCCCAAAAATCGCGGACTTAGCTTTCTTGTTTTGAGAGACCTACCAACTCTAGTAGTTGAAAAAAGTTTCAGAAATACATGGTCTCCTTCCTCAAACTCTAGAGGTCTATGTCTCTTATCGTAGTAACTCTTTTGCCGACTCTGAACTGTAAATATTTTGTCTCGTATCATCTTGATTTGTTCAGTGGTTTGTTGAACTAGATCAAGACCCAACAATTTCTTTTCTCCTACCTCAAACCAACATAGTGGAGATCGGCACTTTTTACCATATAAAGCTTCATAGGGGGCCATCTTAATACTAGAGTGATAGCTATTATTATAAGCAAACTCTACTAAAGGTAGGTACTTATCCCATCCTCTACCTTGCTCTATCGCACAGGCCCTCAACATATCTTCTAGGGTTTGAATGGTTCCTTCTGTCTTCTCGTTAGTCTGAGGATGGTAGGCAGTACTGAACCGCAACTGAGTACTAAAAGCTTCCTACAATGCCTTCCAAAACCTCGATGTGAACCTCGAATCTCTATCAGAAACGATATTTAAGGGAATTCCATGCAGTCTAACTATTTTCTGGACGTACAATTGGGCTAATTTATCCAGTGAATAGTTAATTTTAATGGACAAAAAGTGAGCAGATTTGGTTAATCTATCAACTATTATCCAGATAGAGTCTTGTCCCACTAAAGTATGAGATAATCCCACAACAAAGTCCATTAAGATACTGTCCCATTTCCATTTAGGGATCTCAAGAGGTTGTAGAAATCCCGCTGGCTTTTGATGCTCCACCTTCACCTTTTGACAAATGAGACATTTCAACACAAACTCGGCAATGTCCTTTTTAATCCCTGGCCACCAATACATCCTCTTTAAATCCTGGTACATTTTAGTGCATCCAGGATGGACTGTGTATTTACTCTGATGCGCTTCCTGCAAGATCTTAGTCCTCAACTCTCGTTATTAAGGGACACAAATCCTTCCCTGATACATGATTACTCCATCTTTCATGACAAAAAAATTACCTTGGTCTTTATGATTCTGTAAGTATTGGTCGTGAGCTTAAACCTCTTTGATCTGAGCTCTAAGGTCACACCCTATACTTAAACTATTAATGACTAGCTTCTTTGAAGTAAGAGTAATGGGTAGCTTCAAATTTCGAAACTCCTCTAGCATTTGCATCTCATACACCATCATCTGACCCATGTGCAGAGATTTTTCACTCAAGGAATCTGCTACAATATTCGCCTTTTTGGGATGATACTTTATCTCAAGCTTGTAGTCATTGAGGAATTCTACCCATCTTTGTTGCCTCATATTTAACTCCTTCTGATCAAAGAGGCATTTAAGACTCTTATGATCACAATATACTTCAAAGGTTGCCCCGTACAAATAGTGTCACCAAATCTTTAAGGCAAACACCAATGCCATCAATTCAAGATCATGGGTTGGATAGTTTCCTTCGTGGGTCTCAGTTGCCTAGAGGCGTAAGCAACTACTCTCTTATCTTACATCAGCACACATCCTAACCCTTTCTTTGAAGCGTCACTATACACTTCAAAATGTCCTGTGAGGTCTGGAATAATTAAAATAGGAGGAGTGGTCAGTCTTGTCTTAAGCTCTTGGAAACTAGCTTCACATTGATCAGTCCATTTGAAAGGACTTCCCTTCCTGGTTAATTTAGTCAATGGCAAGGCTATAAGAGAGAAGTTTTGTATAAACCTCCAGTAGTATCCTGCCAAACCCAGGAAACTTCTAACTTCCGTAACCATCTTTGGTCTCTCCCACTGAATCATTGCTTCCGTCTTGCTAAGATCTACGGCTACCCCTCTATTAGAGATGACATGTCCGAGAAACTTCACCTCTGACAGCCAAAATTCACACTTCTCCAATTTGGCATATAACTTTTTCTCTTTCAGCACTTGCAGCAGGATTCAGAGATGTTGTTCATGTTCTTTCTCACTCTTAGAATATATCAAGATGTCATCAATGAATACTACAACAAATTGATCTAGGTAGGGTCAAAAAATGTGATTCATGTAATCCATGAAAATTGTAGGTGCATTCGTCAACTCGAAGAGTATTACGAGAAACTCATAGTGCCTATACCTAGTCCTGAAGGTAGTTTTTGGTACGTCCTTCTCCTTGATCCTAATCTGATGATATCCTGATCTCAAGTTAATTTTAGAAAAGATGGAGGCTCCCTTCAGTTGATCCAATAAGTCATCTATCCTAGGGAAAGGGTACTTGTTTTTGATAGTCACCTTATTCAACTATCTGTAATCTATACATAGTCTCAAGCTCCCGTCTTTCTTCTTAACAAACAATACAGGAGCTCCCCAAGGTGATACACTCAGTATAATGAATTGCTTGTCTAATAGTTCCTTCAACTATTTCTTGAGTTCTTGTAGTTCCTTCGAGGCCATTCTATATGGTGCAATAGAGATAGGCCTTGTTATAGGTAAGATATCAATAGAGAACTCTATCTCTCTCTTGGGAGGTAAGTTTGGAATATCTGATGGAAATACTTCAGGAAACTCGTTGGCTATTGGGATTTCATCAAGTTTCGATTCGACTTCTAGGTTTGATAAATACAAGAGAATGTATCCAAGTACTCCATTTTTCAACTCTCTATTAACTTGATTGGCATTAAGCATCAATAACTAGACCTCCTCTTTCGGAGTGGGAGGTAGAAATTCAACGGTCTTGTTACAACAATTCAGCAAGACTCGATTTCTAAATATCCAGTCTAACCCTAGAATGACCTCAATACCTCTTAAAGGTAAATAAACGAGGTCTGCAGAAAAAGTTTTCTCTTGGATGGTGACTTGACAGTCCTTACATACAGAGGAAGTTAATACCCTTTCCCCTGTAGGGGTTACTATGGATAGCTCATAGGGAGTTTCAGAAATAGGAAACTGAAACTGCCTAATACATTCTTCCGATATAAATGAATGACTAGCACCAGAGTCAAATAAAACCATAAGAGCAAATCCATAGATATAGCATGTACCTTGAATCATTTCAGAAGATTGAGCTTCCTCTTGGCCGCTCAGGGTGAAAACCCTTCCTTTCACTTGAGGCCTCTGTTCTGGCTACTTCCCCACATTCTGTGGTCAGTTTCTCGTAAAATGACCCTTCTGTCCGCAGTTGAAGCAGACATCTTGTCCCATGTAGCATGGCCTATTACCATACATGCGTCCGCACTTAGCGCACTTCACTAGGGTGAGGTCTTGTTGGAAAGGTTTGAGACCCACAGTCAATGGCCTCTTACCAGCTCCATATCCACTTTTTCTCACGTTCTTGCTAGGGTTAGAAAATTTTTTCTTCCTTTTCCATAGGTTTCGCCTTTGCTTTTCGTCCTCCACTGCCTTTAAACTTTTCTCCAAGAGTCTGCATTTATTGATCAGAGGCACAAACTCCCTAATCTCCATAGCTACAACAGCATTCTTTATGTCCAGGTTCAGTCCCGCTTCGAACTTAACCACCTTCCATGCTTCATCAGGGTTAAATCGCAGATAAGAGGAGAACTTAGACAATTCCTCGAATCTCGCGATGTATTGGTCTATAGTCATGCTACCTTGCTGGAGTTGGAGAAATTCGATCTCTTTCTCCGCCCTCACATTACTTAGAAAGTACTTTTCCAAAAAGGTGTCTTTGAACACCTTCCAAGTGATCTGCCTTCCTTGGTGAGCTAAAAGTTCTCTAGCTCCACGCCACCAGTATTCTGCTTCATATTTTAGCATATATGCAGCAAAGATTACTTGCTGCTCCTCAATACATCCCATCACTTCAATGATTTTCTCTAACTCCCTTATCCATCTTTCAACTCGGATATGCCGTTATCATTTTCAGCCATCCGGTTGTTAACACCATTCACACCATTCGAGTTATTAGCATTCTGTAGGTATTGTAGAATTTGATTAGTAGTCATGACTTGGTCTCGAATTGCCGTGGCTAGGTTGTGCAGGGTTTCCTCCGCATTATTTGCTGGATTCCTCCTTGGTGTTGCCATATCCTACTGTAGCAAAAACAAAGTTATGCTACTATTGAGGTGATCAAGCCTAATAGTTAGTTCAAAAATATCTAACAGCAGTCATAACACCACCTCGGCATGTAGGTAGGAAACACTAGTAATTTCTTACCTATATGAATTCACTGATCCCTACACAGCACAACCATGAACATACTCAAGACACTATAAGATCGATTCAGATAACCATCCACCCACTGGCCATCTAGGATCAACCTGCTCTGATACCAATTATGTAACAACTCTATTTAAGTATCAATTTTTTTTAAATACCATGAAGTTATTACCTCGTTATAATTTAACTCAAAATAAAATTTATTTAATTTATACAATAAAGAGTTTACATACATGTCATTAATCAAAACATACGTACAACATATCAAACATATAAAAATCTACATCTTATTTATTCTGGTTGACCAATTCTGGAGATACAGGTGCGAGTGGTTGCACCTTCACTGGGATCTAAGCCAACTCGACCACAAACATTTTATTTGCTTCTAGAATCTGCCCAACATAAAGTACTCGATCCAATGTGCACTAAAAGGCAGAGCCATAGAAAAATCTGCATAACTAATTTTCTGAACATGATATGGAAATATAGTGAGAATTAAATTTCAGTAAGTTCAACAATAAATCACATCATGTTCAGCTGTATAAACTACAACAAATATCTTTGGTCACATGAATGCCTTATATCTATGTACATGAGAATCGTACAATAATGACATGTATGACAGGATTAACTATTTTCAGAATATCATATGATGATTATCAGATTATTCTCATATCAAGCTACCCCGGTCAGGGTGAGTATTTTCTACTCTCCGGTACGGGATTTTCTCGCTCCGTCCGACATGACCCACTTTCTCTTTCTTTTATTATTAACATGATCATAACCGTTGGTAGGGGGTCCCCTACTGGTGCACCACAAGGATTGTCATGTGACCGTGCTCATTTATTTTCTTTTCACAATGATAGCCAAAAATATGCTTTCAATAACAAGTATGTTCAACAAAATATAACTATTACCAAAAATTATTGGTAATCATGCCATGAACATAACCATTACAAATATCACTTTATAAAATATTTTCATATCAAAATTTCACAATTAAGATGGTAAGAAGTTCATACAATGGCAATGGCTATGTCATATACTAGTAATTTATTATTTTCATTTATAAGATTTTTCTTCTTTTTTAAATATTAATTTTAATTCTTTATTTTCTTGATACAGGTTTTCATCCTATCTAACCTTCTCTTACTAATCAAAGCATAACTCTCTCAATTTAACTCCGATTTAGGTGATCTTGATATCAATTTAAAGAAAAAACAATTATCTAAAACGCTTATGTTGAACAGTTGAACGGAATATTAAAAAATCATGGTGATATTACTCCCTCAAAGAACATGTTATTTCTTCTCGGGTAGGCTCTGACCTCTACCTACTAATCTATTCATATCTCCCTCATACTAATTCCAAATTAAGTAATGCCAGTGGCTAAAAATCCGTGACACATATAGCTATAAGTCTTATGTTAATCATTTATTTTAACTCCCTACAGAATGTTCCCAAAAATTAAAACACAGAAACTATTCTAACATATTCTTCCCTGATTAACCATTTTCCAACCATTGTTTACTAATTAGATTATATCTACATCATATGGACTCCAAATTGAGTGATTCCAGTGGCTAAAAATCCGCGACACATATAGCTATAATTCTTATGTTAACCATTTATTTTAATTCCCTACAGAATGTTTCCAGAAATTAAAACACAGAAGCTATCTTAACATATTCTTCCCTGATTAACCATTTTCTGACCATTGCTTACTAATCGGACCATATTTACCTCATATGGACTCCAAATTGAGTGATTCCAGTGGGTAAAAATCCGGGAGACATAAATCTACATTTTTTATGTTAACTATTTGTTTTAATTCCTTACCAATTCTTCCCAGAATGTTAAAAATTGAAGTATAAAATTTTCCACCCATAGCTATATCTATGTAGAACTATCTACACCAACTTAAGTATTCAAACATACATAATATGTAACATGATATAGCAACATCCATGACCAATCATCAAAGTTCTAAGATCAAAATCTAATATAAATATTACAAGTTTCAAAACTTTTCTTCAAAAAGAAATATTGTTAAACTTACCTGTAGCACTTAATCCTCTAGGCTTCTCCTTCCTCTTTCTTCCTTTCTTCCTCTCCTTTCCTCACTCTACCTTGCTTCTATTTTTCCTCTCCCTCACTTGGACGAAAATTCTAATGTTGTAAGGGTGGGTTTTACTTAAATAGAGCATCAAATAATTCACCTTTCATGATCATGGGTCTACCTTATCACAATTAGAATACACTTGGTTGAATTTTTGGAAAACAAACAACTTATGTTCTTGTCTTCCTCTTCCTTAGTCAAGATATGCATAGCAAAAGGAGATTTGTATTTTGAAAATTATGGTAATATGTTTCTAAGATAAGGGATAAGGTCCCTTTGATTTAGGGATTCATTTCCTTTTTCTTTTGTATTAATCAAATAGGATAGGTTTGCCTTTTTAGTTGGAAAATTTCTAACCCTTGAATCTCCATTATTTGGTTGAAATTATTTGTGTGGGATAGGAATGTTTTGTCCTAATGCCATGTATTATCATTCCACTTGCTAAAATTATGAGTGTAGGATATAGATGTTTTGTCCTAAAGCATTGTATTATCATACCACTTGTTAAAATTATGAATGTAGGATATCACACCACTTGCTAAATTTTTGTCTTAATGCCATGTCACCTAATCTTGATTACACCATTATTTCATCACTTTAATTTTATTTTTATTTTTATTTTTCCTCTTGGGTTTGGGCTCATTCTTGTCCATTTTCTTTACTTTGGTTAAAATTATACCTTTCATAATGGGTTTGGTCACATTTTCATGATTTTTGGGCTACTGGTCCAATTTCTATATCCTAGTCCAAGTCTATGTTATATTTCTTCATTGGGCTATCCTATTGGCTTGCTAAAAATTTATATGAAGTAGAAAAACTCTATATGAAGTGTCCGTAGGTGAAAGCCCAATTTATGGGTGGAGATACTAAACTTAGTAACTTTTGCTCTTAAATTAAGAAAAATTACCCTAATCCGATCTTCTTGAAATTTTAAAACCTTTACTTACTTCACAAAAATTTATCTTCCTTACCTAAGAATTTCACCTTTCTTTAGCATGTTTATTTCTAATATTTTCTCTTAGATTTTCTTTCTTTACCTATTCCATTAATATTAGAACATTTCTATACATACACGTAAGGTGAAAAATTTCTAGGGATTATATTTCCTTAGTTATCTAAAAGTTGTCTAATAAATTTTATTTTCTTAATTAAATATTTATGTACCTTTATCAATAAAAGAAATGAAATTATGGATGTTACTTTGAATATTTTTGTACTTTTATTAATACATGAAACGAAATTAGGGATGTTACATAAAGAATTGAAAAATTAGTTACAAGACTTGTTAGACAAGGGATTTATACACCCTAGTACTTCTCCTTGGGGTGCTCCAGTCTTATTTGTGAAAAAGAAGATGGATCGTTACGGTTGTGTATTGATTACAAACAGTTGAATAAGGTGACAGTACATAGTAAGTATCCATTACCTTGTACAGATGATTTATTTGACTAGCTACAGAGTGCCCAATATTTTTCAAAAATTGATTTGAGATATGGGTATCATCAATTGAGGATAAAGAAGGAGGACATTTCGAAAACTACTTTCAGGACTCGGTATAGGCACTATGAGTTCTTAGTAATGCTATTTGGTTTAACAAATGCCCCAGCTGCATTAATGAATTTGATGAATAGAGTATTTAAACCTTTCTTGGATCAATTTTTTATTGTATTCATAGATGATATCCTGGTATATTCAAAGAGTTTAGAGGAGTATGAGCGGCATTTAAGGATCACTTTACAAACTCTAAAAGAACACCAGCTGTATGCTAAGTTTTTAAAATGTGAATTTTGACTTAGTAGTATTACTTTCTTAGGGCATGTGATTAGCAAAGATGGTATTCAAGTTGATTCTAAAAAGGAAGAAGTGGTGCAGCAATGGCCACACCCTACCACAATTACAGAGAACCGTAATTTTCTTGGTTTAGCAGGCTATTATCGCAGATTCGTTAAAGATTTTTAAAAAATTGCTGCTCTTTTGACGAGGTTGACAAGGAAAGGAATAACGTTTGACAAGTTAAGGAATCTTTGACTACGGTGCCAATACTATCTATTCCTTTAGGTACCGAAGGATACACGGTATACTATAATGCATCGAGAATTGGACTAAGGTGGGTGTTAATGCAACACAGTCTAGTTATTGCATATGCATCTAGACAGCTTAAGCCACACAAGCAAAATTATCTGACTCATGATTTGAAAATGACAACAGTGGTTTTTGCTCTCAAAATTTGGAGGCATTATCTATATAGTGAGACATGCGAAATCTATACATATCATAAAAGCCTCAAATACATTTTTCAACAAAAAGATATTAACTTGAGACAAAGACGATAGATGGAATTACTTAAAGATTATGATTGTACAATACTATATCATCCGAGTAAGGCTAATATAATGGTTGATGCATTAAGCAAGAAGTCTATGAGTAGTTTGGCTTATATCATAATGGTAAGGAGACTGTTGGTTAAAGAAATGCATAAGTTAGAAAGTCATGGGGTAATATTTGAAGTAAAAGAGCTTGAGATACTATTGGCCTATATACAGTTTTAATCGTCTTTGATTGAGCAGGTGAAAAAGGCACAGGAAGATGATGCCTATTTATGCAAGAAAATTGAAGAGGCGAAAAATGACAGTGAGGTTGAATTTACTGTAGACTCTAAAGGAATTATGAGATTAGACAAGCGGTTGTGTGTACCTAATAAATAAGAACTCAAGAAAATATTTTAGAGGAAACTCATAGATCCATATATACCATTCATTCTGGAATAACTAAAATGTATCAAGATCTAAAAGAAATATATTGGTGGGATGGAATGAAGAAGGATATAACTGATTATGTTTCTCGATGTTTAACATGTCAACAAGTAAAAGCAGAACATCAAAGGCCAATAGTATTGCATCAGCAGATAGAGATACCTGAATAGAAATAGAAAAGAATAACTATGGATTTTGTTACAGGGCTACTGTGGACACTAAAAGGGTTTGATTCAATATAGGTGATCATTGATAGGTTGACGAAATCAACACATTTTCTACCAGTGAAAACCACATACAACGTAGCTCAGTATGCAAATTTGTATTTGAATGAGATAGTAAGGCTTCATGGAGTGCCAATATCGATTATTTCTGGTCGAAGACCATAGTTCACAACTTGTTTTTGAAGAGCTTTCCAAGAAGCTTTGGGCACGAAGTTCAATCTCACTACTGCTTTCCATCCTCAAACAGATAGACAGTCTAAATGAACCATCCAAATATTGGAAGACATGCTTCGGACACGTGTGCTAGATTTTTAAGGTAGTTAAGAAAGATTCTTGCCCCTAGCTGAATTTACTTATAACAATAGCTACCAATCCAGTATACAAATGGCCTTTTTTGAGGCATTATATGGTAGACGTTGTTGTTCTCTTATCAGATGGTTTAAGATGGGTGAAACTAAGATTTTAGGGTCTGATTTGGTACAAGATGCACTTGACAAGGTAAATTTAATTAAGGAAAGATTATTACTAGCCTAAAATAGGCAGAAAGCTTATGTTGATAATAGATGTCAACCATTGGAATTTTTCATAGTTGAATATGTCTTCTTGAAGATATCTCCTATGAAACGAGTAGTAAAATTTGAGGAAAAAGGGAAGTTATGTCCACAATATATAGGTCTATTTAAAATTCTTGATAGAATCAGCCCAGTAGCTTATTGTTTGGCTTTGCCACCTGAATTAAGTAATGTCCATTCAGTCTTTCACATGTCTATGCTACGAAAGTATCTACCAGACCCAACGTATGTAATTCAATGTCAAGAGATCCAATTAGACAAAGATTTGTCATATGAGAAAAAGCCAGTGGCTATAGTAGATAAACAAGTGAAGATGCTGCATTCAAAGGAAATACCCACAGTGAAAGTGATGTAGGAAAATCACTCTTCGAAGAAAGCTACTTGAGAAAGAGAGGAGGATATGTGCGCCAGATACCCACATCTTTTTGAATCATGAGGTTAATTTTATTTGTAAATATGGTTGTGAAATTCAGGGATCGAATTTCTTTAAGGGGGAAGAATGTAATAACCTTAAAAAAAATTAAAAATACCACTGGAAATATATTTAGTTATCATATTGTTTGAGAAGTTATGAAGGTAATATGAAGATTTAAGTTTTGAGGCAAAAATCTAATTTCCTAAAAGTTGAGGGGTCAAAGTGCAAATAACAAAAATTTGCAAGGACCTCCCTCAAAAATTGAATTTTTGCAGAATGATCCCCCAGGATATTTTAGAGTCTTTGCTGCATAAAAGAGGTAGAAATTCAAAAGCAATCTCTCTCTCCCTATTTCTCTCTCTAAAAAAAACCTGAAAACTTTTCTTTAGATTTCTAGCATTTTCGAACCTCGGATTCCAACACCATTACCGCCAATAGATTCAGAACGACGAGAATTATAAATTTGTCTGATTGATTTTTGGAGTTTTGACCGGACATTATCCAGAAAGTAGAGAAAAAACCCTAAGAAGGTAAGTTCTAAAACTCCTACTTAGAGTTCTCAAATTGAAAATTTGACACCATAGATGGATATAGGAGGTGAAAAAAACTTAAGATATGAAAATTTTCAGCCATCTGACAACTTTTTGTGCAGGGTGAACAATAAATCCAGCCGTCATAAATAGTGATTTCAGCGGTAAATAATAATTTTGACTGTGAACTGTACTTCACAATTGACTAGCATTGACCAAACTCTCGGAGGCCAAATTTCACGATTCCTGAGTCATTTCTTAGGTTTTCAGACCCTCCAGACTCGTTTATGAGGTCCATTTAATCAGATTTGCCTTGAAAATATACATTTGAGGATATCCAACTTGGAATACTAGTTTTGTGAGTAGATAATTTTTCCTATGACTTATCCTATACTCTTCTTGAACTTTAAATGTATAATTAGTTCTGTTTACAAGTTATTTATACTTTTATATGTCTATGAAATTGATTAAATTACTTGATTTGCTTACTATCTGGCATATAGTTCAAGAAGAGTAAGGTTTTGAAAATAAATTTTTGAACTCATTGAATACGTGATACAAAATGTATTTCTCATCATATGGTAAAGAAAATATATTGTGCACGTGGCATTGATATGTAAATCTATAAAGTCGCCTTAGAAAAGGGCATATATATGTGATAACCCTATTTGGGAAGTTTCTAACAAAAGAATTGTAGTAATATTAAAAATTCTAAATTATATTGAAACCTCTATTTTAAACGATATGGAATATGTGCAAATAATGATTTATGTACAGAAATTCTATTGGAAACATTGTTTGCTAACATTAAGTGATGTTAGCCTTAGTGCACCTTGACACCTCAGCTAGCAGGGGTGGTGCTAGCCTCATGTGATGGCCAACACATGGGATATGATATGTAAAAGAGAGTAGGATGCCTCCTATCTGAGCGAGATGTCGACTATATGATATGTGATTTGCCCTCCCTTGCTGTGTGCTTAAGAAATACCCATATTAGAGTCTCTTCGCATGTCTTCTTGAATGGTGGTAGGGCAAACCTTGGCTGAGATGCTGAGTTTAGGTAAATCCTATACCACCAAAGTGTAGAAAGACTTGAACTTTGATATAGTGGTTCTGATATGGGATCTTTCTAATGTTTTCATGAGAAATATTTTGATGCATAACAATATTTGATTAATGATCATACCGTATTGCATATAGTCTCAGATATATGAATGTGATTTGAATTGAGAATATTTGAAATACTAGTCCCATATGGATGTACCTCTGAACTGTAATTTTTTCTCTGATAAATTTTAATATATGAGTACATCCATATGTTGACCTAAGAAGTCATAGGAGGTATTATATGCTCACTAAGTTGTCAAACTCACTACACTATATTTACATTTTTTTTCATATAAGGATACAGAGTTTGGTCCTACAGCTACGTGATCAATTAAATGTCATACTCTCTGAATGAGCCTACGTTACTTCGAAGGCTCACAGTGTTTAAATTATTATGTATTTATAATCTAGAGTATGCTTTAAACACCATAGGTAGGATCCCTGCTTCTGCTATAATATATATGAATATAGACCTGACATGTATGTTTGGATATACTGAGAAACTTGTGAACGTATATGATTATTCCTAATATTTGTTTTACTTGGAGCATATATGTATTAAATTAAGAGTAAAGTTATTTGTTATTCGTGACAATCGTGTTCCTATAAAATGGGGGCATGACATAATCAAATTTATGTAAACGTGCTTACGTACAACATCATCCATCACTGCCTCTGCTTCACACTATCTTGGAATAGGTCCCTTGTTCTTTTGTAGCCAAAGTCTATGAATGGTAACATGTTGCTCTAGCTAAGGTGGTCTACATATATGTTACACCAACCTCTTAGCAAAAATAGTTAGGGCATGTTAGGGTTAGCAAAAAATAAGTATATCTTGGAGGAGGACAAGGTGGTCGTGGTCATAGTGGCTACGATGACAAAGGGGTACTAGGAGGAGGAGGATTAAGAGACTGTGGTGGTGACGGTAATTGGCTAATAAGAGAAAGAGGTGGAGGACTTTGCCTTAAGGTTGGTGGTGGCAACATAAGAGGGATTCTTTTAGGAGGAAGTAGAAGACTTTGCCTTAGGAGTGGTGGCGACGACACAGTTGGGCTACTAAGGGGAGGAGGGCTTCTTCTATAAGGTGGCTTACGCCTTTGCTTTTGTAAAGCATCAGTGTCTCACACAAACACAAGACACATCAGCCAATACCACAAGAAGAAGCAAGAAATGTTTCAGTTTAGCCATTTCTTATAATTTTTTCTAAATAGATTGGAGGCTTTTATAGCCATTTTCGACATGGGGTAATGCTCGAAGATACTATTTAGAATTGAGGGGTGGTATTCGGTCTATTGCCTGTGGATAACTTTTTATCCACCAACGGTGTTTAGATTATAACATATAGCAGAAATAATTTTAAAAAAATACTATTTTTACCATGTGTTACGATTTGGACACTATTGATGGATAAAAAAATTATCTATCGGTGGTGGACCAAATTATTTTTCTTAAAGAGGTGGTATTTAGTCCACCATCGGTGGATAATTTTTTATCTATAAACGGTGTCTAAATCGTGACATGTGATAAAAATTGATTGGCACTCAAGTAACTTAGAGAACCCACCCTTAAAAGTTAGCCGTTAAGGGGGGGTAACCAAACTACTTAAATACCCTATCAAGCATCACATACTAAGTCCCTATCATAGCACCGCCCCTGAGAACCAACGCCTTGGTAATTGCACTCTACGATGCTTCACTACAAGAAACAGAAGATTCAGTGACGACTTTTCTGTGACGACTAAAAAAGTCGTCACTGAAAATCACTTTCAGTGACGACTTTCATGAGTCGTCACTGAAAGTTCACTTTTCAGTGACGACCCAGACGAGATCGTCACTAAAAGTTCAGAATTGGGTTTCAGTGACGACTTTCAGTGACGACTTTCATAAGTCGTCACTGAAAGTTTACTTTTCAGTGACGACCCAGATGAGGTCGTCACTAAAAGTTGAGAATTGATTTTCAGTGGCGACCTGAGGTCGCCACAGAAAGTAGCAAAATGCTTTCTAACATTTTTTAATATTTATTTTCTCACAGTTAAGGAGTTTTTTAGGGATTGATGTATTTATTCATTGTAAAAAAAATTAAATTGTATTTTTAGTTTTAAAATAAAAAGTTAATTATTTACTAATAAAATAAATTTAAAATGTTTTTTAACATAAGTCAATTTTTAATTAGATACTAAATTAATGAAGTAAATTTTTAAAATTAAAATAAAAAACATATATATCTTTCAAATATCAAAACATACCCATTTCACATGTCTAATAGCCATATAATAGAATAATAATAAAAAAAATGAAATAAAGAATTTTTAAAATATTAAAAAAAACACCAATAATAAAAAAAATAAAGTTGTATAAAATTTAAAAATTATAATATATTTATGTTCTTTAATTAAAATATATCAAATTATATTCACTAAATTTATTCTAATTTAAAATAAATAAATATGGTGAATGTTGTATTAAAAATACAGTGCCTCTCTTTCCCACTAATTTAACTAAGTTTTTTTATATTTTTATCTATAATTTAATTTTTTTTTATTTCATATTTGTGAAAGAAAAACGTATACATATTAATAGTCTGATAATTTTTTTGCAATACACAAAAGTTATAAAAAAAATGATAGAAAAACAAAGCAAATCATAAAATAAAGCAAATAAAGCCTAACGCTGCATATGAAAGTCAAAAACACATCTGAAAAATCTGGAAAGTGCCCACCTCGTGCAAGCAGAGAGCAGAGTATTTTGGAGGCATCTGAAATCCCCAAAAACTTCCCCTTCCCGCGAACAATGCTTCCCCTAAAATTCCCTCAGCAGAAACCATTCCCTCAGCAAATTCATCTCGCAAACAAGCACAGAAACGGCACCTAAACCCCGCACCCAAGACGCCTGAAGTTTTGTTTCCAGCAAACAAGAACGCTGGCCCCAAAATCTGTTCACCAGAAATCATCAGCAAACAAGAACGCTGGCGCACAAGGAGCCCCAAAATTCTCAATCCCCGCGCACAAGAAGCCCCAAAATTCAGAACCCCGCGCACAAGAAGCCCCAAAACTGCATTTTTCCTGAACCCCACGCACAAGAAGGCCTAAAATTTGCTTTCCCCCCGAAGGAGAACCTTTCCCCCAAAATCTTCTTCACCAAACATCACCAGATATCTTCCTTTTTCTGATCACCATCACCGAAGTCACAGTGGTTCACAGCGAAATCCCTGCCCATATGGATTTGCCAAGTAAGTAGCTTCCAACTGAGTTCACCATCGAAGCCTCTGCTGTGGGCTCTTTTCTGTCACTCCTCCATTGCCTGTGTCTACGTCCAGGTTGGCTTTCGAAATGCTTTGCAATTTTTATGTCTAAATGTGGCTTGATATTCTGAAACATCACTATTTGGGTGCCTGTATGTGAACGATTTTTTGGAATTTAGATATGCTTATGTGGTTTGATTCTCTGGAAATAGTAACTATAGTATCGAAGTAGGTGGTTGCCTCCCGTAAAACTTGTAGATCTTGAACATGAATAATTTTGAAGAAGACAGAAGTTCAATGTAGATCTTGAACCATTTTGAAACTTCAAGAAGCTTAATCTTCTTCATCATAGTTGCTGCTTCTTGCTTTAAATGCTGTCATGTAAAATAAAATTTCATTCAAACATGAACAAGACCATAAGAAAACAGAATAACCGGAATACCAAGAAACCAATTCAAGACTTATATTTACATCTGACATATATGCATTGATAGAAGTAGGAGATATCGTTAGATGGACATTCTACTAAATGTTAGTAAACCAAATCAATCACAAATAGACATGTAAGCATATCAGGCACACAATTTCCATAAGATCACTCTCTTACATGCTTATGTATCTTTAGATTTGTTTGCTCCCGAGTATACTTAGAATATATTTTTGAACTTAGGTCCTGGAGGCTGTTTCATTGATTGATGTTAGAAGAAACTTTATTGAGGCACTGGCTGGTCAGTTTGGAAGGCCAATAGAAGCTGATCCAGTATGTCCTTGAAGATAGGGGCATGTTGAGCAAGATGGAGAAGCAGGGCACATGCAATACTATGCTAATTTATTTTCAAGGGAATGCAGGCATTGATTCTTCTTCTTCTTTTTCTATTTTCCTAAGAAAATAACTTCTATGATACGTAAGCCTTAATCTTCTTTCATCTTACAGGTTCTCATTGACAGTGCAAATTCTAGTTCATTGGAATTGCTTTTGAATTGGATTCAGGTGATATATCTTTGATACTTTTATATATGCTTTATATGCTTTCCTGCACAAACTAACAATGAGGAATCTGCACAAATTGATGGCTATGCTTTGCTAAACCTTCTAGTACCTGTGCACATTTCATGCTAATGCTCATCTTCCTAAGATGTATTACACACGAAATTTTTAAATTTAATAGAGTCAGATATTACCTTTTAAGTGTAAACCTTAACCCAGGTACATCTAATCCTTCATAGACCACTGCAATTTAAATTCTCAATTCCCCTTATCAGCAAGTTTGTAAAATTAAAACCCTTTTGGTTGTCATACTTAATTTTGGTTGACTGGAATAACAGGACATTTTTCTCAACATCTTTGGCCAATTGATTTTCATGTTATTAGTTTAGTGCTTGAAGCCACTGTTTCTTCTCTCTTCTCTTCTTCAATTTTTTCTTAAACTCATCTCTTGTTCTGTTACAGAGACTTCTGCGCTTGTTTCTGTCTAATGGCAAATTCTTGTCCTGTCTCTGGAAGTAAATATGATATTTTCAAAGGACTATGCTTCTTCAAAGTGGTGCTTGGAAGAGCTTGTGAAAATCATTGAATGCAAGCAGAAAAATAGCCAGACTGTAATTCCTGTTTTCTACAACGCACATCCATCAGATGTTAGGCATCAAAGAGGATCTTATGGAGATGCTTTAGCAGAACATGAAAAAAATTACAAGGAAAAGGTGCAACTTTGGAGATATGCTTTGAATAAAGCTGCTAGTTTATCTGGATTTGATTCATCAAATTATGGGTAAGTTCTTTCCTTTCCAATATATATATATAAACGCATTAACCCCAAGACTCTCTAGAGGGCCAAACATTTTCTACTTCACTTTAATGTTCAATGGTATAAAATCAATGATTGTCTAAAAGATCACTAGAAATGATCTCTTTTTTTTTGTGTGCCATATGGCACACATCCATCAAAATTTTAAACAATTCAGCATATGGCACACAACAAATTATGGGTAAGTTCTTTCCTTTCCTTTCCTCTTATTGTGCATCCCTCCAGGCTTTTTTCCATTAAGTAATGATATTGTTAAACTTCATATCATGTGCTTGCTCTTTTCTTGTGATATAGGGACGAAGCTAAGTTTATAGAAGCAATTGCCAAATCTTTGTTGGAAAGTTCGAAAAAAATGTTCCAGAGTGACACAGGAGAGCTTGTTGGAATTGATGAACGAATTGCAGATTTAGAATCACTAATGTGCCAAGGGTCTGAAGATGTTGTGCCATTGGAATTTGGGGCATGGGCGGTATCGGTAAAACAACTATTGTAACTGCTGTATTTAATCGATTTTGCTTTGAATATGAAGGGTGTTGCTTTTTGGCAAATATAAGAGAAGAATCAGATAGATATGGAATCATTAGTTTGAAGAATAAAATTTTTTCTAAACTGAAAATTATGTATCTTTGTTTGGTTGCTCTTGTTTGTGAATATATCTTGTTTTATTTATTTTTATCTTACTTTGGAATCTTGTTTTATTCTGGGAATGCCATTATTGGAAAATGACTGCAAAGCTTATGTTGTGTGCCATATGCTGAATTGTTTAAAATTTTTAGGTCTATTACAGTGAATAAATATAACATCTATAGAAGGTTTATGAATGCTCAGAACCAAGATGAATGACCCAACATTATCATATAGGGGCCATGATGGCTTAGGATAAAGACTTATTTTCTTGCAAATATTCTGGGTCTTTGATTGTGACCCCATTTCCTGCACCTCCCAATTGATCAAGATATATTTCCAACGCAAACTGAATTCTATAGATTTCTTAAGTTAGAGCCAACCAAGTAATATATAATTGAGTGGGAGGGATCTGTTAACAAAACTGGAAACAGTGTAGACAGGAAAGAACCAGAAATGAGTAGGAGTCAAAGGGGAGGTCTTGCGTGAAAGAAAAAGCAGTCAAAACTAATTGGTACATGTTCACAATGTGAACTGATCACATTGTGTAGCTTGCATAAATCACAAAGATGAGTTTGTGATCTGATCACATTATCATTGTTTCTATTTAACTTATTCACTTATTACTTTGAAATTCTGTTTTGGAGTCTGATTGAATCAATTTTTTAAGAGACTGACTTGATAATGATTTCTGATGACTATGACTTTTATTCATGTTTGGAGGACAAGGTTTTGATTCCTCATCTATATTTAGTCATGAAACATGGGCAATGAGATTTGATTTAGATATCTTTCATAATGCTTTTCTAAAAGAAATGTGGTGATTTTTCTAAAGAAACATCACTGTTTAGTCATATTAATTTAATTTGTTAAATTTGGTAATCTTTAATATTTTTAGGATTTTCTTTATGCTACATGTATTTTTTTTATGTTAGACTTATCAAGTTATATATTAATTTATTATTGTGATATGAACAGGGAAAAATTATATTGGGACTTATGAGTAGTGCTGCACCAAGTTCTACAAATAATGCAACACCAACTCTAACAGAACCACCAAGTTAATTGTTTTGATATTCTGTTGACATTGTATTATGTATAACATTTTCTATTAAGAGACATGGTATATCACTCAATTATCATGTATATGTTCGCAATTATGGTAATATATATAGAATTTTATTAATTTTGTTTGTTCTGAATTTTAATTATAAAGTAATGTTTTATTTGTTCTAAATTTTAATTATAAAGCAGTGTTTTATTCAAATGGTTAATAAAAATAAAATAAAAATTTGGAACAGAAGATTTAGTGACGATCAAAAGTCGTCACTAAAACTCAATAAATAGAGATTTAGTGACGACCTAAGTCGTCACTAAAACTCAACAAGTTGAGATTTAGTGACGACTTAAGTCGTCACTGAAACTTATTTTCAGTGACGACTATATAGGTCGTCACTGAATCACAACTTTCAGTGACGACTATAGTCGTCACTGAAACTTATTTTCAGTGACGACTATATAGGTTGTCACTGAATCACCACTTTCAGTGACGACTACAAAATTCGTCACTGAATGTCATGTTTCAGTGACGATTATTGAGTTTTAGCGACAAAACTAAGGACAATTAGTGACGAAATAGTCGTCACTGAAAGTTGTTTTCAGTGACGACTTGTTCAAGTCGTCACTGATACTTTCAGCAACGGGTTTTTCCGCGACCACTTGGTGACGACCAAAAGTCGTCACTGAATGTCTTCAGTGACGAAATTTGGACTTTCAGTGACGACTTTTGTCGTCACTGAAGCCCTGTTTTGTTGTAGTGCTTCACTCGGCCTTTTCGGTCAGCCTTCCGCAGGTAGCCCTTTCGGTGATGCCAATAACCAGCTCTGATATCAATGATAGGTATCCAAACAACTTGGGAAACCCACCCTTAAAACCTAGCCATTAAGTGGAGAGAACCAAAATACTTAAATACCCCATAAAACATCTCATACTACTTGATGTAGGATTTAGGCATCTCATACTACCAAAATCCCTATCAAAAATAATTTTAAAAAGCACTATTTTTGTCATGTGTCACGATCTGAACACTTTTGGTGGATAAAAAAATTGTCCATCGACGGTGAACCAAATCATTTTTCTTAGAACTAGAGACTAAATAATGAATCCACTAATGCAATGAGCCAATGGCTTTGGGTTTTGTAAGATTGGCCATTCACTTTGTTCTTTCTAAGTCTCTCTTTGATGGATTAATTGCGTACTTCACTGGCCACTTTGTATGTAATGGAAGAGATTATGATCAATAGGCTTTAACAACTCTACATTTTCCTGTTTAATAATAATATCTTCACTGCGGGAGCCACATTGCAGTAAGTGGCACATTTTCACCTCCACATTATCCTCTGCCTCAAATTGACTCACTATAAAATAAATTTTTTATTTTGTTTATCATTTACTTATTAAATTAGCATTAACTCTACTTATTTTCACAGAAACAATAGAAAAAGCATTTTTGTAACGACAATTGTAAAAAAGTAATTGCGTAATTGCATAGGAGATACTTAAATGAATAATTGTTTGATTACTGTCACGCTCCTAATTTAAAAGAACACGATTGTCATGAATAACATATAACTTTACCCAATATATATTGTATACATGCTCCAAATATATCATATAATAAGGATAAAAAACATATGTTCACAAGTTTCCTAGTATAACCAAATATACATGCCATCTCTATGTATATGTCAATATTACAGCAGAAGTAAGGATTCTGCCTGTGGCATTTAGAGCATACTCTAGAATACAAGTACATAATGATTTAAACATTGTGAGCCTTAGAATCAATATAGACTCACCCAGAGAGTATGTCACATAATAGATCACGTATCTATAGGACCAAACTCTATATCCTTATCTAAAAAATCATATAAATATCCTGTAGTGAGTTTGACAACTCAGTGAACAAATAAGACCTCCTATGACCTTTTAGGTCAACATATGGATGTACTCATATTTTAAAAATTATCACATAGAAAATATAGTTTGGAAGTATATCCATATGTAATCCGCATTTCAAATATTCTCAAATAAAAGGATATTCAAATATCCAAAACCATATATAGTACGATATGATCCTTAAACAAATGTTGTTATGTATCAAAATATTTCATATGAAAATATTAGGAAGATCATATATCAGAACCATCAAATAATCCCAAGCAAACAACAAGGGAGGGCAAATCACATATCAAATAGGAGGCATCTTGCTCTCCCCACATAACAGATAGGAGGCATTCTGCTCTTTCTACATAACAGATAAGAGGCATCCCGCTCTCCCTACATAACAGATCCCGTGTGTTGGCCATCATACGAGGCTAGCACTATCCCTGCTAGCTAAGGTGTCAAGGTGCACCAGGACTAACATCTCTTGTTGTTAGCAAACAATGTTTCTAATATGATTCTTCTACAGAAAAATATTTGTATAACATACTTTATCATTCAGAGTCAATTTCCTTGTTAGAGATTTCCAATCAAGTGTAACACGTATTCATTTTCAAATAACAATATAGATATGAATCAATGATACCTATACGAAAATGTATTCTTTTCAAAGTCATGTATGAAATCACATGTTCGAAGAATTTTTAAAAGCAATAGTTAAACATATAGTATTCTTGAATTTATACTAGCTAGTAATCAATTATGACTATATGAACTATTCTCGCTATCAAATAAATAAAAATAATCTCATATATTGGTTTAGGTTCACATTTATAGTTCAAGAATAGCATAGAGAAGTCATAGCAAGAATTATCTACTCACAAGGTAAGGGCTCCAAGTTGGATAGCCTCAAAATATGCTTTTCTAATATAAATTTGACTAAATAGACCTAAAAAACGAGTTCGAAATATCCAAAAACCTAAAAAATGTCTCCGAGATCTTAGTCAACCGATGGTCACTATTTATGACTAGAAAAACTATTCACATCGGCCGAAATTAGTATTCATGCCAGTCGAAATTACTATTCACACATATTGGAATCACTATTCACACCGGTCGAAATTACTGTTTATGACACCAAAAGTTGTCAGACAACTCAAAAACTTTATATCCTGTAGTTTACCTATTTCTTGAATCTATGTACGGTGTCAGATTTTCAATTTGAGGACTCTAGATAGGAGTTTTAGAACTTATCTTTTTTTAAAATTTTCTACTTCCAATCTGTAGCGATTCTGTAGCCAATTTGAAAAATTATTCGCCAATATTATAGTACTCTCCGTCCTAAATCCAATGGTACTCTTAATTTTTAGATCGAAAGCTCAAAGGTACTTCAAATTTAGAGAGAGAAAGTAAGGAGAGGAAAATTACTATTCACATCTCACCGGTTACGAAACATTTTTTTCCTTCTTCTTTTTTAAATAATAATGGAGGGACCAAATATCAATTTTTAGTTTTTAGAGGAAGTCCTTGCAAATTTTATTATTTACATTTTGACCGCAAAAATATCAATTAGTTTTCATTTTTATCTTTCAATTACATCCTTACTCTTCTATTTCTTTTATTAATCCATATATAACTGAAAATTATTAAATTTTAGGTTGTTACAATTACGTACATGGAGAAAGATGTATTTAATCACATTGACAAAAAGTTGATAATTCAATAATTTCCAAATATGAAATCACAGCCACAACAATTATAAAATGTATAATTTTTAATTATAATGGTAATGGTTGATCTTTGGTTTTATTGGTATATATGTTATATCTCATTAATAGATTGATAATAGATACTTTTTTGTTATTTATGCCCCCAAAATAAAATAAAAAACCATTAATTTCAATGAATTTTTTTTATTTGTTTCAATTGATATATTGAGGGCTCTCTTTTCTCTCTCTCCTCTTACACAGCCGTCAATTTTATGAAAAAATTGCTTTATCTTTTGGAACTTTCTGCCATTAATTAGCTATTAGACGACAGCCTCTTACTGCATCTATTTTCTCTTTTCTTTCTCTCATGGTTAAGCAAATAAATTGTCTCATATATGTCTTTTATGAGAGGTATAAGTTTGATGACAATTTGAGAAAAAATTAGTCTCTCAGTTTGCCTTTCTTAGGAGATTGAAAAGTTTTCTAATTTTATTGGAATTTGTGTCTGGACTAAGAATTTTATGCTATTGTGGAAATTGTGGGATCTGCTATGTCAAGTAAGAAGACATAGTTGTTTCATTGCAATAACAATTATGATGATGATAATTTTTCCTCTAAAAAAACTAAATCTGATGAGAAGATTAGTGAAACTTTTATTGACATTTTAGTTGAACGAAAAATTATGAATATACTTATATGCAACTATTAAATCTAATCTCTCTCTCTCTCTCTCTCTCTCTCTCTCTCTATATATATATATATATATATATATATATATATATATATATATATCTGTTTGTGCGCGCCCGCGCGCGCGCGCAATTATTGACATTCCGATAGTAGAGGAGTAATATATTTTTATTAGATTTTTTTTACATCACAAAAACGAAAGCATGATTTGAGGAGGAGGTGGTGGACTCTCCATATATTATCAACTGAGCAGATCGAAGTCCTCCCATCGATTAGATTCTTTTACAGTCATTGTCAACTGAAATAATGATAGTAATTTTGATTTTAACTTATTCAAATATATGAATTATAAGACCAAAAAAAAGAAAAGAGAAAAAGATCATTATATATCCTTGTCAAATGTTTGGTCAATTTCACACTCTTGTTATGCAAGCCACATGTGCAGCTAGAAAAATTTATAATATTTTTAAGTTCATAATCATTGAAAATTTTGATTAACCAATTAATTATCACTCTATATAAGCCAAATCAACAATAAAAAAATTTATTTGGCTTTGTATTTTCAATTATGAAATCACACAATTGTATTGGTTATTTAGGCTATAAAATCATTTTGAAACACACTTTATCTTTCTTGTTTTCTAAGAGTTAATTGTTATTTTGGACATCAAAGAAGATATTTCCTTTTTAAATTTGATTCTTCGAAGTCTTACTTTCTTGTTTCAATCCCCAAAAAACTATCTTATCAATGTCCTCATGTGTTAACTTAGTTTAAAAGATATTTAATATATTTGTTTTATCAGTTAATTAGACTAATAACTTAGATAATGCTATCACCTAAATTGTGTAAGGTCGTAGTTTGGTCAGATAAAATTTTTGTTAAAGATAAGATGTTTTTAAAGACAAGATAATTTTTGAAGAATTAAAATGAAAAAAATAAAATTTTGAAAGGCCAAGTTGAAAAAATGTAGGTATTTAGATGATAAGAGGTTGACTTAATGGTCAAGGCCAAATGTACTCTCTATATAGCTTGATTATTAAAATTTAAGTCTTGGGGCTAACACGTAAGATAATTTAATCTCATAAACGTACCATGTTGATACAGGGAGTGTGCCTTTTAAATCATTTAAAGAGAAAGTTAATCTCAATTAATATATAAACTGACTCTATAAAATCCGTATAATCCCAAAAAAAAATCTTCAATTCATATTCATATAAATCAACATATTGTTAATCTCCTCTACCGTTTTCCTTAGTCTCTCCTGTCAGTCCATTTTCCTACACAATTAAGAGAAGATAAGAGAAAGAGAGAAACGAGAAAGTAGATCTTAGTCCACACTGATATTTATTGCAGCTATTTATAGAAGCTGCTTTATTAACAGAAAGCTAACCGGTCCACTCAAGTAGTGGCACCTCAGCACATTAACTGAACTAACACTATATTACTTAACAAAGAGGAGGAGGAGTAGGATCTGGTGGCGGCGCCTATGGGCTTCCAGGAGGAGGAGGGCTTCTTCTACGAGGAGGCAGAGGGCTTCGCTTTGGGGGAGCTGGACGCGATGCTGGAGGGCCACTAGGAGGAGGAGGGCTTCTTTTACGAGGAGGCAGAGGGCTTCGCTTTGGGGGAGCTGGACGCGATGCTGGAGGGTCACTGAGAGGAGGAGGAGTAGGAGACGGTGGTGGCGGCGCTAATGGGCTTCTACGAGGAGGAGGGCTTCTTCTACGAGGAGGCAGAGGGCTTCGCTTTGGGGGAGCTGGACGCGATGCTGGAGGGCCACTAAGAGGAGGAGGAGTAGGAGACGGTGGTGGCGGCGCTAATGGGCTTCTACGAGGAGGCAGAGGGCTTCGCTTTGGGGGTGACGGTGGCAGCGCCGGAGGGCTACTAGGAGGAGGAGGCCGAGGACTTTGGCTTGGAGGTGGTGGTGGCAGCCGTCGAGGAGGAGCCTTCCTTGTACGAGAAGGCAGAAGCCTTGGCCATGCCAGATCATCAATGTCTCTCTCGCATGAACACAAGACACATGCTGCCAATAACACAAGAAGAAGCAAGGAATGTTTCAGTCTAGCCATTTCTTATAATCGGTTCTAAATAGATTGGAGACTTTTATAGCCATTTTCGACATGGGGTGCTGCTTGAAGATACTATTTATGAACTTTTGAAGCATCCATTCTCTTGTTATTATTTTGGATTTTGAGCAGAAATTAAACTGAATAGTGAATCCAATGATGCAACGGTCCAATGGCTTTTGAAAGAGTGACCTTTCACTTTCCTCTTTGTTAGGTCTCTCTTTGATGGAGTATCAGTGCGCTGCAACTTTCTTCACATGGCCACTTCCAATGTGGCAAATAAACAAAAAACCTTAATTTCAATAAAATTCATGTTTTTTAATATGTTTCCAGTGATATATTTACGGCTCTCTAATTTTTCACTCTTTCCATATCTTACATAGCCTAAGCCGACAATTTTCTGAAAAATTAGCTTCATGACAAATAAGTCTTGTAATCTATCTTTTAATCTACCTACTTTCATGGAATATTTGAAAAATTGTTAGTCTTTCAATTTGTCTTTCTTGAAAAAAAATTTTAGTTCTAATTGGAGTTTGTGTCCAATCTAAGTATTTTATGGTACTGTGAAAGTTGTTGTATATGTCTTCAACAAAAATAATTGTTCATTGCAATACCGATAATTTTTTATCTAAAAAATTAAATCTAATGAGGAGATTAGTGAAACCTTTATTTGATATTTTAGTTTAGCGAGAAAATTATTTATATGTAATTATTATTAAATCTAATATCTCTCTAAATATAATTGTTGTATTGCATTTGAATAAATTTTTTCTTTTTGTTAAAGCAACAATGTTATACTTTTCTCATTATGTAATTTTCAATCAATTGCAAAATACTTAGCTTCATAGTGAAATTAGGAATTTTTTAAGAGTTAAATTATACGAAGTTAGGAGGTGGTGGACTTTGAATAGATTATCAACTGAGCATATATCCTTCCATTGATAAAAACATTTTGAAAATTTTGATTAACCAATTAATTATCACTATATATAAGCCAAATCAACAATAAAAAAAATTCGCTTTCAATTATGAAATCACACAATTTTATTGGTTATTTAGCTAAAAACATTTTAAAACATACTTCATATTTCTTGTTTTTAAGAGTTAATTGTTATTTTGGTCATTGAAGAATATATTTTTTTTCCTCAATTTGATTTTTCAAATTTTTATTATTATCATTTCAGTCATAAAAAACTAATCAATGTTTTGATTTTAACCCAGTTCAAAAGATATTTAATAAATTTGTTTCATTAGTTAGACCAATAACTTATATAATGTTGTCACCTAAATTGAGTGAGGTCTTTGTTAGCTCAGATTACAAATTTGTTAAAGATCTATAAATTGGATTAATATGAAATTTTTTTGAAAGAAGAGGTAATTCTTGGAGAATAAAAATGAAAAAGTAAAATTTTGAAAGGACAAATTTAAAAAAAAAAATTGTGTGTTTCCAGGACCAAGGGATTGATCCAGTCGTTAAGAAAGTATGCTTGTATTTAAGTTGAAGTTTTGGAATCAATGCTTAAAAGAATTCATTCTTTTAAATGAACTAAGTTGATATAGAAAATGCATTTTTAATATTTTTCACAGAGAGATCTAATTTCGATTGACGAAAAAAATGGATCCAAAAATACTTTTACAGGATGAAAAAAAATCTTGAATTCATATTCATAAATCCCATCGTCACCCACTTTAATGCAATATTTTGTTTGAGCTCAGCAATCGGTTTCCTTAATCTCTTCAATCAATCCATTTTCCTACACAAAAATAAGAGAGTTTAATTTTATGTTGAAACCATGGCGATATCATCAGTAATACATATTAGACTTCGATTTATATAATGCTAAATAGTGGACCATAATTTATTATTTTAACAGAGCAGTGAGATCAATACAAGGCACGAAAGCAGTCAAAGATTCAGAAGAATATCACTAGGAATTAGCTTCACAGAGGCCTCATATAAACCTTAAACAATGTTATTATACTTATATATTTATTTATTTATTATACACTATACATTATATTTATCATTTATACTTTTATCTAATATGCAAATAATAAATTCTATATGCATAAAATAAATTTTTAAAATTCAAAAGATTAAAAAATCTTTAATCTTTTAAAACTTTTCAAGAGTAGCTGGGATGATCTCGGTAAAATAATTCTTTTCCATGTACAAGCCAATCAAGTTAATGAGGTTTTCTAATTCCGCAAGAATTTTCAATGACAAAATAATAAAATAATCTTTGGTGCAAGAATTTTCAATGATAAAATAATCAAGTTAAAAAAATTAAATTAAAATGGTTGATTACAAGAGGGGCTTCTTCCAGTGCAATCCTTGATTGTTTTGGCATCATCATTGAAACAAAGGCGAACTTCAGAAAGTTGAAGATTACCAAACTTATCTTTGGTGCAACTTAGGAGTGCATCTTTATTTGTGGCTTTTTTAATAGCGTTCAATTAATACATCTGTGGAGATGTACCGTGTCTTACCATCTGGCTTGACACCTAAACAAAATGAATCCCACATTTTATGAATAATATATTTCAATATTATAGGCCTATCAAGCATATGAAAATAAATGTAACTATTTAATTATAAGGTCAATTCATTCGAGAACATTCTGTGAGTAAAATTCTAATTGCATGAGACTGATGATGTGAGAAGTGTACCTTTAATTAAAATTTCTACGGATAATTTTGAACAAAGCCTAAAAAGACTCTTGATGATAATACCAAGAAAAAAAGTATAAGCACAATAGGAAAACAAACAATATGAATCAGACTATTTAAAAATAATACAAATAGTATATGCTAATCATCAAGCATATGAAAGTAAATATAACTATAATCTAGTTGAGATCAGTTCTTATGAAAAACATCCCACCAGTAAAATTTTAAATTTCTTATTATGAGTGGTAAAAAAAAATTAAATGGTTGATTACAAGAGGGGCTTCTTCCAGTGCAATCCTTGATTGTTTTGGCATCATCATTGAAACAAAGGCGAACTTCAGAAAGTTGAAGATTACCAAACTTATCTTTGGTGCAACTTAGGAGTGCATCTTCATTTGTGGCTTTTTTAATAGCGTTCAATTAATACATCTGTGGAGATGTACCGTGTCTTACCATCTGGCTTGACACCTAAACAAAATGAATCCCACATTTTATGAATAATATATGTCAATATTATAGGCCTATCAAGCATATGAAAATAAATGTAACTATTTTATTATAAGGTCAATTCATTCGAGAACATTCTGTGAGTAAAATTCTAATTGCATGAGACTGATGATGTGAGAAGTGTACCCTTAATTAAAATTTCTACGGATAATTTTGAACAAAGCCTAAAAAGACTCTTGATGATAATACCAAGAAAAAAAAGTATAATCACAATAGGAAAACAAACAATATGAATCAGACTATTTAAAAATAATACAAATATTATATGCTAATCATCAAGCATATATGAAAGTAAATATAACTATAATCTAGTTTATATTTATGAGATCAGTTCTTATGAAAAACATCCCACCAGTAAAATTGTAAATTTCTTATTATGAGTGGTAAAAAAAAATTAAATGGTTGATTACAAGAGGGGCTTCTTCCAGTACTTTCGCGCTGATATGTTTTGCTTTTACCTTCGTGTTACAGCACTTTCGTGCTGTTATTTTTGCTTAATTTCTGACAGCTCTTTGGGTCACGTTTTCAGCTAATTATAGAGAGTTTTTGTTGCTTCCTATTGTATATTTGAGTGGACAAATTTTCATGGATAGATAACCTCTTAAGAGGAAGAAGGAAAAGATTTATGGGTGAGGGAAGAGAAGCTGCATTTTTTTCCTGATACTGCTAGTGTGCCTGCAAGAAGAAGAAGGAAATGGAAAAAAAAAAAAACTAAGGGAGGGCAATCTAGTCTTTTCTAGGATAAGAGGGCATAATTGGGTAATTTTATTAATAATAATAAATAAAAAATTTGAATATTACATAAAATTTTAAAAATCTTATAATGAGTGGTAAAAAAAATTAATTTAAAAAAAAACTCAAGAACACTTATAATGTATAGTACAAGAATATATACCTTCGTTTTCCAAAACCTCCAAAATCTGTGCACCATAGGTTTTTTCAAGGGAAATTGCACTTTGGAAATAGTTAAGTGGTGGGGATTTGTTTGCAGAGCAGCTTCCATGCTTGATCTACTGCCTTCTCCTTTGAAAGTCGCTTGCAGTAAATAATTATGGCCAATATTGCATCAAACCATCTCTCAATTGCGTAAGCTACAAATAAACAGAAGTGTTCAACATGAATGCAAAATAATGGTATTAATTCGTTATATTTAAGTTAAAATAAACAAAACAAAACAAAACAAAAACATTAACAAAAATCAAGTTTATGTAATAAAACATTTAAATAATTAAGAATTATTACAGTATCATCATTCACTTGCTCGGCTTCACAAAATGTTGGGCTTAACCCCGATTATTCTGTGGCCAAAGTCCATGAATGGTGAAATATTGCTTTGGTGGAGATGGTTTGCATGTTACATCTTCCTCCTTGCAAACCCCGTTTGGCCAAGTTAAGCCTAGCAGAAAATAATCATAACCGGGTTGAGGTTTGGACAGCGGTAGTGGAGGTGGGGGGCATCTAGCTAGGAGGTGGGTTTCTTGGCAGAGGAGGAGGGCTTCTTTTGGGTGAAGGAGGTGTTGGTTGAGGACGAGGATGATGAGGGATTTTTAGGCCTACCTGATCAGTGTCCCTCTCGCATGAACATAAGAAACATGATACGAGTAACACAAGAAGAAACAAAAAATGTTTCAATTTAAGGCTATTCTTGATGGCAGCTAGTTCTTAGAATTGGTCTTACTTTGGTAATCTATGCGAGGACAGATTGGGGACTTTTATAGCCATTTCCAACATGGTTGTTTTACGGTTTGGTGGGAATCTATTTTAAGCATGAGATTCATGCACGTAATTAATATTTGAATTTTGAAGCATGTATCCATACTCTCCTTGGTGTGCCACTTGGTATACTGTATAAGATTGGATAGTATAGCATAAACTAGTACAATTTAGCATTATACAATATTTGGTACACATAAATGATTATAACTTTTTATATGTTTATCACATATAACACTATACACTTAAGGGGAGAGGTAAGTCTTAATAAGAGATTTAGTATATATTTAAAATAAAAATTATTTGTATATTTATTTGTTATTTTAATATTATATTGTTATTACCACTACCAACTTGCTATAAACATTGTCGCCTCACTAGCACCACTGCTGGCACCTCTATGACTGTCACCTTGCCACATCCACCACTATAGGTGTACTATTGTTGTTGTTGTTACCACCATCTTTACCACGTTATAGTGTTTACTGTTGTCACCACTATTACTACCACCACTCTTATTACTACTACTATGTACCACCACCACCACAATAACATCATTGTTTTAGTATTGTTATTGTCATTATCACAATCACTATTGTCACGACCATAATTTTAGGACACGTGAAACCCATATACTATGAACAGATATTTCCATAAATATACATAATGCCATTCTTTATCATGTAAACTAATACATATAAATTTTCATACACATATACAATATACAGTTTACGTCTATAAACACCAGAGTAACAGTAGAAGCAAGGATGCTGCCTGTGGCATATAGAGCATACTCTAGAATACAAATACAAATACAATACATATAACGTGAGCCTTGAAAGCAACATAGGCTCACCCAGAGAGTAGACAGTCTAGCTGATCACTTATCTGCAGGACCAGACTCTGTCCCCTTATCTGAAAAATATATCCACAACGTGTAGTGAGTTTTAAAAACTCAGTGTGCAGATAAGACCTTCTATAATCTCTTAGGTCAGCATATGGATGACTTATACTTCAAAATTTATCATATAGAAAGTACAATTCAGAAGTACATCTATATGGAACCCGTATTTCAAATATCCTCATTTAACAATATAACTCAATATTTAAAATCCAAATACAATACAATACAATTATAAACAAATACTTTGATACAATAAAAGATTTCACATGTTTTAGGAGGTTTCCATATTAGAATCAATACAATAAATAATCCCAAGCACACAGCAAGGGAGGGTAAATCACATATCAATAATAGGAGGCATCATGCTCTCCCCGATAACAATAATAGGAGGCATCCCGCTCTCCCCGATAACAATAACTCCCGTGTGTTGGCCGACACACGAGGCTAGCACCACCCCTGCTAACTGAGGTATCAAGGTGCACCAGGGCTAACATTCTCTGCTGTTAGCAGACAGTGATTCCAATAGGATTTCTCCACAAATACTATATGCACATATACAATAGAATTCAGTATAAATTTCTCAATATAATACAGATTTTCAGTCTCAGTATATTCCTCTGTCAAAACTTCCCAATTAGGGAATCACATATATATATATATATGTCCATATCCGAGGCAAACATATCACTGTAAAGATCAATATCATGTGCATAACACATTTTATTTGCCATATAATGAAAAATACATGTAAAAATCACATGTTCAATGCATTTCAAAATTCATCTATTAAAAATTACCCATTCAGGGTTTATCATATATATATGCCCTCTTTCCAAGGCAATCATATAACTTTATAAACCAATGCATCGTATACAATAAATTTCATTTACCATGTGGTAAGAAATGCATTTAAAATCACGTATTCAATGAGTTCAAAAATCTCATTTTCAGAACCATACTCTTCTTGAACTATATTTTCGATAGAAATCAATTCCAGATACTTTAATCCATTTCAGATACATATAAAAATATAAATCACATGTAATCATAATCAATCATTCATCTTAAATTCAAGAAGAGCATGTAATAAACTATAAAAAGAAATATCTACTCACAAGTAAGGGCTCCAGATTGGACAGTCCTAAAATTCTCGTTTCTGGTCTGAATTCGGTAAAACAAACCCCAAAATCGAGTCCGGAAGGTCCAAAAACCTTGAAAATGACTCCGGATTTGCTAAATTTGACCTCTATGAGCTTGGTTAGCGCAAGTCAACGCTAAGGGTACTATTCACCATCGGAAAACACTATTCATTGCCATAAATCACTATTCACTATCACAAAATTTTTTACTGAATCAACAAAACGAATTCATATCCTAATGTTTATCTAGTTTCTGAATCCATCTACGGAGTCAAATTTCTAATTAGAAGTCTATAAGTAAGATTTTCAGAACTTACCTTTTACCGAGATTTTATACTTCAGATCTACGGCGATTCAACGGTTGATTTGAAAAACTGATCGGTCAAAACTGAAATACTCTTCGTCCTGAATCCAATAACACCTTCAGTTTTGAGATCGGAAACCCATAAGTACTCCAAATCGAAAGATAAAGTTGTAGATCACTATTCACTCACTATGCATATTCTTCGTTTTCTCAAATCCGATATCGTCGCCCCCGGTTTTGTTTTTCAATTATTTTTTTTAAATATAATAATAATTATTAAATAATTAATAATAAGATTTTTTTTATAAAAATTCATATAAATTCCGTTTTTCATCATAAAATATCCCAAAAATTTCTAAAAATTTCCTTTCTCATAAACCTTTAGTTAAACTCTTAAATCATAATTTTTCTTGATAAAAATCGTTATAAAATAAATCTCTTTAAAAGAAAGAATATTTCTAAAAATACAACAAAAATTCATTTGAAGCCAATATGATTATTTTAAGCGAAACATTACTTATTTTACTTAAAAGTCCACTTACTTTTAACAAATCATAATCATTTCTACACAAATAAAAATATATTTGCTTATAGCAAAATACTATCATTTAAAAATAAAAAGTATGCGCCAAAACGTAAATTCTCATATTTTCTTTCGTAATTCTTTAATCCATGTAATAAATAAACTTATTTTCACCAGTTCTTATCTCCATTTTCAAAATTCTCTATTTTATTCTAAATTTCCTTTAATTGAAATTTTCGTTAAATTTTTACGGTTATTACAACTATCATGAGTATTGACACCATTGCCATTAAAACTATTGTCATTGCCTAGTCACTGCTGTTGTATTTACCATCACTACCATTATAGTAACAGTTACATGATTGTCATTATCATTATCGATATTATCAACATTGTCACGCCCATAATTTTAAGGCACGTGAAACACATACTTTACGAACATATATTTTTCATAATATGTATAATACAATTTTTTACATATAAGTATTCCCATATATACACAATATATATACCAAGTCTTTATACACCTATTACAGCAAAAGCATGGATTCTGCCTATGGTGTTCAGAGCATACACTAGAATACAAGTACAAAATAATTTAAACATTGTGAGCCTTGGAAGCAACGTAGGCTCACCCAAAGAGTATGACACCTAGTTGATCACGTAGCTGTAGACCAAACTCTGTATCCTTATCTTCAAAAAAAATGTAAGTATCGTGTAGTGAGTTTGACAATTCAGTGAGCAAATAGTACCTCATATGACCTCTTAGGTCAACATATGGATGTATTCAAATTTTAAAATTTATCACATAAAAATTACATTTTGGAAGTATTCATATAGAGGACACGCGAAGGAACTCTAATATAGGCAATTTTCCGAGCACACAGTAAGGGAGGGCAAATTACATATTATATAGTCGACATCTCGCCCAGATATGAGGCATCCCGCTCTCTTTCACATATTATATCCCATGTGTTGGCCGTCACACGAGGCTAACATCACTCTTGCTAGCTGAGGTATCAAGGTACACTAGGGCTAACATCGCCTACTGTTAGCAAACAGTGTTTCTAAAATGATTCCTCCATAAATATCATATTTTCATATATGCCATATTGTTCAAAACAGAAGTTTCATTATAAATTCAGAATTTTCAGTCTCAGTACAATTCCTTTGTCAAAAACTTCTCAATCAGGATAATCACATATATATGCTCGTTTTCAAGACAATATTATAACTTTACATATCAATACCACATGCACAATATATTTCCTTTACCCTATAATGAGAAATACATTTAAAATCACATATTCAATGAGTTCAAAAATTCATTTTCAAAACCATACTCTTTTTGAACTATATACCAAATTGTAAACAATACAGATAATTTAATCTATTTCAGAGAAATATAAAATTATAAATAACTTGTAAATATAATCAATTTTGTATTTAAAGTTCAAGAAGAGCATAAGGTAACTCATAGAAAGAATTATCTATTCACAAGATAAAGCTCCAAATTGGACAGCCCCAAAATATACTTTTTTTATTTAAATTTGATAAAATAGACCTCAAAAAAGAGTCCGGATAGTCTAAAAACCTAGGAAATAATTTCAAAATCGTGAAATTTGGCATCAGGGAGTTTGGTCAACATTGGTCAATTGATGGACACTATTTTTGTTCAGAATTACTATTTACCGTTGAAAATCACTATTCATACCGATTGAATTTATTATTCACGACACACACAAAATTGTTAGATGGCCAAAAAATTTCATATTCTAAGGTTTATCTATCTCTTGAATCCATCTACGGTGTCAGATTTTTAATTTGAGATCTCTAAATAAGAGTTTCAGAGTTTACTTTTTTAAAAGATTTTCTACTTTCGATCTGCGGCAATTCTGCGGCTGATTTAAAAAATTATTCAGGCAAAATCGTAGTACTCTTCGTCCTAAATCTAATGGTATCCTTATTTTTGAGATCGAAAACTCGAAGGTGCTCCAAATCTAAAGAGAGAAAATAAATAGAGAGTAATACTATTCACACTATTCATATACTCTCTTCACGCTTGCATCTCCCCCTCCCCCTTTTTCTTTCTTTTTTTACTTATTATTATTATTTAATAATTGAATATTTGGATTTTTTTTATATACATATAAATATCGTTTTTTGTAACAACTTTTTTTTTCTTTTATTTATTATTATACAATATAAAGTTCACATACACATCATTAATCAAAACATACGTACAACATTTCAAACACATAAATATCTACATTTTATTTATTCTGGTTGACCAATTCTGGAGATTCGGGTGCGGGTGGTTGCACCTTCACCCGGATCTGTGTCAATTCGCCTACAAACATTTTATTTAGGATCCGCCCATCATAGAATAACTCGATCCAACGTGCACTAAAAGCCAGAGATATAGAAAATCTGCATAACTAATTTTCTGAACGTGATATGGAAATATAGTGAGAATTAAATCCCAGTAAGTTCAATAATAAATCATCATCAATATAGCTCATCACGTCATGTTCAGCTGTATAAACTACAGAAAATATCTTTGGTCACATGAATGCATTATATCTATGCACATAAGAATCATACAGTAATGATATGTATGACAGGATTAACTATTTTCATAATATCATGTGATGGCCATCAACTTATTCTCATTTCAAGCTACCCCGATTAGGGTGAGTATCCTCTACTCTCCGGTACGAGCTTTTCTCGCTCCGCCCGACATGGCACACTTTCTCTTTCTTTTCTCATAATCATAATCATAAGCGTTGGTAGGGCGTCCCCTACTAGTGCACCACACGGATTGCCATGTGACCGCGCTCATTTCTTTTCTTTTCACAATGATAGCCAAAAAGATACTTTCAATAACAAGTATGTTCATCAAAATATAACTATTACCATAAATCGTTGGTAATCATGCCATGAACATAACCATTTTAAATATCACTTTATAAAATATTTCCATGTCAGAATTTTACACTTAAGATGGTAAGAAGTTCATACAATGGCAATGGCTATGGCATATACTAGTCATTTATAAGATTCGTCTTCTTTTTTAAATATTAATTTTATTTCTTTATTTTCTTGATGCAGGTTTTCATCATATCTAACCTTCTCTTACTAATCAGAGCATAACTCCCTCAATTGAACTCCGATGTATGTGATCTTAGTGTAAATTTCAAGATAAAACAATTATCTAAAGTTATTATGTTGAACATTGTAGCGAAATATTAAGAAATCAAGGTGATATTACTCTCTAAATATACAGGTTATTTCTTCTCGGATAGGTTCTAACCTCTACCTACTAATCGGACCATATCTACCTCATATGGACTCCAAATTGAGTGATTCCAATGGCTGACACACATATCTATAATTCTTATGTTAACCATTTATTTTAATTCCATACAAATAATTTTCAGAAATTAAAATACAGAAACTATCCTAACATATTCTTTCCTGATGAACCATTTTCTGACCTTTGACTACTAATCAACTCATATCTTCCTCATATGGACTCAAAATTGAAAGATTCCAGTGGCTAAAAATCCGTGACACACATAGCTATAATTTTTATGTTAAATATTTATTTTAATTCCATACAGATAATTTCCAAAAATTAAAATACAAAAGCTATCATAACATATTCTTCCCTGATGAACTATTTTCTGACCTTTGACTAATAATCGGACCATATCTACCTCATATGAACTCCAAATTGAATGATTCCAGTGGCTAAAAATCCGTGACACATATATCTTTAATTCTTATGTTAACAATTTATTTTAATTCCATACATATAATTCTCAGAAATTAAAACACAGAAGCTATCCTAACATATTCTTCCCTGATGAACCATTTTCTGACCTTTGCTTACTAATGGGAAAATATCTACCTCATATGGACTCAAAATTGAATAATTCTAGTGGCTAAAAATCCGTGACGCATATATTTTTAATTCTTATGTTAACCATTTATTTTAATTCCCTATAGATAATTCCTAGAAATTAAAACACATAAGCTAAAAAATTTGCCACCCATAGCCATACCTATGCAAAACTTTCTATACTAGTCTAAGTATTCAAACATACATCACATGCAAGATCAATATGTAACATGATATAGTAACATCATGACCAATCATCAAAGTTCTAAGATCAAAATCTCATATAAATATTATAAGTTTCAAAAGTTGTTTTCAAAAAGAAATATTGTTAAACTTACTTAAGAATCTCCCTAGCTTACTTAGTGAATTGGTTTTCTTGTTTTCTCTTGAAAGAAGTAGTAAGATTCCTCCCTTCCCTTAGCTTTTCTAGCAGCTTAGGTAAGAGAAGGAGGGTGAATTTTTGAAACTCAAGGATGAAGAAGAAAAATAGATTCAAGTGGAGATTAAGGTTAACTTACCTTGAGTACTTAGCCTTCTAAACTTCTCCTTATTCTTCCTTCCTTTCTTTTCCTCTCTTTCTCTCCTTTCCTCACTCTACCTTGCTTCTATTTCTCTCTCTTCCTCACTTGGATGAAATTAAAATGCTGTAGGGGTGGGTTTTGCTTAAATAGACCACCAAATAATACACCTTTCATGATCATGGGTCTACCTTATCACAATTAGGATATACTTTATTGAATTTTTGGAAAACCAACAACTTATGTTCTTGTCTTCCTCTTCCTTAGTCAAGATATGTATAGGAAAAGGAGATTTGTATTTTAAAAATTATGATGATATGTTCTTAAGATAAGGGATAAGGTCCCTTTGATTTAGGGATTCATTTCCATTTTCTTTTGTCTTAAACAAGTATGATAGGTTTGCCTTTTTAGGTGGCAAATTTATAGCCCTTGAATCTCCATTATTTGGTTGATATTATTTGTGTGGGATAGGAATGTTTTGTCCTAATGCCATGTATTATCATACCACTTGCTAAAATTATGAGTGTAGGATATAGATGTTTTTGTCCTAAAGCCTTGTATTATCATGCCACTTGCCAAAATTATGAATGTAGAATCACACCACTTGCTAAATTTTTGTCTTAATGCCATGTAATCTAATCTTTATTATTATTACATTATTATATAATCACCTAATTTATTTTATTTTATTTTTTGTCCTGGATTTGGACTTATTCCTACCCATTATGGGCTTCTTCCTACCCATTTTATTTGCTTTGGATAAAATTCTACCTTTCTTGGAGGGTTTGGTCATATTTTCATAATTTTTGGGCTATTGGTCCAATCACTATATCCTAGTTTAAATCTATGTTTTATTTCTTACTTAGGTTATCCAATGGGTTTGCTAGAAACTTATGTGAGGTGGAAAAACTCTATATGAAATGTCCATAGGTAAAAGCCCAATGTATGGGTAAAGATTTTAAACTTAGTAACTCTAGTTCTTGAATTAGGAAAAATTACCCTAATCCAATGTTTTTGAAATTTTAAGACCTTTACTTGTTTCTAAAAATTTACCTTCCTTATACAAGAATTTTGCATCTTTTTAGTATGTTATTTCTAAATTTTTTTCCTATTAGGTTTTCCCTCTTTATTTATTCTCTTAATGTTAGAAATATCTTCTATGCATATACATAAGGTGAAGAATTTCTAAAGATTATATTTCCTTAGATATTTAAAATATTATCTAATAAATTTTATTTCCTTAATTAAATTTTTATGTACTTTTATCAATAAAAGAAACGAAATTAGGGATATTACATTTTTCATCCTAAAACATCTCAAAAACTTCTAAAAATTTATATCATTGTAAACTTTAGTTGCACTCTTAAATCATGATTTTCTTAATAAAAATTTTAATAAAACGAATCATAATATAAAATAACTTCATGCATATTAAAAGAAAAAAATTATAAAAATAAAATAAAAATATATTTAAATATAAATATAATTATTTTAAGCAAAACAAAAATTAGTTTAATTAAATGCGTATTTACTTTTAGTAAAACATGATCTTTTAAAATAAAAATATATTTGTTTATAATAAAATATTATTATTTAAAAATTATGGAATATTATAAATATTATCACTATTATAGACGTTTTCTTGCTATTACCATCACTACTATCATGTTATATATATATATTAATTTTATTTTAATCAATAAACACGTAATAATATTATGTTACATCAACTTATATGTTATACATGAATCCAAAAAACACTCAACATTATAAAGATTTATACAATTGATAGCTTATATAATGCTATCTGACTTTATCTAATACAATACACCAAATAGGATGCATGAGTTTCCTTTGTGTTATAAAATAGTTAATTACTGTTCTTTTTTCTTAAGCCACTCTTTGATATGTATGTCACTTAAGGGTACTCTTGGAGTCTTTATAAAATAGAACTATCTTTAAAAAGATATTTTGAGGAAAATTCGGTGCCTTCTTTGGTAGATTAAATAGACTTGTTAAATTTGTTTTCCCAAATTGGAAGTATTGTGGTGTTTTGAGATTTTTAAATTTCAAAAACTACCGGTCGAGTATTAATTACTAGAAATTGAAAATTGCAAGTGGAGCACAGACTTCTGCATTAAATAATAATTAGATGCCATAATTTGCTCTTCATTAATATTGTAACAACTCTAAAATTTAATAATTTTTATTTATGTATAGATTAATAAAAAAATAAAGGAGTAAATATATAATCGAAAGGTTTTAAAGATGAAAATAAAAACTTATCTATTTTTTCTCTCTCTAGATCTGGAGTACCTTCAAACCTCTGATCTCAAAATTAAGAGTACCATTGGATTCAAGATGGAGAGTACTACGATTTTGACTTAGCAATTTTTTAAATCAGCCGCAGAATCGCTGCAAATGGGAAGTAAAAAATTTTAAAAAAAGATAAGTTGTAAAACTCTTATTTAAATTTCTCAAATTAAAAATCTAACACTGTAGATAGATTCAGAAGATAGATAAACTATAGGATATGAAGTTTCATAGTCATCTGACAACTTTTGGTGTCATAAACAGTAACTCTGACCTATCGGCATGAATAGTGATTCCAACCGATGTGAATAGTATTTTCTGCCATGAACAGTGACCATTGGTTGACCAAAATCTTCGAATCATTTCTTAGGTTTTTTGACACTCTGCACTCAATCTTGAGGTCTATTTGATCAAATTTGGATTGAAAAAGTGTATTTTGGGACTGTCCAACCTGGGGTCCTTACCTTGTAAGTAGATAATTTTTCCTATAACTTACCATATACTCTTCTTAAACTCTAAATGTATAATTGATTCTGTTTACAAGTTATTTATACTATCAAAAGTCTCTGAAATGTGTTAAAATATCTATTTTACTCACTAACTGGCATATAGTTCAAGAAAAGTATGGTTTTGCAAATAAATTTTGAAACTCATTGAATATGTGGTTCTAAATGTATTTCTCATCATTTGGTAAAGTGAATATTTTATGCACATGACATTGATCTGAATAACTACAAGATTGCCTTGGAGAAAGATATGTATATGTGATAAACCCTGGCTAGGAAGTTTCTAACAGAGGAACTGATTTCAGACTGAAATTCTGTATTAGAATGAAAACTCTGTTCTAAATAATATGGCATATATGCAAATAATACTTTCTGTGGAAGAATTTTATTAGAAACACTATTTGCTAACAGGAGGTGATATTAGTCCTAGTGCACCATGACACCTCAGCTAGCAAGAGTGGTACTAGTCTCGTGTAACGGCCAACACATGAGATATGATATGCAAAGAAGAGTGGGATGACTCCTATCTGAGCGACATGCCGACTATATGATATGTGGTTTATCCTCCCTTGCTATGTGCTTGGGAAATACCCATATTAGAGTCCCTTCATGTGTTCTCTTGAAAGGTAGTGGGGTAAACCTTAACTGAGATGCTGAGTTTAGGCAAATCCTATACCGATAAAGTACGAAAAAGTTTGAACTCTGATATGGTAGTTTTAATATAGGATCCTCCTAATGTTTACATGTGAAATATTTTGATGCATATCATTATTTATTTAATAATTATACTGTATTGTACATGATTTTGAATATCTGGTTATCTGTTGAAATGTGAATTTTAAAAATACTGGTCCCATATAGATATACCTTCGAACTATACTTTTTTGTAACAAATTTTAAAATATTAGTGCATCCATATGCTAACCTAAGAGGTCATAAGACGTATTATCTGCTCACTGAATTGTCAAACTCATTACACGATATTTACATTTTTTTTAAATAAAAATACAATTTTGGTCTTTCTCTTTTAGATAGTTGATCAGCTAGACTACTTAATCTTTGGGCGAACCTACTTTATTTTCAGAGCTCGTATATTTTGATTTATATTGTACTTGTACTTTAGAGTATGCTCTGAACGCTATAGGCAGAATTCCAACTTCTTACTCTAAAATTTATAGATTTGGTCTGTATATTGTGTATACATGAGAATACCTATATGTAACTGTCTTCAATGATAAAGAAGTGTATTATGCATGTTATAGCAAATATATGTTGTGAAATATGTGTTTCACGTTCCCTTAAATTGAGGGCGTGACAAATATAATATTAGATGAATAAATTACTCTTCTCTCTCTCAATTACTGTATTTGTTATGCAATCGTTTCTTATATTTTAAAAAAATATACAAATCTATTTTACAATTAAAAATATAAAATAAAAATTCTCTATTTCTTTTATTAATATGCTTATTATAATGCTATTTCTTCTATTACACACACACACACACACACACACACACACACACATATATATATATATATATATACAAAAACAAATGCTCCCTAAAAATAAAAATTTATATGTTACATTTTAATCTAAGTATATCAAATGCCTTTTATTAAACAAGAAAATAAAATAAAATGAAATGAAATAAAATCACACTCATTCGAATTTTATTTTTAATTTATTGTTTTCTAATACCAATTATTAATTCTCAAAATAACTGTAATGTGATTTAAACTATCAAAATATTAATTTTATTGGCTTAGAAACTTGATTGAAAATTGAAAAGAAGTAAAATTTTAGAGATTGACATTGTATTTATCTTTATTTTTATTTTTATTTTTCATAAAAAAATATTTAAGATATTTAAATTAAGTTGTAGCATATTTTTTTATTTTTAAGAGAGATTCATGTATATTTTTATAATAGAGGGGAGTGTTGTATAATAAGAGCATTAATCAAGAAAAAAATATTATTTTATTAATAGATATTTATATGTATTTTTTTAATAAAGTGCATGGCATTATTGTAATAAAAGTATAAATTAAGATATGAGAAAGTATTTTACTTTTATTTTTAATGAGACTTGTGCATAGTTTTATAATAAAAGGAAGAGCCATGTAATAAAATTATTAATTAAGTGAGAAAAGAATTATTTTTTAAAATAAATTCTATGAATGATTCACACTTATCAAAACCAAAATATCTGACTTCATTTTTTGTGATAATTTTGATTTTTCCTAACACATAGTTAATTATATGATATATGCGTACTACTGCTTCACATAATCCCTTGGCATGTAATGGAAGAAATTATGAGCAACTTCAGTACTCAGTTTTTTCTGTTTAACAATAATTTCGTCATTAAATTTTTTTTCACCTGACTCCAAGTGAGATTCAAATGATTGGATCATCAACTCATGGGACAAAGTGCAATGAGACAAATAAATCAGGGTGTTAATTGGAAAAGTTAATAAATTAAAAGTAAAAATAATCACTTTTGTCTCTTTTGATAAAATAGCGCTAATTTTTTTTTAAAAATATTTATTTAATGATACCACTAATTTAAACAAATTATTTATTTAATAATTAGTAAAAAAAAACTATATAATAAATCTTAATATTGTATTACTAATCTATCTGTATCTACCCTACTAATTTTAATTTCCTCCATTAGCATGCAATATATCAACTAGATTGATGATAGTGCGTACCTTGAATCTTAATTAAACTGTTGAAACAGCTATAGGATAAGTTAAGGCTTCCCAAACGCTTGAAAGATAAGAAGAGGCTCGCTGCCAGCCACAACAGTCACTGTTTGAGTCTCTGACCCACAAAGGCAAAAGATTAGACCCCATGAACGCATTGCGGGGCTTCATATATTCTTTGATATCTAATAGCACTTTCTTCTCTTCTTCCAAACTACTTTTGCTGCCATAGAATTGAACTAGAATTGTCTTATGGTAGTTTTCAAGATTTTTGATACTTTGAGAATTTTTCTGGTATGCAAAGGCTGTCTATATACCTGAACATTGGAAGGAAGGTTCCTACCTTCTCATTAGCGGGTCAAGTCAATGCAACAAGTTTATGGCGCATATACTTAACTGGACAGATTGACCATAAAAACAGTGAGTCCATATATGCCATATCTCTTGTTTATGGTTATACTGAACTGCAATAAGTGTTTGGGTGACATATTTTTTCACCGATTTCATTGTCACATGCAGTTTGGTTATGTCAATGCAATGAGTGTACCCGCCAAGTCTTCCTCCTTGTTTGGGCCATATACGTAGCTGCACAAATTGACAATAAGAACTTAAGAAGACTCTGTGTTCACAAATTGACCACCAAGTCTTCCTCCTTTCATTTAATTTTATCAAATGGGAAAACAAAAATTGCGGGACATTATAGTTTTCAATTACAAATCAAAAGCAGGATAGCCGGTGTTTCCCATAGTAGGATATCAAATAATAGTTTTTCAGTCTTATTGTTTTTCTATTTTCTGGTTTAATTAGTTAGAATAAAATTCAGCTAGGATAAGTTGTCTGCTGATCCGGATTATAGTTGCTGAGTCAGTTTTATTGGTTAGCATCTGGTTGTTAGTTTTTCTCTGCTTATATATGTGCGTAAGGTAGAAGCTTGTAAGGTACTTCTTCATTTTTAATCAATAAAGCGAGTTTTTGCTGCAAGTTTGATAAGGTATCAAAGGGCGAAAATTTTCTTCGCATTTTCTCAGGCACTAAACAAATTGATCTTTTGGTTCCTTTGGTTCTAGGATCATCATGATGTCTTATTCAAAAGTAGTAAATAATCATTGATAGCCACAATCGATTGCTGCGAATCATGCACTCGGACCTAAAGAGAATCCTTCAAATCACTATTAACTGCACCCGAACAAAAATCCATCCCTGGTACTGGTTTCACCCACATATCAGGATCCAACTATCATTCGTGGTATAGATTCATGGGAATGGCTTTGTTATCGAAGAATAAACTGAAAATTGTTGATGGAAGCATTGAGATTTTGGCCAAGGATAATCCTCTGTATTGTGCTTGGGAAAGATGTAACATAATGGTATATTCTTGGCTGGTAATGTCTCTGTCTCCTTCCATTGCCAAGAGCATACTTTGGTTAGATAGTGCTGCTGAAGTCTGGAAAGAGCTTCATGACAGGTGAGCATTTTGGATTTACTACAATTCCTTGTCTGTCACGGATTACTTTACACAACTGAAGATCCTTTGGGATGAGTACTCCAACCTCCGGCTAGTACCTGTATGTAGCTACAATCCTCATTGCAGCTGCGATGCCTTGAAAAATGTTAAGCAAGCACAAGAAAATGATTACTCGATAAAGTTCTTGAAAGGATTAAATGATCATTTTTCCACGGTAAAGTCACAAATCTTATTGATGGATCCTCTATCTAACATCAACAAGCTATTCTCTCTAGTAATTCAATATGAAAGGCAACTTGCTATTCCTATAGACTGAATTAATGAGCCTTCAGTCTTTTTTAGTCAAGCGCAAGGTATGAATGACAGAAGACATAACAATTTTGCACAAAATTCACAAAGAAACAGTTTCAATTCTTCAACTCCTAGATCCAATCCAAGAAGGTTTTACAGTAACAATGGTTCTAGGCCTGTGTGCACTTATTGTGATATGTTAGAACACACAATAGAAACATGCTATAAAAAGCATGGTTATCTAGTTGGGTATAGAAACAAGGGAATGTTCACTGGTACTTAGGCAAATAAATTTTCCTTCAATGATCAATTGGAGGAACACGATTATGCACAAGTTCCTATTAGTTTTGACTCTGGAATTCCAACTACACAGAAGTCCTTGAATGATAAGTCCAACAATCTAACATTCATGCCCACCTGTGTAGAAAACCAATCAATTGCACAAAGTCAATATAACCAGTTGATGATTCATTTGCAGGAAGCTAATCTAAGTGGTGAAGCATCTGATTTCAGTGTTGTTTGAGTCAATCAGTTGAAGTCTAATTTTGCTCTAATGGTTGCAAAGCAAGGTAGCATTAATTGTTCTATCCTATTTTAACCATAATATGCCTCATTTCATGACTTGGATTCTTGATACTGACCCCTCTAATCATATAACATGCACACTTACTAGTTTTTCTAACAATAGACCTGTCTCTAATGTTTTTGTTAATCCGCCTAGTAACCACAAAGTTTTTGTTACCCATGTTGGCATCAATCTTTGCACCTAATTTTATTCTCGATAATGTTCTCTCTGTTTTCCTTTAATCTTATTTCTACTAGCAAGTTCACATCTACATATTCCTACTACCTCACCTTTTATCAAAATTTTGCTTCATCAAAGATCCTCTCAACTGGAAGATGATTAGATTAGCTAAAAAATTCTTTGGCCTTTATCAACTTTTATCACGTCGGTTGTCAGAATCTTCCATGCTTTCCTCTTTAGTTTGTAATGTAAATAAGTCTAGTATCAACCATCATTCTTTTGTTATTTGACATTTTAGATTGGGACACCTATCCACACCTAGACTGAAGATTTTAAATTAGTTAGACAATAATATCATGTTGCCTATTTTTTATCATTGTCATATATGTCATTTTACAAAACAAAACAAAAATTCCCCTTCCCTTGAGTTCAGTTTCAGTTTCATGCTTTGAGCTTATCCATGTTGATGTATGGGGTCTATCAAGTGTTGTTTCTCATTATGCCCACAAGTATTTTCTTACTTTCGTATATGAAAAAAGTAGATATACATGGCTATTTCTCATGAAATTCAAATCCAAGGCTAGACATTTGCTTCGAAATTTTTGTTTCATAGTTGAGACTCAATTTTTTGCAAAAGTGAAGTGTGTAAAATTTGATAATGCCTATGAGTTTAATATTCTTGATTTCCATGCATCTAGAGGTATAATTCACCAAAGAAGCTGTGTTTATACACTCAATAGAATTCTACAGTGAGAAGAAAATATCAGCATCTCCTAAATGTGGCTAGATCTTTAAAATTTTAGGCCAATCTACCTACTATTTTTTGGTCAGATTGTATTCATCATGCTGCATATTTAATCAATCGAACCCCATCTCCTATTATTTCTAATCTTTCACCTTTTCAGTTGTTATATGACAAGCCCCCTTCTTTTTCCAATCTAAAAGTTTTTGGTTGTTTGTGTTTTGCATCCACCATTGCCTATCATCAGTCCAAATTTGATAGTAGGGCCCTAGCTTACGATTTCTTTGGTTATCCTTCCTATACAGAAGGGTTTAAAGCTTATGACCTCCAAACTGGGACAATTTTTCTTTCATGGGATGTCTATTTTTATGAATTATATTTTCCCTTTTATTCCTCTCATTCTTCTTCTCAATCCTTAGATTTTGTTTTGCCTCGACCCTTTTCCATGCCATTGTCAGATTCTTCATCACAAGTTTTTCCTTCTGGTCCAGCTGATAATTCCCATTCTAATCTAGTCAATCATTCCTCTACTACTTTAGTTGATAATTGACATTCTGCTTTTCTTAACACCACTGCTCTTCCTACTTCTGAATTTCCTCATTCTTCTTACTCCTCCCCTAATCCACCCAGAAGGTCAAATCGAACTTCCCCTCCCCCTACCTATTTGCATTATTATCACTACAGTGGCAAACATTCATTCCAGTTCTATTTGTATTTCTATCCCTTACCCCATCTCTAAATTTGATTCTTTTCCCAAGCTTTCCCCTGCTCATCAAGCATTTGCCACCCAAATAGCACACACTAAAGAACCTAAGACATACAATGAGGCTATCATGCATCAAAATTGGAAAGATGCAACGAGCAAGAAATCTTAGCCTTAGAGTAGAATCATACCTAGACTCCCACAGATTTACCTCCTAGAAAGATTCCCATCTGATGCAAGTGGATGTTTAAGGTGGAATATAATGCAGATGGCAGTATAAAAAGATATAAAGCTAGATTGATGGTCAAAGAGTATAATCAACATAATGGTGTGGATTATTTCTATACATTTTCCCCTGTTGTGAAAATCACTACTGTTAGAACACTTCTTGCCCTTGCTACCATCAATAAATAGTATGTACATCAGTTAGATATCAATAATGTTTTTTTACATGGGGATTTGATTGAAGATGTGTATATGATATTGCCCCTGTTGTTTCAAAGTAGTGATTTAACCAAAAATTGCAAGTTACTGAAGTCTCTATATAATTTGAAGCAAGCTACGAGGCAGTTTTTCACATTCTACTTCAGATTCTTCACTATTCACCGAGAAGGATAGTTCATCATTTATTGCACTACTAATCTATGTTGATGATGTCATATTGGATAGTAACACACTCACACTAATTGAAGAAGTCAAAATATTTTTGCATGATGCTTTCAAAATCAAAGGCCTTCAAACTTTAAAATTTTCCTTGATTTTGAAATTGCACGCAATAGAACTGGCATCAACCTTAATCAGCACAAATACACTTTGGATGTACTTGAGAAACTAGTTTCCTTAATTACATACCAGCTTCTACACTCAATGGTTGTTCTCACAAAAACAGCTCCTATACTGCTACTTCATTGTCTAATAAAACCTCTTATGGAAGATTGGTTGGCAAACTGCTTTTCTTGTATCATACATGGCCGGATATTTTTTTTGCTGTTCAGCATCTCTTACAATATCTAGACCCTCCTACTAATGTCCATCTACAAAAATTACAGAGAGTATTGAGGTATTTAAAGGGCAATCCAAGGCAAGGTTTATTCTTTTCTGCTGACTCTACTGCTCTCATCAAGGGATTTTCTAACTCAGACTGGATAGTGTGTCCAAAAGCTAGAAATTCCATTATCGGGTTTTGCATTGTCCTTAGCAATAGTTTAAGTTCATGGAAAGCTAAAAAGCAGCAAATTACTTGCAGATTTTCTTCAGAGGCCGAGTACAGGGCACTTGCTGCAATCACTTGGGAAATGCAGTTGCTTAAATATTTACTCCAAGACTTACAGGTTGATCATTCTATCCTGCCTTGGTGTATTGTGACAATCATTTCATCATCCACATAACCTGAAATCCAATTTTCCGTGAGAGAACTAAGCATATTGTAATAGACTGCCATTTAGTCTGGGAGAAGCTTTAGGCTGGACTATTCACCTGCCGCCTTTTTCATCTTCTAATCAACTTGCTGATTGTCTAAGCCCTTGGCTCATTCTCTCTTTCTTAGGTCTATTTCCAATCTAGGCATACTTAACATATATGCTCCAGCTGTGGGGGCACTGTCAGAGAAAAGTTCAGTCTTACAGTTGTTATAATTTCTGTTTTAATTAGTCAGAATAAAATCCAGCTAGGATAAGTTGTTTGCTGAGCCGGATTATAGTTGCTGAGTCAGTTTTATTGGTCAGCGTCCAGTTACTATAAGGCGGAAGTTAGGAATGTACTTTTTCATTTTTAATCAATAAAGTGAGTTTTTGCTGCAAGTTTGATATAGGAACGTGACCTCTTCATTTCTCTGATGACCTATCATTAAATTTGGGACACTATTTGCCATTTTGTCATCACTTTTTATCCTCTTTCTCACATTTCATCATCGCATTTCTCTGTTGATCTATTATTTGATTCAATGGAGTTTTATAGTGTTCTAATTGTTTGAATTATGAAAAATGTTTATTAAGATCATATTCCTATGTGGCTGTTTGATATCTTATGTGACAAAATAGTCAGAGTTTGTTGAAACAATTTTTTTAAAGATAAAATCAACTAAAATATACATATTCTAGTTCTTTATTTAAATCCTCCAATCAAATAATTTAGTTCCCACTTACTTTTCTGTTTTGGTTCTAATTAATATTTGAACTCAAATCTTCAACTTTGTAGAAAACTTCAATATCACTGGATCAATTTATTCATTGGTTATCCATTTTCTCTAATTTAACATTACGGGTTCAATTAAAAGGGGTTCTTTTGATTTGAGAGTTGAGTACAAAATCCTACTTGGTAGATCCACAAGGTCCCCACTTCTGAAATTGATTACAATGGATTCCAAGTCAACGTACCCAACAAGTATCCTTCTGCTCTGATTGAACCATAAACCCAACACCACGATGTCATATAAACCATACCTCTTCTTTTTTTTCTTTTTATCTTTTGTTTTTACATAGTATGTACTGGATCAATATTTTTCAGTAAATTATTTTCTTTCTTTTGTTTTTTGTGTGCCTAATTCCAAAATAAACTTTTATGGTCAATAGATCATTTTTTCAAACACTACTTTTGGTGACATTAGTGCCTGCTCATATTATTGTATTAAAAACTGTTAGAATGATAAATATATAAAGGATAATATTAAATAACAAGGCCGAGCTATAATCAAGAGAGATATTTCCTATTATAATGTAAGGTAAATGAAGAGCATCTGATAAGGAGAAAGTTGAAAAAAGATAAAGCTGTTGGTGATGTTGATCAAAGTGAGAAGAAGAAGAACAGTTGAAAATAACGTAGCTGGTTAATGTTGATTTTTTGTCATCTGCACTGAGAGTATGTTGATTTTTATGTTTTTCTTCTTGTTTTTCACTATTATGCTTTTGAGAATCAGCGGTATGTTAATTTGTAACCTTGGATTGCCAATGCCAAATGGTTTTTGAATTTGAGATCAGCATCACAGACTTGGGTTATATTATGTATCACTGATCCATTGTTAATATCAATAAAACGGAATGACATTAATATAGTACAGAGGTCAATAAAACAGACTAAATTAAAATTTAAAGGAAAGTAATTTATGGAAAGCACTATTTCTGACACTGAAATTCATTCCTTAGAATAATTTATTTATAATCCCCTGAAATAAAGTGTGCATAACATCATCTAGAATAATTTCTTTATACACACTGGAGATTCTTGAGCACTTCATCTCAATTTTCATAGGTTTCTAGAAAAATGCATCTTCAAAAAATCGACCTAAGCATCTCTGGAGGCATGTAGTGATATAATAAAGCCAAATTCTTCGCCAATAAGGGTTGATCCAAAGGACTGTCACCAATGTCAAGATCACCATAGCATAAGATGCACCAAAACTCCAATAAAATGCAGTGAAATCAATGACAGAATCACTTCTTTTTGTCTCATTCAAGGGAGTTTGTGGAGATGGTTGCATTGCATTGCGTCTGTTACTATTTTTCCAAGATAGATATTGATTTCCTTTATAACTACGGTCATCAAAGTTAGCAAATTGTCCATTTTCCGGTGCTCTACCTGACAAATTGTTGTAGGAGACATTAAAATTGGATAAAAAGTTCAAGTCCTGCAACTGAGGAGGGATTTCTCCTTTCAAGTTGTTGTGAGAAAGGTCTAAGCTTTCTATCTCCTTTAAATTGTGGAAGCTTTTTGGAATGGTTCCATTTAGATAGTTGTTTGATAAGTTGAGAGTATGAAGGGTATATAAATCTCCTATTTGGTTTGGAATTTCTCCTGTGAGTTGATTGGATGACAAATCTAGTGCTGACATCATTTGAAGTGGATTTCCTTTGTATGAGAAAGATAAACTTTTTGTCACAATAGCCACTTCTTCTTCTTCAGGAAAAGAAAGGGTCTCGGTGAATGTATCACCATGTCCTAAATTAAAATGGGGATATTGATAATCATCAGCAAATGATGGAACAACTATATCAAGAACTGATAAGGCATCTAATGGTAAAGCTTCTGTTTTACCAAAGGACATATTATTGAAACAAGATGGTATGGATCCAGTAAAATTATTACGTGAAAGGTCTAAGACGTTGATGCCATATAGCTGACATATCTGGCTAGGAAGTAGGCCTTCCAACGTATTACCAGCCAATAAAAGAAACCTCATATGTGAAAGCCCATAGATGCTTTCTGGAATAATTCCAGAAAATTTATTGTCCCTCAAATCAACTGTTATTAAAGTACTGGAGATATTTGAAAATGTTTCAGGTATGGTACCAGTAAAACTATTTCCCTGCAAATGAATGTATCTTAATCTTGACATGAATAAGCATGAAGGTATTGCACCGGAGAACCTGTTGTGAGATAGATCAACTAAATCAAGGTAATGTTTGCATAAATCCTCCGGTATTTCACCTTCCAAGCTATTGCTTGATACACGTAAGACATTAAGGTTAGGATTTGCAATCCAACCAGGAAGCTTGCCTGATAATTTGTTTCCAGAAATATCCAATATCTTTAAAGGAATCAATGATAATCCATCTTCAAGTGTTCCGTTGAACTTGTTATTATTCATAATCAAAATCTCCAAAGATCCCAAGTTCACAGGTGTATGGAATATATGCCCCTCCAAACTATTGTTTGATAATCTTAGAATTTGTAATGAGATGCATCCCAGAAGAATATGTTCTGGTATTTTCCCAGAAAAATTATTGTAAGCCAAATCCAATGATTTCAAGTTTGACATCTTTCCAATGGAAGCAGGAATGTTACCTTCAAACATGTTGCTTGAGACATTTAAGTATTCTAAATTCAGAAGGAAGAATCCTATGTTGTTAGGGAGCTTCCCTTGGATCTTGTTGTTGGATAATCTCAAATGACGTAGTTGATCCAGGGGTTGGATTAGATCAAAAAATCCAGTGAAAGAGTTACCATCCAATAACATAGTCTCCAATCTTGGGTTGTTCGCAAGCAAATAGTTGGGAAAATTATCAACCAGCTTACTGTATGAGAGATCAATGTATTGCAAGCCATGTTGGTGAGAAAGAAAGGTAGGAATCGTCCTTGAATGTAAATTCACTTGACAAGACGACAGTTGTAGAAATTCTAATTGAAAGGAAGGGACCCAAGGGAGATTTTCAGTTTCCACTTGAAATGTTTTGGTATTATTCATTTCCCCAAGTGACAACACCTTGAGCTTTGAATTGTTAGCCAAGAGGTTCAGCGAGAATAAGCCTTCAAAGTTATTATATGAAAGAGAAAGATACTCGAGGGATGTAAGGGGAGCAAAGAAGGATGCTGAGATGCTCCCATTTAAAGAGTTGCGTGAGAGATCAAGAGCCCGAAGTGATGTCAAATTGCCAAGACATCTATCCAAAGGTCCTGTAAACATATTGTACGAGAGATCTAGCTCTTGTAGTTGCTTCATTTTGCATAATCCTGGAGTCAAAAGAAAGAAATGTATGGCATTTTTAGACACCAATAGACTGATGCATATACTAGACTTGAAGACTGGTCAATGATATATTTACTCACCTTGGATTGGCAAGGGTCCCCTAAGCTTTTTTGATCTTAGGATAAGGACTTCCAAGTTGCTTAGGTTTGCCAAAACTTCACAAGAATAAAGAACAGGTGATGTATTCTTAAAATTGAAATGACTAATAGATATTCATATTCAAGTGGCTAGCTAGCGCATACCTTTGTTATCAAGACTCCATTCTCCTTCATAAACATTATAAGATAGTAACAGAGATTTGAGAGCTGGGAGAGCAACCAAAGACTTCAATATATCTTTGTCAAAACGATTGTAATTTAAGATCAGAGTCCTCAGCTTCTTTAACTTGGACAAAGAATGAGTATCTGAAAATTTGAAAGCCTCAAATTAATGCATATTGATATTCTTGCTTTTAAGAGTCAAGACACACATCATGTGGTTCTGTTCTCATTAGTGGTTCTGTTCTCATTATAGGTCCTGTATTACGAGCTTGATTCAAAAGGACTAAATGTTCATATTTAAAATCTTTAACAAATTATTAAAATTTTCATAATTAAAATGTACTTAATAATGTACACGTGCATACCTTGAAATACTGAGGGGCTGGTAAATGAATTGAAAGTTAAATCCAAGAGCTCCAAGTTTCCAAAAACAGATAATTCTAAACAAATAATGCAAGTTAGAATGAATTGGCATCTCCAAGTTTAGAATTAAATAGATACATGCATCCATACCTTGGACAGGAAGGGCCCCTTCTATAAGGCAAAAGACAAGAAGCAAGTTCTTGAGTGACGTAAGAGAACTCAGAGATTTGAAGATGCTTTGGTTCAAGTAAACATTGTAACTAAGATCTAATGTCTCCAACGTTGTAAATGTTGACTTGCTTCTCCCATCTTTAAGAATATAACTTCAAATTATCAGTTTTTTTTTTATAATAATAATCCTAAAATAATGAAATATTCTTATTTAAACCTTTTTATAAAAAAGATTACCGCATCATATGATATAACAAAGTATTCCATTAATTAACTTCAGATTTAGAGCCACTAGCTATTTGGGTAACAAAAGTAGAAAATAAAATAAAATAATGCAAAATTATATCAACTGAACAGAGGTTTTGAGTCCTTCATCTCATCACCTTTAATATTCAGTTAACTGAATATCATCCTTTTTTAAATCTATACAACAGGTAGCTTGGAAAACCAAAATGCCGAGCCCCAATTGTAATCAAGATAAAACTTGTGAGTAATTCACAAATATCTTAATTCATTTTATACCTCTGTATGAGAATAAATTAACTAGAAATTTCGAATGATTATTTTTACTTATTATCCAGAAATTTAAAGTAATTGACTCTATGAATTTTATTATCAATCCTCATTTCTGTGTAGAATTTAGCTTGTTTAATATTTTATTTGTGAAATGGTTCTTGTATATTTTCATTGGACAAGAAATCGGTTCTTCTCTTTTAAAAGAAAGTGGAATTCATGGTGGGGTGTGTGTGTGTTTCATTGGACAAGAAATCGGTTCCTTTCTTTTAAAACAAAGTAGATTTCATGGGGGGTGTTTTTCATTAGACAAGAAATCGGTTCTCTTTTAAAAGAAAGTAGATTTCATGGTGTGTGCGTGTGTGTGTAATTAATAAAAAACTATATAATAAATCTTAAGATTATACCACTAATCTATCTGTATCTATCCTACAAATTTCAATTTCCACCATTAGCATGTAATATATAAACTAGAGTCACAATAGAACGTACCTTGAATCTCGATTAAATCGTCAAAGCAATTATAGGATAAGTTAAGACTTCTCAAATGCTTGAAAGAAAAGAAAAGAGACATGTTCAAGCTATATGGATAGCTTAGACAACTCTGTCTCGGCTTATCAAAGCTGGTTATGTTGTAAAGGGAGAGATGAATTATTTGACCAGAATAGGAATCACATGTGACTCGCTCCCAATCACAACAATCACTATTTGAGTCTCTGACCCATGAAGGCAAAAGATGAGACCCGATGAAAGCATTGTGGGGCTTCATATATTCTTTAATATCTAATAGCGCTCTCTTCTCTTCTTCCAAACAACTTTTTCCGCCATAAAATTGAACTAGAATTGCAGTAACCAACAATAGCAACCGAGCCCTCCCCATCTCTTATAGTAGTTTTCAAGACTTTTGATACTTTGAGCATTTTTCTGATATGCAAGGGCTATGTATATACCCAAACATTGGAAGGAAGCTTCCTTCCTTCTCATTAACAGGTCAAGTCAATGCATACCTTCTCATGAATGGGTCAAGTCAATGCAACAAGTTGATGGGGCATATACGTACCTTAATGCACAAAACAAATTGACCATAAGAACAGTGTGTCCGTATATACCATATTTCTTTACCGACTTAATTCATTTTCACATGCAGTTTGGTCAAGTCAATGCAATAAATGTACCCCCCAAATCTTCCTTCTTGTTTGGACATATACTTAGCTGTAGAAATTGACCATAATAACTGAAGAAGACTCTTCATTCACATATACCATACGTATCTCTGATTTAGTTTTGGTTATACGTTGATGATTTTAAAAGCTATTGACCTTTTGGCATGTCTATCATAACATGTTTTAATTAATATTTCAAATTCTCGTTAACAAAGTAGTTTACAAAAATTAACGAAATTTAAGAAGTTTGAATTTTTAATTATTTATTTGGAGTGCTTAATTGAACGAAAGCAGTGTAAGCCACAAAGAGAAAAGGCAATTCTCATTTACAGAATTGAACGCTCCATTTGTGGGGAAAACGTGTAATAATATAAAAAATTTGAATATCTTGTCATTTAATTTCAATCCATTTTACTTTTTTGTTTTAGTTCATTTAGTTTTTATTAAGATTTGCACTCCAATCTTTAGCTTTGAAGTCAACTTCAGTGTCACCCAATTAATTTATTCGTTGGTTATCCATTCTCCTAATTTAACATTACAGGTTCAAAAAGGGTTCTTTGAGTACAAAATCCAACTTGCTAGGTCAACAAGGTCCACCACTTCTGATATTGATTACAATGGATCCCTAGTCAATGTTCCTTCAGTTTTGATTGAAACATATACCTAACCCCACAACTTGACCAGAAGAACATTTTGCGTCCATATAAACCATATCTCTTTTTTCTTTTTAATCCTTTTGTTTTTTTTCATAGATTTAGAAAGTAAGACCACTAGATCAATCTTTTTCAATAAATTATTTTCTTTCTCTTCTTTTTTTTTTGTCTAATTCCACAATGAACTTTTATGATCAATTAATGGATCATTTTTTAAACACTACTTTTGGATAATAACCAGTTCAATGATAAAAATATAAAGGATGAGATTAATTAACAAGTCCGAACCGTAATCAAGAAAGATATTTCCTATTATAATGCAAGGTAAATTAAAAGCATTATTATACTCTGGCACAAGCTTAGGTTCTTATCCTCTTCGATAGAGCCTGATGAAACGGCATCTTTGGATGAGGACAAAGCCCAAAAAGAGGCACAAAGAAAAGGCCCGAAGCCACTTCATTTGACTTGGACAAGTCTAAGAAGAAGGACGAAGATGCTGAAAATAATGGTAGTGAGTTACGTACGTTCGAAGATCAATAACGGAAAAGCTGTTGGTACTGCTACTCAAAGTGAGAAGAAGAAGAAGAAGAAGAAGAAGAACATGCGAAGATAACGTAGCTGTTTAATTGATTAAATGGCTCCTGTATTGGAGATATTTCACAATTTCACTTCATCTGCTCTGAGTATGTTGATTTTTCCTTCAACATTTTGATTTTTTTTGCTTGTTTTTCACTATTACGCTGCCGAGAATATGTGGTATGTTAATGTGTAACCTTGTTTTCCACAAACTTGGGTTATACTATGTACCACTGCTCCTTTGTTAATATCAATAAAATGGAATGACATTAATCTACTTCAGATGTCAATAAAACATAGACTAAATTAAAATTTAAAGAAAAGCAATTTATGGAAAACATTATTTCTTGCACTGAGATTCATTCTCTAGAATAATTTATTTATAATTAATTACCTGAAATAAATTATGCATAACATCATCTAGAATGATTTTTTCATACACACTTGAAATTCTTGAGCACTTTAACTTACATGGATTTCTAGAAGCATGAGGGTATAGACCCAGTGAAATAATTTTGTAAAATGTCTAGGATGTTTATTCTTTGTAACTTGCATATCTGAAAAAGCTGGCCTTCTAATACGTTACCTACTAATAAAAGAAACCTCAAAGACAAAAGCTCATAGGTGCTTTTTGGAATACTTCCAAAAAATATGTTGTCCCTCATATAAATAGTAACTAAATTAGAGCTCCTTGAAATTGTTTCAAGTATGGTATCAATAAGACTATTTTCCCGTAAATGAATGTACCTTAATGTTGACATGAATAAGCAAGAAGGTATTGCATCAAAGAATCTATTTTGTGATAGATCTAGAAATATATATGAGGTTATTTTTACACCAATCTATCGGTGATGTACCTTCAAAATCATTTCTTGATACGCCCAAGAAGTAAGGCAGAGATTTGACACTCCAACTTGGGAGCATGCCTGATAAGTTGTTGCTGAAAATATCCAATTAATACCCATAAATGAATCAATAACAATCCATCTTGAAGTTTTCCATTGAACTGGTTATTATTCATCCTCAAAAACCTTCAAAGATCTCAAGTTTATGGGTGTAGGGAATATATGCCCTTGCAACCAATTGTTTTATCAAAGTTTCTAATCAGATGAATCCGGGAAGATTTTGTTTGGTATTTTGCCAAAGACAAATCCAAAGTCTTCAAGCCTCACTTCTCTCCAATGGAAGGAAGAATTTCACCATTAAACATGTTGCTTGAGACATCTAAGTATTCTAAATGCGGAAGCAAGTATCCCATGTTGCTAGGGAGCTTCCCTTGGATCTTGTTGGTGGATAATTTCAAAGTACATAATTGATCTAGGGGTTCCTTTAGATCAAAGGCTAGTTGAAAAAGTTTAGTAAAAGAGTTGTCATTTAATTAGTAACGCAATCTCTAATTGAGTTGTTCACAAACAGCCAGTTGGACAACATACTAACCAAGTTATTCTGTGAGAGTTCAACGTATTTCAAGCCATATTGATTTGAAAGGAAGGTAGGAATAGTTCTTGAAGGTAGGTGCACTTGCCAACAAGATATTGTAGAAATTCCAATCGAAAGGAGGGGATCCATGGAGGATTTTCAGTTTCTATTTAAAATGATGTTTGGGTATCCAACATTGCTCCAAGTGATAACACTCGAAAGGGAAAGATACTCGAGGGATGCAAGGGGAGCAAAGAAAGATTCTCGAATGCTTCCATTTACATGAGAACATTTGGAGACCATGGATGCCATATCTCTTGTTTAGTTTTAGTTATACCTCGATGAATTTGGAAAATGGAGTAAAAAAGGGACAAAGACAGAAGACATTATTGAAACCAGTGTAAGCCCCTGATAAGGATGGATAAGTAAATTTGTTAATGAAATCAACATGAGGACATTGTTCAAAACACAATAATTTTTGAAGGAATAAAATGAGAAAGTAAAACTTAGAAGAAAAAAAATGAAAAAAAATATAGCAATCCACTCTAAAATAAAAAAAATTAGGTAAAAATAAGAAAATAATAATATATAAAAATAAAAAATAGAAGTAATCAACTTACACAGGGAGATAGTTGTGACCTGAAGGTGGTGGTGGGAATGCAAATAAAAATGGTTGATTACAAGAGGGGCTTCTTCCAGTGCAATCCTTGACTGTTTTGGCATCATCATTGAAACAGAGGTGAACTTCAGAAAGTTGAAGACTACCAGACTTATCTTTGGTGCAATTTAGGAGTGCATCTTTATTTGTGGCTTTTTAATAGCGTTCAATACATCTGTGGAGCTGTACTGTGTCTTACCATCTGGCTTGATACCTAAACAGATGAATCCCACGTTTGATCAATAATATATGTAAATATTATATGCCAATCAAGCATGTGAAAATAAATGTAACTATCTTATTTATGAGGTCAATTCATTCGAAAACATTCTGTGAGTAAAATTCTAAATGCATTAGACTCATGTGAAAAGTATATATGCATAAAATAAATTTTTAAAATTCAAAAGATAAAAAAAAAATTAATCTTTTGAAACTTTTCAAGAGTAGCTGGGATGATCTCTGTAAAATAATTCTTTTCCATGTCCAAGACAATCAAGTTAATGAGGTTTGCTAATGCCGCAAGAATTTTCTCAAATGAATGATTACTATCAAGGTATAGTGTACTGAGTTGGATGGACAAATTGTTTATAGTATTGGGGAAATGACCTACAAATTTATGGGCACCTATATTCACAAAATTCAAATTACTACAATTTACCAAAGATGATAAAAACTCTCAATCCTTAGATGAATTACTACCTAGGTTATTAAAACCTAATGGTAGAGTGAAAAGGTCATGCAGCTTTCCAAGCCTTGGAACTTGTCCTAGAAAATAGTTTTAAGATATTACTAGTTCTAGAAGGACAAATGCATTACTGTGATTATTTGATTTTCTTCAATTTTCAGCACTTGGAGATTAGGGGGGTGACGAACATCTTGGCTGTAAGTGAATGGTTAAATTGATTGGGTGCAATTACCATTAACCATGATATAAATTCGTAAATTAGCTCGTTTAGCCTACAGAATCGTTAGTTTAATTAGGTTTGGTTTTTATATATTGAGCCTTTTTGAAAAATAGCCCTGCCAGAACCAAACTGTTTAAGACCAGTTTGTGACAAATTGGCTTAGTTGAATTTAGGTTAGCTTGTTTTTCCAATATTATGTAATGAAATTGCTATAGGTTACAAGGATCAAAGTTTTGCATTATACTCCATAGCATACCACAACCACACACCACCACACTAAGCCCTTATAGATAGGGCTAAAGTGTGATATATTTTTATTGCTATAGGTGACAAGGATCAAAGTTTCGCATCATATTACATAGCACACCACAACCACGCACCACCACACCAAGCCCTAAGAGATAGAACTATATAGTGTGGTATATTTATTCTTTCTTATAATACTAGCGAAGAGTTGAACTAGCAACCCTTTATCTAAATTTTCACCCTCAACCACTGAGCTAGTCTCACGTGACATTATTTATTTATAGTAGTACATCATTCTTGATCTTAGTTATTAGACAGAATGGCATTGCCTGAGAGTTCAATAGCTTCCTCGTCTTCCAACACAGACCATAACAAGCTGTTTACAATTAAAATCAAAAAGTGAGCTCTAAATTTACATATTATACATATTCATAACAAAAGTGATGCATTGCTATTTTGGTTCTCAAAAATGTCTTCTTCTTTTTTTCAATTTGGACATCTTTCAAAATTTTACTTTCTCAATTCTGTCATCTAAAATCTTCTCTTAAAAAAGGTCATCACATTAATCTCATTAACATTTATTTTAACAAATTTACTTGACTGGCCAAATCAAGAGATCACTTAAACCATGTAAGCCCTTGATAAGGACAGATAGATTAATCTGTTAATGAAATCAATATGAGAACATTGTTAAAAACCTAATAATCTTCAAAGGAATAAAATGAGAAAATAAAACTTAGAAAAAATTTGAAAAAAATATACCAATCCACACTAAAATAAAAATGTCAACTTACGAAGGGAGATGATTGTGAGCTGAAGGTGGTGGTGGGGATGCAAATAAAAATGGTTGATTACAAGAGGGGCTTCTTCCAGTGCAATCCTTGATTGTTTTGGCATCATCATTGAAACAGAGGCGAACTTCAGAAAGTTGAAGATTACCAGACTTATCTTTGGTGCAACTTAGGAGTGCATCTTTATTTGTGGCTTTTTTAATAGCGTTCAATACATCTGTGGAGCTGTACTGTGTCTTACCATCTGGCTTGATACCTAAACAGTATGAATCCCACGTTTTATAAATAATATATGTAAATATTATATGCCAATCAAGCATGTGAAAATAAATGTAACTATCTTATTTATGAGGTCAATTCATTCAAGAACATTCTGTGAGTAAAATTCTAAATGCTTTAGACTGATGTGAAAAGTATACCCTTAATTAAAATGTCTATAGAAGGGAATTTAATTTTGAACAAAGCTTAAAAAGAATCTTGATGATAATACCAAAAAAAAAAAGTATAAGCACAATAGGAAAACAAACAATGTGAATCAGACTATTTAAAAATAATACAAGTATTATATGCTAATGATCAAGCATAAGAAAGTAAATATAACTATAATCTAGTTTATATTTATGAGATCAGTTCATATGAAAAACATTCCACCAGTAAAATTTTAAATTTCTTATTATGAGTGTTCGAAAAAAAAATTCGAAAAAAAAACTCAAGAACACTTATAATGTAGAGTACAGGAATATATACCTTCGTTTTTCAAAACCTCCAAAATCTGAGCACCATAGGTTTTCTCAAGGGCAATTGCACTTTGGAAATATTTTAGTGGTGGGTATTTGTTTGCAGAGCAGCTTCCATGCTTGGTCCACTGCCTTCTCCATAGTGCCTTGCTCCTTTGAAAGTCGCTAGCGGTAAATAATTGTGGCCAATATTGCATCAAACCATCTCTCAATTGCGTAAGCTACAAATAACAGAAGTGTTCAACATGCATGCAAAATAATGGTATTAATTCGTTATATTTAAGGTAAAATAAACAAAACAAAAGAAAAGAAAAACATTAACAATAATCAAGTTTATGTAATAAAATATTTGAATAAGTAAATAAGAATTATTACAGTATCATCAGTCACTTGCTCGGCTTCACAAAATGTTGGGCTTAACGCCCGATTATTCTGTGGCCAGAATCCATGAATGGTGAAATATTGCTTTGGTGGAGATGGTTTGCATGTTACACCTTCCTCCTTGCAAAACCCGTTTGGCCAAGTTAAGGCTAGCAGAAAATAATCATAACCAGGTTGAGGTTTAGACGGTGATGGTGGTGGTGGGGGGCGTCTAGGAGGTGGTGGGCTTCTTCGCGGAGGAGGAGGGCTTCTTTTGGGTGTAGGAGGCGTTGGTCGTGGACGCGGACGAGGACGAGGAGGCTTTTTCAGGCCTACCTGATCATTGTCACTCTCGCATGAACATAAGAAACATACTACGAGTAGCACAAGAAGGAACAAGAAATGTTTCAATTTAAGGCTATTCATAATGGCAACCAGTTCTTAGTATTGGTCTTACTTTGGTGATCTATGTGAGGAACAGATTGGGGGCTTTTATAGCCATTTCCAACATGGCTGTTTTGGTGTTTGGTGGGAATATTTTTTTAAGCACGAGATTCATGCACATATTTAATATTTGAATTTTAAAGCATCCATAGTCTCCTTGGTGTGCCACTTGGTATACTGTATAAGATTGGATAGTATAGCATAAACTAATACAATCTAGCATTATACAATATTTGGTGAATACAAATGATTGTATAAACTTGATTGATTATGACTTTTTATACGCTTATCACTATATAATACTATACACCTAAGAGGTAAAGGATAAGTCTTAATAACAGATTTAGTATAAATTTTTAAATAAAAAATTATTTTTATATTTATTTGTCATTTTAACATTATATTATCATTACCACTACCATATTGTCATAAACATTGTCGCCTCAATAGCACCACTGCCATCACTCCTTCGGCTATCGATCACCTTGCCACATCCATCACTATAGTTGTACTATTATCATCATTGTTACCACCACCACCACTACAATAACATCATTGTCTTAGTATTATTATCGTCGTTGTCACCACAATCACTATTATGACTATTGACACCACTGTCATTGTCTAGCCATTGCTGCTGTATTTACCATTACTACCATTATAATCATAGTTACGTCACAGTTATTATAATTATCACTACCACCAACATTGTCATTACCACTACTATCGACATTTTCTTGCTATTACCACCAACACTATCATATTATATATATATGTGTGTGTATTTTAATTTTAATTTTAATTTTAATTTTATCAATAAACACATAACAGTGTTATGTTACATTATATGTTATACACAAATCCAACAAACACCCAATAGTACAAAAGTTTATACAATAGATAGCTTATATAATACTATCTGACTTTATCTTATACAAAAGGCCAAATAGGATGCATGAGTTTTGGTTGTGTTAGAAAATAGTTAATTACTGTCCTTTTTTCTTAAGCCTCTCTTTGATATGCAGTGTCACATAAGGGTACTCTGAGTCTTTATAAAATAGCTAGAACTATCTTTAAAAAGATTTTTTAAGGAAAATTCAGTGGCTTCTTCAGTATATTAAATAGACTTGTTAGATTTGTTTTCCCAAAATGAAAGTGTTGTTATGGTGTTTTGAGATTTTTGAATTTCAAAAATTACGAATCGATTATTAATTACTAGAAATTGAAAATTGCAAGTTGAGCACAGACTTCTCCAGTAAATAATATAATTAGATGCCATAATTTTCTCTCCATTAATATATTATTAGTTGACTAAATTACTTTCTTCTCTCCCAATTACTATATTTATTATACGATAATCTCTTAGATTTTAAAAATATACACAAATGTTTTTTAAATTAAAAATCTAAAATAAAAATTTCTTTCTTTCCTTGATTAATACACTTATTATACTACCCCCTTCTATTATAAAAAATATATAAACAAATCTTTCTTAAAAATAAAAAAATATGTTACAATTTAATTTAAATATCTTTTATAAAAAAACAAAAAATGATAAAATAAAATAGCATTCACTCAAATATTCTTTCTAATTCACTGTCTTCTAATATTAATTATTTCTTCTCAAAATAATTGTGAAATGGTTTAAGCTATCAAAATATTAATTTCATTAGTTTAAAAACTTAGTTGAAATTTGAGAAGAAGAAGAAAAAATTTAGAGATCAGTGACCTTTTATTTATTTATTTATTGTTTGTTTGTTTCTCTTTTATAAAAATTATTTAAGATATTTAGGTTAAGTTGTAGCATATTTTTTTATTTTTAAAGAAGATTCATATATATACATTTTCATAGTAGAGAGGAGGGTTGTGTAATAAGGACAATATTAATCAAAGAAAAAAAATAGTATTTTATTCTTACTTTTAAAAGAGATTTGTGTATATATTTTTAATAAAGAGGAAAATAATGTAATAAAAGTATTAATTAAAGAATAAATAGTAATTTATTTTTATTTTCTAAGAAAGTTTATACACACACACACACACACAAATGAATGTCAAGCAAATTGAAGGATATTTTGATAATTTTATATAATTATTATTATAATTAACATATAATTTAAACGATATGGGACAAAGTACTATGGGACTGATAAATTAAAGTGTTAATTGCAAAAGTTAGTATATTAAAAAAAATTACAATTAAAAGTAAAAATCAGACTAAATAGTACAATTTTATTGCCATTTTTCACCTTGGGTATTTTAAACATTTCTTAACTGATATGATACTGTTAATTTCCTCATGTGATCAACCTAACTTTTATCTTGGTCCAAAAAAGATATGATGAATTAAAAGACCAAAAACATGAGAAAAAGATCAATCTTTTGTATAACTCTTGTTAATTACGTGTATGAGTTGATAATATTTTAAAGCATTCACACTTCTATAACTTTCCCTTGTGAATTCTGGGCTCAATTTTTTCATGTGATCCACCTGAGCAGCTAGAAAAATATAGTATTTTGAAGCACTATTGTGGTACTAGAATTGAGTCCGCTGAAACAAAATTTCGTATACTAATTATGGGTTCAGATCACTCTGAGTCTAGATTCGGATCATTTTCAGCATGAAACAAAATTATCTATAATATAATATAAACTATATTGATTAAGTTCTATCTTGGTGGCTACCATCATTGAATCCTACAAGTCAAAGCTTATCTTGACTTAATCCATCGTTAAGCCATGCAAGTTCATAATGTGGCCCATGTTGATTGACATATATCAATGTAATTTGTTGAAATTTAAGAAATGAACTTAACAATTTTTACAAATAAATAACATTTTTATTTAAAAATACATAAGAAGTGTGCAGAGTACTGCATGCTGAAGAATTTTCACGATGGAAAACACCACCAGACGTCGTTTTCCTCGTGGATTTAGAGAAAAGAAGTGGCACGTGAGCCACTCTTCAAGTAATTAATAACATTTTTGTCATATTCGATTTATTAGAAAAAAAATTTTAATTTATAGAGTAAAAAATAAAAATTAGATATAATAAAATAAATACATAAAAAATGAAAATATAATAAATATAATTTAAAATTTAAAAATGTAATAAATTAATAAATTATATTGTTGCACTTACACAAACCAAATGCAAATTCAAGTTAATTTGACTCAGATGTTAAACCCAAACTGAGACCCATTAAATTATGCTGGGTATACGAAAGGTAGGTAGCCAACCCATGAATACTTCTATTTGGTATGAGAGTAGGAATATAATGGTTGGGCAATGTTGGTTTAGGCAGAGGAAATATTATAGCACTAAAAATTATTCTTCCCCTCTCGCACCTATTATTATACGGTCTTTTTTTATTTTAAAAATATATTAAAAAAAATTTAAAATAAAAAATAAAAAACTCTTTTCTTCTTTAATTAATGTACTCATTCATTATCTTTATTTCTATTATGAAAAATATATACACAAATCTTTTTAAAAAAATATATTTCAACTTAATTCAAATATCTCGAAAACTTTTTATGAAAAAAATAAATAATAAAATAAAATAAAATAGCATTATCTTAATTTTTTTAATTCAATATCTTCTAATATCAATTATTTTTAAAAAAAATAATCATGAAATGATTTAGGCTATCAAAATGTTTAGGGTACATTTGATTTATGAAAACGTTTTCTGTTTTCATTTCTTAATTTTTATATTTCTACGTTTGGTTTGTATTTTTATTTTTACTATTTTTTAGTTACATGATTGTATTTTCACTTTATTTTTATTTTTACTACTTTATAGTCATATAAACAGTAAAATATTGTGTATATAGTTTGAAATAATTGTGAAAATACAATTGTTATAATACACTACAGAACTAAAAATTCCAAAAGTATCTTTTGAGTGTTTTCAAAAATTTAAAATTTTTTTCTTGAAAATAAAAAACAAAAAACAATAAACAAACGCATTTTTATGCTTGTTTTTAGTTTTTAGTGAAAATAAAAACTGAAAACAGTCAAAGCAAATATGCCCTAATTTTGTTGGTTTAGAAACTTGGTTGAACATTGAGAAAAAAAAAATTAACAGATTGATATTTTATTTATTTATTTATTGTCTATTTTTCTTTCATATATAAGATATGTTGAAGATATGTGGTAAGTTGTAGTATATATTTTCTTTTATTTTTAAGGGAGATTAATATACATTTTTCATAAGAGGGTTGGAATATGTAATAAAGATTTTAATCAAAAGAGAATAGAGTATTTACTTTTATATTTAAAAGAGGTTTGTGTATATTTTCTTAATAAAGTGAAAAACAGTATAATAAAAATATTAATTAAAGGAGAGAAGATATTATTTTTTTAAAAAAAGAGATTTGTATATATTTTTATAATAGAAGAGAATACCATATAAATTTACTCATTTATCTTTTGTATTTGATATATACGAGCAAATTAAAATGATAAAATAAATAATTAATTAGTTGTCTTTGGGTTGGAATAGAGAAGAGAATTCGGATTGCAACTTGGAAGAGAAGGATTGTCCAAGAGTTGGTTTTTCTAATTGAGCTCACCACAACTACTTGAAGGCACCCTTGAACTGTCATACCATTTATTTTTATAAAATTTAATTTAGGGAAAATTACATTTTTTTTATTCAGATTTTTACTTTCAATTGCAATTTTTTCTTAATCTATTAATTTTTGCAACTATATATACGTATCTCATTGCACTTTATCCCTTATTGTCAAAATTAGACATAGACTTTAACAATAATTATGCGAAATTATTAAAATATCTTTTTTATAAAGAGGAAGAAAAAATATGGTATTAAGTAAATGAAATGGCATTTTAATAATTTCATTTAGTTACCATTAAATTTAATATGTAATTAAGATGGTAGGATATAAAGTGTAAAATGACAAGAGATCGATGTAGAGACCAGAAAATATATTACAATTTTGTACAAAGATAGGATAAAAAAGTGCAATTTTCCTTTTAATTTAGTATTAGATAAAGGAAGAGAGAGAAAGAGAAGTGCTTCAAGAGATCATGTAGAAAGATAAATAATATATTTTACATTATAATTTTTACATCTCATCTTACGCTAAAAAAAATGATACCAATTTAGTAGTGTTAAAATAAAACAACCATTCCCCTAAAAACTAAACAAATAAATAAATAAAATATTTAATTATACAAGGAAATAGTATTTTTCACACTACTATTTTTATATCTCCTTTTTACATACATGTATCACTATTGTTTTGATATAAATCAACGATGTAATTAAGTAAATTTTTATAATACAATATTTGCAACCGAGAAATAATAAATTGTATCTCATTTTATCCAAATAAATTTGTAAGATGAAAAAAAAGTAATTATCATCCATTTATTTTCCTTATTTTTTCCAATAATAAATTGTATCTCATTTTATCCAAATAATTAGTACCAAGTGATCAAATCCAGACTTTTGGGGCTAAACGAGTTTATATTTTTCCAAGATTTAATTGGTTATGTCACATTTCAATTTCGAGTATGCATACATAATAAAACTCAAAACATTATCTACTCCAAATAGCTCGATAGGGCAAAGCAAGTTAGGAAAGAAATATATAAACTTTAGAAGGAAAACATCAATCCATTTATTAGTAAAATCTATAAAATAGAGATATTACAACGTACATGAAACTCACGAAAGTAATGCAAAAAAATACAGAAAAAGATGAAAGTTTGCAACTACGTATCCCGAACTATAAATAAACAATGACATGCATTATGGCAACCTCATTGCCAAAGATTACTTAGTGTTTATACTCCAACATGATCAGCATATATATATACATATATAGCATTTTCAAGGGCTGGTGGTTGAAGGTGGAGGGGAGAAGAATGGAATGGAGGGAATAGTGGGAATTGAGGGCATGTTTGGCAGGGAATTCGCTGCTGGCAATGGAGGAAGGTTAATTTGTGGAATTGTTGGAATGGTAGGAAGAGGAGGAACATTACCCTGAGGCAATGTTGGGATTGGCGGCAAAGTAGGCAGTGTTGGTTTGGGCAAAGTGGGAGCAGCAGGAGTTGTCTGCAGAAGATGACGAGCTGAAACTGCAAAGCCAGTGTCCATGCTTGAGAAGGATAAAGCAATAAAGAAGAAAGCTAAGACGATGGAACTGTAAGAGGCCATGGCTGCAAAAACCCTAAAATAGTCTGAGTTGTTTGCTCTGAGCCTGTGGTGCTATCCCAAGACTGGGTTCTGGTCTTTTATAGAAGGGGGTTGAGTCCACCTAAGTGAATTATTAAAGAATTTCAATTTAGATATTCTAATATTTTTAAAAAATTACAAGATAAATTCTAAGAAGAGAAAAATATAATTTGATAAAATTAATATTTAATTAATAAATAAGACTCAATTATTCATATATAAATATTATAAACAGTATCTTTATCTCTCCAAATTTACTTTGTAAAGTTTTTCAACAATTTTTAGAGACTCTTCAGCACAGCGGGACTTTATGGTGAAGTTCACCTTTTGAGATTTTTCTTGGTAGCTCCAACAAATCTTTCTAATTAAAGAGCTTATAATTAACTATGTTGTTGTTGGACAGTGGTGGTTGTTGGCTAATAAACAGTGGAGTTTTCAAAAGTAGGACATCAAATTTTATTGAATAATTTAAATGTGGGACAAGTTAGTTGTTTCTTGTGGTTCGCTACTTGTTTGGTAATCGAACTCGGTCCGCGGAAGCTATGAAGCCTCCACGCTACTTCCCTAGTCACCCTTTTCATAGTCCTAAATATTTTTTGTTGAAGCATCAGAAAATTGATTAGGAATTATTTTATAATAAACTTCATGAAACATAAATAAAACAAGATCACAGTTTTTTTTTTATAAAAAAAATCATGTCTGTACATGTCGTGATGTGAGAGATCGGAGATATGCTATTAAAGTTGTTCGAGAGAAACTTGGGGTCTCTTTACTTGTCTATTTTTTATTTTATTTTCATTAAAAATTAAAAAAAAAGACTAAAAATGTGTTTTGATAGAGTTTAAGAAAAAAATGTTTCTGAAAATATTAAAACATAGTAAGAACAGGAAACATCTAAAAGATGTAATTCCAATGTTTTTAAAAAATAAACCGGTGGCATTTTTATAAATTTTAAAGAGAATATATCATAATTATTAAAAAAAATAAAATAAGATTATAATTATAAAATATCAAATTCAAAAATTAAATAATATTTATAGCCATCTATATAAGTTAAATTTGAAAATAAATATAAACAATTCTTTAACTTCATAAAATAAACGTGTTTTTAAAATAATAAAAATTTGTAAATGAAAATATATTTAAAAAAAAATGAAAGTACTTTTACAAATTAAACATACGTTAATTTTGATTGACCCTTAAACTAACCTAATTTACACTTAATGTACAATAAAAAAAATATCATGGCTAATTGAGATTGAGATATCTTACTCTATAATATAATAAATATCCTTCATGTTGTTTCCATTTCACTCTGCAATGCTTGTTTTAATTATTTATGAACTAAAATAGCACTTGCCAATTACCATATGGATACTATATATTTAAGTAAAAAGAATCTTAAATAATTTATTGACAACTAAAGATACACTATATACATAATTTATATATACATTTAATGTGTCGAAATAATTCTTAGAGATACAAATTGTAGTTATAAAAAAAGAAAAACGCGTCTTCATTTTATTAAAAGAAAAATAAATTTTTTTCATCATTCCAAATAATATACTTCTATAAATTAAAAATAACTTTCGTATAAATATTAATGCTTTTATGCCATATAAGAAATTTCTAAAGTAACTAGTATAAAACTAAACATTTAATGAATATCCTTGTAAAACAGAGTTACTCTTCAAATTTCAAAATATAAAATAAGGAACACTGAAATAATTATATATAACTATAAATATCATACTGTATATATTATAAACTTAAACATGTTAATAATTTTTGTTAAACAAAATTTATTTTAATCTAGACACTGGTTTATAGCTAGTATTTAAAAAATTAAAGATTATATTTTCTTCTATTTAATTTCTTTTTTTTTTTGGGTATATTAAATGAGGATTTATGTAATATAGATAGATAAGCACAATCTTCAAAAAGGAAATTAAGTTTGATAAACAATATTATGTATTTTTTAAATGGCCACATTGCTAATTCTTATAGCAAAGTGATATCTTATAGGTAAGAAGTTGAACTAACAAGACTCGAGCCACCCCAACAACTCACCCGCTTACCCATCCGTACACTACACACTCTCATCAATAAAACCCTAATGATCCCTAAAGCTCACAAGCACATCGAACCATTTCCAAAAGAGGTACAAGTACAACGTAATTCCTATTGAACCCTAAAGCTGATCTTGTCATCTTACAATCTCACCTCAACCATGGCTTCCCTCAGTTTCTCTCCATTTACCATAGCACTTTTGCTTCTAGCATTCTCATCAATGACCAGCCACACAAATATGGGTGCAGAGGCACGCCATCTTCTAGAGTCAACATTGCCAAAACCTGCGCTGCCTTCTCTTCCTCAGTTCCCAAACTTACCAAAACCTGAGCTTCCACAGTTCCCTAAACCTGAAGTGCCTGAAATTCCTAAACCAGAGTTGCCTAAAGTACCTGAACAGCCGAAGGCAGAGCTGCCTAATGTTCCTGAATTGCCTAAAGTACCTGAACTGCCTAAGGCAGAGATGCCTAATGTTCCTGAATTGCCTAAAGTACCTGAACTTCCTAAGCCAGAGCTGCCCCAATTGCCCAAGGTTGAGCTACCGCTAATGCCAAAGCCTGAGTTGCCTACTATGCCAAAACCAGAAGTGCCTAAAATCCCAGAAATTCCTAAACCCCATTAAAAGTTTTAGTCCTTAGATCAGTATTAATGAGACTTTCTGTATTGTCTATAGTCATAATGAGCTGTTTCGATGCTCTCTAGTGTCTGTTTCATTGTTTTATGTGTGTGAAATCATTTGGTATTATTACCTTTGTTTGTACTTTAAAACCTTTTACAACGTTAAATTAATTATATGCTGAGGTTTTGAGGTGGTTTGGGTTATACTGGATCAAATTATTGGTCATTGATAATGTATCACAGTATCAGTGTTCTGAAGATTGTAATTCCTATGCAGAAATATAAAACTTTTTACGCCCATTGAATTCGTAGAGTGAAAAACGTAAAATTGAATAATGAGAAATAATAAGAAGAAAACATGAATATAATGCAAAATTCGATTAGTAAAAAAAAGGATTAATTACTTTGTTTTTCCTAGAGTTCTGCTCAACTTCTAATTTTCAAGTTTGTATAATTGGATGTTGATTGTTATATATATGTTTGTAAATAATGAAATTCTAATGACCTAACACTTCAATTATCCAAATCATGCGATACCACGTAAATTAAGAGATTAGCGTTGATTTGAATTAAAGGTAATTATTTTGGGTCATAAGTTGGCTCATTATTTGTTATATAATCAGAATTTTATACTTTGTAGACAAAAATATAGCAGTAGGAATCCAACCATTTGAGGTTATCAAGAATTCAATAACAATCTTTTCAAACTATAAGAATTAAATTGAATCAAACTATAACAAAAATTCATTCATAAATTTTAAGAGGTAATACACCTCTTAAACTATAACTTAGATAAAGAGTACGAATCAATAACAAATTTTTATAAAAGAAATAAATAACATATTTGATGAGACAACATATTTTTCAATTTTCTCTAAAGATTAGATCTTTTCCAACTCTTCTTCTATTCAGATTTTCAAGCTTTGTTGTAGTTTTGAGGATAAAGGAAAAATCTTCAAAGATTTGTATCAAAAAGCAAAAAAAGAAAAAAAAAAAAAACTCTTCCTATATATGAAGAGGGTAGTAACTTCCAAATAGAACAAAAAATGCTCCTACAGGGGAGGAGACTAGAGAAGATCTCTAAAAGAAAACGAAAGAAGAGAAAAAAGAGAAGGTTGGTTGCCGCTGCAAGACTTCAAACTTGAGCAGAGAGGGTTGTTATTTTTTTTTACATCTATGGACTAAGTAATTGAACCTAAAAACATTAGTACATTTTGTCGTTGGACTGAAGTCCACCTTGACATTTATTCACTGAATTAGACCCATTATACGCATTCATGAGTTGCCTAATCATCCAACAATTGTAATTAACCACACCATGAATATACGGAATTTGACCTAAACAGCCTCAAATGATATATAAAGAACAAAGCGAGCATAATACAATGAAGAGCATAATACTGAACTAAATAATCATAATGAATTGAAACATATCAAACAGTATAAGCTAAGCACTAAATAACAGTACTACATCATGGAGACAATACAATGAAGTGCATCATACCAGTTTATTTAAGGATCATATATAATTGGGTAAACGGGGTTTAAAAATTTCGGGGACTTCAGGCACTTTTGGCTTTGGCTTGGGTTGAGACACATCAAACAGTATAAGCTAAGCACTAAATAACTGAGATTTTAAAAGTCCCTTTAGTTTGCTTGTTTCTTGTTTTCATTTTTATTCAAAATAAAAAGCATAATTGAAAATAAGTTTGATATAGCTTAAAAGAAAATATTTTCTAGAACATGTGGAAAAAAAATCTAAAAGATATTTTTAGTGTTTCTAAAAAATAATTGGTGATATTTTTTAAATTTTAGAAAAGATTCTACCAAATTTTTTGAATAAAATCTAACTAATCTCATAATTATAAAAGATAAAACTCACAAATCAATAATATTTATAGCTATTTATGTCAATTTGATTTAAAAAATAAATATATTTTTTATTTTATAAAAAAATATTTTTTGAATATTAAAACTTATAAATAAAAATAAATTTCAAAAAATAAAAAATAAAAATATTTTCATAAAACAAACGCATTCTAAATGTATTTAAAAGTGTGGCCTTAAAATCATTTAAAAGAAAAAACTTAATTTCAACAAAATGTAATAATATCTTTAACAAAAAAAATAATGGACTCATACGATCACTCATGGTAATATTATTTACCTAATATTTGCTAATCTAAAATTTTAAAAATAAATGTGAATGATAACTTTACAGAGTTGTTAAAATAAGTTAACTCACGACAAATAAGATTCACAAGCCATTTTTGGCCCAATCCTGTAAATAAAATGGATGGGTCAGGACATTATCAACCCATTTATTTATTTAATTCTTTTTGAGTAAAGGTTTATTTAATTTTATTTTTTTGGTAATTTATCAAAAAGAAGAGCTTTTTTTGGTTATTTTCTTTTTTTGGGCTGGGCAGTTCTATTGGACCGAACATTGGCTGTCTGAAAACAAAAATACTTCAGAGGAGGTCCAGTCCACATTCACAATAACATACCCGATAACCCAACCCATCCATGACACCCTCATCCTCACTCTCACGCCCCTCTAAACTCTAACCCTAATTCCTTTTCCCATCTCACTATTTAAGCCTCGGCTATTTTACTACCCTCATCAGTGGCCATCTCAAGTTCTCAACCTGGCATCTCCACCGCCAGCATCCTTGAGGCCACTAGATCACCTCAATACACGAATCCCAGCAAAGTTTAAAGAATCCAACCTTAGCAAACATGTTAAGGGATGGGCTTCTAGAAGAGGTTTCGTGTTCAATTCCTGCGCCCGCAAAAAGGGGTTTCTATGGCATGTTTCTTTCTCTTCCCTAAAATTTTCTTCTTCTTTTTTTGGGGAGGTTTACAAAATAGTAGAATATATTCTCGTGGATTTGCAAAACATTTATGTTCCTATCTTCTTCTTCTTTTTTAATTTTAAATTTCTTTTCTGATTGTCTTGAAAATTCTGTGTAAATTGCAACGGAAGAGATAGGATGATTTATATATTGGTCCGTGTTTCTGAATCACCGTGACCGACAAATCTTCACCAATTTCTGATCTCTGCGAACAATTTTTCTTTTTCTCTCTTACAGAGAGAGAATTTTATTTACAAGATTGACAAATAATATTGTCGGTGGCAGCTGCTCTGTGATTACTTGCCTTAATGGCAGTATACGCTATTCCGAATCAAAGGGTGAGCCGAATATTTTATTCTAAATGAGAGCTTCTGCTACTTTCAGTGTTTAACCCTATTTTTTGACAAAAAGGAGAAACTTCTACGATTTTATTTTGTATTTGAAACTATTGATATACTGTTCCTTTGTTTGGGCTTCTTTTCTGCTGTGATGATTTTAGAATTAATTCACATGTCAGACTTCAGAGATTTTCAAAATCAATGAGAATGACAATTCTTAATTTACTGAGCGGAAGTTTACCTTTATTTTTAATTTTTTTAAAATGATAATGACGGGAGATTTCTGAGAAGGAGTCTCATGCTTAGAAGGGAGCGAATGAATTGATATTCGCATAGGTCCCAAGTAACCGTCAAAAATAAATGCCTATTGGTGTTGATGGTCCTACCCTTACTGGGTAGTTCCTCCGCCTTTAGCTGTCTCATATTCCATCGCCTTGTGGAGTGGCATCGCTACCATTACCATTTGGGATTAGCCATGAGACATACATTCGCAAGTGCTTTTCCATTCCTTTTGAAACGACATTTATATGGGATCCAATTGACATATGCATTTATACCTAGTATTGGAGCTATTGTCAATGCTTCTTTGTATGTTTTTGAGCATGAGCATGAGATGATTTATGTGGTTTCTGTAGACGAGGTAGTGACAGATAGATAGGTATGCAGGGTGAGAGGGACGGTTCAACTTTTGAAAGTATTGGTAGGTCAAATTCATACCTATTCATACAGTATCACTTTAACAGAGTATGATTATAATCAATAGTCAGCCTTCTGGCTTTATTAACTATTATTCTGAATATTTTTATTCATTAATGAACAGTTAGTTTAAATTTGGCTCCTTTCAGTAAATACAAAGGTTCAATATTTTCTGAGTACAAGAAACTTATGCTGCCATGTCAAACATGATTTTAATTTATAACCACAAAACTTAAGAATAAAGAAAGCCAATGTTGTTTTATTCACTCGAAAATTAGAGTGGGTTTCCTGTGCAGTTAAACAACCAGGCGCCCAAATAAATACCCCCACCTCAGTTGAGCATTTGCAGCCGAAGATGGCTTTCTAACTGGCATTGAATCAATGGGCAATCCTACAACAGTTTTGGGTTTGTCTATTGGTGCCATTATCAAGTTTCCAGAGAGCTAGCAACAAATATTCCTAGTATTTTTTCATTGGACTGCCAGTCGTAGCATTTCTGATTGCATCTCATTTTCTAGTTATTGGTATATTAAAAGTTGATTGCCGTCATCAACTCTTCTATTTGAAGCCTTCCCATTTGCTCTAGATGGGTTAAGAGTTATGTTCTGTAAACAGTGGTAGTCTCTCTCTATCTGTGTGCGCGCTCCTTCACGAGGCTTTGTTTCTTTTGATTAGTTCTTAATTCTCAGCTTGGGAACAAAAAGGGTCCACTCGTGTTTCGTACGTGTCTATAATTTTTTTAATAAAATTTATGTATAACAGTCGATGTAGAAAACAAAATATTGTCTTCCTTCATTGCCTTGTGTGCTTATAAATGGTTATTTGGATAAATGATTAGAGAATTTTAGTCATATTTTAGTTTTTTGTGTTTGCTTGTACCAAAGGGGAGTCGAATTGGCTACACGCAAATTTCCAACCCTGCACCATCAGTCACCTGAGTTAGTCTCTGGTGGCGAGGTTTTGAAATATTTTTGTTTAAGGTGAAATTTTTGTATCATAATTAGGGTCTCGAGAAATATATATTTGATACAATAAATTTTACTGAATAGAACTTGAAAATACTTAAGACTGTTACATGATGAATCACAATCAATATATATATCAGTATAATTGAATCAAACAAACTCAAATGAACAGAACGTGTAATTCAAAGGTACAAAAAGTTTAAACTGAGCTCGATAGCGCCACTTAGATACCTATATTAAGTAAATTACGTGATCATACACCGATATTACAGTACTACCCATTATTGCTTGAGCCAATAGAATGAAGGAAATAATACTATATGAAGTGTAAGTGGTTTAGTGGGGTTTCGGAATTTCAGGAACTTTAGGTACTTCTAACTTTGGCATTGCAGGAAACTCTGGCTTGGGAATTTCAGGCACCTTAGGCAACTCTGGTTTGGGAATTTCAGGCACTTTAGGCAACTCTGGTTTGGGAATTTCAGGAACTTTAGGCGCTTCTAGTGTTGGTACAACAGGCAATTCTGGCTTAGAGACATCAGGGATTTTGGAGAACTCTGGCTTGAAATTTTCAGGGATTTTAGGTACTTCTAACTTCGGCAATGGTGGTAGCTCAACTTTAGGTAGTTGAGGCAAATCTGGCTTAGGGATCTCAGGGATTTTGGGCATCTCTGGCTTGGAAATTTCAGGGACTTTAGGTACCTCTAGCTTTGGCAATGGTGGCAGCTCAACCTTGGGCGGTTGAGGCAATTCTGGCTTTGGAAATTCAGGTACTTGGGGTATCTCAGGCTTTGTCAAGGATGGAAGCTCAGGCACTTTTGGCTCTGGCAAAGTTGGTTCAAGAAGATTTCTCGCCCCTGCAACCATTAGGTGGGTGGTCGTTGAAGAGAAAGTTAGAAGAAGCAAAAGAGGTAAAATGAATGATGAGAAATTATGGGAAGCCATGTGAATGGAGCAAGCAGATAACAAGATCTTGCAGATCAATCGGAGTTTCCAATTTCTTGCTCTTTCCAGATGGTTTTGGTATATGATCTGTGCTCATGGTTTAGATAGGTTATGTGGGGGATTTTATAGATGAAGTTGTGGCACATGGATAGGTGTGAAGGATAAGTTGGTGCAAGTCCAAGGAGTGTTTGTTCAACTACTTACCTATACATCCTTTTAACAATGATATAATTATAATTAGAAGCCTTTGCAAATTACCATATAAGTTAGTAGTTTTTTAAGGGGGGAAATTTTTAAATGGCTTCTTTTAATCTTTTCTATGTGCAACCAGCTTCTTTCTCTGCATCAGCTGATTGACACAAGTCGTGAGGTAATGTTACAAGAAAAAAAAAATTATTTACTATTAGATGTTTCAATAAATTATAAATATATAGAGAAATTTTTTAATGATTAAATAATGTAACTTGAGTTATAGAAAAATATTGATAGTTGGACTTATTACTGGATTAGATCCAAAGTTCAAATATTAGAAAACGTTATTGATAAAGGTTTCAAAGGAATTTGTCGTGATTAATGCAAAAATACTTATGATTGTTGCCAAAAAAATTTATTTATGTCATATTTTTTATTGTAAAACTTGAGAGCATACACTCCAAAAAAAAAAATTCATTTTAAGTTTTGTCCAATTTTTAAAAGCTCTTGTTGAAATACCTATTAATTATCAGTAGAAGTAATCTCTCGTGGATTTATGCAGTTGAACAAAGCATGACCTGTGCACATTAACTAGTTCTGGTCTGGAGGCGATGAACTCAGCCTTCTCATCCTAGAGAAAAACTTCATTTCTTGTGAAAAGCAATCAGCTCTTTTTCAATGTAAAGAGAGGGAAAAGAACAAAGTTGGTAACTTAGTTGCACTTGTCTTTTCTAACGCCATCAAATTATCAGTAAGATGCATGAACAAGTCATAAAAAAACAACTCATGAGTCTAGTCATTGATGTTTAACAGAGGCAAGCTTAAATTGAACTTGTTAATAAATCACTCTGCATGTACTTTTGTTCCCTTGCAAGTTACAAATCCCACTTGGGCCTTTGATTAAATTTAGCACTGATAATAAGGAGATATCATATTTAATAATTTCTCACAGAGCATGGAGAGATTGGTGAAGTCAAAATGATAATGAAAGGGTTGTTCCTAATACTCTTCAAGCCCTCTCAACCCGTTTCCAAAGAATCTGAACTTGATTTTTCCTCTCATTCTGACCAGGTCACCTACATCAAGCAAGCTAGAATCTACCTTCATACAACCCCCACCTGTATTTCCAATTTTCCAATTTCCAGAAAATTCTACGAAGTAATTGCCGCTAACAGTACAATGCAATAAGAGGATAATACTTTCAATGAAAAAACACAAGGACCTGACCACGGACAATTCGTTTATAGCTTCATCATGATCTAAAATACCATCCTGTCTATATGTAAGTGCCCGACAATCTTTGATCCTGCCTTGTAGTTGAACTGTTATCCTTTTCATTTTATGTGGATCATTGTCAGGGGGGGTACTTGATTTAGCCTCAGCCGTAAAGTATGGACACTTTAAAAAAGCTTTCTTTGTGTTCAACACCTGTCAACGCTTGAATTAGACATATTGACACTTTAATTTACATATAGATTTTGTGTTGCAGGGTCCTTGTCCGTGTCATATCTTTTGTCCATGATTCCTAGAGCCTTGGCATTTCACGATCTTGTGAAAGTAAGTCATGACAGTGGAGATGGGTTACAATTCAACTATATTTTTCCTTCATTTCTGCATTGACTGTGGTTCTCACTGCATCATTTATGCAGGAAGCCATTCTTCAACTCAGCATCCAGCAAAGATGGTTAAAAAATTAAGCACTGATTAAATTCCTTTTCTCCAGTTATCCTTACTATCCATGGTTCTGAATAGAATTAAGTTAATTTATGTGAATCAACAAGCAACTCCCTTTTTCTTCTACTTTCTGTAAGCATCTCCATGAACAATTTTGTACGTGTCAAGATAGTCAACCTGAAATTGAAAGAGGATACAGAAATTACAAGTGAATTAAATCAAATCAAGATAGAGAGGTCTTGTGTGATATTAGCATCATACCAGACTATTTACCGACCAGAAATTTGTTGATCTGCATCAGTAGTAATCTTAAGCACATCGAGATTTAGCATTTAGAACTTAACAGAGTCATTTAGGATAAAAGAGAGACCTGAATTCAAGTCTGAAGTTTATTTTTCAGTACCTCAACCATAACGATTAAGCAGGCAAAAAGGAGGGGAAACAAGAAACAGAGCCTTGTAAATGAGTTCATACATAAAGTTCATCAGATTTATTTATTATAGTCAACACAACGGGGATAAGGAGAAATACATCAATAGGTTAAACACATGACATTGTAGAGATTCCTTAATATTAATTTATTACAATATTTTAAAAATCGTACAGAAGTACATAATTCATCCTATGCTTTGAAAGTCCTAACTCCTAATCTAATAAATTTCATACCAGACATACACATACAATAAAGTACACAGGAAACATGTGTAAAAGTTCAACACCAAAGCATTCTGTCTTTGACAGTAAACCCTCTATTTTTCTTCATTTGGCTTTCCCTGTAATCCAATGTCCACTTCTCAAATGTACAGTCAGTAAAGTCGTAGTATCCACCATGAATAACAAGTTCTCCGTTTGCTACCTTTTCTTCTATCCATGGGTAACTAAGTAGGTTTGATAAGGAGTGGTTAATTGATTCCTGTACAAAAAAGAAAAAAAAAAACATTTAAAGGGTCTAGACTTCAGAGATTCAATACAAACAACTTCTTTATGAATTAACATCTGAAAGACTCTTATTAGTTGGATATATCTGTTAATGGGAAACAGAAAATGATGGTAATGGAAGCAATAAATGTAAAGCTTTAAAACACCAAAATTAAACAGATTCCATTGTTTGTCAAGGAATGAACAAACCATATTCATACATGCAAAATGAAATAGGAATTTGAATTCTTAACAATAACTCAGGCCTGAGACTATCACAAAACAAAATAGGGGAAGGTTTTGTATCTGGAACTGAAGAGAAGGAGTAACGTGCAGAGGCAGAGAAAAATATTAGAGGTTACAGGTTCATTAAATTATATTAGTCATAGAACTGCAGATGGGGGTTCAAGCTTATTTGTCTATGCAACGGGAGGGTGTCCTACTCACCCTATGGAGCAACTTGATGATTCATCTAGCCCTAAATGGGGACATTTCATGTTATTTAATATTTGAAATCTCAATAAACAGATGAAATTACAAATTCAAATCTGAGGACAACTAACATTACCTTCTCACAGTGCCTGCACTGCTGGTCAAAGCCCAGAAAAGAAGCAGCAGCTTGAGTTTTTGTTCTTGCATTCTTCCCAACAACAACCCAACTTTTTATAAAGCTACTGGAAAAATAAATAAAACCAAGTGAGAAATGTATGAGACAATTTTTACTGAAGAAAGGAAAATAGCAAACATCTGGAATTAAGTAATTCGACCTTTCATTTGCATCATCTTGCATACTCATAAGGGCACGAATTCCCCCACAGCAGCTGTGGCCAATGACTAAGATGTTCTCAACCTGCAAAGGCAGTAATTTTTATCTTTCCTCAAATATGAAATTGTAAAAGTGAAGGTATTCTGATAAACTAGCCTTCCATATGGTTTTATATTTAGAAACCTATAAGAATCTAATAAACTGAAATATTCTCCACATATTTCATGCAACCCCAAGCTACAAGAGGCTTTATTTGTACAACGAACAACTATATGTTGTCCACGCTTAATAATTATTCCCGATTTTATGCTGCAGTGGTAAAATAATTATCTTTTTTGGTTCATTTCCCATACTGAACTATTAAATTCTCACCCAATCACTCCAAAGAAGTTGTGTTTATCATAAGATCAGACAATATTTTAACCAAACTCATTTTCTACTCTGATCTTAATCTGTCAGTGGCCCATGACAGTGAGTTGATAATCTAATAATTTTTATTTGAACTAAATTGTACTTCAATGTTATAACTGAATTACACTAATAAAGGAAGTTGGGCTTCTTATTAAAATAAGCAAGCACATAAGTAAATGAATAACAGCCCAAAAGAGAATGTAAATAAGTAAATATTTGAATAAAAGCGTTCAAAATTTTCCCAATTAGAAGATGAATCCTATCTTGCACTTTGCGGGGAGAAAATGCTTACTCTAAGGGAATTTACAGCGAATTCTAATGCAGCATTTGTTTCTGAGGGTCCACTCTGTATCAGGGAAGAAAGGGATTAGAAAGGGTAAGCACTAAACAGAGTATAACTCATCACACTTTAGGGACCATACTAAATACTTGAGGTAGACAACCAAAATATATTAATAGCAGTGCAAAATCTACCTCAAATGGAGGTACCAAATTAGCAACATTGCGAATCATGAATGCTTCTCCTGGTTGAAATCCCAGAATATTAGAGGGGCATACCCTAGAATCTGCACAAGCAATAACCATGAACTGTTCTAGCAATTGTCAGTCAAGAATACTAATTTTTGCAAATGCTTTAGTAGATATATTGAACGAATAGAGTCAATAAACCAAAAAGGATCAAACAACAAACCACAAATTATTGAACAACTAAAAGCTGAGCCAAAAACGCAGGGGAAGACAGAGAGAGAGAGAGAGAAAGAGAGGACAATCACCTTTGGTGCTTGACCCTTGGCAAGATTTTGGAACTGTTCTATGTTTTCCCTGCCAGGTACAGAACCACATTAACAAAGTTTCATCCTTTTTGGGGTATCAGAAGGAAACAGTTTCTACCAGGGCTTTTCTGAAGCTTACATGTAGTTATTCTTTTTGAATCTTAAAAACTTATCCTTGAGATCATTGAATATATCACACCCATTTTTAGCTTCGGTCACAGTCTCTAGCTTGTTGTTTTCAAGTTTTTGAGTAAATCCTTGAGGTCCCATAGAAGCCTTTAAAGATAAACCTTGACTGCTCCTGCAAACATTAACAATAGATCAGTTAGCTATTCTTACTTCTTACTTCTAAGTTCTGAGAGTTACTTACAAATTAGTAAAGCAGTTATACATTAGGATTCGAACCTAGTTATATTACAAAAAAATAAATAAATAAACTGAAAGTTTTGGGTATCGTGTGATTACTCAAAATATCAGTCTCATCTATAGAATAGTGATATAACGATTTAGAAGAATATAAAGAGAGAAGCCTTCTTAAGCCACACCTCAAGACCAAAATTCTTCATTTCCTTGAAAATTTATGTCAACTACTTCATGTTCAGAAGAGATCCAAACTTTATAAGAATTTCCATGTAAAATAGAAATTAGTGAATGAGCCCTCCAACAGTTATTTTCCTCTCTAAAGAATGATTGCTCAGCATTATCATTTGAATCAAAAAGGCAGTTTCAGACAAATATTCACTCCTATACCATCTCAGTCTCAGACATCAAAATTTACATAAGACTAGCAAAACAGAGGAAGATGGTCATTGGTCACTGACCTTAAATCCGTCAAAAATCTGAAATGGGTTTTCTCCATTTTCCTTGCTTTCACCTTTCTATCAAAGATCTGCCACAGCAGTGTTAATATAATCAGCTCATTTACAAACGCAGGAAAAAAAAAAAAGGGCATCTCGGAGATAAACTATAGAAGAGAACATAATAAATACCCTCGATGTGTTCAATAAAACTCCAGGAAGCTCAAAGCAGGAACTGGACGAAAAAGCTAGAGGGTTGGAAGCAAAGGGGTCTCCTGAAATGGAGATTGGTGCAGGAAATGCCATTGGAGAGCTCAAACTCAGATGGGTTATCCTGCAGAGTCGATTGAGAATTGAATGGAACAGTCATGGTTAGGAAGAATTATAAAAGGGTGGGGTAAAGGTAGTTGGATCCGAAAACGTGGATCTGTCGTCTCCAAGAAAGACGGAGAAACCAAAGTTTAAAGCCAAAAAGGGAAATAGAAAATTATTCTTCTGCGTAATCGCTAGTTCAGACGCCACTCAGAGTTGAGAGTTCAGACTTCGGAGTTCAGCAGGCTATTTTTGCCCGATTTAGCTAAGTGACAATAAGATTTTAGATAAAAATAAAATAAAATATTAAAACGTAGATAATTCTTTTCAACTTTATTTTATGATAAATACCTATATATCTATATTAGTATAATTTTGGAATTTTTTTTATCTCTTTTGGTATGGATTTTTTTAAAAAAATAAAATTATAAATAATTAGTAATTATTAATGATAGTTAATCATAATGGTAGGATGATGAGGAATTTTTTTCAAAGATAATGAATAATTTTTAAAAAATTAAAAATGGTCTATTTGTATATTTATAAAATTAATTTACTTAATTTTTTAAATAAAATTAATACTATGAATTAACATGTATATTAATACATGTCAAGTCACTGGCTGTAATTATAGTTCCCATAATGGATAGCTTAAACTTTTATGTTTGATAAATAATTATTTATATTCAAAGATTTAAAATTTAAAAAGAGATATTAATTGAATTGAAGTTTTTTTTTGTGGGTAAAACTCAATGTTATAAGTACACTCTTTGATATATTTCCATGTCATTTAGGGATTCTAAAATAGCGACATTTTGAATGGAATAAATTTTTTTTTTGTAGTAAAAACTCAACTTGTTATTAATAAGTTAAACAATATTTGTCATATAATTAAAATTAAAAGAGTTGTTTATATTAAAAAAAACTATAATTCTGTGATTGAGAAGCCAGAAAAAAGTGGCCCTAATTTTTTTTGACAAAACTTGAAATTAATTTTAGGTATTTATAATTTATAAAACTTAAATAGATCAAATCAACATGAATATATAAGCATGCTAAAAATAGGTTCGAATATGCCTATTATTGATTATGTTTACCTTGACTATTTCTTCATTAAAATTAAGGCACGGGGAGAAATCCTTGCAACGAAGCTTCCATGCTCAATATTAAGGTGATCAGGATGCAAAAGGCAAAAAGATTCATAATTAAAAAAAAAAGAAGAGAAGGCTATTTATAAAGAAAAAACAAAGGTAATTTGATAAATAGCTAGATCAACGGTACATTAATAGATCATTAAGTGGCATCATTTCGTTGGTTTCAAATTTTGTGTGTGTGGTCCCTCCCCACTGTATTTAATACTGTCAAAATGGGTTGAAAATATTAAATGGACTTGTATTTAAACAATTGTATCTACTTAAATATAGGTCCAAAAAAGGTTAGACATATTAGAACACAAAAACTTCTAAATGGGCCATAAACAAGAGTCAATCCGTATATGGCCCGTTTAACTCAAAAATCTAATTCTTTTTATTTTATATATTATCATGATATATTATATTATTATGAGATTAATTATTTAATACATATATATTATTATCTTTATACCTTTTAATAAAATTTTAGTTTATTTAGTTTGAAAATATGTTTTAATGAAAGAAAGTTTAAGAAAATTAGTCTATTAGTAACTCTTCAGGCCAACCCGTTTTGTCTGTGAACATGTATAAGCCCAATTCCAAAAAAAAAAAAAAAAAGAACATATATAAGGACACAAACTTCTTCTCTTGAGTGTGTTAAATAAATAAGTTGATTTGTTTGATTGTGCTGACTATTCTGACCCAATCGTATTAATAACCTGTTATCAAGCTTAGTGATTAAAGAAATATAATTACTTAAAAGGGGCATTTATTATACAACAAAGTTTTTTTGTTTTTAAAAATTATATTTTTTAAGAAAAAATATTTTTGAAAATATATAAAATATTTATAGTTAATTTTAAAATTATTAAAAATATTTAAATAATATTTTTTTTAAATATTTGTTCATGTATTTGGTTATATTTAAATTTTTTTTATATTTTCTAAAAATATCTTTTTTTTTGTTTGTTTATTATTTTAACAAATAATAAAATAAATTATTGTTAATAATTATTAAATTTACATTAATTTTAAAATTATTAAAAAATATTAATAATTAAATTTATTTTTATAAAATTTTTATATATAAAATATTAAAAGATAAAATTATCATTTTATTTTTTATAAAAAAAATTTATCTTTACAAAAATCACCATTTTTCACTCCTTTTTCTGTAATTTTTTTAACAAAAATTGATGTTTAAAAATTATTTTTGAAATTTATAATTTCTTAAAAAACATAATTTTTATGTTTATATTAAATAAAATAATTTTCAATTTTCATATTAAAATTTTAAAAAATTCAGAACTTTTCCTTCTACACGCGCCCCAAAGTTTAAATGTGGAGACCCTTGTTTAGAGGCTAATGCCAGGAGTGTATTTTTTAACATCATCTAAAAATGCATTTAATTTTCTTTTAACACATAAATTGATGAAGACATTTTTAACGTACAACTAAAAAAAGAAAAAAAGAGGTTACAATAATGGTAAAAGAGGGTGTGAGAGAAAAGACAGAGTCAAGGAGTACGAGGGTACAAAATGCCATGACATCAAAGCAGTAATGAGACATGAATTATCAGTACGGAAATGTACCATCACTGTAAAGTAACACGCTTTCAATGTCCTCTTACTCCTTTTACGAGTCACTTTTTTTTTTTTAAAGTTCATTTTTATCCACAATTATCTTGAATAATTATAATTAAATGCAACATTTAACATAAAAATTTGAATATTTACATAATAATATAAGTTTATAAAATAATTTTAAAAGATTAAATTTGATAATCTAAATGATATTTGTAATTTTTAAAATACTAAGACATGGATTTGATTTTAATTATATGGTTATTTAAAAAATAAAAATAATATTTTTCACTGTTTCAATTATATAAAAATAATTTTATATAAAAAGATTACAACTGTAATATAATTACATTAAATATTAAAATTTAAATCTAGCCCTATATTATAGGTCTTCTCATAATTTTTTCACTAATTTATTAATTTTTACATTTGATTTTTTAATTATTTGAGGCATTGTACTTTATTTTTTATTATTTAAATTATATTTTAATTTTAATAATATATTTATAATTATAAAAATAATTTTTATTTATTTCTTACTTTATTTGAATATTTTGATTATTTTATATAATTATTCTGAAAATAAATTAATGTTTAATTTAGATAAAATAAAATAAAATATTAGGAGATAAATTAAAAAATAACAATTAAATTTAAAATTATAATAAAAACTAATTTTTTGAATTATACATAAGCAATTTTTAATAAATTATTATTATTTTAAAAAAATGTAAAGAGAAAATTTTTTATACTACAGTAAAATTTTTCTGACAAGCCCTTAATCTCTTCGCTTGCCCACGGAAGGAAACCCCAAGTTTGCCGAAACAAGTCACATCCTCTCCTCTCTCTCTCTTTCTCTCTCTCTCTGTCTCTCTCGGTACGATTGGGGCAGAGGGTAGTTGGCATCATCCCAACCCACAATAAATTAAAGCCCCCAAAATTCTCACCCCAACTTGGCCATAAAAAATGCTCCATGGATGATTCTTGGCTTGCCCAAGCTAGCTTTCATGAGTTTCCGTTCTTATTTGAGTTCTCTTCTTCTTCTGCTTCTTTCCATCTACGGTTTGGTTTCAGATGATCAGATTCTTGGTAAAGATCCCTTCTTTTTCATCTTCTGCAGAATCAAAACCTTTTATCTCTAGCTCGATCTGTTCTTGTTTTCTTCTCTTGGATAATATTCTCCCTTCTCTTAAGCCTAGGATCTCTCTTTTCCTCTCCCCCTTTCTTCTGCTGTATAGGGTTGCAGTACAATGCTTGGGGTATTTACGAGTTGAGAAAATAAGGACCAAAGAAGAGATAATTAGATGATAATTAATTTCCTTTTTGAAATTTCTCAAATTTGAAAGAATTTCAAAATATACTAGGGTTAGTAAGTAAAAAACTATCAGACGAGATTTAATTCAAACATTTTCTTTTCCTTCATTCTCCTCAATCTAAAGATGCTCTTAGGGAATTCAGCACTAAGATTCCTATTATTCTGATTGGAAACCATCTTTTTTTGTTTTTGTTTCATGGCCCCAGATTAAACAAGCATTTTTTTTCCACAAAATATTTAATTTCTGTAATTTTGAATTGGATCTGACGATGATTTTTTCATGATCCGAAACTATATATAATTTTCGTTTAATCTAGCTATAGCTTGCTCTTACTTTCTGTGTGTAAATGGAGTTAATTTCATCTGGATTTTTCTTCTTTATTAATTTATGGTGTTTTGGAGGAGGGAAAATGACGAGACAGAGGATAGAGATCCAGAAGATGTAACAGTATTTCATTCTTAATCATGCATAAATGATCCAAACGTTTTTTTTTATTTAGGAGTCCAAAGGTTTTAAAGTATAGTACTATTGGTTAGTGGCGACCCTGTATCTTTTGTTCTTTGAGCATTGACGGCAGAACAGTTTTGATGTCTGAGACTGCTTCCTTCTTCAACCTACAAACTTTACTTCATCTTAAAGCCAAAATCATTGAAAACTTGGGAAGAAAAACAGTGGTGGAAAGTTGGTGTAATCCTTTGATTGATTCATACATGTTATTTTGTGTTTAAAAATTATGTTTATAAGTATGTGTAGATCATTTTGAATATTTAACCGAAGATGGACTCATTTTGAATATCTAACAGAAGATGGACACAACGAGGCAGGTGACTTCTTCAAAGAGGAGGGGAGGGCTTTTGAAGAAGGCACACAAGATTTCAACTCTACGATGCTGAGATAGTTCTTGTAGTCTTTTCTGTTGCTGACAAGCTCTTTGAATACGCTACCTGAAGGTCTCTCTCACTCTCTCTCTTATTTTTCTTCTCATACGATGAAATTCTGTTCTACTTTGACAATCAATTCAATTATGTGCCTTTTTTTAGTACTGAACATGGATTTCCATGTCCTACGTTTCTCATCAGCTCATTATTTCTCTGAACGAACGTGGGGATGATCACTGGAGCTAGAAACGTTTCTAGGAAAACTCAGGATCTGTTTGGTTGGATGTTTCATCTTTCCGTTTTCACTGAAAGCAGAAAATATATATATAAAAAAATCAGTTTTCAGTGTTTCAAAAATTAATCAGTGATATTTTTATAATTATAAAGGAAAGTCTAGCATATATAATTATTAATAAAATATATCAAAAAATTCATAGTTGCTGAATATCAAACTCAAAAATAAATTAAAATTTATAGCCATTATGCTATAAAAATTTGAACAAATTCATAACTTCACAGATTGAACATATTTTTTAAATAATGGAAACTTTTTAATAAAAATAAAATTTGAGAAATGAAAGCTGAAAATAATTTAAAAAACCAAACTTACGCTCGGTGCTTCTGCATAACTCTTGTTTTTCCTGAAAAAAAGAGATAATATAGATTGGAAAACAAAATCTTATATGGCTGATCTTGCTTCTCTATGAACGGCAGACAACAATTAGGTGTATATATAATATTTATTGTTTTAAAAACTTATATAGATATATATGCTTTTGAAAGCATCGTTTCGATAACTTTAGATGTTACTTTTAGCTTGTTATATTGTTAATAGATATATATATGCTTAACAATGTGACAATCTTAAATAGCATCTAAAGTTATCAAAACCATGCTTTTAAAACAAATTGGAAAAATAATGAACAATGGATGGAAATAATAGCACAAGCAAAAGATTGTTGAGATAATGAGTTAGTGAGCAACGCTATTCAACGAAGGCAAGAATTTTGTCAGGTTGGGAGTGAAGTCCTGGTGGCCTAGTCCCTCTGCCTTATTGTTCTTGGCTTGTTTTGGACTGTGTTCTAGCCATTGAGCTTTGTTTAATGGATGTGTTTGAGTTTGTAGTTGATTGTGCTCTTTGAGTGGCTATTAGCTGGCCCTCTCTCTTTTAATTTTGTTGGATTGTTCCCCTATTTCATTTTTCAATGAAATGGAACTATCTCTTGCTAAAAAAAAAAAAACAAGAGATTGTTGAGATGTGGGTGAATGTAATTATATATTTACAATTCTGCTGGTATGCTGAAAACGTGTTTGGTAAAATTTTAAAAATATGTTTTCTCAGTGAAAAAAAAATGTCGAAAGGATGTTTTCACAAAATAACTAAAGGTATTTTTGTAATTTTTTTTAAAAATTCTATCATAACTATTAAAAAATAAAATAATCCCATAATTATAGAAGATCAAATTCAAAAATCAAGTAACATTTATAACTATCTATGCCAATTTGATTTGAAAATAAATATAAACAAATTTTTAACTTTACTAAATAAACGTATGTTTTAAACAATGAAAATTGAAGATATTTTCACAAACCAATGCATCAAACCAAATGTTTTCACATTTTATCCATCTTGTTTCATTTCCACTTCCTTCCTATCTCATGTTCATCTTAATATACCTGATCGCAAGTTGAGTTTTAAATTTTATTTGTATTTAAAATGTAAAAAATGACAAAAATTAAACCTACAATGTAATTCCTGTTTTTAATTATTTAACTCGGAATTTTAAATATTATTTATTAAATTTTGATTTGAAAAATATGAATGTTTAACCTCATGTTTATCTTAATATTATCTATTTATAAATCCAACCATGCTGTTTTGATTCTTGAAAGATACACATTTTCTATTTGCTCATTTAAAGTTTTGCAATTGCAATTTAATATTTCAAAAACTATCTTGTCTTTAAAAGCATTCTCACATTCACTCCATTAGTAGATATTCAACAATTTTTTTGTCTAACCTAACGTTGAGCTCACATAGTTTAGGGGAAAGCGTAGTTTAAGTCAGTTTTTAGTTTGATTAGTGAAAGACAGAGTTAACATAAGAATGTTTTTGAAGGAATCAAATAGTATTTGAAGGATTAAATTGAGAAAGTAAAATTTTGAGGGACCAAATGGAGAAAAGGTTTATCTTTCACAGAACAAAATAACAATTCACTATTAAAATAATTATATTTGTCAAGAAGTGATCATGATTTCATTTATAATATAATCACTGTAGCGTTGTTTGATCCATGCAGCCAACTCCACTTAATGGAAAAATTTCTAGTTGTTGATGTTATTGTTGTCAAAGAAGGATCAATTGACACTGGTATCAATCAAAATTATTCTTATACTATTGAATAAATTTTTATAGGATGAATTTCATACCAAATCCTCCATTAGATTGAAAGTTTTAATCATTGAGTAACATACTCACAAAATTTTATACTAATCCATAATTATATTTGTTCAAGTTTGAAAAACATATTATATTTTACATTAAGATATAGTGGTTGACTACAAAATAAATTCGAATTAATATATTTTGTAAGGATGATTTTGTGATAAAAGATTAATTTGATGAAAAAATTTAAAATTAAGAAGCTTATTCACTAGAAATGCATAAAAAACAGAAATTGCTTCTTAATTTTGTAGCATATCTAGTTAGAAACACATTATATGAAGAGTTATTTTTGACATTTCTTAACTAGAAAAATGGAAAATTATGAATAGCAGTATATTTCTAGGAAATTCATGTGTAGATTGAGAATCACACCTACAACTTGCTGCGCAAGGACTTAGCACATGAAACTCATGAACTGATGTATGTATGCATGTGTGTGTTAAGGGTAAATTATATTTGTTTCACTGTGATCTTTGGATCTAATTGCAACTGACTCCCTAATCAACTTAATTGATTGCACTTTACTCCTTATAGCCTAAACTATATGTTAACTTTAACAGAAATTATATGAAATTATCACATTATCCTTCTTGTAAGAAGATTACAAAATGGGATATAAAACAAAGGGAATAGTATTGTTAAAGTTAACGTTTATCACATTATAGGAGGAAAAGTGCAATAAGGAATATAGATCAGGGGGCCAATTGCAAAAATAATAGACTAGGAAGAAAATTAGGTAAAAATTAATATGAAAAAAATGCAATTTTACCTGATTCCACCTTTCTCAGTCAGTTGAAGGGGGAAAAGCTGCAACTTTACAAGAATTACAGAAACTGGAGGAATTACTTGAAAGAGGTTTAATATTAATCTTAATATGCATTCACTTATGAATTATTAGTCATCTTCATCTGCTACACTAAAATTAGCAAGTAATCTCTTAACTGATGCTGTTTATATGTGTTTCGGGATGGAAGATTTGTGAAAGAGACAAGTGTGCTCAAAGGAAAAGTCATATATGCCAATATTAGAATGTAGTTAAAATTTCTTTGTTCTTTGTATAGCTTGCTGCTGGGTGGAAGATGAACAAATACAAATATATATAGGCTCATCAAATCTGTTTTGTATATAACTATCCTCTATAACACAGAGCTATTAACTAATCAATTGTCCACTAAAGAAAAGGTCCTTTTGTGGAAAGAAAGCTTGTGACGTAGTAGAGAACATAATATAGTTTTTCAACCTACACACTATATATGTTGAAAGGTATAAATGTGTTAAAACTTAAGAATCTGAGCTCTAGACCAATAAGCAATTTTCTGGAATGTCTGGTCCTTATTTTAGGGTTTCTTTGGCCCCAAAATTTGAGATGCTTCAGATTCCATCATTGGTGAACTTTGGCTTTAATTATCAGTTGTTTTGGTGAAGCGAGAAACAGAGATTGGTTTCTTTTTTAAGAGAGAAATCACAGATCAAGCCACTTGGGTTTAACTAAGGTGCTCAAGTCAGTGAAAATTTGTTTAGACGTCTAATTCAAGTTGCGTTAACACCTATTCAGTTTGCTTATTCAAGTTAGGGTTTTGTATTATGCATGTCCATAGTTTGGATTCTTCCTTCGACTAGCAATTCCATTTGGTGGTCATCCGTCTTCAACACATTCATTGGCGTCCGAGAACTAGTTGAATAGCCTTCCACGATGTGTGTGTGTGTGTGTGTGTCTATATATATATATATATATATATATATATATATATATATATATATATATATATATATATATATATATATATATATATATATATATATATATATATATATATATATATATATATGAGTTAGGTCTATGTCTCTGCTCCCTTGGAATCTTAAACATGCCATACATAAGCCACCTTAATTTGTTAAAAAATGGCTTCTGTTGTTACATTTCAGTACCTTCGTAAATCTCAACCTCTCTGCTCCTGCAATGTCTGAATTCATTGTTCTTGATGTAGGGAGTCTTACTTGTGGAAGAGAACCGGCAACTGAAACAGGTGATAATGAGCTTTTAAATTTTTTGCTTATTTTATTGTCGTCCGAGTCAGGCATCATTTGCGGCTCATCCGTTTGTCCTCATTAAGACTATGATTATTCTGACAAGTTTGGGTTAGTTTCCTTTCTACTCTAATCATTATTTTATATATATATATATATATATATATATTAGAATTTTATGGGTGGCTGATTTTTTATGCTGTTTACATATCTAAAATTTTAGACTAAATTTATTATTTGAATATTACTATTTTTTTAAAATAATGTATAGTTTTGACTTTAATTTTGTTGTTGTTTGATTTAGGTTCAATTCTATTATTTTATTGACTCACAAAAGAACTAAGTTGACGGTAATTAAAAAACTTTTGGGACTAAAATTGCATTTTTTGAGTTGGTCTTAAAAATTTGAAATTGAGTTTTTATAGTTTTAATTTTTTTTTAATCAAGTCTTTGTTGTTAATGTACTGTCATATGTGCATACATGTTTAAGTTTTAATAATTAAAGATCACATATGATTTACACTTAGTTTGTTAATTCAGTATCAATTAACGGACTTCTAATCAAAGTCTAACAATAGGGATCTACTTAAAAAAATAAAATTAAAACTATCTAAACTTTTAAACACTAGAAATCTATTTAGAAATTGGCTTGAGTAATTAGACTTTTTTTTTCCGAGATTCAATTTATGGCTGAATTATGAATTTAGTCTAAATTGTAATTTTTAAAAAGTAAAAGATAGATTATAATTTTCTTTTTTGATACATTTATTGACACTAATGTTTGAACCTAGCTAAACCTCATGCAAACAACCAAAGCTTAGAGACATAACATTTGGATATTTAAACTACATATTGATTGGTTTTGGAATGCAGACATAAATAGCACTGTGAATTGTGCTATATTTCCTTCATAAAATCTTCAATGTTTTATATAGTGAGTAATATATATATTCTTCTGTTTGCTAAATTATCTTGAAAGCTACTCACTTGAACTTGTCTTTATCTACGCCTTGCAGGTTGCTTTTGTTTAAATAAAGAAATAAATATTTATTTGGAGGACTCTTAGCAGTAAACTGATTCTGTTCCATTTTATTGGTCCAAACTAATTTAATTCAGTCGTGTGAAGTGAATATGAGGATGAATTTCACCTCAAATAATTACATTTAGCTTGAGTGCTTTCCATGGGGACGACTTTGGTCGTTAGAAGTGGACGCTAAAAATTCTTTTAGTGACAGAAAAATTCGTCGTCAAAAATACTTTAAACAAAAGTCATTACTGAAGGTCCCTCTCAGCGACAATCTCATCAGCATAAGAAGTATGTAATACCACGATAAATTGACTTGATGAAAAAGTTTCCATTGGGAGTACAGTGGGGAAGACAAAGAAAGTCGCTGCCAAAAACAATATGTTTTGTTAGATTTATGTAATAATTGAAAAAGCAGTATAAAATGACGTATAAATTAAATAAGAATTAACGTAACCAAATAAAGATATTTGCAAACTGACATTCTACTCACACATTAATTAATAATTGGCGTTATCCATCCTCTCAATGGCCCTGAATGCTTCTATTCATGGACATGGGATGTGATCTTCATAATATGAATAGTACAGATAAATAGGAGTTATGTCATTAATTAACCAATTTGTAAACAGATCGAAGAATTGAGAACGAACCAAAACATAGTTATATGTTATGCAAAAACTGTAGCTATGGTCTAGAATATGATATAGAGTGGTTTATATTCGTCTTTTTTAAAGTTTTTAAATTTTATATTCATAATTCTTCTAATTTTATTTATACAAAAAAATTTTATTCAAAAAATTGTTAATGAAATTTATACTTCATATATTTGAAATTCAAGGTAGTGTCAATGTAATTTTTGTATATTTCAAAAGAATTGAATGTAATTTATCATATGATATAAAAAGTTATATAAAATTATATTTTAAATCCTAAATATAGTTGTAGTTGAAAAGACATATGCACAGCTAACGAGATTCTTTTGAATGAGTTATATTTGGGTTTTATCTGCCAGCATAGGTCAGTTTGATTGATAAAATAAAATGAGAAGAGTTTTAGTTACTTGTGTTTGATGTTAAGAGATAGAATTAGTGATAAACTATTTTCAAAAAATCTTCTAACTGTAAGTGAGTCTCTGTTTGCTATTTATAAACCCTGCCTTTACTTAATTTCAACTTTAAAATATTAAACATGAGTGTTATAGACTTAGTAAATAATATTATAATAACATATTCTTTTACCATTTTATTATAAAAGAATATTCGAATTGCAAGTTTATCTCACTGTTTGTGTTTTTCTCTTTTGGATTTTGCTTAGTGGCTGAAAATATAATCTTATAAAATTGAAACAATTAAGGAAACACGTGATCGTATGAAATAACACATGAAACATATCGTACTTGCAAATTTCACATAAAAATTTTAATAAAGAATTATACTTGCAATTTTTTAAAAAACAATTCTTGCAGTGTAGTACAAGGTAGTCTTAAAAAGATATATTATTTTCTATCATGAGTATTTGAATTCAAAATTTTAATATTAGAATTTTAAAAAAATATTAAATGTGTCAAGTCCATGTAAAAAGTATATATGTTTTTAAGATTATTTTAAAGATTTAATTTCTTTTTATGTAGAAATTTATCCATAGACATTTTTAATTTACAAATAAAAAAAATAGAGGTTAAAATGAAAGGATTGTGTATAGAAGATTGTGCTTTTCGCTCGTTGAATCATTTTAAAATTAGATTTGTGTTTGTTTAAAAATATATATAAATTTCAAAAAATTTAATATAAAATTTTTTTAATTTCTCAAGAGGCAGAATTGAGATTTTATAAAATAAAATTAGATAAAAAAGTTAATTTGTTAAACTTCAGAGTTAATAAATTTTATTTATTAAATATTAATTTTCTTAATATATTTTTTCTTTAATTTTATTTTTCAAAGTACTTTAAAAAAAATCAAAATTTCAACATTTCCATCGTACAATCCTCAATAATGAAACATGGATATTTATCTGTACGAAAAGTTACATCACTGTAAAGTGTAAACTACTACGCCTTCTAATTCAATTACTCTAACTCCTATTACAACTTACTGGTCTCTCTTTTCCTTTTTTTTCTTTTTTTCAAAATTATCAGTTCATTTTTATCTGCTATTATTTTGAATAACTATAATTAAATATATCATTTGACGGAAAAATGTAAATCTTTACATCATAATCTAAGTCTACGAAATAATTGTAAAAGCTTAAATTTAATAATGTAAACAATATTTTTAATTCTTAAAATATTAAAACATGGACTTGATTTTAATTATAAGGCTATTTAAAAATGAAAAATAATATTATTCAATATTTTAATTATAAGGAATAATTTAATATGAAACATTGACAACTGTAATATAATTACATTAAATGTTAAAATTTAAATCTGGCCCTATATAATAATTGTAAAAGCTTAAATTTAAGCATGCTAATAATATTTGTAAATTTTAACCAACACATGGACCAATTTTAATTTTATGGTAGTTTAATAATGACCAAATGATAATTTATACTATTTATAAATTAATTAATTTATTAATATTATATTATGTATAATCTGATAATTTCTCACTAATTTATTAATTTTCACAATGATTCTCTAATTATTTGTTGTGCTATACTGTTTAAATTAGGATTTAATTTTAATAATATATAAAATATTATTAAAATATTATTTTATTTGTTGATACTTTATTTTATATTTTTTATAAAAAGAATATTTTTAAAAATTTAATATAATTATTGTTAAAATTAATTAATATTTAATTTAGATAATAGAAAAAAAATATAATAAAGTAAACATATTGGAAATTAATTATAAAAATTAAAAAATTATAATTAAATATAAAAAGTATAATAAAAAATATTTTTTGGATTATAAATAAGTAATTTTTAATAAATTATTATTATTCAGAAAAAAAAAAGTGAAGAGAAAGCGCTTTATACTACTGTAAAATCTTTCTGACAGGCAGCTGACTTTTTTGCTTGCCCATGGAAGGAAACCACCAAATTTGTCCAAACAAGTCACATCCATCTTCTGTCCCAAAAAAAAAAATCACATCCAACTTGATGACTGGGGTAGGGGGGAGGACCATTATCACAACCCGCGATAAACTAAACCTCCCAAAATTCTCAACCCAACTTGCCCATCGGAGATGCTCCATGGATGATTCTTAGTTTGCACAAGCGCGCCTTCATGAGATTCCGTTCTTATTTGAGTTCTCTTCTTCTTTCCATCTACGGTTTGGTTTCAGATGATCAGATTCTTGGTAAGGAATCCTTCTTTTTCATCTTTTGCAGAATCAAAACGCTTATCTCTAGCTCGATCTGGTCTTTTTCTTCTCTCGGATAATATTCTCCCTTCTCTTAGGCGTAGGGTCTCTCTTTTCCTCTTCACCTTTCTCCTGCTGTATAGGGTTGCAGTACATTATCTAGGGATATTTCCGAGTTGAGAAAATAAGGACAAAAAGAAGAGATCGTTAGCTGACAATTTTTTTTTTTTTGAAATTTCTCAAATTTGAAATAATTTCAAAATATAAAAGGGTTAGTGAGTAAAAAACTCTCAAATAAGATTTCATTCAAACATTTTCTTTTCCTTCATTCTTTTCAATCTAAACATGTTCTTAGTGTATTCAGCACTAAGATTCCCATTATTCTGATTGGAAACCGTCTTTGTTTTTTTTTTCACGACCCCAGGTTAAACAAGTATTTCTTTTCCCACTAAATATTTAATTTCCGTAATTTTGAATTGGATTTGATGATGATTTTTTTCATGATCCGAAGCTATATATAATTTTCTTTTGATCTAGATATAGCTTGCTCTTACTTGCTGTGGTGTAAATGGAGTTTGAACTGGAATTTTCTTCTTTATTAATTTTTGGTGTTTGGGTGAAAGGAAAATGACGAGACAGAATATTGAGATAAAGGAGATAGACAACGAAACAGCGAGGCAGTTGACTTCTTCCAAGAGGAGAACAGGGCTTTTCAAGAAGGCACACGAGCTTTCAACTCTCAGTGATGCTGAGATAGCTCTTGTAGTCTTTTCTGCTGCTGGCAAGCTCTTTGAATATGCTAGCTCATGGTCTCTCTCTCTCTCTCTCTCTCTCTTATTTTTTTTTCTCATTCAAAGAAATTCTGTTCTACTTTGGCAATGAATTCAATGCTTTTTCTTAGTACTGAGCATTCATTTCAATGTCCTATGTTTCTCATCAGCACATTATTTCTCTGAAAAAACATGGTGATGATCACTGGAGCTAGAAACGTTTCTAGGAAACCTCAGGATCTGTTTGGTTGGATGTTTAATCTTTTCATTTTCACTAAAAACAGAACATTTTTATAATTATGAAAGAAATTCTAGCTTATATAAAATATTTAAAAAATAATTTCATAGTTGCTGAATATCAAACTAAAAAATAAAGTAAAATTTATAGCCATTATGCTAATTTGATTTGAAAATACAAATTTGAACAAATTCTTAACTTCACAAATTGAACATACTTTTTAAATAATGAAAACTTGTTAATACAAATAAATTTTAAGAAATAAAATCTGAAAATATTTTAAAAAACTAAACGTATTCTCAGTGCATCTGCATGGATAAAAGATAACTCTTGCTTTTCCTGAAAAAGAAAATAGATAATATACAATGGAAAAGAAAAACTTATATGGCTGGTCTTGCTTGTCTATGAATGACAGATTACAATTAGGAGTATATATAATATTTATAGGTTTTAAAGTTTATATAGATATATATGCTTTTGAAAGCACCGTTTTGATAACTTTATGTGCTACTTTAAGCTTGTTATATTGTTTATAGATATATATTCTTAACAATATGACCACGTTAAAGTAGAATATAAAAGTTATCAGAAGATGCTTTCAAAGCTAATTGGAAAAATAATTAATAATGGATGGAAATAATGGCACAAGCAAAAGATTGTTGAGATAGTGAGGTACTGAGCAAGGCTATTCAACAAAGGGAAGGATTTTGGCAGGTTGGGAGTGAAATTCTGGTGGCCTAGTCCCTCTGCGCTATTGTTCTTGGCTTGGTTTTGGACTGTATTCTATCAATTGGGCTTTCTTTTAATGGATGTGTTTGAGTTTGTAGTTGAATGTGCTCTTTCATTGGCTATGTCTTGCCAGAAAAAAGCGAGATTGTTGAGATGTGGGCGAATCTAATTATATCTTTACAATTCTGGTGGTTTGCAATTTTTTTTAGTTTTCATTTTTATTGAAAACAGAAAATATGCTGAAAATGTGTTAAGTAAATTTTTTTAAAAAAATGTCTTCTCAATGAAAATAAAAAATGTCTAAAAGATGTTTTCAATTTCAAAAAATAACTAGAGGTATTTTTGCAATTTTAAAATAAATTCTATCATAATTATTTAAAAAATAAGAGAATTCCATAATTATAGAATATCAAATTCAAAAATCAAGTAACATTTATAATTATCTTTGCCAATTTGATTTGAAAATATATATGAAAAAATATTAAACTTTACAAAAAATCGTATTTTTTAAACAACGAAAATTTACAAATTAAAATAGAAAATGAAAACCAAAAATGTTTTAAAACCGAATGCACTAAACCAAATGTTTTCACATTATATCCATCTTGTTTCATTTCCTCTTCCTTATCTCATGTTTATCTTAATATACCTTATCGTGAGATGAGTTTTAAATTTTATGTGTATTTAAACTGTGAAAATTGACAGAAAATAAATCTGCAATATAATTCCTGTTTTTAATTATTTATTAAATATATTATTTAACTCAGAATTTTAAATATTATCTATTAAAAATTGATTTGAAAAATATGAGTTTTGATCTAATCTCATGTTTATCTCAATATTATCTATTTATCAAATATGAAGGTCGTTAAATTTCTCGTGAACATCTATTTGAAGGAAAATAGAAGGATTAATAAAGAGTTTGAATGTTCAATGTTTTTTATTTCTTTAGCATGCAGCAGGTAATTGAAAGGCATAATAGTCTGCACTCAGATATTATTGACAGCCCAGACAATCCACAGCAGGTAAGTGAAAAAGTAATAATATCCCTTTTGGAATTAATTGATACTAATATAAGATTTAATTTGTACATTTAATTATAATATTTAACATAGAATGTATTTTTTTATTAATCCAACCACACTGTTTTGATTCTTGAAAGGTACACACATTTTCAATCTGGTCCTTTAAAGTTTTACTTTTTCAATTTAGTCTCTCAAAAACTCTCGTCTTTAAAAGCATCCTCACATTCACCCTATTAGTAGATATTTAAGTAAGTTCATTGTTTGATTAGTAAATGACGGAGTTAATATAATGATGCTTTTGAAGAGATTGAATAGTATTTGAAGGATTAATTGAGAAAATAAAGTTTTGAGGGACCAAATGGAAAAAACGTATATCTTTGATGGACCAAAATAACAACTCACTCTTAAAATTATGTGTGTTAAGGAGGGATCAATTGACACTGGTACCAATCAACATTATTCTTACACCATTGAATAAATTTTTATAGGAAGAATTTCTAACAAAATCCACCATTAGATTGAAAGTGTTAATCATGAGTATGATACTCACAGGATTTTATTCTAATCCATGATTATTTGGTACTCCATCAATTTATTCAAAAACAAATGTTACAATATACTTTTCAAATATGAGGAACAACTTAGTACTTCATTACATATTTTTTAATTAGCATAGTAATTACTTCGAACTTGTTAGTCAGATCAATGAAAATCATACCCTACGGTAAGATATTGGTGTAAGGATGCAAATCCTTACACCGGTGTCAATTGATACTCCCTCATATTTGTTTATGTTCAAAAAAGGATATTATATTTCACAGTAAGATATAGTGATTGACTACAAAATAAATTCGAATTAATATATTTTGTAAGAATGGTTTGGTGATAAAAACTTAGTTGATTGACAAATTTTGAAATTAAGAAGCTTATTCACTAGAAATGCAGAAAAAACAGAAATTGCTTCGTAATTTTGAAGCATATCTAGTTAGAAACACATTATATGAAGAGTCATTTTTGACATTTCTTAACTAGAAAAATGGAAATTCGTGATCATAGCATTATATTTCTTGGAAATTCATGTGTAGATTGAGAATCACCCCTGGGACTTGGCATATAAAACTCATGAACTCAGGTATGCATGCATGTGTTTAAGGGCAAATTTTTTTCTCATTGTGATCTTTGCATCTAATTGCAATTAACTCTCTATTTACTTTATTGAACTTTAACCCTTATCACCTAAATTATACGTTAAGTTTAACGGTAATGATATGAAATTATCAAATTACCTTCTTGTAAGAAGATTACAAAATGGGATACGAAACAAACGGAATGGTATTGTTAAAGTTAACATCTAATACATTATAGGAGGAAAAGTGCAATAGGACATATAGATTAGCCGGCAAATTGCAAAAATAATAGATTAGGGAGAAAATTACAATTGGAGGTAAAAATTAGTATGAGAAAAATGCAATTTTCCGTTATATTAGATACTGAGATATGATTCCACCTTTCACAGTCAGTTGAAGGGGGAAAAGCTGCAAGGATTGATGTTACAAGAATTACAGAAACTAGAGGAACAACATGAAAGAGGTTTAAACCGTGTTCTAAAAGCAAAGGTTTGTATCCTTGTATGATCTAAACTTGATTTCTGCTAATTTTTAAAGGGTTCAGATAGATATGATCATTAGGTAGGTTTCATGCTTTAATATTTTGCATAAAAATTTGTTGGATTTCAAAGTCATATCCTTTAAAATTGACAATAACCAGTCCCGTAACCTTGGACCATAATTAGGTTTAGGTCTGTGCTCAAATCCTGATAAATTTTTACATAAAATAGAACTTGAAATGAACCTACGATGAATACATAATATTAATCCTCATTATATGCATGCACTTACGTAGTTTGGCCTGTAATTGCAAACTATAAATCTTAAACCTTAAAACTTGAAACCAGCATAAGATGAATACATAATATTCGTCTTAGTATTCATGCCCTCAAGAATTATTAGTCATCTTTATCTGCTACACTAAAATTAGCAGGTAATCTCTTAACTAGTGCTGTATATATGTGTTTCAGGATGGGAGAATTGTGAAAGAGGTAAGTGTCCTCAAGAGAAAGGTCACATATGCCAATATTATAATGTAGTTAAAGTTTCTTTGTTATAGCTTGCTGCTGGGAGGCAGATGAACAAATACAAATATATATAGGCTCATCATTCTATTTTGTCTCTTGATATAACTATCCTTTATAACATAGAGTAATTCATTAATCAATTTTCCACTAAAGAAAAAGTCCTTTTGCGGAAAGAATGCTTTTGACTTAGTAGGGAACATAATATAGTTTTTCAACCTACACACTATATACATTGAAAGGTATAAATGTGTTAAAACTTAAGAATCTGAGCTTTAGGCCAATAAGGTATTTTCTGGAATGCCTGGTCCTTATTTTAGGGTTTCATTTACCCCCAAAATTTGAGATGTTTCAGATTTCATGTATTGGTGATCTTTTGCTTTAATTATCAGTTGTTTTGGTGAAGTGAGACATAGAGATTGGTTTCTTTTTTAAGAAAGAAATCACAGATAATTAAGCTTATTGGATTCAACTAAGGTGCTTAAGTCAGTGAAAATTTAATTAGAGGTCTTAGTTCAAGTTGCATTAACAACTACTCAGTTTGCTTAGAAAAAGATTAGTTCCGTTTGGTTATTGGCGAAGCAAGGAAATGTAATAGAAATAAAAATAAAAATGAAATTGAATACTATAATTAAAATTATGTTTGGTATGACATGAAAAGGAATAAAATTTTCATTATTTTTTACATTTGGTATATCATAAATAATGTAGGAATAAAATAAAAAATTAATAGAAAGATAAAACACTTTTGAAGAATAAAATTATTAAAATAATATATTAACCTAAAAAATTATTTTAAATTATTATAAATAAAAAAATAAAATAAATAATTAGCAATATAAAAATTTGAACTAAATATAGTTGTAGTGACAATTTATTTTATTACATTTTTATATTAACTTAAAAAATTCATAATTAATTAAATAATATTTTAGTCTTTTTGTTTTCTATTTCATTCTATTGCTTCCCTTTTCATCAGTTTTTTAAGGTAAAGCCATAACCCACAGAGGAGGGAATCTGCGTTCCATAGGAATCAAGATTCTACTAGCCAAATGCAATAAAGTGATGGTATAAAATCTGAAATATCATTTTATCAGCTTATTGCTGCAAATCAAACAATGCCTAAGGGATTCAAGTTAGGGTTTTGTATTATGCATGTGCAAAGTTCAAATTCTCCCTTTGACTAGCAATTCTATTTGATGGTCATCCCGCCTCATATAAATTCATTGGTGTCCAAGACTAGTTGAATAGCCTCCCATGATGTAAATATATATCTCACTCAGATCTATGTCTCAGGCCCCTTGAAGTTTTGAACATCCTATTCATTAGCCAGTCTCGTCCTCTCTGCTCTTACAATGTTTGAATTCATTGTTCTTCGTGTAGGGAGTCCGACTTATGGAAGAGAACCGGCAAGTAATGGGCTTTTGAAATTTTTGCTTATTTTATTGTTTATGTTTCCTTCTGATGATTTCCAATACGACTTAAGCTATGTGTAGAGTACATTTTATGGAAGAGAACCTGCAAGTAATGGGCTTTTGAAATTTTTGCTTATTTTATTGTTTATGTTTCCTTCTGATGATTTCCAATACGACTTAAGCTATGTGTAGAGTACATTTTAAAAGACTAATTTGTTGGATGAAAGAGCCTGATCATGACTAAAATAATATTTTAAGTGATTAGACAATTTAAGACATATCAGTCTAATTCATTCATTTGTTTATTCATCGTTGGGTCATACACTTGACGAACAAGGCCACTCATCCGAGTCGAACATCATTTGCAGCTCATCCAGTTTTCCTCATGGAGACTCTGATTCTTCTGACAAGTTTGGGTTAGTTTCCTTTCTACCCTACTCATTTTATATATAATGCAATTATTGTATAAATTTGAATTTTATGGTTGGCTTGATTTTTGAAGTTGTTTACATATCTAAAATTTTAGACTGAATTTATTATTTGATCCTTAAAAAAATATTACTGATTTTTAAAAAAATACAGTATATAGTTTTGACTTCAATTTTGTTGTTGTTGTTTGAGTGAGGTTCAATTCTATTATTTTGTTGACTCACAAAAGGACTAAGTTGATGGTAATTAAAAAATTTTGAGGAGTAAATATTCATTTTTTTCATTTGATCCCTATAATTTCAATCAACTTCTAAATAGGTTCTTATAGTTAAAAAGTTTGAAATTGAGTTTCTATAGTTTTAATTTTTTTTAATCAAGTTCTTGTCGTTAGTTTACTGTCAACGTATCTAACATTATATATACATGTTTAAATTTAGAGTTGGTATTTGGTTCACTGGCGGTGGACAATTTTTTGTCCACCAGCGGTATTTAGATCTTGACACGTGGTAGAAATAATTTTAACAAATACTATTCTTACCACGTATTGTGATCTGGACACTGCTGGTAGATAAAAAATTGTCCACCGGCGGTGGATCAAATATTTTTCTTTAAATTTAATGATTAAATATCACATATGATTTGCGCTTAGTCTAATAACTCGGTATTAATAAATGGACTTCTGATGATAGTTTAACAATAGGGATCTAATTAAAATAAATTGAAACCACATAGACCTAATTCTAAACTTTCAAACCATAGAAATTTATTTAGAAATTGACCGAAACTATAGGGATTAATTGAGTAATTAAACATATTTTTTTTCAAGATTTAATTTATGGAGTGAGTTATGAATTTATTCTAATTTGTAATTTTGAAAAAGTAAAACAAAAATTATAATTTTCTTTTTTGATACATATTGACACTAATGTTTGAACCAAGCTAAACCTCCTGCAAACAACCAAAACTTAGAGACTTAACATTTGGATCTTTAAACTACCATATTGATTGATTTTGGAATTCAGACATAAATATAGTGGCAAGTAGCACTGTGAATTGTGTTATATTTCCTTCAGAAAACCTTCAGTGTTTTTTACAGTGAGTAATATATTCTTCTATTTACTAGATGTTGTTGAAAGCTACCCAATTGAGCTTGTCTTTCTTTTCTTTTCTTTTTTCTGTGGTACTAGCTTGTCTTTCTTTACGCCTTGTAGGTTGCTTCTGTTTAAATAAATAAACGTTTACTTGGAGTACTATTAGAATTAAACTAATTGTTGTTAAGATTATAAGAAGAATATTTTTAAAAATTTTATATAATTGTTGTTAAAATTAATTAATATTTAATTTAGGTAGTAGAAAATAAAATATAATAAATTAAATATATTAGAAGATTAATAAATTTCAAAAACTACATTAAATATAAAAAGTATAATAAAAATATTTGTTTTGGATTATACATAAGTAATTTTTTAATAAATTATTATTATTTATAAAAAAAATAAACAGAAAATGTTTCATACTACGGTCAACTTTTTCTGACAATCACTTTACCTTTTTTGCTTGCCCATGGAAGGAGACCACTAAATTTGCCCAAACAAGTCACATCTCTCTTCTCTCTTTCTCTCCCTGTCGATATGATTGGATGGATGAGAGTGTCATTATCAGAGCCCACAATAATTGAAAGCTCCCAAAATTCTCACCCCAGCTTGCCCCTCAAAAATGGTCCATGGATGTTTCTTATCTTGCCCTAGCTAGCCTTCATCAGATTCTATTTCATTTGAGTTTGTTCTTCTTCGGCTTCTTTCCATCTAGGGTTTGGTTTCAGATGATCAGGTTCTTGGTAAACAACCCTTCCTGTTCCTCTTCTGCAGAATAAAAAACTCTGATCTCTAACTCGATCTTTTCTTGTTTTCTTCTCTTGGAAAATATTCTCCCTTCTCTTAGGCATAGGATCTCTCTTTTCTTCTTCCCCTTTCTTCTGCTTTATAGGGTTGCAGTACAATTCTCAGGGTATTTCCGAGTTGAGAAAATAAGGACCAAAGAAGAGATAGTTAGATGATAATTAATTTTTTATTTTTGAAATTTCTCGAATTTGAAAGAATTTCAAAATATAAAAGGGTTAGTGAGTAAAAAAACCCTCGAAGAAGACTTAGTTCAGACATTTTCTTTTCCTTCATTCTCCTCAATCTGAACATGCTCTTGGTGTATTCAGAATAGATTCCTATTATTCTGATTGGAGACCATCTTAGTTTGATTTATTTTCACGACCCCAGGTTAAACAAGCATTTTTTCCGACAAAGTATTTAATTTCTATAATTTTGAATTGGATCTGATGATGATTTTTTCGTGATCCGAAACTATATATAATTTTCTTTTGATCTAGCCACGGAGATCTTAATTTCTCTGGTGTAAATGGAGTTTGATCTGGAATTTTCTTCTTAATTTATCAACTTTTGGTGCTTGGATGAAGGGAAAATGACGAGACACAAGATAGAGATCAAGAAGATAGACGACAAAACAGCAAGGCAGGTGACTTTTTCCAAGAGGAGGAGAGGGCTTTTCAAGAAGGCACGCGAGCTTTCAACTCTCTGTGATGCTGAAATAGCTCTTGTAGTCTTTTCTGCTTCTGGCAAGCTCTTTGAATATGCTAGCTCGAGGTATCTCTCTCCTCCCTCTCTCTCTCTCTCTCTCTCTCTCTTATTTTTCTTCTCACACAAAGAAATTCTGTTCTACTTTGACAATCAATTCAATTATGCTTCTTTTTAGTAATGAGCATGCATTACCTTGTCCTATGTTTCTCATCAGCTCATTATTTCTCTGAACAAACATGGGGATTATCACTGGAGCTAGAAACTTTTCTAGGAAACCTCAAGATCTATTTCGTTTCATTTTAAAACAGAAAATATGAAAAAAGAAAACATTTTTTAGTGTTTCAAAAAATTAACAGCTGGTATTTTATAATTACGAAAGAGAGTCTAGCATATATAAGTAATAAAAAATAAAAATTATTTTGAAGTCAACAATCAAGTAATATTTATAGCCATTATGCTAATTTGATTTGAAAATAAAAATTTGAACAAATTTTTTAATTTCACAAATTGAAATGAAAACTTGAAAATATAAATAAATTTTAAAGAATAAAAGCTGAAAATATTTTTAAAACCCAAGCGGTACCCTCAGTGCTTTGCATGCATATAAGATAACTCTTACTTTTCCTAAAAAAAAAAAAATAGATAATATAAAATGGAAATGAAAAAATTATGTATGGCTGGTCTTGTTTGTCTATGAATGGCAGACTATAATGAGGTGTATATATAATATTTATAGTTTTAAAAGCTTATATAGATATATATGCTTTGAAATCACCGTTTACTTTCGATGTTACTTTTAAGCTTGTTATATTGTTAATATATATATATATATATATATATATATATATATATATATATATATATATATATATCTGTGTGTGTGTGCGCATGCACGCGCTTAACAATTAAAGTGGCATGGCATTTAAAGTAATCAAAAAATGCTTTCAAAGCAAATTAGCAAAATAACTAATAATTGATGGAAATAATAGAACAAGCAAGAGATTGTTTAGATTGTGAGGTAGTGAGCGAGGCTATTCAACAAAGCAAAGGATTTTGTCAGGTTGGGAGTGAATTTCAGTTGGCCTAGTCCTTCTGCGTTATTGTTCGTGGCTTGGTCTGGGACTGTGTTCTACCCATTCAGCTTTCTTTCAATGGATGTGTTTGAGTTTAATTTGTAGTTGAATGTGCACTTTGAGTGGCTATTAGCCCTCTAGTAATTTTGTGGGATTGTTCCCCCTATTTCATTTTTAAATGAAATGGAACTCTCTTGCCAAAAAAAAGCAAAAGATTGGTGGTATTTGGATGAACGTATTTATATATTTACGATTCTGGTGGTTTGCAATTGTTTCCTGTTTTCATTTTTATTGAACACAGAAAATATGTCGCAAATGTGTTTAGTAAAAATTTTTTAAAAAATATTTTTCCAGTGAAAATAAAAAATGTCTAAAAGATGTTTTTAATGTTTTCAAAAAATAACTAAAAGTATTTTTATAATTTTAAAAGAATTTCTATCATAATTATTAAGTAAAATCGAAATAATTCCATAATTATACAAAATAAAATTCAAAAATCAACATTTATAGCTGTCTTTGCCAATTTGATTTGAAAATAAATATGAATAAATTCCTAACTTTACAAAACAAACGTATCTTTTACATTTTATCTATCTTGTTTCATTTCCTCTTCCTTCCTATCTCATGTTTATCTTAATATACTTGATCGCAAGTTGAGTTTTAAATTTTATTTGTATTTAAAATGTAAAAATTGGAAAAAATTAAACCTGCAATATAATTCCTGTTTTTAATTATTTATTAAATATATTATTTAACTCATAATTTTAAATATTATTTATTAAAAATTGATTTGAAAAATATGAATGCTTATCTAATATCATATTTATCTTAATATTATATAATTATAAAATATGAAGGTCCTTAAATTTCTCATGAACATCTCTGAAGGAAAATAGAATAATAAAGAGTTTGAATGTTCAATGTTTGGCTTTCTTTAGCATGCAGCAGGTAATTGAAAGGCATAATATTCTGCATTCGGATATTATTGACAGCCTAGACAATCCGTTGCAGGTAAGTTCTATATACCGACAAATGAAGAAGTAATAATATTCCTTTTGAATTTAATTGATATGTAAGATTTGATATGTACATTTAATTATAATATTTAACATAACATAGAATGTAATTTTTATTAATCCAATCATGCTGTTTTAATTTTTGAAAGATACACATATTTTCAATTTGGTTCTTTAGAGTTTTGCCTTTTCAATTTAGTCTTCTAAAGACTATCTTGTCTTTAAATGCATCCTCACATTCACCTTATCAGTAGATATTTAACAAATTTTCTCATTTGACCTGACCAAGAGCTTCCATAGTTTAGGTGAAAACACGATTTAATTAAAGTTCTTAGCTTGATTAATAAATAGTGGAGTTAACATAATGACACTTTTGAAGAGATCGAATAATATTTAAAAGATTAAATTGAGAAAATAAAATTTCGAAGGATCAAATAGAGAAAAGGTATATCTTTCATGGACCAAAATAACAATTAACTCTTAAAATAATTATATTTGTTGAGGAGGGATCAATTGATACCAGTATCAATCAAAATTATTCTTACACCATTGAATAAATTTTTATAGGATGAATTTCTCTTACAAAATCCACCATTAGATTGAAAGTTTTAATCATGAGTATCCTACTCACAGGATTTTATACTAATCCATCATTATTTGTTTCTCCATCAATCTATTCTAAAATAAATGTTACAATATACTTTTCAAATATAAGGAACAATTTAGTACTTCATTACATATTTTTTAAAATTTGGCATAGAAGATAGATTAGCATAGTAATTACTTCTAATTCAAAAGCTAGATTAATGAAAATCATACCCTACAGTAAGATATTGGTGTAAGAATGCAAATTCTTAATTACCCCCGTGTCAATTGATCCTCCCTCATATTTGTTTATGTTCGAAAAACATATTATATTTTACATTAAGATATAGTGATTGTCGTTGATTACATAATAAATTCGAATTAATATATTCTGTAAGAATGATTTGATGATAAAAACTTAATTTAATGAAAATTTTTGAAATTAAGAAGCTTATTCACTAGAAATGCAGAAAAAACAGACACTCCTTAATTTTGTAGCTTATCTAGTTAGAAACACATTATATGAAGCGAGTTATTTTTGACATTTCTTAACTAGAAAAATGAAAGTCGTGAATAGCATTATGTTTCTTGGAAATACATGTGTAGATTGAGAATCACACCTACAACTTGCTGAGCAAGGATCTAGCATATAAAACTCATGAATTGAGGTACGTATGCATGTGTATGTGTTAAGAACAAATTAGATTTTTTTTCCCTGTGATCTTTGCATGTGATTGCAGTTGACTCCTTAATTTATTTACTCTACTGCACTTTATCCTTTATCTCCCAAACTATACGTTAACTTCAATGGTAATTATATGAAATTGTCAAGATAACCTTCCTGTAAGGAGATTACAAAATGGGATATTAATCAAAAGGATTGGTATTGTTAAAGTTAATGTCTAATACATTACAGGAGGAAAAGTGCAATTGGACATATAGATTAGGAGGATAATTATAATTGGAGGTAAAAATTAGTATGAGAAAAATGCAATTTTCCCTTGCATTAATACTATATGATTCCACCTTTCACAGTCAGTTGAAGGGAGAAAAGCTGCAAGAATTGACTTTACAAGAATTACAGAAACTAGAGGAACTACTTGAAAGAGGTTTAACCCGTGTTCTAAAAGAAAAGGTTTGTGCCCTTGCATGATCAAAACATTATTTTTGCTAATTTTTGAAGGGTCCAAATATATATGATCATTAGACAGGTTTCATGCTTTAATATTTTGCATAAAAATTTGCCGTGTTTCAAACTCATATCCTTTAAAATTGACAACCAGTCTGGTAACCTTGGACCCTTAATTAGGTTTAGGCCTGAGCTCAAATCCTGACATTTTTTTTCATAAAGTAAAACCAAAAATAGACCTACGATGAATACGTAATATTTGTCATAATATGCATGCATTTAGAAGTTTGGCCAGTAACTTTAAACTTTAAACCCTAAATCCTAAAATTTGAAAGATAAATACATAATATTCATCTTAGTATGCATGCACTTACGAATTATTAGTCATCTTTATCTGCTACACTAAAGTTAGCAGGTAATCTTTTAACTGATGCTGTTTATATGTGTTTCAGGATGGAAGATTTGTGAAAGAGATAAGTTTGCACAAGAAAAAGGTCATATATGCCAATATTATAATGTAGTTAAAATTTCTTTGTCCTTTGTTATAGCTTGCTGCTGGGAGGCAGATGAACAAATACAAATATATATAGGCTCATAAAATCTGCTACGGTAAAATTAGCAAGTAATCTCTTAACTGATGCTGTTTTTATGTGTTTCGGGATGGAAGATTTGTGAAAGAGACAAGTGTGCTCTAAGGAAAAGTCATATATGCCAATATTATAATGTAGTTAAAGTTTCTTTGTTCTTTGTTATAGCTTGCTGCTGGGTGGCAGATGAACAAATACAAATATATATAGGCTCATCAAATCTGTTTTGTCTCTTGATATAACTATCCTTTATAACACAGAGCTATTAACTAATCAATTGTCCACTAAAGAAAAAGTCCTTTTGTGGAAAGAAAGCTTGTGACGTAGTAGAGAACATAATATAGTTTTACAGCCTACACACTATATATGTTGAAAGGTATAAATGTGTTAAAACTTAAGAATCTGAGCTCTAGACCAATAAGCAATTTTCTGGAATGCCTGGTCCTTATTTTAGGGTTTCATTTACCCCAAAATTTGATATGTTTCAGATTTCATGTATTGGTGAACTTTGGCTTTAATGATCTGTTGTTTTGGTGAAGTGAGAAATGGAGTTTGGTTTCTTTAAGAGAGAAATCACAGATTAAGCCACTTGGGTTTAACTAAGGAGCTCAAGTCAGTGAAAATTTGATTATGGGCCTTAATTCAAGTTGCATTAACAACTACTCAGTTTGCTTAGAAAAATGAAATTAAGGGATTCAAGTTAGGGTTTTGTATTATGCATGTGCAAAATTCGAATTCTCCCCTAGCAATTCCATTTGGTGGTCATCCCTCTTCATATAAATTCATTGGTTGAATAGCCTCCCATAATGTCTCTGCCCCTTTGCCCCTTTGCAATCTTAAACACACCATTCAAAAGCCACATTTAATTTGTTGAAAAATGGCTGCTGTTGTTACATTTCATTACCTTCGTAACTCTCATCCCCTCTGCTCTTACAGTGTCTGAATTCATTTTCTTCATGTAGGGAGTCCAACTGATGGAAGAGAACCGGAAACTGAAACAGGTGACGATGGGGTTTTGAAATTTTTGCTCATTTTATTGGCTATGTTTCCTTCTTATGATTTCCAATGCAGCTTAAGCTATGAGTAGAGTATATTCTAAAAGAGTAATCTGTTGGGTGAAAGAGCCTTATCATGATTTAAAATAATATTTTAAGTGATTAGCCAATTTGAGACACATCAATCTAATTCATTCATTCATTTATTCATCGTTTGGAATATACACGCAGGGTCTTGCACATGATCATGAACAAGGCCAGTCATACGAGTCAAACATCATTTGCAGCTCATCCAGTTGTCCTCGTGAAGACTATGATTCTTCTGACAAGTTTGGGTTAGTTCTACTCTAAATCACTCGTGAAATCATCTCAATCAACTTCTAAATAAGTCCTTATAGTTACAAAGTTTGGAATTGAATTTCTATAGTTTTGTTTTTTTTCAATCAAATTTCTGTGTTAGTTTATTGTTTAATTTAATGAAAAAACTTGAAGCTATATGTGGAGACCTAATTCTAAACTTTTAAACCATAGAAATCTATTTAGAAATTGGCCGAACTATAAGAATTAATTGAGTAATTGAACACATTTTTGTTGAAGATTTAATTTATGACCAATAATATTTTTCAAAGACCAAATTATGAATTTAGTCTAAATTGTAATTCTAAAAAAGTAAAAGAAAAATTATAATTTCTTTAGTACATATTGACACTAATGTTTGAACCTAGCTAAACCTCATGCAAACAACCAAAACTTAGAGACTTGGCATTTGGATCTTTAAACTGCCATATTGATGATTTTGGAATGCAGAAATAAATATAGTAGTAAGTAGTACTGTGAATTATGTTATATTTTCTTCGGAGAATCTTGCAGTGTTTTATATAGTGAGTAATATATTCTTCCGTTTTGATAGACATTGTTGAAAGCTACTCGCTTGAGCTTGTCTTTCTCTACTCCTTGCAGGTTGCTTTTGTTTAAATAAATAAATGTTTATTTGGAGGACTATTAGCAGTAAACTGACTCTGTTCCATTTTCTTGGTCAAAACCAATTTAATGTAGTCGTGTGAAGTAAATATGAGGATGAGTTTCACCTCAAATAATTGCACTTAGCTTGAGTGCTTTCTACGGCGACTTTGGTGAATATTGAAAGTACTTTTAATGATGGTAAGTCAACACTAAAAGTTCTTTTAGTGACTGAAAAATTTGTTACCAAAACTACTTTGAACAAAAATCATTACTGACAATCTCATCAGCATATATAAGAATACGTTATAACTTATGGCGAAGTCATCACTGAACATACATTTGGGAAGACAAAGAAAGTCGCGGCTATAACTATTATTTTTTGTTGGATATATAAAATGAAAAGGCAGTATAAAATAACACATAAATAAGAATTAATGTAACAAAATAAATATATTTACAAATTATGACATTTTACTCTTGCTTAAATGAATAATTTGGCTTTATCCATCCCCACGGACCTTGGATGCTTCTCTCTATAGACATGGGATGTGATCTTCACAACAGAAAGAGCAACAGATAAATGAGAGTTAGATCATTAATTGAGAGCGGACCAAAACATAGTTATATGTTATTCAAAAACTGTAATATTGGTCTAGAATATGATATAGAGTGAATTTTATTCACCATAGTCGTATCTTCTCCGGTTTAAATCCAAAATAATTGTTAATGAAATTTATATTTAGTAAATATATATATATATTTTAAAATTCATAAATAGTTTAATTTAATGCAATACAAATTATTAAAAATTTAAAGTAATATTTATGAAAATTTAAAATAGAATATATTACTATAATTTTTTTGAAAACTTGAGAGTATAAGTATATTTTTGGTAAATTTTAAGAGAATTGAATGCAATTTAATATGATTTATTATGTCAGTAAAAAATTATATAAAATTAGATTTTAAATCCTATATATATTAGGTATTAGTTGTAGTTGAAAAGAAATATACACAGCTAACGAGATTCATTTAAATAAGTTATATTTGGATTTTATATGCCAACACGGGTAGTTCTTTGGACCAAAAAAAAATTCGATAAAAGGTTTAGTTATTTATGTTGCTCAAGTTCCAAATCTTTTTAATACTATGAGTTAGTAGTCAACTATTTTTAAAAAAATCTTGTGATACCCAATTTTTAAGTGAGTCTGTTTGTTTTTTGATAGATTCTGCCTTTATCTAATTTTTATGTTAAAATGTTGTTAAATATAAATATCGTAGACTTAGTAAATAATATTATAATAACATATTATTTTACTGTTTTATTATTAAAAAAATATTTGAATTGTATGTGTATCTCGCCATTTGTGTTTTTCTCTTCTGGATTTTGCTTGGTAGTTGAAAATATAATCCTATAAAATTGAAACAATTAAGGAAGAACGTGATCGATCGTGTGAAATAACACATGAAACATATTGTACATGCAAATTTCACATAAAAATTATAATAAAGAATTATACTGGCAATATTTTAAAAAAAAAAAATTATTTTAGTGTAGTATAAGGTATAGTGTTAAAAAGATCTATTATTGTCTATCATGAGTATTTGAATTCAAATTTTAATAGTAGCATTTTAAAAAATATCTTAAATGTGTTAAGTCCATGTAAAAAGTATATATGTTTTTACGATTCTTTTGAAAAAAAATTAATTTCTTTAGATGTAGAAATTAATCCATAAGACAATTTTAATGTACAAATAAAAAAAATAAAGGTTAAAATGAAAGGGTTGCGCTCTGAAGGTTGGATTGTTCTAACCTAAAATTATTTTGAAATTTGTGTATATTTATAAATTTTAAATTTTTTTAAAAATTTTAAAAAATAAAATTAGATAAGAATAATTTTTAAGATTTACATTCAAATCAATAATATTTACTTATAAAATATTAATTTTATTAATATAACTTTTTTAAATTTATTTTATAAGGTACACACAAAAATTTAAATATAAAAATATCTAACTTTTCATAGCACAATCATTAATAAATATAACAGTGGTAAAAGAAAGTGTGAGCGCAGAGAGTGGATATTTATCTGTACGGAAATGTGACGTCACCGTAAAGTGTAAACTACCACACCTACTGCTATGACAACTTGCAAGTCTTTGTCCTTTTTCTTTTTTTTTTCTTTTAATCAGTTCGTGAATATTGTAAAATACGGGAACATGGACTTGATTTTAATTTTCTATCCCTAATCTTGTTAAATTCTATCTCAAATCACGAAAAATATTCTGTCACTATAAAAGCATCATTGAATATTAAGAATTTGGATCTTCTAAGAGCACAGCACGTAGTGTTATGTTTTAAAATTAATGTAATTAGTCGATTAGTCATTTTTCACGATTAATGATCACGTTATAAAAAGGATACGATATTGTGCCTTTCTCTACAGTAGAGAAATTCAAATTCGAATATTAGATATAAATTTTTTTTTGCCATAGTCAAAGACAGAATTTTTTTATATAAATAAAAATGCTTCCTCTAATTTTGATATTTTTGTTTTTAAAAAATACATAGCAGCTTTTAAATCTGCTATACGTCAATCAAATTTAAAAAATTACAGCGAGGGCAAAAACCGCTGCTATAAATTCTATTTATTTTTTCTGCATAAAAAATTACAGTGATCTTGAGCCACTGTAAAGCATTCTTAAAATGTATGACCTACAACTGTTACAATAAGTAAAGCATTCTCAGTATCTATGTTTGTAACAAAAGTGTGGCTTTCAAATTAAATTTTTCCAAGTTTTGAGAAAACAATTTTATAACAACAAAGAAACTAACATAAAATATATTGAGCGAATGAATATCAGATATGTTAATATTTTACCAAATCACAATAATTGGTTGGTTGTATAATTTAATAAAATAATATTTGAATTGAAAAATTAATATTTAAATAAAATTCAAGTTACGCCAAATGTTCTCCATATGTCTAAATTAATTAAAAATAATTTTAAAAATTTATTTATATCAATTTATTAATTTAATTCGATTTAATTAAAATAATTTTTTTAATTAAATTTAAATAAATTTAACCAGAGTTAGCTAGACTCCTACCACCAAAGAACCTCTAAATGCATCCATTTGTGTGACATTTCAATAAACAGACTTTCTTATGCCTGCATGTGCATCCTTTAAATGGGTCCACCGACAAACTAGTTATGACAAAATCTAAAATTAATCACTCAAATCTTATAGAGATGAATAGTTTGTAGTTCTTGAACAAAAAAAAAAAAAGTGACCCAATGCTGAGAACTTGTCAAATCATCAAGGAATCGAGAGTCAGAAGGGATAAAATACAAAACAGGGGAAAGAGGAAATTAGGGCAGAAAGACACAGCAGAGCCTTTAATGAGAAGCTGAGAAGAACGTGATTAGAGCTTGACGGCGGCAAATGACTGGTAGGGCAAACCCTCGACTTTGCAATTTTTCGAAATATACCGAGCAAAAAAACCGAACAGAGTTAAAGTGATTAAATGGTAGTATTATAATATTATGTATATATTATACATAAGTAATTTTTAATAAATTATTATTTATAAAAAAATAAGATTTCAGTATTCTCTAAAATATTATTATTTATTTATTTATTAAATAATAATTTTATCTAACTATTTTTTTTATTTAAAATTTGTTACGTAAATATCTTTAAAAACTGCATAAGAGCCAAATTTGCTGACGAGCGCATGACTTTTTGGCTTGACCATAAGAAAACCACACAGATTACCGAAACAAGTCACATCCTCTCCTCTCTCTTTCTCTCCCCTGTCGATATGATTGGATGGATGGGTGTCATGATCAGTATCACAGCCCACAATAAATGAAAGCTCCCAAAATTCTCACCCCAACTTGCCCCTCAAAAATGGTCCATGGATGATTCTTTCCTTACCCTAGCTAGCCTTCATCAGATTCCATTTCATTTGAGTTTCTTCTTCTTCGGCTTCTTTCCATCCAGGGTTTGGTTTCAGATGACCAGATTCTTGGTAAACAACCCTTCTTTTTCCTCTTCTGCAGAATCAAAATCTCTGATCTCTAGCTCGATCTTTTCTTGTTTTCTTCTCCTCGAAAATATTCTCCCTTCTCTTAGGCCTAGGATTTCCCTTCTCCTCCCTTTTTCTTTCTACTGCTGTATAGGGTTGCAATACTATAAGACTTAGGGTGTTTGCGAGTTGAGAAAATGAAGCATAAAAGAAGAGATAGTTAGAATAATTTTTTTTTCTAAAATCTCTCAAATTTGAAAGAATTTAAAAATATAAAAGGAAAACTATTAAAGGGTTAGTGAACTAAAAACTCTCAAATAAGGTTTAATTCAAACATTTCCTTCTCCTTCATTCTCCATGCTTCTAGTGTATTCAGCACTTTCCTATTATTCTGATTGGAAACCATCCTTGTTTGAAGAGATGATGATTTTTTCACAACCCCAGATAAAATTAAACAAGCATTTTCCCACAAAATACTTAATTTCTGTAATTTTGGTTTGGATCTGATAATTATTTTTTCATGATCCGATAGAAGTTACATATAATTTTCTTTTGATCTAGCCACCGAGCTCTTGATTTCTGTGGTGTAAATGGAGTTTGATCTGGAAATGTCTTCTTAATTTATCAATTTTTGGTGTTTGGATGAAGGGAAAATGACGAGAAAGAAGATAGAGATCAAGAAGATAGACGACAAGACAGCGAGGCAGGTGACTTTTTCCAAGAGGAGGGGAGGACTTTTCAAGAAGGCACGCGAGCTTTCAACTCTCTGTGACGCTGAGATAGCCCTTATAGTCTTTTCTGCTACTGGCAAACTCTTTGACTATGCTACCTCAAGGTCTCTCTGTTTCTCTTTCTTATCTCATTTCTTCTCATACAAAGAAATTCGGTTCTACTTTGACAATATACGTACATCAGTTATATATGCTTCTTGCATGAATTTCTTTGTCCTATGTTTCTCATCAGCTCATTGTTATTTCTCTGAACAAACATGAGGATGATCAGTGGAGCTAGAAACGTCTCTAGGAAACCTGAGGACATGTTTGGATTGCATTTTTCTTGAATTCTTGTTTTATTTTTTTTATTGAAAACCAAAAAAAAATATAATTAAGAATATGTTTGGAAGAGTTTAAGAAAATAGTTTTTTCGTTTAAAAATCATCAGTATTATTTAAGATAACTCTTCCTTTTAGTGAAAAAAAAAAACAGATAATGAAGAATGGAAAAGAAAAACTTACGTACATCTCTGGCTAGTGTTTAGCTAAAAACAACAAATATTTATGGTTTTGAAAAATTATTGCTTCTTTTATCAATTACTTTATATATTAAACTGCAAACCAATGACAATATTGCACGTTCAGTATACAAAACAGTAATTAATTAATACAAAGATATGCTGCTATATATATATATATATATGCTTAACAATATCACAGGCTTAAAGAAGCATTTAAAGTTATTAAAAGAAAACTTTCAAAACAAATTGAAAAAATAACTTAATTAATAATGAATAGAAATAATAGCACAAGCAAACGATTGTTGAGATTGGGGTGAATGCAATTATAAATTTATAAGAAATTAAATTAACAATTCATCCATGTTGTTTCAATTCCTCTTCCTTCCAACCTCATCTCATCTCGTAATCAACTTTTGAGTACGTAATTATAAATAAATATTTATTCACCCTTAAAAAATTAAACTTGTTACACATTTATTTTAAATGACTAAAATACAATGAGTTTAATATTTTGAGAGATTAACTCATATGTTCAAAATAATTTATAGACCAAATTAAATTTACTCAACTAACACTACAAAACTTTTCAAATTCATATATATTACTACAGTCCATTATTCAGTTTTTTCTTTTATTTAGAATTATGTTTTGATCTAAAACACAATTTTTTCAACATATATAAATAAAAATTAACATAGACATTAAGAAAATAAGAGAAAAGAGACTAACAGTATAAAGAATAGTGATTAGTGAATATGGATAAAATCATGAACCTTTGAAAAAAATATACATATTTAGAGATTAAGATCAAATCATGGCATTCATATAATTAATAAAATGAATCAAGAGAAAAAAAATTAATTAAAAGAAATTTATTTAGGAACTAATTCTAATTTCCAAGTAAAGTCAATGTTTTAGTCCTTGTTTCAATTCGCTGGTATATATATATAGTTACGTACTCAAAAGTTGATTACGAGACTTTTGATTATGAGATCAATGATCATGAATGAGGTTGAGGATGAGAGTGAATAAATACTTATCTATTACATTATTGTGTTGTTATGTTACTTATATATTTATTTTGGCCAAAGATGTAATTCTAATTAGTTCTTCATCTACTTATTTAAAAAAGTATAAACATTTTAAAACTTATTTGATTAAGCAGCTAAGAGTTTCAGCATCACCACCTTTGGCCTCTCTTCACCTTAATTACGTCTTAAACTTGGATCCTATTGTACCTTAACTAGTGTTTTATATATTTCAAATATTTATGTTTAATTAAAGCTCATCCCTCAAATTAACTTTTAACTTTTTAGGCTGCATTGAAAGTTTAAGGGAAAATTGTATTTTTCCACCATGATTTTTATCTTCAATTGTAATTTCGTCTTAATATATTATTTTTTGCAATTGATCCTCTAAACTATCTATTCTATTGCACTTTATCTCTACCGTCTAAATTAGACAATAACTTTAATGATAGTTATGTAAAATTATGAAAATATAATTTCGCTTGCTTGATACCCCATTTTATACTTCTTTTTATGGAAAGCATATGATGATAATTTTACATAGATGCTGTTAAAGTTAATGTCTAATTTAGGTTGTAAGGGACACAGTGTAATAGAGTAGATAGATTAGGAAACCAATTGAAAAATTTAATATATTAGGATAGAAATTGCAATTGGATGTAAAAAATAAGGTGTAAAGAATGTAATTCCCCTAACCTTAATGCATAGTTAATGATTTGTATCTGTTACTTATCCTTTGATCTCATAAAAAGTTCTCCGGAAATTTCTGAGTAATACCTAACAAATGTGGAAATTTTGGAATTTCCAAAAAAAAGGGAGTATAAGTGGTAGAAATATTAATTTAAAGTGTTCGCAAAAACTGAATTAATTAATTATTTAAAGCATGGCTCATCAGAGGATGTGTATGTTTGTATAATACTAATAAGGTAATACCATTTGTGTATTCTGTAGTAGAAGTTTAAGCTATAATAATAATATGAAGGTCCTTAAATTTCTCATGAACATCTATCTGAAGGAAAATAGAAGGATCAAAGAATTTACATGTCCTTTGTTTTTGCTTTCTTTAGCATGCAGCAGGTAATTGAAAGGCATAGTCTGCATTCAGATATTATTGACAGCCCGCTGCAGGTAAGATCTACCAAAAATGAAGAAGTAATTAATAATATCCCTTTTGGAATTAATTGATACTATGATGCGAATTCGGCAAGTATACCTAGTCGAATGCAAGTAATAACGGTGGTGAGACCGAGTATCGTTCTCAAGGATCGTGGACAAATATCACTTCACAAATTGAACCACTATTTAGACTTTCGTTTGGCAAGATAGGAGCTCAATTGTAAACATTCAATTAAACAAGGAGTAAAATGTTTTTAAGTTCTTTTAGGAATTTTATCAAACACTTGGTAAGCGAACAGAAATTTGATTCACAATTAGATGAAATGTCGGGGTTAGACTACACCAATCATCCCTCAATTGCTATGAAATGGTTATTAACACAAGTCCTAGTTCAATTATGAAAATCAAGCCTTCTAATTACCCAAACCCTAATTCCTTAGGTGGATTGAGCCTAAACTCCCAAATTAAACCCTAATTCCTTAGGTGAATAAATAAGAGGATTTGCATTAAGAAACAAGACTTATAGATTACTAGTACTTCAAGACCTATTCCTAGATTCATGAATTACTAGGTATTTGATTCCATGAGCATGCATTAGCATCAATTTTCCAATTGTCTACCAAAGCAACAATTCATTCCAAGGTTGATCAAGCCAAGAAAAGCATTAAGAGTAGATTCAAATACTCATAAAGAAGAAGAGACTTGCATTAACACCAAATCAAAATACAATCAAGTTCAGAAAAGTAAACATCTAACCCCAACAAAAGGGGATTTAGCTAGACATAATGGAAGAAACTACACAAAAAAGGGAAATGAAGAAGAAAATCAAAGCAAACTCCATGAAGATCCTTCTTGGAACATTTGGAGAGAAAGTTTCCTTGCTCTTCTAGGTCTAGCAAATGGTTCCTTGCAGCTCCTCCTAGGTCTGGCCGTTCATTCCTCTCCCTCCTTCAGCCCCCCTTTCTATTTTACCCAAAATGAGTATTTATAGTAAAAAACTGGGAGCTGCGCTGAGCCAAGATTTTGCTGCGCTCAGCCAAGCTCTGGGGCATTTACTTGGTTTCTCGGGTGCTTCTGCGCTCAGCCAAAGTACTCCAGAATGAAGTTGAAGTTTTTTTCCCGTGTGCTGAGCCAAGATTTTGCTGCGCTCAGCCAAGGTACTCCAGAATGCAGTTGAAATCTTTTCCCCCTGTGCTGAGCCAAGCTTTTGCTGCGCTCAGCCAAGGTCTTCCAGAATAAAAACCAATTTTCTCTTCTCTTGCGCTGAGCCAATCTTTTGCTTAGCTCAGTCAAACCTTCCAGCATGCAATTTAAGCCTCAAATGGTCTTTGATCCAACTCATTCCATCTAACCAACTGCAACATTCAAAAGCAATTCAAAAATACTAAAAATAACCAAATAACTAACATGGCAACTAAATAAAAATAAAGCAAGAAAATTGGGCAAAATAAATCTAAAAGATTCATAAGAGTAACAAAACTACCCAGTTAAAGCACTCAATAACTAGTAAAATGGTAGATTATCACTCCCCCAAACTTAAGACTTTGCTTGCCCCCAAGCAAAAGTAAACAACACTAAGACGCAACAAGAGACACAACCACACAAAGTCACCTATAGCTGAGAAAGCCAACCAAATTAGCAAGATCTCATCCAACACCATAACAAGATCTTACCCCTCATGAATGAATTTCCTATAATGAAAATAAGGTTTGTGACCAAATTCAATTCAAACTCATCCACAATGAGAACTAAGGCAACCATGCAAGCTTAATGCACTCTTTAAAGTTAAAGGGAATGACAATTAGAAGAAGATGCATTTGGAAATGAAGAAACTCACCAAAGGATCAATATTTTCACTCAACCATTTGTGAATAGGTTTGTGTTTCCCTCACATTCACTAGTTGGATTCATGCAGCTATGAAATTGTTCTTCATCTCTAACCAACAATACAAAAATGAGCATGCATCCATAAATCATAAGGTCTTTTCAAGGTTGAAGCGGGGCTAAGGTAAAGTTGGGTAAAATTTGGATAGGAAAGTTAATAGCCCAAGAAAATAGAGGGACACAAGACCATTGACAATTCACATTTCGGCTCTTCTCCTCAAAATTCTTATACATTTATGCCCACCTTCTCACTTTATTCAAACAACCATGCTCAACTCTTGTGAATTCCAAAACACATTCATTTTTTTTTTCATTTTTTTTATATGCTAGATCCTTTTGGAACTCTTAAGACTTTGTTTTTTTTTTTGAATTTTTTTTCTTGCTAACTCTTGAGCTTTTAGAATTTCACTCCCCCAAACTTGTTTCAAGCTATCACACATGCCAATGCCTCTCCCCTATTTCTGGGCTAAGGTAATTTCATTGTTTTTCAGTCTTGGCTTTAGACAGCTATAAACAAGAATGTGATATCATAGGCTCAAAGGGGTATTCAAGGGTCAAAACTTCAAGGTTGGCAATTTGGTCAAATGGCTAGAGAACAAATTTGCCTTAATAATTTTTATGCAACATGCCATTCAGATCATTAAAAAGAGAATCAAGCAATTTTTAGCCCATATAATCTAACCGTGAGTACTCAAGAAAAGAATTAAATCAACTGGCCCAAGACTCACAGGTAAGGAAAAAACACTAATCCAAAGTGCAACTTCACTAATTGCCAAAAACTTTAACAATCAAGAATGGGTAAAAATGCAAATGTGCCATGAACTCAATCAGGAATGGCTCCAATTCAAATTTCCATCACAATCCAAACTTCCATCAAAGGATAAGCATTCATAAAGAAAAGAAAAGAAAACTATGGTGCTCTAGATGAGAATATGCTAAACACTTTGGTTTCCAGACATGGTGACTTATTTCACAAGATTATTCAACTCAACGCCTAAAAAGTCTAATTAAAGACACACAAACAACTTAACACGACCAAACAAAACTACAAATTCATCACATTTATTTATTCAAATCAAAATAACTCAAACTAACAGAATAATAACAGTTAAACAGTAAAAACCACATCAATAGCTTAATCTATCAGTCCCCCAACTCCTGATCCTCATCTCCATCTTCAGCAACTACAGCCTACCCTGCCTCTCCCTGATTGAAATCATCCTGGTCCCTAGGATGCTCCCTCCAATCCACAAAAGAATGTATCTCATTAGCTAAGGGAAAAACAATGGATCCACTGGGTCCAAGAGGTAAATGGGCAGCCAACTCTCGCACCATGGATGGTGGGTGTGGGATGGAGATGGTGGCGGTGGCAGTGGCTATGGTGGAAGGTGGTGGTGTTTGGGGAAGGAAATGTAGGTGGGGGCTGTGATAGGGTATCAGACATTTTTTAAAACAAATTGAGTTTTTTTTTTAAATGCTGCTGCGCTGAGCCAAGGAAAATTTTGGCTCAGCCAACGCATGGCAGAGAGTGAAGTGTGGATTCGACTGAGCCAAAATTTCCTTGGCTCAGCACAGAAATGGACATATCTGTAAAATTATGCAGCTTTATGCTGCGCTAAGCCAAGATTATACTTGGCTCAGCGTAGACACACCCGAGAGCACCCCTTTGGATCAGACAATAATTTGCTCAGCCAAGATTTTGCTTGGCTTAGCGTAGGTAACACCTATTGCTACTGTCTAGTGAGGGCTCAGCCAAAGTGAAACTTGGCTCAGCTCAGCTCAAATTTTTTTTTTTTTTTGGCAACTAGGATTAGAAATCACATGAAAACTTCAAACACATCAAATAAACTAAGAAACTAACAACAACTAACTTATGCAACCTAACTCAATAAAAGAGTAAACAAACAAATTTAAATGAGAAAACAGAGAAGAAAGCATGGGGTGCCTCCCAGCAAGCGCTTGTTTAACGTCCCTAGCTTGACGTCCTGCTTTCTAAGATGGAGTTTGAAGAGCGATGGAATGCTTTTGACGATCAATGTCCCCTCCAAGATAGTGCTTAAGTCTTTGCCCATTGACAGTGAAGGTTCTTCCAGAAGATGGATCCTCCAATACAATTGCACCAAAAGGAGAAACAGATTTAATATGGAATGGACCTGACCACCTTGATTTTAACTTGCCCGGAAATAGCTTGAGACGTGAATTAAAGAGCAAAACTGATTGTCCTTCTTCAAAATGCTTAGGTAGAATATTCTTATCATGCCAAAGCTTTGTTCTTTCTTTGTAAATCCGTGCATTCTCATAAGCTAAAAGCCAGAATTCATCCAATTCATTCAACTGCAGTAGTCTTTTATCTATGGCCGGCTTCATATCAAAATTCAAAGCCTTCACAGCCCAAAAAGCACGATGTTAAAGCTCTACCGGTAGGTGACATGATTTTCCAAACACTAATTGGTATGGTGACATGCCAATAGGTGTCTTATATGCAGTCCGGTATGCCCAAAGTGCATCATCTAACTTCTTTGCCCAATCCTTTCTCGCATTGTTCACTGTTTTCTCCAATATCCTTTTCAATTCCCGGTTGGACAGCTCTACTTGTCCGCTTGTTTGTGGGTGGTATGGTATGGCGACTTTATGAGTGACTCCAAACTTGGCAAGGACAGCATTGAACTCTTTGTTGCAAAAATGAGTACCCCCATCACTAATGATAGCTCTAGGAGTTCCAAATCGTGTAAAAATGTTCTTTCTCACAAAACCGACCACCACTTTTGCATCATCTCTAATAGTTGGGATAGCTTCCACCCACTTGCTCACATAGTCAACTGCTACTAAAATGTACTTGTTGTTGTAAGACGATGGAAAGGGTCCCATGAAGTCAATCCCCCACACATCAAAGAGCTCAACCTCTAGAATTCCCTTCAAAGGCATTTCATTTCTCTTGGACAAGTTTTCAGTTCTTTGACATTTGTCACACTTCATTACCCAAGATCTTGAGTCTTTGAAAATAGTGGGCCAAAAGAAACCACTTTGCAAAATTTTCATAGCAGTCCTCTCACCACCAAAGTGTCCTCCATATAGTGAATTGTGGCAATGAGTCAATATCTCCTCAATTTCCTCTTCCGGAACACATCTTCTTAGAATTCCATCTGATCCTCTTTTGAAAAGGTAGGGCTCATCCCATATATAATATTTAGCATCATTAATAAGCTTCTTTCTCTGTTGTCCATTGAAGTCCTTTGGAATCTTATTGGCGGCCTTGTAATTTGCTATATCCGCAAACCAAGGTGCCAGTTGCACCATCATCAGCCTCTCATTCGGAAATTCTTCTTGAATTGGCAACTCATCATTTGCTTGATCCTCCACTTGTGGAATTCGAGACAAATGGTCGGCTACCACATTTTCCACTCCCTTTTTATCCTTGATTTCAAAATCAAATTCTTGGAGCAGCAATACCCATCTAATGAGCCTTGGTTTGGCATCCTGTTTAGTCATGAGATACTTCAAAGCAGAGTGATCAGTGTACACAATAGTTTTTGAGTCAATCAAGTAAGATCTAAACTTGTCAAAAGCAAAAACTACAACAAGTAATTCCTTTTCAGTTGTGGTATAGTTTAGTTGAGCATCATTTAACACACGACTAGCATAATAAATAACATGCAGCATTTTATCCTTTCTTTGACCCAAAATGGCCCCCACTGCATAGTCACTTGCATCACACATTAACTCAAAGGATAAGCTCCAATCTGGAGGTGCAATGACTGGAGCAGTGGTGAGCTTTTCTTTCAAAATTTGGAAAGCATGCATACACTCATCATTAAAAACAAAGGGGTTATCCACCACCAAGAGTTGACACAAGGGTTTTACAATTTTTGAAAAATCCTTGATGAATCTCCTATAGAAACCCGCATGTCCTAGGAAGCTTCTAACACCTTTCACATTCATGGGAGGGGGAAGTTTTTCAATTACTTCAATTTTTGCTCTATCAACTTCTATTCCCCTAGATGAGATCTTATGACCAAGAACTATTCCTTCCCTAACCATAAAATGACATTTTTCCCAATTAAGAACAAGGTTAGTTTATTGGCACCTTTTTAGGACACATGCAAGATTTTTCAAACAATTATCAAACGAATTACCAAATACAGAAAAATCATCCATAAATACCTCAATAAACTTTTCAGTCATATCAGAAAATATGGAAAGCATGCACCTTTGAAAAGTGGCGGGTGCGTTACACAACCCGAAAGGCATTCTCCGGTATGCATAGACTCCGTATGGACAAGTAAAAGCTGTCTTCTCTTGGTCCTTCGAATCGACTACAATCTGGTTATACCCGGAGTAACCATCAAGGAAACAATAAAAGGAATGACCTGCCAATCTTTCCAACATCTGATCTATGAATGGTAGAGGAAAATGATCTTTTCTTGTAGCCACATTCAACCTTCTATAATCAATACAAACTCTCCATCCTGAAACTGTCCTTGAGGGAATGAGCTCATTCTTCTCATTAGCAATAATCGTCATCCCTCCTTTCTTCGGGACTACTTGGACTGGACTAACCTATGGACTATCGGAGATTGGGTAAATGATACCTGCATCTAGAAGCTTCACAACCTTCTTTCTCACAACTTCCTTCATGTTCGGGTTGAGTCTTCTTTGAGGCTGCCTAACCTGCTTGAAGTTGTCCTCCAAAAGTATTTTGTGCATGCAAAACGAAGGACTAATTCCCTTCAAGTCAGCTATAGTCCACCCGATTGCAGATTTGTGGTCCCTAAGCACCCTCACCAACTTCTCTTCCTCCAAGGGGTTCAATCAACTATTAATGATCATTGGAAATGAAGATTCCACTCCAAGGAAAGCATAGCGGAGATGGGGGGAAGTTCCTTCAATTCTAGCTTAGGTGTTTCTCCCTTGTCTTGAATTCGTACATCCTCCACAATCTTGTCTTCCTCATCATTCAAAACTGGACATGCCTCAAGGGATTTGACCATCTTCTCCATTTCTTCTTCCTCAAACATCTCCTCCTCTAAATTTTCAACAATAAGGGCTGCCTCCAAAGAATCCTCAAAAGATTGTTGAACCCTCTCATCGGTCAATGACTCAATTAGGTCCACTTTCAAACATGATTCTTTATCGCTTGGATGTCTCATTGCCTAAAAGACATTAAATGTAACCTTCTCATCATGGACTCTAAGCATGAGCTTTCCTTGTTGCACATCAATTAAAGCTCTACCCGTAGCTAAGAATGGTCTTCCAAGGATTAAAGGGGTTTCACTATCTTCCTCCATGTCCAACACCACAAAATCTACTGGAAAGATAAATTTTTCTATTTTCACCAACAAGTCCTCCACAACACCATAGGGATACGTAATGGATCGATCTGTTAATTGAAGAGAAATCCTTGTGGGCTTAACTTCACCAATTCCCAGCTTCTTGAAAATAGAGAGAGGCATTAAATTGATACTTGCCCCAAAATCACACAAGGCCCTCCCTATGTTTAAGTTACCAATAGCACAAGGGATAGTGAAGCTACCCGGATCCTTCATCTTAACTGGTAATTTCCTTTGGATTATTGCGCTGCACTCTTCCGTGAGCATAACCGTCTCCTCTGCATTCCACTTCCTCTTATTGGAAAGAATTTCTTTCATGAACTTGGCGTAGGATGGCATTAGTTAAAGCGCTTCAGCAAATGGAATGTTGATTTGCAATTTCTTGAACACTTCCAAGAATTTAGAGAATTGTTGGTCTTTTGCCTCCTTCTTTAACCTTTGAGGATAAGGTATTTTAAAATATGGGGGCAACTCCTTGGGGTTGTCAATTTCTTCAAGAATTTGCCTTTTAGTCTTCTTCTTGGCAAACTCTTCATCCACCAATTTTTCCTTCTTTTGGTCTTCAAATTGCACAACTTCAGGACTTGAGGAAGTGTCTTGTGGAATTGTCATTGCTTCATTGGTTGCATCTTGAATGATTGCTTTATCAACCCCTTCATCAACTTTCTCTTCTTTTCTCTCTTTTCCTTGGGGAGCCACTACCTTTCCACTTCGTGTGGTGATTGCCTTGCATTCTTCCTTTGGATTCTTCTCGGTGTCTCCCGGAAATGTTCCTTGGGCTCTTTCATTCAATTGCTTTGCCAATTGGCCTACTTGATGTTCTAAGTTCTTGATCGAAGCCTCTTGGTTCTTCATTACCGCTTCTTGCCCTTTCATAAATTGAGCTAGCATATTCTCCAAGTGGCTTGTCTTGTCTTGGGGTGGCTTGCTTTGAGAGTTAGACTGAAAATTAGAACTTTGCCCTTGTTGACCTTGTTGTCCTTGTCTCCAGCCAAAATTAGGATGATTACGCCATCCCGGATTATAAGTGTTAGAGAAAGGATCATTTCTAGTTCTTTGATTACCCATGAAGTGCACTTCCTCTTGCCTTGAACTCCCAATACTTGGTATTTCACAATTACCATTTGCATGGTCACCTCCACAGAAATCACAAACTAATGGTTGTGCTTGGACAATTTGTGCTTGGGCATTATGTGTTTGGATGGACCCCAATTGTTTGGTAAGTGCAGTTGTGCTATAAGGGCATTATAAGCATCGAGCTCCAAGACTCCTTTCTTAGCTATCAATCGAGAACTAGGCATTTGATAATCATTAGAGGCCATAGTCTCAATCAAGTCCCTTGATTCTTCTGGAGTTTTGAGGCTTAATGATCCACCCGCAGCCGCATCTATCATGCTTCTTGTGTTTCGGTTAAGACCATTACAAAAAGTGGATATTTGATGCCACAATACAAATTCATGATTGGGACAAGAGTTTAGCATTGCCTTGAACCTCTCCCATGCTTCGTATAAAGACTCTCCATCCTTTTGGGTAAAGGCATTGATCTCTGACCAAATCTTGATCATTCTAGATGGTGGAAAGAAACGAGCCAAGAACTTGCTCACCAAATCATCCCAAGCCACTATGCTCCCGCGGGGTTGGGATTGAAGCCATGATTTAGCTCTATCCCTTAAGGAAAAAGGGAAGAGCCTCAATCGGATAGCATCATCCGAAGCTCCATTAATTTTTAAAGTGTCACACAATTCGAGGAATGAGCCGATATGAGCATGAGGGTCTTCGTTCTCTAATCCCCCGAACTGGTCCTGTTGTATGAGATGAAGAAGTGATGCCTTTATTTCAAATTTATTCGCAGCCACCGGAGGTCGGACAATACTTGTGGCACATCTTTCAGCTGTTGGAGCAATAAAATCTCCCATTGTCCTCTTTGGAGAACCATTTTCATCACCAGCTGCAGCCATAACTACTCCTGGTTCCTCTACTTGCGGCTCTTGCACACTAAAAGATACTTGTTCTTGATTCTTTCTTTGTCTAGTTCTCTTTCTATTCTTTTTAGCAGTACGTTCAACTTCTGGGTCGTACTCAAGTTCACTTGGGTCAATTTTACCTCGCATACAAGAGAAAGAATTGAATGAGAAACAAGATCAGATTTAGCAAACACAGATTACAACTAAAACAGAAAATAATGCAACAATTCTAAAAAACACAAGGAAAATAAAAATTGAAAATAGAAAAGAAAAGGTGTCTAAATTAGGAGTCTCCTTTGGTACTTATGATATTGGCACACCGATCCCCGGCAACGACGCCAAAAACTTGATGCGAATTCGACAAGTATACCTAGTCGAATGCAAGTAATAACGGTGGTGAGACCGAGTATCGTTCTCAAGGATCGTGGACAAATATCACTTCGCAAATTGAACCACTATTTAGACTTTCGTTTGGCAAGATAGGAGCTCAATTGTAAATATTCAATTAAACAAGGAGTAAAATGTTTTTAAGTTCTTTTAGGAATTTTATCAAACACTTGGTAAACGAACAGAAATTTGATTCACAATTAGATGAAATGTCGGGGTTAGACTACACCAATCATCCCTCAATTGCTATGAAATAGTTATTAACACAAGTCCTAGTTCAATTATGAAAATCAAGCCTTCTAATTACCCAAACCCTAATTCCTTAGGTGGATTGAGCCTAAACTCCCAAATTAAACCCTAATTCCTTAGGTGAATAAATAAGAGGATTTGCATTAAGAAACAAGACTTATAGATTACTAGTACTTCAAGACCTATTCCTAGATTCATGAATTACTAGGTATTTGATTCCATGAGCATGCATTAACATCAATTTTCCAATTGTCTACCAAAGCAACAATTCATTCCAAGGTTGATCAAGCCAAGAAAAGCATTAAGAGTAGATTCAAATACTCATAAAGAAGAAGAGACTTGCATTAACACCAAATCAAAATACAATCAAGTTCAGAAAAGTAAACATCTAACCCCAACAAAAGGGGATTTAGCTAGACATAATGGAAGATACTACACAAGAAAGGGAAATGAAGAAGAAAATCAAAGCAAACTCCATGAAGATCCTTCTTGGAACATTTGGAGAGAAAGTTTCCTTGCTCTTCTAGGTCTAGCAAATGGTTCCTTGCAGCTCCTCCTAGGTCTGGCCGTTCATTCCTCTCCCTCCTTCAGCCCCCCTTTCTATTTTACCCAAAATGAGTATTTATAGTAAAAAAACTGGGAGCTGCGCTGAGCCAAGATTTTGCTGCGCTCAGCCAAGCTCTGGGGCATTTACTTGGTTTCTCGGGTGCTTCTGCGTTTAGCCAAGAATTGGCTGCGCTCAGTCAAAGTACTCCAGAATGAAGTTGAAGTTTTTTTCCCGTGCGCTGAGCCAAAATTTCGCTGTGCTCAGCCAAGGTACTCCAGAATGCAGTTAAAATTTTTTCCCCGTGTGCTGAGCCAAGCTTTTGCTGCGCTCAGCCAAGGTCTTCCAGAATAAAAACCAATTTTCTCTTCTCTTGCGCTGAGCCAATCTTTTGCTTAGCTCAGCCAAACCTTCCAGCATGCAATTTAAGCCTCAAATGGTCTTTGATCCAACTCATTCCATCTAACCAACTGCAACATTCAAAAGCAATTCAAAAATACTAAAAATAACCAAATAACTAACATGGCAACTAAATAAAAACAAAGCAAGAAAATTGGGCAAAATAAATCTAAAAGATTTATAAGAGCAACAAAACTACCCAGTTAAAGCACTCAATAACTAGTAAAATAGTAGATTATCATACTAATATAAGATTTAATATATACATTTAACCATAATAATTAACATTACATAATGTAATTTTTATTAGTCCAACCGTGCATGCATGTGTCAAAGTTTAGAAATTAGATAACGCATAATGTATTCAAATAACTATACTTATTGAGGAGGGATCACTTGACACTGCTATCAATCAAAATTATTCTCCTACCATGGAACACATTTTTATAAGATGAATTTCTTACAAAACCCATCATTAGATTGAAAGTTCTAATCATGAGTATCATACTCAACAAAAAAAAGTTACAGTATTTCAACATTATTTGGTACTCCATCAATTTGTTCTAAAATAAACGTACAACATATTTTTAAAATATGAGGAATAATTTACTACTTCATTACATACTTATTGTTCTCCATTTTTTAAAGAAATTTTGTATGGAAGATCAGGATAGTAATTACTTCTAATTCAACGGTTGGATTATTGAAAATCATACCCTACAGTAAGAATGCAAATTCTGCTTTCTTACACCCGTGATCAATTGATCCTCCCTCATATTTGTTTGTTTGAAAAATATATTATAGTTTACATTAAGATATAGTGATTGAGTACAAAATGAAGCTGAATTAATATATAATGACAAATTTTGAAATTAAGTAGCTTATATATTCACTAGAAGTGCAGAAAACAGAAATTGCTTCTTAATTTTGCAGCATATCTAGTTAGAAACACATTATATATATGAAGAGAGTTATTTCTGACATTTCTTAACTAGAAAAATGGAAAGTCATGAGTAGCAATATATTTCTTGGAAATTCATGTGTAGATTGAGAATCACACCTACGAGTTGCTGAGCAAGGACTTGGCGTATAAAACTCATGAATTGAGGTATGTATGCATATGTACGTGTTAAGGGCAAATTATATATATTTTTTCTCTATAATCTTTGCATCCAATTGCAATTGACTTTTTAATTTATTTAATTTACTGCACTCTATACCTTATCATCACTTAAGTTATACATTAAATTTAACTATAATTATATGAAATTATCAAAATATTCTTCCTGTAAGAACATTACAAAATGAGATATCAAATAAAAGAAATGATATTGTTAAATTTAATGTCTTATACATTAAAGGTTTATACACACACACACACACACACACACATACTTCCCTGCATTAATTTTTGCAACTATAATTCCCTCTCTAATCTATTAAGATCCACTAATCTATTTATTCCATTGCAATTTACTCCCTACCACCTGCTTAAGTTATACGTTAAACTTTAACGATAGTTATGTGATACGAAAATACTCTTCCCATCAAAAGAGTACAAATAGAATATTAAGTAACTAGAAGACTATTTTGGTAACATTATATAGTTATAGTTAAAGTTAATGTCTAATAGGCGATAGGTTGTAAAGTGCACTATGGGACATATAGATTGGGGGCTAATTACAAAAATTAATAGATTAGGGGAAAAATTGCAATTGAAACTAAAAATCAAGAAAATGCAATTTTCCCTTTGTATTAAGTACTGAGACATGATTCCACCTTTCACAGTCAGTTGAAGGGGGAAAATCTGCAAGGATCGACTTTACAAGAGTTACAGAAACTAGAGGAACTACTTGAAAGAGGTTTAACCCGTGTTCTAAAAGAAAAGGTTTGTACCCTTGTATGATCAACTTGATTAATTTTTGAAGGGTTCAAATAGATTTGATCATCTGAAGGTTTTGCAAAAAAGTTTGTCAGGTTAGACCCTTTAAAAAAGTCAACAACTATGCCCGTAACTTTGGACCATAATTAGGTTTAGGTCCGAGCTCAAATGCTGAAATTTTTGTATTATATAAAACCCGACACTGGTATAGGATGAATACATAATATTCCTCGTATATAATATGCATACATGCACTTATGAATCTTTATTCATCATTCTGCTACTCTAAAATTAGCAAGTAACCTCTTACCTGATGCTGTTTATATGTGTTTCAGGATGGAAGAATTGTCAAAGAGATAAGTGTGCTGAAGAGAAAGGTCATATATATATATATATATATATGCCAATATTTTATGGAATAGTTAAAAATTGTTTGTTCTTTGATATAGCTTGCAGCTGGGAATCAGATGAACAAACACAAATATAGGCTCATCAAATCTGTTTTATCCCCTTGATATAACTATCCTTTGTAACATAGAGTTATTAATTAGTCGAGTTCATGCGAACTTTTCATGCTGCCAAATTAAAAATGTGAGCTTGTCCAATAAGCAATTTCTGGATTGCCGGATCCTTCTTTGAGGGTTTCATTTACCCCAAAGTTTGAGATGTTTCAGATTTCATGTATTGCTGAACTTTGGCTTTAATTAGTAGTTGTTTTGGGGAACTGAGAAATGGAGATTGGTTTCTTTCTTAAGAGAGAAATCACAGAGTAAGGCACTTGGGTTTAAGTCCGTGAAAATTTGATTAGAGGTCTTAATTCAAGTTGCATTAACAACTACTCTATTTGGTTAGAATAAAATTAAGAAGGGATCCAAGTTAATTAGGGTTTCATATTATGCATGTGCAAAGTTTGAATTCTCTCTTCTAGCAATCCCACTAGGTGGTCATCCTTCTTCATAAAAATTCATTGGTGTCCTAGGGCTAGTTGATGAGTAGCCTCCCATTAATCCTTTGGGTTAGGTCTATGCCTCTGCCCTTCTGAAATCTTAAACATGCCATTGACGCTTTGAATATATTGCTCTTCATTTAGGGAGTCCAATTAATGGAAGAGAACCGGCAACTGAAACAGGTGATAACTGGCTTTTGAAACTTTCACTTATTTTTATTGTCTATGTGCATGTTTTATTTTGATGATCTCTACGACTCAAATCATAAAGAAAGCACATCCTATAAGACTGATTTGTTGAGTGAAAAAGTGCCATGACTTAAATATTATCTTACATATTAATAATTACCCAACGTCAAACATATAATTAATTAGTCTCATTCATTCTTCGTGTGAAATATATATGCAGGGTCTTGTACTTGATGAACAAGGCCGCTCATCCGAGTCAAACATAATTTGCAGCTCATCCGGTTGTCCTCTTGAAGACCAAGATTCTTCTGACAAGTTTGGGTTAGTGTCCTTTCTACTCTAATCATTTTATATACATAATATATGTAATGCAATTAATATATAAATTAGAATTTTATGGGTGGCTTGATTTTTGAAGCTGTTTATGTATCTAAATTTTAGACTAACTTCACTAATTTGATCCTTAAAAAATATTGCTGATTTTTCAAAAAATAATGTATAGTTGAACTTATTTTTTTGGGGGTTTTAATTTAGGTTCAATTTTATTATTTTGTTCACTCACAAAAATACTAAGTTGATCCTAAATTAAAGAAAAAATTGAGGACTAAGTATACATTTCTTTGTTTAATTATTCAATTATAGTTTCAATTAATTTCTAAATAGGTTTCTATATATAGTTTAAAATTTTAGAATTGAATCCCTATATATAGTTTTAATTTTTTTAATCAAGTTTCTGTCATTAGTCTATCGTCAGCATATCTAATACCACATATTTATATATGTCTAAATTTCAGTCAATAAAAACTACACATAACTTGATTAATCTGCTAACTTCGTATTAATTAGTAGACTTCTGATAAGACTAACTATAGGGCCCTAATTCAAACTTTTAAATCATAAGGTTCTACTTAGAATTAGAGAAAAATATAAGGACTAATTGAGTAATTAAACTTATTTTCTAGAATAAATTTACGAACAATAATATTTTTCGATGACCGAATAAATCTAGCTAAACCTCGTGCAAACAACTAAAACCTGTAAGAGATTAACATTTGGATCTTTTTTTTTTTTTGTTATCAACATTTGTATCTTTAAACTACCTTATTGATTGATTTTGGAAGCTTTAAAAGGTGTACCCAGAAATAAATTTAGTGGCAAGAAGCTATGTGAATTGTTGTATTTCAGAGAATCTTTAGGACATTTGGTATATGAGTATCTTAATTTTTTATATATTTAAAAATTTATATATAAAAAATTTAAGCATTAGATATATATAAAAATTATTTTATTTTATTTTATTGAGGTCATATGCAGTGCGTAAATTTTAAAACTTTTATATTTATTATACTCATATTTTAAAAATAGATATTCAAATGTTTAGAATCTTAAAATCTTCACATATCAAACACCACCAGTGTTTTATATATAGAGTAATATGTTGTTCTATTTATTAAATATTGTTGAAAGCTACTCACTTGAGCTAGTCTTTGTGTATGCTTTGCAGGTTGCTTTTGTTTAAATAATAAATAAAATGTTTATTTGGAGGACTATCAGCAATAAACTGATTCAGTTCCATTTCTTTTATGAGGATGAGGTTCATCTCAAATAATTGCACTTACATTGAATTATTCTTATGACGACGACGACTCTCGCTGTTATTGGAGGTGATTTTAATGACGGTTAGTCAGAGTGACGGAATAATTTGCTGCCAAAAGTATTTTCAAAAGTAACTAAACAGCTGTTATTGGAATCATCAGTGGTGATAGTTTTAATAACAAAAAAAATTCGTTATTAAAAGTCTTTTTCAATGACAATCTATTGAGATTGACTTCTGTAGTGGCAATATTGCCATTGAAAGTACGTTCCTGGTGACAAACAGAGTTGCAACCAAAAACATTGTTTTTTTGTTAGATTCATATAATAATTGAAAAGGAAAATAAATAGGAATTAATGTGACAAAAACTTAATTAAGATAATTGCAAACTATAATTATTTTGCTCATACCTTAATGGATAATGTATAATATCCATCCTCTCAATGACCTTGAATGCTTTTCTTTATAGATGTGTGAAGTGATCTTTACTATATAAAGAGTACAGATAAACAGAAGTTAGGCCATTAATTAACCAATTTGTAAATAAATGGAAGAGTTAGAATTTCAACTATAAATAAATAAATAGATAATTTGGTGAAAGGATAAATTTTGTGTGTAAAATTTTTTTAATTCAATTATTGAAGTATCAAGTTTTTATATTATAGTAAAATGTATGAGATATTTGACTTTGATATTAAATAGTTTGTTATTTCAAAAATAAAATAAGTATTTATTTATAATATATCCGCCATTGTCATGAAATCTTAAAATCTTGTTTTATTGGCTTTGTTATTGAAAAGGATAGACCCCTACTTATAGAACAAAAAAGTAATGGCCAAGAAACCCAACCTAAGGCTAGTCACTTTATATATATGATTAGTATACATATATATAATATATTAGTTAGTTGTACAATAATTTATAAAAATAGATATCTTAGATTATGAAATTTAATGATTTAATAACACTAATATCTTAGAAGCAAAATCAGCCGGCAAAGGAAGAGAGCTGCGGTTTATACCGTATATTTGGAAATACAAGATTTTATCTGTTTTATTAATTTGAATTTAAATTTTTAATAAACATTAGATGAGTTAAAAACATTACATAGACATGTATAAATAATATTAAAAAATGATTTTAAATTATATTTAATAAAAATAATTAATAAATTAGTTTAAAGTTAAAAATTATATATTAATTAAAATAACATATAATTTTTAAATTTTTAATTAATTATAAATTAATTAAATAAATTTGTGTATTAAATATATTTTATTTAATTAAATAAATTTATAAATTAATTAAACTTGTCAATGTCAAAAACACCTCTATATGATAATAAAAAATGGCAATCAAAAATTGATTTAACTAATAAAATTAAATTACACTCACTCAAATAGTTTTTGGTTTGATTCTTGTTAATAATCTTTTTGTTACTTATTGGTTACTACTTATAGTGTTTTATTCTTTTTATGAATAAAAATTTAAGTAGAAGAGAAAGCTTTTTAATTTAAAATCAAGTCTCAAACTTTATAAACATTTATAGAATATTTATAAATAATTTATTATTAAACAATAAATAATAAAATTTGAATTAAAAAATGCGATTATCAAATTACAAATCTGTCAATTTATTATTTGGTTTATCATTTCATAACGGGAAGATAAATAGTTTCCTATTTAACCGTCAGAACAACTAATTTAATTCTTAAATTTTTTATCACAAAAAAATTATCTACACACGCAATGCAGAGCGGGTGATTTGGAAACCGTTATTCTCGTTTCCGCTTAAGACCAGCTCCAAATCTCGTGCAAACAAAAATGGAAACCTGCCTTAAAGCTTAAGCCACAATCATTTTTCCTATTTCTCTCTCTAAGACTCTTACTCTCTTCTCTGCATTTCAATTTCTCCTATGGATGAAGAGTACGATGTAATCGTCCTTGGAACTGGACTCAAGGAATGCATCCTCAGTGGGCTTCTCTCCGTCAATGGCCTCAAAGTATATTTCCTGTTTCTATCACTTTCTTTCCTTCTTGATTTTTGATTGTCTGCTGCATTTTTCTTCTGTGCAATTTGAATTTCATTCGATGAATTAGGGCATGCTTGGTAGGAAAGATTATAAGTAGAGGAGCAAAATTTGAGGCAGGTGGAAAGGTTTTAATTTGTATTTGCAGATGTTTGGTATAGATGTGGAAATTATCTTGTTTAAATATGAGTAATCTAATTGTATTCATATTCTTTGTCAAAAATCCTATTGGAACGAGAGAATCTTAAATAGACTAAATAATCAACGGTGGAGTAAGCTAAGTATCTTACACAAACTTTTTGACATGCTTACCTGTATTTATAATTGGCTTGGTCTTCTTATAATTTATAGATCTGGTTTAATTAAAAAAAATTTAATTAATGACTTGTGCAGGTGATTTATAGTCCTTGCAAAAGACACGAGTTTTTATGACCAAAAAAAAAGAAGAAAGAAATCTTGTGCATAGCATTACTTTAAAAAGAGATTTACTACTCTATTATCTTTATCCTAACATTTTAAAATTTAGGACGCATCCAATATTTAATGCAGCAGATGACCATTCACAAACCCATTAATGAATGTAGTTTTTATAGCACAGAAAGTAATAAGCTCAAAACTCTGGTAGCATAATTAATCACTGACATTTTTTTCCACATAGAAAGTTACTTAAAAATGTTTTTCTTTCACTTTTTCCTCTTTCATCCCCTAATATTTCTTGTTTCTGCAAGTTTTATATAAACAATTAACAAATAGTGTTTTACCTTCAACCAGTAAATAGTTTTGTCTTCCTATGTTGATGAAAATGCAATTTGCTCTTCTTTTTTCCTCTGTTTTCCTGACTCTCATGTTGCTAAAACTATCTTGAAAAAGTACAATTTGTTTGAGAATTTGAAGCTGTTGGAGGATACAGCATGTTGTATGTATACGTCAAATTCCTATAAATGCTTTGTTTGCATGACTATATATACTCTTGGAATTTATAGTCTTGTTGCTTTCTATTCACATGGTCATAAAAAACCTTTTCACTTTTATTCCTATCCACTTGAATCAGGTGTTGCATATGGACAGGAATGACTACTATGGAGGAGCATCTACATCTCTTAATCTTACACAGGTTACTATCCCATGATGTACAGTTTTGTCAGAAGAATGGGACATATCTCATTGTTATTCTGTTTTTTTTTAATTCCACATTACAACTCATTTTTTCTCTATAGCTATGGAAGCGATTTAGAGGAAATGACAGGCCACCAGAGAATTTGGGCTCGAGCAGAGATTACAATGTTGATATGGTACCAAAGGTAATCAGGCTTCTATTCCATCCCCTGCAACTCAACATAAAATTACTGTTGGCCTTCTTCTTGCATTCAATTATGACTGTGTTCATATGCTATTATGTCTTGGTTCTTGCTCCTAAGTGTTAGAATATAGAAATCAAGTTCTTCTGCTTCTTCATACTAGATCATATAAATATGGATAATGCAAGTCCTAGTATAAGGACTGCTAACGCTGCTTCTGTGAGAAGGAAAATAGCTAAATGTGGGGAAGCAATGCAATTTGATTCAAGCTCTCTTGAATGCGTCAAATGACTATTATTTTTGGATTTGATCTTTCAGCTTTTTCTTGGACTATCCATCAAATGGACTGTGCTTTTTGCTTGAAGATATATCTTTTCAATTTCCTATTCATTTATATCAAAAACCAACTTTGCATATGTTTTTTGTAGTTCATGATGGCCAATGGAGGCTTGGTTCGAGTTTTGATTCACACAGATGTTACTAAGTATTTGAACTTTAAAGCAGTAGATGGCAGTTTTGTGTATAATAAGGGAAAGGTATACACCATATTCATTATATTACTCAAATTTCTTTTATTTTCTTCACAGTTGGTACTTTTCTATGTTGTGATCTTTACTATTCAGGAAACCTTGGATCTCTGAATAGAATCTCATGACAGAATATCTTTATTTTTAGATTTACAAGGTTCCAGCATCAGATGTTGAAGCACTGAAATCACCTTTAATGGGACTCTTTGAGAAGCGCCGTGCTCGAAAGTTCTTCATTTATGTTCAAGACTATGAAGAGAATGACCCAAAATCTCACGAAGGGCTAGATTTGAACCAAGTTACAGCAAGGCAGCTGATCTCGTACATATCATCTTCCTTTTCTTTTCCTATGAATTCAAACATGGAGTTAAATTATCAATATTGTTTCTATTGTTTTCTTTCCTTTTCAATTAAGAAGAACCTTCTTCCTTATGCATAGTAGTAGCATTATGCATGTCGAAGTGAAAAGAGCAAAATATTTTTATCATTTGATGGATTTTCACACAAGATGAAGTTGTCCACAAAGTGAAAATGAGTGCCATATTTGGGAAAAAATTATTTTTTTATAAACTAAACCATTTTTCAGTTTAGCTTGCCATCCTTAAAGCACTGCAATAGAATGATACAGAACCAACTGAGGCAAAATATTATTGTATTAAGATTAATTTTATATTTTTCATTATTTTTCCTCAAATGTAGGAAATATGGGTTAGAGGATGATACAATTGACTTTATTGGACATGCCTTGGCACTTCATCTTGATGATAGTTACTTGGATCAGCCAGCCAAGGAATTTGTGGAGAGAATGAAGGTCCAAATTATCCTCCTATACTTTGGTACATTAATATGTTGTGGAAGGACTCCTTCAAGTAAAATTGGAATTTTACTATATGCTGTAGTTATGCATTAATGAGGGTGATATAGATATCATTGTATATCTTTATCTTTTTATTTTACTCTTCTGGGATCAAAGCTCACGTTTCTGGATCATATAGTCATTTGGCCTAAATTTTTTTCTTTGGAATGGTAATTTATGATGTGGGCTAATCACTGGATATTTTTTCATAGAATTACAAATATCAAAAGGTAGCATTTCTTATTGATCATTTTGTTATGACGTTGGAATTACTAAAAGATATCACATGAATTCCTTAGGCTTCCTCTGTTTTTCCTTCATGGGAATCTTTTGCTTATGCCTTTCAGTTGAATATATTGATATTTCACTTACATAAAGCCACTTGGTAACTCTTATAAGCATGTATTACTATTGTCTGTTTCATACAGCTTTATGCAGAGTCCCTAGCACGTTTTCAAGGAGGATCACCTTACATATATCCACTATATGGATTGGGAGAGTTACCTCAGGTTCTCCATCTGTCTACCCTCGTAAGTTTAATCTATATCTGCAGCTAACATTCCCTTTGATGTCTGGCAGGCATTTGCTCGTTTGAGTGCAGTGTATGGTGGAACTTACATGCTCAGCAAGCCAGAATGCAAGGTAAGCCTGTTATCATATTCATTCTTCAATGTTCGGGAGGATTATATTATTTGATTGAAAGTTGGGGTCAAAAGTTTGAATCATGTCTGCCTACTGCAAATAAAAAAGTAGTTCTTCAGGCTTATTCCTTGAAAACAAAAAGAACTTTATGTTTGAGGTAATTACTAAGTGTCTTCATATGTCCGAAGTGCTGCCAGTCTAAGAGATTAACTTCTAAGTTAATTTGAGCATAGTGATAGTCCCACCGAAAATGAACTTATAACTGTTTTCGAAGTCCAGTTTCCCCTTAGTTTGCCCCACCTTTTCCTTAATTCTACTTCATTTTAGTTGTTTGTCTTAACTCAATATTCACAGCAAGGAGGTGTTAGCATCAAGGTATTAAAGCCAAATGTGGACATTCTTGCCTATCTTCTTGGCACATTAATGTTTAAGTACATCTATAGTTATTAACCCCTTACCTACCTGATATTGAAAGAAGGCATGAATTTTGGCTTGCTATGTGATTTACTTAAATTCATGATGAGATATGAATGGAAATGTGTGGCAGTAACTTCTCAGAGCTTGTTATTTGGAATTAATTTATACAATTCATTTTGTCTTCCCTAGTTCCTCTGCTTTTTCTTTTTCCCCAACAGCTTACTTTATTTTCTGGCTCCCTAATCCTCAAGAAAGAAAAGAACCAAATAGGTATTCATATTTCCTTTATCTTTTTTTGCTCCCCAACAAACTAAAGAATGAATTAGGTATTCCTAGGTTTCTCTCATGTACCTTGCTGTACATTTCTTCTTCATTATTATCTGCTGGTGGGCAGGTAGCCTTCGATGATAATGGAAAAGCCATTGGTGTGACCTCTGAAGGAGAAACAGCCAAATGCAAGAAAGTTGTGTGTGATCCATCATATCTGCCTGATAAGGTATCCTCTGTTAGAAATGTTCATTTAGTGATTAGAAGTGTTAGTTTGCTTGACCAAAACCAAAAATAATATAACTTTTAAAAGTGTGACTGGATATAAGTTGCAGCACAATACATGCTTACTTAAATGTGATCTTCATCTACTACTATTTAATTGATCCAATAGGTCAAGAAGGTTGGAAAAGTGTCGCGTGCAATCTGCATTATGAGCCATCCTATTCCAGACACCAATGATTCTCAGTCAGTACAGGTCATTCTACCACAGAAGCAACTTGGCCGTAAATCAGATATGTAAGTTTGCTTGATCTACTGTAGTGATTTCATTTTTTACTATATATAAACTAAAAGATATGGACACATGAAACTTGAGATGTGTTGGCATGTTGGACCCATGTTTGACACCGACACCACCACAACACATTGATAACTAGTGTACGTACTCAGAACATGTTTGAATAAAAAATTTTACTTTTTCAGTTCAGCTATCAGTCCAACACGATTTGAACATGGCTGAGCAAAAAAAGAAAAAAACCAAAATAAATATAGAATGAGAGGCTAGAAACTACATCTTGATGAGATAATAAAAGTTCTTTCTTGCAGTTTTTGTTTAGTAGATTCAAGTATGATAATGTCTATTGTGATTTTTTTTTTTGGAAGTAGATTACTAAGTATGAACTTAAAAAATTAGAATATATGTATGATTGTCGATGTGTCTGTGCTGTGTTGTGTCACGGATATGCAGTATCCATGTTTCATAAACGATTCATGAAAAGATGAAGGTGCTAGCTAGTTCGGCCAGTAAATTCCTTTGCAGTGGAAGCAAGGACCTAAGTATAATTCCTGCCTTTACTAGGGTGGGGAGGGTTTGATGAAAGGAAGAGCTTTACCTCCCCTTGTGCAATCCATTCTGATGGAGAAAAAATTACGTAGAGACAAACCATTAGTAGTACCATACTCTATATATATACATATATATATATATATATACATATATATATATAATTGTTGACCTTTTTAATTATAGAAAGTTCAGTATCTGGTAATTGATCGCTAATGTTATTTAATACTCCAAAATAGGCTATAAAATGCAAAATGCTATTCAAGTTCTTATTAGTTTCTGTCTCTGGCACCTACAAATGTTAATGGTGAAAAACACAGATTGTGATATATGAAAACCGTTTAAACCATACAGTATATTATCCCCAGATAGGATCCCTCACTATGTCCTAAAGTTCTTTGTTATGATAAATGAAAGTACTATAATGGAATTTTAGTGATCAATTGCTAATTCCAACTTTTTAAGATTTTTTTCCTGATTGCCCATATAATTTCAGGTATCTCTTCTGCTGCTCTTCCACTCACAATGTAGCAGCAAAAGGAAAATATATTGCTTTTGTTACAACAGAAGCAGAGACTGACCAGCCTGAGGTAGAATTGAAGCCTGGTATTGATCTTCTTGGACCTGTGGATGAGATATTTTATGACGCTTATGATAGATTTGTGCCCACGAATAATCATGAAGCTGATGGCTGTTTCATATCTACAGTAAGTAGAATCTCTCCTAAGCATATTTTCTTTTCCTTCTTTCACTTGCTTTCTGATGGAGTATGGCGAGACACGAGTAATCATGTGATACTTGAGAGGCAGAATTCTTCTCCTTTGCAAGCTGGTTTTAAGGGTGGGTTTCCCTGCTTATTTAGGTCTCCATCACTATCATTTGCTGGCCCTGACAGTGTTGTAAGGCAATTAGCATATTTTGTTATGGCCATTTCACAACTTATAAACCTGATATTGGCTATTATCTCAAAATATTAAGGGCCTAATATTGTCTCTAGTTTCCTTCATAAAGGATGTGGAATCTTAATATATTGATTTAGCTTCCATAATGGAAGCTCTTTTCTTGCAATTTTTATCTGCAAAAATAAGTTTTACTGACTATAAATTATATTCCCTGCAGAGCTACGATGCCACCACACACTTTGAGACTACTGTAAAAGATGTGATTACAATGTACAGTAAGATCACTGGAAAGGTAACTTTTTCTTTTTTAGCAAGTAATAACTTATCTAGTAAGGATGTCCCTGTCACTCTTGATCGCTTTATGGGTAGGATTAGCTAACGAATGCAAATGTTACATGTGGCAAAATAAAAGTTAATCATGCTTGGTTTAAGACTTGAAAACATTTTTCTTTACAACGTGACTTATTTTTATTCATAGGTTATTGTTACCTATAAACTTTTAAGAGTGACGTAGAACGACTCTATTTAGCATAATGCTAATGAAAGTATATAATTATCCCAATCGCAACCACAACTACGCGGCTTTTAGAACTTTGAGAGTATATTAGCACTTGGTATAGCACTTCAATTCTTCTCTAGAAAATATGTGATATGTATATGTATAACCTAGTTGTTTACTCATTTATTTATAATGTATTAGAATAGAATATTAAATTAAAGGGCAATAACATAATGTAGCTTTAGCCCTTAAAAGCTTGAATTTTTCTTGATTATAGCTTCATTCTTTTTGTGGGTTTCAGGCTCTTGATCTTTCAGTGGACCTGAGTGCTGCAAGCGCTGCAGCTGAAGAATGAAGTTATTAAAACATATAAGATGAAATACTTCATTTTTTTTTTCATTTGATATGGTTTTATTAGATTTTTTTTTTTTTTTTGGAAAAAGAAAACTCACATCTACATAAACTTTGCTCAATGGACAACATAATATATAGATATATGCGCCATTTGGCATTGCATTCCTGTACTCAACTAAGCTCTGTATTAGTCAATTCCTTTCTTCCAAAATGCATTTTCATATTGATGGAGTCCCAGGAGAGAGAGTCAATGGTAATTTTTATGATACTTTATGGGACAAGTTCTTCTCTCTTACTAGTTTTTAAGAGTGAGTATCGATTATTCAAGTCTATCAATTAGTATCATGGTTAGACAAATTTCTTCAACAAGAGCTATTTGCGAAGGGTGTGATCTTGTAAGCTCGCCACGAGCACTGTCTCCAACACATGCTGCAGCAGTCCAATTAGATAAAAGTTTAACATATTTAAGTTTTCCGACCTTAATTAGTACAAACAATTATTTGAGTTTATCTCATTCATTTAAATGGTAGCTATCAAGGAAAATCCTGATCATTACCAGCAAAAGGAAGCACGAGAACTTCTAGAAAGAAGGAACATAAGAAGCAGAATGTTCCAAGTGATGCAGCGGAGTTTGAAAATATTCTATCTAGCAACAGTTTACATTCTATACAAAAACAAAAAGCTTTTGTAGTTAATTGACAAGGGCACAGAGGCTTGAGATGCACCTTAACGCTCATGTCAATTCACCTTTTTTATTTATATATTTTATATTTATTAAAAAATTAGCCCTTAACCTATTATTAAAATTCATTTTTTATGCTTAAAATTATTCATTATTTGTTAAAAAATATCTATTATCTTGTTTTATAAAACAAAAATAGAGCTACTCATTATCTTGAACCATCATTAAAAATTACCATTATTTTTTAAAATACACATACTAACAGAGACCAAAAAAATTTCAAAGCCATAAATTAAGATCGAAGATGCACAAAATCATCTTTGTGCTTTAGAACAGGAATATGAAAAATGGCTAAACAATAATGTAATGATTGAAATGAAATTAACAAAAGCTTGAAAAAAAAAATGAGGTATGTGATATTCTAACGTCTTCATGGTGGTATTTCGAATGTGGGCAGACATTCAAAATGTTTAGAGTTTGTTGTCTGTCTCATGTTTTTATTATTATTGAAAACAAAACATACAATTAAAAATATGTTTAATAAAGTTTAAATGAAAATATTTTCTGAAATAAAGAAAAAAAAAGAAAAGATATTTTAAAAAAAATAGTTGCATTTTTATTATTTTAGAAGTGAAATTATTAAATAAAATTAAAATAATATTATAATTATAGAAGTATGTCAATTAAATTTAAAAATAAATATAAAAAAAATATTAAAATTTACAAAACAAACATATTTCTTAAGTAATAAAAATATATTTTAAGATATTTAATATCATCTAACGAAGCATAAATAGATAGTTCTTTTTTATAATTTATTTTTGTTGAATTTATATTTTATACAGGAGTAGTCTTCTTCTTTCAATAATAAAAATCAAAATTTGTTTTCACGATAATTTACTTCCTTTGAAATTTACGCAAAGCAAGCAGTTTTATTATTGTATTTACAATCTGGTTTTTTTAATAAATAAATTATACCAATTCTAAAATTATAACTTAATTTCTTATTTTTTTGACTCAAATTATCATTTCCTTTCTCCTTTTAAATATCAAACTTCTCAAGGAAGCAAAGGACAAAATTGTAGAGAAAGGAACCTGACCCCAGTCAGTCCCTGTGTGTCCAAACTTGAAAGTCGGTTGACCCTAACGGATCCCTTCGACGACGCCAAGTTCGGTTGCCCCGTGCCCCCGTCTTCGTTTTATAATTTATTGTCGTTTTCTTTTCGAATAAAAGAAAAGAGCGAAGAAAACCAAACCGAAGGCATTTTTCTGTAAATTTGAGCGAGTTTCTCTCTCTCTGACTCGGACTTGCTTCATGACTCGGTCTTCAAAGTCGTCGTGTTCTTCTGCTCCTGCTGCATCCTCAGCCAAGAAATTCGATGTGTTCGAGTTCAACGAAGAGGACGAGAGTATAGAGAAGGCATCCGAGAGGATTGTGGGCAAGTTCTCGAACCCTAAGAAGAGTCGCAGTTCCCCCATTACCAAGTATAAGTTCCTTCAAGTTTGTAAGTCGCTTTACTGACTCTTTTTTTTTTGGATGAATTTTCTCCCGAAAATGATTTGATCACTTGCATGGTGTGTTTTTTCCGAGTTCTGCATGCTCTGATGGGGTGAACCTAAAAAAAAATTGAATAAATTACAATGCTGATACTCGATCGGCTGATAATATAGTAACCCAGTTTGCTCGTTACAATGTGATTTTATTTTTCATTTTTAATGTTTTCAGCAAGCTGTGAGAGAACCAAGGAAGCTTAATTTGAAATTTTAGTATCTACAGATTATGAGGGCCAGAAAATTTCAGAAAGGAAGTTCTCTTGTAAATAAACTGTCCTTTCTCACCTCAAATGCCTTGTGTTGTGTCCCATTGATTGAATTCTGAAGATAATATCTACTGTAGAGGGGCCGCCCGTTCATTGGGCCCATGACAATTAACAACCCTTAATCTTAGGCTTCATCCTTTTTTTGTTGCATTTTTTACGTGATTAAACTAATCTCATGATAAGATAAATGTTAGCTGGAACAATGAGCTTATAATCCTTTAAAATTTCCCCCTTTCAAAACTATCCCTTAAAATTGCTTGATATTATCAGTTTATCCTTTCAGCGTGGTTATTGGATATTCTGGCTATTATTTTGCGTGAAGTCAGCTTGTTGTGTATTCTGATAATTGGATGTGTTCTCAATTACTTTTACTTCTTTTAAAAGGTTTTGAAACGGCTGTTAATTTTTGAGATTGCAATTCAAATACCAAAGGTAATCTTGATAATCAATGGTTGAAAGGAACTCATGACAAAAAGAGAAAGAAAATGAAATGGAGATCCAGATTTTTTGGCGTTGAGGCTCTGCTCACTTTAGTCATCTGAGTCTAGCTTATCTGCTCTCTTGAAAGTGCCCAGACCATAGGCTGCACTTCATGTCACATGTCACTTTAAAATCTAAAACTTGGAGAAAATATATTAGACCACAAAGAAACGTGGCAATGGTTAAAAGAACCTGAAACAGGATATCCGATATTTTTAACAAGCCTAAAATAGGATGTAAACATTGTTTATCTTTTCCTTTGTGGTTGCTGTTTTCATGGGCCCTTTGCTTACCTATTATTGCTGGGTGTGATGCTTCTGCTTTTGGTTGCAATGTTGTGCTTTGGTTATGTCAGTATCCCTATCATATTGCTTCGTATTTGTGACTGTTGGTTCTATGCAGTTGCACAAGGCCCCAAAAGTCTGTACAAGGATATTAGTAGTGATCCAATTGATGTTGATGCCGAAGGTATAAATTATTTATGCAGAGTGTATCATCTTTTTTAAGTGTCATGATAGTTTCCTTTACTTTTGCTGATTTAGCATTTGAATTTACCCAAGAATCCAAGTCTTCACTTGAGGACGTTAGCAGCAAACCATCAGAAGTTGGCAGTAGTGGTATAGATCATCAATTCTTACATGCTAATTCGTGCTCAATAGATGTATCACTACAAGACAATGCTGCAAAAGAGATCCATGGCTCTGATGGTTTTCTGAAAAGAAACTCTGAATCTAGAGTATGGTCTTGCTCATCTTGATTACATTGTATCTCAAGCTCTTCCTTGTTTAGGGGAAAATCATTGATGTTTTTGGTGACCATATTTTATTCAGTTTCAGAATGAGGCACATGATATAGTTTCCAATGATGATAGCAGTAGTCAAATAAGTTCTTCATCAACTTCAGATTTAAGTCAAGCAGAAATTGAAGGTATTTTTATATGCTGTAAAGTTTGTCTAAGTGACATGTGAAGTATTATTATATTAATGATCAGTTCATAATCTCTCTTATTCTGTTCTTGTATGCCATTAACTGACTGTCCGTTTTATATCTTGTGATTTCAGATTCCTTCGAAAATCAGCTAGTGGAGCAAGGTTCTACAGCATTTGAAATTGTAAGATTACTTGTCATATAACTGTGATTTATCAAAATTTTGGGCTTATCATGGAATAAGGATTCTTTTTATCACTTTTTCAAATGCGCCTCGTGTTTGAGGGGAAAAATAAATCAAAGAAGGTGGGACTGGTTAAGGAGTCTTGTCCTTGGTAACAAATGGGAGAGAGAAAGAAATAAAGCCAGTAGTAGAGAGAAAGAGATGGAAAAGATAATAGTCACGAATAGTGTAGTTGAAAGAGACAACTTTGCTGATGTTATGAAAAGTTCAATGAAAACTCTTTGTTTTTATTACATAATATTATTTACTTGTCAACATTAAGATAATTCCTCACCATAGAATATATTGAGGATAACTTTGTAATTTTTTGGGCAAAAATGTAGATAGAAAACTGCCTCCAAATCTACAGCTATATATGTGTATGTGTGTGTGTGTGTCTTGAGAAGTTGTAGCAAACTTTCATATCTGCACTTGGCCCTACATATTGCAAAATTGTACTAGGATAAGCATTTATTCTAAATTGCATAGAGGCAGGTGGAATTCAATTCTATATATTGGGATATTTTGTTAATTAAATATGCTGATGTTATTTACTAGGATAAGCATTTATTCTGCATATAGTTTATTTGGTTTTGTCAAATGTAAAATTATGGTTTCCCAATTGTAAAGATTGTGTCCTTAGAAGTTATGTTGAAAAACCAATTTTTTTTTTAACCTTTAGCTATAGTTGATCTGGTCAGTGTTTACTCAATCTGATGTGCTTAACTCAATAATTATTGTACATGTAAATACGTTTTGCATCAGATTTTGTATTTAATATCAGGTCAGTAAAATGTCATAATTTTTTCCTTAACAAAGTGAAATTGTCCTTGTTTATGTTTGTTAGATATTTCTTACAGACTGTTATAGTTTCTTTCATTTGCAGAATCAGAATGGCATGAAAATGGTGGTCAATGTCTTCCCTGATTTTATTCTGATTGGGGATATATATTCCACCAGGTCTAGGTTAATATTTTCGTGCAGCTCCATGAAACTTGAAGGTTTAACTGTCAATGGAAGTGGGGAAACTTTTAAGTTTGAGTGGCCAATTGCCGATATTATAAAAATTGAGTCATGTTGGTGTGGAAAGGTAAGTTACATCATTTATTTCTTTTCTTCTCTTACACTTTGTTTGGAAGGGGTGAAATTGGAGGGAATAATTTTGGGAGGAATGTAAAATTAGGGGTGAGAATTAAAATATATTTTTTTTTGGGAAACTAGGGGCAATATTGTTGTAGGGGGGTGAAAATTGTGAGAATATTCAACCTTAATTTACTAATATCAACCTCCAAAATTGGAGAGAAATGAAAGAGAAAATTAGAACATAAGTTTATTGTAATTTAAATGAACAACTATCCTTCTTTAGATATCAGCGCAGTACTAATTTTATGGGTGCCCTTGGACTCCAGCAAATTTTTCTTGTCAAGGTTTAAAGAGTTCGGTAAGAATAAGAATGTCAAAATTTCGAGGCAATGTGCAGTTGTCTCATTTTAAAGGGAGTCTTTGGCTCTTTAATTGCTCAAGGACAGAACAGTGTTTATGGCATCCATTTGGTGTTTGGCTCATGGCTTTAAGGGGTTGTCCCTTTTGGATTACGGAGAGATTGGACTGCTTTTGTTGCATATGGTTCTTTCTGGTTTTCAGTTTTCTTTTGTTCTTTTCTCTTACTACTATAGGAGGATATCTTATTTTTTGCCCTTGTAGTATTCCTTCCTACTACACTATCCTTTTCTTAGAAAAAATAAGCTATCCGTGAATATGTGATTTAAAATTGTTTCTTTACTTTCATTCCCCTTATTTATATGACATAAAACAAATAAGGATATAATTGCTTTCTACTTCTTCAATATGATTTTCCCGGTTTTTGTTCCTTTGAAATTCTCTCCCTCTTCATTTTTGTTCCCAATCAAAGGATTATAAATAAATTTGAAAATCTGCTTGCTGTAGGTTGAAACAGCCATGATCAACGTTCTCTTTAAATCAAAAGATTCTAGAGAAGATGGAAATACAAATCAGAATCCAGGTTTCACTCCATTTAAAATTAGTGTTGTTGATTTTTCATATTTTTGAATTGGCATAGATTTGATCATGTCTTTAATCTACTTGCTTGTAAGACTAGTGGGTATATGGTAATTGTTTGTTTGGCTTTTATTGTTTGCTAAGATAATGTCAGAGACAGAATTGTGAACAAAAAGGGAAATATATCTTATGCTCTTTAGAAATTATGTTATCTCTGTTCTCTAGCGAATGCTGCGTGCTGACACTTTTACCAAGTCGTACTTTCATGCTGCTATTAGCTGATAGGGTGTATGAGAAACCTTCTCATGGTTGGTGGGTTGGACTATTAGTGGATCTAGCCTCTGGTTCTAGACAATTCGAGACTATTGCAAGCTAGCCTCCCTGGGCACCAAGTTGATTGTCCTCAGTGTGAATGGTGTTGATGTCTTGGTGTCCAATAGTCTACGTATTTATTGCTCCTCAGAACCTTTTGGATTTTTTTTTTTAAAATTTAGAATGGCTCATAGCTGCTTTTCAACATTCTATAAAACCCTATAGGTATGGGATGCTCCCTTTTAGCACCTTTCAATACATTGATGCTATCCAGAAGGGAGAAAAAGCATGAAGAGAGAGGAGGGGAAAAAGAAGCATCTAGACAATTAGCAACATTAATTAGGAAACTAATATATAGTGCACATATAATGGAAGAATACACCACTAAGAACCTTAAGAGAACTTAAAAAAGTATTTTACATATCTTAATCATGTAAGTATAGTTTATTTGAAGAGAATACGTACTTGGACCAGTGTAATTGGACAAGTTACTGCTTCTTTTGATATTTTATTTCAATTGAAGATGAAGGTTTTTCATTAGTCCTTCTATGCGCAGGAAAAATTTAGACACATTGATTGCTGGTTATAAATATTTGTTTTTTGTTTAATGATCATCTTTAATTTGAGGAGAAAGTTATTTCATCTATAAAAACGGCTGTACATCATGCAAAAACTATCTGTAGTTTGTTTAATTTCTGGCCCCTCCTCTTAAATTCATGCAGGATTTAAGCAGCTGAAATTTGCAGTTTATGATCCATGTTGGTTTAAGGCAGAAGAGGCAGTCAAGTCATTGGATGTGAGATATTCAAATATATGGAATGCTATTTTTGAGTAAGTATTTTATTGCTTTTTTCAGTGGGGTTCCAAGTCCAGTGATGATTGCTTCTACAGACCACCTTTTGCCCCCTCCTTTTTGGGGTAGAATAAAGTACAAAAGCTGTCTTATTATAGCTGATCAAAAGAAGAGAATAAAAAAAACCACAAGTATATCTAAATCTAATATATGACTTTTAAGGGGACAGTAAGTTACAAGTTCAAATATTCTATGGATTTCATGTATACATCTAGTATGCCATGCAGATTTTTTTTTTAATTTTTCTTTTGATGAGATGGGTTTTGTTTCTTCATTAACTTTTCTGCCTTTATGTTCAGGGAATATCTTGTCCTCATTTTGTCTTTCTATGAGAAATTCTCACTTAGTTTTATGATAAGGTTTTTGCTTAATCTTATCAGATGTTGATTTGTATTTTATTTTATTTCCATGCAGCATTGATACAGATAACTATGAAAATTTGTCTGAATTTGGCCAGAACAGCAATGTCCCTCGTTATTTTCCCATGTAAGCCAATCAAGCATTTCTACTTCCATTGTTGGGTTCCTGTTGAAATATGATCTGATATTAATCGGTACTTCATACTGCATTTAAGATTTTTGTTTCTGCATTCTAATAATTTAATTAGTATTACCTTTGTGATTTGTCTTGCTGGATGCATTTTTCTAGGACCTGAATTTCTTGTACCCTTCTTACATTAGAAAAATGTTTGTTTTGTTTCCTTTGTCTATTTTTGTAATTTCCTGCTATATAAAATAAAACCATTCATAAGATTGCACTAAAGGCTTGAGTTTTTGGGATAGTTGGTTCTTGACATGATCAAAGCCCCTTTGACCCACTGGAGGCGTGATAGATATATAATTAGAAACCATTCGTGATCCTGCACATAATAGTTTAAGCTTTTGGGATGGCTGGTTCTTGACAGTGGCCAGAATTTAGCCTTAGTTTTTATGGTTGTCCTTAGTTTGTGTTCACAAGTTACTCTGTGAAGCTTGGTTCTGACAGGTAAAGTCTTTTGACTGCTGGGCATTTATTTAGCTAACCTATTTTTGGTAACCTTGATCAGTGTTATATAGATTATTGATATGATATCATGCAATGCAGTTTTGATGAGTTTTTTGATGAGGTTGTTTATCCAAAAGGGGATCCTGATGCTGTCTCTATCAGTAAGAGAGATGTTGAGCTTTTACAGCCAGAGACATTCATTAATGATACTATCATTGATTTTTATATCAAGTAAGCATGGTAGCAGAAATTATAACTTGTGCTTGACTCCATTTATTGTGCTATACTTGACTTTTATTATAGAGCAAGTAATCTCTCTCTCTCTCTCTCTCATGCACACATACACCCACGGACATGTTTAAAAATCTTATTCACTATTGCTACTCTTTATCATTTGGTCATTTGAGACTTGAAAGAAGTTTAGCTGAATATCCTGTACTATTAAGTTAGTCTAGGTAGTCTTCCTCCCTGTTGATTTTTCTTTTTAAACAATATATTAATTCCTTAGAGGATTAGATATACCTCCTCTTTCTATGGCGTATAGTAACTGATGTTTGCTAAGTCTGCGATTTGTAGGTATTTGAAATATAAAATCCCGCCTGAAGAACAGCACAGGTTTCACTTTTTCAATAGCTTCTTCTTTCGGAAGCTTGCTGATCTAGACAAAGATCCATCATGTGCTTGTGATGGTAGAGCAGCATTTCAACGTGTACGCAAATGGACAAGGAAAGTGAACTTTTTTGAAAAGGATTATATTTTCGTCCCCGTAAACTACAGGTGGGACAGTTTCTGAGGTTCTCTTGCTTGCTTATTTGGATTTTTCTGCATTCTGATAAAAAATTATTAATGCATGTTGCTGACAGTCTTCACTGGAGTTTGATTGTCATTTGCCATCCTGGTGAAGTGACATGCTTCCAAGGCAGGATCTCTCTCCTTTGATTTTTTGCACTGGTTTATTTGGACATTATTTGATCTATTTGAATCTCTTGCAGATGAAGAAATTGAAGAATCCTCCAAGGTACCTTGCATCTTGCACATGGATTCCTTAAAAGGGAGTCATAAAGGTCTCAAGAATGTTTTTCAAAGGTAGCTTCTTAATAGCTCAGATTTGTGAATGTCACCTGTTTTGCTAGCTTATGATGATTTGGAGGTTCTTATTATGTTATCTATTTATAAAGGTTATTGCCTGTTGCACTCTGAATTCCATTATAAACATATTGAAAACATTGGCATGTTGCATACCATGTCTGATCATGAGTGCTTTCCTTTATATCTTGTGACATGGCAGCTACCTATGTGAAGAATGGAAAGAAAGGCACATTGATATTGTGGATGATGTTTCTTCAAAATTTTTACATTTGCGATTTGTCTCACTGGAGGTACCTCTCTCCATTTGAATATTTGGATTATAAATGCAGCTTTTTTTAATTAATTTTAACTTTTATTGTCATTTTATATCAGCTGCCTCAGCAGGAAGATTTATATGACTGTGGTCTCTTTCTTCTCCATTATGTGGAACTTTTCCTGAAGGAAGCTCCCATCAACTTTAGCCCTTTTAAGATCACAAAGTTCTCCAACTTCGTGAGTGACTTCCTATTGCATCAACACTTGCATTTGCTATATCTGTATAATCTGGTTTGGCAATTTTAACTACAGGATGCTGACTTTTGGTAATTTTTTTACTCTGAATTTGAAGTCATCTTGGATTTATGATTCTGTAACCTGGTGAACTGGTTGATTCCATAGTGACTATATGCCTGCTGCTATGGCCTAGAGGGGCCTCTGCTTTTTCATGCAAAAAGGAGGTGCACTGCAATTGATAGGAATGTATGAAATCAACTATTAAAGTCAATTCAATCCATGCATTGAATTTAGAATAAGCAGTGGGTTTGTCTAGATAATTTGTGGACACAACTTTATTGTACATTATTTTAATTGAGGAAATTTTCTGGATGATGGATTTACTTGTATAGTAAACAACTATGATATGTACAACAGTATTTTGATGCAGAAGTTTGTACATAAAATGCATGAGTTATGATGCTCATATTTTCCAGAACATTTTTCTTTACTTTCCCACCCTATTTTCCTAAGTTTGTGAGAGTAACCAGTTGCTTCAAAATAGAAGGGTCTATATGGATTTCTGGTTAAGGCAACTGTATGTCATAAATATTCTATTTTCTATTATTTTCTGGCATGTTTCTACAAACATGTCAATTTTTTGTAGTGATTGTATCTGACACGTGTGCAGATGTTCTTGTGTTTTTACTCTAAATCTTTTTTTACTGCCACTGACACTAAATGGAGGTACAGTTTCGATGATGGTTTGTATAAGATTTTGGAAGTCACAGGAGTTTAGCTTAGGCAGTATTGTCACGTTGACTCATTTTTTTACCTTGAATCATAGATAATATTGTTCTTTCCATTTTCAGTTGAATAGAAACTGGTTCCCTCCAGCAGAGGCTTCTCTTAAACGAGCTCATATTGAGAAGTTAATTTATTATATCTTCCAAGATAATTCTCAGAAAGCACCCCCAACCGATTGCATTGACAAATGTCCTTCCTTGGAGGAACCTGACTTTATCAAGCTCAAAATGGAAGCAGATTCCTTTGGGGGGCGTTGCTATCCAAATATGTGGCATGGGCATACTTCCAATTATGCTAAACAGGGGACTGATATTCAGTTTCCTGTAGCTTCTCCTACAAGAGTCACATCGTGCATCAGAGAGGCAGGACTTGTTTTCAAGGATTTGCAAGGAACAGTTGTAGAGACATCTGCTAATTGTCAGCAGGTGGCATCCTGTCATCAGAGGGGCTTCATGTCACCAATAGAGGTAAATGAATTTAAATCATTTTTTTAGTTCCTGTGATTATATCAAAATCACCCAGTTTTTTTTTTTTACTTGTTTCAATACATGGTGTGATGTTTCATCCTCTAAGATCCTTGTGGGCCCATTTTACCTCCTTTTTTTATGTTTATAAATAATTGTAAATCTTTGTGTGTGTGTGTGTGTTTGTGGTCTGAATTGTTCTGAGGATCATCTAGATCTTATGCTACCTGTAGCAATTGATTTCTTTTAAAGAAAATTGAAAGAAAATATAAGTAACACTGTCAAAATGAGCTGGCTTAACTTAGTGCTTAAAGGGTTTGTGACTCGTTAGTTAAACTAGCCAGTCTGCCTAACCAGCCTAAATATTGAAAAAATATAAAAATTACAAAAAATCATAACGGCCTGAAATGTGCAGAAGAAACCATTGAATTGATGAATATAGGATTAAGCCTGTATGCCGGTTAGATTGCAATATTGGATATATCAAGATGGCCACTTATCTTCCCTGTACAAAAACAATTTGAGCAACTGCATAAAGGGCAAGTTTAGTAAATAACTAAAGCTAAAAAGAGTCTACAGTGCAGATGAGTAATTTTCAATTTCAGTGGACTTGGTGTTTCCTTTATTTTGTTTCACAAAGAAAAAAAAGAAGAAATAAGTTGTACAGGGTTATGGATCTGCTTAGACAGTTAATTAGGAGAAAATGACAGAGTAATTTGAAGTTGAACTAATATGCATTCTATGTAAAAATGTTTATAGACCACCTTAAGACTGTTACTTTCCTGGGAAAGCAGGAAATTCAAGAGGCTGCTGAAGAAACTGCAGTCTCCCCGTTAGTGATGGAGAATTCTGAAGTTGCTGTATTGGCATCTGATTTCCCTTCCTCATCATATTTCAGCAAAGATGTTAGAGCATCAGAAACATCATTGCAGGGATTCTCTATGAATTTGATAGAAACTGTCAAGGGACACCCATCTTCAAGAATATCTACTGGTGTATATTGGAATACATTGGAGACAGAAGCTCAAGAGCAGCCTTTTGAGAAAATCGAAGGGAAGCTTTCAGACAAGACGGACACACTTGAGTGTTGTTCAAGCTCCAGTGAGGAACTTGCAGGCTGTGTTGTTGAGGATTCTCAAGAGGAAAATGACGTGCATGATGTTGATGTTGATCCAAATGTAAAATCTCCTTCCTCCTCCTTCCAGTGGAATGTTAATCCACTAACTCAAAAGACTGACTTGTCTCAGAACATAAATCTTGAAGATGATGATTCAGCTAGCAAGAGAGAGGCAGTAGCATCTGCATCTGATGAACAAGATGCCAAAAGGAGAAGGCTGATAGCTGGGGGTGAAAGAAGGATCACTAGAGGCCTGTTAAAAGAAACTTGCTTAATGTCTTTGTGAATAGTGTTAGTAGCAGCAGTATGGTTATAGGCAAATGAGTATTCAGATTTGGAAGTAGAAACCCCAATTCTGATCGCACAGAAGGGAGATAGGGAGCAGAGGAATGGGAGATTATAGAGCTTTTGTCATTTCAACATGTGGTTCATGAATAGTATATATCGTATATGTGTATATTGTATAGGTTTTGTTTTCTTTTTTACCCTTTTGGGGAGAAACATATGAAAAGAATATTTCTTTTGATTTTCATTGGTCCATGAGAAGGGTTTGAAGTGTCTCATTCTTTTTTTTTTTTTCTTTTAAACAGAAACCTCTTTTTATGTTCATTAAGTTTTTATTTTCTAAATACTTGGGAGTATGAGACAATTTATAATGATTTTCACTAATAACAAAATTATAAACAGCAAACAAGTTGTGATGTGAAAAATAAGGCATAAGCATTAAGCAGTCTCTATTATTATTTTATGAATTTTTTTTTCTTTTACAAATCAAAATCCATATAATCAGTCTTCATAAATCATATGCTGATTTTTTGACTTGCTGACTTTCATACATCATAAAATATGGATACAATTCAGTGCAAAAACATTTTCTGAAATTTATTTTCAATGTTAAATCAAAGGGAGGCAGATTATAATCACAATTAATAAAAAAAAGATAGTTTTATTTCAATTATATTTTTTTCATTTTTATTTATTGTAACCAAATTAAAAATATTTAATATTAATTAAATAAAAAATTTGTGTAAAACATTAAATTCCATCATAAGCTTTTGAAAAGAGAAATGAGAATTACTTTACTAATTTGTAAATTTTTTTTTTCAAAATCTTTTTAATTCCTAATATATTATAGATTATTGATTATTTCATTTTATAATGGTTCTAACTCAAATTAAAAAATTATTGCTGCAAACATAAACAAAAATACTTATTCTAAATAATAACATAAGCAATATTTGTCTTAAAAAACTATATAAATGAGATTTTTAAATTATATTATTTATAATATAAGCACTAATAATTAGTGTCTAGTAATATTAAAATAATTATTTTTATTATCATTTTAAAAAAAAAAAAAAAAAAGCTGATTGGATTGGGTGTGTGAAGAATAATAATTGTGGGATAACTAATCCTCCGTTGAGATAAAGATCCGAGCGGATAGGACTTGGGAGGGGAGCTTCTTGCACTCCAACTCATAGCCACTCTCCTCTCGCCGGCGAATATCTCGGGTAGGTTTCCAGTGAAATTTCATTTTCATGATTAAGGTTGCACGATTCGTTGCTTTTTCCGGTGATGCTGATGCCTGTACTTACCCCTTTACCTCCATTCCCATTACCTTCTTTCTTGGTCGCTTGGGGTGTGTTTTGATGTTCATTTGTCATACTGGTATGTTATGGTTCATACCATTGTCGTAGGCTATTGTTTGATTTCTGATTTTCAAATTTACATGGGAGTTAGCACTTAGCAGTTCAGTAGTTCACTGTTAACATGTTCCATTGATTGATATCTCTTATTTCTTTTTTGGTCGTTTTTGTGATTGTGATACGTAAGGGTACCTAGAAATGAGAATGGGTTCGCCTGGAAAAAAAAAAATTCCTTAATGCTGTTTATGACTTGGTAATTGACCAATGTAATTTTTATTGAGACTTCAGTGAGTCAGTGTTGTACCTTATGGACTTTGAAGCCATTTTTTTATTTTTGTGAATGTGATGGCATGCATGAAAACTGAACCCCGGAAGAATTTCTCTTCAATTTTCTCATAAGGAATTATTGTACTTTTTGATGAACTTTGGAATTCAAATGTTTAAGGATGAAATACATAGAACCCCCTCCAACTACAAGTGATGTCCACATAATTTTTTCATTTTCTGATATAATTAATTGAGACATTGAGTTTTCTATTACAGTGGGTTATGTGTAATTTAAATGGATCTTTTTCTCTTTTGAAGATTAGGATTTAGGAGCATTGACTTTACTAGGCATGGCATGAAGATTTTATAATCTTTTTCTCTTTCAACAGAGGGGAGGGGAGGGGGGAAAAAAATAAAATTTATTTGTTTGGTTTAATTTGAGCAAAGGGAAAAGAAGGGAAAAGAAGTTTTTTTTTGTTTGGTCTGTAAGGAGAGGGGAGAGAAAATAAAATAAAATAATTATTATAACCCTTTAAATTTAGTTTGAGGGGAGGGGAGGGTATTTTTATCTTTTCACCATCCCACAATTTTATTTCATTCCAAATCCCCTCATTTTTGGAGAGGAAGGAAATGAGGGAAGGGGAGGGATTTTTCCCATCCATTTTCTCTCCCCTCCCCTCCAAATTATTGAAACAAAGAAAGTAATTTTAAAAAAATCCCTCCCCTCCATTTCCCTCCAGCCAAACATACCCTTAAATATGACAGTGGAGCATTGATTTTTGAACTTGAATCTCTATAAAGTTTACAATTCATCTCCCTGGTAATTCGAAAATGATTTAGTTAGAAGCAGTGCTTTAGAAGGTTTGCTTTCATATTGCTCTGTTTGAGTGATTGGTTAGAACATATGATAAGTGCGTTTCAAATAAGCATTTATGCAAATTAAAATAGCTTAACAACAGTTTTGCCCAACTGTTTTTGTATTACTATTAACTTTATTTGGCTTATCTTCATAAACTGCATATAAGCTTGAGGGGCCTAGTGCATGAGGCTCCCACTTGGTAGGATCTAAAGAGGATAGATGTACGCAGTTTTATCCTTGTAAGTGGAGAGACTATTTCTAAAATTTGAACATGTGACCTCTAGGTCATAAAACAACAATCTTACCGTTTCTCTAAACTGCATATGAGCTTATTATAAATAATAAAAAAAAGATGATAACTTGTCTTTGTTGATCATGAGCTTGTCTAAAATACGTGAAATAATTTTGGTGAGTGCTTACAATGTCATATAAGAGCTCGTTTGGTGGTAAAAATAGGATAAGGACGAATATAATAGCAGATTGGATAAGAGTAGGATAAGATATGGTCCTCATAAACTCTTATCCTATCTAGTGTTCGATGCACACTAAAATAGGTATTATGTTATCCTATCCTGTGTTTAGAGCAAATCAGATAATAGTAAGATATGATATAAATTATATAAAATGACAAAATTAATCAAATGAATAATATATTAAGAGATTATCCATATGTAAATCATAATTAATGATACAACTTTTTTCAAGAGACTTTACCTAAATGCACTAAGAAACTTACAGAAAGTAAATTGTAAACTTGGAAAAATAAAGCGTAGGATAAGGATATACATAGTTAGATATAAAGATAAAGGAGCGAGAGACGACAAGCATTCTAGGGATGAGGGACGATAATCATTTTTGAGGGTGAAAAGGAGGAGCGTTTTTTAGGGGCGATTTCGAAGTATGAGATGAAGCATCAAAATATGTTATCCTGTCCTTAACTCAGTTAGCTCCACAAAATATAGATTTTAACTAAAGAGGCAGGATAGAATAGCAAACCTGATATTGTTATCATATCCTATTGGCTCACCAAATATAAAATAATAACAGGATAGGATAAATTATCCTATCATGTGCTCCAAACGAGCCCTAAATTCTTTTAAGCCTGAAAACTTTCCATCAGTAAAATACAAAAGGTCTGATTGCTAATAACATCCTACTTATATAATGCAGTGAAATTTGTGCAATACATTCTGGTTAGAAGTTTTAACTCTAGCTAAGTTGTGGTTTAATGAATGATTTATCGTGTGAAGCAAAACATAAAACTTTTAATGATTCAAACTTGCAGATTTTGAGCCTGAGAGCTGCTATCAACAAATCTATAGACGTTTACTACTGAACAGCAATTTCTGAATTTATAGTACATGGCTTGTCAAGTGGGATCTATCATTCTGCAGTCAGGATTATCAATTACAGAGAATGAATGTCCTGAAAAATCCAGTATAACCCTTTCAACTTCTAGAATCCAAAGCTGGTGCAGTGAGCCAAACTTTACTGGACCAGCTCTAAAAGTTGGCATGAAGTCTGCTCCATTTGGTCAGAGCTGGTAAAACCTTGAACTTATTTCAAAATTTGATTTGTTCTAACTCTTCTGCTTTCCTTTGGTTCAATATTATGCCTACTTTTTGTTCTTTTACTAGTTTGCATACTATAATCCCATATAGCTTTGTCTAGCAACTCTATTGAAGTCACAAATATGGATGTTATGCATCCTTCCCATGACAATGTACACTATTCTTTTTCTTTCATGCTACTGCACAGACTCCTCTCATTCCTTCATTCCCCAGATAATGCTTTTTTGTTGCATTTTAATGGTTGCTAGAAACATCCACCTCTTCGTTAGTCTAATTGTTGGCATTTTTTCTATTGTTTGCTGGATTGTTTACGTGTTTCCAGTTTCCTGGAAAGAAGATCAAGATGGAAAATAGCCTTTGCCTTGAACACAAGTGGAGTGTCTGGTAATGGCGAGCAACAAAGCCTCAACGAGGCTAGTTCCAGTTTTGGTGGTACTCGATTGGGTAGGATACTGACTGCAGGTGGCAGACAACTTCTAGAAAAACTGAACTCAGCCAGAAAGAACTTCCCCATGAAGATATTTCTTCTACTTTTGGGTTTCTACACAGCTAATGCACTGGCTACAATCCTTGGGCAGACAGGTGACTGGGATGTTCTGGTTGCTGGTATTGTCGTGGCTGCAATAGAGGGGATTGGTATGCTCATGTATAGAAAACCTTCTACTGTGAGGACTGGCAGGTTGCAGTCTTTTGTTATGATGATGAACTACTGGAAAGCAGGCGTATGTTTGGGTCTTTTTGTGGATGCTTTTAAGTTAGGAAGCTAAAGGACCCCAAAGCTTGAACCCTTTACTGTCTCCTTTCAATTTAGCTTTGTATCATATATGATCCTAATGCTATATCTTCTTCACAAAACTCGGGTGAGCCAGAAGCTTGGCGCCACATTTCTTCTAGGAAATTATTTAGGTAGATCCAGTACACAAAAAAATGATAGATCAAGCTAATTATGAAATGACATGTAATTCGAAACATTTTTCATTAAGATTCACATACATACAAATCTCTTCGGAATTGGATTGGTCTATGAATTTTTTGTAGCTCCAGTTTATATAAAGAATCTCTATTTCTTCTATTGCTTTCTTAGTTCTGTGGATATGGTGTACATGTTATGTAATATATGAATAGAAGTACATAAGCCAATTGCTTGATATTTTTGCATGAACCTGTGCATTTGGGTGTAAGAGAGACGCTGTGGGATGAGACATTATGTGGAAAATATGCATTTGGATTTTGCGGAAGAGAAAAATTAAATCTAAAATATTTACACATTAGAGCTGATCTAAGCAGGACAAAGAGTGAACCAAAAAAATCCATAATTCTTGTAAAATAAAAATTAATTAAGCAGAATGAAATTACAAGACTATAATAGTATTTAGAACAAGAAAAAAAAAATTATTTTCTGAACCGTTAGAAGTGAAGCATTGAACTAATTTTCAGTTTTTTCTGTTGAACAATTTTCTAAGCAAGACACACTCTACTTAAATAATGAGAAATTCTTCAGTGGACTTAGAATCCAAAATAAGCGCAAGGAAGGAGAATAATAATTCAATAAAATGGGCGTTAGTTAGATACCATCTGATACTTATTTTGATATGTTTTTATTTGTTTAAAGATTTCACTAATTAGTCACAATTATGCAAAACATAATTTTTTGAATAAATTTTATTAACCTCTAAAGTCGTAAAAATTACACTTGCATCCTATCTAATTACAAACTGAGATAACAACCACCCATTTATAAAACTTACATTTATATTCCCTCAAGTTATTAAAAAAATTACACGAATATTTTTTATTTAAATTACAATAAATATTAAATTTATTTTTTTATTGGTATCGTATTAAATTAAACTATTTATAAATTTATAAAAGAAAAAAATACATAAATTATAAGCTTCATAAACAATTTTGCAAATAAAAAAAATCATATAAACTAAAATTAGAAGAGATATAAGTTTCAAAAATTACAGTGAAAGTAAATGTAATTTATTCTAATTTTTTCAATAGATACAACATTTAATATGTCATTCGACATTTTGAATAACATTATCATAATCATATACATAAACAGCTAACATACAGATTATGCCTTCATATTGTACATTTTGTTAAAAAAAACTGCCCTTGAAACACGACCCTGAATTAAAATTGTATTCCTCTCAATCTAACATTAGTCTATGATTTAGTTCAAACAGCTGAATAAAAATTGAAACACAATTCTGAATACTATATTTACATATTTACACAGAATTGGCTACTCTCAATTACCCTACTTGAAAAACGTAGTTCAATTCTGAATAGTTACAAAAGTATAGTGACAGACAAGAATGTATGAAACTGCACTACCATTAATTGAAACTCAGGTGGTGGTTGTTGTTGCTGCCTGTGGAGGTACCTTCACTATGGAAAGAGACAAGTTCAGCATTTCAGAATACAAAGGTTTCATGCCCTTTCTGCTTGGAGCAGCTGTTCAAGTTCCTCTCTACGCCTTTCCAACTCCTGGGAAGTGTCCATAAGCAAGTAAATACAGCAAACTTTTTCTAGCAAAAATAGCTTTTATTAAATGGAGATAAAAGCTTTCAAGAGAGATAACACATCACTAATTAAAAGTGGAATTCATTAGTTGTTTGGTATTTCGTTATCTTAGGTTCACTTATATTTTCAATAGCAAGGTATAAGATATCATAGCATTAAATATTCTCATATTTGGTATGACAATTGAAAGTTGTTATAAAAATTATATAATTGGTATTTTATAAAAGTTAATAAAGCTAAAACTCTAAAGATGTGAGATGCCCGCAGCTTTTGGGTGTTACGAGACACCATCCAAAATGATGTTACTTTATCTCTCCTAAATATCTTAGATAATACCAGCCATCTCGGATACTAATGTAACAAATACATGCATCCTAACATTCAAGATTCTAGGACCAAGATGATGGTGTACCAAATGTCTCCGGAGTCAATCCTATCAGTGTACATGCCAAATCTCCACTACTAATGATGGACCCAAAGGGGAAACAATTCACAAGCAAGGCTAGAAACTCTTGGGACCTGACTACATTAATCTTACAGGCCAAAATCAAGTATAAATACATACACACACGCACATGTATATATTGACACAGCCTTTTCGGTGCAGCATAATCATATGGTAAACAGTTCACAGCATTCTAGCATATAGAAGATGTAAAGAGTCCATTCACATTGTGAAAAATTCATCCATCTTCCATTCCAGGCTTAATATGAAGCAAAAGAAAATATTAGAGTTCTCTAGCACATAGGGATCACTTGTTCCTCATTGCACAAGCATTATAAATCAAGACCAACCATATCATATAGCCCTTGATTTCTTATTCTTTTTTTTTTTGGCTAAGAAATATAGACATAGCTATTGTTTCTAAGAAAATACATTTTGGGGCAGGAATTCAGGCCCATGGTCAGATGGTAAGCATGTAGTGGACTTAAGGTAGATTTTAAGTACAAATCCAGCTATGAAAATTGGCTGCCACAAGGCCCTAGATGATCTTCCAGTAAATAATTCTTCTACCATCCTACAACTAGCTTCTGGGAACTGTCACAACGAAGATTCTTATGGAAAACCTTACAGGACAAAACTCACGTGAAGGTTTTTATGTGTTTGCTATCAGGTTCTCTAATAAAAACATAACATGTGGAAGAACCTCGTTGAAAGAGCCAATCATGTGGTGCTAAGATGAAAAGTTGTCTAGTGTTACATTTTCACTGGAAAACCCAACAACAAATACTTGAAAAACTACATCGAAGTTTTGTCCAGCCTTGCACACATACTGTATAGCGCATACCTCTTGCCTTACCCCTTTCCTTGTTCATTCTCTCTCTCTCTTGTTTATTTTTAGGAGAAGGGGGGGCAAGGACCGAAGGAGAGCTACTTAATTAATTCTATGTCATACTTCAAGTGGCAATTAGTGCTTTATAATGTCATTAACTAGGAAATTCAAATAATTATAAGAAATTTGAATAATAGGAAATCTAAGAATTTTTCATAAAATCTCAATATAACATCTTACCTCCAGATCTTTGGCTGCTTGCTCTCTTGAGATCTGCTGCTGCTGGCGAGCACGTTTCAGAAACCCAATACATAGGATTCCCTTGATTTGGTATTACAAAGAAAGCACAGAAAGAATGTAAGCTTTGTTTGTCACTCCAAAGTAGAGAAGGGGGAACTAATAACAGATTAATTGAGAAAGACCACAGAAAGAATGTAAAGAGGCAGAATAATCTGATGGTAAAAAATTTGAAGTCTGTCCAAAGGTATATCAAATATACAAACCAAAAAAAATTAACTACCAAATCTTCTGAGCAATAGAACACATTATGTAAGTTTAAATACTTTAATAAAAAAATCATATGGAAAGAAAAAGAATCCTTTAGGTCAGACTGATAAGACAACGTTCACTTCCCAATACCTTGCTGAGTAAGTTAAACAAGTATATTATGAATATGACTTTTCATAAACAATATAAACCATACTTCTTTTCATATGAATTTAGAAACAAAAAGTTTGGAAAAGAGTAACTAACAATTCGGTCCTTAAATTTGTAGACTTACTTAGCTTTGGTCCCTAAATTTTCTTAAATATGAGTTGGTCTCTGAAAATATCAAACTTCAGGGACTAGAAAAAACCTATCATGCAACAAGTTTGATAAGTTAGAGGCCAACTTATGTTCTCAAGAAATTTTGAATTGGATATACAAATTTAGAGATAGAATTATTAATTTACTCATTTGGTATCCATATAGAAAAAGTCAAGTAGACACTCTAAACTGAAGAATTTACTCTGTTCAATAATCTTACCATAACAACATAAACTACACCACAAGCAAGAAGCATATAGCATGCTACGCTTTGAAGAACAAACTCCCATCTCTCCGCACTATAGGTGGGGAAGGCTCTTGTCATTACTGCAACACTGCAGAAGCAAACCACAATTCAGAAACCGAACTTGAAGGTATGTGTCATGATATAAACAGTTTCTAGTTCTATGCTAAGTTAGTTTCTTTTACAACATTTCCTGGAATTCTATGTAGTAGCACCAATTAAGAACTTCATATAGGCCACTGCTTCAATATATCAGTTTGAACTTACCAACCCAACATGTATTAGCAACTATACACTTCAAATTCAACATGACAGTTTAAGGTGACGAACAAAGGAAAAATCAAAATAACATCAGGAAAAGATGAACGCACTAAAGGTAAGCATCATAGTTCTCAACTTCTCACTGAAGTGGACACTTACAAGATCTGCAGCATACCCCTACCGGGCCAATACTCCAAAACCTGTAAAGGGTTGACTGAAAGATCACATTAGATTGTGGGAAAAAACTAAATTATCATTAAGTAACCACAGCAAAGTGTAATTCCAAAACAATCCACAGCAACTCGATGATCATTGGGAATCAAATATGTCATCAACCTGAGAAATTTATAGCACTGAAATAAATAGAAAATAAACCATAATATCTGGGCGCAGTTAATGAAGAAAAAGAACCTTCCATAACTTGATGATGAAACCCCATTCTGTTTCAGCGAGAACCACAAAACACGCTATCAAAACCGCATAACACCGAAATATGCCATCGAAAATCTATAATCCACCCCCACACAGCAATAACCAGTGAACATTAGATGTGGAAGATAAAATATAACACCCATTAGCATTAAAACACAAAATTTACAGAGAGATTGTGAAATGAACATACATCAGATCCGTGTGTGAAGCTCCTTATAGCAGAGAGGACATTGACGACGACGCAAAGAATGGCAGCCAAACAAGTCAATAAGCTGAAGCACCTAAACACCACCAAGAATGGGTCTAGTCTGGCTCTAACTCTAGTACTTGAAGGAGCTATAGGCACGCTCTCCCCCTCGTCGTCTCTCGGCATTTTCTCGAGTTTTCACAGCCTCGGAAGAATGCTTCTGCTAGCTGGAGGAAAATCTGCAAAATTGAGAAACCCAGAATGGGAAACTCTCTCAAATCTTCTTTCACTCTCAAAAGCTTCTGTGCGTTTGAAGGTTTCGATCTTTTTCGTTGTTTTCTTGAAATCCCACGAAAGGATGCTTCTCCTGTGGGAAATTCTCCCTTGCCATTGAAGGGGCTTGGCACTGAATAGGGTAGTGACGCGTCATAAGGCGGCTAATTTCTCTACGGTTAGGTTGGCGATAGTCAGTTACTGTACCACCTAGTGGAAACGGCCACGTTAGCCTTTTCGAATCACGAGGTAGATTTAAAAATCAAAACAAATCGGGAATATTCGGGTCTCACTTGGGATTTGCCGCGTGCATATGTATACAGTACCCACACCTTATCCAAATGGTCGGCACGACAAGATGGTGCAGGAGCAGCATAATTTTATTTTTTATTGATATTTTTTGGCCAAAATTTTTTATTTTATTTTTTGGCTGAAGAGTATGTTTTGATTTGTTTTTTTAAATTCAAAGAAATAACTAAAACAACTGCAAACTTTGATATGCGAAATATTTTTAATTTTTACTTTTTAAAATATATTTCTACTTGTAATTTCCATTATTTAAACAATTATTTAAAAACAATGTTTGTTTTATTAAATTAAAATTTTATATTTATTTTTAAATTTGATTCATATAAATAATTATCAATATTACTTAAATTTTAAATTTTAATATTCTATAATTATAATATTATTTTAATTTTATTTAATAATTACAATGTGTTCTCTTTTAAAATTATTTAAATACTATCAATAATTTGTTGAACACTAAAAATATCTTTTAAATATTTTCTATTTTCATCCTTTTTAAAAAATATTTTTTTCTAATCTCTACCGCATACATTTTCAGTTATGTTTTTTTTTTATTTTAATAAAAATAAAAAATAAAAAGACAAACAAACCAAACAATTTTTAACATTCTAGGAAATAACTTAAAATATTTTTAAGAATATTTTAAGCCAACCAAACAATCTTAATAAAATTTCTAAAATTGTAATTCTTGAAAATAAAAAATATATATCCAAGTACAAAACCCTCTAAGCAAACCAAACAACCTTAATAAATATGATTTAGATATAAGTTTTGCGTGTTTTGTTATTATTTCTATTTAATTTACCAAGTCAATTTCTGTGAAAATTTGATAAGATCCTAATCCTTGTTATTCAAATTCATTTATGTGCAATATAGAATAACCCATTATTATGATACATGAAAATGTTTGTTATTTTTATTTAGGCATTCAAGATTTTTTAGAATCTTACATGTTTAAAGTAAATGTACACTTTTAAATACAAACATGAAGTTATAGCACGGACATCAAAGATGCCTATCAAACATAGGATTACACTAATTCCAGACATCCCGTTCCTCCATCAAAGACTAAGATTAAGACTAATCAAAATGCAAATTGGCATACTTCATTGATCTTACAAAGCCTTTAATGAGTCAACAAAGAAGAGTCAGCCATATTTTCTGCCACTAGAACATCTGTATAACAATGTATTGCTGTAATGTGTTATGGTTTTCCAGGCACGTAATGCTGCGACCTGCAATAACAAATAGTTATTTTGTTGCTCCAATCAATCATGTTGGGACAGAGACATTGCCCCATTCAATTTACTTCTGGTGATGGGAAGCAAGCACATCCAGTTATATTTCAGACACAGATACTGCTCTTATGTAAGCAGGTGAAAGACAAGGGAAGGGATTAGAATCTCTGCGTTTGCTACTAAACAATTTCGGAGAGGGAAGGACACAACAAGCGGGACTTATATTTTAATTAGTAGACACAACTTGATGTTGTTAAATATAAGCTCTATACAGATTGTATTTTTCTCTCTCCGAAAGTGACATTCAATTTCTTTAATTATGTAGAGAATCCAAATTCGTGAAGCTTCAGAATGACTGCTCCACATGACTTGTATGCAGAGCCATTTGCTCAATATCTAAAACCAGACTTTGAGCCTCAAGTCATCACTCCTCAGCGACCCCTTATTGCATAAGAAGTCTTTCTTGCCTAATACTAAGAACTGTTCTGTGTATATAGAGAAGACTGTGGACTGTGGAGGGATTGGGAAACAGAAAAAATTATAAACTTAAGAGAGTGAGATACGGTAAAATTATATGTTTTGAAAGAGAAAATTCAACATGTTTCTTCAGCACAACTTGATAAGAGAATTCAACATTTCAACATTGTCCGGAGCTTCCATTACATTTTATGTCTTACAAAGAACTTAAGTTAGACAATATGGAAATTGAGCCATACTCCCTTGGACCAGGATTCTCTACTAGTGTGACTAGTCGACTGGTATATGAACAGTGACCAGTCGACTGGTCACACTCATACCTGGACACAACACCGTGTGCTGTGCCCAGGTGCACAGCAAAGGATCCATTTCGTACTCCCTTCCGAAAGTGATGGGATAACCTTTTTTTAATTTTTGTGGTACTAAAGAAACAGATTACAGAGAGAACACAGGACTTAGTTGCCTAAGCGTATGCACATAAACAGATTCGTCCATGACTGTATGTTCCCCTACACTCCTACCTAGTGATATATGAACATTTCCCCGGGACAACTCATGCACAAGAAAGTGAATATCTTCTCTTAAAAAAACTGAAGCTTTACCATGAACAGAAAGTTTGTCAACACTGATTTGCAGTAGTAGTAAGCTTCCTTGAAAAAAAATTCATAGATGGGTGACAATCCACTTCTTTGATTTCCTCATAAAAAAATATTATCTTCACTTTATTTTCCAACGCAAACTCCCTGACTTATCCTACTTGGAGACTGTTCTTTAATGTCGTGACTCTTCCTTTAGCAGCTGCACTAGTGGTATTCACAGTGCTTAAATGTGTGATAATAGAAACCAATCAACAAAGAATCAACAGTGCAAAGATAAGCAACCATCTAAAACTGATGAGTAATAATCATAGAAGAGGAAAAGTCATAGTCAGTAAAGAGTCTAATGAAATTGAGTGTTAAAAAAGATACCCAGATATCTACTAAGGCTGAATAACATTTGAAGGAGCATTACCAGGGTCCCGAAATCTGGCCACATATAAGTCCAAAAATTTATTCTTACTTAAATTTAGGACATAGGCAAGACTCAAATCATTCTTCACCAAGCCCTTAGATTTCAAAGTTTGAACGAGCATGCATCTAGGGATGATCCTCTTCTCCAAGCTGTAAGAAAGAACCACTGGGAATTCAGCAATATCTAATGCTGAGAAACCCATTTCGTTCACAAGAAAATTCATTCCTTTTCTGATCTTCTTATCAGATATCAACATACAATTTGGAAACTTTTTGAATGCTGACAGTGCGACATCCCGAGACCAACCCCAACTCTCAAATACCTCCAACCTTGACTCCCACTCTGATTTCTTCAATTTTGCAAGCACTTGGGCTGCTAACACAAACCATGATTTCTCAAGATCAAACCCCATTTCTTTAGCCGAATTCACTGCTTCAGCAAACTCTGTATGTTTTTTAAACACAACATCTGGAAAACGAGTTACCATGAAAGAGATCAAATGTTGAGGCACTCCAAGTTCTCGCAAAAGCTTTATGTTTTTAACTACATCATCTCCCACACCACTATCAGCCCAATCCCATACTGCGCATTTCAAAGCTTGGGCTACTTCGTCGTCGTTCGAAAGCACACTCCTAAAGATTCCACAACGGGGAATAAGCCACTGGCTTAAGCTCCTTTTTAAGATTTGTGGGTTAGAAACGAGAACTTCAGGAAGGTCAGTGCTAGAAAGCCCCACAGACTGCAAGAACTTGAGTTTGGGCAAAAGGGTTTCATCAGGATCTGATGATAGGAGTGATGGGAGGCGCTTCACAATTTGAGATACCTGAGATTCAGAAAAGCCAGAGTTCTTCAGAAGTCTAAGAACCGAGTCTGCTGTATCAGGATTTTTCAAACAAATTCTTTTAGATGCTTTGATGGCTACATGGGGGGAAAGCCCACATGAATTGATAAGGTAAGACACCGTAAAAGGATCTTCTTTTTCTAGTTTTGCTTTGGACGAGAATGAACTGAAAATAAAGAAAGCATTTTGCGGGAGAAAACACAGTTGGGTCTTTCTTCTAAACGTATTTGAAGCATGGAATCTAGAAAGGAGAAAATTATGCATGATTCACTCACCGGGTTGACCCAAATTAGCTGAAAGCGAGCCCGATTCGTTTAATAATCCTTCTCATTCTCCACTCGAACAAAACTCAGAAGCGTTCTTCTCGTTCAATTCAGAATCTGAAATAACAACGAACCAAGAATGTAATACCAAGACAACATCACAACCCCATGCTAGAGAAGGAAGCGAACTTTTCCATGACTATAGTCTGTAACATCGAGTCGGAGAGGAGAGTGAGATCCCAGCTTTTCTTTTGCAGATAATCTAATTCAGCTTTTGACAATTTTGATAGATTTTTTAATAATTATTTGTTAATCAGCAATTAAGAATTGTTTATTTAATTATTAAATAATATTAATTATAAAATATTAATAAATTTGTAAGAGTTTTATAAATGAATTATATATGATGAGCTGTATTAAAGAATATAAGTTTTTTTATTAGTGTTAAATACATAAATTTTTATTAAATTTTTTTATATATTTGTCTAAGAACGTAATATACTATGGATTTATATATAAATTTTGAATTAGATAAATTTTAATTTTTTTAACAGTGATATCAAAGTTCATATTATATGGCTATTTATATATTTATGTATTTTTTTTTATACAATTAATCAAATGCATAAATTCTAATTTTTTTTTAAAACCTGTGTTGACCTTGATTTTAATATATATTAATCAAATTAATTTAGATTTTAACTTATTTAATGTTAGATTAACGATATGTATTATTAATTGTAGAAGAAACAAACAAAAATTACATGAACTTCAACCTACTTTTCATGAATTTAATTTCAATTTGGAACTTTGATTTTCTTTCATAAAATTTTAAATTGATAGAGAGCTTATAATATATATAACCTTGTGAATATAATATGTAAAAATGGTGTTTCAACTCTGTATAAAACTAAGCAAAACAAGGCACAAAATAGACGCTTTTTTCTTCGAGATTCGTGGCTTCCAATCTCTATTTTAACCTAATAAAATACAAAATTTTGTTTAGGGCTATGATTCCTTGTGATTAGACAATCAATATGTATCAAAATCACGGAGAATCATTGAGTAAAACGGGAGAAAAATAATTGGGTTTTATCGCAGATCAAACAACTTATTTTACGGGCATCCAAGTAAGGAAGAAACTTCCTTAGATGCGCACCACAGTCGCGAGCCCAAGCGCGTGTAGCGCGTGTAGTAATATTTAGGCATGGAAATTTTTTGTTTTCTTCTCATAAAAATTTTGTATTTGTTATTTAATAATTTTTTGTATATTTTATGAAATTTTTTTTCATTATATATTTTATTTGAATTATAAAAAAAATAATTCAATTTTTTAGATACTATACTCTTGACTTTTAGACCCAACATTTTTTTTGTATGTTATTTTATTTTTTTTGTAACATATATATTGTGTTCTCTCTTTGATACTATGATTTGATCTCAGAATAAATTTTGAGTTTTAATCTAAGATCAAAAGTATATATTTTTTAGTTAATTGATGTATTTTATAAATAATGCAATAATATATTGTTATATACTAACAGTTATGATACTATTTTGTATAATTATGAACTTGCCTATCGTGAACATAATAATGTAAAATCTTGTAGATTGAATATATTTTACATTAAATTGATGTATTTTATAAATTATGTAATAATAGACTATTGTATGGTTCAAATATAATGTTATTTTGTATAATTATGAATTTACCTATTATAAGTATAATTATGCATTGCATGTTTATATTTCTTATTTGTTATGATTTAGGATCTTTAGGCAAGATCATGATAAATAAAAAATTTAGTTAATAGGCATGATTGGCTGTGCATAAAAAAATCATTTATTTGTGGTGCATAATAATACTATTTTACATGCATATTAAAAAATTTCCTGTTAAATTTGGTGCTAACTTCATTGTCTATGTAATTAACTTCTATCAAAACTCTGAATATGACAAATTTTGAGGATTGGAAAGAGTCTCTAGATCCGTATTTAACTATCACAAATATAGACCTAACCTTGAGAGAGCAAGAGCCTTATCCTCTTATTGATCTATTTACAATTGCCTATAAGGCTTCTTGTGAAAAATAGAAACACTCAAACAGAGTGTGCTTGATGGTTATAAAATATATCATGGAGAAGTCGATTAGACAGAGTATTCCATAGACTAATAATGTTGTAACCTTTTTTAAATTTGTGGATGATAAGTTTAAAAAATTTGATAGATCGCAAAAATGTCAATTTCTCTCTTTATTTGAAAAGACCAAGTATAATGGTGTGAATGGAGTGTGTGAGCATATAATGAAGCTGGTGTATTATTACAACAAGCTGAAATCTTTAAAACTTGAATTTGGTGAGAGTTATTTGATTTGACAGGTCTTAAAATCACTTTCACCCCAATTTGATGTTTTAAAGACATCATATAACACTCAGAAAGATAAATAGACTATTGATGAGATAATTGCCATTGTTATTCAATAAGAAGCGTCTATGAAGAGGAAAAAACCTTACAGTGTTAATTTTGCTACATCTAATTCTAGTAGTGAATCAAATAAGGGTGGTGACAACAAATTTCATTCTCATTCTGACAAAAGAAAAATAAGAAAGTCAGCACAATTCTTAAAGATTAAGAAGGAGCCTAAGAAGAAATTCTTTAAGGGAAATTGCAAATATTGTAAGAAATATAGCCACAAGTTAAAAAATTGTTATTTCCTTAAGAAGAAACATGAAAAGGAAGATATTCAAAAGTCTAAAAAAGTTGAGTAAAGTTAGAAATTATGGTGAAAAATAGATCTAGAATAATAGTAGAAGACATAAAAGTAGCTTTCTTTTGAATTTTCTTTAAGACATACTTTATTGTTAAAAGAGACTATTTATGTACCTTCTATGAGAAGGAATTTTATTTCTATTTTAATTAGGGGTGAGCATCGGTCGGTTTGGATCAAATTTGGCCAAAATCTCAAACTGACTGAACAATGGTCAGATTGCAAAATGCCCACCCGAACCCGACCATGATTTTGGGTAAATCGAACAAGACGAGTTCAGTCGATTAGAGGAATGTCACGGTCGGGATGCGGGTTATCCATCACTCCATCAAAGCAAAAACAACAAGTTCATCTACCATTCAGAATACACAAAATCAAATCATGATTCCTAAAGAAAAACTGAGAAAGTGCAATCAAAATACTTGATAAAACAAAAATAAACTAACCAGAAGCTCAGGTGAAGAGAAGTCCAAAAGGACTAAATTTGATGTTGTTGGATGTTGTTCATTTGCTCAGATATGTTTCAAACTTCAACGGTTCAACCCCTTCGCGTTGGAAAGACACGCCTTGTAGACAAACCAAAGCTGCCAACATTCATAATCAAATCCCACAAGAAGTTCTTGGTGACCTTGGTGAGTTTGTCCATGGAGATTTGAACATACGAATAAAAAATTAGCTTGCATTAATGGCGATAGAGGAGAACTACGTTTGGTCTGATTTTGGTAAGAGAACAGTGATGATGAAGAGGGAGGTCGAGGCCAGAGAGAAATTGCATGATGAGGAGGCAACGACAATGTCAAAGACGAAGGTTGAAGGATGGAGATAGGAGAGACACTTAGCTCTGGAGGACGAAGAGGCAGAAGGATGGAGAGAAATAAGACGCGAAAGGAGGAGGAGGCGAATGGGTGAAGACTGATTGAGGGATTAGGGTTTTTTGACTATATATAGACTTAACAAAACAACATCATTTTGTTTGTATATAATGAAAAAAGAAATGGTCTACCATGCTAGCTGGGATTCGAACTTAGTTTCCCGCATAAGCTACGTCTACTTTCTACCGCTGAGACACAGCAACTCAGTTGAGATATATTTGATCTTACTTTTATATATTTATCTTAGTCGGGTTGAGTTACATCAGGTTCAAATTCCTGAACCCAACTCGAACCGATAAACCCAAAAATTTAAAAAAATTCACCCGTATGAACTCGTTAACCCGATTTGATCCACTTGATATGTAATTTTTTTGTTGAATTCAAACAGGTTTAATCGGTTTGCTCGGGTTATGCTCACCCCTAATTTTAATTTAGATAAATGTGGCTAAACTTTTAAATTTGACAATGAAAAACTTGTTATGCATTTTAATTTTATTTTGGTTAGTTTTGAAATTTCATGTACTAGGCTATATATGTTGAATTTAAATAGTATATTTGTTAATTCTGTTAGTGAAATTAAGTACACTAGAACTTGATGAAAGTCCCTCAATGTTATGGCATAGGCGTTTGAGACTCATTTTTAGACCTTAAATTGAGAAAATAATCAATCAAGACATATTATACGGTCTAGATTTTTTTTTATCAGATTTAACAATTGTATTGATTGTATTTAAAAAAGACGTTTCAGATAAGTGCATTTATTTGAAGATGAGTGGGGGTAACTTTATTATTTTTGTTATGTTGATGACATACTTTTTGCTAGTAATTGTGTTAAAATTTTGAATGAGAGAGCTAAAATTCAAAAAAAAGTCTCATATGCTTTCGTTGTTGGCAGCCTGATATATGTTTAAGTTTGTATTTATCCTGATATTGCTTTGATACTTGAGCAATCCAGTTCTAATCATTTGAAAGCTATGAAAAAGGTTATGAGATACTTGCAAGATTGCCTATATGACAAAAAGTATATCTATGGTTTTATTTTTATGATGGTAAAATGAGTTATTTCTTGAAAATGTGTTAAACAAACACTTGCATTTGCATCAACTATGAAAGTAGAGTATGTCACTTATTATAAGGCTATTTGTCAAGCCATGTGGTTAGAGAACTTGATTTTTAGTTTTCATATTATTGAAAGTACATTCAAGCCACTTGTAATATACTGTGACAATAGTGCTGCTGTATGTTTATCTTACAATAATAAAACACTTTGATATAAAATACATGTTTTTTCAAGAGAATATTTGAAAACTTTAGATTTAGATTAAATACATTACTACAAAACATATGTTAGCAAACTCACTAACAAAAGGCCTATCTGTTGGAGTTTTGTTTTTAAATCATGTAACTTATGTGTTTAGTTAAGTCTTTTGACATTTTGGGTCAATAGAAATATGAATTTTATGTATTTATTTGCTTTTGTGTGAGGTATATACTGAATGACATGTTAATAATATTATCCTACATCTGGCAGTATCATTGAAATGTTTGGATCATTTGTTTGAGTATTGCATATTTTGTTATGAAATTTTATATCCATAATTGTTTTATATGAAATATAAGGTTGCATACATGTATGTCATTTTATTCTTATCGAATATTATATTATGTATAATTGAAGGCTTTATATTTTTTTTGAACTGTTGGTCTATATGTTTTTTAGTCATAATCGATACTTATCATAGTTATAATAATCCTTTATTTCTAATACTTGACTAATGCTATTCAAGTGGGAGAATGTTTAATAATTATTTGTGGATTAACATTAATCAATTATTAAGAATTATTTATTGAATTATTAAATAATATCAATTATGAAATATTGGCACATTATATTATTTGGACCAATTAATAAATTAGTATGTGTTTTGTAAATTGATTGTTTATGATGAGCTGGACTATCTATCTTTAGCCCACTTGAGAGATGTATACTCTCATATAATATAACATCTCTTATTGCCCTATTAGACAGAGAGTCAGTTTTGTATATTAGACAGAGAATAGTTACCTCTCTAAATTTCCTCTACTACTACTATTTTATTGAAGAATATGTAGGGGTGAACAAAAACCGAACCGGACCGAACTAAACCAAAAAATCCGAACCGAACCGACCAAAAACCGAACCAAACCGATTAAAATCGGTTTAGTTCAGTTTTTTTTTTTGAAAAACCGACCGGTTCGGTTCGGTTGGGACGATCCAACTGAACCAAACCGAACCGAACCAAATTATTTTTAATATATTTAATTTATATTATTAAATTTATTTTTTATTATATTTTAAAAATATTTTACATAATTTTTTTAAAATTTTTTGAAATGGGCCCAAAGAATTCGAAATAAGCCCAAAAATTAAAAAAAATTAGGCCCAAAAAAATTTAAATGGGCCAAAAATTAAAAAAATTTGACAAAAAAATTTTTTTTTTTTAAAAGAACCGAACCAACCGAACCGAATAGGTCCAATTTTTTTTTTTTTTATGGTCGGTTCAGTTTGGTTGAGGTCCAAAACCGAACCGAACTGAACCTATGTACACCCCTAAGAATATGTATTCCTCATTGGTGCAAAGTACATAAATTTTTATTAATTTTTTTTTATATATTTGTCTAAGAACATACTATGCTACATATCTAGATATAAAGTTTGAACCAAGTAAAACTTAATTTTTCCAACAAATTTTCACCCAAACTTTGGGTCAAAGGATTGGCATCTTCTAAACTTTTCAGAACTTTATAAAATAAATTTTAAAAAATATTTAATAAATAAGTAAAATCAACAAATTTATATGTAAATCTACTGTATTTTTCTTATCTTTTAAAATTTTTTAAAATAATTCAATCTAAATTAAGAAATTAAAATATAAATACTGCAATCTCATAACATTTATATTAAAATTATAAAAAAATTTAAATAAACTAAATAAAAACATATCAATATATTTTTAAATTATTTTTATTTAAAATAATCGAATTTTTATATTTAAATATTTACATATTCATATATCACATTTTTTTAATTTGAAAAAAATTTAATCATCTTTTCAATAGTAATTTAAAGAGATATATTTTTACCCAGCATTTTGACCCATGTGTTCTGCAATATCTAAGTATTAAGAAGCGTGTACCAAAAAACAAAATTTTGGCCCATAACTGTCTTGCATTGAGGGTGCATCCGTCCGAAAAACAAAAAATTACAAAAACCCCATATTTAGACGTTTCGATATTTCAAAGTGCAAACCTCTGCCGATAGGGTAAAAATTTGACACGTAGCAAAATGATTAGAAAAAAATAAGATAATAATTAATTTTAATAGCTTTTATTTATTTATTTTGGAGATGGGTTTAGTAGTTTTTTTTTTTATCCAGGGTTTATTGGGCATTCAACTTGGACTCAGTCATCAAATATACCTATCAAATGTAGAATTACACTAATTCCAGACATACCATGCCTACATTAAAGACTAAGACAGAGACCCAGGTATGAACATTTTGGATGGAGAATCAACAAAGTTTATACAGAGGCCTGCTCTGAAATATAGCATAGTCAATATAACTATACAAGTCCAATTTTTGAGAGGGATATCATGTAAAACACAGAGAGGATCTCTGGAACCCTGGGGTTGTAATTGGAAAGCTCCAGAAGGTAATTGCAGTAGCTCTGCTTCCAAGCTTGATGCAAAATCTTTTCTCAGTTGTCTCATGAACACATAACATTTGGCAGAATCATATACCAAGAGTGTGGCACCATCCTGTAAATTGGTTAGCCTTCGGCTTGAACAGTGCAGAGATTGTGTTTAACGATTTTTAAGCACCAGATAAAGCTTGCTCTAAAGTAAGCATGTGAAAGACAAGTGGAGGGATTGGTATCCTCGGCATTTTCTGAAGAATTGAATGTAAATTTGGGAGAGAGGAAAATACAATATGCGAACAAAATCTACAACTTAGTTAGTCGATCCAACTTGTTTATGAAATATGAGTTCCATACAAATTGTATCCTTCTCCTTCTCAAATTGGCACTCTCAATTTCTTTAGAACTGTAGAGGATCCAAGTCCGTGAAACTTCAGAATGATTATTTGATATAACTTGTGCGCAGACACTTGCTCACTATCTAAATCCAGACTTTGAGTCTCCAGTATCACTAATCAGTGACCCCTTATTGCATAAGAAATCTTTGTAATCTAATACTAGGAACTGTTCTATGCATATAGTGCTGTGGTGGGATTAGGAACAGAAACAATTCTAAATAGACTTTAGGGAGAGAAATATGGTAACATTATATGCTTGCAAATATTTTAAAAGAGAAAATTCAATTCTTCAGCACAACTTGGATAAGAGAATTCAACATTGCCAAGAGCTTCCATTAAATTTTATGTCTTACAGACAAGAAGGAAATTGAGACATAGTCCCTTCCAAAAAGTGATTGGATAACTTCTTTTTCTTTTCTTTTTGGTACAAAAGAAACAGATTACAGAGCGACTACAGAGAGGACACGATCATACCAACCTAAACTTAGTTGCCTAAGACTATGCACATAAATAGATTCGTCCATGACAGTATGTTCCCCTACATTCCTACCTAGTGATATATGAACGTTTCCCCTGGAAAACTCTTGCACAAGAAAGTGAATATCTTCTCTTTAAAAACCTGAAGTTTTATCATGAACAGAAAGTTGAATAGACAGTTCGTCTACAGTGATTTGTTATAGTAAGCATGCTTGAAAAAAAAACTCAGATGGTTAAAAGTCCACTTCTTTGGTTTCCTCGTAATATATTACTATTTTCACTTTATTTTCCAAAGTGAACTCCCTGGCTTATCCTACTTGGAGACTGTTCTTTAATGTCATGACTATTCCTTTAGCAGCTGCACTAGTGGTATTCGCATTGCTTACTTGTGTGATAATAGAAACCAATCAACTAAGAATCAAAAGTGCAAAGATAAGCAACCATCTAAAAATGATGACTAATAATCATAGAAGAGGAAAAGTCATAGTAAAGAGTTCTAATGAAATTGAGTGTAAAAAAGATACCCAGAAACCTACTAAGTCTGAATAACACTTGAAGGGCACATATGAACATCACCAGTGTTCTGAAATCTGGCCACATATAAGTCGAAATTTTTCTTACTTAAATTGAGGAAATAGGCAAGACTCAAATCATTCTTCACCAAGCCCTTAGATTTCAAAGTTTGAACGAGCATGCATCTAGGGATAATCCTCTTCTCCAAGCTATAAGAAAGAACCAATGGGTATTCAGCAATATCTAATGTTGAGAAACCCATTTCATTCACAAGAAAATCCATCACTTTTCTGATCTTCTGTTTAGATATTAACATACAATTTGGATGCTTTTTGAATGCTGAAAGAGCCACATCCCTAGACCAACCCCACCTCTCAAATGCCTCCAATTTTGATTCCCACTTTGATTGCTTCATTTTTGCATGCACTTGGACGGCCACTACAAACGATAATTTAGCAGGATCAAAACCCATTTCCTTAACCAACTTCACAGCTTCAGCAAACTTCATATGTTTTTTAAACACTACATCTGGAAAACCAGTAACCAAGAAGGAGACCAAATGCTGAGGCACGCCTAGTTCTCGCAAAAGCTTTATGTTTTGAACTACATCATCTCCTATACCACTAACAGACCAAGACCATACTGCGCATTTCAAGGCTTTGGTTACCTTGTCATCGTTCAAAAGCAGACTCCTAAGCATTTCATAACGGGGGATAAGCCACTGGGTTAAGCTCCTATGCAAGAGTACTGGGTTACAAACGAGGACTTGAGGAAGGTCAGTGCTAGAAACCCCCATAGACTGCAAGAACTTGAGTTTGGGTAAAAGGGTGTCCTCAGGATGTGCAGATAGGATTCTTGGGAAACGCTTCACCATTTTCGATACTTGAGATTCAGAAAACCCATAGTTCTTCAGAAGATTAAGAACCGAGTCTGCTGTATCAGGATTTTTCAAATGGACACTTTTCGAGGCTTGGATAGCTACTTTGCGAGAAAGCCCACATGAATTGATGAGGTAGGACACCGTGAATGGATCTTCTTTCTCTAGTTTTTGTTGTTGTAATCGGGAATCCGCTTTAGATGCGAATGAACTGATAAAAAAGAAAGCATTTTGCTGGAGAAAACACACTTGGGTCTTTCTTCTAAATGTATTGGAAGCAATGAATCTAGAAAGGAGAAAATTATGCATGATTCACACAGCCGGTTGACCCAAATTAGCTGAAAGCAAACCCGATTCGTAGTATAATCTTTCTCATTCCGCACAGATTCAGAACTCAAAATAGCGCTTCGTTCAGTTCCAAATCTGAAATAAACAACGAACCCAAGAATAGAGAATATGGATTCCCGAGGAGGAAGCGACCTTGTACAAACTACAAAGCGAGGCGAAGGGCAGCGAGACAAGCGTACCCTGGGAAGTGTTTTGGTTTTTTTTTTTTTTTTTTTTAGGGAAAAAAATGGCGCTTGATATTAAATTGTATTTTTTTTTCAATTTTAAGACATAAATATTTTAAAGAATTCAAACTTAAATAATTTAATTTTCTTTTGTCATTTTTTTATTACTATTAAAAATTTATTTATAAAAAATAGAGTACATAATATCTGTAAAAAGATTATATTTGTTCAATTCTATTTAAAAAATTTAAACAATTATATATATATATATATATAAAAGAAAAAAGACATAATAATTAAATATATTTCTAACAAAATAAATATATTAATTTTTAATTTTTCATAAAAAATTAGAATTTCAATAAATATTGTTAAAAATTGTATATTTTCTGCCCTTCACATATATTATAATGTATAATATTATTTTAAACAAAATAAATCCACAAATATTATTATATATAATATTATTTTAAATAGACTGAACTCGTAGAGACTATAATTTATAATATTATTTTAAATAAAATAGATACGAATAAAATTTTAAAATAATTTTAAAATAATTCGAACAAATTGAATTTTTTAAATCTAATTTATTCAAAATTGGTATAAAAAAAATTCTACCAAACTCAATTGATATTTACCTTAATTTAAATTATACTTGGTATAAAAAAAGAAAATAAAAACGAGCTATGAGCAAGGTTATCTCAATTATTAGGATCAAACTCTACAAATTACATTCCACTTTTTTCTAAAGTTAAAACAATTTATTTCGTTCCCAAATTTTGACGTGCAAGATACATCACACAAATTTATCTTTTACAACATGGTGTTACATTTTTCTCTATGGAGATTGTGGGATTGATGATGCATGAGAGCATCTTCCTAGACACAAAGGGCAACACACACCAAACAATACTTGAGCTAACTAGTGGCTTTTAAGGAAAAGACTCGGTCAATTGCCTCATGGCTTCTCCGCACCAAACAATACTTGGCTTGCTATTTTGGCTCCTCGTTGCTTTGCCATGTACAGACCTACGTGTTGCATAAACTCCTGCAAACAAACCTTTATATTAGTCAAAGGGAATGGGTTTGCTGTTAAATCGGTCCGTAGGGATATTTGGTGTAACTCAGTGAGTTTAGATTTCGGATTCATATTTGAATCAAATTAGCTTCAATTTAAATCTAAGACATAAACAACTTATCAAATTTAATGGGTTTTGTTTGAATCAACTCAACCTCATAATTTACTAATTTATTCATAATATTATATTAAGAAAATAATACTTTTTCACACTGGTTTTTACTTCAATCGTAATTTTTTTTCCTCAATTACTCTCTAATTGAACTCCTATAACTTAAATTAAACAATAAAATAATTATATAAAATTATCAAAATTCTCTTTTTATTCCCATGATGTCCCAATTTGTCATCTGCTTTGTGAAAAGAGTTTTTTAATAAATTCATAAAATTACTATTACAATTAACATTAACTTATATAATACGAAAGATAGATAAATTAATAGTGTGTTTCACAAAATAAATAAATTAGTTTATAATTTATTTAATTAATTTATAAATTTATTTGATTAAATTAAAAATATTTAATAAATAAATTTATTTAAAAAATATTTAATAAATAAATTTATTTAAAAAAAATTAAATTAATTAAAAATTTATAAATTATATATTATTTTAAATAAAAATATCGTATAATTTATAAATTTTTAATTAATTTATAAATTTTAAGTTAATTTATAATTATTTTTATTAAACACAGAACTTAAAAAAAAATTGTAACTAAAGGCAAAGATAGTGAGACAATATAAATTTTCCTATTATATACATTATTTGTTCTCATCCTGTGTAATTTTGTATTATTTTTCATTTTTTATTTTTACTCTAAAAATTCAATTTTTTCAATAATAAATCAAACATGACAAAAAATGTAATTTTGGACAAAAAAAAACCTTTACTTGCGAAAGTGATGCAAAATTGGCTAAATTTTTTTTTTAAGATAAAAAATACTATTTATTTATAAAGAATTGTGAAATTCACATCAAGATGTTCATTTCCCAAGTTCAAACAAAATTATATTTACATGTAAATATAAATAAACATAGTCTAAGTCCAAATTTATCCATAGACTTTAGCTATTATTTTGGTAATATAATAATAAGCCTAAACCAATTAGGTTAAACTTAAACATGGACCTAAACTCAACACCAAAAAACTTATTGAGCTTTAATCTAAGTTCGGACTGGTCCATAAACAAGTATAACTGCGACTGGTGCAGAGACTGCCAACACTTTGGGAAGAAAAAAAATATTCATTACAACTGACAATTACATAAGAATATGCGTTTAACATTAATTGTGTGTACCTGAGGATGAGCTAAAGCTCCTTTGATGTTTCTGGCAACCTCAAGAGGGAAATCGAAGGTAGCGCAGGCATGGGAATAGACCACCACATTCTCCAGAGGCTTCAGAAAGCCACGGTTTTTAGCAGACATTGTGGAGCAAACAAAGTCCAGAACACAGATATCTGTGCAGACTCCTACAACCAACAACTTCACCAAGACAGGCAAAACAGATCAATGCTGGTAATAATGTGGAACCAAACTAGAAATTTTGACCCAATTTTATTACATATGCATGCATTAACTACCAACACTTCAAGAGGAAAAAAAAACCCTGTTTGACTCTGACACAAATCAAATTAATGTAAGTTTAATTAGCTTAAATTATTTTTAATTAAGGCTTAATTTTACAAAAAAAAAATTGTATAAGAATGCTTTTTCTAATTTTTAAAAATGTTAAATTATAAAAATTTTAATTTTTAATAAATAAAAACAATAAATCAAACTTATATATATAAATTTATAAATTATGAAATATGTATAATGATTTGTTGACTCAGTTTAGTTTATTCTCTAATTAAAAATCAAACCAAATCGTTGAGCTTTGGTTTAAAGAAAATCAAAGTAAAACAATTTTAATTGGTTTTAGTTACTTTTTTTTTATAATTTGATTTGATTTAATTTGGTGCAATCAATTTATTTCAATTTTAAACACATATATGTGACACATCAAATCATTACATAAATATTTAAAATTTTGTCAATTTCGCTTTAGCCCACATCATAAAGCATTGGGAAGTTTTTCAATTTCACAATAAAATTCCTGAAATTGCAAGAATTAACATAAAAACTTACAGTTTGGATCTTGTTCGTTTTCACCCAATCCACGAAAACGTTAGAACCATCTTCTTCCATTGAACCCAAGTATCCATCAAAGCAGTCTTTACGCCTGATTGTTACATTCGGTTCGCTCTCTAGCCATCTTAAAGCTGCAATTTAAAATGCCAACCGTGCTTGAGGGTAGAAAGAGTGAGGTGGAAAATGAGTCTACTGTAAAATAGGTTTAATTACTCTTTTAATTTTTAACATTTTGGTTAATTTTTAAATAAATTATTATAATTTAAAAGTGTTAAAAGTTCTTTAATTGAAGTTGAACGAGATTTTTAAATTAGGAGAAAGTAAAATATAATTTACCATTTTGACAAATATCCTGCAGGAGAGTATGCGTGCAAATATTGACAGAGAAAGCAAGGGAAAAATAAGTCTACACCTGGAACCAGATTTGATTCATCAGTCCCAATAATACAGTGAGGAGGGTAAGGATCCTCTGGCTTGTTTGGATGGTGAGAATCCAGGAATGCCATAATTGGCAGACTTTTCTCACAGAATTGTCTGGCTAGCTTTGCTGATTCGTTGATCATTCCTGAAATCTGCATATTGGGTTCTGTTGGAGCCTGAAAACATAGTCCATATCTAAAGGTTTGATTCACTTTTTAAGAGCAAAAAATAAAAGGAAAATTTAATTTGGATAAAGTTTGAGAACACTCTTAATTACCCAAAAAATAAAGGGTTTTGTAAGGAAAAGGGGGTTTAAATACCAGATTTCCAGCACCAACAGTGCAGAAGCCATTGATGATGTCCACAAGAACAAGGCCATTCACAGAATCTTGAGGCAAAACCACAGACTCTTGCTCCAGAGGGATCTCGTTCTTCAAGAGTTCAACTATCTGTGACACCATACTTTCTTCCTTCCCAGCTTCAAATAGAGAGTGATCCCAGTGATTCTATAGTCAAGAATGATAGTAGTTTATAATATAGAAGGTAGCATCTGGCTCTTCATCTATTGTCTGTGACTCACGTTTAGCAGAAAAGTCAAATATTCTTCCGATGACGGATAAGAACAAGCAAAGTCCTCCAAATATGTCGCTTTCACCGCCATAAAAAGATATATATATTTTTAAGGTAAAGATCTTTCATGAAACTTTTGTAACAATCAAATAAAAAATTAAATATTATGATCTTAAATTCACACACACACACACACACACACACACACACACACACACATACATATATATATAAAGTTTATTGATATAAATTATAAATATATAATTACTAATATAGATATCTGTATATTAAAAAATTAAAGGTATTATAATAATGCAAGACGCAAATATAATTCTTATTTAGTCTGTCTTCATATTTGTGGAGAAACTAAATTTTATTTTATAATATATTTAATTTTTAATAGTATGAATCTATCTATTTTTATTTTATTTTTTATTTTTTTTGTAGAGATAAAGTAGCATATTTTTCAACTTAAAGTAGACTTATTATTGCAAAGAGAAGTATCTAAATTAAAAACACTTTTTGGATGCTCTTCTAAAGTTCAACAAGTGAAATAGAAAGGTACAAGGACTTGTAGTATAATTATAAAAATAAACTGTTAATGGCTATACTTACAAAATAAATGATAAATGATGCTATTTTTTTTATATAATAAATTTGTATATTAATATTTTTTTCAAAAAGTATCCTATGGTCAATGCTTTGATACATTTTGCACCTTCCTTAATTGTTGCATTTCATTCTTCTCTGTCGCTGGAACTGCTTTCACTGCTTCTGCATCCAGATTTTGCACTGTGTTCTTCAATAAGAGAAAAAGATAATTAGTTTTTTTTTTTTAGCAGCCAATATTAAAAAATAGGACAAAATAATTCAAATAAAAAATCTAAAGCAATTTAAATGAAAGGAGATGTTAGTCAATTCAACTCAAATCCCCCACTTGTCTGGAGAGCACTAACACTAAAATCTTGAATGCACCAAATACCCATGATGTTTTTATACCTTGTTAGCAATGAGTTTCTCTAAGGCTTCAATTCTATTCTCTCTATTTAGTTCCTCAGCCTGCGGTAGAAAATTTTCTCGCTTGACAAGAAACTTTTTCCATTTCATGAACCTGCTTATGGCTGCTTGTGGATTCATGGAGACGGATGAATGAACAAGGTGATCATAGACATAAGAAGCTCTTCCGAAGTCCGGTATCAAGAGCCAGATGATGATCATTAGCTTAATGTAAGGCCAATACTGGAACCTGAAGTTGAAGATGAGGATGCACAAGTTCCTCAAATCCATACATTGATGATGATAAAGGAGAAGGAAAGCAAAATCTTTGGCTAGAAGAACCTTGATCTAATGTCATAGTTAATGAAATTTCAGGTTTAGATGATAAAACCAGGAAAATTATAGTCAAGGAACATAGATCTCGTTGTCTGAACTAGAGAAACTCTCAGATAGAGTTAGTCTACAAAAAAAAAAAAAAAATTGGAGAATATATAAGCATGTCTCAAAAGTGGGTTCCAATGAAGAGTATCTTATATATCATTAATGATTGGTTTGATCTACCAATTTTATTTAAATTGGGGTCTATCTGAGAAAATTTCAAGTATAAACTATTGACCATTGAAAAATCTTCAGGAAAGCATACTCAAAGAGGTATATTAATGACAAAAGTATCCAATAAGAGATCAAATTCCTTGTGTCTGAATGGCTATCAGTCTCAAGTGCTTGGATAGAAGCACATCTGCTAAGCAAATAACATCATCATCCTCATTGCATAAACAACAGAACACCTTAACTCTTTAGTATAACAATAATTTGAAAGGCCACATTGCTCCATATTTTGAAGCACGCAGAATACCCAGTGAAAAAAATTTAGGTGCAGTTCCTAGATGTATGCTATCAGATTCTTAAAAGAATGACGATATGTGAAAAACTTATTTGAAGGAGTCAATAATGTGATGCTAAGTTATAAGAAATGTTTATGAAAGAACTCAATAGTTAAACACTTTAACTTAAATTTGGCTGTCAATGTAAAAAAAGTTAAGTGTAATTCTTAGTATTTGCAATAAGATTCTTCAATTCTCTAATAGAACAATGATACACTATGACACATGGAAATTTTTGTTGTTGAAAGAATCAATAATGTAATACTAAGTTATAAAAAATGTCCTATGTTATATTTTTATTAGAGAACTAATAGCAAACAGTTAAGAAGCTTCATCAAACCCAGTAAAGCAGGCATACAGAATGGATAGAAACGGGCAAAGGGTTATATAAAGAAGCATGTTGTAGAACAAAAGAGCAAAAGAGAGACTAATAGTCCCACATTGATCGGTGAAAAAAAGTCTTGGGTTCTATATAAGGTTGGAAGACAATCTTTTTGGAGAGTTCTGTCTTTCGACTTGTAACAATGGTATCAGAGTTTAACATGCCAATCGATATAAATTTTGATGGGGCGAGTCCTGCGGGCATCTGACACCTTAAAGCACAGTAAGTCTCAAAAAAAAGCAGACAAACCCGTCTTACATGAAGACATGCAAACTTCAAGAGATGAATATTGATAGTCTCACATTGATTGGTGAAAGAGATGTTCTATAGAAAGTTGAAAGACACTCTTTTCTAACAGATTAATCTTTTGGAAGAGTTTTACTTTCGACTTGTAACAGAGACTTACAGAGGGTAGCCCAAAGCAAGGAGAGGGCTAAAAATGAAAACGAACGAAACAGAGAGTTATTCAAAAGTGGATGGAGACAGAGAGGTTTCACTTCATAGTAAGAGACCACTTACAACATTGAACTGTTAATGTGAAAATATGGGAAAGGGTTCAGTTTTGAAATCTGATCAGAAGCAGAAAAATTATTTCCAGTTAGAAAAATTAAGGACCAAGTGAAGGGTTTATAGCATACCATGAAAGAAGATCCATGCATTTCAGGGCAAGTTTGAGAAGCCAGAAAGAACCCATCTTGGATGGAACCTCCTTTTTTTTCTTTTTTTCTTTTTGTGATTTTAAGAGGTGATAAAGATTTGTGAAGAAAACTTAAACGTGGGAAATGAAAAGAAAAGAAAAGACAGGGCGAGGAAAAGAGAGCCGTGCTGAGAAGTCAAGTATATTTGGGTCCGTGGCAAGTGGAAAAGAGACTCCCTATTCTACCTCCTATGTCTCTCAACAGAAAAAAAAACAATTAAAAAAACTTAATTTGAACTTGTAACTTAAAAGTAAAAGATTTTTTTAAAAATATTTAAATTATTATTTCTAATTTTTTAAATGATTTTCTATCACCTAAAATATTTCAAGAACACCAAAATATCTAATAATTTTTATATTTTTAGGTGCCCATATAAACAACCTTGCGTGTTGGGTAAAAGAAAAAAAAAAAAAAACTTGGGTGAGAAATTAACAACTACGTCATTGAGTTTATCCATATTCTTTAAAATTTAAAAATATATATTTATCCACAATCCCCAAGTAGTTCTTTCCCCATCCTGGCCAAGAGCTGTAAGAAGGAAGAGCCAAGAGAAGGAAGGCCCTTCTAAGCCGTTTGAATGTTCTGAAATCTCTACCATTTCTCTAATGATAATATTCTGAATTTATGATAAACCACAGAAGGCTCATCATAATATGCAGTCCGCTGCAACATCACCCATATATGAAGTTCCGATTTTCCAGCCAAAGTTTCAGACATTCCTGTCAAAAAATCGACTTGAATTAGGAACCCACTTCTACAGACCGAAAATGGCTTCGCTTTCTGGGTTTGGGGTCAGGTCACAGATGGGCTTGGGTGGTTTTTCTTCATCTGCAGGCGATAATAATAATGGGTTTTGTACATTGATAGAGTATGTGGGCAAGAGAGGAATCAATGTGGAAGATGACTTGGTGGTGTTGCTCCATCACATAGAGTTCGCTTGCAAGAAAATTGCTGCTCTTGTGGCTTCCCCTTTCAATTACAACCTTGGGAAACAAGCGGGAATCGGTGCGGCGGCCGGTGCTGGTGGTGAGTCAGATAGGGATGCTCCGAAGCCGCTTGATATCGTCTCGGTATATTTCCTTTGAAATTATTTCCCTGCTAGTCATTTCCTCCCTCCCCCCCCCCCCCCTCAAAAAAAAGAAAAAAAAGAAATGTAATTGTCTGTGAACTACGACACTATAAAATTTCAAATGTCTCAAAATACTTCGAAAATTTATGTAGTGTCTAATATGAACATTCAATTCGTCTCGGACACAGATACAAGTCATTTTTTGAAATGTCCGTGAATTATGCAGAGGTGTGTGATGTTGGTTTCCATTGCATGCCAGCATACTTATGAACATGATACAGAAGGTACTGAGTAAACATATGTACGGCCACGGCTACTAAGTATTATTATAAACATATAATACTCTCAGGTAGCAGCTAAGCTTGTGACCAAACTCTCAAAGCCAGCAGATTGTCTGATTTCTTGCAATTTTGTTGAGGCCTCTCTTATGAATGTTCAATCGATCTTTGACCTCTTGTGGTGAACATGACAACCCATCTCCTATCGCAGCAGCTATACACTCCTCCGATTTGTGCCACCTTGATCTTTTGCTTTCATTATTGTACCTGTTGACACTATCACCATCGCTAGCATAATAGCCAGTACTGCTTGAGCTTTGTGTTGAATAATCATAATCCTTAAAAATCCTTGGATCAGCCACCTTCAGTACTTGATTATTGTCATCCATGTTTGAAGCAAATTTGTTTAAGCTTAAACCTTCCTTGAACATCTCATTAGTTGGTCTCTTGGCTATGAACATCTCTGGCAGCAGGATCCCAAAGTTATAGACATCCCCACGAGTTGAAGCTTTGCCTCCTTGACCATAATCTAAAACAAGCCATCCAAATATTTTACTTGCATTTTATACTAAGTTTTCTCAGTTATGTTAAAATATCAAGTAAGAAATTCAAAACAAGAAAAGGAAAAGGACAAACCTAGAACCTTTACCTAGGGCAATGTAGCCAAATGTGCTTAGTAGGATGAAAAGATCAGGATTAAAAATAAGGAGTGAGATTATTATCCTTGCTTTGTAAGAAATTAATTTAAAGAGGATGAAATGAAAATGGACTCAGATTTCCAGCTGTATGCTGTGCAGTACTGCAGGCAATCCAAATCCAGTGAAAATTGAGTGGCCTTCATTTTCATTTTTTTTGGGGTAATTTTTTCCTAGTCCAAATTGGAATGAAAAAATTACAATAAGAGGCAAGTGCAATATTAAGAAGAGTGCAAAATTTAAAAAAAATTCCTGTTCTTTTTATTTCTTATCCCTTACTCAAAGTTTCTTCAAGATTTTGAATTAGTGGTTTCATGCTGTGAGCATTAACTAAATCACTCTCAGGGAAAGTTTGTATAATTTGGCTCCCTCTATGTAAATACGTAGTTGAGCAATAGTTGAAGAATGGCTCCCATTTTAAGAAGTGGATATACAGGATAACCTTTCTTTTGAATGCAAATGTCTACTTAGAATGTGCTGAGGCTTATTATCCTGACAAAAACTGGTGAGCATAAATATTGCAAGAGCTAAAGCCTATGGTGTCCTTGTGAGAAATTAATCTTCACTTGTAATATGGATTTGCGTTCTAAAATCTGTGACTGGCAACCACCTGGGCTTAGCTCAAGTGATTGGGATGGGTGGGAATTTGAGTAGAGTTCCTAGGTTCAATTTGTAGTTATGAATTTCTAAAATACCAAAAAGGGTCTATGATAAACATTATATGACAGTTATTGATGGACTATTAGATTATTTCCAGTCACAGATTAGAATGATCTTATCTTAAATGTTATAATAATTTATTTTATGTCTTTACCAGTCTAACTGCACTTTCTAAGTTCTTTTCTGCCATTCTGTCTTATCGATTCAAGAGCTATGTAATTTCTTCATTAACTGGATGTGATCAAAACTTAAAGAAAAAGAGAGTTTTTGATTGATCGTATTCCCTATATGAATTATTTCAGAATGAAATTATCTTGTCATCACTTCAAAATTCTGGAAAAGTTGCTGTCATGGCTTCTGAAGAAAACGATGCTCCAATTTGGATAAGTGATGATGGTCCATATGTGGTGGTAACAGACCCCCTCGATGGTTCTCGAAATATTGATGCATCCATTCCAACAGGTACAATTTTTGGCATCTATAAGCGCCTTGCAGAACTAGATAACCTACCCACTGAGGAGAAGGCTCTGCTCAATTCGCTTCAGTGTGGGAGAAGGTTGGTTGCTGCTGGGTATGTTCTCTATTCATCTGCCACTATACTCTGCACCACCTTTGGTTCCGGAACACAGGCATTTACTCTTGATCATTCAACCGGAGACTTTATTCTCACAAACCCAAGCATCAAAATTCCTCCTCGAGGTAATACATGCAGCTTACATATTCCATACATAATGTGATAGAACCCCTGAAATTAAAAAAGGGCTATGCTAATAAAGGAATGGGACTGTTAAAGGGTTTTGGGCAAGAGGGGCTGCATGAGCTGGCTAGTACAAGGCTGGGAGAAGGATCTAGAGGGGGGGGGGGGGGGGGCTGTTACCGGAAATATCTCGAAGGAATGGTTGGGCTGGAGTTGATAAACAGGGGGTGAGCACAGAGAGAAGTTTAGGCCAAATTTTGGGGGAAAACTTGTGGGAAGAATCTAGCGTTTCGAAGAGCTAGAGGTTTCTTCACCGTAATTTCAAGATGGAAGCTGAGGTTTTCCATCAGTTTGTAATTCTAATATTGACCCTACTTATTTGGTAGATACTTATAAGTAGTTATATATCTGTTGCATATCCCCTATAGTGGGAAGCATCTTGCATTAGGCTATTTTCTTTTGTTGGCTATTGTCATCTACATCTTTCTTCGATACAAGTTGAGAAAGATATACAGATTTTTAGTTTCTGTTGATGCAAGGCAAAGCTCTCTAATTTGTCAGGACAAATTTATTCTGTGAACGATGCACGCTATTTTGATTGGCCTGAAGGATTAAGGCAATATATTGACACTGTTAGACAAGGAAAAGGTAGATATCCGAAGAAGTACTCGGCCCGTTATATATGTTCTCTAGTGGCTGATCTCCATCGAACTTTGATGTATGGTGGTGTGGCAATGAATCCGAGGGATCATCTTCGTCTAATTTATGAAGCAAACCCTCTTAGTTTCATTGTGGAGCAGGCTGGCGGAAGAGGGTCTGATGGCAAACATAGCATTCTTTCGCTTCAACCGGTGAAACTGCATCAAAGACTTCCTCTGTTTCTGGGGAGTTTGGAAGACATGAAAGAGTTAGAGAGTTATGGAGACATTCAACAAAAAGTGAATCCTGGTTATGAGGTTTGAGTCTGTAGCAATTTAGAATCTAAAGCAATAATGCTACCAGGTAAGTCTATGTATGTGTCTGTCCATTTTGGGAAATGACAGTTGTACAGAATTTATAATGCTAAAACTCCATGTGTTTTATGTAATTTTTCTTCCCTACTCTATATATCCTGTTTGGAGAAGTAGAAGCAGCTAGCAAGCCTTTCCAGCTTCAAAAAAGAGTTATTTACACAGCACTTGAATTTTAGATTATGAAGGTAAGGTAAAAGAAAAAATAAAATTGAGAATTGAGTATTGAGAATAAAATAAAATAAAATATTATTATTAAAATTATATTTAATATGATATAAAATTTATTATTTTTATATATTTATTATGTCTTGAATAATATAAAAATAAAATTAAAAATTAAAAATATTTTTTAAAAATAAAATTATTAAAATAATATTATTTAAAATTTTTATTAATAATATTTAAAAATAAATTAAATATTATTTATTTTTTTATTTTAAAAAATAAATATTTTTTATTTTAAAAAAAATATTTAATAGAAAATAGTATTATAGAAAAGTATTTTAATTTAAAATTTTTTTATTTTTATTTATTTATAAGAGATAATCATTATTTTCTTATACAAGATAATTTTTTTTTATATAATTTTTATATTTTATCAATCAAATATAATATATATATATATATATATATATATATATATATATATATATATCATTCAACTCCTAGTAAATGAAATTCAAGTAAGTAAGGTGTGTTAGATTGAAGAAATTTTATAAACATAATTTTAGAGGTTAGCATTAAATAATTATTTTTATTTTAATATTCAATTTAAAATTTTTATTTTTTATAATTTTGAATAATTTGGTACCATGATATATAATACTTTTTATTATAGTAAAAAAATCTTAATATTTGAGCTTTTATCTTTCAAATTTGATGGAGCTAACCGTCCTAGATTTAATTAAATAAAAAGAAATTATGATGTTAGAAATTACAAAGAAAGAAAATTGGATTTTTTTTTCCCCAATAAAGAAAGTTGGAAATTGATGGTTGAAATAGTCGATAAAATCTAAGGCCTTAATGAACACGCGCTCTCCCTTGAACGACGTCGTATCACTGCCTGTGATCGTTACCCTCGCAAACCCTAGGCGCATTGCGCCTGGCCCGCTCTCTATCCGCGCATTTTAGCAATGAAATTTCCTTTTGTCTCTCGCTCTAATCGCGTCGTTCCCTGCAATTCTTCTCGGCGAGCGCGAGAAAGATGGTACACGAAGGAAGAATAAAACCAAAATTCATCTAGAGATAGAAAGTATATACATTTATAGATATTTATAGTGTGTGTGTGTATAGCAGAGAGAGAGAGAGAAGGATTATGGGAAGCAGCTTTCTGTCTCCCCCAGTGAAGCGTTCCATATTGTACACTGCGACTGGGATGGCTGACCCGAACCCGTATTCAGCAAACGGATCATCCAAGCGCTCCAAGTCCAAGCATCCACCGCCACCCCTCAGTGTACCCGTGGGTCATGTGGCCTTCCGCTTGCTCTGCCACGCTTCCCGAATCGGCGGCGTAATCGGCAAGTCCGGAGCTGTGATAAAGAACCTCCAGCAAGTTACTGGGGCGAAGATCCGAGTCGAAGATGCCCCATCCGAATCGCCGGATCGGGTCGTTGTAGTGATTGCACCGGGTGCTCTCAGCGGCAAGGTTTGTTGGGGAAACCAGGATCAGAATTTGGATACGAAGCAGAATGGCGACAATGGATATGGCGGCGGCGGCGAAGGTGCTGAGGTTTCGAAAGCTCAGGAAGCACTATTGAAGGTGTTCGAGAGGATTCTGGATGTTGCGGCGGAGACTGACGGCACTGAAGTTGGGAATGGGGTAGTATCGTGTAGGTTACTGGCGAATGCAGCACAGGTTGGGTCGGTTATTGGGAAAGGAGGGAAGGTGGTGGAGAAGATTAGGAAGGACACTGGGTGTAAAGTTAGAGTTTTGACTGACAAGTTGCCAGCTTGCGCTGCCACGTCCGACGAAATGATTGAGGTAAGATGATTACCATCAATTCTTAATATTGGAAAATACTGTAGTGTAGTGTTTTGTGTAAGTTTGCTTTATAGTCATTGAAGTTTAGCATTAGAGAGACATGAGATGACAGCTTAATTCTGTGAAGGTGAATTCTTTTGGGTTTGGACATACCTAAACAGCAGATAGGATTTGTCAAAGGGCAGTTGATTGTACAAGAATTTTTTTTTTCTTTTTGAGTTTGTGAAGAACTTTAACTTAAGAATTGATAAATATAATACTTTATGATGTGACGAAACTTCTAAGTGAATTATTGAAGGTAAAAGGACATTGCCTAAAGTGTAGAGGTAGACGGTGAATGATCGCCTTCAGGTTATGATTTTGCGGTTGCTTGGAGGTTTAGTAGGAATTAGTAATTTCCAATTACTTTATTCAATTGCAAATGTTCACAAAGATATTTCTGACAATAGAGAATTTTATGTTACTCGAGTTGATGATGGCTAGGATGGAGTTTTGGTCTTTCTTTTGTGTCCAGGGGATGGATAGATTGTGTTTTGCAACATAAATAAGCCCTTTTATTTCATGTGGACTCTGTGCGCTATTGACACATCACCATTTTGTTTTTTTACCAAAATTTTTATTAAGACAACTAGGATCTTATATGTAAACTAATGTCATAAACTTAGGAAAACTTTACTTTCTTCATGGTCTCTTCTTGTGTTGTTGCCTTTTGAAGGGGCACATTTTGAATGTGGACCAGGAAAAAGTATGGTCGATTTGATTGTGGTTTACTGGGTATACAGAAAGTGATTTGTAACTCGGCAAATCATTCATTATGGTGAATCTATGCAACTTAATTTCAGATAATATGCTTATTTCACACCTGTGCAGGGTGAGATTCGTGCATTTATTTGACTTCTCCTGCGTACTAAATATCTGTAATTTTGTAGTGTATAATGTGGGTAGGTTGGGCAATTTCTATTTTGCAATGGTTGGGATGGATGGTAGATTCTTTGGGTTAAAATTTTCTTTTCAGTATCTTTTTTTTTTTTTTCAAGTTCTTACTTGACACACAGGATGGTGTTATAAATATCTCTTTATTAGATAATTAGTTATCTCATTTCAAAACTTCTCTATCTTCTTGGCTTTGCAGCGAGAGAGCTATCCCCTCTGCATTTAATTTCTCTAAAGTCTGAATGTTTTGCTTCATGGGTTTTTTTTAAATAGTGAAGCATGAACTTGACTTTTTCTTTAAAATCTTTGAATCTCAGTTCTCTATTTATTTGATAAGAACTTGAAGTTGGGAGTTTGTACCGATTTTGGGGGTTAAAACTAAATTAACCTCTGTTGATTAAGGACAACTCTTTAATATCTAGCTTCTGGGAATAAAATCTCACTCAACGGGTGTACCTAGTTAGTAGTATGATAAATTTGTGTGATGATAGAAGTCATGAACTTATTGAGTAATCGCCATATCCTAAAGCTAGGTTTAATCTCTCCTGGTACTGACTACTGTGTTCGCCAAATAATAGGTAGTATGCCATATTGTGGTATGTGAAATGTGAAACAGGACTCCAATTTCACTGCTTAGACTCATAACATTTCCTGATTGACTAATCAAAGAACATGTTATAATGGTTATTGGGCTCCAATTTATTTATCTAGTTGATAAATTTTTCTTTTTATACTGAGAAAAGATCTTCTGGTATTGTGGCAGATAGAAGGCAATGTGCCATCTGTAAAGAAGGCACTTGTTGCTGTTACTCGCCGTCTTCAAGATTGTCCTCCAACCGATAGAACAAAGATGATGGGGGGTAAACCTTATGAAGTGGTTCAGCATGAAAGCTTAGTTGCAGTTCCACGTGAAACTTTACCTGATCCACATGTAGATCATCTTCCGCAGAGGAGCTCTGCACTAGCTACTATATCCAGCAGCTATGCCTCAGGAGTTCGACCAATGTCAGCTGAGGTTAACAGAGTCGCAAACCTGGATCCAACAACACTTCAGCAGGAAGTATCCTTTAGAATTCTTTGCTCCAATGATAGGGTTGGTGCTGTCATTGGTAAGGGTGGCAGTATTGTCAGATCCCTTCAGAATGAGACGGGGGCTACTATAAGTGTTGGTCCTTCAGTAGCTGAGTGTGAGGACCGATTAATTACTGTTACTGCTTCAGAGGTTTGTTAAATATCATTTTTTTCACTTTTACTTCTGCTTCTTGTAGTTGTATGCATCATTATTATTATCTTATAAAAATTTTCTCTTGGTGGTGTCTTCATTTTGTCCAGAATCTTGAATCAAGATTTTCCCCGGCACAGAAGGCTGTTGTCCTTGTTTTCTCCAGGTCTGTTGAACTAGGCATTGAGAAGGGACTAGACTCAGGATCAAATAAGGGGTCATCTGTTACTGCAAGACTTGTAGTCCCTTCAAACCTAGTTGGTTGCTTATTGGGAAAAGGAGGATCAATAGTCTCAGAAATGCGGAAGGCAACAGGGACTAGTATAAAAATAATTGGGACTGACCAGGTTCCGAAGTGTGCATCACTTAACGATCAATTAGTACAGGTGTGCATATCATTCTTCATTTATATTGTACAATCAAAGGATGTGGAAGGTGTTCTTCTTTTTTCCTTCTCTTTTAACACATGTCATTTTGCGTGTCTTGCAACTCAAATAAACCTTTTTCCCCTTAAACTAAATAAGTTCTCTCACCTAATTTATGTTGCCAGCTCCACCTATTTGCTGTCCTGAAAATGTCCAACCTTTATTATGTGAAATTTAATATCATTTTGAAATTTATGTCTCCATTCTTGCCACTTATATACTGCAAATTGCAAATTATTTGTATCACTTTGCTTATACATGCAGTGCCATTTTTCTTCCTTGTCTAGGCCTTGTTCTATTATGAAATGAAGGTCAGTAATAAATGTTTTTGCTGGTGTTTGATTTCTTGACAAGTAGTACAGTAATACTCTTATTGACACCCGCCATACATTATATGTGTGACAAAAGCTCTGACTAAGATAAATATAGGTAATCTGCCTGTTGCAGGGGATGTAGTTGCTGTGGCATGTTTAGTTTGATTTATTTGAAGTGGCAACAATTGATTGTTTGTTAGGCATTTTATAGTACTTTAGTTTCAGATTCCTTATTTCTGAGGAGAAAATATCTTTTATTAGTATCCATTTGAAGCAGGTCCAGAATAAGTTATTAAATGTGGACACAGATGAAAGAGTGAGGTTTTTGGCATGACAAATAGTTATTGTGAGGTTTTTGGTATTTCCTTTGTTCCTTTTTCAGCTATAAACTGCACTCTCTTTCTGTCTCTTTAAAATGCTTGGTTGGGCTTGAAGCTATGAACAGTTAGAGTGTGCCTTATAGTGTCTGTATCAAGGTTTATTGTTCTGTAAAGCTGGACAACATCTTAGTGTTAGATTTTTCATCTACTTTGATTGTATTCTTGTTCTTAGATATCCAAACATGTGTTTTCCCTCAAGTCAATACATTTGTCCCATGAAAGAAATATGTGAATTGTTAATTATACTTTTTCTCTTTTGTGGAGCGTAGGACTTTAGGAGTCTGTTATTGAGGTAGAAGTTGTTTCTTCTTCCTTTATGGGTTTGTAGTATAGCTATGAATCATCTTCAGACTAGCCAAACTTGCTGGTTCATGTATTAGCTATATAGCAACTGTTTTTTGGCGCTTGAAATTGAATTGGGAGCTGTTTCTTGTTCTTCTTTTCTTCCATGGATTTGTAGAATCACGTAAACAACAACAACAACTAAGCCTTTTCCCACTAGGTTGTAGAATCATGTAGAAATCTGTTATTTTCAGACTTGCCAATAGGTGGCTTGTTGCATGATATCGTTGGTGATACTTGTATTAATTATAAGAGCTGCTATGACATTCAACAGCAGTTTCCTGGTAGTGACTAATTTGGAATTACAGAACCAATGCTCTTCAAGATTCAACTAGTAAATCTTTGAAAATGTGGTTAATGTATTTATGGATTTGTATTGTATAGAAACATTTATTCTTCACCCCAGGTACCAATTTGGAGTTGATGGTATAACCATCATATCTTCCAGAGTATAAGTTTTTGTTTTATCCACACACTGATACACACAGAGGCTGCAACCTCCCAATATATACATCTTACTATATTTATTTACTTTTGTCAGGATATCCCTTGCTGGACAGCATCTAGCTTTTTAAATGGATGTTAGATATTCACTATATGTATCTCTTTTTTGTTTCACTCAGATATCAGGAGAATTTTCAAATGTTCAAGATGCATTGTATAATGCAACTGGTAGACTACGGGATAATCTTTTTTCCAGCACACAGAACAGTGCTGGAACAAGGACTATTTCCTCCGTGTTAGCTGATACCAGCCCCTATGAGAGACTGAGGGATCCTGTTCCTCTTGGAGCCCAACCAGCCATTGGTGTTTCTCATAGTCTGAGTAGACATAATTTGTCTCAAAACATTGATCATCTAGTTTCTCGATATTTAGATCGTCCCTCTTCACCTGGGTCATGGGCACCAAAGGTATATCTCTTCCTCTCTACTGGTTGTTTTTCCCTTACAAGTTGTCCCTTATTTATATTGGTAAATGATTGCAGACGGTAGGTGGGATAAATTCAAGAGGCATTAATGATATTGGCTGGGGATTGACTACTCTAAAAGGTGGCTTAGAACATGGCAGGTTGGTTATATGTATTAAATGCAAAGCTACAATTTGAAATGAAATGAACTATAGGTCTTTCCTAGAATCTTTGAAATTTTATATGTTTTTCGTATTACTATACATAATCATATGATTTAAATGCATCTTAATATATGATATAATTATGACACAATAGTAAACATGAAAAGCCGTAATATTGTTAGTATATTATATTTTCATAGACATTTCTTTATTTGATAAACTATTATACTATGTATTTTAAATATGAAAAGCTTTAGACATTATTATATTATATAAATAAACTATTTTCACAAATAAATCCCAACAGAGGTGTTGGTCTCTTGGTTGGGTGGTGCACATAGTCACCCAGGAAACCAGGTATGATTCTTGCATGTGCCACTTCCAAACTTCACAGACTTATGATATGACAGCCGTAAAAGGGCACACCACATCATCACTTAAACCCTAAATTGGAGCAGACACAACGCAAGTTCAGTTACACCAGTTGAACTATCCAGTCTAGTTTGGTTTTTATAACATTGCCTTCGAGTTCTGCCGTACTCTTTGCACATTGTTTGTACCTGTATTGTAATATTAATCTGACCTTTTTGTTTCAGCACTCACAAATACAGTGATGCTTACCACGCATACTGCTGTCTTGTGGCAAATTATTATACTTAATAATACTATACTATTTGATTTTACATCAATTATTCTCGGATCATATCTCATTTGCTCTTTTTTGAAACCCTGGTTTTGGAGTGAAGATGCCACAAATTATCAATTTCTTATTATTACTTTTTTCCCCATACAGTGGAAGCAAAACTGCCATTGTGACCAATACAACTGTGGAAATTGTTGTTCCTGATAATGTTATTGGCTCTGTATATGGTGAAAATGGTAGCAATCTGGCTCGTTTGCGACAGGTATACAAACTCACAAAAGCATAGGCACAATTATCTTTTTCTTGTTTAGTTGCTCATTAACTCCTCGTGTTGATCTTTGTGAACTTGGGTTTGTGATGATTAAGGCGAGTCCATGATTGGTTTATTTGTTTCCAAGTCTTTTACAAGAGAAAAACTAAATTATGCTGAAGATGCTTGATATAAGTCAGGTACCTCCTTGTGGTAACTGACCAGCTTGCTTCTCTAATGACTTTCCCAACTGAAGAAAATCATTATCAAGGAAAATCTTGTCTGAAAAATCCATGTTTAGATTGGATGAGACATCTGCACGTCCCAGTGGGTGATCTTGGCGTTTCTATTATTATCTGGAACTTCCTACTGCAAAGATACTGTGGAAGCTTCTTATTTTCCCTCCTCTTTGTAACCTAATATTATTCTCTTCATCAGATTTCAGGTGCCAAGGTTATTGTTCATGAACCTCGTCCTGGAACGAGGGAGAGGACCATTCTTATATCCGGGACACCTGATGAAACCCAAGCAGCGCAGAGCCTTCTCCAAGCATTTATTCTCACTGGATCATCATGACAATCACCCAAGGGATGGCCTTGTTGCTTCTTCATTTACTCCTTTTCTGTACCTACCTCAAATTATGTACATCAAAATGGAAATATTCAGGCCTTGTGTTAGGCCCAACCAGTCATTTTGGCTTAAATTATTCAACCTCAAGCTGTTCACTGAACATCAGTGTACTGACTCTGCCAATCACTTTTTGACTATTTGTAAGTTACTTCATTAACAGTAAGCCTTTCATCAGACATTATTCATATATCTCTTCTCATTCTCCTGATACAAATACATATATAGATAACCAGTAGTTTGATGTCTCCACATCTTTTCATTTATTTAAAGAAAATGAGATAATTAAATAATTTTAAAAGAATTTCATCTTAGTGAATTAGAAGTTATAACTATCTTTTGGTGGAGAAGAATGAACTGATTTGTAGTTACTCATGTTCTATGTATCTAGAATTTTTTTTTAACTTTTAAAGTAATGAAATAAATTGTAAAAAGTTATAAATGATTAAATGCTACTCATTATTCTTTCTTTCTTTCTATAGCTGCCAATTATTATTTTATATAGTTAAAATTAAGTATAGTATAGATAAAATCATAGAAATGGGAGAGACTGAGTTTCTACGCCTAGGGTCAGTTGATGGATTTCTGTTTACACAAGAAAAAAGGGACCAGAATATTGAACAGAAACAGAATGAGTAACACTGCATATAATAGCTACCAAATCTGGTATCTTCAGCTTTTCACACTCATATTTAGCTCAAACTTATGGTGGTTTGAGTAAATACACTTCCGATATCGCTTGCCACACAGGCACATATTACACACCACATGTAAGTTGGATTACAGAAGCCATAAGAAAGAAAATTGGAGACTGAAGCAACTAAGAATATTCTCCAACCCTCCACAAGTGCATCAGTTGGCAGCCTCAGCAGCGGCAGGGGTTGGCTTAAGCGTGATTTCCACATTATCATGGACTCCTTGCAGCAGCAGCTCACCATCATATGTCAACACTTTTCTCTTCTTGGCTGCCCTTAGTGTCCCAACAAGTGCCTCAAATATATTTGCGCATTGGTCGTCATTGAATAGTGTGCCAAATGTGACCTTAAGAAAACAAGCCACACATATGCCAAGCATATTGGCTTATAATTGTGTTAATCAGCAAAACAAGTGCACATCAGGAGTAAAGGTAAACAGAAGAAAACATTTTAGATAACCTTAATTTACAAAAGATAGGTAGATCAAGCCAAATTATAAATATATAAACGTGTTAAATACATTTTTCAATGACACCCACTTTTAAGATTTTAATATGTTTATTCATGATTAATTTGATTTATATATCTTTTATAGATGCAGTGTATCTAAAAATCTCTCCTAAACAGTAAACTATTATAATTTGACAATATCAACAAGCACATACATTCACCATTGCTCTGTGGAGATGTCCAATTCAAAAACAGTCCCTTAATTGATAATTTGTCCTACTATGTAAGCAAATTGATGCACATAAATATAGAAGACTATCTCAAGTCCGCCAACACACTTGATTATGATCATGCAGTTATGTGCTTCCCTTCTGGCTCATTGAATCATGTCAACACCATAACCAATTCGAATGATTTGCTTGGATGAAGCTCTGTAGAACAAGAATTAGATCATTGAATCTTGATAGGATGTTTCTCACATGGAAAAGGGAAAATAAATTTTTATTTGCTAACCAAATCAAGCTTTTATTGACTGATGCCTACATGCATTTTCTGGTTACAGCAAGACTTCAATTGTTTCCGAAGTTGTTACCAAGTTTTAGCAAAGTGTTTTATCTGAATATTCAGTTGAGTTATTAGAGCTATATTAAAGAGTGGATAAATCAATCATGTATCTACAAAAGGCCTCCAACATAAATTCACATCTGGTAGTTTACTGTTTATTTTCATACTCACTAATGGGATATATCAAGAATTTTTATCAGCTTCTTTAGATAAATTGCATGGTCAAAATAGAAAGGATTCAAAGGAATACAAGAGGCATTAAAGGGTGGAATAGAATTGGAAATACAATGGTCATTACTCCCTAGTTTTGATTTATCTATATTAAGGAAACAAATCAGAAAATACTTGTCTGTGACTACAAAGGAAAGGCAAGTATTTTTTTTTTTTTTTTTGTAGTACATCATCATTATAACATAGATTTTACTATGTTTCATCAGAAAACTTTACATTCCATCTGCTTTTCAATCACTTCCTGAGGGGAAGAAAATTAGAGAAAACTAGGTTTGTATAATTGTTTTTGTGCATTCCTTACTTCCTTTGTTATAATGCAACCAAACAAGAAATAGTAAGAATCCTTCCCTTCTTTCCATTCCATCCATCCATCCAAAACAACTCCCGAGTGTCTATCTGAAATTTATGCATAAATACAGGAGATAGTATGAATCTTTCTTCATTGTTTTTATCCTCAAGGCTTCTACATGCAGTCGCCATGATCAAAATTCAATTTCTCACCTCATACTGTTGTCTATAAAGAATAGACGCTAAACAAAATGAGTTGTATCCATGTCCGGCGTATTAAACACTTCTACACAACATGACTCTTCAAAATTCAAACTACACAGTATCATGTTGCAATATGTAAATCTGTGTCCAGGACATATTGAACACTCGTTGTACTAGACATGGTTACATATAGACGCTTCAAATTTTATCCTATTTGTGTGGGGCAGCATGTCAGAGTTGGATACAAATAAAACAGAATAAACTAGTAAAGAGCAATGAACAAAAGTTGAGATCCTTATGAACAAACCCAAAATCCCTGTACATGATCTTACGATCTAGATCCACACACACACAAAAGAAGAAGATAATAATTGACATCGGCAAAAACGACAGCTTCAGCGCATATTTTTCAATTTCAAAATCTGGGTCGAACGTCGAAAGACTTACACGCAAATGGGGGGAAAAAATTGCAACTTGATATCCCAAAAATTCAAAGGAACAACACCAAGATTCAATAGAAAAAGCAACCCTTTTTGTATACCTTGTAAGAACCATCTGTTTGGACTTTGCCTAGCCTCTTGATTTCTTCTCGGAGTCGCTCAACCTCTTCTTCTACGTTCATGGTTTCAATGTCTACCCAGAGCACCAAAAAGAAAAGATATATATATATATATATATTGTGGGGTTATGGAGTTTTAATTCAACCTACAGCATTTTATATTTTACGTCCGATATCGTTTTCCGGGAAAATGGACAGGAAAATATAGAATGAACCAATAAAGTGATGCCAGCGATGCTGATCAGAAATCTTATGGTAAGAATGATTATGAAATGTCTAAATTAATTTTTTTTAAGTACAATTATTTATTTTTTATTATTGAAATCATAGATCCAATCATTTTGAAAAGTAAATAAAAAATTAAATTAAAAACTCTTTAATTGATACAGATCATACTAATTGAATTAATTTTTGTTGTCAAATCCCATAATATATTTGGCATACTGCACAATAATTAATCATAAATTATGTAGAATTTTAAAAAATTAAATGATAATAAATTAATAATAAATTAAAATTAATAAAAAAAAGTGAAAATAACATATTTTTAAGTTGAGAAGACAATGATGTAAATTTTGGCAAGGTTTGCGATTTAAAGTAACATTTTTAGGAAAAATTGTCATAAATATTTACCAAGATTAAAATTATTTAAATATTTGATGAAAATTACTGTTGTTTCCATTACTAAAAATATATTGTGGGAAGATTTAAATTCAAAATATTTACTTTTAAAATAATAAGTAACTAACTTTGTAAATATTTTTCAAACCATTGCGTAGCTTTGTCTTTATTTTTTGCTATTTGTAATTTAGGTTTATTCAACATTTAATCATCATATAAGACTTGAAATAAATATTAATTAAGTGTTAAAAATTCATGTGTGAAATATTTATATCGTCATGATGTGCACTAAATACATTGTTATTTTTATTATATTGAATTTGAAAGACCAACAAAAATTAAGTCGATTGATAAAAGAGATTCCATAAGATTTTTATAGTCATTTATGATGTCCAAATTCAAATTTCTATCATTCTTACACCAAATCTTTAAGTGGCTATTTTCACTCGCAGTTGAAATGGACGTGCCCAAGTTGTGTAGAAAGCATCAAATATAGTAAAGTTAGAAAAAAAGAAATTATAGTGTGGTGGGATTTGTCATCTCTAAAATACATAATCAAAGAATAAATGTATAAATATTGCGAATTCATCTATTATTGTGAATGTTTATTTAGTTTTTCAATTCTTAAAATAATGAAGGTTATAAATCCATCATTATTATGAATATTTTTTTTATTTTTTTAACTCATAAAATTATTGAATTTCAATCATTCTCCTTGATTTTGAAATTATTTATCTTTATGATTTTATGTTTATAAATAAAGACTTCTATGAAACAATTGAATAAGAAATATTTTTTTTTCTTTATGGGGGCTTTTGTTTCAAGTTATCTTTTAAACATTCCTAGGAAAGTTTAAAAGAAAACACATTACCGTGTTTATTACACGGTAAAATAAATTTATTCTCAGGATACAAACATTCTCAGGCATACAGAAATGTAAAGCCTCAGCAAAATTTGTCCTCCAAAATTTTCTCACCTATAAGGATAGGAATAAAATTCCTGGGAATGACATTTCTGGGAATGACATTTTCTGAACCAAACGCCCCCTATGTATTATTCTTCTCTAAGTGTCTTTACATTCTACTTCTTCCTTAAGTAAAATTTCATTTACAACACGTTATCAGCATGAATTTATTCTTAGCCATTTGTTTTCAAATCACAAGAAAAAAATTGTGTTGGTAAAATTTTCTTATCTTACTTGAGAAGTTTTCTCTGGTTTTGTTTTATTTAATTTTATAATCATGTCAAATCTTACAAAATTTAAATTTGTGGCTCTTGATATTTTAGACAAAAACTATTTATCTTGAATACTAAATGCTAAAATTCATCTTGATGCAATGGGTCTTAAAGACACCATTAAAAAAGAAAATGATAAATCAATGCAAAATTGCACTAAGACGATAATTTTTCTTCATCACCGCCTTCACGAAAAACTAAAATCCGAATAACTTAATGTAAAAGATCCACTTGATCTTTGGAAAAATTTAAAAAAAAAAGGTATGACTACCAAAAAATTGTTATTCTTCCAAAAGTTCGTTATAACTGGATGCATTTACAATTGCAAGATTTTAAAATAGCCAGTGAGTATAACTCCTTAATGTTTCGTGTTAATTCTCAATTAAAATTATACAGACAAGAAATTATTGATAAAGATGTGTTAGAGAAAAATTTATCTATCTTTCATGCCTCGAATGTGCTCCTAAAACAATAGTATTGAAAAAAAAAAGAATTTGAAAAATACTCAATTGATCTCATGCTTTCTTGTGGTTGAACAAAATAATGAGTTATTAATGAAAAATTATGAAACTCGTCCAACTGATTCTACTCCAATCCCTAAAGTAAATGTGACTATAATTAATAATGGACGAAGACGTAATCGTGGTCGTGGTTATGGACGTGGTCGAGGAAGAAATAATGACTATTCTCATAAGTATATTCCTTACCGCCAAAAGAGGAATAAGAAAGAAGAAAAATAAGAAGACACAAATGGAAAAAGGAAGCATACGAAAAGTTCATGTTATCGTTGCGGTATGAATGGACATTGATCACATACTTATTGTACGGCTAAATATCTTATTGATCTTTATCAGGTATCAATAAAACTAAAGGAGAAAGCCGTTGAGACAAATTTTGTTAATTTATATAATGATTTTGGTAATGATCCTACAAATACTATACACTTGAATGTGTCATATTTATTTGCTAATCAATAGGAAAATATTTGTATTGTTGGTAACGAGGAAGATCTAAAATAAATTTACTTATTTTATTTTGAATTACTTATATGATTACAAATTTAGCTCATATAAGATTTTAATTTTATATGAAATTTTTAAGTATGATTTCCATTTATATCAATGTTTCTTTAATTACTTTGTAATATTTCTTATATTTCTTCATTTATTTAATTGAATAAAATATGGATGAAGATATATGTCTTGTAGACAACGCAACAATTCACACTATCCTTAAAGATAAAAAAATATTTTTCTATAATAAAAATGAGTGAAATTTATGTTACTATAATTTCTAGTAATACAAAGTTAATTAAAAGTTCTGGAAGAGTTATAATAATACTACCAAAATGAACAAAATTTATCATAAACAATGTTTTATTCTCTTTTAAACCTCAAAAAAATTTGTTGAGTTTTAAAAATATTCGTTATAACGGATATCATATAGAGACTATATGTGAGGAAAATAATGAATACATTCATATTACAAGCATTGTTTTAGGTAAGAAAAATGTATTAGAAAGATTACCTATTTTTTCTTTTGGATTGTACTACAAAAGAATTAGTACAATTAAGATACATGCTACAATAAATCAAAAATTTATTAATTAAAAAACTTTTACTATTTGACAGGACTGGTTAAGACATCATAGATCAATAATGATGCGAAAAATTATTAAAAATTCACATGGGCACCCATTGAAAATCCTGAAGATTTTTTAACCTAAGGAATTCTTATGTGCTGCTTGTTTTCAAGACAAATTGATTATTAAACCATTATAAGTTAAAGTTGGAACTTAATCTCCAACATTTTTAAAACGTATACATGGTGATATATATGGACATATTCATCTTACATGTGAGCTATTTAGATATTTTATGGTTTTAATAGACGCATCCAGTCGATGGTCTCATGTGTGCTTGCTATCAACCAAAAATCTAGCATTTGCAAGATTACTTGTTCAAACAATTCGATTAAGAGCACAATTTTTAAATTATACAATTAAATCAAATTTTCTTAATAATGCTGGTAAATTTTTTTCACAAACTTTCAATGACTATTGTATGTCGATTGACATAAATGTTGAACATTCTATAGCTCATGTTTATATACAAAATATATTAGTTGAATCATTTATTAAGTAACTTTAATTAATAGTTAGACCATTGCTTATGCGAACAAAGCTCCATGTCTCTGCTTGGGGACATGTAGTTTTACATGCAGTAGTACTAATACGTATCAAACCAATAAATTATCATAAATATTTCTCTTTACAATTGACTTATGGTCATGAGTCAAATATTTCTCATATAAGAATTTTTGAGTGTGTTCCAATAACCCTACCACAACACACTAAAATGAGTCCTCAAAGGAGATTGAGAATATATGTTGGATATGATTCTCCTTTTATTATAAGATATTTTGAGTCAATAACAGGAGATGTATTTACGACACATTTTGCCTATTATCATTTTGATGAACTAATATTTCCAACATTAGGGGGAGAAAATGAAAACAGCTGGTCAAAGAAATTACATGAAATACTTTATCATATCTTGATCTGCGCATAAACAACGTGAACTTGAAGTTCAAAAAATAATTTATTTACAAAATATAACAAAACAACTAATAGATATATTTACTGGCCTAAAGAGAGTAATTAAATTACATATACCAGATGTAAATACTTTTGTACAGATTGATGTCCCCGAGGGACAATCTGTTAGTAAAATCGCTAGCGAGTCTAAAACACATCAAAAGCGTGGTAGACCAATCAGTTCAAAAGACAAAAATTTCCATAAAAGAAAAGAAATAGTTATTCAAGATTAGTCTATTAAAAAAATAGATGCTCTTGAAAAGACTAAAGGCATAACAAACAAATTACCTGAAATTGATGAATATGAAGATATCTCAATAAATTATGTATCTACAGGGAAATGATTAAATAAAAAAGAAACAGTTGTTGACAATATTTTTTTGTATACAATAGCGCTTAATATTTTGAATGATAATGATAATTATGAATCTACATCTGTTGATGAGTGTCAACGTAGATGTGATTGGTCAAAATGAAAATACGTAATTCAAGCAGAATTGAATTCACTTAAAAAATGTAAAGTTTTTGGACCTATAGTTCAAACATCTGTAGGTGTAATACTCGTTGGGTACAAATGGGTATTTGTACGTAAAAAAAATGAGAAAAATGAAATTGTAAGGTACAAAGCATGGCTTATTGCACAAAGTTTTTCATAAAGATATGAAATTAATTAAATTTCACATATTCTCCTTTGATAGATGCAATTACATTTCATTATTTCATTAGTCTGGTAGTACATGAAAAACTTGATATGCATCTTATGAATGTTATTACAAGTTATTTATATAGTTCACTTGATAGTGACATATATATGAAAATTCGATAAGAATTTAAGATGCTTGAAACATATAATTCAAAATCTTAGAAACTTTATTCAATTAAATTTTAAAGATCTCTATATAGATTAAAACACGCTGGACGAATGTGGTATAACCGTTTGAGTGAATATTTGTTAAAGGATGGTTATAAGAATGACTATATATGTCCATGTGTTTTTATAAAAAAAACAAATTCAGGATTTGCTATTATTATGGTGTATGTTGATGATTTAAATATTCTTGAAACTCTTGAAGAGATTATAAATGCAATAGAGTATTTGAAGAAAGAGTTTAAAATAAAAGATCTTGAAAAGACAAAATTTTGTCTTCACTTACAATTTGAGTATTTGAAAAATAGAATTTTTATTTATTAATCAACTTATATAGAAAAATTCTTTAAAAAATTTTATATAGACAAAGCATATCCATTAAGTACGCCAATGGTTGTTCGTTCACTTAATTTGAAAAATATATTTTTCAACCTCAAGATGATAATGAAGAAGTTATTGGTCCTAAAGTACCATATCTTAGTATAATTGGGGCACTAATGTATCTTGTTAATAATACAAGGCCTGATATAGCTTTTGTTGTCATCCTGTTAGATAGATTTAACTTTTGTCTAATGCGAAGACATTGAAATGGAATTAAACATGTCTTTTGATATCTTCAGGGTACTATTGATATGTGATTGCTATATGCAAATAGATTTAAACCATAACTCATTAGTTATGCATATGCTCGATATTTATCTGATTCACACAAAGGCTTATCTCAAACAAGCTATTTATTTACATGTGGTGATACAACTATATCATAGCGTTTTATAAAACAAACATTTGTTGCTACTTCTTCAAATCATACAGATATTATAGCAGTTCATGAAACAAGTCGTAAATGTATTTGGTTGAAATCTATGCCTCAACAAATTCGAGAGACATGTGTACAATCTTCTCGAAAGGGGACTTAAACTATACTATATGAAGATAATATTGTATGTATAGCTTAGTTGAAAGAAAGATATATTAAAAGAGATAAAACAAAACATATTTCATCAAAGTTTTTTTTCACTTGTGAACTTCAAAATAAATATGATATAGAAGTGCAACAAATGCGTTCAAGTGATAATTTGATAAATTTATTCACCAAAACCTTACTTACTTCAACATTTAAAAGACTAGTATATAAAATTGAAATGTATCAACTCAAAGATTTTCAATGATATTGTGAACATGAAAAATATACAAGGAATGATGTACTTTTTTTTTTACTATAATTTTTTTTCATTAAGTTTTTCTTTAGTAAAGTTTTAATGAGTTATATTTCTTTGTAAAATAGACATCCAAGAGTATTATGAATTTATTTGTTTTTGTTGATGTTTATTTAATTTCTCAACTTTTAAAATAATAAATGTTATAAATCTATTCATTATTATGAATATATTTTTATTTTTTTAACTTTTAAAACAATTGAATCTCATTTATTTTCTTTGATTTTTTAGTTACTATCTTTATGATTGTATGATTATAAATAGATATTTTTATAAAACAATTGAATAAGAAATATATTTTATTCTCTATATGTTATTTTTCATTAAGTGTCTTTCCATTCTACTTCTTTATTGAATAAAATTTTATTTACAAAAATAAATAAATAAATATTAATAAAAGATCTTAATATCTAATGAAAATTTTTAATTTTTATTTCAAGCCTATGACCCAATTGGCTATTTTTTTTTAATCTACAATCCACCGTGACTCATGTTGTTTATTTTTTAAAGTGCATCATACACCCAAATTTTTTACTCTACGTTATCAATTTTTTTTTTAACTCTAGTATAAAGAGTTTTATTAATTTATAAAAAAAGCATGTCAACTAGTGATAACAAATTTAAAAGTAGGTGTATTTAGTTTTTTTTTTTTGGTAGAATATTTTATTTCAATTTCTTTTAACAGTTCAAATTTATCAGTGTCTTTCGGCAGCCGGAGCCTGGGTGAAGACTCTTCTCTAGGGAACCCCAAAACTGCAAGCTTCCAACTTTTTCCATTTCTGGCGTCGTAATTTGTAGAAGTAGGCTTATATACACTGTACGTACATACCTCTACTGATACACACTCTAGGGTTAGCAAAGTATAAAGAAAAAGCTTCAAAATTTCTCTGAATTTTGGGTGATTTAGCTCATCAGTTTCAGAATTCCTGTTTGGAGAGAGGGAAAATTGGAACAAAAATTCTCGAGAAAAGTTCATATTGTGAGTATTGGCTGACCATTTTGGCAGTAACAAGAGTGTGAGAGAGTGCATGTGAGTGATACTTGGAAAATGGATAACGTGAATCCGCAGCCACTTCAAGCACGGCCATATGAGGAAGTAGAAAACCAGCTGGTGGAGACTCCCATGAAGGTGGATGGGATCGAGGGTGGATTAAACAACCAGTATGGTAATGGAGGTCGTGACGAGGTCACTGATGGGGTGCAAGAAGTTCGAGGGAGTGCTGGAGTATCTGGGACTAATGGTTGTTCTATGCTGAATCGAACCAGTGAGCTCACCATTGCGTTTGAAGGCGAGGTCTATGTTTTCCAGGCTGTTACGCCAGAAAAGGTTTGATTTTTTTGCATCCTCTATGATTTCCTTTAGGCCCTGATCAAAGCTGGGAAAACGAACTAATGGCATTTGCCAATTATCTTGTTTGAAATTATGATATTTGACTTTAAAATGCTAAACCCATTAATTTTCTTTTGAAAAAAGGAAACAATGTTAGATATAGCTTCCTGAGTTCCTGCTATTTGACCAGTTATTCTATTTTGCCGATTGCTTGCATAAGTATGTCTCCTTCATCAGGTAATTTCATCAAATGGAAAGGAGGCAAAACCATAGCATACTAGGAGTATTATGTGAAAAACTCGCATATATATATATATATCGAATTATAAAAATAAAAAAGAAGAAGCACAAAAGCTTCAAGAAAGAAGAGGAACAGCACCTCTTCTCACAGGTAGATGATAAAAAATTACGACTTCCGCATGGCTAGTAAACACACACACACAAAAAAAAAAAAAAAGTCCAGGGCTTCATCCTTTTGGATTATTTCCTGCAGTGAAAATATTTTTGGTATTCACAAATCACCAATTAACCTTTGATTACTTAAAAATCACTTTCTGGTTTCTGTTAAGTTTTCATGTTGTTTTTTGTGGTAGTTGCTCAGATTCTCAGAACAAGGCTTCATTTGTATCCTGTCTACTTTCTTCCACTGGATGTGCTTCCTTTTCGTTTCTAATCTGTTTTACTTATCCTTATTAAAAACTGCATGCCTTCCACATGATCACGTATTTCTGGGTTTGATGACCCCTGGTTTTTAAAATACAGGTTCAGGCTGTATTATTACTCTTGGGAGGGTGTGAGATGCCCAATAGTGTCCCCAGCTCTGATTTTTTACTGCAACAGAACTGTCAGAACTTTAGGGTATTTCTGTGAAAAATTACTTTTTTTTTTCAATAAATTTCATCACTGATTTTTCTTAACATAATATTAGGTACTTTTATAATTTTGTACCAGGGAATAAATGATGCTTCCCGAGGTTCAAAACTTTCGCGGAGAACTGCATCTCTTGTTAGGTTCCGTGAAAAGCGGAAAGAGAGATGCTTTGACAAGAAAATTCGTTACACCTGTCGTAAAGAGGTTGCTCAAAGGTAGGGTTCTGGTAGTTGAGGACTTTGATGTGCATTGCTATTTAGATGTTAGTCATCTTTTATTATGGAATGCTGCTTTTGTTTTATAGTTATCCTTCTTAAGCTATAGATGTACTAAACATTTCTAATTTTGTTGGATTGAGGCAGACAAGGATGTGCATTTAAGTTAAGCATTTTTGAGTTATACATAACTTGTAAGTTGGCTTGTTAAAATATACCTCTCTATTATTTGACAGTTACTAATTTATACACTTTTTATGTAATATAAACATGTATAAACACAATTTTTTTTTTACATAAATTCAATAAATGCCCTATTGCTTTTTTATATGCCAATAATAAATATATATGTTGTTAATATAAATTTGTATAAAATATATATTATTTGTATTCATGAGCTGACAAGCTGAGTTCATCAAGACTCAGGCTCGGCTTGATTAGATATAATTTGAGATTGAGTTAGCCATACCAGGATTCTAGGACCAAGAAAGAGTATCCCATAAGCAGCTTTGCTTATTTCCATTGTTCATAATTGAGCTTGTGTATCTCTCTCTCTCTCTCTCTCTATATATATATATATATATGAAAGAAAAAATTTATTTTAATGTTGATAATAACATTGTTGATTAGTGTTGTGTCTCTGTCAATGTTGGCATACATGTCTAGCACATTGTTTGTATATCCTGGCATTCGGAATGAGTATATGTGTAATCATGGTTTGCACTAACATGTTCTACTCATCCTCTGGTCATAGAGCTGGTGTTCTTCAAATTGATGTGGTATTAATTATCAAATAGGATGCATCGTAAGAATGGACAGTTTGCATCATTGAAGGAAGACTGCAAATCTGCTGCTGAAAACTGGGATTCAAGCAATGCTGCTCCTTGTCCAGAACCTACGTGAGTTTCAAGCTATGTCTTCTCTTGGTTAAAACTTTAGGATGCAATGATTCATATTCTTAAACAGTTTCAAGTTTATGCTAGCATAATTTGTTCTTTTGGACCTCTGCCATTTTTAAGTGAACGAAGATGCCAGCATTGTGGAATCAGTGAGAAGTCTACTCCAGCTATGCGGCGAGGACCAGCAGGTCCAAGATCTCTGTGCAATGCCTGTGGGCTTATGTGGGCAAATAAGGTAGTTAATATGTTTGTTAGCTTCATGTGAAAATTATGTTCCTTGATATTATTTGCAGATAGTACTGCCCTACAGAATTGGATGTGGTATAATTATTTTTCAAACTCTAATCATTTCTTGATGTAGGTTGTTTTTTTTTATTATTAAACTAACTGGAAGTCATGGCTTGAAGAAGAGGACTATCTTTTCAGCAATATCATCAAATTCTAGTAAAAACTCATTTTAGAGTCTTCAAATGGTCTTTTGCCATTTTTGCATTGCATGTCTCCTTATGTTGCCAAAACATTCTTTTTGGCAGTTTGTTATTCCTTACTTTCCATCACAATTGCTTGATAATATGTCCTAATTGATGAGTCTTTAAGGTCTTACGAATTTTACAGTCACATGTTTTTGAAGAGTGTAGTGATGGGTGAGGGCAGTTGTCATGTAGTTGATTTTCTTAAGTGCTGTTGAATGGTACCATGGTACATGACAAATTATGTATTTATCCAGTTGTTTATCATGTTAAGGGGAGAATTTCTTGGTCTGTTTGATGAATTTTCTTTATGACACTAGTTGTGCTATCCTTCTTGCTCAACCAGAAAAATTGACGGTGTTTCTTCGAGGGTCATCATATTTTTAGTATGCAATTACTTATCATGTAAATCTGGAACACCGTGATCCTTCTAGGCATCTTATTTATACTATGTTTTTACTTATCATGATTTACATGCTTCATTAATTTGAAGGGAACCCTGAGAGATCTCAGCAAAACAGGAAGGACTACTTCTCTTGAACAACACGAACTGGTATGTGGTCCTATATTGATTTTCATTTTTTCATATTGTCGTTGGAAGATTTCTTTTCTTCTAATGGTTCTTGAATAAGAAAATTGTTCTCTGCAAGCCACCTAAAGAATGTACAAAAGAATGCTTCTACTGAGGCAAATCTGCCGCACATTAAAATATATTGGATTTTTTCTTTATTTTTTTAGTGAATTCTTGAAAAGATAATGCTTAATACTTCATTTCACTTGTTGCAGAAATGGTTGATTGGTTTATATGTAAAAGTTAAGTTAAAAAAAAAGAAAAATTATCAACAAGTTATTGCTATTCTGAGAAATATATACAGACCTGTTCAGATATGGCAACAAAAGAAAATTTGGTATAACATGTTAGAAATAATTTGGCAATAAATCACAGGTGCACACTGTGCTACTGAGTCATCCCCCCATCCCTGCCCTTTTAGTAGTTGATTGTTGATTTAATACTCTTTTCTCCAGAATTGGAATAGAATAACAGATGAATCCGTAAATTTGCTTCTAGTGGTCACCAATTTGAGTTTTCTTTGCAATATGTAAATTTGCTCCAAATTTCTGTACCTTTTAGGTGGAGTGTTTGCCTCTGGGATTTCAAGTCTAATAATGTTCTCTTTATCCTTAGGATGCGTCAGCTGATATAAAGCCTTCCACGACAGAACCAGAAAATTCTTGTACTGACCAGGATGAAGTGGTAGGTTTTCATGGGACTTTTCTTTAACAAAACAAAGCTTTGTGAACATAAAAATTATAATTTTGATGATTACTCAATTCTGATTCTTGTGATTTTTATTGTCTTGGGAATTGGGACATTGATGGTATCCTTCAAATTCTCATGAACATTTGTTAGGGTCTTTGGCAGGTGGAAATTATTTTTGACCAATCGTCATTGGTGGGTCTTTAAAATAAAATATAAAAAAAAACCCTTTGGTTGTTTTCTATAAAGTTGTAATAAATGGAATAACCTTGTCTAGGAGCAGAAAAACTCTTCTGATTTACCTTCAATATTGGTAAATCATTTCTTTGAGGACCCGCACAGGGCAAATGCTTGAGATTTTTAAATATACGTTTGTTGTTCTCTCTCTGTTGTTGGAGAACACACAACACATGCTGAGATGGAAAGCTAGGAGACAGAGATTCAAATATGTGCTTGCTGATGTTGATTTTGTTCAAATGGTCTTTGAGTACTTCTTTTTCCATGACTGAACTCTGATCCTGACTTTAATACTGTTTTATTAATTATTAGGCCATGAATTCCTAAACTCTTTCTGATTCCACAGGGAAGCCCAGAGGAGTGTAAGCCTTTACCATTAGATTCAAGGCAATCACCCAAGAGGACAAATGAGCAGGTTTATATTAATTTCAGTGAACTTTTTTTCTCTTTCTTTTATCTCTTTCAAATTGGGGTGAACGTTTAATTTTATTGGATTTTAGATTTTAACCCAGGCTATTATGAGGAATTCTGTCTTATACCGTGGGATTGTGACATTTTAATTTCCTTGACTAAATAATTTAAGTATATGAAAACTAACAATAAAAGCAAGCCATGATTTTAAGAGTAATCTACCTAACTTCTAGAGAACTCAAATTTCACGTAATATATTCTGCATCGATGTCTAGGATCTTTACCCAAATAAAGTATAACTCCAAGTGGTGCAGATATGCGGATGAGTTTGAGTCTCCAATTATTTTATGAAGCACAAATAAGTGTTTCCTTACACTGATTTTCCACATTGGTTAATCAATTTAATGCATTAGTTTGTATACACCTTGAGGATCAAAATTTTAAATTAGAAGCTCACGGTCCGATGGGTCCCCAATGATCAAGTCACTCAAACAAATCGTATTGGAGGAACAAAATATTCATTAATTAGCGTCTTTGATCCTAATGACAGCCATCTTCTTTAGCAAATCTAGATAATCGTTTTATCTAATCCTTGTGTGATCTAATTGTAGTTCTACAATTTCTTTTATTGGTAGAGGTGTTAGTATTGAAAAGTTTGTCTACGGGTGATCTATTTGTAGTTCTGCAATTTCTTTTATTGGTAGAGGTGTTAGTACTGAAAGGTTTGTCTACAGGTGATCTCTTTGTAGTTCTGCAATTTCTTTTATTGGTTGAGGTGTTAGTGTATTTCATAATATATCCGAAAAGTTCGTCTAACTTGGACTATTACGGCAATGTCATCATCTGATATACAGTATATGCTTGAAACGGCTGAAGCAGTTACTGACAACTTATCTATCCAAGTGGAGAATTCTGCTGTTAATCTGCATGAGCGGGTATAATTTTTCTTTTCCCTTCTTTTAAACAATGAGGAGGTATCTAAAGTATCAAAACTAGAAATATCAGTAAGAAATCTAAGAAGCAAAAGATATAGGTGGGTGAGAACTTTGTTTGACAATCGGTAGGATTGCAGGACACACTAGAGGATCTTGCTGATGCATCCTGTACAGAATTTGAGATTCCTGCAGGTTTTGATGAGCAGGTACCTGTTTTTTACTGACTCTTGTCAAGAAATATAGGGAATAAACCGTTTGGTCCCAGCTGGGCATAAAAACTTTATGTATCAGTTACTTGTTCAAGTTCATGAGTACCCACTTACAGGTTGATATTGATGATACCAACATGAGGACTTACTGGTTTTGATCTGGAAATGTTACCATGCACCCCAAAACATTGATCTCTGGGTTGTTGCTGATGGAGACAGATGTGCAGTGCTGGTTCAACTAACATTGGACTTCCAGAGATGATTTATGTTTTTACAGACATTGTTTCTGGAAGCAACTTGGATTATGATTGGAGACATACAGTTTTTCTTCTCAGGAGAGTTTCTGTACATCCCATTGGAACTGTATGTGATTTATATAATGTGAATAGTTTCAGTTATTTTCCTTTACAGTTGCTGTTTTCAGTCCACTCTTAAAGGTATACTTAGAGGGGAGAAAGGATGGGTCAGAGAGAAGACGAAAAATATTTTAAATATTAATGGCTTTTAAATAATTTCTCATCAAATAAAAATGAAAAATTGAGATATGACATCCATAATTTTTTTAGCTTTATTAGCCTTTATAAAAAATATTAATTGTTTTGGTTCTTTGGTAACTTTTAATTATTATGGAAATATGAGAATGAATTATAAGATAAAAGATGCCAGTGCACTAATCAGTGAGTACAGGCATCTCTTCCCTTCCTCACGTACATTTACATTTAATTGCAATGTCTTGTACATAAAAGGTTAAATCAACATTATATTTTGTTAAATGTTTAAGAGAAGTTTATACTTTTTTACCGTAATTATTGTATTTAATTATTTTTTTCCTCTTTTGTTAATTTTTGCAATTGAGCTCCGTTAGACTTCGTCAATCAAATTCTAAAGAATTTCATTGTGGGCATTCACTCAGCGACAAGGAGGTTGGAGGCAACTATATCAAATTAAATTTAGTATTGTAGTGCACTTCTATTAAATGGGAGAACCAAGTTCAAGACTTGAATCACTCTGATTAAATGTGTTATTTTCATATTAGTCACATATTTATCCATGAATATAAAAAATTAAAAATGTATAAATTGAATCAATTAGTATGGTCGATATTATTTAGAAATTAAAGAAAGAAAAGAAAAATGAAAAGTTAATGATGGAGTATTTGAGTGTCCCTCTGCGATCCCGCTAAGACCAATCATTAATGTCACCGTCGAAGTGTCATTCAACTAAAAAATGAGGGCTTATAATCTATAAATAAATATAAAAAGTAAAATAAGAATGATGGGTGATGTTTTAGAAAAGAAGATAATGGATTCTGATTCTCATTTTCAAGTTTAAAGTTGACAAGGTTGTTTTATACTAAAACCAATGTGTATAAATGTAAATACGAATAGACAAATTTTTGTAGTATCAAGTTTTGATTTAATTTCATCAGCGTTTTCTCCAGACAAAACCGTCATCAAATTTGCAATTATTTCTTCAGTCTTCTTTGCAATGTCATTGAAAATTTTGTGTCTGTACTCACCCAAGCTCTTCTCAATGCTATCAATAGTGGTTCGTACACTGTTTATGATATCAATCAAAGTATTTCTTTGTTTATCCATGTTAAATTAGAGGAAGATTTCCTGTTCGTTACTAGAGGCCAAGTCTATGGTAGAGACAATGATAAACCCATAATGGTCAATCTTAAATAAGACCTAAATTCGAGCTGTACGTTTAGGCGCAGGGGAAGTGCCAATAAGATTAAATTCACCAAGTAACCGGTTCTCTTCAGCCTTTTCACTTTTACCTTGCAACACCTTGATATTAACTTGTGTTTTATTGTCAGCTGCAGTTGAAAAAACCTAGAAGAATGACATTTTTAATTAGGATTAGATACTACCACACAGCTAATTAGGATTAGATACTACCACACAGCTAAAAAGCTTCTTGCTATACTGAATATGCTAATTTTTTTTGTTTGAATTACAAAACCCCAATAAGCTGTAAAATAAAATGTAAGGTTAAGAGTTCGGATTGAACTCGAGTGATTTTCATTTTCATCCCATCTTGGATGCATGGTTGGAATGTAGTAGATAAAATAGCTTCTAAGCTATTACAATATTGGTAAATTAATTACAATTCTTTTAAGTAATCTTCAAAAGCTTGCAGTATTACCTTTCCTTAAGAGACATAAATTATAGTGTTACGTTTGATCAACCTGGTGAAGCGACCTCCCGATGTCTTGATACCGACAGAGTGTAGAGTAAAATATATGACTTCAAGGAATCAATCACAATGGACAGCTGCTCCCATGGCAACTTCCTCTGCAGAAGTTAGTAGTTCACTAGGAGTTTTCCCAAAGGTTTGTGCAACCACTTCTTGTACTTTAGGGACATATGTCATCCCCCCTCCCATAAGAAGAACCCCATCAACTCTATTTATAGATGTGCTGGCATCCCTTAACAACCTTCTACATGTTGCCTCTGTCCTCTCAATCAAATGATTTACCAAACTCTCAAACTTAGATCTAGTCAATGTGATGTTTAGATGCTTTGCACCAGATGCATTAGTAGTGATGATAGGCATGTTGATTTTGTTTGAGATGTTGAAGAGAATTCTATCTTAGCATTTTTGCAGCTTCACGAAGCCTCTACAAGGTGACCTTGTCCTTAGAAAGATCAATACTCTTGGATCTCTTGAATTCACTCACTAGATAGTCCACCAAGGCATTGTCAAAATCCTTTTGTCCCAAGGAAGGGTCGTCAATTGTTGTTACGACCTAGACATTAGATTACTATCAAGAAAAAAAAAAAGAGCACCCAAACATTACTCAAAATAACAAAATAAAGGAATATATCAAAGCGGCGCTACCAAAAATTTATAAAAGAGACACAGCCAATGTTCTAACTCCAAGATGAAAAAAAAACAATAAGACCATTCTTGAAGTTGAGCCTGTATAAAATTTTAGCAGTAAAAGCAACAGCATCAGGATCACTCGTGATTTTCTTCACATCAAGACTTACTATTCTACTAGTCTTTCATGTTGCCTACCTCTGAACTTTGTTCAAGTAAGATGGTATAGAAATAACAGCTTTTGAAATGGCCTACCGAAAATTCATTTCTACAGTTTGCTTCATCTTCTTCAGAATGAAGAAACAAATCTAGAATAAGGAATATAATTACCAAGTAGCTTCAACCCATGCATATCCATTTTGTGTATGGAACCATCTTAATCTCCCTTTAAATTTGAGGATTGTCAAAGTGTCTGCCAATCAAACGCTTGATATCGTAAATAGTATTCGATGGGTTATTCACAGTTTGATTTTTTGCTAACAAGCAACCATCCATCCCGATTAAAGGAAACCACGTAAGGTATTGTCCTTTCCCCTTCATAATTCTCAATGACTTTAAGATTCTAAAAATATATATGATTGCTAGTCAAGAAGAATAACACATGAAAAAAAATAACAAGTGAGTCATTGTCTTTCCCCTTCAAAATTATTAATGACTTCAAGATTATGCAAACATATATGATTACCAGTCAAGAAGAATAACACATGAAAAAAAATAACAAGTGAGCTCTTGCCTTTCCATCCATAACAACCACAACTGAATTGGTTAGGCCGAAGTCAATGCCAATGATGAAATCATTGCCATTGGCTCCTGATCTGTAGTGAAAATGAAACCACAACACGACTAAATGTTATCAGAAAGAAAAAGTATTATCACTACGAGTGTAACTCATTAAACAAAAAAAACAAGTGGCACATGAATCGCCAAAGATGGGTGACTACGTCATTGCGTCGAAGAGCAGCAGTGGCTATGGCAGTACGAAAGAATCAAATAGAATATAGAAATGTGAGAGAGGAGAAGAGAATGAAGAAATAGAGAAATGTGAGAAAGTAGAAGACGAAATGAATGTATTTTTGGGTGGCGTGGTTTGGACTAAGAAGGATTATAATTAAATAACAAATTTTACAAACGGCAAATTTTTTTATATTTTAAAAATAAATTTTTTTATAAAATTATCATTAAAAAATATGAATTTTGTGTCTAATTTCTTAAATATTGATAATATTTTGAGATTTTTGAAGCAACCTGGCATAGAAATAATAGTTTTTGAAATAGTCGTCCCAAAGGGCATTTCTACAATTTGGTTCGTCTTCCTCGGAATGAAGGAACAAATCTGAAATGGAGAATATAATTGTCTGTTAGCTTCAACCCATGCATATTCATTTGGAGCCTTCGCAATCTTCTACGAAACCATCTTTTTCTCCTTCATAAGTTGAGGATCGTTGATGTGTCTGCCAATTAAACGCTTGATATTGAAAATAGTATTGGACGAGTTATTCACGACTTGATCTTTTGCTGGCGCGCCACCTTCCATCCTGGCTGGTGGAAACCACAGATAGTATTATTCTTTCCCCTTAAGAATAATCAATGACTTTAGGATTCTGCAAACATATACGATTACCAGTCAAGAAGAATAATACATGAAAAAAAAATAACATGTGAGCTATTTCTTTTCCCTCTATAACAGTCATAACTGAATTGGTTGCGCCAAAGTCAATGCCAATGATGACATCTTTGCCATCAGCTCTTGATCTGTACTGAAGACGAAACCATAGCATGAGTAAATTTTACGTGAAAGAAAAGCATTATCACTACGAGTGCAACTCATTAAACAAGAAAAACAAATGACACATAAATTGTCAAAGATGGGTGACTACGCCACTGTATCGAAGAGCAATGGCGACTATAGCAATACGAAAGAATCATATAGAACAGAGAAATGTGAGGGAGGAGAAGATATGAAGAGAATAGAAAAATGTGAGGGAGTAGAAGACGAAATAAATGTATTTTTGGGTGGCGTAGTTTGGACTAAGAAGGATTATAATCAAATTGAAAATTTTACAACTGAAATTTTTTTTAGTTTTTAAAAATAACTTATTTATTAAATTATATTTAAAAAAAATATGAATTTGTGTCTAATTTCTTAAATATTGATAATATTTTGAGATTTTTGAAGTAACCTGCCACAGAAATAACAGTTTTCGAAACGGCCGTCCCTAGGTGCATTTCTGCAGTTTGGTTTGTCTTTCTCAGAATAAAGGAACAAATTCATAATGGGGAATATAATTGTCCATTAACTTTAACCCATGCATATCAATTTGGAACCTTCACAATATTCTACGGAACCTTGTTCCTGTCCTTTATAACTTGAGGAATGTCGACGCATCTACCGATCAAATGCTTGATATCGAAAATAGTATTTGATGAATTACTCACGGCTTGATATTTTGCTTGCAGGCCACCGTCCATCCTAGTTGATGAAAATCAAAAATGGTATTATCTTTTCTCCTTAAGAATTATCAATGACATTAGGATTTTGCAAACATATACGATTACTAGTCAAGAAGAATAACACATGAAAAAAATAACAAGCGAGTTCTTGCCTTTACCTCCATAACAGCCACAACTGAATTGGTTGCAGCGAAGTCAATGCCAATGAGGACATCATTGCCACCGGCTCTTGATCTATAATAAAGACAAAACCATAGCACGAGTAAATTTTATAAGAAAGAAAAGTATTATCACTACGAGTGCAACTCATTAAACAAGAAAATCATGTGGCACATGAACCGTCAAAGATGGGTGACTATGGGACTGCGTCGAAGAGCAGTGGCGGCCATAGCAGTACGAAAGAATCAAATTGAATAGAGAAATGTGAGGGAGTAGAAGATGATGGAGAAATCTGAGGGAGTATAAGACGAAATGAATGTATTTTTGGGTGGCGTGGTTTGAACTAAGAAGGATTATAATCAAATTGAAAATTTTAAAATCGGAAATTTTTTTTAGTTTTTTAAAATAAATTTTTTTATAAAAGTATCTTTCAAAAAATATGAATTGTGTCTAATTTCTTAAATATTGATAATATTTTGGGAGTTTTGAAATAACCTGACACAGAAATAACAGTTTTCGAAATGGCCGTCCCAAGGTGCATTTATGCAGTTTTGTTCGTCTTCCTCGGAATGAAGGAACAAATCCGGAATGGGAAATATAATTGTCCATTAACATTAATCCATGCATATTCATTTGGAACCTTCACAATCTTCCACGAAACCTTCTTCCTCTCCATCATAACTTGAAGATCGTCGATGCGTTTACCGATCAAACGCTTGATATCAAAACTAATATTGGACAAATTATTCACGGCTTGATATTTTGCTAGCAGGCCACCATCCATCTTAGTTGATGAAAACCAAGGGTGGTATTATCCTTTCCCCTTAAGAATTATCAATGACTTTAGAATTTTGCAAACATATACGATTACTAGTTAAGAAAAATAACACATGAAAAAAAATAACAAGTGAGCTCTTGTCTTTCCCTCCATAACAGCCACAATTGAATTGGTTGGGCCGAAGTCAATGTCAATGATGACATCATTGCTATCGGCTCTTGATCTGTAGTAAAGACGAAATCGTAGCACGAGTAAATTTTATTAAAAATAAAGGTATTATTACTACCAGTGCAACTCATTAAATAAGAAAAACAAGTGGCACATGAATCGTCAAAGATGGTTGACTACATCACTGCATCAAAAAGCAGCAATGGCCATGGCAGTATGAAAGAATCAAATAGAATAGAGAAATATGAAGGAGTAGAAGAAGAAATGAAGAGGATGGAGAAATGTGAAGGAGTAGAAGATAAAATGAATGTATTTTTGGGTGGTGTGGTTTGGACTAAGAAGGATTATAATTAAATTAAAAATTTTACAAACAACAAATTTTTTTTATATTTAAAAAATATGAATTTTGTGTCTAATTTCTTAAATATTGATAATATTTTGGAATTTTTAAAGTAACCTGGTACAGAAATAATAGTTTTCAAAACAACCATCCCAAGATGTATTTCTGCAGTTTCGTTTATCTTCCTTGGATTGAAGGAACAAATCCGGAATGGAGAATATAATTGTTCGTTAATTTTAAGTCATGCATATTCATTTGGAGCCTTTACAATCTTCTATGGAACCATCTTCCTCACCTTCATAACATGAGGATGGTCGTTGCATTTACCGATCAAACACTTGATATCAAAAATAGTATTGGATGAATTTTTCACGGCTTGATCTTTTGCTGGCAAGCCACCGTCCATTCTGGTTGATGGAAACCACATATGGTATTATCCTTTTCCCTTAAGAATTATCAATAAATTTAAGATACTGCAAACATATATAATTACCAGTCAAGAAGAATAACACATGAAAAAAAATAACTAGTGAGCTCTTGCCTTTCCCTCCATAGCAGCCACAACTGAATTAGTTGCGCCAAAGTGTATTCCAATGATGATATAATTGACATCAGCTCTTGATTTGTAGTGAAGACAAAATTGTAGCACAAGTAAATTTTATAAGAAAGAAAAGTATTATCACTATGAGTGCAACTCATTAAACAAGAAAAATAAGTGGTACATGAATCGTCAAAGGTGGGTGATTACGTCATTATGTCGTAGAGTAGTGACTAAGTCATTACATCGTAAAGTAGTGATGGCCATGGCTGTACGAAAGAATCAAATAGAATAGAGAAATATGAGGGAGGAGAAGAAGAGATAAAGAGAATGGATAAATGTAGGGGAGTAGAATACGAAATGAAGGTATTTTTTGGTGGTGTAGTTTAGAATAAAAAGTGAAGCACCAGTGGTCTAGTGGTAGAATTGTACCCTGCCATGGTACAGACCCGGGTTTGATTCCTGGTTGGTGCATCCGTGAGTGCAATGAGGATATAACTGCTCGATTATGATTGGAGGGTCAATCATGCATCTGATTGAAAATGAGAAAAAGTGCACCTGAGCTCTCTTTTTAACTCTGCCTATATTCGTATAGCCGGTCCTAAGCTCGGATAAAAGAGGAGGGTTGTGTTATGCGTGCGACAGCCAATGTAAAACTTTGTCGTAGCTTTATGAACATAGATAAATAAAGCAATAGTGTTAAAACTAGGTCGTTACCCAGAAGCAATGTGCTGTATAGCTCGAGTGTAGTGTCAAAAGAGTAAGGGCCGCTGCATCGGTGCCCGGATGCAGTGAAAAATAAGCAAGGGTTCCCACACTTTAATGAACAGGTGTGGGCAAAGAAGTTAGTTCATGAGAGTAGGATCTGTTTTGGAACTTGGAATGCAGGCACACTTATAGGAAAATCAATGGAAGTAGTTGATACCATGATTAGTAGAAGGATCAATATCATATGTCTACAAGAAATTAAGTGGGTAGGAGAAAAGACAAAGGAACTAGATTCTTTCGATTTTAAGCTTTGGTACACCGACAAAACAAGAGCTAGCAATGGTGTATTAGGTATAATAGTTGATAAGGAATGGAGGAATAATGTGGTAGATGTGAAAAGATTAGGAGATAGGATTATAGCTTTAAAGTTTGTAGTTGAACGGGATACTTTTAATGTGTTTAGTGTATATGCACCCCAAGTTGGATTAGAGGAGCATTACAAGAGAACTTTTTAGGAGGATCTAGAAAGTTTGATTCAAGAAATACCTCTGGGAGAAAAGATTTTTCTATAAGGGGATCTAAATGGATATGTAGGGAGAGAATCTAAAGGATACAAAGGTATACATGGATGTTTTGGATTAAGAGAAGCAAACAAAGAGGGTAAAACTATCTTGGACTTTCTTTACTCTATAATTTTACTATAGCAAACACTTGCTTTAAAAAGCGGATAGAACACCTTATCACATATAAGAGTGAAGGAGCAAGTTCTCAAATAGATTTCTTTTTGGTAAGAAAATCAGATAGAAAGTTTTGCACAAATTGTAAAGTCATACCTAGAGAGAGCTTGGCTACCCAACACAAAGTTTTAGTTTTGGATGTACGAGTCAAGAGAAGAGTAAAAAGAAAGAGCAATAAAATAGTTCCCAAAATTAGGTGGTGGTCTTTGAAGAATGAACAGCAAAGGAGTTTTCAAAGAAAAGTGGAGGAAGAGGGGTTTTGAGAGGTCCAAAGAAATGCTAATGATATGTGGGACGAGATGGCTAAAGGGATCAAGAATATAGCAAGAGAGATACTTGGAGAATCAAGAGGCGTTGGACCAAAGGGTAAAAAATCTTGGTGGTGGGATGTAGAGGTACAAGATAAGATTAAGGTTAAAAGAAAATGTTATAAGGAGTGGCACTTATGTAAAGATAATAAAAATTGGGATAAATATAAAATGGCAAAGAAAGACGCTAAAAAGGTTGTGAGTGAAGCGAGATCTAGAGCTTTTGAGGGACTATATCAATATTTAAGAACCAAGGATGGAGAAAAAAAAATTTACAAGTTTGCAAAGGATAGGGAAAGAAAGATAAGAAACTTAGATCAAGTGAAGTGTATTAAAGATGAAGAAGATAATGTTTTGGTAAAAGAGAAAGATATCTAAGCGTGATGGAGGAGTTACTTTTGAGGACTTTTTAATGAAAGATATGAGTTGACCTGTGACTCTGACAAACTAAATATTGCAGAAAAGGACTGTAATTATACCTTTTATCGTAGAATTCAGGAGCATGAAGTAGAAAAGGCTTTGAAGAGAATGGAAAATAGTAAAGCAGTAGGACCCGATAATATACCTATTGAGGTGTGAAAAAGTTTAGGAAGGAAAGGTATAAGGTGGCTCACTAAGTTGTTTAATGTGATAATGAAATCGAAGAAAATGTCAGATGAATGGAGGAGAAGTACTTTAATCCCTATCTACAAAAATAAGAGGGACATACAGAACTGCTCTAACTATCGGGAAATTAAGCTCATAAGTCACACTATAAAGTTATGGGAGAAAATCATTGAGCAAAGATTAAGACAAGAGACTCAAGTTACAGAGAACCAATTTGGTTTTATGCCAGGAATGTCAACTATGGAAGCAATTTATTTACTAAGTAAATTGATGGAAAGATATCAAAGAAGACAGAAAGATTTGCATATGGTTTTTATTTATTTGAAAAAGGCATATGACAGAGTGTTAAGAGATGTTTTATGGAAGGCTTTTGAGAAGAAAGGAGTACGTATTGCGTATATTCGTGCAATCAAAGACATGTACAATAGGATCACGACTTGCATGAGAACACAAAATAGGGACATAAAGGATTTTTTCACAACTATTGGACTACACCAAGGGTCTTCTTCGAGTCCATATTTTTTTAACTTAATTTTGGACGCAGTTACTAAACATATACAAGATTTGGGGCCTCAATGTATGATTTTTGCAGATGATATAGTCTTAGTTGGTGAATCGAAAGAGAAAATGAATATGAAGTTGGAGACATGTAGACAAGCTCTAGAAACGCATGGTTTTCATATAAGTAGAAGTAAAACAGAATATATGGAATGTAGTTTTAGTAAAAGACAAACAAATTCAAATTCAGATGTAAAACTTGGAGACCATATATTAAAACAAGTTACAAATTTTAAATATCTTGGGTCCATTATATAAAATGACGGCAAAGTAAAGGAGGACGTAAACTATAGGATTCAAGTAGGATGTATGAAATGGAGAAAGGCTTCGAGTGTCATTTGTGATAAAAAAAGTGCCACTCAAAGTTAAAAAAAAAATTCTACTATACAGCTATAAGACCTGCTATTTTGTATGGTACTGAATGTTGAGCGGTAAAAAGATAATATGAAGATAAACTCAATGTTGTAAAGATGAAAATATTGCGTCGGATGTGTGGACACACCAGAAGAGATATGATTAGAAATGAATGCATTAGAGAGAAGGTTGGGGTAGCACTTATTGTGGAAAAGATGGTGGAATCTCGCTTAAGGTGATTTGGTCATGTGTGAAGAAGACCTGTAGGAGGTATAGTGAGAGGAGTAGATCATATGGAGAATAGTCCGATAGTCAAAGATAGAGGGAAACCAAAGAAAACAATAGGTGAAACTATTAAGAATGATTTAATAGTTAATAATCGATCTATTGATCTCATTCATGATAGGCCACTGTGGCGCCGTTTGATCCATGTAGCTGATCCTATCTAGTGGGAAAAGGTTTAGTTATTGTTGTTGTTGTTGTTGTTTGGAATAAAAAGAATTATAATTAAATTGAAAACTTTACAAACGGCAAATTTTTTTATATTTTAAAAATAACCTTTTTTAAAAGTATCTTAAAAAAAATATGAATTGTGTGTCTAATTTTTTAAATATTGATAATATTTTGGAATTTTTGAAGTAACTAGGCACAAAAAAGACAGTTTTTGAAACTGCCGTCTCAAGGGCATTTCTGTAGTTTCGTTCTTCTTCTTTGAAATGAAAGAACAAATCCGAAATTGGGAATGTAATTTTCCATTAACTTCAACCTATGCATATTCATATGGAGCCTTCACAATCTTCTACGGAACCAACTTTCTCTCCTTCATAACTTAAGAATCATCGACGCATCTACCGATCAAATGCTTGATATTGAAAATAGCATTGGACGAGTTATTTACGGCAATGTCCATCCTAGTTGATGGAAATCACGGATGGTGTTATCCATTCCCCTTAAGAATAATCAATGACTTTAGGATTTTGCAAACATATACGATTACTAGTCAAAAAGAATAACGCATAAAAAAAATAACAAGTGAGCTCTTGTCTTTCCATCCATAACAATCACAACTAAATTGCTTGCGTCAAAGTCAATGCCAATGATGACATCATTGCCATCGGCTCTTGATCTATAGTAAAGACGAAACCATAGCACAAATAAATTTTATCAGAAAGAAAAGCATTATCACTACGAGTGTAACTCATTAAACAAAAAAAACAAGTGGCACATGAATCATCAAAGATTGATGACTACATCACTGCGTCAAAGAGCAGTGGCGGCCATGGCGTTACAAAAAAAATAAATAGAATAGAGAAATGTGAGAGAGGAGAAGAAGAGAATGAAGAAATGTGAGGAAGTAGAAGACAAAATAAAGGTACTTTTGGGCAACATTGTTTGGAATAACAAAGATTATAATTAAATTGAAAATTTTACAAACGGAAATTTTTTTTATATTTTAAAAATAACTTCTTTTATAAAATTATCTTTTAAAAAATATGAATTTTGGGTTTAATTTCTCAAATATTGATAATATTTTGGGATTTTTGAAGTAACCTGGTACAAAAATAACAGTTTGTGAAACGGCCGTCCCAATGTGCATTTATGCAGTTTGTTTTGTCTTCCTCAGAATGAAGGAACAAATCTGGAATGGGGAATATAATTGTTCAATAACTTCAACCTATGTATATTCATTTGGAGCCTTCACAATCTTCTACGGAACCATCTTCCTCACCTACATAACTGGAGAATCGTCGACGCGTCTACCGATCAAACGCTTGATATCAAAAATAGTATTGGACGAGTTATTCACAGTTTGATCTTTTGCTGGCCAGCCACCGCCCATCTTGTTTGATGGAAACCACGTATGGTATTATCCTTTCCTCTTAATAATTAAGAATAACTTTAAGATTCTGCAAACATATACGATTACCAGTCAAGAAGAATAATACATGAAAAAAATAACAAGTGAACCCTTGTCTTTCCCTCCATAATAGCCACAACTCAATTGGTTGCGCTGAAGTCAATGCCAATTATAACATCATTGCCATCGGTTCTTGATCTGTAGTAAAGACGAATACATAACTCAAGTAAATTTTATCAGAAATAAATGTATTATCACTACGAGTATAACTCATTAAACAAGAAAAACGAGTGGCACATGAATCGTCAAAGATGAGTGGCTACATCACTGCGTCGAAGAGCAATGATGGCCATGGCAGTATGAAAGAATCAAATAGAATAAAGAAATGTGAGGGAGGAGAATAAGAGATGAAGAGAATGGAGAAATTTGAGGGAGTAAAAGACGAAATGAAGATAATTTTGAGCGGCATGGTTTGGAGTAGGAAAGATTATAATTAAATTGAAAATTTTACAAACAACAAATTTTTATTTATTTTAAAAATAACTTTTTTATAAAATTATCTTTATAAAAATATGAATTTTGTGTCTTATTTCTTAAATATTGATAATATTTTAAGAATTTTGAAGTAACTTGACATAGAAATAACAATTTTCGAAACGGCCGTCCCAATGTGTATTTTTGCAGTTTGATTCATCTTCTTTAGAATGAAGAAACAAATCCAGAATGGAGAATATAATTCTCCATTAACTTCAACCTATGCATATTCATTTGGATCCTTCACAATTTTCTACAAAACCATCTTCCTTTCGTTCATAACTTGAGGATCGTCGACGTGTCTACCGATCAAATGCTTGATATCGAAAATCATATTGGACGAGTTATTCAGAGCTTAATCTTTTTCTGGCAATCCATCATCCATCCTGATTGATGGAAACCACAAACGGTATTATCCTTTCCCCTTAAAAATTTTCAATGACTTTAGAATTCTGCAAATATATATAATTACTAGTCAAGAAGAATAACACATGAAAAAAAAATAAGTGAGCTCTTGCCTTTTCCTCCATAACAGCCACAACTGAATTGGTTGTGCCGAAGTGAATGTCAATGATGATATCATTGCCATCAGTTCTGGATCTATAGTGAAGACAAAATTGTAGCATGAGTAAATTTTATCCGGAAGAAAATTATTATCACTACGAGGGTAACTCATTAAATAAGAAAAAAAAGTGGCATATGAATCGTCAAAGATGGGTGACTATGTCACTGCATTGAAGAGGAGCGGCGGCCATGGCAGTACGAAATAATAAAAAAGAATAAAGAAATGTGAGGGAGGGGAAGAAAAGATGAAGAGATTGGAGAAATGTGAGGGAAATGGGGCTTACTTGGCACCCTTTTGTGCACCCCCTTAATTCCTGAGATTGCATACATAACATATCTTTAAACCATCATTCATCATAGCGTAAAAGTCAGGCAACCAGTGAAAATTCATAAATTCAAGTTCATAAGCATAAAAAGTGTTTTAAGGAAGAGCTAACTATCTCAATTCCAACACAATCACTTTCTTTCCAAGGCTTCCAAGGTTACTATCAGCAACTCAAACTAAAACATACAAGAATTCTTGGTTAATGCATGCATATTAGGTCCTAAAGCCATAAATACCTAGTTTAAGAGCTTCTGCTCCTCCAAATAAAACTATGATTTTGCTTAGATTTGGGGTTATTATTAAATATGACAAAAGTCCTCTAAAAATTCTAAAATTTTATATGGAGGAACCTTTACATGTCTATTTTATTTCAAAATTCTCTCAGCCCTTAAATCTTCCATTAAACCCCAAAAACTACCTCCATACCCAGGATAGTACAATTTAGTTTCAGTTTCAATTCTATTTTGTTTTACATCCATTTGGATTAGTAAAACTACTTCAAAATTCATGCTATTTTATATGAAGCATTTTAGACATGTTATACAATCACCATAAAAATTTCAAATAAAAACTAATTCTTTTGACCCCTCAAATATACCACGTTTTAAAGCTGTCCCCGGATATGGCCTGTTCTGCCTCATTTTCAGACTACCAAATTTATACATTTTATTATGTACCTTAACCTGCCCATAATTTTCTACAATTTGGTAGGATGATTAATTATGATCCCTTTAACATGTCATAAAATTTTTATACAAAATTTCAACATCTAACCCCTTCAAAATATTGTCTTTCCATCAACAGTCTGAGTTGTCTAGGAAATTGTCCTCAACACTATTTTAATTGTGAAAGACCTAGTTTTAGGTTCTCAAAAATCATAAAACTTTCCAGAATTGATTAAGAATATTTGAAGACTATTATAACAAAAAATTAGAGAATGTAAAGGTCATTTACTAAATTTACTAAGCCAATATTGTCAGGTGCAAAAAGGTTTCTATTTTCTCAACTTAACTCTTCTATGCTCTATGACCTTTACTCACTCATTAGACCCTAACTCACTTGTATAGACTCAACATTTTGTGATTCTAGTGGCTATGTGACCGTAAGAAATATATCTACAACTTTCATTTTAACCACAACTTCATATTCCTTATGTATTAGTCCCAGAAATTCAAAAACTGAAGCTATTCTTCACCAGCCTGGATTCCAGACCCGATTCTGACCTCTCATTACTCTATGGACTATAAATCTCTCATTTTACGTCCTATTGATGTGATTCAAAATTATATGAAAATCTAAGACATAGTTCTACAACTTCTATGTTGAACATATTTTCATATTTTCGGCAGAAAGTCCTACATGCAGGCCCGAAAATTGACCTAATAAACTCAAAACTGGATTTTTACAAGAAGCTAGACTTACCTTATGTAGGCCTACTCCTATGGCTCTTAATTTGCAGCTTCCTTCTCTCTCAACCTTCTTCTCCTTGCTGGCTACTCTCTCCCCCTTCCTTCCTCTTCCTCTTCAATTTTTTTTTGGACCTCTTCTCTCTCTCTTTTCTCCTGCTGGCGTGAAAGCAATAAGAAGGCTTGTTGCTGGGTGCTGGAATCCTTTGGATTCAGCAGGGGAGGGAGCAGGTTTTCTGCTACTCTCCACTTGGTTGTGTGCATGGGTAGCTCTAGTGTATTGTGGTCAGTGAGAGAGTGGTTGTATGACACATAAAATGAAGACATGCTGCCACCTACTTGCATGCATGGAGTTTTCTGGTTGTATGAGTGTGAGCTGCAGCTTTCTTGGGCAGAGGGGGAGCGTGAGTTTGCATGTGGAGGCATGGGTTTCTGCTGCAGTGGGTGGGTGTGTTTTCTGCTGGGTTTATGGAGCACATGTGGGTGTGGAGATGTTGCCATGTGGGATGCTTTCTCCTGGTTGATGTGGCGCTGAGTTGGGGGCATATTCCAGCTGGATTTTTGGGGCAATGTAGGTGTGTTTTTAACTGCATGTTGGTGGCAAGGATGGGTGCATGTTCCAGCTTATGTATTCCTACTTGCATGTGTTTTTAACCTAGTAAATGGGTGCATGTTTTAGCTCATATACACTCCTACATGCATGTGTCTTTTAACCTACAAAGTGGGTGCATGTTTCAGCTCATATACACTCCTACATGCATGTGTCTTTTAACCTACAAAGTGCTTGTGTTTTGTTTCATTTCATGTGCATGTATGGGTGGCTATATCTATTATGCTATGTATGGTTTGAATGAGAGAAATGCACCTATATATGTATACACGTAAAGCTAGTTTATTCTTGCATGTGTAAATATATATATAATAATGTGTATGGTGGAGGTGAGAGGAAATATGTCTATATATTTATATAGCATCACATAATGCTTCTTCTTTCCTTATTATGTCGCTAATCCTAAATTAGCATCCTAAGGAATATCTTTGTATCTTATTCCTCTCATTTATGCTCCAAAAATATTTTATTTATATGATTCAACATTAACTATGTTACCTATTTTATTCTTGCCTTATAATCATATAACTAAGCATCTTAATCACTTGTCATATGTGTTTTCTACTCATCCTTAAATTTATCTAACTTTATTAGAGGTTTAGGATGTTACACATTTGGAGCCTTCACAATCTTGTACGAAACTATTTTCATCTCCTTTATAATTTGAGGATCGTCAACGCATCTACCAATAAAATGCTTAAGGTTACAAAAATAATAGCTTTTGAAACAGTCATTCCAAGATGCAGTTCTGCAATTTGATTCTTCTTCTTCTAAATAAAGCAACAAATCTGGAATGGAAATATAATTTTTCATTAACTTCAATTCATACATATCCATTTGGAGCCTTCACAATCTTCTAGGGAATCATCTTCATCTCCTTCATAATTTGAGAATCATCGACACGTTTACCAATCAAACGCTTGATATCGAAAATAGTATTGGACGAGTTATTCATGGCTTGATCTTTTGTTGGCAAGCAACCTTCTATCTTGGTAGATGAAATCCACTAACGGTATTTTCCTTTCCTTGTTAGAATTATCAATGACTTTAAGATTCTATAAATATATATGATTATCAGTCAAGAAGAATAACACATGAAAAAAAAAATAAGTAAGCTCTTGGTTTTCCCTTCATAACAGCCACAACTGATTTGGCTGTATCGTAGTCCATGCCAATGATGACATTATTGCCATCGACTCTTAATTTATAGTGCAGACAAAACCGTACCATGAGTAAATTTTATCAAAAAGAAAAAATATTATTACTACCAGTGTAACTCATAAAACAAGAAAAAAAAAGTGGCACCTGAATCTTCGAAGATGGGTGACTACGTCACAGCGTCGAAGAGTAGCAGCGGCCATAGTTGTACGAAAGAATCAAATAGAATGGAGAAGAAGAAATGATGAGAATAGAGAAATGTGAGGGAATAGAAGAAAAAATGAAGGTATTTATGGGTGACAGTTTGGACTAAGAATGATTATAATTAAATTGAAAATTTTACAAATGGTAAATTTTTTTATATTTTGAAAATGTAATTTTTTTAAAATATTATCTTAAAAAATATGAATTTTGTTTTTAATTTCTTAAATATTGATGATATTTTAGGATTTTTGAAGTAACTTGGTACAGATATAACAACTTTTGAAACGACCATTTCAAGATGCATTTCTGTAGTTCAGTTCGTCTTCTTCAAAATGAAAGAACAAATTCGGAATGGGGAATATAATTGCCCATTAATTTCAACCTGTGCATATCTATTTGGAGCATTCACATTCTTGTATGAAACCATCTTCATCTCCTTCATAATTTGAGCATCGACTTCGCGTCTGTGAATTAAACACTTGATATCGAAAATATTAATAGACGAGTTATTCACAGTTTGATCATGGCAATTAAACTTTCATCGTGGTTGATAGAAATCACGGATGGTATTGTCCTTTCCCCTTCAGAATTATCAATGACTTTAGGATCTACAAACATATAGGATTACCAGTCAAGAAGAATAACATATGAAAAAAAAATTAAGTGAGCTCTTACCTTTCCCTCCATAATAGCTACAACTGAATTAGTTGTACCGAAGTCAATGTCAATTGTGACATCATTGCCATAAGCTCTTGTTTGTAGTGAAGACGAAGCCATACCATGAGTAAATTTTATTAGGAAGAAAAAATATTATTAGTACGAGTATAACTCATGAAATAAGAAAAACAAGTGGCACTTGAATTGTCGAAAATAGGTGTCTACGTCACTACATCAAAGAGCAATGGCAGCCATGGCAGTACGAAAGAATCAAATAGAATGGAGAAATGTGAGGGAGAAAAAGAAGAAATGAAGAGAATGGAGAAATGTGAGGAAGTAGAAGAAGAAATTAAGGTATTCATGGGTGTCATGGTTTGGTCTAAGAAGGATTATAATTAAATTGAAAATTTTACAAAAGGTAATTTTTTTATATTTTAAAAATGTATTTTTTTATAAAATTATCTTAAAAAATATGAATTTTGAGTTTGATTTCTTAAATGTTAATAATACTTTATGATTTTTGAAGTAAGCAGGTACATAAATAACATCTTTTGAAACGGCTATCCCAAGATGAATTTTTTCTATTTGGTTCGTCTTCTACGTAATGATGGAACAAATTTGGAATGGAAAATATAATTGTCCATTAACTTCAACCCATGCATATTCATTTGGTGCCTTAACAATCTTGTATGGAACTATATTTACGTCCTTTTGAATTTGAGGATCGTCAAAGTATCTACTAGTCAAACGCTTGATGTCGAAAACAATTTTGGATGGGTGGTTCACAGCTTGATCTTTTGCTAGCAAGCAATCGTCCATCCTTGTTGATAGAAACCATAGATGGTATTGTTCTTTCTCCTTTAGAATTTTCAATGAATTTAGGATTCTCAAAGAATATATGATTACCAGTTAAGAAAAATAGTACATGAAAAAAATATAATAAGTGAGCACTTAACTTTCTCTTCATAACAGTTACAACTGAATTGATTGTGTCGAAATCAATGCCAATGATGACATTATTGCCATTGGCTCTTCATCTGTAGTAAATTCGAAACTGTATCATGAGTAAATTTTATTAGAAAGAAAAAATATTATCACTATGAGTGTAATTCATGAAATAAGAAAAACAAATAGTGACACTTAAATTGTCGAATATGGTTAACTACGTCACTGTGTTGAAGAGTAGCGGCGGCCATGGCAGTATGAAAAATCAAATAGAATGGAGAAACGTGAGGAAGGAGAAGAAGAAATGAAGAAAATAGAAAAATGTGAGGGAGGAGAAGAAGTAATGAAGGTATTTATAGATAGTGTGGTTTGGACTAGAAATGATTATAATTAAATTGAAATTTTTTCCAAAGGTACTTTTTTTTATATTTGAAAAATGTAGTTTTTTAATAAAATTATCTTAAGAAATATGAATTTTTTTTGATTTCTTAAATATTGATAATTTTTTTGGATTTTTTTTACATTGGACAAAAAAATTTCAAAGACTTAAATAAATGACAAATTATTTAATTCAAGTTATAATAAATATAAAATTATGAGATTCAAATTTATAAATTTCATATTTTGAAAAAATAAATAACTCCAATTTTTCTTTTAGGGAGAAATATTTTTTAAAAAATATTTAATCAATGTTTAAAAAAAAATTTAAATAGCAAATATTCTTTAAAATTTGTCCAAAAGTCTTCTGTATGTCAAAAAAGGTTTGATATATGTGACTTTGACATTTTATTCTCCTTTCGTCTCTCTGTTTTTGTGTAATATCTTTAATAATAATTTTTTTAAAATATACAATTTATTTAAAAGGGTTTATATCAATTGAGAAAAGAGAATAACATCTCTTTTTGTCTTTTTATCATCTAGACCCATCTAGAATGTTCCAATATATATATATTGACGATTTTATTAAAACCTATATCTTCATGCGTAACACGTGAATAGGCTAAAAAAAATTCAAATCTTGCCATCCCAGTTATAATCGGAGTAATATATTAAAAAATTGTTTTTTTTTTCTCTCATATGCAGTCTTTTGCCTCGAAGGAACTCGCCTCCTTCCCTCTCCTTTTGTGAGATAACTTTCGGCACAGGTGGATCCATATATTGCATTCCTCATCTCCTTCTGCTCTCCCACTCAGGTAACAGAAAACCACAGGCTTCCGTATACTGCATTCCTCACCTCGCCTCCTTCTGCTCTCCCACTCAGGTAACAGAAAACTACAGACTTCTGGGATTATTTTTTGCAAAATTTTCTCATGATTCTCTTTTTTATTTAAATTTTTTATATATTAAATTCAATGATTCAAAGAAAGCATCTCCATTTGTTTCTTCGAGAAAATGAATGAGAAAATAATTAAATCTGATTTCCAGATTTTGATTCTTTACTTTTCTGCTGTCTTTGCTGCGATGTTATGCATATTGAATTCATAGTTCCAAAGAAGTGGAAGTACATCTAAATATTTTTCAAGCGTTGGTCGGCAATCAGAGATTTTGGTTGATTTAGAAATTAACAATTTTAAAAATAAAATAAATCATTCACCGATGGTCTTTCGTAATTATATTCTATGGAGTTTGATTTGTGTTTTTTAGGAGTCTTGTTTTTTATGCACCTATTTGAGAAGAAGAGGGTGTTTTATAATAAAAAAAATGTGTTAAATATTTATTAATAATATAAATATAAATATAAATATAAAAATAAAAATAAATTAATTTTAAAAGATTAAATTTATAAATTAAAAGTTTTAAAAATTAAATTAAAAATTTATTTAAAATTTATTAAAATAAATCTAAAGAGAGAAAAAATAAAAAGACAACAAAAAAAGCTGCCGACGCGCAGCACCCTCCATATTCCCCAGCAGGATCCCTCCGCGTGCTCCAACAGCCTTCTCCATTCCTTACAAATGAAGGATAAACAGAGAAAATGGGATGGATTTTTATTTTATTTTACCTTTTTTAGAGCGGGCATTTGAGAGAATGTTAAAATTATTTAATTTGTTTTCATGATTATGGTGAATTGTTGTCCTGTTACCTTGAATAGGAAAACGGATTCGAGCTCCCCTTGGAGAGTGGCGTTGTGAGCTTTTCTTTGGTCTATCCCGCAGGTCATATGACTAGTTTTCTCTTCTCTGCTTTGGCTATTTAATTAAATTCCTTCGGAGGTAGATTTTCAAGGGAAAGGATTTTGGCAGATAGTGTAGAAAAAAGTCATGGGTGCGGATGTGGGCTTTAGTAAAGGTAGTAGTAAGTATTCCAACACGGTTGATATGGATATAGAGGAAGACGATCATGACTTGTCAAATATAAGTGAACTGGGGAAAGAAAATCTTAAAAATTTCTGTAAGAAGGCTACAATGCTATTTTTTGATGAGTATGGGTTGATCAGTCACCAGATCAACTCTTACAATGAGTTCATCAACGAGGGTCTGCAGAATGCGTTTGATTCATTCGGTGAGCTCATTATTGAGCCCGGGTATGATCCCTCAAAGAAGGGAGAAGGTGACTGGCGATATGCATCAGTGAGGTTTGGGAAGGTCACCCTTGATAAGCCCACATTCAAGGAAACGTGAAGGAGTTCAAGATGCTTCCTAGGCATGCCCGGTTGCAGAGGATGACATATTCATCGAAAATGAAAGTGGATGTTCATGTTCAGGTAATTTGTAACTGAAATTGTGTTGCCTAAAAGCAATTTATCAGTCTTGCATTAGGTTGCTCGTTAAGGTTCTCTCATTAGCGTTTTGCTCAATTTATGTTGAGGGATGTTCTGGTTGCTGATTATTCATTGATGCTTAAAAAATGGTGCTTGTCATTTATCCCTTCTAGTAGCTGACCATTGGAAATACACTTATTCATAAAACACAAAGAAGAGCATCATATTGTTCTTTTCATGGTTTTACACTGGGTGTCTTTTATAGAAATGGTGGTTTAAGAGATGGCTTCTTGTTCAGTTTGATAGCTAAACTTCAAAAAGAAGGTAATTCATGTGTTTCTGTGAAGCACATTATATGATTTGATGAATTGTGTTTTTTATGGAATCAGTATTTGATACTTTAAAGAGTGGATTTTGTAATTCAAACAAAAGAAATTAGCATATTCAGTATAGGCAGATGCTTTTTAGCTGTGTGGTAGTATCTAATCCTAACTGAAAATGTCATTCTTCCAAGGGCCTGTTTGGTTGAATGGAATAAATTTTAATGAAATGGAAAGAAGAAAGGAAAAGGGAATGGAAAATAGAATGAAATGTTATTACTTTGTTTGGTATGCAATAGAAAGAATTAAGTATTGTGATATTTTATTATTTGATTAATAGATAAATTAAAAGAATAAAAAAATAAAATAAGTAAAATGATTAAATTAATTTTAATATAAAATAATTAAATTATTTTTTAAAAATTAATTTTTTTAAAAAAATTCCTATAAATTAATTTTTATAAAATATAATTAAATTAATTTTTTTAATAATTAAATTAAATTATTTTAATTAAAAAAATATAAATTTTAATCTTGATAATCGGTGGAATGTTGGATTCCACCGGTTTTAAGCTGGCGTCGATATTCCATCAGCTGATGGAATAAAACATTCCATGGCGTCGGTTTTCCATCAAAGCAAACGAATGAATGTTTCACTCCATCATGCTTTCCATTCCATTCAGCCCAACCAAACACGCCCCAAGTGTTTTTAACTACAACTGACAATCAAATAGAAGTTAATATCAAAGTGCTGCAAGGTGAAAGTGAAAATGCTGAAGAGAATTGGTTGTTTGGTGAATTCAAACTTACTGGCATTCCCCTGCACCCAGATGTACGGCTCGAATTTGGGTCTTATTTAAGATGAACAAATTTGGATTTGTTAGTGTCTCTGCCAGAGACTGGACCTTTGGTAACGAACAGAAAATCTGGCTCTAGCTTACAAGGCATAAACTAAGAAATACTTTGATTGATGATATCAGAAACAGTGCACAAACCACCATTGATAGCATTGAGAAGAGTTTGAGCGAGTACAGGCGCAAAATTCTTAGTGACCTTGCAAAGGAGATTGAGGAAATAGTTGCAGATTTGGTGACAGTTTTGTCTGGAGAAAATGTTGATGAAATTAAATCAAACCTTGATGCTGATTGAGGAAATAGCTAACATACAAGCTTTTGCAGCATCAAGGTTTGATTTAATTTTATCAGCATTTCTCCAGACAAAGCTGTCACCAAATTTACAATTATTTCTTCAGTCTCCTTTGCAAGGTCACTGGGAATTTTGCGTCTGCACTCGCTCAAACTCTTCTCAATGCTATCAATAGTGGTTTGTGCACTGTTTTTGATATCATCAATCAAAATATTTCTTAGTTTATGCCTTATAAATTAGAGCCAGATTTTTCGTTCGTTACCTGAGGCCAAGTCTCTGGCAGAGACACTAACAAACCCAAATTTGTTCATCTTAAACAAGACCCAAATTCGAGCCGTACATTTAGGTGCATGAGAAATTTCAGTAAGTTTGAATTCACCAAGTAACTGGTTCTCTTCAGCCTTTTCACTCTCACCTTGCAGCACCTTTTCACTCTCACTTGAAAGAATAACATTTTCAGTTAGGATTAAATACTACCACACAGCTAAAAAGCATCCGGCTATACTAAATATGCTAATTCTTTTGTTTGAATTAAAAAATCCCCTCTTGAATGCTTGTTTGGAATGCAGCAAATAAAATAGCTTTTGGGCTATTACAATATTGGCAAATTAATTACAACTCTCTTAGTGCCCGTTTGGTACGCTGGAATAGAAAGGAATCTGAGATGGAAAGTAGGATTCCACTGTTTGGAATATGGACTCCTTCCAATAATGGATGGAATCCATGGTTCCATCATAAAATAATGCTAACTTCAAATTTTTTGTATTAAAATAATTTAATTTAATTATTAAAAAAATTAATTTGATTATATTTTGTAAAAATTAATTTGTAAGAATTTTTTTAAAAAAATTAATTTTTTTTTTAAATTTTTTTATTAAAAAAAATTAATTTAATTATTTTATATTAAAATTAATTTAATCATTTTGTTTATCTTATCTTTTTATTCTTTTAATTTTTGTTAATTAAATAATAAAATATTACATTACCTAATTCTTTTCATTGCATACCAAACAAGGTAATGGCATTCTATTCTCTTTTCCATTCACTCTTCCTTTCTTCTTTCCATTCTACTGAAATTTATTCCAACGTACCAAACGGGCACTTAAGCAATCTTCAAAAACTTGCAGTATTACCTTCCCTTGAGAGACATGAATTTTAGTGTTACTTTCGATCAACCTAGTGAAGCGACCTCCTGATGTTTCAATACCGACAGAGTGTAGAGTTAAATATATGAATTTATGGAAGACATCACAATGGATAGTTGCTCCCATAGCAACTTGCTCAGCGGCAGTTAGTAGGTCACCAGGAGTCTTCCGAAAGGTTTGAGCAACCATTTCTTTTACTTTAGGGACATAGGTCATCCCTCCCACAAGAACTGTATCAATTTTATTGATATGTGTTCTGTCATCCATTAAGAGCCTTCTACATGCTGCCTCTATCCTCTCAATCAAGTGACTTACCAAGACAGACGGTTGCTTGTAGGTAACTCAGCAAAAGATGAAGTTGGGAATAACCCTTCTAATCAAGGTAGGAACTAAATTTCCTTTCTTTTCCATCGAAACGATCGAAACGTTTCCGTTTCCTGAGTCACCGATGCGAAATGGAGTTATCGAAACGAAACGAAGTGTTTGTTAAGGAATTATGCTATTTCAATTAAAATTGCTATGTTTTGAAATGTTTCGTTAGAAATACTCTTGTTTCAATGGAAATTTTGGTGAAAATACTCTTATTTTGAGTTGTTTCAATAGAAATACTCTTGTTTCAAGTTATTTCAATAGAAATACTCTTGTTTCGAGTTATTTCGATGGAAATACTCTTGTTTCAATGGAAATTTTGGTGAAAATACTCTTACTTCGAGTTGTTTCAATAGAAATACTCTTGTTTCGATGGAAATACTCTTGAATGTAATGTGATTCTAATTTTATTTATTTTCAAATTATCAATTTTTTATTTATTTTTTAAATTAATTTTCTTCTTTTTTATCAAAATAATTCGAAATAAAATATTTCTATCGAAACATCTCGTCATATAATAATTTTAATTAAAATAGTATACTTTCTTAATAAACACTCTATTTCATTTCGATAATTCTATTTTATTTTAGTGACTTTAAAAATAAAAATCTTTCGATCGTTTCAATAAAAAAGAAAATAAATTTAATTTTTATCTAATTTAGGTGATTCACTCCTATTTTACTTTGTTAATTATCGCTACACTTAAAATTTATTTTAGATGTATTTAGCTTTTTTATGTATGTTTTCATTACTGTTGTATTTTACAATAGATATATAATTTTTTTTATAGCACATAGATTTATATATTCAATTAATTTTACTTTGTCGATTTTTTTAAATTCACAATTTAAATAATTTTTAAATTAAGTTTATTTTTTTGTTTTTTAAATTCTCGCATTTTATATTTATTTTATTAAAAAATTCAAAAAAAAATTGAAAAACTATATCCTTCACCCCATTTTTTTTAATTTATTCCTTGAATTAGAATTAAATTTTTTTATAATGTCATAAAATACCTAAATAAATAAAAGTTACTAACAAATCAAGATAAGAGAAACATTGTATTAATTTACTAATAAAAGCAAATAAAAATCTAAAAAAATTCTTTAACCCATCCAAAAACAAACAAATTAAAAGATTAAAACACTTTATATATATATATATATATTTAAAATTTTTGTCTATTTATTTTTGAACAAAAATTTAAATAAAATAAAAAATATTATAACTGTTATTTTAAAATACTAAAAGTAATTTACTTTAAATAACAAAGAAATAGAGAATTATTTAAGATAAATAGTGAAAGATATAATTACCATCTTATTTTATAAAAATATTATTACATTTATGAAAATCTTTAATTTTCACCCCACATGAAAATTTTTGTGTGAAAATTTGTTTTAAAAAATTATTCTCAAGAATTTAAGCTTCTTAAAAATAATCTTTCTAAGGACAAGGTCGCCTTGCAGAGGCTTTGTGAAGCTGCAGAAAAGGCTAAGATAGAATTGTTTTCAATACCTCAAATAGAAATCAACCTGCTTGTCATCACTATTGATGGTGCAAAGCATTTGAACATCACATTGACTAGATCTATGTTTGAGAGTTTGGTAAGTCACTTGATTGAAAGGACAGATGCAACATATAGAAGACTCTTAATGGATGACAGAACACATATCAATAACATTGATGCGGTTTTTCTTGTGGGAGGGATGACCTATGTTCCTAAAGTAAAAGAAGTGGTTGCACAGACCTTTAGGAAGACTTCTGGTGACTTACTAACTGCCATCGAGCAAGTTGCCATGGGAGTAGCTATCCATTGTGATGTCTTCCATAAATTCATATATTTAACTCTACACTCTGTCGGTATCGAGACATCAGGAGGTCGCTTCACCAGGTTGATCGAACGTAACACTAGAATTCATGTCTCTTAGGGAAGGTAATATTGCAAGCTTTTAAAGATTGTTTAAGAGAGTTGTAATTAATTTGTCAATATTGTAATAGCCTAGAAGCTATTTTATTTGCTATATGCCAAACATGCATTCAAGAAGGGATTTTGTAATTCAAACAAAAGAAATTAGCATATTCAGTATAGCCAGATGCTTTTTAGCTGTATGGTAGTATTTAATCCTAACTGAAAATATCATTCTTCCAAGTATTTTTAACTGCAGCTGACAATCAAATAGAAGTTAATATCAAGGTGAGAGTGAAAAGGCTGAAGAGAATCGATTGTTTGGTAAATTCAAACTTACTAGCATTTTCCCTGCACTCAGATGTACGGCTCGAATTTGGGTCTTGTTTAAGAGACTTGGCCTCTGGTAACAAACGGAAAATCTGGCTCTAGCTTACAAGGACCTTGCAAAAGAGATTGAGGAAATAGTTGCAGATTTGGTGACGGCTTTGTCTGGAGAAAATGCTGATGAAATTAAATCAAACCTTGATGATGCAAAAGTTTGTCTGTTAGCTATTAGAATTTGTATACTTTTAATTTTGGTTTAGCATAAAACAGCCTTATCAAGTTTAGACTTGAAAATGAGAATCAGAATCCGTTATCCTCATTTCTAAAATATCACCCATCTTTCTTATTTTACTTTTTATATTCATTTATAAATTATAAGCCATCATTTTTTTTAGTTGAATTTTTCAGGGCAAACAGGCGTTGGACCAGGCGCCTGGTCCAATGCTTGTCTTCGAGTTCCAAGTGGAATAGGCGACTGATTAAAGTATCAGTCGCTTGTTACTCGAACAGGCGTTGAACCAGGGACAAATATGTTGACTAATATGAAAATAACATTTAATCCGAGTTGTTCAAATCTTCAACTTGGTTCTCCCATTTAATCAGTTGTATGTTCGGGAAGCTTTTTTCAGGGCAAACAGGCACTGGACCAGGCGTCTGATCCAGTGCCTATCTTTGAGTCCCAAGTGGAACAGGCGACTGATTAAAGTATCAGTTGCTTGTTACCCGAACAGGCGCTGCTTGTTACCTAAACAGGTGTTGAGGCTATATGAATTTTCAACAGTATAACCAATAACGTCGCGATCACTTATGATTTCCTTCACGTCAAGACCTGCTATTCTACTAGCCTTCATTATTGTCTCTCTCTGAACTTTGTTGAAGTAAGTTGGCACAGATATAACTGCTTTTGAAACAGTCTTGTCAAGATACATTTCTACAGTTTGTTTCATGTTCCACAGAATCAAGGAACAAATCCGGATCGGAGACTAAAATATCCTGTTAACATTAATCATCGTTCATGTTCCAAGGAAGGGTCGTCAATTGTTTTTAGAGCCTAGATATTAGATTACTATCGTAAAAAAGAAAAAGAAAAAAAGAAAGAGCACCCAAACATTACTCAAAATGACAAAATAAAGGAACATACCCTAGGGAAGCTATAATAAAATTGTATAAGAGACACAGCCAATTTTTTGCCTCCAAAATAAAAAAAATACAATAAGACCATTCCTAGTGTTAAGGTTGTTAGAATTTCCAATAGCATAACCAATAATATCGCGATCACTTGTGATTTCCTTCACGTCAAGACCTGCTATTCTACCGGCCTTCATTGTTGCCTCCTTATAAACTTTGTTGAAGTAAGTTGGCACAGATATAATTGCTTTTGAAACAGTCTTGCCAAGATGCATTTCTACAATTTGCTTCATGTTCCACAGAATCAAGGAACAAATCTGGATCGAAGAATAAAATACCTCGTTAACATCAATACATACATATCCATTTGGAGCCTTAACAATATTGTACGAAACCTTTTTCATCTCCATTTGAATTTGAGAATCCTCAAAGCGTCTACCAATCAAACGCTTGATATCGAAAATGGCATTGGAAGAGTTATTCACAACTTCATCTTTTGTTGGGTTACCTATAAGCAACCGTCCGTCTTGACTGAAGGAAACCACAGATGGTATTTTTCTTTCTCCTTCAGAATTTTAAATCACTTTAGAATTCTGAAAATATACGTGAAAACATATGTGATTAACAGTCAAGAATAACACAACAACAACTAAGTCTTTTCTCACTAGGTGGGGTCGGCTACATGGATCAAACGGCGCCACAGTGGCCTATCAATTATTGCTTCATTTATCTATGTTCATGTAGTTACGACAAAATTTTACGTTGGCTGTCGCACGTCTAACACAATCCTCCTTTTTTATCCGGGCTTGAGACCGGCTATACGAATATAGTCAGAGTTCAGTCAAGAATAACACATGAACAAAAAAAAATTAACAAGTCTTGCCTTTTTCTCCATAACGGCCACAACCGTATTGGTTGTGCCGGAGTCAATCCTGATGATGACTTTATTGACATCTGCTATTTCTCTACAGTGAAGATAAAATCATACCATCAGTATTACTACGAGTGTTCATCAAACATCAAATAAGGAAAATAAGTGGCATCTGAATCCTCAAAGATGAGTAACTACGTCACTGCATCGAAGAGCATGGACTGCGCGTCGAAGAGCAACGGCGGCCATAACAGTACAATGGAAAAATGTGAAGGAGGAGACGAAGAAAGGAAAAGAAGAAGAAATGAAGAGAATGGAGGGAGGAGAAGAACAAACGAAGCTATTTATCACGGTGTAAAAAATATAAATTTAAGATTTTTTTATATTGAAAATAGTAAATACACAATTTAGTCTCTAAATTTACAAAATCATTATACTTTAATCCTTGAATTTAACTTATTGCACAATTTAGTCTCCGAAATTACCAAACGTCAGACAATTTAGTCCTTCCGTTATCTCTACATTAACGGTTTGCTGACGTGGCCCGTTAAGTGCTGACGTGACTCGTTAAATGCCAAATAACCGTGCCACGTCAGCATTGACTCAGCTTTAAAAAAAGAGTAAATACACAATTTAGTCCCTAAATTTATTAGATCCTTACAATTTAGTCTTTTAACTTATTATATTCATACAATTTAGTCCAATCATGCCACATCAGCGCTGACTTAACTTTAAAAAAGAATAAATATACAATTCAGTTCTTGAATTTATTATGTCCATACAATTTAGTTCTTGACTTTGTTATATCTCTACAATTTAGTCCCTAAATTCATGTCATTACACAATTTAATTTTCGAATTTATCAAACATCAAATAATTTAGTCATTATGTTATTTTTATCTTAATTATTTGTTGATATAACTTGTTAAGTGTTTACATAGTACGTTAAATGTTAACTAATCATGCCGTATTAGCATTGACTCATCTATAAAATTATTGAACTAAATATTGCATTCATTTTGCGGGGCAAGGAAAATTGTAGAAACATTCAAATAAAAGGGAAGCGTCGTAAATATATTTACAATTCAATAAAAAATTTCTTCATACTATCAACTATTTAGTAGTAGAGTGACAATATTTTTTATAAATTAAAGCACATTTTTTCTTGTCCCCAAAAGAAAAAAATGATAAGCAAAAAGATATGTAAGAAAAGAAGTATCTTATTAAAATACACATTAATATTTAAACACAATCATGAGGGCTAACTAATAAATATTAACTATAAAATTTTTACCATTAAAATATATGAATTAGAGCAAAAATTATAAGAACTATTACAATACTGAATTAGAAAAAAATTAAGAACGTTGAAATAATGGCCTCTTGTTATAACTCAAAATGTGTAAAGTATCAAACTAAACTACCCATGGTTTTTAATATCATAAGTTTCAGAATAACTTTTTTTATTTTTAATCATCAAAAACTTATTAGAATAATTTCGTAGTAAGGGGGTATTTTATGCCATTGTCAATTGAAGATTGAAAATGAGATTTGTCATATGAGAAGTGAAAAAATAAAGTGAAAAATAAAGCATTTTGAATTTTTTTAAACTAAGTCAGCATTGATGTAATGGGTTATATTACAAATAGTTAGTGTAAAAATAATAAAATTAAATTATTTAATCTTTGGTAAATTCGAAAATTAAATTGTACAATGACTTAATTCAAGGACTAAATTGTAGGAATATAATAAATTTAGGGACTAAATTGTGTATTTACTATTTTTGTAAGCTGAGTCAGCGCTGTTGTGGAATAATTAGTTGACATTTAACGTGTCACGTCAGCAAGCTGTTAATATAGAGATAACGGAAAGACTAAATTGTCTGACGTTTGGTAAATTCGGGGACTAAACTGTACAACAAGTTAAATTCAGGGATTAAAGTATAATGACTTAGTAAATTCAAGGACTAAATTATATATTTACTCTATTGAAAAATATGGTTTGTGATTGGGATACAATCAGTCGACTGTCGTATATGAAAGTTGACTGTTTTGAACAGGTTCATAAGTTCCCCCTTCCATGACAGTCGATTGACATAAATGTTAGTCGACTGTTTTGGTCTACTCGAAAAAAAAAAACAGGTGCTTGGTTTAAACCAAGCGATTGATAGATGTTAACAGTCGCTTGGTTGATTTGAGCCTGAGGATCCATCCAAATTTGGGGTCCCAGTCCTAGAGATGTACCTGTCAACTCTTCCGAGAGGCTATCGCGTGCTGAGAGATTGTGCTAGTGGAGGCGTGAGAACCCGAACACGGATCCCCTCGGAGGAAGGGATTTTGACAATGCCTTGTTGGAAAGGTTTTTAAATAATATTTATATTAATAAAAATAAATAAATAGTATCACATCACAAAATTTTTAATTTTCTAAACTATAAAATATTTAAAACTATATTAAACAATTAAGTTTTCATGTTGTTTTTTGTGGTAGTTGCTCAGATTCTCAGAACAAGGCTTCATTTGTATCCTGTCTACTTTCTTCCACTGGATGTGCTTCCTTTTCGTTTCTAATCTGTTTTACTTATCCTTACTAAAAACTGCCTGACTTACAAATGATCACGTATTTCTGGGTTTGATGACCCCTGGATTTTAAAATACAGGTTCAGGCAGTATTATTACTCTTGGGAGGGTGTGAGATGCCCAATAGTGTCCCCAGCTCTGATTTTTTGCTGCAACAGAATTGTCAGAACTTTAGGGTATTTCTGTGAAAAATTACCTTTTTTTTTAATACATTTTCATCATTGATTTTTTCTTAACATAATATTAGGTATTTTTATAATTATGTACCAGGGAACAAATGATGCTTCCCGAGGTTCAAAGCCTTCACGGAGAACTGCATTCCTTGTTAGGTTCCGTGAAAAGCGAAAAGAGAGATGCTTTGACAAGAAAATTTGTTACACCTGTCGTAAAGAGGTTGCTCAAAGGTATGGTGGCGGTAGTTGAGAATTTTGATGTGAATTGTTATTTGGATGTTAGTCATCTTTTATTATTGAATGCTGCTTTTGTTTTATAGTTATCCTTATTAAGCTGTAGACGTACTAAACATTTCTAATTTTGTTGGATTGAGGCAGAGAAGGATGTGCATTTAAGTTAAGTATTTTTGAGTTATACATAACTTGTAAGCGCATATTTTTTAAAGTTGATAATAACATTGGTAATTAGTGTTGTGTCTCTATCGATGTTGGCATACATGTATAGCGCATTGTTTGGATATCCTGGCATTTGGAATGAGTATATGTGTAATCATTGTTTGCACTAACATGTTCTACTCATCCTCTGGTCATAGTGCTGGTGTTCTTCAAATTGATGTGTTTTTGATGATCAAATAGGATGCATTGTAAGAATGGACAGTTTGCATCATTGAAGGAAGACTGCAAATCTGCTGCTGAAAACTGGGATTCAAGCAATGCTGCTCCTTGTCCAGAACCTACGTGAGTTTCAAGCTATGTCTTCTCTTGGTTAAAACTTTAGGATGCAATGATTCATATTCTTAAGCAGCTTCAAGTTTATGTTAACATAATTTGTTCTGTTGGACCTCTGCCATTTTTAAGTGAACGGAGATGTCAGCATTATGGAATCAGTGAGAAGTCCACTCCAGCTATGCGTCGAGGACCAGCAGGTCCAAGATCTCTGTGCAACGCCTGTGGGCTTATGTGGGCAAATAAGGTAGTTAATATGTTTGTTAGCTTCATGTGAAAATTATGTTCCTTGATATTATTTGCAGATATTTCTGCCCTACAGAATTGGATGTGGTATAATTATGTTTCAAACTCTAATCCTTTCTTGATGTAGGTTGTTTTTTTTTTATTATTAAACTAACTGGAAGTCATAGCTTGAAGAAGAGGGCCATCTTTTCAGTAATATCATCAAATTCTAGTAAAACCTCATTTGAGAGTCTTCAAATGGTCTTTTGCCGTTTTTGCATTGCATGTCTCCTTATGTTGCCAAAACATTCTTTTTGGCAGTTTGTTATTCCTTACTTTCCATCACAATTGCTTGATAATATGCCCTAATTGATGAGTCTTTAAGGTCTTACGAATTTTACAGTCACATGTTTTTGAAGAGTGTAGTGATGGGTGAGGGCAGTTGTCATGTAATTGATTTTCTATAGTGCTCTTGAATGGTACCACGGTACATAACAAGTTATATATTTCTCCAGTTGTTTATCATGTTAAGGGGAGCATTTCTTGGTCTATTTGATGAATTTTCTTTATGACACCAGCTGTGTTTTCCTTCTTGCTCAACTAGAAAAATTGATGGTGTTTCTTCTAGGGTCATCATATTTTTAGTATGCAATTACTTATCATGTAAATCTGGAAACACGTGATCCTTCTAGGCTTCTTATTTATACTATGTATTTACTTATCATGATTTACATGCTTCATTCATTTGAAGGGAACCCCGAGAGATCTCAGCAAAGCGGGAAGGACTACTTCTCTTGAACAAAATGAACTGGTAAGTGGTCCTACTATTGATTTTCATTTTTTTCATATTGTCGTTGGATGATTTCTTTTCTTCTAATGGTTCTTGAATAAAAAAATATTTCTCTGCATGTCACCCTAAGAATTTACAAAAGAATGCTTCTACTGAGGCAAATCTGCCACACATTAAAATATATTGGAATTTTTTTTTAGTGAGATTTTAAAAAGATAATGCTTAATACTTCATTTCACTTGTTGCAGAAATGGTTGATTGCTTTATATGTAAGAGTTAAGAAATTAAAAAAAAAAAAATCTCTACAAGTTACTACTATTTTGAGAAATATATACAGACATGTTCGAATATGACAAGACAAGAAAATTCGACTTAACATGTTAAAAATTATTAGGCAATAAATCACTAGTGCACACTGTGTGTGATACTGAGTCAACCTCCCATCGCTGCCCTTTTAGTAGTTGATTGATGATTCAGTACTCTTTTTTCTTAAAATTGAAATAAAATAACATATACAACAAAATACCATCGCTTCATTAATCTATGCTCACGTAGATATGATAAAATTTTATGTTGGTTATCACAAGTCTAACATAACCCTCTTCTTTTATCAGAATTTAGAATCGACTATATAAAAATAAATTGAGTTTGAAATAAAATAACAGATGAATTCTTAAATTTGCTTCTAGTCACCAATTTGAGTTTTCTTTACAACGTGTAAATTTGCTCCAAATTTCTGTACCTTTTAGGTGGAGTGTTTGCCTCTGGGATTTCAAGTCTAATTATGTTCTCTTTACCCTTCGGATGCTTCAGCTGACGTAAAGCCTTCGACGACAGAACCAGAAAATTCTTGCCCTGACCAGGATGCTGTGGTATGTTTTCATGGGACTTTTCTTTAACAAATCAAAGCTTTGTGAACATGAAAATTATAATTTTGATGACTACTCAATTCTGATTCTTGTGATTTTTATTGTCTCAGGAGTTGGGACATTGATGGTGTCCTTTAAATTCTCATGAACATTTGTTAAGGTCTTTGGCAGCGCAGGTGAAAATTATTTTTGACCAACCCTTATTGGTGGGTCTTTAAGAGAGAGAGAGAGAGAGAGAGAGAGAAGCTTTTGGTTGTTTTAAAGTAGTAATGAATGGAATAGCCTTGTCTAGGAGCAGAAAAACTCTTCTGATTTACTTTCAATATTGGTAGATCGTTTCTTTGAGGACCCGCACAGGGAAAATGCTTGAGATTTTTAAATACATGCTTGTTGTTCTCTCTCTTTTGTTGGAATACATGCAACACGCAATGAGGAGGAAAGCAAGGAGAGACAGAATCAAACGAGGTTGATTTTGTTCAAATAGTCTTTTGAGTACTCCTTTTTCCATGACTGAACTCTGATCCCGACTTTAATACTGTTTTATTAATTATTAGGCCATGAATTCCTAAACTCTTTCTGATTCAACAGGGAAGCCCAGAGGAGTCTAAGCCTGCACCATTAGTTCCAAGCAATCACCCAAGAGGACAAATGAGCAGGTTTATATTGATTTCAGTGAACTTTTTTTTCCCTATTTCTTTTACCTCTTTCAAATTGGGGCGAACATTTAATTTTATTGGATTTTTTATTTTAACACAGGCTATTATGAGGAATTCTGTCTTATCTGCTTGTGCAATTGTGACAATCTAATTTCCTTGACTAAATAATTTAAGGATATGAAAGCTAACAATAAAAGCAAACCATGATTTTAAGAGTAATCTACCTAACTTCTACAGAACTCAAATTTCACGTAATATATTCTGCAAAGATGTCTAGGAACTTTACCCAAATAAATTATAACTCAAAGTGGTGCAGATATATGGATGAGTTTGAGTCTCCAATTATTTTATGAAGCACAAAGAAGTGTTTCCTTACATTGATTTTCCACTTTGGTCAATCAATTAAATGCATTAGTTTGTAGACACCTTGAGGATCAAAATTTTAAATTAGAAGCTCACAGCCCCATGGTTCCCCAGTGATCAAGTCACTCAAACAAATGCTTACTGGGGGAACAGAATATTCATTAATTAGTGTCTTCCATCCTAATGGCAGCTATCTTCTTTAGCAAATCCAGATAATCGTTTTATCTAATCCTCGTGTGATCTATTTGTAGTTCTACAATTTTTTTTATTGGTAGAGGTGTTAGTATATTTCATAATATACCTGAAAAGCTTGTCTACGGGTGGTCTATTTGTAGTTCTGCAATTTCTTTTATTGGTTTGTGTGTTGGTGTCTTTCATAATATACCTGAAAAGTTTGTCTAACTTGGACTATTACGGCAATGTGAAAATCTGATATACAGTATATGCTTGAAACTTCTGAATCTGTTACTGACAACTTATCTATCCAAGTGGAGAATTCTACTGTTGATCTGCATGAGCGGATATACTTTTTCTTTTCTGGTTTTCCCTTCTTTTAAACAATTAAGAGGTATCTAAAGTGTCAAAACCCGAAAGATCAGTAAGAAATATGAGAGACAAAAGATATAAAAAGGGGTGAGAACTTTGTTTGACAATCGGTAGGATTGCAGGATATTCTAGAGGATCTTGCTGATGCATCTTGTACAGAATTTGAAATTCCTGCAGGTACCTGTTTTTTACTGACTCTTGTCAAGAAATATAGGGGATAAACCATTTGGTCTCAGCTGGGCATAAAAACTATACGTATCAGTTACTAGTTCAAGTTCACGAGTACCCACTTACAGGTTGATATTGATGATTCCAACATGAGAACTTACTGGTTTTGATCTGGAGATGTTGCCATGCGCCCCTAAACATTAATCTAGGGATTTTTCCTGATGGAGACAGATATGCAGTGCTGGTTCAACTAGCATTGGACTTCCAGAGATGATTTATGTTTTTACAGACAAATTGTTTCTGGAAGCAGCTTGGATTATGATTGTAGACACAGTTTTTCTGCTTATGAAAGTGTCTGTACATCCCATTGGTACTGGATGTGATTTATATAATGTGAATAGTTCAGTTATTTTCCTTTACAGTTCCTATTTTCAGTTCACTCGGACTTCGTTTTCCTTATGGAAAAATCTTTTACAGGTATAATTAGGGGGGAGAAAAGATGGGTCAGAGAAAGAAGACTACAAATATTTTAAATATTAATGGCTTTTAAACAATATCTTAAAATAAAAATGAAAAATTGACATACGCCATCCTTACTTCTTTTTTTTAGTTTTATTAACTTTTATTAAAAATATTACTTGCGTTGGTTCTTTGATAACTTTTAATTATTATGCAAAAATATGAGAATGAATTATAAGTAATGAATAAAATATTAGTCTAAGATACAGTGCACCAATCAGAGTACAAGGCTCTTGCCTTCCTTACATGCATTTATATTTAATTGCAATGTCTTGTACATAAAGGTTAAATCAATACTGTATCTAGTTAGAAGTTTAAGGGAAATTTATAATTTTTTTCACCGCAATCTTTGTATTTAGTAATAAAAATTTTCTTTTTTATTAAATTTTATAATTGAGTTCCGTAAAAATGCTAACTCCTCTAAATTCCTTGGTCAATCAAGTTCTGAAAAAGAATTCCATTGTGAGCATTCACTCAGCAGCAAGGAGGTTGGAGGCAACTGTATCAATGCACTTCTATTAAATGGAAGAACCGAGTTCGAGACTTGAGCCCATCTGATTAAATGTGATATTTTCATATTAGTAAACATATTTATCCATGAATATAAAAGGTTAAAAATGTATAAATTGAATCAAAAGTTAAACTTGTCATATAAATCCACCGCAATTAGTCATAATAAGCTTGAATTTTTTTTTTCTTTAACATCATCCTAACATTGTAAGAAATTTAAAAAAAAATAGTAAAAATTATTTTGTAAAACTCAACGAGTTTAAATGGAAGCTCATAAATCATTCCTGTACTAATTGTGTTGGCCTATATATATAATATAAATTAGAGGCTCTTTTTCTCTAATTTAATTGTTAATTCATTGATCATCATTTTTAGTACTATTTTATAATTTCGTTCATGTCCCAATTAATTTTAATAATAAGATTTATTATTTATTCTTATTTTAATTGTATAAAATTTCAGGTGCAAACACGTTATATTGAAACTTATCACACTGAAAATGCTTCTTGTAACTCTTCTCTAAATAATGTTGATTTTCTCTCTATCTATTAGGTAAGTAGGAATATATATAAGTTCAGAAATTCCCCTAAGTGCTAGAGGAGGCAATGCAACCTGAAAGTACTCTACACTGGAAGATACAAAAGGTAGTCCAAAATTGAGAGTATTTATTTAAGTATTACTAACCTAGTTTAATATCATTTGGTCTCATTCATCATGGCAAACTAAATCTCTAGTTGGGGGAGCATTTAGTTAAATATTACTTGTTCATGTTGATATCATTTAGTCATATTCATCATGGCAAACCAAATCTCTAGCTAGGAGAGCATTTAGCTAAGTACTACTTGTTTAGGTTAGTATTATTTAGTTATATTTACTGTGGCAAACCAAATCTCTAATTAGAAGATCGCCACAAATAGGATTATCACAAATTTATTAAACATCTATTTTAAAATATTGCAAACAATATTAAAAAAATTAAAACTTCTACATATTGAAGATGCAATTCAACACTTAATGAAAAAAAAAATCTAAGAATGATACTTTATTTCAAATCATAAGTAAAGTTAAATTTCTAAAATTAAAAAAACTGAAAATTAATGATCATCAACTGTCTTTTATTAGAGAATTAACTGTTTTTTAAGAGTTCAATAGAAATACATATCTTTATAGTTTTTTATCATAAAACTTTTGTGTCATTTTCTTGTGCCACTTGTGGCACCAATGTCACAACCCAATGGCACTATCTTAACCATTATAATGGTTAACATAGTGCCATTTGGTGGCTTTGGTGCCAAATATATATATATATATATATATATATATATATATATATATATATATATATATATATATATATATATATATATATATATAGTCTAAATCAAATATAGAAGAAATTATTAATATATAAAAACTAAAAATAATGGTTTCAAAATAATATAATATTAAAATTATTTGTGGTAATTATTTTTATTTTCAAGAAACTAATATCAAGTGATATTGTACCCAATCTAGATTACTATCAAAGATTTAAAATGAGTTTTTTTCCTGGTCCTAAGGTTGGAGAAAAAAAAATTCAATTTACGTTTATTTCTTTTATAAAAATAAAAATATTAAATCTTTGTAATATTTCCAATTATACATGAGAAATATGTGTTTTCTTATGTGCTATATTTTTGTCCTTCCCACTAATTAAGAATCGAAGTTGAAAAATTCAATAACCACATGGACCAGAGTAAGAGTACAGGGGAGATAAATAGGCCTGGGCTAGGAACCAACAATGGAGCAGTCGAAATTATAGGGAGCAGAGAAAAAAACAACAGAAGGAAGGCCATAAAGCTAGACAAGGAAAAATAAGAAAGAAGTTGCAGAAGCAGGCCAACAGCTCTATGTTGAACTCCCCACTAAAAAAACAACTCCCCAGTAAAAATGTATAATAGTATTACTTAAACAAAGATTTGGAAAAATCAATTAGTATGGTGGATACAATTTTAAATATTATTTAGAAATTAAAGGAAGAAAAGAAAAATAAATTAAAGATAGAGTATTTGAGTATCACTTTGCGATTCCACTAAAACCAATCATTAACGTCACTGTCAAAGTATTATTCAACTAAAAAATGATGGCTTATAATTTATAAATAAATATAAAAGAGTAAAATAAGAATGATGGATGATATTTTAGAAAAGAAGATAATGGATTCTGAATCGCCACTGGAACCACCTAACATGTGTTGCCCAATCTTGGACACAACTTTTTTTTGCAACATGAAGCTTTGACTTCAGTGAAATTGCAAAGAAGATAGATGAAACAGTTGCAAATTTGATGAAATTGCAAAGAAGATCAAGGATCAAATATGCAACTGTTTCCTCGATCTTCTTTGCAATTTCACTAAAAATTTTGTTTCTATACTCACCCTAGCTCTTCGCAATGTTATCAATGGTAGTTTTTTTCTTGATCTGTCTGTGCGTACAATTCAACTTCTTTGACAATCTTTTCAATCTCATTCTCACATAGTCCAAATGAGAGGATTGTGATTCGCTGTTTGTTACCAGAGGCCAAGTTTGTGGTATGCCAAATTAAATCTCTAATTATTTGGACAGAATATATGTTGAGGATGCTCACAAATTTGTTAAACATCTATTTTAAAACATTGCACACAACATTAAGAAATTAAGACTTCTATACATTGAAGATGCAATTTTCCATTTTGATGAAAAATACCTAAAGATGATACTATTTAAAAATGGGTGCTCTTTATTTCAAATCATAGGTAAAATTGAAATTTTAAAATAAATAAAACTAAAAATTAATGATAATCAACTCATTTAAACCCAAAAGTATCAATGTTAAACATAACCCAAATTTGAGTCGTACGTCTACGGGTCGAAAAAATGCTAGTAGATTTGAATTCACTAAGCAATTGATTTTTTGCTACTTTTTCATTTTCACCTTGCAGCACCTTAATATTAACTTGTGTTTGATTGTCAAAAGTACCTGAAAAAATGACATTTTCAAAAAATAGCTTAATGGCTGGAGGAGGCCATGCAATGCAAAATACTCTGGACTCCAAGATACAAAGGGTAGTTTGAAGTTGAGAGAATATAAGTATTACTTGCCTTTCAAATTGTACATTTGGGCTTCAAAAAAATGTCAGTAAGTTTGAATTCACTAAGCAATTGATTTTTTGCAGCCTTTTCATTTTTACCTTGCAGCACCTTAATATTAATTTGTGTTTGATTGTCAAAAGTACCTGAAAAAATGACATTTTAAAAAAATAGTTTAACTGTTAAAGGAGGCAATGTAATGCAAAAGTATTCTAGACTCTAAAATACAAAGGATAGTTTGAAGTCGAGAAAATTTAAGTAAGTATTACTTGTCTTTCGAGTTGTACGTTTGCGCACCGAGAAAATGTCAGTAAGTTTAAATTCACTAAGCAATTAGTTTTTTGCAACCTTTTCATTTTTACCTTGTATCACCTTAATATTAACTTGTATTTTATTGTTAGAAGTACTTAAAAAAATAACATTTTTAAAAAATAGCCAAACTACTGGATGAGGCAATGCAACGCAAAAGTACTCTAAACTCTAAGATACAAAAAGTAGTTTGAAATCGAGAGAATTTAAGTAAGTATTACTTGTCTAGATTAATATCATTTGGTTCCATTTATCGTGGCTAACTTAGCCTCTAGTTAAGAGAGTATTTGATTAAGTACTACTTTGTCCAACTTGATATTATTTAGTCATATTTATCATGTCCAACTACATCTCTAATTAAAAGAGCAGTACAAATTTATTTGAATAGTAATATAAGTTGAGGATGCTCACAAATTTGTTAAATATATATTTTAAAACATTTTATATAATATTAAAAAATTTGCCACTTTGATAAAAAAAAATACTTAAAGATGATACTATTTAAAAACGAGTGCTCTTTATTTTAAATTATAGATGAAATTAAACTTTTAAAAAAAAATAAAAAAAATAATGATAATTAACTTATTTTTATCAGAGAATTAACTTATTTTTTTAAAAGTTCAAAACAGATACATATTTTTATAATTTTTTATCATAAAACTCGTGTCATTTGATTGTGCCACTTGTGGCACCAATGTCACAACCCAATGGTACCATCTTAACCATTATAATTTTCAATGGTTAAAATTGTGCCACTTGGTTATGGCTTTGGAGCCCAAGAGTATATGTAATTTTCTAAATCTATACAAATGGGTCTAAATCAAATATATTCCTAAAGTTTAATCTATAGAATGATTTAAAAGGTCTAGATGAAAAAGAATACAATAAAAGTACATATATTTTTTAAAACCCTATAGAAGAGTCTAAATCAAATATAGAAGAAATTATTAATATATAAAAATATAAATAAAATGGTTTCAAAAAAAAAATATTAAAATATTTGTGGTAGTTATTTTTACTCTTTTTTTTTCAAGAAACTAATGTTTGTGCTCTAGATTATTATCAAAGATTTAAAATGAGTTTTTTCCTGCGTCTAAGGTTGGAGAAAAAAAAAATCAATTTACCTTTATTTTTTCAATTCTTCTATAGAAAATAAAAACACTAAATCTTTGTAACATTCCCAATTACCTATGAGAAAATGTGGTTTCTTATATGCAATATTTTTGTGCTTCCCATCAATTAAATATCAAATTTGAAAAATTCAATAAAATGGGACTGATTTCTTTGAAAATTAGATCTGAACAAATGTTATTAGTATCAAATTTTAGGTAAAAAAAAAAAGAGAGGATAAAATCTATGTGTGGATATTAAAATAAAAAACTTTCTCACTTGTAATTAGGATATTAAAATAAGCAAATAATATGTCGTATGTAAACTCTGCAAGATGTATGAAGGTCAGGCATGGTTCGCATAGGCTCTTTGCCATTGCACTTGAAACATTGCATTTTTTATTTATTACAACCATTGGAAATAAAACAATAAATATCTATTAACTAATTTTATTTATCCATACAATTATTTTTCCATCTTTTGATATAAGATTCATATTGTTTAAAATATTAAAACTGTCATTTTTTATAAATATAATTTTATGAATTCAAATCTTAATATTACAGAAGTTTTTTAACCATTAAATTTAAATTTATTTACTATTTGAATTACAAATTTACAAATTATGTCTTTGAAAGTGAAAAATGATAAAATTTATTTTTATATAACCTTATCAATTAATATTTATCACAGATAATTATATAAAGTTTCATTCATTTATAGATTATTATTGCTCACTCATTTATAGGCAGAGTCTCAGTACTAGCCAACTTCATACATGCAACTCATAAACCACCACCTCTAATCTTGCTTTTATGCCAACAAAGATAGATATCCCACTAAATCTTTTTTCATATTCGCTTCCCGAGTTTCAAATAAACCTATACCTACCTTTTACTCAGCTGGTTTACAAAAAAAAAATTGATACAAGGAGAAAAAGCCGAACAGGTTAATACACAGGACACAGGGAAGTTCATCCCCTCATATCATCAAGAAGAAGCAAATTCAGGCCTATATGAGGACTGTCCAGAAGATGCTACTTACAAACTATATGCAAGAAAATTGTAAGTAGTAAAACAAGTTTCAGTTGAGGATAGAACTTGCTCTAAGATTCACCAACAGATTGATCAGGTGATTGGTGAATCAACATATGCACACAAACAATTCCTTACTTCAAATGCCACTGACAATTTACTGAATTTTCAATGCCTAATGAGATGGCAGCGTAGCCAGAGATCGTACATGACCATATGAAAAGCATCTAGTCTGACTGGAGGTATATTCCACTCAAAATCCTTCTGCACCTGAATCACAAAAACAGGAAATTGAAGAAAGGATTGGGGGAAAAAAATTTTCCAGTCTTACACTTCAACTCAAAAGTTGAAGATTCAGATTGATTTTATTAATATCTCCCACATTAATATGTGGTGCAATGCAAGACAATCACAAGGTAACATACAGGAGGTTATCATCTAGGAACAATAAAGGTTATCATCCTGTTATAGAGAGAGATTTTGAATTTCATTTCTGCAAAATTTGAGATATAAACTAAGGTAGTATCCGTCGTTTAGTAACCTAAATTATGCATGTAATATTGAGCTCACAGTAATCAGATTAATATGGCTATCAGATTAAATCAGTATGATTCTCGAAGTTACACATTCAATTAGCATCACAAATATCAAGAACTTAAGAAACTGAGATGGGGTGGTTTTATAGTGTATTACCTTAACTAAGTTCTCATGCAACGTCTGAAAATGTTTATCGGATATGCCTTTAAAGAATCAAACAGAAAATTCATACTTCTTAAAGATAATTCTATTGAGAAATTACATTTTTAAAATATAACAAAAATTTACCTTTAAATGTATTGCAAAATTTTTAGTTTAATCATAATTCATTCACTTAATTATACGTTAAAAAAAATCCCTCATTATTTAGTAGGTAACTTGGTCTCTTCAACTCACGTTTAAAACCGCACATATTTTTTGTTATCACAAGAACCATAAACCTTGATATAAACACCCTTCACCTTTTCTTCTCTTCTGGATTTCTTCATATATCTTCGATTCTGTCCTAGAGCTATCGGACGTGATGATGTGACCCATATTTTATTACCTTAATTATTTGGCTGATTCCTTGTTTTATTCACAAGTTTATTACTTTCCCATTAGTGTTTTCCTATGATTAGGGTGTTACCTTGTGATTGACTTAATTAGTAGCAACTAATTGAATTTGAGACAATCATATTGATTGTCAGACTTGACTAATAAGTCTTAGAACTCTATATATTGTAGATGTCATTTGGAATTTTAACAAGCAATAACTTGATGTAACTTCAGCTTCTTTCTCTGCCTATCGATTGGTGCTAACACCACACCCTTTGGTTTTGCAATTAACTTGATGAATTTTTGTCTTTCTATTTTTTCTTGCTTGATTTCACTAGAACGAAGCTTCTTTTCACAATTAAGAAACTAATTTTTTTTTTTTTACAATTCCTATCAGTAAGAGTCAAGTAATACTGCAAGCTTTTGAAGATTACTAAAGAAAATTGTAATTAATTTGCCAAGCTTTGTGGAAGGGCATTTGGACTCCCAAGATTAGTCTTATGATGATATGGCTAACACTAATACCCTGGAAGATATTCTATCTATTGCATTCCAAACACCAATTCAAGAGGGGACAAAAATAAAAGCCACCCAAGTTTACTCTGAACTCTTGAATTGACATTTTTTTTTACAGCTTACTAATTTCGTAATTCCAAAAAGTTTTAGTATATTCAATTTAGCCGCGTGTTCTTCAGCTATGTGATAGCATCTAATCTTAACTGAAAATGTTATTCTTTCAGGTATTTTCAACTGCAACTGACAATCAAATGGCTACTGACAACAAAATGCTTGGTGAATTTGAACTTGTTAGCATTCCCCCTGCTCCCAGAGTTGTGCCTTAGATTGAGGTCAAGTTTGATATTGATGTCAATGGGATTGTCACTGTCTCTGCCACAGACAAGGCTGTAACAACCCTCAACTAATAAAACCTTTGAAGGTTAAGTGTAAACAATTTGAAACAAAGAAAGTTGAGAACAATGTAAAATTTTAGAGTGTTTTTGACCTTTTCTTCTGACCTTTCGTCACTCATATAATCATAACTCTCTCATATGAAATCTAAATTAAGTAATTCCAATTTCTAATGAAAGATAAGACATATATCTACAACTTTGATGTTGGGAACTTTTGCAAATTCCGTGAATATCATAGTGAGACGAGGCAAAAACCGAAGTGTAGTGTGGTATGGACCTTTGCTCACTATTTTATGCATAACTCCTTCATATGAACTCCAAATTAGGTGATTCAAGTGGCTATGGAAAGCTAAGAGAAAGGGGTACAACTTTCATGTTGGACATTTTGTCAAATTCGGTGAAATGGAGTTCGCCGCGGCGAGAATGATGCGGTATTTTTCCCGAGAGCATGAGTTTTCTGATTTCGCATCTGGCCGCGGCGAAAATCGCGGCTCGCCGCGGCGAGATTCGTCTGATAGCTTTTTTTTTTCGCGGACCCCCCCTTTTTTCTTCACTTCTCTTTCATCTGAACCCTAACTCTCTCTCTCTAAAATTTTCCTCAAACTTCTCTCTAAGATATCTCATCATCCGGACGTCCGATTTGAGCAAGTAAGGTATCGTTGGACTCGTGGGAAGAAGAGCTACAAATCCCACCGATCAATTTCGCCGGAAAGTCGCCGGAAGGTCGCTGGAAAATCGCGTGAATAGTACCTCCAAAGGTAAAACTCTGTTTAATCGCGTTTTAGGCTTCGTTTTACCGAATTTCTTTTCATAGATAGTCTTAGAATTAGTTTCTATACAGCATATAGGATTTTTAGGTTTCGGCATGAATAGTATTCCGGCGAGTGAATAGTGTTTTTCGGCGTGAATAGTGACTTTTAGAGTTTTCTAATTTTCATGTTATGGCTATGTTTTCTAGGTTGTTGAGCCATCACGAGGTGAAATTCTCGTTGTTGGACTCCTAGTAAGGTGAGTGGGTTTTTCATACTATAGCGCATGTTTTAGGAATTTGATTTATAACTCTCTCGTATGATTTTAACTAGTTGGAATGTATGTTAACTTGTTTTACCGCTTTGAAAACCAATATGTTCCAACCATGTTAGAAATTGTAAATTTCAATCCTAGTTGAACCCTAGGTATGCAGGGCAAGCATCTAGGCTGATAATTCTCCATTTGAGCTAGATTTATAGAAATGTGAACTTAGTCATAGAAATGAACTAAGTTAGCCATGAAATGATTTGATGCATGATAAGCATCTATGTGACGTCTACGGACGATCTATGTTTAAAAAGGGAAAATTTATGATTGTAAAGGTCTCCATGGGAATTCATGGATGAGATATATTTTAGAACGAAATTTTATGCATGAAAAGAGCTAGATGGAGAATTATAGCTTTATTGTAAAGTTATTGAAATGTTTTACTTTAAACTCTTTGAATAGCATATTTCACATGTTTTCTATTGGAGGGACCCTTTTAGATCACTGTTAGCTAGCCGCAGGTAGTGCTAGCCCTGGTGCACCATGATCATGTTAAGGCTTCGGCCTAGGATACTGTGACGGGCATATGACTGCCTAAGACACAGGGATTTAGGGTAGACTTATGTCTATGCCTACAGTGATTGCCATACCCATTGCTATGTGATTGGGGAAAATTTAGGGTGGACTTATGTCTACGCCTACAGTGATTGCCATACCCATTGCTATGTGCTTGGGGAAGATGATAGATCTGCTAGGAAAGACCTCCAATAAACTAGTGCATTTTTCTTAAAGATTAAATATTTCTAAAATACCACATTCATCATTGTTATTGCATAAACATCTTCATTTATTATTTACCATGCATAATTGATTTGCTTACAGTTATTGATTTAATCCTGTTTTATCATTTGAACTGTTTAGCATTCTTTCAATAAATTATGATTAGATGTTTAATGTTTTCTATACCTTGATTTCAATTATTTAATTCATTGCGAAACATTCGTGCTTAGTTTGCCCTGTTTCTGTTATAGTATGATTTATCCATTCACTGAGATGTGGTAATCTCACCCCTCTTTTGTTTTCTCCCCACAGATAGTCAAAGAAATACTGATCCAGCTACAGCTCCATAGGAGGCTAACTATAGCATTGGTGAGCCCCAGTTTGGGCAAGACTCCATTGTAATGGTTGTATAGTTTAAGTTTATGTCTAGTGTATCTCCATGAACATACAGGCAGGATCCTCGCTTCTTGTGTTGTTTGAAAAATGGTTTTAAGTTTTGCAACAATGTTTGTACTATGAGGCCATGGGCCAAGTTGAATCAAGGATGTTGGATTCATAAGATATATATATATATATATATATATATATATACAGTATTTTCTGATATTGGATGTGGCGTATGTGGCCAGTTATATTTATTATGTACTGGATTGTGTGCTGAATGGGTGTGCATGCTATGTGTTAGGCTTACGGCTAGGGGAAAACCCTTATGCCGTGCCGGTCATGTGTTCCATCATTTGGGGCCGTGACAAAGTTGGTATCAGAGCATTAGGTTTCCCTGTGTTCATGGAGTAACGGACCTTTAGGTAGGACTTTGAGTATGGGTATGAATCCGGACATGCTTATACTCACGGTGCTGCTAAAGGGGTTCGATAGGATGTTGTCTTTTTGTTTAAGTAAGTCAGTTTATAGTATGCTATGTTGGCATGGTTAAGTGATGGTTGGGCTATCTCTATTTTGTAGCGAGATGCCACCAAGAACGAGATCCAAGGTTAGGCAACCCGCGGTTCAAGAGCAGATGGCTGAAGAGTCTGCTCAGTCCGCAGTACCCGTGGCTAGAGGCCGAGGTAGAGGTCGTGGCAGAGGCCGACCTAGAGCCAGTGCAAGAGGCAGTGGCAGGGGTGTAAGGGCTGCTGAAGCAGCCGAACAAGCTGAGTTAACCAGTGAGCAAGCTGAGACTCCCAGGACGGGGGAAATGTCTTCTCACCCCCGGGATGATGTGATAGCCCAGATGCTGGTAACCATGCAGGGTATGCAGCGGGCAATAGAGAATCTAGCCGAGAGAAGGGATGGGCAAGATAGAAGGGGTCCACAACAGCCCGAAATTACTACCTCCGTTCCAGAACCAGTTAGGTCCGTGGAGCGGCATGTGAGACCCGCTGAGAGGGAAGTGGAACTGTCTGAATTCCTGAAGCTGAAACCGCCAATCTTCAAGGGGTTGTTGGCTAGTGAAGATCCCCAGGAGTTTATAGAGGGTACTGAGAAGATCTGCGAGGTTCTTAAGTGTTCAAAGATCTGCTCAGTAGAGTTGGCATCTTTCCAGTTGTCTGGTATAGCGCAGGTATGGTTCAAGACCATGATGCGCGGAAGAGGAGCTACAGCGTCACCTTTGAGATGGCCAGAGTTCAAGGGAGTCTTCATGGAGAGGTTTGTGCCTCAGAGTATCCGGGATGCCAAGTGTCAAGAGTTTGTGGAGTTAAAGCAGACTCCCGGTATGTCAGTCACGGAGTATGACTACCGCTTCACACAGCTGATGCCATATGCACCGCACATGGTCCCTACTGAAAGGGACATGATCAAGAAGTTTATTCAGGGGTTGATGCCAGCATTGTTTAAATCAGTGGCAGCCCAGATGAAGCAGTTTCCTAACTATGCTGAGGCTGTGGACTGTGCAAGAATGATGGAGACTAGACATTTGGCCGATGTCGAGAGTGCCAAGCTGAGGAAGAGGGATAGAGACGGGAGTTCCAAAGGAGGGCAAAGTTCTCATTCCCAATGAACCCGATTCCAAGGCCAGCAGCGCCCAGTACCACAGAATGTTGGGAACCCCAACCAGAGACCAGATGCAAGTGGTAGGCTAGGTCTTAGCCAGGGAAACACCGGGTATCCAGGTCAACAAGGACCAAGACCCATTCAGTAGAACATGCCACGATGCCCTATTTGTGGCAACCATCACTTGGGTCAGTGCCGCAGGGAGATGGTTGTTTGCTATCATTGCAACCAACCTGGACACATGAAGAGGGAATGTCCTCAGTTATATGGCTCAAGCCAAGGGCCAACTCGACCGGCTTTATTACCAACCCCAGTGGCAGCTCAGCCTATAAGGACTATACCGGGCCAAGCAAGTAGCAGAGGTACTGGTAGAGGGATGATGGGCCGAGGTCAAAACCAAGCAGGCCGAGGTGAACCGAGGATTTTTGCTCTTACCAGGCAGGATGCACAAGCTTCAAATGCGGTCATGACAGGTACTCTTTCGGTTTGCCTACATGAAGCATATGTTTTGTTTGACCCCGGGTCTACATATTCCTATGTCTCCCCTAGTTTTGTTAAGAGTTTGGGTAAAGATCCGATTAGGATGGATGCCCCTTTCTTTGTAACTACCCCGGTCGGTGATTATTTGCCAGTAGAGCATGTATGCAAGTCATGTAAAGTGACAGTGGGTGATAGGGAGACATCTGCTGATTTGATCATCCTAGACATGGTCGACTTTGATGTAATCCTAGGAATGGATTGGTTGGCAGCATGCTATGCTACCTTGGATTGCTATGAGAAGGCAATCAAGTTCAACTTTCCAAGTGAAGTTCCTTTCCGGTTCCAGTGTGATCGAAGTAAAGCTCCAAGTAACCTGATTTCAGTCTTGGGTGCTCAGAAGATGTTGAAGAAGGGATGCCAGGGATACTTGGCATATGTTAGAGATGTGGATGGGAAGGTACCGGATGTAGACAAGATGGCAGTGGTACGAGAATTCCTGGATGTCTTCCCAGAAGAGTTGTCAGGATTACCTCCTGAACGGGAGATAGAGTTTGGTATCGACCTTATTCCAGAGGCTCGACCAATTTCTATACCGCCTTACAGGATGGCACCCACAGAGCTTAAGGAGCTAAAGAGTCAGTTGCAGGATTTGTTGGATAAGGGCTTCATCAGGCCGAGTACTTCTCCATGGGGTGCTCCGGTCCTTTTTGTGAAGAAGAAAGACGGATCTTTGCGACTTTGCATTGACTATCGGCAACTGAATAAGCTAACGGTGCGCAATAATTACCCTTTGCCCAGGATTGATGATTTGTTCGATCAACTTCAAGGAGCGAAATGTTTCTCCAAGATTGATCTGAGGTCAGGGTATCATCAGTTGAGAATCAAGAAGGAAGATATTTTCAAGACGGCTTTTAGGACCCGTTATGGTCATTATGAGTTTTTGGTTATGTCTTTTGGACTAACTAATGCACCAGCTGCTTTTATGGACTTGATGAACAGGGTGTTCAAGCCATTCTTAGATCAGTTTGTCATTGTGTTCATTGATGACATCTTGGTTTATTCTAAAGACCATGAGGAGCATGAACAGCACCTACGGGTCATTCTGCAGATCTTGAGGGATCAGCAGCTGTATGCCAAACTCTCTAAGTGTGAGTTCTGGTTGGACAGCGTTATGTTTCTGGGGCATGTAATCACGAAGGATGGCATTCAAGTAGACCCCGAGAAGGTAGAGGCAGTACAGCAGTGGCCTCAACCTGCTAGTGTAACAGAGATCCGAAGTTTCTTGGGTCTAGCAGGGTATTATCGGAGGTTCATTAAGGATTTCTCTAGGATTGCTACTCCTTTGACCAGATTAACCAGGAAGGGAGTTAAGTTTGAATGGTCGGATGCATGCGAAGAAAGTTTCCAGACCTTGAAGAAGTGTCTAACCACAACCCCAGTCCTAACTATCCCAACTGGCACTGGAGGATACTCAGTATACTGTGACGCCTCAAGGGTGGGCTTGGGTTGTGTGTTAATGCAGAATGGGCATGTTGTAGCCTATGCATCTAGGCAGCTCAGGAAGCACGAACAGAACTATCCTACACATGATCTGGAGATGGCGGCAGTGGTCTTTGCCTTGAAGATTTGGAGGCACTATCTCTATGGTGAATCCTGTGAGATTTACACAGACCACAAGAGTCTCAAGTACATCTTTCAACAAAGAGATCTTAACTTGAGACAGAGGAGGTGGATGGAGTTAGTGAAGGACTATGACTGCACTATCTTGTACCACCCAGGCAAGGCCAATGTGGTAGCTGATGCTTTGAGCAGAAAGTCAATGGGGAGTCTAGCCCATATCACCCTACTCCGGAGGCCGTTGATAAGGGATATTCATCGGCTAGAAGGTGAAGGGATGCGCTTTGAAGTGAAGGAGCCAGGGGTGTTGTTAGCCCACATGCAACTACACTCTCCACTGGTTGAGCAGATTAAGGCAGATCAGGACAAGGATGCTAACCTGTCCAAGCTCAAGGATGAAGCTAGGAATAATCAGACTTCTGAATTCAGCGTGGATGCTGAAGGAGTGTTAAGATATGGGAAGCGCTTGTGTGTACCCGATGTGGATCGCTTGAGGAAGCAGATTTTGGAGGAGGCACATCAATCAGCCTATACTATCCACCCAGGAACGAATAAGATGTACAGTGACCTCAAGGACTTGTATTGGTGGAATGGGATGAAGAAGGATGTAGCAAACTTTGTGGCTCAATGCTTGGTTTGTCAGCAGGTGAAAGCTGAACACCAGAAGCCTGCCGGTTTGCACCAGCAGATTGAGATACCGGAGTGGAAGTGGGAAAGGATTACTATGGACTTCGTTACAGGGTTACCGAGGACCCCTAAGGGTTATGACTCAGTATGGGTGATAGTGGATCGAATGACCAAGTCATCCCACTTCTTACCAGTGAAGACTACCTTTAATGTGGCTCAGTATGCAAGTCTGTATCTGAGTGAGATCGTCAGATTGCATGGAGTCCCTGTATCCATCATATCTGATCGAGGTCCACAGTTTACAGCAAGGTTTTGGAAAGTTTTTCAAGAAGCTTTGGGAACAAGGTTGGATCTAAGCACCGCTTTTCATCCCCAAACAGATGGCCAGTCAGAACGCACGATTCAGATTCTGGAGGATATGCTTAGAGCATGTATATTGGATTTTGGTGGCAGTTGGGAAGGATACCTGCCATTAGCTGAGTTTGCATACAACAACAGTTATCAAGCCAGTATTCAGATGGCACCTTTTGAAGCTCTTTATGGGAGAAGATGCCGATCTCCCATTGGATGGTTTGAAGTTGGAGAAGCCAAGCTGCTAGGGCCAGACTTGGTGCAAGATGCCATAGAGAAGGTTAAGCTGATAAGGGAACGGCTTTTAACTGCACAAAGTCGTCAGAAGTCTTATGTGGACCATCGGGAGTTGGAGTTTTCTCTAGGCGATCACGTGTTCCTCAGAGTTTCACCCATGAAGGGAATAATGCGGTTTGGTAAGAAAGGGAAGTTAAGCCCGAGGTATATTGGACCTTTTGAAGTTCTGGATAGGGTAGGAGCAGTGGCATACCGCCTAGCCCTACCACCTGGATTGAGCGAAGTGCATCCAGTCTTTCATGTCTCGATGTTAAGGAAGTATCTACCCGACCCATCTCATGTGATTCAACTGCAGGAAATCCTTTTGGATGACAAGTTGGCCTACGAAGAGAAACCCGTGGCCATTGTTGATAGACAAGTGAAAAAGTTGAGGTTTAAGGATATCCCTACAGTGAAGGTGATCTGGCAGAATCATTCCAAAGAGGAAGCTACGTGGGAAGTAGAGGACGTCATGAGAGAGAAGTATCCACAGCTGTTCCAAGAGTAGTTTTATATTTTTTTTATGTTGTTGGTTCTTGTAAAATTCGGGGACCGAATTTTTATAAGGAGGGGAGAATGTAACAACCCTCAACTAATAAAACCTTTGAAGGTTAAGTGTAAATAATTTGAAACAAAGAAAGTTGAGAACAATGTAAAATTTTAGAGTGTTTTCGATCTTTTCTTCTGACCTTTCGTCACTCATATAATCATAACTCTCTCATATGAAATCTAAATTAAGTAATTCCAATTTCTAATGAAAGATAAGACATATATCTACAACTTTGATGTTGGGAACTTTTGCAAATTCCGTGAATATCATAGTGAGACGAGGCAAAAACCGAAGTGTAGTGTGGTCTGGACCTTTGCTCACTATTTTATGCATAACTCCTTCATATGAACTCCAAATTAGGTGATTCAAGTGGCTATGGAAAGCTAAGAGAAAGGGGTACAACTTTCATGTTGGACATTTTGTCAAATTCGGTGAAATGGAGTTCGCCGCGGCGAGAATAAGTTCGCCGCGGCGAGAATGATGCGGTATTTTTCCCGAGAGCATGAGTTTTCTGATTTCGCATATGGCCGCGGCGAAAATCGCGGCTCGCCGCGGCGAGATTCGTCTGATAGCTTTTTTTTTTCGCGGACCCCCCCTTTTTTCTTCACTTCTCTTTCATCTGAACCCTAACTCTCTCTCTCTAAAATTTTCCTCAAACTTCTCTCTAAGATATCTCATCATCCGGACGTCCGATTTGAGCAAGTAAGGTATCGTTGGACTCGTGGGAAGAAGAGCTACAAATCCCACCGATCAATTTCGCCGGAAAGTCGCCGGAAGGTCGCCGGAAAATCGCGTGAATAGTACCTCCAAAGGTAAAACTCTGTTTAATCGCGTTTTAGGCTTCGTTTTACCGAATTTCTTTTCATAGATAGTCTTAGAATTAGTTTCTATACAGCATATAGGATTTTTAGGTTTCGGCATGAATAGTATTCCGGCGAGTGAATAGTGTTTTTCGGCGTGAATAGTGACTTTTAGAGTTTTCTAATTTTCATGTTATGGCTATGTTTTCTAGGTTGTTGAGCCATCACGAGGTGAAATTCTCGTTGTTGGACTCCTAGTAAGGTGAGTGGGTTTTTCATACTATAGCGCATGTTTTAGGAATTTGATTTATAACTCTCTCGTATGATTTTAACTAGTTGGAATGTATGTTAACTTGTTTTACCGCTTTGAAAACCAATATGTTCCAACCATGTTAGAAATTGTAAATTTCAATCCTAGTTGAACCCTAGGTATGCAGGGCAAGCATCTAGGCTGATAATTCTCCATTTGAGCTAGATTTATAGAAATGTGAACTTAGTCATAGAAATGAACTAAGTTAGCCATGAAATGATTTGATGCATGATAAGCATCTATGTGACGTCTACGGACGATCTATGTTTAAAAAGGGAAAATTTATGATTGTAAAGGTCTCCATGGGAATTCATGGATGAGATATATTTTAGAACGAAATTTTATGCATGAAAAGAGCTAGATGGAGAATTATAGCTTTATTGTAAAGTTATTGAAATGTTTTACTTTAAACTCTTTGAATAGCATATTTCACATGTTTTCTATTGGAGGGACCCTTTTAGATCACTGTTAGCTAGCCGCAGGTAGTGCTAGCCCTGGTGCACCATGATCATGTTAAGGCTTCGGCCTAGGATACTGTGACGGGCATATGACTGCCTAAGACACAGGGATTTAGGGTAGACTTATGTCTATGCCTACAGTGATTGCCATACCCATTGCTATGTGATTGGGGAAAATTTAGGGTGGACTTATGTCTACGCCTACAGTGATTGCCATACCCATTGCTATGTGCTTGGGGAAGATGATAGATCTGCTAGGAAAGACCTCCAATAAACTAGTGCATTTTTCTTAAAGATTAAATATTTCTAAAATACCACATTCATCATTGTTATTGCATAAACATCTTCATTTATTATTTACCATGCATAATTGATTTGCTTACAGTTATTGATTTAATCCTGTTTTATCATTTGAACTGTTTAGCATTCTTTCAATAAATTATGATTAGATGTTTAATGTTTTCTATACCTTGATTTCAATTATTTAATTCATTGCGAAACATTCGTGCTTAGTTTGCCCTGTTTCTGTTATAGTATGATTTATCCATTCACTGAGATGTGGTAATCTCACCCCTCTTCTGTTTTCTCCCCACAGATAGTCAAAGAAATACTGATCCAGCTACAGCTCCATAGGAGGCTAACTATAGCATTGGTGAGCCCCAGTTTGGGCAAGACTCCATTGTAATGGTTGTATAGTTTAAGTTTATGTCTAGTGTATCTCCATGAACATACAGGCAGGATCCTCGCTTCTTGTGTTGTTTGAAAAATGGTTTTAAGTTTTGCAACAATGTTTGTACTATGAGGCCATGGGCCAAGTTGAATCAAGGATGTTGGATTCATAAGATATATATATATATATATATATATATACAGTATTTTCTGATATTGGATGTGGCGTATGTGGCCAGTTATATTTATTATGTACTGGATTGTGTGCTGAATGGGTGTGCATGCTATGTGTTAGGCTTACGGCTAGGGGAAAACCCTTATGCCGTGCCGGTCATGTGTTCCATCATTTGGGGCCGTGACAAAGTTGGTATCAGAGCATTAGGTTTCCCTGTGTTCATGGAGTAACGGACCTTTAGGTAGGACTTTGAGTATGGGTATGAATCCGGACATGCTTATACTCACGGTGCTGCTAAAGGGGTTCGATAGGATGTTGTCTTTTTGTTTAAGTAAGTCAGTTTATAGTATGCTATGTTGGCATGGTTAAGTGATGGTTGGGCTATCTCTATTTTGTAGCGAGATGCCACCAAGAACGAGATCCAAGGTTAGGCAACCCGCGGTTCAAGAGCAGATGGCTGAAGAGTCTGCTCAGTCCGCAGTACCCGTGGCTAGAGGCCGAGGTAGAGGTCGTGGCAGAGGCCGACCTAGAGCCAGTGCAAGAGGCAGTGGCAGGGGTGTAAGGGCTGCTGAAGCAGCCGAACAAGCTGAGTTAACCAGTGAGCAAGCTGAGACTCCCAGGACGGGGGAAATGTCTTCTCACCCCCGGGATGATGTGATAGCCCAGATGCTGGTAACCATGCAGGGTATGCAGCGGGCAATAGAAAATCTAGCCGAGAGAAGGAATGGGCAAGATAGAAGGGGTCCACAACAGCCCGAAATTACTACCTCCGTTCCAGAACCAGTTAGGTCCGTGGAGCGGCATGTGAGACCCGCTGAGAGGGAAGTGGAACTGTCTGAATTCCTGAAGCTGAAACCGCCAATCTTCAAGGGGTTGTTGGCTAGTGAAGATCCCCAGGAGTTTATAGAGGGTACTGAGAAGATCTGCGAGGTTCTTAAGTGTTCAAAGATCTGCTCAGTAGAGTTGGCATCTTTCCAGTTGTCTGGTATAGCGCAGGTATGGTTCAAGACCATGATGCGCGGAAGAGGAGCTACAGCGTCACCTTTGAGATGGCCAGAGTTCAAGGGAGTCTTCATGGAGAGGTTTGTGCCTCAGAGTATCCGGGATGCCAAGTGTCAAGAGTTTGTGGAGTTAAAGCAGACTCCCGGTATGTCAGTCACGGAGTATGACTACCGCTTCACACAGCTGATGCCATATGCACCGCACATGGTCCCTACTGAAAGGGACATGATCAAGAAGTTTATTCAGGGGTTGATGCCAGCATTGTTTAAATCAGTGGCAGCCCAGATGAAGCAGTTTCCTAACTATGCTGAGGCTGTGGACTGTGCAAGAATGATGGAGACTAGACATTTGGCCGATGTCGAGAGTGCCAAGCTGAGGAAGAGGGATAGAGACGGGAGTTCCAAAGGAGGGCAAAGTTCTCATTCCCAATGAACCCGATTCCAAGGCCAGCAGCGCCCAGTACCACAGAATGTTGGGAACCCCAACCAGAGACCAGATGCAAGTGGTAGGCTAGGTCTTAGCCAGGGAAACACCGGGTATCCAGGTCAACAAGGACCAAGACCCATTCAGTAGAACATGCCACGATGCCCTATTTGTGGCAACCATCACTTGGGTCAGTGCCGCAGGGAGATGGTTGTTTGCTATCATTGCAACCAACCTGGACACATGAAGAGGGAATGTCCTCAGTTATATGGCTCAAGCCAAGGGCCAACTCGACCGGCTTTATTACCAACCCCAGTGGCAGCTCAGCCTATAAGGACTATACCGGGCCAAGCAAGTAGCAGAGGTACTGGTAGAGGGATGATGGGCCGAGGTCAAAACCAAGCAGGCCGAGGTGAACCGAGGATTTTTGCTCTTACCAGGCAGGATGCACAAGCTTCAAATGCGGTCATGACAGGTACTCTTTCGGTTTGCCTACATGAAGCATATGTTTTGTTTGACCCCGGGTCTACATATTCCTATGTCTCCCCTAGTTTTGTTAAGAGTTTGGGTAAAGATCCGATTAGGATGGATGCCCCTTTCTTTGTAACTACCCCGGTCGGTGATTATTTGCCAGTAGAGCATGTATGCAAGTCATGTAAAGTGACAGTGGGTGATAGGGAGACATCTGCTGATTTGATCATCCTAGACATGGTCGACTTTGATGTAATCCTAGGAATGGATTGGTTGGCAGCATGCTATGCTACCTTGGATTGCTATGAGAAGGCAATCAAGTTCAACTTTCCAAGTGAAGTTCCTTTCCGGTTCCAGTGTGATCGAAGTAAAGCTCCAAGTAACCTGATTTCAGTCTTGGGTGCTCAGAAGATGTTGAAGAAGGGATGCCAGGGATACTTGGCATATGTTAGAGATGTGGATGGGAAGGTACCGGATGTAGACAAGATGGCAGTGGTACGAGAATTCCTGGATGTCTTCCCAGAAGAGTTGTCAGGATTACCTCCTGAACGGGAGATAGAGTTTGGTATCGACCTTATTCCAGAGGCTCGACCAATTTCTATACCGCCTTACAGGATGGCACCCACAGAGCTTAAGGAGCTAAAGAGTCAGTTGCAGGATTTGTTGGATAAGGGCTTCATCAGGCCGAGTACTTCTCCATGGGGTGCTCCGGTCCTTTTTGTGAAGAAGAAAGACGGATCTTTGCGACTTTGCATTGACTATCGGCAACTGAATAAGCTAACGGTGCGCAATAATTACCCTTTGCCCAGGATTGATGATTTGTTCGATCAACTTCAAGGAGCGAAATGTTTCTCCAAGATTGATCTGAGGTCAGGGTATCATCAGTTGAGAATCAAGAAGGAAGATATTTTCAAGACGGCTTTTAGGACCCGTTATGGTCATTATGAGTTTTTGGTTATGTCTTTTGGACTAACTAATGCACCAGCTGCTTTTATGGACTTGATGAACAGGGTGTTCAAGCCATTCTTAGATCAGTTTGTCATTGTGTTCATTGATGACATCTTGGTTTATTCTAAAGACCATGAGGAGCATGAACAGCACCTACGGGTCATTCTGCAGATCTTGAGGGATCAGCAGCTGTATGCCAAACTCTCTAAGTGTGAGTTCTGGTTGGACAGCGTTATGTTTCTGGGGCATGTAATCACGAAGGATGGCATTCAAGTAGACCCCGAGAAGGTAGAGGCAGTACAGCAGTGGCCTCAACCTGCTAGTGTAACAGAGATCCGAAGTTTCTTGGGTCTAGCAGGGTATTATCGGAGGTTCATTAAGGATTTCTCTAGGATTGCTACTCCTTTGACCAGATTAACCAGGAAGGGAGTTAAGTTTGAATGGTCGGATGCATGCGAAGAAAGTTTCCAGACCTTGAAGAAGTGTCTAACCACAACCCCAGTCCTAACTATCCCAACTGGCACTGGAGGATACTCAGTATACTGTGACGCCTCAAGGGTGGGCTTGGGTTGTGTGTTAATGCAGAATGGGCATGTTGTAGCCTATGCATCTAGGCAGCTCAGGAAGCACGAACAGAACTATCCTACACATGATCTGGAGATGGCGGCAGTGGTCTTTGCCTTGAAGATTTGGAGGCACTATCTCTATGGTGAATCCTGTGAGATTTACACAGACCACAAGAGTCTCAAGTACATCTTTCAACAAAGAGATCTTAACTTGAGACAGAGGAGGTGGATGGAGTTAGTGAAGGACTATGACTGCACTATCTTGTACCACCCAGGCAAGGCCAATGTGGTAGCTGATGCTTTGAGCAGAAAGTCAATGGGGAGTCTAGCCCATATCACCCTACTCCGGAGGCCGTTGATAAGGGATATTCATCGGCTAGAAGGTGAAGGGATGCGCTTTGAAGTGAAGGAGCCAGGGGTGTTGTTAGCCCACATGCAACTACACTCTCCACTGGTTGAGCAGATTAAGGCAGATCAGGACAAGGATGCTAACCTGTCCAAGCTCAAGGATGAAGCTAGGAATAATCAGACTTCTGAATTCAGCGTGGATGCTGAAGGAGTGTTAAGATATGGGAAGCGCTTGTGTGTACCCGATGTGGATCGCTTGAGGAAGCAGATTTTGGAGGAGGCACATCAATCAGCCTATACTATCCACCCAGGAACGAATAAGATGTACAGTGACCTCAAGGACTTGTATTGGTGGAATGGGATGAAGAAGGATGTAGCAAACTTTGTGGCTCAATGCTTGGTTTGTCAGCAGGTGAAAGCTGAACACCAGAAGCCTGCCGGTTTGCACCAGCAGATTGAGATACCGGAGTGGAAGTGGGAAAGGATTACTATGGACTTCGTTACAGGGTTACCGAGGACCCCTAAGGGTTATGACTCAGTATGGGTGATAGTGGATCGAATGACCAAGTCATCCCACTTCTTACCAGTGAAGACTACCTTTAATGTGGCTCAGTATGCAAGTCTGTATCTGAGTGAGATCGTCAGATTGCATGGAGTCCCTGTATCCATCATATCTGATCGAGGTCCACAGTTTACAGCAAGGTTTTGGAAAGTTTTTCAAGAAGCTTTGGGAACAAGGTTGGATCTAAGCACCGCTTTTCATCCCCAAACAGATGGCCAGTCAGAACGCACGATTCAGATTCTGGAGGATATGCTTAGAGCATGTATATTGGATTTTGGTGGCAGTTGGGAAGGATACCTGCCATTAGCTGAGTTTGCATACAACAACAGTTATCAAGCCAGTATTCAGATGGCACCTTTTGAAGCTCTTTATGGGAGAAGATGCCGATCTCCCATTGGATGGTTTGAAGTTGGAGAAGCCAAGCTGCTAGGGCCAGACTTGGTGCAAGATGCCATAGAGAAGGTTAAGCTGATAAGGGAACGGCTTTTAACTGCACAAAGTCGTCAGAAGTCTTATGTGGACCATCGGGAGTTGGAGTTTTCTCTAGGCGATCACGTGTTCCTCAGAGTTTCACCCATGAAGGGAATAATGCGGTTTGGTAAGAAAGGGAAGTTAAGCCCGAGGTATATTGGACCTTTTGAAGTTCTGGATAGGGTAGGAGCAGTGGCATACCGCCTAGCCCTACCACCTGGATTGAGCGAAGTGCATCCAGTCTTTCATGTCTCGATGTTAAGGAAGTATCTACCCGACCCATCTCATGTGATTCAACTGCAGGAAATCCTTTTGGATGACAAGTTGGCCTACGAAGAGAAACCCGTGGCCATTGTTGATAGACAAGTGAAAAAGTTGAGGTTTAAGGATATCCCTACAGTGAAGGTGATCTGGCAGAATCATTCCAAAGAGGAAGCTACGTGGGAAGTAGAGGACGTCATGAGAGAGAAGTATCCACAGCTGTTCCAAGAGTAGTTTTATATTTTTTTTATGTTGTTGGTTCTTGTAAAATTCGGGGACCGAATTTTTATAAGGAGGGGAGAATGTAACAACCCTCAACTAATAAAACCTTTGAAGGTTAAGTGTAAATAATTTGAAACAAAGAAAGTTGAGAACAATGTAAAATTTTAGAGTGTTTTCGATCTTTTCTTCTGACCTTTCGTCACTCATATAATCATAACTCTCTCATATGAAATCTAAATTAAGTAATTCCAATTTCTAATGAAAGATAAGACATATATCTACAACTTTGATGTTGGGAACTTTTGCAAATTCCGTGAATATCATAGTGAGACGAGGCAAAAACCGAAGTGTAGTGTGGTCTGGACCTTTGCTCACTATTTTATGCATAACTCCTTCATATGAACTCCAAATTAGGTGATTCAAGTGGCTATGGAAAGCTAAGAGAAAGGGGTACAACTTTCATGTTGGACATTTTGTCAAATTCGGTGAAATGGAGTTCGCCGCGGCGAGAATAAGTTCGCCGCGGCGAGAATGATGCGGTATTTTTCCCGAGAGCATGAGTTTTCTGATTTCGCATATGGCCGCGGCGAAAATCGCGGCTCGCCGCGGCGAGATTCGTCTGATAGCTTTTTTTTTTCGCGGACCCCCCCTTTTTTCTTCACTTCTCTTTCATCTGAACCCTAACTCTCTCTCTCTAAAATTTTTCTCAAACTTCTCTCTAAGATATCTCATCATCCGGACGTCCGATTTGAGCAAGTAAGGTATCGTTGGACTCGTGGGAAGAAGAGCTACAAATCCCACCGATCAATTTCGCCGGAAAGTCGCCGGAAGGTCGCCGGAAAATCGCGTGAATAGTACCTCCAAAGGTAAAACTCTGTTTAATCGCGTTTTAGGCTTCGTTTTACCGAATTTCTTTTCATAGATAGTCTTAGAATTAGTTTCTATACAGCATATAGGATTTTTAGGTTTCGGCATGAATAGTATTCCGGCGAGTGAATAGTGTTTTTCGGCGTGAATAGTGACTTTTAGAGTTTTCTAATTTTCATGTTATGGCTATGTTTTCTAGGTTGTTGAGCCATCACGAGGTGAAATTCTCGTTGTTGGACTCCTAGTAAGGTGAGTGGGTTTTTCATACTATAGCGCATGTTTTAGGAATTTGATTTATAACTCTCTCGTATGATTTTAACTAGTTGGAATGTATGTTAACTTGTTTTACCGCTTTGAAAACCAATATGTTCCAACCATGTTAGAAATTGTAAATTTCAATCCTAGTTGAACCCTAGGTATGCAGGGCAAGCATCTAGGCTGATAATTCTCCATTTGAGCTAGATTTATAGAAATGTGAACTTAGTCATAGAAATGAACTAAGTTAGCCATGAAATGATTTGATGCATGATAAGCATCTATGTGACGTCTACGGACGATCTATGTTTAAAAAGGGAAAATTTATGATTGTAAAGGTCTCCATGGGAATTCATGGATGAGATATATTTTAGAACGAAATTTTATGCATGAAAAGAGCTAGATGGAGAATTATAGCTTTATTGTAAAGTTATTGAAATGTTTTACTTTAAACTCTTTGAATAGCATATTTCACATGTTTTCTATTGGAGGGACCCTTTTAGATCACTGTTAGCTAGCCGCAGGTAGTGCTAGCCCTGGTGCACCATGATCATGTTAAGGCTTCGGCCTAGGATACTGTGACGGGCATATGACTGCCTAAGACACAGGGATTTAGGGTAGACTTATGTCTATGCCTACAGTGATTGCCATACCCATTGCTATGTGATTGGGGAAAATTTAGGGTGGACTTATGTCTACGCCTACAGTGATTGCCATACCCATTGCTATGTGCTTGGGGAAGATGATAGATCTGCTAGGAAAGACCTCCAATAAACTAGTGCATTTTTCTTAAAGATTAAATATTTCTAAAATACCACATTCATCATTGTTATTGCATAAACATCTTCATTTATTATTTACCATGCATAATTGATTTGCTTACAGTTATTGATTTAATCCTGTTTTATCATTTGAACTGTTTAGCATTCTTTCAATAAATTATGATTAGATGTTTAATGTTTTCTATACCTTGATTTCAATTATTTAATTCATTGCGAAACATTCGTGCTTAGTTTGCCCTGTTTCTGTTATAGTATGATTTATCCATTCACTGAGATGTGGTAATCTCACCCCTCTTCTGTTTTCTCCCCACAGATAGTCAAAGAAATACTGATCCAGCTACAGCTCCATAGGAGGCTAACTATAGCATTGGTGAGCCCCAGTTTGGGCAAGACTCCATTGTAATGGTTGTATAGTTTAAGTTTATGTCTAGTGTATCTCCATGAACATACAGGCAGGATCCTCGCTTCTTGTGTTGTTTGAAAAATGGTTTTAAGTTTTGCAACAATGTTTGTACTATGAGGCCATGGGCCAAGTTGAATCAAGGATGTTGGATTCATAAGATATATATATATATATATATATATATACAGTATTTTCTGATATTGGATGTGGCGTATGTGGCCAGTTATATTTATTATGTACTGGATTGTGTGCTGAATGGGTGTGCATGCTATGTGTTAGGCTTACGGCTAGGGGAAAACCCTTATGCCGTGCCGGTCATGTGTTCCATCATTTGGGGCCGTGACAAAGGCCACCCGTAAAGCACAACAAATCACCATATGCTCATCCGGAGGGCTATCTGAGGATGATATTGAAAAGATGATCAAAGAAGCTGAGTTGCACGCAGAGAGAGATCAAGAAAGACAGGTTTTGATTGATATAAGAAACAGTGCAGATACCACCATTTATAGCATTGAGAAGAGCTTGAGTGAGTACAGAGACAAAAGTCCTAGTGAAATTGAAAAAAAGATAGAGGATGTAGTTGCAAAGTTGGGGACAACTATGTCTAGAGAAAATGCCGATGAAATAAAGTCAAAGCTTGATGCTGCAAACAAAGTCGTGTCCAAGATTGAGCAACACATGTCAGGAGGTTCCAGTGGTGATTCCTCCTCCTTCGGAGTTTCTCAAGGCAGGGACCAGGATCCTGAGGCCGCATACAAGGAGGCGAAGAATTAAAGTAATTAGGTATGATTTAGTGGTGAGATATCTAGGTAATTAAACAAGGTTCAAACCTCTGAACCGTAATTGGACCAAAAAAGACTTATGCAGCCACTTTTGCATAATATGCCTCTGGAAGATATATTAGCAATTAAATATTTAAATGCATTAAATAGAATACTATAACTGCCAACATGCATTTGATAAGGGTCTACCTGATCTTTTCCTTTTACCTTTTTTTTTCTTCATTTTGTTGGTTAGTTACGTATGTATATGCTTGGTTACGCTTTCCATTATAAAATTTCACATGTTGGTTAAAATCACGGTCAGTTAAGCAGCAAGAAATAGTCAAATAGAATACTTGTTCCTCCTCCTCCGACAGACTCTTTCTCAGAGCCAGAAACGGTTTTCAAAATGGAAAATCATATGCATGTGTATTTGCAGAAGATAAACAAAATAATGAAACAAAGAGATAGCGAACTAAATTATGGGATTACATTTCTTTAAAAAAGAAAAAGAAAAAAGAGAGAAGAGAATGGGACATATGGTATTTGAACATAATCAGGAAGACACGATTTACCAGGAACACATCCACAGTGGATTGAGTCTGCAATACGGCCGCTGCCAACAGGTCCACGACTGCACAAGCAAAACTTGGTTTTATAAAGTTTCTCTATATGTACAATAGCCCCAGTTGCACGATTGTCAATTCTGTTGTTCTGGATTTCAGTATCGTTGTCCCGTAGAACTGCCAGTTCATCTTTAATTTTAGAATCAGAACTACCAGCCCAGAAAGCAATTGTACTTCTGCAATATATGCCATGCCCAGATGAATTTAGTATTGTATTCGTAGAGATAGCACTGTCTTCGTTTGTATGAATTACAATTTCTATTTCTAATCGGCAAAAGCATCAAAGCTTTTGTACGGAGAAGATATTTCTTTGGATAGATACTCATTGAGAACAAAAGGGGAGGGGGTGGGGGGACTAGTCCGAGTACATCTACATGTTCTTTATGTGGAATATATTCACTGTCATAACTAGATGAACAAAACCCTCGAATCGAGTTCTTCGCCAGTCACCAGATATGGAACTTCTATAGTGGCTTCAACATCAGTATTATGACAAATCACAAAAAAATGATCAACACCGAAGGTTCTGTTCCAATAAGGGTAGTTGGAGCTTCGGTTCTGCACATAGTTCTCGACCACATTAATCATACGCTCGTAGGGTACTCCCTGCATAATTATGTGTATTAGACTCACATAAGCGATCTCGTAATAAAAAAAGATAAGAATTTAGCCACTGATATGAACAAAGAAATCAGTGTATATGTGTAAAGAACCAAAAAATATAATACTTTGCCTCGCATTTTGTGACAAGAAATAGGGATGAAGAAGAGGTGAGCTTTATCAGGATCATCAGTCCAGAACTGACTCTCTTTAATGTTCTTGAAGAAATACCCTTAGCTCGCATACTTCCCTATGGGTTATCAGGGTGTCTGGTAATAGGTCTCAGGGTCTCCATCTGGGTACACAAAGGCCTTAAATTCCCTCTCCATTCACCCGTAATCGACGTTGAAAACCTCTAGGGATTGGAAAACACTGGATGAGACCTCAACTTTGCGCAGCGAATCAAAATAAATCTTCACAAGAACACAATCAGGGATACAAAAATTATTAACAATTCGTGCAAGAAAGTGAGAGAAAATGAGGGAAAATAGTCACCTGTAGCGGGGCTACAAGTCATGGAAAATAGAAGAACAGCATCAACGGATAGACGACAATGAGGCAAAGACAGAATTTGTATGGAAAAGAGCAAGTCCGATTGCGAGGTTGATTTCGAACCATAATTTTCTTGGTTGGAATTTTCTGGAGATTTGGAAAGAGAAATCTATTTTCGGGACCGTCGTAAGCAACAGAGTCAGTTTGGAAGAGCGCGAAACCTCAATTATAACAGCCGCTGGATGTTGATGGCATGGGCTCCACTAATGGACTGTCCTTAAAGTTTCCCTTTTTAATAATTTAAATACAAAATTTGATTTATTTTTTTCTTTGTACATTAAAGAAATTAAAAATTTAAGAATTGAATAAGTTATTTGATATTGAAGGCAACAAAGGATTAATTAGCTATTTGCTATATCATCATTTTTTTTTTTTGGTATTTTGGAATGTAAGAATTGAATGATATTTGAAATACATTATGACATCCCAAAATGCCTTAAAAGAATAGGATATTATTGTTTTGATGATATATCATATTAACAAAAATTTATAAGAATTTTGTATTGACAGATTCTTAAATTCATTAATTTATAAAAATTAATTACATTTTTTTGTTTAGAACAATCAATATTTATTTTGTAATTATTTAAAAATTAAAAATAAATGAATTAGTTTTAAAAATTTTAAATTCAGTGCATATTATAAATTTGACATTTTTAAAAGATAATAAAATAAATTTCAAAAGTGATTTATACATTTAACAAAATTTTAAAAATTAAGTTTAAATAAATTTAAAAATTAAATTATTAATTAATTAATTAATTTTTGTACACTATCAATTTACCCTTCTCATTTTTCAACCCCATTCTTTCCTGACAAGCATATATAGACAGACAGAAGAAACATTTCAAAATCTAAAATTCAAAACCCCACAAGCAGACGCAGTTGCGCAGATCGTACATTCCTCTTCTGCTCCCTCTTTCTCTACCTTCGTGCTCTTTCCAAAACCCTAGGGGTTTTTCCGATCCAATCATGGCAGAAGAGCCAGTTGCAGCTCCCCCATCATCATCGTCGTCATCTGCTCCTCTTGGTTCCTCCGTGATCTCCTTGGTGAATAAGCTTCAGGACATCTTCGCCAGGGTTGGAAGCCAGTCCACCATAGACCTCCCGCAGGTCGCCGTCGTCGGCAGCCAGAGTAGTGGTAAGTCCAGCGTCCTTGAGGCCCTTGTTGGCCGGGACTTCTTGCCGCGGGGTAATGATATTTGCACCAGGAGGCCACTGGTGCTGCAGCTCGTGCAGACTAAGAGGAAGCCCGATGGCACTGACGAGGAGTACGGGGAGTTCCTCCACATACCTGGGAAGAGGTTCTAAGATTTCTCCGAAATTCGCAGGGAAATTCAGGTGCTTTATTATTACCATCATCCTAAATTAAATAATCTTGGTTGACTGTCTAGTCTATTGAAAATGGCTTCCTTAATAAGAAAGAGATAGTTGAATTTTATGTTTCCGTCGTTTACATGTCGTAAATTATAGTACTCTTGAATCTTAATGCACTAATAAAGGTAGTGCAGTCTTAATAATATTAATACCCTATTGACTTGTGTATTTTCTAAGTAGTTCTTTTCCCCCTTAAAATTGTATTCAATTGAACCTAGGCTGAGACTGAGAGGGAAGCAGGAGGGAATAAAGGTGTCTCAGACAGGCAGATTCGTCTAAAAATATTTTCACCAAATGTTCTTGATATCACACTCGTAGATCTCCCTGGCATCACAAAGGTTCCTGTTGGTGACCAGCCTTCTGATATTGAAGCTCGAATCAGAACGATGATAATGTCATACATCAAAACTCCCACTTGTCTCATTCTAGCTGGTACACCAGCTAATTCAGATTTGGCCAATTCAGATGCTCTTCAAATGGCAGGGGTTGCCGATCCTGATGGCAATAGAACGATAGGAGTAATCACAAAGGTACACTATACTTATCTAACATTTTAACTTACTGATATATTTATGTTATTTGTTATGCTGTTTCTGTTTCTAACAATTTTTGGTACATATTCTTTGGAGTATAGTTGGATATCATGGATAGAGGTACTGATTCTCGGAATCTGTTACTTGGGAAAGTTATTCCCCTCCGACTTGGTTATGTGGGTGTTGTTAATCGTAGTCAGGAGGTAATGATATCCTACTGTGATGAAAATGGTGGTTAATATTAATTATATTTTACCAGATGATTTGTTGGACAGTGTTCATTGAGTACACACAGGGACACATTACAATAAAATGTGCACATGTTTTTGGGTACATTGGAAATCAAACTTAAGGTCTATATGGCTATACCCAAATATGCATATGTTGGTTACTTGAGCAGTATGGAGTTCTACATGCAGTGCTGAAACCTGATTTGTCTGTTGTCTAAATTAGGATATTCAAATGAACCGGAGTATAAAGGATGCTCTTGCTGCTGAAGAGAAATTCTTTCGCAGTCGTCCAGTAAGAAATTATGATTGATTTGTTGAATTCAAGCTTTATATCAATCTATATGTTGTTTATTATTCATTATTCATTTATGCCATACTCAGGTATACAGTGGTTTAGCAGATTGTTGTGGTATTCCTCAGCTGGCAAAGAAGTTAAATCAGGTATGGACTTTGCAACACTGAAAGCTCAAATCTTCTTTTGTGATATATGTTACTGTTTCAAACTACAGATTCTTCTTACTCATGCAGTGGTGAAGATCCTCTTCCCACCCTTTCTTTCTCTCTCTTTTTGTGACTGGGTGTCTTTTATAGAAATGGTGGTTTAAGAGATGGCTTCTTGTTCAGTTTGATAGCTAAACTTCAAAAAGAAAGTAATTCATGTGTTTCTGTGAAGCACATTATATGATTTGATGAATTGTGTTTTTTATGGAATCAGTATTTGATACTTTAAAGAGTGGATTTTGTAATTCAAACAAAAGAAATTAGTATATTCAGTATAGGCAGATGCTTTTTAGCTGTGTGGTAGTATCTAATCCTAACTGAAAATGTCATTCTTCCAAGGACCTGATTGGTTGAATGGAATAAATTTTAATGAAATGGAAAGAAGAAAGGAAAAGGGAATGGAAAAGAGAATGAAATGTCATTACTTTGTTTGGTATGCAATGGAAAAAATTAAGTATTGTGATATTTTATTATTTGATTAATAGATAAATTAAAAGAATAAAAAAATAAAAAAAGTAAAATGATTAAATTAATTTTAATATAAAATAATTAAATTATTTTTTTTAAATAAATTTTTTTAAAAAAATTAATTTTTTTAAAAAAATTCTTATAAATTAATTTTTATAAAATATAATCAAATTAATTTTTTTAATAATTAAATTAAATTATTTTAATTAAAAAAATATAAATTTTAATCTTGATAATCGGTGGAATGTTGGATTCCACCGGTTTTAGGCTGGCGTCGATATTCCATCAGCTGATGGAATAAAACATTCTATGGCGTCGCTTTTCCATCAAAGCAAACGAATGAATGTTTCACTCCATCATGCTTTCCATTCCATTCAGCCCAACCAAACACGCCCCAAGTGTTTTTAACTACAACTGACAATCAAATAGAAGTTAATATCAAAGTGCTGCAAGGTGAGAGTGAAAATGCTGAAGAGAATTGGTTGTTTGGTGAATTCAAACTTACTGGCATTCCTCTGCACCCAGATGTACGGCTCGAATTTGAGTCTTATTTAAGATGAACAAATTTGGATTTGTTAGTGTCTCTGTCAGAGACTTGACCTCTGGTAACGAACGGAAAATCTGGCTCTAGCTTACAAGGCATAAACTAAAAAATACTTTGATTGATGATATCAGAAATAGTGCACAAACCACCATTGATAGCATTGAGAAAAGTTTGAGCGAGTACAGGCGCAAAATTCTTAGTGACCTTGCAAAGGAGATTGAGGAAATAGTTGCAGATTTGGTGACAGTTTTGTCTGGAGAAAATGCTGATGAAATTAAATCAAACCTTGATGCTGATTGAGGAAATAGCTAACAGACAAGCTTTTGCAGCATCAAGGTTTGATTTAATTTTATCAGCATTTCTCGAGACAAAACTGTCACCAAATTTACAATTATTTCTTCAGTCTCCTTTGCAAGGTCACTGGGAATTTTGCGTCTGCACTCGCTCAAACTCTTCTCAATGCTATCAATAGTGGTTTGTGCACTGTTTTTGATATCATCAATCAAAGTATTTCTTAGTTTATGCCTTATAAACTAGAGCCAGATTTTTCGTTCGTTACCTGAGGCCAAGTCTCTGGCAGAGACACTAACAAACCCAAATTTGTTCATCTTAAACAAGACCCAAATTCGAGCCGTACATTTAGGTGAATGGGAAATTCCAGTAAGTTTGAATTCACCAAGTAATTGGTTCTCTTTAACCTTTTCACTCTCACCTTGCAGCACCTTTTCACTCTCACTTGGAAGAATGACATTTTCAGTTAGGATTAAATACTACCACACAGCTAAAAAGCATCCGGCTATACTAAATATGCTAATTCTTTTGTTTGAATTAAAAAATCCCCTCTTAAATGCTTGTTTGGAATGCAGCAAATAAAATAGCTTCTGGGGTATTACAATATTGGCAAATTAATTACAACTCTCTTAGTGTCCGTTTGGTACGCTGGAATAGAAAGGAATCTGAGATGGAAAGTAGGATTCCACTGTTTGGTATGATGGAATGGATGGAATATGGACTCCTTCCAATAATGGATGGAATCCATGGTTCCATCATAAAATAATGCTAACTTCAAATTTTTTGTATTAAAATAATTTAATTTAATTATTCAAAAAAATTAATTTGATTATATTTTGTAAAAATTAATTTGTAAGAATTTTTTTAAAAAAATTATTTTTTTTTAAATTTTTTTATTAAAAAAAATTAATTTAATTATTTTATATTAAAATTAATTTAATCATTTTGTTTATCTTATCTTTTTATTCTTTTAATTTTTGTTAATTAAATAATAAAATATTACATTACCTAATTCTTTTCATTGCATACCAAACAAGGTAATGGCATTCTATTCTCTTTTCCATTCACTCTTCCTTTCTTCTTTTCATTCTACTGAAATTTATTCCAACGTACCAAACGGGCACTTAAGCAATCTTCAAAAACTTGCAGTATTACCTTCCCTTGAGAGACATGAATTTTAGTGTTACGTTCGATCAACCTAGTGAAGCGACCTCCTGATGTCTCAATACCGACAGAGTGTAGAGTTAAATATATGAATTTATGGAAGACATCACAATGGATAGTTGCTCCCATGGCAACTTGCTCAGCGGCAGTTAGTAGGTCACCAGGAGTCTTCCGAAAGGTTTGAGCAACCATTTCTTTTATTTTAGGGACATAGGTCATCCCTCCCACAAAAAGAACTGTATCAATTTTATTGATATGTGTTCTGTCATCCATTAAGAGCCTTCTACATGTTGCCTTTGTCCTCTCAATCAAGTGACTTACCAAGACGGACGGTTACTTGTAGGTAACTCAGCAAAAGATGAAGTTGTGAATAACCCTTCTAATCAAGGTAGGAACTAAATTTCTTTTCTTTTCCATCGAAACGATCGAAACGTTTCCGTTTCCTGAGTCACCGATGCAAAACGGAGTTATCGAAACGAAATGAAGTGTTTGTTAAGGAATAATGCTATTTCAATTAAAATTGCTATGTTTTGAAATGTTTCGTTAGAAATACTCTTGTTTCAATGGAAATTTTGGTGAAAATACTCTTATTTCGAGTTGTTTCAATAGAAATACTCATGTTTCAAGTTATTTCAATAGAAATACTCTTGTTTCGAGTTATTTTGATGGAAATACTCTTGTTTCGAATTATTTCGATGGAAATACTCTTGTTTCAATGGAAATTTTGGTGAAAATACTCTTATTTCGAGTTGTTTCAATAGAAATACTCTTGTTTCGAGTTATTTCGATGGAAATACTCTTGTTTCGAGTTATTTCGATGGAAATACTCTTGAATGTAATGTTATTCTATTTTCATTTATTTTCAAATTATCAATTTTTTATTTATTTTTTAAATTAATTTTGTTCTTTTCTATCAAAATAATTCGAAATAAAATATTTCTATCGAAACATCTCGTCATATAATAATTTTAATTAAAATAGTATACTTTCTTAATAAACACTCTATTTCATTTCGATAATTCTATTTTATTTTAGTGACTTTAAAAATAAAAATCTTTCGATCGTTTCAATAAAAAAGAAAATAAATTTAATTTTTATCTAATCTAAGTGATTCACTCCTATTTTACTTTGTTAATTATCGCTACACTTAAAATTTATTTTAGATGTATTTAGCTTTTTTACGTATGTTTTCATTACCTGTTGTATTTTACAATAGATATATAATTTTTTTTATAGCACATAGATTTATATATTCAATTAATTTTACTTTGTCGATTTTTTTAAATTCACAATTTAAATAATTTTTAAATTAAGTTTATTTTTTTGTTTTTTAAATTCTCGCATTTTATATTTATTTTATTAAAAAATTCAAAAAAAATTTGAAAAACTATATCCTTCACCCCATTTTTTTTATTTATTCCTTGAATTAGAATTAAATTTTTTTATAACGTCATAAAATACCTAAATAAAAAAGAGTTACTAACAAATCAAGATAAGAGAAACATTGTATTAATTTACTAATAAAAGCAAATAAAAATACTAAAAAAATTCTTTAACCCATCTAAAAACAAACAAATTAAAAGATTAAAACACTTTATATATATATATATATATTTAAAATTTTTTGTCTATTTATTTTTGAACAAAAATTTAAATAAAATAAAAAATATTATAACTATTATTTTAAAATACTAAAAGTAATTTACTTTAAATAACAAAGAAATAGAGAATTATTTAAGATAAATAGTGAAAGATATAATTACCATCTTATTTTATAAAAATATTATTACATTTATGAAAATCTTTAATTTTCACCCCTCATGAAAATTTTTGTGTGAAAATCTGTTTTAAAAAATTATTCTCAAGAATTTAAGCTTCTTAAAAATAATCTTTCTAAGGACAAGGTCGCCTTGCAGAGGCTTTGTGAAGCTGCAGAAAAGGCTAAGATAGAATTGTCTCCAATACCTCAAATAGAAATCAACCTGCTTGTCATCACTATTGATGGTGGAAAGCATTTGAACATCACATTGACTAGATCTATGTTTGAGAGTTTGGTAAGTCACTTGATTGAAAGGACAGAAGCAACATATAGAAGACTCTTAATGGATGATAGAACACATATCAATAACATTGATGCGGTTCTTCTTGTGGGAGGGATGACTTATGTTCCTAAAGTAAAAGAAGTGGTTGCACAGACCTTTGGAAAGACTCCTGGTGACTTACTAACTGCCATCGAGCAAGTTGCCATGGGAGTAGCTATCGATTGTGATGTCTTCCATAAATTCATATATTTAACTCTACACTCTGTCGGTATCGAGACATCAGGAGGTCGCTTCACCAGGTTGATCGAACGTAACACTAGAATTCATGTCTCTTAGGGAAGGTAATATTGCAAGCTTTTAAAGATTGTTTAAGAGAGTTGTAATTAATTTATCAATATTGTAATAGCTTAGAAGCTATTTTATTTGCTATATGCCAAACATGCATTCAAGAAGGGATTTTGTAATTCAAACAAAAGAAATTAGCATATTCAGTATAGCCAGATGCTTTTTAGCTGTATGGTAGTATTTAATCCTAACTGAAAATGTTATTCTTCCAAGTATTTTTAACTGCAGCTGACAATCAAATAGAAGTTAATATCAAGGTGAAAGTGAAAAGGCTGAAGAGAATCGATTGTTTGGTAAATTCAAACTTACTGGCATTTCCCCTGCACTCAGATGTACGGCTCGAATTTGGGTCTTGTTTAAGAGACTTGGCCTCTGGTAACAAACGGAAAATCTGGCTCTAGCTTACAAGGACCTTGCAAAAGAGATTGAGGAAATAGTTGCAGATTTGGTGACGGCTTTGTCTGGAGAAAATGCTGATGAAATTAAATCAAACCTTGATGATGCAAAAGTTTGTCTGTTAGCTATTAGAATTTGTATACTTTTAATTTTGGTTTAGCATAAAACAGCCTTATCAAGTTTAGACTTGAAAATGAGAATCAGAATCCTTTATCCTCATTTCTAAAATATCACCCATCTTTCTTATTTTACTTTTTATATTCATTTATAAATTATAAGCCATCATTTTTTTTAGTTGAATTTTTCAGGGCAAACAGGCGTTGGACCAGGCGCCTGGTCCAATGCTTGTCTTCGAGTTCCAAGTGGAATAGGCGACTGATTAAAGTATTAGTCGCTTGTTACTCGAACAGGCGTTGAACCAGGGACAAATATGTTGACTAATATGAAAATAACATATTTAATCCGAGTTGTTCAAATCTTCAACTTGGTTCTCCCATTTAATCAGTTGTATGTTCGGGAAGCTTTTTTCAGGGCAAACAGGCGCTGGACCAGGCATCTGATCCAGTGCCTATCTTTGAGTCCCAAGTGGAACAGGCGACTGATTAAAGTATCAGTTGCTTGTTACCCGAACAGGCGCTGCTTGTTACCTAAACAGGTGTTGAGGCTATATGAATTTTCAACAGTATAACCAATAACGTCGCGATCACTTATGATTTCCTTCACGTCAAGACCTGCTATTCTACTGGCCTTCATTATTGTCTCTCTCTGAACTTTGTTGAAGTAAGTTGGCACAGATATAACTGCTTTTGAAACAGTCTTGTCAAGATACATTTCTACAGTTTGTTTCATGTTCCACAGAATCAAGGAACAAATCCGGATCGGAGACTAAAATATCCTGTTAACATTAATCATCGTTCATGTTCCAAGGAAGGGTTGTCAATTGTTTTTAGAGCCTAGATATTAGATTACTATCGTAAAAAAGAAAAAGAAAAAAAGAAAGAGCACCCAAACATTACTCAAAATGACAAAATAAAGGAACATACCCTAGGGAAGCTATAATAAAATTGTATAAGAGACACAGCCAATTTTTTGCCTCCAAAATAAAAAAAAATACAATAAGACCATTCCTAGTGTTAAGGTTGTTAGAATTTCCAATAGCATAACCAATAATATCGCGATCAGTTGTGATTTCCTTCACGTCAAGACCTGCTATTCTACCGGCCTTCATTGTTGCCTCCCTATGAACTTTGTTAAAGTAAGTTGGCACAGATATAATTGCTTTTGAAACAGTCTTGCCAAGATGCATTTCTACAATTTGCTTCATGTTCCACAAAATCAAGGAACAAATCCGGATCGGAGAATAAAATACCTCGTTAACATCAATACATACATATCCATTTGGAGCCTTAACAATATTGTACGAAACCTTTTTCATCTCCATTTGAATTTGAGAATCCTCAAAGCGTCTACCAATCAAACGCTTGATATCGAAAATGGCATTGGAAGAGTTATTCACAACTTCATCTTTTGTTGGGTTACCTATAAGCAACCGTCCGTCTTGACTGAAGGAAACCACAGATGGTATTTTTCTTTCTCCTTCAGAATTTTAAATCACTTTAGAATTCTGAGAATATACGTGAAAACATATGTGATTAACAGTCAAGAATAACACAACAACAACAACTAAGTCTTTTCTCACTAGGTGGGGTCGGCTACATGGATCAAACGGCGCCACAGTGGCCTATCAATTATTGCTTCATTTATCTATGTTCATGTAGTTACGACAAAATTTTACGTTGGCTGTCGCACGTCTAACACAATCCTCCTTTTTTATCCGGACTTGAGACCGGCTATACGAATATAGTCAGAGTTCAGTCAAGAATAACACATGAACAAAAAAAAATTAACAAGTCTTGCCTTTTTCTCCATAACGGCCACAACCGTATTGGTTGTGCCGGAGTCAATCCTGATGATGACTTTATTGACATCTGCTATTTCTCTACAGTGAAGATAAAATCATACCATCAGTATTACTACGAGTGTTCATCAAACATCAAATAAGGAAAATAAGTGGCATCTGAATCCTCAAAGATGAGTAACTACGTCACTGCATCGAAGAGCATGGACTGCGCGTCGAAGAGCAACGGCGGCCATAACAGTACAATGGAAAAATGTGAAGGAGGAGACGAAGAAAGGAAAAGAAGAAGAAATGAAGAGAATGGAGGGAGGAGAAGAACAAACGAAGCTATTTATCACGGTGTAAAAAATATAAATTTAAGATTTTTTTATATTGAAAATAGTAAATACACAATTTAGTCTCTAAATTTACAAAATCATTATACTTTAATCCTTGAATTTAACTTATTGCACAATTTAGTCTCCGAAATTACCAAACGTCAGACAATTTAGTCCTTCCGTTATCTCTACATTAACGGTTTGCTGACGTGGCCCGTTAAGTGCTGACGTGACTCGTTAAATGCCAAATAACCGTGCCACGTCAGCATTGACTCAGCTTTAAAAAAAGAGTAAATACACAATTTAGTCCCTAAATTTATTAGATCCTTACAATTTAGTCTTTTAACTTATTATATTCATACAATTTAGTCCAATCATGCCACATCAGCGCTGACTTAACTTTAAAAAAGAATAAATATACAATTCAGTTCTTGAATTTATTATGTCCATACAATTTAGTTCTTGACTTTGTTATATCTCTACAATTTAGTCCCTAAATTCATGTCATTACACAATTTAATTTTCGAATTTATCAAACATCAAATAATTTAGTCATTATGTTATTTTTATCTTAATTATTTGTTGATATAACTTGTTAAGTGTTTACATAGTACGTTAAATGTTAACTAATCATGCCGTATTAGCATTGACTCATCTATAAAATTGTTGAACTAAATATTGCATTCATTTTGCGGGGCAAGGAAAATTGTAGAAACATTCAAATAAAAGGGAAGCGTCGTAAATATATTTACAATTCAATAAAAAATTTCTTCATACTATCAACTATTTAGTAGTAGAGTGACAATATTTTTTATAAATTAAAGCACATTTTTTCTTGTCCCCAAAAGAAAAAAATGATAAGCAAAAAGATATGTAAGAAAAGAAGTATCTTATTAAAATACACATTAATATTTAAACACAATCATGAGGGCTAACTAATAAATATTAACTATAAAATTTTTAACATTAAAATATATGAATTAGAGCAAAAATTATAAGAACTATTACAATACTGAATTAGAAAAAAATTAAGAACGTTTAAATAATGGCCTCTTGTTATAACTCAAAATGTGTAAAGTATCAAACTAAACTACCCATGGTTTTTAATATCATAAGTTTCAGAATAACTTTTTTTATTTTTAATCATCAAAAACTTATTAGAATAATTTCGTAGTAAGGGGGTATTTTATGCCATTGTCAATTGAAGATTGAAAATGAGATTTGTCATATGAGAAGTGAAAAAATAAAGTGAAAAATAAAGCATTTTGAATTTTTTTAAACTAAGTCAGCATTGATGTAATGGGTTATATTACAAATAGTTAGTGTAAAAATAATAAAATTAAATTATTTAATCTTTGGTAAATTCGAAAATTAAATTGTACAATGACTTAATTCAAGGACTAAATTGTAGGAATATAATAAATTTAGGGACTAAATTGTGTATTTACTATTTTTGTAAGCTGAGTCAGCGCTGTTGTGGAATAATTAGTTGACATTTAACGTGTCACGTCAGCAAGCTGTTAATATAGAGATAACGGAAAGACTAAATTGTCTGACGTTTGGTAAATTCGGGGACTAAACTGTACAACAAGTTAAATTCAAGGATTAAAGTATAATGACTTAGTAAATTCAAGGACTAAATTATATATTTACTCTATTGAAAAATATGGTTTGTGATTGGGATACAATCAGTCGACTGTCGTATATGAAAGTTGACTGTTTTGAACAGGTTCATAAGTTCCCCCTTCCATGACAGTCGATTGACATAAATGTTAGTCGACTGTTTTGGTCTACTCGAAAAAAAAAAACAGGTGCTTGGTTTAAACCAAGCGATTGATAGATGTTAACAGTCGCTTGGTTGATTTGAGCCTGAGGATCCATCCAAATTTGGGGTCCCAGTCCTAGAGATGTACCTGTCAACTCTTCCGAGAGGCTATCGCGTGCTGAGAGATTGTGCTAGTGGAGGCGTGAGAACCCGAACACGGATCCCCTCGGAGGAAGGGATTTTGACAATGCCTTGTTGGAAAGGTTTTTAAATAATATTTATATTAATAAAAATAAATAAATAGTATCACATCACAAAATTTTTAATTTTCTAAACTATAAAATATTTAAAACTATATTAAACAATTAAGTTTTCATGTTGTTTTTTGTGGTAGTTGCTCAGATTCTCAGAACAAGGCTTCATTTGTATCCTGTCTACTTTCTTCCACTGGATGTGCTTCCTTTTCGTTTCTAATCTGTTTTACTTATCCTTACTAAAAACTGCCTGACTTACAAATGATCACGTATTTCTGGGTTTGATGACCCCTGGATTTTAAAATACAGGTTCAGGCAGTATTATTACTCTTGGGAGGGTGTGAGATGCCCAATAGTGTCCCCAGCTCTGATTTTTTGCTGCAACAGAATTGTCAGAACTTTAGGGTATTTCTGTGAAAAATTACCTTTTTTTTTAATACATTTTCATCATTGATTTTTTCTTAACATAATATTAGGTATTTTTATAATTATGTACCAGGGAACAAATGATGCTTCCCGAGGTTCAAAGCCTTCACGGAGAACTGCATTCCTTGTTAGGTTCCGTGAAAAGCGAAAAGAGAGATGCTTTGACAAGAAAATTTGTTACACCTGTCGTAAAGAGGTTGCTCAAAGGTATGGTGGCGGTAGTTGAGAATTTTGATGTGAATTGTTATTTGGATGTTAGTCATCTTTTATTATTGAATGCTGCTTTTGTTTTATAGTTATCCTTATTAAGCTGTAGACGTACTAAACATTTCTAATTTTGTTGGATTGAGGCAGAGAAGGATGTGCATTTAAGTTAAGTATTTTTGAGTTATACATAACTTGTAAGCGCATATTTTTTAAAGTTGATAATAACATTGGTAATTAGTGTTGTGTCTCTATCGATGTTGGCATACATGTATAGCGCATTGTTTGGATATCCTGGCATTTGGAATGAGTATATGTGTAATCATTGTTTGCACTAACATGTTCTACTCATCCTCTGGTCATAGTGCTGGTGTTCTTCAAATTGATGTGTTTTTGATGATCAAATAGGATGCATTGTAAGAATGGACAGTTTGCATCATTGAAGGAAGACTGCAAATCTGCTGCTGAAAACTGGGATTCAAGCAATGCTGCTCCTTGTCCAGAACCTACGTGAGTTTCAAGCTATGTCTTCTCTTGGTTAAAACTTTAGGATGCAATGATTCATATTCTTAAGCAGCTTCAAGTTTATGTTAACATAATTTGTTCTGTTGGACCTCTGCCATTTTTAAGTGAACGGAGATGTCAGCATTATGGAATCAGTGAGAAGTCCACTCCAGCTATGCGTCGAGGACCAGCAGGTCCAAGATCTCTGTGCAACGCCTGTGGGCTTATGTGGGCAAATAAGGTAGTTAATATGTTTGTTAGCTTCATGTGAAAATTATGTTCCTTGATATTATTTGCAGATATTTCTGCCCTACAGAATTGGATGTGGTATAATTATGTTTCAAACTCTAATCATTTCTTGATGTAGGTTTTTTTTTTTTTTTTATTAAACTAACTGGAAGTCATAGCTTGAAGAAGAGGGCCATCTTTTCAGTAATATCATCAAATTCTAGTAAAACCTCATTTGAGAGTCTTCAAATGGTCTTTTGCCATTTTTGCATTGCATGTCTCCTTATGTTGCCAAAACATTCTTTTTGGCAGTTTGTTATTCCTTACTTTCCATCACAATTGCTTGATAATATGCCCTAATTGATGAGTCTTTAAGGTCTTACGAATTTTACAGTCACATGTTTTTGAAGAGTGTAGTGATGGGTGAGGGCAGTTGTCATGTAATTGATTTTCTATAGTGCTCTTGAATGGTACCACGGTACATGACAAGTTATATATTTCTCCAGTTGTTTATCATGTTAAGGGGAGCATTTCTTGGTCTATTTGATGAATTTTCTTTATGACACCAGCTGTGTTTTCCTTCTTGCTCAACTAGAAAAATTGATGGTGTTTCTTCTAGGGTCATCATATTTTTAGTATGCAATTACTTATCATGTAAATCTGGAAACACGTGATCCTTCTAGGCTTCTTATTTATACTATGTATTTACTTATCATGATTTACATGCTTCATTCATTTGAAGGGAACCCCGAGAGATCTCAGCAAAGCGGGAAGGACTACTTCTCTTGAACAAAATGAACTGGTAAGTGGTCCTACTATTGATTTTCATTTTTTTCATATTGTCGTTGGATGATTTCTTTTCTTCTAATGGTTCTTGAATAAAAAAATATTTCTCTGCATGTCACCCTAAGAATTTACAAAAGAATGCTTCTACTGAGGCAAATCTGCCACACATTAAAATATATTGGAATTTTTTTTTAGTGAGATTTTAAAAAGATAATGCTTAATACTTCATTTCACTTGTTGCAGAAATGGTTGATTGCTTTATATGTAAGAGTTAAGAAATTAAAAAAAAAAATCTCAACAAGTTACTACTATTTTGAGAAATATATACAGACATGTTCGAATATGACAAGACAAGAAAATTCGACTTAACATGTTAAAAATTATTAGGCAATAAATCACTAGTGCACACTGTGTGTGATACTGAGTCAACCTCCCATCGCTGCCCTTTTAGTAGTTGATTGATGATTCAGTACTCTTTTTTCTTAAAATTGAAATAAAATAACATATACAACAAAATACCATCGCTTCATTAATCTATGCTCACGTAGATATGATAAAATTTTATGTTGGTTATCACAAGTCTAACATAACCCTCTTCTTTTATCAGAATTTAGAATCGACTATATAAAAATAAATTGAGTTTGAAATAAAATAACAGATGAATTCTTAAATTTGCTTCTAGTCACCAATTTGAGTTTTCTTTACAACGTGTAAATTTGCTCCAAATTTCTGTACCTTTTAGGTGGAGTGTTTGCCTCTGGGATTTCAAGTCTAATTATGTTCTCTTTACCCTTCGGATGCTTCAGCTGACGTAAAGCCTTCGATGACAGAACCAGAAAATTCTTGCCCTGACCAGGATGCAGTGGTATGTTTTCATGGGACTTTTCTTTAACAAATCAAAGCTTTGTGAACATGAAAATTATAATTTTGATGACTACTCAATTCTGATTCTTGTGATTTTTATTGTCTCAGGAGTTGGGACATTGATGGTGTCCTTTAAATTCTCATGAACATTTGTTAAGGTCTTTGGCAGCGCAGGTGAAAATTATTTTTGACCAACCCTTATTGGTGGGTCTTTAAGAGAGAGAGAGAGAGAGAGAGAGAGAGAGAGAAGCTTTTGGTTGTTTTAAAGTAGTAATGAATGGAATAGCCTTGTCTAGGAGCAGAAAAACTCTTCTGATTTACTTTCAATATTGGTAGATCATTTCTTTGAGGACCCGCACAGGGAAAATGCTTGAGATTTTTAAATACATGCTTGTTGTTCTCTCTCTTTTGTTGGAATACATGCAACACGCAATGAGGAGGAAAGCAAGGAGAGACAGAATCAAACGAGGTTGATTTTGTTCAAATAGTCTTTTGAGTACTCCTTTTTCCATGACTGAACTCTGATCCCGACTTTAATACTGTTTTATTAATTATTAGGCCATGAATTCCTAAACTCTTTCTGATTCAACAGGGAAGCCCAGAGGAGTCTAAGCCTGCACCATTAGTTCCAAGCAATCACCCAAGAGGACAAATGAGCAGGTTTATATTGATTTCAGTGAACTTTTTTTTCCCTATTTCTTTTACCTCTTTCAAATTGGGGCGAACATTTAATTTTATTGGATTTTTTATTTTAACACAGGCTATTATGAGGAATTCTGTATTATCTGCTTGTGCAATTGTGACAATTTAATTTCCTTGACTAAATAATTTAAGGATATGAAAGCTAACAATAAAAGCAAACCATGATTTTAAGAGTAATCTACCTAACTTCTACAGAACTCAAATTTCACGTAATATATTCTGCAAAGATGTCTAGGAACTTTACCCAAATAAATTATAACTCAAAGTGGTGCAGATATATGGATGAGTTTGAGTCTCCAATTATTTTATGAAGCACAAAGAAGTGTTTCCTTACATTGATTTTCCACTTTGGTCAATCAATTAAATGCATTAGTTTGTAGACACCTTGAGGATCAAAATTTTAAATTAGAAGCTCACAGCCCCATGGTTCCCCAGTGATCAAGTCACTCAAACAAATGCTTACTGGGGGAACAGAATATTCATTAATTAGTGTCTTCCATCCTAATGGCAGCTATCTTCTTTAGCAAATCCAGATAATCGTTTTATCTAATCCTCGTGTGATCTATTTGTAGTTCTACAATTTTTTTTATTGGTAGAGGTGTTAGTATATTTCATAATATACCTGAAAAGCTTGTCTACGGGTGGTCTATTTGTAGTTCTGCAATTTCTTTTATTGGTTTGTGTGTTGGTGTCTTTCATAATATACCTGAAAAGTTTGTCTAACTTGGACTATTACGGCAATGTGAAAATCTGATATACAGTATATGCTTGAAACTTCTGAATCTGTTACTGACAACTTATCTATCCAAGTGGAGAATTCTACTGTTGATCTGCATGAGCGGATATACTTTTTCTTTTCTGGTTTTCCCTTCTTTTAAACAATTAAGAGGTATCTAAAGTGTCAAAACCCGAAAGATCAGTAAGAAATATGAGAGACAAAAGATATAAAAAGGGGTGAGAACTTTGTTTGACAATCGGTAGGATTGCAGGATATTCTAGAGGATCTTGCTGATGCATCTTGTACAGAATTTGAAATTCCTGCAGGTACCTGTTTTTTACTGACTCTTGTCAAGAAATATAGGGGATAAACCATTTGGTCTCAGCTGGGCATAAAAACTATACGTATCAGTTACTAGTTCAAGTTCACGAGTACCCACTTACAGGTTGATATTGATGATTCCAACATGAGAACTTACTGGTTTTGATCTGGAGATGTTGCCATGCGCCCCTAAACATTAATCTAGGGATTTTTCCTGATGGAGACAGATATGCAGTGCTGGTTCAACTAGCATTGGACTTCCAGAGATGATTTATGTTTTTACAGACAAATTGTTTCTGGAAGCAGCTTGGATTATGATTGTAGACACAGTTTTTCTGCTTATGAAAGTGTCTGTACATCCCATTGGTACTGGATGTGATTTATATAATGTGAATAGTTCAGTTATTTTCCTTTACAGTTCCTATTTTCAGTTCACTCGGACTTCGTTTTCCTTATGGAAAAATCTTTTACAGGTATAATTAGGGGGGAGAAAAGATGGGTCAGAGAAAGAAGACTACAAATATTTTAAATATTAATGGCTTTTAAACAATATCTTAAAATAAAAATGAAAAATTGACATACGCCATCCTTACTTCTTTTTTTTAGTTTTATTAACTTTTATTAAAAATATTACTTGCGTTGGTTCTTTGATAACTTTTAATTATTATGCAAAAATATGAGAATGAATTATAAGTAATGAATAAAATATTAGTCTAAGATACAGTGCACCAATCAGAGTACAAGGCTCTTGCCTTCCTTACATGCATTTATATTTAATTGCAATGTCTTGTACATAAAGGTTAAATCAATACTGTATCTAGTTAGAAGTTTAAGGGAAATTTATAATTTTTTTCACCGCAATCTTTGTATTTAGTAATAAAAATTTTCTTTTTTATTAAATTTTATAATTGAGTTCCGTAAAAATGCTAACTCCTCTAAATTCCTTGGTCAATCAAGTTCTGAAAAAGAATTCCATTGTGAGCATTCACTCAGCAGCAAGGAGGTTGGAGGCAACTGTATCAATGCACTTCTATTAAATGGAAGAACCGAGTTCGAGACTTGAGCCCATCTGATTAAATGTGATATTTTCATATTAGTAAACATATTTATCCATGAATATAAAAGGTTAAAAATGTATAAATTGAATCAAAAGTTAAACTTGTCATATAAATCCACCGCAATTAGTCATAATAAGCTTGAATTTTTTTTTTCTTTAACATCATCCTAACATTGTAAGAAGAAATTTAAAAAAAAATAGTAAAAATTATTTTGTAAAACTCAACGAGTTTAAATGGAAGCTCATAAATCATTCCTGTACTAATTGTGTTGGCCTATATATATAATATAAATTAGAGGCTCTTTGTCTCTAATTTAATTGTTAATTCATTGATCATCATTTTTAGTACTATTTTATAATTTCGTTCATGTCCCAATTAATTTTAATAATAAGATTTATTATTTATTCTTATTTTAATTGTATAAAATTTCAGGTGCAAACACGTTATATTGAAACTTATCACACTGAAAATGCTTCTTGTAACTCTTCTCTAAATAATGTTGATTTTCTCTCTATCTATTAGGTAAGTAGGAATATATATAAGTTCAGAAATTCCCCTAAGTGCTAGAGGAGGCAATGCAACCTGAAAGTACTCTACACTGGAAGATACAAAAGGTAGTCCAAAATTGAGAGTATTTATTTAAGTATTACTAACCTAGTTTAATATCATTTGGTCTCATTCATCATGGCAAACTAAATCTCTAGTTGGGGGAGCATTTAGTTAAATATTACTTGTTCATGTTGATATCATTTAGTCATATTCATCATGGCAAACCAAATCTCTAGCTAGGAGAGCATTTAGCTAAGTACTACTTGTTTAGGTTAGTATTATTTAGTTATATTTACTGTGGCAAACCAAATCTCTAATTAGAAGATCGCCACAAATAGGATTATCACAAATTTATTAAACATCTATTTTAAAATATTGCAAACAATATTAAAAAAATTAAAACTTCTACATATTGAAGATGCAATTCAACACTTAATGAAAAAAAAAATCTAAGAATGATACTTTATTTCAAATCATAAGTAAAGTTAAATTTCTAAAATTAAAAAAACTGAAAATTAATGATCATCAACTGTCTTTTATTAGAGAATTAACTGTTTTTTAAGAGTTCAATAGAAATACATATCTTTATAGTTTTTTATCATAAAACTTTTGTGTCATTTTCTTGTGCCACTTGTGGCACCAATGTCACAACCCAATGGCACTATCTTAACCATTATAATGGTTAACATAGTGCCATTTGGTGGCTTTGGTGCCAAATATATATATATATATATATATATATATATATATATATATATATATATATAGTCTAAATCAAATATAGAAGAAATTATTAATATATAAAAACTAAAAATAATGGTTTCAAAATAATATAATATTAAAATTATTTGTGGTAATTATTTTTATTTTCAAGAAACTAATATCAAGTGATATTGTACCCAATCTAGATTACTATCAAAGATTTAAAATGAGTTTTTTTTCTGGTCCTAAGGTTGGAGAAAAAAAATTCAATTTACGTTTATTTCTTTTATAAAAATAAAAATATTAAATCTTTGTAATATTTCCAATTATACATGAGAAATATGTGTTTTCTTATGTGCTATATTTTTGTCCTTCCCACTAATTAAGAATCGAAGTTGAAAAATTCAATAACCACATGGACCAGAGTAAGAGTACAGGGGAGATAAATAGGCCTGGGCTAGGAACCAACAATGGAGCAGTCGAAATTATAGGGAGCAGAGAAAAAAACAACAGAAGGAAGGCCATAAAGCTAGACAAGGAAAAATAAGAAAGAAGTTGCAGAAGCAGGCCAACAGCTCTATGTTGAACTCCCCACTAAAAAAACAACTCCCCAGTAAAAATGTATAATAGTATTACTTAAACAAAGATTTGGAAAAATCAATTAGTATGGTGGATACAATTTTAAATATTATTTAGAAATTAAAGGAAGAAAAGAAAAATAAATTAAAGATAGAGTATTTGAGTATCACTTTGCGATTCCACTAAAACCAATCATTAACGTCACTGTCAAAGTATTATTCAACTAAAAAATGATGGCTTATAATTTATAAATAAATATAAAAGAGTAAAATAAGAATGATGGATGATATTTTAGAAAAGAAGATAATGGATTCTGAATCGCCACTGGAACCACCTAACATGTGTTGCCCAATCTTGGACACAACTTTTTTTTGCAACATGAAGCTTTGACTTCAGTGAAATTGCAAAGAAGATAAATGAAACAGTTGCAAATTTGATGAAATTGCAAAGAAGATCAAGGATCAAATATGCAACTGTTTCCTCGATCTTCTTTGCAATTTCACTAAAAATTTTGTTTCTATACTCACCCTAGCTCTTCGCAATGTTATCAATGGTAGTTTTTTTCTTGATCTGTCTGTGCGTACAATTCAACTTCTTTGACAATCTTTTCAATCTCATTCTCACATAGTCCAAATGAGAGGATTGTGATTCGCTGTTTGTTACCAGAGGCCAAGTTTGTGGTATGCCAAATTAAATCTCTAATTATTTGGACAGAATATATGTTGAGGATGCTCACAAATTTGTTAAACATCTATTTTAAAACATTGCACACAACATTAAGAAATTAAGACTTCTATACATTGAAGATGCAATTTTCCATTTTGATGAAAAATACCTAAAGATGATACTATTTAAAAATGGGTGCTCTTTATTTCAAATCATAGGTAAAATTGAAATTTTAAAATAAATAAAACTAAAAATTAATGATAATCAACTCATTTAAACCCAAAAGTATCAATGTTAAACATAACCCAAATTTGAGTCGTACGTCTACGGGTCGAAAAAATGCTAGTAGATTTGAATTCACTAAGCAATTGATTTTTTGCTACTTTTTCATTTTCACCTTGCAGCACCTTAATATTAACTTGTGTTTGATTGTCAAAAGTACCTGAAAAAATGACATTTTCAAAAAATAGCTTAATGGCTGGAGGAGGCCATGCAATGCAAAAGTACTCTGGACTCCAAGATACAAAGGGTAGTTTGAAGTTGAGAGAATATAAGTATTACTTGCCTTTCAAATTGTACATTTGGGCTTCAAAAAAATGTCAGTAAGTTTGAATTCACTAAGCAATTGATTTTTTGCAGCCTTTTCATTTTTACCTTGTAGCACCTTAATATTAATTTGTGTTTGATTGTCAAAAGTACCTGAAAAAATGATATTTTAAAAAAATAGTTTAACTGTTAAAGGAGGCAATGCAACGCAAAAATACTCTAGACTCCAAGATACAAAGGGTAGTTTGAAGTTGAGAGAATTTAAGTATTACTTGTCTTTCGAATCGTACATCTGAGCGCCGGAAAAATGTCAGTAAGTTTGAATTCACTAAGCAATTGGTTTTTTGCAGCATTAATATTAACTTGTGTTTGATTGTCAAAAGTACTTGAAAAAATGACATTTTCAAAAAAATAGCTTAACTGTTGGAGGAGGCAATGTAATGCAAAAGTATTCTAGATTCTAAAATACAAAGGATAGTTTGAAGTCGAGAAAATTTTATTGTTGGAATTACTTGTCTTTCGAGTTGTACGTTTGCGCACCGAGAAAATGTCAGTAAGTTTAAATTCACCGAGATACATATTTTTATAATTTTCAATGGTTAAAATTGTGCCACTTGGTTATGGCTTTGGAGCCTAAGAGTATATGTAATTTTCTAAATCTATACAAATGGGTCTAAATCAAATATATTCCTAAAGTTTAATCTATAGAATGATTTAAAAGGTCTAGATGAAAAAGAATACAATAAAAGTACATATATTTTTTAAAACCCTATAGAAGAGTCTAAATCAAATATAGAAGAAATTATTAATATATAAAAATATAAATAAAATGGTTTCAAAAAAAAATATTAAAATATTTGTGGTAGTTATTTTTACTCTTTTTTTTTTCAAGAAACTAATGTTTGTGCTCTAGATTATTATCAAAGATTTAAAATGAGTTTTTTCCTGCGTCTAAGGTTGGAGAAAAAAAAAATCAATTTACCTTTATTTTTTCAATTCTTCTATAGAAAATAAAAACACTAAATCTTTGTAACATTCCCAATTACCTATGAGAAAATGTGGTTTCTTATATGCAATATTTTTGTGCTTCCCATCAATTAAATATCAAATTTGAAAAATTCAATAAAATGGAACTGATTTCTTTGAAAATTAGATCTGAACAAATGTTATTAGTATCAAATTTTAGGTAAAAAAAAAAGAGAGGATAAAATCTATGTGTGGATATTAAAATAAAAAACTTTCTCACTTGTAATTAGGATATTAAAATAAGCAAATAATATGTCGTATGTAAACTCTGCAAGATGTATGAAGGTCAGGCATGGTTCGCATAGGCTCTTTGCCATTGCACTTGAAACATTGCATTTTTTATTTATTACAACCATTGGAAATAAAACAATAAATATCTATTAACTAATTTTATTTATCCATACAATTATTTTTCCATCTTTTGATATAAGATTCATATTGTTTAAAATATTAAAATTGTCATTTTTTATAAATATAATTTTATGAATTCAAATCTTAATATTACAGAAGTTTTTTAATCATTAAATTTAAATTTATTTACTATTTGAATTACAAATTTACAAATTATGTCTTTGAAAGTGAAAAATGATAAAATTTATTTTTATATAACCTTATCAATTAATATTTATCACAGATAATTATATAAAGTTTCATTCATTTATAGATTATTATTGCTCACTCATTTATAGGCAGAGTCTCAGTACTAGCCAACTTCATACATGCAACTCATAAACCACCACCTCTAATCTTGCTTTTATGCCAACAAAGATAGATATCCCACTAAATCTTTTTTCATATTCGCTTCCCGAGTTTCAAATAAACCTATACCTACCTTTTACTCAGCTGGTTTACAAAAAAAAATTTGATACAAGGAGAAAAAGCCGAACAGGTTAATACACAGGACACAGGGAAGTTCATCCCCTCATATCATCAAGAAGAAGCAAATTCAGGCCTATATGAGGACTGTCCAAAAGATGCTACTTACAAACTATATGCAAGAAAATTGTAAGTAGTAAAACAAGTTTCAGTTGAGGATAGAACTTGCTCTAAGATTCACCAACAGATTGATCAGGTGATTGGTGAATCAACATATGCACACAAACAATTCCTTACTTCAGATGCCACTGACAATTTACTGAATTTTCAATGCCTAATGAGATGGCAGCGTAGCCAGAGATCGTACATGACCATATGAAAAGCATCTAGTCTGACTGGAGGTATATTCCACTCAAAATCCTTCTGCACCTGAATCACAAAAACAGGAAATTGAAGAAAGGATTGGGGGAAAAAAATTTTCCAGTCTTACACTTCAACTCAAAAGTTGAAGATTCAGATTGATTTTATTAATATCTCCCACATTAATATGTGGTGCAATGCAAGACAATCACAAGGTAACATACAGGAGGTTATCATCTGGGAACAATAAAGGTTATCATCCTGTTATAGAGAGAGATTTTGAATTTCATTTCTGCAAAATTTGAGATATAAACTAAGGTAGTATCCGTCGTTTAGTAACCTAAATTATGCATGTAATATTGAGCTCACAGTAATCAGATTAATATGGCTATCAGATTAAATCAGTATGATTCTCGAAGTTACACATTCAATTAGCATCACAAATATCAAGAACTTAAGAAACTGAGATGGGGTGGTTTTATAGTGTATTACCTTAACTAAGTTCTCATGCAACGTCTGAAAATGTTTATCGGATATGCCTTTAAAGAATCAAACAGAAAATTCATACTTCTTAAAGATAATTCTATCGAGAAATTACATTTTTAAAATATAACAAAAATTTACCTTTAAATGTATTGCAAAATTTTCAGTTTAATTATAATTCATTCACTTAATTATACGTTAAAAAAAATCCCTCATTATTTAGTAGGTAACTTGGTCTCTTCAACTCACGTTTAAAACCGCACATATTTTTTGTTATCACAAGAACCATAAACCTTGATATAAACACCCTTCACCTTTTCTTCTCTTCTGGATTTCTTCATATATCTTCGATTCTGTCCTAGAGCTATCGGACGTGATGATGTGACCCATATTTTATTACCTTAATTATTTGGCTGATTCCTTGTTTTATTCACAAGTTTATTACTTTCCCATTAGTGTTTTCCTATGATTAGGGTGTTACCTTGTGATTGACTTAATTAGTAGCAACTAATTGAATTTGAGACAATCATATTGATTGTCAGACTTGACTAATAAGTCTTAGAACTCTATATATTGTAGATGTCATTTGGAATTTTAACAAGCAATAACTTGATGTAACTTCAGCTTCTTTCTTTGCCTATCGATTGGTGCTAACACCACACCCTTTGGTTTTGCAATTAACTTGATGAATTTTTGTCTTTCTATTTTTTCTTGCTTGATTTCACTAGAACGAAGCTTCTTTTCACAATTAAGAAACTAATTTTTTTTTTTTTTACAATTCCTATCAGTAAGAGTCAAGTAATACTGCAAGCTTTTGAAGATTGCTAAAGAAAATTGTAATTAATTTGCCAAGCTTTGTGGAAGGGCATTTGGACTCCCAAGATTAATCTTATGATGATATGGCTAACACTAATACCCTGGAAGATATTCTATCTATTGCATTCCAAACACCAATTCAAGAGGGGACAAAAATAAAAGCCACCCAAGTTTACTCTGAACTCTTGAATTGACATTTTTTTTTACAGCTTACTAATTTCGTAATTCCAAAAAGTTTTAGTATATTCAATTTAGCCGCGTGTTCTTCAGCTATGTGATAGCATCTAATCTTAACTGAAAATGTTATTCTTTCAGGTATTTTCAACTGCAGCTGACAATCAAATGGCTACTGACAACAAAATGCTTGGTGAATTTGAACTTGTTAGCATTCCCCCTGCTCCCAGAGTTGTGCCTTAGATTGAGGTCAAGTTTGATATTGATGTCAATGGGATTGTCACTGTCTCTGCCACAGACAAGGCCACCCGTAAAGCACAACAAATCACCATATGCTCATCCGGAGGGCTATCTGAGGATGAGATTGAAAAGATGATCAAAGAAGCTGAGTTGCACGCAGAGAGAGATCAAGAAAGACAGGTTTTGATTGATATAAGAAACAGTGCAGATACCACCATTTATAGCATTGAGAAGAGCTTGAGTGAGTACAGAGACAAAAGTCCTAGTGAAATTGAAAAAAAGATAAAGGATGCAGTTGCAAAGTTGGGGACAACTATGTCTAGAGAAAATGCCGATGAAATAAAGTCAAAGCTAGATGCTGCAAACAAAGCCGTGTCCAAGATTGAGCAACACATGTCAGGAGGTTCCAGTGGTGATTCCTCCTCCTCCGGAGTTTCTCAAGGCAGGGACCAGGATCCTGAGGCCGAATACAAGGAGGCGAAGAATTAAAGTAATTAGGTATGATTTAGTGGTGAGATATCTAGGTAATTAAACAAGGTTCAAACCTCTGAACCGTAATTGGACCAAAAAAGACTTATGCAGCCACTTTTGCATAATATGCCTCTGGAAGATATATTAGGAATTAAATATTTAAATGCATTAAATAGAATACTATAACTGCCAACATGCATTTGATAAGGGTCTACCTGATCTTTTCCTTTTACCTTTCTTTTTCTTCATTTTGTTGGTTAGTTACGTATGTATATGCTTGGTTACGCTTTCCATTATAAAATTTCACATGTTGGTTAAAATCACGGTCAGTTAAGCAGCAAGAAATAGTCAAATAGAATACTTGTTCCTCCTCCTCCGACAGACTCTTTCTCAGAGCCAGAAACGGTTTTCAAAATGGAAAATCATATGCATGTGTATTTGCAGAAGATAAAAAAAATAATGAAACAAAGAGATAGCGAACTAAATTATGGGATTACATTTCTTTAAAAAAGAAAAAGAAAAAAGAGAGAAGAGAATGGGACATATGGTATTTGAACATAATCAGGAAGACACGATTTACCAGGAACACATCCACAGTGGATTGAGTCTGCAATACGGCCGCTGCCAACAGGTCCACGACTGTACAAGCAAAACTTGGTTTTATAAAGTTTCTCTATATGTACAATAGCCCCGGTTGCACGATTGTCAATTCTGTTGTTCTGGATTTCAGTATCGTTGTCCAATAGAACTGCCAGTTCATCTTTAATTTTAGAATCAGAACTACCAGCCCAGAAAGCAATTGTACTTCTGCAATATATGCCATGCCCAGATGAATTTAGTATTGGATTCGTAGAGATAGCACTGTCTTCGTTTGTATGAATTACAATTTCTATTTCTAATTGGCAAAAGCATCAAAGCTTTTGTACAGAGAAGATATTTCTTTGGATAGATACTCATTGAGAACAAAAGGGAAGGGGGTGGGGGGACTAGTCCGAGTACATCTACATGTTCTTTATGTGGAATATATTCACTGTCATAACTAGATGAACAAAACCCTCGAATCGAGTTCTTCGCCAGTCACCAGATATGGAACTTCTATAGTAGCTTCAACATCAGTATTATGACAAATCACAAAAAAATGATCAGCACCGAAGGTTCTGTTCCAATAAGGGTAGTTGGAGCTTCGGTTCTGCACATAGTTCTCGACCACATTAATCATACGCTCGTAGGGCACTCCCTGCATAATTATGTGTATTAGACTCACATAAGCGATCTCGTAATAAAAAAAGATAAGAATTTAGCCACTGATATGAACAAAGAAATCAGTGTATATGTGTAAAGAACCAAAAAATATAATACTTTGCCTCGCATTTTGTGACAAGAAATAGGGATGAAGAAGAGGTGAGCTTTATCAGGATCATCAGTCTAGAATTGACTCTCTTTAATGTTCTTGAAGAAATACCCTTAGCTCGCATACTTCCCTATGGGTTATCAGGGTGTCTGGTAATAGGTCTCAGGGTCTCCATCTGGGTACACAAAGGCCTTAAATTCCCTCTCCATTCACCCGTAATCGACGTTGAAAACCTCTGGGGATTGGAAAACACTGGATGAGACCTCAACTTTGCGCAGCGAATCAAAATAAATCTTCACAAGAACACAATCAGGGATACAAAAATTATTAACAATTCGTGCAAGAAAGTGAGAGAAAATGAGGGAAAATAGTCACCTGTAGCGGGGCTACAAGTCATGGAAAATAGAAGAACAGCATCAACGGATAGACGACAATGAGGCAAAGACAGAATTTGTATGGAAAAGAGCAAGTCCGATTGCGAGGTTGATTTCGAACCATAATTTTCTTGGTTGGAATTTTCTAGAGATTTGGAAAGAGAAATCTATTTTCGGGACCGTCGTAAGCAACAGAGTCAGTTTGGAAGAGCGCGAAACCTCAATTATAACAGCCGCTGGATGTTGATGGCATGGGCTCCACTAATGGACTGTCCTTAAAGTTTCCCTTTTTAACGATTTAAATACAAAATTTGATTTATTTTTTTCTTCGTACATTAAAGAAATTAAAAATTTAAGAATTGAATAAGTTATTTGATATTGAAGGCAACAAAGGATTAATTAGCTACTTGCTATATCATCATTTTTTTTTTGGTATTTTGGAATGTAAGAATTGAATGATATTTGAAACACATTATGACATCCCAAAATGCCTTAAAAGAATAGGATATTATTGTTTTGATGATATATCATATTAACAAAAATTTATAAGAATTTTGTATTGACAGATTCTTAAATTCATTAATTTATAAAAATTAATTACATTTTTTTGTTTAGAACACTCAATATTTATTTTGTAATGATTTAAAAATAAAAAATAAATGAATTAGTTTTAAAAATTTTAAATTCAGTGCATATTATAAATTTGACATTTTTAAAAGATAATAAAATAAATTTCAAAAGTGATTTATACATTTAACAAAATTTTAAAAATTAAGTTTAAATAAATTTAAAAATCAAATTATTAATTTATTTATTTATTTTCGTGCAATATCAATTTACCCTTCTCATTTTTCTACACCGTTCTTTCCTTACAAGCATATATAGACAGACAGCCGAAACATTTCAAAATCTAAAATTCAAAACCCCACAAGCAGACGCAGTTGCGCAGATCGTATATTCCTCTTCTGCTCCCTCTTTCTCTACCTTCGTGCTCTTTCCAAAACCCTAGGGGGTTTTTCCGATCCAATCATGGCGGAAGAGCCAGTTGCAGCTCCCCCATCATCATCGTCGTCATCTGCTCCTCTTGGTTCCTCCGTGATCTCCTTGGTGAATAAGCTTCAGGACATCTTCGCCAGGGTTGGAAGCCAGTCCACCATAGACCTCCCGCAAGTCGCCGTCGTCGGTAGCCAGAGTAGTGGTAAGTCCAGCGTCCTTGAGGCTCTTGTTGGCCGGGACTTCTTGCCGCGGGGTAATGATATTTGCACCAGGAGGCCACTGGTGCTGCAGCTCGTGCAGACTAAGAGGAAGCCCGATGGCACTGACGAGGAGTACGGGGAGTTCCTCCACATACCTGGGAAGAGGTTCTACGATTTCTCCGAAATTCGCAGGGAAATTCAGGTGCTTTATTATTACCATCATCCTAAATTAAATAATCTTGGTTGACTGTCTAGTCTATTGAAAATGGCTTCCTTAATAAGAAAGAGATAGTTGAATTTTATGTTTCCGTCGTTTACATGTCGTAAATTATAGTACTCTTGAATCTTAATGCACTAATAAAGGTAGTGCAGTCTTAATAATATTAATACCCTATTGACTTGTGTATTTTCTAAGTAGTTCTTTTCCCCCTTAAAATTGTATTCAATTGAACCTAGGCTGAGACTGAGAGGGAAGCAGGAGGGAATAAAGGTGTCTCAGACAGGCAGATTCGTCTAAAAATATTTTCACCAAATGTTCTTGATATCACACTCGTAGATCTCCCTGGCATCACAAAGGTTCCTGTTGGTGACCAGCCTTCTGATATTGAAGCTCGAATCAGAACGATGATAATGTCATACATCAAAACTCCCACCTGTCTCATTCTAGCTGTTACACCAGCTAATTCAGATTTGGCCAATTCAGATGCTCTTCAAATGGCAGGGGTTGCCGATCCTGATGGCAATAGAACGATAGGAGTAATCACAAAGGTACACTATACTTATCTAACATTTTAACTTACTGATATATTTATGTTATTTGTTATGCTGTTTCTGTTTCTAACAATTTTTGGTACATATTCTTTGGAGTATAGTTGGATATCATGGATAGAGGTACTGATGCTCGGAATCTGTTACTTGGGAAAGTTATTCCCCTCCGACTTGGTTATGTGGGTGTTGTTAATCGTAGTCAGGAGGTAATGATATCCTACTGTGATGAAAATGGTGGTTAATATTAATTATATTTTACCAGATGATTTGTTGGACAGTGTTCATTGAGTACACACAAGGACACATTACAATAAAATGTGCACATGTTTTTGGGTGCATTGGAAATCAAACTTAAGGTCTATATGGCTATACCCAAATATGCATATGTTGGTTACTTGATCAGTATGGAGTTCCACATGCAGTGCTGAAACCTGATTTGTCTGTTGTCTAAATTAGGATATTCAAATGAACCGGAGTATAAAGGATGCTCTTGCTGCTGAAGAGAAATTCTTTCGCAGTCGTCCAGTAAGAAATTATGATTGATTTGTTGAATTCAAGCTTTATATCAATCTATATGTTTTTATTATTCATTATTCATTTATGCCATACTCAGGTATACAGTGGTTTAGCAGATTGTTGTGGTATTCCTCAGCTGGCAAAGAAGTTAAATCAGGTATGGACTTTGCAACACTAAAAGCTCAAATCTTCTTTTGTGATATATGTTACTGTTTCAAACTGCAGATTCTTCTTACTCATGCAGTGGTGAAGATCCTCTTCCCACCCTTTCTTTCTCTCTCTTTTTGACACTGATATCTAGGTTTTTCCTTTCAACTCGTGCATGCAAGGCTTTCTTCCTTGGTATCATTTAATTATTTCTTCTTACTAAAACAAAAAAGGAAGGAAAGACGTGCTCTTAACCTCTCTAACTTAAATTCACAACGCTAATTTAGTTGTGGGTTTGGAATTACACTTTTAACCATTTATATCATCCTTTGAAAAGGAGAAATACAAAGAAGAGGGAGGGTTAAAGCAAAGAATATGATAGGTGGATTTATTTGATGCCAAAAAATTGTCACTTTTGGATTGTGGGGAATGGGGATTGATAGAGTCTAAACTCAGAGGAATTAATGATCAATTTTTAACTTCTCCATAGAAATGCAGAGCATGTTGACATTGAAGAGGAAAAATGGTTAGAGTTAGATGATTATAGGAAATATGCAGTAAATGGAGCTATAGTCTTAGAAATCCCCTAAAAATCAAATCAATTATATGTTTAGAAGACTGCAGTTTGGTACTGATGCATGTCTAATGTTTCTCTTGCCTGTATATTTGCAGATTCTAGCACAACATATAAAGGCTGTGCTCCCAGGGCTGAGGGCACGTATAAGCACGTCACTAGTCTCTGTTGCAAAGGAGCATGCAAGCTATGGAGAAATCACTGAGTCCAAGGCATGTATCAATATCTGGTTGTGTTCCCTTGACCTGTTAAATATACTTTCAAGTATACTGTAATTAAAAAGCTAGATATCTTCTACTTTGGCTGGCGATTTACCTTATTCTATCTATAATTCCTCATCTTTAATAGGCTGGCCAGGGTGCTCTTCTCCTGAATATTCTTTCAAAATACTCTGAAGGTACTTAACTATTCCTACCTTCTGGTTTCCCATCTCTTCAATTTACTTATATCATATTCCACTTCTCTTATATATGTTAACTGATATTTTCACATATAGTTTTTTTCCAAATTCAGTAAGTGTTCCATTTTTTTTGTATGAAAACAGCATTTTCCTCCATGGTAGAGGGAAAGAATGAGGAAATGTCGACATCTGAGCTATCTGGGGGAGCGAGAATTCATTATATTTTTCAATCTATATTCGTGAAGAGTTTAGAGGTGCATATTTTGGTATTTACTTTTTATTTTTATTTTTTGAAATAACCTATACCTCTTCTGTTGCTATGTTGAAACTAGGAGGGCAAATGGGTGGGTTATTGTTGGGTTGTGAAAGGGTGGGTCAACCAAATCCGTCAGCCAGCCCATTCATAACCCATTGAAAAATCCTTTAAACATCACAACCTATCCACTTATCCATTACCCATCTATTTGAGTAGGTAACTAATCCAACCATTAGCCATTTGATGGATGGGCGCCCAACCTGCCATTGTTTAGATTTTATCTTTTAATATATTAATCAAATTTCAAATATTATTAACTAATTAATATTATCAAGAATTTTTTATCATAGATTATTTTCTAAACAAGCCACCTTTTGCATGGTGCCTATGTATAATGAGCTGCTTATTCACGATTGGAGGCCACCAATCCATTTATGGTTCCCTTCAAAGTAATAGCAGTTATATTCTCCCTGTCTATATTCGTATAGCCGGTCCCAAGCCCGGATAAAAGAGGAGGGTTGTGTTAGGCGTGCGACATCTAACGTAAAACTTTGTCGTAACCGCATGAACATGGATAAACGAAGCAATAGTGTATTATTTTCTAAACAATTTCTTTGATAAAAGAATTTTCTAAACAATTACAATAAGTAATTATCTTTATGTTTTTCATATTGCATGATCATTTTGGTTTTGTAAGTGTTCGAACATAATGTTTCCTTTTGTAATGTGTCTTTTTGAACATTATTTTTGTCAAGGCAAATTATACACATTGAAATCCTTTTAATTTTGAGGGCACAGAGAAATAAAAACTAATTTATGGTAACACATTTAGATGGTGACAATTTTTAAGCAAGAGCCAAAACATGCATTTTACACCTTGATCCAAGTAACTCTGTTTCTGTTCATGACTCCCTAACCTTAATAAACTGGACTTTTTAGATTTCTTGTAAAATGCTTATTTTTGTCTTTTCTTCTATAAATAACATAAAAATAACTTTTTAGAACTATTGATAGCCACATACACAAATGTAAACTACAATGCAATTGATGTTTTACTTGTTAGGGTCAGTGTTACTTATTCATAGGTCCAGGTTGTTTGGCTGCTCCAACCTGCTGGCCCTGGTTGAAGAAAGCAAATAATGGGTGGAGTGGTGTCTCTTAGGACAGAGCAATGACCACCAAACATAAACAAAGACCCAAGTTTAACCTGTCCTTTAAGACTATTGAGATATAGGATTGGCTCTTTTTTCTGGATGGGTCATGTGGGAACCATGATTTTGGGCTTATATTGTTAGACCTAGTTGAAATGTATTTGTGCAGGTTTATGAAGGGTGCCTTTTAAGTTTATTCTTTTCTTCAATTGTGCTTTTCTTTGTACTTCAATAGAGGAAAAAAGTAAATGAAAGCAATAAAAATATATTTGACTTGAGCATAAGAATCTGAACCAATAAAATGGATAGCTAGTTCTAAGAACTATGATCTCTTTTAAGTTTCCAAAAGAGGAAGTGAAATTAATTATTTCTGCTGCATTAAAACATTGTTGATTCTAGTTCATAGCTTGTTTGTTCTTAAAGTTTTTAAAGCAAAACAAGCATCTCAATGCCATACTTATATATAATCAAGTGCATATTTCTGGTTCTATGTTCAAATATTCCGGTTTGGAATTTGGATGCCAGGAAATGGACTAAAAGAGTACTACTATGATTTTATAAAGATGTTTATGAATTTGGACTGAGTGCTTTGCCCATCTCATCAACAAAATGGAGCTGCTGACTTGAATTGTGAATTAAGAAAGTGGTGAAAATGGTTAATTTGGATGAAGCTACATACATAAGATATGTAGTTTTATATGCTCTTGATTTTATGATACCAAGTGCATGCGAAACTGACAGCACTGGATATTTTAGTAATAGTGTGCATAATGTGCAGGCAGGTATCTGAGCTACCAATTATCAATTGGAGTTCCCTTCTCTGCATCTAAGAAGCACAGATACTTGCATTTTGGAGCTTTCCTTTATTGGATATTTCTCAGGGTTGGATAGCAGAGCTATCTACCCAAGACACATCATCCATTTTTTTCTGATTTTTTTGTTGTTGTTTCATATACAACACTGAGATTTGCCAAATTAGCTCCAAATCAGACTGAAACATTTGAATTTTCTTTTAAATATCTTAAATTTTAATTTGATAATATAAATTATAAAACTATGCAATTTTTGCGTAAATATTAATATTTTTTTTTAATATTTCATTTCAATTACACTACCCTGGCATACCTGTTTCCTAAATTTCTCAAAAGTTGTTGTATCCTCATCAAGTACTGTATCATATACTTACTCATATATGAATTAGTACATGCCTGCATATACTTTTATCTGGTCAGGCAGCACCGTTTATTTGAAGCTAGTTCCTTTGAGCCTGATGCAACCTACTGTATCTTGCAGGAGGTGGATCCATGTGAAGACTTGACTGATGATGATATTCGAACTGCCATACAGAATGCAACTGGGCCTAAATCAGCATTGTTTGTTCCAGAAGTAGGTCTTATTCTTCCTTACCATTTAAAATTTTTAAAAATAAAAATTTCGTAGTTAATATTTTTTTTCCACCTTTGTGATTCCTAGTTGTACACTTATATAAAAAAAATTTCCAACTCAAGAATATATTATATATATTTCCATTTGTTTAGGTGCCATTTGAAGTCCTTGTACGAAGGCAAATAGCTCGTCTATTAGATCCAAGCCTTCAGTGTGCCAGGTTTATATATGATGAATTATTGAAGGTAGGACCTTATGTTGATAGTCATATCTGCTGTCTCACTTGATCTCATTGCCATTATATTAGTATATGTCTAAGTCTAACTGTAATCCCTTCTCTTCAGATCAGCCATCGCTGTATGGTCACTGAACTGCAGCGGTTCCCGTTTTTGAGAAAACGCATGGACGAAGTCATGGGGAACTTTCTACGAGAAGGTCTCGAACCCTCAGAGAATATGATTGGGCACATCATAGAAATGGAGGTATAATGAAATTTAATTTCTTTGAATTATTTGCTCCCGTCTTCTTGTTCTGCTTCATGCTAATGTTGAATTGTTGATTCAGCTAGGATACGGGGCCTACAGAAAAATATTGATCTAGGCCATAACTGAAATTGAACATCATTAAAGCCTGGAACTTTGAAATGTCTTCAACTGTAACAATGTATTCTTGACCAATCTCTCTGGTGTTCTTCAATCCTAAGACCTCAATTCCTCAATATCTTTTTCTGAACAGGGTAGAATGATTCAATTATTGTCATTGGAGATTTTAGGGTGTTGATATTGATATATTTTACTTTATATAGACATTTCTCTAAGTTGTTTGTTTGCTTCTGTTTAATTTATGCCAAATATTTACTCTGTTTTCTTATTTTTTTTCTAAGGACCAATATATATAACCCCTAGCCTTCCAAGAAGATGTGGGTTTAATTACTGCTACCCGGTTATGTTTTATCTCTATAATATAATAGAATTCTTTAATTAATTCTAATTACTAATTATTTAATCTAATTAATGTGAAAATATAAATGCAATTCATCATGAAAAAACCATATATATATATATTCTAATTATTGTACTGATGGGATTCTCGGGGTCAAAATTCATAATAATTAGTTTTACCAAGTGCTTGCCTACTTGGTCAAGCATGGTATGCCTTGTTGAAACATAGGTGCTGGAAAAAAACAGGGAAAAATTATAATCACGTTCATAAATTGTCTGGAATGCAGTACAAACCATTGGCATGCTGCTGGTCAGCTCATTATTGTCAATTGTTATGGACAATCTATCTGAGTATATCTCCACATTTTCTAATTTAAATTACCCAAATTTGCAGATGGACTACATAAACACTTCCCACCCAAATTTTATTGGTGGAAGTAAAGCGTTAGAGACTGCAGTGCAACAGACCAAGTCTTCTAGGGTTCCTCTACCAGTTTCCAGGCAGAAAGTAAACGTAGTGTGCACTCTCATCCAATATGCCCTATGTTTTTCTTGCCAGCTGTGGATACTAATTATTAATATCTTTTGTCACCTTTTTTTCCTCATTAATTTACAATAGGATGAATCTGAGAAGGGATCAGCCTCTGAAAGAAGTGTGAAGTCTCGAGGTATTCTTGCAAGACAAGTAAATGGAGTAGTGGCTGATCAGGTTTGTACTTGTATCATGTTAAGCTGACCAGACGTTTATAATCCGTAAACAGCATATACCCTTAGTTTTGAGGGATCAAGATAATGGCTGCTAAGTTAGTATCCAAATTTTATCCCTTCAATTGTTTTGATTAATATAATTCAAAAACAGGGTGTCCGTGCTGCATCAGATGTTGAAAAAGTTGCAACCTCTGGTAATTTTTATTTTTCTATTTAACTTTATTGTTATGGCGTGTTTTCTATTATGCATTTGCTTATGTGCTTGTTATTTGTTTTATTTATTTAATTTTTGTTCTCCAATCTTCAATCGTATGTTTTGGGTGTATCAACAAGCATCATTATTAGTCCAAAATATTTAAATTCTGGAATATTTTCAGGAAGCACTAGTGGAACAAGTTGGGGGATCTCATCCATTTTTGGTGGAGGTGATAGCCGGGTGTCTGTGAAGGAGAACATAGCAATTAAACCACATAATGAACCAGTTCACACTCACAGCATGGAACAACCATTCTCTATGATCCATTTGAGAGAGGTATCTGTGTGACCCATTTATTATCAGCTTGACCAATATGTTTCATGGATACATAATTTCTTAATATGCTTTGGTTTTTGTAGCCTCCTCCTATCTTGAAGCCATCTGAGAGCAATTCAGAGACAGAAACTATTGAAATTGCAGTAACAAAGTTGCTTTTGAGATCATACTATGACATTGTCAGAAAAAATGTTGAGGATTTTGTCCCCAAAGCAATTATGCACTTCTTGGTACTAATATCCTTTGGTTAAGCTTTGCGAAATTTGGTATTTGCTAATTGGATATTGCAATGGTAAATGGAAAAGAGTCTGCCAGCTACTTTGATTCCAATAGCCTGTTGTAGCATATGGCAAAATGTATTCCCATTTACTTCATCTGTTGAAATATGACTGAGTGACAATATCTACTATATCTCATGCATATTCTCACCTATGGAAAATGGTGAGAGCGTGATAAATTGGTTTAAAATGCAGTAGGTGCTTTTTTTTTTTTTTTTTTTTTTACATTATGCTCATCGCCTCTAGACAGTGGTCTTCTCTTGCATGCTTAAAGGCTATCAGTAGTTGCAATTTTTCTTTTTCTTGAATTTATCTCTATATGAACTCTCAGAAGTTGATCCAATTGGTTTATTTTCTGGGCCAAGGTAGCTCATACACTCATTATATTTATATTTAACAGTTTTCTATATGTTATTTCTTTTGGAGGGATCAAACATACCTGAATTTAAAAGCATTCCATAACTTCTGATAACTCTGTATTTTGCTGAATTATATCCAGGTGAACAACACAAAGAGAGAGCTGCATAATGTTTTCATTAAAAAGCTTTACAGGTGACATATAGTGGTTACCTGCAATATAATTTTTTTTCCTGGAGATCATGTGAAATTGTCTTTTGCGGCTTGCTAAGTAATACTCTTCACTTGTTAAATTCCTAGCAGAGAGAACCTGTTTGAAGAGATGTTGCAAGAACCAGATGAGATAGCAATGAAAAGAAAACGCTGTCGAGAACTGCTCCGAGCTTATCAACAGGCTTTTCGGGTGGGAAATTTTAATACTTTGATTGGCAGTAACTTAATGAATTTTTATGTTATTTTACATTACAATTCTCCTTTTTAGTTAAAGGTTTTGATGGTCTGAAGTTATTCATGACCTTTGCTTCTTATATGATCTGCTCATCCATATAACTGAGTTTCTATATTATTTTATATGACAAGTTCGGTTCTCCTTTATTCAATCTAGTGGCACTTGATGTTCTAGAGATATTCACGTGATCTGGTGAAACCTTTATTACTGAAAATTAGTTTGTCTGTATGAAATATTATTTGATTTTCTAAGAATCTATGGCTGTCATTCAAAAGGGTTGCAACATGGTTCAGCTATCTTCTTTAATAACACGGATACATATATGGTTTAAGATTTATTTATTTTATCTTGAACTTTATTAGCCTATCTACTTAACCGCACTTGTTAGGTAGCAAAATATTTTTGGCGTCTGATGACTCTCTTTCTTCTTGGTAGGACTTGGATGAACTACCTCTGGAAGCCGAAACGGTTGAAAGGGGATATAGTTTGCCTGAATCAACTGGTTTGCCTAAAATTCATGGGTTGCCAACTTCATCACTGTATTCTACAAGCAGTTCTGGAGACTACTATGCAGCTTCCCCAAAGAACCCAAAATCTAGAAAGTCTTCACATTCTGGGGAATTTTATTCACCCTTGCATGCTAATTCAGATTCCAATGGAGGTGGAAGGCCATACACATCAGGTTTTTATCCCTCAGTTGACGTATGAGCCAACAGAATGTTCTTGTCTATCCAAGTAAAATTTAAATCTAGGCATTTTATTCATTTGACTACAATATGCAACTTTCGGGTGCCGGAATTCTGAATCCCGGAGCTGGTCTGCAAGAAATTACTATTTTTTAGCTACAATGGTCTTAAATGTTGGCCAATGCTTTCTCTTACGTAAGTTCCTGTTGTTCGCCATATATAGTATTGACATGCTTTACGGGGCTCCTGAAAAAAATAACGAAAGGAGATCATCTATCATATTTTTTATAGTCAGCTTTCAATATATCTATGTATATTGCCAAATATTGTTTATATCAATTTTCCAGGTTGAGCTACGTTTGCTGCTTGATACATTTTAAAAGATGCAGTTCCACATTTAGTTGGCTGCAATAAGACATTTTGATTATGTGAAGTGGCTAGCAGTAGATTTTTCAATTTATTCTGAAGACTTTTAGTCATGATTGCTTTTGCTATCGATTAAATCAATGATACTATTTACAGCAGTTTGAAAAATTAGTCAGGAGACAATCCAGACGAAGTCTGAGGATACTCTTGATCGGAATATCAAAATGTACTCCTTGTTAATGATATCATTTGAGCAGCCATTTGTCTAAATTTTTCTCATGGTTTTCGCTCTGGGGAGACTTCCAAAGTACTCCAGAGATATAAGATGTTACTATTTCGACAAAATTTTATATTTTTTTTTTAAATTACAAAAACTTTACATTCATTACTTTTTAGAGAATATTGATTTGATAACTTTTATTTGTAATATTAAACATCAAAGTTTTAAATATCGTAAAATTTTAAAAATTATAGAATCTATAATGAAACTACTATATCAAAGGGTTTCTATAATGTTTCAACAAACAAGGTGTTGGATGTGAAAGGTGTGATAAAATGGAAGACACTAAACCAAGTCTCTATCGTGGCAGTAGTGTTTTGAAAATTTTGCCCTTCAACTAATTTTGCAATTACGCTTTGGACATTTGATTTTGCGTTGAGTCATTTACATAAGATGATATTAAAAGTGAATGGTAAGAATGATAAAGTTAAGGGGGGGGGGGGAAATTAAACTCATCCTGTTAATAAATAATAATAATAATAATAATTAATTTTTTTTCATTAAATAAAATTAATTACATGAATTTATAGTAATATATTATAAATAAGATCTATTATTAATTATTAATTTTTTTTAATAATTTTACCTATTATTTATCTATAATCATATTAATAATAAAAAAATAACTAATTAAAAAGAATTTAAAACTAAAAATCAATGCCATGTAATTAAAAATGACTTAGAATCCATATGTTTTTAATTAATGTCAATATAAATTCATGCAAACAAAAAAAATATTAAACGGATGTAATTAATAATGAATGACAAAAACCAATGAAGAAAGAATTCAAATCTAAAAATAAATGTCATGTAATTAATAACAAGATAAATCCATATGTTTTTAATTAATGAAAACAAGATGCTGAGACTTGTCAGTCAAATCTGAAATATAGGATACATTTAGAATCACCAAGACAAGAATTTAATGGAAATTAATTCGAATTTAATTCTAGCCTTATATTACTTTATTGTCTATATCCCTCTTTTCCAGAAACATTCTGGGCAAAGCTCAATGTTCATGAAAACCCACAACCACAAGCTTGCTTTGATTATAGTAGCATTTCTTTCATATGAACTCTCAATAACTATGGTTTCTGCTGATTTAATGCAAAAAGTATGCCAGAAAACCAGGAATCCCAGCCTGTATGAAAATCAGACCCGACCTCTATTGGGGCAGACATTAAAGGGCTTGCTCTAATTTTGTGTGAGAAGAAGATAAATAGTGCATTGAAAACAGAAGCAAAGTGATCCCAAAGTGGCTTTGGGAGATCAAAGACCTAGTTGTTCTGGAAAAGCTCATAGACTGTCATCAAATTTTTTATGAAATGGTATCAAAATATATTCCATTTGCTATAGAACTTTTGGAAGCAAATGAATATAAGATGGCCTCTAATAGAGTCTATGAAGAGTGGTGCATATTAAGATGATAGTGAAAAGATCTTCACTTTGGTACCCAAGAAGAGGCCTTCACTTTTAACTGATAGGTATAGACTTGTTATGGTTCTTGCTGGGGTAGCTCAGGATATCATTGACATGCTTTTGGTGATGGATCAAAGAAGGCCAGATCAAAATACAATAATTATTTTTTAAAAATATTTTATTAACAATATATTCTAATGGCCTGTTACTAACTTGGTTCCTAAAATTTTATTTTAATTATTAATTTAATTCTTTTAATTTTTATTAAATATTTTAAATTTTAAATTTATAATTAAATTTTTATATCTAACTATTAATTTAATTGTTTAAATCATATGATATTGTTTAAATTAGATAACACAACTCGTTTAAATTAAAAATTGATTATTTAAAGTGTCAAATTGATACGTTATTTGTTTAATCAATTAAATTTTAAGATTTATAAACATATGACACTAAAAATTTAATTATAAATTTTTATATTTATAAAAATTCAATTATAAACTTTTATACTAAAAATACTAAATTTAAAATTGATTAAAACTCTAAATATTAGCAAAATAATTAAACATATTCTAATTTATTAGTATTCGTAGTGAATGTCTAATATATAATGGTGACTCTCTCTCTCTCTCTCTCTCTCTCTCTCTCTCTCTCTCTCTATCTATCTATCTATCTATCTATCTATCTATCTCTCTCCCTATATATGTATATTTAATTTGTATTAACTTACATAAAAATTATATAAAGACAAAAGTAATCTTAAATCAATTTTTAAAAAATTAAAAAAATATTTTTTTTTGAATAATAAAACTATTCTTATTATAATACTCATAGAAAAAAGAGCCTTAATAATTGATAAGAAAAGATATGTTTACATTTGACTTGTAATTTAAATTATAAAATTTTACTATATTTTTCTCTTAAGAAAGAAATTAATTGTAGGAAAAAAATTTACACTGAAAGAAAATCCCTCTAATATTATTTGAGAGATAAATAAAATTTTTATTAATTTTATATTAATAAGAAATAATACAAAAAAAAAACTATATCTGATTTTTCATTTACCCCAAAAAAAATTTGGGGTCAAAACCCTAAAGCTGATTTTGGATCTCAACTGTAGGGCCTAAACCCGGTTTATGGGCTGGGCGAACATGAGCCCAATGATAAACTCAAGAAGCAAATGTGAGAGGGGCGTCCAACCGCGTGTACAAGGCGAAACCGTCAATAATCTCCAACTCAACGAATCCGGAAACGACACGTCATCCCCTTAATTGTAGCTATAAATCACGTCCAGAGCTGAAAGCTTTATTGACAATTTCACAAAAGCATATTCTTTGGCTGCTTCTACTTCCTCCTCCATCTGAATCAATCTCTTCACCGCCTTAGCCACTAGCCGAAACATGCCTCGCCGTAGCTCCGGTGGTAAGCTCCCTCCGTGCCATCTGAATCTCATTTTCTATATGATTTCTGATCTTGGATCTGTCAGATTATCACGCTTTCGATGATTTCTAGGGTTTCTTAATCTGCCCGTGTTTTTATTTAACTGGTGATGTTTGATTACCGAATAGTTTGATCGAAGAATGATGGTGGGTCTTTTCTTAATTTTCTGGGTACTTTACTTTCGTCTTTCCCATATTATGGGAAAGCGTTTAGGGTTTTTAGTTTAAGATGTTTCACTTCCCCGATTATTCTTTTTTGTAATGACGGAAAAAATAATCTTAACTTGTTCTATTTACCTCTGCAGGAAGATCAGCTCGCCCTGCACCACGTCCGGCACCTGCCCGGAACCCCCCTCAGCCAGGTATATAAAAAATGATACAAGAATGAGCTAGGTTTTTCTTAAAGCTGAAAGCTTTTAATGGATTCCTGATACAAATTTGTCTTGCCACCAAAAGACTCTGGTATATAATATTTTTCTCTGAATAACTATCTGTTGATGTCTTCATGCAGTCAACCATGCTCCTCCTCCAGCACCTGCTCAGACTCAGCGTGGCGGCATGCTTAGTGGCATTGGTTCAACTATAGCTCAGGGTATGTCCAGGAAGATGATCATTGCATTTTGCTTTATGGATCATATGCATGTATCTCTATATGCGTATCAAGTACTAAATAGTTATGTTCTTTTTTTAATTTTGTAGGCATGGCTTTTGGCACTGGAAGTGCTGTGGCACACAGGGCTGTAGATGCTGTAATGGGTCCTCGTACCATTCAACATGAAACAGTAGTCGGCGAGGCTGCTGCTGCCGCCCCTGCACCCACTGCAAACAGTTTTGGTGGCGATGCATGCAATGTTCACACTAAAGCCTTTCAGGATGTATGTAGCTTTTACCTACTTCTGGCCTTCCTGTTTATTTCCCCTTTATCCTAAGTATGTGTTTTTGGCATATAATAAATCTGCAAAGTAGTATTTCGCAGTAGTAACATAAATTGCATTGGCTTATAAGATAAATTTTTCTCCCCGATTTAGATGCTATATCAAGTACCACCATGATTTTGCATTTTGGGCACATACATTGTGATGGTAAACTTATTTTTCTTTTTTCATTTGTTTGGTTTTATTTACCCCAAGTGACAGATTGCTTAAAAAATTGTTATTTTTCTTTAGAACAGTGAAAATAGGTTATTGAACTTGTTTCAATTCAACTGCATTATATTATATTCTTGCCCCAAGTAAAGAATTTATTTTGTGATTTCATCTGTGTTATGTCAACTAATCTAATACTGAGAGGCCTATATTGATTGATGATGATTTTCTCAAAATATAACTGGACTTGTATGATTTATCACTTTTCTAAATTAGTATTAAACTACATAGTTGTCAAATCGCCACTCAAATCATAAATTTGATAGATTATGTTTTAATTGTGAATTGTGAATTGTATCGAATTATAAGATTTATGAATACATTAAAAAATTATTTAAAATATATAATATAAAATATAAACAAGTAGATAACATAAATAATATATTTATCTCAATAATTTTAAATATAATTAAATATAAGTCTTAAAAAGATATAATTAGTTCATATAGACTTGAGTAGTAGTAGCAAAAATGTTAGCTTCTGTCATTGGAAATGGGTAATTACCTATTTAAAGGTTGCCTAAGATTTCAGGCTCTGAGTTTGGATCGGTTTAGAATTTTGTAGAGAAAAGGTTGTCTTTTGAGTTTGAATAGGTTTAGAAATACTAAAGAGGAAAATTTGCCTTTTGTAGTAAAAAAATTAACAAAAAAAAGTCACATGGGGGTATGAACAGAGAAAGGGTGCCTGGTGAGTTTAAGTTTTTATGCTGCAAGAACAATTAAAAAAAACAATGATTTGCTTGTTTAGTGAAATGCTGTGTTTGGAGTTTGGACTTGTTAAAAAAAAGTCATCTGGTATTGGGAAGAAGATGGTGGGGGATCATCGGGCAGAACAAACTGAAGAAACCTGACACGAAGCCTGAACAACAATGGTGAATTGCCAGAATCAGGCAATTCACGATTCTTAGCCTGAATAGCACAATTCTGGTAATTCAAGCCGCGATTTTGGAGCACCTCTAATTCAACCAACAATTCAAATTGTGCGATTCTGACAACTATGTTAAACTATAAGTATTTTTAATATATTTAAAATAAAATGAATAATGTACTTTATTTTTGACATCAGAGGGATGCTATAATTTGATGTGGCTGTCATTTCTGTTAAACAAGCCTGGGCAATCCTATGACTAATTTTTGTGTATTTCTGTTTCCTTCTGGTATTAGTTTAGATATATGTGCAACTGCCTAAGTGGTCTTGTTTCAGTCCCTCGAACAGATTGTACCTTTATCAGCTGATATACATGTTATCTGCTTGCAGTGCCTGAACAGCTATGGGAATGACATTAGCAAGTGCCAGTTTTACATGGATATGCTTGCAGATTGCAGAAGGAACTCTGGCGCTACATTGAATGCATGAACGTGTTTCCTTTGCTTTCGCATTGCCATGCAATATCGGCTGGAGTTTGCATCATTGCCCTAATCTGTTAATCTGATTGTTAAAACTACTCCATATGTGGTTGAGGATTTCATTTTAATAATTTTATTGGAAGATACTGAAAATATTGCATGAAGTATCAGTATCAATTTATTGCTTGTATTTCTTCTTGGATCTCTTGTATTTGGTCTCTGTTTGGTCTAAAATTTCTTTTGGAATAATTCCTGTGGATCTATTGATGGCTGAGTAATGCTGCTTGAAGCGAATCTCGTGTTGACATGTTCAGAACACCCAGCAGTACATACTTGGTTAAGTGGGGATGTAGTGGAGTGGGAAAGATGAAAATTTATAATTCCATTGCTGGGAAGTTCAATGTTCAAAGGACATAATCCATTTTTCATTATTCGAAGTTACACAGGTCTGGAATATGAATTTTTAATATTAATCCTTATATAAGAAAAGGAAAACGAAGAATGATAAAGCATAAAATAGTATGTGGAAAAATATCATGGATATGAACTCTCAACAATTAAAGTGGGCTGTAATGTGAGGAGAAATTAGGATTGTCCAATCTTAAATTAATTTCACTTATGTAGAGCAGGACATAAGATAATTGATCCTGGCTCCAAGTGGATCATTTGAGGAGGAATAGAAACATAATGACATTTTTCTTTAGGGAATAGTGAACCAGATTAGAAAAACTCAAATATCTAAATATGATGCAACCGATTGTATTACTTGGCAAAATGGGGAAACTTGGGGCTATTCTGTTAAAAAGGGGCGCAGGATATTGTGCAACGAGGAAATCCAGGATCAAGATGATAAAAAATGGGGTATGCTATGGGAGTCGCCTCTCCCACCCAAAGTTAAATTGTTAGCTGGAGATCCAGGATTGCTGTCCTTTCTGCCACTCTCAGCTTCAGTCTCTAAACCATAACCTGGTTTGGGCTCCCCATAATTATAAGAGTTGAAAGTTAAAGCCATTAGATGCAGGGGAATAGCTAATGGGAGTGATGCTGAACATTTGTTTATGTTGAATCTAATCACATTTACCTTATGGGGAATATGCTTGTCTTCCAGCAGAAAGTGGTGTATCCTCTTCAAATGATACAATGGATCCAATACTGGTATAAAGAAAATGGGAAGAGATTGGCATAAAAATATAAATAAATAGAAAAGAGAGAAGCGAGAAGCGAGGATGGGTACCAGAGTAGGCCATTGGATTCTGAAACCTCAAGCTCGGTCTTTGTTTGAAGCAAACATGATGTTAGATTGGATGTGGATGAGATTCAGAAAGGTTCACAAAATAGAGATGAGAGCCTGCTCAGTGGTTGGGAGAAAATGTGTCTAGCAATTTGGTCATATTGGCACCAAACCAAGAAGGATAGAAATAATGGAAATATGAAGGTCCAGATTCTTCTGCCCAGCCTGCATTATGTGAAGATGCTTAGGAAGAAGGAGGTGGTTGTTGACGAATACTGAGCTCTTCGGTTTGATATTAGTAGGCTTATGAGGAATTTTCAGATTTGTCACATTATTTGGCATGACTGCTTGGTGCATTTGCGTCCGACTTTGCGAAATAATCTTCCAGCCGATTTTCCATCCAACAAATGACCTCCTTTACTCGTGCATGGCAACAGCCAAGGAATGCATTGATTGGATGGTAGCCAGTTCAAACTATTGATTAGTGCAATTACTCATGCTCATGTAAGAATGTTCCAGGATAGGTTATGGACAGCCTTAGGAATTTATATGCTTGGTTTATATATTAAATCGTAATTAAGAGTATTTTCACATACATAATAATTCTCTTTTTAAAGTGTTGGGTCGCAATGTAAATCTTTTTTTTTATGTTTTTAGACTTTTTTTTTATAGAGGATGAACTTTGATGCAACGATAAGGTTGTTGTCTTATGACGAGTTCAAATTCTAAAAACAACCTCTCAATTTGTAAAAGTAAAATTGCACACATCTATTTTTCTCAAATTCCATCAAGTAAAAGCTTTGTACATTGAACCGTTTTATTTTTAAACTATTTTTTTTATATTTGCATTCTCTCTCCTAAAACAATTTCGATTTTCAGCTTACATATTTTTTAAAATTTAAACTGTCTCCTAAAATCCTAAACCTTGCCACTCCTACCAATTAGTTGAGAGTCACATCAACCTTCTCTAAAAATTGAAATTTCTCTACAAATTTCATTTCTTGAAAATTTTTAAATAATAAACATCTTTAATGTAGAGTAGCTTTTCTGCAGTATTTGATGTAGAATTTGAAACCCAATTATCAGAGTTGACAAACCTTCCCACATACGCTTTGGTGTAGCAGTACAGATTGGATCTGGTGTGTTGTTTCAGATTTTCTTTCCCAGTAATTAGTGATTATCTATCTATTAAAAAAAATCTTAAATAATATTAAGAATAGAATATGCCAATTGATCACTGGGCCAAAATTTAGTGGGTCAAAGATACCCAGTGTAAGCCCAAACAAGAAGTCTAAGTTCAAGTTGAACTAGTGACCTTCCTCCTGCAGAAGATTTCACTCTACCAATGGGCCTTGTGCCCTAGGATACATTTTGAAGAGTTCCACCTAGGGTAACTTATGGCCCATAAAAGGAAAAAAGAAATTCAAGGCTTTAGTTTTTAAAAAAAAATTAAAGAAATTTGAGTTCATTGAAAATGCAGTGGAATCTTCATAGTTTTACCAAAATGGAAAATTGGGTGTAAAGTTATCTGCAAATTGGCAAACCATGTGTATTCTTAATTATATATCCTCTTATCAAACACAAATATAGTGGTTTTCATTCATCCTCATTTTGACTTTTATAGCATTTTTAATTCCTTCTTATCTATCTGCAATCTCACTGCCCTATTTAGTGGCTTGAAGCTGGCTGGTTGTTCTACCTTGATTCTCATTCATTCTTATCATACTGCACATAAGGTTCCCTAGAAGCCAATGAATGATTAATTGCCTTTATATCTCCCATTTTCCCACTACACCTTTGAGAGGAGAGGCTTTATATATGTTATCTTCAAGGATATAAAGTGTAAATTTTTTTTTTTGGTACATTATAAAGTGTAAATTACCCTTTAAAAAACAATTACTTAAATTTATATACAATATAAATATTTAAATAATAATTTAAATATGTATCAAAATTCTTTTTTTATTTAAAATAATTGTAAATATTTAATAATAGAGAGGAATGTGTGATGTGTAGTTAAACACAATGTCTCAAATTTGAATTGGGATAAAGATTTTTTCTTCATATGCTTTTTCTCCTCCAACTGGGCCCAATTTTCGGCTACAGCCGCGTGAGGCAGAAACGCTTCTTACATATGATTTGGAGGCCAAGTTCTACCCTAGCAATAATGGTGCAGATTACGTCAACTAACACAAAAGTGAATGGACTCGTGAAAAAAAAAAAAACACAAAGTGAATAGTTCTGTCTTTTATCAAATTGCCGAAAAAACAAATAATTAAAGAACTCATAAATTAATTTAAATATTATCTTATTTTTTTTGTGAAAGATATTGTATAAAAAAAAATAATAACAACTAAATATTTTTTTATTAAATAAATCGATTGCATAAATCAAACGCCACTATAATAATCTATTATAAATGAGATTAACAGATAGATTATTAATTATTAAATTTTTTTTAATAATTTTATGAAATATTTTCTTTGACTTTTTTCTATTTCTAATTATTAAACTACTCTTTATTTAATATACTCTTTTCAATAAGACTTCTGTCAGTCTTCTTTACACATAATTAAATTACGTAAGATTCTATTTTTTTTTTTATAATAAATGTTACTTTAACTTTTTCTCTAATATACTTATTTTTAATTATATAAAAAAAATTAACGTGTATGTATTAAAACTTCTAACACTTATGTGTCTGAAAATGCTTCTTAAATTAAAATTATTGCACCCAACTTCATAATTGATATGCATCATCGTGAAAAAAGACTGCTTTTTGTTGTGAATTAATGATTGAGGATTGTCTGATGAGGAGGGAAAGTTAGTGCATGACTTTTCTTTTTCCCAGGATAAGATATTTATTTCCCTTCACTTCCATTTCCATTTCTTTCTGTCTTGATTTTCTCCTGTTTAATTGTCTTATTGGCCTATCCCTACAAAATGCTCTTCATCTTATTATCAATGCTTCACATTATTAGGGCATTTTACAAAGTGCTGGTTTAGTGGAAAGCACCCACCAAAAATGAATCCCTACGTGAATTCAGTCTATGTTCGTCCATCCAAACCCCAATTATTTGAATCAAAGGCCAAAGTGACCTTCAATGGAGTCGTCATCTGCTTTATTTTCCCCCTATTGCGCTGTGATTTGGAAGTTCACTCTCCTATTTGCAAGGTTAATGGCCTCTTCTGTCAATCAATCTTGTTTCTCTTGGTTCTTCTTAGAGAAATTTTAGGGGGAAAATAACTTAAAGCCAAATTCTTATTAACTAGCTAATTTAAAGGTTGATTCAACGGTGCATGATAATTCACAATTTGAAATACATATAAATTTTAAATATTGAATTATTGTTACTCTTGATAATACAAATATTTGATCTAACCATCATATAAAACCCTAAGAAGTCGTTCTTGATCAAGCCACATAAACACAATTAAATCAAATCTTTTTAAATGAAATTTAGACAAGCAGCTTAATACTCTCTAATTGTCTCTAACTAGTACATGGCCTCACTGGCTTCAAAACTCTATAAATTAATAAGTCTCCTCAACTTGTTGATATTAACTTTTACTCATTTACTCTACAATATTTGATCACGAACTGACTTGATCATTGAATTAATTATCTTGTAAATTAAATCACTTAATATTTGATCACGAACTCAAATAGTTTAATAATATTTAATCCTTTATTAAAGAATATAATAATATCATTTAATTATATTGTCAGCTTCCAACTACGCAATATTATATATAAAGTGCGTTGTGCTTTATTTTGTTTTGTTTTGTTCGCTGTTATAACCTTTTCAAAGTATAGCTAGTTTCACGAGCATATAGAATACTTCCCAATGTTGATGATCCTGCCATCATAATTGAAGCTTTAATTATATTAAGAAAGAAAGAAAGAAAGATACATTCAATATCTTCGATCACCCTGGAAGTTGGGGCATCATATTTGTCAATTTGAAGGTTTAGGTATCAAAATAGGGGTAGGGGAGGTTTTTTCTTTTCTTTTTTAGTTAAAAAAATAGTAACAAGGTTAGCTTACCCCAATATTATTGTTTAGGGCATAAATAATGTGTAAAATTTCTTTAAATTTTTATATTTAAATTTGTCAAATTTATGATGTTTATGTATGATATTTTAAGGTAAAGATATTAGCCAAAGCTATCAAAAAGTTCTCTTATAAAATAGGACGCCATGTTATCAGTGCAGCCTAACTCTTTGAGAGATTAAAATTAGTTTAAACTGACTTTAAGAACTTGACTCTTAAAGTTAATATTAATTTTAAGGATTATTTTAAAAGTTAGCTCAATAATCTCTAAAAAAATTTTAATTTTTTTTATAGCAAAATAATATATAAAACTTTTTGAAAAATAAAAAATCAATATAAAAGAGAAGAAAAACACATTATGTTTTTTTTAGTAATAAAATAGTTTATTATCTCCTCAAATTTTTTTATTTATATTTGAAATTTACATTATCATAAAAAAAAAGTATTTATCGGTTAAGATTCTAGCTTGGCTGATCCTAATTAGCCCTAATATTAAATAAGATCAGGCTAAAGAGTCATTTTTCAAATCAAGACTCTATTTTATAGACCCAGATCTTTATTTTTATTTTTTAGATTTCAATGAGTCAACTTTTAAAACTTCACTTATTTTGACAAGTAGTGTAAAGATAACTAAAAAAACAAAATGAACGAAGACTTGTTCCAAAAATAGTGTCAAGAAAACTCTTTGAAGAGAATTAAAGATCAGCTAACTAGAACTCCATATATCCCAGAGATTCGATCTCACAAAATATAATATAATGAGAATTTTTTATTTTTTATTTTTTGGGTAAAAGAGGGGAAACAAAATTGATGACTAAGAGAACGTCGGGATTTGTGAACTATAATATCTTGTATGAATTTGCATGTGAATATAAATCTTGCAAATTAAAATTACAATATCTCTTCGTCATTGTGTTTGGACAAGCCACCTCGAAATAATACAACTTTAATTCTTAATTATTTTTCTTAGATTCTCAGATTCCATGATGATTCTAGAAACTTGGATTTTGGATTATACTATTTGGTCTCTAAAATATTAGTTTGATGAATGATTATATTATTACACAAACGTGCCTTCTGGATTCTCTTCCCATTTCTTTCTTCTTACTCATTACATTATTATTATTATTAACGGTATAAATTAACCTTCAGCAAATGCTCCCCTATTAATTTTTTATCATCTAAATCAATAAAAATTAATCACATGCGCAAATTAATTTTTTTTTAATAAATAAACATATTTTTTAGTTCTTAAAACTATTTACTTCATATTTCAAATTTGATGTAAATACATTCTTTGAATGATTAAATTAATGCAAATCACATCTTTTAGCAACTAATTAAAAATGATTAAATAAGTTAAAAAGAATAATTTTTTATTTTTAAAATTGAAATAAGTGTTTGTAAATAAATTAAAATTAAAATATTAGGACAATTGAGATAAAAGTTGAAATTTTATTAGGGTCTGATACATGAACAGCACCCATCATTCTTAAATGGATGCCAACCCAACATAGCTAATTAACTTGCCTGCAACCTACTGCATAAGCTGTGTGTTCCCCACACGGTGCCCTTGACATTAATTCCCCTATCTGGGTATTTAATTCAAAACCGCTTTCTATTTACAAAACTTGCTATTCTCTCTCTCTCTCTCTCTCTGCCTTCCTTCCTTGCTATTATCATAACCTACCCTTAAGAAAGCTAGTGCAGAGTCTCTTCCAAGCCTCCTTATCTGGCTCACGAAACTCCACTTTCGCCCTAGCTTCCACGCCAAAAGCTTCCTGCCATCATCATCCGAAACAAACAATATATATTAATAAACTAAACATCTCAGAAGCCCTTGGTACACCATGATCTCAGGTCTCATAGTATTTTCAATATCCTGTTCTGAATTACTATAATACAAGATAGTGTAATATTTAAGATTACTATATTCTGTATAATAATACTCTGTCAATGTACTGAATGCAAATATCTAAAAAGACACCCGCTATCCAAGACCAAGACGTCAAAATTACAATGACGGTATACACCTTAATATACACAAATCGAAATTATTGAGGATGGTGGATATACCAAGATGAAATTGCGCTGAATAAGGCGATCAATGAGGTGGGAGAGGATGTCTTTGGTGTACTCCGGGTGGCCTTGGATGCCCATTATGTGATCTCCATATCTAAACATCTCTATTCCTGTCTTGTCCGACCATGCAATCACCTCTGCCTTCGCAGGAAGTTCTCTAACCTACCAATTCTTAATGGAACATCATCAGTTTCAGCACAATGGAACATCATCGGTTACAACATTCTTAATAAAACATATGAAAGTACGTAATTCTTGACAGCCGTATATATATAGTTTATCAGCCAATAAAAATTCATTAAAATACGTATTTCAAGTGGTGGTGGGATCCACGGAAATCTCCATTTTAGTGAAATATCTTTGATTTCGTTCATGATCAGTTAAGTGTCATAATGGAACGTCATGATCAGCTGATAACTATAATTATATGCCTGAAATCAGTATTCCACTGATATTATTTTCCTAAAATCACTTAAGAATCATTGGGAAACATGTGATTAGTTAACTATCATAGTCAACATCATCAGATGACTTTGATAATATCAGAAATCTGTATGATTCAGTTTCCTGAACAACACCATGCGTGAAACATCCTCAGTCAACAATCCTAATTAATAGAACATCATTGGAACATGATCTCCTAATATTAGCTAACTGTAAGAAGTCAATAAAAACGCATTAAAGTGCAAAAATTCAAGTAACAGAGTCCACTGTGATATACACGTATTTTAATCAACTTTTATTTACTCATTACACCATTTTAATTACCGTGATAACTATGATTATATAAAAAATATGTAGGATTTCACACCTCGTCGCGATGGCATTCGATTATGGAAAGCTTTGATGGAAGCATGAGAGATGTCAGAGACAATGGTGATGACGAGCATAAGGTTATGGTTCTGACACCGATGTCCCAACCAGTGGGAGAGCGACTCACCTTTCCTCCCAATGCACGGCCAAGTATCTAGTCATATCAAACACAAAGGCAAATAAATTAATTAACCTTCACCCAAAAAGGGATCTTTATGATCAATTGGCCCTATTGCCATTAACTATTTGATTAATCCATCACATCCACCGACATTTTGTGATAAGTCACAAACCCATAATCTCATGCAAGTCATAAAATAAGCATCGTATCTTTGGAGTAAGCTTAAATTATGGTTGGAAAAATCTAACATTTTGGTCCACAACCAAATGAGAAACTTTACTAAGGTTTAGATGTCGAAAACGGTAGTACCAATAAACATGAATTTATCCAAACGAAGACCATATCAAACTATTAATTAAGTATTAGTTTATGCTAATTAAATAATTATCATTCTTTTCTATCTCAAGTAATTTTTTTCCCATCCAATCACGTATTGAATTCTGGCAAAAAAAGGTCACGTCAATTGAAAAAAAAAATTCCCAACCCCATCAGTCAAGTCAATTCAATTTTTTTAGGCAAAAGAAAGTTGAGTCAATTTTACACAATTAGGCAGTTTGGCAACAATATTTAATCCAAAAATATTGTTTTAATTTCTATTACTATTCAATAAATCAACGAAGAAAAATAAGTTTTAAGTTTGAACCAACTTAAATAAATCTCAGCAATAATAATCTTGACAATTTTTAAATTAATATTTATTTTATAAGAATACTCTTATTAATAAATACTATGATTGATTTTAAATACTTTAAATTAATAATTATGAATATCTAGGTGTTATTACATCTTCCGCTGTCTGGCATCTCCTGCTCCTCCTTTTCAGTTTCCAAAAGCAGGCCCCACCTGCTGGGGACCCACATCTTTAAAAATTAGTAGTGATAGTATCAATACATTTAATGCACAGAGGACAAGTGTATGTACAAGACTAAACCAAAAGACGACCGTCGGATCATTGTACCAAAATGTCCAAACCTAGGGTCAATGTAACCTCTTTCATCAATGGCCCATTCCATGCCAAGGAGTTATCAAATTCTCCCACGCGCACCATAGGCGCGTGAAAACCACGCGAATATAAACGAAACTTCTCTTGCCTTTCTAGTTTCTTCATTCCTCCTCGGTAGAATCTATTTTCCTGATTACTTTCTTTTTTTTTTCCTCTGAAAAGGGTGAATCTTATGTATTATATATAAAATCAATTATAAAAATGACAACGTGTTAAAAAATTATCATTTAAAATAAAATATATACCACATATTTATATTTGTTTATACTTATTTTTAAAATTAATAATTTTTTCAATATAATTGAGAAAATCCACCCAACAATTTCTTACCATAAATTTTGAGATATATAAAAATCATTAAGACAAAAAGACATGGAAAAAATGGTGTCCCAAAAAAAAAAAAAGAGGAAAAAGAAGAAGAAGATTGGAAGCTTTGTCTTCCTTCACCTGTTCTGTAACTTCCAGTGGAAAGGAAATTCCAGAAACGTTGTTCTATTGAGAGGAATTCATTTCAGGGGATGAATGATTAATTACCTGGTGGCCGAAGCAAATGCCGAGAACTTTTTTCTTCATGGAATCCAATTTCTGAAGGAAAGCGAGAAGGCGATGGATCCAAGCTTCATTTCCATGGGCGTCATTGCAGCTTCCAGTGATGACGAAGCCATCGAAGAGTGCCACGTCATCGTCCTCCGGGAACTCTCCGATCGCCACCCGGTACACTTTCCAGGTCTCCCCTTCCTCCGCCAGCATTCTCACGAAAACCCCAAAGTACCCTCCGTACTTCTTCCTCACGTACTCTGAATCCTCTGCGCACAGCAACACCGCGAATCTCTTCCCCTCCATACTCTCTTTCTCTCTCTCCGTCGTAACTGGCTTCTGCTCTGTACTTACAGGGGAATTCAAAGAAAGAGGATTGAAATAAGAAGGCGAGCTCGCTGGTTTCTGTTTCTCTCTGTAAATTTAGGCTTTCTCTCCCTAAGATTTCCTAGAGAGAGAAAGCACGGAATGAGAAAGACAGATGGACCGGGGACAACAGAGAAGGGGATTTTTACTGAAAATTGCTGATGCTGTGAGGTGGAATGGCAAGGACAAGGCCGTGGGCTTTAAAGGATTGGGGTTAAGAAAATGCCCAAGATTCGCCTTATTTATTACGAAATTTACCTGGTCGTACCAAACGACTCTTAGTTTTGATGCGGCCAACAAAAAACGACCCCTAGTTTGATCCAAAAATGTCTTTATGAGATTATTATTTTTCTAATTTTGAAAGAAAATGGTTTGAACATGACGTCGGTGGGAATATTGGAGCATGAATGTGACTGGAATTACGGCTATGGGGTAACACAACCAATGAAGCCGATTTTAAAAACGAAAGAAATACAAATCAACGTTTCCCAAATTCCATAGTAGAATGGAGGGCATAGTTAGGGACTAATTTTAAAAAAAAGTTTCAAAGTTTTCGGTTTGCTTTGAATTTAATTTTTATATTTTAATGAGGTTTTTTTTAGTAGTTGGTTAATTTGATAATTAAAAATAAAAAAATACTCAAATTTTTTTAATATTTTAAAATTTACACTCATACGTTTTTTAATTTTAATTTATATACAAAAATTATTTTATTTTCAAAATTGATACAAAAATTTACATTTTTTATTTATAACTCATAAATTGTTTAATTCAATACAGTATAAATTATTAAAAATTTTAAGTTAATATTTATAAAAAATAAAAATAAAAAATTAATATATATTGTAAAATTTGAATACTTTGAATATATATTTTATAAATTTTAGAAATACCATTATTTTCACTAAAAAATAATACCAAAGTTGTTTTCATATATGCTACCTTGTTATCGGGTAAGAACATATCAAATATCAAATACAAATATCTAACTCAAATATCTGAAATGATAATTAATTGATATAAAATATACAAATTTTGTATTTAATTAATTTAATATAATTCATAATAAATTATATTTACCTTGTTTAAAATTTATAAAAATTACATTCATATCCTTAAAAATTTTAAAAATATATATTAATTTTTTATTTTAATTTTTTATAAATATAAAGTTATTTTTTGATAATTTATAATACATTGAATTAAATTATTTATAATTTTTAAGAAAAAATATATAAAATATAACTTTCATTAATAGTTTTATAAATAAAAGAATTTATAAAAATTAAAATTAAAAAAAAATATGGCCGTATATTTTAAAAACATATGAAGATGTAAATATTATTTACTCTTAAAGATAATTTAACATTAATTATAGAGAAATGAAAGATTTTTTTTGTATAATAATAAAAACAAATAGTAAAATTACACATAAGATATTAAGATCCTATAAGAATATGGAAATTCTTTATTGCATTGATTCGATTCCGAGTCATCCGTCACCTACGATCAGTTTTCTTTCCATTTTAATTCTCATTTGTTTCCTTCAAAACTGGCAATCTAAAATATTTAGGTGTCGTTTGGTTGGTGGTAAAGAAAGAAATGGAAATGAAAATAGAGAATAGAATGGAATAGAATGGAATAAAATGGAATACTGTAAAAAAAATTATGTTTGGTACATATAATGGAATGAAATGGAATACTGTAAAATTAATTTAAATTTTTTTTTTAAAATAATATAAATAAAAAAATATTAATAATATAAAAATTTATTAAAAATATTAATGATTTTAAAAAATAATTTAAATATTTTTTTTTATTTTTTTATCAATAATAAATAATATTTTTTAATTAATTTATTTATTTTTAGAATATATTTATTTTTTTGAAAAAAATATTTATTTATTATTTTATAAAAAATAACTTAGATTTTTTAAAGTTTTTTTTGTAAATATTTTTTAATTAATTAATTTTTTAAAAAATATTTTTATTATTTATTTAATTAAAAAATAAAAAAATAAACTTAAATTCCATTCCTTTCTCCCTGATTCCTTCCCTTTTGAGCGGTAATGCGCTCTCCCTCTCGTGGCAAGCATTCCCATTCCATTTTCTCTCTTCCACATACCAAACGGTACATAAGCGATGGAATAGAACGTTGATTCCCATTCCCTCCCCTCTACTCCACGTACCAAACGGCCTCTTAATACTTAGATTGTATTTCAAAAATTCTAACCAAAAAAATTTTGCAACTGTCCTTCAATAAATTTTGTCACCAAACAGTCAACTTTGTGACAAAAATGGAAAACACTATCACCCAAAAATTTGTACGATTAATTGTATACGCAATTTATATATACCACGTGAAAAATATGGAGAATTTTATAATTATATTTAATTAGGTTAATTTGTAAAATAAAGTTATAATTAATAAAAATTCAATTTCTTATGGTCTGTTTATTTTTTATTTTTAAATTTTTTTTAAGTTTTTTTAAAATAAAAAAATTCATTTGATAATTGTTTTATGTTGTTATTTTAAAAATAAATTTTGAAAATAATTTTTTTTTAAAAGATAAAAATAAAAAAAAATTATTTTTGTTTTTTATTTTTATTTTTAAAATACGAAAAAATAAAAAATAACATATTTTTAAAATAATTTATTAAAGGAATTTTTTTTTATTATACAGAATAATTTTTTAAAAATAAAAAAATAAAAACAAAATTAAATAAATTCATAATTTTTAATTTAATTTGCGTCTAATGGGACACGTGGCATTATGGTGCCCCAATTTCTTGTTCAGTTTTGTGCTTTATGTTCACTTCACCCATGATGCTATGCTTCTATTTATGTAAAGCCGCACTCAGTAGTTCCTAGTAATCTTGAAAATATGAAGTTGATAGGGAGTTTTCACTTTCCACGAATGATGTTCTGCCATTTGGAAAATAAAAAAAATGTCAGTACTATGATAAAGTCATTCCCATTGTTGCATTGTAGATTCTAATTGTCAAATTAATTTAATAAAAATAAAAAATGAGATATTTTAGAGAAAATGACAATATTTATAAACAAATCGTTTAAGAATTTGAAAGTAACATCTAATAAAATTTTAATTTAATTATTCAATTTATCTTTATACATATGTAAATTATATTATATTTTTTAAATCAAATTTTTGTTATTAATATATCACTAGTCTATTTGATATTATATTTTTTTTTATTTACTAAAAACTACATATAATTTATATATATATTTTAAATTTAATATTAATTAATAATTTTTTAAAATTATAGAAATTTGTTTAAAATTTGTTTGAAATTATAAAAATCAATGAGTAATTATATCTAAAATCTTTTTTGTTGCTACAAATGGTAACAAAACGACGTAAGAACTCAGAATGTGAAGTAAGGGTACGATAGTAAATGGCAATGAAGCCAGGAAGGTCTCCGGACAAAGGCCGGAAGAATAAAATATTGCGTCGAAATTCAGTCGTCAGTAGGTTGTAACTTGTAAGCGACAGTTTTTGAAGTGAAACAAAACACGTGACATTCTATCGGCTGCCACCTGTACCGTCAGGTGCACAACCTAGCAAATGGCTGCTTTCCACGTCAGCCTCGCTTACGTGTGTGTTTCGTGCTGTCAGTGCTAAATCGCCATGCTTCTGTGGGCCCTGTCAGTTTCCGGCACGCGTAAATGACAGTTTATTTAAATAAATTAATAAAATTATTTGTACAGGCATATCAAATAATTTTTTCTAATTGATTTTATTTTTCATATTTTTTCGTGAGATTAGAATAAGGCCTAATTTAATCTGTTTCAGGATATTCGTTCAAAATGTATTTAGTTTCAACACAATTTAAATTTTAATTAAATTAAAATAATTTAATTTTAATTTTTATGGATAATTTTGAAAAATATTATATATTTTCATGAGTTTTAATTCATCTACATGTGTCTAAATAATATATATAATTTATTTAAAATTGATTATTTAAAATGTTATATAATTTTAAAAATATATATTATATAATTTTAAAAATATAATATGAAGCTGTTTACAAACTCAACAAATCTAGAATTAAAATTTGAAGTTCAACTTATTTAATTCAAATAATTTAATATGTTATTTATATATTTATTTTATAAAACGGGTCAAGTTAAATGTAAATTTTAAGGAAAGCATTAATTAGTGTAGGGTAGGAAAAGGGCCAAATGGGTGTACAACTAGAGGCACCCTTCAAAATTAGGGTTTGTTGTGGCCCACCACAGTGGCTATAATAGTGACTACAAGGTAAATTCCTCATAGCTTTGAAAGCAGCCTTAAAATGGATTTGATTGGATTCGACTAAAGTCTTTTATCAATTATGTACGTACTAAATTAAGGTTTTGGTCCAACTCCTTTCGTTTCGTCTTGAAATTTAGCAAAGCCATCACCATCGAGAAAATGTGAGGCAGCCTCATATTGACACTATTATTTTTATGTAATTAGGTAGCCTTTCCAGAACTATCCTACCTTCCTTTCAGACCAATATGGCTTGAAATGTCTCATACAAATAACTTTTTGCATACTTTTTTATTATTTATTTACAGACAACCTAAAATTAGAGATTCTAAATTTTGAACCTTAATTTCTTAACTTCAAAGAGTTTAATTTTGTTACATCACTATATGCTTCCGGAGATTATTTAGTCAAAATTTTATGATGCATTCTTCTAGAAATTTCTTAAAGTTATCATAATTAGGTTGCACAGTAATTTTAGGCATGTTTACATGTATCAGAGTTATTTACACCTTTCAAAAAAAGCATAATTTTTTAGAGGCGATCACAAATAAGTTGTTCTAGATAATGAATTTTAGTACGGGATATAATATTATGCTTTGGTTTAACTTATAATTGGTCTCTCAAGTTATTTTAATGTCATTTTATTGTTATTTTAAATGCTAGTTAGTGTATTTTAAATAGTATGTCCATTCACTTTTTTAAAATATAATTCATTTTTAATGCATGGGACTATATATATTGAAAGTTTATTTTGTAGATTAAATGTAATTAACAATTTGTCCTCTAATATTATGAGCAAGCACTTCTTAAAGCTAATGTTTTAAAAAGAGGAAAACACGTTTTAGTTCTCTCAATTATGTTTTAATTAGTACTCCAATAAGTATTAGATATAGTAACCTGTGTTATTTTTAAAGAGGGAAGACACAAGTTTGACTCTTGAAACATACATTTGTCACACACAAAATTTTGTAGTAATAGAATTCGAAAAAAATAATAATTTTATAGTGTTAATAGAACGTGGAAATACAATAAAAATAAAATAAAAATTATATTTCAATCTTTAAAAAAAAATTAAATTTATATGTTATTCAATATCCAATTACGCATGAAGAATAAGAACTCTCTTTCTTTAACACATACGTGTAATATTTTATCACCTTAATTTTGACAATAACAACGTAGAAACTTATTTTCTTTTGAAAGAGAAGAAACAATTTTCTTGTCCAATTCAAATATATTGAACCTTTTCAACAAAAGAATAAAATAAAATATAAAACAAGCTAAATTCTACACAAAAACGAAGATTGATAATAAGTGGAAATAGTCATCGAGAGTTATTGGTTAAATTATGCTCGTATAGGCTTATTTAATGAATTAAATTGTATACGAAGTATTCAAATTTTGGTTTAATTTATTTATTAAATAAATGAATTTAAAAGAAATAAATAAATGAATTTTATTAATTTAAAAAGTTAATTAATTCTCAATTCATTTAATTAAACTTACAAATCACTTTATCTACATATATAATTTGTTTGAACTTTTTTTCTTTTTTTCTTTACTTCGGTTAATAAAAGAGTCAAGCCTTGGTCACAAAAAGTTTGTCTTGATTACGTATAGGGTTAGAAGTGACCATAGCTCCGCTTGAATTTCACTGAATTCCACAACAACAACAACAAAAAACTCACTTTAAATGGATTAATCGAATTTATTCGAATTAATATTTTTAAAATTTTGTAGTTCAAATATGTTATTTTTTTAAAAAAATATTTTTAAATTCAACTCAATTAGCTTAATATAATTTAATTGAATTTATTTAAAATTACAATCGAATTCAGTATATTTTTTTAATTTTATGTTTATTAAATTGAGTTGATAATCCAATCACCTTACTCACCTAATTATTCACCCCTAGTTAAGGTTGAGTATGTTGATTTTCTTTAAATTACGTGGGATACTCGATGCACCTGCTTTATTGATTGAAATAAAGGGATAATATTCAAATAAATAAATTAAGATTCTTTTAAAAAATTTAAAATAATACAATTTAATGAAATTAATATTTAATTAATAAATAAAATCTACTTATTTAGAACTCACTAAATTCAATTAATGAAACTGGGTTCTTTTCTTCTTTTTTTTCTTCTTCTAACGTTTCTTTATGTAGGAGGAAGTGGCTTCGGTTCTTTCTTTATGCTTCTAGTTTGCTATAAATAAATAAAATCTGGTTTCTTTTTCTTTATCGCTGGGGCCTAATAATGTGGTTGATGGTTCTAATTAATTCTACGGAAAACACTCGAATGGAAAAGTTTTGAAATTAGTGGGGAGCAACATTGGAAAATACAGCACTTGAAGTGTGTGAAGAAGGCTCGGAAGCAGAGATTCTGAAAGTTTTGTCAATGCATTTCAAACAAGTAATTGATGCTGAAGTGTATAATATTTATTAATTTGTCAATTTCTTCCTAATCATCTTTTTGGACTTACACTCATTATTAACTTTGACTCTTAAAATTATTGTTCACGTTCCTATGAATTTTGGAGAAAAAAAATGATGAAAAATTAGAAATTTGTTTGATTCTCTTTTTATTTTTAAAAATTATTTTATAAAATAAATAAAAAATTTGTTTGATAAACTATTTTAAAAATATATTGTTTTTTTTTTAAAAAAATTATTTTATTTTTTTATTTTTAAAATTTATTTTCGAAATAATAACAAAAAAACAATTATTAAACAAATTTTTATATTTTAAAAATAGTTGAAAACAAAAAATAATTTTTAAAAATAAAAAATAAACGACTACTAGTTCTTCGAACCAAGTTAAAATTTAAAATAAATTACATTTATTTTATCTTAAAATTTTAAAACTTATACTCATACTATATTTGGTTTTAATTTATACAAAAATATCTTATTTATTCATAAAATTATTAATAAAATTTTTATTTTATATATTATTTGAAAAAAATTATAAATAATTTAATTTAATATAATACAAATTATTAAAAAAATCATATTAATACTTATAAAAAAATTATTATAGTTTTTTAAAAATTAAGAAATGGTGAGTATATATGAATTTTTGTCTTAATTAAAAATTAAAAAGACTATAAGTATAAATTTTATAAATCTGAAATAAAATAAATATAATTTACTTTAAATTTAAAAAACACAAAGACAAACTCATCCGGATCCGCATCATTGCAAACCCTTGTCGTTCACGAAGATGAAGCCTGGATGGAGAAAATTATTAATGTTTCTGAGAAGGTGAATCCATTTAAATAAATATAATTTTCTTTTTCTTTTTTTGGCGCTACAAAAGAAGAAATCAATAGCTTGCAACGTTAGCTCCTAAAACATGAAAGCAATTAATATATTTTTCCATTTGAGGTTGCTTGCAATTCATTCTTTTTCGAGATTAAAGCGTGACACTTATCTTATTTCCCATATTTAATAATAATTGTAAAATAGCGTGTCTTAAATTGTGGATGCAGACTTATAGTAATTAACAAAAAAAAAAGATTAATTAATATAAATTAATGGTGCAACCTGTTATAATTAATCAATCTTTGACTTTGATTAATGTAAAATAATTAATTTCTAATTAAAGGATTTCGTGTGAAAAGAATGTTTGCACATTTCATTTCTCGTGTTGGAATTGATTTCTATTGCAAACAAAAACATGATATCATATAAATCATATATTATCGTTCATATCTTTAGGGAATCTAATCAGGTGGCTCCCTATTTGCCACGCGCTAGACTTTTCACTATCCCATATCACGTCCTTCTTGAGTGTACACGTAATCATGCAAGCATAATTCAAATAATTTGTCTGCCTTCATTTAAATCGAATTAAAAATAATTACTTTACGTAAATTAAATTAAATTAGATTGATAAATTTATATAAATAAAATTTTAAATTAATTTAAATAAATTTTTACCTGGCAATTTAATTTTTTTATGAAATAATTTTGTCATTTTATTATAATATTACGTGATTGACATGATCTAATTTAAAATTTTAATCAATAATAAATATTAATTTTAAATTTAAATATTGTTGAATTGAATTAATAAAGCCATTTGGCTTTAACACTAAACCAACTTTCATAGTTATTTAATATTTGGCTATCTCTCTACTTGCAAAAGCTACCTCGTTTTTCTCGCGAGTTTGCTATAAAGAGAATATCTTGACGCAAGGGTAATACTCACTTTTGACGAGCGTGACCGTAGAAATAGGCATGATTCATGCACCTCAAATTCACCTTGTGTCACCAAATTTCTAATATCATTTTTTTCTCTTCTTATATTAATAAAAAATTAAGCATACTTTAAGATTCTGTTCATTGTTTTCAATCACAATATCTATAATTAATTAATTATAACCCTCACCAAGGATTAATGATATAATTTTAAAAATAATAATTAAATTAATCAAAATGTGTAATTAAGGATCTTGCTCGTAATTAATGAGATCCAAATATTCCTCCCCCTTCTGTCAATTGTGTCATAATAATAAAATGTGATGATATTTACTAATAAATCAATTAATTTAATAATATTTAAATTGAATCTCGGGTTAAAAATTTGATTTTGAATTTCAATTGGAGTTGAAAGTATACAAAAATTGAGGTGGGGCTAAAAAAATTAACGGGATGGTGTGAAAATGAGTTATTCTCTAATACTTTTCTACAAGTTTTTATTTTATTTTAGTTTCATCCAAGAAGCTCAAATTTTCAAGTGCAAATATGAAATTATGTATGATTTTTTTTATAAAATTAAAATCTTTCTACCTCAAAAATAGACTCATTGAATAATTAATTCATTTTCTCATATTCAAATTGGGTCAAACCAAATTTGAATCATGTCCACCTCAAATTAATGATTATTATTTAGGTATAAGCTTAGCCTAATTTTAAATTTTTAAAATTTGAGATCAATTAAAATCTTAAAATTTAAAGGCCCTCTTGGTAAACCCAGTTTATTACTTTTTTTTTTTTTTATATATTATAACAATGTTATGCCTTATGGCATATATTTATCTTTTGGTGTGGTAAACTCTCCTCACGATCTTTCTTCCTCTGATTTTTCAGGTGTGGCTTTATTTATTTTTTGGTACGTTACTCTTTACATTAAAGTTTACATTAACATTTCTTGGTACCAATATTTATCTTGCATTTAGAAAATTTTCTGTAATAAAAATAAAGTGCATAATATATTTATACATATTATAAAATTGGAGCCTAAATTAGGCCCAATTTTATTTGTGGCCTTAAAAAAAATTTCAAACTCAATTAGTACCTAGTGGGCCGAATATTAGAAACCCACTCTTTCTTATTGAAGTCAATAGACAAAGTATGAGTATGGTAGTACAGGGAGTATGGCCAACTGTGAGTAGTGGGGTTGAGATGTCTGAGAACAACCTTCTTTAGTTCTTAAGGTGGCGTTTGGTTTATGAAAACTTTTATTTTCAAGAATATTATATTCTTAGGAATCTGATTCCTAAGAATAAGATTATCAAGAAACTTTTATTTCTATATTTGATTGACGTAAAATATTTTCAAAAATATAATGTGTTTTTTCAAAATTACTCTTATAAAATAAATTTCACATTACTCTCAGACCTTAGCTAGCTAACTGCAACTTATTATCATCGTTCATATCAAATTATGTTTACAGCACAGTTTATGTGCAAGACCAAAGCATCTCAGGAACTTTCTCTCAACCTATCCAATAAATATGTAACAAATCTCTAATGCCAAGCAACCCCATTTCAGCTTTCAACTACCTCTATAAACAAACTGTGCGCTTAACGTGTTAATGAATCCTTGCAGGTATCTGGTGGAGTTCCATTTATGCTTTTTCCTTATTTCTAGCCAAAGCTAAGTTTGTTTCTTAATAGACAAACTCCATTCTCTATCCTTGTGCATGTGTCCCACTTCCACTGGGTTTTGCGATTTTCACTCTCCATTCACTTCTTCTTAATCACACTCTTACTTTATTGGTAAGGTTTCAATAAACCCATGTGAACAGAGGGAGAAAATGACGACAACAAAAAAGAGAAAGCAGAAAGACTCACCAAGGCAGAGATGCGACGCATCTGAGAGCCGAACGCGATGAAGAGAGACGAGTGTAGCTCTGCAATGAGGCACAAGATCTAGGTGCTACCACTAAGTCACGCGAAACGCGAAAGACAATTTTCTATATCAGCAAGAAAGTTTGAACAGAGGGAGAAGACAACGGCATTGAAGAAGAAAGCAAACCCATGTGAAGTGAGAGAAACTCACCAAGGTAAAGGTGCAGTGCAGCTAAGAGACAACGCGATGAAGAGAGACAAATGCGACGAACAATGGGTGCTGTGACTATCTCACGCGAAAGGCAAAAGTAGAGAAGAGAACAGTGGATGCTATGGCTATCTGGGAAAGGCAAAAATAGATGAGAGGCTGGAGTTGGGGGGTATTTTTGTACTGTGACATCCTGAAACTTTCTCATTACCGTGGGAAACTTTTATTTCCACCTTCTCTGGTGGGAATAAAAGTGAGGGACTCTCTTCACAAATTTTATTCCCGGGAATAAAATCTTATCACCTATAACAAACGCGGGAAAGTTTTTTTTCACTCAACTTTTCTGGGTATCTTAAAAACATAACCTGAACCAAACGCCTCATAAAGCTTTAAAAGCGTTTTCCCTCGCATACTCTCCTCTTTCTCTCCTGTAAGCCCTAGCCGCCGTAGAAACCTCGGGAGTGCCTTACCCTTTCTTTCTTTTTTGTTTGAATATGAATTTTTTGTATTTTCTCCTTTTAATAGGAAAATTTTCTGATACAGTCCCATATCGGTTGGCGAGGGGGTCCTGGTGTTGAATATAAGGGTTGGCAACCCTCCCCCTTACGAGTTAGCTTTTAAGGCGGGAGTTAGGCGGGTCCATTAAATTGGTATCAGAGCCTAACCTCGACCAGTCGGTGTGGACGGCATACACAAAGGTTCCCTACACGAGGACGTGTAGTCTAAAGGGGTCGGGAATGATGCAGTCCCACATCGGTTGGCAAGGGGGTCCTGGTGTTGAATATAAGGGTTTGCAATCCTCCCCCTTACGATACCAATTTAATGGACCCGCCTAACTCCCGCCTCAAAAGTTAGCTCGTAAGGGGGAGGGTTGCGAACCCTTATATTCAACACCAGGACCCCTTCGCCAACCGATGTGGGACTGCATCATTCCCGACCCCTTTAGACTGCATGTCCTCGTGTAGGGAACCTTCGTGCATGCCGTCCACACCGACCGGTCGAAGTTAGGCTCTGATACCAATTTAATGGATTCGCCTAACTCCCGCCTCAAAAGTTAGCTCGTAAGGGGGAGGGTTGCCAACCCTTATATTCAACACCAGGACCCCCTCGCCAACCGATGTGGGACTGTATCATTTTCTCCTTCTATTAGAAATTTTTTTCCTTTCTTTAGGAAATGTGATTCTTAGAAAAAAAAAATTCTTTCTTGCTAGAGGAAATCCGGTGCTAATCAAGATAGTAAAATATCTACAACTTATTTTCTAAATCTACAATATTTTAATTTTGAAAGAAGAACGGTGTGTAGAAATCTCAATTTTTGAAAATGATTGAGAAGTGTATTGTCTCTCTATGAAAGATGTAACACCTTAGATTTTCTATTATTTTTATAAAATAATATGTTGAGAAAGGTAAAAAAAAAATTAAATAGATCATTTGTATAAAAATAATTATGAATATTAGATGAGAGGATTCTCATTTTTGGAAAAAAATTCTAAGGGCAAAATAGTAATTTATTCGCTTGCAGAGCTAGAATTGGGCAACAATAAATAGGATGAGGAATCATAGAAAGTGTGTCACAAAAGCTCCTTGGCATATATCTCGAGAAGAGATTAAACACTTGACAAAAATCTTTTAATCCAAACAAGGCCTTAGCTAATGGTATAGTTCTAATGTAATGGTATAGCACAAATGTAATTTTTAAAAGAATTGAGGGCCTTGGTTAAGGGAGGAAAACTTCTTAGAGAAGCTTTAATTTTATTATTATTATTTTTTGTTGACTCAGGGGGAGAAGTCGGCCAGCCAAAGGGAGAGGAGCAGACCAGCAGCACGGAGGAGAAGGAAGAAAGAAAAAAAAGGAAGGAGAGAGGTAAGTTGGACCCTTCAATTTTCCCTAACCTTGCGTTTATTCACAAGTTTCTTAGAGCTCTAAAGGAGAGAAAAAATTCTGCAGCTTGGCGAGTGGAAGAAAAGTGAGAAAGACAAGCCAAAGCTAGGGAGAGAAAGAGTTAGTTGGTGAAATAATGTAAGATTAACATCTACTTCATTGACTCTTGGTTAAATGGTAATGTGTATGTATAGATATGCATTAATGATGGCATGATAGTAAGGTAGATATGTGCATTCATGAAGTATTATGATGGTTGGTGATTGTCTTCCATAAATATAAGTGTGGGAGTGTGTTTTAGGACCACTTTTTATGATTGGTTTTGGGGCTTATAACTCATGATTTTGAAGGATAAATGTTATCTTTAACTTGAGAAATATGCGTATAATGTATGTTTTGGTTATTTTCTAGTTTAGTGACTGATTGGGAAAGTAAAAGGAGAAATTTTGCATTTTTGTGCTCAGAGCATGGTCATGCTCTAGGTTGGAATGGGAGCAATATAAGTGCAGAGCACGGGTATAACACGGTCGTATTTCATGACATGATCAGGCTGTGTTGCATGTTGTTTTGTCTATTTTTGCATAATTTTGTTTCTTTTTGAGTTCTAACTAAGAATTAATACATATAGGATCTCAATTAAAGTTATATGATCCATAAATTAGGATAATATAATATGGTTTGCTTGATTGTATGACATTTTTCTTGAACAAATCATAAATATAAGAAAGTGAAGGGGTAAATGTATGTCTTATGTAAGTGCTATAAATCATGAGTACATAAAAGTAAAGTGGTAAATAATATATGCATGTTATATGAAGGCACAAATACATAATTGCTTCATCTTATCCTATGTGTTGAAATGTATGATGTTTGTATGAGTGAAATGATGGACTATGCACGTGATAAAATTGACTTGTATTAATTGTTGAGGAAGTGGCTAAAAAATGTGTTAAAAGACATGTAAAAGTTAAGATGACCCTCTTCGAAGTAGGGTGGCTTGACAATAGGTGTCACCTTACTATGTTGAAGGAATTGATGATCAGAAGGATCTTCTCTGAAATAGAGTGGTTTGGCAATAAGTATCGCCTTGCTGTGTTAAGTAGATTGACAAATTTCAAAATGACCTTTACTCGACTAAGGTAACCCGACGACATATGACACCTTGTAGAGGTAAGGTCACTGAAGGGTCGTGGCTTTGTTACAGTACCGAGATAAAGGACACCCTATAGCCTAGAGTGATCATTGTAAGAAGGACTAATACGACCAAAGAATCCAGTGGAGGGTAAGTAGCTAGAGGTAGAAATAACTCATACCACCCTGAGGTTAGATAAATTGAGAATCTCATATAATGAACCACTATGAAAATACGTGCATATATCCTTTTAATACTTAATTTTTCATAAATACGTGATATTGATGCATAACCTGTCTAATGACTATATATGTATGTTATATATTTCTATGTCTTTCCTGTGCAAAGAGAAAATATTTTCTGTAATCTATATAGCTGAACATAACACATTTTTTTAGTATATGATTTTACTGGATGTAAATTTTATTGGTATATATTATCTCATTATGCTTCTTTGTGGTGTTATGTTTAGATTTAGACCTATAACATGCCATTTGTTATCTTGACACTTTTTCTGGAGCTACAGATAGTGGAGGTCCCTTATCTAAGATAATTCATTGTCATCACTAGCCTACTTGTGGTTAATATGATAGAAGTACTAGTACGCAGGTCACCTTCTCCATCAACTTTTCCCCAAGGGTGATGGCTATTGGAGCAGCTTTACAGTAACTTAGTATAAGTCTAGTTAATGGGTTAACCCATTATTTTGGTGTAACAACACGGTACTTCGTCATTTGAGTATAATACTTAGTATCTAGGGTTACAAATATACATACAAGCTAATATTTGATGTACTGTAGACATATATATATATAATTCTTAGAGCATATTTAACAAGTTGTAGTTTGGATATAAAGTTATTGAATTTTTTTTGTAATATTTTTATTAATTATTGTTAGAAGTTGTATTGATTTTGATTTGAAATTTTTATCTTTTCTTCATAAGTGTATATTTTATCTATGTTGTATTTTATTATTATGTCTTACTAAAATTTCTGTAAGTTTCAGACTCTTGTATTTAGTTATTATATGTAGTGATTTTTAATCTGTAAAAAAAAAAAAGAGTAGTGGGGTTGATTACTTAGGTAGAATTTTTAGATTTAAAAAATAATATAATCTTTTACTACCTCTATATTACTTTTATTACATAATTTTTTTTATTTTCAAAATATTCTGAGATTTTTTTAAAAAATTAAAATATATGCTATAACTAAATATATTTTAAATGTATTGATGGTTTATCATTATCTCACTATTTTTTTTTGTCAAATTCATTCAATTATTTTTTTTGTTAAAATACTCTCATATAATATTATATTATTATATATATTTTTCCTTCCATTCTAAAAATAAAACCTCCTTGATTTTACATTTTTTTTTTTACTGAAAATAATGTCATTGTTTGATTTTTTTTAAATATATTCTAATGGCTTTCAATATTTTAATTGTATAAACATTACTTTTAATAAATTAATAATTTGATTTCTAATCTTAATGGCCTACTTAATTTTAATTATGAAAATTTAAAAATATTAAATTCATTATATATTAATTTTAAACAATTGATAAAAAAGTTAAAATGCAACAAATTTAATCATTTTAAAACCAATATTCTTCAAAATACGGAGCATGTCAATTTTGATGAGAATCAATTAACAATATGCTTCATTATAAGAAGAACTCGAGGCAGAATCAAATCAGTAATATTTGTTGCAAATATAATAAAGCTTAAAAGGATTTAAGACGAAGAAAGAGACAGACTAGACTACTAAAATAACCAAGATGGTTATTATAAATTGTAGTTTTAGACCTAGAAATATTTAGAAGTTTTTTTTCTTCAATTTTTTTGTTTTAAACTTTTAATAAATATTGAACTATGATTAATAATTACAAAAAATAATTTAATTTATTGTTAATAAATAAAATTTTTAAAATTAATTTTATCATATATTATGCTTTAAAGACTGTTGGTCCATCAATCATAGTCTGCGAATATTGAAGTGCCACGTACACCAACCACCAACCTCACCCATAATCACTGGTAAGTCCTTCCCTCCCACCCTTCCATTCAACAAACGGCACTCCTTTATATATACTCTCCATTATTTCTGAGAGTTCATCATCAAAAAATGGCCAAAACTTCAATAGAGAACCATCAATTCGTAGCAGTTTTTGCCTTCCCCTACGGCACCCACGCTGCTCCTTTACTAAACCTAGTGATCAAGCTTGCTCATGCTACTCCAAAGGCGAGCTTCTTCTTCTTCTGCATTGAGAATACCAATCGTACCCTCTTCTCCAAATTCCCCGAAATCCCAGAGAACATTAAGCTTTATGGTGTTTCTGATGGAATCCCGGAGGATTACCAACTGGGCAACGCCCACCCAGAAGAAAGATTGAACCTTTTTCTTCAAGCTGGTCCTCAGAATCTGCAAAAGGGTTTGGATTTGGCAGTGTCAGAGACGAAACAGAGAGTCACCTGCATAATATCTGATGCTTTTTTAACTTCTTCTCTTTCAATAGCTCAAGAGCTTCGCGTCCCTTGGGTTGCTCTTTGGACTTCCAATTCATTCGCTCTCTCTGCTCATTTCTACACTGAGTTAATCCGCCAGAATTGTGTTAAAGACAGAAACTTGGGCTTCATTCCTGGGTTTTCCAAAATGCGAATTGAGGATTTACCAGAGATGGTAATTCTTGGCGGGGAAGAAGAAGAAGAATCAGTGTTTTCCAGAATGCTAGCTTCAATGGGAAGAGTGCTTCCACAAGCCAAGGCAGTAGTAATGAATTTCTACGAAGAATTAGAACCACCCATCTTGGTTCAGGATCTGAGATCCAAGATGCAGACTCTGATTTATTCTGGTTTTCTCAATCTCTCTCTTCCTCTGCCTCCATTGCCACCATCAGACACAGACGAAACAGGAAGCTTGTCATGGTTGGATAAACACACAGTAAAATCAGTAGCCTATATCAGCTTCGGAACTGTAGTAACCCCACCTCCTCAAGAGCTCTCTGCCATGGCAGAAGCACTGGAAGAAAGTGGGGTTCCCTTTTTATGGTCACTCAGAGACAATTTTAAGTGTCTTCTTCCAAATGGGTTTCTTCAGAGAACGACGATGAAAGGCAAGGTAGTGCCATGGGCTCCACAAACCCAGATTCTTGCCCATGATTCTGTGGGAGTTTTCGTGACTCATGGTGGGTGCAACTCCGTGAGTGAGAGTGTTTCAAATGCCGTGCCTATGATCTGCAGGCCATATTTTGGAGATCAGAAACTGGCTGCAAGAATGATAGAGGATGTTTGGGAGATTGGAGTGAAGATAGAAGGTGGGTTGTTCACAAAAAAGGCATTGGTTAAGAGTTTGAATCTGATTCTGGTGGAGCAAGAGGGGAAGACAATGAGAGAGAAGGCTCAAGCATTAAAGAAGATCGTCCTAGAGGCTGCTGGGCCAAATGGGAGTACAGCGCAGCAGTTTAGAACTTTGGTTGAAATAATAATGTCTAGTTCTTAATTGATTTCTTACTCAATGGATGTACGATGCCCATTTATTGTCATATTATTAAGGTCCTTGAGATTTGGGTTTAATCATGAACTTGGGTTCCCTTTTTTTTTTCTTTGGTGTATATTTCTCGATCAATTAATTTTTTTGTGTGACTTTAAGAATATACTTAATTTTTAATTAAATTTTCTACTCAAACAATTTTAAGGACGAGTCAAAAATTTTACTTTTAAAATGTTTCTTTAAATAAAAATTTTATGTTCAAAACAATATATATTGAGTCTTACGTATCCTTCATTTTATGTTCAAAAAAACATTAAGAGTATTTTATGACAGGAAAAAAAATAAAACTTTAAATTAAATAAAAATTCTATTTTGATCTTTGAAATATTGTATTATTATTAAATTAATATTCTAATTTTTTAATCATTTTAATATATTTTTTATTCTATTAAACTATTTTATATTTGCCAGACTGTATAATATCAATTTAGTATTTTTTAAAACAAAATTAAAAAAAAAAAATTTTTTTCAAGTCTTAAATAATTTTGTTGTGGTCGGGGAGGTGACGGAGACTGTACCTGCGTTATCCCGTGCATGCCCTACACTAATAAACTGCCCAGATCACTTTATAGCATTTATGAAGAATATATATTTGAAATAATGAAATAATAAATTATTATTAGATTACTCATTAATAATTATGCATAAGTTAAAATAATTGTTTTAAAAATAATCCTTGTTTCTTTATTGTTAAATGCGTTCTACATTTTAAATAATTAATTTTTTTCTATTATTTTTTATCCTAAAATAAATATATAATATTATATAAAATGTTCAACTACTAAATTAAAGTTGACTTAATATTTGAATTATGAGCTTACAAATATCTTTCTATTATTCTAATGTTGTTAATTAATCGAATACTCAAAATACACTTATTATATATATTTTAATAGCAAAATACTTTTGTTTTTTAATAAATAAAAAGTATTATTTTGTGAGAGTACAGTTTCTTTTTTGTAATAAAATAGAAAAAAAAATCCCACACTTCCACAATTCCGACGAGAACTCACATGAAATCCGAGTGAGAAACTTCATGCATTATGCCTTGTGGCAGTTTTACCAGCAAACACCAATAATCTTTTTAAAAAAATAATTTTATAAAAATAAAATAAAATTTATGATATTTATATTTGAATTAGTAAATTTTATTTACTTATCAAATATTAATTTTATTAAATTTTTGTTATTATTTTATTTCTGATTTTACCTTATAAAGTATTTTACAAAATTTAAATCTTATCCTACTTGGCTACCCAGAGTCTCTTCAATTCAAGTTAAAATATCATCACATGAAATATTATGAGATGAGATACTCTTTAAAATTACTGAATTTTGTAACATAATTGAAAGTTGCCCTAAAAACTGTACAATTGGTATTTTATAAAGGTTGATAAAGCTAAAAATAAAGATACCAGATAATTACACAGTCAAAATTACTTTATAGCAAAATTACATGTTGCTCTTATGAAGGAGTGATCTTATTATTAATGGAGTTACCATTTTTAAGTTATTGGTTTTCTTATAATTAAATTTATCTTGGAAATTTTTATTTTAAGTTCTTGAGTAAATTTTTTAAACATTTTCTAAATATAGTGATAAATATATTTATCTTCATAAGTTTGTAGTTTAAGTAATAAATAAATTTAAATTCATTGAGAAATTTTTATAATGTTAGAGAATTTATAATTTTAAAAATTAAAATTTATAAAAATATATTTATAAAAAAAAGGTTTTAGCACGATTAATCTTATCTTCTAAGTATAGTTCAAGAAAAAAAAACTAATTTTATTGGTTAAATGTCAAAAGCACTTTTGAATTATTGTACATAACTTTAAACATCGCTTTATACCTTTTTTTTTTTTTTTAAAAGATGTTGTAAATAAATAATTTTTTAAGTATTTTTACAATCAAATTAACAATTTAATGAACTGTCTAATTAATTAATAACTGTGTTATATATATATCTTTAAAGAAAACTAACTAATAGTATATTTTTCTAATATAAAAAATTTGTTATATATTTTCAAAATGGAAGGAAATATATATATTTAGTGTCAAATTTAGAAAAATAAAAAATATATTTTATTTCGTGTTTTGATTAATAAAATGAAAATTTTAATATGCATTTAATGATAACATACAAGTAGGATTTTAAACATAGAATTTTCTTTAAGATATTAAGACCGATTACCCAACAATCTTTTGACTTCTAATCATAAATTAATGTTGAACCTTTCACTTTCTTTATGATTCGGATTTGAAGCTTTGGACTTCGAGGATCACAAGCATGAAACGTAGTGCCCTTTAAATCCTTCAATAATTTTAATGCACGACACAATTTATTTATTTATTCTAACTATTATTTAAACTTAAATTTTCAGTTTTTGGATATTACTTCAGTATTATTCAGCTTATTGATTCAATAATGGCACACCCTCTTAGATAATGTATTACTTAATTGTATAATAATTAAATAAAATCCATACAAATAAATATTTGATCCTCTAAATTTTTATAAAGCAAAAACTCTTAATTACAAGATCTCATTTATTAATTAAATATGACTATTCATTCCTCTTAAACTTTATTTCATCTTTTGTGCTGTTCTACTTTTAACAACTTTCTCTTAATTAATTTTTTTTTTTTTTCAATTTCATCTTTTGTGAATACTTAAAATGATAATTTTTTTTCTTTTATTAATAATATTGAACAAGACAAAAGAGTGAAAAAAGTCACGTTCATTAGAATTATTGACACTTACGATTAAATAAAGTCCCTTGAGTCGAGAGGCTTTTGGACTAGGAATGATAAATTTTTATTAACAAAAGTAATTATTTATTATTTTTATTTAGTACAATGTTCAAATATTTTTTCTTTTTAAGTTTCAGACTTATGCAAATTATTAAGTGTCACATTTTTTTTATAAAAATAAAAATATAATTATAATTGATTTTTAATAAAACTTTTATATGTAAAATCTAAAATTATATATTTTGATATTTAAATGAATTAAAAAATTATTATTTTTGTCTTTAAATTATGTTTAAAATGTATTACTCTAATTCTTTAAGTAATACAGTAATTATATAAACAAATTTATAGCAACCAACAGCAAAGAATGTTTTTACAACATCTTAATAAATGATAAGATAAACTTACCAACTGTATTATTAAAAGTTAAAAAAAGAAATACCTAAAGTTTTATCTTATCATATTTTTTAAAAAGATTTATTTATTTTTATATCTTCATTTTTCAAGTGTCAATTATAGAAAAGTAAACATAAAGAACTTAGATTAGTGAACCGACCTTAGTACAAGTGGTTCCACTTTCTTTCTTTTTTTATTGGTTGACGTGCTTATTAAGATAAAATTTATGTCTCTTTTTTTTTAAACTATTTTCTATTAGACTTATTCATAAAAATACAACACCTATGCATTTTTTTAGGATTGTAATTGTAGCTAAATTGATTTCTTTTAGAGCGGATTACTGTTTTGATTATTAAAATATATATATGTTTTTTAATTTAATTTTTCAAATTTTAACTTCCTCATTTTAATTATCTAAGAGTTATTTCATTTTTAATAATATTCTCACATTAACTCTCTTTAAAAGATTTATTTATTATTTAGTATAACTAAAATTTTATTTAACCTAATTTAATATGTTATATTTTATCTAATATTAAAGATTCACTAAAAAAATATAATTTAATTGACTGTTAAATGTTTACATATCTTAATTTGATACAGCATTTTAGTCAAAATTAGGTACTTCTCATTTACAAAAGTAAAGTGACAATTTTTTTTTTTAGAAAATTTTTATGATATATTAAATTAAATTAAGTAAACTCTAGGTTAGATTAAATAAATAAATTTGAGCATAAAATTAATGTGAAATAATTTTTTAAAACAAAATAATCTTTAAAAAATTTAAATGAAAAAATGAATTTAAATAAATTCATAGAAAAAAAAAATCCTTTAAAAGACAAACAATATTTACTCTTTCTTTTATCAACAGCAACGTTTTTTTTTTTCCTTCTGCGAGAAACATAGGACGTACCGACGTAGAATGGGAAAAGTCTTTTTCCCATTGGCCGGCCACGCACCTAAACAAATAGACTCCTTGACTTTCCCACGACGACTCTCTTTATTCCTCACTCTGTCTGTACTTTTCTTTTCCCACTTTCAAGTTTCCTTCACAAATCTCGATTGTCTCTCTGGAGATCCAAGCTCTAATCACAGCAAACGAAGAGGTTCATTCCAAGATGGGTTCCTTCTGGCTTCTCAAACTCGCCCTGAAATGCATCTATTTTCTTTCATGGTATGCTATAAATGCTTCATTTGGTTGCTTAATTTCTCTGACTGGAAATAATTTGTCTGCTTCTTCAAAACTGTATCTTTTCCCATATTTTCACATTAACAGTTCAATGTTGTAAATTGTCTCTTACTATGAAGTGAAATGGTTCTTTTAAACCCTCTCTGTCTCCATCCACTTTTGATTAACTCTGTGTTTCGTTCGTTTTCATTTTTAGGCCTCTCCTTGCTTTGGGGTACCCTCTGTAAGTCTCTCTCTTGCTCTGTTGTTCTACAACATGCTTCCTTTATTTATCCCTTTGCCAGTTTCTATCCTTTCTGTATGTCTGCTTTGCTAGGTATAATGAAGCTTCTTTACCGTTTGCTATTAGTTCTCTCTAATAAAAACATAACATCACATTTCTTATAACATACTATTTTATTATTGATTCTTTCAAAAAAAAAAAAGTTTTTTCATATATCATAGTTCTATTGAAGAATTGAAGAATCTTGTAGCAAATACCAAGAATTGCGCTTAAGTTCTCTCGTGGACATTTCTTCCAACTTAACGTCACATTATTGACTTTGATAGCATACATCTAGGAACTGCACCTAAATTTTTTTTCACTGTTTATTCTGCGTGCTTCAAAATATGGAGCATTGTGGCCTTTCAAATTATTGTTATACTAAAGAGCTAAGCTGTTCTGTTGTTTATGATAATGAGGATGATGATGTTATTTGCTTGGCAGATGTGCTTCCATCCGAGCACTTGAGACTGATAGCCATTCAGACACAAGGAGTTTGATCTCTTATTGGATACTTTTCTCATTAATATACCTCTTTGAGTATGCATTCCTGAAGCTTCTTCAATGGTAAATAGTTTATGCTCGAAATTAATTGATATGTAAGTTATATAAGATACTCTTCGTCGAGGTCCACTTTTGAGACATGCTTACATATCCTCCATTTTTTTTGTAGACTGACTTTACCTAAGAGTTTCTCTAGTTCACACAATGAGATATATGTTCCTCGACTATAATTTTACTGGTTTTATCATCTAAACCAAAAATTTCATTAACTATGCCACTAGATTTAAGGTTCTTCTAGGCAATAATTTTGCTTTCCATTCGTAACTTCTGCATCCCCCTCTTCAACATCAGGTTTCAGTATTGGTCTCACATTAAGCTAATGATCATCATCTGGCTCGTGATACCGGACTTCAGAAGAGCTTCTTATGTCTACGATCACCTTGTTCATTCATGCATCTCCATGAATCTCCAAGAAACCATAAGCAGGTTCATGAACTGGAAGAAGTTATTTGTCAAGAGAGAAATTTTTCTACTGCAGGCCGAGGACTACATAAAAGAGAATGGAACTGAAGCCTTAGAGAAACTCATTGCTAGCAAGGTATAAAACATCATGAGTATTAGGTGTATAAATTGGTTGGAGCACGAAGATCAAAAGTGTTTTTCTGCTATTGCAAAAGCAAGTTTGTTTGTCTCGTCCTTTACTTTGGCATTAAATTGTAGGTGTCCTCGGATTTGTCTAAAACTAAATCTCCTCTCTCGAGTGAAAGAAATTTAGGAAAGCAAGTTCGTTTGTCTCTTTTTTGCTGATATGGTATTCCCGAGCAAAATGGTGCACTACCCTACATTGGTTTGGTGCATTCAGAATTTTAGTTTCAAAGTGCCCCCTAGAGAATTTGAACTTAGATTGATAAGAATAAATGTCTTCCCTTCTTAACAATTGGGTGGTTTGGGTTGAATTTACTCACATCTTCTTTCATTTAAATTGTTTCAAGTTTTTTTTATTTGACTTATTTTGTGCTAATTTTGAATATAGTCTACCAAAAAAAAAACTAATTATCCTTTTCTCCTATTGAAGAGCACAATGCAAAATCTCGATGCAGAAGCAGTGAAAGCAGTTCCGGCAACAGAGAAGAATGAAGAGCAACAGGTAAAGTTTTGATGCCATTTGAGCTATGGCATTATTGTAATTCTTGTCATACATCCTTTTTTCTTTTTGTTGTCAGTTTTGACCATGAAAGAAATGAAACACCAAAGGTAGTAGCCTAAGTAGGAAAGAGCAAGAATATATTTTTCACAAGTAGTAGCCTAAGAAGCATGGTACCAAAATAGACATGAGACACCACATGATATAGACGACATTATGAATTACAATAAAATATATAACGTATAAATATAATTTGAAATGTCACGTTATATTTAATATAAGTATAGAATATATATAAAATATGATCCAATAAATCTAATATAAGTGCAAGATATGTATAAAACATGATACAACTTCGTTTTTGAAATACCAGTGTTTCATAAATAATAGTAGATCATCTTCAACCTTTTTGTTGTGTAGACAATAAGAACAAGGCTTGAAATGGAACAGAAAGACATCAGAGATTTGGAGATGATTGAAAAGGTGGAAGTTTCTAAAGACAAGCAAGTAAGGTTTCTTATCGTATTCTCTCTGAAAATAGGACATTAGACTCAGGGCCATGCTTAAGTGGTTATTTGCATCTAGATTAGGTCTAGAAATAAGTATCGTTGTGCAGATATGAGCGGCAAGAGAATGGTTCAATTCTTCGTTAAAATTTATCTAGGCAGCATAGACATGGATACAGATACGAGAACTGTGACACCACAAAATATAAAATATTTATATATAATTTGAAATGTTACGTTGTGTCTAATACATAGAATATGGATTAAATTAAAAAAAGAGACTAACAAAATATGCTTTTAATCAAATTGAGTTGAACTGCAATAAAAACTTCACCTTTTATGTAAATCTTCAACATTTCAGGCTAATTCTTCTGCGCAAAGCCTTGAACTGAAAGAGAACACACCAACTGTCAAAGTAGAAACTGAAGGAATTGCAGGGAAAGACACAGCAGGGGGAGAGTCTCAGAGTTCTGCATCTAAGAAAGTACAGAAAGAGTGGACTTGTGCTTTATGTCAGGTGACAACAACAAGTGAGAAAACCTTGAATATGCACCTCCACGGGAAGAAACACACGGCTACTTGTGAAGCACTGAAAGCAAAGAACCAATCTGTTCCGGCGAAAAACTTCACCGGGGCGAAGAAAAATGACAAGTTAAATGAAGAACCAAAGATAGTATTTGCCAATGCATCGAAACCACAGAAGAACACAGCCAATCAGCATGCTAAAATAGAGCAAAAAAAGGTTAAAATTTCAAACGTACAGGAAAATTCTCAGCTCAGTGGTGCACCAAAACAGAGAATAATCAAAGATAAAGAGAATAAAAGCAAAGGCAATAAACAAGGTGTTCATCCATCTTGTGGAATGAACGATTCCAGATTAAGATGTGGAATCTGTGATGTACATTGCAATAGTGAGAGTGACTTGGCCTCTCATTTGAATGGGAGGAGGCACTTGTCTACAATTAAGGAACAGGTTCTTAAGTTATAAATATTTGATATTTTCAAGACGAATAAGTATAGTGTCTGTCGGATATGTACATCATTATTATTATATACGATACGACATTTTAAATTATATATGGATATTACATTTTTTGTTATGTTATCCTTTTCGTATGGTAAGACGTGCTTCTTGTATCCTAACTATTATAGTTGCAAGATGTGGGTTTATAAAGATCGGTAATTTTAATGACGCGGACAATTTGTAAGAAAGTTGAAACCACGATGCATACCATGTTTTGCGAATATACCTAGTTATTTAGTACTTGTGATTATATTCTAATTGCAACATTTTCCGTTGAAAGAATCGAATTAGAATTATTGAGAGGCCTGGATTAACCTTTATTTTATATTTTTTAAATAAAAATTGCGTGTTTATTATTATTTTTTTAATTTCAGCTAAAAGCAATGCTATTGTATTAATTTCTTTTTTCGAAAGAAACAACGTATACGTTTTTTTAAATTCTTTTGTAATTGAAAATGTTATGGTAATAAATATTATTAATTATTAAATATTATACGTGAATTTTTTTTTATAGTAGTTATTCAAAGATATTATTACTATGTACTATCTAATTATTTTTTCATCTTAAATTACATATTTTTTATTACTAGTTTGATCACAATTAAATTAATGAATTATAAGCTATTCTTTCTATTGATTCAATAATTGATCCAGTTTTTTTTTTTTTTAAATATTGATAATATCTTCATTTTCCCATCAATCCCATATCTCCACCCATAACCTGTGAAAGGAAAAATTTGAAATATTTTTCCATGGGCATTCTGAGAATTAGAAATATGTTGTTCCATGTTTATTTGTTGCCTTTTTCCTGCTGTATAACGGGTAATATAACATTTTTAATGGGTAATATAACATTTTTAATATACTTTCTTTCTCACAAGTTATTGAACATGAGCTTTATTTTTATTTTTTGTTCTAATTAATATATACATCAAGTCATTGAAAAATGACATTTGGATCAATATATATCATGAATCCAAGGGATTAAATGCTTTTTTTTTTTTTTATTATGAGAAGGGAAACATGCTGAACTACGTAACTTAAGACACTTCACATTATCAACTCAATTAGCTTTGCTTACAGAAACTAAATGAAAGAATCAAAGTGATACAAAATTGAACTTTGAGAAAATAAACTCTGACAAAATCTAAAGACACTACATTGATATTGCGTTCATTTTTGGAGAACTAAAATAAAAATTTATTCAAAACGTAAATATATATGTAACAGGCATTCAGAGGACACATGCAACATCAATTTGAATTGCATAGAGATTGCAAAGTAGCTTTAAGGCTAATCATAATATGAGCTTTACAACTTTGATGAATGAATCAAAACGGAAGTATGGGTAAAGCCATGTCCTATGCAGTTATAAATGGCTTGCAAGAAGGACAGGGAAGAAGATGAAGGTTCTCATGTAGCCAGCTGTATAAGAATTACCTAAGCACGCTGAATTGCTATTGAATGCTAGTCCTGACAATACAGTGAAGATAATTTAGAAAGTCAACTTACTGACTTTGGAAAAGAATAGTACTTTTAAATGCCTCCAAGCAAATGAACATTCTATTAAAGGTACACCTACATGTAATAAAACACTCATTTGCTTGGAGGCATTTAAAGCTGGTTTTTTGAAAAGATTTAGGCCATCTATAGGACTATGTGGTTGCCATTTGAAGGGCCCCTAAGAAAGAGGCATTCCAAGAGGTGCTTCATCCTCATCCAATGAGTCTTTCCATTGTTGAGTTACTGTCTTCATCTGGGTGTAAAACTGAATTCCAGCCTTGCCTACAGGTCAGAAAGTTACATAGGAACCAGATAAGCATAACCTCATGCAAGCATCGGGTTATAGATCAGCTCTAGCCAGGTTTCAGAAACATCTTACCATCAAAATTCAAATCACCGGCAAAAGATGGCTTGGAGCTTAGAAATGAGGAAAAGGGCAATGCAACGGAAATTGAAACATTTATGCCAACCTGAATCAAATGAGATTCAACTCACATCAGAAAGCTGTAAATCTACAAATAGATTTTATCGAAAAAGCAAATCCAAACTACTTTACATGACATTGCATGTATGCCTATCAATTACTTCAGTACAAGTAGTATAATAACTGGAGAAAAAGATCACAAAGATAGCAGTGAAATTAAGCACAATAAAGACAATTCCCTGCAGCAATTATGAACAAATAAGATGATTTTAAAAGAATTTCTAAGTTTTATAAGAATATGACAAAGGCATAACTAGAATTTATAAAAAACAAATGACCACAAGATATATCATGAAGAATTAGCATATGCAAATTCCGATTGGATGGAGATGTCACTCAGAATCCTGTGTAACTTTCAGGTTAACATGGAGATGACCAATTTATTACCTGCCTAACTTCAACCTCTGTCTGGAATTTCCTTGAAGCTGCCCCAGAAGATGTAAATATTGAAGCTCCATTACCATATCTATAGGATGACAAAGCTATAAGTATTGTAAACGAGATGCAAAAGATATAGATTAAAAAAAAAATGCTTAAGAGAAGTTTAATTCACTTGTTTCTATTGATGATGTTTATCGCCTCTTCTATGCTGTCAACCTGGGCATCAATAATAAAATTTCTTAACATTTTTAAACAGAGTGGCAACTTATTCATCATAAGATAAGATCCAATAACAACCTGCATACAAAGAAGAACTGGACCAATAATTTGCTCCTGCAGAAAACAAGATAAAAGGTCATAAAAGTCATTACAGGGCCACCAGACTTTTACAATTAGTATCCCATGACGCAACACAGTTTTTTACTGAGAACATAATTTAAAATACCTTGTAGCACTCCATGTTAACTGTGACATCAGATAAGATGGTGGGACCAATGAAGTTTCCTTGTTCATATCCTGGAACCTATATGAAACCAACATCCTAGTTATGCACAAGAAGCCATCTAAGAACCTTAAAGCCACAAGTCAATATAGCATATAATTTATGAATAGGGCTCTTACAACCTCGTAATATAGATTGTTTATATTCGATTCATATAGTATGTCTGTAGCTAATGTCATTAGGGAAACATAAAATGACAAGACCAAACCAGAAGACAAAAAAAAGTTTAGATTGTTGTCCACTGACAACAGAATACAATCAAGCTGAGAACATTGATGTGCAATTCTGGCCTAACTCCAATGTCTGCTGAATGTAATAACATTTTATCTGATCAATGTTATGAAATTTATCTATTCCGCATATATTAACATGGCCACACCATGCAAAATTGCACCAGGCTACACATTTGAAGGAGTTGAGTAATCAATTGACATTTACTAGCCTTCTAAAAAGATAATGACATTACAAGGTGTTGATTTTCAGTGCATCCCCTTCTTCTCACACTTTTTTTATACACCTTTAATTGTCCCTTGCCATCTCAACAAATTCAGACATATTCAGAAAAACATATATGTATCCTGTGATTCTGTTTGAATAATTTGTGCTGTTCATGCTCAGTGGAATTAAATATTAAACTCACATTTTCTGTAAAACAACCCCAGCTAGGTTTTCACCTGCATGATCAAGTTACCAATCTGAACCTATCAACCTTAGTATCACAACTCCTACAGTTTAAGTTTTGACAGAAGGACTTCACCATTCTCCTTTTTCATTTTTTTGAATAGAAAATATGCTAAAATTTACATGAATTATCATATACTCTATTTTTTCTTGTTACTATAGACCCTAATGTAGTCATCAAAGTAGAACTTAGTTTATTATGAGATAAAAAGATACCACAATATTTCTTCCATCAAGAACAAGTTTTGCACCAGATTCCACTGCTGTTTGAATCAATCTGCAAGTGTGTTCCTTTGCCTGTCATTAATGAATATAAAGATCATAAAATTATAATCAATCAAGGGAATCTGGAATACTCAAAGCTCATATATGCATATAAACCTTGAAAACAACTACCAAAAGCTTTCCTTCTGATGATCAGAACATCGAGTATATTTATCATTGACTGAAAGGTATATTGCTAGCAATTCATGAAATCTCTTTGTTACTTCCATTTTTTTCCCTTTCTTGATAATTCCTTTTGAAACTTCAATGACAACTGGTTTTATTAAAAAGGCCCAGATGACATACACACCTCTTTGTTAATAACTGGACCAAGGTCTGTATATGGTTCTGTTCCAGCATTTACCTTAAGTGCTTTAGCGAGCTCTACCAGTTTATCTTCCCTGGAAAAAGAAAAACATAACCAAAACCCTCTATGCCAAAATAACTTTGACGTCTATTAACCAAATCTTAAAGCATTGTAAGTAAATCAATGTAGCACAGAAACATGAATTACTCATAGCAAATGATAGGTGAGATGTAAAAGCAAATTGGAGACTTGAAGACATACAAACAAGCACACAAGCACAAACATTGAACAATGCCAGGATAGGTTCCACCTTATATTTTCATCTTGTCAAAACATGTTTGAACTTAGTTTGGGCACAGATGACCAGAGCAACCCATAAGCTGGTCAGAGGACCAAACAGGTTGGCTCAGATTGCATGCCCTTAACCCATTTCCGTAGAGACTTTAACTTAGATCTAGTAGCAGCTAAGAAGCATGAATACTATGACTGACACCAAAACAGTGAAAAACAAAGTGTCCATGTGTTAATCAAGGTGTTGTATTGTGTTTGATACGAGTGTCTAACACATGTCACACGACATGGCTCCTTTTCTGTAGTTTTTGTGCATCAAAGATTATGAGTGATATTATATAAAATAGTTTTTTGGCCAACGAAATGAAAATTCAATACTACCACATGATTTGGCCTTAAAAAAAATACAACCACATGAAGTAGCAAGCTATAATCTCAATTATTTGCATGTTGTCAAACTCTTGGTCAAGCTTCTACACAAGAGAGCAGTAAAATGAAAATTTCCTTTTTCAATTCCAAAAGTATACTTTGGGAAAGAAAGAGAGGTAACAACAACTCGTATTAGATGCAATGATGTTCCAAGGTTAAACTTCAACCTTCTTGGTTACCATAACTTTAAAAGATAAAAAAAAATGCTTCAAATAATATTTCCACACAGAGAAAAATAGTATACAATACCATAGATTGAAACTTCCAACAAAGACAACAGCACTCAGGGCTGTGCACTTTTGTCCAGCAGCACCGAAACCAGCTGCAACTAGGGCTTTCAAAGTAGAATCCCTTCTTGCATCAGCCATTACAACAGCATGATTTTTTGCTCCAATATTGGACTGAAGACAATAGTCAACCAGCCAATTTACATTGACTTCAACTACTGCATTGGGTGAAGAGCAACACATAGCTCATAAAAGGAACTGCAGCTTTGTTACCATAGCAGAAGCACAGAAATTACCTGAACACGTTTCCCTTTAGCCGATGCTCTTGCATATACATATGCACCAACCTGTAAGGGACACAGCATAAAATAAGTACTGAAAAATGGCCCAATCCATGAAATAAATCAATAAGAAATGCTAACATCTGTTTGTGCATTAATTTCAATTGTAAGCTGAAATGCTGCATGTAAGATTTCTTTATCTCAGCATTTTAACACATACTGTATGTCTTGACCCGGGAGTGTGAAAGCATAGAGAGGAAAGAAAGGAAAGAGAATTTCTATTAACATAAGGCTCTCAAATGGTGTGTATAAAACTGACCCTTTAACCTGTACTTATATTAAAACTGTATAAAACTGACCCTTTAACCTGTACTTAGATTAAAACTATGTCAGCATAATAATACTTGTACCCTTTAACAAACTATTTTCTTAATCCATAGGCTTAACTAATACCGCTTAACACATCTCAACAACAATATAAAGAAAATAAGGATTCTTGTCTATCATCCATGCGAACAATGCCAATTGAAACCCATATGAACTATGAATACCATTGTACCAATAGTAGCATATATTGAAACTTAAAAAGTAAAAGAGCTCAATGGTGGTGTATGGCTTCAATCATGAATATCATAAAGGAACATCTAATCATGCTTGGATCACCATAAAATGTGACTTTCTTAACAATAAGTTTGTACTTGAATCTTTCAGAAGACTTGTTTGAAAATTTAATACAAATAATGTCCTTCTTAAAATTGGATAATCTCTCTGTTTCTCAAGCTAAAGCTTATGTGAGCATAATACTCTCTTAAATTGTTCAAGACAGGAATGACTTACTGCATTTGTACCAACAAATGAGATAGCCTTGATATCGTCATCATCACAGATAGCATTTACAATGTCCTGTCCAAATCCAAGCAAAAAAAATGATATGCAGGCAGCAGTAAAATCAAGATGGCTTACCCATCTGAGCTGCTATCATGTGGTTAGGGTGGGGTGCGGGTATTGTGGTCGGTTCAAATCTTCAACGTACCCAAACAAAAAAAAAGAATCCTCCGATTATTTGGTTCAGTTTAAATTATAAGACCAATGTTAATCGTCCAAGACCATACTGGATAGTAATCAACTAAGGTTATTAGGGTTAGTAAAACCCTTAGGGTTGCAAAGTCAGGTATTTGGTTATGTCCATGTGTACCTTCAGTTTTATTGGATTTTCCTTAGTTTTTTTAAACCATCTAGAATTTTGTTTGTTTATTAGTGGCTGGTTATTGAATTAGGGCTTAAGTTGTAGACTACCTGGCCCCCAACTTTTTACAATTTCTATATAAGTGATGTACCCAGCTATCAAAGGGGGAATAATGATCAGCTTTTTCTTTATTCAGCAAGTTTAATGCCTGAGTTTAATTCTTCATCTCCTACAATTCTATTTTTTTAATATAATCAAGTGGCTAGATCTGATTCTTTGGCAGCCAGCATCACAATTTCTTTCTTTCAAAACCCAGGTTGATTCTTTATTAGATCCTAAGACCCATCGAATCCCAAATCTCAAGCAGGTACTGTTTACAGCACCAAAACAGACACTGATTGATCCTTTAAACCTCAACTTACTGCTTTCAAACCATCTTTACCTTCACATATCTCAAATAAGCCTTCGATCCTCCTAATCTCTACCCTTAATCCAACACAAGAAAACCATAACCCTAACCATTAAATCCTAAGCCTCATGCTGTCTTACATCAAAACAAATAATGAAAAAAATCCATCAGCAATACAACTCATAGAAACATCACAAGATGATCAATAGCAAAAGAAAATATAAAACTAGATTCTTACATTTGTACCATGAACAATATTTAACACACCATTAGGTACACCAGCCTCTATTGCTAACTCTGCCAGCATCACAGATGCCCCTGACAATATGACAAGCAGCATATCATGTCTATTTCATGCATAAAGGCATCAGCCACTCACAAGGATATAAAAGGCTCAAGTCACATCTTGTTATTTAAATAAAAGATAAGAAGTTCTGTGAAAATGAGTAGTTAAGAATACTACATCAACAGTATAAATTTATGTCTGTAAGCACATGTAAGATCATATTCAAAGGATCTTCAACCATACCAGATACCATGCAGGATAGACACCCACGATTTTGAGTTATTTGTTAGCATCCCTCCTAATCAAAACATCAGCTTAATCTACATGGTGAGTGAAGAGTCATACATCAAATAAAAGAGTGAACTTATGGTGTTCTATTGAACATGCTTTGGACGATTGCCTAACTCTTAATACATGATAGTGATAATTTCAGGAGCTCCTTACTGTTCCTTCTATCTTGTTAAGAAGCAAAAAATCAATTAACATCAACCAAAAATTGGTCCAATGACCCCAATCTTGGTCAAAGCCACTATTTATATGAAAGTCCTTGTTGTGATCTATTTGGTAAGAACAATTTTTTCCCATGTCCAGTGTTGGCTTAACAACAGAAAATAAGGATTATTATTTACTAGCAAAAGTTGTTGAATAGATAGTCTGTTTTTCCACCTCAAGGTAAAATTAGGTCAAAGCATATTGCAAGAGACCTTCAAGATAATTCAGAAGCAGCACAACGGTAAGCCGCGAAACCATATTTCATGATTGAAGTGTCAGATTCAGATGGCAAAGTAGTTTTCCGATCAATTCCTAAGCCATCATGCCTCTTCTAAGTGATGGAAGTTTAAGGGTATCTGGCATTTTTCTTACTTCTTACAGAGGGTTGCAGGTTATAGAGCTGATTAACTTGGAGTAGGATCTTTTTGGTGGAATTTTAGAAGAAATTGACATAGTTCAATCCCCAATAAAATCCGCCAAGAGGAAACATTTATTAGATCACGTGCTTTCAAACAATTTGTAAGGAAACGGGAATAAGATGCTAAAATCAGTAATCTCATCTAAAGTGAACCCCTTCAACGCCAGGTGTCTAGCATATGGGACTTTATATATAATAAATGCAAGAAGAAATTTACAATTACCTGGATTCTTCTCTGATGGCTTTAGAATAAATGTATTGCCACAAGTGACAGCAATAGGAAACATCTGCACATAAAATAAATCAATAAACACATATAAATACATCTAAACATTGTAATCTACTTTCCACTGGTTACACCAAATTAAAAATAAGTACATCCTAAAATTGTATTATACATCCTAGCTTCTTTTTCTGTATGCTTCAATTTTTCCTGTTGCCTCTCAGTATATTGATTTCAGAGAACATATTTTCCTATTGCTCATAAAGCCAATCTAGCATTTGTCCCCATGAAATGAAAAGATTTTAGTTATTTGGACACAAATAACGACATTAGACAGAGAGCAATACAGCATTTCCAATCTAAAGTATTTTTCCTCATCTTCAGAATGGCCCAGACGAGGAGTGGGGCATTAATGACACTAGCCAGGGGCAGATCCATATTGCGGACGAGGGGGCAACTGTCTTCAGTAACATTGGGAATTTTCTACTATAAAGATATTTGGTTTGACTTATGGCCCCCAGCAGGCAGTGGCTGTGGGGTGGTGGTGATAGTGGTGGTAGGTGGAAAGATAGAAGATAATAAGATAATTGGAATTATTTGTGATGGAATGGGATGGAAATTCCATCCAAAAGTTTAAAGTGAATCACCATTCCCTCATTTGATGGAATCAGCATTCCCTAGGCAATGGTTATTCCGAAGTTGTAACCAAACATATTTTAAACCCTTTCCCATTCCACTCAGCCAAATTTGTCCTAAACACTAAGAAAAGGAAGTTTGGACAATTATGAAACTAGTTGACGGTGAGAGCACAGATGGGGATTTAAAAAAATGCCTAATTTTCTTTTAGTACAGTTCTAGCATATATATCATGTTTGAATGATTCCATCCCCAGTTAAGATATAAAAATCATTTTGGAAAGAACACTCAAAAGAATGACTTAACACGCTATAAAAGATCCCTGCAAGAGTGCAACACCAAGAAACTACCAGAAGACAAACTTTTTCCTGAATTTTTTTTAAAAAGCATCAAATCAGACAAAGCACCAAAGAATTAATGATTACCATATGAAATAATTTCAATTATAGTAGACCTGTAACATTAACAACCAAAAGTGTTTCAAGTATACCTTTCACTAGACACTGCAAGCAGTAGTCCAAAACATGGCATGAAAAGAAAGGACCTCAATTATTCGGCACATAATTTGGCGGTCTAAATTTGGAGTTTGCAAATAAATATTGGCATACGCTCAAGATTCTAGAAAATGACAAAAGAAATACTGAAAATAGAATACCAGCAAGCTTACCCATAAGGGAATCATAGCTGGAAAGTCAAAAGGGCAGATCCCAGCACAAACACCAAGGGGCTCTCTAATACTGTATGTGTCGATGCCACTGGATACATTGGGAACAAAATCCCCGGCTTGCAGATTTCTCAGACCACATGTATGTTCAACCACCTCTATAAAAGAATATAATTTTTCTTTTGTAAGAAAATCCAAGCTAAAGACCAGTGAACTTCGTTTATAGACAATGAATGACAAAAAGGATACTGACCTAGCCCATGTAACAAATCACCATATGCATCTTGCAATGTTTTGCCATGTTCAGTAGTAATACTCATAGCAATCTTATCCTACAACAGAACCAAAGAAGTTCCAAATAAATGTAAGCCCGCAACCTAAATATACTACAAATAACAGATTGAAATATGTACAATGTCTCTACGAATAAGCTCTTGGAACTTAAACATAATCCGCTGTCGAGTGCTAATTGGTGTGTTACGCCACATGGAAAAAGCCCGTTTTGCTGCAAATACAGCAGCTTTAAACTCCTCATTTGTAGTCATTGGAACTTGAGAAACAACTTGTTGGTTTGCCTATTATTTTAAATGTGTTAGCCAGAAGCAGTTCGTATAGAAGAGGAAATTATGAGACTCAAGATTGTCTACGCACTTACAGGGTTTAATATATCAAATGATGTGAATGACTGCGAATCAACAAATCTGCCTCCAATAAGATTGGGAACCCTCTGATGCACACAAGAAAATAACTTACATTCATCAGACATAATAGTTCAGGTCCTCCAGGACTTCAGCTAATACAAGACACCAACAGGTAAGACATTTTATCGGATGTTTAGCATTCTTCTCACACAATAACTCATTTTACTTATTGGATGTTTCGATCAGGTTAAATGGAAAGGTGGATTTAAATGGAGGACAACATAATATGTCTAGCAGCATCTTACAATCTCTTGAACCTGATCTGACCTTTATTTAAACAATAGAAAGAAGAGCAGCACATTCATGAAGCAATGTGCATTTTTGCCCCATATTTTCTTAATGATAAGATATCATTCACTGGAGTCCAAGTCCATATCTCACAAGACAAGATTTTGTACAAACAAAATAAATGAAGGCACATCAGACCTTACCGGAGGGTTGCGCTGCCTCCAAGATGGTTCAATTACTGCAATATAATTATTTCTTACAGCAGTTTTCTCAGGTCTCAATGACTTGAAATTCCTAACTGCAACATAAGAAAGCCATCAACCACCTTAAGAATAAAGCAACTGAATCTTTATGAACATATCAGAACTTAATGTCAGATACATAAATGAAACTAATTCTTGATCCTTCACCTACTAGCTTGAGCTTTTGGGATGAATGGTATCTTGTTCGAAGCATTTGATTTGGCAAATTCTAATTATATCAATCCTTCTTGGGATCAGGAAAAAAAATTATAAGCTAAGGGTAATTCATGTTTCGAAGTTTGATACACTGCTAGCAGCTTTAGTTGAAGTATTAGACATGTCCATATGACCAGTTATGCAAGTATTTTGGTTATTGTTTTAACCTTTGGTCAGTAACTAAGTGTTCCAGGTAATCCTGGTTATACTCTCATTTTGCTTCTCATCAGATCTTGTTATGTCATCTACATTTGGGGCTTAAATACGAGTAAGGTTAGATCTTTGAAGGATTCATTAGACACCAAATCCTTGTAGGATGAGCATTTGAAAATTTTATTTTCATAATTTAATTGCTTGCTTGTAAGCATGTATCAATTTTATTTAGTTCTCTTCCAAATTAACTTTATTCTTATTTCTCCTTTTCTTCTTGTAAAGTTCTAAAAAAGATATTCTTTAGTTTAAGGCCTTACTTCACTTATTAGAATTTTTTCTTTAAGAATTGTACCTCATCCATCTCTAGAATTCCCTTAATACAATTAAAACCTTAAGTCAAAATCACAAGAGATAATGTCAAGCATTAACTAGATTGAATTTGATCATTTTCCTCCTTCCAATCATTTCTAACCTGATGTGAATCCACAGGCCTTACCTTTCATATTTCCTTGTCGGAGTTTAGCTTTAACATTATAAACGTGCTTTGGGGTTGATAAAAGGTCTGGATTGCCTTGCCTCAGCCTCTTTAGGATTTGTCGAGGTTTCAACCCAGCTTCTGTCATTTCTTTAATAAGAGACACTTCCCTCTCTGTGAAACGACGAGCAGAAGGATGTTCCGACATGTCCTTTAATGGTTCATGATTATGTGTTCCATTTTTTATGGTAAGTACCCACAAGCCATCATCTTTCTTACCAACCGCTTCAAAAGGACAATTTGTTAGACGAGAACCATTTTTTCTTTGGCGGCTACATTCAGCAGAGGACTCCTCAGTTGGTTTTCGCCTATTGCGATAAACTCCTCCTCTGTCACAGCCAAGGACAACTATTTTATCCCTCTTAGATTGTTTGATAGTAACAACATATCCCTGGGACAAGGCAAATTCTCCAACATGTTGGATGAGCTCTTCACGATTTACAAAAGTGCCAGGTGGAGGTGGAAGCATCTGTGGGGTTTCATTCAACACTGTACTGCTTTGGACATCCATCATTTCTCATTAAATAGATGGAAGCATTATAGTATGAAAGTTATCATTTACATGTTAATTACTCCCACTGATTAAGAAAAGCATCCTCATATTTAATTTGAAATATTTTTCAACTCAGATAATCTGTTAAAAGTTAAAACAGAACAAAATTAAAAATTTCTCCAACAAAAGGGGATATTTTAATTTTAATTCTTGTGATCCAAATCATTCATCAATCTCTTAGCCTGTATCAACAATGCACCAGAACATGACAGCAGCAAAAATATAATCACTTCATACGAAAGCACCAAATTCATGCAGCAATGCTGTGTTTCCATGGAAGTAACTGGAGTCACATCAATTTTTGCATATCCTGTAAAATATTGAAGTTGTTGAAAATGATATATCAGGGTATAATAAAATTATGAAGCCAATCTCTCTCCCCTCTTACCCAACCCATATTAGTGAAATCTTTCTAGAGAGTGTATAAAGAAACAGTGCAACACAACCATTGTATGCCAGCTATAACTTTACATATATATACTCTCGTTTTCCTGGTTATAAAAGTCCTCTAAATTGTATAGTATATCACTAGGTTTAGATGTAGTTTCTTTCCTTTCACTAAACTTTCGCAATTCTGACAGGCCATGTGGCTGGACTGCATGGATTGGAATGAAAAGGAATATATTGGCTTACAAAATAAAGATGGAAATTTTTGAAATTGCAACAAAATCCTCTACATTTCCTCCTCTTTTCACCAACTTTTGAAGGGAAGAAAAATTTAGGAAATAAGTACATTCCTAAGAAACTGGCCGATCCATTTGCTCACATTTTTTTTTGACTTATTATCATCCAAACACGGGGATCATATGGTTCGTTCTTTTAATTTCTACATTCTACTTAATTCCATCCGTCCAAATGACCTGCAAGAGCAATGTATACATAAACAATAGAAAAGAAAAATTCCAACTTAGGCAAACACGTGATGCATGTAAATACTACATAACTATCATCTGATCACTGAAAGCCTAGGAATCCAATTACATCCATATTGAAATTAATGATAAAGGTGGGAAAGCAAGGGAGACCTTCCTCTTTATAATTTTTAAAAGCATACGATTTAGTGAAATGGCAAGATATAAAAGAATTCATAGAACTATTTATGATCAAAACTAGAGGCATCCAATATACAGTCATAAGCATCTAAACAAAGAGAAATAAATTGTTTATGTGCCAAGGCACCAAAAATCAACGGAAAAGAAATCAAAGTTCAGACCCACCCATCCACGGACCGATTACAAAATTTACATCGATAAAAGTGATACATACAGTGTCAATATGAATTGAAGATTGAGATTAAGATACATAACTGACACTGTACATTCAATTATTTCTCATGATTCCGCGAAACAAACACAAGAAAATAGTAATCCGGAGCAACGATAGGCTAACCGGAGAGGCCGATCGGCGAGGGCAACGGAATCTAACCTCCGGCAACGGTTAGGTATCAATGTTCAGTACGTGACCTCTCAGAGTGGAATTCGATCACAGCTCCAGGAGCATGTGTAACGAGTGCTGAATTGCTTCAGGGAACTAAGGTGACCGTTTGGCGCAGCAAGAACATGAGGTGAAATACGTGTAACGTCAAAACCCTAAGAAAACTGTAGACCAAACACGGAATATCATGGATCGATCACGGTCATAAAACGCGGCGTTTGGCTTCCGAGAGTGTAGGAATGTAATAAAACCACGTTGGCTATTTAGAATAATTTCCAGATGGTGCTGTTATTTGTAAAGGTTCGTCTCTATTTTAATTTTTTTTTCGCATACTTCATTTTTAATTGAAAATTAAAATTTAAAAATTAACAAAAAGCCATATATAATTATTTGTAAATTTATAAGATAAATAAAAAAATTCTAGCTCGCATAAAATTGCGTGTAAAAATTTAATACATATTATATGGTTCGTATGAATATGAAAGGCACAATATATTAAATATGAAATATAAATACTTACATTTTGTAGCATATGATTTTCTTCTTCATTATAAAACTTTTTTTAGGCCTTATTAGTTATTGGTGATTTTATATACATGTGTCAATTCACAAAATTTTAATTTATTTAATATTTATTAAAACTAAAAAAATTAAACAACTTAATTTTTTAAATATATAAAAACCAATTTAATTTAATTTTTATAATTTAAAATTATTTATTATATTCTGAGTAACTACCATTATAAATAACTATTATTAATAGCTATTCATTGTTTATAATTTTATTGTTTTTTAAACTCCTACACTAAAGGAGCCCACAAAGTCTAAAGCCATATTCGTATAAATAGATTTGGCCAAAAAATCACAAACTTCTTAGTATTTTTTTTTTTTGGGTATTCCTTTTTTTAATAGAGATTAGCTAATAGAAATTAATTGATTGAAACGATTATGAATGTAGGAGATTTTTTTGTATGGCATATTATACATTTTCAATAATTTTTGGAAGACTTAATATTTTGATGGTACAAATAAAGGATCCACGAAATCCAATGATTATTTAAGAATAATCTTATCATAACTTAGAGATCTTAAAAAAAAATTATTAATTTCATATTTCAGATCCATGTGAATTAATTTGAGTGCATAGTTCACCTTTTGAGTCACAATATATTAAGTTATTAACTCATTTATTTTTTAAAATATTTAATCTTTGCTTTTTCTGCCCTCCTTTTTTAACAAAAATTATTGTTGCAAAAAATAAAAAAGTAATCTTTCAAAAAGTGGAAAATGATTTATTTCCATTAAATGGGAAAATAATTGTCCACAAAGATTAAACCTTAAGAAATTCATCAAGATGCACCTCTGCTTTTTACAGTTATAATAGTTTGGCATGAAAGGCATTCTTTCATGGTCATGGACTGGGATCATTTTGAAGAGGATTCAGTTAATGAGAGACAGAAAAAGAATTAGGATTAACATATTGTCTATGTAAATGGACTCCACCTCTTTTTTTATTTTTTATCTCTCTCTATTTTCAATAATTTTATAATTTCCACAAAAAAATCATGTTTCAAATGATGGGATTAAAAAATAAAAAATAATTTAATTCACCATTTTTTATCTATTAACGATATCTTGACATGTTATAAAAATAATATTTTTTAAAATTATTTTTATTACGTGTTACGATTTAAATATTATTAATAAATAAAATATAATCTATGGATTGATCGATCCAAATAAAATCTCTTAAGAAATCTCTAAATATCAATAACAAAACTAAAAATGTGGATTTGAGTCATAGTTATTATCTTTCTGTTTTTTCTTTCCCTGCATTTATATAATTAATTAGTGTAAATATTCAATAAAAACTCTTAGCGAAATTTTTACTATTTAAAATATCTATTTTAATGAATTTTTATTAACCCATTATGCATTCAATTGATATGAATATATTTAATTAAAAAATATATAAATAAGAATTTCTAAAAAAGAGAGAAAGACAATTGAAATATCCTTCCTCTTTAAAGGTGAGCAATTACAGTTACACTGTTACCTCAATCACTCATATCATACTTTTATTCAACTCTTACCTATCACCTAATTCTAATAAATCATACTTCTCATAAAAGAAGTTGTAAAAGCACACAAAATCCTCAGTTTAGGCCTCTGAAAAGTGACATCATAAACTCCAGCCAGAGAAAATCTACACCGCATTATCCTTGAAATGTTAAGTGCTTCAATATATTCACTCACAAAACTACACAAGGAAACCCCCAGAATTGAGACTAATCAACTAATTCCACTGCATATACAGCACAAAGTTACCAGTCCCACAGGAATTAGATCCTTGTAAGGTCAAGTTTTCCAATGCATTCCATTCACCATATTACACAAATAAGTTATAAAATTGTAAGTTAAAGCAAATCTAAGAATTATGGCAATTGATATAGATATGAGACAATTCAGTTATTGTGGCACCATAAAATGTTAACGTTTAAGTACATTTTAAAGTATTTGTTGGTGTTTGATATGAGTATCAAATATGTATTAAACTAATACAACTTTGTTTGTCAAGTATTGGTGCTTTGCACAAATAAATTAATTATAACATAAAAGTAAAAGATAGCTAACTAATATATATAAGCCTTCAATATTATTAGCTAAATCTATGGGTAAAAACAATATACATTTGTGAACCAAAACATATTAGAAGGAAAAATTATGTGAATGCATTTCTACATAGCAAATTAACAAACTTCAGTTCAGAACTTACAAGGTCTGTGACTCCATTTCAAGAGAGCTAATTAGTGTACCATCTGGATCATCTTCCACAAAGATATTCCAAAAGACCTTATTGTCATCAAGCTTGTCAAATTGATTTATTTCATCTTCCCTCATATATTGCCTCAGTTTCTCCCTATACAGCTTCAAGAGATCTTGCAACAAAACCCTCTCAGATTCCTCTTTCATAATAATCCACCTCAATGATTCAATAACATCTTGATCATATTCTTGCTTCTGCTCGACCATTCTACGGTATTGATTGGCTTGAATTTCCACCGAACTTTTCTCACTCTGAAGGCGTCGAATCATGGCCATTGCTTCATCTGTTGCTGATGCTGCTGCCAACCTTTCCTTCTCAAGCTCTGTATAGGCTGCATTTGCCCGCTGCCTTCCAATCTTCACCAATTTTCTCAGAGTCATTACGTCGAACTCCTGGTCTTCATCATAAACTTCACTATCATTATCAACTTTCTCTTCCCCAAAATCCATTGAATTAACATACCCATTAGAATTCTCAATCTCTTTGCCAACGGTTGAATTGTTTTTGTTTGGTAAACTTGGATTCTGGGAGACTTTCGGTGAGCAACACTTGAAAAATACAGTCTTAGATTCACATTCTTCACCAACGCTATGTTTGAGAGAAAGTCGATTTCTGGGTTTTCCTCCAAACTCAAACAGATAGCGAATCAAACCCTGAGAATGCCAACCAAAATGCAAAAACTTCATACAGAACCCAAAAATCAAAATCATGCCCAGAACATTACAAACCCGAGAAAAATACCCAAGAAGAAAAAACCCACATCCAATCTCACTTGCCTGAGTCAGGAAATTCAAAGTTGAAGAAAAATCCATAACCAGGAACCCCAGAAAAACCCGCAGAAACCTCTGATACAACTCAAGAACAGTGTAAGTAACAACCAACAGACAAAAACGACCCAGAGTCTGCATCTGGGGCTGAAAGATTTTGACAGAACACCCAATCTTGGCGTAAAAGAAAAAAAATGTAATATCCAACTCGGAGAAAACAAGGAAGTTCTTTGAAGTGGAAAAACGGGTAAGCACTGATTTTGATGGGAATTTTTTTACTACAACTCTCATAAAGGAAAGAATACACAGATTTATAAGTGTAAAATAGAAACCAGGATATCACAATTGCAAGCGACGAAAGAAAGAGAGAGAGAGGCAGAGGAAGAGGAATAATCTTGCAGGGGGTGACGCGTGAAGGTAACGGGAGAGGGGGGGCAGATAGTAGAAGACGAATAGACTAATAGGGGGGTGGTGGGGCATCGGTTATGAATCGGACCATTTCAGAGATTCGGTACGGTTGTCTCCATTAAATTTAAATAATAATAATAAATAGAGATAAAAAACGAATAACTCAATTAACAGTAATAACAATATGTAATTATGTATATAATATATTACTCATATAATATAAGATAATGAAAATAATATACACAAAAATTAATATTTTGATTGTGAAAATTTATCAATATGATTTCATCATAAAATGTCTCATCATTGTATAATAACATTTTAAATGAAAAGTATTAATTGAAAAAAAATTCCATTAAAAATATTTTAAAAAATTAGAAAAATTGAAAGCATATAATTATATGAGCATTTTGTTTGAATAAAACCTAGAACTAGAGGGATCATAAAAGGCATATTATTATTAACCACTTGTAGTGCATGTAAATTCACGTTTTTTTAATTTATTTGAAAATTTAATTTAATTAATTTTTTAAATATAAAAAATAACCAACTTAACCTTTTTTTTTATTGTTTAGTAACCACCATTATAAATAATGAACATTACTAACTTCTCATTATTTATATTTTTTTAAATACTTATATTAAAAGAGATTGAAAATTTTCAAAGTAAACAAAAAAAAATTATTTAATTTTAGTTGAGATTTAAACTCAAATTTTTAGTCATCAAAATAACTTGAAATTATTAAACTAATTGTAGACAAAGTTTGGTTATAAGGATCGTAGAAAAAGAGGAAAAGAAGGTTTATAAACACGGCAGATAAAGTTGGTGAGTGGGAGGTAGATTTGATATGACAGATTAAATTATGAAGTTTCTTCTTTGACACTTGCGTGGCACTTAGAGTGACACAGACAGGATATTTAATTTTGGACGACATTGAAAGAAAAAAATAATAAACATTCAAAGAATAAGACCAATATTACAAAAAGCAAATTTTCAGATCAGGTGGATAAAATTTAAAATATTATTTATATAATATTAATTCCCACATTTTTATGGTTAATTATTGCTTTTATATGGCCAGTATATATGATTTTAATTTGCAATATTTTATTTTCATTTAATTGTTAACAATAAAAATAATAATAACAATAGAACTCTCTCTCTCTCTCTTCTCTCTTTTATTGGATATTTGTGTGGAAATAAGAGAAAGGGATTTCTTGAACTTGAAAAAAGACGAGATGAGGAGGATGGATGTAAATATAAAATATTACCCGTTGGAAGAGATTTCATGGCCACTTGGTAGCTTCCCCCGCATTAAAGTTAGCATTGAAACTTGAAAATACTATTATTTATTTCGATTCTAACGGGCTAACGGCTCTGTGTGTATATATATATATAATTATTTTAATAGAGTTATATATAATTTTATTTTAATTTTTAAAATTTAATTTTATATTATTTAAAAATATATTTTTATTAATAAAATTATTAATATTTGAATATTTTTTATAATGAGTATATTTAGTAAATCAAATAAGTTAATTTATAATTCATTTACTAATTTATAAATTTATTTGACTAAATTAAAAGTATTTGATAAATAAATTTATTTAAATAATTTATAATTTTTTATCATATCCTACTTTAAATAGCATATATTTTTTAAAATTTAGGGTTTAAATAGCGTATAACTTTTAACTGATAGTTTTTATAATTTTATTTTTATTATTTTATTCAAATTTCAACATTATCATACTCACAAGATGACATTATTTTTATTATGCTGAAACAACATTCAAATTACATAACTTATGATGAACTTTTATATATTATTGATAGTGATACAATGAATGAAAATTTATAGACATCTATTGCGATGAAAAATATTCGCAATAATATTGTTAATTTATTATAAAACTATAAATGATATGTTTATTTTGTATTTTTTAGAATGATATAATGAAATGTAATTACTAACAAAAAATAATATATTTATATAAGTATATTATTTTATGTCATTTTATATTTATCAATTAATTCAATAGTTAATTTTATCAAATACTTGTAATTTAATAAATTAATATAACAACTTTTAGTTTTTAGCTAATAGCTTTCAATTAAAAATTAATTTTTTTAATTTTTAGTTAATTTTTAAATTTTTAACTAATTTATGAACTATTTTTACCAAATAATGATATTTTAATTAACTTTATTAACAAAAATTGAATGGAGCGAAGTAAGTAATACAAATTGAATTTTGAGATAATAAATTAAGATAAAAAAAATTTTGAGAAGGCAAATTGATATTACTAAAATAGAGTTTTACTGTTTTTATTAATAGAAAATGTTTCAAAGGGGTATAAAGGATTGGTATTTAACTCATTCGCATCAATTTTTATCTTAAAATTAATGTCATATACATAAATGTCATAAGTTTATATGCACAGAACATATAATTTTGTTTTTCCTGACAACTTTATACTCACTGATCTATAACAAATTTCATTCATCATTCTTTGGTTATTTTGTTTGTTCTTACATTTGGCTTTCTCTTTTTTATAATTTTTCACTCTAAAATTCTTAGCAATATGGAGACCATCATGTTTGACTTATTTATCAGTAATAATCAAACTTTTTTTTAAAAAAAAATTAAGTAAACATCCACCGTGTATAACCAAGTACCGCAATTAGCAATTGATTAGTTATCAAAATATAAAATTTTAAATAAAAAAGAACAACCAATTTGATGAATTATGTTTTGGGCTAATCTTTAAGTTTTAGAGTTGCGAAGTAATTTGGACCAATTGACCGACCCAAGTTGAGACTTAATTTCATCCTATTTTTTTTTATTTGAATATTTTATAAATTTCAGTACAAAAAAATAAAAAGTCAAATAAGACACGTGTAAATTTTTTTATGGATCACGTGACAGTACAATCGCATGTACATTATACTATTTATACCGAGAATCATAATACTTATAATGTGGCCGTGGTTAACAATATGAATAATTCGATAATTCATTTAAATCTGATTGAATATGTTTGAAAAAAAATTGTATCAATTAAATTAAAAAAAAAACGAATATCATTTTATTAAAAAATTATATTTTTTTAAGTGGATCAAGTACAATTTTTAGCATAAACTCAATTTTGATTGGCCCAATTGTTCTTTTTTTTAATTTCTTGGTCAAACTTTTTTATCATTTATTCTAGTATAATTCAATTAACTTGATATAATTTAAATTTTTTAAATAATATAAAATTTTAATTAATAATATTTTTTAATTTTTTTAATTTAAATATTATTCAATTGAGTTAAATAACACAAATGAATTTAATTGATATTAATCAACACGTGACATACAATGATCTTAATTACCATATTATCCCTTAGAGTTCAGCTATCAATAGGACAACCTTTCATCAGGTATGTATCTCCAAACTTCATTGTATCCTTACTACCAACATACAAGAATCCTTCCTTAAGAACAACTTTCATAATTAGTTTTTTTGTGTGTACTAAAATATATGTATGCCGTTTTTTCTTAATCATATATTATTGCCCAACAAATGGGAGTTTCACCTTATAAAATGCAAAAGATTCAGTGCTATATATCTAAAGTGAGAGAAAATGAATTCTTTCTAGGTTGGATCCTATAAACAGAGTTCCCAAAAGTGTAATTCAAGCCACAAACAATATCCACGTTTCCTGTTGGAAATTGAATTCTTCGTCAATGCCTGTGGTCAACTAAACTTTACAGAAGGGCCTGCCTGGCTTTTACTTTTTTTCCTCCCTTGTCTTGCACTCCACCCAATTTTTAAAAATGGTTTGTGGGATTGTAAGCGGTTACTTATAAAAATGGTTTTGTGGGCTTGAAATTATTTATTTATTAAAAACTTTCCTATGAATTTAGTCAATTAATTTTTAGTAAATTAAACTTTTTTTAAAGAAAAATAATAACAAAAATAAATTACTCAAAAATTATAAATAAATACATAAGAGAGAAGTAGATGTCTCTTCAAAAAATTACCACTAATCATTATCTTATTAATAGAGATTAATTATCTAATTCTTAGTGCACCAAATTGGATTACTAATAAAAGAAGAGAATTGGGATTAAGAACACAAAATTATACCTCGAGTATATTTAACTAATTGAGTCATTTAATATATTAAATTTATGAAAAGTTAATATATCCCTCAAATAAATTTTATACTAAACTCTTTTTATAGAACACTTGTTGAAGAAAAAATTATTGATTAAATTTGTGATAGTAATTGTTTAGTGTAAAGCACTTGTTGAAGAGAAAGTTATTGGTTAAATTTGTGATGGTAATTGTTTATTGTAGAAACATATTATAATCAAAATATAGTGGTTAACTAAAAAAAAGGGTATTCCCTAACTAGCAATTATAATTTTTTTTTTGGGTGAAACAACTATAATTTTTATCGGAATCCAACAATTAAGTAAAAATCATTACCAAGAAATTTAATCACTATTCAATTCCTATACAGCAAATGTTTCCTAATGATCAAACCCTGCCTCTAGCTAACATTTAGCCCCAAACGAAGACGAGACAGAAGAAAAAAGATCCTTAATCGTGGGAGGAAGATAGACAGGCACAGGCATACTCAGTGGAAGAACAGGCAAAGGAGCTTCAAAATTAAGCACCTTAATCACCTGCCTTATAGAGGGCCTAAATGAGAAATCAGGATATGTACACCAAAGCCCCACAACCACCAAACACTTCATTTCCTTCTTATCAAATTCTCCACAAAGCTTTGGATCAGCTGCTTCTTCCACCTTCCCCAATCCATACAGTACCCAAACCCACTCAACAATGGAGATTTCACCCTCCATAGCTTTAAGATCCACGGCTTTTCTTCCACTAGCTATCTCCAACAAAACAACCCCAAAACTGTATATATCTGATTCTTTATAAGCCTTCCCTGTAATGACATATTCTGGGGCCATGTACCCTCTAGTCCCAGCAATAAGAGTAGTTTGAGATCCTTTTTCGTGATCTACCAATCTAGCTAGACCAAAGTCCCCAAGTTTAGCAGTGAAATTTGAGTCTAGCATTATATTGCTTGATTTAATGTCTCTGTGAAGCACACATTGTTCCCATTCTTCATGAAGATAAAGCAAAGATGAAGCTAAACCCAGAGCAATATTGAATCTCACTTTCCATGTCAGGAAGTTTCTTCCATGGTACAGATGGGAATCTAGGCTTCCATTTGGCATGAACTCGTATATAAGGAGAAGGTCCTTCTTCTTATGGTACCACCCAATGAGTTGGACTAAGTTTCTGTGCCTTAATTTGCTGATGATCTTTACTTCAGTTGCATATTCCTTTATCCCTTGTGTGGATTCTCTTGAAACCCTCTTTATAGCAACATTGGAGTTTGATTCTTTTAAGAATCCTTTATAGACTCCTCCAAACCCTCCTTGTCCTAGCTTTTTTTCCTCTGAAAAGTTGTTTGTTGCTGTCACTAAGTCTTTATAGCAGAACCTCTTTGGCCCAGTTCCTTTTAAGAACTCATCATCCATATTCAAGTCTTCTTCTTCTTCTTCTTCTTCTTCTTCTTGTTTTCCTTTGATCTTCTTCAATAGATAAAAACAGAACAATCCTAGGAAACTCAGTGCCAAACCTGTGCCAGCTCCTATTCCCACCAAAACCCCTATCTTCCTCTGCTTTTCTGGTTCAGTACTGGGAATTGAGGGAGCTTCCATTGGTGGAATCTGGCTTGTGAGATTCTCCTCATTCCCTAGACTTGAACTAAATGACCATGACTGAAGAGTATGAACCTCGAAAACATTCCCCGTGGCAGCTGAAAACCCAAAAATTACCCATTCTGGTAATACATCTCTCAAATCAACATTGTAATAAATATTCTTTTTCACTGTTTTACCATTGTTACTGCCATCCCCACTAACGAAAGAAACACTTAGATTAAAAGTACTAGAATTGTACATAATGCTGCAATTATAACTCTTCCTCTCTGCCATATCTGGGAACCATGGTCTACTTATGTTAGATTTCATGGAGTTAAAGTTCATACCTACATGAATCCCAGGAGGGTTCGGGTCCCAACGATTGTGAAAAGTATCGAACTCCACTGCCACAAAAGAATGTTGGGTAGAGTTCAGAACTTGGTCTTTATCGACCAGACCAAGACCACCTCCTTCTACTATGTTGTCCAGAAGAGGAAGGTTTGGGTCTGCAAGAAAAAAAGCCAACCCATCTCCGAACCAAGTTTGATCTGAGTATATGACAAAGGAGAATGTGGTTGTGAAATCCGTGAGTTTTCTTGTGGTTTTGTCCCAAAGGTGCATCTCTTCATGGCTTGTGACTCTTCCTACGCTGTAATTGTTGTTTTGGTCCATTGTGTTGGGAGTGACTTGGATTTCTGAACGAAGTAAATAAGCTACTCCTTGCAGATTCAGATCATTGTTCTTGAAGCCCTCGAAGTTGAAGGACAGTGGATTTGCAGGAGGGATTGTTTGGAGGACGAAGAAGAAGAAGATGGTTCCTAATAGTGCATGAAGAAGATGCATACGAGAAGAAGCCATGATCTCTCCTAGTATGGAAGCTGCAAATGCATGACTAGTGAATTTATGTATTAAAGTAATTACTATCTTCTTGTTCTGTGACTTTTGGATTTTCTTTCCGGCTATTGTGTTTCTGAATATTTGATTAAGGTTGTCCTTGTTCTTTGAAAGTTTCTTCACAGCTTCCTAAGACAAAAATGGCCGGCAGCATTGTGATTTGTGAAGCGTACAACGTTTGAGCCAATCAATACTTGGACTAATCCTGACAAAAACTAGGCTAATAATCCAAAATTGGAGTTTCATTTTTTAAAAAATAAATTGTAATTCTCACTTTATTTCTTTGACAAGAACAGGTAATAAGTTTTTTTATATAAATAAAAGGAATAACGAGTGCTAATTTCTTTTTTGTTTAAACTAGGGTATCCACTGTCGAGCACAGTGACTAATCCCGCGCAGATTGTTGACACCTCTATGGGTGGAACTGTTGGCCTGGGGTTTTAAAGCTTCTCCATATCTAAAGGCAGGGATCGAACCCCTAATCTTTGGTTAAGGGTGGATGAACCCGCACTCTTCAATCACACCCCCAACCCCAAGTTATGAGTGCTAATGATATATGCACAAAATTTCTTTTTTGACCATATTTACATTTGTCAAACCCACAAAATTTAATTTAGTACTTTGACATAAAGATTAAAGTAAGAACAAGATCTATTGAAGAACAGTTGAAGGCTCATCTCCAACATTAGGCATGTAAAGATCTTTCTAGATAAGGTTAAAAGTAGTATCGTAAAAATATATTAAATTAATTTATTAAATTGAGAAACTAGTGAACTGGTAGATAAATTAGTTCGATTTAACTCTTAAAAATGTTCAACAAAAAATTAGAGAATTAGCCAAAAAATTAAAAAAGACTAGTTAAAATAAATTAAAAACAAGAAAACTGAAGTGGATTAAATGATTTGCTTCTTCTTCTTTTTTGTTAATTTCTATTCTTTTTGTTATTAAAATAAAACTCTTTTGACTATTTTAAAATTTTTTTTACTCAAACTATGTTATTTTGACTAATTTTTTATATTTTTTATAATTATATATAATTTTTATAATTAAAATAATATTATAATGACTATTATTGACTACTGAATATTATATAATAAAAAATTATAAACTTCTTTCGTATGTTAAAAAATTATTAATAAAATTTTAAATATATTAATAAGTATTATTTAATTATTTAATGAATTTATATGTTCAAATTTTAATATATCATTATTTTATAACATAAAAAAATTTAAAATATATATTATATTTTATTGTAATTAAATTACTTTTTTTTTCGTCAATTTGATGATCCATTTTTAAAACCTTAATTAAAATTGAAAAAAAAAAGTTGAGAGGAGGTGCCACTAAACTAAAGAGGGTGTTTTCTACGGATTCATCATTCAACGAAGACAGGGTAAACACACTTGGAATCAATCAAAATGTTGTTTATGTTACAGATTGATAGAGAGTGGGCTTTGGGATGAAATGTCCGGCCTCTGCCTGTCCAATGTCTAATCCAATGCCCTTTCAAATTTACAAATCAATTGACAAAAAGAAGAAGAAAAAAAACAAGGCGTGGAACCCAAGGAATCAGTAACCTTATTTATATGTTAAAATACCAAGTTTACATACATATTTTGTCTTTTTTTCTTTCTAAAATTAATATTTTTTATTTCTTAAATAGAGGATCCAAGTTTCAAAATCAATTATATATATGAACTTTTTTTGTTGGCCAAATAAATTCGTAGCTTCATTATCAAATTTAATTAGTAATTTTGTTTTTAAATTGCAATTTTAATCAGTTACATAAAGATATCTTTGTATTAATTTGTATATTAATTAAGTGCATTTTAAAAAATAAATCTTTGTCTTCAAATTTAAATTCAAATAATTAAAATAAAAATTAAATTTTCTTAATAAATAAACCAATAACTTTTAGAGTTAATCTAACTAAACTTTTAAAAGTGTATATTTGAGTTAGAAAATAAAGAGATTAAGAAAAGGGGTGTGAAAGAAATAGGAAATTAAATGCTGGTTTTCCTCATCATTGTATGATTGTTGATAATGGACAAGAATGAAATAAAGAGGAGGGTTAAATGAATTTTTTAAATTTTGATATTTGTATACATGATTCATTATAATAAATTTAATCTCTGGATATGCATTATACTTTTAAATAATAATGAAAAATATTTAAATAAACCTTCCCAAACGGCCCATACTTGAAAATTTAGCGGTCTTAGTCAGACACGGTCCATAACTCAGTGGGCTGCCTCATTACCATGTTTCATTGTTTTGGGCCCATGAACTCGGACACTATAACATGGGCTAATTGGCTTTATTTTATATTATTTTAACTCAACAAGGATCTTAGTATTTTTTTTTTTATCAGTTTCAATTTAATTTTTGTAAGAGTGCTCTAAGGGGAAGCGACTTATAAACTCTAAATATACTATCATAACAAAAATAGTTTTGACAATATCTTTTTTTAAATAAAATTCAAAGTCTTATAAATTTATAATTCAAATATTAAATGCGTTTAAACTTAACCGTACAAAAATTTACTACCATAACAAAAATAGTTTTGACAATATCTTTTTTTAAAATAAAATTCAAAGTCTTATAAGTTTATAATTCAAATATTGAACCCGTTTAAACTTAACAATAAAAAAATTTATGCAATTTCAAAATTTCAAATTCTTTAAAAAATGCTTGTAATGATAATTAAAAGTCGTAATACTTTGAACAAAGTAGATAAAAATATTGGTACCACTTTTAAAAAAAGAAAGAAAAGAGAATGGCTAAATTTTAAAAACAAGAACGATGTTTATCAAATTCCTACGTAGATTTAGGGAATGATTGGTAAGTGGTAATTCTTCATTTCTAAGCAATAACCTTCTCCATCTCATAATCCTTGGGAAACTTTTCATTAAATAATAGTATAATGATATTGGCATAAAATGATCATGAATATAAAGAAAAAGGAAAAAAAATTTCTGATAAAGTTGGAGTGCACCTAACTATGAGAAAGTATGAGATGGTTGAACAATTAGCCAAGCGAAAATTAGTACTGAGATTCCTCCCTAATTAACATGCGAATCCCGAAAGGAAACTGGGCAAAGAAGCAAAATCCAAACACCTTTACAGCTTGCACAGCAAAAGACCCTCATAAAATAAATCATATTTTGCAGAGATTCTCGTACTATTAACTCATTAAAAAAAAATTCTGGTTAATTAATTATTTATAAACACCACGCCATCATATCGGCCTGTCTGGAAATGTGAGCGTCCAACTCACGTTGCCCTAATATTTTAATTATTTCTGTCAACTTTTTTTTAATAAATTCTTAATTTTATTTTTAAATTTTAATATTTAAAATTTTTAAATACATAATTTAATTCTTAAAGATATCAATTTTATTATACAATAAATTTAATATTTTTATATATTAACAAAATAATTTGTGTCACGAAAAGAGTTTAAATGCAATCATAACAACACCAAACTCTCGTATTAAATAAATTTAGACTATAAAAATAAATTATTTTAATTATATTAAAATAATTTTGCATTTGATAAATAATTAAAGAAGAGAGACAAAAGCTGGCAAGAACTTACATAGAGTGTTTATATTTTAAAGGGCATTTTGGAGTGTTAGAATTATAGGATAAGTTAATAAATTAGTGTGGTCCTTTTTTGCTTTGACCGATAATGCCCATCATTTGTTGATGATTGACACTTGTCCTCTACCTGAGGTTTTTTAATCCCATTCCTTAATTAAGGAAATTTAATTACAGTTTAAGAAAATATAATATCTTCATTGGATAAAAGACCCTTATCACGTGGATTAGGGCCAATCAAAGCCATTTAGTTCCAATAAAAAATTACATTACTTTGTTTAGCTTCTTGACCCTTTTAGCATTAAATTGCAAAACCTCCCTTTTGGACTTTTTAAAATTATTGAATTTAACATATATTTTCATTGCGTTTGTACTAAGTGGACTGGCTTAAAAAAGAAGAAGGTAAATTACATATTATCTTTTTGATTTGCTTCCAAAATTATTTCTTTATTTTATGATTTAAAGAGTGTTATTTAATTTTTTTTATAATTATAATTTGTTATAAAATCACTTAGCTACTTTATAATATTTTACATCTAAATTTTAATAATAAAATCACTTGATTGTAAAAATTATGAATAATTTTATTGTTTCACATATGTTTTATTTATAACTTTGACAAATTTATATTATCTTTTAAAATTGTTGCTAAAATTAAAATGATGTATATATATGATAAATTGAATTCGTTAAATTAATCTTAATAAAAAATTATAAATTATAAAAATTATAAGTTAATTAAAATATTAAAAATGAATTTATTCATCATTTAAAAATTTTGTATAATTACTTTTGTTAAAATTTAAATAAGAAAAAATACTACAGAGTAACCAATGATTACGTAATAAAATAAGCGCTTAAACTTAACACCTTCTACTCTGTAGGTGGAGGGAGGTTAATTGGTCTGCCACTATATGCATTAATTAACACAAAGAGGTTAAGAATATTTTGAAGATTTAAACCCTTTCATGCTAATGATAGTTAAGAGAGAGTGACCCACTTAGGTGATCTAATAGGAGATGTTGTATATTACCAAATAAATAATTTATATTTTCACTTTCATCAAATTGCATCTGTTGAGAAATATGTATAAGCTAACCCTAACATCACCGGTGGGTATATATATATATATATATATATATAAATTTTCAACGGTTAGTTTACCTATCTATCAAAATTTTCTAATTGCTATTTCATAATTAAAAATGCAAGTTGAAAGTATTTTTTAACATTTTCATTAGTTACACCCAAAGGTTGAACAATACACAATATATAATATTTTTTTATTTCAAGTCATTGTTTTTTCCTTGATTTTAAAAAATTGAAAACAATAATTTTTTTAAATAAATTAATAATGTAATATTTAAATTTATAATTTTTTTTACTATTTATAGTGCATGAATTAATATTTAAAATTATCAACGCATAATATGTTAATTATTTATTAATTCTTAGAAGTTTAATATGTAATGAGTTTAATGTTTTTAGCAATTAATTTATATATATATATATATATATATATATATATATATATATATAAAAATTAAAATTAAATAAATCTCTAAAACTAAGAATCAAAATTATTAATTTACTCTTATTTTTTAACAACTATGGAATAACGTGTATGGATGAAAAACAATGTAATTAAATATAAACTACTTATTGCCCCTTCGGGGACATCCCATAAAATATAAAGTACTTATTAAAATAATATGACATTATTAGTAAATCGTAGAATAATAGAAAAAGATAATAGGGTGCATTTCAAACGATAATAGAATAGAAGAATGGGCAGGTAAAATAGAACGTGGTGGTTTGTGACACTAATATTTATATATATTTTTTAATATTTTAAATATTATGACATAAATTAAATAAGATATAAGACATAAAATTTTCATGTTATAAAAAATATAATTAATAAAATAAAAAATAAAATATGTGAAATCCATATGATTTTAGATGTTATGAGATATTTCTCAAAATATTAATATGGTATGCCTCTATGTATCTTGAACATTATGATATGTTTTAAATATTAGTATACTAATTAATTAATATAATATAATATTGAAAATAAATTGTAAGTAGAATTAATTAATACATATTAATATTATATATTAAGAAAAGGCTTCCAACACCGTATATATATGAAGCAGTAAATTAAGACAAGTTTTTGGAGATTTTTGTTTTGTATCATGTAAATGAAATGCCCATAATTTGGTACGAGGGAGGAGACAATATTTTTCTTATTTTGGAATGGAAACCTTATTGAATCCGAGAACAAAAAGAAACCTAGTTTTAGTCCAAATAGTTGGTAGTGTTTTGGGGGCAATCTTTCCACGAGCTGCCAATCCACCACATGCACTCATGTCTCCTCTTCCATTGTTTCTTGCACTTTTGCGGATTTGGTCGGATTTTCAATTATCAGTTTTGGTGGGTTGGCTAGCGGTTGGGATATGCATTTTATAAGCTCCATTTATAATTTAAGAAGACTTTGTTATATTAAATAATAAATATGGATGACCCTAAAATATAACTAAAAATTATAATATTTAAATATGGAATCATACAAAAATATTAGGTTCATCCGTAAACTAAGGCCCCAGCATTAAATATTATGTTACTTGAGTTTTATTTTTTAATTTATATTCTGTAACTTATAAAATGACATTATATTAATCTTTATTATTAGTTTTATTTATTTATTTAATAAAAAATACTGACTTAAGGTTATAAATTCTTTCTCTTTTGAATCTTCTTTTTTAGGTTTATTTACCAAAGCTTTCATTTGCTTACGAGCCACACATTGGCTAACCTTTCAAAAAAAAAAATTCATTAAAATAAACAAATTATAAGTTAGAGAGAACCCTTAAATTATTGCAAAATTTCATATTTTCTCATCCTCCTCTTTTCAACCGGGCACAAAAAAATTTATTTTAAATGTTAATTCCAACGTAATCAATCTGATCATAAAAAAAATCATGGGTACTCATAATCCAGTTTTTACTTTTTTAATATTTATAAATTAATTTTTTTATGAGTTTGTCAATGAAAAATATTTTAGTTAGTAAAAATCAATACACTTTCTTTATAAACTTTAAATTCAATTTTTGCTCTTAATATTTTACTGAGATTTGTGATATATATTTTAGCTTTTGAATACAGTAATTTCTCTTTACTTTAAACTTTGTTATCAAATTTTTGTTTGAGTTTATTCTTTATTTGTGCTCCTACTCTTTTTTTTTTTGTTTCTTATTTTCAGGTTATGAATTTTTATGAGAAAAATATATATAAAAAAAAGAAACGAAAGTGATGGGATTAATCTTAGTTTATTGATGCCCGATTCTCCATAAACATTATTGCAATCCTTTTCTTACAGAATTAATTATAATTCAACATATCAATCAACGCTTTCTTTTTCGTTTTTCTGTTGACCAAAATAAACTTTCTTCATTGTTATATATTCTCTTGTTCAACCTACCCCCACTAACAAAATGAAAAAAATAACTTTAAAATTTCCAACTAATCTTTCACATAAATACTCCCAAACCCAAACCCTAACTGTTCTTCAACAAAACAAACAAATCCCAAATTAAATCAAATTATAGCTCTATTAATATTCTTTACCATGCTTTATTGAGGACTTTTGACATATAAATATATATTTCGTCCAAATCCAAACCATTCTATATATATATATATTACTTTTGGACTTCTTCTCTCCATTCTCTTTATTGATAATTACCTTGATCTTACAACCAAAATAGAACATTTTTTTACTAACAAATTTATATCTAGTAAAAGTTATTGTGAGTTTGATCTCTCAAAAAATTAAGTTATTTAACATTATTTGAGATTCTTGTCCTAATAATATTCATGGCTTGGTTTATAATTTAAAAAAATTAATGCAAGAATCTCGAAATATATACATTTATGAGTGATAGAGTTTAATTTTGTAGAGATCTAGCATTCTATAAAATTACATATCCAAAAATATAGATAAGATTTTGATGGGCATTAATTTAATTATCTCCATCTATTATATATATTTACTCTCAAGTTAAACTCATTAACCTCGTAAATTTTTTTATTTATATGAGTATTTTTATATATATAAGATTAATTTTATTTAAAATATTAAATATTTATTTTTATAAATATAAATTTTTAATAATATAAAAAAAATTATCTATTAAATTTAGAATTATTTATTACTTGATACGTTTTTTTCAACAATAGCTACCAAATAATTGATGGTTAATTTCCACTTTTATAAAAGTTGACTAAATAAGAAAGCACATTTTTGGATACTCATTTGTTCCGTTTAGGGGTGTACAAAATCGAACAAAATCGAACAAAACCGACTGAACCAAACCGAACCATCAAAAAATCGAACAAAACCGATCTTGAGCGATTTGGATTGGTTCTATTTTAGAGAGAATCGAGCGGTTTGGTTCGGTTTGCGGTTGGAAAAAATTTTCAATCAAATCGGACCGAACCGACCGCCATGTTATGTAAGTTCTAAATTTATCTCTGAGCCATGTGAAGTCCAGCCCGATTTATTGAGGCCCAGAATGTGAAATGGGCCAAAAAAACTTGAAATGGGCCAAAAAAACTTGAAATAGGCCAAAAAAACGAAATGGACTAAAAAAATTTTGCTGAAATAAAAAAATTATTAAAATAAACAAAATTTTTTTTTATTAAAATGGGTTTCCAAAACCGCCAAACCGAACCGCTTTTGAGGGGTTCGGTTTGGTTCAGTTTTTAAATTTTAAACAAATCGATTAGGTCTAATTTTTTTTAAGTTTTGTATGAACGGTTCGATTTGGTTTAGCTTCCAAAATCGAACCGAACCGCACCGCGAACACCCCTATTTCCGTTCATGCGTCCTTGCCTTTCTTCCAATGGACACAATTAACAATAACTGAAAGTAATCAGAGTCAATACCCATTTTGCCCCTTTTCCGCAAACCCAAAAGTAGGAAAAATAAGCGCCCCTTGGTTTTGGAACGTCCACGCGTCACTTCCCCGTACGTCACAACAATGCCACATGTTCATCACTTCCAGGGTCCCCACGATTCCTGGACTCTCAAATACTCCGAGGTTCCAAAGTTCCCCACCCGCACTCATATAAACTCTCATACACTCGTTCTCGCTCTCCGACATTTGTCAGCTGCAATCTTTTCCGATTCTCAAGCAGTGGTCCAGTGTCATTTGTCTTCTGCGCCTTAGCCAATGCTGCGGCGAGTATGATCTGTTTTGTGCTTGCGCGTGTAGACTCGACAGTACAGAACCTTAAAACCACTGGTCGTTTTGTTTGAAAATCAAACCGCTTTTAAATTTGCCCAAAGTGGAGAATTATGGCTGTGAGCTCTGTCCAACAAAACCACCCCTAGATTTCCATATAAAGCATAAAATTGCACCCCTAAGGTTCTCCTTTAGAACTTTCTCACGTTAGACTCTTCTTCTTCTCCTCTTCACCTTGTTCTTTCTTCATCTTCTCTTTCAGGACTAATCACTTTCAGTAAGTTGATCATTTTTATTGATTATGTTATTATATATATTTCTACTATTTACTTATTTATATTTTCTGATTTTTTGTAATATAAACCGATTATTGTATTTATTTTAACTATATCTCATTCTTTTTACAAATTTTAAAAAAAAATTCGCTGATCTGACAGGCGAAAGAACAAGATTTGTAAAAGAAACTCTGGTCTTGGATTTGGAGAAAAATATTATGGGAAGAGGAAAAATTGCGATTCGAAGAATCGACAATTCAACGAGTAGACAAGTAACTTTCTCAAAAAGAAGAAATGGATTGTTGAAGAAAGCAAAAGAATTGTCAATTCTTTGTGATGCTGAGGTTGGATTGATGGTGTTCTCAAGCACAGGGAAGCTCTATGACTATGCAAGCACAAGGTAATTATTAATTATTAATATAATATTCTCAATTTTATCAAAATTAAATCCTAATTCTGTGTGCCAATTTGCTTCTGATCGATCTAGCTATGCCTTCACCTTTTTATATTAGCAATTAAAAAAATTACAAGTTGGTTTTGTGATTTTAGTATACTTCTTGGTTGGTGTTACAGAATCATAACATTTTATATATTCCCACTTACTTTTAATTAAATAATGCTAAATATTCATATATATATATATATATATATATATATATATATATATATATATATAGGTGTGTATGTATGCATGGAGTTCTTCCTTCTTCATATCTGTACCTTATAATATATTGCGAAGGAAATGGGAATGATATCTAGAAATAATCTCCTTTTTATTTTTCCTGTTAATTTTTCTTTCAAGATCACTCTTTAAATTGCACCAAAAACTTTCTAAAATGGTAAGCTTAGAAATGAAATAGAACCCATTTTAAGCATCAACTTCAACCTTATCACTGAGCTTCAAATGGTTTGAAACCTCAATCTTGCCACAGAAGCTAAATATAAATGGTGAAAGTAAGGGCATGCGTGCGTACTAGCTAAAAATATTTAAAGAGGAAGCTTTGTATTTAATTAAAACTTGAACACGAGGATCTAGAGATGATCCATGCTTGGCAATGCTCAAATTTAAGCAATGTTATGGAGAAGTGAGCTAAAACGCACACACACATGCACACACACACACACACACACACACATATATATATAAGATAGAATAGACGTTGCACCAAATTAAGAGTTCCATTAAGGTGCTAATACAATTATTTCCTTCAACCAAACTACACATTATTTAGACTAATAAATGTCACTTTGGATATTAAAACTCAAAATTCACCGTTTTTAATAATAATATTAGATGCCATGTGTGTTTTGAATCTTAGAAGAGTTTTTAGCATTTAGCATAGTATCTGATTTGACATGGTATATATAGAATTGTATCAATTTAACCACGAAGGTGCAAGCAACATAATCATCTCCTTTACCCAAACGACACATTATACATGCTTTGCCAAAGTAGCCCAAGTCTAGAAAGATTGCCATGCAAATAAGACCACGTCTTTTTACACACATAAAGTTATATTTTTAGTATTTATAGAATATATAATTTATAATAAATTACTGTAATATCATTTGATTTATATATTTAATTTAATTTAATAAAAATATATTTAATTATTATTAATTATTGTTATAAAATATATAACATTACGTATAATTTATAAGAAGTGGTCATTATATTAGTAACTGATTTTTGAAATAAGATAAATAAATAATAATTTTAAATTTTTTTTATTTATGTATATGAAAAAGGACTGCAATCTATGTTGAAACACAAAATCTTACCTATCATGTACTTGTAAGTTTATTTAATACGCTTTGCTTGGATAAGCACTTAAATGTTTAAATTGTTTACCCGGCTCATGGTCATGTGATGAGTTTAATTTACCTAATTAGGGTGGTGAAAAAAAAAAGTATTGATAAAGCATAAATTGCAAGTATTAAGAAAAATAGGGTCTTTGAAACATATGTCATTGAAACATTCTTAGTTTTATAAATAGGCTCATAACTAATTTTTCTATTACTGAAATTCATTATCTAAGATCAAATCGGATTTAGAAGCTATTGGCATATAAGTAATACTTATAACCTATGCAAAATCATTTAATGATGTACAAATATAACAAATATTGGTTCTATGATATTCGACATTTACTATATGCATGTGTGAACTACTTTTGTTTCCTATGGAGTCTCCAATCTCTTCTCATTATAATGGGATTCTACAATATAATACTACCAAAGTTAAATAAATGTATAATTATTAAGTTGGTCTTTTTTATTTTAGTTAATTTTTAAATAAATTTATATAGTTCAAAATTTTGAAATTAAGTCTTTATAGTTTCACTTTTTTTTAAAAAAAAAATTTCATATCGTTAAATTGTGGTTTGAAATCAATTAATTAGAACTATTAAAACAGACCATAGACTACAAACTAATTTGTTTATGCAAAATCAAGAATGTCTTAAAACTTAAATTTAGTTGGTGTGTGTTAGCCAATAAAAAAAAAGGGGTCCATTTAACTTAAACAAAACTTTTGATTTTGTATTTTATAATTTTTTTAATGAAAAGTTAACATTTATTTAATTCAAAAATATTTTTTTTATTTACAAAAATTATGACCCTTTTAGCTCGTTTAAAATTAAAGCTCATGAGTTGACATGCTTAACTTTCGGGTCTATTTGACAATACTACCATTAATTGATTATGAATTAATAGAGTAAGTACAAGTTATATATAACCTTAGTGGCTGAGTTTCAAACATTTATATATATGTGGTGCTATGTATATGTAGGCTAATGATGTGAAATTGATTAAAAAAATTAAAATTATAAGAACTTAATACCAAACTTTTAAACTATAGAGACCTACTTAGAACTTGGCCAAAATTATAAGAATTAATCAAGTAATTAGACTTTAAATTAACCATGAATCAATAATTAAATATTAGGGTGGAGAATATGAACGATTATATTAATTAGGCTTAAAAGGCAATAACAACTCTAATTTAGTTTATGATTTTTATAACTTACATCTTATAAGTTTGTAATTTAAATAATAAATAAATTTAAATTCAATTGTTAAATTTTTTTTATAATATTAATGTTTCGATCATGTGAAAAATTACATGATTTTAATTATTTATTTATGTTATAAGATATAATTATAGTAATAATTAAGAAAGTTGGTATTCATTATATATGAAATGACACTTGGTGATATGCCAGCATGACAAGTGTGATTGAGCGCTACAGCAAATTAAAAGAGGAACAACATCATCGGCTTATGAATCCTGCCTCAGAAGTCAAGGTAACAACACATTCCATTCCATGTACCCACTTCCTCATCTTCGAGCAATGATTGCTCAACAATATTTATAACATTCATATTCTTTTTAGGCTATATATGCCTATTATGGATTGTAAGATCACTTCATTAATAATTACTTTAAAGAAGGTATAAATAGTATGCCTTGTCAAGGAAGTGAGTTTTTACATATTTATAAATTACTATCTAATTGCTTGTGTTTTTTTTTTTTAAAAGTACATTTATCTCTTTTGAATTTTTTTTTTGAAACATATATTCACACTTTGTTTTAATTTTTAATTTATTAACAGTTATTTGTACTTTAGTAAATCGGCATTTGGCAAGAATTTTTCCCCAGAAACTAGGGTTTAAACGTGAAAATCCAAAGCATTATTGTTTTATATGAAAAATTATAAAACACAGTTCCATAACCTAATTATATCAGAGACAGAAATTTTTTTATTTAAAAACGAAAGTTTTTCATCTCTAGCTCTGTTTTTTTCAATGGTGTAAGAAGCCATACTTTTGGCGGGACTATTTTTTAGATTGTGTTACCACTAAATTTATAAATATTTTATAACAAAAAATAACTTACACCAATAAATCAGTAATAAAAGGGTATGTATAAAAGAAAGGTGAAACCAACAATTGAAAATACGCCTGATCTATATATGCGACAAGACGAGGCATGAAAAAAAAAGGTAAATTACATTTATAATTTGAAAAAGTTACATTCATCTCTGTCTAATTTCAATTTTAAACAAAATATTTCCTTGAAATTTATAAAATTTATATTCACACTCTACCAATTTTTTTTAAAAATTATACTAACTTCTTTCATTTTAAGTTTTCATAAATATTAATTTGATCTTTTGATAATTTGTGTTGTAATAAATTAGACTATTTATGATTAATTATGACCTTTTAGAAAAAAAAAAATACATGAAGCATATGCTTTATTGAAAATTTTGTAATTAGAGCAGAATTTTTTATATAAATTTAAATTACAAAAATGTAAGTATAATTTTTAAAAATCTGGAAAGAGGTAAATATAATTTATTCATTTAAAAAAACCTTAAATATTAGGTCTAGTTTTTTAGTCTCATAACTGGTTATAAAATCCATGCTATTTGATCAATAATCATTAAGTCTTTTTTAAATCCATATTCTTCTAGTTTACTATAGATAAATCATTCTTATTACGATTTGAGTATTGAATGGAAGAATCTTAAGGTTTGAGTAACCAATATTTCTTCAAAAGTGAACTTTTGCATTCCCTCTCTTGGTGATTCAAATAACTCACTCTTAGGTTGCTCCTTCTCACTTTTTAATTATCCACTCTGGATGGATTTCTATCGAGACTCTTTGACATGAGGTCCAACTTATTTCTTATTAATTAGGTAGGAGAGTTTCAATACTTCAGTGTAGTTTTAGATTTTGATGATTGTTCAATGTAGATATAACAATTCTACTGGCTTTCAATGTTAATTAATTTGGCTAAGGTAAAGTAGGACCAGTAGTCTATAGCTAGGATTATTGAAGAGACAATGTAAAGGGAAAAGGGCCAGAGAAGTCAAAAGGGTTAGTAAGCGATTGATGCTGAGCCTGAAAAGAAGTTCCCGAGGGCCACAAAAAATGGAAATCTGAGATGCAAACCATGTCTAATCCTAGAAAAATCACAAAGCAAATACCAAAATAAAAACGAAATTGTCTGTTCTTGGAACGTGTTGATTTGAAGAGATTTGGAAGTACAAAACTAGTTAGTAATCCCAATTCAGAGGGAGGAATAGTACGGGTTGAAACACTTGGAGTAAGAAATATAGTCTCTTGGCAAATTACAATCAAGGGACTGAAAACTACAACCTTGACTTTGATAAAGTTAAATAATTTAGTTCTCAAATTGTCTTAAATTCAAAAGTTAGTTTTTAAAATTATCAATTCATTGTACATTAGTCATTATTTAATCTTTAAAAATATCAAATTTTTTATATATTAATTTCTTAAAAGACTAATGTACAATAAATTTACAATTTTCATGTACTAACTTGTACTAAAAAAAATTCAGAAAATAAAATTAAATCAACCTATGAATTCAAACAACGACTAGTTAATTAACTCAAGTTAGTATGATTCTTTAATGGCTATAATAACTCTAGGAGACAGGCATCGAGGATTTGCGGTTGAGGGTAAGGGCCAGCATAGCAATCAGAAAGATGACGAAAACTCTTATGTTCATGGGAACAACATTTTTGAAGTCCAGAGAATTAATGTCTTTGTGAAGAGAATTATGAAGTAGTAATTGTAGTGTACAAATCCTAAGTGAGCTTTTAATGCAGAGAAAAATATCAAGATTATTGCTTTCATTTAATGCATAGTCGTCTGTGCTATTTTGATGACAGTATTAAATGGATAATACAGTGAGAAGTAAGTTGCAAAAGGATAAGTTGTATTGTTAGCAATCTTTGGTGCGGTTATAATTAAGGTTAATTGCATAATTAAATTAGAAGGCATCTATTCTTATCATTGAATCCTTGTGAAGGAACAAGGTCAAGTTAAATGGAACATGGCCAAAGGGAATTATAGTAGTTCCCAAGCCTTTATGCATCGTTAATGTAATGATATCAGTATTTTGTTAACCAACAAAAAAAAAATGCTAAAATGGATTTTTATGTTAGAAAGGAAATGGAACGTGAGACCCTGCTATCATGATATCCATTAGGGGAAATGATGAGCATCTACGAGAAACTTCTGTTGGATATCAGGATATCCATTAGGTGAAATTTTTAGCATTTACGAGCAACTTCTGTAAGAACCCAGATCTCATCATTGGAACCAGGGCTAAGATACTACAAATGGAGCTTATTAGAGATTATATAATCCGTGTATTTCCATATCACTCTCTTAGCCTTCCTGTCAAACTGGTTTTGCTCTTTGATACCAGCTTTAGGTGGTTTCTACCAAAATAGTAAATAAGTAGATAAAATATAGGGAGGTAAATCGATCTGTGAGGGGCATCACCAAGGTTTAAACTACGTTCCAGACATCTCAGAAGTGCACTTGTACAGTAAAATACTCGAGAAATGTTTTTAAGTCTTTTATGCACAACATGAATCTTTGTAAAATTCCTTTAGCTTCAGTAGACAATCCTAATAAAGAAAAATAGGTAAAATTCCACCGCAGATCTGTTTACATGCTGTTGAATTCTTTTATAGCATCAATCCTTCTACAAAATGATGAGTGAAATTATTTCCTTTTAATGGGAAGCTTAAAATTAATGCATCCATTTTACCAGTCATGAAGCAACCTCCTGCTCCTCACTATAATTGCCCAAAGTTCAAAGTACCAGATGCTGAAGTTAGGGTTCTGTCCAATGGCTGGTAGCTCAGATATCCGTTGTACAATGCTTACCAATCTTAACTTCTCCGTGAAGTTATGACTAATGAGACTCGAGTCCCACATTCTTGAAATAAGAGATTCTTATGCAGGCTTTTTATGAAACTTGAGTTCTCAACCTCAAAAGTTAAATTTTGAGATATGGCTTTCCGAAAGTTCATAATTGGCATCAAAGCCATCCACTAACTCTCAATTGTAATTGTGCATCATAGGTTGTGACACTAGTATTGCAGTGTTAGCTCAAGGCTCCAAGCAAGCCTGACTGGGCACTGGGACTGCAAAGTGTGATGAGATGTTATAACCTATGTTCAAAGTATGAGACTTAAGTCTCATTTTGGAAGCATGAAATTCTAATGTGCAGTTTATATGAACACTGGACGGGCTCTCTGAAGGTTCATATCACATGGACATCTTAAACTTGGCATAATTGGTTAGGTTGGTATCAAAAGATATTATGCATTATGAGTCTTTCTAATTGCAAGCAGCCAGCCTCCCTACAAAGTCAGTTACAACAATTAAGTACATAGCAGCTCTGGTAAAAATCCAGGGCATCCTACCAGATGTATCCATAGTTCACTTATAACATTGTTTATGATACCATTCTGCAGGTCTTCTTTGCTTCGTTGATAAATACCACCCAGACTCAACAATTTACACTTAAGGTTAGACACCCAACTAAACCATCACCACTTCATGTAGGTAAGTACGCAAATAACAATCACAATTGCATGTGTCTAAACGTACCCCTTAGTAACAAACTGCCTCTAAAAGTTGAACAATGATTATATTTGTTTGTGAAGACTTTGAACCTGAAATTCAATGAGTGATGTCTCGTGTCCTAATTCATTGCATTATATCATCAAGAAGGACATAGGGCTTGGTTAGAAAGCAAGAAAGAGGTACAGGAGACAAGTAGTGTGCATGTTTTTGTCTGTGCTAGTGAAGACTAATCACCAATGCAAAGAGAATATTCTAATAAAGATGATGATATGACAAGTAAAATACTGTTTACCCCTTTAACTAGCAGTGGGAAAGAAATAATAGAATAAAAGTAAAAAAAGAAGACATATATTGATATTGAGAGGATCATACCCACAAGAAACCACCAGATGTTGCAGATAAACTTATAAAGAAGAACTACGGAAAGGAAAAAGAAAAAGATGGAAGAGATTCTAGACAAGGCATCTCTATCTTCCTTGCTGCATCTAGTCATGGATCCTTAGATAATCAACAACATCAATTGGAAGAAGATAGCTACAATCAAGGGACATAAGTAAAGGAACTTGAAAAGAATCTACATAGGTATGTTAGAATAGGTGTTAATGCTATTTATTACTTAGTGTAAACATGAGGTAAATATAGCTATAATAGTTACTGTGATTTAATGTATTGTCTTCTACCAAATATCTATAAATTATCATAGTTGAGTAGGTCAATATAACAACTGATACTCTAAATCTTATAGTTTTCTTCCTGTTTTTCTAGTTTTTCATGGTATCAAAGCAAAGGTAGGAAAACGAAAGCAACTTCTTTCCAATCACTCTGCATAGTGGCTGTTGGAACACCCAAAGGAAAGTATTTAGAGGCTGCCGATCGGCCACACCCTAGAAGCCTGTAACCTTCTAGCCATTGACACACCTCTATATGCCTACAACACTTTTGGGTAGGTCCCCCACTTGCAGGTGGGACCTTCAATGAGACTTTTCCAAGAACAAACATTGGCCAACCAGTCTTCCCCAATCTATTCCAAGCCTCCACGCCTTTGTTTGGTCCTTCCTTCGGTGCTTAATTACCGTTCTTAACATTGCTTAGCCGCTATTCAGTAGCATTGACCTGCATTTGGTTGGTATTGTCCATTAATTAATGCTTATGTCTGTAGTTGGTGTATTGTTGTTCTCCCTCCTACATCCGAATATGGTATTTTCATTTTTGCTTATTATGCTTCTCCTGTTGTTACTATTGGAAAATTGACTTTGGATTTGGGACTCTAGAGTATCAGATCACATATTTGGTAACCTTAGTCTTTTCTCACATATTATTAATTCTTCATCTCTTCCCACTGTTACTCTGCTAATGGTTCCAAAGCCTCAGCTAAATGTATTAGAAAAACTTAGCCCTTACCCTCTCTATCCTAGGATTTTGTGCTCTACATTCTTAATTGCTACTTTAATCTTGCTTCTGTTAGAAAAATGACTCAAACTCTTAATTTCTCCATCACTTTTGATAATAATTTTATCCTTTTAATGGATCGAGGTATGTGACATATAATTGACATCGGAAGTAAGTCACCGTGGTTGTATCATCTTACAATGCCAACATCTATCATCTGTTCTCCTGCATATTCTCCTTAGCTTCTTCACAATTGTCTAGGACATCCTAGTTTATCCAAGCTTCAAAACATGGTCCTTACTCTTTCCTCTTTGCCTTTCTTTGGATTGTGAGTCTTGTTAACTTGATAAACATACTTGTGCATCATTTCCAACTCAATAAATTTGTCCCTTTTTTCTCTATGACGTAAGGGGTCCTAGTCATACTGGCTTTGCCTTGGGTTTTCAATATTTTCCTTACCTTCATTGATGATTATTCTTGTTGTACTTGATTATTCCTTATGAAAACTCATTCCAAATTGTTCTTTTATCTTCAAAAAAAAAATGTGCTAAAGTTTGTACACATTTTGGTATCTCTATTGGCACATTACACAATGACAATACAAGTGAATACTTTTCTACCGCTTTTCAAAATTTTAAATGTGCTAAAGTTTGTACACATTTTGGTATCTCTATTGGCACATTACACAGTGACAATACAAGTGAATAATTTTTTACCGCTTTTCAAAATTTTATGTTTAACTAGAGTATCCTTCTTCAATTATCTTATTCTCATACTTCTCAGCAAAATAGTATTGCAGAACGTAAAAAATGGTTTCATCAATAGTACACCTTTTGTTTTACATCATCAGGTACCTATTCAATTTTGTTTCCTAATCAACCTCTTCCTTCTCCATCCTTGCGCCTTTGGTTACATTTGCTTTGTTAATGATTTGACTCCTGGAAGAGACAAACTCTTTGCCAAGTCTTTTATATGTATTTTCTTGGCTTATTCTCAACTTCAAAAAGGCTATTCTCTACACACCAATCATTATTTCATCTCAGCAAATTTTTTTCTTTATATATTCACTTGCTGATTTGGTCGTTGCGTTTGACATTCTTCCTATCCCTTGTGCGCTTTTGGCTCCTCTCCAATTCTGCTGTCATCGCCCTCAATCTTCTCCCACTACAGATTCTCTAGATAAACCTATTGACTCACTTGCGATTCCAATGCCTTTACCTAATTTGAACGTGTCTTCTACTGATGGATACTCACCACTCGAAACCTTTATCCTATTTATAACTTTTTAAGCTATCATCGTTTATCCTCACCTTACACATTTGTATCTTCCTTGTCCTTTATTGCTATTAGTAAAGAAAGAGAGAATGATTTGGAAAGACTTGATATATTAGGAGGCTTGTGTTACTTTATAGTAGAGCGAAAATTGTTTATCTTGAGATACAAGTAATGTGAAACTTATTCTGTCCAACTATTTCAACACTTTTGAGGCATATTCTAGCTTCAACTTGCTACAAACTAAACCTAATTGAAAAGAAAGGCATAAAACTTAAGTAGAAGAACTCAATAATAGAAACTAATTAACTCTCCTGATGACAATTTTTCTAGTATCATGTTGACTTTTTGGACAAAAGGCAGTCCAAGAGGTGACCTGAAATGAAGAACTCAGGTTAGAAAATAGCTAGAACACACAGAAAGTTACCACATGCTAGTAGGGAGCATCGCTATAGAGACCAAAGAAAAAGGCCCTGCTGGTTTGATGCACAAGAAGTAAAGTGGCTAGAGTGATGCATAGCCAAAGGAAAGCATTGTTTGTATGATTCAAAGTAGGAAGTAACTAGAGTGACAGCCGGATAAAGGCACCATTGGTATGATGCACAACAATAAAAGTGATTGGAGTGACATGCAACTGGAGAAAGATACCACTGGGATGATGCACAACGAGAAGATAATGGATAGAAATGGTGGAAAGATTATTAGAAGTGGCTAGAAAATTGTTAAGAGAAGTTGTAAGAAAACTTATTGGAGAATCACCAGAGAACTATAGTAAAAGTCGTTGAAATACTGAACCATCGAGAAAGACAACCAAGTTCTACCAAAAAAGTGATTAGAAAACTGTCAAATGACTGCTAAAATTGGCGGTTTAACATCCCGAGGAGAAGGGGGGCCAGAGCTAGGGTTGTGTATCAATTCAATTAGATCAATTTTTTGCAAACCGACCAACCAAAAGCGTTAAGATCAATTTAAAAAGAAATCAAACAAATCAATTTGATATTTTTGAGAAAAATTGAACCAAGCCAAATTATTTGGGTTTGATTTAGGCAGTTCGGTTTGGATGTTTTTTGTAGTTTCAAGAATCAGTTCACGTATCAACTGAATCAAATTTGCTATGCTAACAAATAATCAAAATATGAAAAAAAAAATATTAGCAAACAAAGAATCATGGATTTACCTATGACTTACAACTCCCTATCTTTGCTATCTGGTTTTGCAATCTTCAATTTAGTCAAACACGAAGAAACCTCAACCCTTATCATAGATCACGAAAACCCCAACTTTGGTGTCAAGAAAAATGCCTTTCTCACTGTTCACCACTTCACCTTCCATCTACATGTCGGATGTCACACACCAGCTAACATATCTAGAGCACAAGTAGGAAGCTAAAAATTTGCCTGATCAACGGCCTTGTGCTCTTTGTCATCAGTGGATGGTTGCCGACCACTAGAGTTGGAAGAAGGTGGAAGAAGACAATGAGAGGTGAAGAGATGAGATTGAGATAGAGATGAGCTAAAGGGTCTAGATGTGGAATGTGTGAAATTGGAAATTAGAATTTGACGATTTTAGGGAGAAAGTGTAATTCTCATTCATAAATCAATTATAGGATTACAAGATAAATATATATACAAAGTGAAGCTGGTTTAGCTTCCTAACATAACCAATTACGAGCTATACTAACTACTTGAGGAGACAAGCTACATCTAATTGAAAATTCAAAAAAATAGGGATAACAACAAATAAATCAGATCAAAACTGTTACAAGAAAACAATAAAGTAATAAAATAATAAAAGCCCTTATCTGTACAGCTGTTATTCTATACAGCTATTATTCTACACTCCCCTTCATGCTGGACTATAAATGTTGTACATGCACAGCTTCTTAGTTAATTCTTCATAATTAGTCCTGAGAAGATACTTAGTGAGTATATTAGCAATATGTGATTTTGCTAAAGTATAGACCAGACGAATAATTGAATATTTAATCTTCTATGCAATAAAACATGTCTATCTTACTGTGTTTTGTCCTATCATGATATTCTAGGTTCTTTGCAATGGCTATGGTAGCTTGATTGTCACAGACTTAATAAGTTTAAGTAATCATTCCCAATTCATTCAACAACTTCATATCTATATCCCTTCACAAATAAAGAGTTAGAGATTGAAACTCTACCTTTGTACTACTTCTTGCTACCATGGATTGTTTCTTACTTCTCCACGTTGAAATAGTAGACATTCATGATAATATTCTTTTATTAAGAGAATAATTAGATGTCATCATATCTCTTGATTTGGAGTAGTCATATCTCTTGATTTGAGAAATAATTAAAATTTGAATTATGGGTCATTTATATTTATAATTAATAAATTATAAATATAAATGACCCATAATTCAAATTTTAATTATTTCTCAAATCAAGAGATATGACTACTCCAAATCAAGAGATATGATGACATTTTGCAGATGATATAGTCTTAGTTGGTGAATCGAAAGAAGAAATAAATATGAAATTAGAGTCATTGAGACTAGTTTTAGAAACACACGGTTTCCGGATAATTAGAAATAAAACAGAATATATGGAATGTAGTTTTAGTAAGAGACGAACAAATACGAATGTCGATGTGAAACTTGGAGACTATATATTAAAACAAGTTACAAGTTTTAAATATCTTGAGTCCATTATACAAAATGACAGTGAAGTAAAGGAGGACGTAAACCACATGATTCAAGCTGGATGGATGAAATGGAGGAAAGCTTCGAGTGTTATTTGTGATAAAAAAGTGCCGCTCAAAGTTAAAAGAAAATTCTACCGTACGGCTATAAGACCTGCTATATTGTATGGTACGGAATGTTGGGCGGTTAAAAGACAATATAAAGATAAACTCAACGTTGCAGAGATGAGAATGTTGCGATGGATGTGTGGACACACCGGAAGAGATATGATTAGAAATGAGTGCATTAGAGAGAAAGTTGGGATAGCACCTATTGTGGAGAAGATGGTTGAAAATCGCTTAAGGTGGTTTGGCCATATGTGGAGAAGACCTGCAGAAGCCCTAGTGAGAAGAGTTGATCGGATGGAGAGTAGTCCAATTATTAGAGGTAGAGGGAGGCCAAAAAAAACAATAAGTGAAACTATTAAAAATGATTTAATAGTTAATAACTTATCATATTGATCTCATCCATGATAGGCCACTATGGCGCCGTTTGATCCATGTAGCCGACCCCACTTAGTGGAAAAAGGCTTAGTTGTTGTTGTTGTTGTATATTTATAATTAATATCTTATATGTAATTTTTTCTATAAATATCAAAGACTAGTGTAGGCCTTCCATGAGGTGACTACATTTATTCTCTTGTTTTTTCTCTTATTCTCTCTAAATTTAAAATGGTATCAGAGCTTGTGATTGACCTTTGCGAAAATGGCTATTTGATGGGGTAACTGGGTCAGTAAACAATGTCTATTGTTGGCAAAGGTGGTGGCTGTTGAACCTATTAGTTAATTGTCTTTTCTCCATTCGGTAATATAATTTCTTTATTGAGAAGAGCTAGCTCAAGTAAGCGTAATGGCATAAGAGAGCAGGAAGAGCTTACCATCACAGCATCACATACAAAGTGCCAATTCCATTGAGTTCCCATAGCATGGTTCTTGTTCTATCGTTGAATTTCCTCGTTTAAAGATCTCGCGTAATCTAGGTTTGTGGTCCAACGCCTAGGGGTTCTCCAAACTAATATCACCTTAGAAGGCGTAGGCATGGAGCTAATATAATCACCTCTTATGTAACTTCTATCACTAATCCCAGGGGAGGAGCAAGAAGACGAGCCTTCTCCTTTATCTACACTATCTTCCTATGATCCAATTTCATCATGAAAGGTCACTGAGGATTTACCTTCGCAAGGAAAGGTGGGGATGACTCCTTTCATCTAGCCCAGAGCCAACACCACACCTAGCAACCTCTTTTTTTGGTTATTTAGTATGGAAGAATAGGACTGAAGATGAATCAACTACGTTGAGAAGGGTGAGGGGCAGCATAGTTGAATCAACAGTACTCTATGGTCTTGACCCGCAAATTGCTTTTCAAAAGCTTCCAACCATCAATGACTAAACAGCTCCCTATAGACCACGCTTACACTAATGTTGAAGCTGTCCTCCAGACATAGATACAAGTCCCCATTCAGTCTAACAGAGTGTCAACCGTTGTGAATGTCAACTTAATTGGGCAAGGTGCTCTATTACAAGTGCTTTTGTAAAAAAGTCTCACATTGATAAAAATACTAATGTAGGTGTGGTATTTAATTCCTTGGACTCTAAAACTTTGAAGACTAGCTTTTAGAGGTGGTTTTCCCTTGGTTTAAATGCGTTATAGCAATGGTATAAGAGCCTTAAGGAAAACACAAATTTTGTAATTCTTTTTTGCAAGAGTATGAAAAAGAAAACGGTTGCACAGCAAAAAGCTGAGAATCACAGTCTCTTTCTATGTGTGTTGAGAGTATAAGGAACACTTGCTTACCCATAAGAAAAAAGAAAAAGAAGAAAAATCGCAAAACATTGCGATTAGTGGCTGTACATCTTCCAGCCACTACAAAGCCCAAGGAAGTCGTGGTTCTATTTAGAACCCAAAAACCAACCAACTCACCACCGTTGACGGTGCCGTTAGTGTCCAAACAGACCCAAAAACGTCGAAAAGCAACCTCCAGCTTGCATTTTTTTTTTCTTGTGCTGCCCAAACAATGTCAAAAATCATCCTAGTGGCTACACTGCTGTTGTTTTTCACTCCTTGGTTTTTGTTCATGGTTCTTTTTCTTCTATCTGGTTTTTTTTTTGGCTTGCTTTTATTATTCAACCATGATGGTTATGCCTCACTCTAGCCGCTCTTCCTACTATGCGTCTTTCCAGTAGCTCTTCCCGCTTTGCATCATGCTAGCTATGCTTTCCCACTCCATCTGCTCTAACTATTGTGCAATAAACTAGCAGTGTTTTCTCTTTTGGCCTGCATGGTGATGTTTTATACTGGCATGCGGTAACTTTTTGAGTGTTCCAACCATTTTCAGACCTATGTTCTTTATTATTGGTCATAACTTAGGCTACATTTTGTCCAAAAAGCCTACACAATGCTAGAAAAATTAGGAGCTGACTACTTTCTTTTGTTGAGTCATTTTTACTTGAACTTGATTTTAATTGGGTTTAATTTGTAACAAGTTGAAGCTTGAATATGTTTCTGTTTGAGGGGGTGTTGAAATAGTAGATATTCATCATAATATTCTTTTATTACGATAGTAATTAGATGTCATCATATCCCTTGATTTGAGGAATAATTAAGTCATAGGTCATTTATATTTATAATTAATGTCTAATCTATAATCTTTACTATAAATATCAAAGATCAGTGTAGATCTTGCATAAAGTGACTACATTTTATTCTCGTATTTTTTCTCCTATTCTCTATAAATTTAACAAGGTTTCTCCATACAAAGTTTCTCCTGTCAGTGACATTTCTAGCCCAATTGGCGTCAACAAACATTTCAATATCTCTAATGTCATTTTTTTATACAGTAACCCTCTTCCATGGTTCATCTTAAAATATTTTACAATTCTATTTACTGCTTCCATATGTTCTGTTGGATTGTTCATGAATTGACTTATAACTCTAACAAAAAATTCAATGTTAGACTGTGTATGGGAGAGATATATGAGATGTCCTTCAAGTCTCTGATATCTCCCCTTATTGTATTAACTGGTTTACACCCAAGCATTCTATTATCCTTAAGTAAGTCTAGGACATATTTGCATTGAGAGATATATATTCTTTTTTTAGAACGACCTACCTTCATGCACAAAAAGTATTTTAGGTAACCAAGATCTTTGATTTCAAATTCCTTAAATAAATGCTACTTCATCCTCAACAATTCCTCTTCATAATCACAAGTTAAGATTGCTATCTTCTTCTCTAAAGATAACTTCACAAATAATGTGCGATTTTCCTGACAATAGATATATCCTTATCTAGTTATTGATTTTGCAAATCTCCCAAATTGTGCCCAGAGTGATTGCTTAAGATTATATAAGGATTTCTTGAGTTTAGACACCCCATTGTGATTAGCGGAAGTCTCCAAACCGGGTGGAATCTCTTCCTCCAAAGTTGCCATTCAAGAATGTATTTTTGACATATAGTTATTGTAATGGCCAATATAGGTTTGCTACAAGTGAGAAGAGAACCCAAACAGTGTTAAGTTTGGCCATTGGAGCAAATGTCTCCTAGTAGTCTATTTCATAGGATTAGGTAAATTCTCTAGCAACTAGTCGTGCTTTCAGTCTATCAACATTTCCATCAGTCTTATATTTAGCTGTGAAAACCGACTTGCATCCCACTAGTTTCTTTATTGGAGGAAGGTTAGAATCCATGTGCCATCTTTTCTAAGGCCAAGACTTCTTCACTAGCTACCTTTTTCCGTTCTGGATCCTTACGAGCCTCTTAAATAGAGTTAAGAACTTACAAGCCGTCAAGTCCTATAACAAATGCTTGGTATTGTGGTGATAAGCCATCATATGACACATAGCTTTTCATAAGATGTTTTGTACTAGTTCTAACACCCTTTCTTGAAGCCATGGGGATATTTAAGTCATCTACAACAAGTATTGGTTCAAAACTTTCCTTACTTGGATGAATTTGAGTGGGATTTAGACTTAAATGGGACTCTTGGTCTTGTGTGATAGATACTTACTGCTCTGATGTCCTCTTGGGCCTTTTTCTTCTAGTGTAGACATGTAGCTCATCTCTTGTAGTGTAAGATGGATTTAGGTTCTTTTGAGCTTTGGTTTGAAGAGGTCCAATAGGTGTAATGGGATGAGGTTCCTCAAGTTCTAGTTTAGGTTCAATGTGCTATATTATTTCAATTTGTTGTATAGGAGATTGTATAGTTGTGACATTGATAAGTTTTGTTCCCAAGGTTGATGTGTATTTATGTTTTGCCCTGCATATTAGTTTTGGTGTAGTATGCTTGGTTTACAAAGAATTTCACATCCACGGAGGTGTAAGTCCTTTTAGTGATAGGAGAGTAGTATTTATAGCCCTTTTGATGTGGATAGTATCTTATGAAGATGCATTTAATTGATTTAGGGTCTAATTTGCTATAGTGCAGCTGGTTTATGTGTACAAAGGCCTAGCATCTAAATATTTTAGGGTCAAGAAATAGATGACTTTTGTATGTGGAGAAGTTTGGAGTAGGGATTAGCAAAGGGTTTGGTATTTTAGTGTCCTACATGGCATCCTATTGATTAGATACGTGGTGGTTAGGATAGCTTCTCCCTAAAAATGTTTTGGTACATGTATAGAGAAAATGAGAGATCTTTCTATTTCTAATAAGTGTCTATTCTTCCTATCGGCAACACCATTCTATTGTAGGGTTTTAACACGAGCTTAGCTGGATTATTCCCTAATTTGAAAGAAATCTACCCAAGGCAGTATTAAAATATTCTCTGGCATTATTGATTTTTAGGGCCATGTTGAATTGGGTGTGAATCATGTGATTGAAATTTTAAAAGATTTATATAATTTCAGATTATTTTTTTTCATCAGGAATACCCACGTCAATCTAATATGATCATCAATAAAAGAAACGAACCATCTTGCACCTGCCTATTAGAACCCCGACACATGACTATGAATTAAGACAAATGGATAAAATGGTGTAGATGGAATTCTAGGATAGTTACTACAAGTATGCTTTGCTAATTAACAAAGTTCATATTTAAGGAACTTTAAACTTTTATTGATAAATAAAGATGGGAACATTTTTTCAAGGTACATGAAATTTGGATGGCCAAGACAACAGTAATGCCACAACATTATTTCATTGATGTGAAATTTAAAATAGACTAACTCTTAAGAAACTCACAACTGAAATTTTGAGCTTGTCTTACTAGAGGAATATAAAGTCTAGCTTTCTTCTTAGCATTACCAATCATCTTCCCTAAATCTAGCTCTTAAAATTCACAAAGGGTTGAGAAAAATTTAGCATGACATTGAAGATCATGTGTTAATTTGCTGATAGAGAGTAAGCCACAATCCAAATTAAGAACATGTAGAACAAATTTAAGGTATATTTCATTTGTAACTTGATTGAGCCTATTCTAACAACTTTAGACAAAGATCCATAAGAAATTCAAACCATATAGCTCTCAGTACACAAGTTGTATTCATGGAACAAAGTTCTCTCTTTAGTCATGTGGTCAGATGCTCCTAAGTCAGCTATCGATAGATTCAAGTAATGTTTGTTAACTGTAAGTGCATTCCACATATGACATTTTTGGGCTATCGTGCCTATCCCCAAGTTGCTGACTCGTGACATGGACTTTTTGCTTTAGAGCTTCTATAGCATATCTATTTGTTCCTTGGGAATGGATTGGTTTCAGGTGGGATGGGCTTTTCTTCTGTGATTGCATCATTGTGTGCTAGTTTTCCCTATTCTTGGATGGTTTCCAATCTACTGATTTGCCTTGGATTTTCCAACAAGTCTTCCTTATGCCCTTGATTTCTGCAATGGTCACATCAAAGTCTTATCTTTTTCTAGTGGTTGTCCAGATTTGGAAGAGGACCTCTCACAGCAAAGGCTGAACTTTTAGAGGAAGGGGCAAGATTTTGGACTCCCATCGTTATCTTTTTTCTGCTTTCCTCACAGCATACCGCTGTAAAGGCTTCTTGTAGGTTTGGTAGTTTAATTCCCATTACTCTTCTTCTTACCTCATCCAAGTCTTTATTTAGTCCTAATAGAAATTTAAATGTGCATTTCTGCTCCACAACTTTCTTGCATTGGGTATTATCCTTGAGACACTTCCAAGTATGCACTTCAAACAAGTCTAATTGCTAATAGACATGAAAGTATTGAGTCACAATGAGTTCCTCTTCCGAACTAGAATAGGTCTCTTCCTGCATCCCATATTTCCTTTGCAATCCTGTGGAGTTGGAAATTTTCTCCTATGTCATTTGTCATCGAGTTATGATTAGAAAAGACATGAAAATAAATTTAATGTCGTAGAGATGAAAATATTGTATTAGATGTGTGAACACATTAGAAATGAGTGCATTAGAGAGAAAGTTGTGTAATACCTGTTGTGAAAAAGATGATAAAATACTCATTAAGATAGTTTGGCTATATGTGGAGAAGACCTGCATAAATCCTATTAAGAAGAGTAGATCGGATGAAGAGTAGTTCGATAGTTAGAGGTAAAGAGAGGCCATAGAAAATAGGTGAAACTATTAAGAAAGATTTAACAATTAATAATCTATTTATTGATCCTATTTATAATATGTCATTGTAGTATCGTTTAATCTATGTAGCCGACTCTACCTAGTGAAAAAATACTTGGTTGTTATTGTCATTTGTCAACGAGTTGATCAACCAAAATATCACCATGTGGTTCTCGATTTTCCATACCCAAAATCTAAGATCCATTTTTTTAGGAATGCTCATCTCACTTGTGAGATATTCATCTTTTCCTCTCCCACAAACATACATTATCACAAATTGGGATCATTGGAGATAGTTGAATCCAGTGAATTTGTAGCCAATGTAGGGAAGGAGTTTAAGTTCCTCCATAATTGTTCATCGGGGGAACGATTTCAAGGTTGGAGGTTATTTCAAAGGTTGAGCTAGGGTTTTAAGCATAAGTTGGCTTTGATATCGCGAAGATTTGGGAGAGAAATTGTGTGATTCTCATTCGTAAATAGATATAGATACAAGATAATTATATACACAAAGTAAAGTCATTTAGTCTACTAACAAAACCAATTAAGAGCTATCCTAATTATTTGGAGAGATAAGCTACATTCGATCGAAAATTCAAAAAACTAGAGATACTTACAAACAAATCATATCAGAACTGTTACAACAAAATAATAAAAACCCTGATTTGTACAGCTATTATTCCATACGGCTGCTGTTCTACAGAATTGAAAATTGATAATTTGGGGAAAGAGTGGATTCTGAGCCTTTTTGGAAAGGGATATATTAGTAATTGGAATATTAAATATTTTAAAAGAACTTAGCCCTTTCTAGTAAAGATATTTTAGAAGCACAAAAGGTATGGTGACTTATGCATAAGAAAAATGGATCCCCATGTTTCCTGGCAGCTAGGACAGGTAGCATCTCATAGACAGCAAGCATTTGACATTTTTATCTGAACGCACGATTACCATACACCTGACACAAGAATCTCATCAAAAAGAAAAATTAACCATCAACCTCTAGTCGAATTTTATCTCTTCATTATTAAGCTAAAACATTGAATATGTCTGAAACATAGTTACTTAAGAGTGCCCTTAGGCACATGCAAAACCACAATGCACCTCACCTTGGACTAGGCAGGCAGGACATATAATGGTGGTATGTTTAGTGTAAGTACAATCGAAAGGAGAAAAAAATAGAAAATCAATTAAAGATAAGAGAAGCTCCAAACATTTAATCAAACAATAAGAGAAATTAGGAAAGAATTAAAAAATATTGCAAAAATTTGTTATGATCTAAGAACACATACAAGGCCAATCTAGGTTATTTTACCAACAGTTACAAAAATTTATTTGACCTTTATACTTGAACAGCCACTTTAATCTCATGATTTATTCAAAGATATCGGTAAATTAAGTTAATTATAAAACAAAAGACTTCCCATTCTCATTATTTAGGAAAACATCATGTTTTCACCATAAGATTCTAGGGCAAATGGTACACTAGTATTTATACATTGGCATGAGAAATGCCCTGCTACTAAAAATCAGAATTAAAGATTTTCATGTTTGGTATGATCATTATACACTAGATACCCAAGAATGTGGTAATCTTAAATTTTATATCTATCATACACCGTTATACCAACATTCCTAACAGGCAGCCAGGATTACAAAGTATCTTACATGCCAACATAGAAATGAGTATACCAAGCACCTATCACAGTGTGTCTGTCTACCCTCGTGGAGTTGTCCTTTAAAACTTTACCCTAAAAGATGGCAATGGAAAGGTAGCCAATAAACATTTGACAGGTACAACTTTTATCTTCCAAAAACCATAAATTCATCATATGTTTTTACCTTATAATTAAACTCAACCACTAGAAGGGGGGTGGGGGGAATCTAATCAGGGAAATATCAGATACAGGTTAAATGACATAAATGAAACTACCCCAAAACTTCGAATTTAAACTTCCTTTTCTACACTTCTTGTATTACCAGTTTTTCACTTAAATTATGTAAATTCTATATTGATCTAAGATATGTATGTGTATTTGCTAGTTTTGGCAGAGAGAAGCAGCGAGCTTGAGGCAACAACTGCAGTACTTACAAGAATGCCACAGGTAAGAAAATTAAACACCCAATGGTTGCATAATGTATTAGAATCAAAGTCAGAAAAATAGGATTCAGCTAATTATGTGACCTATTGTTGGTAGGTAATAGCATTTAATATGGGCCCATAAAATGTTGAACATAACTGCAAAGAAAAGAGAACAGATAATTAGATGAGCATAAGGAAAATGTAATACCTAATATTCATACAATCCCATGAACTCCAAAAAGAAATCGAAAACTAGAATATGCATAGGTGGTAATCCAGATAATCAAGCAATGCAACAGAATCCTTTTTATCTTGCCAATGATTCCTCCAGCCATGACTAAAATCATTCCAAATTAAGACAGAAGCACCAAACACTAGTCCTTGAATAATGTCACCGCAGAAAAGAAGTTATCCGCCATCTTCAAAATATTCTAATTCTAAAAAGCAGAGTCAATCCACCACTAAAAAATTGTATGACTCGTAACTCTCTGGAAGGAACTAGAGGGGAGGAAAAAAGGCGAATCATTACCTTCTTTGTGTATTCTTTTCAATATATAAAAGGTACACGAGTGTTCCTTATTTCCTTCTGGTCCTCCAGGAAGCAAAAACATGTTTAACCCTAAGTTAGGGGATCTAGGAAGAAATGGACTAGATTCTAAAATATTGTTGTCCTATCAATTTTAACCTTCATCTGAACTATTTCTATTAATACAGAAGAATCAACGAGCAATTTTAAAATTACATAATTTTTCCCTTCCTCTTCCTTCGCATGCCAACCAGATAAAGCAAAGTCAGGTTATCCTCTATCCTTCTAATCCTTCATCAGAACATCTAGACAGATGGAAAATAATATAACTTTGCTTCCTTCCACCCCCTCCTTGTCTTTGAAACCATATACTTCCTTTCAAACTACTGCCACTCAAGTTTCTAGCTTGAGATCGAAATGTTTCTACCGAGAAGCCACATATATATTTGCCATTTTATTAGTAATTTGGACACGTATGCTGTAGGATTAGAACACTCCACCATGTTTCAAAAAGGGCAGGGATACGCTACAAGATCAGAAGGTCAGGACATAAGAAGAAAAAGGCTTTTCTCTGAAGGAAGAAGTATCTTTTTTAATTCAAAATCAATTTCACAGGGACAACTATAGCTACAACCCTTCCAAATGTTAATTGGCCATAATGATAAATATTAGAATGAGTTTCATAGCCTAGGTTTGAAGAAGAGGCTATTGATTTCTATGGGGCTATAATTGCTAGCAGTCTTGTTGTGCAAGATTATAACTATGGTAACAAGGATTCCTCTAAAATAACCCAAAAACAGTGAAAAAAAAGAAAGAAGGAGAAAGAAAGAAACAAGAATGCAAAATAACATAACAAAGAAACAAAGACAAATGCCAATTGCATATTATCAATAAAAAAAATGTCCCCAATCTCTTTGATTATCTGCAAGAGGAATCCTGAAGAAACCATGAGCCAAACGCCACATTACCTGAATATTATGCCAAAACTAAGAATATAATGTTGGAATTATTCTCACTCGAGTTTACAATAATGGGAAACTTTAAATTGAATAACATGCTGATTTGTTTATATCAAGATTCATCAGTAAAAGTTCTCATATTGGATAGACACTTCTCATGATTAATGGAAATGCTGGTATTAGCTCCATGGTTACCACCAAAAGATTCATAGGACAGGGTTATATTGATATATGTATTAGCTTGGATACAGGCAATAGCACTGAAACTATTCACAATAAGCAAACCAAATATTGAGGAGAATGCCGATACTACTCCCTTTTACAATAAAGACACCAAATAATGCAATTTGAACTTAGCTTAGGATTGGAGTGGGTGGGGATTTGGGTAGTCCTACTTTCAAGTTGTGGTAACAAACTCCAAATGTACCAAAAACAAAGATAACAGACAATTTAGAACAAAATTTAACGAAGAATCCAACCTTATCCAGCAAATCTCCTTAGTTCTTCACATGGTGATTGAATTTCAGGACTTTGGTAGATACTAAGATACAGGAAAAAAAATTAGAACAGAAGAAAATTCAAGGTTCACGTATTAAACCTATAACTGTTATAAGTAAACATATGCAAAGACTGCAACAAGATAATGCATTGATCTTTTTTCTCATTCCATTCTATGATTCACAACAGTTAAATGCAATGAATTACTTTAAACAGATAGCATGAAAGCCAAAAAGGCTATAACCACCAATGAATAGTTCATTGAGTTGGCCCCATAAGATGCTGGAAACAACCTAAGCAAAAAAATAGAAAATAAAAAATATTTAAGATTTCAAACTCAATACACATAGTTTTAAAACATCACCTACATCCTTGAGTTTGAAGTCTCATGCTAAAACATAGTTTTGACACAAATACACTATCTCAATTCCAAATAAAGACAAGGGTACTATCAATAACAACACACATTAGATTGCCCAATATTATTGGTATTCAATAGCTCCTCCTTTGAAACAGAGATGAATTATAGGTAAACTACACAACTTTAGCTTTTGAAACATGCGGAAAAAGAAACAGAAAAATTATTCTCTGTATTTTATTATCAGAAAGATAGAAACATTATATAGAGAAACTTGACAAAAAGCCTGTCAATGAATCTCCAAAATTATAGAAGTTGTCAATCCCTAAAAATAAGGAAAAATAAAGTCCTTAAATTAAGGAGCAAACAGAAAAAAATATCAGAGAGATATCAGGAAGACAATCCTCCCTGATCCCCTTATTAAAAGAGAACCTAACAGGAAATAAATCCCCAAGGAAAGGATGCTGAAATAATGTCAACAAAGCACAATAGATCACCAATCAGAAATAAACACATCAAACATTAGCTTTTCATTTTTTTTCTCGGTAAATGCAGGCAACTGATGGGTGAAGAACTTTCTGGTTTGGGCATTAAAGAACTACAAAATCTGGAAAACCAACTGGAGATGAGTTTAAAGGGTGTCCGTATAAAAAAGGTACAATAGATCAATTCATGTTTAGCATCCCGTATATTCTATAGCACAAGCATGTCCTTACAAGATCGTTCATTTCCCTGCAGGACCAAATTTTAACTGATGAGATTAAAGAACTACACCAAAAGGTCCCCAGGGATTTCATTTTGTTCCGATCAAGTCTCAAATAAGGTCTTCCTGCAAATTCTGACCTGCTTTTATTGATGCCAATGCAGGGAAATCTCATTCATCAAGAAAATATACAACTCTACAAAAAGATAGACACCATCCACAAAGAAAATGCAGAGCTACAAAAGAAGGTAAATGATCGAGAAATACAACATATAGTTGAAGGATCAGTTATTCATGTTTCCATAATATACTTGCATGTCTCACAAGGATATGCATGTACAATCAACAAGTGTGCACACACAAAAGGACTACACCAAACAGAATTCACATTAGGCCAGTGCTATTTATCCGAGAGCTAAGGGTTTCATGTTTTCTTCCGAAGCCTAAATTTAAGTTTTGGATCACAGGTTTACAAAACAAGAAATATGAATGAAGAAAATGAGACATCCAATCCTCCATACACTATCAACAATGGATATAACTTACACGTGCCTATCTGTCTCCAGCTAAGCCAACCACAGCCTCAGTACAGTGAACAACCAGCCACAGCAATGAAACTGGGGTATTCAAACTGATAATATAACACACAATGCTTGAGTGTATGAAGTTCTCTCTTTTAATTGTAAACTAACCAACGAAATTCTAGCAGATTACAGCTGCATAAGCCAAAGATGGCTGACAACCAGGGATGGTTGTCTGACAACAAGCTGTCCACAACTAGGCCCTAATGATATGGTACGAGATGTCCACAACTTTCCACATACCTCCACTCTTCAACAACGAGAACCGTTATACTCCACAGTACCATCAATGCACATATGGTATGAGATGTTCTATGCAGAAGCATTAAATCTGCCATTATGGATCAGACACATCAGCTACCTCTGTATATTTTAAGCAATAATGGTATTATTGAATGTGTCTAGTGTTATTTTATACAATTTCTACATTTGTTGTGACCAATTGGATGGAATTTGGAACACAACCATCTGTGCCCACAACATAAACAAGCTATAACTATCAGAATGAAAACTATTCAGATTTTCTTTATCATCAACTTTTTCACTTAATCTCATCCAGAGTCGAAAATGAAAGAAAAGGGGGGGAAAAATAATCAGCCTACATATATAAGATATGATAAATATTTAGTTTGAGATTCATGATTCTTCACAAGAACTCTAGAAGCAAATATTGGTAAGAAAAAGAGGATAGGGTACAAAAACGATACCAAAATCTCGCCTCATCAACTTGATATTTAATGCCATAATACTGTATAAATACTTGTGCTTAAGCACAAGCATTAAGGAATACTCACTCATACAGAAACAGATGCATGTTTAGCATATATCACACACATGTAGCGAAAACCAAAGCACCAAACCATCCACCAGATAATAGGAAAAACTTCATTTTTTAAACCACTCTCTTAGATATATTTACATAGTTAAAGCATCTAAATATTCAGACCAAGGTGTCAGTCAGCTAGATAATATGTAACACAAGTGCTTTACAAACACAAGAAAAAGCTGCAACATATAAAGGTCATGTCTACTAAAGTTTATGCACTAAAAATGACAGAATAAAAATTATGCATACTTCTGAAACAGATTTTTTTTGTATGTGTGTACCCTGGATGACAGTCAGTATGACGGTTTTCATGAGACAGCTGGGTATATAGTGTTTTTGTTAAATGCAGAGATTCCTTTTTTTCCCTCATCTGTACTCCGTACAATCAGATACTGGCTGCCAGCACCTGATTCCACTCTGCCAAGCACAAACTATGGCATTCTACAAGCATGCAACAGGTTCTATAAAGTTGTCAATTTTCAAAACTGACTACAAATATAATATATGATAAATATTAAAATATCAAAACTTTTCATTGGTTAAGCACAGCCAAGCATCCAACGGGTCTAGACTCTAGACCCCTTGATCCGACCGTCACCATTGTCTTGTTGCCACTAGAGCAAATGCATAGACCAGAAAGTGAAGATGCCTCCATCTTAAGAGTTACCTTCAAGAATATCACATCAAGATAGTATGTATGTTACCGAGAGTAATAGGAAGTTGCATTCTTGTAAAATGTATCAGACATGCAGTGCACAAACTGGGGGAATATCAGAGTTGCAATTACATGATGCATCAGTCCCAGATGGCTATAAAGCTCTATTCTGTAGAAAGGCCAAGTTCAAGTGAGTACACTCGAGTGAAGGCTGAGTAGAGATGTTATCAAATGAAGCTCATGATATAAGTGAAACCCCATGTTGCTAGGAACCAATTTGTGGCAGCAATCAAAATTGTCAAACTACAATTCACATGTGTACAAAAAAATTCTGTTTGTGACAGTTAACTGTATGACCTCACATGGCATCTCAAGTATTTATTGTAGAAGTAGATAAAAACAATAAAATTGATTTATTTGCAAGTGCCCGTGGGTGGACACAAATACTCATGATTATTGCCACTCAGTAAAAGGAATGTGCTTTATGCGCTTATAGCAAATGCGTAGATTTTTCCTAGTTCTATTCGATAAAGCATTGCTCAAGTTTCAATAACAACAGCTAAAACCACGCAATGTTTTCTGAATGCTTGATTTATTTGCAAGAATAATCTAGTTGGCTGTTATGAAACAAAACTTACCACCATTTAGCCGCCTTAGGAAACTCGGCTTAACAAATTGGGCTTCTTTTGACCAGGCCCTGACTTAATTTTAGGCTCATGAGTTGAGCTGAGGAAGTTCATTAGCACCAGACCGAGTTTGACAAACCTTGTGCAATACATTGAAAGCTCTGATTTACCAAATCCCAACAAAGACACTGCCCCTCCTCACCTGCCAACCATCTCAACTACTTTTGTTACAGACAATGTGGCAAAAACATGAGAGAATATAACAAATATCTTGGGGGTTCAATGGTGGATTAGGGTAGATCTAAAATATGCTAGTGGTATACGATTATACATAGTTTTTTCAAATCTCAAAATATTAGATAAAAGACAAAGACTAATAGAAGGAGGAGTGCAGTGACGGAGAATTACATATCCTCCAGCCAAAAGCTGCAAGCAGAACAAATAAACAAGAAAAAGAATGCATCAATGCAAAAGGGGAGCCCAATCCCTTTGCAAGACTGTGAAAGGAACCACAACAAAAGGGCCATGAGCCTTGACCCACGCCGAAGCCAAGAACTCGAGTTCCTCTCAGAAAATGAGATGGCTCAAAACACTGCTTAAATATCCTAGCCTCATGCTCCAACCATAAACACTAAATACCTGTAAACATCTCAAACTGACCACACACTGATTAAGACTTTCAAGAATTTCCCACAGTTTATGTCAAGGAAAACCCACATTATATCTACTCCTTGTATAACTATGAAGAATATGTAATTGAAATTCCATTGAAGGGTTCTAAATGGCCAGAACACCCAAACAAATAAAAGCATATTTTCCTTCCAGCACCACCTCCCCATAGTAGCTTTTTCTCAACTTCCTGCAAGTTCTATCTTTCAACATCAAGCTTTTGACAAATTGGGCTGGTCGTCTAAATTCTAGACTAGCCTTCAAAGCTCTGTAAGTCCTAGCTCTTTGAAACAATCCTATTTTACACGCTGAATAGGCTTAAGCCTTTGCATTTTGAGTTGAGAAAAGACTAAATCCCGAGCCTGGCCCATAAATTGGTATAGCCACACAATTATTCAGCAAAAGGGCTGTTTTCTCATTATAGCTATTTACTGAATCAATGGAAGCTTCAATTTACTTTGTATCTAAACTTTGTTCAAATGGTTGTTCTCTCTCACAAAAAACTAAAGGAGATTGACCAAAGTCCCATCTTCTACTGGTCATGCTCTAAATTGAAAGGATGTCTTAAATTCTAACATATAATGGAATCTATAGGTAATCCTATTGACGAGAAATTGGATAAGAATACAAGGATTAATATGTGATAAGGGTAGTTACCTGTATAGTAGGGATTTATGGTATAAGTAATAATGAGTTAAATAATGAGGGATATTAGGATATTTTAATAAATCAAGATAATACGGGTTTATCATAATTTAGGATAATAGCCATCAAGTTAGGCTTGCCTATTTAAGCATTCCTTTGTATTTGGATTGATCAGACTTCTGATTATTACTGAAATTTTGCCCCCTTCTGTCTCTCCAAAATCTCCCCTTTTCTTTCTATCCCCCCAGTCTCTCTTCTCTCTACTGTCTCCCTACTCTTTGCTTCACATATCTACTTAGAGTTCACTTTTGTAGCACATGTGACATGATCTAAGCTTTTCTTTGACAGCTTTGGAGTCTATTTACAAGAGATTTTCAAATAACACCTGGGCAAGAAAGTAGCTAGAAGATGAGTATCAATGAGGGAATTAATTTCGGCGGGTTGAATTTCAACAAGGGAATTCTAAATAAATGGTATAGCTCAAACGAGGATAGTGCACAACATTAGTAGGGAAAATCTTGGGCTATACCTTCTCAGTTAAATGTAAGGCTTGCCGAAGCAACACTATAGTTGATGCCTTATCCTGTAGAGATATTGAAGAAGCTGTTTTACTTGCCATCTCAATGCCCCAATTAAGTCTCTTAGATACCATCCAACATGATCAACAAAACTCTCCAAAATTTCAGTATCACATAACCATTATACAAGACAATTCAACAGCAATATAGTGGAGTTTTAAGTATGGGTTATTATTCTATAAAAGTCGCGTTTACTTGGCTCCATCCTCTCCCTCAATTCAGAATCATGAGTGCCTTACGTAATCAAGGCCATGAAGGGTATCAAAAGACACTCTTCAGAATTGCTAAAGATTTCCATGAAATACCATGTTTGCAACTTTGTTTGCACTTGTGGAGTTTGTCAAAGGCATAAAACAGAATGGTTCTCTTCAACCCTTGCCCATTCTAGCATAGGTATGATTTGATATATCATTAGATTTTATTGAAAGGTTGCCCACATCGCATAGGGAAAATGTTATTTTAGTCAGGTTTGTTCATTTCTCCAAATATTGTCTTAGTGGTACTAAATTATGCTTCAGTTCAACATAGCATCCCTAATCTGATGGACAAACGGAAGTAGAGATGTATTTAAGATGTTTTACTAGTACACACCCTACTAAGTGGATGGATCAACTGTCTTGAGCACAGTGTTCTTACAATACTAGTTTCCATTCTTCCTCAATTGCTACACCTTTTGAAGTTTGTTGAAGATCAAGCCATATCTCGAGTAGGGATTACTGAGATTCTTGGGAGCTAATTAGGATTTTTTTTAGTTAAGTCTTGTTTTAGTTAATCCTTATCTTTAGGGAATAAAATCAAGACGCCTATAGCTTTATTTATTTTAATTTTCTCCCTCTATTTTGATCCCTAATTTATTGGGATATTCTCTACCAAAATATTACTATATATTCTGGTTCTCCTCTTGGATTTGATTCAACAAAATAAGAAATAATTCTGCAGGGTTTTTACTTCTCCTCTTTGGTATCACTTTGCAAATGGTATCAGTGATGGGATACCATTGAGAGGAGAAAACCATGGACTTCTTTAAAAAGGCCCATATTGGGTTAAGCAAGGACAAAAAAGAGGAGGTTGTAGCCAAATCCTCCTCTACACCGAGTCTTACAATTAACCCCACTACTCTAATTCATTCCTCCACCTCTTTCAATAATTCCTCGCTCCAAATCACGTCTTACAAACTCAATGGAAAAAACTTTCTTCAATGGTCTAATCAACACAAATGGTTATACTAGGGAAAGGAAAAATTGGGTTCCTTATTGGCTCCACCAAGCCACCAAACCCATACAAACCTATTTATGCAACACAGACATCCAGAATGCTTTAGTAATGTCTGGGCTCATCAATTCAATGGGAAAAAAATTAGGTCATTATATCTTATCCACAATATGGCCAAGGACATTTAGGACAAGGTAAAAATTGCTTATTCTAATCTAAAAAGTTCAACTCAATTATGTGAATTAAGAGATAAGGCAAGGGATCTCGAACAAAGAAGTATGAACGTCACAATATTATACCACTCATACCAAGATATGGCAAGAGTTGGACCTATTTGAGTGTAATAACTGGTGCAATAAATGTCAAAAAAATATGTGAAACTTGAAGAAAAGACTTGTACCTATGGTTTCCTTACAAGGCTAACTAAGGATCTAGATGAAGTCTATCGTAGAATGATTTGAATCCGACATCTAGCTCGAATTGAAGAGGTCTTTGTTGAAGTTCGAAGGGAGCAGAGTAGGAGAAAGATCGTGCTTAGTAATTCTAGAGGTGCTACCCAAACAGAAGCTTTTGCACTAGTCTCAAAAAGCTAGGAGCAAAATTGAAAACCAAAATTTTCTAATGAACCCAAGCATGGTAGAAAAGGAAATTTCTGGTGTGACTTTCATAAAAAACCTAATCACACCAAAGAGACTTACTAGAAACTACATGAGAAACCTTCTAATCAAGCCACCAACAAAGACAATGTTGACATTCCCAAAATGAAACCCTGCCTACCAATCTAATGTTAAATATAATAACCAAAAAGTTGGCGAAACTGTAGGCAGCCTCAAACTCAATAAAGAGTAGCTAGAATGCTTCTACAAACTTCTCAATCCCAAAAAAGAAACTAGTGACTCCTTAATATCTCAACAAGGTAATTTCTCTTCGGCTCTAAATTGCACCCAAATAAAAAGGGTCATGGATTATTGACTCTAGGGCCTCAGATCATATGACAACTTGTGCTCAACTATTCTCTTCATATATGCCAAATTACAACCGTACTAAAGTAAGAATTTTTAATAGATCTTTATATCCAATTGTTAGAATTGGGACGGTTAAGATTAACTCAACACTTATCCTTTAGTCTTTTTTACATGTTCCAAATTTATCTTGTAGGGTGGTTTCTCACAAAATCATTGTGAATTTTAGAACCAGAGTTCGGATTGGCAATGCTAAGGTATATGAAGGGCTATATTATTTTGATGATAACATCAATGAGGTTAAACAAGTTCACACTATTTGTTGGGAATCTTCTTCACGACAAAATCAAGTCATGTTATGGCATTTTAGGCTAGGACATCTTAGTTTCAATTATTTAAAGCATATGTTTCCTTCTTTGTTCGAGAATAATGACAACTTTCAATGTGATACTTATCAATTGACTAAACACCAAATGTCTGTTTCCAAACCAAATACTATAAAACTAATAAACCTTTTGCCATGATTTATAGTGACATTTGGAGGCCCTCACGGTCTCATAATATTTATTCAAAGCCTTGCTTTATAACCTTATTGATAACCATACTCATGTGTGTTGGTTATATTTGCTTAAAGACAAGTATGATGCTGAACCAAACTATCATAAACTTTCATAGCATGGTTAAAACCCAGTATTGCACTGGCATTCAAATTTTTCACACCGAGAATGGCAAAGAATATTTTAACCAAATTTTGGATAACTATCTCTATAAAAATGTATTGTTCATCCAAGTTCTTGCACCAATACACTCCAAAATGGCATTGTTGGAAGAAAAAACAAATAACTTTTAGAAGTGGCTAAGTCAATTATGTTTACCACCAACACTCCTAAACCTTTTTGGGGAGATGATGTCCTCACTACTTGCTACTTAATAAACAGGATGCCTATTCAAGTTCTCCAATTTCAAACTCCATTAAATGTTTTTCCAAAACTCTTTCCAAAAAACAACACTTAGCATCTTTCCCTTAAAAGTGTTTTGGTGTACTATGTTTGCTCATATCCATAAACCAAACCAAAACAAACTTGATCCCAAAGCCTCAAAATGCATATTCCTTCGGTATACTACAAACTAAAAAGGATACAAATGCTATTGTCTTGAGAAAAAAAAATTAATTGTGACCATGGACCTCAACTTTGAAAACACTCCTTTCTTCCCCACAAATTCCCTTCAAGGGGAGAAAATTAATGGAGGAAATGTTTTGCACTTCCCTTCTGAGATTCTCAACTTCAACACTGTACCAAACCTTATAGATTCAATTACACCCCATATTAAAAGTCTCAGTACACCAAGAGTTGAAAATTCTGAGGTTGATGACGACAACAATAAGCAAGAAGAAAAATTGGGTGAGGAAAACAATACAACAGCATTAGAACTAGATGTCTAACATCAAAAAAACCCAATCGAATCTTGAACTTCGTGTTAAACTTGTCTAAAACATCAACAAACTCACCTAACCTTGAAAATTTCCATGAATCATACCTAAACTTAGGTAATTCTACTAACTCTTTACCTTTGAATAGCTATGATAATTTACCTATTGCTCTAAGGAAAGGTGTTCATTCATGTACTCAACACCATATAGCTTAGTTTGTTTAGTATAACCATTTGTCCACCTCACTTTTGTGTCTAATCTTAAAGTGACAAAAATTCTCAAGATTATTGAGAAAGCCCTTCAAAGAAATGAATGGAAAAAGGCTATAGAGGAAGAAATGCAATCTTTGGGGGGAAAAAAAGGGATTGCTCTCAAAACTATGAGATAGATTATTAGGAGACTTTTGCCCTGTTGCCAAACTCAATACTATTCATGTCCTTCTCTCCCTATCAGCAAACCTAAACTGGCCACTTCATCAACTTAACATTAAGAATGTCTTTCTTACTAGGGACTTGAATGAAAAGGTCTCTATAGACGTCCCTCTTGGCTTTAAGAGTGTAGCACAAGCAAGGCAAGTTTGCAAGGTAAAAAAATTTCTCTATGGGCTAAAGCAATCACCAAGGACCTGATTAAAGAGATTCACCGAAGCTATCCTCCAACAAGGGTACAAGCAAGCTCACACTAATCACACTCATTTTTACAAACATGAAGGTGGTAAGTCAACTATACTTGTTGTTTATGTTGACGATATTATAAGATAATATCCCAGAGATAAATTTCTTAAAGAAGAAACTTGCTTATGAATATAAAATTAAAGGCCTTGGTATGCTAAGGTACTTTTGAGGATAGAAATTGCTAGAAATAAATCTAGAATTTATGTTTCTCAAAGAAAATATATCCTAGACCTCTAGAAGGAGATTGGTTACTCAGATGTAAATCAGTTGATACTCCCACTAACCCACACATTAAACTTGGAGGTCAAATTACAGGATCACTTTTGGAGGTTAGATATTAGAGGTTAGTTGGAAAACTCATTTACTTAGCCAACACAAGGCCTAATATAGCTTATGCAATCAATATGGTAAGTTAGTTTATGCATGACCCCCCATGAGGAACAGTTAGAGACAATCATTTGTATTTTGAAATATATTAGGAAAAAGGTTGTTCTTTAAGAAAAATGAGTCTTGTGAGGTTAAAACCTATACTGATGTTGATTGGGCCAAATCAACAACAAATAGAATATCTACATCTAGGTATTGTTCTTATATTTAGGGAAATATTGTGACATGGAAAGGCAAAAAGTAACATATAGTAGACAAAAGCAATGCTGAAGATAAATTTGGATCTTTGACTAATAGAGTTAGTGAATTAATTTGACTCAAACTACTCCTCGAAGAACTTATAGTTGCAAAAAGGGGTCCTATGAGGTTGTACTGTTACAACAGTACTATTATTAGCATAGCTCGTGATCCTGTGCATTATGATCAGCATCATACTAAATATGTAGAGGTTGATCAGCATTTCATAAAAAAAAAAAGGTTGAAATGAAACTATTTCCATTCCTCATGAAGTCTCAATAGAACATACAACTAATATCCTAACCAAAGGTTTACCCAAACCTCTTTTTGAGAAAATGACTTGCAAGTTAGGATTGTTTGATGTACACAATCAAGCTTGAGGGAGAGTGTTAAAGAACAAGTCATATCTTAGGTCCCTAATTATCGAGATTCTTAGGAGCTAATTGAGATATCTTTTTAGTTAACACTTGTTTTAGTTAATCCTTATCTTTAGGGAATAAAATAAGACAATTATAGCTTTATTTATGTCAGCTTTTTCCTTCAATTTTGATCCCAAATTTATCGAGATATTCTCTACCAGATTATGTAAGGACATATGTCACCACACCTTTTATCCTACTGCCCCAGTATTTCTAAACTTAATGCAATAGATAAAGCCTTACAAACAACAACAACAACCAAGCCTTTTTCCACTAATTGGGATCGGCTACATAGATCAAATGATGCCACAGAGATAAAGCCTTGCAAGGTTCTGAACCATAATTTGCTACAAGCCGAACACAAGATAAAGGTTATTTATGATTCCCAGCACCTTAATGTAGAGTTTCGAGTGGGAGATGAAATCCTCTTAAAGTTGCAACCATATAGGCAATTCTCTATGGCTAACTACCGTCATCACAAGTTTCTACCTAAGTTTTATGGCCCATTCACTCTCTTGCAACATATTGGGGTCTTGCAACATATTGGGGCTAAGGCTTATAAACTAGAGCTCCCACTAAACACTAAACTCCATACAATGTTCCATGGCTCATGTCTGAAAGCATTTTGTGAGGGTGATTGACTAGAAATTGCTACTCTTCCCTCGGGTTTACCAAAAGTCCCATCTCCCTAACCTCTAGCCAGTAGCCACTCTTGACCAACGCCTAGTTCACAACATTCCTCAAGTATTAATCCATTGGCAACATACTTCTCCAACAAAGGCTTCATGGGAGATTGTTTCATCTATGCAGCAACATTTTCCACACCTTACACTTGAGGACAAGCATGATTTGGAAGAGGGAAGTAATATCAGCAAACTGCTTGTGTACCACTAGTTTATACATGGAAAATTTAGAAATTAATTTTTCTAAATTAGTTATCATTAGTCAATTATTGTATTTTTTGAAATTTCAATTCATCTACTATTAAGTTAGTGTTTATTTTGAATTTATTTTCTAATTAGTTATTATGTTGTAGTTGAGGAGGTTACTCCTCCACTTTCCCTGTATTCCTTGTTTTCAGGAAGTGGTTACCCCACCAAGCTAGTATTTAGATATTTGAATTGTTCAATGGAATTATCAGAAAAATTTATAACAAGTTTCTGTGTAGGTTCTCTCTATGGAATATCATTGGTAGACAAAAGAAAACACCTTCCCTAACCTCTTCTTCTAATTCTGAAACCACAATATTTCATCCCATCACTAGATCTATGTCTGGGGACCGTAACACAACACCACTTAGATACTCCGCATGAGTGATTGAAAAACTTTTTGCAGCATTCTTCTCTAGAAATTAAGTGTAACTAACACATAACTAATTACAAAATGTCCATCAAATGAATATAACATAAAAGTGTATGACTCCAACATCAAATTAAGAGGATCCTACAGCATTGCTCTCGGTGAAATGATGTGATAAAAATAAAATTAAAAAAAAAAGCTTTATAGGACCAAACATTACACATTATTATGCATAAAGAGACACAATGAATTCTAACATATTACTTTTGTTTTGTGAACTCTATTATTGGCATAATTAAAAAAAATATTTATTATTTCCTTTTCAAAATGAAAAAATAGAAACAAGAAGTAATTTTCACACTTTTGACTTACTAAAGTTTGTGTGTTTCCTTCAAAATTATGACCAATTGGAGCATAACTGATCCCAAAAAATCCATCAGATGGACACACTAAAGTCATGTTTAGACTTACTAGACTAGCCCTTATATTTTCTCATAATAAAAACTCAGATTTGCCATTGAAAAATACCAATGGGTACCTTTTGACTTTTGCCCTATATTATTTAGAAATTTTCAGAACATAATTCTCATCCTGAGGTGTTTCATAATGTCTAACCGGAAATATCCAATCTAGCATGAGGAAAATGTAGCATTTAGATAACTTGAATAATACATGGCCCTAAATCCAAAAGAAAAGGATTCTGCCACTGCTCCTTGTACGCATGTATATGATAATTATTCATTTCTTAATCTAACGAATAAATTTCAGGTTCTCAAATCAATACTCCAACAAAAAGTTTGATTAACGAACCATCACAAACAAGAAATCACCAAACATTAGACGTTACTTGGCATTCTTATAGTTGACATCCAACTTACATCCCTTTTTGTCACTATAAAGAAAAACTACTTTATCCAAAGAATCGCCATTAACCTCAACGTATCAATAATTGTATCGCTGCTAGAAAGCAGCAAAGAACAATGTAAACAAATAAATAAAAAATGCAACATACACAAAAAAATCATGCTGCACCATAGAGTAAACGGAACATAAAATTATAGTAAATCTCACCTTCGATGCATTGTCTTTCTTCCATACCACACGAAGCCAAATTACTTCCATTTAGCAAATATTGAAAAACATCAATAAGCATTGAATGAAAAATAAAACACACCCTCACCGAGTCACCACCATAAAAGCCAGTCTAACAGTAATAGCAACTGGAAGAGAAATGCGAGTCATACCGAATGAAAATCAATAAGCCAGATCGGTCTCCAATATTCCTCCAACTCTTTTTCCATTCCATCTCAGTGAATCATTACACGTGAATAAATGTAAAGGCTCAGCGTATAACAACAGAATCACCGTCAGCGAAGAAGTGAAAGCTGGATCAGGATCCTGTAAACTTCTTAAAGAACTTCATTACACGTGAATAAATGTAAAGGCTCAGCGTATAACAACAGAATCACCGTCAGCGAAGAAGTGAAAGCCGGATCAGGATCCTGTAAACTTCTTAAAGAACTTCATCCTCGAAAGAAGTAAATTTAATCCAACTGCGTTTTCCTTTATCCGAAATTTAAAGCTCGTTAAGAACTTTAGAGGATCCAAATTCGTAAAAGCCGCCGTGGACGCACGGAGGAGAAGCGGTGCACAACTGCAATAGGGCGGAGAAGAGAACGAGGAAGGGGAAAAGGATCGTTCACTTGCTGGGTAAATATAAGGAGACGCAGTGAGGCTGGGTAGTACTACAAAAAAGGACACATCGTAGAGAGAGAAGAAAATATTCAAGGCGAAAAGACGATTGAACCAATCAGAGCACAGAGATCCTCTGAGAAGGATTTGCCTGCGTACTAGAATTGCAACAATGAATTCGTTGGCCGACGTGTCCAACGGTAGTCGGAATAACGGAAACGAACAATAGAGATGAAAGATAACTGAAAACTTTTCATAAATTTAAAATTAAATTGATATAAATATAATTTAAAATTTGTAAGTTTAATTATTAATAATTATCAAATTAAATTTTAAAAATAATTTTTTAAATTCTACCAAATATATTTGTAATTTTTTCAATGAAAATAAAATTTAAAAACAAACAAGTAAGCTCATTCCTAAACAGCTTTATGGCCATGTTTAGATAAATTGTCTTACCACTTATTAAAATTTTTTTATCACTATAAATATTTTTATATTAAATAAATTGTATTTAAAAAAATTTTAATAAATAATTTATTAATAAATTAATTTTAAATTATTTTATAAAATTAACTTTTTAAAAAATTTTATAAAAACTCAAATTCGCATTATTAAAAAATTATTTTATAGTTTTACAAAATAAAATTTCGTCAAATCATATCATTCATTTTCTTTTTTATATCAAAATTATATTTATATACTTTTAAAATAATTACAAATTTAAAAAATATTTTTTTAAATATAAATCTAAACAATAAATAATTTAATTTTAAAAAAATTATAATATAAAAAATTTTATATAAAATTTTTTTTATAAACTCTTAAATATACTTATTTATCCAAAATATATAATAAGAAAAATTAAATAATATGATATTTTATTATTTAATTAATAGATAAATTAAAAAATTAAAAATAAAATAAAATAAGAGAAATAATTAAATTAATTTTAATATAAATTAATTTTTTTAAATAAAAAAATTTTTCAAATTAATTTTTATAAAATATAATCAAATTATTTTTTTAATAATTAAATTAAATTATTTTAATAAAAAAAATATAAATTAATATTATTTTATGATATAATCTTAAATTCTATCTATTATTGAAAAGAGTTTATTTTTTAAACAGCAAAATTTCATTTTCCATTCTAAATTTTTTTCTATTTCATCCAACCAAACAGGCCATGTGTGCCTCTGTGCTCTCAAATTGCAATTGCAAATGTGTTGTGCCTCCCACAGCAGAGAATCTGAGTCCGAAAGAAGAATTTAAATCCTCTGCTGTTGGGGGTACAGCACTGCACAGAAAGACCAAGCGACTGGTCTACAATCAGTTACTCGGTTGAAAAAAAAAAGATCAGGCGACTGGTTGTGTACCAATCGCCTGGTCAGACTGTGGAGGGGCCATAACACACGGTGTTGTGCCCCCCACAGCAGATAATCCGAGTCCGAGAGAAAAATTTGGATCCTCTGCTGGGACCCGGATCCTCTGCTGTGGGGGGATCCAGCACCGTGTGCTGTGCCCCCACCCACAGTCTGACCAGGCGACTGGTACACTACCAGTCGCCTGGTCTTTTTTTTTCAATCAAGCAACTGGTTGTAGACCAGTCGCCTTGTCTCTCTGCTAGAGGGGGCACAGCACGCTGTGTTGGACCCCCCCACAGCAGAAGATTCAAATTCTTCTCTCGGACCCGAATTCTCTGCTGTGGGGGGACACAGCACCGCGTGCTGTGGCCTCCCTCCACAATCTGACTAGGCGACTGGTCCACAACCAATCACCTAGTCTTGTTTTTTTCAACCAGACGACTAGTTGTGGACCAGTCGCATAGTCTCTCTGCTGGAAGGGGGCACAGCACCGCAGTAGAGGATCCAAATTCTTCTCTCGGACCCAAATCCTCTACTGTGAAGGGGCCACAGCACCGATCCGAGTCCATGAGAGGAACCCAAGGAACCACTGATTTTTCAGTTCTATTTTTTTTTTCCATGTTTTATTATATCTTTCATAGCTAAGCATTTTTTTTCTCGGTGGTTTCTGTTTTTCTTCTTTTCATTGTTGTCTGTTCTTTAAAAAGAATAAAACAAAAAAAAAGTGTTAATTTTGTCAATGATCCCTTGATATTCTGCCGCAGCCATCTCTAGATCTGCAAGAAGAAGACTTCAGAACATGAAAATGAAGACATGTTCTGAAAAAATATTCTCCCAAAAATATGTGACAAATGTTACCTTCATTATTGTGCCTTCTAAGGGCGCGTTTGGTTGGCAGGAATGGAAAGGAATCTGGAATGAAAAGTAGGATCCCATCGTTTGGTTTGATGGAATGGAGCATTCCATGAAATGCTTCATTCCATCATGTGATGGAAAATAGATTCCTTCCAATAATGGATGGAATCCAAGATTCCATCACAAAATAATGCTAACTTCATATTTTTTTTTATTAAAATAATTTAATTTAATTATTAAAAAAATTAATTTGATTATATTTTGTAAAGATTAATTTGTAGGAATTTTTTAAAAAAAATCTATTTTTTTAAAATTTTTTTTATTTAAAAAAATTAATTTAATTAATTTATATTAAAATTAATTAAATCATTTTACTTATCTTATCTTTCTATTCTTTCAATTTATCTATTAATCAAATAATAAAATATCACATTACCTCTTCCTTTCCATCGCATACCAAACAAGGTAATGACATTCCATTCTCTTTTCCATTCCCTCTTCCTTTCTTCTTTCCATTCCATTAAAATTTATTCCATCCAACCAAACGGGCCCTAAGTTCATAATTCTGCAACCTTATGTTACAGTTTTTATTGAGTGTGTTGTCTCACTTCATCTGTTTTAGTGTTTCTCATTAAAACAAGGTTAATTCGTCTGTGTATAACGTTGTCCTACATACTATCTTTGGCATATCCCCTAATTAGCACCCTTGTTTTTTAACAATCCATCATCTCTGAAACTCTTCGCTGGGCCTGTCGCAGGTTTTGAGCTTGGCTACCGCTGCAGCTTCTCTCTCTCCAGAATGGAATAAAATAAAAATTATTAAAAAAATAAAAATTTCATTAAAAAATAAAACTATTATAATAAAATTATTTTAACTTTAAAAATTATTTTAAATATTTTAAATAAACAATAAAATAAATTATTATTAATATAAAAATTTAAATTAAATTTGTTAAACAATATTAAAAATTTAATTTAAATATATATATTTTTAATTATAAAATTTTTTATAAATAAATAAAATAATAAAAAATATTTTAATCTTTTTATTTTTTTTTTCTCGCACCGTTATCTTGTAAGAAATAATCAACATTATGTGAGACCCATAATTTTCACCACTTGCACCAACCAAACCAAAAAATAAAATATCTATTTTATTTCATTCCATTCCCATACTTTTATTTCTATTTATGGGACCTTATAGTTCATCTTTTGCAGCCTCTTAAAAATTCCGATATAACAACACTTAAAAATTCCAAAAAAAAAATTAATACATATATATATATATATATATATATATATATATATATATATATGAAGATAATATAATATTATATATACACACACATTCGTACAAACATCCATACATATATATTATCTACTTAATCTTTTAGAACTTTGATTCTAAAGTTAAAAAGTATATTGCCCCTTACAGTTAATAGTTTGTACCTTAAATAAGAGAAGGATTTTTATTCAAGGTCTTAATTAGAGTTGTTTAAGAATTTGGTTTAGGGTATGTTGCCCTTTACCTTTTGTAAAGGATGCTATTTTTCCATTGGGCTATAGACACATTACTTCAGTTTTATATGAAGTAGTCTTACAAAGACCTCTTGTTTTTTATCGTTTTGCCAACGTCATTTCTGTTCATCTTATAAGAGCTCTTGACCAAATTAAAAAATCTACCCTAATTAATCATATTACTCATTTGACCACCAAAAAAACACATTTAAATATTTTATTTGTTATTAAAATTATTAATTATGATGACTCTTCAATATTACATTTTAAAAATAAAAAATACATTAATTAATAATTAATTTCTTCAAAAATTTTAAATTAGGTAACTTAAATATTAAATAAAAAAGTTCTAAAAGATGAGTTAAAAACTATATTTATTTCTTCTGTACAAAGTGTTTAAACATGAAAATTATTTTCACTCTCCCCCTTAAAAATATACTTGAAGTTTTGACAAGTAATTTTTTTCATCCAGTAATTAATCATATTTCAAATTAATTGGTCTTAAATAAAGAAAAAGAAAAAGGACTAAAACCAACAGAACCGATCCAATCTAAGCCAATATTCAATAGTTTTGTTCCATAGATACATTTCAAACAAATTGAGAAGGTCCAAATTTTAGATAAATTAATTAGCTCAGGTCAATTTGATTAAAATGCAAAACCTGACTAAATCGAACTAATGAATACCTATACCAATTCCATTTACATAGTCATAGGTTTTCTTTTTTCGCATTCTAAATTTCTAATAACTAAATGAAACAAATAATCACCTTTGTCCGTTTCTCACAAACGGACCTGATTTTTAAATTCTTTGTTACATATTTCATATCTTCATATTTTGTTATAAAGTTCCATCTTGGATTATATGCAATATTTCGCCAAGAAATAAGAAAGGAACAAATTAACTTGTACTGCATAGGTTAGGGTGCCCTTACAACTTCCTATACCAGGACAATTGAATCCTCATGGAAAATGCAGAACCACATTAGGAGGCTAATATATGTTTTCAAATCATGGAATTAAATTATAATTGTACGTGCAATGATTGTTAGGAAGGCAAAAATATATGCAATTACATAAATTATCATAATAATAATAATAGGATAAACAATAATTTAAAATATAGATTCAAATTAACGTATCTCAATCCTTAAGAAAATTTTCCGTCAAAGGCTTTGAACCACCCTTTCAATACAAAGGGGTAGATTAAACTTGCTTCAATTGTGAATAATAAGAAAAATACAATCAATACAAAGAAAGATTCTGGACAATCAAACAACACTTGCCATCCAAAAAGTTTTAGGAGAAAAGTTCATCAACCACGTTTTGGGACATGGTTTGGTATAGGGATGAAATTAGCCACATTATGAGATATGAGGTTAAGCGGAATAGACTTGAATCTTGATTGGCAACTTTGTTAACTATTAGAAATCGTGATACATTTGAATATTTTTCTTAAATCGTTCTCTAAATTTTTAGTTATTATAGCTTAACAAATAGAGTAAAAATATAACTTTCATAAATTGTAAAAAGCTTAAGCAATGCTTAAATTTGAAAGAAAACTACATAACAAAGTTGAAAAAGCTAAATGCAATTTGCATAATTTAAATATTAACCCATTAGTTATATAGGTGCCAAAACTAATAATATAACAGCTATTTAAATCAAAACTAAGTCTAGAAAACCAAAAGGGCCATATGTGCAAAACCCATAATATGCTGTGGGTTCTTCAACTTTAGTGCGTAAAATTATATTATGGACAAATTTTATCATGTTGAGCTAGTATGGATACTGAAATCGATGCTAAAAGAGCTGAGGCCAACTGTACAGACTACAGAGGTAAGAATCTATAAAGAAACTTTGGAACTTCTGTACCATTAAAACTTACCTTAATCCTCATTTCAGAACCAGAAACTTCAACATTGATAATGACCTACCACCGGATAATGACACTTCTAAGTGGGGACGAAAATCCACGGCAAAATAAGTAGTGCCTAAACCCAAATTTTTTGAGGTCTGAAATCATTTAAAAAAAAAACAGTCCAATTCAGCATAATATTTATAGAAAATTACCAATTAAATTTTAGACTACATGATGAATAATGATTGGCTCCAAACCCAAATGAGAAGGATTCTACAATACACCATGCCTGCGGTGAAATAGTGCATTATGTATGAAAATTTTCAATGTTCTGAATCCAATACTCCACACTAACAAAATTTTACTAGCTAGTGAAGCATTACTAAAGAAGTAAGTTATTAATAAGCATTTATTTGATTGTTAAGGGATTAAATCTATAAGATTTGGTTCTTTCGGTGATACTCGAATTAGTTTACACACTTTAATTAATTCATATTTTTCATTGGGTCAATCACTATTGCTTATTCCTATATAATCTCTGGCCTTTTATTAAACATCTCGCTTCCACATATTAATAAAAAATGCTAGGTTAGCTATTGATTATTTCCATGGTCTAGAAATTAACCATTAACCTAATTATATCAATTCCAATGAAAAGCAACTCACCAAGCACTATCATGTTGAACTACATGTAAATTTGGCTTAAACACGAGGAAAAATCAAGCAGTTCTAACATTACCCCGCACTAAAGAAACTTTACTAGCTAGTAACTAGTGAAGCATTGTACAAAACAACTAAGTTGTTAATATGTGTATTTGGCTTTCAAGGGATTAGATCTATATATATAATTTTAGGTTTTTTTAGTGCTATTGAAATTAGTTTGCACACGCTTTAATTAATTCACATTCTCCAATATTGGATCAATCGCTATTGCTTATTCCTATATCTCTGGCCTCTAATTAAACATCAGCCTTCCATATATTAATAAATAAATAAAATACTAGATTAGCTATTGTTTATTTCCATTACCTATAAATTACCATTAACCTAATTATATCAATTCCGGCTTCTTGCAGCTAATTAATTGATTCCATTAATGCAATGAAAAACAACTCCCCAAACACTATCACGTTGCACCACATTTGGCTTAAGCACATGGAAAAAAATCAAGCTGTTCCAACATTCAATACCTTCTTGCACTCAAACAAAAAGTTTTTGCCACCAACGAAGGGCATACCACTTTAAAACAGAAAAAATAAATTCAAAGTCAAACGAAATATTTATCTCCATAGAATCTCAAGTTCTCAGACCAACAAAACAGATACATTCAGTCAATAGATCATCATCCCTGCGATAAAAACCAGAATAGCCGTATATAGCAAGAAGGAGACAAATGTGATCATCACCTGATGAAAAATCAAAATCCAGAACGATTTCCAATGTTTCCTCGGCTTATTTTTTCCATTATCGATCGGCGAATCAATCGCCATCATCAGCCTGTATACACAAATAGCAACTGTAGAAGCTTAGGTTACAGAGTACAAAATCATGGCCGTAAAAAAGAGGAACGAACCGCCGTGTACGTACCGACGAGAGGCAGTGCACGATGGCGATACGGCGGATAAGAAGAGAACGAGAAAAACGAGCCGAATCGCTCTGTTCTTTTTTTCCTTCCATTGAATGGAATCAAGGGCATACTATACAAACAGCAACGTTGTAGAGAGAGAAGAAAATATCTACGGCAAAAGGATTAAACTAATCAGAGAGCAATAATCCACCGTAGATGGTACACTCTATGCTAGGCAGCTGTCGGCAACTGATTGGAAAGATGGGTAAATTCGTAAATTCAATGAGATGGTAAAGTGTAAACACATCAATGTGGACGTTAGTCGTTAGAGCCTAGAGGTTGTCAATTAGGGGTAGAGAATGTTACAAAAAATAAAAATAAAAAAATAATTTTGTATAAATTTTGAGTACATTTTTATAATAAAAAAATTTTAAATAAATATTCAACCATCAACGTCAATTTAAATTATTTAAATAAAATTTAATTCTTTTATTTAAGGTTAACCCTTAAAAAATGATGTTCTAAAATTATAAATAATTATTAATGTGATGTTCATAATCTAGTTAGTCAATAAAATTTATTGACTATTAAATCTAATTAACATCTTAATATTTTAATTCAAATAAAATTGATTAAATAATTTGTTCAAAATTATAATAAAAATTATTTATGTATCTTTATTTAATATTTTAACATTTTGAATGTAATAAAAACCCACTATATTCAAATAGCTTAAATCATGTTGATTCATAATATAAATATTGAAAATATGTTGGGTAAATCAAATAAGTTAACTTATAACTTATTTGACTAACTTATAAATTTATTTGATCAAATCAAAAGTATTTGATAAATAAATTTATTTGAGTAGTTTATAATTATTTTTAATAAAAATAACTTATAAGTTAATTGAAAGTTTAAAAGTTAGCTGAAAACTGTTAAGTTAATTTATTGAATTAGAAGTATTTAGTAAAATTAACTATTGAATTAGTTGATAAATGTAAAATGACATAAAAAGATATACTTATATGAAATTTATTATTTTTTGTTAGTAATTATATTTCATTATATAATTTTAAAAAATAAATATATTATCTAGAATTTTACAATAAATTAATAATATTATTGTGAATCTCTTTCATTTTAATAGATGCCTCTAAATTTTCATTCCTTATGTCGCTATTAATAATTTTTAAAAGTTCATCATAGGACATATAATTTGAATGTTGTTCGAGTATAGTAAAAATAATGATATCTTATAAATAAGATAATGTTGAAATTTAAATAAAATAATAAAGATAAAAAAAGAATAAAATTATAAAAACTATAAGTTAAAAGTTATACGCTACTTAAAGTAATATATGATAAAAAATTATAAATTATTCAAATAAACTTGTTTATCAAATATCTCTAATTTAGTCAAATAAACTTATAAATTAGTTTATTTAATTTGTCAAACATATTCTATAACTTTTTATCATACGCTACTTTAAGTAGCATATAACTTTTAACTTATAGTTATTATAATTTTATTTTTATTTATCTTCATTATTTTATTCAAATTTTAACATTATTCTATTCACAAAATAACATTATTTTTACTATATTTGAATAACATTCAAATTATATACTTCATGATGAACGTTCAGATATTATTAATAATGATATAAGGAGTACAAATTTAGAGGTATCTATTGAGATGAAAGAGATTCGCAATAATATTACTAATTTATTGTGGGACTCTAGATGATATGTTTATTTTGTATTTTTTTAGATTACATAATGAAATGTAATTACTAACAAAAAATTAATAAATTTTATATAAATATATCATTTTATGTCATTTTATATTTATCAGTTAATTCAATAACTAATTTTACTAAACACTTCTAATTCAATAAATTAGTTTAACATTTATTAATGAAAAATTAATTTTTCAACTTTCAATTAATTTTTAAATTTTTAGTTAATTTATCAATTATTTTTGTTAAACATAGCCTGAGTTGATATCAAAAAACAAAATTTAACTAATTCTTAGCATAATTGAATTTTCAAACAAGTGGCAAAATTAAATTAAATCTAGATATGATCAGAAAAAATTAAAATACTCTTGTCAATTAACGAAGTCACTATCTATAATATAGATCTCATTCGTCTATTGTTAGTAACTTCGTCCATCGACTTTCTTATATTTCTTGTATAATTTCTCTCTCTTATATACTATGAGTGATTTATTATACTAAACTTAACAGTCAAAATCCGTGATAAAACTCCAACTCCAACATAATACTAAACATCCTTCGCTTGCAGAACTACCAAACAACTTAATAGTCTTTATATTCACTTTATCAGCTCACATTTTTCGAAGTTAAAATCACTCATCGTGTGCTTAAAACATCACAAATCCACAACGATTAATTGTGCATACAGGAAGAGTCAAAAAAATAAAAGTTGTTTTTGCCTTGTGATGAGCTAGCTAGTGGCAGGACACGAGGGCGGAGGAAAAGAAGGTACGCAAGTGGGTCAAGTTGGGCATAGGTATTGCTTTGGCAGCCTTCTCTGTTTAAAATTTTTTACAGTAGCATTTAGTATCATAAATTTTTTATAATTTTTAAAAAGATAAAATAAAAAAAATAATTAATTTAGTTTGGTCTAATCGATTTTATTTTATTTTATTTGCAAAATCTGTCTACTGCAAATGCGCTTAAATTTTTTTTTTCCAACCAAGTCTTGAGAGCTTCGGAGTCTGTTTATTTTTTAATTTTAAAAATTATTTTTTATTTTCAATTATTTTTAAAATAAAAAAATTCATTTTGTAACTATTTATTATTATTATTTTGAAAACAAATTTTAAAAATAAATTATTTTTAAAATAGAAAAATAAAAATAATAAAAAATTGTTTTTATTTTCAATTTTTGTTTTTTTTAAAAAAAATAACATATTTTTAAAATAATTTATTAAATAATTTTTTTTATTTTATAAAATAATTTTTAAATATAAATTTTAAAAATAAAAATAAAATCAAACAAGACCTTACTTTAAGAATGCGATGATAGAGTAGTCTGCAGAAATGTCACTGACTCCTAGTTCGCGTCCTTACTGCACGCATGGCTATATGTTGCTCCGGACAAGGTGAATTTATTACTCCTTTTGGAAAGTACAATTTTTTATTCAAATTCAATAGAAACTTAAGTTTAAAGCTGAATGAAAATAATTCGTGATGTGACGTGGTAAATGGGTGAAGGGCGAAGGGGAGGCTAAAGCAAGAAAAGCCGGCCAGAAAAAAAAAAGTCAGTACTTGTTAAAAAGTCGCAGTGGTTGACTTGAGAAGTTTGCTGGCAGAGTATACTAGAGTTTGTTTGAGAGTATTTTTAAATATTTTTATTTTATTATTTTTAAAAAATTATTTTGAAAAATTATTTTAAAAATTATTTTTTTTAAATAAAAGAATAAAAAATTTGTTTGAATGTAAAATTTAAAAATATATTTTAAAAAACAAAAAAAAACTCATTTGAAACAAATGTTTCAAAAACTATTTTAAAAATAAAATAAAAAGTAAAAAATTTGTTTGACTGCAATAAAATAATTTTTTTTTTTGCTTTTACAAATTTTATATATGTTTGAATAATGTATATAAGACATTTTACAGACTATTTAAACAAGATATATGATATATGTTTAAATAATGCGTATGAAAAGTTTTTTTTTTAATTAGGGATAAGTTTTATATTTTTTTATAATTATTACTATTTAGATATTAGTAGTAGCTTTTAGAATGGTGACTAATTATTATTATAATTTATAAGGTGTGATGTAAATTTAGAATGAATTTAAATACAAGTGTGAAATAAAAATTAAAGTAGAGGCAAATTTAAAATATTATAGATATTAAATCTAAAGGATGTCTCAAAATATACAATTTAAAATATTTTACATAAATCTTAACTAAAAAGCATTCATATGCTCTGCTCACATCCAATCAGCAATGTGATTACAATATGTTGACATTGTTGCTGCTGCTTTATCAGATAATTCTTTTGAATGGTTATTATTGTTTGAAGTTTCTTCACCTGATTGATCTATTGAAGCCTCTATATCTAAAGAATTCATGGTCTCCTATTCATGAAATAATGTATCGAGTCGCCCCCATTTACGAATATAATTATGAATTGTGCAACATGCAGTGACTATAAGATGTTGTCGAGTAGGTCTATATGTTGACAATATGCCTATTTGTTGAATTAGTTTAGAGAACACACAATCCTTCATCCTTAACCTATTATATTTTTGCTTCACTTGTTTTAAGCAAAAACTTCATCTACCTTTCTGATTAACTTCATTCAAAATATTTTTTCATATTCTAGAACCAAATATTCCATTTTTCTGATTTTCCTTATTAATTTCATCTACTAAAATCTATAAAGAGCTTTTCAATATTATATCCCCACACACCATCATCATATTCAATGTTTTGACTTGCCATCTATAAAAGAACTCCTTCAATAGCAACTATAAAAATGAAACAACAAAACATAAGTAAAAAAATATTTGTTGGAAACATTTTTGGATGTGATCTAATTTTTAATGAGGTTTTGTCTACAGGGAGGGGAATAGAGATTATTGGCCATTCAAGCAAACAGCGAGAGTATGATGACTATTCCTATCTTGTATAATGGAGTTAAAGAATTTTTCAATTATAAAAAAAATGTAAAGGGTGGCGTTATCATAAAGTCAAGATAAAAAAAATTTCCAGTGAGAGTATGCTATTCCTATCTTGTACAATGGAGTCAAAGAATTTTTTAATTAGAAAAAAAAGAAGTAAAAGGTGGCGTTATTATGGAGTCAGGAAAAAAAGAATTTTCCAATGAGAGTATGTTATTCCTATCTTGTACAATGGAGTGAAAGAATTTTTCAATTAGAAAAAAAAAAAGTAAAAGGTGACGTTATTATGGAGTCAGGAAAAAAAAGAATTTTTCAGTGAGAGTATGTTATTCCTATCTTGTACAATGGAATCAAATAATTTTTCAATTAGAAAAAAAAATGTAAAGGGTGGCATTATTATGGAGTCAAGAAAAAAAGTAAATAGCTTTAATATGTATTGATAATAATTAATATAAAGTACAAGAAGCACTGCCAACCAATCAACATTGCCTTTTCAAATATTATCCATAGCAATTATCTTAATGGAGACGACGTGATGAAAATACGTAAGAAGAGAAACAAGCGTACCTTGAGTTACAGAAATTCTTCTCGGCGTACTAGATGAAGAAGATGTCAGAGAATTTGAGATGATAATTTAAGGTTTAATTATGGGTTATGTTTAAGAATTAATTTTGATAATTTATTTACTATTTTGTCATTAATAAAAACAGTTTTTTTTTTGTTTTTAAAAATAATCTAAAAATAATTTTGCACAAAAATAAAGAAAACAACAAAATGAAGTTTTCTAAAAACTGTTTTTTGAGTTACATTTTTACAAAATAATTTATAAAAACAATATCTCAAACAAATTTTTTTGTTTTTGTAAAAAAAAAAAACTATTTTGAAAATAGTTTCCAAAGAAGCCTTAATGTTTCACTTGGCTTGACTCATTAGGAATCTTTGAACAAATATTATTATATAATATTTTAATCAGTTAATTAAATTTTATTTATTTTAATTTTTTAAAATTAAAAATAAACTAAATTAATTGATTTTAAGAAAATAATTTAAAGTGATTTTAATCTATTTTTTTCAATATTATTTCAATTTGATTAATTTGAATCAATTCAGATCAATTGTATATTTTTAATGAGAATAAAAAAAATTAATATAAAATAATTAAATTATTTTTAAATTTTATATTTAATCTCTAAATTTTAAATTTTAAATATTAATTTTTAAATTTTAACCTCTAAATCTTAAATCTCAAATCTAACTTCAAAACCTTAAATCTAAACTTTTAAATCATAAACCTAAACTATAAATCTTAACTTATAAATTTTAAATCTTAATATTTAAATCTTGAATTATAAATTTTAAAACTTTTAAACTTTAACTTTTAAATTATAAATTATAAAATTTTAACTCTTAAATTTTAAAACTCTAAACCCTAATCATTAAACTCTAAATTATAAACTATAATTTTTAAATCTTAAACCTTAATGCGTAAAACTAAACTTTAATCTCTATATTTTAAAATCTTAAACTCTAAACTATAATTAAAAAATGTTATTTTTTTAGTCAAGAACAAATTTTATTTTTTATTTAATATTTTTTTATTTTATCCTCATATTTATCATTCATTTTATTTAAAAATTTTATTTTAAAAATATTTTTTAAAAAATAATTATATTCTTAAAAATATTTTATGTGAATCAAATATAAAAATAAAAATTTAATAGTAATATAATAAATTATTTTTTTAAAAATAAAATAGCCATTAAATTTATTTTTTTATTTTTTTCATTCTTAAAAATCTTATTTTAAAAAATATAACTCTTTTATGAATAAAATATTTCAGAAATTAAATCCCACCTATGTTTCTTTAATTTGTAGTTTAGGTTAAAAAAACCCATTTTTCATGGGATTGGGAAATGCATTTTGTACATTAATATAATTTTTTTTTTGTTCCCACTTGAAACATCAATGATGTTGGTACAATGAATTTGTGCACAATAACTGACAAGTGGATGCTCTCGACATAAAAGGATGTTGAACGATGCATGCTTTTTGACCAATTTACCAGCACTTCCGTAATTGTTGGTGCAGAAAGTCTTGACATAAGAAAGTTTGATTCCCTGCGCTGCCTCTTTCCGTGTGATTAATATTTTTAGTGAATTCAATTTATGATCAGTAATATTATTTTCATAAATATTAGCGTAAGATTACTTTTTTTTTTTAAGTTTTAGAATAATTACAATTTCAACTTTTTATATAATGATGCTTTTTAAAATTCAAATCTCTCGTAAAGTCCTAAATCGTTTATCTATTCGATCCATAAGTTACAAACCATATAAATTTATATATTTACTATTTAAAAAAATGAAATATTAATATAATATGAATTCTATTGTGTGGTAGACTATCATTTTTTGGGGGAGCAAGTGGACAACTGGATCATGGTTAAGACTTAAGAATCTGTTTGGTCATATTTATAATTTCTACTTCTTTTCAAATTGTTTTTTTTTAAATAGAGTTTTAAAATAAGTACTATAACAAATAAGTAAACAGTATTTAACCAAATCGTCTAATAAGCACTTTTACTAATGTTATTAGTGTTTATACAATCTTCTTAACAAATACTTTTTATTGTTAACATTATTAAAAAAGACATGTTTTATAAATTATTTTGCAATCAATACTATTTGAATAGAAAAATAATTTTAAGTCTTAATTTTAATTAATTTAGTTATAAAATATTTTAATTTAAAAAATTAAGGGACTTAGCTAATAACATTTTATGCATTTACGTTTGGGTATTTGAAAAATTAAAATGAGATAGTTTTTAAATTTTTTATTTTAGGTGAGAGTTTTTTTTGTAAGATAAAATTATTTATTTGCTTATATTTCAATAGAGAATCTTCAAATTGTTACTTCTCTATTTTAGCAGAAAAACTACTCCTACTAGCATTTAAAAGCAACTTTGAGTATTGATCAAATAGGATAAAAATATTTTTTAAAAAAATTATTTTTTACAAAATAAGTAACTTTTTTTTAAAAAAAATTTGGACCAAACAAACTCTAAGACTTAACGAGTTTGATAACTATAGCTTTGGCAGCCTCCTATCAATCTTTTCTTTTTTCCTTCAATTTATTACTCAATTGTTTTTATTTCATAACTTTACTTTTTTAATATTTTAAATTTTAATTTTGTTCTTAATCTCTCAAAATTTTGTCAATGCTTTCCTCTCCTACCCAAAATATCATAAGTATATAATTAAGATGATACATTAGATAATATATATAATTATTGTTAAAAAATGATGATAATTTGAAGTATAAAAAATGGAACTAAAATTAATGAATTTTAAAAGACAAAAATACAAATTTATGTAAAATTAAGGGATAAAAATTATATTTTTATTTTAAGAGTCATTTATTATCTTTTATTCTTTAGTGTTTTAAATATCATGGTATTTAACATAGAATATTTGGCAAGACAATTGAAAATTATCATAAAAATATTAAAATATTAGAGACACGAGATTTTTTTTTAATAATATAAGATAATACTCAAAAAAAATATTATCAAATAACTCTAATATTTTGAATGATTCTAAATATTTTAAATATCAATATAGGTATCACAAATATATTGAATAAATTTAACATTTAAAATATCAAAATAAAGATTACCATCTAATAACTCTCCTCCTTTTTTTTTTATATACAATAAGAGTATATTCAAGTCAATTTACATATTTATAAAGACTAGATAGCTTCTTTGATGATCTTAAATATGCATTTTTCACATTAATTTAGTATATTTGCCTGCCAACTGAGAGGATACCTTTAGTCTAAACAAAAAATAAAATAAAATAAAATAAAATTTTTAAAATATTAATTAATATCTAAACATGAATAATTAAGGTAATAGACATACCTACATGAATTCTCTCCTTTCTAACTTTAGAAAGGATCTTGGTAGAAAGGATACCCTTAGCGTAAACAAAAAAAAAAGGTATATTTAAAAGAGAATAAATTTTATTAAATATTAATTAATATTTAAACATGAATAATTAAGGTAATAGACATAGCTACATGAATTCTCTCCTTTCTAAATTTAGAAAGGATCTTGGTAGAAACAATATGGGTACTTCTTTTCATGGTTTCAGAAGTGTGATAATGTTAACTAATGCAAGGAATGAGCTATAATGAATTACTGGCAATTTTTTGGTCAGGTTCAGGTACATATGCCATAGAGAAGGTTCATGCTTCACTCTTCCGTTCTTACCACGTGGACATGATCATTATCATGCCCTACTAAAAAATTTACCAAAAAAGTCTTAAATTTAATATTATTATATATATACTTAAAAAATAGCGATTGTGGTAAAAGTAAGGACTAAGACTAAGGTGATAATAATTATTGTAGAAATAATAGTGGATTATTATGCAATAGTGATAGTAGTAATGATAGTTTGTTGAAACAAAATTTAGAAATTTTATTATTATTTTTTAAATTAAAGTAATTAAACATTTATTTTGCTAATTTTTTTATTATTAAAATAAACATCTTTAATGAGGTTTTTAATTTGCTTTCGCCTTCAACTTTTAATTTTTTCGAAGAAGGAAAGAGATCAGGCCGAATAAGCATTTGCGAGTTTTTCTTGCAACCCATTAGGCCAAAATAAACAATACTTTAGGCCCATTCAGCCGACAAGGAAACAACTAGAAAGTAACCGGAGGATTCCCTTTGTTTCTCTTTACTTCTCTGACTCAAGTCAGGATTATTGACAGAATAATGTGTAAGTTCATATATACATTGTGTTTTATTCATAAATATTTTTTATGAATTAAAATTTTTAATATTATAAAAAAATTTCAATCAATAAAGTTAATTTTACTTATCACTTAAATTACAAGTTGGTAAGTCCAAGACACAAACTTTGTTATATAATTATCTATATTTTAACATATATTCATATGCATGTTAAAATTTTTGACATTTTATTTATTTCCATTTAAAAACAAAGAGACAATATATGCATTTTTTTATTTTAAATTAATACTCCTAAATAATATTTACTATCTTTATTTTAAAAATTCTTTAATGTAGGTGAAATTGAGTTTTATATTGATGTAGGATCTTTCAAATTTAATCCATTAGTCAACTCAATGTGAGCACCTAGTTATTAATGAAATTAAGGAAGATAAATAAAACAAAAATATTCAAAATTGTTAAAAGGTTGTAGAATTTATAACTATACTATTTGAGATTGAATTTTCTGCTATCCCATTTAGTTAGCGATTTTATTATTACTTATTATATATATTGCAAGCTACAAAGTGTGATTTAGTTAATTACGAGGTGTATGAACACAATGCCTCATATTTAAAGTTTTTTTCCTTTCGTGAACAAAAAAATTATAAACTAATTTAAATTATGCATTTAGTTTTTGATTATTTTGATTTAATACTTAACAGAACACTAATTAAAAATATCACATGAGAAATTATCTTACGTAAAGAAGAATAACATGTTTTTTAAAGGTGATTTATACAGTAAGATGAATTACTTAACTAAATTTTGCTACCAAAAAATGACAAGATGATGCTTTAGCCACTTCAGCCACTCATCAACTATACCGCTTAATTGATCTCGAGAATTGCTCTGTGATTTTCGAAGACCAGCAATAAAATAATTATTTATCAAATGGAAACTTGTTTATATATACCACACAATTATCTAAACATCCGACTAGTCATAAATAAGACCTTCTTGAGCCAATATCTACACCCTATTCTCATATTATAGCTTTATTTGCTTTATGCATTCAGTCTCTTAAAAGCATTTTCTAACTTTAACATCAGAGTCCTTATCAAAGCTTCTACACTTCAATATGATGCTAATCCTTTTGTTTAGCGCAATCTTGTTTAGAGCACACAGCAATCTCACTATTATAAACCATTCACCACGTACGGAGTTGATAAATAATTAATTTGACTAGCTTGTTATAAAATAATATGTATGTTTAATTAAAGAGATTCGTCTCCAAAGAAAAATGCTAGGGTCCTCTTTGGTTGCTGAATTTAAAGTGATGGAATGAGAATCATCATTCCCATTCTATCAGATATAGTGCTTGGTTGGTAGAATGCTGTCTCCATAAAATGTACATTACTTTGAATGATGGAATGCACACTACTTTTAAAAATAGATAGAAAAGGAAGAAATAGAATGAAATGAGATTAAAAAAGTCTAAAATACCCTTCTAAAATAAAAAATAAGATTAAAATAAAATAAAATAAATAATATTTAAATTATTTTTAATATATTTTAATATTTTTAATAAAAATTTTATATTAATAATTTTTTTATTTGTATCATTTTAAAATTAAAATAATATTATTTTAATAATTTTATTCTTTAAAAGTATTTTTGTTTTTTTATCAACTTTTTATTTTATTTTTGTATTATTTATGACATACCAAATATATAAAAATTTCATTTTATTCTATGTCATACTAAACATAATTTTAATAATAATATTTTATTTTATTTTATTTCATTTTCAATTCTTATTTCTATCAATAAAACGAGGCCTAGATTCACGCACAAGATTATTAAAGATAAAGGAACGAAGGTGGAGGAGTTAGAGCGTAGCATATATAATAAATAATTAGAAGAAAGAGCTGTTGGACATAGATATTATAATTATGCTCGTGGTGGCCACGCGACAAGTTAATTAAAATATCAGACAGAGTAAAAAACAATTGGAAGGTTTGTCCCCGTCAAATGTATCTGGTTACTGGCTAGTTAGTGGTGGCCCCGTATAGATCGACTCGATCCAACTGAAAGCTATTAGAATGTAAAAACACACGCATTGTCAGATGAACAACAACAAATAAATAATTAATAAATATAGAAGAATTTTTTTATTTTTTTTGGTACGAGTGTTTTGAAAAATGATAAATTTATACATAGTTAATTAATTATATCGATTTAATATTGGGTCCCACCAAAAGAAAAACTTAGGAAAATTAATTAATTAACTTTGATGCAGTGAACATGGTTGAGATGATGACACATCAAACCACGTTTGGGTCTAATCACCTATTTGCATAGGCCATTAACCTAATTAATATTTATAGTTTGTGTTGCCCTTAATAAACTATAATGATATTAATTACAATAGTATTTTTTTATTCCCTTTGACCTTTATTCATTGAATCTGAACAGAGTGATGCCTAGATACCCCATTATGTATGTCGACATTTTGTTCTTTATCCTTTGGCTGGAAAATTGATTCTCCATTTTTGCATCTTAAAAACTAAGGGCACGTGTCCTAGTCCACCTTCAAATTGCCTTAAATTAAGAAAAAGGTGCCCTCTAGTATAGGAACAGTACCGTGATAATTGAGTTTATATAAGGGATGTGGCATATCAGTGGACTTAGGACCATTTATTCTTCAGCTAGTGATAAGAGAGCTTCAACTATATATAGCAGTGTATATTATATTTTTTATCCAAACGTCCAATTATCTGTACTACTAAAGTATCATTGATTTATACAAATATAAAATTGACTTGGATTTTATTTGAGAATATATAGATATTTATGCATAAAAAAATTAGTGGTTAAAATTAATTAAGATAATATATATACAATTTGTTAATCAGACATATTAAATATTTGAAAATTAATAATATAAATTTTTTTTGTTATTTTACATGTAATTAACAGCTATATACTTAGGTTCGTCAAAATACGAAAAATAAATATGATTAAAAAATTCATACTCGGAATCCTTATTAATGTTTTATGTTTTGTTTCACTACGTTTTCAGTAAAATAATGTCATTTTTGTTTTATGAAGACTGCAATTCTCTTTCCCTTGTGATCTTTGTCAAGATTCAAATATTATAGGCTATATATTTCATGGTTAATGCTTGCTATTAATTAGAAGATACATAGCGCTCTTATCTTAGAGAGATACTTAATTGCACATAAGAAGAAGAAGAAGAAGAAGAAGAAGAAGAAGAAGAAGAAGAAGATATTTTTATTAATGCATAATACCAAAATCAAACCCAATTATGTTTAGATATAATCTATATTTTCTATGTATAGATAATTTTACTAAAATCTTTTCTGGCAAATTCAGAAAAAAAATCAAACATTTAAGTTAGTTCTTTTTTCATACAAAAACACTAAAACATTATATGAGATAAATAATAATAATAAAACATGTTCACTGCTAACCATTGTCTAGATGTGATCTACCTATAACTTTGAAAATAAAAAAAACTTATTATATCAATTATAAATTTATAATTCAAACACTTTAAATTGTTTAATACGTAATTGTTAGTTATCTGTTATCGTTATGTATAATATATTTTTTAATTTTTTTAAAGAGTTAAACATATTAAAATGATAAATGCTTTTCAAATTTATGATATAACCAAATAAATTAATTCTCATTTCAAAGGACTCTATGCTCATAGGCAATTAATTAGTTAATATCAAATATATTTTATTTTATCGCAAAGGAAAGCCTAGACAAACCCCTAGGAAGAAACTCTTCGTATATCTAAAAAAAATCAATAATTAATAATAAAAAATTATCTAAAATTGCACTTAATTTCTTTCTCCCAAGTCCCTAACACTCTGTCACACAGCTAGGATCGATCCTATAACTAAACCAATTCCAAAAGTATGGAATCAAAAAATTCAAGCAGCTCCCATGGATGATTAATTAACTGTCGTTTCTTCAAGGTTCAATGTACATGCCATGGTCTTTTCTCTTTAGCATGTCGATCTAGAAAGTTCATTTATATATATATATATATATATATAGATGATTTATCCAAACATTTGGAGAGAAAAAAAAAACATACACAATTTTTTTCTTCACGCATGACAGAAAAGAAAAAAAAGTAAGTATAATGGTTAAGGCACTATGATCAATATTCTAAACTTAATTACTGCCATTTGGGTTTCGAAAAGGATTTTCCAAAAAGCAATTAGAGAAGCCAAAAGTGATCCTGTTCGATTTCAGAAAAAAAAAATCAGTTAATTTAATCGAAATTGCTTTTGCAAATAAACAATGTTTTTTAAGACAGATGCACCTTCACCAAATGGTCTATGATAAACAAAGTTCTTTTCCACATCTAATGCTGTATCCAAAGGATGACTCAAAATAATATATAATATATATACGAAGAGTTTCTTCCTTGGGGTTCCCTATACTTTCTTTTCTAACCAAAATAAAATATATTTGATATTAACTAATTAATTGCCTATGAGCATAGAGTCCTTTGAAATGAGAATTAATTTATTTGGTTACATCATAAAGTTGAAATTAAAAGCATTTTTTATTTTAATATGTTTTATTTAAAAAAAAATTAAAAAAACATATTATATATAACGACAATAGGTAGATGAAAATTACATATTAAATAATTTAAAGTGTTTGAATCATAAATTTATAATTGACATGATAAATTTTTTATTTTAAAATTACAAGTAGATCACATCTAAACAATTGCTAGCAGTAAATTGAAAAGCATTTGTTATTTTAATATGATTAATTTTAAAAAAAAAATTAAAAAAACATATAGATATAATGATAGCAGATAACTGACAATTACATATTAAATAATTTAAAATATTTGAATTATAAATTTATAATTGACAAGATAAATGTTATTATTTTAAAATTACAGGTAAATTACATCCAGACAATGATTAACAGTAAACGTGTTTTATAGTTATTATTTATCTCATATAATCTTTTAGTGTTTTTGCATGAGAAAAGAACTAACTTAAATGTTTCATTTTTTTCTGAATTTTCCAGAAAATATTTTAGTAAAATTACCTATACATAAAAAATACAGATCATATCTAAACATAATTGGTTTTGATTTTGGCATTATGCATTAATAAAAATATATTCTTCTTCTTCTTCTTCTTCTTCTTTTTTTTTATGTACACTTAAGTATCTCTATAATATAAGAGCCATGTATCTTCTAATTAATAGCAAGCATTAACCATGGAATATGTATCCTGTACTATTTGAATTTTGCATTACAAAGACAAGGGAAAGAGAATTGCAGTCTTCAACAAAAATGACATTATTTCACTGAAAACGTAATGAAACAAAATATAAAACATTAACAAGGATTCCGAGTATGAACTTTTTTTATCTTATTTTGATGAACCTAAGTATAGCTATTAATTAAATGTAAACCAACAAACAAATTTTATATTATTGATTTTAAAATATTTAATATGTCTGATGAACAAATTGTATATATATTATCTTAATTTTAATCACTTATTTCTTTGGGGTGGAAGATATGTTCATGGAACCTAGTCAAAGTCTCTCTTTGCAAATAGTTATTTAATTAATTTATTGAGAGGCTATATTCCTATATCCTAGCATGATTCAGCTATTGACATGCAAGCGATACCAACCCAAATCTATCTCTTTTATTTAAAAAAAAGAAAGAATAGTTATTAAATAAATTCATTATATTCAAAATATAAATAAATCAAATTAATTATAAAAAATATACTTCCCCTCTAACAAAAATATTAGAGGGTTCTATACTATATATATAAACATTGGATTCTCACTCTCCTGATCCTTGTAACAACATCTATGAAAAAGTCATCGTAAATTTATTAAAATGCGTGTCATAAAATTTTTATTAACTTTTTACACTTATTAAGAAGTTTGTCTTAATTTTTCTTTATAAAATCTATATTTATATATTATATATGATAAAAAATAATATATTTATTTATTATAAAAAAGGGTCTAAATATTTTGAATAAAATGATTTTTATATTTAAAAAATATTATCCGAAATACTAGTGTATCAAAGAAAAAACTTTTTTCTATTTATTTTTCCTTCGGGAGGCATATTCCCAATTGGCCAAAAGCCTGCTTGTTTGGGAGAGCCCTCCAAACCACTAACGACCAGCCTCCACTAACTAATAATTATAATATATTGTAAAATTAATCATAACACATGTACAAGTACGTTCACTTGGTACTTCTGTACTAAGGTGAATCCGCAATGCTTTTCAGTTAAATTATTTATATTTTGTATTAATTAAAAGAAGACATAACAAGATATAAATTTTGTTAATCTTTATTTTTCATAATTAAATTACCTCGAGTACTTTAAGATTATTTGTTTAATAATAATTTTTTACGCAATAGTCAGACCATAAGCTAAACTTTTCAAAATACAGTTGGCTCCAATTAACTCTGTGACCAAATTAAATCTCATTAAATCAGGTAAATTTAGTTCAACCATTAGAATAGCAAATACTTTGGATATAATTTGTTTAATATCATTCTAGAAATAATTAAATCCTAGTTCTCTTTATTGTTCATTCACCAATAGAAAAAAAAACAAAATCTAATATTCAAGTTAGTTTTTTTTTCATGCAAAAATACTAACTAATTATATGAAATAAAAAAATAAAAAAATAAAAAAAAAATATGTTGACTTTTAACTATTGTCTAGAACGTAATCTACATAAAATTTTGTAAATAAAATATTTATTATATCAATTGTAAATTTATAATTTAAAAAATTTAAATTATTTAATATGTAACCATATCAGTATATAAAATATATTTTTGTTTAAATTTTTTAAAAATTAAACATATTAAAGTGATAAGTACTTTTCAACTTTATGATCTAACCAAATAAATTAATTCTCATTTCAAAAGATTCTATGCACATAGATAGTTAATTAATTAATTAATATAAAATCTATTTGATTTTGATGGTAACTAGAAATTCAAACTCTTCGTATGTCAAAAAAATATCAAAAAATTAAGAAAAGTTATCTAGAAATTGCACTTAATTTTTTTTTTTTCCAAATCCTGACACTCTGTCACAGAGCCAGGATCGATCCTATAACTAAACCAATTCCAAAAATATGGAATCAAAAAATTCAGTTAGCTCCCAAAGGTGATTAATTAACTGTCGCATCTTCAAGGTTCAATGTACTTGCTATGATCTATACTCTAAACTTAATTAATGCCATTTGGGGTTTCAAAAAGGATTTTAAAAAAGCAATTAGAGAAGCCAAAAGTGATCCTGTTTGATTTCAGATAAAACATTTTTATCAGATAATTTAATCGAAATTGCTTTTGCAAATAAACAATGTTTTTTTAAGATAGATGCACCTTCACCAAATGGTCTATGATAAATACAGTTCTTTTTTCCGCAGCTAATGCGGTATCCAAAGGATCATGACTCAACATAATATATAATATCTATGCGAAGAGTTTCTTCCTTGGGGTTTCTGTAGACTTTCTTTTCCAACCAAAATAAAATATATTTGATATTAACTAATTAATTTTTCTATGAGCATAGAGTCTTTTGAAATGAGAATTAATTTATTGTTATATCATAAAGTTGACAAGCACTTTTTCATTTTAATATGTTTAAATATTAAAAATATTAGGTCTAACTCTTCTCTTAAAACTCTAGTCAAGAAAAAAAAAATTGTCTGAACTTATAAGAAACATAATACTTAGACATTTAGTTGATGTGAGACTTCAACACACCCCCTCACACCTACAAATGAACATCTGGAGTATAAAGTTTACAGATATGAACATTTGCGGATGAGCCACATCGTAAACTGGAATAGGCTCTGATACCAAATTAGAAATATTTGGCCTAACTTTTCTTTCAAAATTCGAGTCAAGAGAGGGAGATTGTCTAAACTTATAAAGAACACAATACTTAGACATCTAGTCGATACGGGACTTCAACACGCCTCTCTCACATCTAATAATGAACATTTGGAGCGTGAAATTTGCAGACATGAACATCTACGGATGAACCACATCGTAAACTGAAGTAAACATTGATACAATATTAGAAATATTGAATATAACTCATCTCTTAAAACTCAAGTCAAAAGAAAAAAAATTGTCTAGATTATAAAAAACACAATACTTGGACATCTTTTTAACTCGAGTTTTGAGAGAGGAATTAAACCAAATATTTCTAATATTAAACAACTTAAAGTTTTTGAATTATAAATTTATAATTGACATAATAATTTTTTAATTTTCAAAATTTTGTGTAAATTAAATCTAATCAATGGTTAGCAGTGATTATGTTTTATTTTATTTTTTATCTCGTATAATTAGTTCATGTTTTTGCATGGGAAAAAGGAACTAAAGATTCAAAATTATCTCTTTTATTTTATTTTATTTAAAAATTATATCTCGTTATATCTTCTTTTAACAGATTCACCTTAGTCAGATGTACCTGGTGAGTGTACTTGTATATATATTATGATTAATTTGACAATATATTTTAATTATTAGTTAGTGGAGGCTAGTCGCTAGTGGTTTGGAGTGATCTCCCAAACAGATGGGCTTTTGCCGATTGGTTATATGACTCACGAAGGAAAAATAATCCAACTTGACTATCGAGCAGCAAGTCCCAAACCCCAAAAAAGAAAAAAGAAAAAAGGACTATTGAGCACAATAGAAAAAAGTTGATTCTTTTACTGTTTTTTACACAAATATTTTTACTTTTTTTATATAAGACTACTGTTATTTAAAATATTTAAAATTTATATTTTTATAATAAAAAATTATTTTTTATCATATATAATATATAAATATAGATTTTATATAGAAAAATTAAGATTGACTTCTTAAAAAGTGTCAAAAATTAATAAAAATTTATCAATATTTTATATTGTAAGAAATGGTTTTCATTATTATATTTATAAATTAATAATAATTAAAATTGGTAAATTTTTAAAACATCTTGATAACAATATATATATATATATATATATATATATATATATATATATATATATATATATATATATATATATATATATATATATATATATATATATATATATATATATATATATATATATATATATATATATATATATAATCAGATAATTAATAGTTAATTGATGAGGTTTTAAAATATCAAAAGTTTAAATTTGTAAAAATATATTTATGAAAAAAATAACTTCAATATTCAAAATATGATTATATATATATATATATATATATATATATATATATATATATATATAATCAGATAATTAATAGTTAATTGATGAGGTTTTAAAATATCAAAAGTTTAAATTTGTAAAAATATATTTATGAAAAAAATAACTTCAATATTCAAAATATGATTAATTTTATATTTAAAAAGTGTATAAATTAAAATAAAAAAATAGTTAATAGTTAATTTTTGTTATATTTGAAAAGTATATTACACAGTTAATTTTTTTGTATAATGGTTGGACACAAAAGATACATTGAATTAATGTCAAATTTACGATGATGATATTCATGATAGAGGTTTTTGGTCCAATTTTGTATTAAAAAAAAAGAAACTTATCTAATTAAAAAAAAAAATCTGTGAAATGGTATAAAATTGATTTTAATTGACACTGCACTACTGCAGCATCATTTGCCTCCTTCACGTAATTATGTATACATAATATAGCTTACAATTAATATGAAAAACTCTTAGATATGGTGGGTATTTTTGGATGATTAATTAGGTCACATCATACATAAAAATATTAAAACCGTGCTTTCACAATCAACCAAGAACAATTTCTTAACACGCTCAAAGAAGAGTTTCACACTACCGACATACTATAATGCTAAAGTTGACAACAAAAAACAGCATGATTCAAGGTATTCTATAAGTATCCTTATCACAATCATAGTCTATAGATATAAGCATATCTTAATTAGGAAAACATATATTTACGACAACTTTCAGATTAACTTATTTGATACCTAACTTATATAATTTTTTTTTAATAATTCTGATTTATAAAAAATAGAAAAATTAAATTCATTATAGCTTAACATGTAAATATATAAGAGATAAATTTTATAGTAAACTACATTCTTCTCCTTAAGTTTTTGAAACCTATAATTACACTCTTTCTAATTTTAATTTATATGCAATTATCTCTTTTATTAATAAAATTATTAATAAAATTGATACTTTATGTATTTATTTTCTTAAAAACTAATAAATAATTTAATGTATTATAAATGATCAAAATATTAAATTAATTTTTGTAAAAATTAAAAAAAAAATTTAAATTTTATAAATTTTTAAAAATATTTTTATTGTAATTTAAAATTTAAAAGAGTGGGAATATAATTTTTATATATAATTATGAACAAAAGTGAACCTAAGTTACGCCAAGGTAGAAAAAGGCACTTTGTAATTTATCACAAGTGGGCCTAGCTAGCTTGAGTTGTGGGTGATTATGTCATCTAATACGTATTAATGGGTGATAGGCACCATTGCAAGTCTCTCTCACAATTATACTAATCACTATCACAGAACGTACGCATGGCGGTCAATCACTGTCATTAAAATGTTTTTAATAATAATAGTTATAATAAGAGCTTCGTATTAATGGCATGCAATTTCTGAATGACCCACTACCAATAATATCAAATAGGCATATTAGTGAAGGAAACTTAGTTATTAGGTTGCCTAAGCTTTTTTTTTTTTTTTTTTTTGGGTTGGATAATACAAGTATTTTTAGGCTAGTTTAGACAACAATTGAAATTATATTTTTGCTCAAATAATTTTAAGGATATATCTTTCACATGAGATAATATATTTTTTTTAAAATAAATTCTCTTAAAAGATAATTTTAAAATTTAAAATTAAATAATAAAATTGTGACTTCTCTCTCTCTATATATAATTTGAACTCTTACTCCTTAAGTTACTCTAAAATATGATTGAGATGTCAATGAAATTGGTTTAATTGATAAGGATACGGTTCATATCCTACGAGAATGTGTGAGGACGTGAGTTCAAATTTTGTTGTCAATGTGAAGACTTCGTCAGTGAACGACTGAAATTAAATTCACTTAAATTTTTTCTTACAAAAAAAAAAAAACATCGCTATTCCCTCGCGCCCTTGAATCCACGGTGTCCATTTTCCCAGGTGGACATGGTGGGGCATCGGAAGCGAGTATTAAAGAAAAAGTACTCGACAGTGTGAGCCTGCGTGAGTGGGGACGATCCGATCTTGAATGGAACCTCCCCAGTGTTTCCTTAAATACTAGGCTTGAGCTTTCCATCTCAAGCATAGCGTCTGCTCCAGAAACCATATCCTCGTCTCTCTGTGCTTCAACTCCATAGCTTCCTTCTTAATTTCTCTCTCTAAACTTCTCATTCTAAATTCTATATATCACTAGTAAGACTTCCTCTACCCTTCTTTCTTCTTTGTGCTGGCTAGCTATAAAACTTGGTCAAATCCCAAATATGTTCTGGTTATTTTAATTTTAACTTCCTTCTTTTAATTTTTAAATATTTGTTCCAACATTTGATTACCCTTGAATGATAGTGGTACTGTTTGTTTGGTGAGAAAGTGATGTTTTAATTTTCTGCCATTTTCTCGAATAGTTTTGGAAGGGACAGGCATAATTGTTTTGCTGTTGATGATCTATTGAACCCTAGAAATGGAAAGAGGGAAGATAGTGATAAGATGGATTGAAAACTCCTAAACTTCTTATTAATTTCTAACTCTAAATTCTATCACTACCTCTCCTACAAGTAAGACTTTCTACCCTTCTCTCTTCTCTCTATACAACTTTTGGTTAAATCTAAAATATGTCCTGGTTATTTTAATTTTAACGTTTAAATATATTTTATTGAATATTTGATTTCCCTATAGTGGTATATCCTGTTTGTTTTATGTGAAAGTGATCGGTTTAATTTTGTCATTTTCTGAGTTTTGGAAGTGACATTATTGTTTTGTTGTTGTTGAATTGATCTATAAAACCCTAGAAATGGGAAGAGGGAAGATTGTGATAAAAAGGATCGAAAACACAACAAACAGGCAAGTGACTTTTTCAAAGAGAAGAAATGGGCTGCTAAAAAAGGCTAGGGAGCTATCTATCCTTTGTGATGCTGACATTGGGGTGATTATCTTCTCCAGCACTGGCAGGCTCTATGATTATGCAAGCTCTAGGTTTGTCAAATTCTTCTTCTTCTTCTTCTTCTTCTTCTCTCTCTCTCTCTACCATATTTTTTTCTTTGTTTTCATAGTTCAATTGCTGAAATTGGGTTATATATTTATTGCTGTATGTAGGGGTGGGAAAAGTGTTTGGGAACCTAATTAGAGAATGTTGAAATAATTTCCAAAGCCTTTCAATTGAACTTGTACCTTAAAGATCACCGGAGTTTCCTCCTTAATCACCCACTCATCACTGCACTAATTAACCACTATTGATATTAATGCCATTAATTTCTTCTAAGATTTCATTTTAAACCTAAGAGTATATATATATATAACATTATAGATATAGCCAACCAATAAATTTTTTAAAAATAAATATAAAAGCATACTACTATAACTTAATTATAATTAAGTGGTAACCTTTTTTTATTTTATTTGATTAGTTTGTCATATATTGTCGTTGTCTAAACTGAGAGTTCGATTAATGAATTCAAGTCTATTAACTTTTAATCAATAACAAATTAAAGAAATGTAATGTCTACCCAATATTTGCTGATTATAGTGGCAACCGTTGCTTGAATTCTAAAAAATGATAAATTTATAGTTGAATCTTGGATATACTAACTTTGGAAAAGATTTTATTCATTACGCTCCCAACTCAAAGAAAATTAGTCTTTCATCCAATTAGGTGAAGAGATGTCCTCAATAATAAAAAAGAGAGAGAAAGAAATGCAATATCTTTTAATGGCTCTTTTTCAATTGTGGTATTCTTTTGATAGTAGTTGAGATTAGAGAATGAGATTCAAATATTTAAATTAGCAAAAGAAGATTGAGTACAAAATCTGTCTGTCTCTCTCTCTCTCTCTCTCTCTCTCTCTCTCTCTCTCTCTCTCTATATATATATATATATATATATATATATATATAATAAATAGAGCAAGTTAAAGGTGTCATGAATTCGTCAAATGGAGTCAAGTTTAATTGTGTCATCGTCATCACAGAGTTAATTAATTAAAGCCACTTAATAGTTTATATAATATCTGAGTTCTTAGTGGAGTATTGAGAATTATGGTGATAATAGGACGAATTGTTCAACTTACGAGGAAGGTCATATCATGTACGTATATTAGTTAATTACATTACTCATCAACAAAATTTAAAAGGATTGAAGAAGAAGATATTAATTTGAAGAAGGTTTTATTCGTCCGAGACTAGTCATTTTTCTAACATAGTGAAAAGGTATATCAATAGTTCTAAGAGAAAGAAAAAAAAAAGTTGTTGCATGCATATACATGCAAGTTCCTTTAGGGTGCAATATTTTCTTCAAGAATGAAGTTCAGCGAAAGAAAAAACTGAGTGCTTATAGACTATATATAATTTTCAAAATCCATGGATATAATTAACGCTAAGTATGATCAACCAAGATAAAAGGGTATCACCCAAACATAGCAGAGAACATACCATATGTATATTTGATCATTATAAACAAGGGATCTTATAATGTCCAATACATTTATATTTTTATAAGGTAAATTAACAATTTGCTCGCTTTATATATTTGATATTAAAAACCACATAAAAAACATGTAGTTGCTCTGTGCTTACTAATCTACAGAAGATTTGGTAATTAAGTTTGGATACATATACACATGCATATATATGTTGGGTATTAGAGTTTAAAGTTTATAGACTTATTTAGTTTTAATTCTCAAATATTCTTGAGTTCCCTAATGAGCCTTTAAAATCATCAATTTATTGTATATTAGTTATTTGGTTAGTTTTTAAAAATTTTAAACTTATTGCATATTAATATCTAAAAACAATTGATATACAATGAATTTGATTAAGAGACTAAAGTTAAGTTTGTGTATAAATGCAAAGATCAATATTGTTAGTTTACTTTATAAAATATGATGTGCCCTATCTATGTATATATAAAAGCATTAAATATATACAGTAAACAAAAAATATATGAAATATTTCGAACATGTTAGCAACTTTTATACATGTATTGCTAATTGTCATCAACATGTTCTACAGAAGGTACTTTCTTTGTGAAAAATTTACGATATGCATTAACAAATATCTTTAGAATATTTTAAACAATGATTTGGCCAAAAGAAAATATTTTAAAAGTTGAAAAGAGTCTATATTTACCATACTAATTAATTTTAACTTTTTCAAGTTTTCATACTAGCTCTAAAAATAGTACCAAATTTAAGATAAAAGGCGGTTGGATGAAGTAGCTGCCGTAGGTGATACGAACATATTGGATAACAAAATTCAACAGTTTTGGTAGAGTTTAATGTTAATTCCTCGACAATGGTTTATCATAGAATATGTTCATAATTTTTTTTTTCACAATTTTTTTTTACTAGACTTCATTAAAGTAAACACTTTATCTTGCTCTTTATGTAATTATGCATATATATACGTATAAGTATATAAGATTGTCAAAATGGGATAGACTCTAACCACTGGTCCATTTATCTTAGAAAATATAGAGTTGAATTTATGAAATAGTATCACATTTTTTAAAAGGGTTATTTTGCTAGACTATATTCAGCCTAACAAAGATTTTTTGATCGAGCTAAGTTCTTAGAGTTGAACAATTTTATTTTTTATTTATTAAAATTTATAATTTAAATAAAAACAAAAAAAATAAATTTGAAGAAATGATGAATTATTTTATTATAAAAAATTTATTATGTTTTCCACTATCCCTATATTAATTTCTTATTTTTGGAGATTTTTTTTAATATTATTCTACTATAAATTTTTTTAAAGATAATTAAATTTAACTTTTAAAATTAAGATTAACCTTTAGAGTCAAGCCTACAGAACCAATTTAAACACTTACAGGGTCAAGTCAAACTAAAAAAAGGACATTTTGTTTCATAAAAGAGTATTTTGGCCTAATTCTATTTAATCTTAGAGTTAATTAAAATGAAATTTATCCTAATTGACAGCTTTAATAAACGTGTACAAAAGTGAATTTGATTAAAAATTAATTATCTTTAACAAAAATTAAAATACGACTTAAAAATTTTAATGGAGTTTTGAGTGACCATATCTTATTCCATTTCTTTTTTCTCGTTTTCTAGAATGTCTATGTATTTGGATTGTTTAAAGAGATGCATTTTATAAGAACTAATAGAGTAGAAGTCTGATAACGCTCGTAACACCGGACTTATAGTCTTTAAGATTAAAATAAATTTAATATTTTAGATTTAACCCAACTTTTTTTTTTCTTGACTCCCATCGCCAGGTTATAAACCTTCAAAAAACTTATTACCTAAAGAAAAAAAAAAGGATTTCATCGTACGGGATTACAATATATAAATGATATATGACTATGATCATGCCATGACTTCTTTCAGTAGCATGAAGTCCATTATTGAACGCTATAATAGCCACAAGGATGATGACAAGAGGCTCTTGAACCCTGCTTCAGAAATCAAGGTAAATATTTATCAACTACATTGGCAATTTTTTGTTGTTGCAATATTTCCTACAAAAAGAAGAGGGAAACGAGACTACAGGTCAGTAAGAATTGAGATATAGAAACTTGTCAGCATTTTGAATGGTATGCATGAGTTTGATTATTGGAATGTATTTGGATTCTCATTAAATTCAGAGTAAATAGTTTTTTTTCGTTAGAAAAAGATACATATTTCTCAATTTAATCTCTTAAAATTTTATAATTTTTTTTAAAAATTTAATTCTTCAAAAACCACCCATCCTGCATTAATTTTTTTTTTCATGTTAATTGTTAATCTCATAGGTAGAAATTTCACAAATTTGCTTATTTAATCTAATTGAAAGTTTAAGTGACGAGATGATTTAAGTAAACTTTTGATTTAGGTAGCCAAATAAATATGTTAAATATCTATTACCGAAACTAACATGAGAATATTTGTTTAAGACGAAATAGTTTTTGGAAAATTAGATTGAAAAAAATAAAATTAAAAAAAATATATTTTAAAATTAAAATAGCAATTCATTCTCTAATTTATTTGTATAAATTAAAGAAAAGGGTCGGGGAAAAATCTAATTTAAATGTTTAGCAACCGTATATAAAAAATTTGAATGCAATATATATGAAAAAAAAAATAGAATTACTATCTTATTTAAAACATATACAACTCAAAATTTTTAAAATTTTCAAAATTTTTATACCCACATTAAATAGAATGTGATTTCAACCGATTAATTTTTCCCCTTGAAGCTTGTCCGCTAAATCTAATACTATTTGTGGATACCATCAATGTTTGTGGTTGGATCGAATTGCTAGTTTTGGCAGAGAGAGGCAGCAAGTTTAAGGCAACAACTGCAGTATGTGCAACAATGCAACAGGTACGATTTTTGCACCAAAACCCCACTAACTGTCGGCAGACTGTTTTGCAAGTTTATGTTCAACAATGTTGGATATATTAATAAAATTAATTATAAGTATTCACTTAAAAATTAAAAATTTTAAGTTAAAATAAGTCTTAACATGATACCAAAATTTCTATAATCAAATAGTTAAAAGTTTCCAGACAAAGTAAATTTTGTGTCTACAAAACATAAACACACTTATCATGTGAACGGAGTGCTAGAAAAATTATAAAATTCAATTATAAAATTTCCCTTAACAATTTAAACTTTTAAATTAAGATAATATTTAATAAAACAAAAATGAAGATAAGTAAGAAATTCCCTCTCTTCCCTTGTGTAGTGCAATGAGAATAAACTCAGTTGAGTACACGCGCACACCAAGGGAAAGATAAGTACAAGAATGATCATCTTACGTTCATCACATGCTGATATGCAGGCAATTGATGGGCCAAGAACTATCTGGTTGTAGCATAAAAGACCTGCGAAATCTGGAAGGCCAATTGGATATGAGTTTAAAGAGTATTCGCACGAAAAAGGCATATATGAACATCCTGATTTTCTTATACACACACACACACACACACACACACACACACAAGTTCTACCAAAACATGGCACTTCAATAATCCTTTATATGGTTATTTCTTTGCAATGCAGGACCAAATTCTCACAGATGAAATAGAAAAACTCAATCGGAAGGTTTCCATTGTAACATTTACTTGATTTATTCCAAACTCAGCTGAATTCCCATTAGATAGCTACATTTTATTGATTTCTTTGTGTGGTAATCTTTTCCATCAAATAAAACGTTTATGAAGAAAATGCAGAGATTCAAAAGAAGATTTTGCAAAGACAAGCCGTCATGATGAAATCAAAGAGTTGCATTTGGTTCCATTTAAGTATTGGTACATTAGGCAATTGCCAAAGAGAAAAAGAGAGAAAAAATGAAACAAAATGCAATCCTCCATATATAATAATTGTCATGTTATATCATTGTATGTGCATCTAAGATTAAACAAAATGCTTTGTTTGTATCAGGTATGTGAAGCAGGTGATGCAAATAAAGCAAAAAATAGCTCTCGGCTTCAATGTACCGCCACTGGCAATGAACTTTCTTCGAATGCACCTATATATATCCAGATAACTGAGCCTCAGCCTCGGCCTCTTAACCAAGTAATGCCGGCGAAACCAATGAAACTGGGGTACCTCCTTTTAACCATTTCCATACTGGATAACACTGAAGTGGTAGTTATTAACGATCATTTCTTATTTCTTACTTGATTGGCAACAGATTACAACTGCGATGACACAGAATATGGACGGCTATTCATCATTATCTCCTTAACTATTTGATTGAAATTGGGAAGTCAGAAGTTCTACCAGTGAGATCCCAAATATCAGATATGCTAAATTTCTAAGAACCCATTTGGGAGAAGAGAGTCCTAGATTCAGTATTGATTATCATTAGTTTTAACAATAAATTCTGATAGATCTGTAATAAGATCCTCCCTATGTTAATGAACTCTGTCATTATGTGTGAATTGTTCTTTTAGCTGCTTGTATGTCCTGTACTTAGTCAAGAGGACCTTGACCAATCAGCATATTGCATTATTCATATATGACCACTAAATAGTAAACTCTACTGCATCCATTCCGGTAACAGGTTTCTTTGAAATTGTTCTGTAAGTAAAACAAGCAGAGCAAAACCATTAGAAAAGTCCTGTAGAGATATGTGCATGGGAAGGTCTAAAACTGAACACACCAGTGAATAAAAATGAAGAAAAATGTATCGAACCTTGAAATAAGTAGTGTGAAGAATACTGAAGACACATATTCGACCATGCTTAAAGATAAATCAATGTATGGAACCTGTAAATTAGATCTTAGTAATGATAGTTCGGTAAAATTCCAAACTAATGTGACTTCAACATAACATAAATAGCAGACTGAATAGCAGTTCTACTACAATAAATTATAAGTTATAGCCTTGATACTTCAACTTTGACAAGCAGAAATGTCAAACCAAAAAAATATTGAAGTCTAACTTTGTTGTAACCACTTAGGTTCATTTTAGTATGGGTCCTCAACCTTAACTATGGTGCCAGTGCCTCCAGTTTGCAATATCAAAACAACATATAAAAGCCACAACAAATTTGAACTGCAATACCAAATGATTTGGAAGATATGCTATTATTTAACATACCTTATTTATATCCCTCTAGGATATGGCAAAAGATGCTGATATAATTGCTTTGTGCAAATTGGAGCATTTATAGTGTTGTTACCTCCTTAAGATTTCTTTCAAGTAGCAAATATCATGTATACGGTCTTGTGCATTGTAGTCTTGTAGAGAGTACCAGTTTTGTCTATTCTTCAGCATGTATCAAATTTTATATCCACCATCTTCGAGATCAACTTCCATGTTCAATTCCTAGACTTGCTTATCGACTAGCCCTATAATGTTAAAGAACTGAGTTCAGTTGAGATTTTTTACTACGATGTTATTTTCTATAGCGCTTTAACATCGTAGAGGTGGTCAATAAGCAAGTCTGGGAATTGAATGTAGGAACTAATCTCAAAGTTTTTCTCAAAGTCTGGGCTCATCTCATATGTTATCAAATTCATATATGTGGGTGCACTTCTGTCGTCTACCATTATCCATGGGATTCTCAATTCTCCACCAAATAAATAACGTGAGAAACTGATATCCAGCTGGCAACAGTTATAGCTTTGTTTCACTCAAATCTCAGCTGCTCTAAAGTCCTTTATATTCGTATATGTTGGCTTTAAACTTCTAAGGATGAAAATCAAGCATCACACTCAAGAGACCATGGAGGATGTGAACTATGTACGTCACTTACTGCATATACTTTATCCAGTGGCATTCGACGTGACATTTCATGAAAAAAATCTTTACTATAACGAATTTTGTTCATGGTTTTCATCAAGCTGGCCTCATTGTCATTGCTTAAAAATTCGAGCACTTGGAAGGAAATTCTCTAATAAGAGCATATCCTGATGCACAAGAATCAGTTGATTACTGTTAACTTTCAGTTTTAAGAGTCCAATTTATCCATGACTTGAAGTAAAAAGTATCAATCCCCGAACTCCATCATCACCATGTTTTCTTCATCAAAATGTCGAATATCATCTTCAGTGTACAGAACCTTGATGTTGACTGCAATATTTTGATAAAGATGTTTAGCTTGTAAGGATCCTTAACATACATTGTTGCCTAACTAAGCTTGTATTGATCTTCTAGTTGTAGACTTGGGTTGCAATGATGAATGGAATCGAATGGTACCAACCTAGGCAAGTGGTATTTAGCTCAATCTTGTCTACCTCTATGGTGATATTTTTCGTTGTTCAATCTGGTGAGGATTGAAGAACATTGGTTTTTGGTGTAATTTGAAGAGAGGATCAACTATGAAATGTGAACACTAAGGACTCTCTGAATTTATGACCACTAAATAGTAAATATTGTCTCTACTACATTCATTCCGATGACATAGGTTTCTTTGAAATTGTTCTATAAGTAAAACAAACAAAGTGAAACCATAAGAAAAGCCCTGTAAAGTTATGTACATAGAAAGGTCTAAAACTAAACACACCAGTGAATAAAAATGAAAAAAAAGAAGATCAAACCTTGAAATAAGTAGAGTGAAGAATACTGAAGAAAAATATTCGACCATGCTTAAAGACAAATTGATGGATGGAACCTAGGTGACAGTCTTCGCAAAAGAGCAAGACTAAATCCTGTGAATTAGATCTTAGTAATGTTCGTCCAGTAAAATTCCAGACTAATGTGACTTCAAGATAACATAAATAGCCGATTAAAGAGCAGTTCTACTACGATAAGCAATGGAGGATATAGGAGAACAGGATGTATCAAAATTATAAGTTATGGTCTTGATACTTAGACTTTGACATGAGGAAATGTCAAATGAAAAAAAAATTGAAGTCTAACTTTGTTGTAACCACTTTAAGTTCATTTTAGTATGGGTTCTCAACGTTAATTCTATGGATCAGCACCTTAACTGTAACTATGGTATCAGTGCCTCCAGTTTGCAATATCAAAACAACATAAAAAAACCACAACAAATTTGAACTGCAACACTGAAGAATTTGGAAGATATGCTATTATTTAACGTGCCTGATTTATATCCCTCTCGGGTGTAGTGAAAGATGATGATATAATTGCTTTGAGCCAATTGTAGCATTTATAGTGTTGCCACCTTCTTAAAATTTCTTGCAAGTAGTAAATATCATGTATACAGTCTTGTGCATTGTAGAGAGTACCAGTTTGTCTATTCTTCTGCATATGTCAAATTTTATATCCACCATCTTAAGCACATCATTCACAACCAAAATGTACAATATAAGTGACCGATTGATGATAAAAGAATCTTTTGATAGCTAAGCATCAGACAATCCTAGGTAATTAAAGATTTTTACATATCAAACCCAATGTAGACTAGAAAAGAAACCTTTGTAAACTGATCATGCAACATGATTGTGAAAGTCAGAATGGCAAAATTTATTGAACTGTACCCTTTTGCTAAGTTTGATAAGTAGTTTCGTCTACCTAAATAATTAGAAATACAGAGCAACTGCATGTGATTTTAAATGGTAAACAGAACCAAAGGTACTAATTTCAAAACTAGTTTGAAGCTTCTCTGCAAATAAAGGGAAATTGCAATTTAATAAGATGCTTTATCCTCCAAGCAATATCCAACAGAACTGATTTAGTTCCCCTTGAAAAAAAAACCTGCAGCAAAGTTTCATTCATCTAAAGCTAGTTATAAAGGGGGTTGAACAAAACCAAAGCACAAAAAAAAAAACGAATATATCCATCATGATTCGCATTTGTTAATCAACACTGAAATATAGTTGAGCAAACCCTCTAGATCAAACGTGTTACCAAAGGGTGACCCAAGGTGAGAGGCAGAGCAGAATAAATAAGAGCAGTTTCACCGTCAAAACCATCACAACTGAATTCATATAGAAAAGATTAACAAAATGCACAATGACTGATAGCTTAAAGCAACCAGAGTCAATCAAATAGTACGATTAGCTTCATCAAATTCAGCAACCAGTCAACTGAGCAATGTACAATATCGCAGGAAGGGTGACCCATAAAACATAATCAAATGTTTCTATAATCGCATTGATTTAATTAACAAGACAGAACCAAGACTATCTCTAAGGTCAATCACAGATGATGGTTGAAATTCATACCAACTGATCAGCCATAAGATGAATACCCAAGGGAAAAAAAGAACGCATGATCCAAATCGTGCCAGATAGACAAAAAGGCAATCCGATAGAGACATTCCGGCTTCCTCACTATTAGCAAGCTCCTACAGGCGATGTTCGACTTCTTCATTCGGTTGGCCCTTTTGAAGATGAATGGTAAAAGCTTCAACATTCGACGGTGGCGATTTGAAAGAGTGGCTGGTGTATTGGCCACGCACATAAGTAGTTCTGGCGAGTCATGCCAGAGGTAAGAAAAGCTAGGCGAGTTGTCTATTCATTTCGCTTTTTAGAGACAGGTAATGGGTAGCAAGGCAAGCAGGAGCGAAGCGTTAGGGCAGCCCGAAAGGCAAGACCTCTTTCGTCATTTCCGACTCTGAATTTTCTTTTATCTGCACAGGAATTCTTATTAAATGATGGACCAAATCCTATGTGTGTCAAATAGAATAATTATACATTGGGGTTCACTCACTGGACAGCCCCGTCAAGAGCTGAGCGAGAGCAAGGCCTTACTTTGAATTTGGCTTGGCCTTTTTTTTTTTTTTTTCAGAAAAGGACATGTCTGATATGGATGTGGAGGTAAGTTGAACCAAAAAAGCTTGGTTAATTATGTCTGGCTCCAGCAATGAGCAGAACAACCAACCCGATGACTCGGGAAGGGGACCAGATGTACGGTAATCTTGCAAAAGACATACACTGAACTTAACTAGCTAGAAAGCACTCGGTAGACTGTTCAAGAGGAAGCCGCCTAGAAAAAGACTGTTATTACGCCCGCGGGACACTAAACTCCCCTATTTTGAGATTCAGACTAGCCAATGAAGCCTTTTTCCTATACTAATAGATTTCGCCCAATATTCAAAAGAAAAGAAAAAAGCACCCGATAAAACACAGCCTGTTTATTTTAATTATTTTATTTAAAATAAATATAAAAATGTGTTTGTTTATTATTATTATTTATTTTTAAAAAATATTTTTAAAATTTTTAAAAATTATAAAAAATATCAAAAAAATATTTTTAAAATTTGTAGTATTTAAACGTATTATAATAGTGATATTTTTATAATTATTTTAAATTATATATATAATATTTTATTATTTATATAATTATAAAATAATAAAAATATAAATACAAATACAAATTAAATTTATTTTTAAAAATATAAAAATATAAAAATAAAAATTATTTTAAAAATTTAAAATTTAAAATATTTTCACAAACCAATGGAAACTTTATTTGCCATGATCAAACTGCACAATCGCAATGAGCAAAGAAGAGAAGCAATAGCTATTTTTTTTTTGGTACAAGTAAGGAGTTTAAGGACTAAAGAAAATAAAGCCCGGGGATTGTGAGGCCCCTCATATCCTCTATAAGGATTTGGCCTATTCCACTAGGTAGATCTTCAAAGAATGCCATACCCAGGTCCAGCTCATGGCCCATACTTGCTAGTTGATCAGCTGCTCGGTTTGCCTCCCTCTACGTGTGAGTGATCTCCACTTTCCACCTTCTCTCCAGAAGGTTCCTGATCTTCGAAACCAAATCTTCCTCCGGGTGACTCAACGAGCACCCATGCCTACATAACTCCACCGCTGTCATCGAGTCTGATTCCACTTCGAGAAGTTTGTATCCAAGATCCCAAGCCACTTCCAAGGCCGAGAGTATCGCCCCAAGCTTCGAGTGGGTGACACTACCTCGTCCTAGGTTGTTGGCAAAGCCACACACCCATGTTCCGGTTGCATCTCTTAGAATACCTCCATCGGAGGCCATGTTCCCCGTAGCTACAGATCCGTCTGTGTTGAACTTAACCCATCCTTCTTTAGGCTGGATCCATCCAACTTTCCTCACCTCGATCCTATTACCCTGGGTTTTTTCTTTGAAAGTCCTCCAATTCATCCACTCCTTGGCTCTGTAAAGACACTCGAAGTATAAATCCCCACAATTCGTTCTCTCTGGTTGGAATACAAGTTCGCATATGCGTACCCAGATGCTCCATATAGTGACTCCGAAGAGTGTTTTCCATTCCAGGTGAGAACAATCATCCTTCCCAAATTTTCTTGATAGATTACTTTCCAGCCATTCTACTGCACTTAGGTCAAAGAACTTCCCCCATTTGTTCAGTTTTACCATTCTCAGCCAGGTGTTTTTCGCCTGTTCACAATCCCTGATGCAGTGGATTGTGCTCTCTTTCTCCTTTCTGCATATTGGACAGAGTCCGTTCTGGTCAAGATGTCTGTCAAATCTTAGACCGTTAGTTAAGAGTTTATCGTGACCAATGAGCCATAGGAGAGTTCTCACTTTCTGGGGGCCGGGCCATTTCCAGATCCTCCTCCAAATGGGTTTAGATTGGAATTCCTGAGTGTTGGCCTTGTACGCTGATTTCACCGTGAATTCCACATTGGTGCTATGTTTCCACCTCCTGATGTCCTTTCCTAGGTCTTCATTAGGTAAACTTATTGCCTGCAATTTGGTCCTGGTGGATGGGTTGATGTAGGGGTCAATTAAGTTTCACTTCCAATCCCCTGAAATGCTCGCCATATCTACCACGGATCTAACCATTAAATCCTCTGGTATCTGTTCTCTGGATAGTGTGAACAGTCTACCTTCCCCTTCTAGTCATTCGTCGAGCCAGAAGTATGTAGATTTGCCATCCCTTATTTTCCATATGGCTCCTTCTTCCACCTTCTCTCGAACTCTTTGGATACCTCTCCATAGGTTTGAGCAATCTCTGTTCTTCTGAATTATTCTGGGATCAGGGTGTTCCTCCCAGTTGTATTTTGTTTTTAGCACTTTCACCCATAGGGCTTCAGGCTTGTTCAACAAGCCCCAATTCACCTTCATTAGAAAGGATTAATTCATCTCCCTGAGTTTCTTAATTCCCAGGCCACCCTCCAACTTAGGTTTGCACACTTGTTCCTAATTCACTAGGTGTATTTTCCTGGAGTTAGCATCCTCTCCCCATATGAAGCCTCTGCTAATCCTCTCAAGGTCATCACACAGCCCCATAGGAAGCAGAGCTGTCTGCATGGAGTAATAGGGTAGGTTGTTTAGCACACTTGAGGTCAGGGTCACCCTCCCTGCAAGAGATAGGGTCTTCACCTTCCAGCTATTTAACCTACTCTTCACTCTGTTTGTAACATGCTTGAAAGAATCTTTCCTGACTCTGTTGTGGAACAGAGGCATACCCAGGTAGATCCCTAGGTCTCCTGTAGGATGAAATCCCATCTCTTTGCTATATTGTTCTATTCTGAAATGATTTATATTCCTTGAGAAGAAGCATTTGGATTTGTGGTCATTCACGAGTTGTCCTGAGCTTGCACAGAAGAGTTCCAGGCAGCTCCTGATCATGCTACATTGTTCCAAATTAGCTTCCGCAAAAAGTATTAGGTCGTCTGCAAAAAAGAGATGAGAGATCAGAGGGCCTTTCCTACTAAGCTTAATAGGCTTCCACACCTTCCTATGGACTACCCATTCTATGTAGTGGCCCAATCTTTCCATACAAAGGACAAACAGATAAGGGGATAGCGGATCTCCCTGTTGTATACCTCTGGAGGTTGAGAAGTCCTCAGTGGTCTCCCCATTCCATAGTATATTCATAGATGTAGAGGATATACATTCCATGATTAGGTTCCTGAAGTGGTCAGTGATACCAATGTCTTTTAGAGTGTCTTCCACAAAATTCCATCTCACCCTATCATAAGCCTTTTCCAGGTCAATCTTGATCGCCATCATGCCCTTCCTTCCTTTTTTCCTCTTCATAGAGTGTAGAACTTCTTGGGTTATAATGACGTTGTCATTTATACTCCTTGTAGGTATAAAGCTGCTCTGCCAAGGCCCTACCCATCTGTTCATGAAAGGTTTTAGCCTATTAGCAATAGATTTAATAACAATCTTAAAAATGACATTACAAAGTGCTATAGGTCTAAGTTCTTTTAGGCACTCCGGGTTGTCAACTTTAGGGATAAGAATTAGCAAGGATCTGTTGATGTTTTTCACCAGTTCTGGGTTCCTGTAGACATCCTTAACCAGCCTACACACCGAGGGTCCCACCGTATCCCACTGGCTTTGGAAGAAAAGGCCATTTAGTCCATCTGGACCTGGTGCCTTAAGCGCCCCATACTAAAAACAACCTGCTTGATTTCTCCATCTGTGAAGGGAGCTTGAATTCTGGCTAAATCCTCCTCCTCTAGCTTGAGAAAGCATCCTTGTAAGATGGGGGGGATGAAGGGTGATCCATCAGCCTTAAAAAGGTTTTGATAGAAAGTTTTAGCTATTTCTTTTAGCTGCTCCTTCTCTTGAATCCAAACCCCTTCCTCATTTTTCAGAGTCTGGATTTTATTAGTTCTTCTTCTGGTTACCGTGGCAGCATGAAAGAACTTAGTATTTCTGTCTCCCAAATTAAGCCAGTTGCACCTAGATTTCTGGTGCCACATGGCCTCCTCCTTCATGAGAATCCCCTCATACATGCACCACAATTCCTTTTGAAGATCCAGTAGGTAGGAATTTCTGTTTACACTGAGTGCTCGATCAATGCCTGCTAATCCTCTTATTAATTCCCTCTTTTGTTTGAACACATTGCCAAACACCTCATGATTCCAGGTGTTTAACTGAGATTTGAGTGAATCAGAATTCTCAGCCCAGCTCCTCTCGTGCCTCTATGCCTTTCTGACTACCCTTGAGAAAGAATCATCTAAAAGCCATGCGGATTCGAATCTGAACACCTTCTTCCTGGCATTAGGTTTCTTCTCTGCCTTTAGCATCATAAGAAGAGGCCTGTGGTCCGATTTGAGAGCTGGCAAGTGAAAGACTACAGACTCAGGAAATTCTGTTTGCCATTGTAAATTGGTGAGTGCCTGGTCTATTCTCTCTTTCACCATGCCTCTCTCCTACGTGAATCTTGGACCCTTGAATTGCATGTCCACCAACCCACAATCAGAACCAAAATCACTGAATGCCTTAATGGAACTCCAATTAAGAAACTTACTACCTTGTTTTTCTTATGGGTCTTTGTAGGCGTTGAAGTCATCTATAATCAGCCAGGCCAAGTTAGACAAGCAGCTCAGTGCCTCTAGCTCCCTCCAAAGATCCTTCCTGGTATTAGTCTGGGGACTTCCATACACAAAGGTAACAAGAGCCTTCCTGGCTGTTCTGCCTAGTTTCTAGGTTACTTCTGAATGAATAAACTAGCTATGTTTGCTGATAATCCTTATATTCACTTGGCCAGGGTTCCAAATCACCCATATGCCTCCCGCCAGACCAACACAATCCACACTACAACAACCGGACCAGCCAATTTTCTTAATGACTCTTTTTGCTCTCTTACTACTAATTTTGGTTTCAAATAAGGCCACTATATTGAGCTTATGTAAGTTAATCATATCTTTGATCAGGTTTGGGAAAGTTCTGCTTCCTGCCCCCCTGCAGTTCCAAGAGAACACATTCATGGGGAAACCGCTTGGATTTGGGGGCTCCTTTCTGCCTCAAGGTTGTGTAAGCTACTGGCAATGCCAGTTTCCTTTATTTCCTTGTGTTTTCCTTTTACCTCCTCTTCTGCCAACTGATCCTGAATACTTCTACATTCATGCAGGTTAGGATCTGGAGTTCTACCTCCTTGGGTCGAGCCCCATTTCTGGGCCTCTCTATTCTTTTCTCCTGGGCCCCCTGCATTCGAAGAGTTGATGTGTTTCCAGAGGGTTTGGGCCTCCTCCAATAGCCCGGTTTCATCTTCCCTAGTGCTTATCTTATTGTTGTTGTGTATGCTGGACTTGGAGAGGTCCGTAAGGGCCTCCCTAGTGTTGCCTGGTGCAGAGCTGCGCATGAGGCCTTGGCCTGTTTGACTTGGGTTTGCTTTTGGAGTGGGCCTAACCCCTTTATGGGCCTTGGACTGTGGTAAACTTAGGGTTACTTGTTTCTTTTTCTGCGTAGGCTGTCTGACTCCTAGACCTTTGTTCTCCTTGCCTGCAGTTGTTTGCTTTTTCTTGGTTCTCGCATACGAAGTTTCTGCCTCAGCTTGATGTGCTGGTCCCTTGCTCAGCTCTATGGAAGGCCCTAAATTCATGCAACTTCCTTTAACTGTCTTATCCTGCTCCTCCTGTAAGCCTTCTAAGATCTCGAATCTCGAGCTAATCTAAATATTTTTGTCAATAGCCGTCCTTATGTCTCCCTTTTCATTTGCTCGATTCCCGAGGTTGCTCTGCATGGCTACCGACGCCGGAGGCTTGTTCATCTTCCTTCTCTCTGGTCTCCTCACCACCATCCAAGGACTGAATGGATCCTTGCTCTGAGTCTGTGTATTCGGGCCTTGAGGTTGGTGCTGTCTATTGATTATGCTCCTTGCGCTGCTTACTTCCTCTCTTTGAGGGTTAGTCTGATTACCTTCCTTGCTAGATGGACAATTACCTTGGTGATGACCATACTTCCCACATTCAAAACAGATCGCATGGAGTCCTTCATATTCGATAAGGAACATTTTCTTCCTGAACCTGAATCTCGAAATTAGTTTCTTCCTTAAGTCGATTTCCACGCAAATGCGGGCAAATTTTCCTCTTGCTACACTAGTTTCCTCTCCTGTATCGTTGCTCATATTCCTTAGAGTGTGTGCATCAATCTTCAGTGTTTTACCTATTCTATCTCCCACTCTCCATAAGAAATGTCTGTTATAGTATTCTATTGGGAGCCATGGGATTCTGATCCACACAGCTACCTTCCTAAAGTTATCCTCAAAAGGCCTGAATTCCGGTCTCCATCTCTGGATCACTAGGTAGTGGTCAGCTATCATCCAAGGTCCTTTGTGGAGGGCAAAGCTGTAATCTTCTTGGGATCTGAATGTCGCTAGGTAATAGTCATTTCCCAGGTCTATTAGGTTAAAGCCTTTGGCTGGATTCCAGAGTCTTGTAAGTCTATCTTTCAGGTACCTGAACCCGATCCTTCTTCCCATTAGCTTAATGATTAAAGTTTTCCTCCATGGTTTGCAGTAACTTCTGTGTTCTTCTGGAGAGACCACCACAGTTGGAAAGGCTGCATCATCTGCCAACTCCTCCTCATCCTCCTCTGAATCTGATTCATCCTCTGACCAGCTTTCCTCTATGTCCTCCTCTATATGGATTGGGTTGTTGGCTATACCATTGAAGCCCAGCAGTCTATCCTTGTAGGAGATATTAGCCTCCTGTCTGGTAAGGCTTCCGATAGGTTTTGCATTGTCTGCTTTCCTTTCTGATACGCTGCTTATGAGTGCCTCACATTGTGAATGTTCCTCAGGGTTATGCCTTTTTCCTTCTGGCTTCTTGTTTGTTGCTATAGCTTCCATTGGAGTGGGCTCAGATTCGGTAAGGATTTCCAAAGTATCCCCCATTGCTTCGTCCATAATTTCTTCGATTGTTTCATTTGCCTTTATCTTCTTGCAGCTTCTCTGAATGTTGTCTTTCTCCTCTTTGGTGAGAGGTGGATGTTCTTTGCTTGCTGCAGGACTGCCAGTAGCCCCCTGGCTTGCCGGGATATCAGAGCTTTTGCTTTCGTTTCCACTCATCCCATTTAGTTAAAGCAGACACACTACGCTATGAAGCAATAGCTATTTCATATCCCGCTGTTGATGAATCTCCTTTTGTCGTTGAGTTTGCTACCACTTCGTCGGTTGGTTTCCCACTGTATCTTACCTCAAAAGGTGCGATGCCTATAGAACTCATAGATGCCTCGTGGAGGTTCGTAGCTAGCGAATAAGATCTCCTGATTCAGAAGTGATAGGCTGTGTTTTTTCTTTTTCTAATTTAAGTCAAGACATGCAGCAAGTTGATACTTACAAATTACCAAAAAGAAATAAATTGAGAGTGAAAATTCAATTTAAATTTTATAAGCAAAGTGCAAAACCATCCCCATTGGCTCATACAAGGTAGCAAGGAAAAACAGAATGACGGGAAGGTATTGAGTCAATTTCTGTAAAGCTTGGCTTTCACATGCCGAATACAACTCATCTGAGTTTCAGTTTTACAGTTTGTTCCTTATCTCCATTTTATTTTGATCTTAATAAAATAATTAAAAATAATTATTCCTGTTGGTTCATCTGTCAAACAATTTTAAATCATATATATCAGGATGGAATTACTATTTACAAATTAAGCTTTAATAATAATGGTACATATGTTTACGTATACACACACACTAATAGTTTGATGTGTAATAAAATGAATATCAATTCACATTTTTAATTTATTTAAGCAAATTAATTTCTTGAATATATAAATAATCAAAATAATTTTTATATTAAAGTTCATTTTTTAGTAAATTATTTTTTATTGTCTTTAAAAGCATCATATTCAACAAAACGGTATCCAACAAGTTTTATTGTTTTCTCCTCGGTATCTAACAAGTTTTATTGTTTTCTCGTGTCATTTCAAAATGAAGGCCATTTTGGAAGAGAATTTTTTTTTTCTACAAAAAGAATCCAAACAAGACTTTAAGACTAAACTATAAACAAAATAAAAGTTTGATCGATCATGATCTCTTCTAAGACTGAAGGCAATGGGAGCTTACTATTTATTTATTCGATATATCAAAGAATTATAATTTTTTTTGGGCCAAAGATAGAAATTTTATTTCACAATATATGAAAGAATTATAATATTTATTCATAAGAAGAATTGGACTAGCTATAAAACTGTATTATTGATTAGTTAAATAACAAATGTTCTCTTATATCATATGTAGGGGGGAATATCTTATTATTGCACATGAGTAAAGATCCAATTCGTGCAGGGGAGATTGTGGTATTCATTGTGGATACAAGTCCTTGGCCAGTTTTTCGCTTCTTTTTTTTCTGTTTACTTATTCATATTTGTAATAGAATAACATGTAACTGTTTTCCTCAAAATCAGGTCTGTTTAAGTATCGTGATTACTTTCTTCTTGTCATTTCATTAATTTACTAACGTAGTTTCTGTTTTTAAACCTTGAATTGTAATTTCTTTTTATTCTGTATCACTTTGTTTCTTCAAGACCCACTCTTTGTTATGATCTTTGGTCATTTCCTATGAGCAAATAAGATATATAGATCCAAATTGGATGCAAAACTCAATTTGAAATTGATCTCTTGTCTCCAGTGAAATATTGGAGAGCTCCGATATTTGACTTCTAGAGAAAAATAATAATTAGCAGATCAAAACTCTAGATAACGCTATAAATGCTGAGAAATGAGTAATATCATGTCTTTGAAATTTGTTAATTTTCTAATCCTTCTGTTCTTAGTAATATTGAGTGTAGATTATTCACTTTTGAAAGTATAGGACCTTATATATATTTGGTTTGACATAAAATTTAGTTTCACTTGTTCTGGGCAATTCAATTCCTTTAGGATTGTACTTAGCACTAAATTAAAGCTATAGCTAAAGTGAGGTACTGTGGGTTGTTAAATATTATGCAGGCTTAATTCTCTTTTAACCTGTGTTATAAATTTCCTTTAAGAGGAAACTTTACTTCGAGGGTTTTTATTTACGCCCATATTTATTGTAACAATTATTTATTTATTTATTTATTTATTATTATTATATAATATGGAGTTTACATATACGTCATTAATCAAACCGTACGTATAACATATCAAATACATAAATAATTACATTTTATTTATTCTGATTGACTAATTCTGAAAATATAAGTACGGGTGGTTGCACTTTCACCGAGATCTGAGCCAACTCGACCACAAACATTTTATTTGATTCTGACATCTGCCCAACATAAAGTAACTCGATTCAAAGTGCACTAAAAGTCAGAGTCATAAAAAAATCTGCATAACTACTTTTCTGAACATGACATAAAAATATAGTGAGAATTAAATCCCAGTAAGTTTAACAATAAATCATCATCAATATAGCTCATCACGTCATGTTCATCTGTATAAACTACAGCAAATATCTTTGGTTACATGAATGCACTATATCTATGCACATGAGAATAGTATAGTAATGACATGTATGACAGAATTAACTATTTTTAAAATATCATATGATGACTATCAATTTATTCTCATATCAAGCTACCTCGGTCAATGTGAGTATTTTCTACTCTCTGGTATGGGCTTTTCTCGCTCCGTCCGACATGGCATACTTTCTCTTTCTTTTCTCATTAACATAATTATAATCGTTGGTAGGACGTCTCCTACTGGTGCACCATACGGATTTCTATGTGACTGTACTCATTTCTCTTCTTGTCACAATAATAGCCAAAAATATGCTTTCAAGCAAGGTACTAAATTTCGTTTCTAGGTACTGTTTCGGTGACTCTAGAAACGGAAATATTTCGAAATGTTTCGGAAATTTCGAGGAAACGAAAGATTTTTTAAAAAATGTTTCAAATAATTTCAAATAATTTTTTTTTAATTTTAAATTATTTTAACATAATATTAATAATATAGATATATAAAATTATATTAAAATTAATTTGAATTAATGTCTATAATTGAATAGTAAGTAAACATACTACTACAGTAGGGACTTCAACTCAAATCCTAACAGCATTCAACAACAATCTCTCTATTGCATCTATCTCTCCATCTTCTTCTTAACTCTTTCATTACATTTATATTTAAGTCTCTTTCTCTGTCAACCATGATTCTATCTCTATCTTTAGGTATATTCCTCTCTCTTTGCCTTTCAATCTCTCTTTGTATCATTTTTGTAGTTTCCTCTTTAAAATAAATATAATGAAAGAAAATAATGTCATGAGAACAAAGGGGTAGAATATGAAGTTAATAAAGATGTTGTGACTTGTGAGAGAAAATAACTTGGTGTTGGATATGATATAATGTTATTTTCATTTACTTTTAAATTGTCAAGTTTTGTATTTTTCAAATTAGTTTAGCACTTTTCTATCGAAACAACTCGAAATAAGAGTATTTCTATTGAAATAATTCGAAACAAGAGTATTTCCATCGAAATAATTCGAAACAAGAGTATTTTCATCGAAATAATTCAAAATAAGAGTATTTCCATCGAAATAATTCGAAACAAGAGTATATCTATCGAAATAACTCGAAACAAGAGTATTTCTATCGAAACAACTCGAAATAAGAGTATTTCTACCGAAATTTCCATTGAAACAAAAGTATTTCTACCGAAACATAGTAATTTGAATTGAAATAGCATAATTCTTTAACAAACACTTCGTTTCGTTTCGATAACTCCATTTCGTATCGGTGACTCAGGAAACGGAAACGTTTCGGTCGTTTCGATGGAAAAGAAAGGAAATTTAGTTCCTTGCTTTCAAGAACAAGTATGTTCATCAAAATGTAATTATTACCAAAAATCATTGGTAATCATGACATGAACATAACCATTTCAAATATCACTTTATAAAATATTTTCATGTCAAATTTTCACACTTAAGATGGTAAGAAGTCATGCAATGGTAATGGCTATGGTATATACTAGTTATTTATTATTTTCATTTATAAGATTCTTTTTTTTAAATATTAATTTTATTTCTTTATTTTCTTGATACAGAATTTCATCCTATCTGACCTTCTCTTACTAATCAGAGTATAACTCCTTCAATTTAACTCCGATTTAGGTGATTTTAGTGTCAATTTAAAGATAAAACAATTATCTAAAACTATTATGTTGAACAGTTTAGCGAAAAAGTAAGAAATTATGGTGATATTACTCTCTCAAATTACAGGTTATTTCTTCTCGAGTAAGTTCTGACCTCTACCCACTAATCTGTCCATATCTCCCTCATGAGAATTCCAAATTGAGTTATTCTAGTGGCTAAAAATTCGAGACACATATAACTATAATTTTTATATTAACCATTCATTTTAATTCTCTATATAATGTTCTCAGAAATTAAAACACAGAAGCTATCCTAACATATTCTTCCCTAATTAACTATTTTCTGACATTTGCTTACTAATTGGACCATATCTACCTCATATGGACTCTAAATTGAGTGATTCCAGTGGTTACAAATCCGTGAGACATAAATCTACATTTATAATGTTAACCATTTGTTTAAATTCTTTACCAATTCTTCCCAAAATTTTAAAACAGAAACTTAAAGTTTTTGCCACCCATAACCATACCTATGCATAACTATCTACACCAGTTTAAGTATTCAAACATACATAATATGTAACATGTTATAGTAACATCCATGACCAATCATTAAAGTTCTAAGATTAAAATCTCATATAGATATTACAAGTTTCAAAACTTTTCTTCAAAAAGAAATATTGTTAAACTTACATGGAGTACTTAATCATCTAGACTTCTCCTTTCTCTTTTTTCCTTTCTTCCTCTCCTTTTCTCACTCTACCTTGCTTCTATTTTTTCCTCTCCCTCACTTGGACAAAATTCTAATGTTATAAGGGTGAGTTTTGCTTAAATAGACTATCAAATAATTCACCTTTCATTATTATGGGTCTACCTTATCACAATTATGATGCACTTGGTTGAACTTTTGAAAAACAAACAACTCATGTTCTTGTCTTCCTCTTCCTTAGTCAAGATATGCATAGGAAAATGAGATTTGTATTTTGAAAATTATGATAATATGTTCTTAAAATAAGGGACAATGTCTTTTTGATTTAGGGATTCGTTTCTTTTTTCTTTTGTCTTAATCAATTATGATAGGTTTGCCTTTTTAAGTGACAAATTTCCAACTTTTGAATTTTCTTTACTTAGCTAAAATTATTTGTGTAGGATAAAGATATTTTGTCATAATACTATATATTATTAGTCACTTACTAAAATTATGAGTGTAGGATATTGATGTTTTGTCCTAATGCTATTTATTATCATACCACTTGCTAAAATTATGAATGTAAGATATCACACCACTTGCTAAATTTTTTTGTCTTAATGCCATATCACCTAATTTTGATTACACCATTATTTTATCACTTTATTTTATTTTTATTTTTATTTTTCCTCTTAAGTTTAGGTTCATTCTTACCCATTTTCTTTACTTTGGTTAAAATTCTACCTTTCATAATGGATTTGATCATATTTTTATAATTTTTGGGCTACTGGTCCAATTTCTATATCTTAATCCAAATCTATGTTTTATTTTTTCCTTGAACTATTCTATTGACTTGCTAAAAATTCATGTGAGGTAGAAAAATTCTATATGAAGTATCCATAGGTGAAAGCTCAATTTTTGGGTGGAGTTACTAAATTTAGTAATTTTAACTCTTAAATTAAGAAAAATTACCCTAATCCAATCTTCTTGAAATTTTAATATATTTATTTTTTTCACCAAAAATTTATCTTCCTTACTCAAGAATTTCACCTTTTTTTAGTATATTTATTTCTAATATTTCTTCTTAAGTTTTCTCTCTTTATCTATTCCATTAATGTTAGAACATTTTTATGAATACACGTGAAGTGAAGAATTTCTAAATATTATATTTTTTTATATATCTAAAAAATTGTCTAATAAATTTTATTTTTTTAATTAAATATTTATGTTTCTTTATCAATAAAAAAATAAAATTAGAGATGTTACTTTGAATACTTTTATTAATACATGAAACGAAATTAAGAATGTTACGTGTGGTCTGACTTTGAGAATTTTGAGCTTACTATCTCAGCTATTAGGGAAAATGTAAAAATGGATCAGTGCAGGAAGATATCATGCAATAAGTAAAAACTATTCGAAATATAGTCACACATCAAAAGTACAAACTACAAAGATTTACAGTTAAAGTATACATTCTCATATGTAGGTCTGTTTAGAGGGATAAATGACAAACCAAGTCTGGATGAAAGTGAGAACAAGTACTGTAAATGCAGCAAGGGTGGCCATGATGGTCCAAGGAGATCTGAAATAAGTATCATAAGCTTCAGCCACCCAAATCTGACATTTCTGCCTAGAATAATACACTCCGATCTCATATCTAAGGTGGGCATATACTTTTATGTCAGGCACCAAATCAGCACCAATGACATTAAAGAGCTTGGCTACATCTTCATCGCTGCCAAAGGCGTTGTGTAGAATTTCAGCTGACCTCAGTTCCTTAATATCATAGGGGTGGTCAATAAGGGAGTCTAAGAATTGAACATAGGCGCTGATCTCGAAATCATTCTCAAAATCTGGGCACATCTCGTATGCTATCAAATTCATGTATATGAATCCACTGCTGTCGTCTATTATTATCTTTGGGATTCTCAATTCTCCACCAAACAAATGACGCTTGAAATCGATCTGTAGCTGGCATTGCTCGTCGCTTTGTTTCACTCGAATCCCGGCTGCTCTTAGTTCCTTTATATTCTTGTATGTTGGTGGTAAATTAAATTCAGGATCAAATTTAAACGAAAAACCAAGCAACATCTTCTGGCGCAAATGATGAAGAAGATGAGGAGGTGAATCATCGATGTCGATTTCTGTTGTCTCTTCATTCTGTACGAGCAGTCCATGTGATAACTCCTGACGATAACGAAGAAATTCGTTCATTGTTTTCATCAGGTTGGTCTCATTGTCATCACTTAAAAGTTGGAGCACTTGGAAGGGAAGTTGATTTTCTAATAAAAGCATATCCTGATGCACTAGAATAAGTTGATTATCGTTAACTTCCAGTTCTCCTGACTTTTTACCCATGACTTGAAGTAGAGAGCACCCATCAATGAACAACAGTTTTGCCAGGCTTTCGTCAGTAAAACATCGAAGCGCATCTTGGGTGTATAGAAGTTTCAGCTCGTTGATTTTGTTTGCAATCTTTTGATATAGATTTTTAGCATTGTGGGGATCAACATACATTGCTGTCCACTTAAGCTTGTACTCCTCTCCTAACTGGAGATTTGATTTGTTATAATGAATGGGACCGAATGATACCAACCTAGGCAAGTAGTACTTAACTAAATGGTCTTGATTTCGGTGATAATCGAATACTTCTTGTATCTTAGGGTGTGAAGTACTTTTTCCTCGCTTTGCCTCCTCTAGCACTTGGGCAATCTTGTCCATGTCTATGGTGATACTTGTCATTGTTCAATCTACTAGGAATTGAAGAATGTCAGTGTGTCTCAGTAATGTAATTGATAAAGAGAGAGTGCTCAAGTATAAAATATGAACACTAAGGACTCTCCAAATTTATTGGTGGGGTAAAGGAACATTGGATCATTTAGCTTGCCTAATATCACACTAAATATCAGAGTGTGCAACACATTGTCTCTGGTCATGCCCATTCCAAAGCTTCTAAAATATTTTTACACTTTGTTATAAACTTAAAAGGGAATTTTTAGTATAAAGAAATTTTAGTTTTTAAATCATTTTAAAAAAATTATTTTTATGATCTTTGAATATAAACAAATATGAAATTTTTATATATAGTTTAAATAATATAAAAAAAATTAAAATTTTTATTCATCTTATGCACAAAAATTTTATATATAGATTTGAAAGCATATAAAAACTTAAGATATTTATATATTAAATGTGACCAAATGGTAAAGCATTAGACAAAATCAAGATGTGTATTGATTTTTGAAAATATTTTCAATCTTTATTCTTTATTTTTATTTATTAGATTTTTTTGTTATTTGTAAGTTTTTATTATTTAAAAATTCTGTTTGTTTTGTAAATATATATTCGTCTTCGATTTCAAATCGAATTGAAATATATTTTAATTTTTAATAATTTTGAAATTATTTTATTTTTTTTAATATTTGTAATACAATTTCTTTTGAAATAACAAAAATACGGTCATTTTTTTGAAAATATTGAAAAAACATATTTTATTTTCACTCTATTTTAGATCATATTTTTAAAAATAGTTTCTCTTAAATTCTATCAAACATAATTTCAATCATATTTTTTATTTTCAATAAAAATAAAATTAAAAATCAAGCAAGCCAAACAGCCTTTACTTTTTGATCTACCTAGAAACCTATTTATAAAGAAGTTAAGTACGAGAGACTTGAAAAAAAAAATATTATTTAGGACACATGCCACACATAAATCTTCAAATTTTCCTATTTCTTCCCTCAAACAAAATTTCATATTTTTCCTACTCAATTATCTGACTTCTAAGTAAATGGGAAGTTAAAATTCCCACATTCCAAAGAAAACCTAAAAGAAATGCTCACTCAAGTATATATACAGAAACCGGATCCAGACTTGACATAATTCTAACAATTGGGGAGAGGAGAGAAGGATGGTAAAACTGGTAGAATACGACAAATATGCTGTTAATTAACTACCAAGTGACTTGCTCATAAGTTAAAAGTTGAGGCGTTTCACTCACTAATTAATGCAAGTGCGTCGCTAGTGACTCAACCAAATCAGAATTCAAAACACAAAGAAAACAAGTGGTATCATCACATAAATAAATTAAATTAATGAATAAGTATGACTCACGTTGAGAAACGGCAAGCTTAAATCTTCGACGGAAAAGGTAGAAACGCCCTGACTATGACTCGATTTTGGGCTTGAAGAAATCAAAGAGAGTTGAGAGTGCTCTGCTTTGAGAAATACCTCAGATATATAGCCAGGGTCTCAAAAGTCAAGTCAACTAATCAGCCAAGCTTTAACCCAAAAAAAAAAAAAAAAGGCCACATGTTTTAAACACAACAAACTCTATTTGGTCCGTGATAATGAATGAGAATACCAACTTTCTTGGCAGTATTATTCTTTTCCAATAATAGGGCTCTTATATTTTCCATTGTTCAATAGAATTGAAGAATGTGGGTCAGTGTAATTAGCATAGAGGTTCTGATTCTACTGTGCTTTTTTAGAAAAAGTCATAATGTACCCTATATATGTGTCGTTTACTAGATTAGACGGAAGTGGTTAGCAATCAACATTTGTGAGAATGCTATTCATCAACTAATATCTAATTACATTTGTTTTAAAACAATTCAACTAATTTTTGAGAAAATGAAAAATGAAATCTGAAATTAAAAAAATTTAACTATTACATTTTATGGTATCTTATACTCTAGCTATAAGGTCTCATTTAATATATCATATAAGATTCGAACAAATTAAATAAATTATCAGATAATATAAAATAAATTATTTACTTAATAAATTTTTATATTATTATAAATATGTTGTATCAATGTATAATATTTTATATTATATAACATGATTTTATTGTGACTTTGCTAAGTAATGAATGAAATAAAAATGTATAAAATTAATTAATAACTATTTTTGTTATAAAATTTAGACAGAAGATCCTTAGGTGAGGAAAAGAGGAACGATTTCGGAAATTATGAGGACATGCCTTGATGGCTGTGCTGCAAAGAGGACGATGGAGCTGGCAAGGTGAGAAAAACTGAAGGGTATTTGAGGCAAATACGGGTTTTGTTAAATTTTTAATCAGTTATTTTATTTAATTATTTTTTTTATCAAACCTTATTTGCCACATTCTTTATATATATATAAAATTATATATTAGACAATGTATAAAATTAATTTAGAGTAAAAATGAATTGTACAAATTTATATTATTTTATATCTCTTTATACATCACATTATATGGGATTTAATATTTGATTAAGTTTATGAAAAATTCCAAAGGTCAGGTTTTTTACTGTTAAATTGTATTAAAATTTGTATATATTTATAGATATAAAAACATATCAACAAAATTAACTTAATCTACAATGAATACATTAGGCAATCATATAGGGAGACGGAAGTGACAATAGGAAGCAGGAGATGAGCCAGAGAAAGAAGTGGAATCCAATGTTTGAAAGCAACTGGCAGAAACATGTATGTACACGTGGGCCTCCAAGGAATCCTAAGCATGTCCAATATTATAATTTTCAACCCACAATTAATGTATTGTGTTATTTTTTTCAGATTAAAAAGAGTTGGTATTTAGTACATTAGCGGTACATAATTTTTTATCCACCAGCGATATTTAGATTATGACATATGACAAAAATAATTTTAAAAATTATTATTTTTACCACGTGTCGTGATTTAGACACCGTTAGTGAACAAAATATTATCCACCGTCAGTGTACCAAATATTTTTTTTTAATATAATTAATTAATTTAAGCTCAGCATTATAGTAGTCTATAAGTCTAATGCACTGAACTGATTGATGGCTGTGCTGCGAAGAGGACGATGGAGCTGGCAAGGTGAGAGACATTGAAGGGTATTTGAGGCAAATACGGGTTTTGTTAAATTTTTAATCAGTTATTTTATTCAATTATTTTTTTTTATCAATCCGTATTTGCAACATTATTTATATATAAAATAATGGAGGCTTTGGGGATTAGGAAATTAAAAGAGATGAACGAAGAAAGTGAGATGGGGCCTTAATCGAAAACCAACAGACTGTCCATTCTTAATAACAACATATGGAACCCCTCCAATCTTTGGAAGGGAATACAGAAGGTATGGAAATACATAGAAGAAGACGGCACCAAATCGATCGATCATTGGCAACGGGAGAACAACGCGATTTTGGCTGGACGTTTGGCTTCTGGACTGAGGATGCAGAATTTAATTAGCTTTTAAATAAAGTATATATTATGGATGTCAAACGATAAAATTAAAATTTTTGTAAGTGGGTCTAGAGTGTCAATCTAACATTTAAAGCTGAATGAATATAATTCGCGACGTGACGTGGTAAATCGGTGAAGAGCGAAGGGGAGGCTGAAGCAAGAAAAGTCGACCAGTAAAAAAAAAAATCAATACTTGTTGACATAATAAAAGGTCACGGCGGTTGGCTTGACAAAGTTACTGGCAGAGTATACTAATGCTCCACTTGGCTTGATTGATTAGCAAGTCTTTGAACAAATATTATTATATAATATTTTATTTAATTGGTTAGATTTTATTCAATTTAATTTTTTTAAATTAAAAATAAATCAAACTAATTAATTTTTTTTATAAAAAAATCAATTTAAATCAATTTTTGTTATATTACTTCGATTTAAGTCAATTTTAGTCTATCCAAATTGATTTTATATATTCTTAACTAGAATAGAAAATTTTTTTAATGTAAAATAATTAAATTATTCTCAAATCTTAGATTTAATTTTTAAATTTTAAATATTAATTTTTAAATTCTAATTTTTAAATTTTAAATTTTAAACTTAATTTCAAAACTCTAAATTCAAATCTCTAAATCATAAATCCTACGCCCTAACTTTTAAACCATTAACCTTAACTCATAAATTTTAAATTCTAATATTTAAATTTTGAATTATAAATCTTAAAATTTTAATTTCTAAACTTAAAAATTTAAAATTTTAAAATCTTAATTTTAAAATCTCAAAATTTTAAACCCTAATCTCTAAATTTTAAAATTATAAACTCTAACTCTTAAATTTTAAATTATAAACTATAATTTTTAAATTCTAAATCTTAATTTATAAACCCTAAATCTTAATTCTTATATCTTAAAATTCTAAACTCTAAATCCTAATTAAAAATTTTTATTTTTTTATTTTTTAAATCAAGAACAAATCTTATTTCTTTATTTTATCTTCATATTTATCATTCATTTTATTTTAAAATTTTGTTCTTAAAAGTATTTTTAAAAAAATAATTATAATTTTAAAAATATTTTACATGAATCAAATATAAAAATAAAAATTTAATAATAATACAATAAATTATTTTTTAAAAAGTAAAATAGTCATCAAATATATTTTTTAAATTTTTATATTTTTTTCATTCTTAAAAATTTTATTTTCAAAAATATAACTTTTTTGTGAATAAAATAATTCAGAAATTAAATACCACCTATGTTTCTTTAATTCGTAGTTTAGGGTAAAAAACCCATTTTTCATGGGATTGGGAAATGCATTTTGTATATTAATATACATTTTTTTTTGTTCCCACTTGAAACATCAATGATGTTGGTACTATGAATTTGTGCACAATAACTGACAAGTGGATGCTCTCGACATAAAAGGATGTTGAACGGTGCATGCTTTTTGACCAATTTACCAGCACTTCCGTAATTATTGGTGCAGGAAGTCTTGACATAAGAAAGTTTGATTCCCTGCCCTTCCTCTTTCCGTGTAATTAATATTTTTAGTGAATTCAATTCATGATCAGTAATATTATTTTCATAAATATTAGCGTAAGATTACTTTTTTTAAAGTTTTAGAATAATTACAATTTTTAACTTTTTATATAATGATGCTTTTTAAAATTCAAATCTCTCGTAAAGTCCTAAATCGTTTATCAATTCGATCCATAAGTTACAAACCATATAAATTTATAATATGAATTCTATTGTGTGGTAGACTATCATTTTTTGGGGGAGAAAGTGGACAACTGGATCATGGTTAAGAATCTGTTTGGTCATATTTATAATTTATACTTTTTTTCAAATTGTTTTTTTTTTTAAATAGAGTTTTAAAATAAGTACTATAACAAATAAGTAAACAGAATTTAACCAAATCATCTAATAAGCACTTTTACTAATGTTATTAGTGTTTATACAATCTTCTCAACAAAATACTTTTTATTGTTAACATTATTAAAAAAGACACGTTTATAAATTATTTTGCAATCAATACTATTTGAATAGAAAAATAATTTTAAATCTTAATTTTAATTAATTTAGTTATAAAAAATTTTAATTTAAAAAATTAAGGGACTTAGCTAATAACATTTTATGCATTTACGTTTGGGTATTTGAAAAATTAAAATGAGATAGTTTTTAAATTTTTTATTTTAGGTGAGAGTTTTTTTTGTAAGATAAAATTATTTATTTGCTTATATTTCAATAGAGAATCTTCAAATTGTTACTTCTCTATTTTAGCAGAAAAACTACTCCTACTAGCATTTAAAAGCAACTTTGAGTATTGATCAAATAGGATAAAAATATTTTTTAAAAAAATTCTTTTTTACAAAATAAGTAACTTTTTTTAAAAAAAAATTTGGACCAAACAAACTCTAAGACTTAACGAGTTTGATAACTATAGCTTTGGCAGCCTCCTATCAATCTTTTCTTTTTTCCTTCAATTTATTACTCAATTGTTTTTATTTCATAACTTTACTTTTTTAATATTTTAAATTTTAATTTTGTTCTTAATCTCTCAAAATTTTGTCAATGCTTTCCTCTCCTACCCAAAATATCATAAGTATATAATTAAGATGATACATTAGATAATATATATAATTATTGTTAAAAAATGATGATAATTTGAAGTATAAAAAATGGAACTAAAATTAATGAATTTTAAAAGACAAAAATACAAATTTATGTAAAATTAAGGGATAAAAATTATATTTTTATTTTAAGAGTCATTTATTATCTTTTATTCTTTAGTGTTTTAAATATCATGGTATTTAACATAGAATATTTGGCAAGACAATTGAAAATTATCATAAAAATATTAAAATATTAGAGACACGAGATTTTTTTTTAATAATATAAGATAATACTCAAAAAAAATATTATCAAATAACTCTAATATTTTGAATGATTCTAAATATTTTAAATATCAATATAGGTATCACAAATATATTGAATAAATTTAACATTTAAAATATCAAAATAAAGATTACCATCTAATAACTCTCCTCCTTTTTTTTTTATATACAATAAGAGTATATTCAAGTCAATTTACATATTTATAAAGACTAGATAGCTTCTTTGATGATCTTAAATATGCATTTTTCACATTAATTTAGTATATTTGCCTGCCAACTGAGAGGATACCTTTAGTCTAAACAAAAAATAAAATAAAATAAAATAAAATTTTAAAAATATTAATTAATATATAAACATGAATAATTAAGGTAATAGACATACCTACATGAATTCTCTCCTTTCTAACTTTAGAAAGGATCTTGGTAGAAAGGATACCCTTAGCGTAAACAAAAAAAAAGGTATATTTAAAAGAGAATAAATTTTATTAAATATTAATTAATATTTAAACATGAATAATTAAGGTAATAGACATAGCTACATGAATTCTCTCCTTTCTAAATTTAGAAAGGATCTTGGTAGAAACAATATGGGTACTTCTTTTCATGGTTTCAGAAGTGTGATAATGTTAACTAATGCAAGGAATGAGCTATAATGAATTACTGGCAATTTTTTGGTCAGGTTCAGGTACATATGCCATAGAGAAGGTTCATGCTTCACTCTTCCGTTCTTACCACGTGGACATGATCATTATCATGCCCTACTCAAAAATTTACCAAAAAAGTCTTAAATTTAATATTATTATATATATACTTAAAAAATAGCGATTGTGGTAAAAGTAAGGACTAAGACTAAGGTGATAATAATTATTGTAGAAATAATAGTGGATTATTATGCAATAGTGATAGTAGTAATGATAGTTTGTTGAAACAAAATTTAGAAATTTTATTATTATTTTTTAAATTAAAGTAATTAAACATTTATTTTGCTAATTTTTTTATTATTAAAATAAACATCTTTAATGAGGTTTTTAATTTGCTTTCGCCTTCAACTTTTAATTTTTTCGAAGAAGGAAAGAGATCAGGCCGAATAAGCATTTGCGAGTTTTTCTTGCAGCCCGTTAGGCCAAAATAAACAATACTTTAGGCCCATTCAGCCGACAAGGAAATAACTAGAAAGTAACCGGAGGATTCCCTTTGTTTCTCTTTATTTTTCTGACTCAAGTCAGGATTATTGACAGAATAATGTGTAAGTTTATATATACATTGTGTTTTTATTTTCCTCCAAAATGAATAATATTATTTTTTTCTCATAAAATACAAAGAATCCAAATACAGATAATTAATTTTGGTCAATTATATAATTAATTATACTATGCTTGAAAATGGCATGTTCTACCATAGAAGGTTTTTCATTTGGTTGCAAATTGATGGGGAATGAGATCTGAAAGTAATTATGACGCTGGACTCTAATATTTACCGCTCTAAATGTTCTTAGCTTGTGTTTTATAGGAGATCGCAAATATATTTTCCCTAAAGCGTAAATAATTTTTTTATTGGCATGAGTATCTCTATATTCTTTAAATGAAAAATAATTTTATTTGGAGTACAGGTTATCCTTATTCATAAATATTTTTTATGAATTAAAATTTTTAATATTATAAAAAAATTTCAATCAATAAAGTTAAATTTACTTATCACTTAAATTACAAGTTGGTAAGTCCAAGACACAAACTTTATTATATAATTATCTATATTTTAACATATATTCATATGCATGTTAAAAATTTTGACATTTTATTTATTTCCATTTAAAAAACAAAGAGACAATATATGCATTTTTTATTTTAAATTAATACTCCTAAATAATATTTACTATCTTTATTTTAAAAATTCTTTAATGTAGGTGAAATTGAGTTTTTCAAATTTAATCCATTAGTCAACTCAATGTGGGCACCTAGTTATTAATGAAATTAAGGAAGATAAATAAAACAAAAATATTCAAAATTGTTAAAAGGTTGTAGAATTTATAACTATACTATTTGAGATTGAATTTTCTGCTATCCCATTTAGTTAGCGATTTTATTATTACTTATTATATATATTGCAAGCTACAAAGTGTGATTTAGTTAATTACGAGGTGTATGAACACAATGCCTCATATTTAAAGTTTTTTTCCTTTCGTGAACAAAAAAATTATAAACTAATTTAAATTATGCATTTAATTTTTGATTATTTTGATTTAATACTTAACAGAACACTAATTAAAAATATCACATGAGAAATTATCTTACGTAAAGAAGAATAACATGTTTTTTAAAGGTGATTTATACAGTAAGATGAATTACTTAACTAAATTTTGCTACCAAAAAATGACAAGATGATGCTTTAGCCACTTCAGCCACTCATCAACTATACCGCTTAATTGATCTCGAGAATTGCTCTGTGATTTTCGAAGACCAGCAATAAAATAATTATTTATCAAATGGAAACTTGTTTAATACCACACAATTATCTAAACATCCGACTAGTCATAAATAAGACCTTCTTGAGCCAATATCTACACCCTATTCTCATATTATAGCTTTATTTGCTTTATGCATTCAGTCTCTTAAAAGCATTTTCTAACTTTAACATCAGAGTCCTTATCAAAGCTTCTACACTTCAATATGATGCTAATCCTTTTGTTTAGTGCAATCTTGTTTAGAGCACACAGCAATCTCACTATTATAAACCATTCATCACCACGTACGGAGTTGATAAATAATTAATTTGACTTGTTATAAAATACTATGCATGTTTAATTAAAGAGATTCATCTCCAAAGAAAAACCCTAGATTCACGCACAAGATTATTAAAGATAAAGGAACGAAGGTGGAGGAGTTAGAGCGTAGCATATATAATAAATAATTAGAAGAAAGAGCTGTTGGACGTAGATATTATAATTATGCTCGCGGTGGCCACGCGACAAGTTAATTAAAATATCAGACAGAGTAAAAAACAATTGGAAGGTTTGTCCCCATCAAATGTATCTGGTTACTCGCTAGTTAGTGGTGGCCCCGTATAGATCAACTCAATCCAACTGAAAGCTATTAGAATGTAAAAACACACGCATTGTCAGATTAACTACAACAAATAAATAATTAATAAATATAGAAGAATTTTTTTATTTTTTTTGGTACGAGTGTTTTGAAAAATGATAAATTTATACATAGTTAATTAATTATATTGATTTAATATTGTGTCCCACCAAAAGTGAAAACTTAGGATAATTAATTAATTAACTTTGATGCAGTGAACATGGTTGAGATGATGACACATCAAACCACGTTTGGGTCTAATCACCTATTTGCATAGGCCATTAACCTAATTAATATTTATAGTTTGTGTTGCCCTTAATAAACTATAATGATATTAATTACAATAGTATTTTTTTATTCCCTTTGACCTTTATTCATTGAATCTGAACAGAGTGATGCCTAGATACCCCATTAGATATGTCGACGTTTTGTTCTTTATCTTTTGGCTGGAAAATTGATTCTCCATTTTTGTATCTTAAAAACTAAGGGCATGTGTCCTAATCCACCTTCAAATTGCCTTAAATTAAGAAAAAGGTGCCCTCTAGTATAGGAACAGTACCGTGATAATTGAGTTTATATAAGGGATGTGGCATATCAGTGGACTTAGGACCATTTATTCTTCAGCTAGTGATAAGAGAGCTTCAACTATATATAGCAGTGTATATTATATTTTTTATCCAAACGTCCAATTATCTGTACTACTAAAGTATCATTGATTTATACAAATATAAAATTGACTTGGATTTTATTTGAGAATATATAGATATTTATGCATAAATAAATTAGTGGTTAAAATTAATTAAGATAATATATATACAATTTGTTAATCAGACATATTAAATATTTGAAAATTAATAATATAAATTTTTTTTGTTAGTTTACATGTAATTAACAGCTATATATACTTAGGTTCGTCAAAATAAGAAAAATAAATATGATTAAAAAATTCATACTCGGAATCCTTATCAATGTTTTATGTTTTGTTTCACTACGTTTTCAGTAAAATAATGTCATTTTTGTTTTATGAAGACTGCAATTCTCTTTCCCCTGTGATCTCTGTCAAGATTCAAATATTATAGGCTATATATTTCATGGTTAATGCTTGCTATTAATTAGAAGATACATAGCTCTTATCTTAGAGAGATACTTAATTGCACATAAGAAGAAGAAGAAGATATTTTTATTAATGCATAATACCAAAATCAAACCCAATTATGTTTAGATATAATCTATATTTTCTATGTATAGATAATTTTACTAAAATCTTTTCTGGCAAATTCAGAAAAAAAAATCAAACATTTAAGTTAGTTCTTTTTTCATACAAAAACACTAAAACATTATATGAGATAAATAATAATAATAAAACATGTTCACTGCTAACCATTGTCTAGATGTGATCTACCTATAACTTTGAAAATAAAAAAAACTTATTATATCAATTATAAATTTATAATTCAAACACTTTAATTTGTTTAATACGTAATTGTTAGTTATCTGTTATCGTTATGTATAATATATTTTTAAATTTTTTTAAAGAGTTAAACATATTAAAATGATAAATTCTTTTCAAATTTATGATATAACCAAATAAATTAATTCTCATTTCAAAGGACTCTATGCTCATAGGCAATTAATTAGTTAATATCAAATATATTTTATTTTATCGCAAAGGAAAGCCTAGAGAAACCCCTAGGAAGAAACTCTTCGTATATCTAAAAAAAATCAATAATTAATAATAAAAAATTATCTAAAATTGCACTTAATTTCTTTCTCCCAAGTCCCTAACACTCTGTCACACAGCTAGGATCGATCCTATAACTAAACCAATTCCAAAAGTATGGAATCAAAAAATTCAAGCAGCTCCCATGGATGATTAATTAACTGTCGTTTCTTCAAGGTTCAATGTACATGCCATGGTTCTTTTCTCTTTAGCATGTCGATCTAGAAAGTTCATATATATATATATATATATATATATATATATATATATATATATATATATATATATATATATATATATATATATATATATATATATATATAGATGATTTATCCAAACATTTGGAGAGAAAAAAAAAACATACACAATTTTTTTCTTCACGCATGACAGAAAAGAAAAAAAAGTAAGTATAATGGTTAAGGCACTATGATCAATATTCTAAACTTAATTACTGCCATTTGGGTTTCGAAAAGGATTTTCCAAAAAGCAATTGGAGAAGCCAAAAGTGATCCTGTTCGATTTCAGAAAAAAAAAAAATCAGTTAATTTAATCGAAGTTGCTTTTGCAAATAAACAATGTTTTTTAAGACAGATGCACCTTCACCAAATGGTCTATGATAAACAAAGTTCTTTTCCACATCTAATGCTGTATCCAAAGGATGACTCAAAATAATATATAATATATATACGAAGAGTTTCTTCCTTGGGGTTCCCTATACTTTCTTTTCTAACCAAAATAAAATATATTTGATATTAACTAATTAATTGCCTATGAGCATAGAGTCCTTTGAAATGAGAATTAATTTATTTGGTTACATCATAAAGTTGAAATTAAAAGCATTTTTTATTTTAATATGTTTTATTTAAAAAAAATTAAAAAAACATATTATATATAACGACAATAGGTAGATGACAATTACATATTAAATGATTTAAAGTGTTTGAATCATAAAATTATATTTGACATGATAAATTTTTTATTTTAAAATTACAAGTAGATCACATCTAAACAATTGCTAGCAGTAAATTGAAAAGCATTTGTTATTTTAATATGATTAATTTTTAAAAAAAAAATTAAAAAAACATATTAGATATAATGATAGCAGATAACTGACAATTACATATTAAATAATTTAAAATATTTGAATTATAAATTTATAATTGACAAGATAAATTTTATTTTAAAATTACAGGTAAATTACATCCAGACAATGATTAACAGTAAACATGTTTTATAGTTATTATTTATCTCATATAATCTTTTAGTGTTTTTGCATGAGAAAAGAACTAACTTAAATGTTTCATTTTTTTCTGAATTTTCCAGAAAATATTTTAGTAAAATTACCTATACATAAAAAATACAGATCATATCTAAACATAATTGGTTTTGATTTTGGCATTATGCATTAATAAAAATATATTCTTCTTCTTCTTCTTCTTTTTTATGTACACTTAAGTATCTCTATAATATAAGAGCCATGTATCTTCTAAGTTCTAATTAATAGCAAGCATTAACCATGGAATATGTAGCCTGTACTATATAATTGAATTTTGCATTACAAAGACAAGGGAAAGAGAATTGCAGTCTTCAACAAAAATGACATTATTTCACTGAAAACGTAATGAAACAAAATATAAAACATTAACAAGGATTCTGAGTATGAATTTTTTTATCTTATTTTGATGAACCTAAGTATAGCTGTTAATTAAATGTAAACCAACAAACATATTTTATATTATTGATTTTAAAATATTTAATATGTCTGATGAACAAATTGTATATATATTATCTTAATTTTAATCACTTATTTCATTGGGGTGGAAGATATATATGTTCATGGAACCTAGTAAAAGTCTCTCTTTGCAAATAGTTATTTAATTAATTTATTGAGAGGCTATATTCCTATATCTTAGCATGATTAAGCTATTGACATGCAAGCGATACCAACCCAAATCTATCTCTTTTTTTTTTTTTAAAAAAAGAATAGTTATTAAATAAATTCATTCTATTCAAAATATAAATAAATCAAATTAATTATAAAAAATATACTTCCCCTCTAACAAAAATATTAGAGGGTTCTATACTATATATATAAACATTGGATTCTCACTCTCCTGATCCTTGTAACAACATCTATGAAAAAGTCATCGTAAATTTATTAAAATGCGTGTCATAAAATTTTTATTAATTTTTTACACTTATTAAGAAGTTTATCTTAATTTTTCTTTATAAAATCTATATTTATATATTATATATGATAAAAAATAATAGATTTATTTATTATATAAATATTTTGAATAAAATGATTTTTATATTTAAAAAATATTATCCGAAATACTTGTGTATCAAATTTTTTTTTTTTTTTTCTATTTATTTTTCCTTCGGGAGGCATATTCCCAATTGGCCAAAAGCCTGCGTGTTTGGGTGAGCCCTCCAAACCACTAACGACCAGCCTCCACTAACTAATAATTATAATATATTGTAAAATTAATCATAACACATGTACAAGTACGTTCACTTGGTACTTCTGTACTAAGGTGAATCCGCAATGCTTTTCAGTTAAATTATTTATATTTTGTATTAATTAAAAGAAGACATAACAAGATATAAATTTTGTTAATCTTTATTTTTCATAATTAAATTACCTCGAGTACTTTAAGATTATTTGTTTAATAATAATTTTTTACGCAATAGTCAGACCATAAGCTAAACTTTTCAAAATACAGTTGGCTCCAATTAACTCTGTGACCAAATTAAATCTCATTAAATCAGGTAAATTTAGTTCAACCATTAGAATAGCAAATACTTTGGATATAATTTTTTTAATATCATTCTAGAAATAATTAAATCCTCGTTCTCTTTATTGTTCATTCACCAATAGAAAAAAAAACAAAATCTAATATTCAAGTTAGTTTTTTTTTCATGCAAAAATACTAACTAATTATATGAAATAAAAAATAAAATAAAATAAAACATGTTCACTTTTAACTATTGTCTAGAACGTAATCTACTTAAAATTTTGTAAATAAAATATTTATTATATCAATTATAAATTTATAATTTAAAAAATTTAAATTATTTAATATGTAACCATATCAGTATATAAAATATATTTTTGTTTAAATTTTTTAAAAATTAAACATATTAAAATGATAAGTACTTTTCAACTTTATGATCTAACCAAATAAATTAATTCTCATTTCAAAAGATTCTATGCACATAGATAGTTAATTAATTAATTAATTAATATAAAATCTATTTGATTTTGATGGTAACTAGAAATTCAAACTCTTCGTATGTCAAAAAAATATCAAAAAATTAAGAAAAGTTATCTAGAAATTGCACTTAATTTTTTTTTTTTCCAAATCCTGACACTCTGTCACAGAGCCAGGATCGATCCTATAACTAAACCAATTCCAAAAATATGGAATCAAAAAATTCAGTTAGCTCCCAAAGGTGATTAATTAACTGTCGCATCTTCAAGGTTCAATGTACTTGCTATGATCTATACTCTAAACTTAATTAATGCCATTTGGGGTTTCAAAAAGGATTTTAAAAAAGCAATTAGAGAAGCCAAAAGTGATCCTGTTTGATTTCAGATAAAACATTTTTATCAGATAATTTAATCGAAATTGCTTTTGCAAATAAACAATGTTTTTTTAAGATAGATGCACCTTCACCAAATGGTCTATGATAAATACAGTTCTTTTTTCCGCAGCTAATGCGGTATCCAAAGGATCATGACTCAACATAATATATAATATCTATGCGAAGAGTTTCTTCCTTGGGGTTTCTGTAGACTTTCTTTTCCAACCAAAATAAAATATATTTGATATTAACTAATTAATTTTTCTATGAGCATAGAGTCTTTTGAAATGAGAATTAATTTATTGTTATATCATAAAGTTGACAAGCACTTTGTCATTTTAATATGTTTAAATATTAAAAATATTAGATCTAACTCTTCTCTTAAAACTCTAGTCAAGAAAAAGAAAATTGTCTGAACTTATAAGAAACATAATACTTAGACATTTAGCTGATGTGAGACTTCAACACACCCCCTCACACTTAAAAATGAACATCTGGAGTATAAAGTTTACAGATATGAACATTTGCGGATGAGCCACATCGTAAACTAGAATAGGCTCTGATACCAAATTAGAAATATTTGGCCTAACTTTTCTTCCAAAATTCGAGTCAAGAGAGGGAGATTGTCTAAATTTATAAAGAACACAATACTTAGACATCTAGTCGATACGGGACTTCAACACGCCTCTCTCACATCTAATAATGAACATTTGGAGCGTGAAATTTGCAGACATGAACATCTACGGATGAACCACATCGTAAACTGAAGTAAACATTGATACAATATTAGAAATATTGAATATAACTCATCTCTTAAAACTCAAGTCAAAAGAAAAAAAATTGCCTAGATTATAAAAAACACAATACTTGGACATCTTTTTAACTCGAGTTTTGAGAGAGAAATTAAACCAAATATTTCTAATATTAAACAACTTAAAGTTTTTGAATTATAAATTTATAATTGACATAATAATTTTTTAATTTTCAAAATTTTGTGTAAATTAAATCTAATCAATGGTTAGCAGTGATTATGTTTTATTTTATTTTTTATCTCGTATAATTAGTTCATGTTTTTGCATGGGAAAAAGGAACTAAAGATTCAAAATTATCTCTTTTATTTTATTTTATTTAAAAATTATATCTCGTTATATCTTCTTTTAACAGATTCACCTTAGTCAGATGTACCTGGTGAGTGTACTTGTATATATATTATGATTAATTTGACAATATATTTTAATTATTAGTTAGTGGAGGCTAGTCGCTAGTGGTTTGGAGTGATCTCCCAAACAGATGGGCTTTTGCCGATTGGTTATATGACTCACGAAGGAAAAATAATCCAACTTGACTATCGAGCAGCAAGTCCCAAACCCCAAAAAAGAAAAAAGAAAAAAGGACTATTGAGCACAATAGAAAAAAGTTGATTCTTTTACTGTTTTTTACACAAATATTTTTACTTTTTTTATATAAGACTACTGTTATTTAAAATATTTAAAATTTATATTTTTATAATAAAAAATTATTTTTTATCATATATATAATATATAAATATAGATTTTATATAGAAAAATTAAGATTGACTTCTTAAAAAGTGTCAAAAATTAATAAAAATTTATCAATATTTTATATTGTAAGAAATGGTTTTCATTATTATATTTATAAATTAATAATAATTAAAATTGGTAAATTTTTAAAACATCTTGATAACAATATATATATATATATATATATATATATATATATATATATATATATATAATCAGATAATTAATAGTTAATTGATGAGGTTTTAAAATATCAAAAGTTTAAATTTGTAAAAATATATTTATGAAAAAAATAACTTCAATATTCAAAATATGATTAATTTTATATTTAAAAAGTGTATAAATTAAAATAAAAAAATAGTTAATAGTTAATTTTTGTTATATTTGAAAAGTATATTACACAGTTAATTTTTTTGTATAATGGTTGGACACAAAAGATACATTGAATTAATGTCAAATTTACGATGATGATATTCATGATAGAGGTTTTTGGTCCAATTTTGTATTAAAAAAAAAGAAACTTATCTAATTAAAAAAAAAATCTGTGAAATGGTATAAAATTGATTTTAATTGACACTGCACTACTGCAGCATCATTTGCCTCCTACACGTAATTATGTATACATAATATAGCTTACAATTAATATGAAAAACTCTTAGATATGGTGGGTATTTTTGGATGATTAATTAGGTCACATCATACATAAAAATATTAAAACCGTGCTTTCACAATCAACCAAGAACAATTTCTTAACACGCTCAAAGAAGAGTTTCACACTACCGACATACTATAATGCTAAAGTTGACAACAAAAAACAGCATGATTCAAGGTATTCTATAAGTATCCTTATCACAATCATAGTCTATAGATATAAGCATATCTTAATTAGGAAAACATATATTTACGACAACTTTCAGATTAACTTATTTGATACCTAACTTATATAATTTTTTTTTAATAATTCTGATTTATAAAAAATAGAAAAATTAAATTCATTATAGCTTAACATGTAAATATATAAGAGATAAATTTTATAGTAAACTACATTCTTCTCCTTAAGTTTTTGAAACCTATAATTACACTCTTTCTAATTTTAATTTATATGCAATTATCTCTTTTATTAATAAAATTATTAATAAAATTGATACTTTATGTATTTATTTTCTTAAAAACTAATAAATAATTTAATGTATTATAAATGATCAAAATATTAAATTAATTTTTGTAAAAATTTAAAAAAAAAATGTAAATTTTATAAATTTTTAAAAATATTTTTATTGTAATTTAAAATTTAAAAGAGTGGGAATTAATATAATTTTTATATATAATTATGAACAAAAGTGAACCTAAGTTACGCCAAGGTAGAAAAAAGGCACTTTGTAATTTATCACAAGTGGGCCTAGCTAGCTTGAGTTGTGGGTGATTATGTCATCTAATACGTATTAATGGGTGATAGGCACCATTGCAAGTCTCTCTCACAATTATACTAATCACTATCACAGAACGTACGCATGGCGGTCAATCACTGTCATTAAAATGTTTTTTATAATAATAGTTATAATAAGAGCTTCGTATTAATGGCATGCAATTTCTGAATGACCCACTACCAATAATATCAAATAGGCATATTAGTGAAGGAAACTTAGGTGTCGTTTGGTTGATGGCAAAGAAAAGAATGGAAAAGAATGGAAAGAAGAATTGGGAATAGAATAGAATGGAATGTAATGTTGTAAAAAAAATTACGTTTGGTACCCAATGGAATAGAATGGAATAAAAAACTGACAAAAAGACAAAAATACCCTTAAAGTATAAAAATAGTAAAATAATATTATTTAATATTAAAAAATTATTTAAAAATAATATAAATACAAAAATAATTAATAATATTTATTTAAAAATATTAATAAAATTGAGAAATAATTTAAATATTATTTTTTATTTTATTTATCAATAATAAATAACTTATAATTTGTGAAGAAAATAGTAGGAAGTTATTTTTTTATTCTTTTTTTAATTTTTAAATATTTTAAAGATTATATTTTTTTATTTATTTATTATTTATGAATTTATTTACTAAAAACACTTCAACAGTAAAACTATTTTGTTTTAGTAATGAAAATTTCTTTAATGCCATTTTTTTATGTATAATATTATGTTAAATTTTTGGTAAAGATTATAATTTATAATAGCCTTGCTTTTAATGATTATTATCTATTTTTCTGTTCCCTTGCATCAAAATAATCCGTAGAGCTGAGAGAAAATTGTACAATCAGAGCAATAAAGCAGGGGTAGGGGTGAAATGATAATTTTACGCGTGATTCCCACCTATTCCATCTGTTTCCCTTGCCTTTCAGAGGTAATAAACATTACCTTGCTTCACCTTGCCTCACGCCATTGCTCTTTCCATACTGCCAATCAAACATGACAAAGTGATGGAATGGGAATCCAGATTCCCATTCCATCACCCTGTTTCCGTGTTCCAAACGGAACCTTAGTTATTAGGTTGCCTAAGCTTTTTTTTTTTTTTTGGGTTGGATAATACAAGTATTTTTAGGCTAGTTTAGACAACAATTGAAATTATATTTTTGCTCAAATAATTTTAAGGATATATCTTTCACATGAGATAATATATTTTTTAAAAAATAAATTCTCTTAAAAGATAATTTTAAAATTTAAAATTAAATAATAAAATTGTGACTGCTCTCTCTCTATATATAATTTGAACTCTTACTCCTTAAGTTACTCTAAAATATGATTGAGATGTCAATGAAATTGGTTTAATTGATAAGGATACGGTTCATATCCTACGAGAATGTGTGAGGACGTGAGTTCAAATTTTGTTGTCAATGTGAAGACTTCGTCAGTGAACGACTGAAATTAAATTCACTTAAATTTTTTCTTACAAAAAAAAAAAAACATCGCTATTCCCTCGCGCCCTTGAATCCACGGTGTCCATTTTCCCAGGTGGACATGGTGGGGCATCGGAAGCGAGTATTAAAGAAAAAGTACTCGACAGTGTGAGCCTGCGTGAGTGGGGACGATCCGATCTTGAATGGAACCTCCCCAGTGTTTCCTTAAATACTAGGCTTGAGCTTTCCATCTCAAGCATAGCGTCTGCTCCAGAAACCATATCCTCGTCTCTCTGTGCTTCAACTCCATAGCTTCCTTCTTAATTTCTCTCTCTAAACTTCTCATTCTAAATTCTATATATCACTAGTAAGACTTCCTCTACCCTTCTTTCTTCTTTGTGCTGGCTAGCTATAAAACTTGGTCAAATCCCAAATATGTTCTGGTTATTTTAATTTTAACTTCCTTCTTTTAATTTTTAAATATTTGTTCCAACATTTGATTACCCTTGAATGATAGTGGTACTGTTTGTTTGGTGAGAAAGTGATTGTTTTAATTTTCTGCCATTTTCTCGAATAGTTTTGGAAGGGACAGGCATAATTGTTTTGCTGTTGATGATCTATTGAACCCTAGAAATGGAAAGAGGGAAGATAGTGATAAGATGGATTGAAAACTCCTAAACTTCTTATTAATTTCTAACTCTAAATTCTATCACTACCTCTCCTACAAGTAAGACTTTCTACCCTTCTCTCTTCTCTCTATACAACTTTTGGTTAAATCTAAAATATGTCCTGGTTATTTTAATTTTAATGTTTAAATATATTTTATTGAATATTTGATTTCCCTATAGTGGGATATCCTGTTTGTTTTATGAGAAAGTGATCGGTTTAATTTTGTCATTTTCTGAGTTTTGGAAGTGACATTATTGTTTTGTTGTTGTTGAATTGATCTATAAAACCCTAGAAATGGGAAGAGGGAAGATTGTGATAAAAAGGATCGAAAAGACAACAAACAGGCAAGTGACTTTTTCAAAGAGAAGAAATGGGCTGCTAAAAAAGGCTAGGGAGCTATCTATCCTTTGTGATGCTGACATTGGGGTGATTATCTTCTCCAGCACTGGCAGGCTCTATGATTATGCAAGCTCTAGGTTTGTCAAATTCTTCTTCTTCTTCTTCTTCTTCTTCTCTCTCTCTCTCTACCATATTTTTTTCTTTGTTTTCATAGTTCAATTGCTGAAATTGGGTTATATATTTATTGCTGTATGTAGGGGTGGGAAAAGTGTTTGGGAACCTAATTAGAGAATGTTGAAATAATTTCCAAAGCCTTTCAATTGAACTTGTACCTTAAAGATCACCGGAGTTTCCTCCTTAATCACCCACTCATCACTGCACTAATTAACCACTATTGATATTAATGCCATTAATTTCTTCTAAGATTTCATTTTAAACCTAAGAGTATATATATATATAACATTATAGATATAGCCAACCAAGAAATTTTTTAAAAATAAATATAAAAGCATACTACTATAACTTAATTATAATTAAGTGGTAACCTTTTTTTATTTTATTTGATTAGTTTGTCATATATTGTCGTTGTCTAAACTGAGAGTTCGATTAATGAATTCAAGTCTATTAACTTTTAATCAATAACAAATTAAAGAAATGTAATGTCTACCCAATATTTGCTGATTATAGTGGCAACCGTTGCTTGAATTCTAAAAAATGATAAATTTATAGTTAAATCTTGGATATACTAACTTTGGAAAAGATTTTATTCATTACGCTATTTTATTCATTACGCTCCCAACTCAAAGAAAATTAGTCTTTCATCCAATTAGGTGAAGAGATGTCCTCAATAATAAAAAAGAGAGAGAAAGAAATGCAATATCTTTTAATGGCTCTTTTTCAACTGTGGTATTCTTTTGATAGTAGTTGAGATTAGAGAATGAGATTCAAATATTTAAATTAGCAAAAGAAGATTGAGTACAAAATCTGTCTATATATATATATATATATATATATATATATATATATATATATATATATATATATATATATAATAATAAATAGAGCAAGTTAAAGGTGTCATGAATTCGTCAAATGGAGTCAAGTTTAATTGTGTCATCGTCATCACAGAGTTAATTAATTAAAGCCACTTAATAGTTTATATAATATCTGAGTTCTTAGTGGAGTATTGAGAATTATGGTGATAATAGGACGAATTGTTCAACTTACGAGGAAGGTCATATCATGTACGTATATTAGTTAATTACATTACTCATCAACAAAATTTAAAAGGATTGAAGAAGAAGATATTAATTTGAAGAAGGTTTTATTCGTCCGAGACTAGTCATTTTTCTAACATAGTGAAAAGGTATATCAATAGTTCTAAGAGAAAGAAAAAAAAAAGTTGTTGCATGCATATACATGCAAGTTCCTTTAGGGTGCAATATTTTCTTCAAGAATGAAGTTCAGCGAAAGAAAAAACTGAGTGCTTATAGACTATATATAATTTTCAAAATCCATGGATATAATTAACGCTAAGTATGATCAACCAAGATAAAAGGGTATCACCCAAACATAGCAGAGAACATACCATATGTATATTTGATCATTATAAACAAGGGATCTTATAATGTCCAATACATTTATATTTTTATAAGGTAAATTAACAATTTGCTCGCTTTATATATTTGATATTAAAAACCACATAAAAAACATGTAGTTGCTCTGTGCTTACTAATCTACAGAAGATTTGGTAATTAAGTTTGGATACATATACACATGCATATATATGTTGGGTATTAGAGTTTAAAGTTTATAGACTTATTTAGTTTTAATTCTCAAATATTCTTGAGTTCCCTAATGAGCCTTTAAAATCATCAATTTATTGTATATTAGTTATTTGGTTAGTTTTTAAAAATTTTAAACTTATTGCATATTAATATCTAAAAACAATTGATATACAATGAATTTGATTAAGAGACTAAAGTTAAGTTTGTGTATAAATGCAAAGATCAATATTGTTAGTTTACTTTATAAAATATGATGTGCCCTATCTATGTATATATAAAAGCATTAAATATATACAGTAAACAAAAAATATATGAAATATTTCGAACATGTTAGCAACTTTTATACATGTATTGCTAATTGTCATCAACATGTTCTACAGAAGGTACTTTCTTTGTGAAAAATTTACGATATGCATTAACAAATATCTTTAGAATATTTTAAACAATGATTTGGCCAAAAGAAAATATTTTAAAAGTTGAAAAGAGTCTATATTTACCATACTAATTAATTTTAACTTTTTCAAGTTTTCATACTAGCTCTAAAAATAGTACCAAATTTAAGATAAAAGGCGGTTGGATGAAGTAGCTGCCGTAGGTGATACGAACATATTGGATAACAAAATTCAACAGTTTTGGTAGAGTTTAATGTTAATTCCTCGACAATGGTTTATCATAGAATATGTTCATAATTTTTTTTTTCACAATTTTTTTTTACTAGACTTCATTAAAGTAAACACTTTATCTTGCTCTTTATGTAATTATGCATATATATACGTATAAGTATATAAGATTGTCAAAATGGGATAGACTCTAACCACTGGTCCATTTATCTTAGAAAATATAGAGTTGAATTTATGAAATAGTATCACATTTTTTAAAAAGGGTTATTTTGCTAGACTATATTCAGCCTAACAAAGATTTTTTGATCGAGCTAAGTTCTTAGAGTTGAACAATTTTATTTTTTATTTATTAAAATTTATAATTTAAATAAAAACAAAAATTTTTTTGAAGAAATGATGAATTATTTTATTATAAAAAATTTATTATGTTTTCCACTATCCCTATATTAATTTCTTATTTTTGGAGATTTTTTTTAAATATTATTCTACTATAAAATGTTTTAAAGATAATTAAATTTAACTTTTAAAATTAAGATTAACCTTTAGAGTCAAGCCTACAGAACCAATTTATACACTTACAGGGTCAAGCCAAACTAAAAAAAAGACATTTTGTTTCATAAAAGAGTATTTTGGCCTAATTCTATTTAATCTTAGAGTTAATTAAAATGAAATTTATCCTAATTGACAGCTTTAATAAACGTGTACAAAAGTGAATTTGATTAAAAATTAATCATCTTTAACAAAAATTAAAATACGACTAAAAAATTTTAATGGAGTTTTGAGTGACCATATCTTATTCCATTTCTTTTTTCTCGTTTTCTAGAATGTCTATGTATTTGGATTGTTTAAAGAGATGCCTTTTATAAGAACTAATAGAGTAGAAGTCTGATAACGCTCGTAACACCAGACTTATAGTCTTTAAGATTAAAATAAATTTAATATTTTATATTTAATCCCAACTTTTTTTTTTCTTGACTCCCATCGCCAGGTTATAAACCTTCAAAAAAACTTATTACCTAAAGAAAAAAAAAAGGATTTCTTCGTACGGGATTACAATATATAAATGATATATGACTATGATCATGCCATGACTTCTTTCAGTAGCATGAAGTCCATTATTGAACGCTATAATAGCCACAAGGATGATGACAAGAGGCTCTTGAACCCTGCTTCAGAAATCAAGGTAAATATTTATCAACTACATTGGCAATTTTTTGTTGTTGCAATATTTCCTACAAAAAGAAGAGGGAAACGAGACTACAGGTCAGTAAGAATTGAGATATAGAAACTTGTCAGCATTTTGAATGGTATGCATGAGTTTGATTATTGGAATGTATTTGGATTCTCATTAAATTCAGAGTAAATAGTTTTTTTTCGTTAGAAAAAGATACATATTTCTCAATTTAATCTCTTAAAATTTTATAATTTTTTTTTAAAAATTTAATTCTTCAAAAACCACCCATCCTGTATTAATTTTTTTTTTCATGTTAATTGTTAATCTCATAGGTAGAAATTTCACAAATTTGCTTATTTAATCTAATTGAAAGTTTAAGTGACGAGATGATTTAAGTAAACTTTTGATTTAGGTAGCCAAATAAATATGTTAAATATCTATTACCGAAACTAACATGAGAATATTTGTTTAAGACGAAATAGTTTTTGAAAAATTAGATTGAAAAAAATTAAATTAAGAAAAAATATTTTTTTTAGAATTAAAATAGCAATTCATTCTCTAATTTATTTGTATAAATTAAAGAAAAGGGTCAGGGAAAAATCTAATTTCCCAAAATGTTTGGCAACCGTATATAAAAAATTTGAATGCAAGATATATGAAAAAAAATAGAATTACTATCTTATTTAAAACATATACAACTCAAAATTTTTAAAATTTTCAAAATTTTTATACCCACATTAAATAGAATGTGATTTCAACCGATTAATTTTTCCCCTTGAAGCTTGTCCGCTAAATCTAATACTATTTGTGGATACCATCAATGTTTGTGGTTGGATCGAATTGCTAGTTTTGGCAGAGAGAGGCAGCAAGTTTAAGGCAACAACTGCAGTATGTGCAACAATGCAACAGGTACGATTTTTGCACCAAAACCCCACTAACTGTCGGCAGACTGTTTTGCAAGTTTATGTTCAACAATGTTGGATATATTAATAAAATTAATTATAAGTATTCACTTAAAAATTAAAAATTTTAAGTTAAAATAAGTCTTAACATGATACCAAAATTTCTATAATCAAATAGTTAAAAGTTTCCAGACAAAGTAAATTTTGTGTCTACAAAACATAAACACACTTATCATGTGAACGGAGTGCTAGAAAAATTATAAAATTCAATTATAAAATTTCCCTTAACAATTTAAACTTTTAAATTAAGATAATATTTAATAAAACAAAAATGAAGATAAGTAAGAAATTCCCTCTCTTCCCTTGTGTAGTGCAATGAGAATAAACTCAGTTGAGTACACGCGCACACCAAGGGAAAGATAAGTACAAGAATGATCATCTTACGTTCATCACATGCTGATATGCAGGCAATTGATGGGCCAAGAACTATCTGGTTGTAGCATAAAAGACCTGCGAAATCTGGAAGGCCAATTGGATATGAGTTTAAAGAGTATTCGCACGAAAAAGGCATATATGAACATCCTGATTTTCTTATACACACACACACACACACACACACACACACACAAGTTCTACCAAAACATGGCACTTCAATAATCCTTTATATGGTTATTTCTTTGCAATGCAGGACCAAATTCTCACAGATGAAATAGAAAAACTCAATCGGAAGGTTTCCATTGTAACATTTACTTGATTTATTCCAAACTCAGCTGAATTCCCATTAGATAGCTACATTTTATTGATTTCTTTGTGTGGTAATCTTTTCCATCAAATAAAACGTTTATGAAGAAAATGCAGAGATTCAAAAGAAGATTTTGCAAAGACAAGCCGTCATGATGAAATCAAAGAGTTGCATTTGGTTCCATTTAAGTATTGGTACATTAGGCAATTGCCAAAGAGAAAAAGAGAGAAAAAATGAAACAAAATGCAATCCTCCATATATAATAATTGTCATGTTATATCATTGTATGTGCATCTAAGATTAAACAAAATGCTTTGTTTGTATCAGGTATGTGAAGCAGGTGATGCAAATAAAGCAAAAAATAGCTCTCGGCTTCAATGTACCGCCACTGGCAATGAACTTTCTTCGAATGCACCTATATATATCCAGATAACTGAGCCTCAGCCTCGGCCTCTTAACCAAGTAATGCCGGCGAAACCAATGAAACTGGGGTACCTCCTTTTAACCATTTCCATACTGGATAACACTGAAGTGGTAGTTATTAACGATCATTTCTTATTTCTTACTTGATTGGCAACAGATTACAACTGCGATGACACAGAATATGGACGGCTATTCATCATTATCTCCTTAACTATTTGATTGAAATTGGGAAGTCAGAAGTTCTACCAGTGAGATCCCAAATATCAGATATGCTAAATTTCTAATAACCCATTTGGGAGAAGAGAGTCCTAGATTCAGTATTGATTATCATTAGTTTTAACAATAAATTCTGATAGATCTGTAATAAGATCCTCCCTATGTTAATGAACTCTGTCATTATGTGTGAATTGTTCTTTTAGCTGCTTGTATGTCCTGTACTTAGTCAAGAGGACCTTGACCAATCAGCATATTGCATTATTCATATATGACCACTAAATAGTAAACTCTACTGCATCCATTCCGGTAACAGGTTTCTTTGAAATTGTTCTGTAAGTAAAACAAGCAGAGCAAAACCATTAGAAAAGTCCTGTAGAGATATGTGCATGGGAAGGTCTAAAACTGAACACACCAGTGAATAAAAATGAAGAAAAATGTATCGAACCTTGAAATAAGTAGTGTGAAGAATACTGAAGACACATATTCGACCATGCTTAAAGATAAATCAATGTATGGAACCTGTAAATTAGATCTTAGTAATGATAGTTCGGTAAAATTCCAAACTAATGTGACTTCAACATAACATAAATAGCAGACTGAATAGCAGTTCTACTACAATAAATTATAAGTTATAGCCTTGATACTTCAACTTTGACAAGCAGAAATGTCAAACCAAAAAAATATTGAAGTCTAACTTTGTTGTAACCACTTAGGTTCATTTTAGTATGGGTCCTCAACCTTAACTATGGTGTCAGTGCCTCCAGTTTGCAATATCAAAACAAAATATAAAAGTCACAACAAATTTGAACTGCAATACCAAATGATTTGGAAGATATGCTATTATTTAACAAACCTTATTTATATCCCTCTCGGGTCTGGCAAAAGATACTAATATAATTGCTTTGTGCAAATTGGAGCATTTATAGTGTTGTTACCTCCTTAAGATTTTTTTCAAGTAGCAAATATCATGTATACGGTCTTGTGCATTGTAGAGAGTACCAGTTTTGTCTATTCTTCAGCATGTGTCAAATTTTATATCCACCATCTTCGAGATAAACTTTCATGTTCAATTCCTAGACTTGCTTATCGACTAGCCCTATAATGTTAAAGAATTGAATTCAGTTGAGATTTTTTACTACGATGTTATTTTCTATAGCGCTTAAACATCGTAGAGGTGGTCAATAAGCAAGTCTGGGAATTGAATGTAGGAACTAATCTCAAATTTTTTCTCAAAGTCTGGGCTCATCTCATATGTTATCAAATTCATATGTGTGAGTGCACTGCTGTCGTCTACCATTATCCATGGGATTCTCAATTCTCCACCAAATAAAACGTGAGAAACTGATATCCAGCTGGCAATAGTTATAACTTTGTTTCACTCAAATCTCAGCTGCTCTAAAGTCCTTTATATTCGTATATGTTGGCTTTAAACTTCTAAGGATGAAAATCAAGCATCATACTTAGGAGACCATGGAGGAGGTGAACTATGTAAGTCACTTACTGTATATACTTTATCCAGTGGCATTCTACGTGACATTTCATGAAAAAAATCTTTACTATAACGAATTTTGTTCATGGTTTTCATCAAGCTGGCCTCATTGTCATTGCTTAAAAATTTGAGCACTTGGAAGGAAATTCTCTAATAAGAGCATATCCTGATGCACAAGAATCAGTTGATTATTGTTAACTTTCAGTTTTAAGAGTCCAATTTATCCATGACTTGAAGTAAAAAGTACCGATCCATGAACTCCATCATCACCATGTTTTCTTCATCAAAATGTCGAATATCATCTTTAGTGTACACAACCTTGATGTTGACTGCAATCTTTTGATAAAGATGTTTAGCTTGTAAGGATCCTTAACATACATTGCCACCTAACTAAGCTTGTATTGCTCTTCTAGTTGTAGACTTGGGTTGTAATGATGAATGGAATCGAATGGTACCAACCTAGGCAAGTGGTATTTAGCTTAATCTTGTCTACCTCTATGGTGATATTTTTCGTTGTTCAATCTGTTGAGGATTGAAGAACATTGGTTTTCGGTGTAATTTGCAGAGAGGATCAACTATGAAATGTGAACACTAAGGACTCTCTGAATTTATGACCACTAAATAGTAAATATTGTTTCTACTACATTCATTCCGATGACATAGGTTTCTTTGAAATTGTTCTATAAGTAGAACAAACAGAGTGAAACCATAAGAAAAGCCCTGTAAAATTATGTACATAGAAAGGTCTAAAACTGAACACACCAGTGAATAAAAATGAAAAAAAAAAGGATCAAATCTTGAAATAAGTAGAGTTAAGAATACTAAAGAAAAATATTCGACCATGCTTAAAGACAAATTGATGGATGGAACCTAGGTGACAGTCTTCGTAAAAGAGCAAGACTAAATCCTGTGAATTAGATCTTAGTAATGTTCGTCCAGTAAAATTCCAGACTAATGTGACTTCAAGATAACATAAATAGCCGACTAAAGAGCAGTTCTACTACGATAAGCAATGGAGGATATAAGAGAACAGGATGTATCAAAATTATAAGTTATGGTCTTGATACTTAGACTTTGACATGCAGAAATGTCAAATGAAAAAAATATTGAAGTCTAACTTTGTTGTAACCACTTTAAGTTCATTTTAGTATGGATTCTCAACGTTAATTCTATAGATCAGCACCTTAACTGTAACTATGGTACCAGTGCCTCCAGTTTGCAATATCAAAACAACATAAAAAAGCCACAACAAATTTGAATTACAACACCAAAGGATTTGGAAGATATGCTATTATTTAATGTGTCTGATTTATATTCCTCTCGGGTGTGGTGAAAGATGCTGATATAATTGCTTTGAGCAAATTGTAGCATTTATAGTGTTGCCACCTTTTTAAGATTTCTTGCAAGTAGTAAATATCATGTATACAGTCTTGTGCATTGTATAGAGTACCAGTTTTGTCTATTCTTCTGCATATGTCAAATTTTATATCCACCATCTTAAGCACATCATTCACAACCAAAATGTACAATATAAGTGACTGATTGATGATAAAAGCATCTTTTGATAGCTAAGCATCAGACAATCCTAGGTAATTAAAGATTTTTACATATCAAACCAAATGTAGACTAGAAAAGAAACCTTTGTAAACTGATCATGCAACATGATAGTGAAAGTCAGAATGGCAAAATTTATTGAACTATACCCTTTTGCTAAGTTTGATAAGTAGTTTTGTCTACCTAAAGAATTAGAAATACAGAGCAACTGCATGTGATTTTAAATAGTAAGCAGAACCAAAGGTACTAATTTCAAAACTAGTATGAAGTTTCTCTGCAAACAAAGGGAAATTGCAATTTAATAAAATGCTTTATCCTCCAAGCAATGTCCAACAGAACTGATTTGGTTCCCCTTAAAAAAAAACCTGCAGCAAAGTTTCATTCATCTAAAGCTAGTTATAAAGGGGCTTGAACAAAACGAAAGCACAAAAAAAAAACGAATATATCCATCATGATTCGCATTTGTTAATCAACACTGAAATATAGTTGAGCAAACCCTCTAGATCAAACGTGTTACCAAAGGGTGACCCAAGGTGAGAGGCAGAGCAGAATAAATAAGAGCAGTTTCACCGTCAAAACCATCACAACTGAATTCATATAGAAAAGATTAACAAAATGCACAATGACTGATAGCTTAAAGCAACCAGAGTCAATCAAATAGTACGATTAGCTTCATCAAATTCAGCAACCAGTCAACTGAGCAATGTACAATATCGCAGGAAGGGTGACCCATAAAACATAATCAAATGTTTCTATAATCGCATTGATTTAATTAACAAGACAGAACCAAGACTATCTATAAGGTCAATCACAGATGATGGTTGAAATTCATACCAACTGATCAGCCATAAGATGAATACCCAAGGGAAAAAAAGAACGCATGATCCAAATCGTGCCAGATAGACAAAAAGGCAATCCGATAGAGACATTCCGGCTTCCTCACTATTAGCAAGCTCCTACAGGCGATGTTCGACTTCTTCATTCGGTTGGCCCTTTTGAAGATGAATGGTAAAAGCTTCAACATTCGACGGTGGCGATTTGAAAGAGTGGCTGGTGTATTGGCCACGCACATAAGTAGTTCTGGCGAGTCATGCCAGAGGTAAGAAAAGCTAGGCGAGTTGTCTATTCATTTCGCTTTTTAGAGACAGGTAATGGGTAGCAAGGCAAGCAGGAGCGAAGCCTTAGGGCAGCCCGAAAGGCAAGACCTCTTTCGTCATTTCCGACTCTGAATTTTCTTTTATCTGCGCGGGAATTCTTATTAAATGCTGGCCCAAATCCTATGTGTGTCAAATAGAATAATTATACATTGGGGTTCACTCACTGGACAGCCCCGTCCTTTCTCGTCAAGAGCTGAGCGAGGGCAAGGCCTTACTCTGAATTTGGCTTGGTCTTTTTTTCACAACACGACATGTCTGATATGGATGTGGAGATAAGTTGAACCAAAAAAGCTTGGTTAATTATTTTTCTGGCTCCAGCAATAAGCGGGACAACCAACCCGATGGGACACTAAAAAGCACTGGGCAGACTGTTCAAGAGGAAGCCGCCTATAAAAAGACTGTTATTACGCCCGTGGGACACTAAACTCCCCTATTTTGGGATTCAGACTAGCCAATGAAGACCTTTTCCTATACTAGGATTTCGCCCAATATTTAAAAGAAAAGAGCCGGACAATTATTTCCCATGAGCAAACTGCGCAATCGCAATGAGCAAAGAAGAGAAGCAATAGCTATTTCATATCCCGCTGTTGATGAATCTCCTTCTGTCGTTGAGTTTGCTATCCCTTCGTCGGTTGGTTTCCCACTGTATCTTACCTCAAAAGGTGCGATGCCTATAGAACTCATAGATGCCACGTGGAGGTTCGTAGCTAGCGAATAAGATCTCCTGATTTAGAAGTGATAGGCTGTGTTTTTTCTTTTTCTAATTTAAGTCAAGACATGCAGCAAGGTGATACTTACAAATTACCAAAAAGAAATAAATTGATAGTGAAAATTCAATTTAAATTTTATAAGCAAAGTGCAAAACCATCCCCATTGGCTCATACAAGGTAGCAAGGAAAAACAGAATGGCGGGAAGGTATTTAGTCATTTTCTGTAAAGCTTAGCTTTCACATGCCGAATACAATTCATCTGAGTTTTTCAGTTTTACAGTTTGTTCCTTATCTCCATTATTTAATAATAATGGTACATATGTTTACATATATACACACACACACACACTAATAGTTTGATGTGTAATAAAATGAATATCAATTCACATTTTTAATTTATTTAAGCAAATTAATTTCTTGAATATATAAATAATCAAAATAATTTTTATATTAAAGTTCATTTTTTAGTTAATTATTTTTTATTGTCTTTAAAAGCATCATATTCCACAACACGCGTATCTAACAAGTTTTATTGTTTTCTCGTGTCATTTCAGGTATTGTGTGAAAAATGAATGCCATTTTGGAAGATAATTTTTTTTTTCTATAAAAAGAATCCAAACAGGACTTTAAGACTAAACTATAAACAAAATAAAAGTTTGATCATGATCTCTTCTAAGACTGAAGGCAATGGGGGCTATTTATTTATTCGATATATCAAAGAATTATATTTTTTTTAGCCAAAGATAGAAATTTTATTTCACAATATATGAAAGAATTATAATATTTATTCATAAGAAGAATTGGACTATAAAACTGTATTATTGATTAGTTAAATAAACAAATGTTCTCTTATATCATATGTAGGGGGATATCTTATTATTGCACATGAGTAGCAGGGGAGATTGTGGTATTCATTGCGGATACAAGTCCTTGGCCAGTTTTTCGCTTTTTTTTTTTTTTGTTCTGTTTACTTATTCATATTTGTAATAGAATAACATGTAACTGTTTTCCTCAAAATCAGGTCTGTTTAAGTATCGTGATTACTTTCTTCTTGTCATTTCATTAATTTACTAACGTAGTTTCTGTTTTTAAACCTTGAATTGTAATTTCTTTTTATTCTGTATCACTTTGTTTCTTCAAGACCCACTCTTTGTTATGATCTTTGGTCATTTCCTATGAGCAAATAAGATATATAGATCCAAATTGGATGCAAAACTCAATTTGAAATTGATCTCTTGTCTCCAGTGAAATATTGGAGAGCTCCGATATTTGACTTCTAGAGAAAAATAATAATTAGCAGATCAAAACTCTAGATAACGCTATAAATGCTGAGAAATGAGTAATATCATGTCTTTGAAATTTGTTAATTTTCTAATCCTTCTGTTCTTAGTAATATTGAGTGTAGATTATTCACTTTTGAAAGTATAGGACCTTATATATATTTGGTTTGACATAAAATTTAGTTTCACTTGTTCTGGGCAATTCAATTCCTTTAGGATTGTACTTAGCAGCTAAAGTGAGATACTGTGAGCTGTTAAATATTATGCAGGCTTAATTCTCTTTTAACCTGTGTTATAAATTTTCTTTAAAGAGGAAACTTTACTTCCAACAGTTCTTATTTACGCCCATGTTTATGTTGATTGTTGATCCTTATAGTTAGAATGTTTAACGTGTGCTCTGACCTTGAGAATTTTGAGCTTACTTAGCTATTAGGGTAAATGTAAAAATGGATCAGTGCAGGAAGATATCATGCAATAAGTAAGAGCTATTCGAAATATAGTCACACATCAAAAGTACAAAGATTTAGAGTTAAAGTATACATTCTCATATGTAGGTCTGTTTAGAGGGATAAATGGCAAACCAAGTCTGGATGAAAGTGAGAACAAGCACTAGAAATGCAGCAGCGGTGGCCATGATGGTCCAAGGAGATCTGAAATAGGTATCATAAGCTTCAGCCACCCAAATCTGACATTTCTTCCTAGAATAATACTCTCCGATTTGATATCTAAGGTGGGTATATACTTTGATGTCAGGTACCAAATCAGCACCAATGACATTAAAGAGCTTGGCTACATCTTCATCGCTGCCAAAGGCGTTGTGTAGAATTCTAGCTGACCTCAGTTCCTTAACATCACAGGGGTGGTCAATAAGGGAGTCTAAGAATTGAACATAGGCGCTGATCTCGAAATCATTCTCAAAATCTGGGCACATCTCGTATGCTATCAAATTCAAGTATATGAATCCACTGCTGTCGTCTATCATTATCTTTGGGATTCTCAATTCTCCACCAAACAAATGACGCTTGAAATCGATCTGTAGCTGGCATTGCTCGTCGCTTTGTTTCACTCGAATCCCGGCTGCTCTTAGTTCCTTTATATTCTTGTATGTTGGTGGTAAATTAAATTCAGGATCAAATTTAAACGAAAAACCAAGCAACATCTTCTGGCGCAAATGATGAAGAAGATGAGGAGGTGAATCATCGATGTCGATTTCTGCTTTCTCTTCATTCTGTACGAGCAGTCCATGTGATAACTCCTGACGATAACGAAGAAATTCGTTCATTGTTTTCATCAGGTTGGTCTCATTGTCATCACTTAAAAGTTGGAGGACTTGGAAGGGAAGTTGATTTTCTAATAAAAGCATATCCTGATGCACTAGAAGAAGTTGATTATCGTTAACTTTCAGTTCTTCTGACTTTTTACCCATGACTTGAAGTAGAGAGCACCCATCAAAAAACAACATTTTTGCCAGGTTGTGGTCACTAAAATGTCGAATTTGGTCCCTAAAATGTCGAAGCGCATCTTGGGTGTATAGAAGTTTCAGCTCCTTGATGTTGTTTGCAATCTTTTGATATAGATTTTTAGCATTAATGTGGTGATCTTCAACATACATTGCTGTCCACATAAGCTTGTACTTCTCTCCTAACTGGAGATTTGGTTTGTCATAATGAATGGGACCGAATGATACCAACCTAGGCAAGTAGTACTTAGCTAAATGGCCTTCATTGCCGTGATTATGGACTACTTTTTGTATCTTGGGGTGTGAAGTACTTTCTCCTCGCTTTGCCTCCTCTAGCACTTGGGCAATGTTGTCCATGTCTATGGTGATACTTTTCATTGTTCAATCTACTAGGAATTGAAGAATGTCAGTGTAATTTATAAAGAGAGAGTGCTCAAGTATAAAATATGAACACTAAGGACTCTCCAAATTTATTGGTGGTGTAAAGGAACATTGGATCATTTAGCTTGCCTAATATCACACTAAATATCAGAGTGTGGCATTGTCTCTGGTCATGCCCCTTCCAAAGCTTCTAAAATATTTTCAAACTTTGTTATAAACTTAAAAGGGAATTTTTAGTATAAAAAAATTTTATTTTTTAAATCATTTAAAATTTTTTATTTTTATGATCTTTGAATATAAACAAATGTGAAATTTTTATATATAATTTAAATAATATAAAAAAATTAAAATTTTTATTCATCTTATGCACAAAAATTTTATATATAGATTTGAAAGCATATAAAAACTTAAGATATTTATATATTAAATGTGACCAAATGGTCAAGCCATTAGACAAAATCAAGATGTGTTTGATTTTTGAAAATAATTTCAATCTTCATTCTTTATTTTTATTTATTAGAATTTTTTGTTATTTGTAAGTTTTTATTATTTAAAAATTCTGTTTGTTTTGTAAAAATATATTCGTCTTCAATTTCAAATCGAATTGAAATATAGTTTAATTTTTAATAATTTTGAAATTATTTTATTTTTTTAATATTTGTAATACAATTTCTTTTGAAATAACAAAAATACGGTCATTTTTTTGAAAATATTGAAAAAACATATTTTATTTTCACTCTATTTTAGATCATATTTTTAAAAATAGTTTCTCTTAAATTCTATCAAACATAATTTCAATCATATTTTTTATTTTCAATAAAAATAAAATTAAAAATCAAGCAAGCCAAACAGCCTTTACTTTTTGATCTACCTAGAAACCTATTTATAAAGAAGTTAAGTACGAGAGACTTGAAAAAAAAAATATTATTTAGGACACATGCCACACATAAATCTTCAAATTTTCCTATTTCTTCCCTCAAACAAAATTTCATATTTTTCCTACTCAATTATCTGACTTCTAAGTAAATGGGAAGTTAAAATTCCCACATTCCAAAGAAAACCTAAAAGAAATGCTCACTCAAGTATATATACAGAAACCGGATCCAGACTTGACATAATTCTAACAATTGGGGAGAGGAGAGAAGGATGGTAAAACTGGTAGAATACGACAAATATGCTGTTAATTAACTACCAAGTGACTTGCTCATAAGTTAAAAGTTGAGGCGTTTCACTCACTAATTAATGCAAGTGCGTCGCTAGTGACTCAACCAAATCAGAATTCAAAACACAAAGAAAACAAGTGATATCATCACATAAATAAATTAAATTAATGAATAAGTATGACTCACGGTGAGAAACGGCAAGCTTAAATCTTCGACGGAAAAGGTAGAAACGCCCTGACTATGACTCGATTTTGGGCTTGAAGAAATCAAAGAGAGTTGAGAGTGCTCTGCTTTGAGAAATACCTCAGATATATAGCCAGGGTCTCAAAAGTCAAGTCAACTAATCAGCCAAGCTTTAACCCAAAAAAAAAAAAAAAGGCCACATGTTTTAAACACAACAAACTCTATTTGGTCCGTGATAATGAATGAGAATACCAACTTTCTTGGCAGTATTATTTTTTTCCAATAATAGGGCTCTGATGTTTTCCATTGTTCAATAGAGTTGAAGAATGTGGGTCAGTGTCATTTACTATATTAGACGGACGCGGTTAGCAATCAACATTTGTGAGCATGCTATTCATCAACTAATATCTAATTACATTTGTTTTAAAACAATTCAACTAATTTTTGAGAAAATGAAAAATGAAATCTGAAATTAAAAAATTTAACTATTACATTTTATGGTATCTTATATTCTAGCTATAAGGTCTCATTTAATATATCATATAAGATTAGAACAAATTAAATAAATTATCAGATAATATAAAATAAATTATTTACTTAATAAATTTTTATATTATTATAAATATGTTGTATCAATGTATAATATTTTATATTATATAACATGATTTTATTGTGACTTTGCTAAGTAATAAATGAAATAAAAATGTATAAAATTAATTAATAACTATTTTTGTTATAAAATTTAGACAGAAGATCCTTAGGTGAGGAAAAGAGGAACGATTTCGGAAATTATGAGGACATGCCTTGATGGCTGTGCTGCAAAGAGGACGATGGAGCTGGCAAGGTGAGAAAAACTGAAGGGTATTTGAGGCAAATACGGGTTTTGTTAAAATTTTAATCAGTTATTTTATTTAATTTTTTTTTATCAAACCTTATTTGCCACATTCTTTATATATATATATAAAATTATATATTAGACAATGTATAAAATTAATTTAGAGTAAAAATGAATTATTCAAATTTATATTATTTTATATCTCTTTATACATCACATTATATGGGATTTAATATTTGATTAAGTTTATGAAAAATTCCAAAGGTCAGGTTTTTTTACTGTTAAATTGTATTAAAATTTGTATATATTTATAGATATAAAAAAATATCAACAAAATTAACTTAATCTACAATGAATACATTAGGCAATCATATAGGGAGACGGAAGTGACAATAGGAAGCAGGAGATGAGCCAGAGAAAGAAGTGGAATCCAATGTTTGAAAGCAACTGGCAGAAACATGTATGTACACGTGGGCCTCCAAGGAATCCTAAGCATGTCCAATATTATAATTTTCAACCCACAATTCATGTATTGTGTTATTTTTTTCAGATTAAAAAGAGTTGGTATTTGGTACATTAGCGGTACATAATTTTTTATCCACCAGCGATATTTAGATTATGACATATGACAAAAATAATTTTAAAAATTATTATTTTTATCACGTATCGTGATTTAGACACCGTTGGTGGACAAAATATTATCCACCGTCAGTGTACCAAATATTTTTTTCTAATATAATTAATTAATTTAAGCTCAGCATTATAGTAGTCTATAAGTCTAATGCACTGAACTGATTGATGGCTGTGCTGCGAAGAGGACGATGGAGCTGGCAAGGTGAGAGACATTGAAGGGTATTTGAGGCAAATACGGGTTTTGTTAAATTTTTAATCAGTTATTTTATTCAATTATTTTTTTTTATCAATCCGTATTTGCAACATTATTTATATATAAAATAATGGAGGCTTGGGGATTAGGAAATTAAAAGAGATGAACGAAGAAAGTGAGATGAGGCCTTAATCGAAAACCAACAGACTGTCCATTCTTAATAACAACATCTGGAACCCCTCCAATCTTTGGAAGGGAATACAGAAGGTATGGAAATACATAGAAGAAGACGGCACCAAATCGATCATTGGCAACGGGAGAACAACGCGATTTTGGCTGGACGTTTGGGTTCCGGACTGAGGATGCAGAATTAAATTAACTTTTAAATAAAGTATATATTATGGATATCAAACGATAAAAATAAAATTTTTATAAGCGAATTTAGAGTGGTAATATTTATCAATTATTTTTTATTTTAGTTAAATGGTTTGAATTAACTTAATTAAAAATAAAATAAAATAAAACAAAAGTGATTGAAGATTCAGCTAATTGATGGGATTCTACAAATTTCGATGTAATTGTCGATTAAAATACCCTATACTATTTATTAACATTTTTTAAAATTTAATAAAAATACTTTTCAAATATTAATTCAATATATCTGCATATAAATTTAAATAAAAAAATTCGTTAAATTTTATAATTTTTAATTAAAACTACAAAGACTATATCTTTACTTTATATATAATTATCAATTTTACGTACTCCTCTAAACATATAAATATTTTCTTAGTGTTATTATAATGAATATATCATTTAATTAGTGATCAAATAATTAAAAATATTATATATAATATAAAAATTCAATTTTAAAAAATAATTGATTAATTAAATTAAATAAACAATACAAAAATTCATAATTAAATTATATGATAATCTTAAAAAATAAATTACTTCATAATAAAAATATAAAAAACCCTCAAATAAAAATGGAGTTAAAGTTGATATCTAAAACGAGCCTCCTCCCCAATTTCATAGGGAATTGGATTACTGGCTTTGCAAGGAAGTATTTAGCATTGCTAAAGCCGAAATCTGGTGGTTTTGACTGCAATGTGTGTGGCCTGGGAACTGAATTTCAAAGAGTTCATAGTGGAATCGGATTCTATAACGGCAGTGGGACTCTGCAATAAAGGCTGTAATAGGGAGCGCCGCTTGATCTCATACGTCAGATGCTTCCAACACAAAGAGTGGAGGGTTTCAGCTACCCACGGGAGGGTAAGAGGGTGGCTGACTTAAGAATTATAATAAAATTGTTCTTATTAATAGCTTTATTTTTTATGTTAAGATGATTTATGATGTAATATCAAATTTTTTATGTCTAAATAGTTTGATCTTTGTATATCTTTATTATCTTAAATTATAATAATAATAATAAAATTTAATATAAAATATAATAAATTTATGATTAAATTTAAAAAAAATTTGTTTAACTGTTAAAAATTATAATAAAATTATTTATTAATTTTTATCTTATAATTTAAAATTTTAAGTTAGAGACCAAAACTATTATTATCTTTGGTTCTAAAATTTTTCATGCATAGGAAAACTTAAAATTAAAACTATTTGTTTATATATTTCATGCTTTAAATATTTTGTTTATATGATTCAAATTATATAATATTTGAAGTTATCCAACTGTTTTCTTTGGATGGGTGATACTTTAAGGGACATTTAATAAATGATAAAAAATTTTGTTCTCACTAATCATATTTTTTGAAAAATATAATTGATAAGAATTATAATTTTTAAAAATATATAAAATATGTTTGGTTGACTTTTAAAATTATTAAAAAAATTTAAATAACGTTTTTTTGATAATTTTCTATTATTCTGTTTAGTTATATTTAATTTATTGAAAATGTTCATACATTTTTTAAAAGTATTTTTTATTTTTATAAGAGAAAAAGGAAGAGTAAAGAGAAAGAATGATAAAAAAAGTGAGAGAGAGGATGAGAAAGAAAGTGAGAGAATGAAGAGAGAAAGAGATGAGAGACAATGAGAGTAAAGAGAGAGAATATAATTTTTTTTGTTATCATTACAATTATGTCATTAATAAAAGATATAATTATCTTTTAACATTATAAAAAAATTCTCATACTCATGAAAAACTAAACCTTTTATCTCTGTATAAGAATTTTTTTATAAAAAATTTATTAAAAAATTATTTTTGAGAATATTAATTTTTTAAAAATAAATTTTTCAAAAATTGTATCAAATATAAAAAATCTAATTTTTTAGATTAAGATTCTCAAAAAATTAAAAAAAAAAAACCAAATGCACCATAAACTTTATAGACCTACCTGAATATCAATGAATAGTAACTGTTAAAATCATAACCACAAAACCCATGAAAAGTAACACTAGAACTCATAGACCCACAATTTTATCATTACTAAACGCCTCAATACAAGAATGAAGAAGGAAATAATGCATATTATGCATCCATGGTTCTTCATCCTCACTCAAGTTAGTGAGAATATACCAGAAATTGAAAAAAACAAATGGAAAGAGAAACTTACATATATTTTTTTAATATAAATTAATTTTATTTATAATATTAAAATTATTTTTTTCTCAAATATTTTTTAAAGAATTTAAAATCTTAATATTATAAAAATTCTTCAACCATTAAAATAAAATTTATTTACAACGTGAATTTAAAACTACTTAATTCTTCTGTGTTTTCTTTTTGTCTTTTTCTTCTTCCTATTTTCTCGTGGAAATGTGGTCCACCCTCAACCCAATTCAAGAAAAAGTCAGAAAAGTATTATAAAAATTTATCAGATTTAATTTTTAATTCTTTCACAATTGATAAAAATATAATTTGTTATCGTGAAAATATTATTATTGTGTGATTCAAACCGAGTATTGTTATGATCAACATATTGAAAACCGATTTTCATCATTCACTACAAAAAAAAGAAAAAAGATTTTATGACGACTAAAGTCGTCACAAAAACTCAAAAAATCGTCAAAAAAAATATTTCGTAATGATTTTTAGTTGTCACGAGGTCGCTACAAATACCACCGTCACAAAAAGTTTCAATTGTCACATAAATAATACATATTTTTAAACAAAAAAAAAAGTATGAGATATGTATAAATTATAAATAAGTGAAGCATATGCATGTTTTAAATATAAAAATTAATTTTTATACATTATATTATTATTAATTTGATAAGAGAATATGCGCGCAACTCAAGTCAGCGATTTGACTGTGCAAAGCGATTCAATGTATATATAATTTTTATAAATAAAAAAATGCAGATGAAACCATTTGAATTATATGCAACTTTTTCAATAATTTTGTATATTTGTCCCTAAAGTTTAACATATATTTTTGAACGAAAAAAAAATTATTTATCGAAAACCGAATTTCATCCAAATAAAAATGTCTAGACTCTTTTTATAATTATTATTAAGAATATTGATTCTACTTGGTACGTGATATAAAAGAATGTAAAATAATATAAACATATAGTTTTATTTTATTCATTATTTGGTGTGATGTTAGAATTATTTGGTCAAATTAATTTTATATATTGACTAATGTATAACAAAGACTAATAAAAAAGATTAAATAATGAACTCAATAAAAAAATTAAGAATTATATATTTACCCATAAACTTAAATATTCTTTCCAATTCTAAATTTAAATTTTAAAACTCTAAAATAAAAACTCTAAATTTCATATATCAAATTTTAAAATTTCAAACTTCACACCTCGAAATACTAAATGTGAGAATTGTGATGGATTCAAATTAATAATAATTCATAAATTTTGAAAAGAAAAATTTTAAATATACACTTTGATTTATATAATTGAAAATTTTTAAAAGAATATAATTAATATTGTAAAAGTTTAAAATAAAAAATTTTAAAAGACATATTTCATTCTAATGAATTGTAGAGTTATAAGAAATATATTTAATCTCATTGATGAGATTTATTGTTTAATAGTCATAATTAATGAATATAGTGAATGAATAAAGATTTATAGGATAAAAGTTACTGTAACCACACTACAACAAAAATAGGTTTTAACAACGATTAAAAAAATCGTCACTAAAATATAAAATAATAACAATTTTTGAAACAATTATCGTTAATTTTTGTTATTTTTTTTAAAATGATCAACTTTTAGCGATGGTTTTTAGAAAACTATCACAAGATAGTGACGGATTTTAGAATACCATCTCTAAAACTTATTATTTCTGGATCACCATTTTAAGATGTCAATTTTTAGTGACGGTTTTTTAAAAACTATCGCTAAATAATCCAAGTTATATTACTTTCCCCTTCCTGCGATATTGTACACTACTTTAAGCAAATCGTACTATTTGATTGACTGTGGTTGCTTTAAGCAAACAGTCATTGTGCATTTTGTTAATCTTTTTTATATGAATTAAGTTGTGATGGTTTTGATGACGAAACTGCTCTTATTTATTCTGCTCTGCCTCTCACATTGGGTCACCTTTTAGTAACATGTTTGATCTAGAGGGTTCGTTCAAGTATATTTCATTAGTGATTAACAAATGTGAATCATGATGGATATATTCTTTTTTTTTCCTTGGGTTTGCTTTGGTTTTGTTCAAGCCCCTTTATAACTTAGTTTTAGATGAATGAAACTTTGCCACAGGTTCCTTTTTAAGGGAACCAATTCAGTTCTGTAGGACATTGTTTGGAGAATAAAGCATCTTATTAAGTTGCAGTTTCTATTTTATTGCAGAGAAGCTTCAAACTAGTTTTGAAATCAGGACCTTTGGTTTTGCTTACCATTTAAAATCACAAGCAGTTGCTCTGCATTTATAATTCTTTAAGTAGATGAAATCACTTATCAAACTTAACAAAAGGTACAATTCAATAAATTTTGCCATTCTAACTTTCACATTCATATTGCATGATCAGTTATAAAGGGTTGGTTTTCTAGTCTACATTTGGTTTGATATATTGTCTTATGTTTAGCTATCAAAAGATGCATTTATCATCAATCAGTCACTTGTATTGTACATTTTGGTTGCGAATGATATGCTTAATATGGTGGATATAAAATTTGATATATGCAGAAATATAGACAAAGCTGGTATTCTATACAATGCACAAGATCGTATACATGATATTTGCTACCTGAAAGAAATCTTGAGAAGGCGACAACACTATAAATGCTCCAATTTGCACGAAGCAATTATATCAGCATTTTTCGCTAGACCAGAGAGGCCATATAAATAGGGTATGTTAAATAATAGCATATCTTCCAAATCCTTCGGTATTGTAGTTCAAATTTGTTGTGGCTTTTATATGTTGTTTTGATATTGCAAACTGGAGGCACTGACACCGTAATTACAGTTGAGGTTGCTGATCTATATAATTAAGGTTGAGAACCCATACTAAAATGAACCTAAGTGGTTACAACAAAGTTACATTTCAATATTTTTTTCCTTTGACGTTTCATTTATGTTGTTGTAGCTGGGACCACAGAATTATAATGTTCACCAAGCCCAAAAGCATGCCTATGGTATGCAAGCATAATACTTAAAAAAAAAAAAGAAATAGATGAAATGGTACCATCATCAGATTTGTACTTTTTCCCCATCTCCACATTCGGAAAGGACCCTAAAAATATCTTAATGTGCTTTTCCAGGTAGTGAGTCAAGGCACCAAGCTCTAGTTGTCCTCCCCATATTGCCGTTGACTCCACTTTTGTACAGTATTTTTTGAACTTTTGATTAGGCGATTCATCAGAATCACCTTTCACCAAATTCTTTGACAGGAAAAATGGAAGGAAATCAGATGTATGCTTCCTCATATAAGCTGCTGCCATCACTCGAAGTTCTTGGCATGTACAAGGAGATGTACCCCCAGAAAGGAGGGCCAGCTGATCCTCAACAGCTCTAAAGAGGCAATAGCCATCGAGCTTTATTTCATTAACAATCAAACCTAGAGGCTCGAGCTTTCTTTCCAATTTCTCATTTTCAATCACATGATCGCTTATATTGTCACTCTGCTCTACTTGGATTCTCTGTTCCCTTTCCGCTTCTTGTTGGGCTCTTCTGTCTCGCCTCTGTTTGGGCTTGCTTGCCTTAACTTTTTCAGGTTGAAGGTTCCAGCTATGACCTTCCCTAAAATGTCCAAATTGCTCTTTTCATTTCCATTACTACTTCTGTAGCCTAATGCAGCCAGTTGTTTGGCTTGTTTCTGTGAACTTAGCAAAAAGTTGAGAAACCTCTTCCTCCACTTGCTTCTTCTTAGCTTTCTGCTCATCCTTAATACATCTAGCTGCTGCCTTTTCAGTTTTATTTCCTTCTTTTGCATATCTGATATTTCTTTCCTACACAAATAAATCATTTTGGATTAACAACACAAGAAGAAACACAAACCCCCCCCAACACTTTAAAGGTAGAGGCATCCTAGATGAACCAATGCAGTTGGAGGGGTAGAAAAGAGAACCTGAATCAACTATATAAAAATGCAATAATTAGGTGAAACAAAAAATTAGGCTGTCTCAAAGATAAAGAAATGCAGCTTACAGAGTTATAGATATTTGTAATACAATATGGCTCTGGTAGGTCATACTTATATCTTTACCCTCATGTCCCCAAGGTGCCGAGGCGGGAAGTGCAATTAAAAGAGTAATACCCTGTTTTGGTCCTACAAAAATGAGTGCAATATCAATTTGCTCCCTCAAAGATTTTTTGTTTCACGTTACTATGCCAAAGTTTAATTATGTACCATTTTCATCTCTCCATTCACTTTTTGTTAACATAGTTAACAAAATTGATGATATAAAGTTTTTTTTATTGATGTGACACAATTAACATCTCTCCCAAAAAGAAGCATCCAACCAAACAAATTCATGGTATATATTGATCAAATTACTTTCGTTTAATGACTTGTGAGAAGTATATATTAATTAAAAAGTCTTTATATGACAGCACCAAAAAGTACTCAACAACAATTTTGTTAATGGAGATTAACTAGAAGGATGCAATTGATACAAAATTAAACTTTAAGATAGTAAACTAGACAAAAATTTTAAGCGATGAAATTGATAGTGTACTCATTTTTTAAGGACCAAAATAGGCTTTTACTCTTAAAATTAATTAGCCCTAGTCAGTCCAAAGGCTTGTAAAAGCTTTAAAAGAATTAATGCATAAGGAAAGACAAAGCTTATTATTTGTGTGTGTTTTTGTGTCTACATGCATCTCTATTAGTAAATGTCTGAAGTATATGCTTCAATATATGTAATGAAACCAGATATTTTATTTTTTATGAAGATTGTATTACCTGTGCCGCAAAAGTATTTCATCACGGGTTTCCTGCTTATTTTGAGATGATTTATCTGAAATTACTTCTTCGAAGGACCTATCCTCCATTTCTTGGGTATACTTCCTTGAAGCAAACCTGAAATCAATGTAATAATACGCAAAAATTGCAGACATACCAATGATAAAAAAGAATGACCAATATTTTTAAAACCTATGGTTTTGAAGAACATGAGAAGGCCATCAAAATGGATCGATAAGGTCCTGAAATGATAACATAATTCACACAGGCAACTCCATCATAACTATATAATAATGTTATAACAAATTCCTAACAAAATGTTTCCATTATTAAGATTTCCTATAAAGTAGACAGTATCATTTATTAGGTAAGGTTACCTCAATCTTGTCCATTTATAAGCATTATTGTTATCGCTAAGTGTCATGCCACTTCTAAGGTGCCAATAGTTTGAATCTGGATGAATATATATGCTTTCGTTAGATCTGATTATTCAATATACCTTTTTCAGTTCTAAGCAACAGAATGAGTCGATTTTACTTTTTCAGTTCTCCAACAATAACTCATAGTATATGCTCTAACTGGAGGGGTAAAGAAAAGGCCATAGAAAGTGAAGATTGAGAAGGCCTTACCTCAGCCGCAAAGTCCACTACAAGAATTTAAAGTTTCTGTGGCGACTTTTTTGTGGCGACTAGAGAAGGTCGTCACTGAAAATCATTTTTAGTGGCAACCTTCTTGGGTCGCCACTGAAACTATATGTTCAGTGGCGACTATTCAAAGTCACCACTGAAAAGGAATCTTTCAGTGGCGACTTTGAATAGTCGCCACCGAAAGCTCCATTTTTAGTGGCGACTCAAAGAAAGTCGCCACCAAAAGTAGAAAATTTATCTATCTTGACTATCAGTGGCGACCTAAGGTCGCCACTGAAAGTAAGAATCACATTTTATCTTTTTCTTTCTTTTCACATTTTGTCACATTTAATAAAACTATATTTTTAGTTAAACTATATAAAATTATAATTATAAGATAAAAAATGTGTTAAATATATACTAATAAAATAAATGCAAAATTTTTTTAACTTAAGTTAATTTTTAATTAAATACTAAATTAATAAGTTAAAATTTTAAAAATCAAATTAATAATGTATATATCTTTGAAAAATCAAAATAACTATTTATTTTAAAAAAATGATAAAGGAAAAAAATTAATGTTACTAAATAAATTAAAGACAAATTAAAAAAATAAAAATACACCAATATATATTTCCCCGAAACCCCCTTGAGCATATCTCTTTAAGTATGAAAATGTTACTTAAATAATTCTCATAATTATTGTATATCTAAATAAAATCACCCAACAGATAAGTAGCTTTGGAGTTTAAATTAAACAATTTACAAAGTCATAATACAATTAACGAAATGATGATGAAATAATTAATTAAACTGAATGATTTCAGATTTGTATTATTCTTTGTGATTGTGCATTTTTGTTTTTGTTAGGAATTGATTTTGTAATTTTTCTTACATTTGAAGTTTTGAACTATAATATAATCAATTATGAAGTTTATTATGCTTTTTTGTTCCGATCACTAGATCGTTTTGTCTAATTTTAAACTTTTTATTGTTAGAAAGTGTTATTGTTATTAATTTGTTCATACTAGATTACCACATGATTTTTCTCAAAATCATAAGTTGAAATCAATTAAAATACTTCTCTACAATAATATGAAAAATAAACAAAATAATTGTACTTCTTTCACCAATTGAAATTAAACTATTGGTAGAAATTAATAGTGTAAAATTATTATTTTACTAAAATAATAAATTAAACCCCAAACAGATTGAAAGGCGCATATCAGAACTTACCTGATAGTTTTAATAAATAGATATATAATAAAGAAGTGACTTTACAATAATCTATATAATCAAAGTTCGTGCAATTTACAAAATTGAAGAAGTATTTCAGTTAAAAAAAAATTATTAAGAATATTTTAAAAAATAATTATTTTATTTTTCTAAATATAACTAATTATACTTAAATTTAGAATAAATTCATGAAGATATTTCATATCGTGATTTTCTTAAAAATAAATAAATAAATAGTAATAAAAAAATTATTATAAAATATATAAGAAATAAAGAAAGGATCTCATGGTTCAACTTGCTATTCCTTTTGTCCTCCATTTTTTAATTTTTTTTGGCCTAAAATTAATTGCTTAATCATTTCATAAAGTTTATAGTTTAATATTAGTGAAATTATATAATTTTTTCCTCCATTTTTTTGGACTCAATATACATAAATATTTAGATTAGATTAAATATAAATTCATTTTAATAAAAAAGATACATATTTACATATTTTTTTATTATTACATCAAATTTATCTAACAAATTTTGTCTTTTATCATCGTGTCACTATCACACTAATTTTATATCATACAAAATTTATTCACTTTTATTTAAATAAAAAAAACAATGCCACCTCCTTTGCCTCTCACTTCATTTCACTTAATATATTTACTCTCACGGAAAAACTTCAATTTTATTTACTAAAAAAAGCTTGCTCTGAAGCCCCGCCTCTCCTTCGTTTCACTAAAAAAATTCACTTCCCTCGTTGTTTTCCCTCCCATCCCGTTGTTTTCCCTCTCACTCAGCCTCTCTCCCATTCTGCACAAAAAATCTCCCCCCACCCGAAAAAACCCCAGAGCTTTCCCTGTATTTTGGCTAAACTCCCCAAACCGTCATTGCAAGCCCTCTCGGTCTACTCCTTTCCTCTCAGCCTCTACCATTTTGGCACAGAAAGACTTCCACCACCGTGTTCTTTCACTTTGTTTGGAGCTCTCACATCGCAGACCCTAGGCTCTCTCTGCCCCCAAGTTTTGGTCTTAGCTATGAGCTTCGTAGCCCCCAAAAGAGGTTAGTGGTCACTCCTCTTAGCACCATTTTTGTTTCCTTCAATTTATCTGGCAGTATTGCAGTGGGTTTAGTCGTTATTACTTTGTATGCTATCATAGTTTTGCAAACTCCCACACACTTGCATACCCACGTTCTACGTTCTATCTTAGATAAATTTTCCCTGCTCTGTTTCTCAACAGAAAATGCATCTATAGATATCTTCTTTTGTCATGTATTGGTGTATATTGGAATGAGATTAGTGTTTATTACCAGAAAAGCTTGTTCCTTTCTGTATTTTTTGAGAAAAAGAGAAGTTCATGCGAATATTGGCCATTCACGTAATGAAAACCCCTCTTTATTTGCATATTGCTTCCTTTGGACATTTCCCTCTTTATTTGTAAAAGAAAACCCCTTTCCAGCTTATTATATTTATCTCCCTTTTGGATATAGAGAAAATGAAATGAAACGAATCTGCTTAAAGTAATTTTATCTGGGTCTTCATAGTGAATCAGGTATAAGTTTAATATTATAGATGTAGATAAAACTTGCATGAAGTGGGTAAAGAGAGAGCAAGAAAATATATTTATATATATACCAGTTCTTCTGGGTTTTCCATCATCGTCTACCTCTGCATCAGTTAGTTTGTTGGGAGGATACAAAGCAGACTTATTTTGTTGATAAATCTAGATATGTAAGTTGTTTATTTCTGGAAAGATTACATATATAGGTATACATGAATAAATGGATAGTGATTAGCTGTTTATTTCTGCATTTTTTTGGTGGTTGATGCTAAGATGCTGTTCCACGCACTTGTTACTTAGATGCTTAATGTCCAAAACTTGGCTTTCAAGAGTGTCTCTCATTATGTCATTATGAATGAAGAAAGCTCAAGATTGTTTTATTTTGATAAGAGGAGATGGTATCTCTCCGTATCAACTTGGGTTCAATTTCTCTAATGAACACTTTAGGAATAAAATCCTAGATGCATTAGTTGGAATGAGAAAATGCACCTTTGAGATTGTTCAAGGAGAGGATTTAGGTTCGGGCAAAGTCTGAGACACCTTTGACCCTAATACTAAAAAAATAAAGGGAGTTAATCATTGCTTTCATTATTCTAGTCTCTCTTAGAGATTAAAAGACTCCCAGTATTTTAGCTCTCACATTAATTGTAACATTTAACTTGGTGTTTTCATTTGCATCTATAGTGAGTCTGCCTCCTTGAGAAAAATCCAATGGACCACATCTTTTTGCATTCATAGATCAGTGCTTCCTCTGCTAGTATCTTTCTGTGTTTTCCTCTTACCTGGGTACAACTAAAATCCTACTCTAGGTATGTGATAGAGTCATATATATATAGACATCATATATATTTTAAGTTGTCCACTTCTATATAGCCATTTTTTGTTTTGAAAAGTAATACTTGGTATAATTCAATTCCTCTTTCATTTATATTCATGAACTTTACTTTAAATGCACCTGGTTCTGTTCCCTTTGCATTGATGTGATTTTTTCTTTGTCATAAACTGCAGCAAAATTTACTACACTAGATTTGATTTTGATGTCATGTGCCAGGGCAATTCTTTTTCCCAAGTATGAAACACAAGAACAAAAGAATTCTTGAACCCAACTTACATGTATACATATATATATATATATATATATATATATATATATATATATATATATATATATATATATATATATATATATATATATATATATATATAACTAGGGCAATTAGAATTGGTTAGAATAGAGTGTAAGTCACTTTATTTGGCATGTTCTGCAAGTATTGTAGTAAAGAATTCTTTGTTTCACTGCTTTCTTTTCCTATTCAACATTGCATGCCTTTTGTCTCAAAAAAAAATGCATGTTCAGAATTTGTGATTTTAATTAACTTCAATTGCCAAGTCCCTTAGCCGCCCACATGGTGTATGGGTGCCATTCTAGAATTGTACTATAAAGGGTTGTCCAGTTACAGTTGTCGGCAAACTTTTGGATTTTTTTTTTTAAAAATTAGATTCTTTTAAAAATTGATAAAGTAAAATCTTCTGTCCAACTCATGATAATTTTTTATGTATGTGTTTGAAGCAAGTTTTATTATTAGAAAAAGTTCACGCAGTTTTTAGAAAAATGATTTTATTTTTTAAAATATTATCGTCATTGTAGTCTTAAAATACTTATAAAAACAAAATTTGATTATATTTGATATATATTTATATTTATATTAAATACAATACAATAGTTTAAATTATGTTTAGACATCTTATAATTATTTTGTTACATAATATTATTATAATTCATATCATATATGTAATTTCTAAAATATAAATTATGCGTAAAAATAACTAATCACAATTTTATTTAGGGTGGCAATGCATGAGGTTGAATTACATGTGGGGGCCAAGATCTCCACTAAGACCCTGCTCAACAAAGATCAAAGTAGGCCCCATGGTTAGAATAAAGCATCACTGCTATAATTAATTACGGCCATTGCATCACTGCTATACTTTATTATTTTTAATTAAAGGCTTCCTCATACTTAAATCCCCCTATTTCAGATTCTTGAGAAATTTTGTGGATGGGTATATGATTATGTTTCAAGGAGTCACTATTAGATATGCTAGCTTTGTTGCATGATTGTTTTCCCTTCCCCCCCTCTAATTTTTGTAGTTGTTTCATCTCTTGTATTTATTCTTAGAGCATAGCTCATCCTCTCTCCTGTGCTTTTTCCTTAATAAAGTTTCTTTTTCTATTAAAAATCTTTAAAGGTCGTATTTTTTTTCTTGGGTTGCTGTGGGAAAGCATAGTTTTCAGTTCTTACTTTTGGTTTTCTGCTCATGGATTAGTTAAGGAGGTTCCTTTCTTGGATTTGCAGAGATTGGGTTGCTTTGCTGGATTTCTTTTTTGTGTGATTTTTAATTTTTTTCTGTACTCTACATGTTTGTGGTTTCTATTGGAGGAGTACTTTCCTCCTCTTTTGTATTTTTCTTCTTCCTTGATGTGAGGTTCACTAGTGAAATATCAGGTTCTGTTACAGTTGCTCTTGAAGAAGGTTAGTTCCTTTATCTCCAAAACATTTTGTGTTTTATTTTGTATTCCTTCCTGTTGTTTATTATTAAATTTTTTAAGAGTTATATACTCATACAATCATATATTTTTGCAGATTTTCAGCAATGGCGCCTTGTTTGTCTTGCAATGGGATTTGTACTATTGTTGTTGGCTCCCATTATTAGCAGCTGGGTTCCATTTTATTATAGCATTTCAATAACTATAGGAGTCTTTCTTTTTATCATAATCCTTCTTTTTCAGGTGTCTAATTTAATTTTGTGCTACATGATTTCATTTTGTTTGACTGCATTTAGGATTCCTTCTTTCTTATATATATATTTGCTTACTAATTGTTTCTAATTATGATGTAGGGCATGAAACTGTTGCCAACTAGAAGAAAAAGTATCTTTTACCTTACCATATATGGCTCAGTGGTGAGTTTACCTTAATCTTGGACTTTGTTAGTCACAAGTAGCTCTTCGTGTTTCATATAAAATAAACACTTGATGTTATTTCTTGTACTGCTTTTGGTGGGAGCTGGGTCATTCTTTTTGCACCACTTTTATGTGTTCATAAATTCAATTCTTCAGAGTTTTGGGCTAAGCGAAGAGATGCACAATCCTGTAAGTTTCTTGGATAAGTTTTGAGTATCTGTATTTTGATCTTTTGTTCTAGATTCAAGCGGAATGATTAAGTTCTATATGCATATTCAGATCTTTAATCATTTTTCCCAGCTTTTTCTTCAGACCCATATTCTTTTGTGTGTAGTTGTTTGCTTCATTAGTGATGATAATTGGAATTCTTAATACATAAATTCTTTCTGATTAGGATGAGTTAGCATTTGTGACACATTTGAATCTATATTTCTTTCAAATCCATTCTCCATTTGTTTATTTGTTGTAGGCTTGTAGTAGGCAGTTATTCACTCATCAATATCTCCCTTACTTTTTAGTTGTTATTTTTAAATATCATGAGGTAGCTTGTTTGGTTCCTTGGCCTTTTTTTTAAAATGTGGAATAACTTTTGGGAGTTGTTATTTTCTTTGTTTGGGTTAGCAAAAATAATAGTGTAATTAACCCAAAATAAATGTTAAAAGCTGAAAATGGTTTCCTCTTTTTGAATATGGAAATTCAATATTTTGAAACAAGCTTATCCTCTTTTCTATCCATAATTAGATACTTATCGCCCTGATACTTATCCCAACCGTCATTCACCTATGGTTAGTTAGTGCCTGTTTATACTGTAGTTATTTCCTAATTTAACGAAAAGAAGAATGTGGTTAATATTCTGAAACAAGCTTATCCTCTTTTCTATCTATAATTAGAAAAACTGCTGAATAAAATGATTGTCTTAGTATGACCTCCTCTAAAGTCAACTTTACTTCAAAAAATTGTTGTATTTGAATTGAAACTCAAATCTTTCATAGAGATCTGTGTTTATTATGGTTCTTTTCTGCAGAATACCTCCTCTGAATTTAATTGTTTGAGATATGGGCATATACATGCTAGTTTAAATTCATTAATATGTAATATAAGTGGAGTTTTAACCAAAGAAATATTGAGTTTAAAAAGTTTATCTCCTTTAATATATTTCTTTTTTATTCTTATTAAACAGGATATTACGAGGATATACTATTGTTGGATTATGGTGAATCTAACGTGGAGATTATATATATGGATGCACAAGAAGCACTTATGGTGGATTTTTTAGGATTAGTTAGTTTTATTTATAATTAGTTATTCTTTTTTTTTAAATGTAACAAGTTACATTATATTAAACATTTGTATTTCAATTAATTGAGTTTAAATATAAATTTAAATAATGATACTTTTTATTATGATTTGGGTTAGATAACTAATTTTTTAATTATATTTTTAATTGTTATATTTGTACTTAAATATACAATAATTAATAATAAAGAAATAAATTTTAAAAAATACATTTTACTTTTAGTGGCGACTAAATTCGCCACTAAAAGTGATTAAATATGCATATTTGTGTTTTGGTGGCGACTAAAGTCGTTGCTAAAAATTTACTTTTAGTGGCGACTTTTTCAAGTCGTCACTAAAAGTAGATTTAGTGGCAACAAAATTTGTCACTGAAAGTCTACTTTCAGTGGCGACTTGAAAAAGTCGCCACTAAAAATAGACTTTTCGCAGCGACTTTTATTGTTTCAGTGGCGATTTTTATTACTTTTAGTGGCGATTTTAGTCGCCACTGAAAATTACTTTCAGTGGCGACTACTAAAGTCGCCACAAAAAACTTTTAGCAACGGAGTTATCAGCGACGACTTGGTGACGACTAAAAGTCGCCACTGAAAGTCTTTAGTGGCGACTTTAGTCGCCACTGAAAGTCTTTAGTGGCGACTTTAGTCGCCACTGAAAGCCAATTTTCTTGTAGTAGTCGTCAACAACTCAACATATGTAAAGATATTGACCCAAAAAAATTACTCATTAAACAGATTCATGAGACCAAAAGTAGTCATTTATCCTTTAGATGAGCTGCCGCCCAACTAGGCCATGAAACCTCCTTAGATACAAAAAGTCATAAACTGAATTTTCAAGGATATTTCTTATAAAAAGATTCTCACGAAAAGAGGTGGCAATAAATATTTATTTCGTTAATGATATAATTATAATCATAATAAAAAAATATTCTCTCTCTCTCTTTCATAGTTTAAAAAACTTCTTATAATATTAAAAAATAAATATACTCTTCATTAATGATATAATTATAATAATAGCAAAAAAAAATTATACTTTCTCTCTTCACTATCACTCTCTCCCACTCTTTCTTTCTTCACTTTCTTATTTTTTTTTATCATCCTCTCTCTTTACTCTCATTTTCTCTATTGTAAAAATAAGAGATATTTTTAAAAAATATATAAATTTTTTAAAAAAATTAAGCATAACCAAACATAATAATAGAATATTTTTAAAAAATATTATTTAAAGATTCTCAACAATTTTAAAAGTTAACCAAATATATTTTATATATTTTTAAAAATTAATATTTTCATCAATTATATTTCCTAAAAAATATAATTTTTAGAAACAAAATTTTTTACTGTTAACTAGACGTCCCTGAAAATAAAATAACGGCCAATCCCAGTGAGAAAAGAGAAGCAGCTTAAGCTTACGGGCAGCCAACAGCTATTTCATATTCCGCCGTTGATGAATCATGAATCTCCTTTCGTCAAAGAGTTTGATCATGATACGACTCAACGCATGGGTGGTTATTTATTTATTCAATATATGAAAGAATAATGATAACATTATTTATTTAATATATAAATATCGAGAAAACAAATGAAGGAAAAAAAATAATAGAAAAGAAAATTGTATATTATATAATTAAGAAAGAAGAAAACTAGGGATAGATGCCTTCGTGGAAATTGTCAAACCTCTATCAAAATTCCAGGGGAACAAAGTGAAGCTTCCAAGTACGGCATAAAAAAAGAAGAAAAAGAAGATAGATTTTAATTTACAAAATATGCATTTCTTATAATTTAATATTTGATGTCACGGCCTCAAATGATGGAACACATGACCGGCACGGCATAAGAGTTTCCCCCTAGCCGCAAGCCTAACACATAGCATGCACAAACATCCAGCATACAATCCAGAGTACATAATAAATATAACTGGCCACATATGCCACATCCAATATAAGAAAATACTGTATATATATACATATATATATATATACATATATATATATATACATATATATATATATATATACATATATATATATATATATATATATATATATACATATACATATACATATACATATATATATATATATACATATACATATATGTATATACATATATATATGTATATACATATATATATGTATATATATATATATATATATATATATATATATATATATATATATATATATCTCATGAATCCAACATCTGTGATTCAACTTGGCCATGGCCTCATAATACAAATATCGTTGTAAAACATAAAACCATTTTTTCAAAACAATACATCAAAATACGCAAGAAACGAGGATCCTGCCTGTATATTCATGGAGATACACTAGACATAACTAAACTAAACAATCAGTACAACAGAGCCTTGTCCAAACTAGGGCTCACCAATGCTATATTCAGCCTTCTACGGAGCTGTAGCTAGATCAAAGTTTCTCTGACTATCTGTGGGGAGAAAACAGAAGAAGGGTGAGATTACCACATCTCAGTGAATGGGTAAATCATACTATAATAGAAACAGGGCAAACCAAGCACGAGTGTTTCACAATGAGTTTAATAATTGAAACATTAAGCATTTAACCATAATTTATTGAAAGAAAAGCTAAACAATTCAAATGTATGTTCAAAAGATAAAACAGAATTAAATCAATAACCGTAAAGCAAATCAATTATGCATGGTAAGTAATAAATGAAATTATTTATGCAATAACAATGATGAATGAGATTGTTTAGAAATATTTAATCTTTAAGAAAAATGCACTAGTTTATTGGAGTTCTTTCCTGACAGATCATCATCTTCCCCAAGCACACAGCAAGGGTAGGGTAATCACTGTAGGCATAGACATAAGTCCACCCTAAATTCCCCCAAGCACACAGCAAGGGTAGGGTAATCACTGTAGGCGTAGACATAAGTCCACCCTAAATCCCTGTGTCTTAGGCAGTCATATGCCCGTCACAGTATCCTAAGCCGAAACCTTCACATGACCATGGTGCACCAGGGCTAGCACTACCTGCGGCTAGCTAACAGTGATCTAAAAGGGTCCCTCCAATAGAAAACATTTGAAATATGCTATTCAAAGAGTTTAAAGTAAAACATTTCAATAACATTACAATAAAGCTATAATTCTCCATCTAGCTCTTTTCATGCATAAAATTCCGTTCTAAAATATGTCTCATCCATGGATTCCTATGGAGACCTTTATCATCATAAACTTTCCCTTTAAACATAGATCGTCCATAGACGTCGTATAGATGCTCATCATGCATCAAATCATTTTAAACATAGATCGCCCGTAAACGTCGTATATATGCTCATCATGCATCAAATCATTTCATGGCTAATTTAGTTCATTTCTATGACTAAGTTCGTATTTCTATAAATCTAGCTCAAATGGAGAATTATCAGTATATATGCTCATCATTCATCAAATCATTTCATGGCTAACTTAGTTCATTTCTATGACTAAGTTCGCATTTCTATAAATCTAGCTCAAATGGAGAATTATCAGTCTAGATATTTGCCCTGCATACTTAGGGTTCAACTAGGATTGAAATTTATAATTTCTAACATGGTTGGAACATATTGGTTTTCAAAGCGGTAAAACAAGCATACATTCCAACTAGTTAAAATCATACGAGAGAGTTATAAATCAAATTCGTAAAACATGCGTTATAGTATGAAAAACTCACTCACAGGTAAGGGCTCTAGATTGGACAGCCCTAAAATCCTAGTTCCTGGTCTGAATTCGGTAAAACAGACCCCAAAATCGAGTCCGAAAGGTCCAAAAACCTTAAATGAGCTTGGTACTGTTCACCGACGAAAAATACTATTCACTGTCACTATTTATCGCCGGAAAATACTATTCACTGTAACAAAAATTTTATCGAATCAACAAAAAAATTTCATATCCTAATATTTATCTAGTTTCTGAATTCATTTACGGAGTCAGATTTCTAATTAGAAGTCCCTAAGTAAGGTTTTTCAGAACTTACCTTTTACCGAGATTTTCTACTTCAGATCTACAGCGATTCAGCGGTTGATTTGAAAAACTGATCGGTCAAAACTGAAGTACTCTTCGTCCTGAATCCAATAACACGTTCAGTTTTGATATCGGAAGCCAATCGATACTTCAGATCGAAAGATAAAATTTGAGGTCACTATTCACTCACTATGCAGCACTATTTCTCTTCGTTTTTTTTTTCTTTCTGCGTTCTGATACTTTGTCACCCCCTGTTGTTTTTTTTTTAAATATAATAATTATTATTAAATAATTAATAATAAGATTTTTTTTTATAAAAATTCATATAAATTCTATTTTTCATCATAAAATATTCTAAAAATTCTTAAAAATTTTCATTCTCGTAAATATTTAGTTAAACTCTTAAATCATAATTTTTCTTGATAAAAATCATAATAAAATAAATTTCAAAACAAATATCTTTATTCATATTAAAATAAAGAATATTTCTAAAAATACCATAAATATTCAATAGAGGCCGGTATAATTATTTTAAGCAATACAATATTTCTTTTACTTAAAAGTCTACTTACTTTTAACAAATCATAATCATTTCTACATAAATAAAAATATATTTGCTTATTGCGCGCCAAAACATAAATTCTCATATTTCTTTTGTAATTCTTTAATCCATGTAATAAATATACATATTTTCTACGGTTCTTATCTCTATTGTCAAAATTCTCTCTTTTATTCTAAATTTCCTTTAATTGGAATTTTCGTTAAATTTTACGGTTATTACATTTGACTTCCAAATTTACTACTTGAACGTTCAAATAAATTTGTGGCCGCGAAACTTTAAGAGTTGATATAGTGATTAAAGAAATGTATTCTTTATTTTAATTATTTGAGTTTAAATCTTAAAATCAGAATTTTCATCCCTAATTATCATAGTGATGTATATATGAAATGCTCGTAAAATTGGTATTACAGTGACTCACATGATCATCCTGCTTTATGGTATGTGTTTCAACGTTGAGCCTACTAATTCACTGTTTTCCTTAGATCACTAAAACTTGCTTGATAGCTGAAATTCCAGGTCGAGAAGGAAGTAATAAGAAAAAGATCTAATTATACACCTTATTCATGCAATTTAAGTTGAAAATCTCCAATCTGAACGAAACGTACGTAGATTCTGCTTCGCATCTTCACCCTTGTCCCCGGTGAACTCTGCAGATTTTACATCTTTCGAGGGTTGGGTTTCAAGATTCTTTTATTGTTTTTGTCGTTGTCTCTTCTAGTTGGATAAATAATGTTTCTTCCCAGCTAAGTTTTGGTTTGGAAAATGCTTTGAACCTTGCAATTTTGATGGAATCCACAGAATATGAAAGACAGAGCGAATTGGCACAGTACACTACCGCACAGATTCATGTGACAAAGTTTCAAAGTGAGGCCACAAATATTTATCTTTATGAACCTGTAATCAGAATGATGCTTGCTTACGCTAGCTTGGAGACATATATTATGTTTTCTTATGTGGAGGGTTGCTTTTCACTTACCCATGCATCTCATGATTTAATATGAAAAGCAACTTTTGAAAATTTAAAATGTTTTGCATTTAAATGAACATAATATCAATGTAAAAAGATTGTTAACTAATGCAACTTACAATAGTCCATTGAAAGCAAGATAATAGAATTTAATGCACTTCTACTGATCAATAATTACTTCATTTTCTACCACTAATGCACTAAACAGTAAACACTCTTTATTATTGAGGTAAATGTATAAATGAAACAGTGCAAACTCTGTGGCAAAGCAAGGAGGATATCATACAATAAGCAAAAGCTATCCGAAATACATCACACTAACAAGTACAAAGATTCATAGTTGGAGTATAAATCTTTGTATGTAAGTTTATTTGGAGGGATGAATGGCAAACCAAGTCTGGATGAAAGTGAGAACAAGTGCTAAAACTGCAGCAACGGTGGCAATGGTGGTCGACGAGGATTTGAAATAAGTATTATAAGCTTTAACCAACCAGATCCGGTGTTTCCGTTGGTAATAATACTCTCCGATTTCCCGTCTAATGTGGGCATATACTTTAGTGTCCGGAATCAAATCAGCAGCGATGATATTAAAGAGCTTGGCCACATCCTCATCACTGCCAAGGGCGTTGTTGAGAATTCCAGCTAACCTCAATTCTTTAAACATCGTAGGACTGGGCAATAAGCGAGTTCAAAAATTGAACGTATGAGCTGATCTCAAAATTGTTCTCAAAATCTGGGCACATCTCATATGCTATCAAATTGAAGTATATAGGTGCACTGCTGCTATCCACCTTTATCCATGGAATTCTCAATTCTCCACCAAATAAATTACGCGAGAAATTGATCTCTAACTGGCAACGGTTGTCGTTTTGTTTCACACGAATCCCAGCTGCTCTCAGGTCTTTTATATTCCTATATTTTGGCACCTCATAAAATCTAGGTATAGGATGAAAATCAAGCAACATGCATCTGCGCAGATAATCAAGAAGATGAGGAGGCCTTCGAGGATACTCTTCAAACGATGGCATTCTACGTGCCAATCCATGTGAAAAACCATGCCTATAAAGAAGAAATTTGTTCATAGATTTTATCAAAATGGCATCATTATCACCGCTTAAAAGTTTGAGCACTTGGAAGGGAAGCTGATTCTCTAACAAAGCATATCCTGAAACACAAGAATCAGTTGATTACTGTTAACTTTCAATTCTTCTGGTAGTGAGAGTCCAACTTTACGCATGATTTGAAGTAAGGAGCACCCATCCACAAACAGCATCATCGTCAAATGTTCTTCATCAAATTGTTGAATCGTATCTTTAGTGTACAGAAGTTTCAACTCATTGATATTGTCTGCAATCTTTTGATATAGATGTTTAGCAAACTGATCCTCAACATACATTGCTGCCCAAGTAAGCTTGTAGTGCTCTCCTAACTGAAGATTTGGTTCCCCATGATGAATGGGACCAAATGATACCAACCTGGGCAAGTAGTACTTAGCTGAATGCTCTCGATTTCGAAGATGATGGGCTACCCTTTGTATCTTGGGGTGTGAAGTACTTTCACATCGCATTGCCTCCGCTAACACTTGGGCAATCTTGTCTACATCTACGGTGATATTTTCCATTGTTCAATCTGTTGGTATTGAAGAATGTGAGTGTCTAAGTGTAATTACCAAAAAAGGCTAAGTATAAAATATTAACATTAAAAACTTTCTGAATTTATAGTTGAGGATAAGGGAATATTGGATCATTTAACTTTGCTAATATCACACTAGAGCATCTCCAATGTGGATTCTTAATTCCCATTGTGAGTTGTTTGAGTGGGACTCAGTCTACATGATAATAAAAAACAATTATATCTTTGACTAAATTTAGGCACCGTTATAAGCAACGGTGTTTAAAATAAAAAATTATTGTTTATTATATATTGGTCTATGAGACCCACTTAAACACTTAAAGTAGTTTCACGGCGGGAGAGGCTCAATGTATTAGAGTGTACAATACAATGTCTGCAATCATTTAATGTATTGGGGCCATACCAAAATATTTTTGTATTTGTTTATAAACTTAAAAGGTAGTGTTAATATAAAGAAATTTTAATTTTTTAATCACTTTTAAAAATTTATTTTAAAAATGTATAAGTATAACAAATATAAAAATTTTACATTTATGTGACATATAATTTAAATAATATAAAAAAGTAAATTTTTTTATTCAACTTCTGTTCAAATATTTTATACATAAATTTTAAACTATATAAAAAATACTCATATATTAATCATGACCTAAATTAGACAAAATCAAGTATTGTATATAATTAAAACATATGAATGCATATATGATGCTTGATTACTAAACTTGATCTTAACTTTACCTTACCTACTAACTGGGAGTGGAAAAATGCGATGGTTCAGACCGGATTAGACCAACCCTATCACGAGTTAACAATATTTTGGGGTCCGAATCGGCTAATTTAATATAAAGGTTCACTACAAGATTAGCGGGGTTTAGCGGCGGTTATTTAGTGGCTTTAGCGACGGTTTTAACCGTCGCTAACTGTCTTAACGACGGTTATAAAAACCGTCGCCGAGACATTGGCTTTGTGACGGTTTGGACGAACCGTGGGGATAGCGTCGTTAAGACAGGGTTTAGTGACGGTTATTTTTCGTCTTAACGACGGTTCTTAACCGTCGCCAAGTGTAGGATAACGACGGTTCGTACAACTGTCATAGGCAACTTGGACATGACGACGGTTGTACGAACCGTCGTTATGTCTGAAATAACGACGGTTCAAAAACCGTCGTTATACATTTGGATATAACGACGGTTGTAAAACCGTCGTTATACCTTCCTAATTTTTAATTTTTATTAAAAATTATTATTTTCCAAAATTATTTATATTTATATTATTATTACCATATTTTATCTTTTGGATATATATATTTATTCTAATAATTATAACTGACATTATTATTTATTTATTGTTAATTTTTATCTTAAATTTCATAATATATATTTTAATTTAGTTTAGTTTAATATTATAATTATTATATTTATTTTTTTATAATATAATTTTTTGTCTCAAATTGTCTATTTTATAATGTTAACTTTTTTTATTTCTTATATCGTTACATATTAAAATTTTAAAAATAAATAGAATAATGTAAATGAAATTCACAAATAAATTATAGAATTAAAATTAATAATGACTTAAACATTAAAACTACAATATACATTTTTGTACAAAAAAAATAATATACAATAAATATATATCATCAACTATGAACTCGGACCCCGAGGACTCTGTGGCGTCTGATCTTCTTGATGTCCACTACCTTTATCACTAGGGACTTGAAAATTAATTTTATTATATAAGCGTTTTGAAATTAAAAATATTAATAATAATTATTTATAAAATTCAGAATTTGAATATTACCCTAATATTTGCACTCGGAACAAGTGCAATGTCAGGCGGCACTTGACCCGGAAAGTTCTGGAGCAAGAACATCATAGCTGCCTCCATCTGTCTCTGTCAAGCTATCATGTCAGCGTCACGAGCCTCTCGCTCGGCCTCTCGTCGCTGCTGCTCCGCCTCTCGTCGCTGTTGCTCCGCCTCTCGGCGCTGCTGCTCGACGTCTCGCTCATGTATGGTCGCTTTCAAACGAGCCACCTCATTCTATAATTCAGTGTATGAAGGCCCAGACCCAGATGATGAGCTCGATCCAACAGAGGGACGTCCGAAAACTTGGGTTGGATAAACACCTAACCCAAATCCTCGAACACGACCCGAGTGCTCTGTAGTTCCCAAGGCTCTCGCAAGTGAATATCTGTCGAGAGCTCTTGGGAAGAGCTATCCTCCTGTTGGATCGAGACAATTTTTTCCTATAAAATTAAAAAAAGACATTAAATTTTTATTACAATTAACAAATAATCAAATAAAATTTTAAATTAACATAACAATAGCTATATTTTACATACCGCAACTGCTCGAGCCTCGTCGTTGATGTATGTTCCGTCAGCCCTTTTACGAGCTGCCGTCCATACATCACCGCGAGTCACTGGACCCCCAACTTCCGTCTCCTGAATAAATAAACAATTAATAAGAATTTTAAAGAAAAATATTTTTTATTTAAAAAGGAATAAAATTATTTTGAAATAAAACTCACAAGCTCAGCCCTTCTACGTGCAAAACTCTTGGATCCAGTTATATGTGGCATCATCATACGTCTTCTGTTACGTCGATTTTGAGCAGCCACATCCTAAATAAATGCATAAATAAAATAATTAATCAATGTTTTTGAAAAGAAAATATATATGAAAAAATTAATATAAAAAATTACTCTGGTCCTCGCGTTCAGCCGGTAATCAACGAACGTAGCCCATTGGTCACGTGGAATGCCAGAGGGTACGTCGTTCAGCAGCTCCTCCCTCGTCTTGGTCCTGTCGTACTTGAGCCGAAACACATTATAACGCGCGGCTCTCCACTTGGCTCCAAGTGACTGTAAAATGATCTTCTTGTGCAAGCCCGTCACATTAAAATGTGTCTAAAAAATAATAAAAATATGAGTTAAACATTAAAACTATTAAAGTATACTTAAGAAGAATTAACATTTCATACCTGTATCGTGTCACGAAACACTCCGGCCTTGTAATCCTCTGGAATGCTCCTCCAATCTTTATATGAGATCGGAAAGAAACGGAAGTTATCTCCAATGGTGCCAAGGAAGACACCAAGGAGACCACCTCCGTCTCCAATGGGCTGGTGGATGTCGTTACACTGGACAACCACCTTGTGCCCACTAGGTAACGCCCAAACATCGTGGACAGTCATCTGTCTGGGCGTCACGCGACCGGTGTCATCTGTTACAATATAAAATAAATGTGTTAACTCAATATTTGGACGTTAATTATTATAAATATAAAAAAATATTTTATATTATACCTATAACATCGACTGTCCACGATCTCCTGCGCCTACACTCCTGCTGAGCAATCTGATGCTCCACCTCAACGCCACCCAACAAATCATTGACGTCCAGGTTGATATCAAAATCGTCGTATGGTTCCTGGGCGTCGTAAGAGGGGATTGTGGATGGGGTGGGATCTGACTCCGGTGCTGTATCGTCAGATGGGGGTAGTGTGGACGGTCTAGCCTCTGACTCTAGCGCCCTCGAGTCCGGAGGTACCGTGGACTGGACATCATCGTAAGACTGTCCTCCCTCGCTACTAGCCGGGCGAGCAACATGGCTAGCTGATGTCGCCGCACCCGCTCTACCCGCAAATCCAGATCTACCCCTCCGCATCGTCACTATGCCTGTCAGGAAAAAATTAATAAAATTAATTTCACCTCATAATTGTTCATTTAAAAATAATAAAATATTAAAATCATATATCAAAATACATAAAAAGCATAAATTGTTCATAAACAAACTCAAAATATATTCAAGATAATACAGGGTCAAATTAGTACCGTAACAGACATAAATTCACTGTTTCTTCTGGAAATAATGTTTCTAAATTTTGAACACGCAACGGATCACTATCATATGAAATATTATCATCGTTTTCGCCCATCTCATATAAATCACGAGGCTTCAAATGTACAACCATATTCCATTTGTTGTCAACCGCATCTTCTACATAATATACTTGATGCGCTCCGGATGCTTTGATGTACGGTTCGTCATCGTCATTTTCACATGTATGAATCAACCGTGAAAAATCGACAGATGTCACTCCGAAACCATCCGTGGTAATGCCCCTCGTTGTTGTTGTATTGGCCCACATACATTTGAATAAAGTAACTGTAAAGTGGCCGTGATAATTTAATTCTACAATATCCAATAACTTTCCATAATACGGCACTCCACCGAATTGCATATTTCTGTCACTGCTACTTGCATAACTCCTCGTCCCGAAAATACCATGAACTTCACTATTTTGGGTTGTCAACCCTTGGTCTCGCTCTAAGGTTCGAAATTTAAATCCATTTATATTGTATGCACTGTATCGGCGTGCTCTATCCAAGGGCCCAATTGCCAGAAATTTTAGTTCAGTTGATAATGTCTCACTACTATCATTTGCTATCTGGGAAAGAAAAATTGAGTCGTGAGTTATGCTCATATTAGATTGTAAATATAAATTGACTAGGTAAATTATATACTTACACGACGAGTGAACCAGGAAACAAACTCCCTATGAACTTTTTTATCTATCTCAGAAGACGATCGGGTTCTACTTCGTAAGCTATGTCTTACCCAATCTCTAAATTCTCTGTAAAAAAAATCTCAATCTCTAAATTTAATGATTCATATCCATTAGATAAATATTAATGTAACAGTAAAGTTTGGTCTACTCACTGAAGATAAGATTCGACTTCCGGACAATTTATTAAGACATGCCAATGGGCTTGCAATTTTTCTCGAGGAGAAATGGTGAAATACTCGAACCCACCAACTGGCCTTCCTACTTGTGGAAACAATGTACTCCCCACCGACGTCGCCACATCAGGTCGATCGTCGACCCGAACAGAACGATTGAACAATGTTTCTACACCCTCCAAATACCTTGAACAAAATATTAAAACTTCTTCAGCAACACATGCCTCGGCTATTGAGCCCTCTGGCCTTGCTTTATTTCGGACGAATGACTTAAGCTTACCCAAGTATCTGTACAACATATATACGTTAAACCAGGTATGAAAAATTGATAATAAAAAAAACATAAACAAGATAGAATAGATTTGAATTTTTAAATTCTTGTACCTTTCAATAGGATACATCCAACGATATTGAACTGGTCCGCCTAACTTGGCTTCTTGGACCAAGTGAACTGTTAAGTGTACCATTACTGTGAAGAAAGAAGGAGGAAATATCATCTCCATATGACACAGCGTCAGAACAATACAATTTTGAAGTTGATCAAGTTCGCTGACATTTAAAGATCTGGAACAAATATGTCGAAAGAACGAACAGAACTCGATCAGAACTGCAGACACTTGCTGAGGAAGTGCCTTACTTATGGCAAACGGTAGTAGTTGTTCCATAAGAATATGACAATCATGACTTTTCAACCCACCAATCTTACGTTGTCTTAAATCAATGCATCTAGAAATATTACTACAATATCCGTCAGGCACAGAGGTATTTTTCAGTGTTTTGAGAAAGATATCTTTACCTGCATTTGTCAACGTGAACAAAGCAGGCGAATACTTACCATTCTCATCTGGCCAAAGCTCTGACTTAACACCTAACTCCTGTAAATCTCTTCGTGCATTGATGTGGTCTTTTGAACGGCCAGTGTCATTTAATAAAGTATACAGAATGTTGTCGCAGACATTTTTTTCGATATGCATCAAATCAAGATTATGCCGCAATAAATTGTTAACCCAATATGGAAGTTCAAAGAATATACTCTTTTTTCGCCATTGTTGAGTCCCAGCTGCAACCCCTCCGTGACCTCGGGACCTCTGTTCTCGACCTTCATGTTCTCCGTTCTTTCCGAATACAATGTTAATATCATTAATTTGTCTTAAAATATCTACACCGTTCAATTGCAGTGGAAGATTTCTTCTATCTTCTATTCCATCAAACCTGTTACGGGCAAGTCGAAATTTGTGACCCGGATTTAGAAAACAACGATGTCCCATAAAACACCATTTTCGACTATGAGGAAGGCGCACAGGAGTTGAATCAAAATTACAGTGTGGACAAGCCAATCCAGTATGAGTATTCCAACCTGATAAACATCCAAGGCCAGGAAAATCACTGATTGTCCACATGAGAGCAGCATACATATTGAACATGTCACTGCTGAATGAATCGTAAGTCCGCACACCGTCGAACCATAGCTCCTTCAACTCTTCAATCAACGGTTGCAGAAATACGTCTATATCATTTCCCGATGCCTTTCTACCAGGAATTATCATTGACAACATAAAAGAACTCTGCTTCATACACATCCAAGGCGGAAGATTGTAAGGGATCAGTACGACTGGCCATATGCTGTAACTTGTACTTAAATTTCCAAATGGATTAAAACCATCGGTAGCAAGGCCCAAACGCACATTTCTAGGATCGGATGCAAATTGAGGATTTAAGATGTCAAATCTCTTCCATGCCTCGGAGTCCCTCGGATGCCTCATCATACCGTCACTAATTGTGTTTGTAGAATGCCATCTCATATGTTCGGCAGTCTTAGAAGACATGAACAATCTTTGTAGCCGGGGCTTTAATGGAAAGTATCTGAGGACTTTATTAGCCACCTTCTTCCGCTTCTCCCCTTTTTTCCTCGGTTTTCACCTCGATGCACTGCACTTATTACAAACATCTTTATTTTCATTTTCTCCCCAGAATAGCATGCAATCATTTTTGCAGGCATGTATTTTTTTGTAGTTCAACCCCAACTTATTAATATTTTTTTTGCCTCGTAAAACGAAGTTAGAATCTTTGCATTCGGAAAAACGTCAACCAATAGTTGCAGCATCATTGACATAGCCTTGTCGGATATCCCGCACAAACACTTGATGTGGTACAAATTCACCAGAAACGACAATTTGGAGTATTTGTCACACCCTTCATATAATGGTTCTTTCCCATCCTTCAGTAATTCAAAAAAATCTCTCGTGCCTTCGTCCATCCTTTCACCTGACGGTGGAACCGGCATATCAACAGAATCAACACTTTCATGTTCATGATGAATTTCAAATACTTCACGGACCATGTCCTGCACAGGGTCATTTCGGACGATTGGACGTTCTGGAACATCATGTAGTACTATTTGATGTCTTGTAGCAGGATCTTCTGTTACCCTTTCTCCGTACATACTCCAAAAATCGTAGCCTTGTGGAAAAGGCTTGACGATCAAGTGTTGGCGCACAACCTCCGTAGCTTGCCATTTTTTAAATCTGCACTTTGGACATGGGCAGATTATTTGACCTTCCACACCCGAGTTAGCATTTGCAAAGTCTAAAAATCCTTGTAGACCTTCCAAATACTCTCGGGTGTGTCGAGGTTTATGGATCCAAGTCTTATCCATGACTGAAACCATTATGAAATCAAAAAAATTCATTAATAATTCACTGAATAATGTATTTTTAATGCATAACTTCATAATCTAACACATTTTCGAGAATTAAATAATAAACCAATCAAAATATTAATGATTTTTATTTCTATTTAACAATTTACCATTTCTACTAAATTTGTATACTTAAATTTAACTAATTATGTTTAAGTTAAAATAAAGACACTGTTTGGTTACTCAGTTTTCCGTTATCATTTTCAATGAAAACGGAAAATAGAGTAGAAAATCTGTTTGGTTAGAATTTTTAAAAATTATTACGTGAAAATGGAGTTCAAAATATCTGGTTTTATTAATAAAATCAGACTTATGTATTTTTAATTGATTTTATGAATACTTTTGAGTTTCAATAAATGTGTTCTACATTTTGTTTGATGTTTTTTGTCTATAACTTTGATAAATAAATATTTTATGAATTATATTTTTTTTCACTATTATTTAGAAAACTCAGTAAACTTTCCAAAGGTGCAAAACACGATGAACTCTCATTTTTGTCTATTTTCTTTGTTGTTTCAATTTTTTAAAAATTCAAACCAAACATGTTTTCATTGTTTTTATTTTTGAAAATACATTTTCACTTTGTAAACCAAACATGTTTTCTATATTTTAAAAATTTGAAAATGAAAACTGAAAATGAAAATTGAAAATATTTTCTTAAACCAAACAAGCCCTAAGTTATCATATTAACATTGTTTCACGTTATTTTGTAATATTTCAGTTTAATTTTTTTGACATTAAAAGCTATATTTAAATCTACTATACAATATTTCGTACAATTTTCTATTCACATGTCACTTTAACTGGAAGGAAAATTAAGTTATCATATTTAAAGTGTTTTACCTTATAATTATGAACATAAAATTCTAAATTAATAATTATTACATTCTTCAAAAATAATAATTAATACTTATTTAATTATTCTAATTAACAAATATAAATATTAATTATTTTTTACTATTAATTTGATTAAATTAACAACAGATAATTAACCTATATAACATAATACATCATTCTCTAAAAACATAATATAATTTATAATAAACGAAAAGTATAAACTATTTAAATAAAACATACAAATATATCAACAAAAACATTCAAAATATTAAACATAATTAATATTAAAATACATACCTTATGTCAAAATCAACAACTCTGAATCACAACTGTCTGTATATAAATGAAATATCTACATACAAAGTTAGAAAACAAATAACGTACTTAATAAATTTAAAAAAATTTACATTTTAAATAAAAAATAATTTATAATAGTACAAATATAAAAAAATTTACCTCAAACTAAGCAAATAAATTCGAAGCACCAAAATCACAAGAACCTTTGACAGAAAAAAAATTCACAAGCGTTTGTAAGAAGAAATAGAGAGAAACTGAAGTTGCGTAATGAAAATAAAAGAGAGAAGGCGAATATATAGGAAAAGGCGCGGTTTAACGACGGTTTTTAAAAACCGTCGTTAAACCATTTTTTCACGACGGTTTAAAAAAAACCGTCGTTAAATATGTTTTTAACGACGGTTTACCCAAAAACCGTCGTCGCGTGGGAGCGTGGTATAACGACGATTACATAAAGCGTCGTTAAACCGGAGCAAATCCCTATAAACGGTCCAATTTCCGTAGGGTATTACGACGGTTATCTATAAACCGTCGTAAAACCGATCCATTTTCCGAGGAACGGTCGAATGTCCGTGAAATATAACGACGGTTCTACGAAACCGTCGTTATTTAATGACGGTTCAGTTCAAACCGTCGTTATTTAACGACGGTTTTATAAAAACCGTCGTTATGTCTCATACTTTTACGACGGTTTATTTAATCATCGTTAAAGCTTGATTTAACGACGATTTTTATAACCGTCGTTAAATTACTATCGCTATTTTCTTGTAGTGGTTGCAGTTCTCAACCAAGGATTAGATCGTGCAGACAGCTCACGGCTTTTTTTTTTTTAATGAATTTAAAAATTTAAAAAACTGGACATATGCCTGCTAAAATTAAAAAAAAAAAAACTGAACATACACAGATGCAGTGGCTTTTCTAATACACAAGTTAATCTTACAAATTATCATGAATTTAAAATTTTCACTTTGTAATTTAATTTATTTAAAAATCACAGCAATTCATATCTAATATCTACATTAAAACTGATCCATCTTATTTCGTTGACCAACTTCCAAGTCTTCCCTTCAACATATAAAGCAAACACACAAGTAACAACCAAGGTGAGCTGCCATACACAATCGCGGGGTTCATTTCGTTGACTAAAAGACACAGGAATTTCTAGCTCAGGTGGTTGGGGGGATGGGGGTTTGGGTTTGGGTCAGAGTCGCGTGTTCGACTCTCACAAATGTACCAAAAAAAAAAAAGACAGAGGAATTCTCCCCTCAAAAAAAAAAAAAAAAAATCTGGCTGAAAATATGCTATTAATTAAAAGAGAAAACATGATACAAGAGAAACAAAATCCCCATATTACAAACGCCGCTTTTGGAATGTGGACATTTTAAGAAGAGATTGATTTTGGAAAAAAAATTTCAATTTTTTTTATTGCTTAAAATTTGTTCTCATTTGCAAGTTTCATTACTTAGAAAACATATTTATTTCATCAAGTTAAAAATTTATTCATCTTCACTTTCAGATCAAATTGGCATAGGTGGTTGTAAATAATACTTGATTTTTGAGTTTAAACTTCAATAATTATGAAATTATTTTATTTTTTTAATATTTATTATATAATTTTTTTAAAAAATAATAAAAATACCGCCTGCCATTTTTTTAAAATATTATAAAAATAGTTCAGATTTGTTTTATTTTCATTTTATTTTAGAGAAATTTTTCAAAAATATTTTCTTTTAAACTCTATAAACATATTTTCAGTGATATTTTATATTTGTAATAAAAATAAAAAACAAGCAACCTAAACATACTCCTAATTTTCTATCTATATATAGATCTATTTATAAAAAAGTTAAGTGCAAGAGACATGAAAGTAGTAATAGTTTTATATTATTTAAAACTCGTGCAACACTTAAATCTTCAAACTTTCCCGTTTCTCTTCCCTCGAAAAAATTTCACATTGCTCCTATATAAATAGGTAGATTTCTAAGTAATTGGAAAATTAAATTCTCACTATGATGATTGGTTCATAAACAAAATTTATTTTCAGAAAAATTATATTTCTGAGAATTTCATCTTTAAGAATGAAACACATAAAAAATTTAACAAAATATATTTAATTGTTATTTTATTTTAAAAATAATAATATCTTGTAATTTTAACCAATTTTATTATTATATTTGGTTAATATAAAATATTTTTAAGAAAATAATTGGTTTTTTTAAAAATACTTTTACAAAAAAATTTAAAATAAAAGAAATAATTATCTATAAAAGTAAAAAAAATTAATATTATAATTTTAAAATATACATATTACTAAATTGATACGATTATAAATACATCAACTGTTATTACAATGACACAAAACTTAAATCAAAAAAAGAAAATCACAAATTATTATCATAATTTTATTATATATATAGACACACACAAGCGTATGTATATTTTTTAGCATACAACATTCTCATATTTTTTTATCATTTAATTTTTTTTGTTTTAATTTTAAGAATGTTTTATAATTTTCAAAATATTCTTACAATTTTTGACATATTTTATTTTTATGTATTATTGTATTTTTATTTTTAATATTATATTTATTCATTTCATTTATTATTTTATATATTAAATATTACATTCTATTTGTATTTAATTTCATTAATTTATATTTTATGTATTATACTTTATTATATGAAACTATTATTTTTATTTTATTTATTATTTATTTTCATATATTTATATATATATATAAATTTGTAATTTGTAATTTTTATTTTGTACTGTTATTTTATTAATCGATCATATTTTAAAAAAAATCAGAGATAATTGAGTAATTTAATATTTTAAAATTTTTTCATTTCTATAAAAAAAATTCACTTTCACAAGTACAAATAAAATTTTCACCTCTGATTTAGAAATTTTTATTTTTAAATATCTTTTATACTTAAGAATAATATTTTATTTCTAATGCTAATCGTGTTTCGTCTCTTTTTTTTTTCATAAATCCTAAAATACGTGAAATACCAAAAGCCACACTCAAGAGCATACCGTATCCAGAGTTGATACAATTCCAACTGTTGGGGAGAAGTGAGAAGGATGGTAAAACTGGTACAATACCGCGTCTATACCGTTAATTATCTACCAACTGACCTGCTCTCAAGTTAAAAAGTTGAGGCGCTTCGCCGACCAATGCAAGTGCATTACTAGTGATTCAACCAAATCAGAATTCAGAACGCAAAAGAAACAAGAAAGTGATCTCATCACACAAATAAATTAAATTAGTAAATAAGTATTGCTCACGGTGAGAAATGGCAAGCTTGAAACGCCCTAACTGCGACGCGATCTTGGGCTTGAAGAAATCAAGAGTTAAGAGATATTGAGTTGTTAGTGGTCTGATTTGAGAAATACTTTCAGATATATAGCCGGGACCTCAAAGTTCGAGTCAACAAGTCAGCCCAAGTGTACAAGTCGACGGCATCTGTCTGCAGTAAACATATATACGTCTTCCTCACCACACACGGTGCCCGTGTAAAGTGGGCTAATTCATACTTGGACTTGATTTGACTGTGTTTTTTTTTTTTTTTTTTTTATACAAGAAAGGTATAAATTAAGTATCTATTAAATATGCTAATCCAACCTAGACACGTGTCATTTACTAGATTAGATGAAAATGGTTAGCCATTAAAATTTATGATCATGCTAGCTATTCATCAACTGATATCTAATTACATTTGTTTAATTAAGACAATTCAACTAATTTTTTAAAAAATAAAAAATAAAATCTGAAATTGTAAAATTGTAAAATTGTAAAATTTAACTACTACATTTGATAGCATATTATATTCTCTATTTGGTGCATCCTATAAAGTTATATTTGAATAAATTATTAAATAATATAAATTTTTTTATAAATAATAATTCTGTTTAATAAAAATAATTTATAAATTAATTTAAAATTTATAAATTAATTTAAAATTTATAAACTATACACTACATTAAGTAGCGTATAATTTATAAACTTTCAATTAATTTAAATTATTCAAATAAATTTATTTATCAAACACATTCAATAATTACACTCTTATAAGTTTATTATGTTAATTTATAATATCTTATATAATAAATTTGTTAAGTAAAAAATAAAAATATTATTTTGAAAAAAATAATTCTATATAAAAATGAATTAAATTAATTTTTCAATAAAATTTTGACAAAATATACTTAGGTGAGAAAAAGATGAACGTTCTGGGAAATTAAGTGTTGAATTAATTTATAATTAATTTATGTGGATTAGCATTAATTAATTTATTAGTCCAAATATAGAATTAATTAAGTAATCAGTTTTGACCCAACACTAAACTTATAATGGATTGGGACCTGTTGAATGTAAACAATCTGTGATAGGCCAGATTATTTACAAGCCCATTGGGTAGAGGCCCCAACTTGCAGCCCGTTATGTAGTCAGTTAGTTTCCTATCACAATACTGACTGAAGAGAGAGAATTAATTATTATTTTAATGATTTGAAAACCCTAGTTATCCCTAATATAAATAGGGATAATTCTCTTCTTTCTAAGCACGGTGAAATACAATCTCTCTCTCTTCCTGAGTTGTGGGTTAGGGTATTGCAAGTTGCAAACTCTACTTATTCTTGTTTATTTACTAACTTGATTTACAGCTGATCTCGTTTATTGAAGCTATATCAATCGTATTGGCTTTGGGTATCCTATTTGGTGCATCATCATTATCAATGGATTTATGGGGATCGTATAGAGGTATGTAATTTTAAGTTTGTTGATAATCTCCCACATAGAATTTTGGCTAACAATTGGTATCAGAGCCTCAGGTTAGATTAATCCCATTCATGCAATTAAACAAATGAAAGAAACCCTAATTTTGTTCCAAAACCCTAATTTTGTGTTGGCTATGATTTTATCATATATTGAACAAATTGATCTAGGGTTTTGGCCTATTTGATATTGAATTAACAATATATATCTTTAATTGTGGAAGAAACCCATAGAAATTGCATGAATTATGTTATATTTTTCGCAAACTTGATGCAAATTTGGGATCTTTGGTTTTCTCCATAAAATCCGAAATTGACAGAGGGCTTATTCTTGGAATGATCACATGATGATAATATGTTAGAATTGTTCTTCATACCTGCGCATAACCGTATGAAATACGAGATTTACATGGCGGTTTTTTTCTTCAAACTTTCGTGGCTTTAGATCTCTGTTTTGGACGCATGAAGCGTGCAATTTGTTTAGGGGTTAGGATATACATGATATCATAAACATAATATGTGAAAATCATCCTTCGAATCTGCGCCAAACCGAGCAAACCATGGCGCGACTTTCTTCGAAATTTCGAGGCCCGATCCGCGATATATACTCCATAAAACTGCAAATTTGTTTGGGGATAATGTTAATCGGAAACCCTAGATTAATATACATGAAAATTGTGGCTTTTAATGGAGTAAAAATGGAGAATTAAAGTCGGGTTCTTCGCGGGTTGAAACCGGGTCGAAAGACCCGGTTTCAGACCCGGCTGGAGGAGGGAGACGCTGAACAGCGTCTCCCGGTCAATCCCACGCGCATGGGAAGCGCGTGGTGGCGCGTGACAGTCACGCTCCACCTTTTGGTTTCCCAAGTTTTGGCAGTATTACTCCACGCGCCGAGATAGAAATTTTAATAATTTTTTGAAAATTTTTTGCTCCCTAGAAATATATTTTATGAATTTCCATAAACTTATACAGTGTAAAAATATACTGTACTCTCGGCTTCTGTACCCGAAAAATTTTTTTTGTATGTTATTTGGTATTTTTGTGACTTATATATACTAGGTACTCTCCCTGGTACCATTGTCTGGTCATAGAATAAATTTTTGAATCTTAATCTATGATTAAAACAATATAGTTTGCATTAAATTGATATAATTTCGTGGATTATGCAATAATATATTGTTATGTACCAGAAGTTATGTTATTATTTTGTATAATTATGAACTTGCCTATCGTGAGCATAATTATACAAAATCTTGTGGATTAAATATATTTTGTATTAAATTGATGCATTTTATAAATTATGCAATAAATGATTATTGTATGGCTGCAAATATAATGTTATTTTGTATAATTATGGACTTACCTATCGTGAGTATAATTATGCAAAATTTTATGGGATCAAATAATTTGAATTCTTTTAGAATTTAAATGTATATATATAATTTTGATAATGGACATGCCCTATCGGTGTGACATTGTCAAAATATATTTTGTGTTGATCTATTTTATCATGAGTCTGTTAGCAGTAAATACATAATGTTTCAATGTCTGTTATACCCTATCGGTATGGAGATATTGAGTACATTCTTGTGTTAGTCCTTTTATGAGCCAATTTTGTGGTGTGTAATGAATTTTCTTGGTTTATTATAATCCGGGACTCTTAGGCAGGATTATGATAAACAATCTCGTGAACATAGTTGCATAAGCTGAGTTTTTGGAGGAAACCTTGTCTTATAATTATGTTGCACACACATAATTAATGTTTCCTATTGTGTTCCCTCAATTTCTGTACCCATGCAACTATCGACAGTGAAAATTCTTAATTGAACAAATTATGACGACTGGAAGGAGTTATTGGATATGTATTTGACTCTTGCCAAAGAGGTTTTGGCTCTTAGGAAGGTAAAACCAATAGATCTTGTTTTAGATCCTACTGCCACTGAGAAAACTTACCATGAAAAATAGTATGACTCGAACAAAGTATGTCTGATGGTGATAAAGTACACAATAGATAAGACCATTAGACATATCATTCAAGATAACGTATATAACTGCTGACTTTTTTGAAAACTGTTGGAGAGAAATTTGATAAGACCTAAAAGGCCTATTACTTGTCTCTATTAAACACTGCTCGCTATAATGAAGTGTCAGGTATCTGTGAATACATTATAAAGTTTGTGAATTGTTTCAACAAGTTAAAGTCCTATAATATTGACTTGAGAGATAGTTATTTAGTTTGGTGCATTCTAGAACATCTCCCATCTCAATACGAGTTATGAGGACTACCTGTAATTTTTTTTTGGAAGGAAAGTGTCATTTAAGGGGAGAGATTGTTGTGTTGCCATCCCATGGTTCCGAACGTGGAATAAGAGTACCGTTCGAGAAGAGGGAATGTTGTGAAGGCCCGAATATGATCTTTTGTTTGAGGGAAGGATTTTTAGAAATGCAAACAAAGTCCCACATTACTAGATATTGAGAAATCTCCATTAGGATGAGACTTATTTTGGAGAAAGTCCAAAATAAAACCATGAGGGCTTTGGCCCAAAGTGGACAATATCATTGTGGAGATATGTTTCCTCAAATGATAGTGAGAGGACTAAGATGAGCAATGTTCCATATGCTTCCGCTATTGGCAGTTTAATGTATGCTCAAGTATGCACTTGTTCGGACATAGCATTTGCTATAAGTGTGCTCGGTAAATACTTGAGTGATTTTGGTAATGACCATTTGAGAACTGCAAAGAAGGTTATGAGATACTTGTAAGGTACAAAACACCATATGTTGACCTTTAGAAAGTCTGATCCATTTAAAATTGTGGGGTACACGGATTTAGACTATGCATCTTGTGTGGATAATTGAAAATCTATTTTGGATACATCTTTATGATGCCTGGAGGAGCTGTTTCGTGGAAGAGCGTCAAACAAACGCTCACAGCTACCTCAACTATTAAAGCAGAGAACGTCATTTGTTGTGGGGCCATTTGTTAGGCCATATGGTTGAGGAAAGTGATATCTGGCATGCATCTTGTTGATTCTATATCACGGCCTCTAACCATTTATTGTGATAGTTCGTCTGCCGTGTGCTTCTCTCAAAATCACAGGAATTTTGGTTGTACTAAACATTTTGATGATTAAGATCCTGTTTGTTGGAGAGAAGATTGCTGAATCTCGGACTTATGTGGTTCACAATTTTTGTGAACATATGCTAGCGGATTCGTTAACCAAAGGGAGTCTAAATTTTATGTTGGTTCTAAGACTGTCTATGTAATTTTGTTCAGTTCAGATATTGAAACACTATATCATTTGTTTCCCTATCGGATTCAATGATCTTGTGTGGTTTCTTTTCTGAGCTATGGTTAAAGGACCAATTTTGTGTTTTATTCTATTCGGTTTTGAGACTTTGTGTATTTAATATCACTTGTTTCCCTATCGGATTCAGTGATTTTGTATCGTCTCATTTCTGAATTTCAGACTCATTTGGTTCAAATCTCTAGTGAACAAATGCTAGCAAATTTGTTGACCAAAGGCCTACCCCTAAGGAGTATTTCAAAATCATGTAACTCATATGGATCTTGTTAAAACTTTTGATGATGCCTTGGTCTAGTGGGAGTCTGAGTTGTGTCTTTAAGAGACATTTTGATATAATTTTGATATCTTTGAATGGTTAAAGTCCATTTACGTATTCCATTATGTTCAGAAGTTGAAACATTATTTATGATTGAATATATCATTTGTTTCCCTATCGGATTCAATGATCTTGTGTTAATGTTTCACTTCTGAGTTTAGTTGTTTAGTGTACTGATTATTTAATATTCTGAAATTTTGTTATTCTGTTATTTGTTCTAATAATTGATTAATGCTATCCAAGTGGGAGATTGTTGAATTAATTTATAATTAATTTATGTGGATTAGCATTAATTAATTTATTAGTCCAAATATAGAATTAATTAAGTAATCAGTTTTGACCCAACACTAAACTTATAATGGATTGGGACCTGTTGAATGTAAACAATCTGTGATAGGCCAGATTATTTACAAGCCCATTGGGTAGAGGCCCCAACTTGCAGCCCGTTATGTAGTCAGTTAGTTTCCTATCACAATACTGACTGAAGAGAGAGAATTAATTATTATTTTAATGATTTGAAAACCCTAGTTATCCCTAATATAAATAGGGATAATTCTCTTCTTTCTAAGCACGGTGAAATACAATCTCTCTCTCTTCCTGAGTTGTGGGTTAGGGTATTGCAAGTTGCAAACTCTACTTATTCTTGTTTATTTACTAACTTGATTTACAGCTGATCTCGTTTATTGAAGCTATATCAATCGTATTGGCTTTGGGTATCCTATTTGGTGCATCATCATTATCAATGGATTTATGGGGATCGTATAGAGGTATGTAATTTTAAGTTTGTTGATAATCTCCCACATAGAATTTTGGCTAACATTAAGTGCACATGCCAATCAATGGGTTCACAAAATAGGTAGGTGCCGAATTGATTGATTGCTATGCTGCGAGAAGACGATGGAGCTTGCAAGGTGAGAATGGAGACCCACGAATGAGAAGGTGAGAGAGATTGAAGGGTATTTGAGGAAAATATGGGTTTTGTTAATTTCTTTAATAACGTCTTTTATTTAACTTTTTTATTAATCCGTATCTATTATTATTTTATATATAAAATTAATTTCAGTAAAAATAGATAGTATAAATTTATGTTATCTTATATATTTCTTTTTTTTTTATACAACACATCAAGCGAAGCTCTAATATTTGATTAAGTTTAAAGTTGAGCTCATTATTATTACGGCACCCCAAAGGGCAAACTAGCAGATGAAAAAGTGATTTTTGAAGCAACACTGATGAGTCATCATCACCGCCCTGATTTGAGGATGATTGACGAAGATTCATTGACAAAAAGCTTTCGTGATTATAAATCATAATAAAATTATTTTTATTAATAATTTAAAATTTTAAATTGAAATAATTTCTAATATGATATCAAAATTTTTATGATCCAATTTAATCTTTATATATTCATATTCTCCTAACTAAAAATAATATATTTTTAGATATAAAATTAATTTTATTTATAATATTATAGTTATCTTTTTTACAAATGGTTTTTTATGAACTCAGACTTCTGATAATCTAAATATTTTTCTAGCACTGAGACTCACTTACTAATCTTGTAAGTACTCCTCCGTTTTCTTTTTGTTTTCCTTTTCTCCCCATTTGGACACGTGGCTTACCCTCAACCCAATTGGCGAAAAAGTGGTAAAGGAAAATAAATATCTTAAAATGTTATTTTCTATCAGAAAAATATTGTAGAAATTTATCACATTTAAATTTTTTCTATTTGAAATTTTTTAATTCTCACATAAAATAACACACATTTTTAAACAAAAAATAAGTACCAGATGTGTATAAATTATTTGATAATAATAATGTGATGCTTGTATATATATATAATTATTTTTTATAAATTAAATTAGTCAGCGATTTATCTGTACAAACTGATTGAATGTATTACTTTTATTTTAAGAAATGCAGATGAAACCAGTTGAATTATATACAATTTTTTCGATAATTGTCCATATTTGTCCCTAAAGTTTAACACGGATTAAGAAAAGTTTAAAAGAAAAAAAAAATTCATTGCAACGGACTCTGGTCCAAATAAAAATATCTAGACTCTTTTTTATTAAGAATATTGACCTCGTTTGGTGTGGTGTGCTGCATACAATTCAGTTTTTTATTTAATACTATAATATTATTAAATTAAACTAATTTTATGTATAAATGAAGTTGAGAATAAAAATTAATAAAATAAAAAATTTGTATTTATTCTTAAATTTAAATATTATTTAAATTTTAAAATATCAAATTTTAAATTTTAAATTATAAACTCTAAATATCAATATTTTAAATGTCAAAAGTTAAAATATTAAAATTAAAATATTTAAACTATAATTTTTATGAGTTTATTTGAAAGTATATTTTAAATATTTTTGGTTTTTTAAAATTTCATTGCCTTTTTGCTCAATTTATGAACACAAAATTTTAATCCACAAATTTCAATTATTTTTAAAATTTATTTGAATGTAAATTTTTATAATAGCATTTGAGAACTGATGGAATTATTAAAAATTAGTTTTAATAAATTATTTATAATTTTATCATAAATAAAATTAATTTTCTTTATTTTTAAAAAAATTAAAAAAAATTGAACAAAAACATAACAAGCAACAAAGTAGTATTTTTTAAAAAAATATTTTTTAAGTTAAACTTTTATAAAATAATTTTATAAAAGCAATTTATAAGACATCGTTATAAACAAATTTTTTTATTTTTATAAATTAAAAAACAAAAAATTATTCTAAAAATAATTTTCAAATCAGCTCTATATTATTCCATCCAATTTCGTATGACACATTAAACAGGGCAAAAAGGCAGTCGAAGGTTAGCATATTACGGGCCTTTTTTTAAAATCATTTTTTATATTTCAGACCAGAAAACATTTTTTTATTATTCATTTTATAATTTTAAATGTGAACAAAATATTTAGTAATTCATAATACCTCAAAATCCAATTAATTTCGGACCTTTGCTAGCGCAGCCCTATATTCTCCTCGTCCCGGTTCCAGTTCCCATCGGTGCTTGGAGACTTTGGTCATGCTGCTTTGCATTCAGGTACTTTCTCTCCTGGATTTCTCATTTTAATCGGTTATATTTGAGTTTGCTATTTTAAGATCTAAAAGTTTGTAAATTGGATGACAATGGAATTTGGTATTTCTTCTGGTTTTAATTGAGGAATGGCTTTCTTTTGACGCTGTTTTAGGATTTTCTTCAATTATCCCACTGGCAAATTGTTTGCTAGATAATAAGATAAATGATTGGCGCAGTTGAATCGTTTTTTTTTTAAATTACGATCAATTCTACCTGTGGTTTACTCTCTAGAATCAATTGCCCAGCGTATTTAGGATTTTACTCAAGCATTTCTAAATTTTTTGTATGCTCTTTAATATCTAATCCTGTGGTTCTTGATTTGTTGTTGAGGACTGGTTGTTAATTTCTCAGTTGATTTTTGTGAGGCTCATTTCTCCTTCAGTACTTCTATAATTTTCTTTTTCTCTTTGAATATTTTGTACTTTATCCGGCTTTTATAATTACTGGTAGCTACTCTAACTTTAAACATAAATTATAATTCATTGATTTAATTACATAAACTGGTAACTGGTTATATTTACAGCCTTCTTTGCTTGAATAAGAAGTTGGTGTATTCTGTATTTAGATGCAGTAGTTATATATAATCTATCTGCGTTCTTTTATTCTACGCTTATTTGAATGCCTTATTGTTTGTATTTGCAATATTTGTTATGAACGCGAGGTTATTGGTTGTTATCTACAGCTCTTTTTGCATCATAAAATGACAACACACAACTCGTTATTGAATTATCTAAGATTGTTACCTGTATTTTGTTGTGTGCTTTGCACTTTATGGTGCTAGATTACATTCTGTAGTGCTGCCTTTTTTTAATGAGAAATATAGACTGGAACTGTGTTTTCAAAATGTTTTCAATGACTTCAATTGGTTTTCCGCAATGTAGCTTCTGACTTTCTGTCTCTAAGGAGGCTTTATGGCCTAGTTGTGCAGCAGGCTCATCTGAAGGATAAATGACAACTTTTGGTCTTTTGAGTCTGCTTAATGAGTAGTTCTTTGGTCATGTTGACATAGGCTGATGACTTTGCAGCTGGGGTAAGACCTTCTGTGTCTTCACTTTTTATGGCCTTTTTCTTTGCTCTTCCAGTTTGAGCATATACTATGAGAGATTGTTGGAGAACTGAAAAAGTAAAACATATTCAGTATGTTGCTTCTGGATAGGAAAAAGAACCTACCAGGTCCTTATGAAAATAGTGTGCATTTTTTCAGCCATTTTATCCATTGAAGTTTTAATTTTTAAGTAACTACTTATCTTATCTATTATTTCAACTGAAAATAGAAGGGAAAAGTAACTATTATTATATTACAGCAGTTGCTATCACATTTTGAAAATTAATGTTATCTAGGTCACCATAAGTTCGTATCACATTTTGAGTTGGAAATTCTAATTACCTTGTTTATCAATTGTACTTTAATATGGTAATCGCCTTCTTCTTAAAAAAGAAAATCTATTTTCAGTTGTCAATGTGATTAATGTAGCCAAGTGATGTTTAATAATTGGTATATTGAATAATCAGATCTAATAAAGAAATATATTTTCGTCCAAATTCACACAATTGGCACATTAGAAGTTGCATGATGCATTGATAATAGTAATGCTTATAAATGAACAAGATTGAGGTAACCTTGGTTAATAGAGTATACTGTCTACGTTTATAGAAAATCTTTTTAAAATAATTTAGGAATTTGTTATAACATTATTATATAGCTAAGATGGAGTTGTCCGTGTGAATTATGTTATAATGGGTATTGTATTTTCAAGACCTCATCGGTCCATTTTGATGGCCTTTTCATGTTCTTCATAACCATAGGCTTTAAAAATATGGGTCATTCTTTTTTATCATCTGTATGTCCGCAACTTTTGCATATTATTTCATTGATTTCAGGTTTGCTTCAATGGAGTATACCCAAGAAATGGAGGATAAGTCCTCCAAAGAAGTAATTTCGGCTAAATCATCTCAAAATAAGCCAGAAACCCGTGATGAAATGCTTTTGCGGCACAGGTAATACAATCTTCATAAAAAAGATCTGGTTTCATTACATATATTGAAGCATTTACTTTAGACATTTACTGATAGAGATGCATGCAGACATTAAAACACACACACAAATAATAAGCTTTGTCCTTCCTTGAGCATTAATTTTCTTAAAGCTTTTACAAGCTTTGGACTGACTAGGGCTTTTAAGAGTAAAACCCTATTTTGATCCTCCAAAAATGGGTGTAGCATCAATTTGCTCCATTAAAAAAATTTTGTCCTAGTTTACTATCTTAGAGATTAATTTTTAATCACTTACATCCCTACATTTAGTCTCCATTAGCAGAATTGTTGTTGTTGAGTACTTTCTAGTGCTGTCATGTTAACTAGATAACGTGGTATTCTCAGTATGTTTCCTCTCTCACCAGTAACTGAACAAAGACCTTTAATCAATATATACCTCTTACAAGTCATCAAAGGATGGTGTTTTGATCAATATGTACCATGAATTTGGTTGGATGCTTCTTTTGTGAGAGAGGAAGATGTTGAGTGTGTCACATCAACAAAAAAACTCTACATCCTCAGCTTTATTGTCTTTATTAACTGAACGTGAATGAAGGGATAGAATTGGTATAAAATTGAATTTTGAGGTAGTAAAGTGAGACAAAAAATCTTTGAGGGAGCAAATTGCCATTGCACTCATTTTTGGAGGACCGAAACGGCGTATTACTCTTTTAATTGCACCTCTTGCCTTGGCATCATGGGGACATGAGGATAGAGATATAAGTATAACCTGCCAGAGTCATATTGTAATAAAAATATCTATGATTCTGCAAGCAGCATTTCTTTATCTTTGTAGACGGCCTAGTTTTTCGTGTTACCTAATTATTGCACTTTTGTATAGTTGATTAGGGTTCTCTTTCCTGTCCCCCTCCCCCCTTCCAACTGCATTGATTCATCTTGGATGCTTCTACCTTTATAGTGGGGGTTGTGTTTCTTCTTGTGGTGTTAATCCAAAATGATTTATTTTTTTGCAGGAAAGAAATATCAGAGCTGCAGAAGAAAGAAATAGATCTAAAAAAGGCTGCAGCTAGAGGTAGTAAGGCTGAGCAGAAAGCTAAGAAGAAGCAAGTGGAGGAAGAGGTTTCTCAATTTTCCGCTAATCTCAAAGAGAAACAAGCCAAAGAACTGGCTGCATTAGGCTATAGAAGTAATAGTGGAAATGAAAAGAACAATTTGGACACTATAGTGAAGGCCATAGCTGGAGTATCTGTAACCAGTCAGCCTGAAAAAAGTAAGGCAAGCAAGGCCAAACAGAGGCGAGATAGAAGAGCTCAACAAGAAGCGGAAAGAGAACAGAGAATCCAAGCAGAGCAGAGTGACAATATAAGTGATCGTATGATTGAAAATGATAAATTGGTAAGAAAGCTCGAGCCTCTAGGTTTGATTGTTAATGAAATAAAGCCAGATGGTCATTGCCTCTATAGAGCCGTTGAGGATCAGCTGGCCCGCCTCTCTAGGGGTACATCTCCTTATACATACCAAGAACTTTGAGGAATGGCAGCAGCTTATATGAGGAAGCACACATCTGATTTCCTTCCATTTTTTCTGTCAGAGAATTTGGTGGAATGTGATTCTGATGAATCATCTGATTAAAAGTTCGAAAATTACTGTGCAGAAGTGGAGTCAACGGCAATATGGGGAGGACAACTAGAACTTGGTGCCTTGACTCACTGCCTGAAAAAGCACATTAAGATATTTTCAGGGTCCTTTCCGGATGTGGAGATGGGGAAAGCGTACAAATCTGATGATGTTACCATTTCATCTAATTCAAGTATTATGCTTTCATATCATAAGCATGCTTTTGGGCTTGGTGAGCATTATAATTCTGTGGTCCCAGTCAATGATTAAATAGACATATCATAAGGATGCTGACTCTGTGGCTTCTTAGTCCTTCTATAGGCGAAGCATTCAACTCAAGATCGATCTTACTCTTGAATGTGAATAAGTTTTAAATCCAAAATGGGTATAACTGTAAACTGTTATTTTTGAAGTTTCAGTATAGCTATATCATATAGATAAATTGTTTTGAGGAGTTTTTATGACATTTGCCTCATTTTGAATGTTTGCTTACATCTTGCAGCCTCTTTCTTTTCTATAAATCTTTATGGTAGCTATTGGTACATGGTATTCTAATTTTTCACTCACTTGGAAATCTACTAATAAAAAATTTGAGCACGAAATATATAAAAAAAATTAATTTTTGTATCATTCAAGTCATATACAAAAAAATTAAAATATTCATATTTATTATACTCAGTTTAATGTTTTGTAGGTTAAGGTAAACAAAAGCAAACAACAGTTCAAATGGATTTTTACCTGTTTAGTAACACGCTATATTGCTAAGTGTATGTCAAATATTTTTTGAGGTTGAAACAAATTATACTGCCAAATGCATACAAAAATTATTAGAGTACCAAATTGATTATAATATGATCTTGCCAGGATAAAAATAAGATCTTTATGGACATAATTGCATACACTAACATATTGATAATACTGAAAATCCAAAATTGACAAAGGAAAATATTTTGTTGGTCCAATCAATTGGAAAAAATGTTTTAATTCTGCAAAACTTCTAACCAAAAAAATAAATAAATAAATTAACAGCACTTCGATGTATCTAAAGATTTATGACTTCTGACTTAGCTGGTTTCTGTACCAACGAACCAATCAAAACTGAAAAAAAGTAAGTTAAATTTCTTCAAGCACTTTAAAATTCTAATTGAACGTTGAGTCAGAAAGAGAAAACATGGCATTTCTTAAGTATTTCTTCATTGTTTTCTTCATTTTTGCTGTGTTTCTCAAGAGTTCATGTAAGTAATTTTATATTTCGATAATCTAATCCGTTTTGATTCTTAATTTTCTTGTGCTCCTAAACTTTCCAGTTTATAAATAATATTTACATTATGTGGGGCAGTTTTTGAGACTGATCCAAAGCTTTGTGAGCATAGAAGTCTGACATGGTTTGGTCTATGCCTCAAATCTTCTCACTGTAACAAGCAATGCAGGGAAACCGAGCGTGCACCATGGGTAGAGTGTTTAATGGATATTAGGGCTTTATGTCACATCTCGACATGTCATTGCGACGCAGACACGACATAGACACGATGTGGCATCTAATAAACTCCAAGCCAAGTAAGCTACCTAAAAGGTTTTAGAATACTCTTGAATTTTTTAGAGAACTCTTGTACATTCTTGTAGACTCTTGAAACTTATAGAATTCTCTAAAGAAATATAGAGACATCGTGTAAATATAAATAGGTTTAAAATTTTTTAAAAATTTAATGTAGACCATTGGATCAAATTTATCATAACCATTTATTCAAAGAAAAGTGGCTTATATAAACCTCTCACCCTTTTATTTGTAAATCATTCAAGAAATTCTCATCAATAGAAATTTTTAAACATTCTTCAAGTTTTCTAAATTCTCTTACTTTCTCTCTTACTCTCTCTTTGATCCTTTTACCTCTTAGAGAGATGTCTTGAAGAAGACTAACTTAATTAAACATTAAAAGAAGCGTTTTAATTAAGTGCTACACAATTTTTAGTAGGAGAGAAAGAATAAGTCCATGACATTTGACATGCTTTTGTTACTATTGTTGAAGATGACAAGAAAATTTATAGAATGAAAATAATTCCTTTTGTTCACGAGCTTATAAAATTTGAAAAGGAAAAGAAAAATGAAACATAATCATTTTACATCATATCCTTACATTTTTTTAGTTGTGTAATTTAATTTCTATGCTATAAATTAAACTAATAAAAAGATATTATAATTTTAATTATTATTATTTAAGTTAATTTATACGCATTTTAATTAGTTTATTTTTTTAATTTAATCAAATTTAGACTGCTCACACAAATTTTGTGCAAACTATCTATGAGAAATTGGCATAAATAGGATTAAACATTCTCTTGGGCACATTTCATGGATTAATTTTTATAATTTTTTCACTAATGACTGAAGAAAAAAAAATTCATTCTTTGTATCCCTTAGCTTTGCATCTTATCCCATTCTTTTTCATTACATTTTTCCTTTTGGGAAACTTTCAAGCCTAGTCTTAGATTTTGCTTACAACGGCTGATTCACCTTTAAATCAATCAAAAATTTCTATAATTAGTGCGAATTTGTTGAGCCACAAAAAAAACCTCTCCAATGGCGTCATAGAGTCAATGGAATTATCACCGCAAGAGGGAACCATCAAATGACTCAATCTTTGTTCAAAAATTGAAGATTCTGTCTTTCCACCCTTTTTTATCTTTGTGGGCTAACTTTGGCGCTTACGATAATCTGATGCGGCGATGGGGGCTATAGCTAAAACTTCAGAAGATAAAGATCCCAATAATCAATGTGCTGCTTCACAATTACCCTTCATTTTCTGGAGCATTCTCGATTCCAATTGCTCAACTCTTCCAGATTCCTCACAATTTGAAACTCTCAGGTTCCATTTTATGGCATCATCTTCCTCTTTCTTAATGAATTTTCTATCCCCTTGTTATTATCCCACAATGGGAATTTAGATTTCTCGTTTTGGAATTTCTTGGGTTTGGGACTACTCCTGCTCCAAATCTTTTGTCCAGGAAGTGTGATAAAAAAAAGAGAAAATGAATGGGAAATGACATTTTTTAATTATAAGGAAAACTTGGGCTTGTTTCAGAGTTCTGAAAAAAGTGGAGTTTTAGTTGCAATTAGGTGGGAAAGAGCACAACAGAGTTTCCATTTTATTGCTTAGAAGATTTATCAAATTATGAATGATATATCATTCTCCATTATTTGAAGGTTACCTTGACATTAATGGAGCAGTAGTTGATGGGAAATGTAACTTTCAATGGAGAAAAAAATTTAAGTATTTGTCATGAATTTTATAATATAAACATGATAAATTAAATAATCTTTTAAAAGATTCAATCATATAATATTAAATTATAAAAATATTGATAGGTTATATTTTTATTGTAAAATTTAATATTAAATATCTTTAAAATTGTTCTTCAATTTTGTCGGAAGAATTTATGAATGTAAAAAGTAAAAACAGTAATTGATAAAAATAAATAAAAAAGAGGTAAACCATTCCAAATCCCCCAATTCGAAGGGATTTGCCAATTAATGTGTTCAGTTTTTTTTCACCCCATTCCATCTTCTCAGATAAGTCCTTAGAAAAAGAAAATGTGTGCAATTTTATACTTTTTTTTAATGTTGCATTCTATAACTTTGATACATGCTTTTCTATAATATATATATTAAAAGAGGCATTGATAGAATCATTAGAATACTGGGCAACCATCTACCACTATGCCTTTTGCTGTTGGGCAAGATGCAAGTGGACAATGTTCACCATCAGTTCCCCACCAAGAGACATTCTTGTTTTCCAGGCCGAGTGAAAAGTAGAGCAGCACAGCCATAAAAGCAACCCCAGCATCAAGTGCTGCTGATAAAACATAGTTGTACCTCTGCCACCATGTCTTCCTGTACCGGAAGATGAAGAAGTTGAAGATTGTTCCGACTATTATCCAAGAATTGTAGTTCAATGCCGTTGCAGGTGGCATCATCCCGGTTGCTCCCAGCAGCACTGGAAGGTTGATCAGTGGAATCCATGACTGTTTGGGAAATGCCTTGTGCAGTAGCCAAACAATTATGGGCCCTATTGCTCCTGCAAGGAAGAACCAGTTCATTGCACTGTAGATCCCCTGAGAACCAAAGATTCGCTTAGGTCCTACCAGACCCCATATGACTGACGCATCGAAGAAAACCCGGTCGCCGGGGCATGTCCACGGACTGCCTTCAGGGAGGAGATCATCATGGCATATGTTCTCAATGGAGGTCAGCAACCACCATGCTACTCCAATGTTGATGGTTCCAGCAAGTATGGTGCCTATGAACTTTACATGTATGAATAAATGAAGTGCATCAGAAGCTATAGGAGGAATGCAATATCAGTATATTACAATAATATGAGCTATTTTTGTATCTGAGACAAAGATTAAGACATCATGACAAAAGTCCAACCTCCTAGCATCTGATATGAACACCTTTACATGTCACCTATAAAGCACAAACATTCTTATTTTCTGGTGTGTTGGTTTCTGGGGTTCAACACATGCACACACATGTCAAAGTAAAAAAATTATTTTTTCAGTTTGGACATGGCTTGGACACAGCTAACTTCAGAAAAAGGAAAAATGACCAAGGAAAGTTTAAAAACTAGGATTTGAATATGAAATTGACCCATATTCCAAGATCTATCTTATATATGTATATGCCATGTCGTGTCACATGTTTGTATGAATGTCTATGCTTCATAGCCTATCAATTATTACATTTTAGAAATCATTGTATTAGCAAGATTGCTTCCCTAACATCTACTGGATCTTGCTTTCGCTTTTTATCTGATCAATATACATAAACAATCACAAAACAACAAATGAACTCTACATTTTGTTTGGATCTTGGAGAACATACCTGAACTAAGAACATTGATCTTGGAGGGATCTTCATGTAGTGTCCAAGCTTGAAATCACTGAGGAAGGAGACAGCCTGAGCCATGCTTATGTAACCATAGGTTTTGAAGCATACATTTGCTATTGGTCTTCCTGGGTAAATTAGACCAAACACATACTCGGTGATGATATTCAACCCTGGTGTCTGTATTTGAGCATATAAGAGCAATAATCAGAACATAACATCTTTACGGTCCCATTAAAGACAAAACTTCGAAGATTTTTCTAACTTGTCCATGCCAACCAGTTGAGAATATGAGTAAGGAGATTTAATTTTTTGTAAACTACAGTTTATTACCTGTAGTTTGAGGCATTTTCACTTCGCTACCATTTGGTTCAAAAGTTAACATTTTGATACCCTGTGGTTTGACTATTTGAGGCATTTTCCATTCCATATTTAATGGGATTAAAGTATATGGTAGTGTTGCACGACCAGAACAAATTCCAGCATAGTCGAATATCAAACTTCTAAACTATAGGATAGCAACATGAAAATGGCTTAAATCACATAATAGTAAAATGTTTTACCCTTAAATTTTACATCTATTCGACATTTTGTGAACAAAAACAAAGGATAAGATTTCTTTCTTCTTTTTTTCTTTCCCTTGATGTTTTTATTTTTGGTAGGGGAAGGGAGAGCAAAAGTTGCAAAATTCTAACCTGGTTTGTGGTGGCGGTTATGATGCTAATTGGGAGGGTGAAAATAAAGGCTATGGCTCCAGCAAAGATGAGTCCCCACCAAGGCATCTGAATCTGATCATTTAGAAAGATGCATAGCATGAGAGAAACTACAAAAGTCACAACCAGCAGCGCATAAAACCACCAAGAAGGTATGTCCTTGTATCTTTTCATCAATTTCGTGTGGATATCTTCTTTGCCTGTGGAAGAAGCACGATAGCGCTCCATAATCTCCCTGCATGTCAAGTTTCACACCATTATATACCTAAAAATTTTGTGAATGATATAGCCGATAGCTCTTTAGAAACTTAATCTTCATAAGAAAGCAGGTTTCTTTTGCTGTCTTAACGTCCTGTGTGCATGTTCAGCTCTATAAAGCATAAAAATTCCTACACCTAGCATATGATTAGATTGTCTATATTTCTAGAAAGGCCTTCAGTACACCGTCAAGTAGCATCTAAGATGCCTGTGGTTTGGTACTCTGGTATTCAATATGCTTAATGTCATCCAAGATACTTAGAAGCACAGAATGACACCATTTTGGACAATATCTCACATCCTTACACTTTTTACTTTTACAACATACTAATTGTATCCTTTTCATTACAATTTTTAATTATCATACCAAACATGAGAATCTTAAATACTACGGTATCTAAGATACCAAAGAATATGAGATAATAGCGTACCAAAAGGCTTCTATGAATTGTGTTTTGGATGTCTTTGGCAATAAATATGTTAGATGTGGAATGATCAATACTTTAGTTCAGTGTGCAATTCCAAACTATCTTTAAAGAATGCAAAATACATTTCTAATTTGTTGACAACCAAAGTATTAAAAGTTAAAATATATTACCACATCCCGAATCCTGATTTATGAGCTATCTTTTTCTGTTCAGTTAATTTAAACAGTACAGTAACCAATAACATCATAGCTTAATGTTTTCAGTATCAACAAGAAGATCATTACCTTCCATAGAAGCAGGCAACATGTGTAAGGGTGGATGCTATGGTGGCAAATCCGAAGCCGTAAGTGAGAGCAAAGAACACACTCAGATGAATTCTACCTTGCTCTTCATACTTGGCAAGATTTAGCTCAAACTTGTCATTGACAATGGCTGAAATGTTGTATATTTGACCTTGAGCTGTGAACAAGTGTGAGGAGAATATGGGAAACCTATCGGCATTGTACGCATTGAAGCCCCAGTATGCTATAGGAATCACAACATACACTATGAATGCATAGCCTGCAAAGACATTGACGATGGCAAAGAAGGGTGAGATGAGAGGGCTGAACAAGAACGATGCCACTGCAGTCCAGTCGAGTGTGAGGGCTCCGAGTCCTAGGCCTTTCATTCCGGAGCCTATCTGCTGTGCTGTGACTGACTTGGAGAATACCCAGCACACCCATGATATGTTTGTGAGCGTTGAGAAGAAGTACCCAGGGATCACGTACCATGAAAAACTGCAAACTAGTGCGATGAAGAAGAACTTCCCCCGTGATAGTCGTTTGTCATCTTTCTCGTGCAATGCTCTGCATATTCACAGTTTCATAGTCTAAATTAGTTCATAAGTAAATGTAAGGTTGAGATAGACATTAACAGATGCACTCTCATTTGAAACTTCCTCATCGCTATATCTAGTCTGAGCTGCATATTCAAACTTCTGCCCCATTGTGTACTTGAAAAAAAAAATAGTTGCATATTCAAATATATACTTGGTGTGAAATTGATACGTCACAGTGAAGCCAGAAACAATGAAATGAGACAGTGGAGAGATAATGCTACACGACTGGAAGTCATAATTACTTTTTAGTTTCTAAGGTATTGTCACAAGTTATTAATAATGTAGAATTAGTTTCTTTTATACTTTATTGCGACAAAGAGACATTCACAACAAATATCTGCTCCAAGAATCAAACTTGTGTTCTTATCTTAAAAACGAAACCGAACAGTCGCCAGTAAAGTCATAATTATTTTAAGGAGCTGCAGACAGATGGAAATTGTATAGTTTGCTTCATAAGAACAAGTAATTGTATATTTATTATTAAAAAAAACGATAAAGGCTTTCTGTTTAGGCTTCTTTTCAAGTTTGCAAAACCTGATGAAATAAAAAATGAGAGCTTTTGCTTTTTGTTAAGTTATAATTTGGGGAGTAACAAGTAATCTTCCTTTCCTAAAGAAAGTGAGAAAAATATTATGAGCTATGGAGGGACCATTCTCTGTATTTTGTTCATCTTCACAGCCACAAATAGCATACAAAAATGTTACAAAATCAATACGACTCATAAACATATGCCTAACTTTGATATTACTGTGTACCAAATACTTTAAACTAAATCAATTATAAATAACTATATTTAAGTACAGTGAAGATAGAATTATAATTGAATCAATAATGTTACGATAAAATCGTCACTGCAAAGGAAACCCATGTACCACCAAGTTTTGATGAAAAGTCAGAAGACATAGCATTAATGGCGGTCTGACTTTTGAACTCTCCCGTCACTTTAATTGACTTTGACTCCGCCCTAATTTTATGACTACAAAAAATTAGTAGCGTATTTAAATCATTTAGTGTTTTTTTTTTTTTTTTTGAGGAAAATAAAAACTAGAGAGGTCAAGAGTAAAAATGGAATATGACAAATACATCAAGTTTACTTTAAGAGTAACTTTTAATTTATAAATGTATTTAACTTTAATATCTAAATTCTTTAGAGCTTGTGAATTAATTTTTAAAAATATTAAATTTTTAATTCTTTAAAAAACTAATATACAATGAATTTGATAATTTAATAATTAAAAAAATATAAAAACTAAAAATAAATAAGTCTATAAATTTAATTAGTGACTTACTTCTCCTAAGCTATCAATTTTTTGTTTGTTTGCGATTTAGGGTATCATTGAACTTTATTGAGTTAAATCCTCTCCTCAGACAAATTTTTAAAGACACACTTTCTCACATCAAATTGACATATTTAAGCTTTTAGTTTCAGGATCCTTCTCAGATAAAAGGAAAGATTTAATGATACAGAATTTAAATAATTTATAAAATTTTAAATTCAACAATCACTGTTGTCATTAAAAACAAAAAACACTAATAAATATCTATGTCCCAGCTGATGTGTGTGCTTAAATTATTTCCTACCTTAATTCATGAACCACATATTTATGTCATTTTAAAGCAAGCTTGAAGTCAACCAAATCAACTAGGTTTGGTTCTCACCAGAATCTTACATGCCCCATTGCTTCCAATCTTTCATTTTCCCCTCTCTCTCTCTCTTCTTTCTCTCTCTATTTTTTTTCTTGATCTGGAGGAAAAATAAGAAAGATTCATCTCCTCTCAAATGCATCACATAGAGTGATGCAGAGCGTGATAATAAAAAGAGATGAAAGATTTTAGGTTGCATTTTTCATACCGGAATAGTGAGACCTGCACGAGGGTACTGGGCCACCACATATGGGCAGGCTCCACCACGTATTTCCTCAGCAGCCCAGCCCAACCGTATCCCAGCACCTGCATTCACACCCCACACCATCACTCATTTTAACCTTTATATAAACTAAGCAAATTAATTGAATGCATGCGTCAATATGAAAAATTTATTCTTAAGATTTCCAAAAAAAAAAAAAAAATTTAATTTTAAATAAATTTTGAAAAAAACATTAATAATAATATTTAAAAAAAATGAAGGACTCTAAACGAAGAGGATATGCATAGCTGAAAGAACTCTAGAGGCCTTTTTTTCTTAAATAAAAATTCTATGATAATCATAAAGGTTAAAATTAGTCATTGAATAAGAAGATTCAAATATATCTATCAGTTCAACTGTGGAAAACTTCTCATTTTATAAGTTTATAAGATTTTAAAGAAAAAGTTAGGGAAGGTGGGGAACCATATAGGCTCAAATCTCGGTGAAAAATAAAAGGGAAATAAAAAGTACTTAAAAGAAAAAATAAAATTTTAAAAAAAACGTGTGATTTGTATAGAAATTAACAAGGTTAAAATCCATTTTTTTTTTTGTCTTTGAAATTAAACATAAATTCTAATTTCATTTTTTAGTTTTTATTTTTTGGTAAAATCATTTTCGGAATTTTATTAAATTTGATTTTGTGCCTGGTTTAGGCCACGTCCTTCAGTAGCCTGTCTTGAAATAGCCATTTTGAAATATTAACAATAAAATCGAATGAAATAAAACTTCAAGAACCAAATTAAAACTCCCATTAAACTTAAAAAATATTATAAAATATATATTTTAACCCATCAACAAAATTATACTATCCAAGTCAGCAGAAATGATTTAGGCCAAATAAGCAAAAATGATGTTTCAACTAAAATAATCATTTGGGGGTGATACAGTCAATTTACAAAAGGGAAAACAAAACCGTCATTTCCTTTCTTTCTTTATATGAAAGAGAAATTGTAACAACGGCAACTTACGAACCTGAGTGGTGATAATAAGAAGCCAACCAGCCGCGAAGGAGATGCTCCTCCCATAAAACGCTTTTATTATGTTGATAATACCCACGCCGTAAGGCGACCCGGATCCGAATGCGCTTCCGGCATTGGCGAATATGGTTATAAGCACGTGCTCCTTCATGTTGAACGGACCCGGGTTGAGTGAAAACCGCTTGGACCCGAATCCGGGGATGCCAAACTTGCTGGTGGGGAGCACGGCGGCCATGAAGTAGCCGATTGGAAGGGTGGCTACCTGGACGGTGATTTGGGTGATGATTAGCGGCTCGGTCCGGTAAGCGAAGAATTGGTTGAGGAAGGACAAGAGGGAGCAGGAGAGGAGACCGAGGAACCACATTCGGAAGGTCCATACGGGTAGAGTCGGGTCGTCGGTGTTGGTCACCGTTAGGCGTACTTCCTCAATAGGAGATAGCTCATCTTCGTCCACGGCGGCTACTTTCTCCAGGTCGGAGATCTTGGAGTCGGCCATGAGAATAGGAGAGAGAGAGAGATAAGGCAGTGTGGTGAGGTGAGGTGAGGTGAGGTGAGGTGAGATTGATATTTATGGTTGGCTAACGAGGAAAATTTGGTTCCATTTGGTTGAGACTGTCATGATGGAAGCTTAGTGGAATCTAATTATTGTTAGATAATTTAAGATATAATATTTTTTTCACATAAAGTTAAATTAAAGAATTTTATTTTTATAATTAAAATACTTGTAGTTGTCTCGTCCCGACGATTTTTCTTCCATTTGGCCATGGTTCGGGAAAAGAGAAAATATTTAAACCTTCTGTGATGTCCAGTAAAAAAACAGTTTTTTTTTTTTCTTCTACCTAGAGATTCCTACGGGGATTGGCTGCACTTTTCTTTTAGTTTTACAATTTATTTAATTTATATAATATTTTATAAATATAAAAATCTCTAAATTTTTTTTTATAATAAAATGGTTTTTTAAAAAAACAATTTTTAAAAGTGGGAAAAAAATGTTTGAAATATTTGCTCTAAAAATAGTTCTAAAAACGGAAGATGAATTGAAAATTTTGTTGCGAGAACAGAGTTTTAAAACAAAAGGCGAAAATTCTGTTTGATCAATACATTGTAAATTGTAATCGAGTGGGAAAGAGAGTGATGGATTTTATTGTTCATTTTGTTTTTATCGTTCCGGAAAATTGTTTTGTACTATTTATGAATTTATAGTTTAAATGATAAGTAAATTTAAATGTAAATTTTTATAATATTAAAATTTTGATATTTATAAAAAAATTATAATTCCAATATTTTAAATGAAATATGTGATATATTTAAAAAAAATGTTTGAGAATAATTATATGAACAAAAGAAATTATCTTTGTATTTTTATTTCTAAAATACATATTCTGTTTTTTATTTTTAAAAACAATGGCTAAAATCATCATTTTGAAGAGAATGTTTATTCTTTTATTTTTTAAAATTATTTAAAATTATTTAAAAAACAAAAATAAACAAACCTTTCTTCACTCCCCTTTTTTTTTCTTTCCTATTTTGTTAAGTCGTGATGAAATTTATCTATAAAAATTGAATAATTACAATATTCAGATAACTATTACATTTTGTAATCGAATAAGCATACTTTTTTATTTAAAATAAATATCATTACAGATTATTATTTGTAATAAAAAAAAACCTAAAGTAAAAACACACGGTTCTAGACAAATTATGTGCATGATTTAAGCTGACAGGCTGATAGTGACGGCAAATTTTTATTTTATTACACAACGACAACAAATGTGGATGTGCCTTTCAAGTATTGTAAGGCCAATTCACAATCACGGAAGTCAATAATCAATATCATAATTGTTATTTGAAATTTTAAGCTTATTTAATAACTATTCGTTAATTATATTAATTACATGCAGAGATTGACTTAATAGTGAAAGAGTTGTATTTTTTATTTTCTTTTTTTTTAAATTTAAATATTAAAATCAATATTTAAAAATTTTTATTTAATTAAATATATGAAACAGATGTGACAATGTGCGGGTGCATCTTAAAATTGTTTAAGATAAAATTTAGTTTCAATTAATATACGAATTGATTTAAAAAAATTTTTATTATACAATAAAAAAATTAAATTTAAAATTGGTGAAAAATAAAATAAAATAATTAATTAATTAGTCGGCTTTCGGTCTGGAAGGGCTGCTAGCTAGACCAAATGATGCAAAAGATTCTAAATTTGGATTCGATGGACGTGGGGTCCGAAGCTGATCAATAATTCATTTTGCCAATCCAGTTTTCATAGTACCAAAGAATTAAATTCATGTTCCCACTATGCCTGTTCTGTTAAATAGTTTTAACTTAGATAAGTCCAAAATTAGGGTCAACCAAACAACGCCCCCCCAGTTTTATCAATTTGTTTATCGGGGGCTCAAATAATAATCGCAAGTTGCCATTTTTTTTTTCGACAATTCCATAATATAGAGGCAAGTGGATTAATCATTGTGATTAAGATTTTTTGTTTAGACATACAAATATTTTCGAATAAGTATATACATCAATTGATGTGGATTAATATGATAAATATAAAAAAATTAAATTTATTTTTATAACAGTATTAAAATTTAAACTCAAATAATTAAAAAATAAAGCATATCTCTTGACTACTAAACTAATTAGAGATATGGAAGTGTGAATCTCTTTTTATTAATATAATTATAATAATAATTAAATATATTTTTATTAAATAAAGTCGACTATATAAATTAAAAAATATTATAATAATTTATTATAAATAAAATTAATAAATATATTATTAATTATTAAATTATTTTTAATAATTTTATTTTTTAAAAAAAAATTTCTACCTCTAATTATCGTTACTCTTCATCTTATTTAATTTTTTTCATAAAATTTTTATAATTTTTTTTTACACATAGTTAAATTATTTTAAACAAAATTCTATCATTTTGTCTATAATAGATGTTACTTAATTTTATTTTTAATAATCTATATATATTCAGAACGTCTAATAACATAATAGGCTCTTAATTAATTTATAAGCATCTCATGTAGTTAAAAAATAAAATAAAAATACCCTTGTAAAATTTTAATTTTTTTTTAAATTTTCATCATACTAATTATGAATATGATAAATAATATAATATTTAATACTCTCATATATTATACTCAAACGTTTAAAATATTTTTCATAGGCTTGTGAACCAATTGAAATAATGATATCGAAAATTGAATATCTAAATTGGAATCTTAATAAGAATAAAATAAAACGAACATAATTTGTTCCTTGTACTAAACTCATTATTCTAAGCTAAGTGTATATAGTTTCGGATTGTTCTAAGTTGTAACTTTATCCTTAAATATTTAAATTTTTGAGTTTTTTTCACAATATTTAATATAGTCTCGTTGTTAAATATTATTCCATACTTGTCAAAGATTAGCTGGTATAATTAACTCATTAAGTTTAATTTAACTTTTTTTTTTGCAATACACTTCTTTCCCAAGTCACTTGTAGTCCAAAAAAAGTATCATGTGCAGATTTTTCATATATAATTATCAATTTGAAGATTAAATTAAAAGTTTATATAGAATAATTTGCAACATTAATTAATATAGTAATTTAACCAACTTAATTAAATTTTATCTATAAAAAAATTTTAGTCAAAACTCTCGTCAAATCTAAGGTTCTGGTTGGACAAATCTGAATAGGAAGAATAATGGCAGTAACCAGCTGGTGCCAACTGGAAAGCAGCAGAAAATTTTGAATAAATTATGCTTACTTAAAAGAAAAATATATTAAATGATTAAAAACATTTATAATAAACTTACAATTTATTTTTAAAATTATTTATTTTTTAATTTTTTTGAATGTGTAAAATAATCAACTTTAGTTATTTTGTCAAATCCAAAAATATTAAGTTTATTACTTTACATATTAGCCTCTAAAAGAATTTATGCTTATTGAACTTGATATTTTTTTAAAATTAAATTTTATATTTAAGAAAATTTAGAGATTTAAATTTAGCAGATTTATAAATTTAAAAATTAAAAATATTATACTTAACAATTTGCTTTAAATCAAAAGAAAAAGAAAGTCCAGTCAAGACAAGAGAAATAGGGAGATAATTTTTTTTTGACCTTTTTAATTAATTATTATTATCTAATGAAAAGATTGCACGTGGGTTTGGGTCAAATATGTCATCTACAAGTATTTCAAAGTGCATTTACATTTATTTATTCCATTTCCATGTCACTCAGTACTCTTCGATCGGTTCTTTTGCCTTTCACCAACCGCGTGACAAAGTTTGTTTTTTCAATATAATCAGAGATATCTTTAGACGTTATCTGAATAAAGTCACGTATCATCATTTATCACTAAAGTCTCGTTTGGTGTTTTTTATAAGATAGAATAAGAGAATATATTATTACCTTTGCTTTACTACTATTATTACTTTTGCCCGTGTACCATCACAGTCATCACCATTACCTTAAACCATTTACTTTTTACCATCACTATGGCGACAACCTTATCACCGCCACCAAGTATTGCCTCGTCACACTCATTACTATATTATATTATATATTATATTGTTCTATAAGTAATATGTTAATAAAAAGCATATATAATAGTATAAAAATTTATAAAATAAATCATTTATATTAGATTATCAAACTCTGTTTTATATAGAACGAACTGAACCTGAATCTAGTAAGAAAAAAATAAATATTTTAATTATAAGAGAAATGCATAAAATAATATAACTCCGTGTATTTTATAAATTAAAAGAAACAATATTTATATAGATAATAAGTAAACAAAGTCACTTTCTTATACTATAGTTTTGTTCAAAAAAAATGTAAACTATTCTTTATGCTCTTTAATAGATACTGTAAATTAAAAAAAATTGGCATTTAATTTATTCATGTCAAAATAAAATTTGATTCGCAATCTTTAATATGAACGCAAGACTTTAAAATATTGTAAAGAAATAGCCGCATTGCGTAGACGCCGTGGGAGTCGTGTAGTTGACGGTAAACTTGGTAGTCTAAAGTGGACCGTTCGACGATGTTTGAGAAAAGTTGCATCCATGCGGTTGTAGTTGTGGTTGTGGGCCACCATCAATCACTCACCAAAAAAAAAAATTGTTTTTTAGAGATTAAAGAATTTTTTAAATTTTATAATGAATTTCAACTTTAATAATCTGTCTTTGACCATGTTAAAAAGATAAATTAACTAACGTGCATCACTAAAATGGAAAATAAAATTTAAATTTAAAATTTTTAAGTTCACTCTTGATATTACTAAAGATAAATAAAAATTCATCAAACTAGAAACGAAAATTATGCTTACTTAGATAATTGTTATTTCCTATATTAATTTTAATAACACCGGTATCAATTTGAATATAATTCATGTTAACTGTGTGATTTGGCACTTTTGGAGTTGAACTTAATAGTTTTTATGAGTGTGCTTTACAGACTTGAGATAAGTCAGAATTTGGAGACTAATAAACAAAAATTTTGAAAAAAATAATTGTGAAAATTAAAATAAGATGATCTTTAAAAAAATCATTATCTATATCTTTAATCCTTAAAAATATTTATTTACCCAAGTCTGTCTGTCTTTGAATAATGCAGATTCATTGCATTTTGATACTCCCATTGAATCTTCGAGCTTTCGTCAATCAAAGTTTAAAGTGAGTTGTTAAAACGAGACACATTAAATATGTTTAAAGTGCTTGTATGTCTTATTTTATCGTCTTTTCTCACTTTTAAACTTTTTCTCATCACCTTGTTATGATTCCCGTTAGATTATTATTGACATAAAATTTAAGAATTTAATAAAATGATAAAAATATAATAATTTTATATTATTAAAATGTCTTTAAAGATTAAAAGTATATTTGATAGGTTCAATAAATTAATTTATAAAATTATTTAATGAAATTAAAAATATTTAATAAATAAATTTATTTAAATAATTTAAATTAACTAAAAATTTATAAATTATAAATTATTTTAAATAACGTATAATTTATAAATTTTTAATTAATTTATAAATTTTAAATTTATTTATAAATTAATTTTATCATTCAGAATCTAAAGTTATAAAATATAACTTTTCTTAATACCAAAAAAAATATTTAGTCTTAAAATAATAATTTAAAAACTTTTCAAATTTAATTACAAAATATAAGTCAAACTCCTCCAAGCCTCTCTGCATAGATTCTGGTTGGAGGAATCTCACGATTCATAAATCACGGCAAATCCAATGGGAATGGATACAGCAGCAATCGCCACGAATAGTGCACTACTTCGGCAGGTCATAACACCAATGTGGGAAGAAAAAACAAGGATGGAGAAAACTAAATAAATAATTAATTTCAATTTAATAAAAAAGGGGGACAATAGTTTTGTTCCAAGGGGGATAACTATAGGTTCTTTTAGTTATATATTTTCTTAACTTAATTTTAAAATTAATAAAATTTTATATAAATTAAAACCAAAATATTGATCAAAGATAAACTGTGCATGACGTTACGTTTTTCGTTTTTTGTTTTGAAAATAGAGGTAGCTCTGTGTGAACGCACGATTTTAGGGCCCGTTTGGATTGGCGGCAGAGTAAACGGGCGGCACTTAAACATGCTTTGTGTATATCGTTGACGCGGACCTTAGAATGAGTGGACGAGGAAGTGTGTCGTGTACTGGCGTTTCTATGGCTGAAGTTTTTGAGGACGGGTTTGGGATAACATAATCTCAAATTTTATAATAGTTTAAATATTATAGTATAGTATATTATAATAATTTAAAATATTATGTTCAATATAGTAATTAATATTTTATAATTTAGAAATTTTAAAATTGTGTGACGTGATACTATTTATTTATTTTTATTAATATGAAATATTATTTAAAATAATGTTATTTTATGATATTCTAATTAATGTCTCGAATAATAAATATTATCTTAAATATTATTATATCAAACACTCAAACACATATTTTTTAAATTATCTATCATTTAAAATATCAAAATTAAGATAACAATACAATCTAAACACATCTTAATTATTGTTACCTCTTATTTGGCAAATTTATTCATTGATCTAATTTTTTTTTATCTCAAAAATTTAAATAACTGATTTATATTTATAAATAAATTTATTATAATTTTTAACATTTTCTTACAACATCCTTTTGTTAATTTGATTTTTCTTTTTTGACTGGCAGCAAAAATCCTCCCGCCTCTGTTAGATATGACCATGAATCAAAATTTTATGTATTACTTGAACTTCTAATTGGAAATAGAAACGACCATGAATGGACAATATTTGTATATAAAAAATTAATTAATATATAAAGATATTTTTAAAAACTATATATTTTTATATATTACTAATATTATAAGAATGATTTTTTAAAATTTTATTGTGATAATAAAAAATTATTTATTCTAAAAATCAAACTTAAGCAAAGTTTTATTAAAAAATATATCCTTTTTGAATCAAGTCAAGCAGAAAGTCTAATGAAGTATCGTATAAGCCATACGAGGCTAACTCAAGTGGTTGGGGCGTGGGGGATTGGGTAATGAGTCGCGTGTTCGACTCTCATCAATGTATCAAAAAAATGAAGTATTGTACACGCAGATGCCAGTAGAAATGTAAAAAAAATAGGAGAATTTGAGGTGAACTACTAAACTTTGATATTGAAAGTCTCATTTCTGTCCTTTTCTATATTTCTCATTCTGGCGTGCTGACTCCTGAGGGCCTCGTTTAGAATTAAAAAACGACTTTTTTATTTATTTTGATAATAATTTTATGTTATTTTTGAACGAAAGTTGTGTCAGGGAGACGGGCTAAGTTGACAGCTTTGCGTTCGGGGATGTTGAGTGGACTTTACGGCACCGTTTCGAGTGGTGCGGCGCACAATTATCCGTGAAGCAGCTTTTGGAAAAGTAAACCCCTTCAGATTGGTGTGCCGTGGCATGTGGGCCATTCATTCTCCTTTAGGGGTCGCTTCTCGCTGCTGATGTCCATGGACGAATAGAACCCCAAATAAAGGAAAGTTCAAAGATACATAAAAATCTCCGATAAAATTCCTAAATTTATTAAGTTTACGAGTAATTATAATTATAATTTTTCAAGAAAATAATAATCACATCATTTCAGACTGAAAATTATTTCTAGTATTTTTTTAACATTAAAAAATTAGGGAAATCACAATTTCTATTTTTTTTTTAAAAAAGTATTATTAGTTTGATCTTTTTAAATTATTTATAATCAATTTTATTTTAATTTTCTTAAAAAATAAATTATTTTAGTCTCCAAAGTTAATGATTCTGTCATTCGTATAAATTAATTTTGTTTAATGTAAGACCATAGTGATTGACGAAGACGGGCAAGAGTTAAATGGAAACAAAATGTGTCATTTTTTTTTGACAAAATTAAGGTTAGATTTTTACAAACCTGGAATTAAATTTGTTGACCTTGATTTTATTAAAAAATTGTAGTTTTACATGTATATATAGATAATTTCGTTAACATTTTTTAACAAACTTAATATTAATGATTGAAATTATATATTATTTTAAAAGTTGAAATTAAATAATCATAATTATTTTTGAATGACCAAATTAATGACGCCAATTTTTTATGAATCAAAACGATAATTTACTTTTAAAAAATTAAATACAACTATGGAATACAATGTGATAGATAAATAATTACTTTTAAAATTTCAGCGTTTTTAATCATAATTAAAAAAAATACATGACGAAATATAAGCAATAATACTACTTTTTTTTAAAATGCAAGGCACAATTTAATTTTTTTTTAGTTCTACGGAAGCATTGGAAATGACTCAGAGATCTCTGATTTTGAATTGTGTTTTATATATATTTGCCACTTGTATCAAATATACAATGCAATTTGTAAATGTTATCTGAAATATTTCTTCAAATTTTTATTTTTCTTTAGTTTATTACTGTTTTGCAGTATATAAAATAATAAATTGTTTTAAATATCAACAAATGTGATGCTTGTATTTTTTGATTAAAAATAATTAACTTTTTAAAAATTTATAAACATAATCAATGTTATAATTAATAGTTTAATTTTTTAAAAAAATAAGCAATATACATATATAATATGTAAAATGGTGTTTTAAAACTAATTGTGAATGAAATCGCGCATAATAAGAATGAATATAAGCAAGATAATTTAGTTAAACATACTTGAACTTAATAAAAATAAAATTATTTTGTATAATTGATAAAGATATAAATTTTTAAAATAATTTTAATTTAATTTAAATATATCAACCACAATTTTCTAAAAAATTTCTTAAATTATATTCAACTAATTTGAACAAACCCAAAATCAAATTTTTAAACAATTTAAAATTTTATTTAAATTTAAATATTAATTATGTAATTCAAATATTATTTGATAAAATTAAATAATTTAATTAATCCTACCATTATTGGAGCCACCACGCAGCCTCTCCTTTTGCCGGCAATATCTTAAATATATATAATCAGATTCACACCATACAAGCATGTTATAAGGACAGAGACAAAAAGGGGTGGCAGTAAAGTGGAGTTATTGTTCTTATCTTTTGTACATGTGACTCTCGATAAAGGTTGAAGTAGACGTCCAAAACGAGTTCCCTAAGATCACATCAAACGTCCTTAACAGTGTCAAATAAATGGGTCGATCGGTTTAAAACACACTTTAAAAAAGTAACGTTCATACTTGCTTAAACTGGGATCCGGATCTTTTACGGCAGGGGAGCGACACACCTCTCTCACTCAGATTAGGTGACTAGTCTTTTGGACCAGTCGTTTGACTGTGCCTCATGATCAGGTGACTGATTTAAAAGACTAGTCGCCTAGTCTCCCACTGTGGAGCACACAGCAGAAGATTCGTTTCCCTTAAATTGATCCACATTGTTACGTCACGACACATCAGCATGACACAAATACGGTGTGAATATAATTTAACGTTCAATAAACAATTTTGTTATACGAACATATAAAAAAATTTAAAATATTTTAAAAAAATTTAGACAACTTTTTATACATTTTAAAAGTTTTTAAAATATAATAAAATGTAATAAAAACATTTTGTATATTTAAAATTCTAAAATAGTATAAAAAAATTATGTAAATATTTATAAATTAAATTTTTAGATCAAACTAATCATAATCATTTATTCAAGAAAAAGTGATATATATAAATCATTTACTTCTTTATTTATAAAATATTTAAAAAAATTTCATCAATAAATTTTTTTTAATATTTTTTAAATTCTCTTAATTTTTGTCTTATTCTCTTTAATTACTTTATCTTTTAAAGAAATATTTTAAAAGAGATTGACTTAATTAAATATCAAAAAAAGTATTTTAGTTAAATGCCACACGTTTTTTATTAAGAGAGAAAAAATAAGTTGGTGACAACGTGTTTTTATTTTAAATAGGTTAAATCACCCATTTTTATTTTTAAAATTTTTAAATAAAATTTTTTAAACTAACCAAATATAAAATTTTCATCTAAAAAATTATAAACATAATAACATATGTATATGTCAATAAAATTATGTGATAAAGTGTAAAATTAAAGTGAATAAAAAAATTGTGAGTTATACAATCATTTTTCAATTTTTTTTGCAAGTGAGAAACTCAGTATAGGCCCTCAGTTTAGGCAGCCAAACTCATTTAATGAATAATCTAAAATAAATACTCTATAGACTACAACCCCTTTTGATAATAATGCACGCATAGTTTCACATAACCAATAGTTGGCCAAACTAAATTATTATTTTACCCTTAAAAAAATTTCTCTTTATATGAAACTTTTTGCCTAACAAGTAAATATTTTTAATCATTTTATGCTCTCTTACACTTTATATTGTCTATACATTAACTCTCCCAATCCTAACCTAGTCCATCAAATTGTCTTAATTATGTTAGGATTATCTCTCGTTTTACTATAATTTTACTCTTTTTCATTAAATTTTTCTTATACTGATTATTTTATCTATTAAATGAATAATAATAAATAATTTTGTAAAGGATAAGAAAAAAAAATTTCTAAATACATTACACCAATTATAATCGAAATAGTAGGAGTTGGATTTTTTTTAACCTATTTCTGTGTCGAGGATATATTAAAAATTTATAAATTTTTTATTTAAATAACAAATTTATTAATTTTTTATTATATAAAATCAGTTATGGACAACTGGCGCAAGACAAAGCACAGGTGGACCTCCCAAGCTGCCACTTGACATTTTAGAGTGCCTGGTCCCCTCGCAGACATACGGAGCGCCCCTTTCGAAGCTCATTTTTGGATAAAATGCAAGCAATTGAAGTTCATAAGTAATTCAAAAATTTAAGACGAGAAATCACGGTAGCAGCAAATTTAGAAACGCTAAAATTTGTTTAAAATGGCACTGTTTTCGGCAGCAGATCACAACCGCTCCTAAATTTCAATTTCCCTATTTTTTTTTTTTGCAATTGATCACTTAATTTATCTATTGCATTATAATTACTCCTGCTATATAAATTAGACATTAGCTCTAAGAAAAAAAAAATTTAAGTTCTTTAGATATTTCTCACGAAGTTTCACAATAAAAAATGACAAGCGGAAGAATTTTTCAAACTGATATATGACCAACTTAGTGTAAAAAAAAAAAAAGCAAACTGATTGTGAACAATTTAAATTTAATTTATTGAAATTTTGAATTAGATTTTATTTATTAGTTAAGTGAAATATATGGCCCAAACAAGGAGCCTGATTTCATTGGTCTGAACAATTAAATCTTTATGTCATATTTTTTTTATATTTTATGGACTAAGAATGCTATTTTGGTCATTTTGTGGAGTTGGAAAAATAGTTCGATTGATGGAACTTTAGTTGTAATTATGTGAACCTAGTTAAGTCTCCAACTTACTGATTGATAGTACAACACTCAATTCAACCAAAAAATTAATTGGTGATTTGAGATCCCTTGTAATCAATATCAAAATATTGTTGATTTTATTTTTTTAAAAAAATAATTTAAAATTTTAAAGGCAAAACCCTAACAAAAAAAAAGAAATAGTCCTAGTGTCATCCAATTTTTGTTTACATAGTTTATTATACCAACAAATTTCTCTTAATTCGTTTATATTTAAAAAAAGAAGAAGTAGATCTAAATAAATAATGTTAGGGTTCATTTTTTAACATAAAAATAATAATAATTATTATTTTTGTGTGTATAACTTTACAAGTTAAAAATTGTAATGCCAGTTGAATTATTCATAATTACCTCACAAAATACATCAATTTCTTAAACAATCTTCATAAACACTTTACAGGTTAAAAACTCTACAAGTATGTTCGTATGTTTTTTGGAATATTACTCACTTTTTAATATGACTTATTTAACATATATTTTATAGATTAAATGTAGCTAACAATTTGTCCTTTAATACTATGAGTAAACACTTCCAAAAAGTAGTGTTTTAAAGAGTAACAAAATACATCAATAAGGGTTTGGTATAGTGGTACGCAAATGATGCTCCCAATGTCAGAACATAAGTTTGATTTTTGAAGAAAATAACTGTTAAGTGAGTCTATTTGTCACAACAGAGTACGAGAAGAATTAATTATTCAATTTTAATAGACTATAAAATTTTTTTGAAGAACAAAAAAAAATTAACAAAATATCTTTTCAATCCATCATAAAAAATGAAAATATTAAATTCGCATATCATTTAACCTTCAGTTACATGTAAAAAATAAATAATCTCTTATCTTAATAATTATGTATGATTTTGGCCTTAGTTTTTTCACCAAAAATTCAATACTAACAGCATTCAATCATTCAACCATGTTCAATCTTCAAAAAACTTGCTCCAATTTTATAAAAGTTCTTTGAATTTAGTTTTTGGTAGATTAAAAAGAAAAACTTGAAGACAAAATTAGTGCATAAATATTAAGTTAGGAGACTACATGTTATGTTCATTAATTTTAGTAATAGAGGTCACTTTTAATATTTTTATATGTTTATTTATAAATAATTATATATATATATATATATATATATATATATATATATATATATATATATATATATATATATATATATATAATATTATTGTAAAATTTTCACTATAATAATCCATTGACCATAAAAATTAATTGTGGACTTAGACACACAAAAACAAAAGAAAGAAAATAACTCATTGAAAAATATTGATTTAGTGGTCCTGCTTTTTGGAGTTCGTATACTAAGTAAAAACAAAAAAGAGATACAATTTACATGTGCACTAGTCAAATTGTGGAATTGTGTATATGGTTCAATCAAGACTAAAGAATCTTTGGTCGCTACATTTATTGCATTGACTTGATCTGTTAATTTGTAATAATTATAAAATTTAATAAAAATTTTAATTAAAAAAAATTTAGAATAAAAAAAAAATTTCAAAAATAAAGATAATAACTGTAGAAAATATGTATATTTACTATATGAGTTAAAAAAATACAAAAAAAATATGAAAATTTATATTTTAGGACGTAATTTTTATTTTTAAATGATAATATTTTGCTATAAATAAATATATTTTTATTTGTTTAAAAATGATTATGTTCTACTAAAAGTAAGTAGACTTTTAATTAAAATAATTATTGTTTTGTTTAAAATAATTATATTGGTCTCTAATAAGTTTTTGTTTTATTTTTAAAAATATTATTTCTTTTAATATGTATAAAGATATTTATTTTGAAATTTGTTTTATTATAATTTTTATAAAAAAAATCATGATTTAAAAGTTCAACTAAGGTTTTATGATAATATAAATTTTTATAAATTTTTTGAATGTTTTAGGATGAAAAATGGAATTTATATGAATATAAATAAAAAAATTCTATTATTTAATTATTAAATTATTATTATTATTAAAAAAAACAAGACAATAAAAGAGGAAATTGTGGGGAGACAATAGAGAGAGCTGTAGATTTTTGAAAAATGGATGAATAGTGAATAAATAGTAACTTTTTTTTTTTTTTAATTTGGAATACCTATTAGCTTCCAATCTTAAAATTAAGGGTACCACTAAATTTAAAATGAATAATATTACAGTTTTGATTGATCAATTTTTAAAATCAGCCGTTGAATTACCGTAGATCTGAAGTAGAAAATATCAAAAAAAAGATAAATTTTGAAACTTTTACTTAATGACCTCCAATTAAATATATGACACCGTAAATAGATTCAGACGCTAGAGAAGCCTTAGGATATGAATATTTTCGACCATCTGACAAAAATAATATTCAACTTAATCAAAAAAAATATTTGAATTAAAAAATTAATATTTAAATTTAATTAAAATTTTAAACTATTTTAAAATTTTAAATTATATAAATTCAAGTTTAAAAAAATACACTCGATTTACGTGTTTAAATTTAAATATTTTAAAAAAATTCACCTTATAAATCCATCAATATGATTTAAAAGAAATAATTTTTTTTCTATTAGTTTTGGTTGAATTTTCAAGTTATGCACATATATAATAAGTAGACCAAATATATCTTATAATTATACTATCAATAATTATTTTAATTTAAAAATTTAAAGGTAGAATATAGACTAAATTTTTTTTTATTATAATCTTTAAAATTTTTATTATAGACTTAATTGTATCTTTAGTCAATGCCATTTCAATAAAAATATAATTTATTTTTTCAAATTTTAAGAGGTGCATTTGTACTCTCTTAATTTTATAAAAGATGTAAAATTGTCCTAAATTAAACTCCTTCCTAAAAAATAAAAATCTAAATAGAATTAATATGGCGATGTATTAAATGGTTTTGATAACATAGCAAATTATTTTGATAACATAGCAAAAAAAGAGATACAATTTACATGTACACTGATCAAATTGTGAAATTATGTATATGGTTCAATTAAGACTAAAAAATCTTTGGTCGTTACATTTGTTGCATTGACTTGATCTGCTAATTAGTAGAACACTTTAGCCGACAAGTTAATTGGTCACTTGACATCTATTGCAATATATCAAAAGTTGTTATGTGGATTCAGCAAGTTGAATTTTCCACTCAAACTTGAAATCAAAGGAATTTCTTTGAATTGAGCGTGTAGTCTTAAGTTATAAGAAAAAAAAATAAAAGAAATAATAAATTAATAAATTTATATTTAATGTTGTAAATAAAATTTTACACAAAGAGAATATAGAATGTAAAGACAATTAGAGAGAAATAACACATAGAGAAGAGAATGTCCTCCTCATCTTATTGCTTTATACAAGCCTCTATTTATAGCCATACAATCATAAAGGAGGATAACCCAAAAGTCAAGGAGTATAAATAATATTCAATAGCTTTAGGAGTTGGGAAAATAAAAAGACACTCATAATAATAATGGATTTAATAATATTCGTATTTTGGGAGTTGAGAAATCAAATGGACATCCACATTAATAGATGATTTTATAACACTCCCCCTTAGATGTCCATTTTACAAGGAATATGCCTCATTAAAACCTTACTAGAGAAAAACCCAGTGAAAAAAAACCCTAGTGAAGGAAAAAGAGTACATCATTCCTTGTATACTCCCCCTGTTCTCAGTATCATTGAATATCTCTGAGTCGGTATATCCCAATTTTATATACTAGTCTTTCAAATGCTGAAGTAGATAAGACTTTGGTAAATAAATCTGTCAAATTATAACTTGAATGAATTTGTTGTACGTCACCACATATAAATAAATATCATGTTTAAGTTCGGACTATATGTGGATCAGATAAACATCCAACATCTGTATAACCAATGAGTTATGGTCTAGATCCATTTGCATATAGCAATCCCATAACAATAGTATCTCGGAGATATCGAAAGACATATTTAATTCTATTCCAATGTCTTTACATTGGACAAGAGCTAATTCTAGTTCACAGGCTGATAGCAAAAATTATATCAGGCAGTGTATTATTAGCAATATATACCACTGCACCAATTGCACTAAGATATGGTACTTCAGGACCAAGAACTTCTTTATTATCATATTGAGGTCGAAAATATATTATCATTGTGATACTAAATGGATTTTCTTTGTCCATATAAAATTCTTTTAGGAATTTTTCTATATAAGTTGATTGATAAATAAAAATAAATTTGTAATTTAGGAAAATGTTGTAAATGAAATTTACACAAGGATGATAAATAAAAATTTTATTTCTCAAATAATAAAATTATAATATAAAAAAATTATTTTTCCAAGATATTTCATTTCAAATTCTTTCTTTAAACACTTTACTGCCTTTATAATCTCTTCATGAGTTCCAATAATATTTAAATTATCAACATACACCATAACAATAGCAAATCCTAAATTTGCTTTCTTTATAAAAACACATGTACATATATGGTCATTCTTATAATTATCATTTAACAAATATTTACTGAGACGGTTATATCACATTCGTCCAAACTGTTTTAATTCATATAAAGATCTTTGTAATTTATCCCGGGATTTTGAATTATATGCTTCAGACATCTTAAATTCTTCTGGAATTTTCATATATATGTCACTATCAAGTAAGCCATATAAATAAGCTATAACAATATCCATAAGATGCATATCAAATTTTTCATGTACTGCCAGACTAATGAGATACCAAAATATAATTGCATCTACCACATGAGAATATGTCAAATTATAATCAATTCCAAGTCTTTGTAAAAAAATTTTGCAACAAGCCGTGCTTTGTACCTCACAATTTTATTTTTCTCATTTATTTTACATACAAATATTCATTTGTACCCAACGGGTATTACACCTTTAGGTGTTTCAACTATAGATTTGAAAAATATCTCACAATTTTTAAGTGAATTCAATTCTGCTGGAATTGCGTCTTTTCATTTTGGCCAATCATATCTACGTCGACACTCATCGACATATTTCAATTTATAATCATCATTATCATTCAAAATATTAAGCGCTATTATTTACACAAAAATGTTGTCGACAACTGTTTTTTTTCGATTTAATCGTTTCCCCGTAGATACATAATCTATTGAGATCTCTTCATTTTCATCAATTTCAACAATTTCAGTAATTTTATCAATTTCAACAATTTCAGGTACCTGAACTTCTTCTAGAAGTACTTTGTTTATTATGTATCTAGTCTCTAGAGCTGAATTTCTTCTGTAAGTACTTTATTTGTTATGTCTCTAATCTCTTCAAGAGCTTCTATTTCTACTATTGAATAATTATTTCTTTCTTTTCACGGGAATTTTTATTTTTTTAAATCGATTGGTCTATCACGCTTCTGACTTGCTTTAGACTTGCTAGTGATTTCACTAACAAATTATCCTTCGGGGACATCAATCTGTACATGAGTATTTACAGCTGGTATATGTGACTTGGTCACTTTCTTTAGATCAGTAAATACATCTGGCAGTTGATTTTCTATTCTATGGAAGTAAATTATCTTTTGAACTTCAAGTTCATATTGTTTTATGTGAGATTCAAAACATTCCATGTAATTTCTTTGACTCAGCTATTTTTCATTTTCTCCCCCTAATGTTGGGAAGACTAGTTCATCAAAATGACAATCAACAAAACATGCCATAAATACATCTCCTGTCATTGGTTCAAGACATTTTATAATAGAAGGAGAATTTTATCCAACATATATTTCTAATCTCCTTTGAAGACCCATCTTAATACATTGCGGTGAGGTTATTAAAACATATACCGCACACCCAAAAATTCTAATACGAGAAATATTTAACTTATGATTATGAGCCAATTGTAAAGGAAAATATTTATGATAACTTATTATTCTAATGTGTACTAGCGCTGCTGCATATAAAATTGCATGTCTCCAAATAGAAATAGTGAGCTTTGTTCGCATAAGCAAGGGTCTAGCCATTAATTAAAATTGCTTAATAAATAATTTAGCTAACCCATTTTATGTATGAACATGAACTACAGGATGTTCTACATTTATGCCAATTGACATACAATAGTCATTGAAAGTTTGTGAAGAAAATTCACCAGCATTATCAAGGCGAATGGATTTAATTGTATAATTTGTAAATTGTGCTCTTAACCGAATTATTTGAGTAAGTAATCTTGCAAACACTAAATTACAAATTGATAGCAAGCACATATGAGACCATCTACTGGATGCGTCTATTAATACCATATCTAAATGGCCCACATTTAGGATAAATAGGTCCACATATATCACCATGTATATTTTTCAAAAATGTTAGAGATTCAGTTCCAACTTTAGCTAGTAATAGCTAAATAACCAATTAGCCTTGAGAACAAACAACACATGACAATTCCTTAGATTGAAAAATCTTCAGGTTTTTCAATAGGTGCCCATGTAAATTTTCAATCATTATTGATATAGGATATCACAACCGATCATGTCAAATAGTGAATGTTTTTGAATCAATAAACTTTTGGTTTATTGTAGCATATTCGCAAATACTTCTTTTATGTATACGAAGCTTAACACAAGCAATTTGTAAATTGTAAACAGTACATAAAAAGAATCATTTTTCTAGTAACTAGGCACATTATAAAATGGGTGGTATAAGATAGCACTGTATTGATGCAAGTGATAAATAATCATAACATAAAATTTAGCTAATTTAGAAAGAGATAAAGTGAATGTTAATAAGAGTTTCACATTTCACAAATTATTTAGTAAAGTAGGCAATTGACCATCAAATCTCATGAATAAATATAAAGCCAATTAATAGATCACCCAACTTATTTAAAATGCAAATAAGAGTATAGTTAAAAATATCTTCTTAATACTCTATGACCAATGTTAGCTCTCTGGTTACCAACTTAAAGGATACATCACTTTTACTTTAAAATATAATAAATAGACAATATCAGAATAAACTAAAAGATGGCAATGACCTCAAAGTTAATAAATATAAATTCTAACATTATAAGGTTTCTAAGGTCTAAACAATGCCTCAAGAAATGCTTTGAAGAATATCAAGAATTGTAAATCATTATATGATCATCTTTAAACTCATCAGTCCAAGTTGTTAATTAAACAATTAACATAAGGGTTATAAATATATCCAATTCCATGAATAAGAATTCTAGCTATCAAGACACATATTTTAATCACAATTTTTTAGATGGCCCTGACTCATACAAAATGCACATGTCTCAATTTAGAATTTATAAAAAAAAAAATTTCAAGGAACAATTAAAAGATCTGCATGTGAAAATATTCATTATTTCTTCCTCAGCCACGTCCACGACCTCAACCACGTCCTCATCCATTATTAATTATAGTCGCATTCACTTCAGGGAATGGAGCAGAACCAGTTGGACAAATTTCATGGTTTTTCATTAACAGCTCATTATTTTGTTCAGCCACAAGAAAGCATGAAATCAATTGTGAGTATTTTTCAAATCCTTTTTCTCGATACTGCTGCTGCAGGAGCACATTCGAGGCATGAAAAGTAGAGAAAGTTTTCTCTTACATATCCTTATCAGAAATTTCTTCTCCGCATAATTTTAATTGGGAGCTAATACGAAACATTGCAGAATTATACTTACTAACTGTTTTTAAAATTTTGCAAATGTAAATGCATCCAATCATAACGAGCTTTTGAAAAATAACAGTTTTTTAGTGGTCATACCTTTTAAATTTTTCCAAAGAACAAGTGGATCTTTCACAGTAAAGTATTCAGATTTTAGTCCTTCATGAACGTGCTGACGAAGAAATATCATCGCCTTAGCGCGATTTTGCATTGATTCACCATTTTCTTCTTTAATGGTGTCTCCAAGACCCATTGCATCAAGATGAATTTCAGCATCTAGTATCCAAGATAAATAGTTCAACACAATCTCTTCCTTGTGATTTGAAAACTAATAATCAAGAGCAAAATTCGTGCTGATAACGTGTTGTAAATAAAATTTTACACAAAGAGAATATAGAATGTAAAGACAATTAGAGAGAAATAACACATAGAGAAGAGAATGTCCTCCTCATATTATTGCTTTATACAAGCCTCTATTTATAGGCATACAATCATAAAGGAGGATTGTCACGGCCCCAAATGATGGAACACATGACCGGCACGACATAAGGGTTTCCCCCTAGCCGCAAGCCTAACACATAGCATGCACAAACATCCAGCACACAATCCAGAGTACATAATAAATATAACTGGCCACATATGCCACATCCAATATCAGAAAATACTGTATATATGTATATATATATACCTCATGATATCTCATGAATCCAACATTCTGATTCAACTTGGCCCATGGCTTCATAATATTCATGTGATTCAACTTGGCCCAAGGCGTCATAATATCAACATTATTGTAAAATATAAAACCATTTTTTAAACAACACATCAAAATACGCAAGAAGCGAGGATCCTGCCTGTATGTTCATGGAGATACTCTAGACATAACTAAACTAAATAAACAATACAAAAGAGCCTTGCCTAAACTGGGGCTCACCAACACTATCTTCAGCCTCCTACGAAGCTGTAGCTGGATCAAAGTCTCTTTGACTATCTGTGGGGAGGAAACAAAAGAGGGGTGAGATTACCACATCTCAGTGAATGAGTAAATCATACTATAACTGAAACAGGGCAAACCAAGCACGAGTGTTTCGCAATGGGTTTAATAATTGAAATCCAAATGTAAAGATAACAATAGAAACATTAAGCATTTAACCATAATTTATTGAAAGAATGCTAAACAGTTCAAATGTGTGTTCAAAAGATAAAACATGATTAAATCAATAACCGTAAGCAAATCAATTATGCATGGTAAATAATACATGAAGATATTTATGCAATAACAATGATGAATGAGCTTGTTTAGAAATATTTAATCTTTAAGAAAAATGCATCAGTTTATTGGAGGTCTTTCCTAACAGATCTATCATCTCCCCCAAGCACACAGCAAGGATAGGGTAATCACTGTAGGCGTAGACATAAGTCCACCCTAAATTTCCCCAAGCACATAGCAATGGGTATGGCAATCACTGTAGGCGAAGACATAAGTCAACCTTAAATTTCCCCAAGCACATAGCAATGGGTATGGCAATCACTGTAGGCGAAGACATAAGTCAACCCTAAATCCCTGTGTCTTAGGCAGTCATATGCCCGTCACAGTATCCTAGGCCGAAGCCTTAACATGATCATGGTGCACCAGGGCTAGCACTACCTGCGGCTAGCTAACAGTGATCTAAAAGGGTTCCTCCAATAGAAAACATTTGAAATATGCTATTCAAAGAGTTTAAAGTAAAACGTTTCAATAACTTTACAATAAAGCTATAATTCTCCATCTAACTCTTTTCATGCATAAAATTCCGTTCTAAAATATATCTCATCCATGAATTCCCATGGAGACTTTTATAATCATAAACTTTCCCTTTTAAACATAGATCGTCCGTAGACGTCACATAGATGCTCATCATGCATCAAATCATTTCATGGCTAACTTAGTTAATTTCTATGACTAAGTTCGCATTGATATAAATCTAGCTCAAATGGAGAATTATCAGCCTAGATGCTTGCCCTGCATACCTAGAGTTCAACTAGGATTTAAATTTATAATTTCTAATATGGTTGGAACATATTGGTTTTCAAAGTAGTAAAACAATTTAGCATACATTCCAACTAGTTAAAATCATACGAGAGAGAGAGTTATAAACCGAATTCATAAAACATGCGCTATAGTATGAAAAACCCACTCACAGGTAAGGGCTCCAGATTGGACAGCCCTAAAATCTTAGTTCCTGGTCTGAATTCGGTAAAACAGACCCCAAAATCGAGTCCAGAAGGTCCAAAAACCTTAAATGAGCTTGGTTACTGTTCACCGCCGAAAAATACTATTCACGCCGGAAAACACTATCCACCGCCGAAAAATACTATTCACTGTCACGAAAATTTTACCGAATCAACAAAACAATTTCATATCCTAATATTTATCTAATTTCTGAATCCATCTACGAAGTCAGATTTCTAATTAGAAGTCCCTAAGTAAGGTTTTTCATAACTTACCTTTTACCGAGATTTTCTACTTCAGATCTACGGCGATTCAACGGTTGATTTCAAAAACTGATCGGTCAAAATTGAAGTACTCTTCGTCCTGAATCCAGTAACACCTTCAGTTTTGTTATCGGAAGCCAATCGATACTCCAGATCGAAAGATAAAATTTGAGGTCACTATTCACTCACTATGCAGCACTATTCCTCTCCGTTTTTTTTCTTTTCTTTTTTCTGAAATTCCGCCCCCGGTTTCGTTTTATGATTATGCAGCTTTCGTTTTTTTTTATATAATAATAATTATTAAATAATTAATAATAGGATTTTCTTTTATATAAATTCATATAAATTCCATTTTTCATCATAAAATATCCCAAAAATTCTTAAAAATTTCCATTCTCATAAATCTTTAGTTAAACTCTTAAATCATGATTTTTCTTAATAAAAATAATAATAAAATAAATTTTAAAACAAATATCTTAATTCATATTAAAAGAAAGAATATTTCTAAAAATACCATAAAAATTCAATAGAGGCCGGTATAATTATTTTAAACAACACAATACTTCTTTTACTTAAAAGTCCACTTACTTTTAACAAATCATAATCATTTCTACATAAATAAAAATATATTTGCTTATAGCGCGCCAAAAACATAAATTCTCATATTTCTTTTGTAATTCTTTAATCAATGTAATAAATATACATATTTTCTATGGTTCTTATCTCTATTGTCAAAATTCTCTCTTTTATTCTAAATTTCCTTTGATTGGAATTTTCGTTAAATTTTACGGTTATTACAAGGATAACTCAAAAGCCAAGGAGTATAAATAATATTCAATGGCTTTAGGAGTTGGGAAAATAAAAAGACACTCATAATAATAATGGATTTAATAATATTCGTATTTTGGGAGTTGAGAAATCAAATGGACATCCACATTAATAGATGATTTTATAACATTTAATATATTATTAATAAATAATTTTTTATTTATTAATAATATTTAAATTATAATATGTAATAAAATAATTTTAAAAAATATTATTTGTCACGATCTAAACACATTGTTAGTAAAAAAAAATTATTTATTGACAATAAATTAAATAATTTTACTTAATTGATTTATTAATATTAGAGTTAAGTTTAAAATTAATAAATATCTGAGCTTAAATTTTGTTTGAATAAAAAAAAAGTTTAAGGAGAGAATCGAAATGACAAAAATTTCAACTTATCATATTATTACATTTTTTTTCCACAAATAGAGCGTTCGATTTTGTAGATAAAAAATCTTAAATTAAGTGAAATATATGGCCCAAACAAGGAGCCTGATTTCATTGGTCTGAACAATTAAATCTTTATGTCATATTTTTTTTTTTATATTTTATGGACTAAGAATGCTATTTTGGTCATTTTGTGGAGTTGGAAAAATAGTTCAATGAGGATTGATGGAACTTTAATTGTAATTATGTGAACCTAGTCAAGTCTTCAACTTACTGATTGATAGTACAACACTCAATTCAACCAAAAAATTAATTGGTGATTTGAGATCCTTTGTAATCAATATCAAAAAATTGTTGATTTTCTTTTTCAAAATAAAATTTGAAATTTAAAAGGCAAAATCCTAACAAAAAAATATAGTCCTAGTGTCATCCAATTTTTGTTTACATAGTTGATTATACCAACAAATTTCTCTTAATTCGTTTATATTTAAAAAAATAAGTAGATCTAAATAAATAATGTTAGGGTTCATTTTTTAACATAAAAATAATAATTATTATTATTTTTGTGTGTATAACTTTACAAGTTAAAAATTGTAATGCCAGTTGAATTATTCATAATTACATCACAAAATACATCAATTTCTTAAATAATCTTCATAAACACTTTACAGGTTAAAAACTCTACAAGTATGTCCGTATGTTTTTTGGAATATTACTTACTTTTTAATATGACTTATTGAACATATATTTTATAGATTAAATGTAGCTAACAATTTGTCCTTTAATACTATGAGTAAACACTTCCAAAAAGTAGTGTTTTAAAGAGTAACGACATACATCAATAAGGGTTTGGTATAGTGGTATGCAAATGATGCTCCCAATGTAAGAACATAAGTTTGATTTTTGAAGAAAATAACTGTTAAGTGAGTCTATTTGTCACGAGAAGAATTAATTATTCAATTTTAATAGCCTATAAAAAAATTTTGAAGAACAAAAAAAATTAACAAAATATATTTTCAATCCATCATAAAAAGTGAAAATATTAAATCCACATATCATTTAACCTTCAGTTACATGTAAAGAATAAATAGTCTCTTATCTTAATAATTATGTATGATTTTGGCCTTAGTTTTTTCACCAAAATTTCAATACTAACCGCATTCAATCATTCAACCATGTTCAATCTTCAAAAAAAATTGCTCCAATTTTATAAATGTTCTTTGAATTTAGTATTTGGTAGATTAAAAAGAACAACTTGAAGAAAAAACTAGTGCATAAATATTAAGTTAGGAGACTACATGTTATGTTCATTAATTTTAGTAATAGAGGTCACTTTTAATATTTTTATATGTTTATTTATAAATAATTATATATATATATATATATATATATATATATATATATATATAATATTATTGTAAAATTTTCACTATAATAATCCATTGACCATAAAAATTAATTGTGGATTTAGACACACAAAAACAAAAGAAAGAAAATAACTCATTGAAAAATATTGATTTAGTGGTCCTGCATTTTAGAGGACGTATACTTAGTAAAAACAAAAAAGAGATACAATTTATATATACACTGGTCAAATTGTGGAATTATGTATATAGTTCAATCAAGACTAAAGAATCTTTGGTCGCTATATTTATTGCATCGACTTGACCTGCTAATTTATAATAACCATAAAATTTAATAAAAATTTTAATTAAAAAAAAATTAAAATAAAAGAGAGAGAATTTCAAAAATAGAGATAAAAACGTTAAAAAATATGTATATTTATTATATGGGTAAAAGAAGTACAAAAAAATATATCAGAATTTATGTTTTGTAGCGTAATTTTTATTTTTAAATGATAATATTTTGTTATAAAAAAAATATTTTTATTTGTTTAAAAATGATTATATTCTGTTAAAAGTAAGTAGACTTTTAATTAAAATAATTATTGTTTTGCTTAAAATAATTATATTGATCTCTAATAAATTTTTGTTTTAGTTTTAGAAATATTCTTTATTTTAATATGTATAAAAATATTTAATTTGAGATTTGTTTTATTAAACTTTTTATAAAAAAAAATCATGATTTAAAAGTTCAACTAAAGTTTTATCATAATGTAAATTTTTAAAAAAATTTAAAATGTTTTAGGATGAAAAACAAAATTTATATGAATATAAATAAAAAAAATTCTATTATTAAATTATTAAATAATAATAATAATTATTTAAAAAATCAAGACAATAAAAGAGAAAACCGGGGAGAGACAACAGAAAGAGCTACATATTTCTAAAAAATAGATGAATAATAAATGAATAGTAACTTTTAATTTTCTCTCTATATTTGGAGTGTCTATTGACTTTCGATCTCAAAATTAAAGGTACCACTGGATTCAGGACGAAAAATACTACAGTTTTGACTAATCAATTTTTCAAATCAGCCGTTGAATTATCGTAGATCTGAAGTAAAAAATTTCAAAAAAAGATAAATTCTGAAACTCTTAGTTATAGACCTCCAATTGAAAATCTAACACCGTAGATAGATTTAAACGCTAGAGAAACCTTAGGATATGAATATTTTCGGCTATCTGACAGCTTTTTATTTGTCGTGAATAGTGATTTTTGGTGAGTGAACAGTGACAAAATTCCCTTAGTCATTTCCTTAATTTCTGGACCCTCCGAACACGTTTTTAAAGTCTGTTTAATCAAATGTGGATTGAAAAAGTGACATTTAGGACTTTCCAATATGAAGTCCTTACCCTGTGAGTAGATGATTTTTCTTATGGCTTACCCTATACTCTTCTTGATATTTGAACGTGTATTTGAATATGTTTATGAGATATTTACACTTTTATATAATTATGAAATGCATTTAAATTATCTAAATTATTTACAATTTGAAATATGGTTCAAGAAGAGTATAGTTTTGAAAATAGATTTCTGAGCACAAGGCGTATCTGATTTTACGTGTTTTTCTCATTAAATGACAAAATGAATATTTATGCATGTGGCATTATTTCTAAAGTTATACGATTGCCTCGAGAAAAGGTATGTACATGTGATAAACTCTGAATGGGGAATTTATGATAGATGATCTGTACTAAAACTGAAAGTCTGTATTATATTGAGAATTTTATATTGAGTTATATGGCATATGTGCATATAATATTGATTTATATAGTGATATGTTTGCCTCGGATATGAGCATGTATACATAATTCCCTTGATTGAAAAATTTTGACAGAGGAATATACTAAGAATGAAAATACTGTATTATAATAGTACATTTGTTTTAATTAATATGGAATATATGATATTATGATTTTATTGAGGAATCATATTGAAAATACTGTCTGCTAACAGCAGGTGATGTTAGCCCTGGTGCACACCTTGATTGCCTCAACTAGCAGGGAGTGGTGCTAGTCTCGTGTGAGGGCCAACACACGGGAGATGATATGTGAAGGAGAGCGGAATGCCTCCTATATGGACGAGATGCTAATTATATGAGATGTGATTTGCCTTCCCTTGTTGTATGCTTGAGAAATACCCATATAGAGTCCCTTCGCGTGTCCTCTTGAATGGTAGTAAGGCAAACTTCAGCGGGATATTGAGTTTAGACAAATCCTATACCACCAAAGTACGGAATAGGTTAAACTCTGATATGGTGGTTCTGATATGGGATCCTCCTAAGATTTTTATAAGAAATGTTTTAAATGCATATCACTGTTTGATTATTGATTATATTGTATCATATTTGGATACAGATATTTGAATTGATTTAAACTGAAAATATTTGAAAATGCGGGTCTCATATAGATGTACTTCTGAACTGTAGATTTTGATAAGATAAATTTTAACTAATGAGTACATCCATATGTTGATCTGAGAAGTCATAGGAGGTATTATCTGCTCACTGAGTTGAAAAACTCACTACACGTTATTGATATGTTTTTCAGATAAAGACTTAGAGTTTGATTCTGCGGCTTCTTGATCGACTAGATGTTGTACTTCTGTGGTGAATCTAAATTGTTTATTAACTCTTAGTATTTAAAATTGTAATATAATTGTACTCTAGAGTTACTGAACGCCACAGGCAGGATCCCTACTTTTGCTATTACTCTGATATTTATGAACTTAATTTGTATATGGTATATATATAGAAAAACCTATATATATATATATATATATATATATATATATATATATATATATATATATATATATATATATATATATATATATATATCTGTTTATTTAATAAATAATTGGAATATTCATATTTATAAAAAATATATGTTCATGATATACATATTTTATGTGCCCTAAAATTAAGGGCGTGACATAATTAGTAGAATACTTCAGCCAACAAATTAATTGGTCATTTGACATCCATTGCAATATATCAAAAGTTGTTATGTGGATCCAGCAAGTTGAATTTTTCACTCAAACTTAAAATCAAAGGAACCTCTTTTAATTGAGCATGTAGTCTTAAGTTATAAGAAAAAAAAATAAAAAAAATAATAAATTAATAAATTTGTATTTAATTTATTATTGATAAATAATTTTTTATTTATCAATAATATTTAAATTATAATATATAATAAAAATAATTTTAAAAAATATTATTTTTATCACTTGTTACGATCTAAACACTGTTAATAAAAAAAATTATTTATCAACAGTAAATTAAATAATTTTACTTAATTGATTTATTAATACTAGAGTTAAGTTTAAAATTAATAAATATCTAAGCTCAAATTTTGTTTGAATAAAAAAAAATTTAAAGAGAGAATCGAAATGACAAAAATTTCAACTTATCATATTATTACATTTTTTTTCACAAATAGAGCGTTCAATTTTGTAGATAAAAAACCTTAAATTGCTCAATTTTTGTTTCTAAAAATCTGACATCCTAATTTGTAACAATAGACAAATTTTTCACTTAAATATCTGTACACTTTTTTGTATAACTCAATTTTAACATGCTTATTTATAAATGATTTTGCTAATTAGCTTTTGAAGTTTTTTGGATATGCAAGCCAGTTTTTAGTATTTTAAAAAATTAGTAAAATAATTAATATATAAAAATTGATAATTTTATAAATTAATTTAATACTTAAAAAAATTTGACACCAACAAATTTATAAATTCAAAAATTTAATTATTATTAATTTACTTTCCACTTCATCTGTGGTTACACTAATTGTATTGACTTGGCTTCCTAATTATGTGAAGCTAATTTCTGTTTCCTTCTGTGTGTTTGGGTATAAAGACGGCCCATGCATAGCCGGAAAACCGCTCAAAGGTTAAAAAAAAAAAAAAACTCACAATTTTTTTTTTTTTTTTTGGGTTTAGACACACAAAAAAGAAAATAAATAAAAAATAAATACCATTGAGCACATTTAGCACTAGAAGCACCCAACCACTTTTAGTCTTTTAAAGAAGTTGTTGCAATTTTATATAATTTTTTTGAATTCGATTTCTGATAAATGCAAAGAAAAATAATGAGAATTTACACAACCACATCTTACTCGTATAATTAGGATGCTAGTTGTTAGAGGACGTACTATGTAAGGACAAAAAGGGAAAGAAGAAAAAGATATATGGTTTTTATTATTACAAAAAGTTTTTTGATATTAAAATTAGAGTTGGTATTTAGTACATCAGCGGTAGACAATTTTTTATCCACCAACAATGTTCAAATCATAACACGTGACAATAATAATTTTAAAAACTATTATTTTTATCATATGTCACGATTTAAATATCGTTAATAAACAAAAAATTATCCATCGATAATGAATCAAATATTTTTTCTTAAAATTATGGTCAAATCAGGATTCACTTGATCTACTAGATATGAACAATATAAAAAGTCAGTTATTTGGCCGACGTAGGATCCATTGTAACCAGAGGCGAGAAGAATAAATGATAATTATTAAATTTAGACTATTATAATTTATTTAATAGTTGTTATTTGTGTCTTTCACATTTTTTTTAATATTTTTGGTTATATAAGTATGTTTACACTTTATTTTAGATATAAGATTAATCTTTTTTTGAATATTAAGATGATATTTTTTGTACTATTTTATTATAAATTTAAATTTTTGATATTGTAAAAACATTTAAATTATTAAATTTAAATTTATTTATCATTTTAATTATATATTTATCAATTAATAAGTCACATCGTACTAGTTTTAGTAATGTTTTTTGCTTTTTTATCTCTCTTTATGCTTTTTTTCAGGATTATTGAGGTGTAACCAAAACTAGATAAGAGATATGATATATATGCACATAATCCAAACTACACGATACGAATCTTGATAGATGCACTTGTTGCATTTGACATTGATGTGATCACATTATTAGATAGGAGTGTAAATAAATCGAATTGATCGTGAACAATTCGAATTTAAATTAGATTTTGATTTATTAATTAAGTAAATGAATTTTATCAATATTAAGTAAAGTATATGGGCCAAACAAGAACGAGACTTTGTGGGTACACTAATTGCATTGTCTTGATCAAACACTTCGATCGGGACAGTGATACTGAGCAAAAGAAAATTTGCAATTAAATTTTCATAGCATAGTTTCGTTATTCTATTAACACTAAATAGAATAACCAAACTATGCCATGAAGATTCTCTCTCGTTCTGCTATAATTTTACACTGATTATTTTATCTATTAAATGAATAATAATAAATAATTTTGCAAAGGACAAGAAAAAAAAAATTTCTAAATACATTACTCATGTTATAATCGAAATAGTAGGAGTTGGATTTTTTTAAACCTATTTCGATATATTATCATTTATCAATTTATAAATTTATTATTTTTTTTATTGTATAAAATCAAGATAAAAGCACACCTGGACCTCCAAAGCTGCCACGTGACATTTCAGATTGCCTGGTCCCCTTCTTGTTTCGCAGACATACGGGGCGCCCCTTTCGAAGCCCCATTTCTAATTCTAACATTATACCATAATTTTAGAATAATTCATTTTTAGATAAAATACAATCAATTTAAGTTCATAAATAATTTAAATTCGTTCTTTAAAAATTTATTACTGATCAGTTAAATTTTCCATTTAGTACAATTTTTATTTTATGCTAGTAATTCTGTTCAAAATCGTTTGACTCTGCACCTATATTTTTGTTAAACATATAAATGAAAATATTAACAAAATTGACAAATTACACAATTATAAGTCTATAGTCAATATTTTATAATAAAAAATTTAATATATATGAAATTAAATGAGTGTAGATTGAATTCAATCGAGTTAATTAGATCATTAAATACTATTTAAATTAATATATAAATTTGATAGAAATTTTAATTTTTTTAAAAAATTTACATCTAATTTATTTATATTAACTTAAAATTATTTTTAAAATGTACTCATATTTCAATCTATATAAAATAATATTCTTAACTAAATTTAAATGAGTTTAGCCAGGTTATACTAATTCCTACGTCACACACACATGAAATTTAAAATAGTGCGTGCACATAAATATATGTGTGTGTAATTTGTCAGGTTTAAAATAATAAGAGATTGTCCAAATGGTTAATTCATGTACCAGAGTGAATGAATTTTTTTAAAAAATATTCTTAAAATATAATTTAAATACTTCAAACGCATATAACTGAATGTATTGATAAAATTCTATAAAAATAATAATAATAATTCCAACAAAATATAAACGTACTTGTCACCTTATTAGCCAGGAGGAGGGCAGGAGGCTATCCTTTGCTGTGCTGCTGTGGGGACCAGGATCCTCTGCTGTGGGATAAAACACAGCACGCTGTGCTGTGGGGTGAAACGACGCCGTTTGGCGTCCAGATGGCGAGCGAAGGCCAGTTTGGCGTCCAGATGGCGAGAGAAGGCCACTTCAGCAATCAGGCGACTGGTACAATCTACCAGTCGCCCGTTTACATCCGCCAGTCGACTGGTAAAACAGCCAGTCGACTGGGGGAGTGAAAACCAAAAGCCACCCAAAATCCAGGGGCTACCAGTTGCTATACCAGTCGACTGGCCAGCGCCTGGTAGTCCCTGGATTTGGAACCAGTCGACTGGTATAACGGCCAGTCGACTGGAGGGAGCCCTTCACGTATTCCAGAGGCTAGCAGGTGCAGGGCCAGTCGACTGGTATGCCCCTGCTAGCCTCTGGAATACGTCCCACTCGACAGTCGACTGGAACACTAGCCAGTCGACTGGTTAGCCAAACCAATTGACTGGTTAGCCAAACCAGTTGACTGGAACACTAGCCAGTCGACTGGTTAGCCAAAACAGTCGACTGGTGTCTCCATTTCTACGTTTTCCCTTCTTGATTTGGCACGAAAATCCTTAATGACTTCGTGGTTACTGCCAAAATCTTTCTCCTAATCATCATATAATCATCATATGAACTAAAATCCGGTAATTTTATATTTATTAATCAATTCCTAATTTCATACAAAGACATTCTACGTGCTACACAATTTTTTTTGAGTTCCCGCTATTTTTATAAAACAAAACGCAGCGTTTTGTCTTATAAGTTGCGTAAAAACCATGAAGCAATTTACGATAGAGCGGGAAACGTGAAGTTGGTGAGCAACCTTGTCATAGAGTAGAGAAAAAAATAGCCAGCGAACGAAGCAAAAGCAGAGGCACAATAGCAGTCATTGAGTTGCCAGACGAAGCGGAGGGCAGAGAAATGGAGTTGCCAGAGGTTGCATTATCACAGCAACCGGAAATACCTCCCACTGAAACCATTTTAAAGCCTAAGATAGGTATGGAGTTTGATAGTTTAGATGAAGCATGGACTTTTTGGGTGGCTTATGGTGGAAATATAGGATTTGGTGTTAGAAAACATTATTTTAACCGTAGACCGAAGGATGGAATTATAACTTCTTATAAATTTGTTTGTTGCAAAGAAGGAAGTAGGAAGAGTGATAAAAGAGATATAAATACTACAAATTCTCGATTAGAGACTAGAACTAATTGTAAAGTAAAAATGGGGATCACTTTGAAGAATGGAAAGTATAAGATAAATGATTTTGTGGAAGAGCATAATCACCCCTTGCATCTTCAAGAAACAATTCATATGTTAGCATCTCAACGTAGATTATCTGATATTCAAGCTTATGAGATTGAGTTGGCTGAAGATGCTGGACTCCGACAAAAATCGGCTTTTGATTTGATGAGTAGGGAAGTTGGAGGAAGGGCTAATCTTGGTTTTATCAAGTTAGATGCAAAAAATTATATCCGAACTAAGAGGCAAAGAAGTATGGTATATGGTGAAGTTGGTTGTCTGTTGCAATATTTTCAACGTCAGATGTTAGAAAATCCATCATTTTTTCATGCCTATCAAATGGATATGGAAGAACAAATAACCAATGTGTTTTGGGCTGATACAAGAATGTTGATTGATTATAGTTATTTCGGTGATGTAGTATCTCTTGACACAACATACAGTACTAATAATGCACACCGGCCACTTGCTTTATTTTGTGGGATGAACCATTTTAGAGGAGTTGTGCTTTTTGGAGCAGCCTTACTATACGATGAAACTTCTGAGTCTTTTAAATGGCTATTTGAAACCTTCTTGGAGGCACACAAGGAAAAAAAAACCACTTACTATTTTCACCGATCAAGACCAAGCAATGGCAAAAGCATTACATGCGGTGATGCCAGGAATTTCTCATGGATTATGTACATGGCACTTGATGCAAAATGGCATTAAACATTTGGGAAATTTGATGAAAGATGGCTCTCATTTTTTGACTGACTTCAAAAAGTGTATGTATGGATACGAAGAGGAAGCTCAATTTGAAATGGCATGGAGTAGCATGTTGTCAAAATATGGTGTTCATCAAAATTCTTGGCTCAATTCTCTTCACAAGATAAAGGAGAAATGGGCTGCTTGCCATATGAAGCAAATTTTCACTCTTGGTATGAGAAGCACCCAACTAAGTGAAAGTTTAAATTCAGACTTTAAGAGTTGCATGAATCCGAGTTTAGATATTACTCAATTCTTCAAACACTTTGAGAGAGTTGTAGAAGAGAAGAGGTACAACGAGTTGAAGCATGAATTTGAGTCACGACAAAAAGTACCTAGATTGAAAATGGAGAATTCACTTATGCTACAACAACTTGCCGAAGTTTATACTATCACTGTATTTGATTTATTTCAAAAGGAGTTTGATTTATATGCGGCTGCGTGTATAAAATATAAAAATGAAACAAGTACAATTTTTGAATATGTTGTTGGCATGGTCAATCAAGAGGGATCATATAGAGTTTTTTTTGATCCTGTCAATACAACCATTTCTTGTGGTTGCATGAAATTTGAAACTTCAGGTATATTGTGCTGTCATGCATTAAAGGTACTTGATGTGATGGATATTAAAAAACTTCCTGATCGGTACATTTTGAAGCGGTGGACAAAAGAAGCCCGAAGTGCGCTTTTTCATGATACGAGAGGGAATGAAATAGAACAAGATTCTAGGTTCAGAAGTAAACAACGGTTCAAACAACTGTGTCCGAGACTGATAAGATTAGCAACAGAGGTTTGTGACTGCCCAGAAGCATATCTTATGGTAAACAAGGCTGTGGATGAATTGATCAACCCAGTCATGCAACTTCGTATACGGCAAAAGAGTCCAAACTATAGCCCTGGTGCAAGCATAGAACTAGATAATGAATATGTTGTGCAAGCGAGGGGATTGAAGAAGAAAACTGGAATAAAGAGTAAGAAACGGTTGAAGAGTTGGGTTGAGGTTCAATCCCGCCGAAAAAGAAGAGTTAAGATAACAAATAATTCGCAAGTAAGTGAAATTGTCATTATCTTAGGTGTTTCTTACTTTATATCACTTTATAAATAATTTATCATACTTTGTCTTTGCAGACTTGTTTGACACCTGGTGTGATTCAAATGGAAATATCTTCTTCTACATCCAAAACACCAGTTGAATGCATCCGAACACAGTCTGAGTGCGATTTCAGTTATATGAATATGTTGACGGTATGAATAATTATTTTTAATGGCTAAATGGAAATGAATTAATTTATTCTTCATCTGACTCTTCTTTTACCTTATTGTTCATAACTATTGTTTTTAATGGCCACAGGCATCGCTTGATCAGCCCATGCAGTCGCTAGACACCATAAAATTCTCTGGAGATATATTGGATGCTAACAGATTTAAGGGTTGACACTAAATATCTATAGTCAAGCGAAAATGTATTGTATGTGAGTGGTGAAATGTTAAAAGCTTTTGAGGGAATGAGAAAAAAGAATGAAGCTTATTTTTAATGTATGAGAGAAAAGAATATAGATAAGAACAATCTGTAAAGTATGACGCTTAAACAAATATCTTTTTGTTATACAATCTGTAAAATGTTTGTTCAACATGGCTTTGTCTATGCCATAATTTTACTTTATTATTTAATCAATTTACAACATGTCCATTCAACAAATATTTTTATGTTATACAATCTGTAATGTATAAAACTGAATGCTTTTCAATGAAAATAACTAAATCTCCTTCTAGCACTTTGTTGTCAACATGAGCCTGTAATGGCCTGGAAGTGACAGTTGAATCAGTCATTACAACCATAGCTTCACCAGCTACCTTCATGACATGGTCATTAGAAGTAGTGCTAGCAGCCTGCTTCTTGAACTTCTCCTCCATCTTCTGACTCAATTGTTATATGCTTTCTGCAAAACCACATCATTTCATATGGATGGCATCATCAAAACCAGATTGGAGACACACATAATGAGATAAGACAGAATATTGCCCATTCTTGAATTAATATTGCCCATTCTTCTGTTGCTTCCATGATAGTAGTTCTTGGTATTTTACAGTGATTTCATTCCTTCAGTCGTTTACTAGGAATGGACTGATGCAATCTGAAAAGATAGAATAAGAGATCTAAGCATATTTTCAACAAGCCCATATGAGAAGGGCCTAATCCCAAGTTTTGCAAGCAAAGCAGCTTCAGAAGAGCCAACCTTATCACCCTTTCTAATGAGTTTCACAGGGGTGATAATTTCTACAGTACCCTTGTTAATCTTGGTAGGAATATTAAGCACTTGAAATGTATAAACACAGTATCCTCAACTCAACAAAGAAACTAATTGTTCCAGATCAAGATTGCAAATTTGGAAGGGGGGACAACAACATCAATTGGAGCAACCAAACCAACACGGCAAGGAGCTCCAACCTGTTCAGATCAAATACACGAAATCATTGAATAAATATTTAATACTTAAAGTTTCTCATGCAACGGAGTTTTAAAAACTATTTGTGAAAAACGATGTCAAAAGACATGACATTCCAAATAAAAAGTTTAATGAAAAGAGCAAAAAGCAGCATACATACCAAGGCTTAGTCAACTTATCAAAAATGTTGTTCGATAAAGACACTCATAAGACTTTATGAAGTTCAGACCAACAAGGGTCATTATGAAGTTCAGAAGCTTCAAAAGGCACTCATAAGACTTTATATACAAATTCAGAGCAAAAAGCAAAACCAATCTCATATCAATTAAGTCAGAACCAATCAATACTAATGATAATCCAATGCAATTCAAAATAGACAAATACCAATTCAAGCAAAAATACAATGCAATTTAAAGTTTAATATTCATGTTTCATATTCATAACATGTAATACATTAGTTCAGTACAAAAGAGACCAATACAAAATAGCTTGTATTACATAGAATTGAAACAATCAAAAAAAAAAAAAATCTAAGTCGGATGGCCTTCCTCTGCTTCTTCATCCCTAGCTTCTTGACATGGCTCCTCATGCCCTATGTCTCTATCTTGTGCTTCTTGATGACTTTGCTCTGGCTCTTGATCCATTGCTTCTTGTCCATGTTGTACTTGTTCAAATCTACGTAATCTCTCAGAAAAGTCAGCCATATTCTGTTCAATTCCTATCACTTTGGTGCTCAAATTTATCAATGTGTTATCCATGTTGGTTAATTTTAAATTTGTAGTCTCCAGCATACTACATATGTGTTTTAACATGTCAGTGCTTGATCCTTGCTCTGTTGATGGTTCATTACTCTTAGTAGGTTCTCTCTGCTCTGGCTCATCTTCATTTTCTCTTTTCCAGATCCATGTATTATCCTTTTTTATAAACCCCATCCTATTCATGTTATTTTCATTGAATACTTTGGGAATAATGACTTGGCCATCTTTTGTATCAATACCAAAATGTTGGAGGAGTCTAGTAATAGCTGATGCATATGGAAGACCCTTCTTAGCCTGCTTGTGAGCTGTGATTATAAACTTGAGCATCAAATAAGGAAAATCTATCACTCTCCCCTGTAGCCAGCAATATACTAATACTTGCTCCAAATCACTCATGTAAGAATAATTTCCAGCCTTTGGAAGCAACATATGACAAATCATGTAGAAAACTACATTAGTATCAACACTCAAATCCTTTGTATATATCTTAGTACTAGATACCCGTGTTTGTCCTAAGATTCTGGAGACAATAGCTTCTCTGTTGTACCAAGAAATATTAGACATAGTTTCATCTAACTGACAAGCATCTTCAACAGGAACAGGCAAACCAACAACCCTTGCAAACAAATCTTTATTAAAAGAAAATTTTACTCCTCTAACTTCTGAACTAAATTCCAATTCATCTTCATTATATGCTAGATTTGTAAAAAAAGCTCTAATTACACTAGGTGAGTATGGTGTCCCATAGCCAAGGTACTGCTGCATTTCGTGTGTTCTCACTAGAATATTCAATTCCAATTTTTCTCTAGCCAGAAAATCAAGATTGAGATACATACCCTGGACCACGGTCCTATCCATAAAATGCTTCTGGTATCGTTTTTCTTGTTCTACCGAGGTCAATAGGGGGATAGGAGCTTGAGATTGTGTGGACTTCCGAGGTTGAGGTTGAGATGAGCTCCGAGGTTGAGATGAGCTGGGAACTCCAACTCGTGGTCTCTTAAAAGATGTCTTCGGAGGCATTTGGAAATGAATGTTGAATTTGCAGAATAGAACTGAGGAACCCTAACTACGGTTTGGGGAAATTTGAGGGATTTGGAGAAAATGTAGGTTGGTTGCGGTGGATTGTAGGTGGGGGTTTTGGATTAGAGAGTGTTTAGAGGGTTTTAATCGGTGAGTTTTGGCATAAATTTTCGAAATAGAGATATTGGGTTCTGAGGATTCGAGAGAGACGATTGAGAGCTGCCGAGAAAAATGGTGGAAATGAGGGTAATTCTGGGTATAAAGAGCCTACCAGTCGACTGTCGGGACAATCAGTCGACTGGTAAGGCATAAATATACGATAGCCTCTGTAAGGAATCAGTCGACTGGTTAAATAACCAGTCGACTGTCCAGCCCTTCCAGTCACTAGCAGGGGCATACCAGTCGACTGGCCCTGCACCTGCTAGCCTCTGGAATACGTGAAGGGCTCCCTCCAGTCGACTGGCCGTTATACCAGTCGACTGGTTCCAAATCCAGGGACTACCAGGCGCTGGCCAGTCGACTAGTATAGCAACTGGTAGGCCCTGGATTTTGGGTGGCTTTTGGTTTTCACTCCCCCAGTCGACTGGATGTTTTACTAGTCGACTGGCGGATGTAAACGGGCGACTGGTAGATTGTACCAGTCGCCTGATTGCTGAAGTGGCCTTCTCTCGCCATCTGGACGCCAAACTGGCCTTCGCTCGCCATCTGGACGCCAAACGGCGTCGTTTCACCCCACAGCACAGCGTGCTGTGTTTTATCCCACAGCAGAGGATCCTTATCCGCTGCTGTGCTATAAGGGACACGGATCCCCTGCTGATGTGGCCAATGCACAGCAGGGAGTGCTGTGTCCCAAAACACAGCCTTTTAACTATGTTTTAAATTTTTTTTATTTTTTTAATGTATTTTCAAAATTTAAATTTTTTTATAAATTATTTTTATTTAAAAAATTAAATAAAAAATAAAATTAAAAAAATAGAAAAATATTTTTATTTTTTAATATATTTTTAAAATTTAAATTTTTGAACATATTATTTAAAAAATTATTTTTTGAAACAATTTTAAAAATAAAAATTTGTTGAAAATAAATTTTTTATCGAAAAACTTAAAAACTTTGTTGAAAAACTAATTATAAGTTTTTGAGAATAATTTTTTTTGAAATGTTTTAAAAATTTGTTGAAAAATTAAATATAAAAATCAAATAGTGTTATGTTTTTTTGCATTTTTTTATTTTTCAATTTTAATTTTTAACCAATTATTTAAAAAAATATCTTCTATATTTTTCAACAAATTTTGTAATAAAAAAATTATTTTTTATAAATTCCTATATTTTTAAATTATATTTTTTCTATAAAACTTTTAAATAATTTATAAAAAATTTAAATTTAAAAATATATTAAAAAAAATAAAAATAAAACTACCAAAACTCAAACAAAAGGCTGCGTTTTGGGGGCACAGCACCCCCTGCTGTGCATTGGCCATAGCAACGAATCCGTGTTCGGGTTCCCATGCCTCCACTAGCACAATCTCTCAGCGGGCGATAACCTCTCGAAAGAGTTGTTAGGTACATCTCTAGGACTTGGCCCACCGAATTTGTATCCTTTGGCATAAATCAACTAGTCGACTGTTAACATCTATCCAGTCGCTTGGTTTAAACCATGCACTTGTTTTTTTTTTTACAAGTAGACCAAATCAGTCGACTAACATTTTTGTCAGTCGACTGTTATGGATGGGGGAACTTACGAACCTGTTCATAATAGTCGACTGATTGTATGCCAATCACATACCATATTTTTCAATATAAAAAAAATCTTAAATTCAAATTTTTCATGCCATGATAAATAGATTCTTTTTGTTCTTCTCCACCCTCTATTCTCCTCATTTTCTCTTCTCCTCCCTCACAATTCTTCATTGTACTGCTATGGCCGCCGCTGCTCTTCAACGCGTAGTCCATGCTCTTCGATGTAGTGACGTAGTCATCCATCTTCAAGAATTCAAGTGCCACATGTTTCTCTTAATTAATGTTTGATGAACACTCGTAGTAATACTAATGGTATGATTTTATCTTCACTGTAGAGCAATAGCATATGTCAATGAAGTCATCATCGGGATTGACTTCGGTACAACCAATACGGTTGTGGTTGTTATGGAGGGACAAGAAAGACTTGTTAATTTTTTTATTCATGTGTTATTCTTAACTGCTAATCACATATGTTTTTACGTATATTTTTAGAATCCTAAAGTGATTGAGAATTCTGAAAGAGAAAGAAAAATACCATATGTGGTTTCCTTCAGTCAAGACGGACGGTTGCTTGTAGGTAACCCAGCAAAAGATGAAGCTATGAATAACCCTTCCAATGCCATTTTCGATATCAAGTGTTTGATTGGTAGACGCTTTGAGGATCTTCAAATTCAGATGGAGATGAAAAATGTTTCGTACAATATTGTTAAGGCTCTAAATGGATATGTATGTATTGATGTTAACGGGGTATTTTATTCTCTGATCTGGATTTGTTCCTTGATTCTGTGGAACATAAAGCAAACAGTAGAAAAGCAAACAGTAGACTGTTTCAAAAATAGTTATATCTGTTCCAACTTACTTCAACAAAGTTTAGAGGGAAGCAACAATGAAGGCCGATAGAATAACATGTTTTTACGTGAAGGAAATCACAAGTGATCCGGATGTTATTGGCTATACTGCTAGAAATTCATACAGCCTCAACACCAAAAATGATCTTATTGTATTTTTTGATTTTGGAGGGGAAAAATTGGTTGTCTCTTATACAATTTTATTATGGCTTTTCGAGGGTATGTTCTTTTATTTTGTCATTTTGAGTACTGTGTGGGTGATCTTTTTTTTTTTTTCATTTTTCTAATAGTAATATAATACCGAGGCTCTAAAAACAATTGACGACCCTTCCTTGGGAGGAAGGGATTTTGACAATGCCTTGTTGGACTATCTAGTGATTGAATTCAAGAGATCCGAGAGTATTGATCTTTCTAAGGACAAGGTCACCTTGCAGATGCTTCGTGAAGCTGCAAAAAAGGCTAAGATAGAATTGTCTTCAATACGTCAAAAATCTTAAATTCATATTTTTCACGCCATGATAAATAGCTTCGTTTGTTCTTCTCCTCCCTCAATTCTTTTCATTTCTTCTTCTCTTCCTTTCTTTGTATCCTCCCACACATTTCTCCATTGTATTGCTATGGTTGTCGCTGCTCTTTGACGCGCAGTCCATGCTCTTCGATGCAGTGACATAGTCACTTATCTTCGAGGATTCAGGTGCCACTTGTTTCTCTCGTTTGATATTTGATGAACACTCGTAGTAATACTGGTGGTATAATTTTATCTTCACTGCAAAGTAATAGCAGATGTCAATGAAGTCATCATCGGGATTGACTTCGGCACAACCAATACGGTTTTGGCTGTTATGGAAGGAAAGGCAAGACTTTTTAATTTTTTTTGTTCATGTGTTATTCTTGACTGCTAATCACATATGTTTTCACGTATATTTTCAGAATCATAAACTGATTGAGAATTTTGAAGGAGAAGGAAAAATACGATATGTGGTTTCCTTCAGCCAAGACGGACGGTTGCTTGTAGGTAACCCAGCAAAAGATGAAGCTGTGAATAACCCTTCCAATTCCATTTTCGATATCAAGCGTTTGATTGGTAAATGCTTTGAGGATCCTCAAATTCAGACGGAGATGAAAAATGTTTCGTACAATATTGTTAAGGCTCTAAATGGATATGTATGTACTGGTGTTAACGGCGTATTTTATTCTCTAATATGAATTTCTTCCTTAATTTTGTGGAACATGAAGCAAATAGTAGAAATGCATCTTGGCAAGACTGTTTTAAAAGCAGTTATATATGTGCCAACTTACTTCAACAAAGTTCAGAGGGAGGCAACAATGAAGGCCGGTAGAATAGCAAGTCTTGACGTGAAGAAAATCACAAGTGATCCCGATGATATTGGTTATGCTGCTAGAAATTCATATAGCCTCGACACCAAAAATGATCTTATTGTATTTTTTGATTTTGGAGGCGGAAAATTGGCTGTCCCTTATACAATTATATTATAGCTTCCCTAGGGTATATTCTTTTATTTTTTCATTTTGAGTAATGTGTGGGTGATTTTTCTTTTCTTCTTTTTCAATTTCTAATATTAATCTAATACCGAGCCTCTAAAAACAATTGACGACCCTTCCTTGGGAGGAAGGGATTTTGACAATGCCTTGTTGGACTATCTAGTGAATTCAAGAGATCCGAGAGTATTGATCTTTCTATGGACAAGGTCGCCTTGCAGAGGCTTCGTGAAGCTGTAGAAAAGGCTAAGATAGAATTGTCTTCAATATGTCAAAAATCTTAAATTCATATTTTTCACGCCATGATAAATAGCTTTGTTTGTTCTTCTCCTCCATCCATTCTCTTCATGTCTTCTTCTCCTCCTTTCTTCGTATCCTCCCACACATTTCTCCATTGTACTACTATGGCCGTCGCTGCTCTTCGACGCGCATTCCATGATCTTCGATGCAGTGACGTAGTCACTCATCTTCGAGGATTCAGGTGCCACTTGTTTCTCTCGTTTGATATTTGATGAACACTCGTAGTAATACTGATGGTATAGTTTTATCTTCACAACAGAGCAATAGCAGATGTAAATAAAGTCATCATCGGGATTGACTTTTGTACAATCAATACGGTTGTGTCTGTTATGGAGGGAAATGCAAGGCTTGTTAATTGTTTTATTCATGTGTTATTATTGACTACTAATCACATATGTTTTCACATATATTTTCATAATCATAAAATGATTGAAAATTCTAAAGGAAAAAGAAAAATACCATATGTGGTTTCCTTCAGTCAAGACGGACGGTTGCTTGTAAGTAACCCAGCAAAAGATGAAGCTGTGAATAACCCTTCCAATGCCATTTTCGATATCAAGCGTTTGATTAGTAGACGCTTTGAGGATCCTCAAATTCAGACGAAAATGAAAAATGTTTTGTACAATATTGTTAAGGCTCCAAATGGATATATATGTATTGATGTTAACGAGGTATTTTATTCTTTGATCTGGATTTGTTCTTTGATTTTATGGAACATGAAGTAAATAGTAGAAATGCATCTTGGCAAGATTGTTTCAAAAGCAGTTATATCTGTGCCAACTTACTTCAACAAAGTTCAGAGGGAGGCAACAATGAAGGCCGGTAGAATAGCAGGTCTTGACGTGAAGGAAATCACAAGTGATCCGGATGTTGTTGGTTATACTGTTAGAAATTCATACAGCCTCAACACCAGGAATGATCTTATTGTATTTTTTGATTTTGGAGGTGGAAAATTGGTTGTCTCTTATACAATTTTATTATGGCTTCCCAATGGTATGTTATTTTATTTTGTCATTTTAAGTAATGCGTGGGTGATCTTTCATTTTTTTTCTTTTTCATTTTTCTAATAGTAATCTAATACCCAAGCTCTAAAAATATTTGACGTCCCTTCCTTGGGAGGAAGGGATTTTGACAATACCTTGTTGGACTATCTAGTGAGTGAATTCAAGAGATTCGAGAGTATTAATCTTTCTAAGGACAAGGTCGCCTTGTAGATGCTTCATGAAGCTGCAGAAAAGGCTAAGATAGAATTGGCTTCAATACCTCAAAAATATTAAATTCATATTTTTCACGCCATGATAAATAGCTTCGTTTGTTCTTCTCCTCCCTCCATTCTCTTCATTTCTTTTTCTCCTCCTTTCTTCGTATCCTTCCACACATTTCTCCACTGTACTGTTATGGCCATCCGGTCTCTTCGAGGCGCAGTCCATGCTCTTCGATGCAGTGACGAAGTCACTCATCTTCGAGGATTCAGGTGCTACTTGTTTCTCTCATTTGATATTTGATGAACACTCGTAGTAATACTGATGGTATAGTTTTATCTTTACTGCAGAGCAATAGCAGATGTAAATAAAGTCATCATCGGGATTGACTTTGGTACAACCAATACGGTTGTGGCTGTTATGGAGGGAAAGGCAAGACTTGTTAATTTTTTTATTCATGTGTTATTCTTGATTGCTAATCACATATATTTTCATGTATATTTTCAGAATCATAAAGTGATTGAGAATTTTGAAGGAGAAAGAAAAATACCATATGTGGTTTCCTTTAGCCAAGACGGACGGTTGCTTGTAGGTAACCCAGCAAAAGATGAAGCTGTGAATAACCCTTCCAATGCCATTTTCGATATCAAGCGTTTGATTGGTAGACGCTTTGAGGATTCTCAAATTCAGACGGAGATAAAAAATGTTTCGTACAATATTGTTAAGGCTCCAAATGGATATGTATGTATTAATGTTAACGGGGTATTTTATTCTCTGATCTGTATTTGTTCCTTGATTCTGTGGAACATGAAGCAAACAGTAGAAATGCATCTTGGCAAGACTGTTTTAAAAGCAGTTATATCTGTGCCAACTTAGTTCAACAAAGTTCAGAGGGAGACAACAATGAAGGCCGGTAGAATAGCAGGTCTTGACGTGAAGAAAATCACAATGGATCCGGATGTTATTGGTTATGCTGTTAGAAATTCATACAGCCTCAACACCAGGAATGATCTTATTGTATTTTTTGATTTTAGAGATGAAAAATTGGTTGTCTCTTATACAATTTTACTACGACGTGAAGAAATTTTGCAGAATTAAAACAATTTTTTTCCACTAATTGGGCCAACAAAAGTTTTTTGTCAATTTTGTTTTTTCCGAAATATCAAGATGTTTCTATATGCAATATCATATAATGTTCATAAAGCGTGTTAATTTGGCCCATTTCGGATTTAGAACTTATTCATATTCAAGAGGAAGATCGATCTTGAGTTTAATGCTTTGCCTAAAGAAGGACTAACTACTTAGAGAAGCCACAGAGTCAGCATCCTTATGATATATCTATTTAATCATTGGCTGGAACCACATAATTATAATGCTCACCAAGCTCAAAAGCATGCTTATGGTATAAAAGTATAATACTTGAATTAGATGAAATGGTACCATCATCTGATTTGTACGCTTTCCCCATCTCCACATCCGGGAAGGACCCTAAAAATATCTTAATGTGCTTTTTCAAGAAGTGAGTGAAGGCACCAAGCTCTAGTTGTCCTCCCCATATTGCCGTTGACTCCACTTCTGTACAGTAATTTTTGAACTTTTGATCAGGCAATTCATCAGAATCACCTTCCACCAAATTCGATGCATATTCCTCATATAAGCTGCTGCCATCGCTCAAAGTTCTTGGTATGTATAAGAAGATGTACCCCCAGAGAGAAGGGCCAGCTGATCCTTAACAGCTCTATAGAGGCAATGGCCATCTGGCTTTATTTCGTTAACGATCAAACCTAGAGGCTTGAGCTTTCTTTCCAATTTCTCATTTTCAGTTATACAATCACTTATATTGTCACTCTACTCTGCTTGTATTCTCTGCTCCCTTTCTACTTCTTGTCAAGCTTTTCTATCTCGCCTCTGTTTGGCCTTAACTTTTTTTAGGGTGACTGGTTACAAATACTCCAGCTATGGCTTTTACTAAAGTGTCCAAATTGCTCTTTTCATTTCCAATATTACTTCTATATCTTACTAAAGCAAGTTCTTTGGCTTGTTTCTCTTTGAGCTTAGCGAAAAGTTGAGAAATTTCTTCCTCTACTTGCTTCTTCTTAGCTTTCTGCTCAACCTTACCACCTCTAGTTGTGGCATTTTTTAATTATATTTATTTCTTCTACAGTACTGATATTTCCTTCCTGCAAAAAAAAATTATTTTGGATTAACACCACAAGAAGAACCACAAACCCCCATTATAAAAGTAGAAGCATCCAAGATGAATCAATGCAGTTGGAAGGGGGAATGAGATAGGAAAAGAGAACCTTAATCAACTATACAAAATATGCAATAATTAGGTAACACAAAAAACTAGGCTGTCTACAAAGATAAAGAAATACAACTTGCAGAGTCATAGATATTTGTAATACAATATGACTTTGGCAGGTTATACTTATATCTCTAACCTCGTGTCCCCAAGATGCCAAGGCAGGAGGTGCAATTAAAAGAGTAATACCTTGTTTTGGTTCCTTAAAGATGAGTGTAATATCAATTTGCCCCTAAAAGATTTTTTGGCTCCATTTACTACCTCAAAAGTTCAATTTTGTACCCCTTTGATCCCTTCATTCTTTATTCACTTTCTTTTAAACTACACTATTAAGCAGATTCATAAGACCAAAAGTTTAATTTAGACCATAGAAATCAAACTACACTATTAAAAAAAAAGTAAGGATTTAAGGTAGAATGATTCTCTTTTATCACCCTTTTCTTTTTCAAATTTTATAAGCTCATGAACAAAGGGAATTATTTCCATTCCTTAAATTTCCTTCTCATCTTCAACAATAGTAACAGAAGCATGCCAAAGCCCAAATATCCATTAAACACTCTCCCCATAGTGCATGCTTGGTTTTCCTACATTGCTTTTTATAGTGAGAAGAGTTAGTAAAAGAAAATACTGTAAAATATGTACTGACTAAGTACACCAACTAGAATAAATATTGAATTTTTTGTTATCATTCATTTAGTTACAACTAGCAAAAATAGTCAATAATTACAGATAAAGTCATTGACTGTTACTACTAGCAAAAACATTTAATATTTCAAGTTAAATAATTACAAAAAAATAACTAAAGTTTACTAAGTCCCTCCCTGCTCCATCTGCCGGCTCTGCTCTCCCTTTCTGTGTGCTTTGTCTATCTCTATGTCCCCCAGTTTCACCCTTTCAAATTTTCCCAATCTTACAGACAAATCTAACATATTATGCTCCAAAGTCAGTACATGAGTGTTCAGCGAAATGAGAGTCTCATCTATGTTGTTCAGCCTAGTATTTAGAGTACCATAAGTGTTGTTGAATTTGTTGTTCAAAAAATCATGTATGCTATTTAGCTTGGTGGTCATGGTATTATGCATCCCAATCAATTTCTGTAGCATGGACATGGCTGCCTGTGGTTCCTTACTTGCACCAGCTTCATTCTCTATTATGGAATTGCCTGCATTCTCCTTCTTTCGAATCCATTCATTGTTCTTTTTTGTAAATCTCATCTGGTTGATATTAAACTCATTGAAGACCTTGGGCACAACAACTTGGCCATTAATTGGACCAATACCAAAATATTTAACCAACCTAGTGATGGCACTTGCATGTGGCAGCCCTTTATTGGCTTGCCTATGTGCAACAATGATAAATTTCAACATCAAATATAAGTAATCAATTACTTTACCAGTTATCCAACAGTACACCAGAACCTGCTCAAACTTACTCATGTATGAATAATTCCCAACTTTGGGGAGCAGCACATGACTAACCTTATAAAATACTAAATTGGTATTCAGAGTTAAATCTTTAGTGTATATTTTAGAATGAGTTGAATATTCTCCTCCTAATATCCTAGACACTATTGCTTCTTTTTTATACCAGGTAATAAGAGACAATGATTCATCTAACAGGCACGCATTATCACCTGGTTCAGGCAATCCAACAATTCTAGTAAACAAATCCTTGTTGAACTTAAACTTTATCCCACGAATCATAGAACTGAATTCTAAGGATTCTTCATCATATTCTAGGTTAGTGAAAAAAGCTCTAACAGTGGAAGGGCTGTACGAAGTTTGGGAGCATAGATACCATTCCATGTTTTGAGTCTTTATCAAAACACTCAATTCAAAACATTTTTTAGCCAATAACCCTACATTGAAGAACATTCCTGGAACCACAGTACGTTGCATAAACTACATCTGGCACTTCAATCCTTGAAAATGAGTGACTATGTCACTACATCGAAGAGCATGGACTGCGCGTCAAAGAGTAGTGACGACCATAGTAGTACAAGGGAGAAATGTGAGGGAGAAGATGAAGAAAAGAGGAGAAGAAGAAATGAAAAGAATGGAGGGAGCAGAAGAACAAACGAAGCTATTTATCGTGGCGTGAAAAACATGAATTTAAGATTTTTGAGGTATTGAAGACAATTCTATCTTAGCCTTTTCCGCAACTTCACGAAGCCTCTGCAAGGCGACCTTGTCCTTAGAAAGACCAATACTCTCAGATATCTTGAATTCACTCACTAGATAGTCTAACAAGGCATTGTCAAAATCCCTTCCTCCCAAGGAAGGGTCGTCAATTGTTTTTAGAGCCTGTATATTAGATTACTATCCAAAAAACGAAAAAGAAAGAAAAAGAGCACCCAAACATTAATCAAAATGACAAAATAAAGGAACATACCCTAGGGAAGACATAATAAAATGGTATAAGAGACAACCAATTTTTCGCCTCCAAAATAAAAAAATACAACACGACCACTCCTGGTGATGAGGCTGTAAGAATTTTCAGCAGCATAACCAATAACAATGGTATCACTTGAGATTTTTTTCACGTCAAGACTTGTTATTCTACCAATTTTCATTGTTGCCTCCCTCTGAACTTTGTTGAAGTAAGTTGGCACAGATATAACTGCTTTTAAAATAGTCTTGCCAAGATGCATTTTTACAGTTTGCTTTATGTTCCACAGAATCAAGGAACAAATTCGGATCGGAGACTAAAATACCTCGTTAACATCAATACATACATATCTATTTGGAGCTTTAACAATATTGTACGAAATATTTTTTTATCTCCGTCTGAATTTGAGGATCCTCAAAGCGTCTACCAATCAAACGCTTGATATCGAAAATAGAATTCGAAGGGTTATTCACAATTCATCTTTTGCTGGGTTACCTACAAGCAACCGTCCGTCTTGGCTGAAGGAAACCACATATGGTATTTTTTTTCCTTCAGAATTCTCAATCACTTTAGGATTATGAAAATATACGTGAAAATATATGTGATTAGCAGTCAAGAATAATACATGAATAAAACAATTAACAAGTCTTGCCTTTCCCTCCATAACAGCCACAACCGTATTGGTTGTGCCGAAGTCAATCTCGATGATGACTTTATTGACATCTACTATTGCTCTGTAGTGAAGATAAAATCATACCATCAGTATTAGTATGAGTGTTCATAAAATATCAAACAAGTGAAACAAGTGGCACTTGAATCCTCAAAGATGAGTGACTACGTCATTGCATCGAAGAGCAGTGGCAGCGATAGCAGTATAATGGAGAAATGTGAGGGAGGAGACAAGAAAAGGAGGAGAAGAAGAAATGAAGAGAATGGAGGGAGGAGAAGAACAAACAAAGCTATTTATCATGGCCTGAAAAATATGAATTTAATATTTTTGAGGTATTGAAGACAATTCTATCTTAGCCTTTTTTGCAGCTTCACGAAGCCTCTGCAAGGCGACCATGTCCTTAGAAAGATTAATACTCTCGAATCTCTTGAATTCACTCACTAGTTAGCCCAACAAGGCATTGTCAAAATCCCTTCTTCTCAAGGAAGAGTCGTCAATTGTTTTTAGAGCCTGGATATTAGATTACTATAAAAAAAAGAAAAAAAGAAAGAGCACCCAATCATTACTCAAAATGGCAAAATAAAAGAACATGCCCTTGGGAAGCCATAATAAAATTTTATAAGAGACAACCAATTTTCAACCTCCAAAATCAAAAAATACAATAAGACCATTTCTGGTGTTGAGGCTGTATGAATTTCTAGCAGCATAACCAATAACATCGGGATCACTTGTGATTTCCTTCACGTCAAAACGTGCTATTCTACCGGCCTTCATTGTTGCCTCTCTCTAAACTTTGTTGAAATAAGTTGGCACAGATATAACTGATTTTGAAGCAGTCTTGCCAAGATGCATTTCTACAATTTTCTTCATGTTTCATAGAATCAAGGAACAAATCCGAATCGAAAAATAAAATACTCTGTTAACATCAATACATGCATATCCATTTGAAGCCTTAACAATATTATACGAAACATTTTTTTATCTCCGTTTGAATTTGAGAATCCTCAAGGCATCTACCAATCAAACGCTTGATATCGAAAATGGCATTGGAATGGTTATTCACAGCTTCATCTTTTACTAGGTTACCTACAAGCAACCGTCCGTCTTGGCTGAAGGAAACCACATATGGTATTTTTTTTTCTCCTTCAGAATTCTCAATCACTTTAAGATTCTGAAAATATACGTGAAAACATATGTGATTAGCAGTCAAGAATAACACATGAACAAAAAAATTAACAAGTCTTGCCTTTCTCTCCAAAACAGCCACAACCGTAATGGTTGTTCCGAAGTCAATCTCGATGATGACTTCATTGACATATGCTATTGCTCTGCAGTAAAAATAAAATCATACCATTAGTATTACTACGAGTGTTCATCAAACATTAAACAAGGGAAACAAGTGGCACCAGAATTCTCGAAGATGAGTGACTATGTCATTGCATCGAAGAGCATGGACTGCATATCAAAGAGGAGCGACAATCATAACAGTACAATGGAGAGAAGAGAGGGAGGAGACGAAGAAAGGAAGAAAAGAAGAAATGAAGAGAATGGAGGGAGGATAAGAAAAAACGAAGCTATTTATCATGGCGTGAAAAATATGAATTTAAGATTTTTGAGATCTTTAGGAGAATTTTATATTAGTCTTTTCTACAGCTTCACGAACCCTCTGCAAGGTGACCTTGTCCTTAGAAAGATCAATACTCTCGGATCTCTTGAATTCACTCACTAAATAGTCCAACAAGGGATTGTCAAAATCCGTTCTTCCCAAGGAAGGGTCGTCAATTGTTTTTAGAGCTTGGATATTAGATTACTATTAGAAAAACAAAAAAGAAGAAAAAAGAGCACCGAAACATTATTCAAAATGACAAAATAAAGGAACATTCCCGAGGGAAGTGATAATAAAATTGTATAAGAGACACAGCCAATTTTCCGCCTCCAAAATAAAAAAATACAAAAAGACCATTCCTGGTGTTGAGGTTGTGTGAATTTTCCACAGCATAACCAATAACATCGCCATCACTTGTGATTACCTTTACGGTAAGAGCTGCTATTCTAACGGCCTTCATTGTTGCCTCCCTCTAAACTTTGTTGAAGTAAGTTGGCACAGATATAACTGCTTTTAAAACAGTCTTGCCAAAATACATTTCTACAGTTTGCTTCATGTTCCACAGAATCAAGGAACAAAATACGAGTCAGAGAATAAAATACCTCGTTAACATCAATACATACATTTTCATTTGGAGCCTTAACAATATTGTATGAAACATTTTTCATCTTCGTCTGAATTTGAAGATCCACAAAGCGTCGACCAATCAAACGCTTGATATTAAAAATGGCATGGGATTGGTTATTCACAGCTTTATTTTTTGCTGGGTTACCTACAAGCAACCGTCCGTCTTGGCTGAAGGAAACCACAGATGGTATTTTTCTTTCTCCTTCAAAATTCTAAATCACTTTAGGATTTTTATAATATACGTGAAAACATATGTGATTAGTAGTCAAGAATAACACATGAACAAAAAATTTAACAAGTCTTGTCTTTCCCTCCATAACAGCCACAACCATACTGGTTGTGCCGAAATCAATTCCGATGATGACTTCATTAACATCTTCTATTGCTCTACAGTGAAGATAAAACCATACCATTAGTATTACTACGAGTGTTCATCAAATATCAAACAAGAGAAACAAGTGGCACCTGAATCCTCGAAGATGAATGACTACGTCACTACATCGAAGAGCATGGACTGCGCATCAAAGAGCAGCAGCAGCCATAGTAGTACAATGGAGAAATGTGTGGGAGGATACGAAGAAAAGAGAAGAAGAAATAAAGAGAATGGAGGGAGGAGAAGAACAAACGGAGCTATTTATCATGGCGTGAAAAATATGAATTGAAGATTTTTGAGGTATTGAAGACAATTTTATCTTAGCCTTTTTTGCAACTTCATGAAGCATCTGCAAGGAGATCTTGTCCTTAGAAAGATCAATACTCACGAATCTCTTGAATTCACTCGCTAGATAGTCCAACAAGGCATTGTCAAAATCCCTTCCTCCCAAGGAAGGGTCGTCAATTGTTTTTAGAGATTGGATATTAGATTACTATCAAAAAAAAGAAAGAGAAAAAAAGGGCACCCAAACATTAAACAAAATGACAAAATAAAGGAACATACCCTAGGGAAGACATAATAAAATGGTATAAGAGACAACTAATTTTTCGCCTCCAAAATAAAAAAATATAACACGACCATTCCTGGTGATGAGGCTGTAAGAATTTTCAGTAGCATAACCAATAACAATGGTATCACTTGAGATTTTCTTCACGTCAAGAATTGCTATTCTACCAATTTTCATTGTTGCCTCCCTCTGAAATTTGTTGAAGTAAGTTGGCACAGATATAACTGCTTTTAAAACAGTCTTGCCAAGATGCATTTTTACAGTTTGCTTCATGTTTCACAGAATCAAGGAACAAATTCGGATTGGAGAATAAAATACCCCGTTAACATTAATACATACATATCCATTTGGAGCCTTAACAATATTGTAAGAAACCTTTTCATCTCTATCTGAATTTGAGGATCCTCAAAGCGTCTACCAATCAAATGCTTGATATCGAAAATGGTATAGGGAGGGTTATTCATAACTTCATCTTTTGCTGAGTTACCTACAAGCAACCGGTTGTCTTGGCTAAAGAAAATCATAAATAGTATTTTTCTTTCTCCTTCAGAATTTTCAATCACTTTAGAATTCTAAAAATATACGTGAAAACAAATATGATTAGCAGTCAAGAATAACACATGAACAAAAAAATTAACAAGTCTTGTCTTTCCCTCTATAACAGCCACAACCGTATTGGTTGTGCCAAAATCAATCCCGATGATAACTTCATTGACATCTGCTATTGCTCTACAGTGAATATACAAGCATACTATTAGTATTACTACGACTGTTCATTAAATATCAAACAAGGAAAACAAGTGGCACCTGAATCCTCAAAGATGAGTGACTACGTCACTGCATCGAATAGCATGGAATGCGCGTCGAAGAGCAGCGGCGACCATAACAGTATAATGGAGAAATTTGAGGGAGGAGACGAAGAAAGGAGGGGAAGAAGAAATGAAGAGAATGGAGGGAGGAGAAGAACAAATGAAACTATTTTTCATGGCGTGAAAAATATAAATTTAAGATTTTTTTTATGTTGAAAAATATGGTTTGTGATTGGGATACATTCAGTCGACTGACATAATGTCAGTCGACTGTTTTGGTCTACTTGTAAAAAAAACAAAAATAGGTGCCTGGTTTAAAACAAGCGACTGATAAATTTTAACAATCGCCTGGTTGATTTGAGCCAGAGATCCAAATTCGGGGGGCTTAGTCCTGGGGATGCACCTTACAACTCTTTCTGGAGGCTATCGCGCATTGAGAAATTGTGCTAGTGGAGGCATGGGATCCCGGACACAAATCCCCTGCTATGGGCAAAGCACAGCAGGGGGTGCTATACCTCCAAAACACAGTCTTTTGGGTGCGTTTTAGAAGTTTTTTTTAATTTTATTTTTAAATTTAAAATTTTTATAAATTATTTAAAAAATTAAAGAAAAAATATAATTTAAAAATATAAGAATTTATAAAAATTAAATTTTTATTAAAAAATTTGTTGAAAAATATAGAAGATATTTGTTTTTAAATAATTGGTTAAAAAATTAAACTTTAAAAATAAATTAAAAAAATGCAAAAAACCAAAACACCATTTTATTTTTATATTTAACTTTTCATCAAATTTTTAAAAATTTTCAACAAAAAGAAAAATTATCAACAACTTATAGTTAGTTTTTCTACAAAGTTTTTAAGTTTTTTGATAAAAAATTTATTTTCAACAAATTTTTATTTTTAAAAGTTTATTTTTAAATTTTTTTAAAACATAATTTTCTAAATAATATGTTGAAAAAATTTAATTTGAAAAATATATTAAAAAATCAAAACGTTTTTCTATTTTTTAAATTTAATTTTTTAAATAAAAATAATTTATAAAAAAATTTAAAATTTAAAAATATATTAAAAAAAATAAAAAAAAACCTCAAAACACAATGAGAAGACTGCGTTTAGCATTGGCCACAACAGAAAATCCGTGTCCTGCTTTAAGACTTTTGTTTTGTTTTTTTTTTTTTTATATTTTAAATTTAAATTTTTTCATAAAATTATTCAAAATATTATTTTTCTTTAAAAAAAGAAAAGAGAAAACATAGTATAAAAATAAAAGAATTTTTTTTGAAAATTTATTAAATTTTATTTTTTAAGGTAAAATAATTTTTTTAAATAATTTATTGAAAAAATTAAAATTTAAAAATAAATTTGAAAAAAATCCAAAATTTCAACAAATTTTTACATTTTTAATGTTTATTTTCTCTTTAATTTTAAAAGATATAATAATTTTTTGAAAAAATTAAAAATATATTAAAATAAATTATAAAAAAACAATCCAAATTTTAAAATTTTTTATATTTTTTAAATTTATTTTTTCTTTAATTTTTTAAATAAATATAATCTGATTAACAATATGAAAGTCAAAGTCAACGTTTCTATATGCCTTGGATACATCAGTATTTAAGGATTTTTCCAGGATTTTTTGGTACTTGGTGGGACTTATGTTCAGTTCCTTCTGTGCTTCTTCTGACTGTTGAAGTGCCCCCATAGCATTAAGCTTAAACTTGAGTTCTGTAAGAATGGATTTCTGATCAACAGGGCCTGAGGAGTCATGAGCTGACTGGAATTTTGCCAACACCTGCTCAATTTCGAGCCCCACCTGATCAATGACTTGTTGAGACTTGGAAGAAGATAACTTTTGCTTCTTAGATACACGGTCAAATGCATCTTTAATGCTATTCAGCTCCATCTTTATGCTCTGGTCAGAAACTCCAACAGAAATGTGACACCGAAAACAATTACTCCTGTTCCTGGAAAAAACCAAATGGTTGTCTTGTGGAAAAAACTAACAAGTATGAGGAGAAAACCATTGCATAAGTATGGCCTAAATACACTTTTGATAACGTGGTTAAAATCTTACACGAATTTTTAAAGAAAAGACTTGATTGTAATGTATAAATATTTTAAAATAAAGATAATATATTGAATCATTTGTTAAAATAGAAATATCAAAATAATATTAAAACCGGTATATATATATATATATATATCAAATGGAATATATCATATAATTCATCTTGTCTCAATCTAGAGAAAACAAAAAGGAAATACTACATTGTTTTCACTGTTTGTTCTTGTCTGTGATAGGTCGATAGCATTTTCCACCGTGGAAGGAAATTCTAACAATGAATGAAAATGAACGGTAAATAGTTACAGGATATCATAAAAAAAATTATAGTCATAAGCGAGCCAAAATGTTGAACTATTTTTCCCCGTCAGCCTGGTTTTTCCACCTTGCTGACAGCTTAAAATATGCTCCTACCTAGCTCAACTAAAGAGGATACCCTATTTCCACACAATAGAGAAGGACAATATGCAGAAGTCATAAATCAAAGATAATGAAAGCTCTTTATACCACACAAAGCTCTCCATTGATCCTAGGTTGCACCTCATCTAAGTCTCCAAATAACCGCGTCTCAAAGTGGATATATGGCTATATTTTCTCTAATTTATGAAAAAATGCCACTCGAAAGTTTGGGCGTAAGCTGGCTTCCACCCAGAGGATCCTTTCGACTGGATTTAGACAACAATAGTAAAGATGAATCCAAAGAACTACAGAATTCAAAATTTAACAACAGAGAAACGACATGTTTTAAGTTGCTCATTCTTGTTCTATATATACATCGTGCTCATATTATATTGGATCCCAGTATTGTAGGAAATTGGATCACAAGAATAAATCTTTTGCCTATCCTTATTCTAACATTTCTATTATTTCCAGTTTTACACGAGCTTAATTGCTGATTGATTTCACATAAGGATATATCACTCATCTGACATACGAGTTGAAAAGAAATATAGCACTGAGAAGGAAAAAGGTTCAGAAGAATGCTGCATGCTTACGATTGGCACCAGTGGAGGACACCAGACAACCAAGAAAGGTAGCAGTAAGGCGTAGAAAAACATGAAGGTTAGGATTCCCTATTTATGATATCAGCTCCAATTCTCCAAATATGGGCCCGTCCAAAACAGCATCAACAGAAATCTCTTTAAAGGTTTAGACAATGACATCAGAATAAGCCACGAATACCGAAAGATAAGCTTCTCCAAAACTAGGGGTGTTCAAAACCGATCAAAACTGACCGAACCAACCCAAACCATTAAAAAACCGAAAAAAATTGATTTTGGGCGGTTTGGATCGGTCCTTATTTTTAGTGAACCGAGCGGTTCGGTTCGGTTTTCGGTTGGGAAAAATTCCCAACCGAGCCAGACCGAACCGACTGCTAGTCCAGGCCCAGAGCACTTCAACCCAAGTCCAGCATTTCAGCCCAGCTCCTTTCCTTCAGCCCAGCCCAACCCCCGCATCAGCATTTCCAATTCCATGTTCTGCCTTTTGCCATTTTGATTTTCAATTCCCCCCCTGATACCAAAAGATTCCCGAAGGCAAGCTTTTCATCGTGCCCTAGAGTAGAGCCCACCCCCCTTGCCGGTAACCAAACTCGCCGTCTGCGGCTTTGGGATTTCGGTGACAGGCCACCGCCCGCATGCTTCGAAACAGAGAAGAGATTTTTGATTTCACCCTGCCCGATCTACTCTGCTCTTCTCTTTCTTTCCGTCGCCTTGCTCTCCACTTCACTGCCGGTTAAACTCGCCGTCTGCAGCTTCCAGTGATAGGCCACCGGCTCCAAAACATAGAAGAATCACCCTGCGCTAGTGTGCTCGTTTGGGCAAGCCAGGATCGAGTCCGTGACCCTCTGCACTTTGCTCGCTCTTTCTTTCCGTTTGCCCAACCTTTCCAGTAGAGGAATTCATTCTCCCCTCTGGTACTCGTTGCTCTACAAGGTATGATATCAAGCCAATCAATATTTCAGTATATGGCCTTGCTCTGGTACTCGATGTGGCCTGTGGGAATGTGCTGAATCAAAATTTGATGATGAGCTTAATTTATCTGATGCAGTTAAACAAGTGTACATGTTAGACAAGTGTCTTTTATTTGTAGACCAATATTGCAGTTTGTAGTTCAAAAATTTGTGTGTATAAAAATCTGTGAAGTTGCTTCAGATAATGGAGACTAGTCTAACATTGGGCAAAGCCTTAAATCAGAGATAATATAAATATTAGAGTCATACATTTACACTAAAAACTTGGTGGAATAACATCTCTTAATATCCTTACATATATAAAAGCATCAAGGGATTTTCTGAGAGTACTGCTATCCATTTCATTTGTTGTAGTCCCTTGAATTTGGCAGGTCCTGTCTTTCTTGTGTCTGATGGTTATGTTTTACCTGTGTACTCTTCCTGAGATTTTCTGAGAGTCGTTATTAGTGATTTGTTTGTGTTGGATTTTTAATCCAATCTGAGGAATGATGATTAGTTTTTGTTTTCAAGTGTTTTGTTTATTTGTTTCTGCACCTTTGGTTTCATGTGCAATGAAATTGGAGGCTGTTTGTAGCCAGTATGTTAGTGCACTTTGTCATTACTGTTTTGCTTCTTATGTATTATGGAGTTTTTTTTCTTCCCCCCAGGGGAGGGGGGTTGTGTTTCAGTCAACAAACGTGTGTGTCTTTTTTGTTTTGCGGGGGGTTGCTTTTTGAGATATGCGGACTTTGACCTTATCCAGATGATTTATTTATCTTCCTTATAAATGTAAGTACCTGCAAGTCTTGATAGTCTATCTTCATTAAATTATTATTCTGGCTGAAATTCTTAGTTTTTTTGACTTGATAAAGGAAGAAGTTTTATTAAGAGAAGGAAAGAGAGAATTTAATTTTAGAGGACAAACTCTGAGCCAATTGTGTTCCAATCCATCTAGACATCTTTCAAGAACAATTCACTCTTCCATAATTATCATTTGCTAAGCTCTGTATAGGTGTGGTAAACAATTGCTCGGGATAGTTGAGTGACTTGCAAATACTTAATATTCTTGATATGTTTCTGCATTAAACAATTGTTTCCATTTCATTTTGGCTCAAGTTAGTGAACAATGGAAAAAAAAATTAACTAGTTCCAATATTAACAGTGGCACTTTTATTTCTGATTGACATTTTAATAGTATTTGTTTAAAAATTTTGCAGCACCCCTCAAGACATGTTTTCCACATTATTACTGATAGACTCAATTATGTAGCAATGAGGATGGGATTTTTGGTAAATCCACCGGGCAAGGCAACCATTCAAGTTCAGAATATTGAATATTTTACATGGTTGAATTCAAGTTTAGTCCTGTTCTTAAGCAGCTAGGTTCTCCATCTATGATAGATTATTTTTGACTGGTTGTTTTGTTTCTTATCAATTTGAATGTGTACTGAATTTCCTTTTCAAATTAAAAAATTGCAGTGGGCCAAAAAAATCTGTGGAAATGGGCTAAAAAAATTGTTAAAATGAGCCCACAAAAACCGCCAAACCGAACCGCTTTTTATTGGTTTGGTTTGGTTTGGTTTGATAGACTTAAACCAAACCAAATTGGTCCATTTTTTATTGAATCTTGTATGAGCGGTTCGGTTTGATTGAACCTTCAAAACCGCACCACGAACACCCCTATCCAAAACTATGCCGAAGGATTAGCTTATGTGCTTGTTATGCAAAAATCCAGGTTTTTGTGGGCAAAAATCCCATAAAAGATATTAGAATGAAGCTGTAACGAGTCACTTTCAGGAACAGTTACTTAACTACTGGGTGGGCTATCATGTAGGATTTGGATAATTTTTTTAGCCTATTTATGTGTTACGCATGAAGATATATTATCAACTATAAAATTGATATATTAGGTTGTTAAATAAAGATAGTACAAATTATTGTACATGAAACAACGACAATATAATAAATTAAGTACAACAATAGAGTTTTTAATAAAATCATCAATATATATATATATATATATATATATATATATTTTGAAACAGGGCCTGGTTGACAAAAAGACAAAAGGAGATATTATTCTTTTTTCTCTTCTCCGGGCATCTTCCCAATGTTCAAGTCCTGAAAATACTTGCGCGGTATAAAGCTGCATATATCTTTTTCTCCCAGACCCCACTAAGTGAGAGCGTCGTGCACTGGGATGTGCAGAGAATCACTGGCGATCCTGCTGCTGCTGCAATTTCATACGGCCGAACAGCTTATTGCAGTTCTTGATCTTGGAGGTGGGACAGTGTTGTTGCAAATATTCTCTGCATGTAGGTTAGTACAGAAATAACAACCTTTGAAACAGTCTTCGCAAGATGTATTTTTGTGGTTTACTTTATGAATGAAAGCACAAACCTGCGATGAGGAATAGCCCATTCAACCCATGCAAATCTGGGATGGGTAATTAATAAGAAAGATGTGGAAACAATAATATTTGAATTGGCTGAATATTTTCATGTATTGCATGGGTACAGAATGACAAGATATATATTACTACATTTACGTAAATCAATCCTACGTCTGAGCCTATAAAAGCGTGATCCATAATCAAAGGAGATGATTACTATATTCTCTTTTCTATCCTGGACGTAATATACATGCAATATTTACAAGATATTCTTAATACTCCCCCTCAAGTTGGAGAGTGAAGATTATGAACACCCAACTTGTCTCGCAGCTTCTTAAATTGCTCCTTTCCTAAAGCCTTTGTGAATATATCTGCTAGCTGTAAATGTGTAGGCACATAAGAGGGACGAATCAGTCCGGCCTGTAATTTTTCCCAAACTATATGGCAATCTATCTCAATATGTTTAGTACGTTCGTGAAAAACCGGATTTGCTGCAATGTACAAGGCTGCCTGGTTATCACAAAACAATGAAGTAGGTGCTTTTTGAGGGACTCGTAAATCTTGTAATATGTAGCGTAGCCAAGTTAACTCTAGACAAGTATTTGCCATAGCACGGTACTCTGCTTCAGCTGATGATCTGGAAACATTATTTTGTTTCTTGGACTTCCATGAGACTAATGAATTTCCAAGAAATACACAATATCCTATAACTGATTTTCTTGTTGCACGACATCTTCCCCAGTCCGAGTCACAAAAGGCTCTTAAGTTGAGATCATTGTTGACAGGAAACAATAGGCCTTGACTAGGAGTGCCTTTAATATATCTAAGAATACGCATAGCTCCATCCCAATGTGGTTTCCGCGGCTCATGCATGAACTGACTGAGAGTACGAACAGAATAAACAATATCTGGTCTGGTCACAGTGAGATAAACCAGTCTACCAACCAACCTCCTATATTTGGTTGGATCTTTCAACAATGCGCCGTCTGTGGGAGTGAGTGACAAGTTATGTTCCATTGGAAAGGTGTCTGGGCGAGCACCAATAAGCCCCGAGTCTTGTAAGATATCAAGAGCATATTTTCTTTGTGACATAAAGATACCCTTTTTAGAACGTGCAAACTCAATGCCCAGAAAATACTTTAAATTTCCAAGATCCTTGATGCGAAAGCGTTTGAGAAGAAATGCTTTGAGATGCTCCATCTCTTGAATATTATTTCCAGTGATGAGTATGTCATCAACATAAATGAGAATAGCAGTGAATGAATTACCTTGGACCTTGGTGAATAAAGAGTAGTCAGCTTTGGATTGATGATAGCCAGCCTTTTGAATAACATCAGAGAAGGTAGAAAACCAAGTTCTGGATGCCTGTTTAAGTCCATAAAGGGACTTCTTGAGCCGACATACTAGATTCTCCCCCTGTCGGCGAAGACCAGGAGGAGGTTCCATGTAGACTTCTTCGTAGAGATCACCATGAAGAAAGGCATTATGAACGTCCATTTGGTGAATAAACCAATTACGAGCAGCAGCAACAGTAAGGAGACAACGCAAAGTAGTGTGTTTGGCAGTGGGAGAGAAAGTTTCCTGATAATCCACACCTTCAATCTGAGTGTACCCTTTAGCAACGACACGGGCCTTGTAACATTCCAGAGAGCCATCAAATTTAAATTTTTGTTTAAATACCCATTTGGAGCCAATAGGCTTATGACCAGGAGGAAGGGGAACCAAATCCCAAGTGTGGTTTTGTTGTAATGCATCCAATTCTGTCTGCATAGCCTGTCGCCAGTTAGGATCAAGAATAGCTTGTGCATATGATGTGGGTTCAAAGGTACCTGTGATGTTAGCTAAAAACGAGCAATGGGTAGGAGAAAAATGTGAATATGAAAGAGAAGCAGAAAGTGGATAACGTGTACCTTTGGAAGGACAAGGAGCCGAGGTAAAGTGAGTAGTGGGGAAAGACATATGGTAGTCTTTTGTCCATGCAGGTGGATGTTTAGGACGTGTGGACAGACGTAGAGGAGGGTCAGAGATAGATGGGGCAATAGGATTAGGAGAAGAAGAGGGTAAAGAATCAGAAGGAAGGTTCATAGAAGAAGAAGGAATTGTGTCAGGGTCAGTGGGAGAAGGGAATGATGAAGAAGCTTCGATGTGAGGTTCAGTAGGAGGAAGAGAAGTAGGGGAGGTCGGGGTGAAAGGAGGAAGAGACGTGGATGGTGAAGAAGTCTCATCAATGGGAAAGGGTGAGAGAGGTGATAAAGCAGGGAGTTCTGATGTATGGGAGAGGGAAGGGACATTAGTAGGATGTAGAGTGAAGTCTGAATGGGAAGAAAAAGGAAAAATAGACTCATGAAAATGGACATCACGACTCACAAAGAATGTGTTGGTCTCTAAATTATAAAGTTTGTAGCCTTTTTGACCTGTGGGATAACCAACAAAAACACACCGGTGTGCTCTAGATTCAAATTTATGTGTAGGATGGACAACAGTGGCATAACTGAGACAACCAAAAACCTTTAAATGCTTAAGAGATGGCTGGCGTTTATATAATAGTTCAAAAGGGGATTTGTTAGAAAGCAAAGGGGAGGGTAATCGGTTGATGAGATAGACAGCAGTTAAAACACAATCGCCCCAAAAAGAAAGAGGTATGTTGGAGTGAAAGCGCAAGGCACGAGCTACTGTGAGAATATGACGGTGCTTACGTTCAACGACTCCATTTTGTTGTGGAGTATAAACACAAGTGCGCTGAAACTCAATGCCATTAGATTGAAAGAAATCCCTCATGGATAAAAATTCGGATCCATTGTCAACTCTGATAGCTTTAATAGTGGCAGTAAATTGGGTGCGAGCAAAAGTGATAAAAGATTTTAAAAGATTTTGAGTCTCATGTTTATGACACATTAAAAACACCCATGTGCATCTAGTAAAGTCATCCACAATAGTAAGAAAAAAACGAGCACCAGAATGTGTGGGGATTTTGTATGGACCCCATATGTCACAATGTAAAAGATCAAAAGCTGCATGAGTTGAAATAGAGCTTAAAGAAAAAGGAAGTCTAGTTTGTTTGGCCATGGGGCAAACATGACAATGTTCATCAAAAGAAACATCAGTAGAAGATAATAATGAAGACGCCAATTTGAGATGTGAAGGAGAAGGATGTCCAAGTCGGAGATGCCATAAGTTGGAAGGGTAAGAAACTTGATGTGAGGCAGGTGTCTGTTGCAAAGGTGTCATGTAATAAAGACCACCATGTTGTTTACCCGAACCAATCATCTTCCCCAAAGCCAAGTCTTGCAAAACACAAAATAAGGGAAATAAAATAACACAACAATTGAGGGAATTAGTAATTTTGCTAGCGGACATAAGGTTCAAATGAAAAGATGGAACGCATAAGACATCATCTAAGGTAATGTGAGAATTGAATGGGATGGTGCCAGTGCAAGTTGTGGGTGCAGTAGATCCTGTAGGTAAGTTAACAATGGGTATAGATGAATTTTTGGTTTTAGTGAAAGATGTGAAATTAGAGCAAATATGATCTGTGGCTCCGCTATCTAAAATCCATGGTTTAGTATATACAGAATGAGTTGAAGCATTATAAAAGTGTGTCAGACCTGTAGCGTTTGCATGTGAATTGTCGTTACCAGAAGAAAGCATAGCAAGGGCTTGACTCAGCTGTTGAATTTATTCTACTGAAAGTGTCGCCAAAGGGTTGGACTGAGTGCGTGCATGTGGGGCTAACCCGTGTGGGTTTGTTTGCTGTTGTGGTACTTGTGGGGTTGTATCAGCAGCATGTGCAGCAGAATAAGAGTGAGATGATGTTCCTTGATAGCCTCCTTTTTTATTTTGTTTGTTGCCGTGCGTCCTAGAATGATTAGGAACCCATGTGCCATTCTTGACTTTGCACCGTTCTTCTGTATGTCCTCCTTTATTACAAAATTTGCAATGATATTTTAGATTTCTACAATTGTCAATGTTATGTCCATTTCTGTTGCAGTGATCACAATGTTTGTTGGGATCATATGAAGATTTAAATGGTCGGCCTTGAGCTGCAGCGGCAAGAGAAAAATTCTCAGATGGTAATTGTTGTGGTAGTTCTGATGTCAGTTGGCGCTGTTGTTCATGGTTGCTGACAAAGGAATATGCTTGATGAACATTGGGTAATGGTGTCATCATAAGAATGCTAGTGCGAACAGTATCGTGCATGTCATTAAGACCCATGAGAAATTGCATCATGCGATATTTTTCTCTCTGTTCAGTATGCTCTTTGATTTGGTTGCAAGTGAAAGGATCTTCATATGAGTCAAGTTGAGTCCAAAGGTCTTTAAGTTCTGTAAAATATGCTGAAACAGTTTTTATGCCTTGGGACAAAGAGACGATTTTCTTTTGAATCTGATAGATTGTTGGTGCAGTTTGCTGTGAAAATTGATGTCTGAAATCCTCCCATACCTGATATGCAGTAGTGGCATGGACCACTCCTTTGCCAAGGTGGGATTCCACTGAATGTGAAATCCATGATAAAATCATGCTGTTGCACTGACTCCATTGAGTATATTCTATTGGCTGTTCTATCTCTGAAGGGGGTTTAATAGATCCGTTGATGAAGCCAATTTTGTTCTTGGCTCGAAGTGCGTGAATCATAGCCTTACTCCATGATGAGTAGTTTGTGCCATTCAACTTCTCAGGCACGAGCACATGGCCTGGGTGATCTGAAGGATGAAGATAATACGGATCCATGCTGGATGTGCTTGGCTTGGGATGTTGAATTTTGGTGATGGTGTATTGTCGTCTGTCATGGTGCTTGAAGGTATGCTAGGGTTGGTGATTGGTCAGAGAATCAGACACCAGATTACCAAAGTATTTCCTCTAATACCATAATAAGAAAGACGTGGAAACAATAATATTTGAATTGGCTGAATATTTTCATGTATTGCATGGGTACAGAATGACAAGATATATATTACTATATTTACGTAAATCAATCCTACGTCTAAGCCTACGTCTGAGCCTATAAAAGCGTGATCCATAATCAAAGGAGATGATTACTATATTCTCTTTCCTATCCTGGACGTAATATACACGCAATATTTACAAGATATTCTTAATAGTAATGCTTCAACAGATACATCTCTATTTGCAGCCTTAATAATCTTGTAGGGAGCCACCTTCATCTCCTTATAAAATAGATGAAGGCGGCACTGTATAAGATTATTAAGGCTACAAATAGAGATGCATAGGTTGAAAGTCATTTCAATGACTATTTATTTCACTAGTTAACTTCAACGAAGTACAGAGGCAGGCAACAAGGCTGGTAGAAGAGCAGGTGTTGATGTGCAGAAAATTACCAGAGATCCCGCTGCTGCTGCAATTTCATACGGGCTGAACAGCAGTGAGGATCTTATTGCAGTTTTTGATCTTGGAGGTAGAACATTTGATGTGTCTATTTTACAAATTTATAGTGGTATCGTTTGGGCATGTTCCTTTATTTTTTTCATTTTGAATCATGTTTGGAATGTCTTTGATAATAATCTAATATCAAGGCGATAGCAACAAGTGGCGACACTTTCTTGGGAGGAAAGGATTTTGACATTGCTTTGTTGGACTATCTAATGAGTGAATTCAAGAGATCCGAGAGTATTGATCTTTCTAAGGACATGATCGCCTTGCAGAGACTTTGTGAAGCTGCAGAAAAGGCTAAGATAGAACCTTATCCTCTTTTGTCGCTGCTCCCCCGAGGCCTCTATTTCCATAATACCTCTGCTACTCTTTCTCTCTGGCAGTTTCTAGGTCCATGGTATCTCCTGCTGTCTCCTTTCCTTATTTGTGTTCCTCTCTGCTACTGCAGCTTGCAAAACCAAGGTTGACATGCATCCAGCTTCTCTGCCTCCTGCTCTTTATGCCTTCTTCGCTTACCAAGCCTTTATTTTTATTTCTTTCCAATAACGTTCAACGAGTGCCTGAGCTCTGTCTTCCTCCTTCTTCCACGTACTATTTGTTACAATAGCTGTTAGAGATTTGGCTAGTTGGACCCCCAAACCTGACCCATGCCATGGCCTTCCTTCGTTGTAAGCTGTCATCACCTTTTCATACTTGTAATCCTTCTACTCATGCCTCTCTCCCACACCTGAAACAATACTCTTACAATTTCTCATATTTCAAATTGACTCATGTTTTGGGAAGATTTTTTGTGGGTGCCCAAAAACTCCTAATGAAAAACTCTGATGTTAATCATGACTTTTATTCTCAAAATGTGCCTCAGGATTTTGTTATCAGCAATTGGGTTGTCTACTTCCATCACTTCTCCCAACCTTCCGCGCCTATGACGTTCCCATTTTTAGTATTCAGGCTCTCCCAAGGCAAGCCATGAACTTGCATCTAGTGTGGAGCAAGGGAAAAATCCATCTGGAAAATGATATCTGGGACCTAATAGTTAAGGATGACTAGGTGCCCCATAATATTCCAAGGAGCCTCTGCCATAATTTTCTTGACTAGGCCCTCTTCCTCAAAGCTAAACAAGGTGTTTACTTCCAAATTAATGATTTTCAGCCCTTTAGGATCACTCCATCCTTAGCTGATCATTACTCTGACTGTTCTCTTATTAGGAGGCTTATCCATAATTATTTTTCCCTCTAGACTTTTTTTTCTAAGTTATCGACTGTCATGGGTGTAAGAGATTGAGCAAATATATGTAATTTATCTTACTATGATTTTATTGAAATTAGTTTGTTCTGCTCTTTATGCAAAAGTATGTCATTCAATAATTATGATTTATTTTGTTATCATTTAATCACTTTTGTCATATTTTTTGTAATAGTTTAAAAAAAATACTAATGATAAATAGTTTTTTGAAAATTTTCATAATTTTATAAAATTATTTTAAGCATTAAATTAGAATTTAAATACTAAAATGATTAACTTGATTAATCATAACAATAGCCATACACATACTATAACCGTTAATAAACATATTTGATTTATATATGTAATTATATTTTTTTAATGACATAAAAAGTCCCAAATTGATATATTTTCTTGTAGACATTTCAACCATTGCATTTTTAAACACAATTAATTAATAGGTGTTAATTAATACTTGTTTAACACAATGAGCCATTAATAAAAATATACTATTATATAATATGATAAGTTGAACTATAGGTTGTAATAGTAATAAAATCTCGATCATTTAGAAGGGTTGATTCAATTGAGAAAAAAGAATAACATTACTTTTTGTCAACCTAGGCCCAGACAGGACATTCCAATTTTTTTTTTCCTAAAACATTCAAAGATAAATTTTAGTTTGGTAAAACACTGTAATACCAATTTTATTTATTATTTTATCATTTTGAAATAAGCAAAATGAATCGAAAAAGTTATATGCTAGAAGCCTACTTTTTTATTTATTATTAGTTCAAAGTTTAGCCCATTATTTGTAGTCATTTGGAACATAGAAATTTTATATTTTTATTGTTTTTCAAAAATCAGAAATTATAAAAACGTTTTTCGTATCACAATCAGATTAAAAAGTTATGCTGTTCTCCGTCTCACTTTCATGTCTCTGAATTTTCCCCCATAAAGAAGTTTCTTCTGTGCCTCTCTGCAGTTATATTGTCAGACTACCATGACTTACCATTTAATGTTATTTTGGATTGGAGAAAATTTTTCTGTGATACCGAAGGAAACTGACATTTATTGGACATTCTTAAAGGCATATCTCATAAACATTTCCAGACATTGTATAAGAACTTAGTCTGGGTATAATACATTATAAGAGCAACCCATCTCATTTTCTTAAGATCTTGATTTTTGTGATGCTCATTGATTGTGTAACTGCGAGAATCATATTAATTTCACTTATCCTGGTATGAGAAATATCAAAAGGTATTGCTATGGAAAGCTCAACCTCCTGAAATAGATTCTCAACTGTAAATCATTTTAGGTTGCTAAACAACTGGTACTACGTTAACATAGTTTATGTCTCAAATTTTGCAGAAATGAAATTCAAAATATCTCCCTATAACAATATGATAAACTTAACTGTTCTCAGATGATAGTCTCCTATCTGTTTGTTACCTTGTAATTGTCCTGCATTGCACCACATGTTAACGTTGGGGACATTAATAAGATCAATCTGGACCTTTAACTTTTGAGCTCCCCCCTCCCCCAATCCTTTCTTCAATTTCCCGTTTTTGTGATTTAGGTGTAGAGGCGTTTTGAGTGGAATACCCGTCGAGTCAGACTAGATGCTTTTCATATGGTCATGTATGACCTGTGGGCTGTGGCAACGCCACCATCTCTTTAGGTATTGAAATTTCAGTAAATTCGTCGTGGCATCTGAAGGAAGGAATTGTTTGTGTGCATATATTGATTCTTCAATCACCGGATCAATCTGTTGGTGAATCTTAGAGCAAGTTCTAACTCAACTGAAACTTGTTTTACCACTTACAATTTTCTTGCATATAGTTTGTAAAGTAGTATCTTCTGGACAGTCCTCCTGTAGGCCTGAATTTGCTTCTTCTTGATGATACGAGGGGAGGAGCTTCCCTGCGTCCTGTGTTGTATTAGCCTGTTCGGCTTTTTCTCCTTGTATCAAAAAGAAGTTTGTAAAGTAGCAAGAGTCTATTTGAGTAACAGGAAGGTATAGGTTTATTTGAAACCCGAGAAGCAAATATGAAAAAAGATTCAGTGGAATATCTGTCTCTGTTGGCTTAAAAGCAGGAGCAGATGTGGTGGTTTATGAGTTAGATGTATAAAACTGCCTAGTACTGAGGCTCTACCAAGTTAGCAATAATAATCTATAAATGAGTTATTGATTATGTGTGATAAATATTAAGATAAGGTTATGTAAAAGTTTTTTTATTTATCATTTTTCACTTTTAAAGGCATAATTTGCAAATTTATAATTTATGTAATAAATAAATTTGAATTTAATAATTAATTTTTTTATAATATTAAGATTTGAGTTCGTAAAATTACATGTAAAAAAATGACTGTTTTAATATTTTAAATAATATTAATATTATATTAAAAAACATAAGAATACTTGTATGAATAAATAAAGTTAGTTAATAGATATTTATTATTTTATTTCCAATGGTTGTAATAAAAAATATGCAATGTTTCAGGTGGAATAGCAAAGAGCGTATACGAGCCATGCCCCTGTGACCTTCCTACATCTTGCGGAGTTTACACACGAAATATTATTTACTTATTTTGTTAGATAAGCAAATAATACCAGTAAAATATCAATAAATATGCAATACTAGAATACTGATTAATCATCTTGAGTTGAAACAGAATCCCAGCCAAGCGGTGTACTTTCTTTTGGTTTCCCACAGCTATCCTTCACCGGAGGCAGTCTTGTTCAAGCTGTCTCCCATACGAGAACTATTGATCTCCCAGTAAAAGTTTGCTCCATCCACTAGAACCTTCAGTGGAGAATAGCTGTGGGAATGGGAAACCAAAAAAAAAAAAAAAAATACACCACTTGGCTGGGATTCTGTTTCAACTCAAGATGATTAATAAGTATTCTAGTATTGCATATTTATTGATATTTTACAGTCAAGTGGTGTATTAAGCTTCAATCAAAGTGTCAGTGAATTGGCTAAATAATTTAAGGATTTTTTCTTTGAGTTAATTAGTCAAAATTGAAGGTACCTAATTTAGGAGAAAATTCATGAAATGTGGCTTCACAAATTGTCAAAGATGGAAGTGTCTAACCTTGTTGAATATTGACTAGGAAAAATTAGGTAGCCTAATTTTGTTGAATGAAGAAATATTTAGCATATTAGAATAAGAAATTTAAAGGCTATAAATATGGTTTCATTTCTTCATTGTAAATCATCCCAAAAGAAGAGAAGTTAGATTACAAATTATTTGTAATAGTTTATTGTTTAGAACAATTGTAATTGTAAGGCTTATTATAAATAGAGTCTGTAATCGGATATTGGGTCTGAGAGTGTTTGTGGTTATAATAATTATCACAGAGAAAATTCTCTCTGATTGTCTTTGACAACAACAGTGATTTTTTCTTCGGTTTAGAGTTTTTACTTAAACACTTATATTGTTATATTTTTATTTTTATATTATATTCTTGATAAATCTATCAACCTGAGAGCTGAATTTCTAACACAAAGGTCCTCAAATGCCACTCTCTTTAATTTAACCGGTAATCTGGAAACATGCCCCCTTGACAAGAATCAAAGCCAAAAGCCACTTCAAGAACGTATTTGACAATAAATAATATGGGTTTATACCAATTAATGTATTTAATTTGAACTCGACCGATATCGGTTCAATTGGCACAATAATTAGCTAAACTACTTTAATCAAATTTATTTTGCACCTGACTATACACAATTTCAATTCAAATAAATGCAAGAAAGAACGTCATATCAAAAAACCATGCGATCAATGTTGCTATAATCATTGTATTATTTTAAATAAATTTTTGGTTTACAGCGAATTTCTGTTTATAAAATGTATGACTTGAAATCTTTAAGAAGATTTGTTTTATTCAGATATATTGTTGCATGATTTATCATTTTAGATCTTTTAAAGCTAAGGAAACTTCTAAAAAAATCTAATAGTGCTGTCTATCTTTTGGTACATAATAAAAACATAATTTATCCTTTTCAATTATCTAAATTGATGAGATTGTCTATACCGTAAATATTGTGAGTCTGTTCATGTTCATGTTCATGTACTCTTCCAGTGAAAACCACGTACATGAATGCTGTTTTGAGAATACTGATCAGATACCTAAAGTCGGCATGTGGACGTACAAAGAATAAATTATGTTTTCTAAACATGATTATTTGAGGATAGATGACTACATTGATGCAGATTCGATAGAAAGTATTATTGATAGGTGATCTACTTCGGCTATTTTATATTTGTAAGAGGAAATATAGTGACTTGGTGAAGCAAGAAGTAGAAGATAGTGGATTTGTCTAATACAAAAGCTGAATAAAATAGGGGGACGGGGAAAAGATTATATGAACTTCTTAGGCATTGGATATTGCTTGAGGGGTTTGGCTATTCCCAATTGACAACTATAAAATTATTTTGTTACAATAAAGTGGTTATTGACTTTTTTTACAATTCGATTCAACATGATCATACCAAACATAATAAATTTGACAAGCAGTTCATGAAGAAAAATTGCACGCAAATATTACTCAAATTTCATTTGTAAAATTTGAGAATCAATTAACAAATGTGTTGACTAAAGCCGATTCAAGTTCAACTTTTATACAACTCGCTTAAAAAGTTGGGCATAAAGGACATTCTTGCATGCACTGACTTAAAAAGAAGTGTAGGGTGAGTTATCTTGTATATGTCTTAATTTATTTCTTATAATCAAGATATTTGTTTTTAGTAATCAAAGTAGCTAACCCATTTTGGTTCCCAAGCTTGCTTGAGCTCATGAAATCTCACACATAGATAGACGCAGCAAATGGAGCTTGCTACTAATGAACATTAGAAGAGCCTTTTTAATCCGAAAAACGTTTTTATAATTTCTGATTTTTGAAAAAAATAAAAAAAAATATCTATGTCCAAATGACTAAAAATGATGGGGGTAAACTTTCAACTAATTAAAAAAAAGGAGGCTTTAGCATATAATTTTTTCAATTCGATTGATTTATTTTAAAAATAATAATAAATAAAATAGGTATTACAGTTTTTTACCAAACTAGATTTTATCTTTTGAACGATTTTAAAAAGGTTGGAATGTCTAGGGCTGGGTTGACAAAAAGAGACTTATTTTTTTCAATTGAATCAATCCCTTAAAATAAATTGTAAACTTTTTTTTAATTTTATTATAAAAAGTATTGCATAGAGAAAAGAAAAATAAAAAAAATTAAACTAACATGTATTAAAACTTTTGATACAATGGTCAGCCAAATATCAATTGATCTAACAGACTAACACAACTGAATAAATTTTAAAGAATTATTCACTATTTAAAATGAAAAATATTCATAATTAAAAAAAATCTCCTTAAAAGAAAATTTGAAGCTATTTATATTTTGAAAATATGAATTTTATAAATTTGAATTTCATAACTTTCTATTTATCTTATTTTCATTAAAAAAAATAATATTTAGGTCATTTTTTCAAACTTTTAAATTTTTTTGTCAACTTGAATTAAGTAATCTTATATTTATTAAAGTTTTTGAAATTTTTTTATTTCAATGTGAAAAAAATTCTTAAAAAATTATCAATATTCAAAGAATGAAACAGAAAATTTATATTTTTTTATAGATAATTCTATAGAAAAATTATATTTTAAAAATATTAAAAAAAATTTATCTAATTTTTAATTTAATTATAATTCATTCACTTAATTATAAGTTTAAAACAAAATTTAAGCATTTAATAGGTAGTTTGGTCATTTCAACCATAGCAAGTATTTTTTTTTTTTTTTTGTAGTAAAAAATGCTAACCTTTAATGGTTATTTGGTATATAGTAAAAAATTATATTTTTAAAAATTATATTTTTTAAAAATATAACTGATGAGAACTATAATTTTTAAAGATGTACAAAATATATTTGATTAATATTTAAAATTGTTAAAAATATTTAAATAATATTTTTTGAAATTCTTTGTTTATTTTTTTAAAATATCCTTTCACTTTACAAAATATAAAAATAAAATAAAAAATAGGTATAATAATTAAATATGAGTATAAAATATTTATTTCAATTTACAAAAATATTCTTATCACTATAGGAAAATTCAATTCCCAACCCTTAAATGAGAATATTTTTGTGGAAATCTATTTTAAAAAATTATTTTAAAAATTAAAATTTTCTAAAAATCAAACACATCAATCTTATATTATATTTTTTGACAATATTATTTCACTTTAAAAAATGAGTATAATAATTAAATATAGATATAAAATTATTATTTCACTTTACAAAAATCTTCTTCTAAAAAAATTTAAAACCTGTTTGCTTTAACTGTTTTGAATTTTTATTTTTACTAAAAAATAAAAATAAGTATGAAAATACGTTAATTTATTATTTTTTGTTTTTATTTTTAAAATTTTTAAAATTTTTAAAAAATTAAAAAAGACATTTATAAAACTTTTAATACTACAGTACATTATAACAATAATATTTTTATAATATTTTAAATTATATATATAATATTTTATTATTTATATAATTATAAAATATTAAAAATAAAAATAAAATTATATAAAAATAAAAATTATTTTCACAAATCAAACATAAATTTAAATTTTTTTTTTTTATGAAAATCTACTTCCAAAATTTATTTTTAAAAAATCAAATTTTTTAGAAATCAAATTTAAAATTTTAAAATCAAAGACATCAATCCAGGCCCATGTTTTTTTTTTTTATGAAAATCTACTTCCAAAATTTATTTTTAAAAAATCAAATTTTTTAGAAATCAAATTTAAAATTTTAAAATCAAAGACATCAATCCAGCCCCATGTCAAACACCCTACATAAAACTCTCATCACCTCCTTTCTCGAGAAACGTGTCTATCTCTGCGCCTTTTCCCAATCACTGTTGGCCATGGCCATCGCCACCTTGCTCCGTTCTCTTCGACGTCGGGATGTAGCTTCAGCTTCATTCTCTGCCTATCGATCGGTATTAACGTCACGTGCAAGATTAACATGTTGAATATTCGTCTTTCTATTTTTTCTCGCACGATTTCCCTATAACGGAGCTTTTTGCTTGGAATCACTCGTAGTCGTTCCTCTAAATGATCTAAAGTCTTTACCTTTTCCGACTTTCGTCATCTTATCAGCCGTTTGTTAACGGCGCCTTCACGTATTTGTTATTTTGATGTTAGTTTGATAGTATCACAGGAAGATGGATTTTCGATTTCTGACTTATATTATTGTTGTCTCTGACGATATTACGTCCAACTTATAATAATAAATTTCGACTCGAGTTGTACAAAATATTTAGCTTGCGAAATTACCTTTGAATGTCTTTGACGTACCCTTGATTCTGTATTAATTAGGGGGTTTGATATATTGTTGCGGACATTCTCCGGATGTTAATGGAATATATGCCAAAACAACTTAAAATGAAGTATTCGAATATATGTATACTAGATCTTTAGATTATACCTTTTTATGCCTAGACTTAATAAATTGCTTATATAGAAGATGGAAGCCTTGTTCTGATGACTTGGTTTTTATTTGCCATGCTCATGCTTTCATATTAGTTGTTGTTCATGATTCTTATTGTAGAATTTCAGAACTGTATCATTTGGAGGTTTATTTAAAGTTTGTTTTGTATGTTTAAACCATGACATCATTCAATAGACATATGTGATTAGTGAACCGGACTTCCTTTTCTGCATGATTTAAGTTGATTAGTTTGCAAAATGAAATATTCAATTACTTTAACATGGCTGTGCAGTTAACCGGCAGATCTAAGTTAGCATACATAGGTCACAGCTGGACAAGTTTGTCTCGACCATTCAGGTATCATTTATTTTTTCTCGTTTCATGAGTTACACTTGGGTGATACTTTTACTTTTTGATCAAATTTGCTAATGGTACGGTTTCCTCTTTACTATAGTTCAAGGCCAGCTTGCGATAATGTCATTGGTATTGATTTGGGTACTACCAATTCGTGTGCGGCTGTTATGTGGAGAAAGGCCAGACATACTTGCTCTGTTGTACTTAATTTTTTTTTCTCACATGCGTGTTCATCAGTAGGTCTTCTTCTTGACTAATAATTATATATGTTTCCAGATTCTTAGAGTGATTGAAAATGCTGAAGGAGATACGACAACACCATCAATGTTAGCCTTCAACCAGAAAGGAGAGTTGCTTGTAGGTACGTCAGCAAAATGTCAAGCTGTGACCAACCCAACAAACACTCTCTTCGGTATTAAGCGTTTGATTGGTAGGTCCTATGAGGATCCTCAAATTCAGAAGGAGATGAAGATGGTTCCATTTAGGATTGTTGAAGCTCCGAATGGAGATGCATGGGTTGAAGCTAACGGACAGCAGTATTCCCCTAGCCAGATTGGTGCCTTCATTCTGAAGAAGGTGAAAGAAACTACTGAAGCATATCTTAGGGAGACAGTTTCAAAAGCCGTGATCACTGTACCAGCTTACTTCAACGATGCTCAGAGGCAAGCAACAAGGGATGCTGCGAGAATGTCAGGTCTTGATGTGCAGAGAATCATCAACGAGCCCACTGCTGCTGCACTTTCATATTGGATGAACGAGGAGGGTCTTATTGCAGTTTTTGACCTTGGAGGTGGAACATTTGACGTGTCCATTTTAGAAATTTCTAATGGTGTCTTTGAGGTATGTTCCTTTTATTTTGTCATTTTGAATATTGTTTGGGTACTTCTTCTGAGAACAAGCTAATATTCAGGTGAAAGCAATGAACGGTGATGCTTTCCTGGGAGGAGAGGATTTTGACAATGTCTTGTTGGACTATCTAGTGAGTGAATTCAAGAGATCCGAGTGTATTGATCTTTCGAAAGATAGGCTTACCTTGCAGAGGCTTCGTGAGGCTGCAGAAGAGGCTAAGATAACGTTGTCTTCAACATCTGAAATAAAAATCAACTTGCCTTTCATCACTGCTGATGCATCTGGTGCAAAGCATCTGAACATCAGGTTGACTAGATCTAAGTTTGAGAGTTTAGTAAATCACTTGATTGAGAGAACAAAGGCACCATGTAAAAGCTGCTTGAAGGATGCCAACATATCTGTCAATGAAGTTGATCAGATTCTTCTTGTGGGAGGAATGACCCGTGTCCCTAAAGTATAAGAAGTGGTTGCTCAGATCTTTGGGAAGGCTCCTTGTAAAGGAATAAATCCTGATGAGGCAGTTGCAATGGGAGCGGCCATCCTGGGTAGTACCCTACGTGGAGATGTTGAAGAATTGCTTCTCCTGGATGTTAAAATGGCGGCTGATAACAAAATGCTTGGTGAATTTGAACTTGATAGGATTCCCCCTGCCCCCAGAGGTATGTCTCAGATTGAGGTCACTTTTGACATTGATGCCAATGGGATTGTCGCTGTCTCTGCCAATTGCAAGGCCACTGGTAAAGAACATCAAATCACCATCCGCTCATATGGAGGAGTCTCTGAGGTTGAGGTGAAGAAGTAAAGAATGAATATATTTTTTTTTCTAAGTATTTAATGTCAGGGGATTAATTTACAAGGAGACTTTTCGTTTATTAAGGTCGACTCAAGGATAAAGTTAATAAAATTAGAGTTTTAGACTTCAAAAGTTTTTTTTATTATATATTTTAATGATCTTTTTAAAAAAATCTCATTTTTTAAATTTATTTTAAGCCTCAATCAATTTTAAGAAATATTGGACGGATAATGTCGTTTATAGCACCTACTAAGATTCAAACTTCTGTCGTTGAATGACTGTAACAAATCTTTTTGCCCGAATTGATTTATAGTCGACATGTTTTGATTTGGGTAATTGGAACGATTTTCTGGAATCCAAGACAGGAGGTTATGGATTTGTTATGTTGTTCTATAACTCTAGAGATACCAGAAGACAATTTGAATTGCTACTTGCTAGTGATATATGGTTGACGTGTTTATTATTATCGTAACATTGTTTAAGTATTAATTAGGGGGTGGAAAATATGAGCAGCGGTGCGCATTAAAGGTTCAAGCTTTTGTCGTAAAGTAAACCAATTCCTTCTCATGGGTATGTCTGCATTTGGTGCTGCTTTTATTATTATTAAGGGTGTTTTCAGAACTGATGGGCACCAAATGAAGGGGGAACATCCGAATATGTAAGGAGTGGGTTCTCTGTTGTACCCAGAACGGACATTCTGGGCCCCCCCTCCCACTTTTTGTTTGTAAAAAACAATGTAATTTTTTGTGTGCATTTCTTTAAAGTTAAATTTAGATAATTTTTTTAATGTTGTTTTGTCAAATTTAAATGAATTTATTGTTAAAACTCAGTATTTTAAATATAGTTTATTTTTATCAAATTTAAATGACAAAAAGAAAACTTTTATTTTGTAATGTTGTATATCATAATGTAATAGGACTATTTAAATTTGATTAAAAAAATATGCACACAAAATATTATTTAAATTAAATAAAAAAAAGCTGCACAAAAAAAAGTTGTATCTAAATTTTTCTAAGTTTAAATAGCATTTTTGCACAATATTTTTTTTCTCAAATTTAAATTGTTTCATTACATTTGAAAATATAACATTATAAAAATAATTTTTTATTCTAAATTTAAATAGTGTCACAAAAAAATAATATTATTGGAAAGTTACTTAAAAATATAAAAAGACCATATCAAAATTCTTAAACATTAATACTAAAATATCTTGAATAAATTTAAATATAAAATTTAATGCTCGATAAAATTATTTATTAAAAAAATTATTTTTATTTTTGTAATATTGACATTTAAATTTAAAAAATTTAAATATAACTTTTTTTAGTGTAAACTTTTTAATTTAATTTAAATAGTATTTTGTGTGTAATTTTTTTTATCTAATTTAAATAGTTTTATTGTATTATGAAATACGGCATAATAAAATAGAAATTTTTTTTGTCATCCAAATTTGATAAAAAATAAACTATGTTCAAAATATTGAATTTTGAAAATAAATATATATAAATTTAACAAAAAAAAAACCAATAAAGTTATCTAAATTTAACAAAAACGAAATTGCATTTTTTTACAAAAAAAATTATAATAAAAAAAATTTAAGGTGAGTGGAGCTACTTTTAGAACGTCATCGTTGTGAGCATAACACAGCAGAGAATTTATTCTCAACTTTTGGATGGACAGATGAGGAAATGTGCAGTGTAAGAATATTTCTATGGCCGACGTTTTTAAGAAAATGTTTGGTACAATATAATCTCAAATTTTATAATATTTTTAATAATATATGTTTAATATATAATTAATATTGTATAAAAATTTACAAAGTTAAAGTTTATTTTTTAAAATAATATAAGATAGTATCTCCAATAATACTTATTATTTTAAATATTTGTATATTAAATATTCAAACATATGTATTTTTTAAAAATACCTTTCACTTGAAATATTAAAATTAAGATTACAATACTATACAAATACATCTTAGTTATTGTCACTTGAAATACTAAAATGAAGTATTTTGCATGCAAATGCCGGTAGAAATGTTAAAAAAATATTAGAATTGAATTAAACTACTACACGTTGATATTGAATGCCTTTTTCTCTGTTTCTTTTTCTGAGGTTTCGAGGGTCTCATTTATAATTTAAAAAAAAATAATTCGATGGCCTCATTTATAATTAAAAAAATTATTTTTTTTATTTTGATAATAACAAAAATTGCGTGAGGAAAACGAACTGAGTTGACAAGCATTTAGTTTGAAAAAATATTTTTATTTTTTATTTTTTATTTTTATATTTTTAAAAATACGTTTGATTTATATTTATATTTTTACTATTTTTAATTATATTATTATATTTTTATTTTTATTATTTTATAATTATATAAATAATAAAATATTGTATATATAATTTAAAATAATTATAAAAATTTTATTTTTATAATGTATTACAAAATTAAAAATTTTAAAAATATCATTTTATGTTTTCAGAATTTTTTAAAATGTAAAAAATATTCTTTAAAAATAAAAGATAATCATATTTTTATATTTATTTTTAATTTTTAATAATAAAAAAAATAAAAAATAGACAAACCAAACGTACCTTTCGCTTTCGCGTTCGGAGATGTTGAGTGGACTTTACTGCACCTTTTCAAGTGTCGTGGTGGGCCCCAATGATACGCGAAGGAGCTATTGGAAAAGTTGATCCCTTCGGTGTTGCATGGGCCGTTCCTTCCCTTGCAGCCATCACTTTTCAGTGTCAATATTAATGGACGAATAGAACAAAAAACAAGGGAAAGTTCAAATATAAATAAAATCTCCAATAGTATTCCGGAATTTATTAAGTTTATGATTAATTACACTTTTTAAAATAAACACTAATCACATCATTTTCAGGGTGAAAAATATTTCTAGTACTTTTATAAAGCTAAAAAAATTAAGTAAATCACTATTTTAATTTTACAAAAAATAGTATCATTAATTTAATCTTTTAAAAATGCATATGAATATTTTTATTTTTATTTTTTAAAAAAAATTATTTTAATATTAGATATTACTAAGTCTGTTAAAAAACCACAAATAAATTTATTTATGCAAATTAATTTTGTCTAACATAAAATATTAGTCATTGATGAAAATTATTAAAATCTTAAGAAAAATAATTTGTATCATTTTTATTAGTGTGTATGTTCCTATAACATTAAAAATAACAACTATTTTTTACTAACTAAATTAAAAACATAAGTTTTTTAATGAATCAAAATGATAATTTACTCCAAAAAATTAAGTACAGCTGTTGAATATAATGTGATAGATAAATAATTATTTTAAAATTTTAACCTTTTTAATCATAATTAAAAAAAATACATGAAAAAATATAAGCAATACTATTACTTTTTTTTCATGCAAAGTACGATTTAATTTTTTAGTGTTACGAAAGTAGTGGAAGAGGTCCCTGATTTTGAATTGTGTTTTATATATAATTATTCTTTGTATCAACTATACAGTGTATTTTATATATGCTATCCGAAGTATTCCTTCAAATTTTTATTTGCCTTTAGCTTATTGCTGTTTAGCAGTATATAAAATAATAAACTATTTTCATTATCAACACATGGGATGCTTATATTTTCTGATTAAAAATGGTTAATTTTTTCCAAAATTTATAACCATAATTAATATTTTAAATTAAAAAAAAAAAGTAAAACAGAAACAACCATGCATCATAAACGACTAGTGTCTATTTTCATGCATGCAATGATGCTATTTGTTGTGAACAAAGTTGAATATAATTTACTTAAATTCATTTAAAATAATGATTTTAAATGAATTAAATTAAATTAATTGAATCATATAAATAAATTATTAAAATAATTTTGAATTAATTCAGACAAATTAAACATGATTTCTTAAAATTTATTTTATATCTGAATGGACGAATTCAATTCATTTTGACTTAAATTTTATAAATAATTTAAAATTTTACTTAAATTTAAATGTTATTTTTTTAATAATTCATTTATTAATTTTATTTATAAATAGATCACTGTAATAATATTTAATTCATATAGTTAACTTTATCTAATAAAAAATTTAATTATTATTATTATTATTTAATTAATTAAATTAAATAATTTAACTAGTTCGATTAATACATGCGAGCATGGCTTCTCCTCTTCCCAGCAAATATTATAAATATACTTATATACACAATCACATTAACACCGTACAAGCATTTTATATGGAGAGTGACAAGAAGGGACAATGATAATGAAGGCTTTATTTGCAAAGTGGAGTTTATTGTCCTTATTCATTTTACACGTGACACTAGATAAAGGGTGATGTAGACCCTTAAATAAAGACATCTTTAATAAAAAAATAAGTTGAAAATGACTTTCAAATTAAATAATTGTGATCACTAATTTTTAACTTAATAAAAACATGTTAAATATGATTATTCTAACAGAATAATTAACTTAAAATTATGGCATATATTCAATAAGATATTACAAATTATTTCTTATAAAATAATTTACTGATTTTTTTTATAGAAAAGATACAATATATTTCTCATAAAAAACACATAATTTACATAAAATTTTCTTATAAAATAATTTACTTACTTTTTTGAAAAAGATATAACATATTTTTCATAAAAAAACACATAATTTATATAAAATATTTATTTATTTTTTAATCCTATAGCTTAAACCTACCTGTGAGACTCTTACGTTTCTTTTGCCACTGTCTCTAAAAGTGCGTTAATCGTTAAGGCATGGGTTCCAGCAAAACATTAATTTTAATTATATGAAAAAATTTATTAATACCAATTTTTTCATATTTTTTTTAATATATATATATATATATATATATATATATATATAGAATACTGAAATTATCTAATAGTATTTTTGGACATACTAACAAAGCCACAAGCTGTCATAAAATAAAATAAAAATCTAAAATAAAAAGTAGAATTATATTATTTAATTTGATGAAATGAAATATTTTATTCCATCACGTGATAAAAAAAAAACTCTATCTCATAACGAATGAAATTCAAGATTTTATTATGAGTTATTGCTAATTTTATATTTTTTTTATTAAAAAAATTAATTTAATTATATTTTATAAACAACTTTTTTTAAAAAAAAATTATTTTTTATTATTATTTTATTTAAAAATAATAATTTAATTATTTTATTTATCTTATCTTTTTATTTTTTTAATTTATCTATTATTTAAATAATAAAATATTATATTATTTAATTTTTTTATTATATACTAAATAAAATAATGATATTTTTTTTTATTTTATTAAAATTTATTTCATCTAAACAAGTAGTCAGCGTGCTTGATCCAGCATCTTTTTTGCAAACGTCCGTGAAGTCCCTTTTTTGAGGCTTCCCTTCCAATTCTAGCATTGTTCTACAGTTTTAGAATAATGTATTTTTGAATAAAATGCAAGTTATATTGGCCAATTTAAGCTCCTGATTAATTTAAATTTCTGTGCTTTAAAAATTTATTATTAATTAGTTAAACTTGTCATTTAGTACAGTTTGTCTTTTATTTTAGTAATTTTGTTCAAACTCGTTTAACCCTGTAACTATATTTTGATTAAAAATTTCAATGAAAATATTAATAAAATTGACAATTTAAATACTTCAAACCCATAATGTATCAATATAATTTCATAAAAAAAAATAGTTCAAACAAAATAAAAACGTACTTGTCACTCAATCCTGCAAAGGAGGTAGGATGCGGATCGGCTGCTGTGCAGTGTTGTGCCCCACTGCACAGCTAGACTAGACGACTGGTCCACTAACCAGTCGCTTAATCTGACTATTTTTACGGTGTTGTGCCTCTCCTTCACTGTAGAGGATTCGAGTCCGAAGAGGCAATTGATGCGAGGTGATCCTGTTGTCGGAAATGTTCTGTTTCCTACAAAAAATACTTATGAACTTTTTGAAACGCATAAACTATACTCCATCATTTTATTTTATTTTATTTTAGATAGAGATTTAATGATCAAAAAATATAGACTATTAAAGACATAATACAAACAAGAAGACAAAGAGATTAAACAAAGTATCACTTAGATCTAATTTTTAAATACATTAATTTTTTTAAAAAATAGATATTATAATTAAATAAATTAGAGATAATGCATTTTTAAAATATTATTCTATCAAATTATAGAGACATAGTGTTGTTCCTTTTATTAAAACTCGCAAGCGCACGAATCTATTGGAGTATAGATTTAGTGGTATGCAAGATCGATCCCACGAGGATTGCCAATTGAGAAAATTTAATTCAGATCCAAAATAAATATTTCTAACCTAATTGCCAGAGTGTTTGTTTTGCGAGAAGAGTATTGAACAGAGCTCGTAAAGAACTAAAATACTGAAATTAAATATGAATGTATTCAAAGTAAAAAACATGCTAAGGTTAAGGGATTCACTCTTGGTACATCAAATAATAATAAATTTTAACTCTTTTATTACTCAAATGGAATCCTCACGTAAATGAGGTTCCATTCGGAAGATATTACATTAAACGCGCTTTGATTTATAGATGAAGTGTATTTGCCTTCTTTTATTGCATTATTAATAGTAAATAAATTTTGTAAAATGGATTCAAGTATACATCGTGCCAATCATATTGTCTACAATAAATCAAGAATGATTCAAGTATTTATTGTGCCAACGATTGTCTACAATGTATCAAGATTTGCACTTTACAAAATTTAAAATAAAAATATACAAACAAAGTCAATAATAATAATATAAAGTAGACGGTAAAACCATACATTGAGAAAAGAAATAATAAGAAAATAAATAACAGAGGGGCAATAAAATCATCCTCTAAGAAAGTAAATAACAAGAAAATAAATAATAAAAGTACTGAAAATAAATAACAGAGGGGCAATAAAACCATCCTCTAAGAAAATAAATAACAAGAAAGTAAATAATAAAAGTGCTGAAAATAAATAACAGAGGGGCAACAAAGCCATCCTCTAAAAAAGTAAATAACAAGAAAGTAAATAATAAAAGTGCAGAAAATAAATAACAGAGAGGCGACAGAGCCGTCCTCTCAGAAGAAAAATAATAAGAAATAATAACATAAAAAATAAATAACAGAGGGGCAACAAAGCCATCCTCTAAGAAAGTAAATAATAAAAAAGTAAATAAGAAGATAAATACAACATCAAGTATAAACATTAAAATTAAGAGTTAGATAAATTATTATTTTTATACCACGAGTTTCACCCTTTCACCTTAGCATTAGGAGATTAGTTCTCCATAATCAAGATAAGAAAACAAAATGAAAGATGAAGAAGCATGATAAAACTTATGAAAGAAAGTAAAGATACAAAATGTATAAAGAGAGAAAAGGATTACAAACACTTAGAAATTCCACAAAGATTCCCCAAGCTCCCTCTTCAGCCTTTCTCCTCTCCCTTTAGCTCACAATATGTCTCTATTTATAGACAAAACAAGGGAAGTAGGTGACAAAAATAGTGGGTAGCAAATTGCACTAAAGTTGACAATAGTGTTCTATTATCTGCCCCGAAAGTCATCGTGATATATCTCCTTGATAGCCACCGAATCTGCTCATCTAATCAACATAAGAGTTGTATATATTTTCATTATCTTTCCATCCATATAAGGTAGACAAAAATTGGCCACGTATTTTGTGATTTATGGCCGAAACACTATAGCAAGGTCAGGCTGGACTGCAATAGTAAACATGTTCGGTAATAGCCCAATTTCGGCCCTTTTAGTGTCCGAATTTGCTGACTACTTGAACATCAAAGTTGTAGAAAATTATATCTTCTATTCACCTACAAAATTTCGTGTCTATTAGATATGTATTTGTTGAAATATGGCCCAAACACTACAGTAAGGTTGGACTGGACTGCAACAGTAAACATGTTCTGTTTTAGCCCAATTTCAGCCCTTTGGATATCTGAATTTGCTGATCACATAAACATGAAAGTTGTTTGAAATTATGTCAGCTATTCATCTACCAAATTTCGTACATAATATATGCGTATTTTCTGAGATACGGCCAAAATATTGTAGTAAGATCAAGTTAAAAAGCAAGCAGCAAACAAATTTTTAACATTGAGTGTTTTGCCTTGAATCTTTATGTTTCGATTCTTTTAGAAATGTGGTCATAAATCAAGATTGAATTGATGCATATATCCATTAGGATGCGTCTCAAGAGACAAAAAGATAATGCTCCTTACTCTGCCATCCTTAATGAATTTATTTTGTCTGCTTGATTTATAATTATCATTTCTAAAGAATCACAATTTAGCTTTGATTCCTCCAATTGAGTCAATTTCCTATTCTTCTCTTCATCTATAAGAATACACAAAACTAAAGACAAATAAGGGATATAAATGCTTAATTAAGGCAAAAAGATAAGATAAAAATATTTAATTTATGAGTACAAAACTCATTCATCACATAGTTTAAGAAAAGTAACACTTTTTTTTAGAGTTAATTATCTTTAAATTTTTTTTATTCATATAAATACAAAATTATAGATATAATATTTTTTTTTTTAAATTTGAGCACAATATTGTAAATATAAATTCAAAATTATGAATTTGGACACATGTCATGGGGATCTTTAAACTCACTAATTCAAATCAATATTTTTTAACACGTTCAATTAGTTAATATGAATTGTCCAATTATACAGAAACTTAATATGAAATATATACTTATATAACAGCCAATTCAAGAGAAGGACCAAAATCCAATCAATTCTATTATAGTTATAGTGATTCAGTTTATGAACTTTCAAATTGGATTGGTTTGTTGAAAAAAAAAAAAAGATTAACTTAGCTCGAGGGTATAAAGAAATACGGTTAGCCTGAATTTAGGGCGAAGGTTAAACAAAATTAATTCAATTGATCTACAATTATAATTACAATAAATTTGTTATTATATTTACTTCATAAGAAAATAGTAATTTAACCCATTTTAATTGCACCCAAATTCATTCAACAGAAAGAACAAAATCCAACCATTTCTATAGTAGGTCTAATTGTTCAGTTTTTGAACTTTCAAATTGGATTAGTTTATTGTAAAAGAGAAAGATTAATTTGGCTTGAAGATACAGAGAAATATGGTTAGCCTAGATTAATTTAGTGAGAAGGTTAAACTAAATTAATTCAATTTATGTACAATTCTAATTACAGTGGCTTTGTTATTATATTTATTTATTAAAAAAAATAATTTAACTTATTTTAGGTCGACTTTACAATTATCAAATAGCAAATATATTGACTAATTAAGCCGACACTTGACAAGTTGAGCATAAATGACATTCTTGGCTTAAAAGGGAGTGTAGCGTAAATTGTCTTGTATGTGTCCTAATTTAATTTTTATAATCAAGATATTTGTTTGTAGTAATCAAAATAGTTAATGTTGTAAATAAAATTTTACATAAGGAGAAAATATAATATAAAGGCACTTAGAAATAACACATAGAGAGAAAGATGTCTTTCTTCACCCATTGATGCATAGAAACTTCTATTTATAGGCATACAATCATAAAGGAAGAGATAACTCAAAAGTCAAAGAGCATAAATAAGATTTAATGGCTTTAGGAGTTGGGAAAATAAAAGGACACTCATAATAATAATAGATTTAATAATATTCATTATTTTGGGAGTTGAGAAATCAAATGGACATCCACCATAATAGATGATTTTATAACACTCCTCCTTGGATGTCTATTTTACAAGGAATATGCCTCATTAAAACTTTACTAGAGAAAAACCCAGTGGGAAAAAACCCTAGTGAACGAAAAATAGTACATCATTCCTTGTATACTCCCCATGTTCTCAGTATCATTGAATATCTCTGAGTCGATGCATCCCACTTTTATATACTAGTCTTTCAAATGCTGAAGTAGGTAAGGTTTTGATGAATAAATCTATCAAATTTCCACTTGAATAAATTTGTTGTGCGTCACCACATATAAATAAATATCATGTTTAAGATCGAGGCTTATGTGGATCAGATAAACATCTAGCATCTGCATAACCAATGAGTTATGGTCTAAATCCATTTGCATATAGCAATCCCATATCAATAGTATCTCGGAGATATCGAAAGACATATTTAATTCTATTTCAATGTCTTCACATTGGACAAGAGCTAATTCTAGTTAACAGGCTGATAGCAAAAACTATATCAGGCAGTGTATTATTAGCAATATATATCAGTGCACTAATTACACTAAGATATGGTACTTCAGGACCAAGAACTTTATTATCATATTGAGGTTAAAAACATATTATTTCACATCAAGTGATGCAAAAACTATATCAGGCATTGTATTATTGGCAAAATACATCAGTGCACCGATTGCACTAAGATATGGTACTTCAGGACCAGGAACTTCTTTATTATTATATTGAGGTCGAAAACATATTATCATTGTGATACTAAATGGATTTTCTTTGTCCATATAAAATTCTTTTAGGACTTTTTCTGTATAAGTTGATTGATAAATAAAAAATTTTATTTCTCAAATAATAAAATTGTAATATAGGAAAATTGTTTTTTCAAAAAATTTCATTTCAAATTCTTTCTTTAAACATTTTACTGCATTTATAATCTTTTCAGGAGTTTCAATAATATTTAAATTATCAACATACACCATAACAATAGCAAATCTTAAATTTGCTTTCTTTATAAAAACACATGGATATATATGATCATTCTTATAACCATCCTTTAACAAATATTCACTGAGACGATTATACCACATTCGTTTAGACTATTTTAATCCATATAAAGATCTTTGTAATTTAATTGAATAAACTTCCCGGGATTTTTGAATTATATGCTTCAGGCATCTTAAATTCTTCTGAAATTTTCATATATATGTCACTATCAAGTAAGCCATATAAATAGGCTGTAACAATATCCATAAGACGCATATCAAGTTTTTCATGTACTGCCAGACTAATGAGATACCAAAATATAATTGCATCTACCACATGAGAATATGTCAAATTATAATAAATTCCAAGTTTTTATAAAAACTTTTTGCAACAAGCCGTACTTTGTACCTCACAATTTTATTTTTTTCATACAAATATTCATTTGTACCCAACGAGTATTACACCTTCAAGTGTTTAAACTATAGATTCAAATATCTCACAATTTTTAAGTGAATTCAATTCTGCTGGAATTGCGTCTTTCCATTTTAACTAATCACATTTACGTCGACAAATGTAAATTTATAATCATCATTATCATTCAAAATATTAAGCGGTATTGTATACACAAAAATGTTATCGACAACTGTTTCTTTTCTATTCAATCATTTTCCTGTAGATACATAATTTATTGAGATCTCTTCATTTTCATCAACTTCATCAATTTCATCAATTTCAAGTACCTGAACTTCTTCTGGAAGTATTTTGTTTGTTATGTATCTAATCTCTTCAAGAGTATCTATTTCTGATATTGAATAAGTATTTCTTTCTTTTATGGGGATTTTTATCTTTTAAACCAATTGATCTATCACGCTTCTGACGTACTTTAGACTTGCTAGTAATTTTACTAACAAATTGTCCTTCGAGGACATCAATCTGTACATGAGTATTTACAACTGGTATATGTGACTTGGTCACTCTCTTTAGATCAGTAAATACATCTGGTAGTTGATTTTCTATTCTATATAAGTAAATTATCTTTTGAACTTCAAGTTCATATTATTTTGTGTGAGGTTCAAAGCATTTCATATAATTTTTTTGACTAGCTGTTTTTCATTTTCTCCCCCTAATGTTGGGAAGACTGGTTCATCAAAATGACAATCGACAAAACGTGTCGTAAATACATCTCCTGTCATTGGCTCAAGATATCTTATAATAGAAGGAGAATCATATCCAACATATATTTCTAATCTCCTTTGAAGACCTATCTTAATGTGTTGTGGTAGGGCTATTAAAACATATACCACACACCCAAAAATTCTAATATGAGAAATATTTAACTCATGACCATAAGCCAATTATAAAAGAGAAATATTCATGATAACTTGTTGGTTTGATGTGTATTAATGCTGCTGCATATAAAATTGTATGTCCTTAAATAGAAACAGAGTTTTGTTCGCATAAGCAAGCGTCTAGCTCTTAATTGAAATTGTTTAATAAATGATTCAGCTAACCCATTTTGTGTATGAACATGAACTACATGATATTCTACATTTATGCTAATCGACATACAATAGCCATTAAAAGCTTGTGAAGAAAATTCACTAGCATTATCAAGGTAAATGAATTTAATTGTATAATCTATAAATTGTGCTCTTAATCGAATTATTTAAACAAGTAATCTTACAAACACTAGATTACAAGTTGATAGTCAGTACACATGAGACCATCTACTGGATGTGTCTATTAATACCATATCTAAATGGCCCACATTTAGAATAAACAGGTCCACATATATCACCATGTATACTTTTCAGAAATGTTGGAGATTCAATTCCAACTTTACCTAGTGATAGCTTAATAACCAATTTGCCTTGAGAACAAACAACACATGACAATTCTTTAGATTGAAAAATCTTCAGGTTTTTCAATAGGTGCCCATGTGAATTTTTAATAGTTTTTCGCATTATTATTGATTCAAGATGTCTCAACCGATCATGTCAAATAGTGATCAATAAACTTCTGATTTATTGCAAATACTTCTTTTTGTATATAAGACTTAACTCAAGCAATTTGTAAATTATGAATAGTGTATTAAAAGAATCATTTTTTAAGTAATTAGACACATTATAAAATGGGTGGTATAAGATAGCATTATATTGATGCAAGTGATAAATAACCATAACATAAGCTCTAGGAGATAAAGTGAATGTCAAGAAGAGTTTCACATTTCACAAATTATTTAGTAAAGTAGGCAATTAATTGACCTCCTATACGATATCCCACATACCAAGTTCAAGAATGCCTACAACCGCATACGGTATAATTGTATACCCATACATAGAATTCAATTAAATAAAACATATAGATAGATATCAACTAGAGGTCATGCTCAATTTATAATCTCTATGCTCAATTTATAGTCTGTATTACAGAAGATTCTTCAACTATATTGTAGAAAACTGTAGTTCAATTAACAACAGGATATAAATTCTAAAAACAGAATACTCATAAATGTATAATTCACAAAATTAAATTTCTAATAATTATAGTTCTCATTCAAACTAACCCATAAGAGAATTATTGGTGTTCCAAGAACTTTTTTTATGATACTTCTACAAAATTTCTCATTATCTTGGGCCGGATGAAAACATAATAAACCATGACGAATAAAAATTCATCTCTAGTATTTCTAAAAATAATTACATTAAAACAACTTTTAAAGCATTTATACAGATAGAGGATTAAATAGAATCGTAACTAACAATCCTTATTAACATGAGGCGATCCAAAAGTAATAATTCTCATTTTGTTATGTAGCACCATCAAGCAGGAACAATTTACTAGTATCTACAAGTGTTTCAGCGGTGATTACACATTTAAGAACTATAATATATCCGAAAAATTATCTCAACATGGGCAACGCAATTATGCTAAATTAATTGTAATGACTAACCACAGGAAAATTTATCTTAACATATATGGATATCCTCGTGAAATATTATTTTTCTTTTTAAATTTCTTTTGTGAATAAAACTTTTCATGAAATAGCTATACTGAATTATATGAATCATAATAGAAATCTACAGCACCAAATTCATTTTTCACATAAGCAAATGTAATGTCAAATAAGAACAAAATTACATACCTTTCGAAAATGCATAATAATGAAAATTCATCTCAAATAAAATTATCCCACAAACTCAAATATATATTACCAACTCTATTTTTCTTCTAAATGAAGACATGAAAAAAATATTTGAATCACTTTAAAATTGTAGTTCCAGCAACTTCAAATACTTTAATAGCATTGGGGACACAATGAGATCTCTTCCTTGTGATTTGAAAACAAATAGCCAAGAGTAAAGTAGTGCTGATAAAGTGTTGTAAATGAAATTTTACACAAGGAGAAAATATAATGTAAAGGCACTTAGAGAGAAATAACACATAGAGAAAAAGATGTTTTTCTTCACCCATTGATTCATAGAAACCTCTATTTATAGGCATACAATCATAAAAAAAAAAGATAATCCAAAAACTAAAGAACGTAAATAAGATTCAATGACTTTAGGAGTTGGGAAAATAAAAGGACACTCATAATAATAATAGATTTAATAATATTTATTATTTTGAGAGTTGAAAAATTAAATAGACATCCACTATAATAGATGATTTCATAACAATTAACGCTTTTTTGGTTCCCAAATGCTTGAGCTCACGAAATCTCACGTATAGACACAGCAAATGGAGCTTACTACTAATGAACATTAGAAGAGCCTTTTTAATCCGAAAAACGTTTTTATAATTTCTGATTTTTCAAAAAAAAAATCTATGTATTTTAAAAAATATAAACTAAATGTATTTTATAAAATATAAAAATTATTTTAAAAAAATAAAAAATATTTTCACAAATCAAACATAAATTTAATTTTTAATTATTTTTATAAGAATCTATTTTCAAAATTTATTTTTTAAAAATTAAATTTTTTAGAAATCAAATTTAAAATTTTAAAATCAAAGACATCAATCGAGGCCCATGCCAAAAACCCTACAGAAAACTCTCTTCACCCCCTTTCCGGATAAACGTGTCTATCTCTGCGCCTTTTCCACATCACTGTTGGCCATGGCCATCGCCACCTTGCTCCGTTCTCTTCGACGTCGGGATGTAGCTTCAACTTCATTCTCTGCCTATCGATCGGTACTAACGTCACGTGCAAGATTAACATGTTGAATATTCGTCTTTCTATTTTTTTCTCGCACGATTTCCCTATAACGGAGCTTTTTGCCTGGAATTACTCATAGTCGTTCCTCTAAATGATCTAAATTCTTTACCTTTACGATTTCCGTCATCTTATCAGCCGTTTCTTGACGGTGCCTTCACGTATTTGTTATTTTGATGTTCGTTTTATAGTATCACACGAAGATAGATTTTCGATTTCTGACTTATATTGTTATCTCCGACGATATTACGTCCAACTTATAATAATAAATTTTGACTCAAGTTGTACAAAATATTTAGCTTGCGAAATTACTTTTGAATGTCTTTGACGTACCCTTGATTCTGTATTGTGGGGTTTGACATTTTGTTACGAAAATTCTCCGGATGTTAAGGGAATATATGCCAAAACAATATAAAATGAAGTCTTGGAATATATGTATACTAGATCTTTAGATTATACCTTTTTATGCCTAGACTTAATAAATTGCTTATATAGAAGATGGAAGCCTTGTTCTGATGACTTGGTTTTTATTTTCCATGCTCATGCTTTCATATTAGTTGTTGTTCATGATTCTTATTGTAGAATTTCAGAACTGTATCATTTGGAGGTTTATTTAAAGTTTGTTTTGTATGTTTAAACCATGACATCATTCAATAGACATATGTGATTAGTGAACCGGACTTCCTTTTCTGCATGATTTAAGTTGATTAGTTTGCAAAATGAAATATTCAATTACTTTAACATGGCTGTGCAGTTAACCGGCAGATCTAAGTTAGCATACATAGGTCACAGCTGGACAAGTTTGTCTCGACCATTCAGGTATCATTTATTTTTTCTCGTTTCATGAGTTACACTTGGGTGATACTTTTACTTTTTGATCAAATTTGCTAATGGTACGGTTTCCTCTTTACTATAGTTCAAGGCCAGCTTGCGATAATGTCATTGGTATTGATTTGGGTACTACCAATTCGTGTGTGGCTGTTGTGTCGACAAAGGCCAGACATTCTTGCTCAGTTGCACTTAATTTTTTTTTTCTCACATATGTGTTCATCGGTAGGTCTTCTTCTTGACTAATAATTATATATATTTCCAGATTCTTAGAGTGATTGACAATGCTGAAGGACATATGACAACACCATCAATGGTTGCCTTCAACCAGAAAGGACAGTTGCTTGTAGGTACATCAGCAAAATGTCAAGCTGTGATCAATCCAACAAACACTCTCTTCGGTATCAAGCGTTTGATTGGTAGGTCCTATGACGATTCTCAAACTCAGAAGGAGATGAAGATGGTTCCATTTAAGATTGTTAAAGCTCCAAATGGAGATGCATGGGTTGAAGCTGCTGGGCAACAGTATTCCCCTAGCCAGATTGGTGCCTTCATTCTGAAGAAGATGAAAGAAACCGCTGAAGAATATCTTTGGGGGCCAGTTTCAAAAGCCGTGATCACTGTACCAGCTTACTTCAACGATGCTCAGAGGCAAGCAACAAGGGATGCTGCGAGAATGTCAGGTCTTGATGTGCAGGGAATCATCAACGAGCCCACTGCTGCTGCACTTTCATATGGGATGAACAAGGAGGGTCTTATTGCAGTTTTTGATCTTGGAGGTGGAACATTTGACGTGTCCATTTTAGAAATTTCTAATGGTGTCTTTGAGGTATGTTCTTTTATTTTGTCATTTTGAATATTATTTGGATAATTTTTCTGATAACAAGTTAATATCCAGGTGAAAGCAATGAACGGCGACGCTTTCCTGGGAGGAGAGGATTTTGACAATGCGTTGTTGGACTATCTAGTGAATGAATTCAAGAGATCCGAGTGTATTGATCTTTCGAAAGATAGGCTTGCCTTGCAGAGGCTTCGTGAGGCTGCAGAAGAGGCTAAGATAGAATTGTCTTCAACATCTGAAACAGAAATCAACTTACCCTTCATCACTGCTGATGCATCTGGAGCAAAGCATCTGAACATCACGTTGACTAGATCTAAGTTTGAGAGTTTGGTAAATCACTTGATTGAGAGAACAAAGGCACCATGTAAAAGCTGCTTGAAGGATGCCAACATATCTGTCAATGAAGTTGATGAGGTTCTTCTTGTGGGAGGGATGACCCGGGTCCCTAAAGTACAGGAAGTGGTTGCCCAGGTCTTTGGGAAGGCTCATTGTAAAGGATTAAATCCTGATCAGGCAGTTGCAATAGGAGCAGCCGTCCTGGGTGGTATCCTACGTGGAGATGTTGAAGAATTAATTCTCCTGGATGAAAATCCTCTCTCTCTCGGCGTATTGAGAAATTGGGAGGTATGTTCACCAGGTTAATCAACCGTTGCACTACAATTCCTACCAGGAAGAGTCAGGTAATACTGCAAGCTTTTGAAGATTGCTCAAGAAAATTGTATTTAATTTGCCAAGCTCTATCTGGAGGACTCTCTGACGTTGAGGTCACTTTTGACATTGATGCCAATGGGATTGTCGCTGTCTCTGCCAATTGCAAGGCTACTGGCAAAGAACATCAAATCACGATCCGCTCATCTGGAGGACTCTGAGGTTGAGGTGAAGAAGTAAAGAATGAATATTTTTTTTTCTAAGTATTTAATGTCGGGGGATTATTTTACAAGGAGGCTTTCCGTTTATAGCACATACTAAGATTCAAACTTCCGTCGTTGAATGACCGTAACAAATCTTTTTACCCGAATTGATTTATAGTCGACATGTTTTGATTTGGATAATTGGAACGATTTTCTGGAATCCAAGACAGGAGATTATGGATTTGTTATGTCGTTCTATAACACTAGGGAAACGTACATTACCCGAAGACAGTTTGAATTGCTAGTGATATATGGTTGACGTGTTTATTATTATCGTAACTTTGTTTAAGAATTAATAAGGGGGTGGAAAATATGAGCTGCGGTGAGCATTAAAGGTACAAGCTTTTGCAGTAAACTAAACCAATTCCTTCCCGTGGGTATGTCTTGGCGTTGCTTTTATTTATTATTGCTTGGTATTTGTCATGTGACGATAGTAGACAGCTCTAGTTTATTCTAGGCGGATGATGCCAATTTCTTGGAATACTGGGTTCAAAATGCAAGGATTTCAATCCTCCAGTATTAACAATTTAAATAAAATCTGAAAACACCCTTAATAATAATATTTCAAAAAAACTGATGGGCACCAAATGAAGGGGGAACATCCGAACATGTAGGGAGTGGGTCCTCTGTTGTACCCAGAACGGACATTCTGGGCGCCCCCCCCCCCCGGCCCCTCCCACTTTTTTGTTTGTAAAAAAAAAAATGTCATTTTTTGTGTGCATTTCTTTAAAGTTAAATTTTTTAATGTTGTTTTGTCAAATTTAAATGAATTTATTGTTAAAACTCAGTATTTTAAATATAGTTTATTTTTATCAAATTTAAATGACAAAAAGAACATTTTTATTTTGTAATGTTGTATCTCATGATGTAATAAGACTATTTAAATTTGATTAAAAAAATATGCACACAAAATATTATTTAAACTTAATAAAAAAAGCTGCACACAAAAAAAGTTGTATCTAAATTTTTCCAAGTTTAAATAGCATTTTTGCACAATGTTTTTTTTTCTCAAATTTAAATTGTTTCATTACATTTGGAAATATAACATTATAAAATTAATTTTTTTTTCTAAATTTAAATAGTGTCACAAAAAGATAATATTATTGGATAGTAACTTAAAAATATAAAAAGACCATATCAAAATTCTTAAACATTAGTACCAAAATATCTTGAATAAATTTAAATATAAAATTTAATGCTGGATAAAATTATTTATTAAAAAAATTATTCTTATTTTTATAATATTGACGTTTAAATTTGACATGGTCTTTTTTTTTAATTTGACAAATTTGAATACAACTTTTTTTAGTGTAAAATTTTTTATTAAATTTAAATAGTATTTTGTGTGTAATTTTTTCATCTAATTTAAATAGTTCTATTGTATTATGAAATACTGCATAATAAAATAGAAATTGTTTTTTGTCATCCAAATTTGATAAAAAATAAACTATGTTCAAAATATTGAATTTTGAAAATAAATATATATAAAATTAACAACAACAAAATACCAATAAAGTTATCTAAATTTAACAAAAAACGAAATTACATTTTTTTTACAAAAAAAAATTTTATAATAAAAAAAATTTGGAGTGAGTGGAGCTGCGCCAAAACATTATTGTTTTGAACACAGCACAGCAGAGGATTTATTCCCGACTGTTGGATGGACGGATGAGGAAGTGTGCAGTGTAGGAATGTTTCTATAGCCGACGTTTTTAAGGAAATGTTCGGTACAATATAATCTCAAATTTTATAATATTTTTAATAATATATGTTTAATATAATAATTAATATTGTATAAAAATTTACAAAGTTAAATTTTATTTTTTAAAATAATATAAGATAGTATTTATTTATTTTTTATGAATAAAAGATATCATTAGTGTAATCCTATAGTATTTTAATTAGTATCTCCAATAATACTTATTATTTTAAATATTTGTATATTAAATATTCAAACATATGTATTTTTTAAAAATACCTTTCACTTGAAATATTAAAATTAAGATTACAATACTATACAAATACATCTTAGTTATTGTCACTTGAAATACTAAAATGAAGTATTTTGCATGCAAATGCCGGTAGAAATGTTAAAAAATATTAGAATTGAATTAAACTACTAAACGTTGATATTGAATGCCTTTTTCTCTGTTTCTTTTTCTGAGGTTTCGAGGGTCTCATTTATAATTAAAAAAAAATTAATTCGATGGCCTCATTTATAATTAAAAAAATTATTTTTTTATTTTGATAATAATAAAAATTGCGTGAGAAAAACGAACTGAGTTGACAACTTTGGATACATTTAGTTTGTAAAAATATTTTTTATTTTTATTTTTATATTTTTAAAAATACGTTTGATTTATATTTATATTTTTATTATTTTTAATTATATTATTATATTTTTATTTTTATTATTTTATAATTATATAAATAATAAAATATTGTATATATAATTTAAAATAATTATAAAAATTTTATTTTTATAATGTATTACAAAATTAAAAATTTTAAAAATATCTTTCGCTTTCGCGTTCGGAGATGTTGAGTGGACTTTACTGCACCTTTTCAAGTGTCGTGGTGGGCCCCAATGATACGCGAAGGAGCTATTGGAAAAGTTGATCCCTTCGGTGTTGCATGGGCCGTTCCTTCCCTTGCAGCCATCACTTTTCAGTGTAAATAATAAGGCCAATGTATGGATTGGCGGCTGTTTGGATTGGCGGGCAGACCATTCAAAATTATGTTGCAAATGTGATTTTGAGTACTCCTGTCACTAATCTAAATAGACACTTAATGAATGAATAAAACAAAAAATAAAAGAAAGTTTAAATATAAATAAACTCTCCAATAATATTTCAAAATTTATTAAGATTATGATTAATTACACTTTTTAAAATAAACACTAATCACATCATTTTCAGAGTAAAAAATATTTTTAGTACTTTTATAAAACTAAAAAAATTAAGTAAATCACTATTTTAATTTTACAAAAAATAGTATCATTAATTTAATCTTTTAAAAATGTATATGAATATTTTTATTTTTATTTTTTAAAAAAAATTATTTTAATATTAGATATTACTAAGTCTGTTAAAAAACCACAAATAAATTTATTTATGCAAATTAATTTTGTCTAACATCAAATATTAGTCATTGATGAAAATTATTAAAATCTAAAGAAAAATAAATTGTATCATTTTTATTAATAAATTGTGTCATTTTTATTAGTGCGTGTTTGTTCCTATAACATTAAAAATAACAACTATTTTTGAATAACTAAATTAATAACATAAGTTTTTAAATGAATCAAAATGATAATTTACTCCAAAAATATTAAGTACAGCTGTCGAATATAATGTGATAGATAAATAATTATTTTAAAATTTTAACCTTTTTAATCATAATTAAAAAAATACATGAAGAAATATAAGCAATACTATTACTTTTTTTTTAATGCAAAGTACGATTTAATTTTTTAGTGTTACGAAAGTAGTGGAAGAGATCTCTGATTTTGAATTGTATTTTATATATAACTACTCCTCGTATCAACCATCCAGTGTATTTTATATATGCTATCCGAAATATTCCTTTAAATTTTTATTTGTCCTTAGCTTATTGCTGTTTAGCAGTATATAAAATAATAAAATATTTTCATTATCAACAAATGTGATGCTTATATTTTCTGATTAAAAATGGTTAACTTTTTAAAAAAATTTATAACCATAATTAATACTTTAAATTTAAAAAAAAAAAGTAAAACAGAAACAACCATGCATCATATAGAAGACTAGTGTGTATTTTCATGCATGCAATGATGCTATTTGTTGTGAACAAGATTGAACATAATTTAATAAAATTCAATCAAAACAATAATTTTAAACGAATCGAAATGAATTAACGAAATTATATAAATAAATTATTAAAATAATTTTGAATTAATTCAAACAAATTAAATATATTTTTTAAGAATTATTTTAAATTTAAATTGATTAATTCAATTAAATATAATTCAAATTTTGTAAATAATTTAATTTTTTTTAAAAAAATTCAAATGTTAATTTTTTTAATGTAAATATTATTTAATAAAATTAAATAATTTAACTAATTCGATAAATACATGCAAGCTGAGCCTCTCCTCTTGCCGACAAATATTATAAACATACATAATCACATTAACACCGTACAAGCATTTTATATGGAGAGTGACAACGAAGGGGCCAGTGCTGCTATTCCTTTGCTTTTATGTCTTGCTTTTCTGATTTTGCTTCCCTAAATGAGCTCAGTGAAATAATCTATTTTCGAATAAAATGCAAGTTATATTGGCCAATTTAAACTCTTGAGTAATTTAGAATTTGTTTGATTTTGTTTTTATTTTTTTATTTTTAAAAATTATTTTATAAAATTAAAAAAAAATTATTTGATAAACTGTTTTGAAAATATATTTTTTATTTTTTTATGTTTTAAAAATAAAAATAAAAAATAAAAATAATTTTTTTTGTTTTTATTTTTTTTATTTTAAAAATAACTTATTTTCAGAACTTATTTTTAAAATAATAATAAAAAATAATTATCAAACAAATTTTTTTATTTTAAAAATAATTAAAAATAAAAAATAATTTTTAAAAACAAAAGATAAACAGATCTTTAAAATTTTTGAGCTTTAAAAATTTATTATCAATTAGTTAAACTTGTCATTTAGTACAATTTTTCTTTTATTTTAGTAATTTTGTTCAAACTCGGTTAACCCTGTAACTATATTTTGATTAAAAATGTCAATTAAAATAGTAATAAAATTGACAATTTAAATACTTCAAACCCATATAACTGAATGTATCAGTATAATGTCATACAAAAAAAATAGTTCAAACAAAATAAAAACGTACTTGTCACTCTACCCGGCAAAGGAGGCAATTGGAGCGAGGTGGTCCTCTCGGGGATGTTTTGTTTGCTACCAAAAATACTTAGGAACTTCTTGAAACGCGTAAACTATACTCCATCATTTTATTTTTTATTTTTTAAATAGAGGTTTAGTGACCCAAAAATATAAACTATTAAAAACATAATATAAGAAGACAAAGAGATTAAACAAAATATCACCCAGATTTAGTTTTTAAATATATTAATTTACAAAAAAATAGATATTATGACTAGATAAATAAAAAATAATATAATTTTAAAATACTATTCTTTCAAATTATAATTTAAATATCATAGAAATTCAACTTGTACAAAAAAAAATCAAGACATGTTCTAAAAGAGGTAACACACCTCTCCTTTTTTTTGAGAGTTAATTTTTTTTATTAAAATGAATACAAAATTATAGATATAATATATTTTTTTAAAATTTAAACTAGCGGTGTAATTAATCCGATAAGCCTGTTTGAAACTGAATAAACCTAAAAAAAAAGTCCATTAAATAAAGTGTATCTGATTTTGAGTTAAAACGGGTTAAGAATAGAAAAAATCGAATTGTATTGGTTTGAGTCAGTTTGGTGCAAAACAAACACGTTTAAACTGACCCGAACCGAATGTGCAATCAACTTAAGGACGACGTCGTTTTGGAAACCCTTCTTTTCCTCTCTTTTTCCTTGTTCACCTTGCCTGCCGAAGTCCCAATCTGCCTCTACATTTTCTCTCGTGGCTCGCCCTATACAATTCACAGTTGTTTGTTGCCCTCTCACGGAGCTCCATGTCCATGAGTCCATGATTTGGTAGGCTGCATCTTCTTCGTACTCATCTCCTATAGTTATTAGCCAAGATAATTTAGTTCTCTCTTGCCTTTCCTATTGAAATCGAAAAGCTTTTCTGTTTGTTTCCAGCCGAAGAGAAATGCTGTGAATTGCAAATTTATAAGCATGTTAGTTTAATTTTGTAATAGTTGTGAGTTGTAACTTTCCTCATGATGCATAATTTTGAAAATATATTTCCTCAAATGAACCATATAGTGTGTGTTACGATATCGAACCCTCTGTGCTTGGGGTCATCAAGCATTATAGCCTATGGAAGGCTTTTGTCAAAACCAACCTGCCCAACCCGAAAAACTTGGGTAAAACTTGGGTACACTGAACCGATCCTCTTTCACCCGCATTAACTTGACATATCTTAGTTCACCCTTATAGTCGGTTGGTTTCGGAAACCAAAAACTCAACCCGACCTGTGTTCGGTCCAGTTGAGATTCACTCTCAACCCGATCAAATCCGACTTGATTACTCCTCTAATTTAAACACAAAACTGTAAATATAAATTCAAAATTGTGAATTTAGACACATGAGATCAAGATGTTGAAACTCATCAATTCAAATATATACTTATATAAACATTGCACAGCCAATTCAAGAGAAAGACCAAGTCCAGTCAATTCTATTATAGTTATAATGATTCAGTTTCTAAACTTTTAAATTGGATTGGTTTGTTGAAAGAAAAAAAAACAAAGAATGAAAGAAAGATTAAATTGGCTCGAGAGGATAAAGAAATACGGTTAGCCTAAATATAGAGCGAAGGTTAAACTAAATTAATTCAATTGATGTACAAGAAAGTAGTAATTTAACATATTTTAAGTCGGTTTTACAATTATTAATAATATTTAAATTCAGCTGTTAAACTTTAGAATAAATTAAGCTACTCTCAAATTAATGATATACAAAAATAGATTAGCTAAATAATTAATTGTTGATTTAATTCAATTCATGTACAATTCTAAGTATCAGTAGAGTTTGATTGAATTAGTTAAATTAAAAAACTAATATTTAAATTTAATTGAAAATTTAAATTATTTAAAAAAATTATGTAATGTCAAATTAAATTTTAAAAAAATTAGAAAAAATTGTACTTAATCCACTTATATTAACTTAAAGATTATTTTAAAAATGTATTGGTGTGTATCTATTAACTCGATTTAATTTGTTCCACAATGAAATTTTTTAAAATTCAACACGAGTTTAATTTATTTAAAAAATATTTTGAAAGTAAATTTTAAATATTTTAAATCTATATAACAGAATGTATAAATAAAAATTTATAAAAAATAATAATAATTCGAACAAAATATAAACGTACTTGTCATCTTATCCGGCCATGGTGGTCACGTGGGGGATATTTCGTTTGTTACCAAATACTTATCCTCTTATCCAGCTGGAGCCTGGAGGAGACTGTCGGTGCGGGGGGTCCTGTTGGGGATGTTTTGTTTGTTACGAAAAATCCCATAAAATTCAGCTGTCGCCCATCTTCTTGGGACTTCTTGAAATGCGTGAATTATACTTACTCATGTTCTAATAAATGTGTTTTTGGATTTTCCACCCAAAAAAAAGAAAAAGGAAAGGTAAAAGGTGTTTTGGATTTAAGTGCCGCCTTTTTATTTTTTTATTTATTTTTTGGACAACAGTGCTGCTTGGGATATGGTGCTCACAAATAAACATATGTTAATGGAATTATGGACCGAACCAATGGCCCAATTGGAAGGTAATGGGACCTCAACGCCGAAGTCAGCCCAAATGAAGTATTCATTTCTAGTTTCAAAACTTTCTTTTCCTCTCTAATCTTGGAGCCTGTCCCAAAAAAGAAAAAGGTCAATCTTGGAAAGGCCCTTTGACTGGAATTTAAATTTAAATTTTTAATTTTAAAAATAATTTTAATATTACTAACTAATTGATCATTGGTGGTAGAACAACTCTCTTTTGACAGAGTACTCAAATAAAATTATATATAATTTTTTGTTTGAAAGCTTTTTGCCGTTTTGTTGCCGTTTCAAATAAATCTTCAAACGAGAGAACTCGTTGATCTGAATTATTTTCTTGGTTGCCTACCTTAACCACTCTCTTTTTGGGAATCTCTCTACTTCATTTGTAGAAGATATTTGCCTCTTTAAATGAAGAATGCTTATTTTGCCAACCCTTTCCCGGACTTAATGATTTCATATAATGGGAAATAATGCTTTATATGGAAAAAGTCTCTTCGTATTTAATAATAACGTGAGTGCGTTTAGTCTATTTATAATTATTTGCGTGCAATATTTTCTCTGTCTTCTTGCCTAAGTGTTGTTTAACGATATTATTCTATTTTGACCCAAAAAAATTATTAATAAATAAAACTTCAACTAATCTTTAATGGGTCCTCCGACTTTTTCTTCTAATTTGTTCTCTAATGTAATAATAAACTATGCGAATATTGTAATGAGTGTGAGAGATTGAGCAAATATATTTAATTTATCTTATTATGATTTTATTGAAATTAGTTTGTCTCCTCTTAATTAAAGTATTCTTTTCAATGCAAAAGTATGCTGCTCAATAGTTTTGATTTATTCTGTTACTCTTTAATCATTTTGTAATTTTTTTAGTAATAATTTTAACAAAAATTTTAAGGATAAATAATTTTTTTATTATATATTTTTTGAATAATTTCATAATTTTATAAAATTATTATTAGGATTAAATTATAATTTAAATATTAAAATTAATAACTTAATTAATCATAACAATAGCCACAGACGAACTGTAAACGTAAATAAATATATTTGATTTATATATGTAACTATATATTTTTTAATGACATATAAAAAGCTCCAGATTGATATATTTTCTTTTTTTTTAAAAAAAAAACCAATTTTAAGAATGCACCCCTCGCATTCTTAGATTAATCATGTATTTATACTCATGGATTAATGTGTCAATCTCTACAGTAAGATTGAGTGTTGATCGCATAAAATTATAAATTTAATCTAATTAAATAATATTTATGTTAAAAATTTAATACTAGTCACTTATCACAATTTTAAATTATTAGAAAAAGTTTGAGTTATATTGGGTTGATTCAAATTGAAAAAAAAATAAAAAATTAGACTGTGTTATAGTACAAAAAAATAAATTTTATGCTTTAGATTGAATTTGAACAATTTTTAAAAATTACATATAATTTGTGTATATAAACTAATTTTTTTTAATAAAATACAATTTATTTAAAACTCATTGCTTTATACTAATTTGATTTATACAATTTTTTTTAACGGGTTCGGTTTGGTTGATCTAAATTGTAAACCTCTACTATATAGGATATATACTTGTATAAACGGTGCACCCAAATTCAACAGAAAGAACAAAATCCAACCATTTCTAGTATAGTTCTAATTGTTCAGTTTTTGAACTTTCAAATTGGATTGGTTTTTTTGAAAAAGAGAAAGATTAATTTGGCTTGAAAATAGAGAGAAATATGGTTAGCCTAGATTTAGTGAGAAGATTAAACTAAATTAATTTAATTTATATACAATTCTAATTACAATGGCTTTGTTATTATATTTATTTATTAAAAAAATAGTAATTTAATTTATTTTAGGCCGGCTTTATAATTATCAATAGTATTTTAATTCAGCTGTTAAACTTAAAATATATTAAGCTACTCTCAAATTAATAATATAAAAAAATCAAATTAGCTAAATAATTAATTGTTGATTTAATTCAATTCATGTACAACTCTAATTACCGTAGCTTTGTTATTGTATTTACTTATTATAAAAAAAATAATTTAACATGTTTTAGGCTGGCTTTACAATTATCAATAACATTTTAATTCACTAGTTAAACTTGGAATAAGTTAAGCTACCATCAAATTAATAATATAGAAAAATAAGATTAAATAATTAATTATTGATATGTTTATCATTGGACAACTTGCACTATATTTATATTATTGCATTATTTTAAAACACCATAAAATAAAATAAAAAGAAAAATAGTGAAGGACAAGAATATTCCAGATCTAAACAAACTCTGGCACGGTATATTCTTTGACTGTTTATTTTAATTTTTTTTTTTTACTCTATAACAAATTTTAACAAAAATTTACAATACTATCATTTATTAAAGAACACTGCTGGCCCCGCGTGAGGGTACGGCGAAGGTTCACCCACGTAATGTACCAAAAAAAAAAAAAAAACAGAAAAGAACACTGACGGTCCCTTTTTCTTACCGAAAATTTGGCAGTTTTATTTTAATCTTCCGTCTCATAAATTTTTATTAAAAAAATTGCTATTTTCCTTGATAGTATAAAAGATGAGTAAATAAAATTAATACTGTTTATCTAAATGTTTGAAATTTTAATTGGTTACAAACTGTACAATTACTTATTTAAATACAACATTACTTTAAATTTTCCTAATAAAATTCATATACGAATACTTGTTTAATTTTATCATCTTTAATTTTAATTTTTATACGAATAGTTAAAAAAACTGTTAATTATATCATAAAAAATAATTAAATATAAATCTCAATCTTTAAAATCAATATGATTTTTTTTATTTCTTATTAAACTAATAATTTATATCATAACATCGTGACTTGACGGGACACGTTTTTTATTGGATGAGACTTTAAGTTTTAATTAATCAATAATTACACTGGGGCCGCGACAGGTCACGATTTCAGATTTGGTTTAAATATTGGTACTAGGAAATTGATGGGAAGTTTCGAAGAATAAAACCAACGGGAAACTCGGTTCCTTCCTTCGGCTTTGGTATCTCCGGCATCTATTATTTTTCTGTTTATATATATATTTTATTACGTTCACAAATTTCTCTTCCCTTCTTCCCTGTCAACCCTTCAATTTGTGTTGCTGGTGAACGAGTTCAACCTTCGCTAAAGTTCCACTTACAACTTTCTGGGCATCGACGATTTTCATCTGGGTATTGTTGCACGGGTCTTGGCCTGCTGAATTTCAGGTATCCAGCGAGGCGAGGCACTTCTCTTTTGCGTTTCTGCATTTATTCTGTGATTTTGGGTAATTTTTTAAGTTGTATTTGGATTTTACGGTTGTTGCATTCTGTTTTGATGTTGCAATTGGCATTTTTGAGACGAAATAGAATCTGAAAGCGTGTAATTTTGATTCAGGGTTTAGCGGTTGGTGAGGTCAAATTCTTTCCGGTGGCTTCTTAGTGGGCATGGTGGGGTTAGTTTAAACGTCTGGTGCTACAGTTTACTTATGCCCCTTTGAATCTACTTCTGGGTTTTGCTTGCTTTGCGGCTGTTTAAATCAACTAGGTATTGGGTTGTACGGAATCGTTCACTTTGCCTTTTGAGCTTGGCAGTTGGCACAACAGTGGCATATTGCTTGCTCAAAACGATATAAAATCTGAAATATCTAATTAAGAGACAGCGAAATTGACTTGAGCTCGTGGGTCAGATTGTTCTATATCATTTTGTTTAGTAACTGGAAGCATATTTGGGATATCTGGAGATAGTTATGGAACTAGCTAATCATAGAGTAATGGCGAATGGGGAGGCTGAGGGGATGGACGGTGAATCTTCTGTAGACATGCCTCTAACGGAGAGCCGAATCTACCCGTCCCATCCTGCTGGCTTGGTGAAGAAGAGAGCCTATATATTTGATGGCATGGGGAATTTTTACAATAAGGAGTGGGATCTAGCAGAATTTTATCAAAAGGAGAAAAAGGAATTGGATCTAGCAGAAGGAGGAGGGAATGAATTTTCTTGGTACCACGTGGAACTCCCAAAAGGAAATCAAAAGTTGTCACAGTCTGCACAGGACCTAATTGGTATTCTTTGCCCACCTTTGAAACTCCAGGACATTCTTGCACTTGTCAGCAATGGACCCTTTTGTGCACATGTTGATGGGGCACTTGTATTCAGAGTTAATTCACCAGGTCCTCCCTCCAGTGACTTTACATTTAGAATTGCTGCTCGAGTTACAGAAAACTCAGTGATTACTGTGTCTCTGGGGCGTGTTCCAAGATTGGGCTTCTCACGAATGGGAGAGTCACTTCTTTCTGAGATTCCTAGTGTGGAAAGACCCCCTCATTTAAGAGGTCAGCAGAAGGAAGGGAGTGGAATTGTGATTAGGGAGCATGTTCTTGAATTCTTATTGACTATGAACCACTCTGAGGAAGCTGACAATCCTGTGCCTAGATCTGTTTCAAATCTTATAGTTCATATAATTGATACACATGTAGATCAGCTTCAAGATCTTGTAACTAAACTTGAGATGGAGTTGGACTCCGTGGAGCTTGAATTGGATAAAGGTAATTTCTATTTATGACATTTTTGAACCCCCAGCCCCATACTGTATCAATGGTCATGCAACTAGAACTTTATTTGCTAATACTCTTGCTACTCTGGGATACGTTTATTATTGGCTTCAAGTAATCTTCGTGTCTTATAAATTGGGTATGCTAGAAGCCCGAGATAGATGTTTTGTTTGGTACACAGGAATTACGTCACTAGCATTTAAGATCCCTTACAAGCATATGATTGTCACCAATTATAGATATCTCATGCCCCTCTCATAACATGTGGGAACATCCCCTCTTGTAAGGCTTTAACGACTTTAATCAATTATCTATTATGCCCTTTCTTTGATAACTATCATATGTCATTCCAAACATAGGAGTCTTGAATACCATGCATCTTATGCCTTGGGGGAATCCAAGATATGAGTGTATTGAGCAGCTCCTAAGAATGTTCATGTAGCAATTTTGTGTGACCTACAGTTTGTCTTCGAGAATATTTGGACAGGTTGTAAATTATTTTTATCTAAATCACTTGGGTCTGCTGAAGATAAACTCTGAAATTTCTCTGTTTGTGTATATTTTTCTTTTATAGTGGTTCCTTGATGCACCATATTTGGAATTGATTTCAGGGATAACTATTCTGCTTGATTGCAGGTGGTTTTGCTTTGAAGAAACAAATGCTAGATGATAGAAGATTCCCCAAACTGCATCTTAATTTGCAGCGTCTCATGCAGGTAGTACTTTAGTCCCAATTTTTTTTCTTTAATGTCAATGGCAGCTTGTGAGCAATCTTTATGTTCTTTGTTATGATCCACTACCCTGTTTGATGAATATTGATTTTACATTTTACAAGCTGAATTGGATAGAGATTATTCAAAACAATAGTAGACCCTGTAAAGAGTAAATGCTGGGTTTCTGACAAAGCTCATTGAAGAAGGTCCTTTAAGTAGTCAAATATGATTCTCAGTGTAAAGTTCATGGACAATCTAAAATAAAATAGTTTTGCCATCAAGCATAAAAGGTGGGGTCTCACCGTATTTTACAAACTGAAATCTAGTTTCATTCAGTTTTAGAATTAGATATTAATGATAACGATAGGCACGACCATATGTGTTCTATTTTGCATGAAAAGATATATACCATTCTCTATTTATAATTGATGGGCGTGGGCCCTTGCTGTGACCTGGGAGTTATGAAATTTATTCTCTTGGTTGATAGTAAAGAGGGGTCTTACATGACTGGGAAGGCATTACCATTTCCATCTGATATGTTCTAACTTCTAATAATTATGAAAGCAAAATGGTGAGGACTAAACTTCCTTTTGGAATTGTATTTTCTTGATTTTAATCAGGTAACTTCTCATGGAGAGCAAATATTCCTACGAGTCAAAGAAAAATGCTCTTCGAAACGATGGTTTGCCAATGAAGACATTAACTCTCTTGAAGAATTAATTGGAAGGTTAAGGAGGTTGAAGGAAAACGTAGGATTTATAGTAAATCGCGTCACAGCAATTCAGGCTGGTCTTGACAGCTGGCAGGCAGAACAAATAAATAGGAAACTCTACTATCTTTCATTCCTTTCAATTATATTCCTTCCATTATCCATCATAACGGGAGGTTAGTAATCTAACTCTTGATGAGTTTTATTATTCACATCCTTGAGCAATATTGTTTGATTTTGACATTTGGAATCAATGCAGTTTTTGGCATGAATGTTGGAGGAGTTCCATGGACAGGCCAAAATAATCCAGAGCTCAGGGATGGTTTTCGCAATGTGATGCTACTCTGTGGGTCTTTGCTATTTGTTGTACTACTCTGTTACTTCCTTTTCCCGGCTCTTTATAACCGTATAGCTGCTTGGCAAAAAAAGAGTGGTCTCGGGCGAAGCTGGTCGCTCAATAGCAAGTCATTGCTCAGGAGACCTCTACGCATAGGAGACGAAGGGAGAGAGGGTTACCTTCGAATTTAATTATCAAAGGAGCAGCTATTTTGCTTCATTGCGAGTCGTCAGGAGCCTATGAAAACATCCTAGTCACATTATCTCTTCATTCTGTTTTCAAGACTGTCTCACTTAGACATGAGCAACATTATCAAATCTGGTTTTCAGTGACTCAAACAAAACAAACACAACAAACTGACAACCATTTTTCAATCATACAAACACCTGAAGCCTCAGAAATGGAGGCTTCGTGAAGCACAGATTCTATATGGTTGAGGAAAATGGAGATTGTGATAATAGGCGAGCCTATTCTTTCATTGGTTATTTCTTTTTTTCTTCTAGGGAGACGATATGTGGATCCTTTAGTTTTTTTTTTTTTCCGCCAATTCTGGGGACATTTTTAGCTTGTATAGTGTACTTTATTTATTTAATTCTAGTATCGCTATCATGCAGTGGAAGATAACTATCAGTTAGTTTTATATGGTAATCTATTTTGGGATGTTGACTTGAACAAAGATCATAGCCCTGTGGACATTTGGAGATTTGGTGATATTAAGAAAATATAAATAAGATTTAGCAGCAAGGAGCAAATCACTGCGTCATTTTGTTTTTTATATTCAGTAAGTTACATGTATCTCCCTTGAGCTTCTTGAAAATTACTCATCTACTTTAATTTCAATTTAAGATTACTACATTTTTTAAACTTTATAAAACATATACTCTCACAGGTTTTAAAATGATTAATCTAATTTCATTTATTTTAAATTTTTATAGACATTAATTTAATTTTTTATTATTATTTATACAATATCGAATTAAACTATATATGATTTTTCAAAAGCAACATTGTATAAACAATAAATTCATCAATAATTTTGCAAATAGAAGCTTTTCTAATAAATTAAAACTAAAGAAAGCATAAGTATAAATTTTAAAAGATGTAAATATAATTTATTTTTTATATTTCTCGGTAGAATGATATTCCACACACAACTCTCGATTTGAAAATTGACATGCCAACTATGAAGGGTGTGTTTGATTTTGCGTTTGGGCAACGTGATTTTGCCCAAACGTGATTTTTGCAGAAGCTACAAAGTGTTGTTTCTGCAAAAATCATGGTTATACTAGCAGCAAACGGACTTTTTCTTCGATCCACCGCCAAACCAAACATGTATGAAGTCGATAAGAGACAATTATGGAAGTTCAGTAATTTCATCCTTTCAGCAAGTCAACAATAGATTCTGAATAGAAAAACAGTAAGTTGGTAAAGATTAAAGAACAAGTAAAATTGGATAGCCGGTTTCCTACAATTTTGTTGGCAAATCTTTTAGTATAAGAAAAGGGCAGCACTGCGTATGTTGCCACGACCGAGTTTGGTAAAAGGAAAAAATTATTTCAAGCTCATCATACTGGATTAATAGATTTATATAATTTAAAATTTTAATCAAATTTATATATTAGTTTTTTAATTTAAATTATTTAAATCAAGTTGAGTAATTTGATTTCATCTCGCTTACCGGGTCTTATGAGCTATCTACAGCGCTCAAACTTTTTATAATAAAATCCAAGAGAAAAAGGCCTGTATGCCTTTTTCTCTTCCGCAACTAGGCTATAAGGTTTCAATAACCCATTATTTTGAGATTTTTTGGTGTTTTGGTATGTAATATTACCCAAAAAACTAATTATTGTGAAAAAAAAATAATGGTAGCTAGTAAAAATTAATGGGAGTTATTAAATTTTTTAAAATATTTTAAAATTTTAAATATTTAATTACATAAAAATATTTATATGTCAAATTCAAAATATTTAGTTATATAAAATTTATCATTCACATAATTTTTTATTCATCATAATGGGTGATTATATACGGTGGATGAAAATAAAAATGATGAGTGATAATGTTAATGTCAGGACATATTTAGTTAGTTTGTTTGAAAATATGTTCCCTATAATTTAAGAAACATGTTTTTTGAAAATATTTTTTAAAAAACGTTTTTAACGTTTTTTCCAAAATAATTTATGATATTTTTACAATTTTAAAAAAGAATCTAAAATAATTATTAAAAAATTATAATTATCGAAATTTAATTTTAAAATAAGAATGGAAAAAATTTTAACTTCAAAAGATAAATATATTTTTTAAACAATAAAAAAATTATAAAAAATAAAAATAAAGAAAAAAATTGAAGATAATTTTTAAAAACCAAATTTACCTTAGGATAGTAAGTATAAATTCCCCAGAGTACCTCGAAGTAAAAAATATGTTTTTTCTTTTTGACACTTATTATTTTACACCACATTTTTTATTTCAATTAATATAAATAATAACAGTAAATTAAATATAAGAGAAAGTATTAAAAGTATTAAAAAAAAGTGAAAATAACATGCCTACGGGTCCGGGCTAAAGGGTGTGTCACAGGTTCCAAATATTTTGGCAACAACACCAACCGACGTCGTGTTATTCTGCCAGCCACAGAACCCACTAACCACAGCCCAGCCCACATGGTCGCTAATACGACAGCGTTACCGTTGTCTAGAACCTTCCCTCCTTTTCTTTCTCTACCCCCTCTCTCTCTTCTCCAGAATAATCTTCAACCTCCACTCCGCTGATGCTCATTTTCATTAAAAACATCCTTTTCCAAAAACCCTAAACCCTAGCATATAACCCTCTTACCCCTCCCTTTCCTGGGATACATATCTATCTCTGCGCTTTTTCCCAATCACTGTCGGCCATGGCCACCGCCGCCTTGCTCCGTTCTCTTCGACGCCATGATGTGGCTTCAGCTTCTTTCTCTGCCTATCGATCGGTACTAACGGGAAACGGAGCTTCTTTTCTAGAATCACTCATAGTTTTTCCTCTAAATGATGTAGATTTTGTTATGATTACGATTTCCTTTAGCTTATTAGTGGTTTCTTAACGGGGTCTTCACGTATTTGTTATTTTGATGTTTTTTTTTATAGTATAGCACGAAAATAGGATTTCGATTTCTGACGTATGTTGTTGTCTCTGACGATATTTCGGCCAACCTGTAACATTAAATTTTGACCCAAGTTGTACAAAATTAAAATTTTTTAGCTTCCGAAATTACATTTGAATATCTTTGACGTACACTTGATTCTGCATTGGGGGGGGGGGATTTGGTATATTGCTGCAAAAGTTCTCTGGGGGTGTAAATGGAATATATGCCAAAACAACATATAATGAAGTCTTCGAATATATATACTAGATCTTTAGATTAAACCTTTTTATGCCTGGACTCACTAAATTGCTTATGTAGAAGGTGGAAGCATTGTTTTGATGACTTGGATTTTATATGCCATGCTCATACTTTTATAGTTGTTACTCATGATTCTTGATTTTAGAATCTCAGAATTCAGTTTACTTAAAGCATGTTTTATGTGTTTGAAACATGACATCATTCAACAGACATATGTGATTAGTGAACTGGACATCGTTTTCTGCTTGATATTAAGTTGAATAGTTTGCAAAAAGTAATATTCATTTACTTATCATGGCTGTGCAGATAACCGGAAGCTCTAAGTCAGGAGTTCACAGCTGGACAAGTTTGTCTCGGCCATTCAGGTGCCATTTGTTTTTGTTGATTCATGAGCTACACTTGTACATTTGATACTTTACTTTCTGATCACATTTACTAATGGTACGATTCCCCTTCACTACAGTTCAAGGCCTGCTGGCAATGATGTCATTGGTATTGATTTGGGTACAACCAATTCATGTGTGGCTGTAATGGAGGGAAAGGTAAGACATTATTGGTCAGTTACATTTAATTTTTTGTTTCATATTTGTGTTCATCGTTAGGTCTTCTTAGACTAATAATTATATATGTTTTCAGAATCCTAAAGTTATTGAGAATGCTGAAGGAGCTAGGACAACACCATCAGTGGTTGCCTTCAACCAGAAAGGAGAATTGCTTGTAGGTACACCTGCAAAACGTCAAGCTGTGACCAATCCAACCAATACTGTCTTTGGTACCAAACGTTTGATTGGGAGGCGCTTCGATGATCCTCAAACTCAGAAAGAGATGAAGATGGTTCCATACAAAATTGTTAAAGCTCCAAATGGAGATGCATGGGTTGAAGCAAACGGGCAACAATATTCCCCTAGCCAGATTGGTGCCTTCATTCTGAACAAGATGAAGGAAACTGCAGAAGCTTATCTTGGGAAGTCAGTTTCTAAAGCTGTAATTACTGTACCAGCTTACTTCAATGATGCTCAGAGGCAGGCAACAAAGGATGCTGGTAGAATATCAGGTCTTGATGTGCAAAGAATCATCAACGAGCCCACTGCTGCCGCACTTTCATATGGAATGAACAACAAGGAGGGTCTTATTGCAGTTTTTGACCTTGGAGGTGGAACATTTGATGTGTCCATATTAGAAATTTCTAATGGTGTCTTTGAGGTATGTACATTGATTGATTTCTTTTTTAATAATGTGGGAGGACTTCTGCTGATAAGATTCTAATGTACAGGTGAAAGCAACAAATGGTGATACTTTTCTGGGAGGAGAGGATTTTGACAATGCCTTGTTGGACTTTCTAGTGAGTGAATTCAAGAGATCTGAGAGCATTGATCTGTCGAAGGATAGACTTGCTTTGCAGAGGCTTCGGGAAGCTGCTGAGAAGGCTAAGATAGAATTGTCTTCAACATCTCAAACAGAAATCAACCTGCCTTTCATCACTGCTGATGCATCTGGTGCGAAGCATCTGAACATCACATTAACTAGATCTAAGTTTGAGAGTTTGGTAAATCATTTGATTGAGAGGACAAAGGAACCATGTAAAAGCTGCTTGAAGGATGCTAACACATCTGTCAAGGATGTTGATGAGGTTCTCCTTGTGGGAGGGATGACCCGTGTACCTAAAGTACAAGAAGTGGTTGCACAGATATTTGGGAAAGCTCCTAGCAAAGGAGTAAATCCTGATGAGGCAGTTGCAATGGGAGCTGCTATCCAGGGTGGTATCCTTCGTGGAGATGTTAAAGAATTACTTCTCCTAGATGTGACTCCACTCTCTCTGGGTATTGAGACATTGGGAGGTATCTTCACCAGGTTGATCAACCGTAACACTACAATTCCTACCAAGAAGAGTCAGGTAATGCTGCAAGCTTACATTTTGTTTTGCTGGTCACTGGTTTAGTAATTCCAAAAATGTTAAGCATATTCAATTTAGATATATGCTCTTCAGCTACATGATAGTATCTGTTCCTAACTTAAAATTTCATTCTTGCAGGTATTCTCAACTGCAGCTGACAATCAAACACAGGTGGGTATCAAGGTGTTGCAAGGTGAGCGTGAAATGGCCTCTGACAACAAAATGCTTGGTGAATTTGAACTTGTTGGCATTCCCCCTGCCCCCAGAGGTTTGCCTCAGATTGAGGTCACATTTGACATTGATGCCAACGGGATTGTCACTGTCTCTGCCAAAGACAAGGCCACTGGTAAAGAACAACAAATCACCATCCGCTCATCTGGAGGACTCTCTGAGGATGAGATTGAAAAAATGGTCAAAGAAGCTGAGCTACACGCACAGAGAGATCAGGAAAGAAAGGCTTTGATTGATATCAGAAACAGTGCAGATACTACCATTTACAGCATTGAGAAGAGCTTGGGTGAGTACAGAGATAAGATTCCTAGTGAAATTGCGAAAGAGATTGAGGATGCAGTTGCAGATTTGAGGACAGCTATGTCTGGAGACAATGCTGATGAAATTAAGTCGAAGCTTGATGCCGCAAACAAAGCTGTGTCCAAGATTGGACAACACATGTCAGGTGGTTCCAGTGGTGATTCCTCCTCCGGAGGTTCCAAGGGTGGGGACCAGGCCCCTGAGGCAGAATATGAGGAGGTGAAGAAGTAAAGAATGAAATTTTTTTTTTTGAGGTATTTAATGTCAAAGGTTCGAGGATTTCCATTTACTGTGTAGTTCTTATGGAGTAGCTAAGTAGCTAACTATGGTCTTTGAATACCCATAATAATTTTTTTGACGTAAAGTAGTTAATTCTCTTTACGTATTTTGATTTTGGTAATTTGAAATTTTCTGGAATGTAACTACGACACCAGAGAAAATATGAGCTGTGGTTTTTATCTGTTGGTTCGAGGCATGGAAAATAGTTGAAATCAAGCATTTCCGATAGAAGAACCTTGTTAAATTTTTCTTGTCGTTGTGCTATTAATATTTGAATTTTTCCATTGTGGAAAAATCAGTGGTTGGAGAATGAACTGCAGTATCAAGATAATTCCCTACATGGGTTTGTCCTGAACTGGCTAATGTCTATTACTTTCTCTCGTCTAGTTCACGCTGAACGTGTTGAGCGACTGCTGAAATGGCAGGAGTTTTGAAAAGGAGAGTTTCCAGATTTTATGGGGAGGGGTAGACAAACCTTGTGTATATTTCCAAGCGATGCTAGGGAAACTATAAAAAACGGCAAATCGCATCTGCTTCGTACTGAAAGAGGTTAGTGTATTCTTCCAGTCTCCTCCAGATGACCAAAAACTACATTTGAGAGTTCACCCTACATCCATATTTTACCAAACCAAACTTTTAAGTAGAAAATTTCTCAAGCGAGTCTTGCAGTATTCGATTGAGTCACTTGCAAAGACTCGTACAGTTACTTTTTTTTTGTTGGACTTTGACTCGTACAGTTACGAAGTTCCTCTTGATGAGATACTTGTTTTTGGGCCAATGTGAGTTGGGTTTGGATTTAATAGATTTTTAAGTTTTGTTAATTTAGTTTTCATATTCTATTGGTTTGGAATGACGAGAAAGTTAACTAGAGTTAAGTATTTGATCATGTAGATTAGCAGGTCACATTTCTACAAATTATTATTTTTTGTTAATTTTTTTATGGAGTTTGTTCAATGTATTTAAATTAAAAGAAATTTTAAAAATTAAATCAAATTTTATTATAAACTTAAGAGATTAAAAGATTATGTTTATTCGTTATGAGAAACATGTTTTTTAAAACAATGATTATGAAAAATGTATAAAATGCATTTGAGGCCATTTAAGTTGGACTTAATGAAAGATTAAATATTGAACCTATAATAAATTTAAGTATTAACCCGATCTCAACAAAATAACGAAAGTTTAAGTATTAAACTCAAGTTTAAGAATTTATAGGTTCAACACTTAAAAGTCCATTTAGCTCAAATTGAGGCCCATTAATATGCACCATCTAACGAACTCCTATGTTGACACTCCTAATGCAGTACAAAAACTGGTCCCAAAAAAAAATGCAGTACAAGATGAACCCACTTTATTGTTGCTTGGTAGTCGTGTGACCAAGGAACTAAATTTCTTTTCTTTTCCATCGAAACGACCGAAACGTTTTCGTTTTCTGAGTCACCGATGCGAAACGGAGTTATCGAAACGAAACGAAGTGTTTGTTAAATAATTATGCTATTTCAATTAAAATTGCTATGTTTTGAAATGTTTCGGTAAAAATACTCTTGTTTCAATGAAAATTTTGGTGAAAATACTCTTATTTCTAGTTGTTTCAATAGAAATACTCTTGTTTCGAGTTATTTCGATAGAAATACTTTTGTTTCGAGTTATTTCGATGAAAATACTCTTGTTTCGAATTATTTCGATGAAAATACTCTTGTTTCAATGGAAATTTTGGTGAAAATACTCTTATTTCGAGTTGTTTCAATAGAAATACTCTTGTTTCGAGTTATTTCGATGGAAATACTCTTGTTTCGAGTTATTTCGATGGAAATACTCTTGTTTCGATGAAAAAATACTAAACTAATTTGAAAAATAAAAAATTGACAATATAAAAGTAGATAAAAATAGCATTATATCATATCTAACACTAAGTTACTTTCTCTCACAAGTCACAACACTTTTATTAACTTCATACTCTCGTCATTTATTCTTATGACATTATTTTCTTTCATTATCTTTATTTTAAAGAGGAAACTACAAAAATGATACAAAGAGATATTGAAAGGCAAAGAGAGAGAAATATACCTAAAGATAGAGATAGAATTATGGTCGACAGAGAAAGAGACTTAAATATAAATGTCATGAAAGAGTTAAGAAGAAGATGAAGAGATAGATGCAATAGAGAGATTGTTGTTGAATACTATTAGTATTTGAGTTGAAGTCCCTACTATAGTAGTATGTTTACTTACTATTCAATTATAGACATTAATTCAAATTAATTTTAATATAATTTTCTATATCTCTATCATTAATATTATGTTAAAATCTTTTAAAATTTTAACAAAATATTATTTAAAATTATTTGAAACGTTTCTTAAAAAATATTCCGTTTCCTCAAAATTTTCGAAACGTTTCGAAATGTTTCTGTTTTTAGAGTCACCGAAACGGTACCTCGAAACGAAATTTAATACCTTGCGTGTGACAATGATATTACTTTGTCCAAAAAATAAAAAAGACAATGATATTACTAGTAAGCTCTAGTTGTTTCAGGGGGAATTATGCAAATTTATAAACCACCTCTATGACAACGGTGTGTTGGTGATGGAAAATCAATTACCTTAACTAGTGAAAAATGGTCCAAATATCAAGTGAATTTGAGCACTCGGAATGTGCACATGGCTGCAGATATTATTACCAATAATACAGCTAATTGGAACAATGACTACGGACCTCACACTGCGAAGATGATCTTAGACATCTCTATCTCTAGACATGAAAATTCAGATCAACTCCTATGGTAAGGTCATGTTCTGATAAATATTCCACAAAAGCCGAGTTTTCTATTTTAATTGAGCGGTGTTATTCTAAATCTGCATTTGCGCTACCTTTTAATTGGACTGATATATAAAAATCAACACTACCACCATGGCTACAATTGTTTGCAAGGGAAATATGTCAGACTGTCTGCAGCTATGGTCTAATTTGGCTAAAAGGAATGCAAATAGAGAAACATGCCCTTTTGATGCTCGAAAAAGGAGGATTTGATCATCTTTTTTTCAAATGTCTATTTTCAAGAGTTGTCTTTTTTGCTGCTGATTTGACCATCTAAATAGACTATATCACTTCGAAAGCATACAAGCATGGTTGCATAGCCGAGACATGATTGTCATGAATGACGGAGAAAACAAGATGTGCTCAATTTCATAATAATAGTTTGCTGGTGTACCTATAACTACTCTGAGCACCAATAAAATCCGTCACCAGAAACAGCGTTGAAAGATATTAACTACTTCAAAAAATCACACTTCTTTCAATGCAGGAAGGACAATGTTATCGCTCTCGCACACTTGATATTTGCTAGCCCTTCACATGATTGTCGAGTCCTCCTCGTTTGTCTTTGTGGGAAACAGTAATGCAGAGTAAGGACCCTTTTCATGAACACTTGTACTAATTACTTTGGCCCTATAATGAATAATCTACGTTCCAGGGAGTAGAGCGAGAAGAGATAGAGTATAGTTGACGAGTTGGCAAAATTTTAAATTAATTTATACAGGTTAAGTATAATTTTTTTAATTTTTTAAAATTTAACTCAATTTAATATAAGTCAAATTTTTTTAATAATTTAAAATTTTATAGATTTCTATGATCTAATTACTTGTAAAGTATTAAAAAAAGAAAAGAAAATAAAAAGTTAACCATTAATAGTTCTCACTTGCTTGAGCTCACGAAATCTGACATATAGACGCAGCAAATGTATAGCTTACAACAAATGAACTTTAGGAAGAGCTTTTTAATCTGATTTTAATACGAAAAACGTTTTTTATAATTTCTGATATTTGAAAAACAATAAAAATAAAATATCTATGTCCAAATGACTAAAAATAATGGGCTAAACTTTGAGCTAATAAAAAAAAAAGTAGGCTTCTAGCATATAAATTTTTTCATTTCATTTTACTTATTTTAAAATGATAAATAGATAAATAAAATTGGTATAACAGTATTTCACCAAACTAATTTTTATCTTTCAACGATTTTAAAAAATTAGAATGTCGTGTCTGAGTCCTAGGTTGACAAAAAAGAGATGTTCCTTTTTTTGTTTTTTCTGTTCAATTGAATCAACCACTTTAAATAAATTGTAAAGTTTAAAAAATATTTTTTTTTGTTAAAAATATTGTAAGAAGAAAGAGAGAAAAAAAAAGTTGAAAAATTGAATCTGCATACATTAATTTGTGACACTTATAGGATCAGAAGTATCACTTACATATTTTAAAGAATTGTTCATTACTTAAAAATTTTAAAAACATTGATAATATTTTTTTACAAAAAATATTTCTCCTAAAATAAAAAAAATTGGAGTTATTTATTATTTAAAAATATGAATTTTATAAATTTGAATATAATAAATTTATATTTATCGTATTTATATTAAAAAAGAAATAATATTTAGGCCATTTCTTTAAAATTTAAATTTCTTTATAAACTTGAATTAAGTAATTTTTCATTTATTTAAGTTTTTGAAATTTTTTTTATTCAATGTAAAAAGAAAAGTTCCTAAAAAATTATAAATAACACAAAATTCATATTTTCTTAAGATGATTCTATAGAGAAATTATATTTTTAAAATATAAAAAAAAATACCTTTAAATGTATTGTGAAAAATTCAGTTTAATTATAATTTATTCGCTTAATTATGCAGAAAAAAAAACCCCCTTATTGTTAAGTGGGTAATTTGGTCATTTCAATCCATTTTTACATTAAAACAGCACATATTTTTTTGGTATCGCAAAAACCCTAAACCCTGATATAAACCTTCTTCACCGTTTCTTCTCTCCCGGATTTCTTCACATATCTTTGATTCTTCATATTGGCCATGGCCGCCGCCGCCTTGCTCCGATCTCTTCGACGCCGTGATGTAGCTTCAGCTTCTTTCTCTGTCTATCGATCGGTACTAACGCCACGCCTTTTAATTTCTGCAATTGATTAGCATGTTGAAGTTTCATCTTTCTAATTTTTCTTGCTCGATTCCCCCAGAACGGAGCTTCTTTCCTAGAATCACTCATATTTTTTGCTCTAAATGATTATATTTTTTACGATTACGATTTCCTTCAGTTTACTAGTGGTTTTTTAACGGGGTCGTATTTGTTATTTTGATGTTTGTTTTATTGTATCATACGAAGATAGATTTTCGATGTTTGACTTGTGTTGTCGTCTCTGATAATATTACGTCCAACGTATAATATTAAATTTTGACCCAAGTTGTCCAAAGTTAAAAAATTTTAACTTCCGAAATTACTTTTGAATATCGGTGATGTACCCTTGATTCTGCATTGAGGGGGAGGTTGGTATGTTGTTGCAAAAATTCTCCGGGTGTAAATGGAATATATGCCAAAACAACATAAAATGAAAGTCTTCATATATATACTAGATCTTTAGATTAAACCTTTTTATGCATGGACTTAATAAATTGGTTATATAGAAGATGGAAGCATTGTTGTTATGACTTTTTTTTTTATATGCCATGCTCATGTTTTTGTATTAGTTGTTATTCATGATTCTTGATTGTAGAATCTCAAAACTGCATAATTTGGACGATTATTTAAAGTATGTTTTATATGTTTAAACCATGACATCATTCAATAGTCATATAAGATTAGTGAACTGGACTTTGTTTTCTGCTTGATTTAAGTTGAATAGTTTGCAAGAAGAAATATTCATTTACTTTGACATGACTTTGTAGTTAACTGGCAGCTCTAAGTCGGCTTATGTAGGTCACAGCTGGACAAGTTTGTCTCGACCATTCAGGTGCCGTTTGGTTTTCATGTTTCACGAGTTACACTTGTACATGTGATACTTTTACTTTCTGATCAAATTTACTAATGTTACAGTTTTCTTTTCATTATAGTTCAAGGCCTGCTGGCAATGATGTCATTGGTATTGATTTGGGAACTACCAATTCATGTGTGGCTGTTATGGATGGAAAGGCAAGACATTCTTGCTTAGTTACACTTAATTTTTTGTTTCATTTGTGTGTTCATCGTTAGGTCTTCTTCTTGACTAATAATTATGTATGTTTTCAGAATCCTAAAGTTATTGAAAATGCTGAAGGAGCTAGGACAACACCATCAGTGGTTGCCTTCAACCAGAAAGGAGAGTTGCTTGTAGGTACGCCAGCAAAACGTCAAGCTGTGACCAACCCAACCAATACTGTTTTTGGTACCAAACGTTTGATTGGTAGGCGCTTCGATGATCCTCAAACTCAAAAAGAGATGAAGATGGTTCCATATAAAATTGTTAAGGCTCCAAATGGAGATGCATGGGCTGAAGCAAACGGGCAACAATATTCCCCTAGCCAGATTGGTGCCTTCATTCTGAACAAGATGAAGGAAACTGCTGAAGCATATCTTGGGAAGTCAATTTCAAAAGCTGTGATTACTGTACCGGCTTACTTCAATGATGCCCAAAGACAAGCAACGAAGGATGCTGGTAGAATATCAGGTCTTGATGTGCAGAGAATCATCAATGAGCCCACTGCTGCTGCACTTTCATATGGTATGAACAACAAGGAGGGTCTTATAGCTGTTTTTGATCTTGGAGGTGGAACATTTGACGTATCCATTTTAGAAATTTCTAGTGGCGTCTTTGAGGTATGTCCCTTCATTTTTTTCATTTTGAATAATGTTTGGGTACTTTTTCTGATAACAATCTAATATCCAGGTGAAAGCAACAAATGGTGACACTTTCTTGGGAGGAGAGGATTTTGACAATGCCTTGTTGGACTTTCTAGTGAGTGAATTCAAGAGATCCGAGAGTATTGATCTTTCAAAAGATAGGCTTGCCTTGCAGAGGCTTCGTGAGGCTGCAGAAAAGGCTAAGATAGAATTGTCTTCAACATCTCAAACAGAAATCAACCTGCCTTTCATCACTGCTGATGCATCTGGTGCAAAGCATCTAAACATCACATTGACCAGATCTAAGTTTGAGAGTTTGGTAAATCACTTGATTGAGAGGACAAAGGCACCATGTAAAAGCTGCTTAAAGGATGCCAACATATCTATCAATGAAGTTGATGAGGTTCTTCTTGTGGGAGGGATGACCCGCGTCCCTAAGGTACAAGAAGTGGTTGCACAGATCTTTGGGAAGGCTCCTAGTAAAGGAGTAAATCCTGATGAGGCAGTTGCAATGGGAGCAGCTATCCAGGGTGGTATCCTCCGCGGAGACGTTAAAGAATTACTTCTCCTAGATGTGACTCCACTCTCTCTGGGTATTGAGACATTGGGAGGTATCTTCACCAGGTTGATAAACCGTAACACTACAATTCCTACCAAGAAGAGTCAGGTAATAATACTGCAAGCTTTTGAAGATTGTTTAAGAAAATTGTAATTAATTTGCCTATAGCTCTATGGAAAGGTGTACCCACTTCCAAGATCTGTCGTATTATAATATGGCTAATTGAAATACCCCAGAAGATATTTTATCTACTGCAGTCCAAACACACATTCAAGAGGGGACAAAAAAGAAAACACTCAAGTTTACTCTGAACTCTTAAACTTAAATTTTGTTTTACAGCTTACTGGTTTTGTAATTCCAAAAAATTTTAACATTTTCAATTTAGCCAGATGCTTTTCAACTATGTGGTAGTATCTAATTCTAATTGAAAATGTCATTCTTTCAGGTGTTTTCGACTGCAGCTGACAATCAAACACAAGTAGGGATCAAGGTGCTGCAAGGGGAGCGTGAAATGGCCACTGACAACAAAATGCTTGGTGAATTTGAACTTGTTGGTATTCCTCCTGCCCCCAGAGGTATGCCTCAGATTGAGGTCACATTTGACATTGATGCCAATGGGATTGTCACTGTCTCTGCCAAAGACAAGGCCACTGGTAAAGAACAACAAATCACCATCCGCTCATCTGGAGGACTCTCTGAGGATGAGATTGAAAAGATGGTCAAAGAAGCTGAGTTGCACGCACAGAGAGATCAAGAAAGAAAAGCTTTGATTGATATCAGAAACAGTGCAGATACCACCATTTATAGCATTGAGAAGAGCTTGGGTGAGTACAGAGACAAAATTCCTAGTGAAATTGCAAAAGAGATTGAGGATGCAGTTGCAGATTTGAGGACCGCTATGTCTGGAGACAATGCCGATGAAATTAAGTCGAAGCTTGATGCTGCAAACAAAGCTGTGTCCAAGATTGGGCAACACATGTCAGGTGGTTCCAGTGGGGGTTCGCCCTCCTCTGGAGGTTCTCAAGGTGGGGACCAAGCTTCTGAGGCTGAATATGAGGAGGTAAAGAAGTGAAGAGTGAATCACTTTTTTTTTTTACTTTTAGTATTTATTGTCAGAGGATCAATTTACAAGGAGGCTTTCCATTTATAGCGCTCACTTAGTATCAAACTTTGGTCGTTGAATGACCATAACAATATTTTTTTGCCCGAATTGATTTATAACATGTTTTGATTTGGGTAATTGGAAGGATTTTCTGGGACCTAAGACAGAAGGTTATGGATTTGTTATTTTTTCTTATAACACTAGGGAAACGTGCATGAGATACCGTTAATAGTATCTGTACCAGAAGTTAGTTGAATTTCTAGTTATATGTTGACGTGTTCATTATTATCTTAACATTGTTTAACTATTAATTATGGTGTGGAAAATACGACCTGTGGTGCGCAATTATAGGTTCAAGCTTCTGCAGAAAAGTGAACCACTTCTCACTGATTTGTCTGCATTTGGTGCTGCATTTATTTATTACTGCTTGTTATATATCATGTGACATTATTAGACAGTTCTAGTTATTTCTGGTGGATTACGCAAATTTCTTGGAATGTTGGGGTCAAAATGTAAGGATTTCAATCCTCCAGTATTAACCTTGGTCGATGACAAGTTATGTGAAGTATTATCATAACTTGATAGTATGTATGTTTCTTGTTTTAAATCCAGTCTTCACAACTATCTAGGATCCAAAGGTTCATAAACTGGGACCTAAATCCTCAGCGCAAAAGCCAGCACTATACTAAATATCGATAAAACGATCTTTTTATTCTTTTTTAATGTCGGAGGATGATTTACCTGGAGGCTCTTCAATTAATGTAGTACTTATGGAACTACCAAACTATGGTCTCTAAATAACGATAACAACGTCATATTGCGTAGAAGTGATTATTCTCTGCATGTTGCAATTCGGGAAATTCGAAGGACTTTTGGAATGTAATTAAAAAATTATGAAACATGAACATTGATACAATATTATGATACAACAAAATTTGAAGTATTTGCGTAATTTAAAAAGTCATTGTTTCATAATTTATGTTTTAAATCATTGATGGTATCAGTATCAGTAATTAAATGGAAAACATGAGTTGTGGACCTTGTGGTAGCGTTGGTCAGAGGCGTCAGTATGTCCTATAGTCAGGAAAGTAGTCAAATATGAAGGAAACTTTTTATTTGCTGATTCAGGGAATGGGAAATAGCTGAAACCTAACATATCGGATGGAGGAGCTTTCTTAATTATTCTTCGTTCTTGTGCTTTCAACGTTTCGATTTTTTAGCATCGCCGTGAGGAGGTGAAGTCAAGTCATCTCTTTTTTTTATTTCTTTTCCTTTCGTCCAGTACTGAACCTAAAATTTTATGACATTGGAAGGTGATTGACTATTGGGTCGTTTATTAAGAATCCGAAATTTTATATATCCACTCCACATAGAAGAGAGAGTACGGAAGAAAAAAATAAAATTCAAGCAAGCTTCGCTGTGTTTTAATTACTGCAGACTAAAAATAAATAAATAAAAAGAGAGAAAGATAGGAGAAAAAAAAGAACACATGCCAAATCGAGGTTCACTCTCCAGCTCCCAAGGAGGGGGCCAACTCATAAGATTAGGAATGACACTTGTGACTGAGAACCTGCCAACAATGTAATAAAAGATTGTTAATAAAATAAAATAATAAATTATTTGAATCAATTTTTTCATCCTCTAAATTCTAGCAATTTTCATAGGATTTCGAAATGAAAGTAAAAAACACAAATTTTTTTCAGAAAAATTTGTGTTCTACATATGATAACGTTCCGAAAAAATAAAATTAGATACACCCATACACTTTAATGGTGCATATATTTTCCAGTAGTCTTGACAGTGAAATTTTCCACTATCATGTCAAAGACACGAATATATTTCTATCCGGAAGGATGTGGATGTCTCTTATCCATGTATTTTGCTACCATTCAGCAAACAACATCATGATAAATATTACAGGATTTTGCAAATATGGGATATTATTAAGTTGCCTTGACACTGCAAAAAGGATCTCGAAATCATTTGGTTGTAAATCATAAAAGTACATTTCAAATCATGTCCACTTACCAATACTTCTGTTCAAAGTTTGGCCCCTGAAGCACATGCTGCTCTTGTGCCGCAGCTCGGTGAGAAATTAATTAATATAAAGCTGGAAAAATAAAACATGGGAACCCTTTGCCGCCAGATTGGCCTCGTGCTTCACGGTGACATGTACTCCCAAGTTCTCTACACCCAATATACTTAGGGCAGGGCACGGGCTTAGGGAGAGGAAATGGGATGCACTAACAATCAATAGTTTTTTGCATTGTTGGCGTGAGAAAGTACATTGGCTTATGTAAACCATTCTTTCCAGAAACTACGAGTGTAGAAGATAAAGCATTCATTCAGTTGAGATCTGAGTGTCAGATCAGAATACTGCATTATTAGCGCCATAGGAGTGCATCTTTTTTTCTTTCCTTCACCAACTAGCAGTATTCAAGTTTTAACCTCTGTTTATGATTTCTTGTGATCCAAAAGCTAGATTGTTCAGAGTTTCCACCCTTACTCAAGTGATCATTGTTGCCTTGCTTGGGTGCATAACCTAAGATGACATATGCAGATCCATTATTCACAATTCATCAATGAGAAGTCATTCAAAGCAAGAACAATCCTTTTTTTAAATAAATAAAAAAATTGATTGAATTCATAACATTACCATCTCTGAAAAAAAAAACAAAGAACTTTGCTTTTTGATCTTTTATTGTGAATTTTATTTCTCCATTTTGTTTTATTGCCCCGTAATAAAATAAGAAAATTAGGTAATGTACCTTCCTGGTTCTTACATAAATGGGGAAGGGTTGATATTTTTTCTCCCAAATTTATAATCCAGATGAGGAAATTGCATATGCACAATAAGGTCCATCTCCAATAAGGAAGATCAATCAATTTACTGTAGTAATGTGTACAATGTAACTCAAAAATACACTAATCCTCTTCGTTCTATTCCTAATCTCTAACGCACGTGTGTTAGCCATCTCGCCACACACCCCTCTAGCTCCTGACCTAAGAATAGATTTTTGAGATTCTCCGACTCCTGGGTTTTCACTTACTAAAATCATTTTTTCAATTAGGTCACACTTCCACTCCTCAAGTAAGTGCTCGGTACCACAATCCAATCCATCAATCTCAAACAGAAATCAACAAACAATGTCCGCAAACCCTGAATCAGCAAGAAAATAACACAAATTAAGAATATGATTCAACCAGCATATGCTTACAGCAGCATAATAATATCAATAAATTAACATACCTCGTCCCTGTATTTATGTCCCCACCCACAAGGCAGGCCGGCGAAACAAGATCTAACCCACATTTGTCTTCTTCCTGACCATTTCTTACAAAAGCGCCCGGCTACAAGTGCCCATTGTCCGCTTCAGAATCACTACCCGATGAACTCCCCGAATCAGAATCTACAACAGAACCAAATGTAAGTTTTTTCTTCAATAGTTCATGGTTTCAATAATCAAGCACAACTTGGAACAGGGTAATACCACTTGATGAAGAGGAATCACTGCTTGAACTGCTTGAACTACTAGAACTACTGCTTGCATGACCTCCAACCACATCTTTATCCTTCTCAATCTCCACTGGGGGAAAGATGCTCATCGGTATCTCATCTCCAATGTCAACATCTTCGTCCCCGGCTTCCATTTTCTTTGGCTTCTTGACCTCAGTTGGTGCAGCATCAAGCTTCTCGCTACCAGGTAGTTGCTGTCAACATTATCATAATGAAACATCAAAATTAGTTATTTGACAGAACTTTATTCTCTATCCCATGTAATTAAGCAAACCCGTTAAAGAGACATAATTTGAGTAAGAAGGCATTTACCCCATTGCCCTTGCTTGACACCATATTATTGCTCATAAGTGCCTGCCTTTTAATCTTGCTCATCATCTTTTTCCAATTAGTCACCAATCTGTCGAGTTCCCAAAGGGTCTCTGTGTCAACAGCCTCAATATCAAGCTCGATCTCATCCCCGTCCTGCTTCAAGTGTCCATTCCTCTTCCTTATAATCTGCACCACTTGTTCCATTTTCTCTGCTGACAAACTCTGCAACCCAATGCCCAACTTATGCTTCTCCTCGAGACTCATTTCCCTCTTGTTTGGGTCCTTCGCCTTTGGCTTTGGTTGCTTCAAAGGCTTCACTGGAGGTGCCCGCACTGGGGAGGCCGTTCGCACTGGCGACTGCAACAATGGTGGATTCGAAGAATTTGAACAGGCCTGTACTGACTCCGGTAATTTCACAGGAGGAACCGGATTGTCATCCTTTACCCTCTCAGGTTCTACATAGCTCCACGAGCTACCTTGCAATTCCTCATCATAAACGTTATCTTGTTTCAGCCAATCTTCAAATTTCTCATGGACTGATCGATAAATCTCCTCAAACCTTGTTAGAAGCTGCTCGGCCATGGCGTACACATCATGACCCCTAGGATTATAGGTCAGTGCATTGTTAAACGTCAATCGCACATCAGAAGCAAAATCCGATGGCGTTGCATACATATTCTTCGCAAGATTCGACTTCACAGTGCCTAGATCCATCGGTTTCTTAATTATATCATAGTAATCGTGAAGGCCCATTCCCACAACATCAACAGGCACGTTGAAGATCCACCCATGTTTGTGCTTCATCAGCTTTTGCAAAACCTGTCCACAGGCCTTCATCAAGTTTCCGACATCCGAATGCGATCGTTTCAAATCCTTTGTCGTTGAATTCGGCAAAGGGCGCTTGTTCCCAGATATCTTTTTACTGGCCGATTTTTTTGGTAGCCCGTTGAAGCTCGGTCTAGGTTGAAATTCACCGGACTCGATTCGACTCTTGAGTTGCCGAATATGTTCGAGCTCCGAGATTAGACGATTCTTAAGCTCGTTAAGCTCCCTCTTCGTATACGACGCGATATTGAAGGTTACATGTTGGGAATGATTGATTTCGTTTGATCGCCGGTTGATAGAAGAAGCATCATCCGACGCCGACTGGGTCCTCTTGTTGTTTCCGAATTTAGGGGTAGGGTTAGGGTTTGGTTTAGAGAGAGGTACTGGTACTTTGCCCATGAATCCTGCTCCACCGCCTCTGTGCTGCGGCCAATTGGGTTCGTTCCGGTTAGCTAAGACGGCGGACGCCATTAACGGGCAAAATCACGGCCGTATGGTTAAACTCCGGCGCATCTCCGGCATCAATTTCCCAATGTAGGTGATATAAAGCATGAGTCAGCAGTGTACTCTGAAACACGCGCTGCAGAATCCAACACGCGCCGTTCAAAACCCCACCCGCTGCCGGTGGAAAAGCAGCTTCTTGATCGAAAGGGAAATCGTATAGTGCAGGGTTTGGAAGCTTGTTTACCCTAATCTGAGTGAGGAACGAGAGGGGCTTGGGCCGGTTCTTAAAGGCGTTGAGATCTGCCCGTAGGTGTTTCGGGCAGGTCCATTTGCCGTCGATTTGTTCTAGATCCTCGATTGAACGGATGGTAACGATTTCTCGGCTGTCCAGGAAACTGACCGTAGGATCTGGAACGAACGGTGGAGATACTTATGTCTCTACACGTGGCAATTTCGTAGGCGTTGATGGTAAGACACTGATGATGCAGGAGGTGGTCATTTGATGTTGGGTTTGAGTTAGAAGTGTATTTGGACTGAATGTGTCGTGCATTTAGGGTTTGGACAAGAGTAGGGCCCACAATTGATGACGTGGGGGGATGTCTAACTGGTAGTTTCGCTGTGGCCGGGAAGGCACGCGCAGCGTGTGCTTACAAGTGAAACGTGCGGACGACACCGTTTACAAAACCGGTTCTTGCACAGTTGCACCCTCCAATTTTACATATTTAGAACAACGCCCACATCCCATTAGTCCAACGTCCATTAGTGTTCAAATTTTTTATTAAAAAAAATAGAACGCCTTTATTAAATTATTTATTCATTTAATTTTTATATTTTGAATTATGACGAACTTTATAAGGATTATTAAATTCTTGAATCGTATAAAAGGTGGTCTCATTTTTAGTTGATAATAAAATGATAATTTTGATTATTAATTTTTGAATTTGAAAATATATAAAATTGAACTAAAAAAGAAGAAGCTTATCTTAAACCTAAAATGTACCAATTTTTCTCATAAGAATTACATTCATGACAAATTTGTTTTTTTAGAAAAAATTAATAATGAAGATCGTGAAATAAAAATCGATAGGCATATTTTTCCAATCTATATATATATATATAATCAACTGCGTGAGTTAATGCTTGAGGGGTTTTTTTTTTTTTTTTTTTGCACATGGGAATTTGATTATGTGATATTAAAATTGTTAAATATTAATTATTTGTGTTTATTTATATTCAATATATAAACTTTGCTCTCCCCTCCACATAGAATATCTCTAACAAAAAATAATAATGCCACCTACCTTGTGTTGGTACATAATATTTTTTTTAACCAATCTTAACAGTATGTCACCAAAGAAAAATCTACCAAACACAATAATTGATATATAAAAAATATATTAAGAGGACTAATTAAACTATAACTTTTCTTATCAATTAATAATTTCCATCTATTACTTATAAAATTTAGTGTATGAATTACTATTATTCGTTTTTTTTTTGGGCCATCAAGGGGACATGCGGATTCATGATATATAAAAAATAAGAATTTACGTAGGTTATACATTTTTTTTTCTCCAAAACAAATACTTATCTCTAATTTCAATTTTAGTTATAACAAAATTTAAGTAAAATTTTTAAAGTGTTTGTGTTGAGGTGGTAAAAATATATTGCAAATCATATTTTTATTATAAAATCAAATAATAAACAATTTAAAATTTTTATATAATTTTTTTCATTTTAATTATTAACTTTCAAAAAAGTAAAAAATAAGAGTATTAAAAATTTGATTATTAAATTTATACATTTTTTATCTTTAATATTTGAATTTTTTTGAATGCATAAGATACTTCATGAAATTATTAACTTATTGCATATCAAATATTTTATTATAAAAATATTAAATTTATTGTAAAAAAAATATCTAAAAAGGATAAAATGCAATGAACTTGATATTTTAAAATATTAATTTGTGTCTCAAAAAAATTTTAAAAATAAAATTAAGTATATTTATAAATTTAAATATCGAATTATTAATTTACTCTAAAAATAAATCTTACTACATACAAAAAAGTAAGAAAAAATAAAAAAATTTTAATCAATTCAAATGGATATTTAGTAGAATTTCATTAAATAAGGGCGTGTTTGATTTGAAAGAAAGGAAAGAGAAAGGGAGTCAGAATCAGATATTCCAACGTTTGGTTGAATGGAAAGCTCCTTCTATAGAACGGAGGATTCCATTGTTTAATGGAATCCTGATTCTTGCCCATATACACCGGATTGCTTCATTCCATCGAGCTAAAGACCCAAATATCCTTGCGTTATTTTTTATTTTTTCCCACCTTCTTTTTCCTTTTCTCTTGTCCATCTTCGTGCTCCTCTGCGTCCTCCTCTGCTTAGCTCGTCCTTCTTCTTCGTGCTCCATCTGCCTCCTCCTCTGCTTCTGCTTCTTCATCTCGGGCCTTCCAGCTCGTTATCTTCGGCTCGCAACTCGCAGCTCGCAGCTCGCAGCTTCCATCTGTTGGTTAGCTCCCATCGCAGCTCGAAGCTTGTATGCTGGCGGAGGAGAAAGGTAAGCTTTTTCCTTATTTTTGCTTCTTCGTTTTACAGATCTGGTTTGAGTCTTGAGACTGTTCATTCTGGTCTTGAATGTGTTCATCTACTTTGCATTGTTGCTTCCCGTGTTGCTCTCCTTCGTGAACCCACCCGTTTGCATGTAACAAAAAATATGGGTTCAAGTTGTGACATTCGGCCACTGCAAAATGGGCTGTCAACATATTTTTCATGAAGTGCGAATAACTATCTGAAATGGTATACAATACCCATATAATGACGATGTTCAATTTGCTTGTTTTCATAAATGATTTGATTTTACCTTATAATATAGTATCAAGAGTTGCATTAAGGCAGCATACTGGCATTGTGGCGTGTAGTGAAAAAGATGAGGTGGGGGACATAGTGGGTTAGCATCAGGTACAATAGTTCTGAGATGTGGGATTGGGTTCTCGAACTGCTGTATCAGGTTTGTGACTGTGTCTTGTTGCCATCTTTTCTCATATTCTGCCAATGTCTTTCCAATGGAGTAATGGACTTACTAGAAAGTAGCTTTGAGCTTTCTGATTGATGCACCTGTGGTTGGAAGGATTGGTCTCTGCTTTCCAATGTCTTTCCAATGGCGTCGCGCTGAAGTAGAGAGAAGGGAGGGGCCAGGTTTTTTTTTTCAAACATAAATAACGTTTTATCTTTTTTTTAATTTTATAAAATAAATAAATTGTCGGGTTAATTTAGACATTCCCCTTACTTTTTTTTTTCTATTCCTTCTTTTTATTCTATTAAACTAAACAAAGTAATTTAGTTTCCATTCTTTTATTTATTTTCTCTTCCTTTCTTTTTTCCATTCTAACTCAAATTCATTCTATCAAACCAAACGGGCCCTAAGAGCGCTTCGAATAAAATTCTTTTAATGTCGTGATTTATGGAATTAGGTCCACATTCAACAATTTTTTCACTTATTTAACTTAACTTTAGCGTTCAAAATTTATTGATATATGAGTTAATTTATAAGAATATTACATATATTACATATTAATTTTAAAATAAATTATTATGTACTAAATTTGATATTTTTTTTAAAAAATAAAATAACAAACATACAACAAGTTAATGATTTTAAAGTTTAATTTATACACTAAAAAAAATTTAAGAATTAAATTTGAATATCTAGATCTACAAATTCAAGGATTTTTTTTTCCTCAAAATCATAAAAATATCAAACTAAATCTCATAAAAACTTAAAATAAGAGGTATTATAGTATTTTTTTTAAAAAAAATTTGAAAGAGTATGGATTTACATTTTACAAGTTGTAAGAGAGATTTAGGAACTCATGTCATGGTGAAATTAATAATTACACGTAAAGCGTTGCCTCATTTTCTTGTAAAAGAAGATTACACATTACAGAATAATAATTTTTTAATAAAAAAAATTAAAATTAAAATATACCATAAATTTCAATGAAGACATACAATAATATTTATAAATTATTTATTAAAAAATATAATTGAACTTACACTTTACAGATAAAATATTTTTATTTTTATTGGTCCAACCAATGGCATATTCATTAATTTTAATACATCCAAAAACCAAATTCTTTTTAGAGTTTTCGAATTGCTTTGGCTTTTTAGATGGAAACTACAAAATAAAATATCCAAGGGATAAAAGAATTTGAGGTTTTATTAAAAATGCTTGCCTTTGTCAAACCTTTGGCTGTCTTATTGAGCCTTTCCATTTTTACTTTATTAAATATCGAAACAAGCTTAGCACAAAATGTTTATATTTTATAATTAATAATATTAACTAATTAGTAAATTAAAATTATTTTTTAGAATTTTTAATAATTAATTCACACACACACACACACACACATTATATATATATATATATATATATATATATATATATATATATATATATATATATATATATATATATTAATTTCAATGTATATTGAAAATTTATAAACTTACGCTCACATTTTTTTCCAAGAATTACAAAGATGAATAGTGGCATAACATCTTCTATTGATAGATCCATGTTATACAATTAAATAAAAAAGTATCCATATTGGAACAATAATTAAAGTAGTAGAGTTTACAACTCCTTAATTATTGTGGTAGAGAAAAATTAAAGATTTTTGGCGGAAGCTCAATAATTAAATTAGCCTTTCAACCATACGCGGTACATTAAATCAATTTATTGAGATGTTTTAAAAAGCAAAAAATAACTTGCTATTAAAAGAATACAAGTCTAATTAACACGAGACAAATTTCTAAGATAAGAGGGACATGAGCCTAATTAGGTGAATGTATTTCAACTACTTCATGAGTTAGTTTAGTGGTTAAAAAAAATATAATTCTTATATTAATTATTTGAATTTAAATCTTATGATCAGTATTTTAAAAATATTTTTTTAAATGCACTAGAAATTATTGTGAAAAAACCTATTTTTAAGATTTTCCAGAAACAATTAATTTTAGATATACTTTTAAAAAATTTAATTTTAATTCACACACAAATTGTTTCGAATATATATCTCAATAATAATATTAACATTTCTTTTGGGTTATTTGAAGAGCAAAGGCAACCTGGCTGTCTTTTGGGTGGGGGACCAGCGTACTGCTGTGGAGGTGCCGCCACCGAAGATGACCCTTGATATGGACCTCCGGGCCATAATTCAAAATTATTTACTACTAAATAGTATATACCAGTTACAAACCAAAAATTGAGCTGCCACAGCTAGTTTTACTGTCACTAAAAAAATGTAAATACTTTTTTTTTAATGTTGAATTATTTGTAAATACCCTTTCAATTTTTATAAGCAAGCATTTAATGGAATGTGATAATTTAAAGTTTTTTTTAAAATTCTACAAGATAAATTTAAAAAAAAAAATATATATATATATATATATATATATATATATATATATATATATATATATATAATTTATAGAACTTATATTTGAATCTATCAGTTTCATTTTTTTTATTAAATATGAATTTTATCAAATTATATTTTTATTTTTTCATATTTACCTTTGTATGATGATAGAATCGTAAATTTATGTATTTTGAAACCAATGATGTCCAGAATTTTAAAAGGGTTAAATATTAATTAATGAAAATATAGATGATAATTTGACTTTCAAAATTGAAATATGTGTTGGCACGTGACCTTAATTTAAAACAGGGCATTTGCATTTTTTTTTCTTTAGAAAAAAAAAAGGATGGAAAATTCAAAAGCAAGAATGGTGAAGTCCTTTGCTAATTAAAGTGTATAATTCGAGGGATGAGATCGAGGTGTAACTAATTGGATAACTAAAAAATAAATAGGCGCAATAGGGGTTGATTTTTATTAATTTTTGTAAAGAATTTGAGGACAAATTTTGAAATAAATAAATAAATAAATTTCACCTTTTCGCCCCGACATGTGTCCAATTGTCCCCGTCTTCGACCTGAGTGGCAAGAAGAGGAACTCTGGCTTTGAGAATGAAATTGAGATTGAAGAACAATGATTCTCAGAAAACCTCCGAAGAAGAAAAATGATGGAGAAGAAGAGATGGCAGATGGGTTCGCTATGCCATAATCTATTACGCCTGTTTCTACTAAGCCAGTGGACAGGAAGAAGAAAACAAAAGCTAAGGATAAGTAGTGACGGCGTGCTGTAATATGCTATTGAAACTCAGGCTCCATCAACCGCTTCATCCAGAACAAGCGGTTCCCTTCAGTTTCACATTAGCTTTTTTGAGGACTTAGCATCGGTTGATGAGTCCGTAAAGGAATCCGCGGCGAAAACACGGGTGATGGAGTTGCGGGAAGTGCAGAATGCGTATTATCGGCTCGAGAAGGTGGGTTCAAATTGGAAGCTGAGAAGGACGATGGATCGGAAACTCGTGCACCCTCTTTGAGATATGTTTCTTCATCACGAGAGGTATGTGCTTTGTGGGGTAGTTAAACATTTGGTTAATATATATTCTTGTGCTTGATTACGGTTCTTATGTTGTTATTTTGTTTGGTAATCATTGCTGTTGGATCCAGCCTGCAAGTTTAGAACTTGAGCACATCTTAACGAAAGTAGCTTTCTTGCAAATTTAAGAATATTTGAGTCGTGTGAAACACAAACGCCTTTTAAGTACGGAGAATTCTATTTGTGGATCTATTTCTTTTTCACTACTTCATGTCACCTTTCAATATTCTTTGCAGAAAAGTTAATGTGCTATGTCTGTCTGTCATGTCTTTTTGCATGTTGATTAAAGTTTACAGTGCATCATTTGCAATCGCTTGACATATCTCAATGTAATATTTGTTTTCTCTCACTTAGATTAAATGAAATGATTTCTTCAATTTGCAACTGATTCTCACTAACTTTAAACATGTTTGCCCTGCTTTCATGATAGAGCTCTACCTGTTGGCGCATGCTTAATAAAGATTCTGTTACACTTTTTGCAGTATACCTATTTTCTAATATTTTATGATAGAAAGATAGATGTACTTCATGGTATTCTTTTTATCTTGTTTGCTGTGGTGTATTTTGTGTATATATTTTTTAATGATAGTAATTGGTTTCTTTTAGATTTGCAATTAAGGTTCGAGTTCTGGAGAAATTATCTTGTGTAACAGATACACTAGGTCATTTGGGCTGACGCAGTGTATTGTTCCATTTGAATTAATCCAAATGTATAATTTAACAAATTTACCTCGTAACTTAAAAGTACAACATCAAAGTACAATTAGTTTTATTAGCAATTTTTGGTTTTGTTTCTTTTTTAATTAGTGTTTAATTAAAACAACTATCCATTTGGTAGAATTTGAATGGAATGGTATACCACATCAACCCAATGACTTGATGCACCTGTTACACTAGAAAGCGCTATAGTCTGCTCTCTCAATAATTTTAGACTTGCTTGAAATGGTTTATATTTTATAAGGAGAAGAGAAGTTCTTCTTTTGAGAACAACTGCTGTCAAATTTGCTTGGTTGCCACTATCTGGAGAATGGTCCGAATTGAATTGGGTTAAAATGTAGTCTTAATCACTGTACTTGTATCACTCAGAAGAACAGCTTTATATTCTTTTACTGGTATTGGTACTCACATAACACTTTCTAATCAGGATGATCAACAGGCATTTTTTGTTGCTCATCCTAGTGAAGGTATGCTTGATAATGTCAAAGGATCTTCTTTAGCTTCCTGGATCTTTTGATGGATCCTCTTGTTGCTGGTCTGCAATTTTCTGTTATTTTAATAAGAGTTAGTGTGCTTTTCCTCCCTTCTTTCATCACTAATGAAGATTTACAAACATCTCTCTCTCCCCTTGCATGCGTATGTGCATAGACATTCATGCTCACATGCAAGCCAATATTTCAATACAATAATAAAAACAGTTCGTCACTGGAAAGTGAATATGCCACTGGTGGATCATGTTCTCTTAGGAAAATGTGCTGAACTTCAAGAGAATGTTAACATTCTTGTGGGCCATTTGTTACTCAATGTTTGGGCGTATTGGTTTTTCATTGTCTCAAACTTAAGTGTTTATTCCTTGTTCTTTCAACACTTCAACTCTTATGCTTTACATCTTCTTTGTTATATAAATATTACCTCACTGGACTTCTTCACTAGTTCTCCGGTGGCTGAGGCTCAACTCATTTTACTCCAGGCCATTTTGTTTTACCTATGATGCCGCATTTATCTGTGCAGGTGCCTGTTGAAGCCTTGCTGAATCATGTTATTGAAGCCCTGGGGCTCTACGATTGGTTTTGAAGCTGCCATGAAGTAGGAAATCCTGATGCTTGGCAAACACTGATAGCTCAGTGTTTGGCAAACTGCCACCAAATCCTTTCAGCTTTAGCCAGCTCTTTTCTGCTGAGCATCTGTTGTCTAAGTGATTTCTTGAAGGTAGCTTATATTTATCTATGCATGGAAAATATAATTATGGACAAAAGTCATTGACAGATATGGTTCTTAGTTTTTTTTTTCTTCTTCTTTTCTGAATATGGTAGGAATCAACCTTCTGTCAGCCTTGAGTTCTTTGTGTTTGGCATGACCTGATAAATATTCTTTTACCTAATACTGTGTTGCAAGCGGAAGGTGTTGATCAACTTCAAGTTTATCAGAGAAACACATAGAGTAATAAATCTTCTCATCTGATGAAGAAATTGCAAAGAATCCTCAGTGTTTCTGTGAAAAAATTATTGAAGAATCTCTTCTCTAATCATCTCATGACTATAAGCACTTAGCCTAGGATGTTCTGTTTGTTCTTCAGAAGCTTCATTTACCTCTAGTTCCAATTTTCCTGTCTAACAAAGTTGTTCAGAGCCTGATGGATGTACTGTCACAAAAAACACTTGGCTGTATAAAGTTGCATGTCATTTTCTTAAACAGTTATCAGGTTGCATTGGGGAGGAAGATGTCAGGAGAGTTGCTGTTTTAACGGACTGAATTTGTTAAAAGATTTAATGGCACAGTTCAAAACAGAGCCTGGTTGCATGCTTATTTTATTCAGAACTTCTTGAACCTGTTTGTGCATGAAAGTGATACTTTGGGTTAACATTCTGGTCAGAGTCAAACAACAGATGAAAATTCTGATATAGGTTCAATTGAGGATAATGATTATCCTGGGACCATTGAGATATATGACCTTTTGAAGAGTTGGTTTATAGAATCATTCCCAATATTTTGAATTCATGAAGAGAAGTACCGAGTACCAAAAAAAAGAATCATGAAATTTCTGGCTGTTCAGGGTCTGTTCACTGCATCTCTTGGCACTGAGGTGACCTCTTTCAAGTTAGATGAGAAGTTCAGGTGACCAAAATCTCCCGCATCAAATGCTCCTTGCAAGATGTGTATTGAGCAGCTCCAATGATTATTAGTAAGTGCTGAGAAGGATCAGGGGTCATTCAATTTGGCCGATGGCCTTGAGCCAAATAATCTTGGTTCCTACTTCATGAGGTTCTTTGGCACCTTATGCAACATTCCTTCAGTTTCTTTCTCAGTCTTTAGACCACAAGGATGAAAGGCCGTGAAAAATTTTCAAGCAACGGAAGCAAGGTTGTCCAGAGAGGTAATTATGGTTGTGACTTTTGTTATTGATGCGACATAAACTTGCTGTAGACCTTATTTAGCTACCTTGAGTTTAGTGGCTGGATGATTCTGACTTGTATATGTAGCATTGTTCCCTCTAAAAGTTGTGATTTTTGTTATTATAGTGTGACTTGTTTGTTAGAATAAAAACTCATAGTAAGGTATAACTTGCACGCAAATGCAAGCTAGAAGCTTTCTTATTTTAGGATTGTATTTTCATATGCGTATAAGTAATCCTGGGGTAGGTCTTGACTGATTTTCAAATCCAAGTAAAACAGAATGCATTAAGGCTGATTTTCTGATTACTCATGAATCATGATCCCCGGCAGCTATTATCTGATTACTTCCTATTTCTGTGGGCCTGTTTGTGTGCCATTAAACCAGATTCCTATTATAGAGCAACTCTCTGTTTTGAACTATCATTTTCTTCATTTCTTTTATGATTTTATCAATATCTTTTCCTATTGCTGTTAATCTGAGAGCAATAATCTTTTAATGTGGTGATAGGCAGGTTAGGAGCTTTGGCCTTGGAGCTTATCCTATTAGGTTGCATATACTGAGGTACTTGCTTATCCAGTTACTTCTGCAAGTGCTCCTTCGACCAGAGGAATACTCAGGAGCTGCCTCTGAACTTGTAATATGTTGTAAGAACTTTTTTTCTGCTTTTGATCTTCTTGAGTACTATGAAGAGGATGATTTCAAGGTTGATGCCGTGACCGAGTTGATGGATATTCTTGTGGATACATTACTCTCTCTGCTTCCACATAGCAGGTTAGCATGAAACATGCCATGCTTAGTTGTCTGCAGTTTTATGAAATATTCATAATGTAGATTGCAGCATCACTGGGTGTCACCACATGAGAGATGTTGAAAATTGATTGTTTGCTGAAAAACAGATGCTTGTAAATAAAATTTAGTTGTCTCCAGGAGGGCCTATGAATTAGACTTGACCAAGAGATTTTTCTTGTATATTATGACCATACGAAGGGCGATCAGGACACAAAACGAGTAGCTATTTCATCTAATATTTATCTCTAATTGTAGTTATTCAAATATTTATCTCTAATTGTCATTAAGATAAATTTAAAACCAGCTAGACATCCGAACAGAGAAAATGAAGAGGAAGGTGATGACAACTTTATCAATATTGAAGATGAAGAAATTGATCAAGCTGAGACACGGGAGTGTGATGAGCCAACACACGGGTCAGAGGCAGTGCTTGAGATTGAGGAAACTAGTAATGAACATCATGAAGCTTCAGATGATTTTGATGGTGCCATGGATGATGATGCAATGTTCAGAATGGAGTGTGGGGAATTTCTGAATGATTCAGTTGCTTGGGTGGCAAAATATTGTGGGCAGATGAGGGAGTCAGAGAATCTTTAGTCGTACTTGCAGTGTAAGATTAATGAGTTTTACCACTTTCTTAATGCGGAATGCTCCCCCCCCCCCCTATCTTCTATTCCTCATTTAAACTTGTAAATAATAATATTCTCTGGTTTCCTCTATATTTATTGCAATTGCAGTGAAATTATATTGTTATTTTTTCAAAAAGATGTCGAAGTTAAAAAAAGACTAAAAAATGTTTACCAAAAAAAAAAGACTAAAAAATTTAGAAATATATATTAATACAAATTTAAGTCCATATATATTAATATAAATTTACTAACTTCTGTGGCACATTTCGGTTCATTGGATAATTATTTTACGATGTAAACTTGATTCCTATCAGTGTCTGCCTTACACTTTTCTCTGTTACTGATTTCTTTAGTAACTGGCACAAGGACTGCCAGGTGCTGAAGAAACTCAAATATCCCATCAGTGCCATTGTGGTAATATTCCTGATTGATGGTTGAGTAAGTACAATGAATTTAGGAGATGGAGTATTCACATGTCGAACAGTTGAGACTTGAGACCCTGGATGTTAACCAGAACCGGAGATATTCTTGCCTAGTCTATAGCATATAATTCAGGGATATTTTACATGAAAAAAATCATACTTAAATTGTTAATTACTCATTCATACATAAAAAAACAGAATTTAATATTTAATTATTAAATTCTATTCATTAGCAAATAAAACCCATAAAATTAAATGAAGCGTACAATAAAAACCTCCAAAAACATTGCATTGTTAAGTACCGGAGGGATCTTATAGGCCAAAATAGGAAGTTTTACCATTTGTTTATATCTGTTATGATGGCTTGTAACCCCCAAAGCTAGCAAGTTCACGGAGATCCATCCTTGTACAAAGTGACCAACGTTACCCTGCGTGGGCTCACTTTCGGTGCACAGCTAGAGGCGCTAGTAAAAGGTGCGGTGGCCCTTTAACGTAATCTCCCACTTAAAAGATACTAAGGATGGATAGAATCCATTTCTATCCCCAAAGAACGTATCAATGACAATTCTTTCAAACCAAGAACAATCCTTTGATTAAAAAAAATAAAAATTAAATTTGCCACTCTCTGAACATTAAAGAGAGAAAATTTTAGCTTGTTAATATTTTTATGGATTTTATTTCTTATTTTTTCAACTTCCCCATAATAAAATAAGCCAATTAGGTAACGTACCTCCCTGGGGTATCTAATGCGAACGAATTGCAGATGCAGAAAAAGGGCCATCTCCAATAAGGATGATCCATCTATTTACTGTAGTAATGTGTACAATTGTGACTCCCAAAAAAAAAAAAACTAGGTTCTCTTCGTTCTATTCCTACTCTCTGACTCGTCTATGTTAAAGCTTTTTCGCCATACCTTCCTACTTCATGACCCACGAACCGTTTTGAATTTCTCCAAGTCTTGGGTTTTCCAGAATCGTTTTTACAATTAGGTCACACCTCCAATCCTCAAGCAGGTGATCGGTGCCAGAATCAAAGCCACTATACCCAAACTGAAATCAACCAAAAATGTCCGCAACCCTGAAACGACAATGATTACACAAATTTAGAACATCAATCTTCTGCAGCTATTTAGTTCACACAAGCATTATATATCAATGGATTGCTATACCTTGTCAATGTATTCATATCCCCACCCTCGAGGTAAGCAAGTGAAATAAACAATTCTTCATTCGCATCCCAACATTAGCCTTCCTGACCATTTCTTTCAAAAGCGCCCTGCTACAAGTGCCCGTTGTCCGCTTCGGAATCACTACCCGAGGAACTCCCCGAATCAGAATCTGCAATAGAACGAAACGTAAGTTTTTTTTTTTTTCAACAGCTAATGGTTTCAAACAATTAAGCACAACTTGGAACAGGGTAATACCACTTGATGAAGAGGAATCACTACTTGAACTGCTTGAGCTGCTAGAACTACTGCTTCCATGACCTCCTAGGACATCTTTATCTTTCTCAATTTCCACAGGGGGGAAGATGCTCATTGGCATCTCATCCCCAATGTCGACATCCTCGTCCCCAACTTCCATTTTCTTTGGCTTCTTCACCTCAATTGGTGCAGTATCAACCCTCTCACTCGCAGATAATTCCTGTCAATTTTATCAAAAAGAAACATAAAAATTAGTTATGTTGCCAAAAACCTTATTCTCCATCGTACTATGTAATTAAGTAAACCCGGTAACCAGAGATAATGTGAATAAAAAGACATTTACCCCATTGCCCTTGCTTGAAACCATATTGTTGCTCATGAGTGCCTGCCGCTTAATCTTGCTCACCATCTTTTTATAATTGGTCACCAATCGGTCAAGTTCCCAAAGGGTCTCCGTGTCAACTGCCTCAATATCAAGCTCGATCTCATCCCCGTCCTGCTTCAAATGCCCATTTCTCTTCCTAATAATCTGCACCACTTGTTCCATCTTCTCTGGTGGCAAACTCTGCAACCCAATTCCCAACTTGTGCTTTTCCTCGAGACTCATCTCCCTCTTGTTAGGGTCCTTGGCCTTTGGCTTCGGTTGCTTCAAAGGCTTCACTGGAGGTGCCCGCATTGGTGATGTCGTACGTACCGGGGACTGCAGCAAGGGTGGGTTCGAAGAGCTTGAAGGGGCCTGTACTCGTTCTGGTAATTTCACAGGAGGGATCGGATTGTCTTCCTTCACCATCTCCGGTTCCACATGGTTCCACGAGCTACCTTGCAATTCATCATCATAAACACGATCTTGCTTAAGAAAATCTTCAAAATTCTCATGAACTGGCCGATAAAGTTCCTCAAACCTTGTTAGAAGCTGCTCGGCCATGGCGTAAACATCATGACCCTTGGGATTATAGGTCAATGCATTGTTGAACGTCAATCGCACATCAGAAGCAAAATCCAATGGCGTCGCATACATATTCTTCGCGAGATTCGACTTCACAGTGCCTAGATCCATCGGTTTCTTAATTATATCATAGTAATCGTGAAGACCCATTCCCACAACATCGACAGGCACGTTGAAGATCCACCCATGTTTGTGCTTCATCACCTTTTGCAAAACCTGTCCACAAGCCTTCATCAAGTTTCCGATATCCGAATGCGATCGTTTCAAATCCTTTGTAAAATTCATCGGCAAGGGTCGCTTGTTCCCCGAAATCTTTTTGGTAGAAGATTTTTTCTGAGGCCCGTTAGAGCTCGGTCTAGGCTGTAATTCACCGGACTCGATTCGGCTCCTGAGTTGCCGAATCTGTTCGAGATCCGAAATTAGACGATTCTTGAGCTCGTTTAGCTCCTTCTTCGTATATGAGGCAATATTGAAGGTTACATATTGGGAATGATTGATTTCATTCGATCGCCGGTTGATAGAAGAAGCATCATCCGACGCCGATTGGGTCTTCTTGTTGTTTCTGAATTTAGGGGTAGGGTTAGGGTTAGGGTTAGAAAAAGGTACTGGTACTTTGCCCATGTATCCTGCTCCACCGCCTCTGTGTTGCGGCCAATTGGATTCGTTCCGGTTAGCTAAGACGGCTGATGCCATGGAAGGGAAAATCACGGCTGTCCGGTTAAATTCCAGCGCAGCTCCTGCATGAATTTCCCAATGTAGGTGACAGAAGCATGAGTCAGCAATATCGTCGGAAACACGTGCTGCAAAAACCCACACGCGCCGTTAAGAACTTCACGCGCCGCCGACGGGAGCACAGCTTCTGGATCGAAAGGGAAATCGTGGAGAACAGGGCTTGGAAGTTTGTTTACCCTAATCTGAGCGAGGAACGAGAGGGGCTTGAGCCGGTTCTTAAAGGCGATAAGATCTGCCCGTGGGTGTTTCGGGCAGATCTTTTTACCGTCAATTCGTTCAGGATCCTCGATCGAACGGCTAATAACAATTTCTCTGCTGTCCATGAAACTGACCGCAAGATCTGGCACGAACGGTGGAGATTTTGATGTCTCTGCACGTGTCACTTTCCTTACTGTTGGATGGCAAGATGCTGATGATGCAGCAGATGGTCTTTTTTGTTTTTTGGGTTTGAGTTTGAAGTGCATTTAGACTGCTGCATTTAGGGTTTCGACATCAGTCGGGCCCACATTGATGACGTGGATGGAGGCCTACCTGGCAGTTTCGTCGTGGCCGAGAAGGTACGCGCAGCGCGTGCTTACAAGCAAAACGCGTAGACAACACCGTATGTATTGGTAATTAGTAAGATACATGACCAAAAACATAAAAAAGGGTAATTTAGTAAATGTAAGAGAAGCGATTCTTTTTCGCTCGAAATTTTATTGGCCATAACTTTTTTCCAACATGGCATACACCACACAGCGCAAAACGGATTTAATTTAGATTAAGAGTATGTGGATAAGATAAATAATTTAATTTATAATTTATTTGATTAATTTATAAATTTATTAAATTAAATTAAAAGTATTTAATAAATAAATAAATTTATAAGTTATTTTTATTAAATAAAATTTAAATTATTTTAGAAAATAATATTATAATTTTTGTTTTAAAAAAATGAATATTTTAGAAAAAAAATAAAAATAAAATTTAACGAGGGAGATTGATCATTAAAAATAGTGAAAATTGAAATTAATGTTGGTACGGCATTTGGCAAGTTGAGAAGTGGTTGTTTAATTAAATGGGTGGTAGCTAAGCCGAAAGAGGGTAAGAAAAAGTAATGAACGGGTGAATAATAATCCATGATGCCGAAAGAGTTTTTATTTTTATTTTTATTTTATTGGTATTTTTTTTATGGAATAAACTAAATTGTTTATTTCAAATTATTCCTGCAAGTGTAGGAAAGAAAATGCAGGCTGTATCACTCAATTTATATATATATTTTTTTCAAGGATGAATTTCTGACTCGAAAATTTGGGGCCTTGATTTATTTCATAATATACAAGCAAAAACAAAATCTAATTTCTTTCACTTTGGTTGCCAATTCAAAAGAAAAAAAAAAGTGTAAGAAGTTAAATTATTGAAAAACAACTACAGTCAATAAACTTGCCTTTAAAAAGAAATATATGCTCCATTAAAAATATATAGTAGAAATAATTTATTTTCTGTTTATTTTTTTACTGCCTAAACCTTAAACTAAATTAAATTTTAATTTAACGTATCACAAATATTTAATTTATTCACATTTAATATTTAAAATAATTTTTTTAAATAGATGTGTTAAAAATTAAAAAATAAATTACATTTACTTTCTTTAAAATTTACACTCATATTATTTTTAATTTTAATTTATATAAAAAAATTTCTATATATAAAATTATCAGTGAAGTTTATATTTTATAAATCATTTAATTCAATGCAATGTAAATTATAAAAGGTCACATTAATATTTATAAAAATTTAAAATAAGATATATTAATTTTTTTAATTAAAAAAATATTAGTATAAATTTTATAAGTTTAAAGACAAATTTTTATCTCATTTTTAAATTAGAGAAAATATAAATATAGTTTTTATAAATTTTAGAGAAAGTTAGTGTAATTTATTAAAAATTAAATTTATTCATAACCTTATACTTAACATAATAAAATGAGAATCAAGATCTTTTACCGTATCAATTGAAAAAAATACTAAAAAAATTTTTAAATATACTATATCGATATAAAAAAACGTGTTTTTAAAATTGTTTGAGCAAAAACTTTAATTTAGATAAATTTTCACCAAAATAATAATAATATTAATGCTTTGAATATAAATTAATTAGTTCAAAATAGTATATAAATTTTGCAAATAGCAAATTTTTATATATACATATATATATATATTTTTTTGTTTGCTGAGAAATTTGATAAGCACTCGCGTGAAAAGGGAAATTGTTACGAATATTATTTGTTTTTTTTTATAAATATTTTATTTTCAACTTCTTGCTGTCAAGCTCCGAAGGGTATTTTTCCCGGTATATACAGGCTACTGTGAGATAAAAATAATCTGCACCTAAAAATTAAATAAGAAAATGTTAAATTGACTGTTTGGGACATTGATTATTCTAATAGTCAATTCTGGTGGTTTATTTATGTTCTACTAAATAACTGTGCTACTTTTTTTAATAATTATTACTTTTAGTGCTTTTCTATATTGGTTTGATTTATTAAGTAACATTAAATTTATAAAAATAATAATAATAAATTAATCTTAAAATTAATAAAAATAAAATTTAAATTTTTGCTTGTACTTTTATCAATTTACAATATCTTCGTTGTTCCAAGCTAAATAAATTAATAATTTAAGTATTATTATATAAATTTAAAAATTAAATTATTTAATATTTAAATTTTATATCACAAAGTTGACATTTTAACCTCACAAGACAGAGAAAGATTAATCAACGAAGAATCCAATTGATGCGGAATGAAGATTCACCTGATATCGGAAACGTGTAAAGTTTCCATCAATAAAAGAAATTTAGGTAATAGTTTGTTATGTTTATGCGACCGATTCAAAGAGAGTCAGGTGCAGGATAGACTCTTTGATTGTACTTCTAATTTTTATTTTTATTTCGTACATAGAATTTTAAAAAATTTATTGTAACAAAAAAAAGTAAATAATCATAAGTTCTTTTATTAATATTTTTAGTATTTGGTCAATCTTTAAGAAAAATAATTTTAAATTATCAAATTACTAAAAGAATGTGTTTAAAAAATAATACTGCAATCAACACTATTTGAATAAAAAAAATTCAAATGTAAATTTAATTATATGTAATTAAAATAAAAAATAAAATAAAATCACAATATACATATACATTTTTAACACTCAAGGTAAATTTATAAAAGTATACTAAAATATATATCAAAATTTTAATCATAAAATTTCTTATCAATCAAAATAATAATTTTTGAAATAAAACATTTAAATTTTAAAAATAAGGGGTTTAGTTAGTAAATTTTATGCATCTAGGTGAGGGTATTTAAAAAGTTAATGTTGGGTAGTTTTGTAATTTACAATTTTGGGTAAGGGCACTTTTTTTTATAACAATTTTTTTTTTTTTTTTGCTTCTGCTTCTACGTTAAAAAAAATGTTTCAAATTTCTGTTATTTTTTTTATTTCGACCAAAAAATAGATTTTACTGACATTTGAATGTAGTTTTATAACTTGGCATGAAAATATTTTAAAAAAATTATTAAAAGATAAATAATTTTTTTCTAAAGAAGTTAAATGTCAAAACTAAAAATATGAGACCAAATCCAAATTATATATTATGAATTACGCAAAGTATTGGGGTTTAAACTTTGAAGCTTCCAAGTCACTTGCCAAGAGAAGCAATCTGAGTAAATATTCTGCGGAATTGAGTCTGATAGAAGATTTTATCAAAGATCACATTCCTGGAGAATGGGAATGCTTAAATATGTTGGTAAAAGTAGAATCAATAACTTGGATGGTAATCTCTCACCACTCGGCAATGAATCTTATAAGGGAGCACTCAATCAAATCTTAGTTTTCTTTGAAATAAAGCAAGTGGTGGATCCTTCTCGTGGGTTATTACAATTTTAAATAATTGTATATCCACATCAAAATAATACATACATAACAAGCATTTAACTATAATTCAAATATTGGACCGATGGAGTTTAATGGGCCAAATCACGACATGAGTGTCACAACATGATTCTCAAAAAACTTTAATTATTGAGAATAGAATTTTGAGATATATTCTTATAAAAAATTTTCTTAGGAAATAGGTGAAAATCTTCAATTTTTATAGAAGTGTGAATTTCTATGTAAAAAAAATGACTAATTTGTCTTTTATTTTTACTTTCCGTCTATATTCAAAACTTCATTTATTTCTATAATAAACATAATTATAACCAAAGAGATAAAAAGTATTTTTGAAAAATTATTTAAAATTTTTAAAAAATTTAAATATAATCAAATAGAGAAATAAAATATTATTTAAAATATTTCTTAAAAAATTATTTAAAATTTTCAAAAAAATTAAGTATAACTAAATAAAAAATAGAATATTTAAAAAAATATTATTTAAAGATTTTTAACAATCCTAAAAATCAACAAAACATATTTTTAAAAATTATCATTCCTATTAATAATATTTCTCAAAAAATAAATTTTTCAAAAATAAATTTGTTTACAACATACCAAACACTTCTTAAAAAAGCATATATCCTTCTAGAATATTACATTAACACATGCCTTCTAACCTCTCCTTCTCTTAGCCCCAAACTAGAAAAGTACACAAGTCTAGGAGGGCTTTGCCATTTTTTTTTTTTGAAAAAGTTTTGAAATTACAAAGTTTTGTTTTTTTTATTTAGATTTACTGTATTATATTTAAATATAAAACTTTAAATTTAAACTTGAGTAAAAAAAATTAAATTTTTAATATGGTGTATATTATTAAATATAAAAAAAATTCATATAAAATTGAAATCTATGTTATATTGTATTTCTTTTTATATTTTTAATATTATATTAATTATATATCTAAAATATTAATATGTATTATCATAGCGTAAGAAGTAGGAGCAAAAAGAGCAGCAAATAACAGGGCAGCACCTGGAGCAACTCCCCCAGCGATTGCCCCCGTGGCACTATTACCTTCTGAAATTTGATGTATAGGAATATCAAAACATAAGTGCTTCTTTATCTATTAATGTCCACAGCATGCATAAATATATAGACAGCAGAATCAGATCTCGACCAATGGCTGCTCCTCCCCTCCCCATTTTCTGAGTTCTCTCATAGTTTCTTTCAAATATGTGTTTTTTCTTTCTTTTTTTTAAATTTTTTTAGAGATTTTTTTTTCTATTGCTAAAAGAAGTATTAACTTTTGAAAGATCTATAATTTATTTTTTAATTTCACAATAATTTAAATTTATAAAAAAAGATTGTATTTAAAATTTTTAATATTCGAAAAAAATTGAGATATGTATTATATTTTTAAAAAATAATTAAGTAGTTGTATTTTTTATAAAATTTATTATTATTATTTATATTATTAGTTAGTATTAATTAAAATGTGTATTATTTATTAATCTATAATTGCTATCTAATTTTTAAAAATATAAAGTTAATCTATTAATTTTTTATATATTGACAAAACTTTTATAAATTTTAAAATTTTATGTCTGATTATTAAATATTATAATCGTTCATCTATTAAAATAAAAAACAAATCATGTTATCATAACTGGGTTTGAATTTTTTGACACGAAGTTCAAACACGTGGTACCATTAATTTTAATTGTCTCTCGCCGACGTGTAAAGAAATCAAAATATTCACAAGACTCGCATACTTTATCTACGTATAAAAGGCCTTCGACGCGATACTAACCAATCATTCTCTTCCAAAACTCTACTGAATATTTGAATGGCGCAATCATATTTACTATTTATTAATAACTTTTTACGGCATCGGTAAACTCGTGACGGTGACTCACAAGTCTGCAGTTAATTTAATGAATAAATTTATTAAAGCGGTTAAATTTTTTTTATAATATTAAATATTTAAATTTATAATAAAATATTTATAAAAAAAATAAGGGAAGGCATACACACATATCATACAGAAATTAGTTAATTGGGCCGGCCACTATACTTTTATTGAAAATGGGTTCGCTGGAAATATTTACATATTCCAAACCCTGCAAAACTTGTCCAAAAAAAGAAGTGAAATATCTGTACAAGATGACTTTTCAGTTCTTAAAATTTACAGTTATCAAAATTAGACCAAGCTATGAATTGACGATGTATGGAATTATCAATGAAACTAATTAAATAAAAGGGTAAATTATAGTTTTTTTTGTAATTTTGCCTAAAATCAATTCTTTTTATTTTGATTTAAAGTGTATCATTTAATTTTTTTTTTATGATTTGCTATGTAATAGTTTATCCATGTTGTAATATTTTTTTTCATCACATAAATATTAAAATAAATAAATTATTTCATTGTTAATAGTTTATTTTACTTATAATTTTATAGTTTTATAAAATTATGTGAATTAATTTAATTTTTATATGTCATGTTAATTTTAATAACAATTTTAAAAGATTATAAAATTTTTTTGAAGTAAAATATATTTTAAACAATAAAATTATTTATTATTTTTAGAATCACGCGATTGTATAACAAATCATAAAAAAATAAAACAGCACATTTTGAATTATATAAAAATAAATTAATTCAATATGTAATTCACCCTTAAATAAATTATTTTTTATAAAAATATTTTATTTTAAATTAAATTGAGAACCCTTGTGTGGTTCTTCTGCAGGCTACGAACGGAAAGTGTTAGGCGAGTTCAAATATTGATTCCGAGCAATCAGTATAGGGTTATCGGTTGGACTTTGGACAAGCAAATCTCCTTTAAGATTCAATTTATGCTTATAGATTTTATATTAATAGGTTAGCTAGATCCGTTTCTTCCTATCATGTAGCGTGTGTCACCTCTTTTCAACTCGGTTGTCTTGGAGAGGTGATTTGAAAGGATTTTAATAGTAATTTGCAGTGAAAGCTGAAAATTTGAATTTTGAGTTTCTATATCTACTTAATTTTAATTTTTAAATAAATTAATATATAATAAATTTGATATTTTTTAAAAAAATTATAAAATTAAATTATTAATATACGTGTAATTTGTATGATTTGATATATTATTTAACTTTTGTAATTTGTTTTAGTTCAATAAAAAATATTTTTTAAAAATATATAATAACTGTAATATTATATTAACTTACACGTCAATTAAGACTAAATTTTTTTGAGACAATTTAAAGAGTGCATCCTTACAATAACTTGAAATATTTAAAAAAATAAAATTTTCTAAAGTGGTAGAAAATCTGACTTCAAAATTTGAATATATAAAATTTTATTAAGAAGATAATAATATAAAATTATAAAAAAAACTAATTACACTATATAATTTTATTAAAAATAGTACGAATATACTGATTAAGGTATAGGAGGAGATGAGCTCTGCTGTAATCAGCGAATTCCCTCAACCGGGCCTTCCTATGAAGAATCTACCCTGAGGTCATAGAAAAATGAGTTTTTGTTTTCAAACTTACGCCCTCTGGAACAAAATCAATGTTGAAAATTCATATTTTCCCGGTTATCGATCATTGTGTTGTTTAGTTTCTTCTTGCGAGTTTAGTTATGGTCTTTCCCCTACTCAATTTCTGCGGAATTGGGGGGCAGTGAGTTACCTTTCTTGATCTTGAGATCTTCTTCCACTAAGACAAACACGAGAAGTTTAGTAAAAGAAAAGAAAGAAAAGAAAGACTCCTCCTCGTTCTTACCCACCTACGGATGAGTGCAGTAGCCCATAGAAATGGAGTACGAAAGCTTAAGAACGTCTTTAGATTTGTGGTTCTTGTTTTCACAAGGATTGGTAATGACCCACAATTCCCGCTTCAAGAATTGAGTATCTTGTAACGGCACTTCAAAAATTTTACCTAAAATTTTCCGAATAAGAAAGTAAGAAACACACTTTTTTCTTTTGTTCCTTTCTCTTACTCAAAAACCCACACCTCCATATGAAAAAAATTAATAATTAAAGCATATACACAAGAAACAATATATTAATTAACCCTTTTCTTTATTTTTCTGAAAAAAAATGATTTTTTTTTTATTTTCGGGAGTGACGAATTTCATGTTAATAATCTCTTAACTAGAAAAAAGAATTTTTCAGAATAAAAAAAGAAAATTTTGCCTCTCTAGAATCATTGACGCCGTCAGAGTGAGGGGTTTCCTTCCTCGCAAACGTCACGGCGTAATACACCGAACTTCCTTTGCCTCTGCGTTTTAGACAAGAGTAAAATATTCATGCGGTCTAATTAAGAATACTTGTCGTTTTCGGACCAATCAAAGAAGCCCATAGCTTTCTTCTAGAGTCTTGTCAACTTATTTATACAATTATTCTACATACTGAAAGAAGCGTAACACAAAGTGTTTATTAATAACAATAAATAATTAATTAGCACACAAAATATGATTACAATGATAGTGTCTCCGTGTGTTTGGTAAAAGCCACGGCGTTTATCCAAAAATAATAGTTGGGTCGCAGCAGCATTCGTCCAAGAGGCAACAGCAACACAACGCTGCCAGGCTGCACATTTGTACAGAACAACACAAAATCAACCAAGTAATCAAAGTAATCAGTGACTTCGAATTAATTAATTAATTAATTGAAGTAAAACCCTTTTTTTTGAAAAAAAAAACTCCAATATGAAATTCATCCTAATCAAATAAAATTATTTAAGTTTTGATCTTGTCTAAATAATAATAATAATTATTATAAGAGTAAATTAACAATGTTTATAACTTTATTTAATTTTACGGTAATTTCTTTTAGTCTCTAAAGGAATTAAACTAGTCATACGCTAATTTTCAAAAGAATAATGTAAAATTAATTTAATATTTTTATAAATTAATTTGTAAATTTACTTTAATAATAATATAAAAAATGATATATTTGAGACACGAATAAACTTAAATTTACTTTTGGGTTAATTGGAGAGCAAAATCACTTACCATCCCTCGAGGAAACCTGGCTCTCTTTTGGGCGGTGGAGCAGCGTAATATTGTGGAGGCGCAGCCACCGGAGGTGGGCCTTGGTAAGGACCTACGGGTCATAATTCAAAATTATTAAAGTTAATAGATGCGAATTGATTAATACAAGTTGACTCATTTGGCAACAATGAATCCTGCTTAAGCTTGGCAGTTACCAATTTTTTATAAATTTAAATATAAATAAATTAATAATTTAATTGGGTTGGTAGTACTAAAATCGTTTTCAAAATTTAAAATTCGAGTTTGTATCTCAATCCATATCAAATAAATAAAATATATACAAATAATAAAAAAACTTATTTTTATTACTATTTTTTATTAGAAAGAAAAAAAGAAATTAATCTTCGACGACTAGATTTATTGGCATAAGAAAAAGAGGATGGGGCAGAAGTAAGAAAATTTCAGAAACATGGATGGTGAAGAAAGGCTTGTTTGGCCCCTTTCCCTATAATTTGAAGAGGGATGAGATGCGAGGCGTATGTACCTTGAGGAGGATAAGGGTAGCCGTATTTGATCTCACTCATGGCTAAAACTGCAAGAACGAGCCCTAAATTGGAAAAACAGAGAGACCCGGAAGAAGATTTGTGAATTTGAGCTTATCTATTGGAAGACGGAACTTGTAGCTGGGTTAAGGAATTGAAGGGTTTTGACGTATATATAGAAAAACACAAACAAGAGCTTTCGGGAAAAGGCGGAGAGAATATAAACTAGTGGAGAGGAATGAACAGGAAACGCCTAAAAAGTTACACTGTATTTGCTTTCAAACAGAGATGGAGTTTGGTATTGGTATCTAACTTCGTAGTCAATTTTGCTTTGATGCTATATTTTATTATTTGCGACAGTTATCCTCCACCAACCTTTCTACAGATCAAGAGTAATAATTAGAAGCGAACAATCTGACATTAAAACATAGGTCCCTTGAATGGAGGATTCTGGAAGAAGAATGGATATATTATTATATATTTAATTTTAATTATATTAATTTTTTGAGATCAGATTATTAGAGTTTTTTTTGTTATGAATTTCTTAATTTCAATATAAATAATATGTTTTTGATCGAGAAGTTTATAAGCGAATTTAGTTTATTAAAAGTAAATAAATTGAAGTAGTTAATATTTAGAAGTTGGTTTTATCGTTAAAGAAGTTTATTACTTATCTTAATCATTTAAATTCAAATTTTAAAATTAGTAAGAATTTATTTATTTTTAAATACCAAATCGATGTCAGATACGTATTTTTTAGATTATTCTCAGAAAAATTTAGCTTCAGATGCCATTTTCATGTTGTTTTAGAAGCTCCTTTCTACGGAAAAAAGTGTGAAAAACTTGGAGTCCCATGTGAATACACAGCTAGAGTCTAAAAGGCACTCACATGAACGCGGAATGGTACCTATCTTAGCATTTTGGGTTTGGAGCTTTTAAGTTCGAACATATTCCAATTCCATCCACACGCTATTAATACGTTTTCTATGTCCCTTTTAAGGCTTAAATGGGAAGCGGAGAAGCATCTTCATATTCTTTAGGAAAACTGTAGTCTGAGAATGTGGGCTTTATATAATATCCTCAATGCCCATATTGGCTGCAAGGAAAATGACTTGGCCACAAGGGATGGAATCATGTATGAAAATGGATAATTGAAAGTTAAAGAGGTTTATTATGATAATGTAACTAGATTAAGAATGAATTTTGTCAATTCTTAAAAGTTTTCAATACAAAATTTGATAATCACATAGCATGATTTAATAATTGAAAGAACACTATATGTTATGTGATATCATATATGTCTTCAATTAGTCTTTAAAAATTTTAAAAATCAAATATTTTCTACACTGAATTGTAATTATAGAATTAAATTTCGTTTTAAAATATTATTTTGATAATTTTAAAAATAAAAATATTTTGAAAATTTTATAAAAATGTTTTAAATAATTTTAAATAATATTTTTTAAAATTTTAAATAACTTTAATATAATATTAATTATATAAATATATAAAATTAAATAATGACATTGTCATTCAAATAATATTGATATAATTAATATTCATAAAATTTGATAATATTTGATATAAATATTGTTAATAAAATTACATCTTAATTTTTATTAAATTTAAATGTAATTATCTATAATTTATTATAAATATTATTAATAAAATTTTAAATGAATAAAGTGAGAGTGAATGTCAAAATTTTCTTGCAATTTATGTTTTATAATAAGTATATAATTAAAAAATAATATAAACTTAATTAGGAGGTTAAAATTATTTTATATTTTATTATTTTTAAATATATTATCTTTAAAAATAAAAATAATTTAAAAATTTTATAAAATAATAACGTATTAAAAATATATTAATATTTTTGTTGAAAAGAAGTCAATATTCTTAATAAAAATAATTTTTTAAATAATTATTAATAGACGCGTGGAATTTCCACCAACATTCTATTTCGTTTGGGAGGGCACCGAGACCAACCATTTTTGGTCATTTCCACAAAATCACACTGAAATTTAGTTCCTTGGTTGTAATATTATTAAAACAGATTTTGACATGTGGACTAATTCGTTTAGTTAGTCAATTGGATAAACTTAAACTTAAAAACTTAACTTGATTTAACATGTGGACCGAAACAAATCAATAAAGGCAAGTGTAGGCAGACAAAAATAAAAGGCATTTAACTAAAAAAAAGGTTTTAATTTTGCAAATTATGATATTATTTAGGTAATATGTATATATTATTGTATTTATAATTTTTTTATGAAAAATTTATATTTATTTAATTCAAAAATGTTTTATTATAGAAAAATTGTCCGTTTATGGTGGCTCTTTTAATATTAAAATCTATAAACCGTCCTTTTAATAGACGGATATAAACTTGCATTCTTAAACTTTTTCTAATAAAAGACCTTCTTATTTGATCGTACTGTTCAGTTATAATTGCATCATGCTTATTGCCAATCCATATGCTGGCCGTTGACGGCCTTAAGGCTAGAATCCTGTGTTACAACCACCGCACGCCAAAATAGCATGCCAATTCAACCGTGATGGTTAATTTATACATTATTATTATATTTAATAAAAATAATTTATAAATTAATTAAAATTTATAAATTATACGTTATTTAAATTAATATATAATTTATAAATTTTTAATTAATTAAAATTATTTAAATAAATTTATTTATTAAATATTTATAATTTAATTAATTAAATAAATTATAAATTAATTTATTTATCTTATCAAACACACTTTATATATATATATATATATTATTTACACATTATTATTATATTTAATAAAAATAATTTATAAATTATATGTTATTTAAATTAATATATAATTTATAAATTTTTTAATTAATTAAAATTATTTAAATAAATTCATTTATTAAATATCTCTAATTTAATTAAATAAATTTAAAATTAGTGTCAAATAAATTATAAATTAATTTATTTATCTTATTAAATAATATATATATATATATATATATATATATATATATATATATATATATATTTTATTTTAACATACCCTAAAATTATATTTACAATAATTAATTATGACTATCTTAATTATGATTAGCAGAATCTTCATGGCTAAGTTAGACAGACATCTACTTTTGTATTATTCTTCACAACTTACAATGGGATAACAATCCAACGGCTAATTGGCCATACTCTGTTCGATTTATTCACTTTTCCCTTTTTATCCTCAATGATTCTTAAAGGAATTATTGATTAGAAATAAAGGGAGGAGCCCGCTCTTTCTTATGCTAAAATTTAATATAATTTCAAATATGGTATTTTAAATCAATATTTTGATATAAATTTGAAATAAGTTAATGCGATATTTCAAAATTATAGAGAATTTGTGTGTAAGTTTTATAAATTTTTTAATAAAATTAAAAATTAAAAGGAGTATAAATATAAGTTTCAAAAATTTCAAAAAATATGAATATAATTTACTCAACGTGTTAAGTATGCTACAATTTTATAAATATCTGCAAAATGATTTGAAATTCACAAATCAATTTAAATGAAAAAAATAATATCCCACAATTAAAGACAATAATGCATCCTAGAGGGGAATGAATTGTTTCATTCAAAAAGCACTGTAATACAAAGTTACATTCTTTTTTTTTCTCAAAAGATATATTTGTAATTGGTCCAAAACATTTTTTTTTAAAAAAAAAAAGCCTCACAAGAAGCTAATAATCATAAAGGATGACTAAAAAAATTCTCAAAAACAGAGTATGTACCTGAGCAAGCTAACAGATATGATGCAACAAGCAATTTATCTCCAATTAAGCATTCAACAACATAAAGTAAATCCCATTGGTGGTGGTGGTGGTGGTAGTAGGTACACAATATGTGGTTAGACACATTATCACAAATAATAGTGGGAGGTGTAGCTAGACAATTTTTATTGGAATTTGAAGTAAAAAAAAAAACTAAAGACATCAATAAATATATATTAATTAAATAGAACAATTAAAAAATTTAAAACAATTAAATATAATGCATAATCAATGAAAAAAAATTATAAAAAAATATTTATAATCCTTTTTTATTTTTTATATGAAATTAAATTATAACAATTTTAATTAAAGTGAATTTTTCGTTAAGAATGATTAAATCATAATATATTTATATTTAAATAATAAATAATATATTATTATTAAAAGAATTTGAACTTTTTTGCGCCATGAGACTATCCTCCCCCCTGATGATAGCTAGTCTAGCCATAAGAGCTTAATAAGAAAAAAGAGAGAATAAAATAACAAATAAAAAATTTAATTATTGAATTGGTTCGTATAGTTTTAGTCATTTCTTAAATCGACTTTTATAATTTAAAAACTTGAAATTGGATATCTATAATTTCAATTTTTTTAAATTAGATCTCTTTCCTATTTTTTTAGATTATTATAAAAGATTTATTAATTAATAATAAATTTATAAAATATATGCAATTCATATGTGATTTTTAGTTATTGAAATCCAGACATGTATTCATAAGTAATGTTAGATATGTTGACAATAAATTAATGACAGAAATTCCATATAAAAAGATTGAAGTGTTAGAGAAATTTAAGAAAGTTTACTTGAAGACTAATTAATTAATTAAATATAACTAAAAGTTATAATAAAGGAAGAAGTGTCAGAGAAAGCAATGTTTCATTCACCGTGGAGAGTATGACCCAGCTTTACTTTGCTCCTTACCAAGTTAAAGCCACCAATGTTACACAAAAATCTTCTTTATACAAAGTGATTATAAGCAACTTTCAAAGTATAAGCACAACCTAGCATGGGACACTTCCTTTTGTTCTTTGTAATTGTTTCTTCCAATCATTGGACAAGTTCTTTGTATATCATAGGATTGATTTTGACCATTTGGAAGTGGTCCCTCACAATCCTTCTTGAAAAATTAGCCATTGGAGACATTTTAACTAGTTTTTTTTTTCTTTTGAAAAAAAAAAGGTTAATTATATAGACTTAATCTATTAATTTTTCATAAATTAAATTCATGTATGTAGATTTAATAATTTTTTGACCGTTAATGTTATTGAATTATCTTTTTTATAAGACGATGATTAAATTTATAAAAAAATATTTATGTATATACATATCTAATATTTTATCCATTATTGATATAAAAATTTATTTTTATTTATCAAACATGCGATTATTGTGATAATCTAGTTAAATTTATAAAATAATAATTAATTAAAATTGTGATAAAGTGATTGTTCTCTTGTGGAATTCAAGGAGCAAATCAAAATCACTTCTTCTTCTTCTTCTTCTTTTATATTGTAAGAGTGTTTTCAAATTGATTTGTGTATCAATCAAAATTAATCTTAAAAGTCCAAACACCCCTTCTTCAAAAAGAAAAACCCCCACTTTTACTATTCCTTGATTGTTGTTCAAATTGGATCACCTCCAACCGAAGGTTTGTCTCCTCAAGACCCAACTATTTATTCACAGTTTCATAAATTGTTTCTCACTCCAATTTAGCAATTGGATTTAACCATGAATCTTAAGTTAAAGGTTTGATTTTCATTAATTTTCAAAGAATTGGAATTCAAAATTTCACAATTTTTTACACGAAATAAAATTCAAAATTCGTTTATTCATAATAAACTCAGTTTTCAAAACATACGAGTTCAATGATCCGAAGGCTGGCCGGAAAAGAGAGGGTTTTTTTTGGGGCGATGCTAATTTAATTTTAAGGTCACCATCAATTTAACCGGGTACTTTCCGTTGAAGCTTCCCTCTCGGTAAGATAGTATCTAAACTAGGAAACAAAGCAAACACCAAAGCTAGTGCGAGCTTGTTTTGCACGCAAACATGCATCCCATATATTGGTCTAATTAATAACGCATATATTCCCTTTCTGTATTTATTTTAATCTTTCTTTAGAGTTTTCACAAACTTGGATGACATCAATTATTTTTTTTCCTTAAATGGCTCAAATGTTAACCAACATATTTTGCCAAGGTTCACTTTTGTCTCAGAACAATTATAAAGGTATCTTTTCATCGTTTGGAATCTTTTAAAAATTTTACAGAATTTTATAGCATAAATCTACAAAAAAAAAAGGAAAACACAATTTATAAGACAATTAGTAGATTCCATTTATTCATTAAATAAAAATTATATCAAATTGTATCTTTCTTTAAAAAAATTTACTTTATAAAATACTTTAAAGAATTTAAATTCATCTTTTCACAAGTTTCCTTAAATTTAGTTATTTTTTTCTTGAATAATTTTAAAAGTGCACTCTTTTACCTATGATATATTTAACTCCTGCAAAATGAAAATAGAATTCATATTATTAAAAAAAAAAAACACTATCCCATCTTAGAGTATAAACTAGTAAATTTGTTTGCCCTTCCTGAAAACAACCAATGCTCTTTTGCAAAGGATTTTTTTTTCCAAAGAAAAGTTTTTTACTCAACCAAACTTGCAATAATTGTTAAAATATATATATAGCTGAAATTTATGTTTTGGTTTTTTTTTTTTTTTTGGTGAGGGAAAAGATGAGTTTTTGCTCAGTTTTATCGTATTTATTCTTTCTGAAGGACATGTGCTTCCAGAAATCCAAGCCTGGACTCCCTTTTTTTTTTTTTTTTCTTTTGGACGGGCAGCATGGACTCCGTCGAGGATGAAGATGTGGTGGTAGGAACAGAAGGTACAATTCCTCCATACTACTTTCTGGAGAAGACTTTCCGTACTACTCAGCCAGCCTAGACTTGGCCCAAATTCAGTTTCATTAGTAGGTTTTTATCGTTGATAAATGGGTCGGAGCCCAAAACCTAATGCCCATCTAAGGAACTTTTTTTTTTGGGTACATTCATCAGAATCCAACAATAAAATGTAGCGTGGTTAAGACTCAGGTGGCTACCTAAGGAACTTTTCAATGTAGCGTGGTTAAGACTTCCCGTACTACTTCCCGTTTCGTTATTTCACGAGCAATAAAATGCTACACGGTGCTGAGTAAGGAGTGCTGCTTTTACCAGCATTTTTTTCCTTCTTTTTTTAATCTTATATTTTTTTTTTTCCTCTTTATTTTGGTGAGAGTTTACTCCTCTCTTTGCAAGAGTGTTTTTATTATTATAATGAAAGTTTTTTCTTCTATTTTAAAAAGTTGTTGCAAATTTGAGATTTTGTAATTTTTACATTCAAGAGTTACAATTTATTTAGTTGAAAGAAAATTGGGGAGAACTAATTAAAAAAAAGGGTGAGATATGTATTATTTTTCTTTTTTTTTCGTATTTTGTGTATTAAATGTGTTTATGTAACGTTGAGTTATAATTTTTTATATAAAATTTTAATTTAATATTTAAAATATATGTTACTTCTATTTTCTTAAATAATAGTATCTCATTTTTTGTTGATTTAGAAGTGTAGAATTAATTTTACTTACTCATTTCATAAACGAATATATATATATATATAAAAGTTTATTTCATGAGCAATTAATTTTAGAGGCACTTCTATAATACAGTGTATTTAGCAAATATGATGAGTCCCACACTTATCATATTTCATGAGCTGAAAAAATAAAAAATTGAACTCATATCTATTAAGATTTTAATATTAAGAAAGTATGATTTGAATCAATATTTATTAATATAAAAAAAATATTTTTTTATAGATTTATGATATATTATAATTTTAATATAAGTACACTATTATTTTATGTGAGACCCATCATGTTTGCTAAGAAAAATGTGCAAAATATTTTTCTGCCCAAAGTTTGCCCCCGAAAAATCTAAACTTTAATCATTGCTGCATCATTATTGTCTCGTGAAATCCATCAACGGAGCAAACTTCAGCTTTACTCTTCAGATAAAACCTTTTCTCATCAAAATATGATTGTATTTCGTAGCCCCGCACTACAAGACAGGACGAGTCTAAATCAAGTTGGAAGTTCAAAGCTTTTGATTTCGAAGCCTTGGTTCAAATCCAAGTTGAGTGAAACTATGGTAACATTAATCTATAATAACAATAATTCTTTTCTAATTTTTATAATTCTAATTCGGTGATACTTGATAAGTTTATATTTTCAAGTATTAAAAAACTTAGCGGCGTTGATTTGTAAAAATATTTTTAATTTTATTTTAAACTTTAATATTTAAAAAATACAATTGTTTTGTGGAATTAAAATTTGTTCATCTTTATTTTCAAATTAATTTGAATAAAAAGCTATGAATGTTATTTGATTTTAATATTTATTTAATAATTATACTAAATTATCTCTTAAAATTATAAGAATAAATTAATTTTCAATTACCTCGAGAAACTAATCAGAACTAAATAAGAATAAATTAATTTACTGAATTATCAGCCTATAATATTTAATAATATTTCGGGTACATTGGAAGACGAGAAATCAAAGTTGGCTGGCCTCGCAAGCACCAACTTGATTGTAACTCGTGTTGACTTAGTTCACTAGAATTATTCGTGAGATTACCCATCAACCTTTCTTGCTTTGACTTTTTAAATGTGGCACTTTGCTTGCCCTTAATTAGCAATTAATCAAACTTTACCCTTCTAATCACGGCAAATGGAAATTTTTTATATTTTGAATTTGGAATTGTATTCTAATAAGCACGTCGATGAATGAATCATTGTGGTACAAATAATTTTATCAACATTTTTACCTCTCTAAAAGTTGAAGCTCCCTCTTCAATTATAAAATTTACGTTTTATTTTAAGATTTTAAATTTAAGGTTTTAATTAATGAATTTAAAATATAATAATTTATTTTTCAATCAAATAGCTAAATTAATTTTGAATATGAATGTCAAAAAATTAGTGTAAGGAAGCCAATTGGACCTGCCATAGATATTTGAATCTTTTTCAAGATTAGTTGATTATAATTGTCGTTTGGTTATAATTATTTGTCTCAATATCTTAATTAAAAGTTTTGATTTAATTGTACTGAAACGATTTAGGGTGTGTTTGGTTTTGCGTTTAGACAACGTGATTTTGTCCAAACGTGATTTTTGCAGAAGCTATAAAATGTTGCTTCTGCAAAAATCACGGTTACATCAGCAACAAATGAGTTTTTTTCTTATTCCACCGCCAAATCAAACACGCACTTAATTGTCAGATAAATTTATAAGAACATAATAATGTATGCAGTGCACGGACTTGATTGACTTTATTGTATTAAAATATTAGAATGTATTTAAAAATAAAAATGCTCAATTTTTTTTAAAAATAGAATTATCTATAAAATTATTTATAGATAATGGGTAATTTTACATGTTAAAAATTTTATCTATTCACCAATAATGTCCTAGTGTAAAAGACTCAAAATAATGTTTGAATTATTTCTCAATTTTTTTTTCTTAAGTTAGATATACTCCGTTAATTATATATTATATATTTATCTTTTAATGATATACCAGTTTTCTGGATTTTTTAAAATAAAAGAAAAAAGAAACAAAATATATAGAAATGTTTTTTTTTTTTTTTTTTTTATCTTTTCTTGATATTGCATCTAGAAGTAGGACCCCACCTTCCCATCAGTCCATTGCATGTCATAATGACAAGAGCGTGGGGGTAATCAGAGGGTACTCATTAGAAAATCTATTTTTTTAAGAGAGAGAGATAGAGAGAGGGAGAGTTTTTTTTTTTTTTTTTTTTAAGAAAATAAAAGGACAACAATAAATAAAAAATAGTGAAGATTAAATCAAATAAATATTGTTTTATATATCGTGAATACTATAATTTTTTATATGTATACAAAAAATAAATAAATGATTTACTATAGATTTTTAGCTCAGATGCTAAATTGTAAAATGAGATAAATTATCTAGAAATGTAAAACGTACCATAATTAATTCGTGGTGATTTTTATCCTCCTGCTCATGTATTATAAAAGTAATTAGGATTTTAATGAATAATTACACGGTGCATTTCAAATTTTTCAATTTTTTTCCAAACAGTTTTAGTGATGCAATAATTGACTTTGATTGTTGTGGTTTATGTATTTTGCAAGGTACTAATAAACTATCACTTTTTATAAATATTGATTTATTTTATATAATTAAATGTGTTTTCAAAACATTTTGGTATGACTATTTTTTTATTTTTCATTGAAAATATATCCATAAAAACGTGTTTAATCATTGTATCCTATTTTTAATTTTAAGAAATATTTTTTCAATTTTTAAAAATTCTAAACATATTAAAAAGACATTTTAAAAAATTTCAGTGTTGTAACACACTATAGTAATAATATTTTTCTAATTATTCTGTATTCATTATAATTTGTATGAATAATATTTTACTATTATTTAATTTAAATAATAATAAAAATAAAGTGAAAATATAAATTAAACATATTTTTTAAAAATGAAAAATAAAAACTCTTTTCACAAACGAAACACAATTTTCACTTTCCGAAAACCACGATCCCTCCAGTAAAAATTTCAAGAAGTATTAGTTGAATAAATATTATAATTATTAGCATTATCAAAAAGCTCATTTTTGTACAATAATACATTACCTTAATGCAAAGCAAATATGCTTTTACATTTCTTTTAAATTTGGAATTTTGATATTTTAATGCCTTCTGGAATTCCAAGTTAAGCTATCTTTACTATTATATTTTTTCAAAGAAAAAAAAGAAAACTATCCCATAGTTTTATTTGTCTCCCAAATTGAACCTTCCTTAAAAATTTTGGGACATAATTTCCTGCCTATAATTCATTGAAGCTTTAGTTTTTCAATTGATTATACATTGACATAAATTGGGTATTCTTCATTTATTTCCATGTGAAATCAGTAAATATAATTTGAACATCTCCTAGAAGTAGGTACATCTTAAAAGCATTCAAAAACATTAGAAAAGCATCGTCAATATTTTTTTTTTTTTTGGGTTATAAATGTATGATTTTTGTTGCCAAATGACCATAAATTACTTCCGTCTATAATCAATTTACTATCTTATAGTTTAAAGTGTGTTATATAATATTATATAATTTATTTAATGACCATTTAACCATGATGTGATATTTTTTTATCATAATTTTTGCAAAATTAATTGTGAAAATATTAAAAAAAATTAATTTTTTTTTAAATAACATATTTCATTGATATCTTAAATAGTTTTCAGTCTTAAGAGGATGCTGTTGTTTGTTGAGATTAAAGTGCACTTAAAAATTAAAATTATTATTTCAATACCAACAAGAATTTTATGAGATTACAAAATTGTTCATGAAACAAATTTTTACACCGAAATGATTCATGAAATTAATATTTATTTGATTATTTATATTAAAATTTAAATAAAAATACTAAAAATGATTAAATGACAAAAATATTGGCACACTTTATATATAGAAAATAAACTAATTTTGAATCAAAGAGTAAATTGTAATATATTAAAAAATATACAAGAATATAATATTTTCAAATGGAATCTGTTGGTTAACAGCCTGAACTTTTCTGCCAACGTTAAAGCCACCGTAGAAGCAGATTATACGAGACAAGAAAGAAAAAACAAACTGCAAGAATTACTTGTCATAATAAATTATAATAAAATTATTTAGAAAACTTTTTTTTTATCAATTTACACTTTTGATTTAAAATAATTCTTAATAATGTATTAAAATTTAATTATTATCGACTCTCATTCTATTAAATAAAAAATTAACTTTCACATAAAATATAATTGACAAATTTATACTTTAAACCTAAAACAAATAAATTCCTGTAAGAGATAATGTAGACCTTCACAAGTCACTATAAAGTAGAGTGAGCATCTTCAATAATAGACTATAATCCAGGTCACCTGACGCTAACTCTGTATCTTTTTATAATAGTTTCAAATTTTAATAAATTGACTCGGTACTCAAGAAGTCATGTCGTTTATTTTTGATTATTTGGTTTAAATTTTAAAGTCAATATTTAAAAAAAAAAGGTTAATTTTTTAAATATATTAAATCCACGTAAAAGATGCATCCAAAATTTAATTTCAATTCACGTGTAAATTAGTACGAAGTTACTCTCGCGGTTAAAAAAATAGTAACCTCATTAGAATAAAATATGCAAGAGAGTAGATCAAGCTCTACTTTATTTATAATTATTGATTTCTTTCAAAGCCTTCAATAGAAACGAAACAAAATGGTTGGGAGGACCCCAATTTTATAATGCAAAGGCAACGATAAACCTTGGTCGAGCACATGAATTAGTGGGTCCCCCCCGAGAGAGTGTAGTCAAATAAATGCAACAACTCCCCGCCACTTTTCCAACATACAATGGCGCCACGCCGTCTCATAAGTATGTCATCGAGGTAACAGTGACATCTAAGAGTGGTGTGAATCCATAATGGAACTTGGAAAAGAAAATAGGGGGGCTGAGAATGACTCGTCCTCATAGATAAATTCAACGGAGCATGTGGTGGGGACAATCATGGGCGTTTGATTCCTGAGAAAATGCACACTTTGTCTAGGAAAATTCCAGCTGTTTGCGCTTGCCCCTTTGTTTTCTTCCGGCTTGAAAAATCAGCAGCATGATTTTTGGATAACAACGTTTAACTAAACCTCCCCCACTTACTCACACACTGCCATTATTAGTCGTGGAATGGAAAGGTGAATCCACATTGATCTTCTTTGAGAGGTGGGATTTTCGCTATTGGTATTTTGTAGTACAACGATTTAATAAATATTTATTAAAATTTTAATTATTTTAATTTTGTTTATAGTCAAACTTAATTTTTTAATTTTATTTTTACAGTTTAAAATTTTATAATATGATCCACTTAGTTCTATTTTTTTTTTATTGGGTCCTTCTTATTAATATTTATTTACCAAGTTGTGAAAATTGACCGTGACAAATCAGCTCAACCTAATTTACTTTCTATAGGCAAAAATCATACCAGTGAAATCTAGGCCCACTCATAATTAGTGGCTCATGTGCCTTTCACGTGACCGAGAAGTCACTTTTCCTTCCAATATTATCCCCATCATTAGTCAGTGTATCTATCTAGGGTGAGTAATCATTTTTGACAGATCGGTAATAGAAAGTTAACGAGAGGGATTGATTAAAATTTTTTAGAATTACAGGCAGTCAATTACAAGTTATTTAATTATCAAGATGAAATTGAAAATTGAATGTAAATTTCGACACTAACAGTGAATAGTAGATCGAGTTACTTAAGATATTTAATTTGATATAATAAAATTTTAATTATTTAAATAATTTAAGTTATGACAGATTAATTTAAAAAATACACTTAATTTATCTATTTAAATTAATTTTTTTAAAAAAATTTAACTATAAAAACTCATTAATCTGATTAAATTTATTTAAAATTATTTTTTATCTAATTTAATTAAATTCAATCGAATTTATTTAAATTTTTGAGTTCATGCACACTCCTATTAACATATATATATTTTATTAAATTTTAATTGAATATCTGAGAGTTCAAAAAATATATTTAAAAAACTTTTTGAACATAAATATATTTAGTCATAGATCTATTTTTTCTTTTTTGTTCCTAATATCAGGCCTACATTGATGATTACATTTTTGTTCCCTTGTGTGCCTTTTGATGCACACGCAGAAGTGCTGGCTCAGAAGGATTGACGTAAAGACAAACTAATTAATTTGCCGATGTGGACGTCCTTTCTCCCATTTTTTGCATAAATTTTAAACTGGTTTTAACAAAAAATCATTTCTTTTTTAAATTTTATAATTATGTTAGTTTTTTTTTTCTTTCCAACATACATCAATGCCTGCAAATTACATATTTTTTGAACACATTTTAACTTTAAAAATTGAGATCTTATTTTTCAGATATATAGCTATGTTCTTCAAAAGGTGGTAGAAGATTTTGTGAATAAAACTTACTCTTAAGAAAATTATTCACGGCAATTTTTTTGTGTTTGAAAAATTGTAGTACTGCCGTTTTCAATCACTCCGTGATTTAATCGATATTGACCTGTGTTACAGTACTATCTTTTATAATAATAATGTTAGTTATGTTCAGTAACTCTTTTTTTATCTTTTAATAGTAAAATTGTCCAATAATTACAATAACGAATATGAATGATAAAAAAGATTAATTAAAACTAGTGTTTTTAATTTAAGATGGAATATATATTTAAAATATTTAAAACAAATTCCTATATATTTTATAAAAATTACATCCCAATTTTTATGTTCATAAATGTAAAGAAGCTACCTTAAAAAAGAAATGCATATTACAACTTTATTTCTTTGATTTTGAGTTTTTATTAAGTATTTTTTTATACTTTATATTCAAAAATAGTATTTTGGCGGATCGAACTTTAGATTATTTTTCGTAATGACAATAGATCAATCAATATCTGATGCCTTGCCGGTTTTTTTTTTTTTTAAAAAAAAAACTTTATATTGATAAATAAACAAATAAATTGGTATTTCCGTAATATATTTCACTAGATCACTGTTAATTTGCCCTATGAATCACGCTTTCGTTAGTACATCATTTTCGTAATTAAATTCTGGGGTTAGCCAAAAATTTGTCAGATTCTATCAAGTTCAACCTCATGAATATCTTATTTCTTTTATTAATACTTCTCAAATTTCCATAAAAAAAGAAGAAGAAATTTTGGGAATTCAAATTCTAATATATTATTATTATGTAAATTCTTACAGAGCATAAACATTTAGGACACTGATCGACGGCAAAGAAAGACATCTAAACATAACCATAATATTTCCATCTCCAACGTTGTGTACAAAATCCAGTGAAATTTAATAATATACGTACTAGATATTTATCCCAAATAGAAATTAAAAACGAAGCATAATTATTAATTAGCTAAATATTTCGAAATTAAAATTTTTTTGATCTGTAATCACACTGAACCTTGTGAAACCTTGTTTGCCACTTTAAGATCCTGACCCAGTGATACTCCAACTGGTCTTATATCAGCGCCGGCCGCCTGAGCAACCCCCTGGTACGGTGACGGGACCACCCCTCCCTGCGCAGTATAGTAAACCTGTCTCCCAGCTGCACCATCGTACGCCACCTGCGCGTACCCAGCTGTATTATCCGGCATCCCAGGTTGTCGAACGACACTAAACCCTTCTGTATATGTGGGTTTAACCGGTTGAGCCGGTGCCAAGTTTGCCGGAGCCGGTGATGAAAATGGCGCTCTGGCGGATGGCACCGCGTTGTACATCGGTTGTTCACGGTAACCGTCAGAAACCATTCGCTGCACTGTGTAGTACCCTTGAGTGGCTGGTGCCGTCGGTGGACGCATCACCGGCGCATGATAGAATGTTCCCGGCTGCGGGATTACATAAACTGGATGGTCCCCTCCTCCGGGGGCGTTTGATGCCGTAGTCGGAAAACTCTCGCTGGAAATTTGCTTTTCCGGCCAATAACCACCCGGGTGTGGCGCGTTAGCAGGGAAATTAGACGGAGGAGCCTTTTCAGCGAACTTTTGTACATAATAATCTCCAGCAGCGTAGCCTCCAGGTATGTTGTCCTCGCTTTTTCTCCGGTACGCAGTTTGATCATGCTCCGCAATTTGCATCTGCTGGAACTGCCGCTGAATCTCAAGTGGGTTCGCACCAGGATCCGACCCTACGACCCGCCCACCAGGGCCTCCCCGAACTTGGTACTCGGGCGGTGGCACCACAGGCCCCTGAGTCGCATCATGAAACTTCACGGCTGCGGGTGGTGGCGGGGCAGGAGGAGCACCTTTGTCGAGACCGAAAAGAAAATCGACGTTGCTGCCCGGGACAGGCGCGGGCTTAACCGGGTCGGGTGGGGTCGAAGCAGGACCTGTGTTCAGAGCCTCCACGAAGCGATCTTGATCGGACCCAAAACTCGCTGGCTGATTATTGACAGGGAAAAGGAAGAGCCTCATCCGAGCAGGCTTAGCTGAAGGTCGGTAGAGTCGATCGTACTCATGCATCATGTGCTCGAGATCATCGTCGTTGGAGACAGAAATCAAAGCGTCGAGTTCTTCACCTGGGAGCTGGTACTTGAAGGTAACTTCGGCGTCGCAGATGGCGGAGAGCTTGGAAATCATGGCGGGGAACTTGATGTTCCGGTCAACAGCAAGGATCTTTGTCTCGCCGCCGACGTAGGAGAGAAGGTTGTCATGGCTGCGAGGTTGGATCTTGCCGCCATAGCTGCACATGAATTTAACTTTGTAATTAGGCGGTGGTTGCTGGTCGTCCCACGGCGGTGGGTTCTCGAATTCAACCTCTCTAGAGCGTGGAGAGGAGTCACCTGAATCTGGGTATGAAGGGTACGAGTAATTCTCCATTTTCTTTATGCTATTTTGCAGGGGTAGGAGCCAAAGAGTGAAAAATGGACGGGTTCAATGGCAGTGTGGTGATGCCATGTTAAGCTTTCACGGTGGGTTAGAGGCGCGCGACAGAGAGAGATGGGGGAAGATTGAAGAGAGAGAGAGCAAAAGAAGACTCGCTTGGAGATCTTTTTATTTTTAATTTTATATTATTTTTGTGAATTAAAAAAAATTATAAAAATATTTTATGTATTTTTATAGGGGTTTGATGAGTTGGAGATAGGAGGGGATGAAACGAGGCCCATGGGTGCTACCTGGTCCTGAAGAGACGTGGCGAAAACAAGGGTGAGGATGATTGGGAGAAAAGGTGATATCTCTGGTGAGAGAACATTGGCCCTAAGAGTAGATGACTTTTTGGTTAGGAGGAGGACCCACAAGGTATTGATTGAGAGTGAGAGTAAGTAAGAAGGGATAAGAGAGGGACGTGTGTATACTATACACCAAAAACAAAAACCAAAAAAGAGAGAGAGAGAGAGAGAGAGAGTAGTGTGTGTTGACTATGATTGGACTTTTAATTTGCAAAAGCCCAAGAGAAAGATGCGGTGGAGAGACTGAGGGTTACCGCATTTGCATGGAACAAGAGAAGTTGATTTGGGTATGGATAGATGGTCCCCAAAAAAAAAAAAAAGTTCGATAGACCAATTCTAATGATACTGTACATTTTTTTTAGAAAGATTAAATATTTTCTTTTCTTTTTAACACAAATATTTTTATATTTTTTTAATTATAATACTAATTTTATTTTAAATATTAAGACTGTTTTTTATTTTAATTATTTTTTAAAAATTAAAAATTTTGACACTATAAAAAATTTCTAATTACTAAATTTAAAATTATATTACAAGTTTGCAAGTAAAAAGGAGTAAATATAAAATTGCTGTGATTATATCATATTTATAGACTTAATTAAATAATAAGATAAAGTTTAAAAATTAGAAATGTGCCAGTCAATATAACCCACTGAATTATGCAGGTTGGATTCACAATCGACTTGTTAAATGGACATAATTTAATTAAGTCAATTTTTAATAAACTCATAAAATATAATTTAGTCTACATAGTTTAGTATATTAAACAGGGTATTCTACTAAATTAAATCCGTTTCAAACCATAATTTATGTTGGGCCCATTTTTGATTGGTAAATTGGATAATAATAGTCTATCTATGTAGTTGGACCGGATTTGTGGTACCTTGCAAGATAAGTATCTAACTATTCATGTTATAAGGCTTGAATTATTGAAACATCTAGAATTGACAAGCAAGAAAGCTATAGCCAGTTTGATTTTACAATAAAAGTAATAAAATAAAAAAATGGGTAAGTGTGGTATACAAAAAAAATTCTTAAATTAAAAAACAAAATTAGAAAAGAATTAGTTCAATTAATAAAAAAAATATTTTTTTATTAATAAGAGTTAAATTTAATTAGTAAAAATTGAAACATTTAATTTATAAAATTTAAATTTGATATTAATTATAAACTGTTTATTTTAATTAGTGATTTTAAGTGTCAATATAAATTTTTATTAAGGTGATTTAATATGTAAAATTATTTTTAAAGAGCATTTTTTAATTAAAATACTAATTAATTTGGACGATATAAAAGAGTAGGTCTTCCAAATTATTAAAAAGAAAATTTCACAATAATGTTGTGGAAGTACCTTTCATTGAAAAATAAGTTCAAACTAAATCTAAAAATATCGATGACCCTGAAAAGGAACCACCAGTATCAATTATTGTTTAAAGTACTACTCAATAGCGTTTAGCTTGAAATTTTCGATGCCTTATAGCATGGGTATCTATAAATATTATTAAATTGAGAGTATAATTCAATGATCAATTGCTTTTTAACACTTTTTGGGCCGCTGAGATTGCATTTTTAACACTATTGTATTGTTATTCTGCTTTTCTTAAAATAGATAAGCAACAAACAATCGGCAATGAAGACTGCGTTTTAGAAAACGAACAAAATTTAGAGACCAGAAAGCTCCGTAGATTGACTAGATTTTACTCAGAGGGAAACCGCAAAAATAGTGGAAAAGTGGAAACTGTCATCCCCTTTGCTCCTATGTGGTCCTATAGCTACGCTTTTTCCCTTCGTCTTGATTCTTGATCATTTTGTACTTTTTGAAAGATGAATTACTAAATTTCAGTTGTTATGGAATCTATATATTGTATTAAAATGTATGTTTAATTGCACTTTTTGATATTTCTTTCTTTAAAAAATTGTATTAATTTTTTAATATTTTGTAATATAAATTTTAATTCTTTTAATTTTAATTAATGAGTTAAAATAATCTTTTCGTTAAGTTAAGTGTATAGTCTATTTTATTATTAATATATGACATGTATATTATGTATATATTATTAAATTTATTATTAATATATATTTTTAAAATAATAAAACAAAACGTGTTTTAATAATATACATGTAATGTATATATGATAAATTAACAACAAAATAGATAATAAATTTAATATAATTAAAATTATACATGTAATATAATTTTTTTTAGACATATGTATTTTATATTTTTTAAAATCCTAACTTAACTAATCATCTTAAAATACAAATAATAATTAATTAATTAATTAATATTCACTTATTAAATTAATTTTCCCATATGAAATCTTGATATGTATTAACATTGAATTTTTTTAAATATATAAAAATATTAAACTTATTATATATTAATTTTTTTATTATTATTTAAGATGTGACACATAATAAATTTAATATTTTTATAGATTAAATAATGGCTAACATATAATAAGTTTAATATTTTATAAATTAATTTATATATTTAAGAATTAAAAAAACAAATTTAAGAGAGATAAAATTATTAGATCACTGTATTACTTTTATATTTTAATTGAAAGAAATTGATAATTATAAATACCTGAAAATATCACAATCTATTAACACATGTTAGGATAACTATGGTATGTTTGCAAAGAACCTTGTGTTTCAATATAACTACTATAATTTATATATAGAATGATGGTAGATTTTTTTTTTTTTGGTAAATCAAATGAGCTGTTCGATCCATCAATTCAATTACCCTTATATTAATTAATATCAACTAACAGTTCATTAATGGACTAACAGCAAAAAGTCCTAAATGAGATTATCACATGTTTTTCTAAGACTCTTCTAAGCAATGACGCAATCAATTTGATATTTATGTTACGGTAAACTTTACTTTATAAAATCATTTAACTTAGTCTATATATTTATAAAGGTTAGTATTATGTTATTTAATTTGATCAAATATTTTTAATATTTGAATTTAATTAAAAATTAAAATTATATAAAGTTAGATTAGCCTAAACAAGTTTTTAAATTAAAAAAAAATACAATTAATTCACTATCTTAAATTTAAAATTTTTTAATCTAATTTTAAAATAATTTTTTTTCTGGGGTTAGAAATTAGAATTAGTCACACTCATGCATATTTACAAAAAAATCCAAGATTAGTGCGTTAATTAACGTTCACAGTACAGAAGATCTCGTATAGAATTTGTACCGTCAAAGTATTATTTCTGTTCACCTACTGGTCGCTCCTGCAATAGAAGTTCCCAACCATGCATCTACCTATTTTTTCCATTTCGGTCATCATTTCTCCATCAATAAGAAGTAGAATTAGTTGGAATTGAGCACAAATAATGAATAAAATCACAATCCACAAATCAAACGAGGAGGACGGCATTTCCGCATCATTTCGAAACCAACAAATGCTTTAGCACATAGTAGTAGCGACTTTCGTTGACCTTTCTGCTCTCTCCCACTCTTCCATCGGTGATTCCCACAACTCTCTCTCGCGCATTCGAAACCTTTTCTCCTCAACCGAGAGGCTTTCCCTGCGAGGTTTGTGCTTCACAGTCAGTAATGGCGTTTGATCGTTCGTGAAAGTTTCTATCAGACTTCGCATGGCTTAGTTTTTTGTTTGGTTTATTTCATTTCGAAAATCATTGTTCTGAGCGATATAATTTGAAGTCTTGCATTTCGCGGACTCAAAGTTGATTAAATTATCTGTCTGTCTATTCGTTAGAAGATTTTTCGTTTTTGAATTTCGTACTGCTTGTGGAAAAAGCTGCTCCTAGTGGTATAATTTTAGTTTTGTGCCCTCCATGTTTGTTGAAATGTTGTCTCTTTTTCGATAATGCAAATCGTATTTCAGAAGTTTTTTGCTCCGCTCTTTCTGAAGTTCTGTTTAAACAACTGCTACTTCACAAAGCAAAGGCTTGTGCTTCTGCAGCTGAAGATGGGGAAAAAGCGTGCGATGTTGCCAGTGGAACACGTTGACTTATCCACAGTCAAATATGAACCTGAACTTATCCAAGGTCATTGATTCACTGACTTGCTCGTGTTCGGATGAATTTAGGTTTCGTTTCAACAAAAAGATGGTGTGAATTGAAACCTTAAAAATTGGATATTCTACTCGTATTTGATTGACATTTTCTTGTTTGCAGCTCCACACTTGACTGGATTTGTGTTTAGATTATTTGTTCGAATAGTTGAAGCCCCGTTGATAGGGCCCTTTATAATAAGTTTATTGAAGAAGCAGAATAAGGTTAACGAGGTATGTTTGTTTTGTTTTTTGGGTCCAAATTGAAGTCTCGCTGAGGCCATTATGGTTTATGAGCAGAAAGCCAACATGACAGTTTCAAAGTGAATTGACTAAATGGCTTGCTTATTTGTGATTAATAGTTGTTGCGGAACACTGTGATACCCGAGGAACCCATGTTCAAACCTGAATATCCACCTCAAGGTAGTTTCTTCGACATGTTTGTGAGTTACATGATATTGATTCAAAGCGGGTAGGGGAAGGCAAATTAATTTTTCTTTGATTATGTAACTTCATAGTACACTGAGAAAAATTTGAATGAACAACGATATTATTTTTATGTGCTGAATTCACCTAAATTGAATTCGGATTGTAGTCAATCTGCAGGCTAATTAGAATTGGAGGAAATGATCACTTCAGAGAAAATTACTGGAAACTAACTGCTGCGAATTGTTTGCATTGCATTTAAAGAAGTTTGTTAGTCACCCTGCTCTAATGTTTGTAATTTAAATTCAGAAATGGAACCTGGTGTTGTCATCCTTGATGAAGATGGGAGACCTGAAGACCGAGTTGAATCTGCCTTGAATTGTCTTCCGCATTATGATCCTGCTGCATATTGGGGAAATTCATCTACGCCCTTCCGGTACTGGAAAATTCGTGATTATGCTTATGCTTATCGATCGGGAAATGTAACTCCATCTATGGTAAGTGGCATTCAGTTGATAAGAACCTTAATTATAGAACTTTTTGCTTATTTATTACTATATTGTAAAGAAATTATTCTGTTTTGGATATATATAGGTTGCAGAGCACATCATCTCAGTTATAGAGGAGATTAATAATAAGAAACCACCGGCACCACTACTGATTTCCTTTGATGCTGAAGAAGTCAGGAATCAGGCAGCAGCATCTACTCAGAGATTTGAAGCAGGTATCGGCTATTTGATTCTAATGCTTAAGCAGATGATGTTGCAGTTGTATTCTTTTAAGGATCATTATGTTAACATATGATGGAATAGATGGCCAATTACCTTAGTCATCTCTTTGACTTGATTGTGTAGGAAACCCATTATCAATTTTAGATGGAATTTTCATGGCCATCAAGGATGACATAGACTGCTACCCCCATCCATCTAAGGGTAAGTAAATATTTCTTCTTGGGAATAATAATTAAAAATCTTATGTTATATCCTGGTGATGACAGGTGCTACTACATGGATACATGAGGTACGCTCTGTTAAAAAGGATGCTGTTTGTGTTTCAAGGCTACGTAGCTGTGGTGTCATATTTGTAGGGAAGGCAAATATGCATGAGTTAGGCATGGGAACAACAGGAAATAATTCTAATTATGGGTGAGTTTGTATCTTTGGAGATATATGATTGATTTAAGCATGGATGCTTCTCAACATAAAAAATTAATCTTTTGGCTAGGCGAAATTAGATAACCTAGAAGACCACTTTGTCTCATTCTCTGCAAATTTTTGATGAAGTGTTGGAGGGTCTCTGCTAGCCTGACTTGATACAGATTCCAAGACCTAAGCAAAGCTGACTCATTCTTCTGTCAGATTAGGTTAAAAAGTAAATAAGAGGCCCAATGCTTTAGTTCTGTCATTTGTTGTTTCATCATGATTTGAAGAATATATGCACGTATAACATATATATGGTCTCTTAGATAAATTAATAATAATTTTTTTTTTTTGGATAAAAATTCAACGGTAGCAAAGTTATAATTACTATGGGAGTCTTTGTCTTCCTTGTGAAAATTACTTTTTCAAGTCACTGCCAACTTTAAGCAAACTGTTTTTTTTCCTCATTCCTTGTATATTCACTCTGGTCACCATCAAATTAATTAAAAGCTTATGAACTATTACGGAAAGGTACCAAATGCCATGTGGTGAAGGACATATGTCAAAGGCATTCAAGAAATTAAATAAAAATCTTTTCACACCTTTAACTGCTATAAATCTGTTGTGGTTCAAATATATGTAGCACTCATACATTGGAATTGCATATTTAATGTAAGGTATCAGTAATCAAATTTCAGCATTCTTCTCTGTTTAATAAATCTTCTATACTCTTTCTTTATGTTTTGGTTTTCTCATAGTTTCCTTATGTTCATCAAAATCATAGTTACATCAGTTGATCAATTCAATTTTCTTGAGGTGCAGAACGACAAGAAATCCCCATGCACCTGACAGGTATACTGGTGGATCTTCTTCCGGTCCTGCTGCTATTGTAGCTTCTGGACTGTGTTCTGCTGCACTGGGAACTGATGGTGGAGGTTGTGGAAATAGAATGCATAAAATTGAATGTTATTTTGACATTTTTCCCATGTATCAATTCTAATGTTTGAAAATGAATGAGAAATGCAGGTTCAGTTCGCATTCCTTCTTCCCTTTGTGGTGTAGTGGGATTAAAGACAACATATGGACGGACAGACATGCAAGGGTAATTTCTCGCCCTATATAATAGATCATACAACACCAGTTTCCTACATGTATTTTTTATTCTTTAACAAAGGCATTGTTTTCCATGGTAGGAACAATTATAATTTCTGATACTAGTCAACCATCTGGGATCTAGACTGTACAGTCTTGATTGTGGCTATCCCATATACTCAATATCTTTTGTCACCAATGCTGTATGTAAGCAGCAACATTACGTTATGTAGCCTGTAGACTACAAAACCTGCAAAGTCACTGTGTGAATGGTATAGTCAGTTTCCAGGGTAAGGGAATTCTTAACAATTGCATCAAAGATGAATTTTAGTAAAGGAAGAAGAAATTAAGCAAAGTTTGAAACTTAATTGACCATAAGTTAAAGGAACTCCTTCAGTTCCTAATGGCAGAAAGCCTATTATATCAGCAGGTCAAAATGTTAGACCTTAAATAGAGGGGTTGATTATTGCTTGTCTATGGGGACCGGTACTCAGTAGCTAAATCGTAGTTTTTTTTAATAACATTACCTCTGTTTTACATCTTTTTGGTGTGCAATTACCGTCATATTCCTATGAGAGAACTTCATGTAGAACAAGTCTTGAGAGCAAAAGAAGCCTAAAAAAGGGTGGAGACACCGAGACAACAAGTCTGAATTGGGATAAGTTAACTGTCTTTGATCATGCCTGCCTATAGACAACACTGCACTGCCAGGGGGAAAAAACAAAGGAACTATATATATATGTGTGTGTGTGTGTGTGTGTTAAACAATTCCACTTCAGAATTAATACAAGTGATCTTCTTCAGATTCATAGGCCTTAAAAGGTTATTTCTCCGGATGTGTGTTGTGTTCTTTCAGAGTTCAGAAATAAACAATCTTAATTTTATGCACTGGGAAGGCGCAGGTTAGACTTGTTGGCAATTTTAATGAGTAGTGGATTTGTCCAGCCTTCTCAGATAACTTTTTTTCGATTCGGTTTAGGGATTTTGGTAGGAAAAAAGGAGTGTAAGATCCTTAGGCAATGTGCTGTTTATAAGGCTTGTGGTTTTAATGGATAAAACAAATTGCGAGAATTTTTTAACCAGATGTTTCTCCCTTAACTTAGTTTATGGGATAGAGTAGTTTTTTTTTGGGCCTTCTCTATGGGTTTCAGGTCATGGCTTTTTTAGTGGGTTTCTTGGAACTGCAGAAATATACTTTCGTTTATTTCTTTATTTTTTGAGGTAGGCTTGTTATTTGAGGGTTACTCATCCTCCTACATACTAATCATCTTTCTTTTAATAAAATATTTTTTTATCAATAAAAAAATTGTGAGAATATTTATATTGAGATTTTATGACTTTTGGTCTTAGAGGGGAATTTTATATCTTACTGTTGGGATAACTGTGCAGGGTGCTTTATTTTGTTGCACTTTCACGCAAATTTGTATAAAACCATATTATCTTCTCTTGTCCATGAAAATCTATGTAGTATTTTAAGACATCAATGTCTTGATAGTGCTTGGATGAAGTCTCCATGAACTCTCACAATTTCCTTATGTACAGCAAAAATTTAGTGATTATGTCTGCATTTGCATTATTCTTCTTGCAGGTCATTATGTGATTCTGGGACAGTGGAAATTATTGGACCCATTGCTTCAACAGTGGAGGATGTCATGCTAGTGTATGTAATCCATACTTCTCTCTCTCTTTCTGTCTTCTTTTTTTACTATCTCTTTCATTTTATTTGACTGCTTCTGGTTTTCATTACTTGAAATCAAGCCATTCAGAGGAAGGACTGTGCATTGTACAGTTGACTGGTTATTTCTGCCTATATCATTACTGACTTCTGCATGGGCTGGATAGATACATTATTTTAATTCATGGATCAAATGAGTTGGCTGACCAAACTTTAGTGCCCTTTTCTTGCCTTACAATTGAACACTTGCATGATATTAAGAGTATATGTATATGTATATTTGTGTAGTCTGCACTTCTAATTTTTTGGTACTGCATCTCAATTGTTTATGTCACTTACTAAAACACGGATCATGATGGCATGCTTTTTTAATATTATATGGCAAATATTGAGTTCTTGCTTGTGGATAATTTTTGCTTAATTACTGTGATGGATCAGGTATGCAGCAATGTTGGGTTCATCACCTGCAACCAGAATCAGTATGAAACTGGTAATCTTTGAGCCTTTGAATGATATTCTTAGTATATATAAGAAAGGCTGAGATTTAAAGTTAAAATTCAAAATGTTGATTTCATAGACTTATTATACATAAAAGAAAAGAAGACTTAGCTCAAATTAATTGTGGTGGGAAGCCATCATATCATTAATATAGAAACGGAGAATGGGAAGAAACATTATAATTTTTCACATATCATGTGGGAATAACATGAGATAAATTTTAAATTGGCTATAAAGTATTTTTGTCTGAAAACAATATCAAACCTTAATCTCATTGTATTTGGGGGTCAGGTACGAGAATCATTAATCAGAATTAGTTGGAGTTTTCCAAGTGTATTTTCTGAACTACAATTCTACACCTAGCTACTAACTGCGATTTTTTCATGCATTTATGTTTCTTTATTACTTATTGAAATATTATTCCTAGACTTTCCTCTTGTCCTCTTTTCTTGAAGTGAATTACTTGCATCTTCATGTTGTACATGCAAAACCATTTAGAAAATTCCACACCAATTGATTTTTTGTTTGGAGCTGCCCTTGCCTTGATTGAAAGCCTGCAGAGTATATCTTATCTCTCCTTCTATTTCCGCTTATTGTAACATTCTCATCTGTTGTCCATTAATAGCCCAACATATAGTGCCATTGTACATTATATTTGAATCCTGATGGGGGACCACCTCTACCAATTGCGGTACTCTTTTTTATTCTCTTTTGAATGATAGTCTAAAGTGCAAATGCTAATCAACCAGATAGAAACAATGAAAAGTGGCCTTTCCAGAGCAACATAAACAAAATTAGGGGATCTGCATGTGGAGCTAGGTTCTTATTCTGCTTAGGCATCCATTTCAAAACTATTAGGTGGGAGACTATATATATATATATATATATGTATGTATGTATGTATGTATGTATGTATATTCATATTGTGTGAAACTCCAGACTTGGTTAAAAAGGAGACCCCCTTTCTTTTTTTAAGGAACATATATTGGCTAGTGTATACTATCAAAGGGCATTTTGGACTCATAAAAAAACCTAAAACTATTTAAATTAATGAGAAGTCCGAGCTAGCATTTGAAAATTAAAATTTAAAACCTTATGCAGTGCTAATTTTTACTAATTTAAGGTCCTTTTTGACGTCTAATACTATGGGGATATAACAAACTACTGAACCAACTCTTGTTATTTTATATTCTATATCAGAATCTCCAATATTTCTTCCGTAAGTATGATGTTTTTATGTCTCTGTTTCTTTCTAGTCACCACCTTGTTTGCCAAACCTGTCATCCTATGATGATTCAAATGCTTTGGGATCATTACGACTAGGAAAGTACACCCCGGTAATCACCTATTCTTTACACACAAATTATATTTACAGTATAATATGATATATTTTCTTTGAAAAATATATTTATTCCTGTGCAGTGGTTTAATGATGTGCATTCAACAGAAGTCTCTGATAATTGTGAGGATGCTCTCAATCTGCTGTTAAAATACCATGGTTGTGAAGTAAGTTTATTATCAGTATCATGTTCTTAATTATTCTATTGAAATTTATTTTTATTTGCTTATTGAAAGGAAAGAAATTTTTAGAATTTAGCATAATAGATTTGCTGAGTACTACTTGTTTATCTTATTAAATTTGAAGATGATAGAGATTGTTATACCAGAGCTTCATGAGATGCAAACTGCCCATGTTGTTTCCATTGGCTCTGAATGCCAATATTCACTGAGTCCTGATTGTGAGGACGGGTATGTTTTGGGTACTTTTGAATTTAAAGCTTGTAATTTCATCTTGTACTCTGAATGCAACAAGGTAGTATAGCTTATTTGTTTGTAACAAGTCATCCTTCTCATCTATTATTGAAAGTATTCAGTACTGGTAACTGTCAATGTCTAGCAATGTAGATGAGATATTTTTAATGTTTCCTTTGATTCTTTTCTCTCACAGAAAAGGTCCAAAATTGACATATGATACTCGTACAAATCTGGCACTTTTTCGATCATTTACAGCAGCAGATTATGTGGCTGCCCAATGTCTCAGGTGATGCAAGAGATTTTATTACAAGAAAAACCAAATTTAGCTTTAGTTCCTTTTAAATAGACATCTCTTGTTGGTGACATGGGAAAATCGTATGGTACACCTTTTAGAAATAGTTATTGGTATAGATTCTTTTATCTAATGTAAACCATAAAATAAAAAAAAACAACTGTATCTTCTAAAATTGTTTTTTTGTTTTTGTTTCAGACGAAGGCTCATGTATTACCACATGGAGATTTTCAAGAAAGTGGATGTCATAGTGACTCCAACAACTGGGTATGTACGAATAACAAACAATTTTGGTAGATGTGCACTCTATTATAATGGACCTTTATCCTATGACAAAATCCAGTCCAGCTGATTTAACACAGATATGCATTTCTTTATGATTATTCAATAGGATTGGAAATAAGTTTAATTTTTACACCCTTTTGATAATCGTATATTTTCTGGTATTTATTAATAAGGAGCATATTGATGGTAAGATAACCATATCTTATCTTCATACCATTAGAAACCTACTTGGCTTGTGCATAATCGAGCCAGGAAAGAAAAATATTATTAGAAGAACTGATCCTATCTGATCATGATCTATTTCTGGTCACTTTAATTTCTCATTGTCTTTTAGACCATACCCACCCTCGTCTTCTCTCCCCCACTGCAAAGGAAATTGAGTTTTGTTATTGTTTACCATTTATGGAGCTATTGCCATCATGTACAATGTGAGAACAGTCTCATCCCTTTTTAGAATTATAATTGAAGAGGGTATTGGAGTGCAGTGGGGGAATGAAAATTGGGTATCATTGGTATGCAAATATATGTTGAAAAAATCAACACACTAATAAATTTTGGGATTAAGGCTTTGTTGTCGCTGCTGGAATTATTGATCTTGAGGAACTGCAACTGAACTACTTCTATGTCTGACAGCATGACAGCACCAAAAATACCTCCTAGTGCTCTCAAAAGTGGTGAGACAGATATGCAGGTTACAGGTGATTGGCTATTTGGCTTCACAATTAAGTTGTTGCTTCAGGATTTTTTTTCCCTATCTTCCAGTTTTGCAGTGCAGCATTATGCAATAATAATCATCTGCAGTCATTTAATTTTCCTCCATTGATAATATAAGATGATTCTTATTTAAGTGTTTATTTTATACACTTGACTTCCTTGGTCATCAAGGTAGATGTATTATATGGTTAGGCAAATTTTTTCAATGATATTCATATGTTTATAAGCACCAAAATTATTTTGGATTCTCTATTAATTAGCAATGGGTTAAATATGCATTGCATGGAATAGTCCTAGATAACTTGGATTTATGTCTTGACTGCATCTTTGCTGTTATATTTCATTAACCATTTCATGTCTTGACTGGAATTTTTTTAGGAGACTCAGACCTAGATTCATTCGCTTCTGGAGTTGCATTTCACAAATATCTCTGCTGCATATATTTAAAATATTGCCTCTTGCCATGTATGTTAATCTGAGCTTGGTTTTCAGGTTACCTTATGCGGTTTGTTGTTGCAGCAAATCTACTTGGTTTCCCTGCCATTTCTGTCCCGGTGAGTGAGAGTGGAGTGAATCACTAATGGAAAGGAAGGAATCTAAAATGGAAAGTAAGATTCCACTGTTTGTTATGATAGAATGGATGGAATGGAGCATTCCATGGAATGCTCCATTCCATCATATGATGGAATATGGACTCCTTCCAATAATGGATGGAGTCCATGATTCCATCATAAACTAATGCTAACTTCAAATTTTTTGTATTAAAATAATTTAATTTAATTATTAAAAAAATTAATTTGATTATATTTTGTAAAAATTAATTTGTAAATTTTTTTTTAAATTTTTTTATTTAAAAAAATTAATTTAATTATTTTATATTAAAATTAATTTAATTATTTTGTTTATCTTATCTTTTTATTTTTTTAATTTCTATTAATTAAATAATAAAATATTACATTACCTAATTCTTTCCATTGCATATCAAACAAGGTAATGGCATTCTATTATCTTTTCCATTCCCTCTTCTTTTCTTCTTTCCATTCCACTGAAATTTATTCTAACGTACTAAACGGACACTAAAGTCTGTTGTCTTTATTCTTTTGGTCAAAAGAATACTTTTGAGTTGAATTACCATAATTATTGCTTATATTCAAATGCTGTTTTTCTTCCTTTAAAATGTTCAATATTTAGGTTGGTTACGATAAAGAAGGGCTTCCAATAGGTTTGCAACTAATCGGTCGGCCATGGGGGGAAGCTACAATTCTGCGTCTAGCTTCTGCAGTGGAGGTATGTATTATACATGAACTGAATGGTCACTTCCTGAGTCTCTATTTGCGTAATATATGGATTAATTTTCTTTTGTCTAATGTACTCAGAAAATCTGCGGTGAGTCAAAGAAAAAACCTGTATCATACTATGATGTTCTGAGGGCAAGCTGAAGCTACTTTTATCCACAGCTGAAGCCTTTATTTGTCAGTTACTCTACACGGTATGTTTCATTCTCTGGACATCTCATTTGTTGAAACCATACACTTGGTTTGATGAATATTGCCTAGGAAATCATTTCAGCAAATAAGAATTGTAATAATTGTTTCAAGACAAAAATATGAAAAGAAAAATCATATTCCATAAATATGTTTCAAAGCTAATGGAGTAATTGAGCTACAGTTAGCAACTCCAATGTCTCAATGGTAAGAGTAGAAAAGTAGAGTAATTGACTTTTCATGAAATGTATGTGTTGGAAAACTCATATAAAGAGAGTACATTTCCAAAAGAAAAGAAGTTATATAAGAGATACATATTGTTAAAAATTCTAAATAAGAGACATCAGGTTGAATTCTTATGCTAAAATATTAGATTTGTACAAATTTTAACACTTGTTTAGAAGAGGTGAAAGGGGTAATGAAAATGGGAATAATGTAATAAAATCAAAATGTATAATCATAGTAATTTAAATTATACAATGAAAGATTTTAGGATTCCTTATAAATAAATAAAAAATATGTACCTAATTAAGTAAATTTTAGAATAAATTAATAATTTAGTCTTCAAATTTGTAGAGTTCTTAAATATTTTTTTAAAAATTAATATACAATAAGTTTATTTTTTTTTTAAAAAAGATTAATATGTAATAAATTTGATAATTTAAAAATTAACTTATATACATAAAAAAATTTGAAAACTAAAATTGAGAAAACCTCAAGTTCAAGAATGGAATTTTTAATTGCCTACGAATTTTAGATTAATTTCAAATTTTCCTTATAATATCTAATCAAATTTCTTTTTGAAAGTAACGAAAGAACTAAAAATAGCAATGTCGTAATTACTAATTTGTTTTGCGATCCAAGAAAAAACAAGGGAAAAATGCGGTCGGACGCGCCATATAGAGCCTCTGCAGGCGCCAATTCGAAAGCAGTAAACGCTTACCCTCTTCACTATGTTAGGTGATTCTCGGAACCTTCTCCTTCAAAACTCATTCGCTTCAAATTTCACTCGCAGATTTATACAAATTTAACACTAATTCAGAAGAGGTGAAAGGGATAATGAAAATGAGAATAATGTAATAAAAGTAAAATGTATAATCATAGTAATTTAACTTATACAATTGAAGTTTTTAGAATGCCTTATAAATAAAAAAAATATGTACCTAAATAATTTAATTTTCAAATTTATAAGTTTATTTACCTTTAGTTCTTACATATTTTTTTTTTATAAAATTAATATGTAACAAATTTTATAATTTAAAAATTAATTTATGTACGTAAAAAAATTTGAAGATTAAAACTAAGTAAATCTACATGTTTAAGAATGAAATTTCTAATTTCATCTAAATTTTAAAATAATTTCAACATTTTCATATATAATATCTAAACAATTTTTTTTTAACCAATTTGTGTTGCGATTCAAAAACGAGGGAAAAAAACAGTTGTATGCGCTGTATCAAACCTCCATAAGCGTCAATTCAAAAGCAAGAAATGCTTAATCTCTTATCACTGTGCTCGGTGAATTTCAGATCCTTCTCTTTCAGTACCCTCTCCAAATTTCATCAAATTTCATTCACATGAATTATACAAAATTTACCACTTGTTTAGAAGAGGTGAAATGGATAACGAAAATGAAAATAATGTAATAAAATAAAAATGTATAAGTTTACCTACTGCCACCAAATCAGCATGTCCAACATGATGGCACTTGAACCTAGAACACTCGAAAGTTGTAAGTTAAATGACGTAGAACACTCGCATTTCTTGTAGCCAAAGCGCCATCCTAAGAGTTACATGTCTTTTAATGCATATCCTTTTTTTTTTTTTTTCTGCACAAGCTAATACATATCCTTAAGGTAGCATGAAGAACTATAAAAATTTTCATTCTAATATCGAGAAGCCAAATGATAGGTAAATTCCAAATATGTGGATTGAAGCTTCCAACAATTTCCGTCAACGTCAAAAGGCAGGCTAAATTATAAGAATCTGCAAGACGGGGCTGCATCAGAAAGACGATGTTAAAATCGTCAAAGCAGTCATAACTTGAGGAAGCTTATCAGGAACTATCTGCTTGTAGTCTTTCTCTATTATTTTCGATGCTAGAGATTGTACTTGTGATCCATCCTTGTCTTCCTTGCTCTTCCCTTTTGTAAGCTGTGCAATAGCAGAAGTACACTGGAAAACAGGAGTAAAACTCATGATTTCAGGCATAGAAAGAAAATAGCTTTGAGAAGGAGGAATCCGTAAATCCCAACTAATCTATTTTTTAAGGGGAGATCAACAACCTATCAAGGAAAATCCGAAATCTACCAAAGCTGAGCTAAATGGCTTTCATCATAGCATGCTACCATTTTGTCGTTATGTCGTTTATTTGTCAATTATTATCCACTTTACAAATTGTATGCTACCATGCTCTGAGCATCGGAAGAACATACTTGATTTAACAAATATTTGTAAGGTGATATTTTCAGCAGACAACACCTGTAATAGTATCAGTACAAAATCAATATTACTCTAGCAATCTGAAAAAATAATTCACAATAGATTTCTTGAGTCATGATGAATTTATATTTCAATAATAACAGAGTAGTTGAGCTCTAATCAATTTCACAATAGCCTGACACACATTAGAAATCTATGGAATAGAAAATCCCAACCCTATTTCTCTGCGATCTTATCAGCAACATCAGTAGGAAGGTCCAGCCCAGAAGGTATTTTGCCCGGATAGTTAGTGGTTGATGCATCCAATCCTGTCATGCTAGACGAAGACGATGATTAATTATACAAATCCTTATCAAGATGAAAGCTTCTTCAATTGTCCCAGGTTGTATGGGTAAACTCACCTTCTATCAACAATGACCATGGAGCGAAGCTCGCAATTGGCAAAACTGCCAAAGCATACGTGAAAGTAGTCATTCACTTGCCTCAACATGAGGAATGAAAGGTAAGCACACATGTATCAACTTGATTTGATATCAAAAAATTGGGGTGTGTTTGTACTACTTATTTTCTATTTCATTTTTATTGAAAGCAAAAAACATGATTAAAAATGTGTTTGGTAATGTTTAAAAGAAAATATTTTTTTAAAAATTTATTAAAAATAGCCGGCAGTATTTTTGTGATTTTTAAGAAGTCTAGATAATTATTAAAAAAATTCAAACAATCTCATAATCATTGAAAATAAAACTAAAAAATTAAGCAACATTTACAGCTACTATGTCAATTTGATTTAAAATAAAGATGAACAAATTTTTATGTTCACAGAACAAACATATTTTTCAAATAATAAAAACTTGAGCTAAAAATATTTTCAGAAATCAAGCACACTCTTTAACTTTTATTTCACAGTTGCAAAAATCCCAAAAAGAAATCAGTCGGATGCTTTACAACATCTTAAAGGGTGTGAAGCCACTCAATTTTAATGGATTGGAGGCATCAGTAAGCTTACAGTTTGGTCATTGATAAAGGAAAATTTTGAGTGCTTATTGTTCATATTTTGTCCCCTAATTCATAGTAACCTATAGATATTTCTGTGCTTTTAGCTATACTTTGTTCTGAGTACTACTGTGTTCATTTTGTGATTTCAGGAGAGCAAAAGGAGTCAAGAAGTAAGGAAAAACAGTCATGGAAAGACCTTATAAGACCTGGGATATGTTGAGAAGGAAGCAAGGAGGCTGCACGTCAAAAATCATGAAGAAATGAACACCACAGCATGAAGCACAGCCTGGCTGTGCTTGGTGGCCTGCAACACGGCCAGGCCGTGTTCTGGGCGGATGCTGCAGCGTTTCCTCAAATTCCAGCCCGAAGTACGGCCAGGCCGTGTCCTGAACCACGGCCGTGCTTCGAGGACTGTAAGGAGCGCTAAATTTAGGGTTTTGGATGCCCAAATGGTCATATATGCTTGGGGTTCCGCAGCTGCAAAGGGGAGAACTGTAGAAGACCTTAGGAAAACACTTTCTAACCTTAGGAAACACATTTAGATTAGGTTTTTACATAGTTCTTTGAAGGATTTGATGTTCTAGAGTTGATTTTATTGCTTTCAAAATTGTAATTCATCTATATACTTCTGCACACCAAGTTCTATCTTCCTATTTCTGCATCTATTTGTTCTTCTACTTCTTAATTGTATTGAATTGCTATGAATTGTTCAATGAATATGTTTCTTGTTCTTGTTTTGATAATGTGTGAGTAGATTCCATCTAGGGTTTTGGTAAACCCAATTGTGATACAATGATACTATGCCTATAGATTGAATTATGAAACCCTAATTGTAATTTGGGTTAAATTGATTTGGATTGACCATTGCATGCTTTTATTAGTTGATAGAATGCCTGATCACCAATCTATCACGTATTAGGTATTTAATCGATGAACTGAAAGATGAAGATTAAAACCGGAATCCAATGGTTAATTAGAGTTGTCTTAATCAAGAAAGTAGTTTAAGATACCCCAGGCTTTGATCAATTAATGGGAACGAGAAAACTGATTAGTTGCATTCTATGGTTGGCATAAAGTTTATTGGACCTAGGTTGAGCGAAGAACCACGAAAGTAGGTAATTAGATTAACCTAGGTACGATTAGTAATGCTTGAAAAAGATTGCTAATTAATTTGGGCTAAACCACCCCCAATAATCTAGACAATTGCAATTAGAGGTGAATGTCAGTTGTTGAGTATCACAAGTGTGGCGAACCTTAACCCTAGGCTTAGTTTAATTGATTATTTTAACTTGTTTAATTTCGATATTCGCCCATCAAATTATATCGATTTAGATAGCACTTTTTGTGAGATTCTGGTAATTGACATTGTTCTCCGAGGGACATGACCCGTACTTGCCGAATTAGTTACAGCTACGCCGTGCACTTGCGGTATTCAGTAGAAATCACACAACAGTTATTTCCTTCTTCACCATAGGATGGCAGTCACTTCCAAATGCACTTAGTGCGTGAAACAAGAATCCACTGTGCGTCACAATTGCAATCTCCTCCTCTTTCCGGGTCAACAACCTGTGATTAAGTAGAAAACTAGGAAGCCTCATAGAACTGGATTATATAGCATTTGATGGCAATTTCAACTTTCTACCCAAAAACACTATGGTTGCATTTGGTATATGGATATCTTAATTGTTCATGTACCTAAAAATCTTTAAAAAAAAAAAATTGAACATGAGATGTATAAAAAAAATCGATTTTTTATATATTATTTAAGTCATACTCTACACATTTAAAAAATTTCATATTTATTTTACACAAATATCTTAAAAATAGATTATTGTGCTAAGAAAACTAAAATCTCCATGTATCAAACACCAGGGATGTTGGAAGAAGAAAAACAATTGGGTTTTTTTCCCTTCTGAGAACGGAGAATTACATAAATCTTTAAATCCAGAAAATTACTAATAAAATCAATGCCAATCTACTGTATCTAATAATCACAAAATGGTTACTAGGTAGTTACAACTAATTTCTAATAAATCTCAGATCAAGATAATTACTAAATCTTTTAAGTGGTGAAATGCATTAATTGCTAGTGATACTACTAAAGAAGCTATAAACAAATGAACTTTTCATTTTATTACGAAGCTCACAAGTTAGAGAAGTTTGAGCAGCTTGGGTTGTATTTAACAAATATTTTGATAATATTATATAATAACTTGACAAGATCACAGACACATTAGTATAAAACCTAAGTTGATCTTAATCTAGCATATTTAGTACTACTACATTAGGTTGGTGGAACCTTTAAAAAAAACAAAAAAACTTCAATCTGATTCCCAGATTTAGTATCACAGAGGTAAGCCTTGTATCGTCCTAAAATAATCACCAATCAATCAGGATAACAAATCATACCAATTCATGAATTTCAAACCCCTTGCTTTAAGTTCTTCCTTTGTCTCTCTAACATTGGCCTTCCACAAAATATCCTCATTACTATCTATCTGAAGAGAAAATTCCAAGGGATTTGGCACAGAAGAGAGAAATTAAAACTAGCCTGGCTTTGTGCTGCTTAAGAAAGGTGTCAATTATCTTTTATTAAATTATAGATATCATGTTTTAATATGCATAAAATATAATACTTGCCAGTGAAAAATCAACTGCAGGAAAAACAAACTGATACTCACTGACGCTTCTTCTTTTATTACAGGGATGAACTCCCTGCACAAGAAAACACATGGAAAAAATAGGCAAGGGTTCCTATGTCAATGTTCAAACATAAGAAAACTTTTATAAAAAGTGTGTTAAAATTATCTTTACTCACTAAAAATAAAGTTCTGACAGTTTCATTGTAGAGAAAGAAAGATGAAGTATATACCAACCGCATCATTTTACTTCTGTTAGTAATTTATATATAACTGATTACTTATCCCAAGGCCATTCAATGACCCAGGAAAATTTTTGGTTTAGTGTTTAATAATCGCTGGTCAGACTATAGGAACAAGTATGATAGGATTGTGATGTGATAAACCTATCATCTTAAACATTTTTTTCTTGTTGTAAACTTATCTTCTTAAACTATTAAGAATGATTTCATAATTAATAATCTATCTATTGATTTCATTCATAATAGGCCACTGTAGCGTCGTTTGATCTATATAGCCGTGAAAAAAAGTTTAGTTGTTGTTGTTGTAAATTTATCTTCTTAAACTTTTGTGTATTTGAAAGTAATGATAAAAAATTATTAAACTATTATTCATATTGAACATTAAAGTTATAGTTTATACGAAGCTGACACATTCCAAAAGGATGAGTATCCTTCTATCCTCCCTTTCAAAAAAAAAAAAAATTTAAAATCTGCCTGTTGTTCTTGTTTCATTCTCTTTTGCAAGTTTTTCCTTAGAAATGAAAAACAAACCAACACTTTCATCATTTGATATAATGAGCATATTGATCATAAAGTATCACCTATTCCTCATTCTATTTTTTTTTTCTCTGTGCGTGTATGTTGACTCCTAAATATTTTTCCTTAGCATTGTGACTGATAGGAAAGATTTTTTTCATGGATATCTTCTATCCTAAGTATTTTTCTTTACCAAACTCTAATGCAAGTAGTAACATGATGAGAATTGTCTTTAAGGGAGAATAGTGGCGCCAATAGAAGAAAAAAAATGAGGAGTCCAAATTGTGAAAATGGCCTACCAAATATTCACGACAAAGTTCAACAGCAATTATCGGTGGGCAATTCAGACTTGAAATTGTGGCACGGCTACTGTTTCCTGCATTTGCCACCATAAGGGGCGGTACGTCCATCTTATCAATGTAGCCCTCACCACCAAATACTCCAACAGCTGTTTGTAGAGTCCTGACATGTCAAAGAAACCATGGGTCATGTATGGGTCATGTAAGTTTGATGCTGTTTCTGCCTAAACTTGGAGGAAGGATGTCACAAAAGCAAAATTTATCTCCACAAGAAACCCTAGGATTCCCATATTTATACGTGTAAAGAAAAAACATAATATAAAATTATCCTGAATATAAAGTGCTGCAATGTCAAGATTAATATATTACAAAGGAATTTAATTCCTAAACTCTGTTAAGTTTTCTTTACAGCTTATTCCATTCCTAAACCTACTTATGTTTGTTCAGATGACAAAATTTGCCAATGCATCCACTAAACTGAAATTTTCAATCTGTGTCATTTCTAACACTATGTCCCAATTTGGTGTTGGTTCAAACCTTGTAAATCTAGAATATGGATGACTTCCAAAACCCTGATTGAAGTTGATTCAGGAAATTAAAAGTGAGGTTGTATAACTAATGCACTCATTCATAAGGTCACTAAATAATGGGATTAAATCGGAATATTTAATGAACATAAATGAATTGAATTAAGTATCACCAATCAAATAAAAAATAATATAAATTAAAGATTTAGATCATACATTATATTGAATGCAAATGTCCTCTTTATTTGATGCTAAGCAACTCATATGCTCTCTATTGATTAGGGTCAGGGAGAGACTTTTCAGCTAAATAGTAAAATAGCTACTACCCCCCTCTCACCCTGCATTATCTTCACTCCTCTCCCCCTACCTAATCGATTCTACAATCAAACAGTGAATTTTAGCATATTATTAATCAATGATTTCAAAGATGGAGAAATTTGAGCCTGTTATTGATAATTCACCATTTGAGAAATATATAAGATACATATAGAATGCTCTCATAAATTCAGGAAAAGCAGTTTCCTGTGTAATAAGTCTTTAGGTATATCTTGCAGCAATCATAGATGATCTATAGCAGATGTATGAACTTCCATAGTTTGCATTATCCATTTCTGGTCAGATTGAGGAAGAGGTTCTACAAAGATCACTAGTATAAAATGGATAAAACAGTAGTACCACAAACATGTCCACAAACATTTATATTTGCACCAATGTTCCACGCTTGAGAAATCAATAATTTCCCATCTCATGTTGCTTCCTAGCTAGTCAAACACTTAACTATAGTCTATCATGCTGATCAACCAAGAAAATCTAATCATGCTGCTAGTACATTATAATCGTAACCATAAATATACTAAACATCCATTTGGGAGAGAATGTTACAAAAAAATACCAGAAAAACAACAAATTGCCCAGAAAACTTGAAAGGGTTTAAATAAACAGAGTATAAGGAACAGAGAGTATGCCAAGTCTGGTTTGATGATTGACACTAATAGATTATAAACTGAAACAACGTCTTGAAAGTCTGAAAATTTTCAAGTTAAAAAATTCAACTCTTCTCTAATCTCCAGGTTCCTGACCTTCGGCAATATTCTCAGACATGAATTTGGAATTAAGTATTCTTTCAATCAAAGTAGAAAGACTTATGGCTTATAAAACCATCGAAGGTGCATTGAGTTGCTGACATCACTAAATCAGTATACAGGTATGAATACCTCAATAAAGGAGATGCAATTACTAGATCAATCCTCTTTATGAGCCCAGAATCATGAACATGCTGACGCAAATTGTCAACCTAGCAGCATTGAGAAATATCATTCATTCTCATAAACAGTAAAATATCCTTTTCATCTCTAAAAGTCACATGACTAATGCAAGCCTTTGTTTTGTGAACAGATTTCACATGATAAGCTGCAAAATGACTTGTATAAGTATGCTTTACCTGCTGCCAGCCTAATGGAGTAAGATGTGCGTCAAAATAATTAGGATTCAAGTATGCTTTGTAGTTCTTATCTCCCTCTACATTGTGAATCCCCTGCGCATGCCTTACCTGGATGTACGGTTTTATAAGTTGGAAACAACTTGATTTTCAGGCCAAAGACCAAGAAAGAAGGCAATCTTGAGTGTCCTTGAAATGAAATATCAAGCAGCTTCAAATCGACACCAGATATAATGTGTTGACTGAAAAGTGACTTTGATATCAACCAGGTGAATGATTTTGCAACGATGCAATGGATACAAACTTGGTTCAGCACCACAATCCATATCCTCAGATGAACCTAATGAACGTCAGGCTTCACACAGTGACATAACACATAATAAAGTAACAAAGCATTAGAATTTCAACATCGTGAAACTATCATAAGCAACCTAGAAGAAGAGTATTCTTACAGCCAATCAGTAAAAATAGCGTCCATTAGATTGGAATCTTATAAAAATTATCCAAATTATGTTTTTCTAATTCAATAAATGTTGCCATAATCTATCTTTTATGCTAAATAGTCCATCCTTTCACTTGCTTTATTACTTCACTCTTAATATCAAGATACTCTACACTTGTCAATACGCACACGCCACTATTCTCCAGCATAACCACCAAGCCATAACAAAAACGCACAGTAAACCATAATAAAGTGAATTCTGGCTGACTCCAAGCTCCAATCACGATCTCCAGAAGAGATCGTTAATTTTTTTACCAACAAAGTACAACCTAAACTTCCTTCACAAAAACCTTTAGAAATCATACTTCTTCTTCACCATTCCGAAGTAACGCAAAACAAAAAGCGGGAAAATAATCTGACGCACATGAAATTTGAAAAGAGATACATCCTAAACCATCATTTCCACTGTATCTAGCAGAAAAGCACAACGATTAACAAAAATTCTTCCTAAGAACACACTCAAATTGAAAATCTTCATCTCAAGAGACAAACATCAATTACTCAAATATTACTCCGCGTATACGGAAGTTTAGAGATCTGAGGAAGTACCAGAGAAGCAGAAAGCAGAAGGAGGAGAACGAATCGGAAATGAGCACGAACTGAAGCTCAGAGAAGAATCGGAGCGATGACGCAGCGTAGAAGAGGAAGAAGAAACAGTTCGGAAAACGGAATGAGGATGAGTAAAAGCGACGGCACTAATAATGCTCACGGCGCTGTACACTTTTAATCTGTTTTTCGCGCTCTTTAGTTATATAATCCGGGCGCGTCGCGTCGCGTCCCCTCAAGTTGCTCGTCGGAATTCAATTTCCATAAATTACATAAAGGCCAAACGGCATATCCATATTTATTATTATATTATGATCCTTAAATTATTTTTTTAATATAAGATTGTCTAAATTATTTTTTTACAAAAAATAATGTTTTGAGAGAGATAGAGATTGACACTTATATCATAAAGGTGCCATTTAATTTGAAACTTTAGAATTTTTTTAATAAATGATTTCTTTCAAAAATATCGAATTGACGTGTAATTGGAAAAAACTTATGTCCAAGCATATTCATAAGATTTATTTTTGACAGTATTTTATATTATATGATTATTTATTTTTAAAGTTCATTTTCATGTCATACTTTTATTAAAAAAATTCATGATAAATATTTAAGAAATTTTATTTAATTTTGTCTGAAAACATATACAGGGATTTTATATAAAGGAGAAGTTGTGAGTCAGTTACCTGAGAAATAAATAACTTATTACTTATTTATTTTTTATAAAAATATTTAAAAAATTTAAATATAATTGAGTACTAGATTTGTGCTCGTGAGTATTTTATTTATTTTTGTATTATTATCTTATATATTTTAGTATTTATTTATAAATTTATAAATAATTCCATCCATTGTTGTAGTAAAATTTGTTAAATTAATTTTGTATTTACTACTTTAAACTGGGAAAATTAAATTCGAGAATGAGACTAAAAGTCCAAAAGTTTAGTATAGAATAGATAACTAGAAAATTACAGAAATAGACCAAAAGCAACTTTGAAGAAGACCTGGTTAGAAAGAAGCGAAGCAAATACAAAAGAAGATTTATTTGGTCTTGCAATTTGAAGTAACAATTAGAATTCTCATTCCATTTACCTAACAATCTAAAGGCATCTGTTAATAAATAAGTTGAAGAATACTAATTACACAGCTAATGCAATCACAAATCCACACAATTTTATAATTGACTGAATTTGACAAGAAAAAAAATATAAAAAACTAGAATGAATTGTTATTTGATTTTTAGAAAAATACACTTTTTCTTAATTTACTCTTTTAAAATTCTAATTTTTCATTTCAATTTTTCAAAAACTATCTAATTTTCAAAAATATCCTCATATTAACTCTATTTATAGATATTTAATAAGTTTGTTTTACTAGTCAAACCAATAACTTATCTAAACTCCGTCCTCACCTACAAACATCAATTTTTGATTAAATTAGATAAATAAATTTATTAAATATCTATTAATAATGTCAGCACATTTTTTAAAGTCAGATAATTTATAAAGGATTAAAATAATAAAATAAAACTTTAAGAAAGTCTGTCAACCAAAACAAGAAATTTACTAAAAAATTTAAAGCAAAACAATGGAGTCCTTTCTGTAGGGGCAGGTGCTAAAATGGTTCACTGAATCACTGGTACAATTACAATCTACGAGTTGATCTACAGGAAAACATTGAGATGACAGAACCAGAATATGAACAGCTTGTTTCAATATTTATTTACTCCATTGATCTTGTCAAATGCAGTAAGAAATTTTATATACAAACCAACAGGCTATAAATGCTAAAAATTCACTGCACCCACGAAATTAATAAGTTCCACAAACACAAATCAGAAATACAGCTGTCTGCACAGTGCAACTGTAGCGTCTGCTGGACAGTAAGGACACTTGAAACTTCGGGTGCTGCTTTTTGACAACTTCATGATTGATTGCTTGCAAAGAACGTGTAAACATGGCAGCAGCATTGGAGGATTCTCTTCACTCCCTTGATCCCTACTCACAGGACAGACAAAAATAGAATGAAACTGAAATTCCTTCCCCAATTCTACAGGCACTGGCAAATGTTTCATTGCCTGCCACTCTTGCTTCTTTGCTGCCATTACATTTGCCAGCTTTAAGAGTGTAGGCAACCCTTCAACTCCGGCGGCAACTGCCACGCTCAAAGGGCTCTCATAGGACTGCCCCAAGAGAGCACAGAACTGCCGAGTCAGCTCTTCAGTCGTCATCTCCCAATGGATTGGAGACATCAACTCAGAATAAGGGGAACTCTCAAGCCTTCCTGCATACAAGAGGCAACCCATGAGCTTTTGGAACTCATCCTTGCGGAGGGAAGCAAAAGGAGCAAGATAAGTTCGGGCATATTTTAAAGCTTCGGCTCTAGTTCCATTTTGTAAAACCTCTACAAACTGCAGTGTGTGAAGCTTAAGCTCAATACTAGAACCATTCTGGAGAAGTTTCTCTCGAATGGCAGAGACCCATGTGAGAGCAGGCTGTAGGTTCCTAACCCTCATAGCTTCAAGAATCTGATGCATTTCCAAGAATTGAGATCTTAGTGCAGTTGCATTAGGCTCCCCAGCCTCATTTATGATGCTATCTCCAAGATCAAATAAACCTTGACGATAAAAATGGCTTGCAATAATCTGATTCACAATGTGAAAGTCAAAGTCAACGTTTCTATATGCCTTGGATACATCAGTATTTAAGGATTTTTCCAGGAGTTTTTGGTACTTGGTGAGACTTATGTTCAGTTCCTTCTGTGCTCCTTCTAACTGTTGAAGTGCCCCCATAGCATTAAGCTTAAATTTGAGTTCTGTAAGAATGGATTTCTGATCAACAGGGGACGAGGAGTCATGAGCCGACTGGAATTTGGCCAACACTTGCTCAATTTCGAGCCCCACCTGATCAATGACTTCTTGAGACTTGGAAGAAGATAACTTTTGCTTCTTAGATACACGGTCAAATGCATCTTTAATGCTATTCAGCTCCATCTTTATGCTCTGGTCTGAAACTCCTACAGAAATGTGACAAAGAAAACAATTAATCCCGTTCCTGGAAAAAACCAAATGATTCTATTGTGTAAAAAACTAACAAGTATGGGGAGAAAACCATTGAAGTATGGCTTAAATACACTTTCGATAATGTGGCTATTAAAAATCCCACAGACTTTTTACAAAAGGACTTAATTGTAATGTCTAAAAAATGTAACTAAATTGGTGCATTTTAAAATAAGGAGAACAAATTGAATCATTCGTTAAAATCGAACTATCAACTATATCATATAATTCATCTTGTCTCAATCTGGAGACAACAAAAAGGAAATACTACAGTGTTTTCACTGTTTGTTCTTGTCTGTGATAGGCTGATAGCATTTTCCACCGTGGAAGGAAATTCTAACAATGAATGAAATTGAACGGTAAATAGTTATGTATATTATATATAAAAAAAATTATAGTCGTAAGCGAGCCAAAATGTTGAAACTACTTTTCCCTGTCAGGCTGGTTTTCCCACGTTGCTGACAGCTTAAAATATGCTCCTACCTAGCTCAACTGAAGAGGGTACCCTATTTCCAAGCTTAGTAAGACCAAAGTATATCACCAATAGAGATGGACAATATGCAGAAGTCATAAATCAAAGATATTGAAAGCTCTTTATACCACACAAAGCTAACTCCATCGATCCTAAGTTTCACCTCATCTAAGTCTCCAAATAACTATATCTCAAAGTGGATATGTGGCCATATTTTCTCTAATTTATGAAAAAAAGGCTACTCGAAAGTTTGGGTGTAAGCTGACGTCCACCCAGAGGATCCTTTCAACTGCATTTAGACAACACTAGTAAAGATGACTCCAAAGAACTGCAAAATGCAAAATTAACAATAGAGAAACCACATGTATGACGGTATAAAAGAGAAGGTATCAATCATGTTTTTTTAGTTGCTCATTCTTGTTCTATATATTCATCATGCTCATATTATATGGGATCCCAGTACTGTAGGAAATTGGGTCACAAGAATAAATATTTTTCCTATCCTTATTCTAACATTTCTATCATTTCCAGTTTTTCAAAAAATTAATTTTCTGATTGATTTCACAAAGGATATACCACTCATCTGACATACGAGTTGAAAAGAAATATAGCATTGAGAGGGAAAAAAGGTTCAGAAGAATGTTAGCAGCAGTGGAGGACACCAGACAATCAAGAAAGGTAGCAGCAAGGGGTAGAAAAACATAGAGGTTAGGATTCTCTATTTATGCTATCAACTCGAACTATGGGTCTGCCCAAAACAGCATCAACAGCAAACTCTTTACAGGTTTAGACAATGACATCAGAATCAGCCACGAATACCAAAAGACAAGCTTATCCAAAACTAGGCCAAAGGATTAGCTTATTTGCTTGTTATGCAAAAATGCAGGTTTTTGTGGGCAAAAATGCAGGTTTTTGTGGGCAAAAATCCCAGAAAAGATATTAGAATGAAGCTGTAACCAGTCACTTTCAGGTACAATTACTTAACTACTGGGCTATCATATCAATACAATAAGAGCATTTTTTTTAAAAGGTAATCTGTTGTCTTACTTGTGGTATTTCCCTAAGTACCAAATTTAGAAATTAATGGGTGGTTTCTCATTGACTTTTGGTGTAAGCTATAAAAAAATTAGACTGAAACCCAAAATGTACCCTTATGAGTACTTGCTACATCATAAACAAGTAAAAAGACGTATTTCTTACACTATAAATTAGTACGAAACTAAAAAGGATTAACAAAAATAATTCTATCCATGGTTAATCAGAAACCTCAAACAAATAATCTAAAATAATTAATTATCTGCATTACAGTTCTCTCCTTCCTCTTGGAGTACTCGTTTCTCCTCCTTTTTTTTTTTTTTTGTTGGTGAATCCTGTTAAACTTTTTTCAAGATGCCCAAAGTAATTACCTGTAGTAATAATTAGTAATCCAAGATCTGGAGTTAGATATCAAATGACAACAAAACGAGGCCTTTATTTGCCAGCAAGCTGTCCCCTACAATAAACAAATTCAAATCACTACATAACGATTTACTAAACAAATTTAATACACACACATCTTTACATAAAATTAAACTTCTGCATATAATAGGATTATAAATTCATAATAGCAAATGTAGATTACAATGTTCGCAATCATAGAATTTTACAGAGTATGTACTATAAAATACAAGGCTAAAAATTAAGTTCCCAGATGGAAATTCTCACAATTAACAAAAGAAATAAAACAATCTCTTCTTGCATAGAAAACAAGGCCCTTCAAAAGCACGAATCAAACTTCATAGAATGTAATCACAAAAGGCAAACAGTGAATAATTCATTTCATTTTCAAAATTGTTAATTTATAAATCGATCAAAATCTCTGATTGCCGACAGACGCTTAAAAAATATTAAGATGTACTTCCACTTCTTTGGAACTATGAATTCAATATGCATAACATCGCAGAGAAGACAGCAGCAAAGAAAAGAATCAAAATCTGGAAAGCAGATTCAATTATTTTCTCATTCATTTTCTCGAAGAAACAAATGGAGATGCTTCTTTTGAATCATTGAATTTAATAAATAAAAATTTAAATAAAAATAGAATCATTGAAAAATTTTGGAAAAAAATAATCCCACAAGCCTGTGTTTTTGGTTTACCTGAGAAACAGTGGGAGAGCAAAGGAGGCGAGGGATGCAGGAGAAACGCAGGCATGCGACTGCGACTAAGAAATCTAAATGTTGGGCAGGCACACGTGTGAATCAAGCGTTGTTGGGCCAAAATTACCCCTGAACTGTTCTTCAATCTACCTTATACCCTTTTTTTCTATGGGGAGCGTCATAGCCGATCGTAAAGACTTTTAATCTATTTAGTATTATAAATGCATTAATTTGATTTCGTTAGTTTAAAATAAAGCAATGATAGTTTTTATTTTTAAAAAGTTATAATTATTTTTTTGTCCAATTTCATCATTGTTTTAACCGTAAAAAAAAAATATCAATATGTATTTTTTTAACAAGTAGATTATTTAAATAATAGATTAATAATTAAAATTAAGTTTTATTTATGTGCTACAGCTCCTTCACATTATTTATTTCAATTTAAAATACGAAATTAGGCTAAATTAATGTTTTATTGATAAATAAACATTTAATCCTAACATTTTCTATTATAACAATGACAAAACTGTAAATAAATAATTTAATTATAATTTTTTATAATGGTAATTAAGTTTCTTTTTTAATATTTTTTATTCCAGTTAGTTTAAAATTTCTTAACCTTAACAAAATTATAGGTATTTTGATAACAATTTCTATTTGTGTGAAATTATTATCATTTTGTCATTTCAAATTGAGTTAATACGAAAACACTGAAAAAACCAAAAGTCACGTTTTAGTAAAAAACAAAAACCAAAAGTCACATTTTGTCATTCTCTTCCTATAGATGCAGGTGCAGCAAGTCCACCCTTTCACCCATCATGCAAAGCCACATGTTCTCTAGCTGGTTCGCCTGGTTTGGTAATATTTTAAGTGGCTGTTAAGTTAGTTGAGAGTTGAAGTAAGGAACATTCCCTCCTTGCCCATGACTAATTAGTAAGATATTTGTTTTTTGTATTTTATTATAATTCATGATATTCAAATTAACTTGCTCGCATTTTAATTAATATCTCTTTCTTTTATACAAAATTAAAAGATTTACAATAAAAAATGTCCAATTTAAATTAATAATATGCGCCAATCTACTTCAAGACATAACATCTTTTGAGAATTATTTGATTTGTGTTATCTTAAAATATTTTAGACAACGATTCTTCAGACAACAATTATAATTGAGTAACACATAACATTTTACTTATCTAATAATTTATTAAATAATTAAATAATATATTTTTAATCATGGTGATATGATTTTTACACTCATTTAATATATTACTTCTTAATTAATTTTGACATGACTCTATTTAACTTAAACATCAAAATATTTTATTGAGTTTTTACTCCAACACGATACTAATTATTTTCTTATTACAAAATTATTTAGATTGTTTATTGTGTGACTATAATTAAGTTAATAAAATACCATTATCAATTTATCATAAGAGTTGGTATTTGGTACATCGGCGGTAGACAATTTTTTGTCCACCAGCAGTGTCCAGATCATGACACATGGCAAAAATAATTTTAAAAATTATTATTCTTGCCACGTGTCGTGATCTGGACACCGCTGGTGGACAAAAAATTATCCACTGCCGGTGTACCAAATATTTTTCCTTATCATAAACATCTCTCAAAAATGAAGTAGCAAATTTATTATTATTATTATATCTATATTTCAAAAATATGATTGAATGAAAAAAAAATTAATGAAAATTTATTAAACATATTGGTACTCATAGGTAAAACAATGTACCCACAAACGAATTATATTTTTAAAATGATGACACAAATTCAATTTTTTAGTATCTAAGAAAGATTAATCAAACGACGTTACTAGTATTATAGTACAATATGAGAACGCAAAAGAAAAAAAGGGTGAAATAATACAAGAATATGCCAAAAATTTTCAATTTAATTTCCCACTGCCTTGCGCTCATGCAGTATCTGTGATTAAAAAAAAAAAAAGGCAACTGCCACGTGCACATTATGCAACAAAGTTCCCACTATTCATTCATCCCCGTCGTCCATCACCATCAGCACAAAACGTTAAAAGAACTCGACTGGTCTTGAAGCGCTAGTGTTTCGTTTAACGACAGGTTCAACTGATTCCTTTCTTCCTCGCTTTCGCTTTCTGTAAAGTTTCTAATTCTATAGTATCTTTCAGTGCAAAATTTTTCTTCATCTTCCCACCCATTTCCTTCCAGGACAAGGCAAAAAAACAAAAAAACAAAAAAAAAAGGAAATTAAAGATGTTTTAGCTATAAAGTTGTTGCTCATTAATCTAATGGATGTTCAATTAGATTGAGTGAAATAATATTTATTTACGTCATTGGTTTCCTTGAGAAACCATCAATTGACAATTTTAAATTGGTAAATATGAACCGAAAGTGTTGCTTAATCTAATATTCAAATAGTCTTTGCTCAGGCTAACATTTTCTTGGAATATTTCCTTGCATGGATATGGCATTAATAAACACACGAGTCCAATTTGGACTTACCCTCATGCTATATCACGAATTTGCAGAAGCTCTATTTTCATGCTATATTCATATAACAAGCAAGTGGCACTACTATCACACAGTTTTAGTCAGGGATAAGTCATTGGACTTCTGTGTCAGAAATTTTCTTTGAAGGAACACCTTTCTTTTGCTCCCACTATCTCTGGCTGGAAAGGATTCTGTTTCTCAAAGTGTAGGCCATTACAATGGGAACGGTTGCGGGCAAGTGCAGCATATGATGTCGCTGGTGCTGTCGAAGTCGTCAATGATTTGGGATTGGATACTCTTACATTCTTGACTGTGACTGTCTTAATTGTGCCCACATTCAAGTTAATGAGATTGAGAGCCAGTCCCGTAAGAATTTCTTGGGGATTTATTTTATTTTCTTAAATAATTATTCTCTTAAATATGTGATCTTGTATTAATTTTAACTAGTTCAAATGTAAAGCATTGTTTTAGGTATATAATGAACACAGGCAGAGAGAAGATAAAGAGGCACGACTTAATTCTCAATAATAAGCAGGATGATGTAGATTGGAAAAACCAATGTTTTAGAGAAAATTTTATATCTGATTTATTTTAACTGAAATTATAAAGTTGAAATTGTAGTTGTATGTAATGCAAAACATCTAGATTTGGAGATATTTGAAATTAATAAATATTGTGCCAAGTGTAGACATTAGTTTTCATTTATATTGAATGAAGAAAAAACATATCTAAATCTACCTAATATTCATTAACACTGATAATTCAAATATGCCATAATAGCATCATTTGTACACAGATCACACAAATATGAAATAATAGGACTGTGAAAGTATACTTAATTTTTGTTCATTTACTTTCTTTTCTAATTTTTATAACTGAAATAATTTTAATGGTCGTTGTTTAGGATACTTGGTTTCTTCTTTGCTGGGGTGGTACTCAATCAGTTTGGTTTAATAATAAACCTCACAGATGTGAAAGTTTTGTCTGAATGAGGGATCCTTTTCTTGGTAAGATAAGTTTCACTATCTCAGTTACCTAAGGTGCCATTGCTGCCACTGTTGTTTTATTTTAATTGTTCATTTGTTTGCCATCATCAAATTAAGAGTTGAAACTATGATATACATAACAAAGTGACGCCCGCTACAGTAATTGGGAACTAAGAGTTCACAGTGAAATCAATATCCAAGGCTATGTCCTTATTGGTTGTTAAAGAAAGATTCTAGATGGACACTACAGTCATGCTTTTAATGATTTTCTCTGACCAGGTGTCTTATGGAGTCTGCAAGGATCATGTTTTGTGTGTAGTTAGTTTATACATCCCTTATTAAAGAGATCGTTAGTTTTTTTTTTCTTGGGGCTTTGAGGTTGCAAATTCTAATAACTTTTGGCATGAAATATTAGAAGTTAGAACACATGGTTCCTATATGTGCATCTTTGGCATGCACTCTTGCTTTCCATTTCAATTGCTTTATTCATTTTCTCTATAGGTCCTAAAACTCCTTGTCATTGTCTTGAAGTTTTTTTTCCAATGGTAAATATTATTTACAAATGGTGTTTTGACAGGGTAGCATCTATAGCTGGAGGTTTGGAAATATTTGTTAGAACTCTTAGATATAAGTATGAGTATGGAACATATGTTCCTGTCATGGGAATAATTTCTCTGCAAAATTCCTTATAAAAGCAGGATAATCATTCTGAAGTAATTCATGTTTCTTTTCAGCTGTTTGAGATGGGTTTAGAGCTTTCACTTGAGGGTCTGAAAGCTCTTGCTAAATATGCCTTTGGGATTGGATTGCTTCAGGTATGATACTTTGCAAGTGATAATGAGCAGGGAAAGAAAATATTGTTAGCCATTTCGTTCAAGTCACTCATTGTTTAGGGACCAGAAGTCCATAAATTCTAGCTTTGTCATAGATCAGGATTTCTTCAATTGATTTTTTAGCTTTAGTTTTGTGCATGTTTTGTACTTGTTCTACAAACTGTTAGGAAAGTACTAGTTTATTCTTTAGCATGTTATTCTTTATATTTTGACCTTTCTCGCCCTTATTTTATTTTTCATGGAAACTTATTTGAAGGTTGTATTATCTACTCTAGCATTTACTGCTTTTGAACTTTCACCTAATGGGGCAATTGGAACAAAAAATTTGGAGTTCCTTTTCCACTCAAGGCCTGATCTGGTGAGATTTGTATTTGACATATATTTGATATTTGTATCATTTAGTACCTTTATTTGTTGTGAATTATGCCTACATACACATAAATATGTGTATTTGTGTATGTATGTTTGTATAAATATATGCATGTGTATTTGTATCTAACTATTTGTCTGTCTGTGATGTAATTGATTTGTTGGTTTGCAAGCTTCGATCTAGCATATTATTAACCAGACCATTTGCCATCTTTTTGTTCTTAAATGGCTCATATTATGTATTTGTCAGTTTATACCAAGGAAGCAAGACAATGCTGCTACTATATGCTTCATTCCTTCCTGGACCATAGGCCAAAAACCATTTATTTTTGATAAAACAAATATTGGCCAGTAGAAGTTTTAATCCTTGTCAATATGCTCAATGTTCTGATATTGCATTTCGTTTCTTTTATTTTGAGTGGAGGGATTTCTTCCAAAGTCAAGTTTTTACACTTTGGGGCAAAAAACCTAGCTTGAATTGAGTCATTAAATTATGGCTTGATATAAAAAGGTCAAATTGCAAGGCATTCTTAGAAGAGGCTCCACAATTTTGATTCTTTTTATATGTTGATGATTGTAGGTGAATATTAGAAGTGTTGATGAAGCTTTAGTAATTGGTGGTGCTCTATCCTTGTCTTCTTCTGCGTTTGTTCTACAGGTATTTGCAATCGCCAATGTCTATTGAAAGTAAGCAAGCCTAATCCTATACCTTGTATATACAAACAAAAGTTGCCTACCCTTTTAGTTTATTATTATATTCAAGTTATCAAGGACCATTTCAACCCAAAAACTCAAACTATTAAGTAAAGGCCTATGAGTATTATAATATCTAACAAGTCCCTTCACACAAAAGCTCTTTGAACTTGAAGTGTAATAAAGTACAGGTCCACCTACTTGATACTGAAACTTAATTTTTAATCAAGAGAATAGGAGGCAGAAAGGATCAAACTCTTGACTCCTTTTTCATAGAAGCTTTGATACCATGTCAATGACTATTTCAACCCAAAAGTTTAAGCTATAAAATAAAGCCCCATGAATAGTTAGTTCTATTATAACCTCCAACACAAGCTACAGTTACTATACTTGTATTTCATATTTTTGTTTATTCCTTATGCAAAACATCCATGGAAATGATGAGGATTAAACATGAAAAATGTATGCGAGTAATAGAAGAAAACTACTTACAAAACTATTGAAGAATTTTGAGAAAAAGTTAAAAGAGGGTTTGTTAAAGGTAATGCGAACAAAAATATAATATCTTTAGCGGTATTCACCTTTCAGTATTGCATTGAAGTTTAGGAGAAAAGTATCAATAGCAAGGCTGAGATTATGGTCTCCACTTTCCAGTTTGCACAATTAATACAACCAAAAGACATAGCAAATTTAAAAATTTGGAATTCTTTCCATCTATTCTTCCTTCCCTCCTATACTTACCATTCTATATCTCATTGATTCTTTGAAGAGAATATTCCTTTGATGCTTATGTCATTTTCCTCCTCTAGTCCTACCTCATCATGTTGATCTTTTTTCTTAGAGTGAGCAATTTCTTGATTTCTTTTAGTTTCCTTTTCTATATAAGTCATTGCTCGTTCTTGTATACTGAATTTGTTGAAAGAAATCATTGTGAAAATAGACTTTTTCTGATTTATATGGGTATTTGTGGGAGTATAAAGCCCAACATAGGGTCCGATATCATTAAGTAGCTTATCTGTTTCAATCCCTGATTCTTATCTTTTTGTTTTTCCCGTTACAGTAGTTTAAGAGATTCTCTATATCATTTTCTTTATCTGCTCCACAATTATAGGAGCTGCTCATGTATATATTTTTGTTTATGCTATGAATAAAATTATCCTGACTTAAACTCACATGGTATCAGAGCCGAAAGAAAGATCCGCTCATGTTCTCTGTGTGTTCTCTATTTATCTCCTCTATCACAGAGGACTCATCCAAGCCAGACGCACACCATCCAAACCAAACGTGAACCCAGACCTACATACCCAAGCCAGACACACAGTCAGACCCCGATAAACTTAGACCAGCACTGAAAACACACTTAATGGCTGGAAGCCAGAACCCGATGGCAAGCCGCAACGCATGGAAGACTGTCTTAATGGGAACGACCAGCCAGGCTTCACCCGTGCATGATGGAACAGGTCGGGAATCACCCATACTGGGAGAAAACAATGTATCGCCCGCGGGGAGAGGTGTTGTAGATGTCCAACACAACTGGGCCAATGTTATTCCAATGAACCAGGGGAACAGCAATGGGATGGACTCATCTACGACCTCCCTCCAGGTAAATATCCACAGACTCAATGGTAGGAATTATGTAGAGTGGGCGCAAACTGTGAAATTGATACTGCATGGTAAAGAAAAATTTGGGTATTTAACTGGAGAAATTTCTAAATCAGTAGTAGAAGGCAATCAACAATGGAAGATTTGAAAATCAGAAAACTCTTTAATTATTGCTTGGTTGATAAATGCAATAGAACCAGTAATTGAAAAACCCTTTTATGTTTTTATCCATTGCTAGAGATGTGTGGGAGACTGTCAAGGAAACATACTCGGATCTTGAAAATTCTTCTCAAATATTTGAGTTAAAATAAAAATTGTGGAATGTAAAACAGGGAAATCGGGATGTCATGTCTTATTATAATGAGTTAATGACACTTTGGCAAGAGTTGGATTTATGTTATGACGATGATTGGAAATGTTTTGAAGATAGTATCCAATTTATGAAACGTCAAGAAAATGATCGGGTGTTTATGTTTTTAACCGGATTGAACAAAGAGTTAGATGAAGTATGTGGTCGTATTTTGGAAAAAAAATTTTTGCCCACTATTAGAGAAGCATTCTCTGAAATTCGTCGAGAAGAAACTCGACAAAGTGTTATGATGAACAAACACTCTCATAACTCAGAGGTGGAGAACTCTACTCTTTTTACAAGAAGTGCTCATGAGACAGCCAAGAGAGATGGTAAAAGACCATGGTGTGATTATTTTAAATGTCTCAAACACTCTCGAGAGACTTGTTGAAAAATTCATGGTAAGCCACCGAATTAGAAGAAGAAATCTGGAAGAGATGGGCGCGCATTTCAGACTAATGTATCTGATCAAAAGCAACAGTTATTCTCAGGTTCATTTCCTTTCACGAAAGAACAAATAGACCAACTGTACAAATTATTGGAATCTCAAAGGACTCCCTCCTATTTTTTAGCTCAAAGAGGTAATTATTCTAAAATAGCCCTTCTAAGTGTTAACTTTGATCACACTTAGATCATAGATTCAGGTGCAACTGACCACATAACAGGTATATCTAGTCTTTTTTCGTCTTGTAGTCCATGTGTAGGAAATCAAAAAATAAAAATTGCTGATAGCTCTCTATTAGCTATTGCTGGAAGAGATTCTATTATTGTTTCTTCTTCTCTTATCCTACATAATGTCCTTCATGTTTCTAACCTGTCTTGTAATTTGCTGTCTGTTAGTAAACTTGTCAGTGATCTAAATTGCCAAACTAATTTTTTTCCTACTCATTGTATTTTTCAAGAGTTGACCTCGGGGAGGATGATTGGCAGTGCTAGAAAACATGGTGGCCTATAATCAAAATCAAGTCAACAATCGCCAAATACAAGTTCTAGTTCTTGTTTTAAATCTATTTCTGTTTTTGAAAATAATGATATTATATTATGGCATTTTATGTTAGGGCACCCTAGTTTTCAATATCTTAAACATCTATTTCTTTATTTATTTTATAATAAAAGTGATCTTCTTTTCAGTGCGAAATTTGTGAATTAGCAAAATATCATAGAACGTCATTTCCATCCCAACCATATAAATCTTCAAAACCATTTACAATCATACATAGTGATGTGTGGGGTCCTAATAAAATAAGTACACCTACTAGTAAGAGATGGTTCATCACCTCTATAGATGACCATACTCGCCTATGTTAGGTATACTTATTAAAAGAGAAATTTAAAGCGAAACAAATTTTTAAAAACTTTTATTATATGGTGTAGACTCAGTTTCAAACAAATATACAAATTTTTAAAAGTGATAATGGAAATGAGTATTTTAATAGAATTTTGAGAACTTTTCTCTTAGAAAAAGGAATTGTTTATCAAAATACTTGCATTGAAACATCCCAATAAAATGGAATTTGTTAGGAACCTGGTTCCTAACCAGAATTACAGAAGAAATAAAAGAAAAATAACAAAGAAAACAATAAAATACTTTCCTCACCTCTGTCCATACTCCTTTATTTATAACCAAAATGTTAACCAACTAACTCTATTACAATTTGCCATGTGTCCTTTCTCAAAATTCCTAAAATAACCTCTCATTTCTCTTTTTAACCATGAGGTTCTATCATTACCCTGCCCTCGGAGTTTCATCTTGCCCTCAAGGTGAATAGTAGAAGTAGAGATTGGAGGCTTCTTCGCTTTTTCCTTTTTTTTCTGTTCTTTCTTTCTTCTTTTCTTTTTAACTAATGAAACATCAAATTCTTGGATATTTTTATAGCTTTGGCCCAACTCCCAAATCCAAAAGCCTTTAGTAATTTTTTCAGCCAGCCCATCTCTTGTATGTAGTCCAATAGGATTAAAATCATAGTTAGACCAGCCCATTCCAACTCTTTTAGTGGCCCAATTTTTTTCTTTTGTTTCATGGTGTTGTTGTTTTTATTAAAACTCGCAAGCGCACGAATCTATTGGAGTATAGATTTAGTGGTATGCAAGGTCGATCCCACGAGGATTGCCAATTGAGAAAATTTAATTCAGATCCAAAATAAATATTTCTAACCTAGTTGCCAGAATGTTTGTTTTGCGATAAGAGTATTGAACAGAGAACTAAAATACTAAAATTAAATATGAATGTGTTCAAAGTAAGAAACATGTTAAGGTTAGGGGATCTACTCTTGGTACATCAAATAATAATAAATTTTAACTCTTTTATTACTCAAATGGAATCCTCACGTAAATGAGGTTCCATTCGGAAGATATTACATTAAACGCGCTTTGATTTATAGATGAAGTGTATTTGCCTTCTTTTATTCTATTACTAATAGTAAATAACTTTTGTAAAATGGATTCAAGTATACATCGTGCCAATCATATTGTCTACAATAAATCAAGAATAATTCAAGTATTTATTGTGCCAACGATTGTCTACAATGTATCAAGATTTGCACTTTACAAAATTTAAAATAAAAATATACAAACAAAGTCAATAATAATAATATAAAGTAGGCAGTAAAACCATCCATTGAGAAAAGAAATAACAAGAAAATAAATACAAAAAGTGCAGAAAATAAATAACAGAAGGGCAATAAAACCATCCTCTAAAAAAGTAAATAACAAGAAAGTAAATAATAAAAGTGCAGAAAATAAATAACAGAGAGGCGACAGAGCCGTCCTCTCAGAAGAAAAATAATAAGAAAATAATAACATAAAAAATAAATACAGAGGGGCAACAAAGCCATCCTCTAAGAAAGTAAATAACAAGAAAGTAATAATAAAAGTGCAGAAAATAAATAACAGAGGGGCAACAAAGCCATCCTCTAAAAAAGAAAGTAAATAATAAAAGTGCAGAAAATAAATACAGAGGGGCAACAAAGCCATCCTCTAAGAAAGTAAATAACACAAAAGTAAATAATAGAAAGGTAAAAAATAAATACAGAGGGGCAACAAAGCCATCCTCTAAGAAAGTAAATAACAAGAAAATAAATAAGAAGATAAATACAACATCAAGTATAAACATTAAAATTAAGAGTTAGATAAATTATTATTTTTATACCAAGAGTTTCACCCTTTCACCTTAGCATTATGAGATTAGTTCTCCATAATCAAGGTAAGAAAACAAAATGAAAGATGAAGAAGCATGATAAAACTTATGAAAGAAAGTAAAGATACAAAATATATAAAGAGAGAAAAGGATTACAAACACTTAAAACTTCCACAAAGATTTCCCAAGCTCCCTCTTCAGCCTTTCCCCCCTCCCTTTAGCTCACAATATGTCTCTATTTATAGACAAAACAAGGGAAGTAGGTGACAAAAATGGTGGGTAGCAAATTGCACTAAAGTTGACAATAGTGTTCCATTATCTGCCCTGAAAGTCATCGTGATATATCTCCTTGATAGCCATCGAATCTGCTCATCCAATCAACATAAGAGTTGTAGATATTTTCATTATCTTTCCATCCATATAAGGTAGACAAAAATTGGCCACGTATTTTGTGATTTATGGCCGAAACACTATAGCAAGGTCAGGCTGGACTGCAATAGTAAACATGTTCGGTTATAGCCCAATTTCGGCCCTTTTAGTGTCCGAATTTGCTGACCACTTGAACATCAAAGTTGTAGCAAATTATATCTGCGATTCACCTACAAAATTTCGTGTCCATTAGATATGTATTTGTTGAAATATGGCCCAAACACTACAGTAAGGTTGGACTGGACTGCAACAGTAAACATGTTCTGTTTTAGCCCAATTTCGGCCCTTTGGATATCTGAATTTGCCGATCACATAAACATGAAAGTTGTTTGAAATTATGTCAGCTATTCATCCACCAAATTTCGTACATAATATATACGTATTTTCTGAGATAAGGCCAAAATACTGTAGTAAGATCAAGTTGAAAAGCAAGCAGCAAACAAATTTTTAACATTGAGTGTTTTGCCTTGAATCTTTATGTTTCAATTCTTTTAGAAATGTGGTCATAAATCAAGATTGAATTGATGCATATATCCATTAGGATGCGTCTCAAGAGACAAAAAGATAATGCTCCTTACTCTGCCATCCTTAATGAATTTATTTTATCTGCTTGATTTATAGACATCATTTCTAAAGAATCACAATTTAGCTTTGATTCCTCCAATTGAGTCAATTTCCTATTCTTCTCTTTATCTATAAAAATACACAAAACTAAAGACAAATAAGGGAGATAAATACTTAATTAAGGTAAAAAGATAAGATAGAAATATTTAATTTATGAGTACAAAACTCATTCATCACATGGGCCCAAGTCAAAAAAGGGATTAATATTTTAGATCAAAGCCCACTCATTTCAACCCTAATTTTTCTTGTGGACCCCTCCTGCACAAACCCACTGGCCACTCTTTTGCTGAAGGCTGCCAATTGAGGAGCAAAAAGCTGATGCACTGTTGCGGAAAGCAATAAATCAGTTCCAACTTCTTTCCCTTCATTGAGCACCAGCCTCCAAGACACCCACGTTTCTGTACATTCCTCCAGATTTCTTCCAGCCAATAATGCCTTCTTCTCCTCTTGTCTTCCCCATTCCTCATCTCTCTTGTCCTCCTTTGGTTTTGTTTTCACGTCCTCCTCTCTTTCTTTCCTTGCTTCTAGAGCTGCTGCACTTCCCTGTAAATGAGTTCCTGTCAATATAGCCCTCTCCCCAGCATATTGTATTTTGGATTTCGTCTCTCCTTCCTCTTCATCCATCTTGGCCATGGACGGTAGATTGAGCTCCTCCTTGCCCGAAGCCCCTGCAACCCAAAATCCATAGTTTGGCTCCTACATTTTGGAAGATGTTGCGTTTTGCACCTTCTTTTCGGATTCCCCCTTCTTGCCATCTTCACCGTGCTCAGCTTTTGGTTTGGCGTCTTCCTTGGCTTCCCCCTCTTTCTCTTTCAGCTTCTGCTCATCGTCCAACCTAGATCCTCCTTCTTTGGCCTGTATTAGTTCCTGCAATTGATGGTTACAACAGCGATGGGTGGAGTTGTATTCATCGCAGCAGTAGCCCAACTTTAACTCGTATTTCTGGGCCATCTCTGTTAAGCACCTATGTCCTACCTTAGTCGATGAAAGTAACCATCCAGATTTGCCCCTTTCTTCCCTTCCCACCACTAAGTCTCTTACCTCCATCACTAATTTTTTTCATGGCCACCATATTTTGCTCTACTCCATCCAGTTTTTCTTTCAAACTTCTCATCCCTTGCTCCAGACAATCCACTCTTGCCTCCATCTTTGTGCTAGCATCCCTAGAACTAAACTGCTCTGATACCATTTTGTTAGGAACCTGGTTTTTAACCAGAATTACAGAAGAAATAAAAGGAAAATAACAAAGAAAACAATAAAATCCTTTCCTAGAGTTTCGAGGGTCTAGGGCCTCCCCACTACCATTGTCCCAAATTCTCCCTCCCCTCACCTCTGCCCATACTCCTTTATTTATAACCAAAATGTTAACCAACTAACCCTATTACAATTTGCCATGTGTCCTTTCTCAAAATTCCTAAAATAACCTCTCATTTCTCTTTTTAACCATGAGGTTCTATCAGAATTGCTGAATGGAAAAATAAACATTTGTTTGAGGTGGCTTGAGTTTTTCTTTTTTCTACTCATGTTCCCAAGTATCTTTGGGGGGATGCAGTTTTAACAGCTGCATATTTAATAAACAGAATGCCCTCCAAAGTTTTACAATTTTAAAGTCATTTTCATACATTCATGCATTACTTTCCATCAACTAGATTTTCAGCTAATTTATCTCTAAAAATATTTGGGTGTACTGTTTTTACTCATGACCACAAAAACGGTGAAAAACTTGAATCATGAGCTATCAAGTGTGTCTTCATAGAGTACTCCCCAAGCCAAAAGGGCTACAAATGTTTTGATCCTATTTCAAAGAGAACATATATATCTATGGATGTCACTTTCTTTGAACATCAACTGTATTTCAAAGACATTCATCTTCAGGGGGAGAACTTGAAGGAATATTCACTTGATTTCTCTAATCTCTTTGAAGTTTTTCTTTTGCCAGAACACTCAGAATCATCTGCACCTACAGCAAATGACCGAGACTCATCCTCTGGACATCCTCCTTCCATAAGCGAATGTCAAAATGAGCCTCGGCCTATATCTACTAAAATTTTTGAAAATCAATTTTTTGAACATGAGAAACAAAATGAGGAACAACTTACTATGCCACAACATGAGAAGGATATGAAAGATGGAACTTGGAAAGGGCTCGTTTACTCAAAAAGAAAAAATAGAGATGAGATTGCACTTCAGCACTGTCATGACTCCAACTCGAGGGCAAATAAAGGTAATTATAACTCGTTGTCTGATAATCTATCTCTTGAATGTGATAAGCCTATTGCTCTTCGAAAAGGAGTTCAATCCTGTACTAAACATCTTTTGTCTAACTTTGTTTCATACTCAAATCTGTCACCTTCATTTGCTGCTTTTACATCTCACTTGTCTAGTATAGAAATTCTTAAAACTGTACAGGAGGCTCTTAAATTTCCAAAGTAGAAGGAAGCTGTACTTGAGGAGATGAGAGCTCTTGAAAAAAATAATACCTGGAGTGTCGAAGCCTTACCAACAGAAAAGAAGACAGTGGGTTGTAAATAGATCTTCAATGTGAAGTACAATTTAGATGGTTCCATAGAAAGATACAAAGTTAGACTAGTGGCTAAAGGATTCACTCAGACATATAGAGTGGACTACTCTGAAACTTTTGCACCTGTCGCAAAGTTAAATACAGTTAGAGTACTGCTATCTATTGCTGTTAATTTAGACTGACCATTACAGCAACTAGATGTAAAAAATGCTTTCTTGAATGGTGACTTAGAGGAAGAGGTATTTATGGAGTGTCCTCCTGAATTTGAGGAAAAGTTTCACCATAGAGTATGCAGATTAAAGAAATCCTTATATGGCCTCAAACAGTCTCCAAAAGTTTGATTTGAAAAATTTACTCAGTCAATCAAAAGACAAGGATATACTTAAGGCTAGACTGATCACACATTGTTCTTTAAATTTTCTCCAAAAGGAAAAATTGTTGTATTAATTGTTTATGTTGATGATATCATTCTTACAAGAGATGATATGGCTGAAATGGAATGGTTAAAAATAAATCTTGCATTAGAATTTGAAATCAAGGACCTTGGAGCTCTTAAATATTTTCTTGGCATGGAAGTTGCTCGCTCTAAAAATGGAATAGTAATTTCTCAACGAAAATATATGTTTGACCTTCTGAAAGAAACAAGGATGAGTGGATGCAAACCAATTGAGACTCCTATTGACCCAAATGTAAAACTATAGAAAAATAGGAGTACACCTGTTGACACTAGAAGATATCAGAGGTTGGTTGGAAAGCTAATCTATCTCTCTCATACTAAACCAGATATCGCCTATTCTGTTAGTTTGGTTAGTCAATTCATGCATGCTCCATATGAAGAACACCTTGAAGCAGTTTATAGGATCCTGAGATATTTAAAATCTTCTCCTGAAAAGGGTCTATTTTTCAAAAGACCAATCATAGGAACATTGAAGTCTTCACAGATGCAGATTGGACTGGATCAGTCACGGATAGAAAATCCACATCAGGATATTGTACCTTTGTTTGGGGCAATCTAATTACTTGGCGGAGTAAGAAACAAAATGTTGTGGTTAAAAGTAGTGCAGAAGTTGAATTTAGAGCTATGGCTCAAAGAATATGTGAAGAATTATGGGTTTATAGGATTCTTCATGAACTTAAACAGACTATAGACCTTCCTTTGAAACTATACTATGATAACAAAACTGTCATCAGCATTACACACAATCCTGTTCAACATGATAGGACCAAGTATATTGAAGTTGACAGACACTTCATTAAAGAAAAATTGAAAGTTGGAACCATTTGCATGCCTTTTGTGCCCTCAAATCAACAAACAACGGACATCCTTACCAAGGGACTCTCATGATCACAATTTGACTACTTAATTACCAAGTTGGGCATGTTTGATATCTATGCTCCAACTTGAGGGAGAGTGTGGGAGTATAAAGCCCAACATGGGGCCCGATATCATTAAGTAGCTTATCTGTTTTAATCCCTAATTCTTCTCTTTTTGTTTTTCCCGTTAAGGAAATTTAAGAGATTCTCTATATCATTTTTTTTATCTGCTCCACAATTATAGGAGTTGCTCATGTATATATTTTTGTTTATGCTATGAATAAAATTATCCTGACTTAAACTCACAGTACCTTTTGTTGTGCAATATGTACGTATAAACCACTCTGATGCATAATATGGCCGATGTAGCATACCCAGCATATGTATGTATATGTTTGTGTGTGTGTAGCTTCTTGCAGAGAAAGGTGAACTTCCTACAAGATTCGGTTCAGCAACTCTGGGAATTCTTCTTATGCAGGTTTTTGTCTCACTCTTGCTTGGTTACAATGTCTTTGTCCATTATATAAGTAGTTGATAAAAATCGTTTTGTCTGTTTTAGTTTACCTGTTGGTATTTGCTGGTAAACCATTGTGTATTGACGTGAGAAGTTATGATGTTGGTAAAGAAAAACTTTTTTTTTTGTTGGGATAAACCATTTCTGCTTGATATCTGCAGGACATAGCTGTTGTCCTTCTTTTAGTCATCCTTCCAATACTAGAGCCAGGTAAGATGTAAACTACAAATAATACCTAATATATATATGTCTAAAGGTCAAATTTTTGTTTTAATTTAGAACATTGTCCTTCTGGTTGCTTCCATACACAATGAGGGAATTACCAGTTTTAGATTTAATAAATCTATCTATCCTGATTAGAATCATGTTTTAATCAAGTCCCTTAATTTGTTAGATTTTTAATTTCATCCAGTCATTGACTATATTGCATAGATTAATTTGCATGCATGTATATTTGTCTGATGGTGATATTTTGAGTAACTTATAAATTTAAGGAAACTTCTTCTGACTTCACCAATTATTTGCTTTACCATTATGTTTCCTACTATTAAAGTACACTGGTTATTCTAAATGTGATTATTTATTTTTCTCTCTAGAATCTGGCTGAGGAAAGTATTTCGTCAATGCTTTCTCAACAAAGTTTAAAGGCATTAGGTGGATTGGGTCTGCTTTCTCTTGGGGGAAAGTACATTCTTAGAAGAGTTTTTGAGGTCTGTATATCATATATTTAACAAAAGCATTTTATCCAAAACAGAGAAAGCATCTGAACTCATTTCCACATATTCTAAATGGTACACTATTTTCCAAATTCAGGTTGTTGCAGATTCAAGGAGCTCAGAGGCTTTTGTTGCTCTTTGCTTGCTGACCATTGCTGGGACTTCACTCTTCACACAGAAGTTGGGCTTTAGTAATACGGTTTGCTATTTTCCAATACAATTTTTTAATTTTGGGGTGGATATGGGATAGTTTGGAATCATTACATTCAATACCAGGATGACAATTGAATGTTATGTCATAATGCAGCTTGTTGCATTTTTAGCTGGGGCACTCTTAGCAGAGTCAAATTTTAGGACACAGATCGAAGCAGAAATAAGACCTTTTAGAGGCTTGCTTCTTGGTTTATTTTTTATAACTACAGGGACTTCTCTTGACATTCAGGTAAACATGATTATTGCATGAGGTATAGGCGAACTTCATTATTTCATATGTCATTTGTGTGTGCTTTTTTTGGCAGCTTTATTTGTTAGTTAGTTAGACTTTATGTTTCAGTGTATCCGTGCAAACTTTACATATTGGAATCATATAACTGGGTAGTCTAAGATGTTGAATGAAAGCCATGAATCGTTTTTTTATTATGATCTTTAAGATGTTCCCTCACATGAATCTCCTTTGAGCACTAAGTGTGGATTTATCTTTTATACTTTGTGTTAAAGTTAATTTTTTATTTTTATTTTCGAGAATATGGGTTAGTAAGGACCGAACCCTTGACCTTTTGGTCATGAGGCTCTGATATCATGCGAAAAATCATTTTAACTCAAAAGTTTAAACTATTGAGTGAAGATCTATAAATGGCCAGTATAGCTGCACAAAATTTTAATTACTTGTTATATAACATCCTAGTAAAAATGGAACATCCATAAAACATATTTGTCTTGGAAAAATAAATTCTCTTACACAAGTAGTAGGAAATTCTTGAAGTGTATACACACGTCCCCTTTTTATGTTATTTATGACATTTGATGACATTTGATGATAAGTGATTCTGTAAGATCCATGCAATAAATAACAAATTACCAGCCTGCTTTTTGGAGAAATTTATGAAATGGCCCGTCATCTGCAGAGAAATTTGATTTCCCATCTATATTTTATAGTTTCTTTTCATTACAGCTCATTTCCTGAGAATGGCCAAATGTACATTCCCTCTTGGCAGGTTTAATTGTTATCAAGACATTGGTTGTCACAGCAATAGGTCCTCGCATTGGACTTACTTTACAAGAAAATGTAAGAATAGGGTTACTTCTATCCCAAGGAGGGGAGTTTGGATTTGTGGTTTTCTCTTTAGCAAATGGGTAAGTAAAAATTAAAGCAAATGCACTGAAGCTATTTGGGTAAGAACATTGGGTTGGTTTTTAATTATAAATATTTCTGCCTTCTTGAATGCAGTCTTGGGGTGCTACCGCTTGAGCTCAACAAGCTGCTCATAATTGTTGTTGTATTGTCAATGGCGTTAACCCCACTTCTTAATGAAGCTGGAAGAAGAGCTGCTGATTTTATTGATGACAAGTTTGATACTGAGAATGTAAGTGTTTTTTTTTTTTGGGTAAAGTGAGAATGGATGTTTTAATATAAAGTTATGTATACAGTATACACGCACACTTACATGCATATAATGATTGCAACTACCAATGATGGGTTACTGGAGTTGTTGAAATAAAATATTTTACATTAGTAACATAGTTGATTAATACAAGACAATTAAGATGCTATATTTCTTTTTCTTTTTTGGTACAGGAGAAGAGTCCAACTAGCAACCCTTTACTCAAATCCCCATCCCCCAACTACCTGAGCTAGCATCAGGTGGCATCTACATTTCTACTAGTACTAGGTCCTTCTGATGCGAAGTTCATGCATTCTGTGGATTATATGTGTCAACTCTTTGTCATTCATCTTTTTCCTTTTATTAACTTAATGTTGTAGAAGAAACTATGGCATTCAAAGAATGTAATTAGTATTACTTTATAGGTAAAATTAGTCTAATGATTCTTCACGACTTCATTTTACTGTATTGCATGCTATGTTTTCTTACAAATCGCATTATATATACCTACCTATATCTACAAGATATAAATGTGGCAGTCTTACTCTGTGCAATTTCATTTTTAACTGCAAGTTCACGCTTGGTCAGTACTGAGTTATTTGCAGAAAACTTCTGAGATGGTTAATTTCAATGCCAGTGAACCTGTTGTTATCCTCAGGTTTGGACAAATGGGCCAGGTAGATCAATCGCTACCCTATATGAGCTGTCATTTATATGGCCTATGTTCTAAACTTACTCCTTTTGGTTCTGATATGGAGGTCCTTGCCAATTTCCTGGCCAATCCATTGGCTTCAGGAGGAGATAGTGATGCCGTGGGATGGCCTTATGTAGCTTTTGATCTTGACCCTATAGTGGTAAAGGTCAGTATAGTTGCTAAAGAGCTTTTTGAGTAAAAATTTCACCTTCCTTAGAGTTTTCGAAATATACCCTTATACCTTCTCTAGTTTCAATCTATACTCAAACGTCCCCTGAAGTATATAGAACTATACTCACACCCCCTTTGATAAGAACTATGGAGTTTATGTTGAAACATTGGTTTGGCCTTTTGGCGATATGTGCTGCATTGAATTATTTTATTGGGAGTTTCTATTAAAAGAAATGCACCTCGCATCTTGAGGTTATAAGTTGCTTTAACAATTTTGCTAATAGAACAGAGATTCTTCTATAAATTAGAGCCAGAGAGAGTGTGAGTGTATGCTTTAATTACCTCAAGGGAGGTGAATATAATTATGCTATTGGAAGTTTCTTGAAAAAAAAGGCACCTGGTGTCTAGAGGTTATAAGTTGCGTTAACGATTTTGTTAATAGAAGGAAGGTTCTTGGATAAATTGGATTTATTTCTTGAGACATGCTCTCTGGTGCTTTACACACATGAGAGATGAGGCAAAAAGACCTTCTTCTGTTGTAGACAATTCTCTAGACGTAATATCCGTAATTTTTAAATAATAATATTTTATTATAAGTAAATATATTTTTGATTAAAATAATTACATATGCCTATAATAAATTTTTATTTTATTTTTAGAAATATTTTTTCTTTTATTATATATAAAGATATCTATTTTGTGATTTGTTTTATTGAAATTTGTATGAAGAAAAGACATGGTTTAAGAGTGAAACTAAAGTTTTGCAATAATATAAATTTTTAGAAATTTTTGAGATATTTTAAGATAAAAAATAGTATTTATATGTATATACATATAAATAAATCATAGTATTTAATTATTGAATAATAATAATATTAATTAAAAAAATTAAAAGGAAGCAGAAGAAAACAGAAAGGGGAGTACTGCGCGCTAAGGGAAGAGAAATTTTCTTTCTCTCTCTCTAACTTCTATCTTCTTTTTAAGATTTCTTCCATTCTAAAAATCCAATTAAAATATCGGAGATACTGTTGGACTTGTGGCGACGGGAGCTTCAAAACCCACCGATCAATTTCGCCAGAAGTTCGCCGAAAAATTGTAAATAGTAACTTATAGATAATTTTTCTAAAATACTGGATTTTTTATGGTTTTTCAAGTTTTCAAGTTAGGGATTTTGTAAGAAATGTAGAGTTTTGGTTGTAGGATAAATTTCACGGTCAAATAACACGATTTGGTGCTTTAATTTTGCAAAATTTACTTCGGTGAACATTAACTATGAACGGTGTGTGAACGGTGTCCAAACAGTATTCTTGGTGTGAATAATGATTTTGGCCGTGTGTGAACAGTATTTTCTGGCCCGTGAACAGTGTTAGCGTTGACCAAACTCCTGGAGTCATTTCTTAGGTTTTTGAAATTTTCGGACATGTTTTTGAAGTCTAATTGATCAAATGTGGATTGGAAAAGTATATTTTAGGGCTGTCTAAATTGAAGCCCTTACCAGATGAGTAGATAATACTTACTATAATATGATTTTAACTATTCATTTGATATATCCACATGAGACATTACTATTAACGTGAAACTCATTTATTTTAATTACCATTATGTATTTTAAAACATGGCTCTTAGTATTAACCTTAGGAATGCAGGACAAACATCATATATACTTTATTTCTCTACTGATATTAATTTATACTGATTGAGAATATTCAAAAATTATTGTGAATCATGGTGATGTTTATATTTCACATGAATTGATAAATGTTTTTATGAGGCACATATGTAGGCTTATGGATATAAATATACAAGTTAAGTTAGTATTGTTATAGCTATTGTTGATCAGTGGAGATATGATTTTTCTTTATTGTCCATATATAGAAGAAACTAAACTAGAAACATTGCAAATTAGCAGTTGTGAATGCCAACCCTAGTGCATCTTGAGTTTTATGTAACGGACTTTTGTCTGATTGATTGTGCAGATTTTTGCTTGATTGATTGTGCAGGCTTTTGCCTGATAGATTATTGTGCGGGTTTTTGCCTGATAGATTACAGGCTTTTGGTCTGATTGATGGTGAACACTCCTTTTATTGCATGCTTAAGAAATAACTGTGGTTCTGATATAGTAAAAGGTTCTAAACTTATTTGATATTTATGTCTCTTAATAATGAAACTATCTTGTTATTAACCTTCCAAACATATGATGCATATGACATTCATCTTTTCTTTGCATTAAATATTTACTTGTGAAGGAAAAACTTGTGCCCTGCTTGTCTTGTTTCCGTTATGGTAAGAATTACTTGCTCATTGAGTTGTCAAACTCACTACACGATATTTCTATATTTTTCAGATAAAAATACATATTTTGATCAGTCTCCTACAGACAGCTGGTTAGTTAGACGACACATTTTTACTTTATTTTCAAGACTCTCAACTTTTAGCTTACGTTGTATTTTACACTCTAAAGTTGCTTCATATATCACTGGCAGAATCTCAACTTCCATTTGCATAGTATTTATGTATATTTTGAGATAATTGAAATTATACATTATAAATAATAAAACTTTCAAATGAATGTGATTATGAGTTTTGTTATAATCCATACTATTTGTGAAAAATTCATTTTATATATATCATACTAGAGGTTTACGGGATGAAATTATTCTCAAAACCCGTGTCAGTTACGTACTTTTAACTTGGGGTCGTGACACTAGATATGTTTGCACCTGTTTTACAGTTTTTTTCTCCTCTTCTTTTTTTTTGGCATTTTCATAGTTCTTGCGCAGAAAATGAGACCACAGGCTAATAATTGCAATCGCTTGGCATCTCTATATTCTTAGCTTTTTTTTTGTTTTTTTAATTTGTTAAGAGAATGAATGCACTTTTGTTTTCATTTGCCAGTTTTCTCTGAGGAAGACATCTTACCCTTTATATTGTAATCTTCTTTCATATACTAAATTAATTTTATTTTCTTACCATTAAATTGCTGGGCAGGCAGCTAGAAGCCTTGGTTTTCCAATTCTGTACGGGGATGGATCACACCCAGCTGTTCTTCAATCTGTGGGTGTCTCTTCCCTGAAAGCTATCATGGTCATGTACACGGGGAAGGAAAAAACAACTGAAGCTGTTCAGAGGCTACGTGCACTTTCACTACAGCAATAATCTCTTACTCTCCCCTCTTGCTTCTTCCAATTTGGTATTTGTGTGTGCATGTGTATATGTAATAGTGATAATGTACAGGATTTTGGGATAAAATAAGGCATAATATAAGAAGCTCTGGTTTATTTTGTATCTCGAATTCTACTCTGCAGACTCCAATCTATGCCAGAGCTCAAGATCTCAAGCATCCTTTAGATTTGAAGAAAGCAGGTGCAAAAAAATGCTATTTTGGAAAAAGCAGAGGTACTGTCATTTTTTGTTTGTGTGTGTGTGTGTGTTTGATTTAATTTTCTCCTGATTCTTGGAGCTTGGGACATTTATTTTTCAACATTTCATGGACATCACAGAAAAACATGTAAAAATTATTCATGCAGACTAGCTTACAGCTGGGATCTAAGCTTCTAAAAGGCCTTGGCATGATGTTTGATAGGGGTGAGCACAGGTCGGGTTTAGTCGGATTTGGGTATAAATTTCACTTGACCAGTACATTGGTCGGGTTGTAAAAATATCATTCGAAACTGATCGTAATATCAGGTAATCCGAAGAATTTGAGTTTGATCAGGTTCTTTGTGTTTCGGTTGAGTCACGGGTTACCGGCATCCTTAGTTTAAAGACTGTTCCAACAAAAAAAAAAGTGAAAAGAAAAATGTAAGCAAACAGATCAACAGCATCAGGTTTGAAAAAACAAAGCCAAAAATAGAAAAATATAAGCGAATAGATCAACAACATCAGATCAGGAAAAACAAAGCCAAAAAAAGAAAAATGAAAACAAATAGATCAACATTAACATATATGTAAAAACAAAGCCAAAATACCAACAAATATAGAAAAGTAAAGCAAACATATCAGTGTTCTATCACTGGAGATGAAGAATTGCCCAAGAAACGGCCATATACCAACCAAGCAATAGAATAAGAATGCCAAGGAAGGTAGCGGAATGATGGTGTCTTTATATACAAGGAGAAACGACGTTGTTTTTCAAAAAAAAAAAAGTAACCTAATGTAAATAATAGGATTCGAACCCGGGTCTCCTAAGATTCCATATATTCGTCTCACCACTCAAATTCAAGCATTCACTTAATCTTACTTGACTTCAATTTATATATTATCGGTCGGTCCAGTTACTTTGGGTTCAAATATCCTAAACTCGATCCGAACCGATAAACTCGATTTTAAAAAAAATTTCATCCGATTAAATCCATCAACTCGATTTAATCAACCCTAAACGTCTATTTTTACTTGAATTCAAGCGGGTTCTAACGAATTGAGTGGGTTATGCTCACCCCTAATGTCTGATGATATAGCATTTCTCAGTCAGCTTATTCGAGATTCCATGGAGCTACAAGCTCAAGAAGCACTCACCACTCCAAGTATCATGAATTAAATATGATGAAACTATTGCAGATATTTCAAAATATTGATTTATATAAGAGATTATAATAAAATTATTTATGAACAGTCACTTAACAACTTAAATTTTTGAGTTAAAATAGTCGTTGATATGATATTAGAGCGTTTACGACCGTAAGAGTGTGTCAAAGATTATAATGAAACTATTAATACAACTTAAACTTTTGATTTGAAGTTATTCTCAGCAATTTGGAATTTGGATTGTGTTAAAAATGACATGTGTATCTACCTGAAATTCAAGTGAATATCTAAGTAACAGGCTGGTTTAGTTGATGGCGTACATGAAATGTTAACTTGGAGATTATTTTCTTTGATGTGGTGTCTTCTGGTTTCCCTCCTCATGCCTGATTAGAATATAGCAAAGATCTTCAACTGTTTATCTTTGTTTATAGCCTATCTTTTTTTCTTAAAAGTAGGAAAAAAGGGTAGTTGCAATTTTCAGGTATTTGTTATGAGGTTCTTTAATAGAATTGTGATACGTGGAAACCAATTTTTTCCCCGAAGCAATCAATAATTTGATGGTTAGTTGGACAAAATGAAGCATTTATTGGAGAACCTCACTTTACCGAAGTCTTGTCCTTAATATAGTCTTTGGCATGATTAATTCTGTTCTAGAAAACATGGACATTGATACAAACACAAGGACACTATATAATTTTAAGTGTCTATATATAATTTATAGTATTTAAAGGGTCATGTGTCTAGTACGAGTATCAAATACATGTTGGATATTGATACAACTTTTTTTTAAGTGTCTATCGGATTCTACAATTTGGGGGTGTTCATTTCGTTTCATTTATCTCCAAAATTTTCTACATATTGTTTTCATTTGGGAACTATATTCCAAGATAAGTGCTCTACATTAGGCATCACTCTTCCTCGTAATGGTTATGGTTAGTATTGTCAAACTGAGGAAATTAATGTGTTTACAATGTAAGGTGAGAGTTGGTGATTTGATTGAGGCACGTGTACCTATGGCGACAACTATACCAGAATTTGAATTGCCAGAACTGCACCAGACAGATAAAGCTTTGGTAGCTGCAATTCAGACAGAAGTAGATTCTGAAGAACAAGATCATGAACTCAGTCAAGGTGGGAGTTCAGAAGGATGTGTTATTCTATATAGCAAACAAGAGACTGAGGAAAGCTCAATGGATGCACTAGGAGAGAATAATCCGTTGGACCCATGAATGTCTTGCCATACAACGATGGAGGAACCCTAAAAATGCTAGGGCTTCTTCCCATTAACTTTGGTCCTCTAACCCTATAGCTTCTAAAGTATTTCTTAAGGGAAAAAATTTAGATGTAGTTCTTTAGACGTTACATGGAAGAACTCTTTTGATCAAATGGGTAATGTGTTGCTGGTTTTGAAAAAAATGTCTATTTGTCATTTTTTTTATTGAAAAATTTGATGTCAAACATTTAAATTGCAGCTATGTCTTGGTATTCGAAAAGTTCTCAGTTTTCATTGAGACTCTAACCATATATGTATAGAAAACATCTCCAATTCAAGGGAGCTTGCAGGAGAGCATCATTGCAGCTGAGATGCCGATTTCAAGACTTCGAAAAACAACAAAAATACATAGAATTTTTATTTAATATGATGAAAATATATGTTTTTATTTTATTTTATTGCTATACCACAATATTGTAGTATAAGCCTTGTAGTTCAACCAGCAATTATCGGCTCTATGTACAGATATTGTGAAGGGTTAGAACTAAATTTCTTAATTAATTTAGATTTATTTATAATATTATAATGGCTCTTACCCTCGTGAGATATTTTTCTTATAATTTTACTGATAAAAAAAGTAATGGTAGTTAATCTCTTTAATCGTTTCACGGTTTCTTTATTTAATAATTTTAAGTATAAAAAGTAGTGAGATTATTAATTTTAAATTTAAAAAATTAGTTATATATATATATATATATATATATATATATATATATATATATATATATATATAAGTTAATTAATTCTTAATTTTTAAATAAATAAAACTGAATTGAAAAAAGAATTGCATATAAAATGAGTCTTTTGCTTTTTTAATTATCTTATTTGGTGGATAAGGCAATATTTAGTTTCAGTTCAATAGAAATGCCTTTTCTCAATAATACTAATAAAAATTGCACGTCTTTATCTTTTACATCTTATTTTTATATATCTTTACGTTATTTTTAAAGGGAATAAAGTTCCTGAGACACCTTAACTTGAGTAAGGCATATTCCAACTAAAATTTTATACGTTTAAATCTCATTAAAAATAAGCGCAGTTTCTATTCTAATAAAAATAAATAAAGCATTGTCATAAAAAAAAAAAACATATCCATGTTTCAAATAAAAAAATTCAAGACTAAACTAACAATTTGAATTTAATTTTTGAATTTTGTTGAATATAAAAATTAAAGATTAATCAGATATCTTTAAAGACTAATAAAATATTAATATTTAATGAAATAATAATTTTAAAAACTAAAGTGTGCATTAAATTTTTTTTTTAAAATAAAATAAAATAAATCTACAGATTTGAGGATAAATTATGAATTTACTATAAAAATTTAATATTTTTAAGCCAATCCATTATATCATTCTAATAATTTGTATTTCTCCTATTGTAGAGCTAGAAATTAATACGTGTAATATATATTTTTTGTAAATATTTCTTCTTGCATTCTCTTCCAAAATAATCGCTTAGAGTTATATAAATAATTTTTTTAAAAATGGAAATTAGGATAAGATGTGGGAGTAAAAAAATAATAATTAATTTTGTGATTTTGTATGACAAATTTATAAATATTAAGGATATAAAATAAAATAAAATAAAAATTGCCGCAAACCAGATTAGCCTAGTTGTATAGAAATCCTAGTTGAAGAAGACAAACACTCAAAAACTACTTCTATCATGTCAACTAGAGAATGCATATTCCTACTTGAAGGAGGAATTATTGTTCGCTATAAAGCATTGATTATGAGAAGAAAAGCTGATGAGATCTTAAGCTTGAGAAAAAAGCTGATGAGATCTTCCTTTCGTTCAACTACCATTCAATTTTTGTAGAATTGGTAAGACACAAACCGTCACTGTCAAACTATATATTCATAGTGAGATGGCAAGTCGTGAAGAAGCAAAGCCTGAACCTTCTCCCGAGCTTGCTGTGCTGGCCAAAACAGAGTCTAAGCCCTCTGTGGAGGCAGACATGGGGAAGCTTTCGTCCACCATTCCAACAGGTTCATGGTTTACACCTAAGAGGTAACTGAATGTGCCCCTTTTTCGTCCGCTTTTGTTCCTAGATCTGTGCTGAATAAATGTGGGTAAAGCAAGTGAATTCTGGGTATTTTTTAGAATCTCTGATATTTGCTCGTGGACTACTAATTTAAGTTCTGTTGAAGTGTTTTTGTTTTCTAGCCCTGTTATTCTGTTGTTAATGAGGTATTTTGCTTTGCTGTTAGTGTTCACGTTTAATCAGTGTGGATTCCATCTTCTTTTTTTGAAACTCAATGATTTTTTGCATTTGGGTTTATATGATTTTGACCCAGAGAAGATTGGCTCAGTTAAAGATTAAGTAATAAAAATAAAAAATTGATTTTTATATGTTGCTAAATCACGTTCACCATATTGGCCGACCTGTGTTCCAAACTGGTCAATTGTTGATGCCTTTCGCGTTAGTGTTAATATGATGGCCAGTGTGTTGTAAAAAAGGAAAGGAGCATAAGATATTTCATGCTAAATGTTACTCTCTCTTTCTCCTTTTTGGAATTCTTTTGGAATTTAGGTAATATGGTTTATTTTCTTTTACTATGCGAAATTAAGTAGGATTTCAAACACTAAGGTCCATTATATATTCAACGACTTATGCTCTTGTATCTTTTTCTGTAGGCTACTTGTTATATTTTGCATGATTAACTTGTTAAACTATTTGGACCGAGGAACAATAGCAAGCAATGGTGTTAATGGAAGTCTTGGAACTTGCACAAAAAGTGGTATCTGCACGTCTGGTACAGGAATACAGTAAGATATACTTAGATCTTCGTTATAAATAGTGAAAGCTTCTCTTACATTTTGGCACGTATTGTCATCATATTGTTTGATTTGTTTGGTGATATTTTCTTTTTGGTTTGTTCGTGCTATCAAGATTTGGTATCCTTCCTAGAGGTTCTCATAGGATTGTAGGAATATGTGATGTTGAATGAAATGTTTCTGTATTAACATTCACACAGGACTAAAAGATAATAGAGAAGAGGAGGGAGAAGTGAAGTAAAAAGGGATAATGGGGGCGGAAGAGATGGGGAAAAAAAGCAAGGTGGGTTGAATAATTATGAAAATGAATCATAAGAAGGAGCTATAATATATTCCTGATATAGGGGACCCCAAGAGCTCTACCAACCAGGAACATACTGGCAAAAGCTAATTCTAATAGGAACAGGAATCCTAGATGGTTACAGTAATAATAAAAGGCATTTCTACATAATAGGAAGCCTTAATCATTAATCTAACGCAATCCATAAATATTTGATGCTATTCTGCATCTGTAACGTCTTTTTTTGTCAAATAATACAGCTGATTTTAAAATCCCACTGCCTATGGACAACATATAATCAATTATTTTTACTATATTCTTTTTATATTTTTTGGTCATAAAACAAGAAAACATGTTTAATGTGGTTTTCAGGTTAAGAAAAATTATTGCATGAGTAACTGAAACAAATTTGTTAAACTAATGCCCTTTTCACACTTTCTTCCTCTTTCAGAACAAAAATTGAGGATGATGTCATGGCTTTGAAATGAGCTGGATGCAGCCATGTGATTTACCCACATAAATTAAAATAAAATTAGAGCTTGACTTGAACTGAAATAGGACACATGCAAGATTTAGTTACATTATCATGATAGGTGTAGAAAGAGGGGTCTTGTGCGCTGAAAAACCTGGTTGCCCTCATTGCCATACTTGAAAATGGCATGAGAAGCATCAATCTCCACGATGTAGAGTTTAGTTCTTAAGACTGCAAGATAACTGTCACTGTTGCCTATATGAACTGTTTTAAATTCTGTTCCATGACATTTAGTACAGTATTTTCAGCTCTAAAATTTCAGGAATTTAATAGGTATTGACAATATAGTTTTGTCATGTAGGGGGGAATTTAACATGAGCAATTTTGAGGATGGACTGCTATCATCTGCTTTTATGGTTGGGCTTCTTGTGGCTTCTCCAATATTTGCGACTCTAGCTAAGAGGTAATAAACCTTTCCTGTTGTTCTAGTTGCAATTCTGTTATTGCTATTATAAATTTTATAGGTGAGACACATTATTTCAAGATTGAGCCTTATTATAATAAATAGATTTTAATCTCGGAGGTTGGCAGTCTGGAGGGAGGTGGGAAACACAGAAAGAGAGATATTTTGTTCTATATGAAAACTGATAGATGACCCAATAGAAAATCACAAAATAATATTCTCAAATGTTTGATATTTTATATTTTTTCTTTTTGATGAGTATATTGGTAGTGCAAATGGTGTACAATATCCCAATAAATGCCACAAAATGAAAATTAGTAATGTTATGCAACTTCTCCGCACTCCCACCCCCTCCCCTTTGGTCATGATGTATATGGGGGTCCTTTGGCAGTATGAAATTGGGACGCAAGTTAATCTTCAAATGGAACAGGGTGTTACTTCCCACCCATCCATCTGGAATGTTTTGCAGCATAAATTAACTTGCGCAGATGGAAGTTGGGTTGTCAATTGGGTTGAAGTTCCATGTTCATTGGGAATAATAATTGAAGCCAGAGAAATTCTAAATTTTTTCTTCCATGTAGATGTTTAAAACACACCATTGATGAGTTTTGTATTTGCTATCATTAACTTTATTCATATGGCTTTTACCTGTTTCTTATATTTTGCAGTGTAAATCCATTTAGACTTATTGGAGTTGGAATGTCAGTTTGGACTCTCGCAACCATAGGCTGTGGATTTTCTTTTTGTTTCTGGTTCATTGCAGTTTGTCGCATGTAAGTTTCTTATCCCCTTATTTTTAATGTCGTTTATTCTAGGTATTGAATTTGAGTAGTTAAAAAGGAGGACACAATCTAAAAATTGGCTTATTTATTCCTTATGCTTGTGTTATTATTTGTAGGCTGGTTGGTGTGGGTGAGGCTTCATTTATCAGTCTTGCAGCTCCTTTCATTGATGACAATGCCCCAGTTGCTCAGGTTTTTTTTTTTCTTTTCCCTTTGAGTAGCTCCATCCACAAGTATGATGTATATATGTGTCATAATTAATTACCTTGTCAACTGTGATGGTTCTTTCTTTTTCCTTTTTTTTTGTTCAATTGTGCTTTACTTCCAATTCCTAAACTTGTATAATGAAACATTTTTCAATCCCTAAAGTTGTCAGTGGTTCTGGTTGGTTGTCTTTCTTGGGCAAAGCCATCATTATTTAAAACATCTTTTTCCATGTCAAGTGTTGGACATTGACAAAATACCTAGAAATGTAAAAATGTCTCTGGTTTCCTGTGTTTTGAGATTCATAAGGCTAACACTATTTTAAGATTAAGAATATATAACTGAAATACTCAACAATAATTTGTAAAGCACTGACCCTTACCCCTCTATTTATACTGATACTATGACTACATAATGACTCTTAAGCCTTTCTTTACAATGGATGGACTATAAGAAACTCCTTACACAATTGATAATTCAGAAGAGTTTCCTTAATACTTAATATTCTTTAAGATTCTGCCCCACTTTGAAATTTTTCGGCTTACAAAAGCTTCAGCTGGTTAAATATATATAAAATCCAAACTTAACAAATAATAAATAAATAAAGCAGAACACTTAAAATTCAACCATAACCAAGAAACACACTCCAGCATCAATCTCCAAAAACTGCAGCCCACCGTCATAGACTAAAATCCACTTAAAACTACAATTAAACTGCACTCAAACACTAATGTGTTTCACCTCTAGTACCAAGCGATCACCAACATTTCAATGAAGACTTAAATTATCACATTTAAAGTGGAAACAGAATTTTCATGATCAGAAAATCACATATCAAACCACCTTGGACAGTATAAATATACCCGTGAGCAGCAAAATAAGAAAACAAACCCTTACCTTGCAGAGCATGGCTGCAGCATCTCATAAAGCTTTACTAGGAAAACAAAATGGCCACCTAATGTGACTCTACTAGTCATTTTTTTAATGCAAATTAACTTTTTGTAAATAATATTAGCTTTTATCAGTGTCATGCAGTCACATGATCACCATGAGTTGGGATAAATTTGCTCTTTTTTAACATTTCAACTGTTAATGATCTTATAAAACTCTCTGATGTCCACTTTTCCCTTCTAAGTAGTAGGTATCTTAATTGTAATTGTAATTTCTGCATGTTTTCTATCTTGTTCAAACCTCTATCTTATACTGGTGTATGCATCAGAAAACGGCGTGGCTTGGAATATTTTACATGTGTATACCAGCAGGATATGCAGTTGGCTACATCTATGGTGGTTTGGTAAGTTGTCCTCTGATTTTATTCCTTGATTAATATACAGAATCATATATTGTAGAAATAATCAATATTTATATATTCTGTGCTTTTTTTTCCCACGTTTTTTGAATTTCCTACTCTTGATTGTATATTTTGTTCCCTTACAATACTTGCCTCTCCTTGTCAATAAACAGGTTGGAAGTCATTTTGGTTGGCGTTATGCATTCTGGTTTGAGTCTATATTGATGATTCCATTTGTTATTTTGGGATTTGTTATGAAGCCCCTGCAGTTGAAAGGTGCACAATTTTCTTTCATTGATTTTTGTGATCCTAAGAGGGTTGTCCATCTCTAAACTACTTGTGGATCCAGGCTTTGTTCCTGCTGAATCAAAAAAGGCTCTAGCTCCTGAGACAGTAATGTCGGAAGTTCAAGGTAAATTTTGTTATTTTTGAAGGCATAAGAACTATATATGCATTATATGAACAATGTCTCACTTCTTTGTTAAAGTATCCATTGCATTATCTTATGATTGAGAATAACAATCTCCAGCTCCCACTATTGACAATGTTTTTTTATATTTATTGCATAGATGCAAATTTGTATTATTGAAATTTCTATTAAAATCTAATAACCTTATCGTTAACAACTCATCTCTCGGAGGATGGGCTTGTTTTTCTTGCTAGGTTGTGAGTCTCAGGCTCTCAGCCCATCAGTTCTCTTGTGTAGTAGTCTCTCTCTGTTTTTTTCTTCTTGGTAATTGTGTAGCAGTCTCTGTTGGATATGCAAAGGGATTTGTAATCTCTTTTGAACTTATTCTTACCCTTATCATTTGTTTTTCTTGATCCTCATGCTGTTTAATTCTCTTCTATCTCAATGTAGTCTTGTACTCTTGTTTAATTTTTATCACATGAAATCTTGAACACTCATACATTCTGATTAATGATCTGTCTACAATGAAGTCTTTGCCTGTCAAATTTCACCTTTCTCCCTTAGAGGTTTGCTTTATAGAGGACCATTTGCTTCTCTTCTTTCTTTCTTTTTTTTTCTTTATTATTTTTTGTTTCTTTAGATGTGTGGACACACCAGAAGAGATATGATTAGAAATAAGTGCATTAGAGAGAAAGTTGGGATAGCACCTATTGTGGAGAAGATGGTTGAAACTCGCTTAAGGTGGTTTGGCCATGTGTGGAGAAGACCTACAGAAGCCCTAGTGAGAAGAGTTGATCGGATGGAGAATAGTCCAATAATTAGAGGTAGAGAGAGGCCAAAGAAAACAATAAGTGAAACTATTAAAAATGATTTAATAGTTAATAACTTATCTATTGATCTCATCCATGATAGGCCACTATGGCGCCGTTTGATCCATGTAGCCGACCCCACCTAGTGGGAAAAGGCTTAGTTGTTGTTGTATTATTTTTTGTTTCTTTAAAGGTAAGTGTGGAATTTTGGTTTATAAAGAAATATGGTGACTCCACTAAGAAAAATTACTTTTTTGCTTAGACGGCTTAAAGATGACTATATTTGATGTGCTGAATGCTTTAGTGGAAAATAATATCATTTTTCTTTTTGTTTGGGACAAGTAAAACTGATACTCAATTATCACCTATTATCTAGAAATTAATTAGAGAAATTGGTTTTTTTTTCTGTGTGACCAATTAGTTCTGTTTTATGGGTTGTTTTGTGATGCAATTTTCTTCATTGGCCTTAACAAAGTTCACTTATTTGATGTGAAGATGTGGAGCCTTCAACTGGAAAGGATGACTTATTGTCCTTGAAGGTAGAGTTTAGAGGTGAAAGCTCGCATGAATCATCCAGGTGACAACACTTATCCTTAATTAATAGAGTGGCTTCTTTGTTTTTCCGTATGATTGATGGGCCACTATAATTTCTATAGAAGCCATTTGTTCCTGCCTATGTGTGTATTGTGGCTAAGCATAGAATTGTTTCCTTCCAAGTGAGCTAATTAACCTGATTTCTTTCTCCAGTAACTTCTTTTTCCTTTCATTGATATATTTGTATCTTTTTCTGTCTGACAATCATCATATGTGGCTTGTGTATACCAAAAGCATATTTATTGATTCTTATCTTATTTCAGGTCTAAATCTTCTAGCAAAATATTGGATCAGTTCTCAAGATTTTTGAAAGATATGAAAGTGCTCTTGCTTGATAAGGTTTATGTCGTTAATGTTCTAGGTACTACTTCCTCCTACTGGTATCCTGTATGCATCAGGTGTTTTCATTTGATTCACTCTGTTTTGTTGGTAAATTCATGTCAGAAGCTGCTGGCGAGCTTATGAACTCTGTATCTCAGTCAAGTTACATAATCTATTTTTAACATACATGTTTTTACTATGTTTCTTCATTTAATTCCCTGTTTCTGTGAACGTCTATTTGTAGGTTACATAGCATACAACTTTGTCATAGGTGCCTACTCATATTGGGGGCCCAAAGTTGGTTACAGTATATATAAGATGGTAAGTTTTTTGCTTCACCCAATTTCCACCTCTGCATATGATTATTATAACACTTTCGGCCTTTCTTTCTTTTATATCTTTTTCCTTGCATAAAATAGAATTTACACCTGGTAAATCAAGGCACTTTCCTGATAAAACAGAGTAATATTACTGCATTTTTAAAGTCAGATTTGTTTTGCAGACTAATGCCGATTTGATATTTGGAGGAATTACAGTTGTATGTGGAATATTGGGCACTGTAGCTGGAGGCTTTATATTGGATTACATGACTAACACCATATCAAATGCATTTAAGGTTGGTATTTCCTAGTTCAGAGAAGATTTCTCCCATTACCTTTGTGCCTGTTTATGAGTTGCCCAATGCACTATTTTTCACTTGTTTAGTTATCGAACATTGAAGACTAAGATATGTTTGATAACTGGATTTGCATCTTTAAACTGCCATTTGGCTTGTGGGTTTCAGTAATATCTGTTGAGTAATTAAAATCACCTATAGCCTTTGAACTGGATTTGATTGGCAGCAAATATTTGGTTTGTGCCTCTTATACATCCAAATTTCCAGATGAGATTGGCAAACAGTGTCACTGAACTACTATGTGCATGTCAATTTGAGATACGAATAGCCTTTTTGATGGGCATATGCACTTGAAAATAGAATGATTTGAATTTCAAGGTTACTTTTTTTTTTCTTGGTGATCTTCAAGGTTGCTTTTTAGCAAAACCACTCAGGGTCTGATCATCCTTTTAGATAAGCCATGTGTGTATTGTGCCAACAACGAATTTTGAACATTATGGTAGCAGTTTTAAAATTAATTAGCTTGTATATAACATAGTTGTAAGATTTGCATTGGAAGGTTTGCATTGTTGCACACACCCTTTTATTAAGAAAAACATTTGTACATACCTGCTTCAAGTCTACCTGTGCATGGAATGAATTTCTTTAATGAACTGGTCAGTGAAATTAATGAATAACACTTTCTAAGTAACTCACCATATCTAAATAGACATTGTTTACAGTCAGTTAAGCTAATATATTTAGCGCGTTTAATCTTTTGCAGCTTCTTTCATTGACGACATTGATTGGGGCAGCATTTTGTTTTGGTGCATTCTTATTTAGAAGCATGTATGGCTTCCTAGCTCTTTTCGCCATCGGTGAACTACTTGTTTTTGCCACTCAGGTAATTTACTTCTCTATTTGAGGAAGATCTCTTCATGTTTGCTGGTTCCATTAAATCACACTTAACTGTTTGCATTTTTATTGTTTAGGAAAAAAAACTTTAGCAATTCAGTTTTAGTATTCCTCTGTTAGCTGAGGCTTCAGTCTTTGAGTTCCCAAGTAAAATCTTGGGGACTAGGCTTTCTTATGTGGAGATCACCTGTACATGATGGAAATTGAAATCAAACTTACTTTGCCTGCACTAAATCCCATCCTATGTGTATGGCTATGTCATTTTCCCCCTCCATTTTTCTTTGATCTATTTGGATACAGAGCAGCATTTCCGGTTTCTTTACATCAAAGATTTGACTGAAATATTTTATTCTTGAAAGATCACTTTAATTGGAATTAAGTTTATACATGGTGCCCAGCTTAGATAATTCTGCAATACTGTTATATGAGATCTAAGATAGCATGTGGTGATTAGAATTGAGTTTCTTAAACGTTGATCATTAGAAACCATTTATTAATCCAGGAGATCAGAATTTTACTCTTCATTTACTTACTTATGGTTTATTTTTCAGGGTCCTGTAAATTACGTTTGTCTTCATTGTGTGAAACCAAGTTTGAGGCCACTATCTATGGCTATGTCTACTGTTGCAATTCATGTCTTCGGAGATGTTCCTTCCTCACCTCTTGTTGGAATTTTACAGGTCAGCCTTTTATATTTCCGCTAATATGCCATGGGCTCCATATTTTCTGAACACATTTTCTTTATGTCATTTTGTTATATAGCTGTGGACTGGGGCAACCTAAGTGAAATTTGCAACTATTCCTCAAAATAATGTCCAAATGTGGGTTAGACAGTTTCAAGAGAGAAAAGATAAATAACTACATAATACAAAACTGTGTCAGTATCATTTGCATTGCGATGTAAAGCAACCGAAACTTGTTTTAATGCCATCTTGCCCGATAGTACCTCACATGAAAGTCTGTTGGATTTGAAGCATAAACAACAACACAAAGTCCATCATCACCTTGTGCTTAAATTTTCTCTTGACCACTTAGTTTTAGAAGCTATGCTACCAAGTGAAGAACCAATTCTGAAGTTCAACTTTGTAGGAGAAGGCCTAGAAATGGTTATAATGATTATATTCAACTCTAATAATTCTCTGAAAGTCCACCTGCTAACCAAGAGGGTTGAGAGAAAACTATAGTAGAAAGGAAGTATAATATCTGATTTTTAACGTGATATGCAATATTTCTGATGTTGGTGTAACTGGTTATCCAGGATCATGTTAACAACTGGAGAACGACAGCGCTGACTCTAACGGCTATACTTTTTCCAGCAGCTGGAATATGGTTTATAGGTAAGTCATCATAGCAATTTCTTGTCGACTTCCTGCAAAAAAGCATTCACGTTAATTAGTCCCCACCTGACCTTGGTGCTATGTTTGGGAGTTTTGAGGAGAGTGAATGAAGTGTTTATTAAGAAATAGGGTGGGATAGAGTGGAGTAGGAAGAAGGAACACTCCTACTTCATTGGATGTTGAGTAGAGGGAAAATAATAATTGAACAAATATTCAACGAGGATTGATTAAATTGATAAAGATCAAAATACTTCGCATCTAACACTTAAACTTAATACTCAATGTCAGCAGTCTCTCTTAGTAGGCGATTTGTAGTATTTGTTGAAGCTTGTGGCATGCTCTAACTGGAGTAGCCTTCCTTCACTCTAAAATTTTTTGTTCTACCAAAAAAAATTGAAAAAATAATGGGGCAAAGGGGCCCAAATCCCCTTATGGGTTTTGGAAATTGGATTTGAGAAGCTATCATAACCCTATAACCAATCCCACTTCATGATTTTTTTTTTTTCATTTAAAGATCTAACTAGTGACCATTTACCCAAATTTTGACGGGTCCTGTATTTTAAACACATCCAAGCAATGGTTTATAGAAATCATCTTCTTATCATGACCAAGTATTCATACATCAATAGTAGTGATCAACTCTCAGATGTTTAATACATGGATTAGTTTTCTGAATTGCCTGTTTTGTGATTCATGTGTATTATGGCAGGGATATTCTTGCGCAGTGTTGATAGATTTAAAGAAGATAGTGAGCATCAAGTATCCACTGTTGAAAGGTCAAACACCACTCCATTGCTTCAAGAGAATGCTGGAGCAATAGCTGCATCTCCTGCTCAACATCAAGAACAACGTTGATTTCCTCGTTGCTTCTAATGTCTGTCCAAGCACTACTAGTCACACAGATTCCTAGAGTAAATTGCATTCTTTATTTCTTTTTATTTTGTTTTCTGACATACAGCATTTATGTAAGTAATGGTTTTTTTATTTTTGGGTTAATAGGAGAAATTTTTAATATATATGTTTCATTATATATATATATATATATATATATATATATATATATATATATATATATATATATATATATATATATATATATATATATATATATATATATATATATATATATATATATATATATATATATATATATATATACATATTTAAATCGCTAACAGCTTTTCTTCCAATTCTTTTGCAATTTTGTTGTAGGAAAAAATGTAAATAAAGTCTTTTAAGTGTTTATAATAAAAATGACAATTTTTTTTAAATGTGTGAATTATATAATGTTGAAATATAAAAAATACCAATGTATCATATTTTTATAATAGATTTTGATTACGAATATATTAAAAAGTATATCTAAATTTTATTCTTTATTGTATTCTGGTGTGATTTAGTAAGTCTTTTATTTTTTTTATATAAAAAAATTTAGAATATATTTTATGGGAGTGAAAATGAAAGAAAAATTAAGAAATACAAAATTAATAAATATATTACAGTACATATTAAGGTTCTCTATAATTGGAATATTTCATGAAGTAATTTTGGCAACTCTAACCTTAATTTTTCAATAATTTTTTTCTTAAAATTTTACTCAAACCTCTTTCAAATATAAGAAATCGTAAAATTTAAGAAAAATAAAGATTTTCTGTAATTTCAGTTTTTTAAATAAAATGAAATTTTATATGAAAAGTTATGAAAAAAATTAAATAAAATTTTAAACTCTTATCTTTGTTTACATTCTTATCAAATTCATATGTTAATACATTTGAATGATACTTTCTTAATTTATTATTATGCTTTTAATAGAAAATGTTTGCAATTATCGGAAAAAGAGTTAGTGAAAGGAAGCACGTGTCAGATAATAGCACTCACAGTTGGTCCGTGCTTATCACGACCACGCTACTGAAATCAACGGCGCACATCTCCAGAGCCCGGGAAGCTGTGATCAGCGGCCTTCAAGCTCACGGTTTTCCACCTCACTAGCAACAAGAAGTAATGCTTCAAAACTGCCCATTGAAAAAGCAAAAAAAATTTTAGGGTTTTCTACATGCACCAAATTAACGTGAGGATTGAATTATATTAAATTAGATGTAGAAAAATTTTTTTAAAAAATTATTTAAAAAAATTAGCTGTGTAAATTCATTAATCCATTGTAATTTTCTCGAAACAGTTATTTTTTACTTACTGAATTTGAATAAATTTAATCGAATTAACGATTTATGTTATTATAAATTTGAACAATTAATTCATCCAGTAAACCCTAATAAATCCGGTCAACAGTTTATTTTCCATGGTTTTAAAACCCTGCGATTCTACCCTCATTAACCGGCAAACCAACGCCCACAGATTGTTCGATGGATTTTGCCAAAATGACTCTCTCTCTCTCTCTCTCTCTACATATAGAAACTAACAGTGTTTGGATTTACATCAAGCTGGCTTAATAATGGCACCTACAGCAGCTATGCTCTTGCTCTGCCATCACGGCAAAACACACACGCCCTCGGTTGTTTTACCACCATCACCGTCACCATCTGGTAACTATTTTGGTTTCGGAGGTTCTGTAATAAAATGGGTTACCAAAGTCAATCCCATCTTCAAAGCAGCTTCGCCTTCAGATCATAACAGCCACTCACACTCTGCAGTTCATCCTTCTTCTTCTGTAGAAAAGAGGTTCGATGAAGCCCTTCAACTTTGCTGCTGCTAGTATTGTGCATAGAAACAAGAAAGACAGAAGGCTCTCTCCTCGGTCTTCACTACTGCTCATTTTCATTTTTTTTCCTTTTTTTTTTTTACTTTCTTGTATTTTTTTTTTTTTGACAATTGTAATTAAGGTTGTTGATAATGTCTGATAGTTATACCTAATAAACTCTTCCAGAAAACAGAAAGAGAATGATATGGCATTCAGAAATTCTTAATCCCCAATTTTGAAAAATCAATCGCACAAATTAATTATGGATGTACATTTAGGCATGTTTAGAATCTTATTAAAAATTATATTAATATTTTTTATACAAAAGATGACAATAAGTTATTTCAATTTAATTCGTGATTATAAGGTAGTGCAATGATAGTTTTATTTTTTACTTTCTCTCTTCGTACATATCTTTTAGTATAAAAAAATTAATTTTATCTTTTTAATTAAAAATTAAGTAATTTTATCATTTAGTTTCTAAAATAAAGTTATATCGTTCTTTCGCTATTTTGTCATGATCTTAAAATATTAAACTACTTACATAGCTTTTTTTTTTTGACATATGAATGACAATCAAGTAATTAAATCATATATTTTGACCCAAAAAATAAAATAAAATCATATCTATTTTTATAATATAAAATTATTTATTTTTAGTTGACAAAATAATGTGCAAGAAAATGAATAAAAGTATCATCTGAAATAATTCACTTGTTACATTAATTATTTAACGTCAGTGTCAATGTTTTAAGAATAAACTTAGAAATAAAGAGTTTAACCGAAAATTAGTAATGAAAAATAATATTAATACTCAGTTAAACCATTTTTAATAATAATACAATCAAATTACCATATAAATAGAATCCTATAAAAAAATATACATAAATTAACTAAGTTTCATGACTTCAATTGTTGGGGACCTTCAAGAGAAGGCACCCATCCAAAAATAGGCGTATGCCGCTTTTAGCGGCGAGCACACGGTATTCTTTAGTAAAAGGCGAAAGAATAGTTCGCTCTGTGCTCACCGCACGGCTCCGTAGTTTCCTATGGGCCAAGCGTGACTTTATATAGCCGGTGGGGAGCTTCTTGCATATGTATATTTCACGATGTGGGACTTAGAAGTTGTGCTCCCTTGCGCGATTGCTTGCCTTACACGTGCTATCGAGCCCAATTCGCTCCATGTCAAATTTAAGAGTGCACAACATGGATCCGAACTTAACAAAATCAACTGAATCAACTTAAACCCAAGTAAAATATAAAAAAAAAAAAAAAATCGATGAGATACAGTTTAAATTAATTTTTTATTATAAAAAATTAAATCAAATCAATCTATTAATATATTATATATTATATATATTTATTTAATAATTCTTGCTCTGCGTCTCGTGTCCTCGATTTTTCTACTCCACTAACCTGTGAAATGCATATTCACAAGGCCAACTTCACTGATTTGATATTTGGCACCTCAAGACAAACCATTAACTTTCCTCGAGTAATGCACTGCTTTTAATTCTCCAGCTGTTATGATTCTACAATTTAATGACTTCTTTTTGGGATGAGAAGGAGAAAAATAAAATTAAGTTTCCACTTCTCTTCATTGAGCCAACATCATTTCTCCTGCTTCCACTTAGCTAAAATTTTCTTCAGACATAAGTAGCTTGACTAATTTAAAAAAAATAAAAAAATCAAATCACTTGAGCAGAGTCACTCTGAAGAAGGATGGTCACTGCGTAGTCAAATGCCGAGTAGAGCCACATTGTCCCCATAGCTCTCACATCTCATTCCCTCTGGTCACTTCACCACTAAACGACTAATGTGCATGTAACATTCCGAAATTTTAACTATTTAAAAAAAAAATTAGAAAATTAAGATGCGAGAAAATTATCATAATTATATAAAAAAAATTTATTAGTATTGAAAATAAAATAAAAGAGGAAGTAAATAAATAATAATAATAATAATATATCTATGTGTGTGTGTGACAATAGGCAGGAAGAAAAAACACGTGGCATCAGGAGATGAATAAAAAAAAAAAAAAAACACAAAAAAACAAGGGATAGCATTAAATGAGGGAAATATCTCCAGTTTATCATCATTCCACCTAAGTTTAACTTGATAACTCACTTGGCTAACCATTAAAATTCATAGGGTGGTAGCTCATAGAGAATTTATGGAGCAGCAGATGATATTTTTATATGGGGGCAGCAGAAAACATAAGAAAGAAAAAGGGGAAAAGTGAGGAAGGAGTAAAGGAACGAAGGGCAAAGAAAAATTGAAACTGAGGCTCGAAAAAAAAAGAAGCAAAGAAGGAGAAACATCTAAGTTCAAGTTAAAGGGAGAAAAATCTAAGAAAGCTTCAAAGTAGAAATGATACAAAATTTTGGGGGGAAATCTCTTAATATTTTTATAAACTCTCATTTTTTTGTCATCAAAGATTTATTCATTTAAGTTATTAAATAGTCATAAAAAAAGTTATGTTGATGTATATATATTACGTAGTTCATAGATGGAGTTTTGCTTGATTGCCTTTAATTATATGGTTGAAACTTGTTAGGCTGTGGTCATGTTTATTTTAATAATCAAAGCTTGGAATAGATTGTTTTGAGAGTGAGGATTTAAGATGAATTTAAATAAGTGTTTAACATAAAATTTGTAGCTTGTGTCTTAAGTTTTCTTAACTTTCGAAATTGCCTTAATCGAATTTTATATGAGAAAGTTATGTCATTATAAGTGAGAAAATGTTAGATCCATCTCTGGGTATTAAAATGCATAATTATGGTCACTATAAAACTTTATTTTTTTAGATTTTGTCAATATGATCAACATAAAAATTGTAGTTCCGTATTTTAACTTTTCATAAACTTTAGAATCACTTCAATCAGAGTTTATATGAGAGAGATAAAGTCTGATGAGTAAGAGAAGGTCTTCAAACACAGCCAAACCGTGTTATGAGTTGCATCAACACAGCCATACAGTGTTCAAAACTATTTTGGGGTCACACTTAAAGTAATTTCAAATACAGCTATGTCCTAGAACACGATAAGGTTGTGTTATGTACTAGTTTGAGCTATTTCACAAGTTTTTATGGATTTTCGATTATGGACGTGTTTTAAAACACATGTAAGCCGTGTTGGAGAGTGAAAATTGAGTTAAAAAAAGGAAATGGAAACAAATTTTGCATACAAATGATGTTATAAAATAGAAGAATTTATGTTAAAGTAAGAAGTAGAATATGAACTCTTAATTAAGTATATACCCATATATATGTAAGGTCACAAATTAAACAAGGTTAATGAGGAAATAATAACGATATAAACAAAAAGATATAGGAAAACATTTTATATAAATGGTAAGTAAAAACTTAAAAAATATAAAAAAATCAATTCGGTGTATTTACAAGAAAGCCTTTGTAAAGATGGACAATGTTAAACCATACTTCAAACCTATTAGCTATTTCCATTTGTATATGAGTATAATTTTCATAATGTCTAATACTCCATAGTATTTGTTTAATTTTACAAAAAAATGCTTATGTATGATTTTAAATAGTGATGTGCATTATTATCTCTTATTAAATTTGTGACTATACTATCATGTTATATTAGTAATTAAAATTTTTTATCTCAACATGGCTCATTTTATGAAAAAGAAAAGAAAAGTGAAATGCCTCTTGTTGTAGCGAGGTGACTTGATAAGGTCTTATGGCCTCCATATTAGTATCAAAATAGAGAACGCATTATTCAAGGATTAAAAGATATATGCTATATTTGGATGATGTGTTCTAACCGTATCTAAAGATGAGCCATTTACTCATTAGACTCGATGATGGTGAGTTGAAACTCACTTATTTTTTATCAAATAAGTAAATTAACTAAGTAAGAAAAAAAATCTTCGATACTAAAATAGTGATAATATATGCATATGCCTTATAATTATAATACACGCATTTAACTTAGCTTAGGATATTTGTGAATTTTAGGTATATATTATATTATATGCATCAACATAATATCACATCGATGGCTATACACACTCTATAGCATATATAGTTAGACATGATAAGATTATGAAAATTCATATGTATCTTGATTACTATAAAATTTACTGAGAATCATCATTCTCATTATTATTTTTTATCATGTTCAGATTAATAGATTAGCATGCCTATTTATGTTATAACTCTAATTATCGTAGTACACTGGGTAGAGCTACCATATCTCAGACATATCTCAATTCTACAGAAACTTTATGTAGTTCACTTATCTAAATTTTTAGTATAAAGACCGCCACTACCATTGATAGCACCGGAGAACCAGATGATTAAAATGTTGCCGTGTAGGAGTTCAATACTTTTGTATTAACTTAACTTCAAAAAAAAATATTCTTTTTATTTAATGATTGGGTACTTGTCTACTTTTGTGATAAAGACACTCCATTATTATATATTATATATAATCAGCTTCTTAAAAAATTACTCTAATATAATGGCTTAAATGACACTTTTAATCTAACAGCATGCATTCCTCTTTTGTTACTTTACTGTGTTAAATAAACTTGCATAGTATTGTTATATTTGATCCCTGATCAACATGCCTCAAAAAGTTTCTTTTCGTTAATTTTCTTTGGAGTGGAACTAACTTACCAGAAAGAGAGTTCCTTCTTCTTTGGAGATGTCTAAAAGAAAGAACTTGTTTATTGATAGACATTAGAAATTATTTATTCCAATTAGTATTAGAATCAAATTTAGATAGATATAACAAGTATTGTATATAACCTAATGTTAATTGGTTACTGATAACAGCTGATTGAATTTTAACAAACAACAAATATTCAATATAAATAGAGTTTTACCTATTGTTTCAATCTAATTAGAGATATACTAATAATAGTCACCGAAAACAAAAGTAGATGTAGTTTTATTTTCTATCTACACAAATGAATTCTAACTTCACTCATATTTTTAGATTCAAATTTAATAGCAAAATGATATTAACAACCTACTGATAAAAAAAAAAAAAAAGGTATACCCATACTTGGAAATTTTTTTGTTTTATATTTGAAAAAAACCCAACAACAATCAAATGTCAGAAGCGTATAAATTGAGGTATAAATTGATTGCGACTCTTGTGGAAATTTTAATTTTCTTGGTTAGAGTTAAGAAAAGAGTCCCCACAAAACATACCCATAACTTCTTAATCTTCCCATTTTGAGTTACATTGCAATTCTAATAAATTGTGGGGTCAAAAAGCAATTTCTCCATTTAATTTTGATGACTCTTCGTCAAATTTTCCTTCTTTTACTTTCCACCTTTGAATCAATTTAGTGGCTCAAATTCTACCACTTGTCAGTTCCATTGTAAAATCATCTTTATAAGTGCCTTAGTCATTTTGTATAAATCAAGAAAAGGAAAAAAGGGGTAATTTTATTACTTATCAATTTTTAAACAATTAAACTCATTTTGCTTAATTGTCTATGTTTCACATAAAAAGAACCAACCAACAAATTTTTATCTCTTTGTTTCATGAAAATGAAAGGAAAAAAAAAGAACAGCATAAAGTTTAAAGATTTTTTTTTCGTACATCGCATTCACTTCAAAAATTCAAATTAAAGTGACACTGAAATATATAATCAAAAAAAATTTTTTTTAGAAGAATTTCCTATCAAATCCTAAGACAGAAATTTTGTAGATGAGTATATCTATATAAGATATAATAGAAGAATTAGTTCCATGTGATCTGTTTACAGCTTTACGGAAGTCAAAAAGTATAATAAATTCACCATACTTTGCCATTCATGAGCTTGTGCCATTGGAAGGATAAAGAAAATAGAAATTTGTTTGGATGCGTGCGCAAGTCTATATATCACAGAGGAATAACTCCATGAAATCTCTAACTCACGGCTTCGCCAAAGTCAAAAAGTGCAATAAATCTCTAAAATTGTAAAAAATGATGATGTTGGATTATTAGGTATTAATGGTCTATAAATGTCTCACACTTTCCTTCCTCTATTCTTCACTCTTACTCTAGCTTTGATCATTGTAGTATGGGTGGGAAGTCCTCTTTTCGCTACTGGTAAGCTGAATACAAAATTACCTAATAAAGCTTCTCCACCTTCTCTTCCTCCATATATTTCCTTGAGCATTCTAGTTTAGCGTATCTGGCTATGATAAATAAATTTGGTTACTAAATTGCCCTACGACTACTAGAAGATGCTTTAATCTTATTCCATTCACTTCTTGCTCGAAATTATATGGAATATTATAAGGTCTATCCTCAAAAGTATGACAATGGATGGAAATTGTTAACTTTAACGATGATCAAGATCAAAGATTGGCTTTTATGAAAACTATTTCACTATTTATCCTCCTACTGTTCTTTCTATCTTAAAGATAAGGAAGGCCGTTTTATTTTTGATGCTTTGGAGACTTTTTATATTTGGTTATATTTTTTCAAGTTTGTCGATTACCTTTGAGATATGAATGTAACTATTTTAACCTATGCGTGACCGCATTAGACATTAGCATTGGCTATCATTCTATGCAAGCTCTCTTTTTGTTCGTATATTGCCAAAATATTCCCGGATATCTTCAGGGACTTGTTCAGAAGTTGGAAACAAAACCAATTGAAGGATGAGGATCTGTTGAAATTTGAAGGGACTTGGAAGCTGCTTTTTAGGATACAAGTGCTATAGTTTGTTTTTCCTGGGAATGGGATTCTCTCTTTTGTATGAACTGTACGCTTGCTTTTGCATTTTTGCTATGCATGCTTCATGACAGATGTATGAAATTTTATATTGTGAATGTCAAAGTAGGGTGTTAAGAATACAAACAAAGTCCCACATTGACTAGATATTAAGAATTAAGTGGATATATAAGTAAGGATACAATCTCCATTAGTATGAGATTTTTTGGAGGAAGTCCAAAAATAAAACTATGAGGGCTTTGACCCAAAGTGGACAATATCATACTATTGTGAAGATATGTGTCGTACTCGCTGCGCCCAACAATTGGTATTAGAGGCAGGTTTAGCTATGTGGAGGAGATTCGTCGAACAAAAAGTGGTGGGCTTTTAGTGTTCCGGATGATGAGAGTTGGTGTAGTGCTTCCACCGACAGAATCCCCCCAGTTGTGAATGAGGAAGGAGAGTACCATTCAAGGGGAAGGATTGTTGTGTAATCACCCAATGGAATCCCATGGTTCTGAACAAGAAATGAGAATACTGTTAGTATTCCGGATGATGAGAGTTGGTGTAGTGCTTCCACCGGCAAAATCCCCCCAGTTGTGAACGAGGAAGGTTATCACCCAATGGAATCTCATGATTTCGAATAAGGAATGAGAATACTGTTCGAGGAGAGGGATTGTTGTAGAAGCCCGAGTATAGTCCTTTGTTCGAGGAGAGGGATTGTTGTAGAAGCCTGAGTGTAGTCCTTTGTTCGAGGGGAGGATTGTTAAGAATACAAATAAAGTCCCACATTAGTTAAATATTAAGAAATAAGTGGGTATATAAGTAAGGATACAATCTCTATTAGTATGAGGCCTTTTGGAAGAAATCCAAAAATAAAATCATGAGGGCTTTGACCCAAAGTGGACAATATCATACTATTGTAGAGATATGTATCATACCCACTGCGTACAACATAAGGTGCATCTACTTTTTTCCTGGGTAGTTCAGCCAAGTCAATGTGAGTCTAACCAGAGGTATTCTGGATATCATTTCCTCTCTGGGTTTCTTCTGGATTGTTTGTTTAATTTCTCTGCTCTATGCCCAGACACTTCAAGCACTTTCCAATCATACTATGTTTAGACGCTGTTAAATTTCTTTGCCAGATTCTGCGGTTTAGCTAATAAGTTGAACGGAATTTTTTTCTCATAGATGAGAAGGACGTCAGTGAAGAGATTTACGTTAAGGCCAAATGTTTTTGCGTACTGTTGCGGTGGTTTGACGATGGGTACATGGTTTGAAGAGGCACGAGTAGCCCACAATCTATAAACCCAGAACTCCCTAACGGAGAGACTCTAGGTGAGATGCAAAATGTGCTAACACACTGAGAATATTCAAAATAAATTTAGTTGTAATATATTTTAAATTTTTTTTTAAATGTTATGTAATAAAAATAATATATAAGAGAAAAAAGAGTATTTTTCTCTATTTGCATTATTTTCAAAAATAAGAGTAAGAGTTATAAATAATTTAAAAAGTTGGAAATTAGGATAAGATGTGGGAGTAAAAAATATATATTAATTTTGTGATTTTGTATGACAAATTAAGAAAAAAATAAAATAAAATAAAAATTGCCACAAACTTTATAAGCCTAGTTGTCATATAAATCCTAGCTGTTTTGAACAAGGCATATTCCCACTTAAAGGAGGAATTATTGCTCAGTGTAAAGCATTGATTATGAGAAGAAAAGCCGACAAGAACTTCGCTTGAAAAAAAAGCAGACTTGTTCTTCCTTTTCTTCAACTACCATTCAATTTTTGTATTACGCCACTTTTCAATCCAACTAACTAAGTATTAATACTTTATTTTTTTTATTAGACTTGAAATGTAAATTAATCAAATATGATTAAATTAAAATTTCATACTTAAATTATTTTTACAATCAAGTCTTTTGTACCAATTATTGAATTTATGATGTCGTTTAATTCAGTATCTTACTTGTTGTTTTATCAAACTTTTTTTATTTATTGAATAAAGTTTAAAGTAACGAGAAATTTCAATTTATTATTATTATAATTATACATATATTTTTATCATTAATTTTTTTTATTACAATTAACAAATTAAATTTATAATTTTATACAAACTACTTAAAATCTTCATCTTTAATCATATTTAATAAATATTTTTATAATTAATTACATTATACTCCTAATTAGTATATGTTGTATGTCTACATGTTTAAGTTAGTAACTTAACAACAATCACATTTGTCATGTGGTAAAAAATCATCTTATCTAGTCAAATAATATTAAAAATCATTTTAATATTTAGAAATGGTCTAATTTCCTTTAGATTTTGTTAGTGTTGGGCAGTTTTATAATTTCGATATTTTTTTTCTTGTCACCTGATACAAAAATGTTTTATAACCTCAATTTGAATAAAGTACAAATATTTGTTTGAATGTTTATGAATTATTTATTAATTTAATCTATTTTTAAAATCTAATTTGTATTTAAATTATTCAAACACTATCTTATCTTTAAAAATGTCTTTACATTAATATTAATATTGTTAACATATTTGATTATTTTATTAACTAAGAGTTTAAAGACCATTAAATATTTACTTAAATGAATTTAATAGACTGTGTTTTACTCAAAATTAAAGATTTATTTATTAAAAAAACAAAGTGATAAAAAAAATTTCGTATAAATTCTTATTGTTAGATAAAATATAAAATATAAAATAAAATTACGTAAGTACTTAATTAGGTTATGTATATAATATTTAACGTGAGGATTTTTTAAAAAATATTTAAATTATTGGAAGAAAAAAATGTTGAAGGATTAAATTGATAAAAATATATGAATCTATTTGTTTTTAGTTTTAAAAAATTATTTTTTATTTTTATTTATTTTCAGAATAAAAAAATTTATTTAATAACTGTTTTTTTTATTATTTTAAAAATAAATTTTAAAAATAAATAAATAAATAAAAAGTTGTTTTTGTTTTTTATTTTTTTTAAAAATAGTTTATCAAATAAATTTTTTTTTATTCTGTAAAATAATTTTTAAATATAATTTAAAAAAAATAATCAAACAAGCAGTATATATCTTGAGAAATAAAAGGATGATCCATTCAATCTTTCTTTAAAATTATTTTATAAAAATAAAAATCTATTTTAAAAAAACAAAAATAATAGTTTTAAATTTATTTAATTTATTTTATTTAGTTGACAGAATTTTCTTCATACCCAGGACACTTCCTCTAGACGTCACTGGATCGGCCGCTAGAATTGAAATGAGAAGCCAACCTGAGAGAAGATGAAAAGTGAGCGGAACTGGGGAAGTTATGAACAGAGCCAGAGACTGCTGCAACGACCTAACAGATTCTAAATAACCTTCTATTCTCAACAACCAAGCACCAATTAGGTCTAATCTTGACCCTTCCCTTAAAATTCCATAATACTATTAAATTTTGAAATCCTGTTTTCCTTCTGCATTTCATCGAATGCTATAGCTCAAATGGCTTCGTCGGAGATCGAGGTGGTATCATCGGACTCCAAAACCCAGAAAATTCCCGATGAACCTCCCGTAGTTGACGTGTACTCTGCCTGTTCTTATGGGGACTTAGGGAAATTGAGAAAGTTTGTGGAGCAAGATGGTGCCTCCGTTTCTGTTCCTGATGTCAATGGCTATTATGCACTACAGTGGGCATCCCTTAACAACTTCCCAGATATTGTGCAGTATATCATTGAGGTATTCCTATTTTTAATACGTGTTTATGTGTGTGTGAGCTCAATATTGATAATTAAGAAATTGGGGTTTGTTTTGAACATTTGAACTGATTCATTTTGTGTGCTGATATTATTTTTCTGACAAGGCATTGCTGGGTTATATCATGAGTTGGTTTTCATTTTATTGAACTCTCTGTTTGGCTCTTATCTTGAAGCATGGGGGTGATGTCAATGCTATTGACAACATACAACAAACGGCACTACACTGGGCGGCAGTCCGTGGTGCAACTACAGTAGCTGATTTGCTCTTGGAGAATGGTGCTCGGCTTGAGGCTGCTGATGTAAACGGATACAGGGTATTGCTTTCTCTATCTAATACATTCTTAGAGTGGAGGGACTTGTGTGTGTATGTAAAATAATTGTTTAGATGAATTTTCCATATAAGTTCTATTCTCAGGGGAACTTTCTTGTTTTATGTATCTGGTTCTAATTTCTTTTGGTTTTCAGTTGCTTAGTCATGGAATGGATTATAAAATAATTCTTTTAAACACATTGATTTTCGGTTGAATGTGCATCCCATATATTGCCATTTTTCTTGCAATCAATAAAACAGAATCTATATTGTTAACGTTATGCTACTTATATAGTTAATCATATCCTGCAGGCAGTTCATGTTGCAGCTCAATATGGACAAACAGCTTTCTTAAATCACATCATTGTAAAGTACAATGCTGATTTTGATGCGCTCGATAATGAGGGACGGAGTCCTCTTCATTGGTATGCCATAAAGCTTTGGATTGTTATCCATGTGTGACAGACACTAGTGCCTTGTTTTCATATGGACTTGGTTGCCACTTGCTAGTGCTTTCAATCTGTATGTACATTATGTGCATGTTGAATAAACTAATTTATCAGACGAAAAAATATGAAGTTATGCATATGAAAATAAGACAAGATACTTAAAGTGTTTTTTTTCTTGGTAAAAAAAATATTTTCAACATTGGGCAAGTATTCAGGCTTTGCAAGATTTCCTTTTGATCTATTTCAGAGGTTATGATAGGACAGAGGGAAATATCTTTTGACTTATGGTTATGTGCAAAGTTAATGTTAGTGGAATGCAGATTAAGCATGACAAAACTTTTTCCGATGAACATTTTCAGATCTGGAATTTATTATGGAATAGTACTGTGCGCATGTCTGTCATGTGACAGTCTACTTTGGGGTGTTCCCCAGGATTTTCTTTTGGGAACAAACAACAGAATTGAAAGGCCTTGTTGTAATTGATGTTTAGTTTTTTTTTCATCTAGTTGTACTCTGCAGTACTATTACTTCTACAATTAAAAAAGAATCAATGACATGCTCAAATAGGTTTGGGGCCCATGTTATTTTATTTGTGTTGAAAATCTTCACTAACTCTGTTTCATGTCCGATTTCATTTTTATGATTCCAGATACAAATTGTTTTCCCTTCTTTCTCACAGGTCATTCTTTGATGTCAGTTGCACATGGACAAAACCACCTTAATAATCTTTCCCTAATTATGTCATCTGCCAGTGCTACTCTTATTATTTTTTAGCATTAATACACAACTTTATCATTTTGATTAAAATGATTTGTAGTGCATTCATGATATTAATTAATTTTTTCATCCAAATGCATAAATGTTCTCAGTGAACTGTAACTCAACCAAATAATCTAAGAAACAGCTTTTCCCTGTTCTTCAGAGTTTTGATGTACTTCAAATTGGTTAATGTATTGTCTCAGATAGTCCAAGAGGACACTCAATTTATTTTTATTTTATTTTACTGCATATTCAGCAAACTGATGTTGTTGAAGATGTAGATTTTCTTTTTTGTAAGCTTTTTGTATTCTTTATTTAGTCTTTTAGTTTTTTTGACCAGGGCTGCATACAAGGGATTTGCTGATACAATTAGATTGCTTCTATTTCGAGATGCATGCCAAGGGAGACAAGATAAAGATGGTATGCCACGCAGGTCTTATGTCTCTCCATTCGTTTATATAATTTCTCAATTAAATGTTCTGGATATTATAAGCCTCTTTCTCTTGGTTTTTATTTATAGTATTTGGTTAAGCCTGACCAATTTGAAGTCAGTTTATTTAATGCTGAGGTGAGCTATCACTTATCAGGCTAGATATTATTTGTAATCAATATTCTATAGTGCATACTAGATAAGCTTTGCAAGAATAATAGTATCCGATGTAATATTGGTCCTTCAATTGCATATGAAAAACTTTCTAATATACGGTTGCATTATTTTGTGCTTATCTGCTGATGCATCTGCTTTATTATTATTCTTGTGCTGGATTTATCATTTTGAATTTCAAGATGCTTCAAGCACATCTTCTGTTGCAAGAGTTCTTTTTATAACACAGATATGAATTCTTATATTATGTTGCCTGCTTGTCAATTGATGATGATAATTTTATACTATTTTGAATGCTATAATTAATTGTGACACTAGATTGGTGTAGCTTTTAAGTTAGTATTGTCAAAAGAGGTCATTTGTTCCATAGCTATGGTTTAGCTTACAGTTATGTTAGTCATTTTAATTCTAGATGAGATAATCCTCAATAAAACTGGTATAGGTTGTACGCCATTGCACTGGGCTGCAATAAGAGGAAATGCAGAGGCATGCACCGTGCTTGTACATGCAGGCTCAAAGAAGGAACTAGTGGTGAAGGACAATGCTGGATTCACTCCTGTGCAACTTGCATATGATAAAGGTCATCGGCATGTCGCCTTTTTCCTTGTACGTACCGTTGTATTGATGATGCCATTGGTACTATATTTTTTCACTAAAACATCATTGATGATACCTACAAAAATGAGTAACCATTATAACTTTTGGTTTTGCTGGTAAATACTCTTGCAGGAGATCATAGAGATATATGTGTGTTTATATATTTTATATTTCATCTAAAGTGGTGCCTTGCTGTGATTTTTGTAGCACTTTTTCGGACAAATTTTTATGTATTTCTTAACATAAAAGGAATCAAAGGTGTCAAAGAAAAATTAGTAAAGAAATTAAGATAGGCATATTTTGCATTAGTTTTATATGTGATGATTTTGAACAATTAAATGTGCCAAAAAAAGGAAAATTTCTGAAGTTAAGGTTTGAATAGTAAACTTCATTTGTTTAAGGGTTTGATTAATATGGAATTACTCTCCAAATGAACAGTGTGGCAACTTCTTTCTGGAAAAATGAACTTGCTGATTGGAATTTTGATTTTTTAATTCCAGATGATGATGAGGTATTGATAGCTTTGTCTGGGGAATTAGGCTAAGGTTTTTCTTATGTTTTATGTTCTACTACTTCATTTTTAGGGTTTAGGGTTTAGGGTTTAGGGTTTAGGGTTTAGGGTTTAGGTATTGATAGTTTTATGTTTTATGTTCTTTGTCTGGTTGGGTTTGGTGCAAGCTAATCTACAAAGTGTTGGAGTTAATGTATAGTGTGCCCAATGATTAAAGCTGTCATATTCCTATGATTAGGGCTGTAAATTAGAGCTATGATATCTCTGTAATTATGGTGATTTAGTGTATTGTCTTGTACATACTCTCTGTAAATACAAATAATACATGTAGGTCATTCTCAGGGACTACATTTCAATCATTAGTTTTTCTCCCTTCTCTCTTACATTATACAAAGATTTATATATTATAATGTAGCTTTATTCTCTTAAACTATTGAAGCTTATATTCATGCAAGCAACATAGTTTAGTAGTATCTGGTAATGCCAGAGGTCCTGGAGAATTATACATATATGCCTGGTAAGTCTTGAGTTAACCTGATGCTTAAACAAACATATTTATGTCATCACATGACCGATGAAGCGATCTTATTTATGAAGACTTTGCATTATTACCATTATGTTATTCTTAACTCTTGACTAATACAGTAAATAACCACTGTAGTGTTACTTAGAATTTCTTGCTCTCCTAACGTTGGTTGAATGCAAAACAAGGAGAAGCTTGGGTCTGGCAGAAATTACTTAATCAATTGTTGAGAATGATCTTACTGCCAGTTTGATGTACCAAAGTTTCCTTTAGGAATGTAAACAATACTAAATTACTTGTGTCATTTGTCAGTTAAAATGTCTGTATGTCACCACTAGTGTTGGCTTTATAATTGACAATGGTGTTTATTTTTTTGCAGTCTAATCAACAGCGGGCTCATAGCAACCGCTGGAGAGACAAACTTTGTAGTGGGATGATGACAGATACTGGTTATGCTCCCATCTTAGTGTGTATTATAATCTTTCAAATGATCCTCTTCATCAACTCAGTCGTAGCAGGTATTTATTGTTAAGAAATATTTAGAATTTAGGAAACGCTTGTTGGTTAATAAGTTACGCTATTAAGAGGTATATAGAATTTAGGAAATTCTTATAGGTTAAGAAAATATTTACTTGTAGTGTTTCCCATAGTTCCGCATGTCTTTTGAGGTAGTATTATTAGAGATTATAATAAAACGAGTCATGGGCCTCCATTAAATGGCCTAAACTTTTGAGTTAAAGTAGTTCTTGATATGGTATGCCTCTATGATCAAGTAGTTAGGAGTTTGGTCCTTGTGGCTCCCACTCTTCATAATTAAATGAAATTTTGGCACAAGGTAGGTGGGCTGGTGCTTTACCCATACTTCAAGCCCAAAGAGTCTTGTGTGAGGGGACGGTTAGAGATTATAATAAAACTGGGTCTTCACTTGACTTCACTGTTTGAGCTTTTGAGTTAAAGTTGTCCTTGACGAGTATAAATAGAGGTCAAGAGGAAAGTGTTATATAGTATATATACCATAATTGAGTGTTTTGATAATATATATTCTGTTTGGCAACTCTTCCTTTTCTTCCTAACTTTTGCTCTTCCTATTTTCTCAATATTTAGTATTAATTTACCATGATTGAATCCTTTCCTCTCATGTCAGCTTCTAGTCTTCAAAAGATTACTGCTGTTGTTGGACTTTGGGCATGGACAGCGCTTTCTCTGGCAGTTGCTTCCCTGATTATGCTCTATAGGTGTAGTAGGTAATTTTCTGTTTTCTTGTGGATCTGTTTTCTTCATTTTTATGTATATCTATGGTTTGAAGTTTGAACGAATGTCTTCTGCAGATATACCTGTTATTATTGTGTGAATGCTTCAATAAGACTTACAGAAACTAAAATACTGGTTCCAACAGGGACTGATACTTGACTAGTACATTTTGAAGTGTTATTTAAACTCATTATTTGAAAATGAGTTACATGATAACCATGTCCCTTAATGTTTTGCTTGATCTTCTTTGTTTTTCTGTTCAGTTGATGTTGTAGTAAAATTTCCTATTCTTCTTTGTACTTCTCTTCTTTCTCCTAATAAACTATTCTTTTATTTTTTTTAATTTTTGAAGAAAAAAATGTTTCTTTCCATCACTCTGTCCATTGCCCAAAATCAGTGTTGGTGACTCTTACTTTCCTTTTTTGCTTAGTTTTTATATTTTTTTCATTTAGCTGTTATTCTCAGGCTTGCATTAGTACTGAAGCAGACCTGGTGTAAAACAAATAACTGGTGGCTATGGCCTTTGCCACTTTTGCAAGGATTCAACATTAAAGAATTATGAGTTGCAGCCAATCACTTGATCTTAGATTGTATCCACTATCTTGCAAGACCTTCCCAAACTTTTTGGTTTTTACCATGACAAGTTATAGAATTTTGGTATGACTAAATATTTGAAATAGGAATTTGCATTTTACTTGCAATTACCCACAAGATGATATTTAGAATATAACATTTAAGGTGATGGAAATTAATATAGAAAAAACATGCACATATGATAAATAAAAAATGTTGGAAAGAGGACTGCTAAATGTTTATTGGTAGATTATGGTTATTTTGTGACTTAACTGATTGCCTGAACTTAGAAAGTACCTGTTTCTTGTGTATTGGGTCCTTCATAAATAAACAGAGATAGTTATTTTTATTGCAAATTTATGATCTTTTTGGCTCTTTCACAGCAATCATATGATTTGCGTTGCTTCTTGTCATGATGTTGTTCTTAAATGATACTAATTCCATATGCTGTCTGTCTCTATTTATACCACATATGCTTGTTATATAATCAAGTTTTGCCAAATATGTATGTCCTTGTATATTTGGAAAAAATTCTTGAAGTTTCTATTTAAATTTACCAACATTAAATCTTTTTTACGTTATGTTCACTCATGCAGTAAAGATCCCGGTTACATAAAACGACCAGGAGATTTGGGTACTCATAGTGATACAGAGGTATGCAATACTCTCAAATCTAACCTATTGTATACAAAAAAAATGGTTGCTTGGGATTGTGATAGCTGGTCATATTTAAGAATTACTTGCACCAGCGTCAGAATTTAGCAAGAGATAATTTTCATACAATGAGGGTATCCTTCCCGAGCATAATGCCTATGGGGAAGAAGTAGGGAAAGGAACCATGCCAACAATACAATTATATTACATATCTTGTAACTTAGATATGATTTAGTTAGAAATAGAAAGTTATTTGAATCTGGTTGAATGATTAATGGATTTGACAAGGCATGAGAATACATCCTTGATGCAACTCTTGAGATTTTCATTAGAAATTTCAGTCAAGGATTGTGGTTATTTATATCTTGATATAAAATTTATTTTTTTACTATATTATGAACAAATCTACTGGTTTTTATAATTAAAAAATCTATTGATATTATATTTGGCATTTTGCAGGATCCTTTATTGAATATTGATTTGAATAGCTCCTCTGTTTGGACAGGAAATTGGTCTCAACTTTGTCCTACCTGCAAGGTTTATTTTTTGTGCATTCTTTTGATTATTTAGGAGAAATACTGTTGATTATTTACATTGATGTTTTACCTTGTTAAAAGCTCAACTTTAGTTATAACTCATTGTCAGCTTTTCTGAAATTGCTTCATCAGATAATAAGACCTGTCCGATCTAAGCATTGCCCTACTTGTAAGCGTTGCGTGGAACAGTTTGACCACCACTGCCCATGGATATCTAACTGTGTGGGAAAGGTGAGGAATTGTGCTATTTTAGTTTACTCCCACAAGAAAAGTTAATTATTATGAAGATTTTTTTCTCTCTGATCTCACTTTCTGCAAAAGATAGATGATTTATCAAACCAGGATTATTGTCCTTCTACAGTGGATATATTTGATTTGGAAATAAGATGCCCAATTTGACTGTTAATCAATTCGAGGAGCAGTTTTTTTTTCTTCTTTCCCTCATTTCCAGTCCGTCTTAATATCATAGTTATTATGCATCTTGCAGAGGAACAAAAGGGATTTCTTTATTTTTATCTGCTTCGCAACTGCAACTTCATACATTAGTACTGCCGTTGCGGTTCAAAGTATGTCTTGAAGAGCTCATTTTGCACTGTCCTACATTTGCAATCCTATAATGTATTATTTTACTTTAACTAGCTACTTTCCTTGTTTCCATTACAGGGATTTGGACATCAACGCTAGCATCGGCAGCAGGAGAGACATGGATCCATCATGTGTTAGTACAACATCCAGGTGTTGTTGCATTTCTGGTGATAAACACGGTTATTTTCATTGTTGCTACAACTTTGACGATAACGCAGACTTCCATGGTGATTGCTTAAACCATTCTCATCATGTTATTATTAAAAATTTTAGTAGCAAATATATTGTGTTCATAAGATTATATTGCATAATTGCAATGGGGTAAATGCAATATCCGTGATCTACTCTTTTGAGATTGGGTATTTAGCGTGAAGTTGACTATTTGCCCATTGAACAAGTAGACCAAATCTTACTATCAACATATATCCTTAACATTTCCTTTAGTTTGGTTGCACAATTTATTCATGATGTAGAATTTAACAAACCAATTGGAATCCAACTAGGGACCTGGATTGGATAAATAGATGTAAAATCGGGAAGTCTAAGTTGATTCTGTGTATGTTTGCATTTTTTTTTTATTCTCTGCCATATAATTTTGTTTTGTTTGTTACTGATTATGCATGATTGCTCCCATATTCCTAGTTTTCACCTTCTCGCCACATTAATATTTTAAGATATTGTAACGTTGTTTGATCCATGTAATCTTTAATAATTGTTATTGGGAGGGGGGCGGAAGGAGAGGGTGTGAGAGATGACATTGCTGGTTACTTTTCCATTTGCTGCTTCTTGCACTCCCCCCCCCCCCTTCCTTTTAATATTCTGAGAATGCAGTGCTTAATAGAAAATAGTCAATAGCTTATCATCAAAGTTGTTTGACAAGTTCTTTTGCTGTAAGCTAAGCAACCTAGCCGCGTTGCTGCGCTCTTATCAACTGTGAAAACACTTTGAAGTTGTATAATATACATGTACTGCTATTTATATTTCTCAAACACCTCCAAGTTAAGTAGTTAATGGGAGAATTTTCATATGTAATGCAGATAGCTCGGAATGTCACCACGAATGAAATAGCAAACTCCGCTCGTTATGGGTATCTTCGTGGTCCTGATGGGAAGTTCAGAAATCCATATAACCACGGTTGTTGGAAGAATTGTTCTGACTTTCTTCTTCAGGGCTATACAGATGATGATGATATTGCTTGGCCTCCATTACAGCAGGTGGCAACTTAGACCAATGTCCCTTTTGGCCTCTGCACATCCTTGTAATTTTATTCCGTAGTTTTAATTCGTAGATCTGTATATGATAGTAATTTGCGGATAGGATGTCCATTCACTTCGACCCATGTACATTGGACTGCAGAGCACAACGAAATAAAACCTGTCGTCTCAAGGCAGCTATAGAGATTACAAACTATTTTGAAATTTAGCGCTCAGAAATTTTATTCCACTGCATTAACCAGTGGTTCTAGTGGAAATTCTCGAGGGATCAAATATATGGACTTTAGGCCTTTCTCAGGCTCGGCAAGTCCCTCTCTCAACAATTGCCTAGATACAGTAGTTGATTTGTGGGTGTTGCATTTGTATCTCATCTCCTGTTTTTGTATTTTGTTTTTTTAATACGACGGTATGAAGGATTAAACTTATTCAGTGTAAACTATTCAAGCCTCTGGATTACACAGTGGCTTAAAGTTGATATCACTGCTTAGCCTCTCTTTGGCAAAGTTTAGGGGAATACAAACTCTAGACGAAAGACATGCATTTTATCTTTGTACTCTTATTTTCACACCTCACTTATGTTTTCCGAACAATAACAGTTAGTGAAAATTTTGCTACCTGTAGTCCCTTGTGTAGATTATTTTAATCTTTGAGTATATTTAGCAAACTTAATGGGACTAGATTCCAACTTAGTATTTAGGTTAGAGGAGCTTAAATTTAAGTGAGCTAACAAACTTGACCAAGTGAATTTGATCTGGGATTGGTTGTAGGCCTAATAACGAAGTTAATTAATTTATTCATTTTTTAAATTTTATATTATATACAGTATATATATATATATATATATATATATATCTTACCGAATATATGTAATTCTTTCAATAAATTAAATATGACAAGTGTGACTGATTAGATAAAAATGTACATATTAAAATGACGCAAATTTGAGTACATCTTTTTTTGTGTTATTTTTTTTATTTCCACTCTCTCTTGCTTTCTCTTTTCCTTTTTTTTTTGGTATGCAAATGAATCTCTTAGATTTATCTTTTACAAAAATGAAAGCCTTTCAATAGATTTTTCTTTAAATTATATTTGAAAAGCTATTAGTATTTTAATTTGTTTTTCTTAACAAATTTGAAAAAAATTTCAATATTTTTATTTGGCTTTCTTGGTGAATTGAAAGGTTGTTTAGTCCCATTGTAGTTTCTTTCTTCTTTTTTTTTTTTTTTTTTTTTGTCATTAGTCTAAGAATTTTATAATGTGGAAGTTGTTGGATCTCATACAAGTAAATATGCTGGCTTTCTTGTTGCAAGACCAATAGAGCTTTTGTTTACTTTTTAATTTAACGAAAAAAAATCATATATATTTATATGTAAAAATGATATTTCTATAATTATGATAAATTTCAATAAATTGTGTCTGAATAATAAAAAATTATAAAATAATTATACATGAAAAAAAAACGAGATGGTTATAAGATTTGAGGAGATCCTAATTTTATATGAAATGGTTTAAAGGACAAAATTAATTAGCCAAAGAGTATAACTGAATAGTACTTTACATAAGCCATACACCTGATTTTAAAAAATACCCACTTCAACGTTAAAATCAGGAAAATATAGTTGAGAATTATCTATGTGACTTTTTCTTTTCAAAAATGTGGAAAGACCCTTTTTTAAAATAAAATAAAATAAATCCACAATTGATGATGGGCTTTAGTGTACTAACTCATGTGAATGCAAGCCAGCCCGAACCACCTTGCCGAAGTATTTAAAAAAATAAAAAATAAAAAGTTCAGAGAATTTTCCTTATTATATAGTCATCATAATATTTCTAATCTTGTAGATAATGTAGCTTCAAATTCAATCTTCCAAATAATTTTTAAAATTTATAAATAAAGTCATTTATAATCCTAAAAAATGATTTTGTATATAATAGATAAGACTGACTTTAGAGCTCTTGATTTTTAAAAAAAATTATATTCACATTTTTTTTTATTTTTTTTTTAAATCTCTCCTAAAATTTATAAAATATATATTCAAATCTTTTTATAAGAAAATCTTACTAACTTTTCTAAAAAAATTTCATAAATATTAATATGATGTTTTAATTATTTGTATTGCATTGAATTAAATTATTTATAAATTTTTTAATATATATAATATAAATTTGATTAATAATTTAAAAAATGAAGAAGAGATTTAATTATAAATTAAAATTTAAAAAAATTAAATATAAATTTTAAAAATCATAAAAGATATAAATATAATTTACTCATAAAGGTGACAACAAAACTTTGAAGATAATCATTTATATCATAGGAACGCCATGGTATGCTACAATTTTATAATTAAGAGGCAAATTTCTTAAACTCGGACCATGAAGAAACTTTTCACTAATAACATAGTTCTATGTATAAATAATTTATCTATGCTTAGACTAAGAAAATTTATGAATTAATATGATATTAAAAATAGATAATTATTCAGAGATGCCTTGACGAAGCACTGTATTTTTCCTTTTTTTTCTTTTGGGAAAAAAATTATAAAAATAATCACAATTAAAAAATACGATCATTTGATTATGAAGCGCAGCGATTTTATTAAAAATTAATTAATGAAAAAAATCCTCATTTATGGGATAACTACTTTCTAACTCTCAGGCCTACAAGTTCAACTAATTTTGTAATAATATAATTTTTTTTTTAAATTGCCGACAAAGCATTTACCATATTTATTAATGATTTGTTTTTTTTTTATCACGTTGAATTTGTGAAAGATAATAAGATAGAAATTTTCTTTTTTTGTTTGAAAATGGGGAGAGGGGACCGTGAAAGTTGAAATGAGAGCGACCGAATCATCTAGAAAGGAGGCACCGCAATGACGATAGTTGGTCCAGCGCACCCCATCGTCACAACAACAAGATCGCCATCCATTCTCACTTTATTCAGCGTCTGCCTCCGAGTTTCCAGGAATTGAATGCCTTTTTAACTTCCAAACAAGAATCATTTCAAAATTAAATAAATTTTAGGTACACTGACCCTAACGAATTGACCCGGTGAATGATAATACACACACATTTAAATTTTATTAGAAATTTATTTACTTTTTATTTTCCCAAAAATGTCACCACCTTTGGACTGAAAAATACTGAAATTTTGTTGCTTTCAAAATTAGAGGCTCCATTTCTTGAAACTGGAAACAACAAAAATTAATCAAATATAAGTTGCTTTTTAAAATGTTGAATTTTATTATCGTCCAGAAAAAAAAAAAAACTTTTTTTCGGATTAAAAAAGAAAAAATGAACCGGCTGGCATAAGAGATAACGTTGCAATAATGGGTCTTCGTTTTATTTAATGTGCGGAGCGTTTAATGTGGCGGTTCAAAGGTTACAAATGGCATATAGGAATTTGCCCACACATCGTGGAGTCAAAGGAAACTCTGTAATATGCCCCAAGAAAATGGGAAAAGCCTCTACAGACTTAAAAGACCAAAGACCAAAGACCAAAACCAAGCTTTATCATTCACATTTAGAAAACGACAACCGACCAACACTAACAGGATAATTGATGGCATCTCTTAAGTCTCAACTCTCTCATTAACACATTCAAATAGCCTCGGCACTCTTTTGCTCATTGCTAATGGGTTGGTGGGCTTATCTGCTATGATTTTAAATCTTCTTGACCAAGAAAATTGGAGAGATATGGATGGGATGATGAGACCATCTCATAAAAGAATCAAAACCAAGGGTAAAAAGGACAATTCAATTTTAAATTTACACATTTTTATTTCCTAATAAGTTGTGCATAAATTGTTGATTGATTGCATACAATTTTGAAAAGAGAAAAAATACAATTAATATAAGACTCACATGTAAGAATTCCATTGGCTGTGCACATTTTCTTCAAGAAAATTGTGGATTGAGATATGGCGAGGGTCCACATGCCAAAATGGTCGTTTCATTTGCAAACCCTTGATAAAAATTTCAATGGCTAGTTGGTGAAGAACTCCACCAAAAGTCCACATAACAACAAAAAGGTGGAAGCACTAATTTGTCAGCCTGAAGCTACCCTCCTAAATATAAAAAGGGTTCTATCCATTTCCTCTTGATTAAAAAAATAGGCATCTAAAGTTGTCTAAGCCGATTCACATCAACAACCCGTGAGAAAGAAACTTCTACTGTAGAAATTGGGATTAAGGGAATTATGAGCTGCAGCTACTAAATATGGACCACCAAAATTGAAAGCTATTGATAATATCTTTTAATGGGTAAGCTTCTTCTCTGCCTTTCAGCATCATTCTTTTCTTGTAACTACGAATTTCTCAGTTCAGTTGAGATATATTGCTGTAGATGCTTGTGTGTGTGTATATGAGGGTGTTGCAGCATGATAAGAGGGTTTTATTTATTTATTGGTCTGCCATGTGTTTGGCTTTATGTTTGATTAATAGACATTTATATCGGTTGAAGAATTTTCTGTACTAAAACTAACCAGTTTTAGGTGACCCATCTTCCAGGATACTAGCTTGAGATCTTTGGATTGCATAAGGAATTTTCTTATGGAGATTTCATCTATCAGAATGTTACCTGGACTGGTAAGATATCTCTGCTCTTCTACTTCATCATCCTCTCAACGTGAGCTGGTAATTAGAAACCAGGAATTAGGTAGGAAAACAAGGCAAAAATCCATAGAAAAAGTGAAATATACATGTATAAGATCTTTCTGAGTGCAGCTTAGTTGATGAACTGTATGAACATTTTGAAAGTTTTTTTTACAGTGAATATAATCTTTTTAGCAGGGAATAATGGAGGATCCTACCTTTCTCCATCAATGGCACTCGAGCTCCCTTGATGACCCTAGTTTACTGCCAATAGCTGCTGCTTTTGGAGAGACCTTACATCAACAACAACAACATTCATTCTCTAATGCAAGCTTCAACCCCAAAAATTCCATGGAAACCACACTTACTGGCATTGAAAGACCCCAAAAGCAGATTAAAACCAACAGTTGGAGTCCCGACAAAAATAATCAGAATCAGACAGTAGACACAGATTATGCCTCTTGTCCTAATCTTCTTTCGTTTGTCAATTCAAATTACATAAGTCAACTAGGAATCGTGAAGCCCAAGGAGGAGATAGTATGTCCTAAAATCAATAGTACAATTCCTTCAGACATGTTAGCCTCTCAAGGACCCTTGGAAAATCATAACTATGTCTTCAAGGCCAGCCAAGATGCTAGAAAGATTGGGACAGGTCCTAAAATTTCTCATCCTCAAGACCACATAATAGCAGAAAGGAAGCGGCGAGAGAAGCTCAGCCAGCGGTTCATCGCTCTATCTGCCCTTGTTCCTGGCCTAAAGAAGGTATAATTTTTTTTTTCTTTTGGTTATGAAAGGAGCATAAACTCTTGATAACAAACTCACCTCAATTTTAAGGTCTGTGCAATTGATGTCATGTAAGCTATCAGCTCATTGGCAGTATCAAACATTTTTGTTAACGTGCTTTTTGGCTTTTTATGATTCTGAGTTAGCTGATCTTGTCTTTCATGACGTAACATGTTTAGGATATATAAGATTCCCTACATTTTATAATGGGTCTAATGTACGTTTCTAGTAAACTAGCTGCAGAATACTGATCTCTTCTTGCTTGCTGCATGTAAATACCTCAATATCTTCTCAAGCATCATCTGCCTAAGAAACTAAAAAAGGTTTTAGAATCTTTGTTTAGAAACTTGTCATTTTTTATTCTGATGAATATCAAAAAGTTGTTGCACATGCTGATAGGTTTAAAAAAAATTAATCTCTTGTGGGGCAGGCTAGTTCTGTACAAAATTCTATAAGATCAAGCTTATGATGGAATCGCGTTGGTCTTAGTTTCTTATTTTCTGCTAACAGATGGATAAGGCTTCTGTTCTTGGAGATGCTATCAAGTACTTGAAGCAACTGCAAGAGAAAGTGAAGGCTCTTGAAGAGGAACAGACTAGAAGAAACACCGTGGAATCTGTAGTGATTGTGAAGAAATCTCAATTGTTTGCGGATGCAGGCGACTCTTCTTCAGATTCTGGTGGTCCCTTTGATGAACCACTGCCTGAAATTGAAGCTAGATTTTGCGAAAGAAACGTTCTCATAAGAGTTCACTGTGAGAAAAGGACAGGAGTTATAGAAAAAACAATGAGGGAAATAGAGAAACTCCATCTAATAGTCACCAATAGCAGTGTCATGACATTTGGGAGTTCTGCTCTAGATATAACAATAATTGCTCAGGTAATTTCTATATTCTGTTGGCTGAAACTAGGGAGTTCAAATAAACCCCCAAAAAAACATGAAAATAAATAATTAAATTAAGTTCCATATCATAGTCAATATTACGATTTATGAAGCATCCATAGGTTTAATACTAAAAAATTGGAGTTCCTTCTCTGACAAACACTATACAATATTTTAAATGCTATATATTATATTGTCTTATATATTCATGTTTCTTTGGTTAATTGCTATGTATTACTGTTTAATTGTTTTTTTTCTCAAGTTTCCTGCCAAATAAAAGAAGTTAGTAAGGAAATTATTTCTGCATTTTGCAGATGGATATGGAATTTTGCATGACACTAAAGGATCTTGTAAGAAGCTTACGCTCAGCTTTGGAATGTTTCACGTGAAGAAGTTGCATATTTAGTTCATATTAAGGCACCGAAAAAGCTTGAAGAAGAAAAGGATTACCTACTTTATATGTTTTTTGTTTTCGTTTAATCTGTTTACGGGGCCTGTTATGTCTGCCATCTTAGACCATCTACTCTAAGAATGTTTGCTGTTAGCTTCATTGCAGGAGGGTTTTGTGGGAAGAAAAAAAGAAAGTCTCTATTTTGCCCTCCTGTTTCAAGAGTGACTGTGCAGCTTGTTAGGCTCTTTTTTTTGCAGGAGGTTGAAAAGTTCAACCAGACCTGTTTTCTGTCCCTTTTGTTACCTAAATCTGTAGAAAAGGGACAATGGTATTTTGGGTGTCTGACAAATAGGCTTTTGTTGAGTAGTTTGTTATTGTGGGAAGCGTTCTTGAGTTTCTTTTTCTTGTTATATATTTAAGACAAGAAATGCTTCGTAAATGTTTGGTTATCAGTATAATGGAATAATTGTTATTAGTACGATTTACAATCTTGCAAGGCATTCTTCATTAAATTTAATTTACATAAATTCATTAATCAGTATTTATCATATAAAATTTGCATGTTCACCAAATTAAAATTATAATTTTTTTTTACATATTTTACTTTTATTTATTTATTAATAGAATTCATAGACAAGGTGATATACTTAATCTACATAAGAAAACCTTTTATGTAGAGTTCATATGTTTTTTCCATTTCATTCAGCAAAACTAATCAAACGGTAGGGAGGAATGAGGTTAAGGTAGATCCCTCATAAACCAAAATAAAATTGTTGGTTTAACATTTACATCAACATTTTTTTATTAAAACAATGATAGAATTGTTTATAGAGAATTTAATTGAATTTTTTTAAAAATAAAAATGTAACATTGCCTCAATTTGAGCAACTAAATTGAAACATTTACAAATCAATAATTTAACCTAATCACACTTATTTGTGACTTAAGTATTAAGTAGTAAATAAATAAATTTAAATTCAAATAGTTTTTATAATATTAAATATTTAAATTTGTAAAAAAAAAATTTGTGAATAAGAATAATTTTAACATTTTGAACAAATTTATTTGATAATAGAGATACTCATGTCACAAAAAAAATATAAAATAAGATATGATGAGTTGGCCGTTGTTAATTTATAAGTAATAATTTGTATTAAAATTAATCAAATTAAGATTGGTGCTTAGTGTGACCTAAACAAATTAATTGTCCAACTAGATGTAAGATTTATTATTCCAGCAACTCAACATATAAAGAGATTGACAGTTAAAAAAAAATTATAGTTCTTGGAGTTTTAATATTGCATAATTTTTGTCTTCTTTAGATGTCACAAGTATTATGTTATTAGCAATTATAGGTTTTGTCATTTAGTCCCCACTAAAGATTGTGATCTTGCTTTGACTTCGTTGTCTCTAATCTATCACTTTTCCCTGTCCCCTATGTGGATAACTCAAATGTATTTTCTTAATATTGTAGAGGTTATTTAAATTCATCTAATACAATAAATAATTAATTAATTCCGAAAAATAAATCATACAAGAGAAGTTGGAAAATAATCTTCTTCTTCTTTTTTAATAAATCGCTGCTGATTTTCCAACACAGATTGGACAAGCTTCCATGTCTTAGTCGAATGACATAAACTAATTAACAACTAATTAATTTATTTTTTTATACGTTAAGAGGCTTCTCATTTTTTTATTTAATGAGTTTTTTTTTTGACTGCGTACTAGACACCTATATTTTCTTATATGAATTAAAACTTTAAATTTAAATTGAAGGAAGAGGTTATCCTACCATTCTCTTCTTTGTTTAATATAATTATAAAGAATTTAGTTATTAAATTGAATCAGGGAGTGCTTGGTCTTTAAAAAAACTGATATTATATTGAAGAACTCAATTTAGAAGCAGCCGATGTTTCATTAAGTAGTGATTACCATGTTTTTTAACCCCAAAAAATAAATAAATAGAAGTTTTAATTATGAATTATCTCTTAAATATTTAATAATAAAATTTATGTATTTATAATTAAAGTATTAAAGTATACATTGATTTAATTCGATTAATTTTAATTTAATTTAATATTTTTTTAAAAAATAAATTTATTTAATTAAATTAAAATACATTAAACCGATAAAAACAGTTTGATTCATCAGTTTTCTTTTTTTGAGTTCCAAGGACAAAGCGTTGCCTTAAATGCTCCCATTATGTTCAGACTTCTAGAACTCGCCACGAGAAGCAAGCTGGTCCCTCCCTCCCCCCGAGTGACCAGACCGACACGAGACTACTATGCACTCGTCGGCGCCCGCCAACGAGCACGTTTTTCTCCCCACCGGCTTGATGGCAAGTTTTGCTGAAAGATCCGTGCTCGGTGTCTCTGTTGTAGCTATTGAGTTGATTTCGTTTTTTAAAGCATATATTGGCCGTTTAGTCACCACCCTCTATCTAATCAGTGTCTCTGTTGCAGCTGTTGAGCTGGTTTCTTTTTCTAAAGCTTATATTGGCCATTTAGTCACCGCCCTCTATCTAACACATCGAAAACTTTAGAATTGAGTAGGAGAAAATTAAGCACAGGCAAATGATATGAAAGATTGACTTTGAGGACTTTAAAAGGCAGGGCTCGCGGAGCTTGCATTCCTTGAAAAAATAGAATTATTAAAAGTCGTGAAAATCACAGACTTCAGACAACGCTATGCAAGGTGGTGCACTCATTCCTATAGTAAGTGTGGCTGGCAATTTGAGTCTCGAGACGCGGGAGATAAAGTGAAAAAATACATTAAATATAATATTTATAATAAATTTAGACTAATTTAGTTAAAAATATTTTTTAACCAAAAATAAATTTGAATGGCTTATTTTTATAAAAAATTTTAATTTAAACCATAAAAAAAAAATTAAAGTGGTTTACCATAATTCAATTAATTTCTTTGATTTTACAATTAAAGTAGTATTTAATACAAAAAATATTTTAAAATTGTGAGAAAGTGAGATAATTTTTTTTACATTTAGTATCAAATATAAAAATTTATTTTTAAAAATAAAAAATTATAAAAAATTTTATTTTTTTATTTTCACTTATAAAAATAAGAATAAAAGTTTTTCATAAAAATAAAATTTCTTTTATGTAAAATAATTAAATTATTTTAAAATCTTAAATTTAATTTTTAAATTTTAAATTTTAAATTCTAATTCTTAAACTCTTCTAGACTTAATTCTAAAATCTTAAATCCTAAATCAAAAATTAATAAATCTTAAATTTAACTTTAAAAATTATAAACTCTAAACTTTGAATTTAATTTTTAAATTTTAAATTTAACTTCAAAATCTTAAACCTTATTTTATACATTAAATTTTAACTCTTAAACTTTAAATTCAAAAACAAAAATTTTAAAATCTTATTTCTACTCTAAACTTTAAATTTTTAAATTTAAAACTTAACTCTTAAATCTTACGTCCTAAAATTTTAAATTTTAAATCTTAGTTCTTTAATCATAAATCTTAACTTTTACACTCTAGACATTAAATTTTAAATCTTAAATCTTAATTACTAAATTTCAAATAATTTTTTTTTATCTTATTTATCATTCTTTTTATTTCTAAAGTTTTTTTAAAATTATTTTTAAAAAAATAATTACATTTTTAAAATATTTCATGTGAACTAAAAATAAAAATTTAATAGTAATATAGTAAATTATTTTTAAAAAATAAAATAATAATTAAATATATTTTTTATTTTATTTTATTTTATTTTATTTTTAAAAATTTTATTATAAAAAATATACTTTTTTAAAAAATAAAATATTTTAAAAATCAAACGCCAGTGATAAATAAATCACACACACTCTTGCCATAAAGAGGGTCTCTCTTCGTCACACTTCTACACATGAAAGTTGTTGAATGAGGTCTCTTTTCATTACTAATTAGTATGGTTTGGTCCGCTCCTGCCATGAAATCGTTAAAAGAAGTGTCTATTCATCTTGTTCAATCTATGGCACAATTGAATTAATCAAGTTATTAAAATATTGTATCTATTCAGTTCTTTTGATTGAAAGAATTGAACCTAAAGTCATTTTTAATTAATATGGTTTGGTTTAATTCAATTTAATCTATTTTGATATTTTTGTCTTAAATTAAGTATATAAGATTTAGTTCAAAAAAGATGTCTCTAATACTTTTTTTGAATCTAACTTATTAATTTTCAATAGATCTATAAGAGAGAAGTTTGGTTAATATTATTTTGAAATGATAATTGTACTATAAACTAAAAGTTAAATCGGTGTAAGTTATGGAGATACAACGAAAATACTAATTAAATAAAAAGATGGTATCAAAAGGTCAAAAATATTTGTTTATGAAATCTTAATGTCAATAAATTCTTTATTTAAAGATATTTTGATCTTTCTTATATGCCACCCGACAAAAGTAATAAATATGCTACTTATTCAAACTTCAGCGCATTGGTTATACAATAACACTAATGGACTCGTAGATAATGATTTGAAAGAAGGACAATAAGCATAGTTACTATTTAATATAACAAAAATAAGTATAAAGAAAACTATTAAAAGAAATAATTATTTTTAAGGAATTTATTTTATATTTAGATTATTGCATGCCCGAGGACCCGTCAAGGTGGTGTCGTGGTGTAGTTGGTTATCACGTCAGTCTAACACACTGAAGGTCTCCGGTTCGAACCCGGGCGACGCCAACTTATGTATTTGAATTTTTTCACAACAGGAAAACGTTGTCGTATTACTGCGAACAAGTTTCTGTATCTCGCCGTCGCCGAGATCAAAGCCGCGAACTCGAAACCACGGGCCCCATAATAAACCACAACCCCCCAATCTCTTCCACGTCATCCAACTAATGCCACCTGCCGGGAAAATATCTTCCTACCCCTCTGCTCAACAAATCCCAGCCAATCACATTCCTTCTCTAACGTCTCCTCGTCAATTCTGATTGGCTCATTCGCTCCACGTCACCACTTACAGAATCTACACCACCGGTTCAGAACCTACTCACGTGTTTAGTGTTACGGTAAATCCCCCTAAAAATCATTTTCAACGTGAATTTTGCATAAGCAACAAAAATGTTGCTTCTGCAAAAATACATTCATTGGGAGAAAAGTCAATCCAAACACATACTCAGTCCTTTTAATTTCTCAAAATTTGCTCCGTCCCGCCCATTTTTCTTGTCCCCGCCGTAACTGGGATCTTTTTTCTAATTTTCTTCCATCCAAAAGAGAAAAGAAAACCTCAAAACCAAAAGGACTGGTGGAAAAGCGGAATTGGGTAATGGGTTGCCTGTTTTGGCTCCGTTCCAGTTGGCTGGACCCATGGAGCTCTGGATTGAGGACGCCAAGGATATGAGGATTTCTCTTCCGGTATGTCTTTTTAGTCCATTTGGTATGTAGTTTGCCCGTCCTATGCTATGTAATTAAACCAATGATTGCAACTCTAGCTTTCTGTGTGCTAGGTGCCTAGGTCGTATGAGTATATTTCGCCCAATACAGCAGGTTTTGCCTTGGTCTAACATTTGGGTCAATGAGTAAATTCAAATATAATGTAGAGGCAAGTTGGGTTCGGCCAGGTCGAGTCCAAGCTTTATTCATCTATTTAGTTCATTAACTAGGCCTTTAATAATTAATCTAAATTAAAATGTCTTGAGTTTAGCTCAACACTTAATTGCTGTCCCAAAAAAAAGGAATCAACATCTAAAAACTTATTAGACTGTAAAATTAGAGCAAGCCCTGGGCCCGTCCACAAAGGTAACAAGAAGGGTTCCTTCAGGTTGTTGAAAGCAGATGTTTCTGCTCAGACATTTGTAAAGATATACTTTCAGGCGGAGAAAAGGCTAAAGGAAGGAGATGGGATCAATCTGGACGGCTTCCCTGAGTGGAGGACCCAGCCTGAGATGGTCAGCATGCATTTTGAGGTTCTGGCTAAGGTTGGAGGTGATGAATTCATACCAGACGGTAAGCCCTGTTGTTGCAGAGGATACTGTGGCGCCAAATATGCTGGCAGGGAACTTGACCATGTCACAGACTCCCATAATTTACCCTCCATCCAATCCCTTCACCTTGTGAGTTGTGGAAGGAGTTTCATTTTGTTTCGGTTACTCAGTAGAATTGTAAGAAGAGGAATTTTTTTTTTTTTTTTGGTTAAAAAGCATGAACATTAATTAATACAGGCACCTTAACGTAATAAAATTATTGAATGAACTGTATTATATAAACACTATTTATTTTGTGAAATGCTCGTATTTTACAGTTTTTTTTTAATGTAAATGGTAGTTGAGAAAAATTGTAAAAATGTTAATGTTATACTATTATCATGATTTTTTTTCCTATTTCTGTTTGTGATTTTCCAAGTGGAGGGTTTCTTGTCTTTATTTAGTGAATTACAATAATGGTAACATTGCCAACAGGATAGTATCAAACTAACCAATGAAGAAACAATATTCCGAAGTTACAGAACACTGCTGAATCTGATGATGGGGACTATGTGAGAAGAAAATCAGCTTGTGTAATGGATAAGTAAAAGATTAAGGAACATTACAAGAGGTTTTCAATATAGGTTTGCAGGATCATCTATTTTTAAGGTATGGATGACACCAAAAATAGAGTACTATTATTCTTGAGAAGAATCTACCATGAACAAAGGAAGCTATAACTTAAGTTCCCCTTGAAAAGGACAAAAACCAAGTTTTCTGTGTCTTGTTTTCTGATGAAGTCTATAGCCTTCTGGATGCTTCTTGCTAACTCTTTTTTTGCTGTCTCCAACCCAATCCTATGTCAAGAGGGGAACAGCAAAATATCCCTTTCATGTTGCTCACAGCCAAAAAAAAAAGAGAGGTTTAAGCTGATACTTTCGTACTCATTCACGGAACCAGTTGATATATCTCCTCTGTGAACTGGTTCACTTCCACAATAAGGAGGGGCAACATTCAAATTGAAGATTTAAACAGCTAACATGCATATATAAATTATGCTTGTTGCTTTTATTTATTAAACATTAAGTTTTAGATTAAATAAAAATTCGGAGTGTGAAAGGGATATTGAGAGAGTCAAACAAGCTCCAGAATTTTTAATTTGTGTAACATGCAAAACATAATTAACAGATTCATCAATTCAGTAACAAAATTATCAAAGAAATATCTACCATCAAAATCCACAAGAATCGTCAACACATATAGAATCTACATACATGTTAAATGAAGAAAACCTGAGCTTAATTTTGAGAGGTAATTCCGAAACTATGCGCTCTCGGTATTCTATTATATATATTTAGATATCGCTTCCAGTAAAGATATTTAATCTTTAGATTGTGAAGATCAAACAGCACAAACGTGTTTGTGTCATATTTTAGCGTAATCATGTGACTGTTTTTCCATACTAGACTTTTCCAAAAATTTAACCATAACCCAGATATCCAATTGATCGTCTCTAAGCCCAATGAGACCGTTTCCTTCTTTGAATGCAACCACCGGATCAACATTGGCTAAGCAATAAGTAAGTCTTATTGCACTGAAGACTTCATCGACCACATTCAATGTGAGAACAGAAAACCTTCCACCAAAAGCATAAACCAACCAATAGCAAGTTAGCACCCTCCCTCAAAGAAAGTAGCAGATTCATTTCCGTAAAAATAATGGTTCGGTGGCAATTGGGGGTTAACCATTTTCCTCCAAACTTCTATCAAAAGTCAAACTATACATCATAGCGTGTTGGGATCTTAAGCGAAGTCCAGTTATTATTTGAACAATCAAAACCAATTTGTAATCATTCGCTTTCGGATCAAGACCAAAGCCGGGACATGGCACCATTTGTGTATATTCGAATGAAAGAGAACAATTTTGAAGAACTCTGAATTCTCTCATGGCAGGGTTTAATAATATGAACGAATATAATGATGGGTTCAAGTCTTGAGATATTAGCAAGTATATGCCATTGCGTGATCGAACTATATTATTGAACTTTTGGGGGTTTAAATCTGCAAAACTTGTAGACGAACTATTTGTTTCATGGATATATGAAACTAAGCAGAGGTTGAGTGTGTGAAATGATACTCAGTCAGTCATCCCTTTTGGTCCCAAAAGGAGATAGATGTCGTTGTTTAGGTTGTTCTCCTTAAAAAAGACTTGACAACAACACATTTAAAGGTCCGTTTGAATTGGCGGCAGAGTACCCAAAATCACGTTTGCAACATGATTTTGGCAGAAGCAACAAAAAGAGATTTGACAGAAAGCCTTGAAAGGATTTCAGGCACTAAAATCTTTTAATTTTTCTCCGTTTCCTGCTATTTGCGTTGTTTACGTGAATTACAATATGTTTGTGAATTTTTCTTTTGTCACATAAACTCTTATTTAAAGGAAATTTTATGATCTCGCGCGGTATGCACAGCAACATGAACAATTTTAAGGAGATGATTTTTAAATTGAGCTAAGTTGACTATATTAGTCTGATTCTAGCATTAAATATTTATAGTCATTTATAATACTGCTTGTTTCAAAAGAACTTTGACACTCATAAAATTTTAAAAGATTTGAAATTTAATAAAAATATTTATTTTATATATTAATCATATGAATAGAACGAATCAAATTAAGTTAGACGACAAAAGTATTAACATAATTTGTATAAAACATAAGATCCACTTGTTTATATGTAATTCCCATAGACTATATATGTTTCTCTCTAACTTTAAATTTTTAAAAGAACCAATATTAGAATTATCTTATTATTAATATATAAAAAGTATTAAAAATAGGGAGATAATTGGAGGCATATTGAATTATTATAAAATAAAAAATAAAAAAACAAAATAGAAAGACAATTGGAGATAAGTTAGTTTTTATACATTATTTAATTATTAATAAGAAGATAAAAAAAAATTAAAAGATGATTGAAGATAAGTGGAGTTATTGCAAATTATAATCAAATGAAAAATAATCTATTCATTTACTTTTCTTTGCGAGAAAAATAAAGGTTGAGGTGAGAGTATCTCAACCTATGGTCAAAATAGATATGTAAATAAATAGTAATGTTTAAACTTAAATTTATAATTATTAAATTACAAATAAGTTCATCTATTATTTGAATAAAAATTTCGTTCAAAATTCCTTTGTGAAAAAATAGAATGAATAAAAATAGAATGAATTTAGAGACTCATTTTTATTATGGCGCTATTCTTATTCTCTTTGTCTAGTGTAGATTTTTTGGGAGTACATTAGTCCTACTATTTAGTTAATATACCAATCGTTGAAGAGAAATTTAGAATTCATTTAAAACATAGGATAATGTATTATATCCTATTGTGTTGTGTTGTTATTTTACGTTGCCAATGCTTTTACGCATCACAAAAATATGTTATTGGGGAGGTAGATTTCAAACAAATTAAATATATTGTGAAAAGAAAAGAAAAATAATGAATTTCGATGAAAAAAAAGAAAGACAATCGAGGATGTCCATTCTCACCACCTTTCTCGACTCTCAGTCTCCTTTAACATCGTCTGTACATTGGCTCCTCCGCCTCTGGCCCCTACGTCTCCGATGTAAGCTATTGCTTGTGATTTCGTAAACAGACCAGCAGGCCAGTCTTTCCCTCTCCCTCTCCCTCTCCCTCTCCATCATTAGGTTGGATTTTTTCGCCGGTCTTTAATTTGTGAGTAAAGAGCGAGTAGCACAATGTAAATTAGATTTTTATGCTTATTTAAAACTATAATCAATGCTATTGAGAGAATCACATTTGGGGAAAAATAACGGCCCTAATATCTCTTTCCTTTTGTATTTTCCTCGATATGTTATCCCTGCAGTTGCTTGGACTGTGTTTTATATCTTGAATATCCATGGAGAGAGAGCTCGAAAATTTCGGAGAGAATATAAACAATATTTAGGAACATTTTTTAAAATATTTATTATATGTGAATACTTTTTATAATTTAATATTATATTATTAACTCTCTTTTTTAAAAAAAAAAGTATTTATCATATTTTTATTGTAAAATTGATAATAAATTTTTAAGGAACTGTATCTAAATTTTAAAAAAAAAAAATTCTCTATTTTTCAATTGTGAAATGTCCATAGCACCCTTCAGTGACCCAAATCAAGCCCTAGCCTTTCTTCGGAATGCCCAGGGTGTTCTTCTTCTCCGACTCCTCTCTCTCTCTCTCTCCATCTACCCATTGATATGGCATCGCAGTTCGTATGTGGATCTGCTTCTTTCAGTCTCTGATAAACCCTCCTCTGCTGATGTTCAGGTCACTATGATGTTTTTTTAATGTGACTAAATTCTTTGCGGGTGTATTCCTTTCGCTTTTGATTTCACCGTACCTCAAAAACCAGCTACAGGTTGTGGGTGCTTTCACCCGATTCTGATGTTCCTACTAGAATTTTTTCCGTTTAATACGAGTTGAATTGAACCACTTTTTTTTCATTGGTCTCTTAACTTTTATTTTGAATTGATTTTTTTCCTTTTATGTGTCTTGGTATTTGTCATTTGATTGCTAATATGATTGCAAATGTTTGAAAATATAAATGCTTTTCGGTATGTTTCTTATTTTTTTAATATTATTCTGCTGCAAAAGTTTACCATTTATACATGCCTTTCTACTTAGTTTGACCCAACTAAAATGGAGATTTTTTTCCCATAAAAGCTATCTTCTTCAATTGCAATATATACATGATATCATGTTTGCTAAATCTTGCTTTTTAAGTGGGAACAAAAGAGCAGTTAGAGGTTGCAATAATAATGTCATCGTGTTTCCACTGTTACCAAAAATATTTGATACAAATTGAATTTCCCTTGGTATCCTTTCGGCAATGATTATTTACAAACAAACAAGGAACTTTAAGAAGGATGATACTTTTTTATTATCTAGATTTGATGGTGGTGGATGTCTTGCTGATTTTGGAAGTGAATGAGTTATCTCAGATGTATTTTATTTTAAATAGAAAATGATAGAGAAATCTGCATTACTCTGGATCTTATGTGGTTTTCACTACATGTAATAAGAGTACAAACTAATATCAAATTACTACTATGTTTACGTTCAACTGTTTATCTTTCTACTGCTTGCAATCAACCTTTTACATAACACACTCCCTTCCATTGGCTTAGGATAAAGTGCAATCACTTATATGATAGATAGTAGTATATTAATTTCTTTATTCTGCCAGTTGCCATTTGCTAACCAATGTTAAGATGAAAGGATTTTTTCTATGTAGCTGTGCCTGCATCTGTGATAACTCTCTGAATTTCTGCTATATGTAGAATCTTCACATTATGAAAACCATTCCTCTCCTGTCTAAACTCTAGGGCGTTGTATGGTCAAACATGTTTGTTTATGTCTTTCTCTCACAGAAGACACTTGTTTATACATTCAGGCCTCTCTCTTCGATGAAGATTAAAAGAGTTGCTTCTCTGTAGTTTTATTTTCACAAAGATATTTGTGTATCTATGTTGGCATATGGAACTTTCTATACCTCCATGATAATGTTTATGATGGAATAATTTGCTTAAGAAGTTTTTAGTTATCACCATGTTTTCTGTAATCACTTGATGAGCCTTTAGATTCTTTCTTCCTTGAACGGGTGCCTTCTGATGTATTTTAATAATGTTATATGGTGGATCATTGCAGGTTGCTTTTATGAGAAAACTCATTCTAAGATGGCTAGTCACGTTTGCAAATATAGTAGAGAACACGGTGTTCTCAGTTTTTTTTTCCTTCCAAGGGAAAAAGGTTTGAGTGGTTGATTAGTACTTTATAGAAGTTAACAGCTAAATTTTGATCGTATGGAAGACCACACATTTGTTGTTGGTCAAGAATTCCCTGATGTGAAGGCATTCCGGAATGCAATTAAAGAAGCAGCAATTGCACAGCATTTTGAGCTTCGTATCATTAAAAGCGACTTGATTCGTTACTTTGCTAAGTGTGCCTCAGAGGGCTGTCCATGGCGTATTCGTGCTGTCAAGCTCCCTAATGCACCAACATTTACCATAAGAAGTCTTGAGGGGACACATACTTGTGGGAGAAATGCACATAATGGGCACCATCAGGCTTCTGTTGATTGGATTGTGAGTTTTATAGAGGAAAGATTGCGAGATAACATCAATTATAAACCAAAAGATATTTTACATGACATCCATCAACAATATGGGATAACTATACCATATAAGCAAGCTTGGCGTGCAAAGGAACGGGGGCTTGCTGCAATATATGGCTCTTCTGAAGAAGGATATTGCCTACTTCCTTCATACTGTGAGGAGATAAAGAAAACTAATCCTGGAAGTTTTGCAGAGGTGTTTACTTCTGGTGCAGACAACCGTTTTCAGAGGCTTTTTGTTTCTTTTTATGCGTCAATATATGGTTTCCTTAACGGTTGTTTGCCTATCATTGGACTTGGCGGAATCCAGCTGAAAAGCAAATACCTGAGCACATTTCTTTCAGCAACTTCTTTTGACGCTGATGGTGGGTTGTTCCCACTTGCATTTGGTGTTGTTGATGTAGAAAATGATGACAGCTGGTCTTGGTTTCTGTCTGAGTTGCATAAGGCACTAGACGTAAATACTGAATGTATGCCACAGATGATATTTTTGTCAGATGGACAAAAGGGTATTATGGATTCACTAGGAAGGAAGTTCCCAAATTCTTCTCATGCATTCTGCATGCATCACTTAAGTGAAAGAATTGGCAAGGAGTTCAAGAATTCTAGGCTTGTCCAGCTTCTGTGGAAGGCTGCATATGCCTCCACAACCATTGCATTTAAGGAAAAAATGGCTGAAGTAGAAGAGCTTTCTCCTGAAGCAGCTCATTGGTTACAGCAATTTCATCCTTCCCAATGGTCCCTAGTATATTTTGAAGGAACACGATATGGTCATCTGTCCTCTAATATTGAGGAGTTCAATAGATGGATTCTTGAAGCCCAGGAGTTGCCAATTATTCAGGTGATTGAGCGGATTCATAGCAAGCTTAAGAATGAGTTTGATAACAGGCGTTTAAAGGGCTGTTCTTGGTTCTCTGTACTTGCCCCATCTGCTGAGAAGCGAATGATAGAAGCTATTGGTCTTGCATCCTCATATCAAGTCCTTAGATCAGATGAAGTAGAATTTGAGGTTCTTTCATCTGATCGCTCAGATATTGTAAATATCGGTAGCCATAGCTGTTCTTGTCGTGACTGGCAGCTACATGGAATACCATGCTCTCATGCTGTTGCAGCTCTTATCTCATGTAGAAAGGATGTCTATGCTTTTACTGAGAAGTGTTTTACTGTTGCAAGTTACAGGGAGACCTACATAGAGGAAATACACCCAATTCCAGCAAAACTTGATTGGAGAAAAACAGATGAGGCTACCATGGATGATGGCACCTTAGTTGTACTGCCGCCCAAATTTCGGCGACCACCAGGACGCCCGGAAAAGAAACGGATTTGTGTAGAGGACCTTAATCGTGAGAAGCATACAGTGCATTGTAGTCGATGCAATCAAACTGGACATTACAAGACAACATGCAAAGCGGAGATGATTAATAGTATAGAACAGTTTTAGGTGTCTGATTTTGTACTCTGTAGGTCACATGAACAACTAGCATGGTTAGCATCTAGAGACGCCATGCATAGGACAGACCCATTATTTAGGTTATGTACGAAAGTTATTCCACTGTATTCAATCTACATGTGTAAACTAGAGTAATAAACAAGATTGGCAGGTTTGTAATCTAAGCTAGTAAGTTGAGTAATATGGCAAGCATAACTAACAAATACAAGAATGCACTAACAATAATATCAAAGAATTAATATGATGTAGAGAATGCACTAACATGAATATGGCAAACATTAATCTCTTTAATTTTAACAAGTCAAAATTATTTTTTTATTAAAATTATTATCTATTCTGTTATTAATATACCACACATACATCACATTTGACATATATTATGTGTAGTCATTCAAAAAAAATATGTTAACGACATATTTAATAATTCACACGTTATATTTGTATATTAAATTAATGATAAAATAAATAATAAATTTAATTAAAAAATTATTTTGACTCATTTATTAAAATTTATATTATAAATTATAAGGAGAATAAATTGACACATTCATAAAAATAGAATGAATAAAAAAAAAAGCAATTGAACCTAAATGTTTAGTTAAATATAACAAACACATATAGTTAGTAAGAGCTATTCAATCTCTGTAAGTGCCTTTTGTTATCCCTGTTCAAAATCAAAAGTAAAGAGTTTCAAAAGGCTTTATTTACATTTTAAAAGAACTAGTTGGTTATTCTTATTTGTGAAGTTACGCAATATCTCTTTAAAGAAACTGATCTTTCACAATTCAAAACCTATTAATTTTTTTTTTGTTTTTTTTACTTTCTAACACTTAATACAAATTGTAGATCTATATGGAGATTCAAAAATAAAAATGAAACTTACTTCGTTTACACTGTGATGTATTCTCCGGGGCCATAGCATTTTACTTTTCATCTTCTCAATCTGAGGCCGAAGCAATTTTCCTTGTGACTTGGAAAGTTTCAATGCTCTTCGTTTCACAGCCGTTACTAGTGAAGTTCTCTGTTTCTCCAGAAGTATTGACTCAGAGCACCCTTCTGGATAACCCATGCCCTGATTTTTTTATTAATCTCCATTTAACTGGAATCATTGTCAGTTCCTTCAAGAGGCTGAAGAAGACCTTGGCGATTCTGCAAGTCCTTTAACAACTTCTTCAAACGTCTGCTTTATTTTCCTGACCCTTAACATGTAAAGCTTTATTTTTTATGGTGGGTGATCCTGAATTCTTGAATTAGTGGTGAATTGTACACGCAACCGGTGCTGGCTTGATACGTGTCTTCTATTGGGCGAATTATTTGTTTGCTGAAGTGAGCATTTTTTGAGATGCCTAATTGATCTTAGAATCTGAGGAAGGTTGTAATAGGAACTACCATAGCCATGGAACCAGAGCTGAAAAGGGGTTTGTTAGAGAATCTTCATTTATTTGTGGCGAGGAAAGAGTTTTACAGAAGAGGAGGGAGGCTTGCAAACGTAGGTACCTGTTGTATGGACCCTTAGGTACTGTCGAGCTTGTTGCAGCCATGACCAATTATCTCAAACATGGATTTGAGGGAGGTGCAGGGAAGTTCGAATCTCGGAAGGTTGCTGATTTGCATTGGAGTTTGGTCAATATTGGTGATCCAAGACATTGATGGCTCTATAGAATTGCAGAATCGGGAAGCTGATAATGATGTCAAATGTGTGGAAGACGACAAGGTAACTTGCTCATTTCTCTTTTGTTCATAAATTAACAAGGGCCATATATTCTAATATTGGTTTCCAATCTTTCCTCAAAGGTTACTCTTTCCAGATGAGGAGCTGTGGAGATAATCTTAGACAATGGGCCGAAGAGACAGAGAGGAGAGAAAAGGAAAAAAGGATAAAGACGAAGATGATGACTAGAATGCCATATCAAAATATAAATGGTAAGTGACTAGGCCACATCAGGGTTACAGTGTGCTAACAGGGTTTAGGGATTAAAATAGGATTTTAACATATATTTCTGTTTATTTAAATTGGTATCTGTTCACGCAAGCAATGCGTAGATATTTAAATTTATATCTCATTGGGTTGATATTACATATTAATGTAAAATTCCAAGATTTCAAAAAATGAAAAAGGAAAAGCATTATTCAGGAGTTCACAGCCCTCTTCAGTATAACTTCACCTGTATAGCTCATTGAATCTTCTGCAGGCCTCCAAAATGTTTTCCCTGTGACCAAAGGCGCTGACCCTGACAAAACCTTCACCGCCAGGTCCAAAACCGCTGCCTGGGGTTGTAACTACATGAGTCTTCTCAAGGATCTCGCTGAAAACATCCCACGAGCTTCGGCCAGGGAAATGCACCCACACATATGGTGCATTTTTCCCTCCATATACTTTGAAACCAAGAGAATCAAACGTCTCCACTATTATGTTGGTATTTTCTTTATAGAATCCAATGACCTCTTGCATAGCCTGCATTCAAATTTAGCAACTCCATTTATGCAAGCTTGTCTAAGAAGTATATCACAAAAGGCCAAACCAGCTTTCCCTTTTCCATCCTCCTTACAACAGTTTATCAGTAGCTACAAAGAATTATGTTATTGTGGTAGACTAAGTTTAGTATTCTTTCTTCAGAAACTATGGTAAAAAACAATAACTGACCTTAAGGCCTTCTGATGAAAGGCAAGCCAAACCACCTGCCTGGGAAATATTAGATGCGCCATTGAAGCAAGTACATACAATACGGTTGAAATCCTTAGCAACAGGATACCCATCTGAAAACAGCAACTGCTTTGGAATCACAGTCCAGCCTAGTCGAACTCCAGTGAACCCAGCATATTTGCTAAATGATGCCGTCTCAATGGCAACCTGCAAATTCAACAAGGTTTTAATACACCATACTATGCTACCAAAATCTACAGGATATTCAAGGTCAAAACAGTTTCCTAGCTAAACCCTTACTACATATTAGCCTAATACAAAAGTCTGAGACATCTTCTATAGACTATTTAACCAATAGTCAACTTGATGAAGATCTCACTTGATGTTATTGTACATACAAATTTCATGAAATTTAATTACCAACAGCTATATTCCCATCATGTTTAAAAAATTTCCTTATAATGGCAGATAATGGTGATTAACCATCCAACCTACTAAAGTGATATTGAGGACACAAGACACTTAGATTAGGCAAGTATGCCTCTACTGTTGCCAAGATAATTGAGGAATGGCAAGTATCTTAATCAAAGTGTGTTTGAGAAAGTCACTCCTAAACTAGATCTACAATACAGGAAGTAAACCAATACACTAGAAGTAGAGTTTGAAAAGGTAACCATTTTAATGAAATGAACACTAAGACGCAGCCTGATGTACCAAAACGTAGAGATTCATCAGCTAAGCTGAGCATAAATAACTCATAACAAGTTGGCAACAAAAGTGAATGGTAAGAGACAATTTAAGTAAAATGAGCAGATATCATAATAAATAAACTCAGAAAGCCTGACACTTGCTGCAGAATAAATTGAAAGAAAAATGACATTCACACAGAGAAGTTAAAATTGCAAGTTCTAGTACAAATGCAGCTACACAGTACAAATGAAGTGGAAAATAATATGTAATAAGAAAAGAATCCATCCAATGCATTTTATGATAAACAATGAACATATTATAAGCAAACATTCAAAACAACTATGCATCATCTTATTGAATAACAAATGCTAAAAATCATAAAAGAGGTAAGAGTAAACATAAAGTTCAGTCTTTAAACATTAGTTATCACTTCTAGACTGACCTCTTTGGCTCCAGGAATTTCAAAGATGGACCGTGGGTTGTCATCTGATATATACATTGCATAAGCAGAATCGTATACAATTATAGATCCATTATCTTTAGCAAACTTAACCAGTTGACTGAGTTGCTCTCTTGTTGCTACAGCACCAGTAGGATTGTTCGGTGAACAGAAAAATATTATATCTGTTCTTGAAGTAGAGGATAAATCAGGGAAGAAACCATTTTCTGGATTACACCTCATGTATTGGATGTTTCCATACTTCTCAGCATCCTTCAGGTATTGGCCAGTCTGACCCATAATAACACTTGAGTCAACATAGGCCTGCATATAAAAAATTCACACATTTACAGAGATCAGCTGCAAATACTGTAAAAGAATTTGTCCATTTTTTAATTCTTCAGAGACATGGAAGTGAGGGCAAAGTCCATTACATTAGTATGGGTACCATACAGCAATCGTTTCAATTTCATAAAAATTAATAAGGACTGAGATGAATAAGAGTGAATTCTGGCCCCAGTTTGTGAGAAAGTTGAAACATTAATCAGAGACGCCAAAATTTCCTTTGTGTTTACATAAATCACTTTTTCAAGTTAAGGTAGTTTCTTCAACCCAAAGACCTTATCTAATCAAATACTGCGAAAACATTTTCTTGGAAGATTTGAATGAACTACATAATTTCAAGCCCTCTTGTAATTTAAGGGGGAAAAAAAGTAGACACTGGCTAATCCAACTACTTTCCATCACACCCAAGAGAGCATTATAGACCAAATGAATGAACTGAAATCAGTCAGCATCATTGTATCAATATGGACCAAAAATGGCAACAGTATCAAACTCAAGATTTCCACCAACTAATGCAACGCATAAGCAACTCATGATGAGATCATATCTGCAAAGATATAAATTACCGGGTATGATGGGTCTTGCACTGCCATTGTCACATTTGAGCCAAAGACAACCTATCAAAATGAAATTAAGGAGCATCAACTAGTTAGATTTAGAAAGAGCTTACTGATTGTTTAAAGCTCCCCATTAACATCAACCCTGTTTAGAAAGGAAATTATTGATGCATAATATGATAATATCAGTAGGTGGTGCAGACAAAGCGGGATGGGCAGAGGCATTGGTTCAAGTTAGACATAACGTGTAAAACTATAACCAAACCTGGAGGCGAGAGATATCACATTTAGCTCCATCTGAAACAAAGATATCATCTTCCTCTATGCCAAGATCACTGTAAAATGTTGAAGCAATTGCACTTCTTAATGGCTGCATAGATTAGAGACACCTGTCACTCTTAAAATATAATAAATTTTGTACAATCTAAATTTCAACATACTTAGATTCAAAACAGTAGAAGGTCAGTATATACTTCAATGATCAAATTCTTTCCATCTATATCTAATCAAACCCCCCTCCCCTGCCCATGGAATAAAACCAAGACTTACTCTAGGGAGTTGTCTACCCCTCTGTACAAAGACAATGTTCTCTAGTTATATCAAAGCTTTTTATGATCGTGTTTAAACTGCATACAAAGCTGCCAAACACAAATGATGGCACACATGTTCAATAGCCATCCACAAACGTTGAGTTTAAATGTACTAAGAAAAAGTTCTGACCTAAGTATATTACAAGTCATGAATTTATATGACAGTAAAATTTCAATAAAAGGTAAACACATATAGTGCAACGTACAAAGTTCAGGAATAAGCAGAGGCATATACAAGGGGCAGATAACAATTTTTTTACTTGAAAGGCTTTATGGGTCAAGAAGCATACTTATGCTCTAAAACTCATTTTTCACTTAGCACTTTGAGAAGTGATGCCAAAATCAACACCAGATAATAATGCATGGTATGTGTTTAGCCAGAAAATAAGGTGTCGTTTGGTTGGTGGCAAAGAAAGAAATGGAAAGGAATAGAAAGGAGAATTGAGAATGGAATGGAATGTTATAAAAAAAAATTACGTTTGGTACGCAATAGAATAGAATGGAATGGAAAGCTGACAAAAAAACAGAAATACCCTTAAAATATAAAAATAGTAAAATAATATTATTTAAATTTAAAATTTTATTTAAAAATGAGATAAATAAAAAAATAATTAGTAATATATAATTTTTATTAAAAATATTAATAAAAATAAAAAATAATTTAAAAGTTAATTTTTTATTTCATTTATCAATAAAGAGCTTGTAATTTTTAATTTATTTATTATTTTTTAAAAAAATAGTTTTGTTGCACGTTGAAAGGAATACAGCAGTAAGCGGTAGAGTTCTTTTCTATTTCATTATTCAGGAACCAGGCAAGACGAAAGCTCAAAAACAAATGAAGGGAGAGAGAAAAAAAAAGTAAAGCAAGGCCGAAAAGCAGGGATATTTTGGGGTTTTCAAACATCATTCCACGCCATTCTGACCTTTTCCATAGCTTTTGAGAGTCGGTGAGCATTACCTCCCTTAAATCAATTGCTTTCCATTGTTAATAATAATCTGTCAATCAAACGTAATAAACTGATGGAATGGGAATTCAGATTCCCATTCCATCACTTCATTTCTGTGTACCAAACGTGGTGTAAGAGAAAGATTGGTCTTCACAAGATATCAGCAAGGGTGAAAACCTTTGCACCCCCAGAACGCATTTATTATGTGAGAAGAGATAACTGATTATGGAAGAATACATAATAAAAAATGGGAAACATGCAATACCTCTAGAACGATTCAACACAACATACCTTTTCACCTTGTTCGGCTCCATAACCACTGTAACCCTCAATGGTGGACAATGCATGTGATCTCTGAGCAAAAAAAATAAAACATTTTGAATGCTCAGTTAGCAATTGGTAAAGCACCGAGTTAATTTAATTGAGTAAATAAAATATCACTCATCATGAATGCTTAATCTTGAATAACAGGAAAACAAATGCAAAAAAGAATGAAAGGATTATACTAGTGGCTGCTACAGAGAAACTAGAGTTAGTGAGGGAAACTTTTTCAACAAATCACATTTGGTCCATATCAAACATCACACTAAACCCAGACTATAGGACACCATATCTTTGTCATAGCCGATTAACCTCAAATAGTGGCATTGATTGATCAGGTAATACGGGTCAGCACAATGAGAATAAATGTTACAGTTCCCAAATCCACTTTTTTTAACAATTACTTGACTAAATTTATTACAGTAATCAGCATACTATTAATTATCAAGCTCCAGCCTCAACTGGAAAAAGGCAATCACTTATAAAAAGAAGACAGTGTTAAATGATGCATGAGCTTCATTCAAGTGAAAGCTGTACCGTAGCCATTGCAGAAGTTATGACTTCAGGAATGGGTTCAGTAGTATCACCAATTCCAAGGCTTATTACTTTTGCATCAGGGAACCGCTGCAAGTGTGCAGACTTTCTTCTAGCAATCTATTCTCCACAATAAAATTGAAAAAAAAAAAGCCCATGATCAGCTAATATAAAAGTGAAAAAGTGGTGCAATATTACATATCAATATATCATATAAGAGTCAACCTCAGAGTTTAAGAGACAAAAAGATATTCATTTCTATTACATCAGTATATTTTGATTAAAAAAAAGGTTGGTTTACATTTCCTCCATTTCTCTCTCTATCCCCTCTCTTTTGGGTCCTTCTCAAGTTAGATGAGATAAATAAAATCCCAAACTTCAGATGTATACCACTATATCTTATTTCCATTTTTGGCTATTTTACACTACGTGAACTAACAAATTACATCAGCATATTTGACTAAGAGAGTGAAAGAGAGGAAAGGATATTCATGTCTACTACATCAGTATATTTTGATTATAAAAAAAGGATGGTGTACATCTTCCACATTTCTCTCTCTATCCTCTCTCTCTCTTTTGGGTCTTTCATAAGGTAGAGGTGACAAATAAAATGCCAAAATTCAGATGTATATGCATGTTAAATTCAGAGAGAATAGGAGAAAAACAAGAGAATGAAATGAAATCACCTTATGGAAGGCCTGCACTAATGCTTGAAATTTATAGGAAAAGTGACAAACAAGACATTAATTATAAATATAAATGACCCATAATTTGAATCCTAATTATTTCCCAAATCAAGGAATGTGACTATCCCAAATTAAGGATATAATGACATCTAATTACTCATTTAATAAAAGGATATTATGATGATGAATAATACTATTTCAACACTCCCCCTCAAGCTGAAGCATATTCAAGTTTCAGCTTGTTACAAAGTAAACCCAATTAAAATCAAACTCAAAAAAGTAGTCAGCTCCTCTTATGATAATTTTTCCAGCATCATGTTGGCTTTTTGAACAAAATGCAGCCTAAAAAATGACCTGAAATAAAGAACACAAGTCTGAAATTGGCTAGAAAACTAAAAAAGTTACCACATGCCAGTATAGAACATCACCATGGAGGCCAAAAGAGAGAAAACTGCTGGAATGATGCATAGCAGTTAAAGTGGCAGGAGAAAGAAAGCACCGCTAGCATGATACATAGGTGGAAGAGCTGCTGGAATGATGCACAACAAGAAGAGCAGCTGGAATGAGGCACAGCTGACACATTTGGATAATAAAAGTAAGCCAAAAACGAACCACACAGAAGAAAAAGCACCACAAACAAAAACCAAGGAGTGAAAAACAGCAACTGGGTAGACACTTCAGCACTGTTTGGGTAGTACAAACAAAAAAAGTAGGTTGGAGAGAGACTATCAGTGCATGCTGGACTGTTTGGACACTAACGGCACCAATTATGGTGGCCGGAGATGCTCCAACAGTGGTGGGTCGGCCAATTTTTGGGTTCTGAATATAACCCACACCTTCCGCAAGCACAGGGTTGGAATGATGCACAGCCTGAAGCGACATTCTGCTGTTTTTCTTTTCTTTCTTTTTTCTTCATACTCTAGTCGGAAGGAAAGCTAGGAGGGACTATATAATTTTTCTTGTTTTTCTCAAGACTCTGATACTATGTTAAATTCTGAGAGAATAGGAGAAAAACAAGAGAATGAAATGTAGTCAAACAAGATATTAATTATAAATATAAATGACCCATAACTCGAATCCTAATTAAGGGATATTACTATCACCAAGTCAAGGATACAATGGCATATAATTACTCCTTTAATGAAAGGATATTACGATGAATATCTACTATTTCAACCATGCATTATATCTCATTTCCGTTTTTGGCTACTTTACACTACCGCACTACATGAACTAACAAATTATGCACTGCAATAATCATCGATCCTTTCAGGAATTTTGATAGATCCATGCAGAAGTACAAGATCAAAAGCAAAAAAATATAAAATGGCATTACAGACCTCTGGAAAGAGATATCCAGCTTGAAGTTTAGCCATATTTTCATTGCGGGAGACCTGAGTCTTGTAGGCTTCAAAATGAAAAGGAAAATTATTATCTTTCTTGAATTTTATATAACAAAGACCAATTTTCATTTCCTTTCACATGCAACTATATGCAAGGTTCCAGCAACCAAATAGTCAATTACTTCAAATAAGAATATTGGTAAAAAAAAATTGAGGAACAATTTCAACTACCAGGATTGCTTGTAGGGTGTTCATCAACTGATTGAATTAATTATACAGGGTTCAGTTCTACAATTCAGTAACAAAGTAAAGAAATGAAGTTGAAATACACAAGCAGAAAAAATGAATAGTCAAGAAATCTTTAGAGAAAAGTTATTTTTACCCCATTTGGAAGTTTCAACTTTCAATTAAAAAGCGACCAATGAAAAGCCTAAATTCAAAATTTCTGTAATCCTTATTTTAAGCAGCAGCTACAAACTGACTGCAAGTACACAGAAGATAACAGAAATGGCTGCCCAGCACCCTATAGAGGGAATGCCATTTAATAAGTTAATCAAATAAGCCAGTTAAAAATGTAACCAGAGCATAATCGCTACTTGATAATTCTTAGCTTATTTGGCGATCGAGTCAATGAGAAGTAAAAAAAAAAAAAAAATCTAAGCAGAATCTGCACACCATTATTGCCAAACCACAACAAGAATCATAATCTTCACGATAGGGCGAAGAAAGGAAAGCAACAGATGAGAGAAAATATCTGGGTACCAGTCTGCAATTCTTGGGGGGCCGCAACGCATTTACAAATGCCCGCGCTTTTCGCTGGCAATGAGACATTCTGGCTCCTGCAGTAGCCAAAGAAGAAAAACAAAACTTGAAACAGAGTAAAGTTGCAATTTTTATCAATATTCAAAGTAAGCTTCTCTGGGTAGAGTTTTGCTTTTTCTTGGCAACCAAACGGATAACGATAAATGAAACGAGCTGGAAGTGAAATACCTTGAATTGAAGATAGAGTGATTCAAGAAAGAAGAGGAACAAGAAGAGAGAGAAGTCGTGAGATTGTGGGTCATAGACATTTTCGAGTGAGTACTTGGCGAATGGCTTTACCCAGAAGCAAAAATTCAGCAGCGTTTTCTAGTAAGCATGCGTTCGGCGCCGCCGGTCTTAGTATTAGTATCTGCTAAAACCCTAATATGTTTTCTCGGATTCCAAGGCACCTCCCTCGTTGCTCAAGGTTGTAATTTTCTGTGAGAAGCTGAGAATTATTGAAAAGGTGTTGATTAAAGTACGAGAAAATGATCGCGAAAGACGACTTTAGCTGAACTGGTTTTTTTTTTAATATTTTAATTTTCTTGAATTTTTATTTTAGATTATTTTTAAAAATTACAAAAAGACTATAATTATTTTTCAGATTTTTTTATTATCAACCTTTTTTAAAATTTAGAAAATACTTTCTTTTAAATTCTATTAAATAAGTTTTTAATCGTATTTTTTTTTTAATAAATTAAAAATAAAAATAAAACATTGTGAAAATTAGCTCTTATTTTGCTGTCCTCCATTTCAAGTAAAACATATTTGTCTTCTTCTGCTGCGGCTCTTGATCCGGCTCAAACCCTGCAGCCTTGACAGCCATGACTCCATCTAGGAAGGAATCATTTGGACTCAGCGCGACGGAAATGAAGCAGTCCACACGGTAGCTAAGCTCTTCGCCCGAAGGAGTCTCCAAAGGAACGGGATCATCAACCCTCCGAGCACCCTCAAGAGGAAAGAAGCAGGGGCAGGAAAGGGTGATCCCCCAAATTATATCTACCCACAATCGGGTTCAATCGTAGAAGCTTCTGAGTTTTTCGCAAAGTGTGTTGCTCTGTTCTATCACCCATGTGTTTCGTTCTCTGAGAGCCAGACTTGAGTTTTTGCCTGGCAAAACGGGTCTTCCGTGTCTCTCAGCCTTTGGGCTTAAGTCCCATCCAGTGTATTTTTAGGCCCCGGCCTACGTCCAAAAAAAAAAAGAAAGACTCCATCTAAGAGGGAATGCTTTAAAGGTTTTTAATAATCTTATAAAATAATTTTTTAAAAATATAATTTGTAGAATTTATATTTAAATTAATATATTTTATTTATTTATAAAATATTAATTTTATTAAACTATATTTTTTTAATTTATCAAAAAATTTAAATTCAACTAAAAAATACACAAATCTTAAAAACTTAATTTAAATTAAAAATTATTTATTAAAAAAGTTGCTGATAGAAATTAAATTTATGTCTTGGAAATAAAATCTTTCAATTTTATCTTAATTTTTTATAAAAATATGAAAAAAAAATTTATCAAATAATAGGAAAAAAGTCAAATACAAATTTAATATATTATAACTAACACAGAATTTTTTTTTTAAGAAAGTAATAATTTGGTCCTTATTTATTAAAAAAAAAGATATTTTCATACTAAAAAAAGATATTCTTAATTTTATTAAAAAATTTAATATAAACCCTTGAAAAAATTTCCTCAATTAAATTAAATTAGAGCAGCCACTGGGAAAACGAGTTGAAAAAAAAAAAAAGCCGGAAAAATTTTCTAAAATGAAAAATGAGAGCATAATCAAAAGGTAATAATAATTGCAGTTTATGCGGCGAGAAGAATCCTGGGACGGAGAGTGGGAAGGGTTAGGCGGTTAGCGACGACGATAGAGACGAGAAAGAGAGGTTCAGACGGAGAGAAGCGAAGCGCCCAATCATATCGTATGTTCTTTCTTATCCAGCTGAGGTTTTGATCTTTGGGTCTCCAAAGATTTGAACTTTGATTCAATATACGAACTGAGATTCTTCAATTGTTTCTTTTATCTTCAAAGTTCTTCTTTGGTTCATTTTTTTGTTTTTGGTGAAATATCCACCTTTCCTGACGTTGAACCAATTCCGAAGAAAGTAAAATCTAGACGTTCATTGGAATCGCGAGATTCCCTGAAGCTATACCATGCTAAATTCCATGACTTCGTGGCTTTTTTTTGTTTTGGTGGTTGTAGGGTTCTTCCTCCATAAATAGGTTTTTTTAAGACAATTCATGGGTTTAAATGTCCCGCTTACCATTGGATAGATCAATCCCCTCCCAAATGGACCTCTTCAGTTTGGTTTAGTAGAAGAGAATTATTGGAAAGGAAGAATATCTATTTTTATGGTAGTGTGTTGTCTGGTTAAAATTTTACTGTGTTGGAAGGACTAAAATGTTATCAGGGATTTTGCATTCGACAATTAGATGGCTTTAGGTCTTGGGTATGTAAATGACTAAATGATTAAGAATTTTGTTCCCTCTGCTTTAATCATAATTTGCCAATATGGTGAAACGCCATTTTTGTTACCCTGGATGCTACTTATATGGCCGACGACCTCTTCAGGATTGGTATACACAGTTTGAAGTGGAAAATTAGGATTCTTTATAGGTTTTTGCTGTAGTTATGTAGGAGGTGAGGGACTGAATTGTACATGGTACAGTAACCAGATGATTTAAGCTCATTTAATTAATTACCTCATTGGTATGGGTAAGAAAAATGCTTTTATCTTTGCTTTATACTTCCCTAATATGTGCTCCATTCTGCGCATTTGTTGTTATATTTGTCTTAATTTTATCCCCACTCTTCACTTTTATGCCTTTGGGAATTTAACAATGTAAGTTTATGACTTTATATGCAATAATAATTTTTTAGTGCTTAGTTTGATCCCTGTTCCCCACCCTGCAACACTTCTCCCCCAGAATTGTATTGTTTTAAACTTGGGCTTTTTGCTCACATTCTTCATTCAATTAAATTTGTCCCCCTTTCTTTTTGGGTAACTTGATCAGCCGCTTAAATGGATCTGGAGACTGAAAACCAGATAGCTGCTATTCTTATGAGAGAAGCAGCTGAGTTGCGGCAACAGGCTGAAAAGGAAGGCGTTCTTGCATATCTTCGCCAACCTAATATACGGCATCGGCCAAATTCCCGCTTCCTCACTGCCACTGTACTTGGGGTACAACAAGGTTGGTTCTTAGTCATTACTTTAAAATAGCACTTGCTCATTGCTGTTGATGATAAACAAATATTTGATCAAAATGAGTGTGACTTTTAAAGAAGTGGGTATTTACTCCAACAGAGTTCCATTTTTTCCTACTTTTGGTCCCCTTTTATATAGAGCCATTCTTGATTAGTCGAGGCACTTAATATAGTAGACAGAGTTTGAGTTGATGACTTAATGGCTGTTTTCTTATCCAAGATCGATTGTTTCAGAATCAGCAAACAAAAGTTTATCCAAAAAATTATATATATTTTTTTTCATTTCTCTTTCTAATAGTTCATACAACTTTTGGATAAACTCAGATGACAAGTATAAGACAGTGTAGAACTGCTGTCTTATATTTTTATGGACTGTTTGGCCCAAAATATTCTCATACCCCATCTGACATAGGCCATAATAGCAGCTATCCGCTTTTAAGTGACTATATTTGAAATCATTTTTATGATTTCTGACTCGAAAAATCCCTGCTGAGTATTTGTTGTTCAACCTTTAGTGATTGTAGTAAATAGACCTGTTTTTTAGTTGATCAGTTTGAGTCTACAAATCTGTTTATAGTGGTTTTTCTTGGGAAGTGCATGTATGCAAATCACTAATTATTTCTTGTTATATGTTTTAACTGTGATCCTCTTTTTTTGTGCAAAGTACTAGCACGCATTCAATCTTTTGATTATTTTAGGAAGTATGAGAAGAAGATTATTACATTTGCATCGAGATATCATCTGAACATTTTTTATACAATGGAACCCTCAATTTTAGGTAAAAAATTATAATATTAATTAGTCCTATAATTTCAATCTTAATCTTTTTCAACATTAGCAGAACCAAAGGGTGAGTAAGCTTATTAGCTAGAGATGTTAAGAGTTTTCAAATCTGTTGAAATCCAACTTCATTTTGTGAGTCATTTTCAAATTATCCTCCTCCTTCTCCTCGTTTGATGGTCTCTTGGGTAAGCATAACTATTGAGCTGCTAGCTTATCTTCTTTTCTTTTTGTGCTTTTTCTCAGCAAATCGAACTGTAGAAGTGAATGACATGTGGCGAGTGCGGCGGAAAGAAATAGAGCTTGATAAAAGGCTTAAAGGCACATCCAGAGATAAAAGCTGCAATGACAGAAGCCCTAGGGATGGTAACTCATCAAGAAGCACTGGAAGGCTTACAATAGTTGATAATAGTGCTAGTTCTTCCGCTGCTTCATGCCCAAGTAAAAGAGAATATGACCATTGCTCAGAAGGTTTAAGGGACGAAGAGCTCGAGGAGTTTCTACACTCAAGGTATTTGAGTACTTTTGCCATTTGATATTTTATGTGCATGTGTGCCTTCATATCATCTCATTTATTTTTGTTATTGGAACTGAAGAAACTCCATCGTGGCAGGACCAAGCGAGGCAGAGGTGCTGTTGGCCCGAGGATGGATGAGACAGGTCCTTACCTCCCACCTTGCCCTGATGGGGAGCCTATTGCAAATCCTGATGCACGGGACCGTCGTGTCTATGGCCCAGAAAAGCCTCCTTCACTGAAGTCATATGAATCTTCTGAAGAGGAGCTTCATGCTAAAAGGCGGAAAAAGACTAAAAAATCTCACTCTGGGAGCTCAGACAAGGAGCATCCTCAGAAGCGTAGATCCAAAGAGAAATCTAAACATAAGAAAAAGAAGAAGGAGAAAAGAAGTAAACATCGCCACTAAGAGCTAGTCTGTAATATGCTGTATTTACTGAGAAAGGTTATAACATAAAGGTTATCTGTGTCAATTTCGATGAAACCCATGCTTGTGCACATTGTGTGACATCAAATGCAATATCAGCTAAAAACATGTCTTCCGATTCTTTTGGCAAAAGTTTACAAGCTGCAAGCAGTATTAAAAATTGTTTTTATATTAAAAAAAATTAAAAATTAAAAAATAATTTTTTTAATGATATATAAAATCATTGTATTTATCTATTTTCAATAAAATATATATTAAAAATTGTAATATTATATTAACAATTAAGTTGTTCATGAATTTGATGAGCTTTACATTAAGTTTTTAAAATGGATCTGTTTAATTATATAATTTTAATTTATTTTTTAAACTGGTTTATTTCTTACACGAGTTGAGTTATTTATTTGAGATTTTGAAGAATCTCGAGAATTGATGAACAGATCGTTCATTTAAAGTTAAAATCCTAAAATCTAGTATATGGAGAGCCACGCTGCGTTCCCTACATCCTTTTCAAAATGTTTTTTTTTTAATTAAAAAAAATGCACTTCTGACCAGTTCCACGAGCAATTGTGTTTAAAAGTGACAGTAACTAGCAATCGGTCCCCCAATACGTTGTCCTGGAAATCTGGCATTACACGTGATGCTACAAATATTTTAAAACCCAACGCGAATTTACTTTGATTATTTGGACCGTCATGCTTTCCTTTCCGTTAAAGTAATTGACGCAAACTTCGTTGCCTCTTTAATATGAAATCTATCGTATAAAAGTGTAGTCATATTTCCGAATGAGCACAGAGGCGATCTAAATTATAAAAAGACAAAACAAAAACAGAGAGAGAGTGAGAGTCAAGAACAGTAATATAACACATTTGGCAGAACTTACCCAAACCCCAACCCCTACCCCACAAGAGGATTGGAATCCTCTGCAATTTCTAGAGAAATATACACAACATTTAGAGTGTAAACTTTATCCAGAGAAATGAAATATAGCATGTAAGTCTTGGATCAATTGTGCTCTTTCTTTCCGAAATTAGCAATGTCAATTTCTCAAAGGAATGCAAATCCCACAAGATCTCATAATCAAGACGCACATGTTGATTCGCTGGAATGCATCATTGCCTTGCAACAACTGTACTGATGTAAAAGCATAACAGTAGTTCACATCCCTACCCCATTGCCGAAAAAGGTTCACATTTCTAACGTCCTAATAAATGCTATCACCCTACGTTGTAATATCTATAAAGATCAAACAACAACACGAACACAAATTTTTTGTGATTGTCTATATGCAAAGATAACCGCTGTTTCGGAAAGGTCATTGTCACGAGTCTTCAAAATGATGATCTGTCTCATCAAAGATCTCCTCCTACAGAAAGAAAAATTAATCTCAGTAAAGCTTTCCACAGGAGTTCGAGCGAGAAGAAAATAGGCTCAGATTGACTGTTGATACCTGTAAAAGCTCTTCAATAACATCTTCCATTGTAATAATTCCAACAGCTTCTTCTTCCGGGAGATTTGGAAGTGAATTTCCATTTATCTCCAAAATATCCGAGTACATATTTTTTGACCATTTTTTGCTTCGAGAACCACCCCTGTACGAATTATTTGAATTTGGAAAGCTTTTCCACTTATGGAGTGGCCTCTTTGTTTTCAAAATTTTTTCAGGGGGAGGCTTTTCACCATCAATATCCACCCTCACATCTCTCACTAAATCTGTCAGAGGCGTGGAAAACAGGGAAAGGTTATTATTGATGGAATTTTTCCAGTTTCAATTCAAAAAATTCTAGATTAAATGCTGGCAAAAGATAAATATATTGAATTGATTATAGCATTAGTGCTTACCATTGGAAGATTGCTGCAATGACTTTTCACACTGTCTTACGACAACAGCCATGTGGCTATGACCCTTTTGGAACTCATTCAAAATGTCATACAGAGGCAAACTTTCTGGAACCCTGTCAATATATGTGATTTTGAAACATAAATTTGTGGTGACATATCACATAGTACTTATCAGGTTCTATATGGGATGGGATCAACATGCCTTGTCTCGTTAAATTTACAAAACATATATATAATACCTTGGAATCCTGCGTATGGTTACACTCTTGACAGGTACTTCATCTTCTGGGTGAATTGTCAATAAATTCTTTACCTAAATTAAGCAGCTCTTTTTCAGCAAGCACAAGCAATTCAAAATCAAAATAAAAAAAGATTGGGAATTCAGAGCAACAAGCAGAAAGAAATGTAGAGCAAAGGAAAAAAACATGCAAAAAGTATATCAATCTCACTAGACCAAATTTACTGAAATAATAAGTTATTCAATAAAAATATAAGGAATTCATATCAGCAATATAAAAATACCAGAGAGCCAGCCAAAATGAAAATATACCCTGTTTATAACACACCTATTAATACTACAATTGGCTTATCTGATGGCTTATTAATCTGCAACCTAGTAACTGAAATCCCTGATGACACAAGAAATAATGGCACGTTGGAAGCATTATAGCTAATAATTGGCTACCCAATTGTGGTTCTTAGGGATGTCATAAATTTCAAACGACCTTATGGTATTTTATGTATAATAATCAAGTACTGAGCCTGTTTCTTAACTGTAAACATGCAACAAGTACTTTGCCTAATAGTTGGCAAATTCAATTTTCTCAGTGATGCCATGAAAACTTATGAATGCTACTTTGTGCCAGATATTGAGCTCATTTCTTAGTTATGTTAAATCACATTGACACATTTTCTTCCTTATCAAAAGATTTAAAAACCCAGGGTGGATAACAAATTCGGGCACTATCTAATGCCTAGGGAAAAGTCGACCAATTGAAACAGGACATTTGTTACACTGTTCAAACTAGCTCAAGCAACCTTATTTTGATGCCTTCAGCATTCTCAATACTTCAGACCAGCACTTCAATTACTAGAATTCCCAACAGAGCTAACCATATCTCCATCAGGCATTAGAGCAATTTCCAGTTAATCTATTCCAAACAGTAGCTGAAGAAACATACCTAGACATATAAAAAAATTCAAGCATGTGAAATTCCACCTGAATTTCAAATTAACTTCACATATAATTGTCTCGTGTGGATCCCAACTTTCAATTTAAATTTCCCATTAGATTTGGTTAAACCTCCAAAAAAATTATGTAAGAGACTCAAAAGAGTCCAGAAGGTTCTAGATTGATAATTTTAATCATACAGAAAGCAACATAATATTGGAAGAAAAATTAACATGTTGAATTAGAAAAGTGTCCCTAGAGCAATTAATTTAAAACTGTCTGAAGTGGTGAACTGGTTATTACTACAGTTGTTCATCTAACGAAAATGACTGTTCAATGTTTCAAGAAAAAGGAAAAAACACACTGTTACCAGGATAAGTCCAATAATGTTTGTAGGCTGCTCGTAATAGACTGGGACTCTGCTATGCCCTTTCTCCAATACTAAACTCATCAATTCCCTGCTTAACACTAGGCATTCAATTAGATAATCCAAAGTTGTATAACACACAAAAGCTAGCTCATATTTTGTAATTTTTTAAGAACGCCTTACCTATCAAGCCTAGCATTAATATCAATGGAAAAAATTTCAGATATAGGAGTCATGGCATCACTGGCTGTTTTCTCTGTAAGTTCAAGTGCCCCAGCAATGATTGTAGTTTCATCATGTGTCAGTTCCCCACCTTTTCCAGCCTGATACAATTCAATCATAGGACAGCAAATATTAAACATATAGAGCATGAACATCCAAGTGAATGAATCTAAATAACCAGAAGAGAAAAAGATAAGATAGCCCTCAATCACATTTCTGGGGAACTGCAATGGAAAAAAGCAAAGAAAAGCAGCATATGGATGATATAAAAAGATGACAGATAATAAATTTGGTTCAACTTCAGAAAGAAGAGAATAAAACCAAGATAAATTATAGTAACCAAACAATTATAACATTAATAGATTGACACTTTTATTTCAATCTATAACATTACATAGCTCTGATACAGACCTCGTTACCATGCAAATTTACAAGTGTTTTTAACTCAGCTCTGCGGAAAAGGGCTTCATTTCGATGGCCAAGCAAAAAGTCCAATAGCTAGAAACCAAAGAAATGCACAAACAGCCAAGAGGAAGAAAAAAATCAGGAATGAACATATAGAAATGCTTTAAAGGATTAATAGAATTTCTACTTGATGTATGTCACCTTGCTAATTGGAAAAGCAACAGGATAGCATATCCATACAAGCACCCGGACAAATGGAGCCACTGTTGCACCAATCGCTAAACCATAACGAGAACAAACGGATTGCGGTATAATCTTCACATCAAAAAATAGATATCAGAACCCTTTTACATACCATGGTGAGTAACTGAAGGCATGTATACATGTCAGTGCAAAAAATAAAAATTCCTTATAAGCTCTTCCAATGAGATATCAGGTGTGTGCTGGACATGAAGCAACCCGGCAGCAGCTAAAACTACCTTTGAAAGTTTATTTACATAATGAACAAGTTTACTGACAAATTGGAATTGGAAACCATTACTTCTCATGGTCTAATTTACCAAATTATTATCATAGATGAAGACAATTTTTCATTTAGCCAATCACCTTTGTGTGTAAAGCCACCTACTACTACCCCGTTAAGAAGAAGGTAGGATGAGAAAGGTTTTGAATCTGTCACATGCACGTAAGTTGATTGACATATAAGGAAAAAAAAAATTATCTCACCTCACCAAACAGAAGAATTAATGTCACTGAAATCAGGATGGCACCCCAGGCAGTGATGAGACTATCGAGAAAAATAGGAAGTGCCTGATAAAAAGCATCATCAAATTTAAAATTACCTAGATTTTTCTTAGTCATCCAAGTGATTAAATACACACTAGAACGTAGATTTTAGTTGTACCTCCATGGCTGCAGCATTGCAAATCAGCAGGGTGCAAAGCAATAAATGTTGATTTCTGACGACAGGCAATATCTTTTCTGTAAAGACAAAACACAAATTCAAACAGCAAGAGAATTAATAGTTGCCTAACATCGAAGACTGTAATGCATTTCCTATTTCTAGGATGGTTTCTCAGATTAGAGACAACAGTCAGATATAGGATTGCTTAGAAATGCTTAAGAAGAGGAAGGTTGTTAAAGGTTTTATCCATCCAATCTGTACGGACAACCACGTTTATTTGTGATTCGGAAACTGTTCACAACAATCACCAATTGCCGTTAATTTCTTCCCTTTTCTCTTTATCTGTTTACCCCATCCATTAGCAAGGAAAAGTTCCAGTGTCATGGTTAGAAGTTAAATAATAAAACAGACCATTAGTAGAGGATATTTTTCAGTTTGGATTGCTGAGAATTTGATAATTCGCAACAAGAGATTACAAAATTAATAATCAATCTTTCTATGTCAGGTAAATTCTCAAAACTTTCAAAAGAAAAAAACGAAGTTACACGGCAAGTAAGGAAAATCACTCAAATAACACTTGGGCGAAATCCAGAACCGTGTAGGGTCTTCCAAAAGAAAGAAGCATGAATCAGAATCAAAACCAAAGGCAAGCAGAACACGTGCTGCAGAGCCACAAAGGGAATTACCAGCATGTTTGCGATCCTGAGGAGTACCAGACTTAGCGAGAACTTCAAGATCAACAAGGCTCAAGGACATGAGACCCAGGGTGAGGCCAGACATCATCCCAGCAAATAGAACAAGAAACACAATTATGAGAATGTGTATGAAAAACTGCAATTCGCAGCACGAATATTCCACCGCCATTGAACAGTCTCTCAAAACTACGTCTACTTCCCCTTCTTGCTCCTTTTGTTCGAGCAAATATTGGCAATAGTCAGAGAAAGGACCACCACCACCAAAACAGCTGGACCACCTCCATTGCGTAAAAGTAGACTTGGTGCTACCAAAGGAGAAACAAGTTGGGGAGAAGCGGTGGAGAGAGAAGCATAGGTTTTGAAGACGGCGAAGTTAAGCGCGACGGTGGAAGATAATACCGACGATTCTAGTAGGACTTGTTTATATACGAAGATTGGAATGTGAAAGAAGTGGGATGAGGAGAGAGAGAAGGAGATTTCTGCTTCGGTTTTGGCGTTGATTGTCTGTGACTGTGAATGAAGGGTGTGACATGTGGTGAGGTGTCTGAACGAACAAACGCAGTGATAATTTCATCAGGGAGAGTACCTACTTTTAGGAGGTTGACATAATTATTAATATTATTAAGATAATATTTTTATATCATATTAAACGGTAAATAATATAATAATTTTTAAATAAACTCAATTTACAATAATTTAATAAATTAAAATAATTTATTTTAATGTAACTTTTAACAAACATTAATTTTTAACACATTTAAATATTTATAATTTATTTATTTTATTAAAATTTCATAAATTCATCATGCTTTAAAAAATTTATGAGTTAGAGTATGTTTGGCAAGTCATTTCAGTTAACTTATAGCGTATTTGACTAACTTATAAGTTTGTTTGACCAAATTAAAGGTGTTTGATAAACAAGCTTATTTGAATAGCTTATAACGTATTTTCATACGCTACTTTGAGTAGCGTATAGCTATTAGCCTATAACTTTTATAATTTTATCACTTTTTTATTCTTATTATTTTATTTAAATTTCAATATTATCCTACTCATAATTTTTTACGCTATTTATTAATCTTCAGGTTTCTTTTAAGTACTTTTCTTTCTCAAATATTAACAAAAATTTAGAGGCATCTACTGAGATGAAAGAGATTCGCAACAATATTGCTAATTTATTGTGGAATGCTAGATGATATATTTATTTTGTATTTTTTAGAATTACAAAATGAAATGTAATTACTAACAAAAAATAATAAATTTTATATATGCCATTTTATGTCATTTTACATTTATCAGCTAATTTATCAGCTATTTTTACCAAACACTTCTAATTCAATAAATTAGCTTAACAGCTTTCAACTTTCAGTTAAAAATTAGCTTATCAGCTTTCAGCTAACTTATCAGCTTTCAGCTAACTTATCAGCTATTTTTACCAAACATAGTTTAATTTTAGAAGAAAAAATAATAATTATATATTAAAATTACTTTTAATATATATTTAGCTAATATTTATAATTAGTCACAGAATAGGATAAAACAGAATCCAAACTTTAATCTTATATGGGTAAACGTAGTTTTAAGATAAAAAAATTTTATTTTTTATTACATTGTCTTAAAAAAAATTAAAATATTACAGCGCCAAATCAAACCCGAGGATTAATTCAGATAACAAAAATAAAAATATTTTATTTGTAAAAAGTATAAATTCAATTTTTATTAAATATTACTGTGAATTTTTATTAAAATTTATTATATATTTTAATTTTTGTAAATTTTTATTTAAATTTATGACGTATTCTATTTTTAAAATAAAATAACTTTTTCAAAGAAAAAACTATTCATGTCCTCTATTACTCTAGCGACTTGAGGATTTGTTTTGAGTAGTTGCAAAAAACAGAACGCCGCTGCGTGCACGCTCCTGCGCTTGAGGGATCAGGTGAGCGGCACATTGAGAGCCACACAATGTGCCACGAGATAGCGGCCATGCGCTGTACCCACCCACATAATGTAATATTAGTTTCGTTCTTATGATTATTATTTTAACTTAATCACTTTTATGGTTAGCATAATGTATTAATGTATGCCTAGTCATTGTTGTAAGATGACGATTTTGGTGTTTAAATCTAAATTGAAAAACATAAATGGCAACATTTTCATGTTGAGAGGTGAGTCATTGATCATTATCTGAGAACATGAATAGAAATTATTTTTAAAATTTTTATAGAATTTTTATTATTTTATGTGCAAATTTTGAAATTATTAAGTGTAATTTAAATACCAGCAAGTTACAAGTAATTTGAATAGCCTAAGTTTAATTTTTTAATAAATTATATTTATTTCTTTTAAAACTTTGAAATTTATACTCATTATTTTAATTTATACAAAAAATTTATCTTTATTTATAAAATTATTAATAAAATTTATATCATATGTAATTTTTTTGAAATTATGAATAGTATAACTTAATACAATACAAATTATCAAAATATCAAATTAACATTTATAAAAAATTAAAATGAATAAATTCAGTGTAACTTTTTAAAAAATTTGAAGAGGTTTGAAAATAGATTTTATAAAATTTTAAAAATATTTTTATCTTAATTTAAAATTTTTCTAAAAAATATGAGTGTAATTTTATCAATTATAAAAACTAATGAATGTAGTTTATGATTAATTTTCATGCCTCCGTGTATTGTTTTTTAAGAATCCCCATGGCTCTCAAATACTGTTTTTTTAACAATTATTAAAACTTTAACTTCATATGTGATCAAATATTAAGGAGTTACAAGCTCCTCCAATGGTTTCCATGTCGTTAGTGTATATCTTATTTTCCTTTTTCAAAATTATCTATCAACTTCTATTGCTTTTTCAAGAATCCATAGCTCTCAAGGTCGAGGCTTCTCCAATGGCTTCCACGTACTTAGTGTATATATATATATATATGCATGCAGTGCAATGGGCTACACGTTAGGAGTTAATTAGCCTTTCCAACTTTGAAGAGTCACTTTGGCCTTGAACGGTATCCTCTTCTTTCTTCCCTCAGTTTGCCTTTTTTTTTTTGTTGATTGATTTTTGGTCGAAGAAAATCATGTTTTGATAGGTAATTTTTCAGTTTAATATTTTATATATTAATTTTTCTAATTTAATTTTCCATAAATAAAAGTATTATAATGTCTAGTTTAGAAAATTAAGTCATTTTTTAAAAATTTAACATCAAACTTAATTTTTTTTATCAAAATTATAATTTTTTTATTATATTTATTTAATTTAATAATACTTGCATTATCAAAATTATAATGCAAGTATTATTAAATTTTAAAAAAATTATCCGTGAGACCATCAATGATCTGTCGTTGATGAAAATGTGGTTATTGGGTGTTATAGCACACTTATTTTCAATATTTACTTGAATATATTTTATTTTTTAAAATACTTTTAATTTTTCTTAAAATATGTTTTAATTGTAACTATATTTTAAATAAATTTTTTTAAAAAATTACTTTTTTATTTCTATATCAAATTGACATAAATAATTATAAATGTTATTTAATTTTAAAATTTAATTGATAGTCATTTTTAATTTTTTAAAATTATAAAAATATCAGCGCTAAAAACATTTCTAAACACATAATTTTTGTAAAATATTTTAGAAAAAATTTCAAAAAAAAAATTCTTTTACATTCTATCAAAAATATTTTCCAATCATATTTTTAATTTTCTACGAAAATTCAATCAGAAAACAAACAAAAATAAAATAGGCTTTAAAATTTTATCTTTGACTATTTTAAAGACCATTCCCTAACACGGCACTGTGCTAATGCTGTCAATGTCATTATTGTTTACTTTAATTGGCACAAGAGTATGACAATTTGACTGAAGTGTTTAGTATATATCGTTGTCCTTGATTAATTATTGTAATATTATGGTAGTTATCAGATATATTAATATAAAATATTTTAGTAATAAAATTTTCGCCACTAGCTAATATATAATAATCAGAAGATTATTTGTCCGATAATCAATTTGTTTGCGTAAATTTAAAATGGAAGTCTATTTATTTAATTGCAACGGTAACCAATTGTTGTCCAAAACAGATAATATATATTTTTTCTTTATTTATTTATTGTGACAATTTTTCTCGTTGGCAGAAACTGTGGCATAATTTTCTTCTATGGAGACATTCTTCTTTCTAGAAATCGAGATGGGGTAATATGGGGACAAAGATTAATTTTGTTCCGTTATCTTAAAATTACTATAATAATTTTAATATTTAATTACTACATATTTCTATATTAATAATTATATATTTATTATTTATATTAATAGAGTTTAAAATATATTTATTTTTAGAGATACATATGAATTTAAAATTATTTAATTATTATAAAAATATAAAAGTATGAGGATTTATTTGAATTTTTGTATCCCTGTAAAATAATAAAATTAGAGAAATATGTCTCTTATAATAAAAAATAGAAACAAATATCGAGAAATAAATAGTGACGAGAAGGGGGGCAGAGAAAGCCTCTTTACTCCCTTTTCATCTTGTTCTGTTACCATCTCTATTTAAGCAAAGTTATTAATACATAATTTTTTTTTACTTATTTTTCTCAAATTCCCATATATTCGCGTAAAGACACGAGTAAAAATTAATTGTTTTTTGGTCCTTTAAGTCTGATCAAATTTTTACTTTTGTTCTAATTTTCTTTTCTTTTCAAATTCATACTTATCCTAGCTGTGACATTTTTGTTTCACACATTGAAGATGGTACGAGACATTAAAAGTATTAGATTTTAGTGTGAGACTTAAATGACTCTCTAATCTCAGGAGTTAGATTTTGGATACGATACGACTCTCCCAAATTCATTTTAAAGTGTTCATTCTTCAAAAGATATTTTAACATTAATTTTATCAGAAATTATAATAAAATTTATTCGTGAACTTTCAATTACTATTTAAATTTTAATAAAAACTAATTTATAAATTTTTAGTCAATAATTTAAATTTTAAAATTAAAATAATTCTAAACAAATCACATTAAATGTTAGTGGACAAATACATGTTCAAGTATGAAATTTTTTACAGTGTGGTAATAGAGTTAACTGAAAAAAAAATAGAATAAAAAAATATAACATTTAAAGTAAAAAAAATTTAAAAATTTAAAACAAAAGTAATACTTTGATAAAATAAAAATGATAAAATGTTAATTTTTTCTTAAAATATAACATTCGCCTAATTTAGTCATATAGACTATATTTAATAAAAATAATTGATAAATTAATATAAAATTTAAAAAATTAGTTAAAAATTTAAAAATTATATATTATTTTTAATTAATTTAAATAAATTTATATATTAAAATTTATAATTTAATTAAATAAATTATAAATTAACTTATTTAACTTATCAAATACATTCATAATTTTTTTTATTTTAGACATAACATACTTATAGTCATGCACACAATAATATCTTTTCATTGAATTAAAAAATTATTTTAAAATTTGACCCTTTTAATCTGCAAAATTTTTTTAGATTCTTAAAAATGTCATATAAAAATACCACATTCTCATTCGTTAAATTAGATAAAAAAATTATGATCAAATTACTAGAATATTATATAAGAATACTAATTCTCATATTTAGTATAAATTTAACATTCTTAAATTAAATATAAGAATGTTATATTGTTGGAAAAATGTAATATTGTTTGATTCTGCAAACTATATAAATGTCCCCTTGATGTTGTAAATAGCTTATGTTAAACATATTTTTATGTTTTAATTATTTAGCTTAGGGACATAAAAATTATAAATTTGTTTAAAGAATTTATTTTCATGAGTTTACAAATAAAATATATAGTATAAATCGTAGAAACTTCTAGATACATATCAAGTCCAATTAACACTTACAACTCAAAATTAATTAAGGCCTACTTTTATGAATTTATAATTTAAAATTACAATGAACCACTAGCACAAAAGATCCTTTGATTCTTATTTTTTTAAATAAAAAATAAAAAGTGAATTAATATATAAGTTAATGCATGTCAGGTACCAATACACACAACTGTCTTGAGTTTTAATCCCAATTTTAGTTATTATTTTGTACCAAATTCTATAATTGATTTAATAATATTATTTTGCATAATTTTTATAAATTATACGTAAAATATAAGTATAACTATATTTATAAATTGAAATTAAAAATAAAATTTTCCGATATAATAATATTGATAGTTACTATCATTATTAATATACATTTAAAAATTATTTCCTAATGAATAATTGTTTAAAAATTTAAAAGATAATTTTAAAATAATAAATTTATCAATTTAAGATAGTAAATAAAAATTAATCAAGAATTAAAAATTTTAACAAGTTAATTAATAATATGAATAGATACTTTGAGGATAGGTTAACTACAATATAATTAAACTTGTAAAAATTTCAATGATAATAGATTTCAATTATATTCTGAGTTTTGCAGAATGTTAGACTCGATATAAAAATGCAATCTTGGAAACTCTAACTAAGTGGCACTGCAGTGGATTAACCGAGAAATCTGAAATCAAATGCCAAATTTAGAAAATAAAAACTAAAAAATAATGCGTCCAAGTGCTTAGTTTCCACCGCTTTTTATCTCGAGCTCAGCGTAAGTGAACTAGAGATCTGGGTTGTGAAGGCTGAAATTTACCATCTTTGATTCTGTATCAGGTACCCATTTTCGAGTTTCCCAAATGATTAATCTTCCATTTTCACTATCTTTCAAAGATTTCTCAATTCATTTGTTTCCATGCTTGTGGACTATATATACTGAAGATAGTCTTCGTCTAGAGTTTTATCATTTATGTTTATCTGCATCGTTTAAAGTTATGTTAGTCACTTGAATTTGTATTTGCGGATCTGTTTCGGGAACGGTTTGCCCTGACGTTGATTTTGAATGGGCAAGTTTTTTCTGAAACAGATACAGTGGTTAAACTTATTTACACGAATATGAAAGACTGCCAAACCCATTTTGTCATAGCGGGTACAAGTTTTTCTTTTCTTTTTTTCTTTTTCTGCTTGTTGGATTCAATGGGAGTGATACGTGTGTTATATAATAATAAATAACTGCAAATGGTTATACCAATTACCAGCATACCAAGTTCTGTTATTGAGGGAGATATGAAAGAGGTTGTACTTGCTATATGTGGTTCGATGAATTTATCTGGACCACAGTTATATTTGTAGTGTGTAAGTCACTTGCATGTTATGTCACTTGCTTGGCACTTCTATGCTAAAATGCAGACATTGATTGGAAACTGTGGAAAGAGCATTTGTTGTCTGATACTCTGATTGTCTTCATTTTACTCGAATTTTTGTAGAGATAGCATGGGATCATGGTTTACCATTTTTAGTGCGGACTTAATATGACATTTGACACACTAACTATGTAATTAGGAAGCAGATAATACACGATTCACACCACTAAACAATTGGAGAAGCATAAGAACCAAAGAAAGTCCCAATAGAATCCCTGTGAGAAAAGTAGTTTAAGGCATATGTCTATTTGTTATATAACATGGGACTTAAATTGCACTGCAATAGCTAAAACTATGCATTAGTGCGTCATTACTTACAAAATTTGACTAATATATGATATCAAATGAAAATGTTTCTATGTGTCACAAACTGAGTGAAAATTTGTGACAAAATATGCTAGGTTTGAGAGGCTCATTCCTAGTATCATGTCAAGGAGGCCAGTGAATTCTGCACGCCACCCAACTGATGGAGGGAGTATACCTTTTGTGGGTTCTATTCAGTCTAAATCTCACAACTCCCCCTTACTATCCATTGGACTTGTTGTTGTGGTACTTCTCAGTGCTATTCTGTTTCAATTAAATGTGAATATGGATACAAAGAATGTCTGGATTCTGGTATACTTAGGTTTAATATGCAATATTTCTATTAGCCTGTTTGATGCAGCTTTTTTGTACCGAACAACTCCTTCATTTGTTCCTGCCACCCCCTGCCCCCAAAATTTCTGTGTTGGTTATTTCAATGTACTTGAACCAGTATATTCGTCAGGGCTTACTTTCAACAGATTGTATATTTAATGAATTGATTTTTGCAAATTTCAGGGTGCAATCCTTCTCATTGGTTATTGTTATAGCAATTCAGGTTTGTAAATAATCTGTTAACTGAAATCCTCATAAGAATCTGGAATCCATCACTCTCAATTTTGTGCTTCAAATTCCAATTGACACAGTAAACTTTAGACTTGGGATTCAGTCTTTTGGAGCTTAAATTTGCTCCAACTTCCTTTTAGGGTGAATTTTATTTTGTCAATTAAAAGGCTGCTTCAAGCCAGCAAATACAGTTGAGTATACACAAACGGAATATCCATAACAGAACTAAATAAAATTGAGGAATAAATTTGAATATGTTCATAGCGACCGTGGCCTCAAGCTTTACAAAAGGAATAGCTTCAAAATATAACACGATCCTTACCTTAATGAGATGAACAGCAGTCCAGTTCAAAGTCAACAAAAATGCTCCTTTAGCTAAATTTCTTTCCTTCCATCTAAACAACTGCAGTAGGCAAATTGTTGCCACTTTCATATCAAGTGCTCCTCTAAAATCCTGAAAGAATAAATATCTTAACTGTGGGTTTTGTCCCTGTATGAAGCCAAAAGATGCTTATGCAAATGATCAGGAGCTTATACCCTGGCCTCACAGATCTGATATCACCCTGCCATGATCAATTTATCATTCTCAATTTGTTAACTTTATCAAACAAATAACGGTAAAAAAAATGTGGGAGAGATCAGCATATGCAATGAGGATCAAGATACCCCGAATCCTGAACTTAAATTTGCTTTTAAATTGCAATTGTATTTGTACTCATCTTTGATTGTTTGGTTTGATTACATGGCAGAAGGAGCAACCAGTGATATTAAAGGTGTAAGTAAACTTGAAGGTAAATAATTATACCATTTTTGTTATGTAAAATTTCAAGCTTCCAAAACATTTTTACATTATGACAACATTGTCAAACGTTTATTTGAAGGCTAAAGTACTGAATTAATTAGATTGCCTGTTTCCTCCAAATTTGCTTAATACTTTGGGGGTCAGTGTATATTTAGGTTTCATTTGTATGCTGACATCCCAGATGCATATAGTGCATGTTTTGAAAATGTGATATCACCTTGAAGACTGGTACCTTTTTCTTGAAGGTGGATGATGTGCTGTAAAACTAAAAAGTTATTGAGTTTTGTTTAGTTGGCGGAATTGATGAAAAATATGAGTCCGCTCACCGATTATCTCCTGTGAGAGAATTGACATTACCTCTAAAATATAATATATAAATTAAAATTTTTAATATTGTTTAACAAAATTTAATTCAAATTTTTAGATTATTAATAATTTATTTTATTTTTTATTTATAATATTTAAAATAATTTTTGAAGTTAAAAAATATTATTTTGATAATTTTTTTCTTTAATAGTATTTTTGTCTTTGTCAATTTTTATTCTATTTCTTTCTATGTCGTATTAAACGTAATTTTAATAATATTATTTTATTCACAATTCCCATTCCCATTCATTTTTAAATCACTAACCAAACTAGACATTGGTTGTTATTGCTATCTTTGTTAACATGCATATATAGTTGGGGCTATATAATTTTTCAAGTGGGATCTATGCTTTATTTAAACATATTATTTACTATCAATATACATTTTTTTTTCTTTGGGTTTTATATTTTCCTTAGCTTATGACTATATATATATATGTATGTATGTATTCTTAATTCTAAATGCTATGAGATAATAATCTGCTTTTTGCCCTCATTTCTGGTTCCTGAACGTACCTTGTTGATATACTTGAGATATATTTTTAATCTAAAGTGAGGCCTCTAAAACTCTCTCTCTCCGTTCATTATTTATCTTACTGAAGTATGCTACTTCAGAATGGGTGAAGTTCACATCTTAAACATCCCCTTCCTCAGTCCCCTAACCACAAAAGGAAAGGGAAAAAAAATAAAAAATAAAAAAGAGAGTAAGGAATACCATGTGAAATAAGTAGTTAATTTAGAATTTTTGAATCATTTTAGAAGGGGAGGAACTGTTGGCTTATCTTGTGGAGTGTTGTCGACTTATTTCTCTCTTAACTTTTTATCTGTGAGGAAGCCTCATCTTTCATGATTTATTAATTATGTTTAGTGGTTTGGCTGTCAGCCTGAGTTAGGTTGACAATATAGATATTAAAAAAAAAAAACCAAAGGCTTTATGTCATGTACTTCTGATTTTATAATTTCTTGATAATGATTGCTTAGGCAGAACTCATTTCCAAAAGTTAGTTCATGAGTGAAGGGTGCCTAGAGGCCTTATAAGCCCCCACTAGGTAGGTGTCCATACACCCAATGTGGGACTCCAAATGCCCATACACTTGGTGTGGTTCCCTAACAATTCTACCCCCTTTAATGGGCGATGTCCACGACACTAACGGCCAATACCCAGGGGCCCTCTTACCACTTGATAAGGACTGCCTAAGTAGAACTCACCTCCAAAAGTTAGCTCATGATGGGAGAGTGCCTAGAAGCCTTATAAGCCCCCCACTAGGGGTCCATACACCCAATGTGGGACTCCAAGTGGCCATACACTTGGTGTGGTTTCCTAACAGATTTGCTAAAAAGACAATTATGTATAGATGATGTCTCTGAAGGTTTTGATATTGAGAAAGTAATCTGTCTGGTGTGAGCATGGAACCTCATGTTGGTAGATATATATCAGTATTAAAGTTCTTCCTCTTCCTGAACCTTTTTTAATAATTTGGTTGGTGCATAAACTTAATTGATGTATCTCAATCTTTTGTTAGATGTCATCAATATCTTGTCTAAGTTGTCTTGTTACTGTAAGTAGGCACTATTTCTTAAACCTTTAAGGTGGAACTGTTGATTTTCAAATTTGAAATTGGATCACTTGTTGGAGTTTAAACATCTTCTAGTATGTATATGTAGGTGGTGTTTTGTGCACGTCAGAAGTTGTACAAGCATTGCCCATTTTGAAGAAGACATATGGAGACAAGATGCGAAAGGTTTTGCACGTTGGCCCTGACACTTGCTCTGTGGTATATAGTTTGTTGAAAGAAGAGGATACTGAGACCTGGGGAATAGAACCATACGAGTTAGATGATGTTGGTGCAAAGTGCAAGAGTCTTGTACGCAAGGGCATTGTGCGTGTAGCTGACATAAAGTTTCCTCTTCCCTATTGTGCAAAATCATTTTCCCTTGTTATTGTGTCAGATGCATTGGATTACTTATCTCCAAGATACCTTAATAAAACCCTGCCTGAGTTGGCAAGGGTATCCGCTGATGGCGTTGTCATTTTTGCTGGTACATCCCCTTATGTAGCTTCTTTGCTTCAAATTTATGCAGTTTTGAAACTAGAATCTAACAAAAAATCGTCTTGAACTAGATTTATGTTAGACATCTACTTTGGCGTATTTATTTAACCATTGAGGGCTATATTCCCCTGAACAACAGCAGTTATTTTTCTAATTTTTTGTATATCTACATGCAAAGGATAAAGATATTGGGACATAAAGTCACTAAGTCTCAACATTGCAACCATATAAAAGATGAAATGTCTGATGAACTGATGATCTTAGCAGTTTAATAATTTGTCACAGCATGGTCAGTATTACTTTGCATGATTTTTCTCCTTCCGTTCTTTATTTCTCTTCCATAATTGAAGTTTTCAATTTCTATGTGACTGATATCAATACAAGTTGGTCTTAATCTTAGATTATCTATAACTTATTTTTTTTTTAGGTTTTTTCCACAACTCATGTCAGCTGTGTTAGCACTGAAGTTTTAATTTCCTTTTCCTGATTATTCATCTTCATGCATAGGTTATCCAGGTCAGCAAAGAGCTAGAGGTGATGTGGCCAAATTTGGTCGTCCGGTTAGTGACTCTTGTTTGTTGGATTTCAATATCTTTTTGTCATCACAGGGATTTAATTTGTCTATATGTTAGAAGACCATAACTCATCACCATCAAGTTAGTTGTGAATTAGCCAATTTTTATGATTTCTTTTTTGAACTTCCTTAATAGGAGAAATGCATTGGTGGTTAGTATAACATTTTGGCTGCGTAAAGTACATAAAAAAATGGGTTCATGAACCTCAAAAGAAAATTATTTCGCTTTATCCTTGTGTTGCCATTTGCATTCCTCCTAAAATCAATTTTTTGAAGAGTTAGATTTCTTAGTTTTCCAAAATTTTAGGGTTTTTTTTTGGAGTTTTGAAGAGAGTGGAGTAGGAAGAGGGAGAATTTTCGCTCCTTTTTTTGAAAGTTTAATGAATAAAAGGATGGTAGCCCATTTTCTAACTTGAACTTTAAACCACCAATGTGGCCTTTCTTTTTCCCTAGTGGACTATCTAAATGACACTCCAACAACTGAAATAACGTTTTATTCATGTGATATCATTCCCTCGAACCATTTTTCTCTATCAAAAACACATGATTTCAGTTATTTAGGTGCCATTTAAATAGTCCACATAAAAATAAAAAAAGGTCACTGTGGTAGTATTTTCTGTTAAAAAAATGACAAAGCTGTGAATGAAGGATTTTATTGTAAGTTTTTTAAAAGTGGAAGGGTAACATTGCTTTGTTTTAAACTAGAAGGACCAAACTGAAACATTTACAATACTAAAGGGACCAATAGTGTATTTAAGCCCTAGGAATTATCTTGAGATTTGTTGATACATAATAGCAATGGAAGGAGAGAACAGGGTTGATCATGGTTAGGGTGATTCCAAAGGCAATATTAATTTGTTGATCAAACTCATTTGGGAACTGTATCAATTTGAATTTCCTTGACAACACAAGTAGACATACTAAATTAAAGTATCTCCTTTGTGTAGTATTAATGAACATAAATTTAACCAAACTCCATCTTTTAAGTCTAAAATTGGAAGACTATGAAGGTGTTAACTGGTTGTTGTGTTTGCCATATGGTACGTTAGGATATTTGGAAACCTGTAATGGTCTGTCTGATATTCAAAGCCATGGCAATAGGAAAATATTTAGGTAGAACTGCTATACAAAAGATAGGTTGATTAAGCCAATTATTAATAAACGATAAATCTATTAGACAAACTTTTTAGTAGGACCTACCTCTAACATGCTTACATGTTTATTTATAATTAATTTGATTTACTGTATTTTATTATCTAAGAATCTCTCGTGGCACTAAATCTTTTTTCGTTCGTTTGTTTTTTTAATTCAGCTTCTTCTCCTCTCAGCCTTGCCTTCAACCCATCTTAGCTTCTCATAGAAATTTTGATAAGTTTGACTGTTAAAGTATACAGTAGTGAATGATTGGATTTTCTTTTTATGAAGGCCAAATTGCGCAGCTCATCTTGGTGGATAAAGTTTTTTATTCAGACTAGTTTAGAAGAGAATGAAACTGCTGGAAAGAAGTTTGAACAGGCATCCCTTAAGAGGTCATACTCACCAGCTTGCCAAGTTTTTCACCTCAAATCATACCCTTGAAGATTTTACCGTCATATTTTCACCCCAACTCATGGATCGAAATGATGTTGATAAGCATCTTGTGCACTAAAGGGCAAGTTCCATATTTTGTGGGGAAATTATACGGGTTTACATTCCAAACTCTGACGATGATGATAAGGTATATGATTCAATTTTGTGTTTTCTTGGGATGGTTGGTTAAGGCTGATTGGTTAATGCCAATGTAAACTACTTTGTTTTGATAGTGTTTAGACAAAGTAACTAAGAAACTATGATCGGGCTACTCTAAAGTGCACTTTAGAGAGTAAGGTGTAATGGGTAACTGTTGATGAGAAAATGAAGAAAAATGATTTTCTCACATCCATAAATAGTTATCAAGTTGCTTCTATGTTATTTAAGATTGAACTGCAGATTTTCTCATCTACAATTTACTACCTGCACTTTACTATTTAAGCTGCTAGGTGCATGTTTAATCTTAAAAATGACTTTGACTTCAGTACTACTGAGTCAATTGGCTGATCAGTGTAGAAATCTCGCTAATTGGAAAACTTGAAAAAAATATGTTTTAATTTGAAGGAGAGGCACTCAAACAAACAGGTCATATACTATGTATAGTCTCTGAGTTTTGCCAAGTGATTGTTTGCCTTGGAATAAATAGAATAAAATAGATTGATGTTGGTGCCATCTGAAGCAACGACCAGTGGGCTACAATTTACGGCCCAGTTATGCAAATCCCGTGTAAGATTATCAAAAGATAATTTCTAAGAAAAAAAAAATTTATTATTAGTTTTAATACATTTTATTTTGAGATAAAAAATATATATTTATCTAATTTTGTATTAAAATCTAATTTTAATTAAAAGAATGAGTGGGAAGGATTAAAATCCTAACTACCATATTAATTGTTTTTCAATGAGACTATCTCTTTAAGTCAGATTTTACGGCATAATTGAATTTTTTTTGAACCATTATTATATATAGAAGGCACTTTGGACTATATATATATATATATATATATATTATTAATTTCAAGGTTAACAAAAATTTCCAATTTTAACGTTGTTCAATCATTTTATTTTATATGTTTTTAGTCAAAGATGGTTGTACGCTATAATCTATTTTAGCGAGAGGGTAAAAGAATTCCAACCTGCCTTATTTTCTTTGAAGGGACTCTGAGTTTACCAGAGTCAAACACACACACACACACACACATTTTACTTACTATTATGTACTTTTTTTTAGTTTTATTCGATTGGACCTTTGATTAAATATAGAATTAATACAAAATTGTATATGGATTTAGCAAACTCTTTTTAATTAAACAACAGTCAATTAATTTATACTGATATATGTGTTGATCACTTTCTTTCCTTCTGATCAGACAACTAATTTATTTAATTAATAATAAAATTTATTATTTTTATTATTCACTCTCTCAGAACCACTCTATACTTCATGCACATGTAATTGTTCACTCTTTTACTTACATAAAATACAGATTAAAGTACTTTTTTTTTTGTTTTTAAAGTACTTACATAAAATTTATTATTGTTCACTCTTTTAGATTTTTTTTAATTAATTTTGTTCATAAATTTTAAAATAGTTTCAAAACAATCAATGAATTTAATGGAGTTAAATAAAAGAATACTTTTTTAAAAAAAATTTGAGACAAAATTTGACTTTAAAAACTTATGAGATGAAATTAAAATATGGGTTAAATTTTAAAGACAAAAAAAGTACTTCAACCTAAAATATATGATAGGTAGTTTCTAATAAGTGTTATTTAAAATAGTGAATATTTTTTTTATGAAAAAGATAATTGGTTGTTTTAAACAATAAAAAATTAAATATAGAAAATGAATATTAATAATTAATTATTTATATATTAAAAATTCAATCTACCTTATTTTTAAAGTTTTTTATAAATATAAATATACAAGCAAATAAATTTTTATATAAATTGTGCAGCTTGTGGTTGGGCAAAAAATGATTGGTGTAATTAATGTTATTCTAATACTTCTTCATCTATAACTGCAAAAATAACAAAAAATAGTTAAACTTAGTTAGAAGCATTGCAATTTTGTAACGTCGCGACAAAAAAAGTAACATTTCTGATTCTGGTATCGTTATAGGCTAACGAGCACGGATTCTGGCTGTCGGTGTCTGCCATGGCGGCCGCAGCAAGAGACCCAAACAACCACACCGCAAAGAAAGTTCCACTCTTTCCGCTTCTCTCTCTTATCTGCTTCACTTCCATCTTCCTTGTTCTCTCGCAGTTAAGAAAGGCTTCAATTAGTCCTTCAACTTCACAGTCCCATCGGAGCTACGAAATCGCCGAGGGATCCCTGCAGCACAAAGGCAGGGTTAGGTCGTGTGACTATTCGGATGGAACGTGGATCTACGATCCGGAAGCGAGAACTGCGAGGTACGATCACACGTGCAAGGAGATTTTCAGGGGCTGGAATTGCATATTTAGCAACAAATCGAACGCCAGAGAACTCCTCAAGTGGCGGTGGAAGCCTAGGCACTGCGATCTCCCGCAGTTCGACTCCATTAGGTTTCTTCAGGATTACAGAGACACCAGCATTGGTACTCTCCTTCTTTCTTATGAAGGAATTGTTTGTGCAGTTTTTGGTTTGGTTATTTGAGAACACAATGTGATTGTGGTCTTCTTTTATTTATTTATTATTATACCAATTTCTGTGGTATTTGGCAGTTTAAATGGGTATTCATCAGTGCAGGATTTGTTGGGGATTCCTTGAACAGGAATATGTTTGTGTCTCTTTTCTGCACTCTCAGGAGTGTGTCCAATGAAGTGAAGAAGTGGCGACCAGCTGGTGCTGACCGTGGATTCACATTTCTCCAATATAATCTTACTATCGCATATCATCGAACAAATCTCTTGGCTCGTTATGGTAGGTAAGCTTTGTTGTTATGATGCTGTAATTTGTGATTTAAAATTATTTTCGTGGACTAAAATGACGCTTGTGCGCTGTAAGATGGGGCATGTGCAGAAAGCAGTGTTCACCCTGAACCCCTTTTCCTTATTCTTTGTTAAGAGTTAGATTTTCCAATTTTCCATTTTTGTATTATTGCATACATCCTTTATGTTTCTTAACTTATAATATTCATTTTATGAATAGTATGTATATCAGTATGAATGAGGGCCTTTGGCCTCTAAAGTTGTAATTGATTCGGTGTGACAGCCCTCCAGTAGATATTACTAACTTTGACTAATAGCTTTGGATTTTGGAGCTTGGTACCTATCTAGCCAGTTAATTATACAAGTTTGATTTTGTTTAGTGGAAACATTCCTTGAAGAAATGCTTTGTGATTGTTATAATAATAGAAAAGAAAATTTAAGCACCTTCCCCTGTTGTGTGAATTGGGAAAGTTTTTCCTGCCTATTTTCTTTGCAGTTCATTCAGTTAAATGAGGCCTGAATGCAGCCCCCCATGCTGAATTTAGTAAACTTGAGTTCCTTTATAATTAATGGTTTGAAATTGTTATGAACTCTTGTTTCTTTTCTACAGACACATCCTATGGAATTCATTTTATTTGGCTTTAGCTTGCTTGAATCCATAAGTTGTGCAAACTTTCTATCAATTTTCTGCTTTTCTCCATTATGTCTGTATATGTTGTAGATTGTTTTCTGCAAATGATAGGTGTTCCTTTTTTCTTTGTTTGGCTTATGTGGTTTACTTTATATTATGCTATTGGATTATGTAATATTTTGGGTTGCATATAAATAGAAGTTGTTCTTCCCCTGTTTTGTGCAGATGGTCAGCTAATGCCAATGATGGTGTATTAGAAACTCTTGGATTCAAAGAGGGTTTCAGAGTTGATGTTGATGTTCCAGAAAGCACATGGGCACAAGCTCCATCTTTCCATGATATTTTAATTTTTAATACAGGCCACTGGTAATTTTAACTTGTATCCACATTTCGTCACTTAGTAATGTGTTCTACCTGCTTTACTTTCTAGTTATTGAAGTTAAATAGAGATTACTGGTGGGATCAATGTGCCCTCCTCTTTTGTTTTAGATTTTTTTTTTTTTTTTTGGTTATGTAGGAACTCCATCACCTAGGAAGGAAGAGTAAAGAAAAGGAAAAGGGTAGGGATTGAATCCAAGAAATCAAGCTCACGTCAATTTTCATATTGAGGCCATTGTCATATGAGCTATTAGCTCATTGGCTCGTGTTTTAGGATTTTGTTTGATTAAAAATTCTTCTTGTGGTTGCATGGACTTGTGTTTAGAATTTTTCAAAGGGTAACCTGCCTAAAGTTGTATTTCTGATCAGCTTAATGATCTGGTTTAACCAGTGCATTTAATATCTTTCACCATTTGTACTCCATTTGTTTAAGCTCATGTTGGAGATGTTTTTTGACTGTTAAAAGATTCATGAGAAGATTCTTTTGTTGATTTTTCTGATTCTTTTTGGTTTATATGAATAGGTGGTGGGCCCCTTCAAAATTTGACCCAGTTAAGTCACCTATGCTTTTCTTTAAGAAGGATCAGCCAATAATCCCTCCATTACCTCCTGATCGCGGCCTGGATATGGTTTTGGAGCACATGGTATGGCTAATAGCTTTTCTGTTTGCTCCTCTCCAATGCTAAAAACATATGCAATGTAAACCAAGAGCTTTGAAGCTATAAAGCACCAATATTTCAAAAAATGAAGATGTATGTGTTTAAGACGTGTCAAACACTCATATCATATATGATGTAATACTTCAAATTGCACCTAGACACTATATATTTTGTTGTGTTGTGGTATATGTATCATGTCGTGTCCCAAATTTATGTCAGTATCCATGCTTCTTAGCTTTAAATTCAATAACCTAATAAGTTTGAAAGGCATACTAAGTACATGTTACTGCTGAATTAGATGCATTAGGTAGCAATTTACTTGTTCCCAACAATTTATGAATATGACAAAAAGCTCTTGCTGGCGGTCGCAATCCTTATGAGATAAGTGCTTATTGGTTAGGAATAAAGTGATTTTCAATTCCTTGGTGCAGAAGGTGCTATCCTGATTATTGAAAAACTAAGAGATGCTTATAGTGGTCCTAGTTATTTTGCTTTATAAATAAACTCAGCTGATGGCATTAACTCTCATGTGATCATAAATTTATTGCTTTACATTATATGTGATAGGTCTTCGTAGTTTAATATTTTTGAGTGGTTTTCTTTACAGACTCTATATGTGGAGGAACGAGCACGATCAGGTGCAGTAAAATTTTTTCGTACTCAATCCCCCAGACATTTTGAAGGGGGTGACTGGGATCAAGGCGGTTCTTGTCAAAGGCACCAACCTTTATCAGCAGAGCAGGTTATTTTCAAGTTGTTATTTTGTTACACATTACTTTTCATTCTTCTGACTGGAAGTGGCATCCAGTGCATAAAGTGCATGATCCCTCTTGAAAGCACAATGGTTCCATCTTTCATTGCAAGTACCTGTCTACTTTTCCTTAGACCAAGTAAGCTGACACTAAGTTTTGTTTTCCTTTCAGTTGGAAAAACTCTTCTCTGTGAAGAATAATGGGACGAATGTGGAGGTTCGACTGGTCAATGAACACCTCTATAAGGCCCTTTCAGGGTCTGGTTTCATTCTGTTGGACATTACTCACCTGAGTGAGTTCAGAGCTGATGCTCACCCATCTACAGCTGGTGGAAAGAAACACGATGACTGCATGCACTGGTGCTTACCAGGAATTACAGATACCTGGAATGATTTGTTCATAGAGCAATTAAATAGTATCAAGAATAGAAGTTGAAGCATGACTTATTCATATTCTACAGAAAGAAAAAAAGGTGGCATTGTCCAGATGGTTCTCTTGAACTACGTTGGTGTTATGATGAGGTTGATTCAATGACTCTATGTAGTTCAGTACATAGTTCAGCATTATTGTTTTATATAATATCTAAGTTTTGGCATTCCTGATAGACTCACTTTCCTTTTGTCTCTCCCCTTCCTTCTCTCTCACCCACATGTATGCATGTCATGCATTGATCGACAAGTCTTAAGTTATGATTCCAATTGAAGGTATAGAACTTGAGTTCTACTTTGAAAGTATGGGATTCTGATGTGGGGTTTATGTGGACTTTGATCTCCAATATTACTAGCTAGCTTTTGGGTATAACTCTCCCAAAGATTCATATAAATTGGTATCCAAGACTTCCACTACCTCTAAGTTGCAATCATGTGTTCACCGGGGGGTTTTGTGGGGAGTGGTGGAATAGGGTTTATATACATTGAGCTCTCCAATCTCATGACCTAGTTGTTGTGGTATGGTTCCCCCAAAGTTTCATATCATCTTATCTTTGATGCCCTCACAGGACAAGGTTAATTTTCCCTTCCTCCCATAATTTTCTGGGTGAACAATTCCCCCGGTCCTTCCCTGCAATGTCCCCATACTTAGCCATCCGGCTTTTAGGATTGAGATTGTAACACTGGACCTCCTCCTTTACAAGAGAGCACTTGTGCTCAAGTAGTTATTACGTTTTTAATTTCTACTTCGTAGTTTAAACCCCTATAAAACCTGTTCATTTTTTATCAAGATCCAGTAATTACTGCACTAAGAAATCAAGGATGAAGTAGGAAAAAACTTAGATACAGTTTATAAGGTGCTTGTTATCAGATTCTACAATAAAAATATGAAATGTCAATATATTTTACAGCACAGCATCATTTGATTGACTTTTTAAAACTTCTTCTACATATAATGTTTTTATTGAGAAATTTGATGGCAAACATCTATTAAACTTTATCAAAGTTTTGTCCGATGAAGTATTGTATATAGAACAAAACCTATTGATTGGTGAGCTTGTCTGGAATGTTCTGAAATTGTGGTATTCGAAGATTATGAAAAGCAGATGCATCTCTTTCACATAGTTGATGTAGAACAGTGACCGAATAACACACCAGAACAAAGCTCTTCAAATTCCAATTGTTCTGCCACCTGAGTCGGGTTCGACTCCCAGCATTGTACCAAAAAAATAAATTCTACTTGTTCTGTAGATGAAATAACAATATTTATTGTTTAACTGAGGTGATGCTCTTTGCTCAATCCACCAGGACTGTCCAGTTCTTTTTGTCCTCAATACGTCCTGTTTGAATTCCAACCAGGGTATTATACAATTTTTGACTCACAGTTGCTGCTCCTGTTTTGTATTTAACTCTGCATTGGCAGTATCAGTTCTTAACTCTTGGTTGCAAGACATTTTCCATATGAATGAGAAAATATAAATAAAGAATAGTAGAAAAGTTAACATATATTTTATGATATAAAAAGATTCTTAAGTAGACTTTATTTACAAGCATGTCCTGTTAAAAAGTATATGTTCGACATCTTTACGTTATCTATATATCTAAGAATTTTCCTATTGACCCTTTAGAAATGAATAACTAAAAGGGGTCTTACCTTGTTTTATTATAGGTTACAGATACAACAGATTTGACACCCATAGCAGTTCCTGTGCAGAACACTTCATCAGCATTCAGCATTTCCTCCACTGAGATGCCACGTTCCATGACCTTCTCATAATTCATGTAACCATATCCTTTGTGAGTTTACCGTGAGAAATCATGAAAGATTAAAAGAAGAAAAGAAAAAGTTCTCCTGTAAAACAAGAACTATTGGCAAGATTACTGTTCTGGGGGTTATTCTTTATGGCATTACTCAATTTTTGCATGCTTCTTTATCTATATTTTGTTTGGCGTAGTTTGGAAGATCAATCACCTGGTAACCGAAATCCATGGCAAGATCAATGATGCTTTGTCTTGTTATCCCAGGCAGAATGCTTCCATCTGCTACTGGAGTGCTGATACAATTACCCTTCACAAGAATTAAATGAAACGTGGGTCAATCACGATTGTGCTGAAACTCAATTCTCAATTAAGAGAACTGACGAGGACAATTATTGATCTCTAGATCATTTAGTTATAAAGACTTAAAGTTATATGCAGATCATTTTAACTAAAAAGATTAAGATATTAAGGAAATGCTTTTTTTTTTTTAACAATTTTGTTATCATTTTTAACACGATTTAGGATAAAATGATAAAAAAAAAGTTTTACTAACATGTTAATAATAATTTTAATTCGGAAGTTTAAATTATTAAGTAAAAGTTTATAAATAAATTAAAGATTTTCATTTAACCATTTATTTAAGAATCTTCATAATTTCTACGTCGTGGAAACCCTAAGGTTCAAAAGTAGATTAGAAAAATAGAAAGAAAGGAAGAAAACTCTTCTAACACTTCAAAGGACTAGATTCTGCCCACAATCTTCGAATTTCTATGCGTCTCCACTTTTTTCTCAACCCTCTATTTATCAACTCCAGTCTAATTAATACCCCTAACAGCCTCCATTTCCATTTGCGTACCTAAGATTATGGAATGATAAATACAAAGCCTTTTTAATGATATGAAAGTAGGGTAGTTGGTGGGTGTACCTTCACAACAAATACATTGCTCGCAGAAGCCTCCTCCACATATTTACCAGTTGCTGCATCCAAGAATAAGACGTCGGAGAATCCCTCTGTTTTTGCTTCAATAATTGCACTGTAAATCTATTGCAGCAGAAAACAAAGAAGGGGAATTCTTTTTTTATTATCACAAAGAGTGAAATAAATATGCCGTGACTTTTCATAATATAATTAACATGATAAACTTTTCTATTATTTGTTCAAAAAAGTCTCAATAATCATGTATTGCAATGTTACACCAGATCCATTTAAACAACAATAGAGTTCTCGTACTAATATAAAAAATCTCAATCCATCTTACTTGTCTTTTTTCTTTTTTCTAAAGCTAGATTTTTTTTCAAATAATTTTAACAGCATAATCATATTTTAGTCCAGAAGTTTCACAAACTAAGAAGACAAGTATATGATATGAAGAATATAATGACTAAATAATTGTAGGTCGTGTTATGGTTACTGGAGCATAGTTGGTCACACTCTTGATCCCTCCTGTTCCACCATGGCCAGATATTGCTCGATGCAGCTTATCCTCAACTTTTATGTTCAAGGGACCCTGTAAGAACAAGAAGTTAGTTTCTACCTCGTACCAAAGTTTACAAAAATCAGAGTTTAGATATTCGTAGAGCACAAATACACTTATTTTGAGACATTTCGGACACTTCAGAAGACAAGTATGAAGAATATTTTATAGTATGCAATTGGTGTCTAAGCCACCCTAAAGAAAAAGAAAGAAAGAAAAAAAGGCAGCTATAAGTATACGACAGACCTTGCGATAATGGTTGACAGGAGAAGCAAAACTAAGGAATGTGTATTCAGGTGCTGGTGCCACACCTAACACAACTCCAGTTCCTATGAGCAATGGCCTAATGTACATTGACCCTCTTCCCGGAGGAGGCACCTGCACGCGGTCAAATTTGAAGTACAAATTCTTTAACATCAGAAAAGGAAAGATTAAATTACAAAATTCAGTGTTAATTAAAATCAATTTTACATCAATATAATTTTTTTTTTACAAAATTTAACGTTAATCCAATTTTTTTAATATAATGAAAATTAATGTACATATAAGAAACTATCAACAAAAGATCAATATGATAATTAAATTTAATTCGACTGATTGAATTAATGAAAATTAATTTTTATAATAAAGTATTAAGAAATGTAATCAAGTATTTATCTCGGTGCCGATTGATCCCTTATAACAATTTGGTCTTTGATTTAAAATCTCATTTAATTTTAATTTTAATACACAAATCATCTTGTAAAAATATTAAACTCTTTGAAGAATAATCTTTTTTATGTGCAGTAAATTAATAATTTTAAAGTTAACATATACATATACATATATATATATATATATATATATAGAGAGAGAGAGAGAGAGAGAGAGAGAGTTGGGATACGTACCCAACGTTTGTTGGCAAGGACAGTGCACCTTACGGCATCAACAAATTGCTGAATGGATGGGGATGGCATACAGAGTCTCTCTGCCCCCATTTTCATGCGTCGAGCATTCTCTTCTGGTCGAAACAGTAGCACCCGCCCGTCTTCTCCTCTGTGTGCCTTTAGCCCTTCAAAAACTCCCTGCACATAGCACAACTACGTCAAACTTTTTTTTTATTTCTATTTAAATTATTAATTTTAGAAACAACTCCAAGGTTATACTGTATTTGACTTTAATTATTTCCACAATCTTAGTAAAAGTCTGCTATTTTGGATACGAGACAATATTTAAAATGAATGTGTTTAATATATTAAAATATATAATATTTGATGGTATTAAAATATAAGTGCTATTTTAGAATCATAAAAATTTCAATTATCCGTACATATTTAGCTTTATCAAATTTTGACCTGTCCGTAATTTAAGATCCCGGAAGATGGGCTGAGCTCTAAGCTTCCATAGCGGAGGAGGGTTCCCGGTGAAAACTCTTGCCCTTTTGCGCATTTCGTGACGTACATGAAATCTGTTGGAACCAGACCAAATTCAAGTTCGTCCCACTTCACCTCTGCATAGCTTTCATCAACAGTATCGCTGCCACAAAAATAAATAAATAAATAAATAAATAAATAAAATTGATTTTAAAGTTAAAAAATGTGTAATATAAAATCTTCATAGTTTTAAAGTAACCTGAAATATTATTTAAGTGATGCATGTTTGGTATGAAGAAAGTGAGAGGACGGAGAAAGAAGGCGAACAACAAAAAAACACAGTGTTGTTTTAAACAACAGCTACGGATTTGCTATAAATATATATGTCCGTAGTTAAAGATTAGCTATGAATTTTGTGCGCAGTGTGAAACCCTAAAGGCCGTTCTCACAGTTAATAAAAACCCACCATTAATGAAACTCTTACAATAATATCTTATACATTGAATATAAAATATCAAGAGTTGATGCACTTACAAGCAGGTTGCAGTAGTAGGAGGAGCCATATATAAATATATATGTATATGTATAGTTGTGAACTTGGGTGTTTCTGCATTGAAATTAAAGAAACCAACCAGCCATGTCAGAAATATTGCTCTATCCAAATTAAGGTCTCAAAAATTAGGCATACCTTAAAGTTACAGAGAAATTCCTTGAGTGTTTCCCCTCTCCCTTTGTATTCAGACCTCAATATTGCTTGCTGCTGGCTTTCTTATAATGCCCTAACCCCACCTACCACTCCCATCTTTCCTATAATGCTCTAACCCCAGCTAGCTTCCATCTTTCCTATAATGCACTTACCCCAGCTAGCTTCCATCTTTCCTGTGATGCCCTAATCCCATCTAGCTTCCATCTTTCCTATAATGCCCTAACCCCAGCTAGCTTCCATCATTATTGCTATCGCATTCTTATAAAAAAGACAGGTTCCTCTCCACCGTTTATATATATATATATATATATATATATATATATATATATATATATATATATATATATATATATATATATATATATATATATATATTGCTTTTTTTCTTTTTTATAATGTAAAGCAAATAGAGTTTCATAGTTTTTTTTTAATGTACAGTGAAGAAATTAAATTTTATTTTTCTTATATAGTAGAACCTACCAACTCATTTATAAACTGAAAAATTATTATTGTAATATAATAAAGCTCGTTTGAATTACATATACTATATAAACATTGATTAGTATATTTATGTAGGCCAAACCTCTACAAAAATGTCTCAAAATAATTTAGCTCGCTTCATGATATAGACATTCAATATTTTAATTTTTTTGGTATAAATAATGGTACAAAAATTTAAGTTTAGAGTAAATTAATAAATTCCTGAATCTGCACAGGCTTATTTAGTTTTGATTCTTAAATTCTCTTGTAAATATGAATTAGTCTCTAAAAATAAGGAGTTTAATTTTTTTAAAAATAAAAAGAGACTAAAATATAATGGCTTAAAAAAAACTCATTTATATTTTGCCACTTATAAAAGTAATACAGATTGTGAGAAAAATAAACACACTTGTGCAGCTCTTTTACTATTTTTTGAATTTTAAGAAAAATAACATTTTGCTTATTTTATAAGTACTTTTGGTGGGTCAAATTTGATGTTACAGTTAGCAGACTGCATTAATTTGTGAATTTATTACTCATTAAATTAAACGCACAAAAAAAATTAAATGCCCATGCCCTACAACAAAATAAGATAGTCAAATGCACAGTCTTGGTCGAGTAAGTTTGTTTTGACGAATTTGAGTTTGAATTCTATGGAAACCAATGAATTAAAAAATAATAATACAATATCAGCCTTTTAAACCAACAAAAAAATTGACTTAAGAACTAATACACAAAATACTTCTTGTATTATTATTAGTTATTTTATGGAAATTGATTTTTAATTTAATTTTAAAATAGGAAATAAATATTTCAAAATGATTTTATTTTAATATATTGTATAGTACTAATAATGTAATCTTGATAAATAAATTTAAATATAAAAATAATATATATAAAATTTCTTTTATAATTGTTTGGACTTTATCTATGACATCCTGTGGCTTTTTATTTTTGTAATCATTGACAGTGTTTTTAAAATTTGCAAAAAATTAAATTTTTAAATAGCTACTCTTGTGTTGACATAGTATACTTATAATTTCTCTTCTTAAATAATTTTAAAATAAACATTCTTTAATACTGATCTGACACATTTCAAATTTTACTTTCGTAGCACTTTTTCAAGAGAAAAAAAAGTAAACATAAATTGATAAAAAAAAAATTATTAAGGGAGTTAACTTTTTTATATTTTTTTACATGATATGTTTAAAAATAGACTAAATTAATTATAAATAAATATATTAATATATTTTTAACAAAATTTATTATTATATTAGCTTAATCTTTTTGTCGTTACCGAAAAATATCTTGAAAGGTTTTGATGGGCACGGCTGACGCAAGGACAGAATTTCCAAAGAAATGATCTCATGAAGCTGACTTTTGATGAAATTATATTCATAATTCTTTTAATTTTAATTTCTATAAATCTTTTTATATTTATAAAATTATTAATAAAATTTATATTTTATAAAAATTTATAAACGACTTAATTTAATGTAGTATAAATTATTAAAATACTAAATTAATTTTTATAAAAATTTAAAATAATAATATATTAAGAGAGATTCTTATATTTTTTTTTAAATTAAAGATGTGAATATAATTTTATAAATTTTATAAAAGTAAATATAATTTACTTGATAGTTATAACTTAATAAATTATAATAATTGAAGGCATCAACGTTACACTCGTTCATAATTTTAAATATATCTTATCAGTTGTCTGTTTTATTAAATTTATAAATTTATTTAATTTTAATTTTTTAATTTTTTTTAAATAGATGAAATTTATTGCATTTTAATTTTTTAATTCTTAAAAAAATCAAACTCGTTGTCCTGACTACTGGACATTTTGACTTTCTAGCAACGAATGAGAAATGATATACCTCATTTACGCTGAGAAAAAACAATTTACTTAGCATATCCATTTTTTTACAGTAGTTTTATTTGTAAATAAAAATAAAAAAAAGTGATTAAAAGAGCTAACATGAATTTTATATTTTTATAAATTAATTCATATATTTAAATTTTAAAAGATTTAAAAATTAAAATTAAGTAAACTTAAAAAATCAAAATCAAAATATCTTTTTAATTATTATTTTTAGAGTATTTTTAATAAGTCAAATTAATTTATAATTTATTTAATTAATTTATAAGTTTATTTGATTAAATTATAAATATTTAATATATAAATTTATTTAATAAATTTAAATTAATTAAAAATTTAAAAATTATATGATATTTTAAATAGCCTATAATTTTTTAATTTTTAATTAAATTTAAAATTTAAAATTAATGTATAAATTATCTTATTATTTAAAATTAATGTATAAATTATCTTATTAAATAAATACAAGGGGAGAAAAAATGGCAATATAGACAAGACTTTTTGGCACTTTTTATGAGAAGGAGCATTGGAGTTTAGACAGTTACCAAGGTACTGTGTTTACTCAATTATAAATATATAAATGGACGTCAATTTTTATTTTAGTAACATTTATTTTTTTAAGAAAGTGTTTAATACTACAATATTATTTTCATTCAAGTATACTTGATCATGCCTATATTAATACAGAGACACAAAATGATATCATTTTTAATTATCCGCAATACAACGAAAAAAATTATTGTTTTGTAAGCTTTTAAATCTTAAGAGACATTTTCTTTACTTTTTACATCATCTTTTTATCTCAACATAATACTAAAAAAAAAATTCTATGTAATTGAAGCTATTAAATTTGCTTGTCACCGTAGAACCTGTTTGGTACGCTGGAATAAAAAAAAATTTGAGATGAAAAGTAGGATTCCACTGTTTGATATGATAGAATAGATAGAATGAAGCATGAAATGCTCCATTTTATCATATGATGGAAAATAGACTCTTTCTAATAATAGATGAAATCCATGATTCTATCATAAAATAATATTAATTTCAAATTTTTTGTATTAAAATAATTTAATTTAATTATTAAAAAAATTAATTTGATTATATTTTGTAAAAATTAATTTTTAAAAATTTAAAAAAAAATTATTTTTTTTAAAAAAATTTTTATTTAAAAAAATTAATTTAATTATTTTATATTAAAATTAATTTAATTATTTTATTTATCTAATCTTTTTATTCTTTCAATTTTTATTAATCAAATAATAAAATATTACATTATTTAATTTTTTTTATTATATACTAAATAAGGTAATAACATTCTATTCTCTTCTTCATTTTTTTTTTTTTTATTTCACTAAAATTTATTTCAACGTATTAAACGGCCCGTAAAGTATGACTTTTGTCCCCTACTTTCAATGGAAAAAAATTTATTTATATTCCTCTCTTTTTTTTTTTATCTAATCCATATATAGAATAATTTCTTTTATAAAATTTTGTTATTAATTAAACCGATAGAGCTATATCATATTTATTGTACGGCGGAAATTATTGTTCGGAGCTTTTTGCCTATTAATGTTTGTCTGCAGGTAGGTTGCCTCAGCCCTCGTGGTCCAGTGATTCAACGCTTATCGATCTTGAAAGATACCATTTTTTTCTTTTTTTGGGACCTTGGATTTTCTGTCAGGGTCTTTCGTTGTCGCTTTTCTTGCGAAAGTGTGGTCCCCGTTCTTAATCTTTTAGTAATTTCTCTGTCCCAAGACAGTCTAGTGATAAAATAATAAATGCAAAAATCACCGTGCCACACGCATTCATATTTTACGCCGGTATGAATGAGGGCCTTCGGCCTCTGAAGATATTAGTAACTTTGACTAGTAGCTTTGGATTTTAGAGCTTGGTACCCTATCTACCCTGTTTGGTTTTGTTTAGTCGGATGGGGATCATTCCTTCCAGAAATGCTTTGACTGTTATAATAATATAAAAGAACATTTATGCACCTTGCCCTGTTGTGTGTGTGAATTGGGGAAGTTTGTCCAGTTTATTTTCCTTGCAGTTCATGAAGTTAAATGGGCCTGAAAGCAGCCACCCATGCCGAATTTTTGTAGCTTGAGTTCCTTTATAATTAATGGTTTGGAATTGTTATGACCTCTTTTTTCTTTTCTACAGACACATCCCATGGAATTCATTTAATTCGTTTTTGGCTTACTTCAATCCGTAAGTTGATGCACTTACTAGCTGGTTGCAGGAGTAGGAGGAGCCATGTATGTGTGAACTTGGGTGTTTCTGCATCGAAATTAAAGAAGCTAACTAGCCTTGTCAGATATATTGCTCTATCTAAATTAAGGTCTCCAAATTAGGCGTACCTTAAAGTTACAGAGAGAAACTCCTCAGGTGTTTCCCTTCTCCCTTTGCATTGAGACCTCAATATTGCTTGCTGGTTTTCTTATAAAGCCCTAACTCATTGAAAAATGACAGGTTCCACTCCGCCACTTATATATATATATATATATATATATATATATATATATATATATATATATATATATATATATATATATATATATATATATATATATATATATATATATATATATGTTTTAAATTTTATGTAAAGTGGAGAATTTTGATTTTTCTTATATAGTAGAAACTATCACCTCATTTATAAACTTAAAAATTATAATTTTAATAGAATAAAGTTCATTGGAATTATATATACTATAAAAATTGATTAGTATATTTATGAAGTCTGCCTCTAAAATTGCATCACAAAATTTATTTTCAAGTCGTAAGATAATTAAAAAAATGATTAAATATGTAAACCAAAATCTTGTATCTAATTAAAACTCATTTATATTTATCCACTTATAAAAGTAATACGGATTGTGAGAAAAATAAACACAACTAATTGTGAAACTCTTTTAATTTTTTTTGGAATTTTAAGAAAAATAGCATTACTTATTTTAAAAGTGTACTTTTGTTAGTTCAAGTTTGATCAGACAGTTACTAGACTACATTAATTTGTGAGTTTATTACTCATTAAATTACTTATTTTCTTTATTACACAGTTTAGTTACTAAGGTATTTGTGTTTAATCAATTATAAATATTTAAATACAAGTTAAGTATTATTTTTAGTAAAATTTATTTATTTATTTTTTTAAAAGAAAGTGTTTACTAGAAGATTATTTTCATTCAAGGATATCAGGTGAATGTAATATTATGGAGAAATAAAATATAGAATAATTTCATCCTTATATAGGATAATTTCTTTTATTAATTAAATTAATAGAAATGTCATATTTATCGTTTTAAAATATGTAAACTTATGTTTTGACCGTCCTGACTCTCTCTGAATATTGTATGGCCCTTTAATGTTCTCAGCAAGGTATTAAATTTCGTTTCGAGATACTGTTTTGGTAATTTCAGAAACGGAAATATTTCGAAATGTTTTGAAAATTTCGAAGAAACTAAAGATTTTTTAAGAAACGTTTCAAATAATTTCAAATAATATTTTTTTTATTTTAAAATATTTTAACATAATATTGATGATATAGATATATAAAATTATATTAAAATTAATTCAAATTAATGTCTATAATTGAATAGTAAGTAAACATACTACTACAGTAGGGACTTCAAATCAAATTCTAATAGCGTTCAACAACAATTTCTCTTTTGCATATATCTCTTCATTTTTTTCTTAACTCTTTCGTGACTTTTATATTTAAATCTCTTTCTCTGTCAACCATAATTCTATCTCTATCTTTAGGTATATTCCTCTCTCTTTGCCTTTCAATATCTCTTTGCATCATTTTTATAGTTTTCTCTTTAAAATGAAAATAATAAAGGAAAATAATGTTATGAGAACAAAGTGAGAGAGTATGAAGTTAATAAAGATGTTGTAACTTGTGAGAAAAAATAACTTGGTGTTAAATGTGATATAATGCTACTTTCATCTACTTTTAGATTATCAATTTTAATTAAAATAGTATAATTTCTTAACAAACACTTCGTTTCGTTTCGATAACTCTGTTTCGTATCGGTGACTTAGGAAACGAAAACGTTTCGGTCGTTTCGATGAAAAAGAAAAAAAATTTAGTTTCTTGATTCTCAGTAGGTAGGTAGCCTCGTGGTTCAGAGATTCGGTGGCTCAAGTGGTGTACCCAAAAAAAAAAAAAAACAAAGAGAGAGATTCAATGGTTATCATGCCACGTCTTGCAAAACGACAAATTTATCTTTTTTACCTTAGTTTGTCTTTCAGCATTTTTACTTGTCGTTTAATTTTGTAGGTTCTATACGCAGTCATATTTTATAAATGTATTTTATCCTAAATTCGAATGGTCGGTTATGGGGAGGCAAGTCCAAATTCCTACAAAATTATTATCTTCATTCTTGGACTTAGACTTCAAGATTTTTTTTTTTATTATTAAATTTTTGTACCCCTAAATTCAGATTTATTTATTTGAATAAATTTTAAAATAACAATTTTTTTTCTTAATTTAATTACATGAATTTTGTTATATAAAATTACAAAATTTTCTCAAAAATTATTAATAAAATTCAAAACAAAAAAAGTACTTCTCAAACACACCAATAATCCGTTACAAATAAATTTGTTCCAAATAAATATGAATTCATAAGAACAGATTGCATAAGACAGATTAATTCCTTTAGATTTGCGATATAAGAAAGATTAAACCCCTTGGACCTAAGTTCCACAGACATGAATATTTATGTTATAAAGAGAGTGGGTGATACGCTCATGGTTCATTCAACCTGAATAGTCCAACCCTTTGTGTTCTCAATAAGTCCCGTTTGAATTCCAACTAGTGTTTCGTACAGCTTATGAGATACCGTTTCTGATCCTGTTTTGTATTCAATCCTGCGTTGCCAAATTAAGCAATTACTAGAAAAAAAAAATATGTATAAAATCCCTTTCAATTTTAAAATTAAAAAAGTATGAGTTTAATTTTAAAATCTTGAAAGAAAATGAATATAATTATTTTAAATAAAAGCATGGACATAGTTACTTACTTCGTATTATTGAAAGTTATAGATAAAACAGGGTTAACAACTACTGCAGTTCCTGTGCAGAAAACTTCGTCAGCCCCTAGTAATTCATCCACTGGAACTGCACGTTCCATTACCTGAAAATTAATTAATTCATGAAAAATGAGAAATCATAAAAAGAAATTCATTTTTCTCACAGATGCACATTGAAAATCTTTTCTGAGTGTGAATTTTTCTTTCAATACTCCAATTTTCTTCCTTCTTTCTTTCTTTCTCAGTGACTGTAATTAATATTTTGGAAATTCATATGCTTTTCCGTGTTTAATGTATTTGCATATGGACTATGTATGCATCAAAAGGTTTTGCTTTTCTATCAGAAAAGGGGAAGGAAAAAAGGAAGATAGCAGCATCGCTTAGACTTGGAAATACAAGGATGATCTTCTATAGAGACCATTTATTGGAGAATTAACTTAGCAAAAAATGAAATTATCAATATAATTTATAGAAGGAAAATAAAATACCTCATAACCCAAATCAATCGCAATGTCAATGATGCTTTTTCTTGTGATTCCAGGCAGAATACTTCCTTCTGCAGCTGGAGTTGAGATAGCATTACCCTTCACGAGGTTAAAAAGAAATTATATACATATATGGGATTAAAATTACAAAAGATTAAAGATAGTTTTCCTAGTACATATATCTTTTTTCACAATATTGACATAAAACTCAGAATAATTTTTATATGCGCATAGGTTCTGTATTTCTTGTACAATAGACATGAAATTGAAAGAAAGAAGACTCACAAGGAGTTAGTTTGGTTGGCAAGGAAGGGCAACATCGATTTTTATCAACCTGAGTATGATTTTTCTATATATAAAACACTTTCAGAATAAAATTTTAAATGTGCTTGGCCACAGTTTCGTTCAAATTTTCCAGGATTGACAAGATGCATTTCTAATATCTGTAAAACGAAAAAAAAAAGGTTTAAACATGATGAAAAAGAATAGCTCCTGGTGTACCTTCACGAAGAAGATGTTACATGAAGAAACCTCCTCAATAAATTTCTCTGTTGCTGCATCTAAGTATAAGATATCGGAGAACCCTTGGGCCCTTACTTCATTCAGTGCTTTATAAGCCTATGACAACCAAAATGAAAGAGAGAATTAATAATGATCAGAAACTTCTGATAAAGGTAAAATAATTAACAAGCTTCTGTATGGCATTTTTGTGCTTGCTTACAGGAGAATAGTTGGTGACACTCTTGATCCCTCCAGTTCCTCCACTCCCAGGTATGGCTCGATAGAGTTTGTCCTTGACAACCAAGTTTACTGGACCCTGTAATAAAGAGAAGTTCATGTTCATAATTTTAATCAGTGGGGAGGAGAGGAAGTTTTTACTTTTTTCTTATATATATATATATATATATATATATATACACATATATATAATGGTCAGTGGTGTTCACTTGTTTTATTTAATATTAAATTTCTTTTTCAGACCATCTTAAAAATACAGTTTTTCACGTCGGTTTAGTGTATTTAATATTTCAATCCTAGAGTGCTTATCTGAAGAATCGAATTAGGTTGATAAAAAGAGATGATATCACATTTTACTAGCTAGACGGACTGACCAGGTAGTTTTTAAAAAGTTTGAATGAGTCAAATCAATTTCAATTTATCCCTCCGACAGAAAAGGAAAACTAAGACAAGGCCACAACTCACTTTGTGGTAACTTTTGACAGGAGAAGCATATATAAGCAAGGTGTATTCAGGTGCTGGGGCCAAGCCTAACACGCTTCCTGTTCCCATCAGCAATGGCCTAATATACAGTGATCCTTTCCCTAGAGGAGGCACCTGTCCCAAAATTTGAAAAGCAAAAGTTAACATCTTGTGTAGATGAAAATGAAGCAGAAAAAGGGAGAAAACCAGTTAGAGAGAGGTCGAAAGTTGGAGGGCATATAAATACCCATCGTTTGTTAGCAAGGACACAGTGCTTTACAGCATTAACAAACTGCTCAACAGAAGGGGATGGCATGCACATTCTCTCTGCTCCTATCTTCATTCGTTGACCATTCTCTTCAGGCCGAAACAGCACCACACGCTCATCTTCGGTTCTATATGCCTTTAGCCCTTCAAACACTCCCTAAAGACATGATCCACGTATGTGTAGAAAAATCTTATTGGCAAATTGTTCAGAACTTTTGCATAAATGAACTGGAGCACTTAGGAAGGATAGTGCCTTTCTAACCTGTCCATAATTTAAGATTCCAGCAGATGGGGCGAGCTCTATATTTCCATAGGGGATAAGGGTTCCTTCTGAAAACTTACCTCCTTCTGAACATTTCATCAAATACATGAAATCTGTTGGAATTATGCCAAAACCAATCTCATCCCAATTGATGTCTGCATGGCTTTCACCACCGTCACTGCTATTTCAAATAGAGAGAATTTGAATCCATTATGAGAGGGAATTAACATTGAAAAGGATAATCTAGCACTTTACAATGAAGTAAGAACCAATTACCTATTACCAGCAGATTCAGATGTTATAATAGATGGGGGAGCCATATTTGGGGTTTTCCTGCGACCCCAAAAAAAAAAACACATCTTTTATATCAGATTGATTCATAATTCCATAGCTAAATCATCAATACTTAAAGTGGAAAAAAAATAATGTCTTACCGTAATTTGGTGATTGTGTTTAGTTTTTCTGCAACTACTTTGATGAATGATGGTATCGGAGAGTATAGAAATAAGGATGGTGTTTTTGTTACTGTTGGGGTAAGAGCGTGTGGAGTAGGGAGGGATGTGAAGAAGTCTTATAAAATGGTATGCCAAGAGTCAAAAGAGGAATCCCTGAAAAGCGTCCATGCAAATGCAAATTTGATGAACTCCACCTAGATGAATGAATCTCGTGATCTCTAGCTTCTCATTTATAATAATATTTGATCGAACGGCCCCAACCACCAAGGTAGGTGTTTGAAATTGTCCATATGTTTTTTTTTAGTCAACTAATAATTTTTTGCTTGAATTTATACATTCACTGAACTTTAATCTTCAAATCTTTTTAATATATAAGTTTGTTCATTTCAATAACTTTATGAATTAATTATTATATTTAAAGAAATTTTAAATTCATATACTAAATTATTAATTTATTTTTATGAAAGATATGGGTAGAGGGAGAATGAGAAATCTAACCCCATGCATCTAGATTTTTATGATGAGGAAAGTGCATTTGAACCCACACTTTGCTCTTCCAAAAGGGAAAGCGTCAAAATGTATTAAGATTTCAATGCCGGTTTACTTGATTTATAATTTTTCTAATACTATATATATTTCTATTCGGGTTGAAAATATTTATACATTATGAATATTACTGACTTTTTTTAAAAAAGAAAAGGGTATAAAATCAAATAATTAGTCTCATTGTATTTTTTAAAAAAATTTGTTCCTTAAATTTTATAAATAAATTGAAAATATTGAATAAAAACAAAAGTAATTATAAGAAGGACTTAAAGAATCAAGAATGTGCTTATTAATTAAGATAAAAAAAGAAAGAAAGAATATTTTCGACTTATATATTTTATAAGATAGAACTTATCTATACTTTTGGACTATTTCGCAGTCTATTTCATAATTTATCACGTGCATAAAGTACTTTTTTTATTTTTTGGTATCGTCAACTGGCTCGACGATACTGGTTCTAGCTATATAGCTTATATAAAATATTTATAAAAATGCAATTTGGGTCCTACATAGACTATTCATCATTAGACACAGAAATGTAGCGAAGTCACCTAAACTCATCTTATATAAAGATTTAAATTATTGTCGTTTATGAAAAGTAAATAATAATAATGATAATAATTTGATTGATTATTGACTAGTTCATCGTTCTTTTCTTTTCCAGTATAATCAACTTAATGTAATTTTCATTTTTATTTTTAAGTAAATAAATATTTTGATCTTTTAACTATACATATTTTTTATATTAACTTTCCAAAAAATTTTGTTACCTCGGTTAATAAATATTTAATATTTTTATTTCACTAGCTAGGTGGATAATTTATTTAAAATACATAAGGTTTTAGTTATACAAGAAAAAAATTATTAAGTAATTTTATCATATAAACAAAATTATTAAATATCTATTATCGAATAATCATATTTTTCAAAATGAGATAGTGTTTAAAACACTAAATTAAAAAAAATTACAAAATTAAATTAAAAATGTATGAATTTTTAAGACTCAAGTGTTAATTTAATTCATTTTTACTTAAAATGCGGTAATTGGACCATTTCAAAATATATAATGCATTGCGTTAACACTGAACTACTTTAAATATTTTTAGTAGAAAGGTTAGTATTTGGTGTAAATTTGATAAAGCAGACATAGTCATAGTGCCTGCCATCTTTGAAAAGACGGGAAATTCTCTTAGAATATTCAAAATTCTCCCTTTCACTTTAATTTTAAAAATCATTTTTCAAATTTTTTCCACTCTTTATTGAAAAGGTCATAGTACATAATATTGTAGTATGAAGTCAAAATGTAGTTCAACAACTACATTTAACTCATAATAAAGATTGGCTTGATTGATATAATTCAACAATATTCATATATATAATTTTGTTTATTTGATTTGAAACCATTCAGTGGAAATTATGAATATTTAAGAGTAGATTTTAAATTCAAATATCTATTCCGTCATGTAAAACAAAAAAATTAACTCAATGCGAGATTTGAATAGCAATCATTTATTTCTTTTTCAAAGTTATCTCTTTATAATTCTTTTTAAAGACTATTAACACCTACTTATATTGAAGGCATACGGTTTTAGAATGAATAAATAACATTTCAATATTCATTTTTGAATAAAAAAATTAATAATATTTATATCTTTCTATTCAAGTTAATTATACCGGTATTTGTTTAATTAAAACCTAATTATAAATATTTTAGAATGAAATAGTAAATTATTTAAAATTGACGGATAAAATGAAAGGAATCCATTACCAAACAAAAAAGTATGGAGAGAAGGTATGGAAACTTGAGTGTTACCCATTATGAGGGGCAATCCTCTGGCTCTTTCTTAATTATCATCATTTTTCTACCATTTTTTTCCATTACCAAACAAAAAAGCATGGAGAGAACGTATGGAAATTTAAGTGTTACCCATTTTGAGGGGCAATCCTCTGGCTCTTTCTTAATTATTATAATTTTTCTTCCATTTTCATCTTTTCTTTCTTTTGGGCTTTGAAATTTTTGGATAACCTCCCCACTCATTCATTTGCCCGTTGGGTTCCAGCTTCACCAAAGCCCAGCCCTATGTTTAGGCCCAATATATTAAAAATATAAGCCCGAATCAGGTTTGAATTGATTTACGTAAGTCCAAAACTTGATCTAAGATACTTTTCTGGTTTGATTGAGTGGAATGATCTGTAAAAAAAAAAAAAAAAAGTTAAATGGAATGAATTTTAATAGAAATAAAAAAATGAAAAGAAGTGAGAATGAAAAGAGGATAGAAACTCATTACTCATTTGCTATACGGTATAAATAATTGAGTTAATGTGATATTTAATATTTGATATGATAATAAATTGAAGAAATATAAAGACTATGTAAGTAAAAAGATTAAATTATTTTTAAACTTTAAATTATAAAATTTATTATTTTAATGTGAATTAAATTAATTTTTTAAAAATTAAACAAATTTTTTACTTGAATTCATCACTTCATTCATTTTTATAGTAAAATATATTTTTTTATCATAATTAATTGATTTAAAAGATCATACATAATTAAAATACTAAAATATAAAATCTAGTAATTATATTAAATTACTATAATATAAATTATTTATAACAAAAAAAATTCAAACCAAGTGCAACAATAGAATTTTAGATTCCAAATTTTTTTGAAAGGAATGATTTTTCCATTATTCAATAAAATACCATAAAATACCTATTCCATCCAATTAAATTATGAAATTTTAAATTTTATCTCCCATTTCCATTCCATTCCAATCAACAAACATGACATTTCTTCTTCTCCACAGCACGACAGCAAGTGCAGAGAGAGAGATATAACTCCTTTGAGGAGGGTGCTGGCGTCTCTTTCTTCGTTTTTTTATTTGTTTATTTATTTTTATAATTTTTTTCTTTTAATAACTTTTTTCTTCTTGGTTAAGAGTTATTAACTTATTATAAAAAAAATATTTTTCTCTTATTTAAAGAGGAAATAGAGTTCCAATTTGTTGCATATCTTAAAGAGATGTTTAATATACAGTAAGATTCTTTGTTATTAAAAGTTATATTTTTAAAAAAATATAATTGATAGAAATAATAATTTTCAATAGTGTACAAAACGTATTTGATTGATTTTTAAAATCATTGAGAATTTTTAAATAATATTTTTTAAAAATATCTTTTTATTTTACAAAATATAAGAGTAAAAATAAAAAAATGGGTATAATAATGAATATAGGTGTAAAATTGTTATTTCACTTTACAAAAACATTCTCACCACTATGGGAAACTTCAATTCCCAAACCTAAAAATATTTTTGTGGAAATCTACCACAAAAAATCATTTTTAAAATTTAAAGAATTGTTTGATTCTGGTTAAAACAATCACAAACAAAGAACTATTTTTAAAAATAAAAAATAAACATGTTCGAATTTGATTGAGAATCAAGTTTTAAATTTTGAAACCAAACACAACAATCTTATATTTTCGTATTAACATTTTCCTAAATCTAAAATACAACCCTTTACCAAACACTTCTTAAATTCAAATTTATAATTCTAAGTTCATATCTACAACTTTATGCTTAGATTTTAAATAAAGAAGAGATTTGTTTGGTAACTGATTTTAAAGATAATTTTTTTGTTTTTAGAACAAAAAAATTCGTTTGGAATTTTTTTTTATTTTTTATTTGAAAATAAATTCTGAAAATAAATTATTTTTAAAATAAATAAAAAAACAAGAAAGAGTTGTTTTTGTTTTTTATTTTTATTTTCAGAACACCCAAAAGCAAAAAATAACATATTTTTAAAACAGTTTATCAAATGAATTTTTTTTATTTTTGTTTTGTAGAATAATTTTTAAATATTATTTTCAAAAATAATTTTTAAAAACAAAAAAAATAAAAATAGAATTAAACAAGCCCCAAATGTACAACTCTATATTCACATGAAAAAATAAGACCAAAAAGAACTAACCATAAAAAAGAGTTGAAATGTGTATTGCCCCTCTAAATCTCTTTTTCTTTATTATTTATTGTTGTATTAGTATATATTTAAATTTTTGAGGTATAATATTTAATAGACTAGTGTTTTAGTGGTGTGCTACCTCTGTTTTTTCTAATTATAGTATCAATTTTTTTGTTTTTCCATATTTAAGAGTTAGATTTGAGTAGCTTCTTGCTTAATTCCTCATGTTCTCAATGTTAAAGCTCTTAGTGGCTTGTTCTAATTTTGTATTTGGCTATTTGACTTTTTTCTAGAAAAAAAAAATCTTGATCTAAATTCAATGAAGTATTACTTATGTTTAGATAAATTTGAAAAATTTTAAAGAGAGAGAAAAATTAATATTTTCTTTAAAATTTAATTTTATAAAATAATATATACGGTCAAACGTCTAAAAAAAATTTCAAAACTACTCAAATATATATTTTTTACAATAAAAAATCAATTAAATTTATATATAATTAATTTTTTAAAAAAAAAAATAGGTTATTCAAATTGAGTCAAGTTTAAACTTGATTTTGACAAAAAGCTCAAGTTGGACTAAAACTTAATTCAGATCTCAAATTTGAGGACTAAACTCGTTTTTTTTTTAAGTCGGGTTTGATCTAACTAAATAAACTACTCAACGAATGACGAAGTCTAACTTTATTGAATTACAAACAAAAAACTAATAGACCAAGTTAATTGTAATTAAAAGCACGGAATCCATATAAAGTACATATTAATATTTTTACGTGTTTATGTAATTATTTGATCTACATTATTAGACACCAATTGATTACTATACTAAAAGAAAGACACCGGGTAACAATTTTTCTTTTAATTTTAAAAAACTGGATCTACTAAGCAATTTATAAAATTGCAAACATGTAAGGAAAGAAAATATCAGAATTATATGAAATTCATTACCAAATCACTTGTAGTAAAGCCTACATAAATTCATGCAGGAAAATTGTAGATGATAACAAAAATTGCAAATAAAATAAAATAAAAAATTTAACAAATTAGAGCAGGCCGAATTGGTACAATACTGATTTTTTAACTTTTATACTAAGATCTAAAACAATTCCTGCTATAATTATATTATATATATAGTATCATTTTCAAGGATAGAGTCCCGGAAAATTTAACATAACATACTGTCCCTTTATGTACAGATGAAATTTCAACGATTACAAGTAAATACACATAGTTTCCACAAGAACTTCGGTGCAATTCATACAAAGAAAGATAAATTAGATATTTATACGTATAGGGACCAATAAAATATGAGGCTTTAATTATTCTTCTATTTTCAATCAACCCCTTTAATTTCTCGCCTTTAATATTACCTTTTCTTCAATTGAATTTTATTAATAGAACCTAGACGAGGAGAGGAAGAATAGGTTTACCACGCAACTTTTGTCACATCCTTTTTACAGAAAAAGACCGAAAGCGGCTTAAATTACTACAACCATTTCCTATAAATACCTTGAACATTAGCATATCCCCATGTCAAAACAAAAATTAAGAACAAAAAATGGCGCCGTCCTTCTCCTCCAACCTTGTCCTAGCCATTTTCTTAGCCATGTCTTACGTTGCCCTAGCCCAGAACTCCCCAAAAGACTTCCTCGACGTCCACAACGAGGCTCGGGGACAGGTCGGCGTCGGTCCACTGGTGTGGAATGACACGCTCGTGGCCTACGCTCAGAAGTACGCGAACAGTAAGATCGATACCTGCGAGATGGAGCACTCCGGCGGGCCGTACGGCGAGAACTTGGCCGAGAATTATGAGAACATGGATGGCACCGATGCCGTGAAGTTCTGGCTTACGGAGAAGCCCAACTATGACCATAGCACCAACACCTGCGTCAACGATGAGTGCCTGCATTATACTCAGATCGTTTGGCGCGATACCAAGAGTCTTGGGTGTGCTAGGGCTAAGTGCAAGAATGGGTGGATGTTTGTGATCTGCAGCTACTATCCACCAGGAAATATTGATGGCCAAAAACCTTACTGAACATTCCTATAATTAAAGCAGAAATTATAATTAATATTATACTAATAATTTAGTATTTATAAATCACACTCAATTTTTGTCTTTAATTTTTTTTATATAAATGAGTTTATTTCTGAAAATATAAAATTTATTCCACATTTTTTTTGTCAAGTGTTTTACAAATATTTCTAGCAAAAAAAAGTTAGTGTGCAATGAATTTAACATGCTATAAGTTATACAGAAAATTTTGGGTTCAAAATTTTCTGTATTGTTATAAATATAAAAATTCAGATGTTATTGTATAATTTAGTAATTTAGCTCTGAAACACGAACTTGGATTCTCACCTCTTAAGATGACTTTCAATATGTACCATGGAGACAATTGACTCATTGGTATAATTGTAGTATAGTTCGATGTAAAAGTTTATGGGTTAACAGTGGAACCAAATGACCACTGTATGTTACCGTGATTGATTATAATATAATAGTAATTAAACTTAAATGCATATTCATCTTGCAATTTTATTATTTTATTTAGCGTATGATGTGTGACATATACAATCATACAAAAATGTATTTACAAATAGTTACTTAATATATATATATTAGTCATAAAAGCATTTTGTTGAGACTTGACAGAAAATGCTGATGGGAAAAATACTAAAGAACAATTATGAGGAGAGAATAGAGTCATTTAGCTTATTGGGTTGTTATATTTTGGCCGGGCCAAAAAGGTTCAAAAGTAAATGGGAAGGGAAAAAAAATTGGAATTGTATCTCACATGTTTAATTACTTAATTAAATCAAATTAAATCAAACTGATGTTAAATATTTCACAGTGGCACAATAAGAATTTTTTTGGGTTAATCCCAAAGGTATTTCATTAGATTAAAAAGGTACATTAATTAATTGGCAAAAATATATATTTTATTAGATTAAAAAAATTACTATCACCTAAACTTAATTTAAACATGATAATTGAATATAGAGTAAATATATAATTTAATCTTTAAATTTATTCGATCCTTACAATTTAATATCTAAATTTAAGTTATTATATAATTTAATCTTCAAATTTATTAGATATCAAATAATTTAATTTTCATTTTATTTTTACACTAATTACTTACTGACACAACTCATTAAGTACCTATGTGGTATATTAAATGCTAATTAATCATGTCACATCAGCATTGACTCAGTTTAAACACACAATTTAATCTATTAATTTATTAAGTTCCTATAATTTAATTCTTAAATTTATTATGTCCTTATAATTTAATTTATAAATTCATGTCATTGCATAATTTAATCTTTAAATTTATCAAACATCAAACAATTTAGTCATTCATTATATTTACCTTAATTATTTGTTGACGTGACCCATTAAGCAGTTATGTGGTACGTTAAATATCAATTAATCATTCTATTTTAGTATTGACTCATCTATAAATTTTTAAAATGAAATTATTTCCTTGACTTTACACTTAATGTTATTTATTTCAAGTTGTTGAACTAATTATTGTATTCATTTTTAAAATCTATTTATAATTAATTGTAAAAAAATTTCATTCAATCAATTATTTAACAATAAAGTGACAATATATTCTATAATTTAAAATATATTTTTTTCTGTCCAAAAAAATAATTTGTAAAAAAAAAAATTATTATAATACACAATGGCATTCAAATATGATCACGAGAGTTAACTAATACATATGAATTAGAAATATTTCATCATCAAGATATCTTAATTAGAACAAAAACCATAAAAATTGACACAATATTAAATAATAAGTGATTGAAAACATTGAAATTATAATTTCTCCTTGTTACACAAAATTTTCAACTATTCTAAATGTATGAATAGTTGAAAATTTTGTGAGAGGGAGACTATATATGAGGCTAATTAATGTGTATGCAGTCATGGGTTAATGGAATTATTCCTCTTGAATGCATAACCATGCATATTAGTTATTTAGTGGCTCGATATGCACATTTTTTTAAGCTAGCAAAAGAATATATATAAAAAAATGGTGAATTTTAGAATAGTTATTGGTGAATATAAGAATTGAGTGAAGGAGACATCAAAAGTTATAATCTACACATAGTAAAAATGAGAGAAAATTTATATTTTTATCTCTAACAAATAAGTGATCTTTTAATTTATTAATTTACAGCTTAATTTTTTCAATTTGATTCCTTATAAATGAAAGTGTTTATATAATGTTGTTCACCATTTAAAATTTGACAAAAAATTTAATTTATTGTTAAAATTGTAATTTTTTTGTTATATTTATATGATTTGGCATAAGAAACTCATGTGACACTTATAAATATAATTATTAAATAAAATTAATTTGATGGAGAGATTAAGAAGTTTACTTATGACTTTCATGTGAGTGACAAGTGAGTACTAATGCATATGTTAAATCAAATAAATATGATAAAAAATACATTATAAGTGATTTAAGTTTTAATGGTAAAAAAAGGAAGTGATTTAAATTTAACGTTAAATTTTAGATAATTACTTGATTAAATGGTGACAACATCGTAATTAAGTACTTTTATTTGTGAATGATTAAGTTGAAAAAATTAATTATTAAAAGAATGTTACCTCATGAAAATAAAAATTTTCTCTAAAAATTATAACACAATTATTAGGGTAAAATAAGAATTTTATGATTAAATAAGTCATTTAATAAAATAAAAATTTAATATATTTAAGACACTAACAATATCATAGTTATATAATAACATAGATATGAATGCATAGTCTTAATTATGTGTCTGGGAGTGAGCATTATATAAAAATAGACATAAGATAAGTCTTCGGTATCTTATGAGACATAGTTATCATTTCGAGTTATCAATCAATAAAAATATATCAAAAAATTTTAAATTAATCTAAAAAATAAATTGAGAGACTTTTTGAAATATCTCATAAAAAGATAAATCTAATCTATTTATATACATGAAAAAAAAAATATAAATTGCTAACGCTTTGTAGCTAATAACGGCAGATGACAAAAGCTACTTTAGAGTTGGGGTAGGTGAGTGTTTAAATCGTCTTATGTTTACGTCAACTAATTTTTTATTATTTCGGTGTAGACATGTGGGATTGTTTTTACATAGGAAGCCAATGCTTTCATTATCCGTTAAAGCTTGACCCAGTCTCTTCTCTGAGTTTTAAATTCAAAGTCTTCCTCACGTAGATTGGGATTGTTTTCGCATGCGAGAAAACTGTAGAAAGCCTATTATTTGCTACCTTGTCCTGAGCGCCAGTTCTCTATATTACTGAGATAAACTATTAATAAATGGATTACCATTAATAATCAAATTTAATTAATTAAGAAGATATATCTATAATTAATACAAGTTGAATATTACAAGACATTTTAAATAGTATTTAAACACTTTACTTCTTTTGATAAAAAACAAGACATGTTATAATTATTGAATGGTTACCAAGAAAGAATTACAAGCTCGAATTGAATTCATTTGGATTACCATAGTTGGATCTTATAAATAGAGTGGCAAATACTTCAAAGAGAAAATTATACTTTTTACCCCTTATTTTGGTATCAAATTATAATTTTCTTTCTCTAATAAATTAATTTTTACGTTGATTTATTAATTTATCTATTTTACTACACTATATTTTTTATTGTTTAAATTAAACGTCAATTTTAATAGTTGGCATGTAAAATTATTAAAATATTTTTTTTTCATGAAAATGTGAGAGGAAATTAAAGAAACAAACAAATGAACAGTGGCCCTCGTTATACGCTAACGCTAGCTAGCCACGTTGTGGGAAACTGCTATGTATCTTCATCCTAATTTCTATCATACTTTTAGAAACGAAGACCGGAAAAACTGACACGGTCAACCTAGGGTTTCAAAAGTCTGTAATTGATGGCCCTCTCTCTCTCTCTCTCTCTCTCTCTCTCTCTGTGACTAAGACATAAAGAAAAGCTCATTCATCCAATGGATTACAAGATGCTTTCCTTGTACTAAACGCCACTTGAGGGTTTCCTCCGCACTATCTTTAAATCTTTCATCTTTAGGAGTATAATGGACACAAACAACCTTTGAACTTGAGAATTTTTCACTATGCCTAATACAAGAATCTTCTTGTGGTTCTTGGTCTGTCTCTTTAACGTAGGTCTTGGAGCTGAGGGCGATAATAAATCATCTGATTTATCATTTTGGTACAGTTTTGCTATTGCTTATGTTTGTTCAGCAACCTCAGTCATAGTTGCTTTCATGTACCATTATAAGCCTTGGACAGAGTTGAAGAAAAGGAGCAGAAGAAAAGCTATGTCTTCCACCAGAAGAAAGAAGCAGAAACAGAGCATTCAAACTGGCACTAGAAGAGTACCTGAGTTGCTATCAACGGCTATGCAAGAGCAAGGAAGCAAAGAGGTTTGGTTATTTTCTGTGTTTCTCCCCCTCATCAGTGCTGTGTTTATGCTCATTATTCTTTATCCGATGTGGTTTGATTCAAACTTGCTATTCAACCCTCTTAACTACTTGTTTAATTATAGTGTCTCGTTGGTATATTTCAAAAGTTGTGTCAATTTAATATTTTTATAATTTGTAATCTTTTAACTTAACGGAATCAGAATATATAAATTTTTTATTATATTTATTATTTATTTCATTATTAATCTATTATCTATAACAAATATTTATTATTAATTTATTATCCATATGCTATGAATGCATTACTAAATTTATTGTTAATATTTTTTTAAAAATAAAATGACAGATTAACAATATAAAGAAAAAATTTATTTATTAAAATTAAATAAATTAAATTTATATTATAAATTTTTAAAAAATTAAATTGACCTAATTTTAAAAATTAACAATGAGAAATATATTTAAACTTATATTTTATTAAGTATATATAATCAAGTAAATATTAAAATAATAAATAGTTTTACCGCGAACGTTAAAGAGATTGTTTGAAAGCTGTTTTTAAAACAGTTTTTTTATTTTTTTTTTACGAAAACAAAAAAAATCTGTTTGTTGTATTATTTTTAAAAATTGTTTTATAAAAGTGTAACTCAAAAAACAATTTTCAAGAAATACCATTTTGTTATTTTCTTTGTTTTTGTGCAAAACTGATTTCAAATTTTTTTAAAAACAAGAAAAATTATATAAAATTATAAATACTTTATTAAAATTAATCTCCAACCATCACGTAAATTACACTATTATATTCTAAAACATTAATTTTAAAATTTACATCCAAACAAGTTTTTTATTTTTTTGTTCTAAAAAACCTGTTTTTAGTATTATTTTTAAAAAACAATAAAACAAAAATACTTAAAAATACTTAAAAACATGTCCTTTGTTTCACATTCACTTCAAAAGTGTTCTGTCCCAAGTAATGATGGCCGGGTAGGTTGGTATGTTTTGATATTTCAACTAAAAAAATTAAAATATTTCAATACAAAACCTAAATTACACAACAACCCATATGATCTCCAACGTATAACTTACAAAATTAATATGAGTGACTCCTTTTATAAGTTCAGAATGGGCTAGCAGCCTACGGCTATTGCTGACTGGACCCAGTCCAGTCTAGGTTAGTTTGCAAAGAAAAAAAAAAAACCAAAAAAAGAAAAAAAAGAAGCCAACTCATGGGTTATGCATGGACTGGATCAAAACCACCAAGAAGATCTATTTTATTATGAATATATTAAATGGGCCAATGTTGTAGAATGGGCCAATACTCTTTTTTTAATAAATGATATGTAATTATAAAATTTATAGTATATTTTGAATTTAAAATAAAGTAACTTATCCGAACTAACGGTAAACTTTCTTCCAATAAAAAATATAATCACATAACTATTTCTGTCACCTAGTATAATATAGAAAGTGGTCAAGTGACTCTAAAAACTATGTGAAGTTGAGACAAACCAATTTCAGACAATAACACAAGGGGATAAAATATAAAATTTACCTAAATTGGTTGCATCACTTTCAAATTTTATTGCCCATTATTTCTAATGCCTTAACTGTAATATATCGTCCACAGCTATCAACATTGTTGGAAAGATTTGTTTCTAGAATGAACTTTGGAGCACTATGTGAGGCTACCAATAACTTCAACGCAGACAATGTCATAGGACTGGGAACGACGGGGATGATGTACAAGGCAATGTTACCAAATAACTGTTTCCTAGCAGTTAAAAGACTATATGATCCTCAACTCTACAAGAGAGAATTCTTGCTAGAAACCATGATTCCAGGGAGATACACACACTCGAACATAGTTCCTCTGGTTGGATTCTGTGTGGACAAAAAGGAAAGGATTCTGGTGTATAAGTACATGTCAAATGGAAGGCTTCAAGATTGGCTAGAATGTTCTGAAGGATCCCACCAACAACCCATGATATTAATGGAATGGCCTGTGAGGGTTCATATTGCACTAGGGCTTGCAAGAGGCTTATCTTGGCTCCACAAAAAGTGCAACATAGTACATCTAAATCTGAAATCTGAGTGTGTTCTTCTGAACAAACACTTTGAACCCAAAATTTCTAAGTTTGGCAAGGCAAAGTTCATCAACCACACATTAATTGAGGATCATTTGAGGATGAATTTTTTAATTGGGGTGAAGGGTTGTGTTGGGAAGGATGTCTATGGCTTTGGAATTATTCTTTTTGAGCTCATAACTGGGAAGAGATTAAGTGCAGGCATTAATGATTCTTCTGATAGTGTTGATAGATCTTTGATGAAATATATCAGTAGGAACTTGTTCAGTGGTCCGAATGATTTTTATAATGCCATTGATGGATCTCTGATTGGTAAAGGGCTTGATGATAAAATTCTTGGTCTACTTCAAGTCGCATGTGAATGTGTTCAGCCTAGTTTAGAGCAAAGGCCAAAGATGGTTGATGTGTATAAAGCTATAAGAGCTATGTCGGAGGGGTATGGCTATGATTCTGGGAGGCTAAAGCTATCAAGGGTTTGTCCTATTGATCAGATAACATGTAATAACGAAATTGAATGTGTTGGTTGAGTTGTAATTAACCTTTTTTTTTTGGTTAAAAAATTGTACTTATCTGCTAACATCATACTTTATAATATATATATATATATATATATATATATATATTCCTCCTTCAACTTTGAGTTATTTTCAAACACTATTCAATTTTAAAAATAAAAAATAAGCTCCCTCAATTCTTTTACTAGTCAGCATTTAATACTTCATATTCATTTTTGGCAAACATACCAATATATATCCCATTTTTCTCTCATACATAGCATCTTATTATTGAAGATACATACGATAGTGAACCACAAATTTAAATATTTTGGAGCAAATAATAGGATATCTCTCTTAATTATATCAACACAACAAATTAGGCATTTAATGACGACTGTTCAACGATGACTAAAAAGATTGTCAGGTAGTTTGAATTTAATGGCAACTTTCTAAAGTTAACATTGAAAAATAGATTAATATTAGTTCAAATTTTAACTAACGATACACCAAAACATGTCACCTGTGTATTTTATTTTTTAAAAAATAAAAATATTAATGACTATCATTAAATACACTTAATTCAATTTAAAAATAAAAATAATAAAAAATGTGACTTTTCTTATTTTTTATATAATTTGTTCTTATTTTAATTTTTTTATAACAAACTATCATTTGTTTTTTCTTTAATTTTCATTAAAATTAAAATAAGAAATTTCAAATTTACACCCCATTTCATTATTTTATTTTTATCATTTAGAAAGATTTTTTTTTTGCGTATAATAGTTAAGATGTCCTTGAATTAAACTCCAAATTAAATCTCCTAAAATTTTACAAATAAATTATTGGTTTTGTTTGATAAAGAATAAAAAGAGTCACACTTTTATAATTATTTTTTTTAAATTAAGTTATGTGTGTTTAATGACAGTCATTAATATTTTTAATTTTTTTTTAAAAAAAGATAAATATATGGCATATTTTAATACATTGTTGGTGGAAACTTGAACTTCATCAACCGTGTATATAATATTAATTCTTAAAAGATTGTTGTCGTGTACTTTCAGTAATAATAAAAATCGTCACGGAAAGATATTGACTTCATATTAATCGGATTAATGTAAAAAAATTTAATGATTAGGATTTTTATAATATTTTATGACTTTTTTCGTCATTCCAAGACGGTGTATAAAATTCATTACCTTATATTTCAATCGCAAGATTTACAGTGATAACAAAAAAAAACTGTTACCAAAATTTTTTAGTAACGGCTTTTTAAACTGAAGTTAAACTCTTATTTGTTGTAATGTGTTCACATTTGTGAGTCTTTGTATGATTCAATGTGTCTTATTGGGTCCAGAAGAAAAAATAAATAAAAAGAATGAAGACACACTTTAAAAAAGAGAAAAAAAAGAAACGCAAAGGTCATAACTAGTATGTAGTTTCCAGTCACTGCAGAGAGCCGTTTAAAATGGGCGTTATTAATTTCCAACGTTGAATTTGATTTGATAAGAAACAATTAGCATGAAGTGGCCCACACTCCCAACTATAAATGTGCAAAGTGAGTGTTATACATGCATTTAAACACGTCATGATAATTAGATTTTCTTTACTAATAATAATACGTGTCCTAAGTTGTAACTCCGAGAGAGATGGCAGAGAGGTTTGGTTTTCTTGAATAGTGTTACACAATTCTTTATTGTTCCCGTAATTATACAATAATGTTGTCTCTTTTTTTAATTAATTTCCTTCAATATACTGAAATTATCTTTTTTTATAAATTTAAATTTTAACATTTTAAAAATCTCTCAATTATTAAATTTAAATTCGATTATAGCTTAAACTATAAATTTGTGGGTACGATAATATTGGGTCAATATAGTCTCTTACTAAAAGTTATTTATTATTTGTCAAAAAAGTTATTAATTACTTTTTTCATAAAAAAAACTACCCATTTTCTTTTAAACAATCATCATTAAAAATTACTCATTGTCTTTTTTTTTTTTAATTTTTATTATATTTTTAAAATACCATAATAAAAAAAAGTCAAAAGTTCCAAAATCATATTAATATAGATAAGCTGAATAAGAGATAATGATCTTACTGATGACATTCTTAATTATATTATTTTTAAAAAAATTTCAACTAATCCTTTTTTTTAAACTGCCAAATGTGACGTAGAAGAACTAGCCAAAACGTTAAAAGAAATAATTTGATAGGTCAAGGACGAAATAATCTTTCTTAGTTGCGTGCATGAATTGGCCACTAATTACTCAATCAGAACAGTATAGTGGGTGAGCAATTTTAAAACTTTCCTAATAAACTAAATGTGAAAATTTCATTTTGAGATGTCATTATTAGTTGGAAATTATAATAATTAATTTACAAATGCAACTATTGTATAACACCAGCAGGATTGTTTCAATTTATAACGTTCATAACATTTTTGTTTGTAAATTTTAAATTTAATTTATATTGCTAGCAATTATACATAAACCTTCTTTGAAACTTATAACATGCATATGTTAACATTAGAATATGGTAATCTTCTCTCACTTTAAACTTTTTGTCACAAAAAAGAAGAAGTTAATGCAATTACATCAAATTCCTCTATTTTATAATATTTAAATTTGGTCCATCTTATTTAAAGTGGAGCAATGTTGCCTTTTTATTTTTTAAAAGTTACAATTAAATCTTCTATTCACAATTCTCAATAGAAGCATAGCCTTTTTGGCTCTTTTTTTTGTGGACAATCTAGATGACCTCTTAACAATTATTAAAAATATTGGGGCTTAACTCTACTCCCAAAACTCGAGTCAAGAGAAGGATGATTGCCTTTACTTATAAAGAGCATGTTCTTTAAACATCCAGCCAATGTGGGACTTCAACACACCCCCCTCACGCCCAAGAATGAACATCTGGAGTGTGAAATTTGCAGGCATGAACATCTGCGGGTGAATCACATTGAAACTGGAGTAGACTCTGATACCATATTAGAAATATTTAGATTTAACTCCACTCCCAAAACTCGAGTCAAGAGAAGGAGGTTTGCCTTTACTTATAAGGAGCATGTTCTTTAAACATCCAGTCAATGTGAGACTTCAACAACAATTGAACTTGCATTTTATTTGTGTTATACTACTTTTCAAATCCATTTTTTTAAGTGTTATTCAGATAATTTCACATGAAAAAAAAATTACATTGATAGTTTAATTTTCGTGTCATTATTCTTTGTAAAAAAAGTGATAGAATTGTGAATAAACAATTTAATTGTAAATTTTTTAAAAATAAAAGGACAACATATTGATTTGTTTTATTTAAACCAAATGAACTAAATTAAAATATTTACAATAAACAAATTTTTTTATTTAATCCTAAAATAATTAGTCACGGTTAAGTTGGAGGGCCAATTTCAAAGCTTATCCCAATAAATGATATCAGAACCTAGTCATTTATACGGAATATGCCAAAGTGAACATCCTTTTCTTCAAAATACGGGATCAACTTGGGAGGAACTAATAATAGTATATTAGAGGAAGCGTAGGTTATTTTTTTAGTAGTAGTTTTAGTTATACAAGTTAAAGAGAGCCTACGAAAGTTAGAGCCGCCCCTATTTCCTCGTTATTTAAATGCCTATTAGCCTCCATTCATGGAAAATACAATTTTTTTTAGATAAACTTGCTCTATATATAAGAAATTTAAAAACTAAAACAATTATTAATATACAAGTTTTACTCATATTCACTTCATACGTGCTGAAGAAAACAAGTTTTTATTTTTTACATTATGGTCAAATATTGATTTGAATTCATGCACTAATTAAATTAATTCAATTTTTTTATTTGATTAAAAATAATTTATTCACATGCCAAAATCAAAAGATTTGGTGGTAAAATAAATGCAACTAATGACAGATTTGTGTGCACCACTCAACCTTTTGAGCTCATTAGAATTTATTCTATTCGCGATAATGCTATAGTAAATTGACAGACATTCGAGTGATTATTAAAGGAACTCATAGAAAACTGTTATGTATCTTAATTTTAGAGTTGTTATTTAGTTTATTATTAGTAAATAATTTTTATTTATTAATAATAAATAAATAAAATTTTAAAAAATATTATTTTTCACGTGTTACAATTTAAACATCGTTCATGGATAAAATTATTTACAGACAATAAATTAAATCATTTTTTTTAATCCTATCATATTTTTAATATCGAAGACTCAAGACAGCGACACAGTCAACTTAAAATTCTAGAAGTCATTGCCAAGCCAAGAAAGAAATTAATTACACGCAAGGGATTTATAAAAAAAATTGAGTAAATTAATAATAACTTAATTACTGAATTTATAAATTTAATTAATTTTTATTTTCAAATTTTAAATAATATACAAATTAATCTTTAAAAATATCAAATTTATTATACATTACTCTAAATTTAAAAAAAAACTTGCAATGATAGTTTGACAATTTAAAGACTAATTTTATGCACTTAAAATAATTCAAGAGTTAAAATTAGGAGAGCCAACGAATTTATAAAATGAATTATTATTTTACACAAAAAATTTTAAAAAACATGAGTTTATCATTGGACCAACTCATTCATAATCGTACTGAAATTAGGCTATATATAGACTTCTCATAATGTCCCTTTGTCATCCACAACCCAAATTATCTTCTTTTCTCAGAGTCCAAAATGGGTTTACCTAACAAGAAATCAATGGCGCTACTAGTCCTGGTCATGGCCATTATCTTGGCCACCTTATCACAACTCTCCTACGCCCAAAACTCACCCAAAGACTACGTCAACGCCCACAACAAGGCTCGAGCCCAGGTAAGGGTTGGCAACATCGCATGGGACGAGAAGGTAGCCACTTATGCCCGAAACTACGTGAACCAGCTCAAGGGAAACTGTAAGATGGTCCACTCCCGCGGCCCGTACGGTGAAAACCTCGCGTGGAGCAGTGGTGACCTCACCGGCACGGCTGCCGTGAACATGTGGGTCGCAGAGAAGCCCCACTACAACTACCGGTTGAACAAGTGCGTGGGCGGCGAGTGCCTGCACTATACTCAGGTGGTTTGGCGCAAGTCGGTTCGGCTTGGGTGCGCCAAGGTTCGGTGCGACAATGGTCGAGGCACCATCATTAGTTGCAACTATGACCCACGCGGTAACTTCAATAATGAACGCCCTTACGATGTTGGTCCTTTATTCCAGGTGCCCTTGAGCTTCAAAAATGGCGAGGATGAGAATTAAGCTATCTTATATGAAGCTACCTACCTAGCTACCTAGTTTGGAATAAAATAATAAATGTATGAACTATAAGGTAATAACTCTGTATTTATTTACAGAGTTACACCTAGCTACTTTGAAATATGGCTTTCTCATGAGTAAAGCTTTAATGTCAATACAATATTCTGTGCAAAGGTATATCGTTTGAATAATTACTCAACAGGGATATTAAATTTGGCCTAAAATTGATTAATTAAATTGATAATTTATAGAATTTTTTTTGGGTACGAAAAAGCACAAAAAAAGAAGAAATTAAGACATTACTTTGAAGTTGAAGAACTCACTATGTCGTCAAAGTAGTAAATTTTAAAATTATTTTAAAATTACGGAGAGACTCGAATGGAAGACAAACACCATAATCAAAATAGAAAATACAATTAATTAACTAGTTTGCGCATTTATTTCCTTTCCTATACGTGTGAAAGAACTTTATAACCATCCTTCCTTGACCATTCTCTTGAGAAGTTTGGGTTTGAAATTCTATTCGGTGAAAAAATTATTGACTAGCCATACTAGAGTTCGTGAGATACAGTAATTTAAAAATCTATGTGAAATAAATTAATAAAAAAAATAACATGGATTATCGGAATAAACAAAATTTTTTGGGTATAATTTGCACAATGTTTTCAAGTATTATTTTAGAGAAAATTATCTATGAGTGTCTCCAAAAGGCGCTGTCGTCTAGAAAATGTCTCATGAAATCCAGTTTTCTCCACTGATATATATCGGTACAAAACAAACGCAAGTTTCTAAAATAATCTGAAACACTGAAAAATAATTTGATACTTCTCTGGAGGAACACACACACACAAATTCTCATAATTTTATAAAAACTGGCGTAGTGACTTGCTTATTCTTTTGTTCATTTACTTTCGAGTACTTTTCCTGTTGGCGATGGCTTCTTAGACTAAACAAAAATCTCAGGAAAATAGGGCTCCTACGGCCCCACGAAGAGAAAATTAAACCTTAGGTAAGATAAAGTCAAGTCGTTGGCGGCTTCCACTCCTATCGTATATTGACTTAACAATTCATAAATAATAAAAATAGTTTTAACTTTTGTTTATCTTTTTCTGTTAATACTGATTTAATTTGTTTATTTTATTGTGGTTAATAGTTTATTTATCAATAAAATATTATAAAAAAACTTCTTTAAAACAAGCAAGACAAAGTTTGGATAAGAGACAAGGAGGCCTAATTAATAATTATAATTACTACAGAAAGCAATTTGAAAGCATTATATTGTTAAGACATTTTTTAATCTATTATCTCTAATTAAAATTTGAAGTTAGATCTTTTAAAATGACTCAGCAAAATTATTATATTGTAGGGTATATCTGTTTGAGTCAAGCGTATATAATATTACCTCAAGATTTCAATAGCTCCGTCTGTTAGAAATAATTGATGTGAAGGATGAAGGTTGACCCAGTTAAGGGTGGTGATTACAACTCATATAATATTTAATCACTCAAATTTACTTTTATAATGATTTACTGAATTAAATTATTTATATTGATGATTTAAATAGTTTCTGTCATTAAATAAATTATTTAAGTATTAATTTTAGTGGATCAATCTATGATTATTTATTGATCCACTTTTTATTTTACTATTAGTGTCTATTTGGCCGTATTTTTAATTTTTATTTTTCTTTAAACAAAGTTTGAAAAAAATATATTACAATAATAAAGTAAATATTGTTTGACCAAATCATATTACAATTGTCTTTATCAATGTTATTATTATTTTGCCAATATAAAAAAAGCACCTTTTATTGTCAAATAATTAAAATAGACATGGTTAGAAATAAATTTTGTAAATAATATGAATTTAGCCTATTTTGTTTTTATAATATATTAATTTTTTTTGTTTACCCAAATATTTATTCAACAAAAAGAGGAATACTGTAATTTTAAAAATAAAAAATAAATGCTTATTTTTTTCCTTATACACGGTGTTTCTATTTATTTTATTAGAAAAAGAAAAAAATGAGTTTCAAAAATAAATTTACAAAATTATAATTTACAATAGTACAAATAATAAAGATGGTTATGAATAGAGAGAGAGAGAGAGAGAGAGAGAGGAAAGAAATGAAAAGAGTTTTTAAAACTATAAGATTGGATATATTTGTAATATTTTATTTTAAGAGAGGATTTTTTATTTATAATAAAATTAATTTCTACTTCTATGTTAAGGAAGAAACTCCAAATTGTTGTTTCTCAATTTTAACAAAAAAAAATCTGCTAATATTTAAAAGTATGTTTGAATCGTAACCAAATAGAATGAAAAAAAAAGTACTCTTTTAAAAAAAATAAGCAGCCTTTAAAAAAAATAGGCCAACAAGTTATATGTGCTACGTTACACGAATTTGGAGTAACGAATGAAATTCTTTTATTAAAAAGAAAACGAATAAAGTTGTCAAAATAAATTGATGAGCAGATTTTTGGACTAGTGATGGGCATATCCTATCAGTTCAATCACAGTCCACTTGGTTAGTAAGCAATTTGGGCTAATATATCTCTTGGGCTGGATCAACAAAATTTCGGTTATTAAAATAAGCCCCAGAATGGAGATGTCATAATGTTTTCTCACACTCAGGGTTGTAGTTGAGTAATTTTATTATAAACAATTATAATAATATTTTGATTCAACCCATGACTTGATTTACAATTAACGTAGCCCTCGCCTCGGAATATATGGCCGAGAGATTATCAAAATTAATAGAGATATCATATTTTTCTCATTTAACATTACAGAATTGAAGTTATATATATAATAGTAAGAGTATAAATCCATGTATTTTGAACGAATGATGTAGTGTTTTTGTCAATTTTGTTAACAAAAGATATCAAATGCTGATTAATAAAATTTTTAAAAAATAATTTTTAACTTTTAAAATTTAAAAAATATTTGCAAATAATTCAAAATTAAAGAGAAGTATACATAATTTTTTTTTAAAAAAAGAAATGAAAGAAATTTCATGGATGATTAGTTTTTTTTTTTAAGAGAGAGATCTAATGACATAATACAAAACTAATACAAGCTATTGAGGGCATAGAAGGGAGGGATTAAATGAAAGACTACTTATATACGACACTTGATTGGATACGACACTTAATTCGGTTGTTAAGTACATCAATTTTTAAATAAAAAAAATTAAGTACTACAATTAAATAATATAAAAACAACACATTTATGAAATATTAATCTACCAAATTATAATTTAAATATCACATAAGCTCAATTTATTTAATAAAAAAATTAGAAAAAATCAAAGAACTATTCATAAACTCTCTTTAAAAGTTAATTTTTTTAAATATTTTTTTAATATATTAAAAAAATTATAAATTTAAAAGTAAGAGATGCATAATTATGCATATCTAAAATACAAAATCTTCTGATGAAAATAAAAAACTCTCGTAATTGAAAAGAAACTCTCCTTAGAAAAAAAAAAAAAAAAAAGCGAAAGGGACAGCACACATGGTGCTCTCTAAAGAAGAAAGGTTATTTTAAGAGATATAGGGGTTTTGGGAGGGGAGGGGGATTATTCACTATTGCTTTCTCTTCTCTCAAGGGAGTACTTTTCTTTTTTGGAAGTTTCTCATCTTTTAAAGAGTTTTCAACTTTTTGATAAAATCTTCGAAGATCTATAATCCATCTCCTTGTATTTTTGACAATACAAATAGATTGAGAAAAAAAAACTTGTAAAAAAACGTAACTTTCAGAAAAAAGTGGAGGTGTTGTCTCTCCATGTATGTTATCTACTTAATACTTTGTTTTTTGAAATTGATTTGTATATTTCATTTTAGTTATCATCTTCATTTTTCTCACCAATCAGTCATTTTTTTAACATTTTTTGTAATATTTTATAAGTTTGATTGTGTTCTTTAATGTAGTAAGAGATTTTTCTCATATTTTTCTTTCAATAAAATAAAATCATCTATCTAAAAAAAAGAAGCTATTCTTTAATTGAATTAAAAAAGTCATGAACCATAATACCAAGTGCGAACTTATATATTATGAATAAATATTTATTTTATTGTCGAGATATTAAATGTCAAGATTTTAATCCTAAAGTTAAATACCTTAGAAACGTTTTATTATAATATAAAAAATTGATACTTAGATAATTAAATTGATACTTTTTATATATTAGATCATATAATGAAACAAGTGTAGAATATATTAATATTTTACTCATAAATATTAAGCAAATACTACAAATCTGTGTATATGTATATATATTTTTCGTTCCTGTCTTATCTTAGTTACAGTATGTTCATTGATTGTAATGTTTAAATAGGGAGGCAAGTTTTGGCATGAAGGCAAAGCAAGGGAGCTAGTTGTTTTACTTGCCAAATTTTTTTTAATTACATACAAGTGAACTTCCAGTATCAATAACCAAAATGACAAGAAAAAATATTTTAAAAAAATGAAAAGTAAAAATAAAAAGATTTACAAAATTTGCCAATGCACATGCATCTCCATTGTCGAAACTACAGTAAAAAAAGAAGTTGTTCCACGTCCTTGACATCTCTCTTTGAAACTATTCAACAGCCACATCCCCAGTTAAAGAAGTAGTAGATGAGTTGCCAAGACTGCAATAGCTATGCCAATTGTAAATCTTCTGCAAGAAGAGGGCCTCCTAGCAGCTATACCACAAAGCAATGCCTATATTAGATTGATTACCATTTTACAGTGGATTCTCATTTTTAATATAATGGAATTGTCTTAAAAGTTTGGCCCATATTGACATTTTTAACTTAAATATCAATATATTATATGGTTCAATTCATTCTTGAAGTGAAATAAAATGGGGGCTAAAATGTTATTTTTAAAAATTAGACTGTCATTTCACTAACTCAAATCTATATTTTTAATGCATTTGAATGAACAAAACTTAAGAGCCTGACTTGTACTGATAGCGACTGGCCTTAAAGTCTATGAAATTGGTAATAACTTCAGCTTACCAAAAAACTATAGCCCAGAAATAAGAGGACTCACCACTTAGAAGAGCTGAGAAATTAGAATAGAACTGATAGTCATTGTACCACATGAAGCAATTGGAGCCATAAATCACCCATCTTCTTTTGTTCCCAATTACAGTTCTGAAATTGACCAACTGAGCATCAAGGCACTTTCTGCAGTCTTCCCTATTAATATCCCTTGTGCATTGATCCATGCCATACCTCTTCTTCCCACTGTCACTCACATTCCAGATTGCTGTCTGAAACATGAACGGCTGCTCTGGAGCACTGGCTGCTAATCCACTCATGAAGGCAAGCCCTTCAGAAACTGCTGATGCATCGTCAACATCAGTCTCATTTGTGATTGCCACTGCACTTTGCTGCATAACTCCGAAGAAACTCTCATTGGAATACCGAAAAAAACACCATCTGAACCACACAGAAACATCCCTGCTCTTTGGGCACTCATCTGAGGCTACTTTCATGGAGTTTAAGGTGCAATTAGCACAATCATCTGCAGAAATGTCACCCCTACATAGTACTAAACCATAAACCTTGTCTTTGCCTTTGTTTCCCACTTGGGTTTGGTAAAAACCTTGGTGATTAACCACATTAGCAGCAAGAGAATCCATCATAGTTCTTAGATTGGTCTGGAATGTGTCTTCATGTACTGCATAATCTGCTTCGGAGCATTGTGGATCTGTTTGCATATCTGAATCAGCAAGGCAAAGCCCATTTGCAACGAGCAGGACATACACCAGAGCAAGATGGAATGGCTTCATTTCTTTGGAGTCACTTTGCTCTGCAGACAGAAAGGTCGTGATAACTCATGAGTATGTCACCTTATACTAACTTTAAAACTTGTATAGTTGGTCAAATAATGACATTTTGATTCAAAATATATTTTCCTATGTGCAAGTGTGCAAAGTCAACTCTCGGGTGATGATGGGCAGATGATATATCTATGAAGATTTTGTTTTACAAGTCAAATAAACTTTTTTCTTCAGGTATTGCAGTTAGACAGTATTTGAAATCACTTGAAAAAATTTTGTGAGCTAATTCAAAAAATTGACATAATTAAAATTCCAACTCATAACAATGTGTTTGAGCACGTCTTTGGCAGCAAGACAAGCCCATAGGTTGAATTCAAATGAACTTTATTGTCTTTTGTTTAATGATCAGTTTATATCTGATTCTGAACTTTGGAAACAAAAATATAAAATAGTCAAATTTGGTTTGGTTTCGGAATATTAAGAATAGGAACACACGTCAAATAAGGGATTTATCAGAATATGCTGCGCCATCTCTATCTGATACTTGTTGAAGGATCTCATGATTAAAGTGGATTTCAATGGCCTACTTTCTTACAAAGAACTGCTTAAGATAAACACAAACACACACAGTGGCAAAAAGAGCTCTCCACTTTCCCCAGAAATGATGTCCCTCTTGACATCAATGGAGCATTATCAAAGATCAAGTTGTTCTCATTTCCAAGCCAATTGGGTCTCAATGATGTTGGGTCAAAATTAAAAAACAAAAAAAATATATTTATCAATGAATATTTATCAAATATAATCAAAGATTATATTATATTAAAAGTTATAAATTTTTTTTAATTCAGTTAATTTGTTCTTGTGAATAAATAAAAATTAATAATAAAGTCCACAAACTTTCTTTTAAAAATATTTTGGTAACTATGAATTCAATGCAACTCAGTATTCTAAATATCCCCAATTTTATTAGAGGTAGCTAAGTCCTAATTAAGTAATTTTTTCTACAATTTTCATTTATGTTTATATTAAAATTCACGTCTCTATAATTATCAATTTTTTTTAAGCCATCACTCAATGAGATACTATTATTAAAATATCCTTCAGCATTTTTTATATATAATTTTTTTCACTTTTAGATATAAGTTTTTTAATCTATTTTTCATTACTTTTTATATTAATACTAATTTTAACATCAAAATATTATCTGTAAAAACTCTTTAACCTGTAATTAACAGGTACCTTGACCAAAAGAGTAAACTCCCGCATCAAATTTTAGGCGAGATGGTTTTTAGTTGAAGAGTGAGTTTAATCCAGAATTATTTTAACCCCTAGAAGCTGCTCTATCATTCAAAAGTTAGGATGTGACGTGGGGTTTAAGTCAGGTAAGTTACTGCTTGCTTTTCGTAAAACCAAAGAAATAGATTAATTAAAATACAAGTAAAGTGACGCTGATCGATGTTACTTAATTACGATAAAAATGAGTAATTAACATCTTTAATATTTCTTAAATTACGAAATTACTTATATATAAATTTTTTGAATATTCTTTTATGATAATAAATTTTATTAATTATTTTTATACAATGTCACCTAATTTGACGGCTCCATCAGCCCTCCAACTTTTTAAATTTATTATCTAAAGTTGGGTTTTCAAATACTGCGTGGCTGAGTTTTAAAATGTTAATAATTGATCAATTCAATTAAACTAAAACTTGTTAAGCATAAAATTGAAATTATCAGAATTATGAACCGGATTAAGGGGAAGGAAAAAGATGAAAAGAGAATCTCTTTCGGGCCAGGTGAATATTTATAAACGGCCTGTAAGAACGCTTAATTGGGCTTGTTTTGTAAACATAGGCCCTAGAGTTTTTTGGTGCAGCTTGTTTCTCAAAAAAAGATTTTAATGTGGGTTTAGAACTTAAATAACGTTTGCAATAAAATTTTTTATTTTTAAAAATTATATTTTTAAAAATATAATTTTTAAGGATAATAATTATTAAAAATATATAAAATATATTTAATTAATTTTAAATATTTATCTAAATTTTTATTATTATTATATTTAATTATAATTAAAAATTTTAAGAATTATAATATTTTTTTAAAAAATATTTTTATCTATGATAAAATGAGAGAGATAGAGTGAGTGCAAGATGACAGACAGAATAATAAGAGAAAAATGAAAAAAAAATATGAAAGAGATAAATATAAAAAAATAAGAAAGATGAATAAAAAATAATAATAAAATAAAAAATATTTTTTTTTATATTTAAAAAAATTATTATGGTATACAAAATTTAAATTCTTACTCTATGCATACAAAATTTTTGGTAAAAATTCAATTAAAAAATTATTTTTAAAAATGTATATTTTTTAAAAATTTTAATTTAAAATTTAAAAATCAAATACAAAAATTTAACTTTTTTTTTTAAATTTAAAAATATTTTTCTAAACAAACACTCCTTTAAAGACAAAATTGGAACCAGCGCTGTCCTGTCATCTTCCTAATTTTCACGTGGCTTAATTGTTGGGTTCTGAATGGCAGTGCATGGGCGTGCCACACAAGACTGTTTCGTGCCACCCTATGAAGTAGAATAGGACACTTGGTGGATTATGATCTTGCACAAAAATCTAGAGAGTCTTTCTTGATTTTTTTAATTTTCATTCAAAATCTAATAAATTTTTTGTCGGATAGGTTTTGGAATATTCCATTAAAAAAGATTTTGTTATAAAAAAGGATTTCTATGGAAGGATTTGTTTGGAGATCGTTGTTATTTAAAAATATATATAAAAATAGTGTAAATCTAAAAGCAAAATGAACAATTAAACTTTGCCACTGATATTTAAGAAAATTTATTTTTTAAAATAAATTAAATTAATGTAAAATTATATTTTTAAAATTATTTGAAAATTCTTTTCTGTACTATAAAAAAGTCTTGGTAAAACAATTGTTGTTTGAAGAAGATAAAAATAATATTCAGTAAAAACATTTATATGCATTGCTTGCTCTTTCTTATGCCGAATCCAATTTAATGTTAACTTTTTTGGTAAATAATTTGATATCAATTGCGTAAAATATATAATTTCTAAAAATAAAATAAAAATTAATATACCAAAATACACATTATAATTTACAATATTATACAACAGAATGTCAAAGAAAGTGATCCAAAACGATGTTTAGTATTGTTAAATTGAAATTTGTACGCCAGTCTATTTATATTGAACAAATTTAAATTTATAAAATTAAGCAAGTTGGAATGAACTTGACCAAGAAATCCCTTAAAAATAAAAATAAATAAATAAATAAATATCGAATAGAACAGACTACAAACATCAAGTTAGTCTTGAAAACAATATATATATATATATATATATATATATATATATATATATATATATATATATATATATATATATATATATATATATATATATATATATATATATATATATATATATATATATATATATATATATATATATATATATATATATATATAACTTTGTGTGTGTGTCTGTATTTTTTTTTTAATTTTTTAATAAAAATTTTAATTTATTCAACTTCAAAGTGTTTTTTAATAAACAAAATTTTAAGAAAATAATAAGGTAATGTTTTATTTTAATTTTTTAAGTTTGCAATGAAATTTTATTTAGTATTTAAATTTTTTTTATTTGAATACATTTATAATATTTCATAAATATCTTTTTTTATATCTTAAAATTAATTTTGTAAAAAAAATTAGTAGAAAGTATTAAACTATATACAAAATATGTTTAATCTATTAAAATTTTTATCTATATAATTGATTTAACTAAATTTTTTATTATTTTAAAAGAATTACATTTAGTAGTTTCTTCTAAATTTATAAAAAAATAAAAGATAAAATGATCAAATATTATTGTTTTATAATAAAAAAAATGTAGTTTAGAATTTAGTTAGTTAGATAATTTAATATGTTAAATATTTAAGTAAATATTATTTTAAAATAAATTATAAAATTATATATACATATTTGGATATGGTCTCTTTATTTTAGATTCGTATAATAAATAGTCAACCAATTTGACAGCGTCACTTGGTGTCACGAATGGGTGTGTATAATGGTTAATTAATTTTTAAGTATATACTGTGTACAAATTTTTTTTTACTGATTTGTAATTTTTTTTATAATAACATAAGAGCATATTTAATAGAATTTTTAATCTTATATTTATTGTGAATTATTTATGATAGATTATACTTATGTAACAATAAAAATATTAAAAAAATTTAAACACCATTATTTTTATAAATAATAGTGTTTAAATAAAAAAATTATTTTTTATTATATTTTTTTATTATTTTAAATTATTATTATTTAAAATATTATTTAAAATAATTTTATATTATTTTTAAAAAATTTATTTATGTATTTATTAATTTAAAATTTATATTAAAAATTTTATTTTACTTAAAAATTTATATTAAAATATTATTATTAAAAATATTATTTAAAATTTATTTATTTATTTATTATTTTAAAATTAAAATATAAATTAATTATATTTTAAATTAAAATTATAAATAAAATATAAAGATGTTAAATAATTTATAAAATTTATTTAATAACTTTTTTAAAATTATATTATTAAAATAAAAAATTATTTAAAATAATAATATAACAACATAGTATTTATTTAAATAATTAATTGTATTATTAAAAAAATGATAATATAATATTTACTTAAATAATTAATTGTATTATATTAGAGATATTTAAAAAAAATCTTGGTAGTTGATGGGACATGATCCTACCTACTTTCGGCGTAGAGAAAACAAGAAAATAAGACAGAAGCTACGATCTAGGACCTACAAAGTAGAATATTGTCCAATATCCTTTTCTGAAAGTGCTTATGATTAATTGGTTTTGATACAACTCGTTGTTTTTTTTTCTTATCTCATCCAACCTCAAAGTATGCACTAAGAACACCCATTTGTCCGCATCAGAAACCAGAAGAGGCATTAGTTGTGGTGTCAATCACCTTGTGCTGCTATCTCCGGGAAGTTTCCAGCTTTGAATTATTGAAGAAAGTGTGGTTGTCGTTGTCACAAACCAAGTGCTAAAGAATAAAGATGATAATGAGTGACCTTTCATCTTTGTTGCTTGCAATTCCAGAAAATGCGCTCAAGATGATAATGAGTGACTTTTGATCTTTGATGCTTGCAATTCCAGAAAATGTTGGATTATTTTTTGTATTAATATAAGAAATAATCACTCCAGGTCCAAGAAAATTGGTTCACGAAATATCTAATAATATCTATTAAACTCTTAGGAAGTCATATATTATCTTGAAAGAAAATGTAGTATCTAAGTTATTTTGTTTGCATTTACATTAATCCATCGGTCAGATTGTTTATATCAAAATTTAAAAAATTATAAGAAAAAATATTTTGAGATCTTCACTAAAAAAAATTGAAATTCAAACTTATAATCATACATCTCAAATCCATTTTCTATTGTTTTAAATATATAGAGAGTATTCTTCTCAAACTTTAAGTTTATAATCACATTTCTTTAAATTTTGATTCATTACAAAAAATTTTCACTCATAAAATTATTAATTAAACTTATATTTTATACTTATGAAAATTATACTCACATTTTTTTTATAAATAATTTAATTCAATGTAATAAAAATCATTACAAAATTAAATTAATACTTATGAAAATTTAAAATAAATGAGATTAATGTAATTATTAAAAAAACTTAAAAAAAGAGAGTGTGAGTTTAATAAATTCAAAGAGACATTATTTGTCTCAATTTGAAATTCGATAGAGTGTAGATATAATTATCACAAAGACAAAAATTTAGTATATTTTTTTAATGTGTTTATTATCAAATTTCATAATAAATAATGATATGTAAATATATTTTAATGTTCAACAATATATTATTGATTCATTTAAAAAAAAATTCTCCAGGTATTATGTTCATTACAAACACATTAAGAATTATATATATATAACAAAAACGACGAAGAGATTAGACTTCAAATTAACGATCACAAAACTAATTGGTGCCTTTTAGTATATATAGAAAGAAATGGAAGTGAAAAGTTCAAACCTAATTTTGACTCATTCTTATGCTACCAACAATCATTGATGCCTACCTTTACGTTCATCAAAATCCATCAGTTTTCATATATACTAAATACAAAAATAAGTAGTCACGAACCATATAGGAAATTATAAATTAATTTGTACAAATTAATGGATTTATTTTACAAGTTTACTAGGGTTTTTTTTGTTCATACGTACTCCAGTTACGTTGCCTTACTCTTCAACTGGGAAAATGAAAAACCATTATCCATCTCCATCTCCATCAAATTGCTACTATTTTTTCTTCAGTATAGAAAAGTATTAATAAATAGAAGAAGTCGGTAAAAAACCACAAGGCATCAACTTCAGTACATCTTTTTAGTTGTCATAGTCATCGTCGACCTTTAAATCCCATCCTTTATCTTTCTCTTCTGATCTTCCCTATAAGACATGCACAAGAAGATACAGAATCTCAGTGAACGCAAAAAATACCAGTAGTAATATCATTCAAATGATGTGGCCCATCTCCACATTCATCATATCCACCAACAAATCCACGAAACCCTAGGTTAAAATTTTTAAATGTTTGTTATTAAATTTTATAATAAAATATAACATGAGAACGATTAAAAGAGTCAATTATACTAAACTATAAAATTTATCTATTTATCATATTTAAAATATAAAACTTGATAACAAATTTTAAAAACTGTTTCTAAGTCGTTTCTTTTTATAGAATCATACATACTGAAGATTTTAAATGTCATGAAACCTTTCTAAATTTAAATGCACACATTTTCATATACTTCACTTTGATTAAGATTACTATCTGAATGCAATTATATATATATATATATATATATATATATATATATATATATATATATATATATATATATATATATATATATATATATATATATATATATCTTTCATAGTTTATGTAATGGATGTATCGTAAGACCGTCTGCTAATTTAAATTTAATAATTATATATTCTCTTGCTTTAATATATATAATTATATTCTTACTATTGTTTTTGTATTTCTATGTCTATACTTATTCTGTATAGATAAGAATAACAATTATCAACATTTTTATTTATAATTCTTTTACGTAAATTATATTTCAGAAAGTAACCCTTTCTCATTCATTCATTAATTAATTAAAACGTTCAAGCAAACTTATATACAAAGAATTAAATTTTTTTTCTATCGAAACGACCGAAATATTTTTGTTTTTTAAGTCACCAACACGAAATGTGTAATAACCGTAAAATTTAATGAAAATTTCAATTAAAGAAAATTTAAAATAAAAGAAAGAATTTCGAAAATAGAGATAAGAATCAGTGAAAATAAGTTTTATATGGATTTACAAAAGAAAATATGAGCCTTTAAATTTTGGCGTGTAATCTTTATTTTTAAATGATGGAATTTGGTTATAAGCAAATATATTTTTATTTGTTTAAAAATAATTATGTTTTACTAAAATTAAGTATACTTTTAAGTAAAATAATTATTGTGTTGTTTCGAATAATTATACCGGCCTCTAATGAATTATTGGCATATTTTTAGAAATATTCTTTCTTTTATTACGTATAAAGATATTTATTTTATAATTCGTTTTATGGAGATTTTTATCAAGAAAAATCATGATTTAAGAGTTTAACTAAAGATTTATGAGAAAGGACATTTTTAGAAATTTTTGATGTATTTTATGGTAAAAAACAGAATTTATATGAATTTTTATAAAAGAAAATTCTATTATTAATTATTTAATAATTATTATTATATTTTAAAAAAAAACCAAAACAGAAATCATAAAACGGAAATCAGAAGCCGGAGAGGAATCGAGAAAGAGAAAAAAAAATCGAAGAAATGCACAGTAGTAAATAGTGAGTGAATAGTAATATCCAATTTTATCTTTCGATTTAGAGTACTTATGGGCTTCCGATATCAAAACTGAAAGTGTTATTGGATTCACGACGAAGAGTACTTTAGTTTTGACCGATCAGTTTTTCAAATCAACCGTTGAATCGCCGTAGATCTGAAGTAGAAAATCTCGGTAAAAGGTAAATTCTGAAAAACCTTACTTAGAGACCTTAAATTAGAAATCTGACACCGTAGATGGGTTCAAAAGCTTGATAAACATTAGGATATGTAATTTTTTTCAGTCATTTGGTAACTTTTTATGTGGCGGTAAATAGTAATTTCTGACATGAATAGTGGTGGATGAATAGTAATTCCGGCGATGAATAGTGACGGTAAATAGTGTTTCCGGCGGTGAACAGTCCCCGAGCTCATTTAAGGTTTTTGGACCCTCCGGACACGTTTTTGAAGCTTATTTGGTCAAATTCAGACTAGAAATGAGGATTTTAGGGCTATCCAATCTGGAGCCCTTACTTGTGAGTAGATGATTCTTCCTATGACTTGTCTATACTCTTCTTGATACTTGAATATGTATATGATTATGTTTATGAGATATACAAACTGTGATATGTTTCTGAAATGCATTAAAACGATCTGATATGCTTACATTTTGAAATACAGTTCAAGAAGAGTATAGTTTTGAAAATGAATTTATGAACTCATGGTGTATATGATTTCACATGTATTTCTCATCAAATGATAAAGTGAATATTTATACACGTGACATTGATTTATAAAGATATATGATTTCCTAGAGAAAGGGCATATATATGTGATAAACCCTGAATGGGTAATTTATAACAGATGAATTTTGAAATACATTGAACATGTGATTTTTACATGTGTTTCGCATTACATGGCAAAGAAAATATGTTATACATGTGACATTGATTTTACAGTGATATGTTTGCCTCGGATATGAGCATGTATACATGTTTCCTCTGAATGGGAAGTTTTGACATATGAGTATTTTGAGACTGAAAGTCTGTATTATATTGAGAATTTATACTGGATTATATGGCATATGTGCATATGGTATTTTCTGTGGAGGAATCCTATTGGAAACACTGTCTGCTAACAGCAGGTGATGTTAGCCTTGGTGCGCACCTTGATTGCCTCAGCTAGCAGGGGAGGTGGTGCTAGCCTCGTGTGAGGGCCAACACACGGGAGATTATATGTGAAGGAGAGTGGAATGCCTCCTATATATGGGCGAGATGCCAGTTATATGATGGCGAGATGCCAGTTATATGAGATGTTATTTGCCTTCCCTTGCTGTGTGCTTGGGAAAGACCCATACAGAGTCCCTTTGCGTGTCCTCTTGAATGGTAGTAGGGCAAACCTCAGCGGGATGCTGAGTTTAGGCAAATCCTATACCAACAAAGTACGGAAGGGGTCAAACTCTGGTATGGTGGTTCTGATATGGGATCCTCCGAATATTTTATGAGAAATGTTTTGATGCATAGCATAATTTGATTATTGATTTTACAGTATTGAATATGATTTTGAACTTGACATGAGCATTGTGTATACAGTACCGCATACGGTTTGAAAGACCTGATTATGATTGTTTTGAACAGAGAAAATTTGAAAAATGCGGGTCCCATGTGGATGTACTTCTGAAATGTAATTTTTGATAACATAAATTTATTATATGAGTACATCCATATGTTGACCTAAGAGGTCATAGGAGGTATTATCTGCTCATTGAGTTGTAAAACTCACTACACGATGTGGATTTATTTTTCAGATAAAGACATAGAGTTTGGTCCAACAGCCACATGATCGACTAGGGGTCGTACTTCAGTGGTGAGCCTACATTGTTTCTAGGCTCTCAATGTTTATTTTTGTAAAATTTTTGTACTCTAGAGTTGCTCTGAACGTCACAGGCAGGATCCTTGCTTCTACTGTTACTCTGATGTTTATAGACGTAAACTGTATATTGTATATGTGTATGGAAACTTTTATGTATTGGTTTATATGATAAAGAATGTCATTATGTTCATTTATGGAAAATATATGTGTATGGTTTATAGATTTCACGTGCCCTAAAATTTGGGTCGTGACAAAATGGAGTTATCGAAATGAAATGAAGTATTTGTTAAAAAATTATGCTATTTCGATTGAAATTATTATATTTCGAAATATTTCGATAGAAATACTCTTATTTTAGTGAAAATTTTAGTGGAAATACTTTTGTTTTAGTAAAAATACTCTTGTTTCAAATTGTTTCAATAGAAATACTTTCGTTTCGAATTATTTCAATAAAAATATTCTTATTTCGAGTTGTTTCGATGGAAAAATATTAAATTAATTTAAAAAATAAAAAAATTAACAATCTAAAAGTAGATGAAAGTAGTATCATATCACATCCAACACCAAGTTATTTTCTCTTACAAATCACAAATCACAAACATCTTTATTAATTTTTCACTCTCCCCCTTTATTTTTATGATATTGTTTTTCTTCATTATCTTCATTTTAAAGAAAAAACTACAAAAATAATGAAAAGAGAGATTGAAAGACAAAGAGAGAAGAAGATACCTGAAAATAGAAACAGAATCATGATCGAGAGAGAGAGAGAGAGACACTTAAATATAGATGTCACGAAAGAGTTAAAAAAAAGATAGAGAGATGAATGCAAGAGAAAGAATATTGTTGAATACTATTAAGATTTAAATCAGAGTCTCTATTGTAATAACATGTTTACTTACTATTCAATTATAAATATTAATTTTAATATAATTTTATATATCTATATTATTAATATTATGTTAAAATCTTTTAAAATTTAAAAAAAATTATTTAAATTTATTTGAAATGTTTCTTAAAAAAATTTTCGTTTATTTAAAATTTTTGAAACGTATTTTCAAAATATTTTCGATTTTGAAATCATCGAAACGATACCTCAAAACGAAATTTAATACTTTACTTATATAGTCATTCTAATTATTAGAATAACAGATATCCTTCTTCATGTTTTTTCTTTTTCTTTTTCTGTCATTTTTTAACTTCCTCTCCATTTGTTCATGTCATTTTGCTTTCTTTGACGTGACCACCTCCACATGATCTTTGTCTCATTCTTTCTTTCTGCGTCTCATTTTAGAGTCAAAATCGATTCGGTTAACTACTACTCCAACGAGTGGGGGAAAAAATTAATAATAAGTACAAACCCTAGCTCCTCCATCCTCATCTCAATGTCTTTTGGGTCTACCCCAACGCATCACCGCCTGCTATGTTTCCTCATATTGAATATAAAATATATCATGTGATAAAATAAAGAGTAAATTACATTCATGCATTGTTTTTATATTTTTGTAGGTTATATTTATAGTTTTTTTTAATTTTTTTATTTACAAAATTATTAGTGAAACTTATAATTTTATATTTGTTTTCCTAAAAACTCATAAATTTTTATTTCATGCAGTACAAATTATGAAAAGATCAAAGTAATATTTATGAAAATTTAAAATAAACAAAGCTAGTATATTTTTTTGTTTATATTTAAAATTAGAAGAGGTATGAATATAATTTTTATTAATATTAAAAGAAATAAATATAATTTAATCTAAAATAAAATAAAAAATAATATTTAAGATAGAAAAAAAAGTCATATTTTTAGTCATAGTCTTACAGAGCACCTGCAAATATATTAACATGTCAGATACTATATATTCATAAATAAAAGAATCCAATATAACTTGAGGTGAAATTTGTTAAAGAAAGAGTTATTTTGTTACATTCATTTTTCTTTTTTTTTAAGCTATGAAAGGGGTTGTACGTATTAAGTTGTGATTGCTGCTGCCAATTAATTGATTTGAATTCCATTCTGTGATTAAAGTGAGATGAGATGTTGCAACGGAACAATGACTACTGAAGTTGTGCCTCCTTTGTTTTCTGCTCTCAGGAGTGGGGATTCTATTTTCCGATTTGCCAGAAGCAAAATCTGGAAGGACGAAGACCTGTTGAACTGAGCAAATTCTCTCTCTCTCTGCCTAACGCAAATTTATTTATTTAATGTGGTCAGAAATTAATATATATTATATTTGGGTGCAAAAATATATGTGGGACAACGTTGGCACGATAGATTTGTGTTCCACAATAAAAAATTTCTAATTTTTTGCTCAAACACTTACCGAACAAAATTGAAAGTTAAAACAGTTCCCCCTTGCCCCTATATAATTTCATAAACCCATTTATCTTGAAAACAATGTGCTCCTCACTATCGCTCGAATCTCTCAACCCAAATGAGGACTCGAAGTAGCCTCGCAACTTTAATCCTCACCTTCATCGCCTTCACTCCTTCCACTGCAAATCAAAACCAACCCATTTCAGAAATCCTCAGAATCGACCATTTTCTGCACAAACTTCATCAATGGCTAGCTATAGCACAAGGATTTCAAGGACCTCAACTTCCTCCATCAGTCCCTTTAGTGCTAGCTGGAGTCCTCTGTTTCATAGCTTCCTCGATATCCAGTGCTGGTGGAATAGGAGGAGGTGGGATTTTCATTCCCATTCTAACCATTGTGGCTGGCTTGGACCTAAAATCAGCTTCAACTCTATCAGCTTTCATGGTCACTGGAGGCTCAGTTGCGAACGTTATGTGCAATTTGTTCATTGCAAGCCCTAAATTTGGAGGCAAGTCTTTGATTGACTATGACATAGCACTTTTATCAGAGCCATGTATGCTTCTAGGAGTGAGTATTGGGGTCATTTGCAACCTTGTTTTCCCAGAATGGTTGATTACCATACTCTTTGCTATTTTTCTTGCTTGGTCTACCTCCAAGACCTGCAAAAGTGGGGTGGTGTTCTGGAGGAATGAATCAGAAGAGATGATGAGGAAGAACGTGTTTGGGGAACATGAAAATGGGAATTTGGAAGAAACCAAAAAAGGGTTGATTAAGCTGGAGAAAGAGAATGATGGGTTGAAAAGTTTTGAAGAACCACTTCTGGGTTCTGAAGAAAATGGAAATTTGAGGCCTCCTTGGTTCAAATTGGGGGTCTTACTTTTGGTCTGGTTATCTTTCTTTTTCCTCTATCTTCTTCGTGGCAATAGATATGGACAGGTAAGGCTGCTTTTCTTTCTTATTCTTCTTTATGGCTAAAAATTGAGGCTGCTTGTTATCGTCTTTCCACGTGCAATAGATTTATCAAACTGGATTCTTGATTACTTTGCCTTCTGGGATTATTATACAACTTATCCGAACTTGAATTATCAATGAAGATTACAAGTGAAGAAGCACAAAACTAGTTTCAGAGAGTTGGCTGTCACACCCCTTCTAAATTTAGGTTTTTTTTTTTTTTTTTTTAAAGATGGTATGAGAAGAAAATTTAATTTGGAGAGAAGCTCAATAACACCCTGAGAAGTATGATACCTAAATACTATAAAATATTTAGTATTTTGTATGTGTTGTATCTGCTATTTAGTAGATATGTATATACGAATACGATTGCCGTAGCGAACACAGTAGGTTTCTGTGTTTAGTGTCACTTCATAGATAACACTTCTAATTATAAAAAAAAATAAAAATAAAAGCCTCAAATTCTAAAATCAAAGTTTGAAATTTTTTTTTTCTTGTTTGTTCCTTTCATTGTAGCAAAATCTAGTGGGTTTGTATCAATAAAATAAGTGGTAGACAAGTATTTTCTCGTAGCTATCAGATGCAACTTTCTTCATTTTTCTCCCAATATTAGTCAGTGATGGAATTTCTTAACTTTTTTTGGAGTGGTTGGTCCCAGACATTATCAAAGAATATCTGGAGCGTGCTAGTGCAAATGGGTTGGCATAGCTACCAATTCATTCAGCATAATTTTCATGGAGTCACATCAAAATCCTACCTTGTCTAGTTGATTAGTATAAACTTCCACTAAATAGGCAAATTATCCACACCAACTGCGAAACGCTAGAGAATTTATAATAAAAAATTCATTGTAGTCTAGTTTGAAGAAATTAGCCTAATTAAAATTTGAACAGTGTGTCTAATCAGATATCATTTGCTCGTCTCTAGCATTAGACCAACTCTTTGGAGTCAAGTGCATAACTTAACTTGGTCATCTTCTTTTGATTGCTATAAATTTGAGGAAGATTTTGTTATGAAATCAAACTGATCAAACTATGTGCAGAGTATGATTCCAATGGAACCCTGTGGTGTGGGATACTGGATTCTCTCATCTGTTCAAGTACCAGTTGCCATAGTTTTCACTGCTTGGATTATATCTAGAAAAGAAAATCTTCAAGATCAATCTCTAACAAGACAGGTTCTTAAACATCATAGTTTTTATATCTCATTATAGGATGCTGCTCAGAATTTCATTAATTCGATCAGAAAACTGACATGCAGGATCAGCAGCTGACAAGAGATGGACCTTCAAATAAGCTTATCTTTCCATTGATGGCACTGCTAGCAGGGGTTTTGGGTGGTGTCTTTGGAATTGGAGGTGGAATGCTGATAAGTCCACTGCTTCTTCAGGTTGGGGTAGCACCTGAGGTAACTTTCATTATCATAAATTCTCTTACATGTGGTTTAAATCAAGCATTAGTTCAATGTGGATTTGGAGACCTAATCACAAGTTGGGTAGTCCGCTCGGCCGGATGAAATTTAACCAAAACTTAATCCAAGAAACAGTTTTATACCTCAAATTTAAAGCCTGGGTCCAATTCAAACCAAGTTTGAACTTTGTCTTCAAAATCGAGTTGACCCAAAAGGTATATTGTTTTCCAAAATTACACGCACACAAATACACATACATATATGTGTGTATGTGTTTGTGTGTGTGTATATATATATATAAATAGTGAGTATTATTTTATAAAAATAATTTTCTTAAAAAAATCTCTATTTTTGAAAATTTCAAAATTAATTTACTAAATAAATAAAATAATATTATTTTATGAAATATTAGTGAGCAAGCCCAATGCAAACTTAATTTTTTTTTTTAAAAAAGGAAAAGTAAAAAAACTTATCCTGATTACTAGTTTCACTCCTAATCAAGTTTAGATTTGATCTGTAAAAGATAGATTAAACCATTCATAAGAAACATAAGTAACATAAGTATACTATGCACACTTTTTAGTTGGACCGGTGACTATATATATATATATATAGTCTATTTGAAAATTTTTCAAACAATTGTTGTTATTGCGTAGGTAACAGCAGCAACATGTTCATTCATGGTGTTCTTTTCATCGACCATGTCGGCATCGCAGTATGTGTTGTTGGGGATGGAACATACAGAGACAGCCGTGATTTTGGCCATTGTATGTTTTGTTGCATCACTTGTTGGGTTATTGGTGGTGCAGAGAGCAATTCACAAGTATGGAAGAGCTTCCTTAATAGTTTTCTCAGTTGGCATAGTCATGGCTTTAAGCATTGTTCTAATGACTAGCTTTGGAGCCATTGAGGTTTGGAGAGACTATAAATCTGGAAAACACATGGGCTTCAAACTCCCCTGTTAAAAACAATTTTGTTTCTCATCACTTCCTCATTCTATGCTACACTTGTACTCGATACAGTAACCTTATCAATATAAAATACAAATAGTATATAGTTATCATCTAATTAAGGAGGGGTGTGTGTGTTTGGTTCAGTGATAAGTCTCGTGCTCTCTCAAAAGAAATAACGTGAATTTTGAGTCTTTTTAGTAAGAAATTTTTTTAGCGCCTATCTATTTTTAATAAAAAAAAAAATTTAATTAAAGAGGTGCTTATTATTCTATAATTTAGATGTTAAATATCATCTAAAATACCTATGATAGGTGCTGTTTTAGATAATATGAAATATTATTCAAAAATTATAAAACTCACGTTACATTATTTTCAATTTTGTTAAATTATATAAAATACTAATTTTATTTTCCTTAACAATTTTTAATTATAATCCAAATATAAAAAATCTATATACTATAATATCTTTTACTAGTAACTTGACATCCACTGAAGTGCACATTAATTCTTTTTTTTTTTTTTATCTATATAATATTTATTAAAAAAATACGTTTTAAATGCCGTCGTGCCAGTAAAAAAAATTGTAAAGTGATTATTGTGCAGTAATTAATAGAAAAATGAGTTGGAGAAAGAGTGGATTAGTGGTTATTAAAAATAAAAAATCATTTTTTGTAAATAAAAAAGGAGTAAACTATTAGACAAAAAAAACCACAGTGGTCCAAAAATATATTAATCTCATATTATAATATTAGACAAAAAAAACCTCAGCTGCATCTTCAAAACAAATATATTGTAGCCCATCCACAACTCACTTCCTTGTTCAAAAGGAGTTAAGATTTAACAGATGGACATCCTAATTTTTTTTAAAAGTATTAAAATTTTTATCAACTTAATATTTATAAATTAAAATAATTTTTTTTTAATATTTTAATGTTTTATGTGTCATAATAAGAGAATTCTAATAATTTGATATATGTCATATCCAAATGTTTCATAAATCTCAATCGCCAAAAAAAAAAAAAAATTAGAATTAGAATAAACTTACATTTAGCTTATAAAACTTATACTCATCTCTAATTTTGTCTAATTTTGAATTGATATAAGTATCTCATTTAAAATTTATAAAAATTATACTCGTACTCTTTCAAGTTTTTTTTAAAAATTTAGTCTAAAAAATTTTATTTTAAATTCTCTTAATCATTAATTTAATATTTTAATGATCTATATTAACAATTATGAAGTTTTCATAAATATTAATTTAATTTTTTTATCATATGTATTAACAATTATGAAACGTAAAAGTGAAATTTTTGTAAAAATTGAAATTTCAAAGTCTCAACAATGGTGAATGTAATTTACTTTAGGAATCATAAATATTTCGGCATCCTTCAGATTGATTAAGCAATATCAACATTGCAAGGAATTAAAAATCACTGGAAAACCAGATAAATCAGAAATGTTACAATTGTTTAATTCTCAGAGGCAATTGTTACTAGAATTATCCAAAAGCAAGCTACTCTTAAAAGTCAGATTTGATGGCAACTACAACCAAAAGATGCGTAGTTGCCAAAAAGACATTAACTCCGCAATCAATGGGAGTTTTTCAGACTCTAAGATTGTCATCTTCTCACAAATATGAAAGTTAATGAAATTCTAATTCTACCAAGCTAATACTGGGGAGAGTGACTTTAAGATTGTCCGGGAGAAGAGATCTAGTTTCGAAGAAAGACTAAGGACACCTCTGTCCATAATATCAAATAAGGAAAACAATAGCTATTTCAATTAAGATTGAAACACCTATGCAACTGGGGGACGGAGAACATGGTCCTGTGAGGTATCAACAGCAGTTGGGGGCAAGAACTGCCACATTGAAACTCCTCGGTAGCCAACGAATGGCACCAGCTTCCTGCCAAGAACTTGCCCTGGAGCAGGAAATGGAGATGGGACGGTGGGAGGATGGGGCATGAAGCCTGGTTGTGAACTCAAGGCTTTAAGTTGCTGCTCAATTTTCTCTTTCTCTACCTTCAGTCGCTGCTTCTCATCACGGAGCTCATTCTTCTCAGCCTGCACAAACAAACTCACCAACATAAAAAACAAGAAGGCAGGTTCACCATCTAATGAATAAGTATAACACACCTTCAATTCATTAATTTTCTCCTGCAGATTCTCGTTGGACTCTCTAAGCTTCTGAGTCTCCCCTTGTAGCTGAGAGAGTATCCGAACTGCATCGCTTAATATAACAGCCTTGTCCATTTTGGCAGGCCTGCCAGGATTGAGGATAGACCCCAGTTCTAGGAACCTTCAAACATTGCTTGAATAAGTCACATGAAACATCATGACAAAAGGAGACAGATAAGAAAAGGATGAAAGAATTAGAGATCGATGCCTGTCATTCAGTCGATCCCTCCGCAATTTCTCTCTACATGCTTTCGAGCCATATGAATTGCTGGATCCTGACCTTAGACTGATTTAATAATATCATAGAGAAGTTAAGTTGGTACTTGGTAGAAAAGAAAAGGAAACAAGAAAAGAAGGTAGTCATATCTTAAATTAAGGATGGATATAAGCACTAACCGTTGTGATAGAAAGACACCTCATCCCCAACCCTTGACAGAATGACAGGCCATTTTTATATGGTAAATGTCCAAATTAAAAATTAGATTACATTAAAGCGCCTATACCTTATGTTCATAAAATGCAAGCTAGTGCTTATGTCCTAGGTATTTAAATAGATGTATTTCACAGAACCACGAAAAAAAGAAAAGAAAAAAGGAAAAAAAAAAAAAGAAGCTTTATACAAAAGCTATGTATGATAATATAGTAGTAATGATAATAAAGCAGTGTATACAAAAATTGAAGTGTGAAGCTAGTACGCAACAACCAAAGAGGACAAAAGGCGTAATAAGAAAATGAAAGTAATTAATTTAACGTACGGGAGTAAGTTTTCTAAATGCATAAATTGGGAGTAAAGTAAAAACAAAATAGTGATCTCCAGTATCTAAGAACTGCCACCAGAACTATAATGCTTCAGAAACTATTCAATTTGACTAATAATATGAGACAACAGCTATGCACTATGCATATCTGAATAGCTTACCGTTTTCTACACCCGGCTTCGTTGAAACCATCTGGGTTCCCATATGAATCATCTAACTCCACACTGGAACAAGTGACAGAGAAATACATAATAAGTCCTGATTGAAGAGGAGGGAGGCATGGAAAGTAAATATTTTCCAGAAGTTCCTACTAGTCAATAACAACAATTAAAAACTAATTAAAAAAAGATGGGCAATTACATCTACAGAACAGAAAGCCCAGTAAAGATATGAGATTCCCTAATCCCTATCTATAATTGAAAAATTTCTAGGAGAATACTTCAATTGACGTTTTAAAAATATAAATTTTACTCACGAAAAAGTAAAAAGTTGAATGCATTCATCTTTGTGACGACGTTGGACCCCTATGTCTTCCTTCAAAGGCCATTCATAAACCAGAAAGAAATGAAGAACACAGCATAATGCTGCTGATCCAACAGAACTCATTCCATGGCAAAGAAATTATGCAATAATTCACAACCCAATTATTCAGCATTGTAAAGAAGACAGAAGAGTTAAATAACAAAGAAAGAGATGGCAACTAAGGAGTAACCTGAAATCAGCCTGAGGAGCGGTGAGGGAATGAGAGGGCCAAGAAAAATTGGGCGGGTCCAGAGGCGGAAGGTCACCGCCGGGGACGGGAATGTCCTCTATACAACCATAATCAAATACCCAATTGGGGTTTCCCGGAGAACCCATCTCCGATTATCTGCCGGAAACTTAGAATTCCCGGCGGGAGGGCTCCCGGAGAATGTGGCAAAACAGGGTTCGGCGCCGTAGTTGAGAATGACGACGATGAGGAGATGAACAATGAGTGAATTGGGTTCGTTGGGTGAGATATGAAAGGAGCGAAAAAGTTGGGAATATGGAGAAAGAAGCGAAAGGGATTTGAGAGAGTGGCAATAGGCCACCATCATCCATCACCACCACCACAAAAGGTATTGCCTAGCAGCCAAAGCTACACGCACTCACCGAACCAATTCGATTCCCTTTTAAATCTTTTTCAAGCCTTAGGCAGGAATCTTGGGGTCCAATATATATATCTATTGGGCTTCTAAAGTCTAATCCCGTATTGGGACCTATCCTATAAAATTCTCTACTAAAATTCATTAGGATTCTATCACCCAAAAAATGTTAATTAGTTAAGTTGGACTAAAATTATATTAATTAAGAATCAAACTCTATTCTTAATAATATCAATAACATTTTTTATCCAAAAATAACACAAAATATAATTAATTAGTATTTAATGTAATATTTATAAATCACAAGCAATATGATAGAAAGTTAATAATTGAAAATTTTGTTTTAATTTTTTTTCTCATTTCACTCTCTACAAGTGAAACATGCATTTGTGGAAGAAGTCTACGTGGTGATTAGAAATTAAATTTCTCTTCATACCTAATATTGAATACAATACAAAATAAACTATTATTGTCCTCCTTTAAAAATAATAATTCTTAATTCATTTCTTCAAAGTTTTACATTTCTAGTTTAATCCTCTAAAAATTATCAAATTTAAACATTCTTATGATAACCTTATTAACAAATACTTAATAAAGTTGTTTTCCAGACTAAATCCATAGCATACCTATATAATATCATTATCAAAAATCTTTATTAGATCTATGTTAACGTGATAAACATGAAAATTTTATTTTAGCTGATATAAAATATAAAAAGTAAAATTGAAAAAGTATTTATTTATCAAAATCCAAAAACATCACGCTCACCTTCTGGTGAATGATCCTTAAGCTTATATAATAAATTATTCACTCACATGAAACAAGTTCTATCGAAATATATAAAAAGTGAATTACCATATATTTCTGGGTGTTAATATTGCAGCTAGTTGTACAATTTGCGTCCACGAAGGAACTGTTCCATTCAAAAACCCAAAAATCACGCTGAATGAGGTTGAACATATACAAATTTGAGCTGAGAAATAGACCCCAGAGACAGTAACCAAAGCAGAAAAATTAAACTTGGAAATTACATTGAAACTGACATTCAACATACCGCGATCAGAAAGTACTTTGACCCAGAAAAATATGCCCTATAAGATTCTACATCACAAGCACATCTTACAACTTGCACAAGTATCATACACATGCTTAACTATGCTTCTGCAACATGAACGGACTGAACAAGTCCATCTATCCTTTTCCTTATCTCTTCTGGATTGGCACCGACGAGCTTATCCACCGGAGCACCGTCCTTCAGCAGCAAGAATGTTGGCATGGCCTTTATTTCCATCCTCGTGGCTACTTCCTGATCCAATAAATGGAATCCGCATCATCAAACAAGGACAAGAGCTTCAGAAGGGAAAATACCCAAGCATCAACTATTCATTTCAAAGCCTCAAGCACGAAGATGATAACAGGCAGAGCTAGGTCATCATATTGGCTGGTTCCGTATTTGAGAAACATAGATTTTTAGGATTTTTCATAAGCAGGATATTTACAGTTCATTGTTTGTGAAGAAAACAGCAAATGTGTGAAATTGTGTTGACAAATTACTAATAGAAGGTTGACATCCGTTCTACTGCTTCCAATTGAGGTCATTTGCATCCCCAAGATTCGAAGGTACAGCACTTAAATCATAGTAATTAGCACCAAAACACTAAAAAAATCTTGATTGTAGCATGAGGGACAGAGGAAACGTAGATTTAGGGATGCAGAGCCTAGCCCCAAGCCAGCCACTACATACATCTATTGGTTGAAAGAAATAATGTTAACCCTCTAAATTCTTAATGCTCAAGAGAATGATTAGCTATGAGAATGGATATATTGGACTGACATTTTATATTGCTTAGTGATAATCAAGAATGCACCCCTTGAACAATCCTTCAAAATTCCAAATCACACCCAAGCTAAGGTTAGTTAATCGAAGTGCACTAACCGAAGTTTCATGATACAAAGGCCATTTTAAAATGCGTATATTTACCTATAATATAAAGGCGATGTCATTTTTAATTTTTAATGGTATAAGGGTTGTCTTTGGGTTTTGTCTGAACATAAATCCCTTCTCCGGATACCTTCCCAAGGCTTTGAGCATTTAGGATTTTACTCCCAAAGTGCTCTCCAAAGAAATCAAACCAGGGTGGTATGCCATCACTCCTTACCAACAAGAAGTTTGTATTCACTCCTTTGGATTAAAGGCCATGCCTTTTAATAGAGAGAAGGACGCCAGCATGAAACAACTACAGCTGAAGTGTGAAGAGATCTAAATAGCAATCTGGAAAGAAAACACATGCCTCAACCACATTAACAGAAGCAGAAAGGGGATTTACAAGAGTGAGTGAGATAGACAGATTCGGCATATATATAGATGCGCAAGTATCTAGACGCTTTGAGAAAGGGCGCTTAGATACAAAAGCATAATTAATATAAACGGAATGAATTACCTTGACCTCGTCAACATCAACAGTGAGAAACAGAGCATCTGGATAGCTTAAAGCCAGTTCTTCGAAAAGAGGATTCATAGCCACCGAGGGTATGCACCATGAAGCAGTGAAGTGTACAACAATCTACAATTCATCCAACAAAACACAAGCTACAACTAGAATTCCATCAACAAGGCACAACCAGAAATCTAAATAGAACCAAATATGTGTTTACGATGAAGTACCCATACTTAAAAAATAGAAGCATATCCGACTTTTATAGGGATACTTCAAATTGCATTTAAAAAATATATTTTGTCGTGTCAGTGTCCCGTATCCTATACATGCTTCTTAAGTTTGCATGTGTATCTTTAAGAGAAATTTAAGAAATTTCAAGGGTTTATGAAAGTAATTTGATGGCTAAACTCCCATTTCCAGAATCGTTTCATAATAGGCTTGTGGACCACTACGAAGAGCAGGCATCAGAAATACACAATATACGAGAATAAAATATTTCACTTACTGGGCACTTCTGATTGGTGGCCTGGGTGACATAGAATTCCCATGATTGCAGAGAATCAACCACTACAACCCTGGACTTCTGTTGCTCTGGGACTTCCATTTTCCTTACCTTCTCCTTTTTCTTCAGAGCCTGCTTAAGGATTTGCCTCTAGCAGAAGGCTAATGCTGTTTCCTAACCCCACTAAAAGAATGGATTAGTTTGGATAAATAAGCCTGATTTCGATGAGAGCGGACCCATCTTGTACATAATTGCTCTTTTTTTATTTAACTTCTTGGGATCAGGAGGAAGACCCACCAACCAAGTTGATGAAGAAGGCAAGATCTTCTTCTAAAAAACAAAAGTAATAAAACAAATTCAAACCGAAAGCTGAACTATTTTTCCTTTTTCACTGTGTATATACCTGGGATTCCAGAAAATGACAAATTGCAAGGGTGGAAAAAAAGTAGTGATGATAAACTCTAGAGCTGGAAATCGCCAAAGGAATCGAAGATAGAAAAGAAAAAGATTTGGGGCATCAAGGGATTTTTTCAATTAATAATTCATTATCCACCTTCCATCCGTCTTCTGGTCGTAGCGTTAGACTCAATGTGCGCCCATTGCAACGTCAGGAAGATTCTCGAATAAGTTTAAAGAAGCAAAATCCTTTTACCTCAGAAAGTGACGGCACATTATTTTACTGCGCCTACATCTTGGCAGGGTGCAGATTCCAGCGAAATAAAATAATAATAAAAAAAGTAATTAAAAATATTTAAACTTTTTAACTATTTTCTTATTTAAATATATATATACACGAAAATTATATTTTAATGAGTGAAATTTGTAAGAAATTTTGAATTTAAATTTTTATTTTGACATGTAATAATTTTAATACTATAATATACATATTGTTCGATGTGTAATATAATTACTCTTGCAATAAATGTAAAATTATGAAAAAATAACTTAAATATTTTATATTTATTGTGTTTTAAAATAAAAATAAATTTTTTAATTAAAATACTTTATGTGAAAATTGTTAACTCTTACATAATTAATATGAGAATTCTAGTGGTGCCTCAGGCCTTTTTTTTTACAAGTATTTTTATAATATTTAATATATAGCTAATCTTATTTAGAGTAAATAATTTTTAAGGGACTCAAATTCGTATTATCTTTCAATCTTTAATCTCAAATTTAATTATATTCTAAATTGTGTTAAGTCAATAGTTTACCCTAGTTTATTACGGGATAGCAATCTTTTCCTCCACGTGTCCGACTGCTATAAATCCACGCTGGAAGCACAATCAGCTTGTCAGTATCCAGACACGGTCTTCAACTATGATTGGCTGAGATCATCTAACCTATCCAACTGGAAAAATGGCAGATAAGTTACCGCCCACGCTGACTCTGAATCTCATACAAATAAAAAAAAAATCCCAAATATATTCCTCCACTTACCCTCAAAATTATATTTCTTGCAAATCATTTCAGCAGGGAAAAGGAAAGGGAAAGGAAGGAAAGTTCAGGAAATGGCCCAAGCTATGGCGTCAATCGCTGGCTTACGTGGCTCCTCTCAGGCTGTGTTGGAAGGTAGCCTCCAAATCAGGGGCACCACTCGCTTGAGCCTGCCCAGCCGTTGTAGGGTTTCCTTGACCCGTCCAGGGCTCGATGTTAGAGCCCATCAGGTGAATGCTGAGACTTCGACCAGTCGTCGGGCAGTGCTTGGTCTTGTTGCCTCCGGTTTGGCCTCAGGCTCTTTTGTTCAAGCCGTGCTCGCCGACGTTAAATCCATCAAAGTTGGCCCTCCTCCGCTCCCCTCCGGTGGACTGCGTGAGTTTTCCTTGAGCATTTGCTTGTCTTTTTTTTTTTTCCTGCAAATTAGAGATACCCAATTGATTATAAGGGTCGAAGATCATAAATTTATTGTCCCCAATTAACTTCAATTTAAGCAAATTTAAACAAAAAAAAAGGGCTTTGCTTTAAGAGATGAAATATCAATAATTGAGGAAAGAAGGTATTTTGGGTGAAAATTGAGTCTGTCCTACTCCTACGAAACGCCGATAATTCAAGGATTCGATGCGTGCTGAACACTGCACGTATTCATATGGGGTCTCATCTTAAATTTTCGCGCTTCTTAAGTATTTTGGAGCAATTTTCCCCGATTAATTTCGAAGGTTTTGGCAACAAAAAAAGAGAATAAAATTTTGTATGGATTCTTTAGCTGTGTTTGGTGCAATTGATATATGAATATTTGAAAGGAGTAATTATTTTGGACATAATGAAAAATGGCAGCTGGAACGCTGAACTCAGATGAAGCAAGAGACCTTGAGCTACCACTGAAAAACAGGTTCTATCTTCAACCATTGTCTCCAAGTGAGGCAGCAAAAAGGGCAAAGGAGTCGGCAAAGGATATAATCAACGTGAAGGAGCTCATCGACAAGAAGGCTTGGCCATATGTTCAGAACGACCTGCGTCTCAGGGCCGAGTATCTTCGCTATGACCTTAACACTGTGATCTCTGCTAAGCCTAAAGATCAGAAGAAATCCCTCAAAGACCTTACTGCCAAACTCTTTCAATCCATCAACAGTGTAAGACCTTAGTTTCGTCTTTTATTATTACAGATGTTTCAATTTGGTCTTTGGTTAAAAAAGATGCATCAATATTGTCATTCTATTTCTATGAAAATTACAATTAACTACTGAGACTGAAGGGCTTAATTTTGTTTTCTTGTTTCCATTTAACAGTTGGATCATGCTGCAAAAATAAAGAGCACCCCAGAGGCGGAGAAGTACTATGCTGAGACTGTATCTACTCTAAATGATGTTCTTGCCCAGCTTGGATGATGGGATTTCTTGCTTCCTTTTGGAATCTTTGTCTGCCAATTTATGAGACACTTTGTGTTGGATTCTATTTGAAGAGAATCAAATAGGAAAGCAATCGGAAGATAGAGAGAGAAGAGAAGGGGGAAGGGGATGCAAAGCAGAGACTTAATCTCCGTTCAAATAGTTGAGTTGGATTCGTGAAGAGCTTAAATTTCAAGTTTTAAATTCGATTAGAAATATGTCTTTGATGGTAAAATTAAATTTTCAATGACATATTCTTAAAAACAAGAAAATGTTTTCGCGCTAATGTAGGAGTGACAATGCAGATAATGAACAATCAATTGGTATAAATGTTTGATATTCAATCGAACAGATTTGGGTTCGGATTTAATCTTCAAATATCTTATATCTATTTAAGATCAATTGATAAATAAGATATTGTATTTTATATATAATAATTAAAATAAATATAAATAATAACATTCATTATATTATATATATTAATTATATTTATTACTCATTTTATATGTTTTAATATTATTTTTATTCACTACTTAGAGTAATTACAAATCACAAATATTAAAATTTTAAATTTATCTTATAAATTTTATTTTGGAAAATAAATATGAATATGGGACACTATTTTGAACTCCTATTATATAAGCCAGTTCAATTAAGTAATTCAATAAATGAACACTTAACAATAAAAAAATAGTCAAATTTACAAATTTGTGGTTATTATATATGACTCTCATGTAAGGAGAGGTTTTTATTTATGGGGAATTGGAAGCAACTTTTTTTATTTTAATTAATTCAACCCTAATTCTAATAAATAGAAAAATGGTTGGTTTTTGTTTTGTCTCCGAATGCCCTGTTCTTACCTCGCGAATAACACCTGCCATATGACACGTGTATGGCGCGGCGACATATTGGTAGAAACTAGAAGCAGCTAGTATTCATGATGAGGATTAATCTGGAAAATGATGAGTGTTAACGACGACGTTTATGTCGTTTTCTACTTTCTAGAATCAACTCCATCCTTCTCTGACAGAAACCGGTCATCATAATTCATTTGAAAAGATAGAGGGAGACAAAAATGATTAAAAAATAAAAAATCCTCCGCTCAGCAGAAGCCTGCATTCGCAGAAAGGAATTGAAATCCAGGGGCATTGCAATTTGTTTACTTCTTTTATTTCCTCTGCTACTCTCACCCGCGAAGCTTGGGTAGTCCTTGAAAATGTCGGCTTACCGATGGAAAAGCTTCCAGGAGAACGAGGATCGCCCTGAAAAGCCTCGTCGTTATGGTGTCACTGAGATGAGAGGCCCTGATTACACTCTCCTAAACCAGAATATTCTTCGGGTACATATTTTCACTCCTTAACCGATCATAGCATGTTCTTGAGATTTTATGATGATCATGAAGATCTTTTGCATTATTGATTCTGGAGACAGGGTATCTGATCGATGTTGATGGAGTGATCACTTAAGGCTCTGAATTTGTACTTGGTTTGTGCATATATATAGCGCTTATCGCTGAGGGAAACTGAGCTAACCTTGTTAATTCTTTCTACCTTGCAAGAGAATTTCCAGATATTAAGGTATAAGCTAAACATATTTAAGAAATAACAGAGCACACCCTTCTCCCCCAAAAGTACTTTATTGGAATTTTGGATGAAGGCTATGATTTGAAAATGAAATAAATAAAACTGGTGCGCAGTTGGAAGTGATTTCATGAAGTAAATTAAATTGATCAAGACTTGGGTGCTTCACATTATTTATTTCTGAGTTATTTCTTTCATTTTCATTTGGGCTGACGCTGAGCATGGAGGAGTCGTTACCATTGCAGACCTATTTTGTAACGAAGAGGATACGAATCTACTAGACATCTTTAGTCGATTATTGTCCTTATTTTGGGAGCACAATTCAATGAAAATATTATGTTTCGCAGGATATTTTTGAGTCTACGGGAGAATTTGTTGATGGCTTGAAGTTTTCTGGAGGTTCTAATAGCCTGATCCCCAAGGCTTTTGTTAAAGAAGTGATTGACATGGCCCATGAACATGATGTTTATGTTAGTACAGGTGACTGGGCCGAACATATGATTCGCCAAGGACCATCAGCTTTCAAAGAACATGTTGAGGTCCGAGCTGATTGAATAATCGTTTTGTAATGAATTTCCTTTTCAAAATGGCTGTAGCAATTATTTACATGGTTTCGTATCTACAATAGGAATGCAAGCAGTTGGGGTTTGACACAATTGAGCTGAATGTGGGCTCACTTGGAATTCCTGAAGAAACTCTTTTGAGGTTTGTTCGCATGGTTAAAAGTGGTGGTCTGAAAGCTAAACCCCATTTCGAAGTGAAGTTTAACAGGTCTGATATTCCCAAAGGTGGTGATAGGGCTTATGGAGCTTATGTTCCACCGGCACCTCGATCATTTGGTAACGATGCATCTTTTTATTCTCCTTCTCTGAGTGTGTGTGTGTGTGGCATGCATGTGTCTGTCCTCTGTCTATCTTTCTTTTGTCGGATATTATTTCTGCCTGTGTACAACTAGGGGACAGAAGCACAGCACCGTAGACGTTGAATCATGTCCCTTTTCTTCCCATTTCCTTGTTCAGCCTTCCTTTCTTTTTCAACATGTTTGACCCAAACAGGTTTAGAGGTCGCAAATCTACTTACCTTTCATTTTTGTGAGGAATACCTTTAATTCATCTTGTCCTCCTAATTTCTGGTTCCTAGCCAGTGGCCAACTGGCTTTTTCTTTTTTCTTTTTTTCTTTTTTCGCCTCTCTTGGTATTGGTAGCATCATTTAAAATCTAGCTAGTCTCTTCGTAGCTGTTTGCTGTGTATGATCTTTCTTTCTTTTTGTCTTTTCATTTAATTTAACAGAATTACAAAATCCGAAAGTTCAGGGGGGAAAATGAAAATAGTGAAGTTGAGAAAGCCTAAATGCTTTTGTTATGAATTCAGATAAACTTTATAATCAGATGAATGAATGCAGAAGAAGGCTTATCATGCATGTCTTACTTCACCTATATTCTTTCTGATAGATAAGGTCTAGATTATCTGTAGAATATAACGGGGAAATGCCAGGACAGACTCTCGGAATACACCTACAAGTTTACAATTTATTTGGATATTGATGTTGATCCTATTTTTACGTAGTACCCTTTTCTGCAATCCTCTTGGCTGTTGGATAACAATTCTAAATGAACACAGATTACTGTACTTAATATACCAAACCATCTGGACTGAAAGCTCGATTGTGGAAAAATTGATGCAGAATCGACGACTTGTCTGCGCCATTTTCAATGTTTTATATCTGTTTAAGATAGAAGATGCAAGATGGTAGAACCAACCCTATTGGTATTGCTTTTTGTCTGAACTTTGGGTCCGATAGATCAGGCCTAGATTGTATATAGAATCAAATGGGGAGACGACAGAATAGGCTCTGCAAATACGCCTAGAAGTTCACAATAAGATATTGATGTCGATCTTGTTTTTAATGGTACCCGTTTCTGCAGTTTTCTTGGCTGTTGGGTAACTGAACTCTAGTTACTGGTACTTAACATATCAAAACCATTTGGACTGAAAGCTTGATTTTGGATGAAAAATCTTGATACAGAATCAACAAATTGTCTGTACCATTTTCAATTATTTTATATCTGTTTGAGATAGAAATGCAAGATGGTAGAACCAACCCTATTTTTTATGCCTCTTTTTGTTTAAACTTTCGCCACAGAATTTGTAGAAGATGTGGATCTCTTGATCAGAAGGGCCGAAAGATGTTTAGAAGCAGGGGCAGATATGATAATGATTGACGCTGATGATGTCTGCAAACATGCTGATGCTATGCGCGCGGACATTATTGTCAAGGTCATAGGGCGCCTTGGTATTGAGAAGACTATGTTTGAAGCATCAAATCAGAGAACATCTGAGTGGTTTATCAAACAATATGGTCCTAAGGTAAATGCTCTATTTAATTATTCTTTTTTAAAAAAATCCTGTCATCATTAGTTTCAGCCTTGTTGATATTGTACCGTTCTGTTTCAGGTGAACCTCTTCGTGGATCACTCCCACGTGGTGGATGTGGAATGCCTTCGGGGACGCAACTTAGGTATAAATCATGCATCTGTTCTTGGTTCCTCATATTTCCTGGTCTAAAGTAGTGGGACTTTTTGTAGTTTTCTTGCCTTGTGTGATTCCTTCCTTTGGTTGTGCAACTCCTATTGGCTATTACAGCGGGATGTGCTTACTAACTTGTATTATGTTCTTTACTTTTTCATCTTTTCAATTTTATGCATTAATGTTCTGCCCACTGCCTCCACATCCCCCACCCCCAAAAAAAAAGAAAAGAAAAATATAATTACGTAAATATTGAAATAATAAATATTTTTACTTTTATGTTATTTATATTTTGAGATTATTTTTATTAAAATTAAGAGAAAATATTAGAGTGTGACAAGGTGATAAAGAACAAGTTATTATGTGTAGATTAGTGATGATGGTGTGGGAAGTTAACAAGAAGTTTACTCTTTATTGTCATGTATTAAAAAAGTGGTAGAAAAAAAGCTTTAATTAACATGGGTAAAATTAATTTTAAGTTGAACTGTCATGAAACAAAATGTAATCTATCGAAATTAAATATTGTAAGATTTATTTACTTTTAAACTCGTAATTTTAGTTTCTAGGTTACAAATAATGATTTTAGTTTTATATATATATATATATATATATATATATGTATAAAACTACTATGAGAGAATTTATATGATTATAAAGAATAATTGGATCTATATTGTGTAGTTTTGGAAATTGAGCCGAATCAATTCATTCCATCATAAAATAGACGAATTGGTTTGATTAAGAGGAACTCTTAAAATTCGGTAAATGTTGGTTATAGATCGGGACTGAAAAGGGATAAATTGGACAATTTAGCTTGAACCAGTGAAAAAGAAACTAGCCAAATCACACACTGGTGGTGAGTTCTGCCATGGAAGACTTTAGTAGGACTGAAGGGAGAGGCGTTGAAGATTGAATAGGACAGCAGCTACCCATAGTAATCAATATCGTGTAATTCACAATTTAAATCAATCAATGCCAAATCATTCTTGCGACCGAATGTCATAGAAATTGCACAAATTGGTGCAATTCTGGCTGGTAAAGATAATCATGCGATTTTGCAATTTTAACTTCATTCAAAATGGCGTCTCCGGTGGGTTGCGTTGTCGGATTCATTGTGATTCGACGTGACTCAACTATTGAACAACATTGTATTTCATCTGGAAATCTCTAGTCTGGTTTTTCAGATGGATTAAGAATTCTCTTTCTCTGTTCGAACTATTTTCTCTCTACTGTTTGTCCTTTCAACTTTCTCAGCCTCCCTTCCAAACCTCTTTAACTCTGAAGTCTCTAAGCTTTAGGTTCCTTCATCTTTTTATATTGATACTGTTATGCATCAATCAAATAAAAATTAATTAAGATTATTATATACAATAAATCAAGCCATCATTAATTGTAAATGATTTTCTCCTTTTTCAGTTGTAGTTTCTATCCTAAATCATTAAGAGTGCGTTTCAAGTATAACTTTTGGCAACATCTTATTGTGAAGTCAAAGCTCCTTTCAATACTTTAATTAGGAGTACGATTATGATGAGGTTTTTTTCCCCAATAAGATCAGAAGTGTCTGAGTTAGTTTTTATACACCTTAATTAATATATAAATGAGTGATAATCTTAAATTTATGGAAAAGAAACTAAATGAAAATATGACTTAAATCAGATTTTATGTGTCATATCATGTCTCTCTCTGAATGATTTAAAAGTGCATTCTCTTACATTAATATTGCTATAGAGTATTTAGGATTTAATTTCGAAATACTCTCTGTATAATTTAAAGTGTAGACTCAATCATCTTATAATTTAAATGTTATAATTTTCTATAATTATATGGAAGACAAACGTCTTAAAAAGATGATTCCTATACACCACACTTCAAAATTATACACTTTTTCTCAGACACCTGGGGCCTTCTGGATCACAAACACAGTAAACTGGCAAAGTCAAAAAGTGTAATAAATTCACAGTATCTTATCTATTATCTAAGATAGCTTGAAATGAATAATGGACAATGGATGAATTTTCGGAATAAGAGGAAAGATATTTTGCCGACGGACATTGAAAGGATAATTATATATTCAAAGGGCTTGTACTAGTAGTTGTCTTTCTAGAGAGATTTTTTTATGCTCAATATTTTGTGAGTCTTTGCTTAAATTTTACTTTTATATTGATTTTTGTGTGTGTTAAAATGTCAAAATAAATGTTTTAAATTTGACAAATGTAAGTGTGAAGTTCAGAATATACCATCTCCATCTTGATGAGTAATGTTACTACGTTACTAGCATCAGCAATTTTATCAATTAATGAAAATTCTTTCAAGGACTTTGTGTGAGGAGATAAGGTAGACATTTTTTATTATTATTATTATTACGTAGAAATGATTGTAGGAACAAAGTTTACCGATCTTAAAATATAGGGATGGAACAAAGTTTTTGTTTACGCTGTAAAAAAATACTCTTAGTCTTATATAAAAAAAAAATACAAAGATGAAAGATAGGACTATATGCTATAAAGACTCTATTATATTAAAATTATTAAAATATTAATTAATTTATTACTTTAGTATCTATATGTTTATATTACTAATTATACATTCATAATTTATATTAATAAGCTTTAAAACATGTTTATTTTTAGATATGCGTTTAAATTTAAAAGTACTTTGTTTTGACTTTTTAAAATTTTATTTGATTTTCATAAAAATTTGTAGATTTGTTATAGAATGAGAATGAAATGAGAGTCTCTGTATTCTCTGAGAATGAAACGAGAGAAACTTGTCCTCTGCGTGTCACAGTTACATCACTTTTCACTCTCTGTCCTTCCTTGTCCTCATTTCAAAATTAAAATAAATGCATAGGTTACTATATTTTTGTGTTTTTAATTTGTAAAAATAATCTTTTTAAAAAATAATTTTTAATTTTTATAATTTTAATTTTAATTTTATTTTCATCATTTTTAAATTATATGAACAACAAAACGCTTAATTACATAAATAGTAAAATACTGCTAATATATATTATAATAAATTTAAAATAATTATAAAAATATTACCACCATATTATTAAAAATTATGAAGACATCTTTTTTAAATTTTCAAAATTTAAAAAATATTTATAAAAAAAAAACAAAAAATAGTGAACAAATGCTTTTTCAAATTTGTTTTCTATTTTCAAAAGCAACCTAGTTTTTTGTAATATTTATATTGCTTTGGTTTCAATTTTAGATTATAAATTTTTCAAAATTCATAACAGATATGTTTACATTTTTTAAAATTATGAAAAATTATATTATCAGTTCTTATTTTAAGTTTTTATAAATATTAATTTAATTTTTTTATAATTTTTATTATAGTAAATTAAACTATTTATAATATTTTTAAGAAACTCATAACTTTCACTACCAATTTTATAAATAAAAAATAAATTTAAAATAAAAAAAGTGGAAGTATAAGTTTTGAATTTTTTTAAAAAAATAAATATAATTTACATATGAAATACCCAACGAAAATTTTCAAAAATAAAATAACACAAATTACATAAAAACTTTTTGTTGATCCCTTGATGTCTAAAGCACTTGTTCTATAGCTTAGCACTATCATAGGATCATTCTCATTTCCTGCTAAATTTAAAAATGATCTCCCTTAACCAATTGCTCATGTTGTTTCGTATACGGTGGGACATGGTAAGATTTTCTTCAAATAAGAGTCAAATTTCACAAAGGTGGAATAATAGAAGAGCAAGTCTCGCTTTATTGTAGCCCAGAAAACTACAGAAATGGCACAAAATACAGGAGAACTTACAGCTGTAGCACCTGAAATCCTTTCAAGACTCCCTGCCAAATATTTAATGCAATTTAAATGTGTTGTTTAAGTCCTAGTGTTATCTCTCTACAAATTTTATGTACAAACACTGTCTTTCGTTGAGAACTTCTTAAAACAACGGTAATCGTACCCCTTTGGAACCAGATATATATTATGATTTTGAATTCGGAGAATATTTCACAACTTACTTCTTAGTTTCATATGTCCATGCAACAAACAGTTCGTCTAAAAGTCTTGCAGACTTGTAACCCCCCAAAAGTTTAATAACGTTCTTGGACCATGCAATGGCTCTTAATATTTTCTTTTTTGGTAAGAAAACGGAAGCCACTCAAACTAGAGCACTAAAACACGTGGGAGAGAGGCTTCACTCATGTCAGCCAACAGCAGAGGGCCACAAGTTCAACAATGCTAGAACAATAAAGGACGGAGACCAAAGAATTCCATATATATGCCCTGCATGTATATATGCTCTTAAAAGTATTCCAGAGTAAAACATCCAAGAACAAGTTCAAAAGGTCGAAAGAAAGTCATAAACTGGGGAAAAATGAAGAACTAAAACGTTAAGAGGAAACAAGATCATACATGGACGAATAGAATGAAACAGCCTAGGTCACTTCCAAGCCATTAATAACTAAAGCTCAGCATACCCCCAACTGAATTAAAGATTAAAAGTACGAGAATAATATGACAGAACCCCAAAGAAAATGTACTGCTCTACTTATCTGCTGGCAAATTTAGCTTATAGCGACAATGGCGATCAGTTTTCCCAAGTTTCACAATCTTCTTTGCCTCTGAAACCATAGATTCCTTGGCCAGTCTATCCACCACAAGCTGCAGCAATGATGCATCCAGTCGGCACCTACTGTTGAAGGTTTCCTTGCACACCTCAAATGCAGTCTTCAAATCACCCTTCTCAGATAGGAAGGGAATAAGCATATTAAAAGTCGTCTTATCAGGGTCATAATCAGCTTTTGCTATTTCACTGTACCACTTCTTAGCTTCATCCAAATTCTCCTCCTTAACAAAACCTTTAATCAAAGCATTAAAGCTAAATATATCAGGCTTGACACCCTCATTTCTCATCTTCTCAAACAACTCAACAGCTTCTTCCGTTTTCTTCTCGCCAGCCAATCCCACTAACTTAGCATTGTAACTCCTAACATCAGGAGCAACATTCTTCTTATCCATTAGGCTCCATATTCTGTCACCATCTGATAACCGACGATTCACATATAACCCATCCAGCAGAGTATTGAATGTGATCAAATCCGGGTTTACACCCTTCTTGTCCATCTCCTCGAGCATGGACATAGCTGAATCAAAAGAACCCTTCTCACAGAATGCCTTAATAACAGTATTATAAGACACCAAATCAGGTTCAATTGAAAGCTTCCCCGGAAGCTCTTTGAAAAGGCGCTCTACCATGTCAAACTGTTTAGAGTATAAATAAGCCGCCAAAAGGGAGTTCAAAGATAGCGCTGTCCGTGTACAGTTTCTCTCGGGCAATCCATCAAACATCTTCTGCGCATTCTTAAACATACCCGATATGCCATACAGTCTGATCAGCCGGGCCGAGAAGCCCTCTCTGGCAATGTCCTTGTACTTCTTTTGGTCTTCCAATATCTCCTCTACCAATTCGAAGCGCTTCGCTGAGGCAAGGCGACGAACAGTATTTTCGTAAAGGCCATTTTTGGTTCGGAAACGGTCAAGCTCACATGCGTTCTTGAACTTCTCGGCGAGGCGCTTAAGGTCGTTTTCCCTGTAGAGGGATTTTGATAATGACTTGAAGGTGGCTGCGGCTGCGGAGGAGGAAGAGGATGATTGGACGGAGGTGGAGAAGTTGCGGTGGAGAACGCGATACAAAGACGACATCGTATTTTCCAATAGTCCCGCTTTGCGTTACTACTAAGTCCAAACGCTGAACATATCAGTAAGGAGATAGAAGCTGTAGGGTTTACTGGGGTTTCACAGGGTTTTCTAAATTCTCAGAAAATTGTCCCCTCAAGTTTCTTATTTTTTGATTTGACCCCATCTTTTTTTCTTTTTTAGTTTTTGGAAGATTGAAAATTTGAAATCCTATCAATTAATAAGGAGGGTATATATCGATGGAAGAGATTAAGAGAATGGATCGGAAAGAAAATACATAAGATCTGTTTCCTTGATTAGGAGATCATTTGTAGGAAGGGGGAAAAAAAAGAGAGATTTAACCATTTTTTTAACTTACTCTTGTTTATATAAATTTATCATAAGTAAATTCGAATTTGATTAAATTTTTTTTGTAATATTATAAATATTAATTTAAAAAAATACTTACGACTTGTTAGCTTTTGTATTAAAAACAACTCTAACGGTCTCTATTTTTAACGAAGAAGGAAATTGCGAAAGATCTTTGAATTTTCTTAAAGAAGGGTTTAATAATAGAAAAAAATGCATATTATCACCGTATAATTACATCTTCCTTCTTTTTTTTTTTTAATTTGAGCAATGTACCTCTTTTTTTTTTATCTAGTTACAAATTACCCCCAACTTTTAATTTTCACCCTTAGATCCAAAATTTAGAGGTGTAAAATGACTAAAATGCCCCTTAATTTTTAACTTTCTTTTTTTTTTTGTTGAAAAAAAACCAAAAAATATTATTTTATTTTTAAAAACTCATTACATTTTTTTAAATAAAAGCAATCCATTCCTTACTTCAACGATAGCCGTGAGACCTGGCAGTGTTCTCCTGTTCTTCAAAACATTGCCCGCCGCTGCGACACCACCGGGAGCAAGTCTTGTGCCTTGGTCGACATCACCACTAACAACCTAGCAAAAATTGACGGTCACTGTTGAACCCCCCAGTCTTCCCCTACAAAAGTTGAGCCCCTTTTGAGCCATGTTTCTCATCATTCGCATTCGCTAGCGATGCTGCATGTTCTACAGTTGAAGTGATAGTATGTTGCTTCTAGCAATAGGGAGTCCAGATATTCCTCCTCTATCCCTTCTTCATCACTTTCTCCTCCTCCCTCTTCTTCTTGGACTTCTTCATCAGCGGCTTTTGCTTCTTTTTCTTCTGGTGCTTCTTCAGCAGTTTCTTCTTCATCAGCTTCCTCTGCTTCACAATCTAAATTGGTACCACTCTCACTTTCTTCAGCAGCTTCTTCTTATTCTTCCTTTGGCTCTTCCTCAGTAGTTGTTTCTCCTTCTCGTTCTTTTTTTTCACTAGTTTTCTCTGTTACACAATCTAAATGGGTACCATACTCACATTCTTGGCAGTAATAGAGCAATGGCACTCAGATATCATCCCAATGCAGACAATACAGAACAAGAACACATAATCTTCCTCTTTGTAAGGGTAAATACAGAGCAGAGTAAGAAGGTGCTCATGGTCTTTACACTTCACAGTTCTCGCTAAAGAAGCACACCAGATATGAAGATCAAAAGAGTAGCTTCTGTAATGGCAGTGAAAGGCAGAACCAGGAAGCCCACAAGCATCACAAAAGAACTCACCAAAAGAATCAGAAGAAGTAGAATGGAGAAGATTTAGAGAATGTTCAGGGTGGGATCTGTGCTTATGTACCTTCATAGGCAATTCAAAGCATGACTTGTGGATGATGAAGTCACAGTTGGAGTTGGTGCACCTGTAATATGCAAAATCTGCAAGCTTCAGCTCACAAATTAAGCAAATTATCTTTTGTTCTTCTTGTTCTCCTTCTTCGCGATCCTGTGCTTAAGAAGGGCAGAGAGAGTGGTTGTGAAAGAAAGACTTCTCGACAATTTTATTGATCCCTTTCTCCATCGAAATATCTTCTTCTGCTGGCTTGTTCGCGGTGACATCGGTCATGGTACATCACTTGACACAGTGGCGTTGCAACGACGGACATTGTTTCGAAGAGGAGAGGAACATTGGTAGGTCTCGCGGCTATCGTTGACGGAAGGGAATAGTTTTTTTTTTATTCAGAAAAATGTAATGAGTTTTTAAAAATAAAATAAGATTTTTGGTTTTTTTCAAAAAAAAAAAAAGAAAGTTAAAAATTAAGGAGCATTTTGGTCATTTTATTCCTCTAAATTTTAGATTTAACGGTGAAAATTAAAAGTGGGGAATAATTTGTAACTAAATAAAAAAAAAGGGAGTACATTGCTCAAATTAAAAAAAAATGGGAGAAAATGCAATTACACCAATACATTAGGGGTGGTAATATGCATTTTTTTCTTAATAATATGAATGAACTAAAAACATCAAGTATTTGAATGTTTTTTAAATATATAAATTAATTTTTAAATTATTAATTCATTGTACATAAAATTTTCTTAATTCTTAAAAAAATTAAATTCTTATATTTATATATATAACAGATTTGATAGCTTCAATATTAACTCTTTAGTCAAAAAAATTCAAAAAATAAAATTAAATAGACTTATAAATTTAAGGGCAAAATGATTAATTTACTTTTTGACAAAAAAAAAATCCAAAATTAAAGCAATTGGATCAGATACCACATAAACATGTAATTTTCTTTACAACGGATTCAGCCCAAGTTCTTTTATTTGCAACAATGATTCAACCTTCAAATTTTGAATAACATTGCACTTTGTGTCACTGTGAATTTTCATCATACTCAATCTGCCAATACTGTGACTGCGTTGGACAGTGCCTTTGGTAGGCTTCTCCTCCATAGCTACTTCCTTCTTCCCCTCTTCCTCCCCCATAAGGATATGGACTTCCAAAGAGATAATCTGCAGTGCCTTTCCACATATTCTCTCTGCAATAGCTTCCATCATCACATGAATTTTCTCTCTTCTTCATGCGTGACAAACAAGGCCAATACCCAAACAAGCTTTCACAAATATCCATGTCTTCCAACCCATAACCACTTGGATATTGAGGAGGCACTGGCTTCCCATACTCCTCATTACAGTATCCTCCATTGGACCCAGAATAGTAATAGTCTTCATCATGATGTTCCTTACTGTCTTCACCTTCATGAGGCTCCAGATCCAGAGTGTCATGGCTAAATTCTTCAGTATCCTGTGAGTGCGGCTTTTCTTCGGTAACTTGGCCTGCACTTCCATTCTGCGGTATGATTCCTTTCGCTTTCTCATCAATTCCCTCTTCCACAGTATGCAATGGCACTATGGGCCCAGCGGGAGGAACAGCATCAGAAGGGAACGTATTTGGAGATGACACAGAACGAGGATAGCAAATTTCATCTGAAGGAGGTAGAGGTTTGCCGTAGGTCTGAGCAGGGTCATACCCACCACCATAAGGGGTTGGATCATATTCATCCCATTCGGGCTCATTAAATTCCAAATTAGAGTAATAAATAACATGCTGAGTCATTCCAGAATTTGGATCATGCACAATAAATTTTGGTTCACTGAAAGTGGTGGCAGAGTATGCTATGGTTGGATAGTTGGGAACACAGTATGATAAACTCTGATCATACCCATAGTACGGTTTGTTGAAATCATAATCATTGTAAGCCATAAAGGCTGGATTTTGATGAGCATAATCATAATTTACAGCATAAGAGTTGGAATTGTACTCACCAAAATCAGACCCAGAATAGGAAGAGCTGTAATAGGCCATTCCCGATGAGATACTACGATACGGATTCAAGTTTCTGGGAAAGAGAATGAACAGGACTTTCAACTATCTTCTATCAATAATTCATATCTGGGAAAGATAAAGGCTTTTTCTTTTCACATTTAAAGTGTATTTCTAGTCATCACAACTCCTAACAACCGCAAGATCCTTATCCGTGGAAACTAAAATGTCCACGTGCGGAGAAAGAGGAAAGTTTACTTTCTGACTTGGAGACACCGGTAGGTGGTGCCAAGCTACATAAGCAGAACACCTCTTTCTACCATGTGTCTCCGTTCAATTAAATTATTTTTATTGAAATTTATATGTAAAAACAAATCTGATCAGACACAAAATTATAGATTTACATTTAATTTTACTAAACAAATTAATTTCAAATTTTGGATAATTTGATTAGGTGCATTATTATAGATTTACATTTAATGTGACTAAATTTTATTTATTTATTTTAATAAATTTAAAATTTATATTTACATTAGTTTTAATTTTAACTTATATAAAATTATTTTTTATTTACAAAATTAAAAATTCAAATTAATATTTATAAAAATTTAAAATAAAAATTTAGTGTATTTTTTTAAACTAAATATATGATTTAGAAAAAAAAGTTTTATTCTTAAATTGAAATAGAGAAATATAAATATAATTTTCAAAAATTTTAAGAAAAGTGAAATATAAATTTAGAGAAATATAAATTGTAAGAAATTTTCTTGTATCTTTCTCAATTCTAACGTAAATTGCTTGTTTTCAATTAGAAAAAAAATTAATTGACTAACCGCAATATTAAAAAAAATTAACTGAGAAAACAATGGGGCAAGCACAAGTATTTGTTTTTATTTTGAAGGGAGGACAAGCAATCACGGAGGGTGGAGAGTGATGTAATTGTGATACGAAGAGAATCAGAATCATTGGCAAATTGGCCAATACTATTATTTTAGGTCTTTTTCACGGGTGAGCCTGCGTTAGGTTAGTATTGGAAGGAGAAAATAATTCAACCACCTTCTGAAAACGAAATCCCACCAGCACTTTCGCAAAACCAAATCAGTTCATTTTCTTTCTAGCACAAAAATTATGAATGAAAATAAGTTACCCTAACATATGGAGATGGCAACGAGGCAAGAGACATTCTTTACTCCTCGTTTGAACATATGTAAATCTCTATATTTCTAAATTTTTATAAAATTTTGAGAAAATTTAAAAGAAAAATTAAAACAATGTAGTTTTAAATTATTACGGCATCTTTAAAAATAAACCAATATTAAAATTCATTAATATAAATTATAAATGTAATTATACTAAAATAAACATATGTATACTAAAGTAATAAATAAATTAAAAATATTTTGATAATTTCAATACTACAAAGTTCCCATCAAATAGGGTATACGATGCCTGTCTTCATACCTATATTTTAGAGGGAAAAATTTTATTTTTATTTTTTATTTTTTCAACAACAACTAAATATATTTTTTTTAAATAGAGTTGATCACATAGATCAAATAATGTCAAAAAAGTTTATTAACTAATAGAAAAATTATTAATTATTAAATATTTATTAATAATTTTTTATTTTTTTTTATATTCATTTATTTTTAATTATAAAATTACTCTTTTTATCGAAATTTATATAAATCTTTTCTATACATGATCAAATCACTTTATATAATATTTTATCTTTTTTTTTTCATAATAAGTATTACTTTAATTTTTTTAATGTATTTATTTTTAATCGTATATTTAATATATATAAATAATATTCTTATCTCTATGACATTAAATTTATCCTCACGTTATTTCTTAATTACCAAACATTCAATACTATATAACATTGTAAATTTTATAACTGTACAGTAAAATTTTTTTTTAATTTTAAGTGACACTTTTTTATTAAAAATTACATTCAAAATTTTTCTTTAATTTTAAGCAACACTTTTCTATTAAAAATTACACTCAAAATATTTCTCCATTTTATCCGCCTAATTTAAATCATATAGTTTACATCTTCTTTTATTTTTTTTATCATTTTGTATAATAGACTCAAAATATTTAAAACTTATGATTTATTTTATAAAATGATATCTAAATTTTATCTCTAAATTTAAATTTGCACGACTTTTATTAAATTTACATTTCATATATTTTATTTTATTTTTATTTATATTTCTAAATATATTCAATAAATACATTCAAAATTAAGTTAAAAATATATGAGTTTAAAAATGAACTTTGATATAGTCCTATACTTATGAAAAAAATCTTTTGTGACTTTATTTTATATTTTTCCGTAAATCAATATCATCCTACATATTCTTTATTATTTGGATATAAACAATACATATTAAAAAAAATTTCTCCTGCCTCCACTCCCATGCCGAGGAATTCTAAAGAAATTTGCCTTTCCTAATGACATAGTAACATTACTTATTAGGATGACAATGACGTTGGTAAAATCCTAACTCTACACTCATAATTGTCAAACCTAACATTTCCATTTTTCTTTTGGCAACAATGGCAAGTCTCAATGATTGAAGAAACATCCGTTTCAAATAATTTGTTCAACTTTTTCTTTTCTTTTTTTGGGGTAAGAACAAATTTGTTCAACTTTGCCTAGTATAATACCATGTCGAACAAAGTTAAACGCAGCATAACTGGCGAACTGCCACTAGTGCAACATGTCCAACCTCAACATTTTTGTTTGTTTGGCCATGACAATAATGGATTGAGTTGGGACAAACTTGCAAAAATGTCGAAGTTAGATAAAATCATAAATACATTCTAAACGTTAAATGTAGCATTTTCTATTAGTTGATCTTGCACGGAGCTGGAAGAGAAGACTTTGTCACCACAAAATTAATTGAGTGATGAGAAAGTCATATAAACCCAATACCCTTCTTGCATGTCTCAGTCATAGTCTAAAACCCCATATTCCTCAAGGAGAATCGCCAAACTACTCCTTTGAACTCTTGGAAAAAGCATTGTATGCATATATATGAAGTAACTCCCCAATATAAGCTAGATTGATAAGTAGGATACTTGCACCGAATGATCTCACTGTTTATATACTTATCCCTTGCAGTTAACAAATAATAAAACATTTAAATTAAGTCATAAGATTATCAAGAGAGTTAGAAGGGAGAAAAGACAACTTTTTAGTGGAGAAATCAAACGTTAGTAACTTCCATAGCCTTTGTTTTTAACATATATGTATTGAGTCCAGCAATACTCAAAGAACATGATTGGGCCTCAATTTAAGCCTCGAATCTGGTTTGGGGTTGAGCCTGGATTCGGACTTACCTTTTTGGTTCAAAATGCGGCCCATTTCAGTTACCTGATCAACTATCCAGTTAGGGAAATAAAGTCCAGTTCAAAAAAAAAAAATTAGAGAAATAAAATAAGATGGGTAATATCCGGAATAAGTTTCAGATTTTATTTTATATAAAAAAATTTCATGTTTCAAAATCAAAATCTTAAGAATTAATTTTTTTTATAAAATTTGGATTCATAAACAAGTGCTTACCACAACTAATTCATCTATTAAAATTTTCTATTACTTAAAAGTCAATGTCCACAATCAATTCAAAATAGAGTATAAGCAAGTACGTACCACAACTATTCATCTATTTATTTGTCATTTACTTTTAAAGGTTGTTTGGTAGAGATTTTTTTTTAAAAATTTTTATTTGAGAATGTCAAATTGTTTTGTTTGGTAGAAGAAATTATAACATCATTTAAAAAAAAATTCCTAATAATAAAATTTTGAGATATATTCCCACAACAAATTTTCTTAGCAGAGTGGTGATAAGCTTTAATTTTCATAAAATTAGAAATCTCTGTGTAAAATAAAATTATTAATTTACTCTTCATTTTTTCCCTCCACTTAATTATACCTAAAATTCCCTTCATTTTTATAATAAACATAAGTATAACCTAAGAGACAAGGGGTATTTTTTGACAAAGTACCGAAGATTTTTTAAAAATTTAAGTATAATTAAATAGAGAAATAAAAAATTTCAAAAAATATTATTTTAAAATTTTTAACAATTTTAAAGTTTAATCAAAAATATTTTGTATATTTTCAAAAATTATCGTTCTTATTAATAATATTTCTCATAAAATATGATTAATAGAAATAAAAAAATTTATTGTACATTAAACGCTCCTTAAGAGATTCACAAAAAAAAAAATTATTTGTGACTTGGTCTTAAAAATTTAATTTTTTATATATTCTATACTTAAAATCTTTTTGATATATAAAAATTTAAATATTTATGTAGCAAACTGCAGAATTAATATCCACAACCAAATTTGGAATTGATGTTTTAGGTAGCTTACTCTAAGGATAGGAATATTAATGCATGGTTTAAGGAAGTAATTATATCATAATAAAACTTCAATCACTACTAAGAATGTTCCTTATCAAATCCCAAGAGTTGGTGCAAGATAAATTAGGAATATATAATAAAACTCAGTCCTTCAAAATTAAGAAATTAAGAAATTAAAAAAATTGTCCAATTGTGTGCGTCATAACGATGAAAGGAAACGGTGCTTATATAAATATTATACAAAAACCTTTAATTTTATCATACTTTTTGACCAAATCCTCTACTATCTCAGTTGTTCAACAGAACTTTTTTACAATTTAGATGGCATATATGCAAAGAATGAGGAATTAGAATAAACACTAGCAAGCAAACAAAACACACCAAACCATATTTTTTTTTATTTACATAAATATTAGATTATTAAAATCTATCTAATGACCTCAATAATTCGGGCCTTATATTTTATTTATTTTACCATTTATATATGTACGACTTTTTTTCCATTTTTATTTTTTAGAAAAATTTTCATTATTTTAAGAAAATAAAACTTTGAGAGTGACTACCTGTGTACCATATCAATAAATTAATGAACAGGAGCTGTTTACCCTATTTTTTTGTGAGGAACTATTGGAATGTAGTATTTGGAAGGAAGCTCGCAGGACTCATGGAGTTTGTCTCAAGATGGTTTGACTTTTAAGATATGTTTAATAGAAAACACTGCCTTTTCCCCATATAATTAAATAAATAATGTTGAAGCTCATTTAACAAATAATTTAGATTTTAGGGTAAGTTACTTAAACCATCTCCAACCTCCCCATACCAAATTCTCATGCATTACATAAATATATAAGTTCCCCAATTAATGGATTGTGAACTAAATTAATATGGTTGACTTATATTAGGAATTAATTAATAAATCTTGTGAAACAATGGTATGATCCCAATGCCGCAAAGTATGAATTTTAAGGGTGAGATTTTATGAATTTACTCTCTAATTTCATTTTAGTTTTTGAGACGTAGCTCTTAAAAGATTTGTATCCAAGAAAAAATGAACTTATATTATATAGTAAAAAAATTATATGCTATATCTCTTTATCAACACTTGCTTGAATATTTCTTTGGGAGGGGATCGAATCTTAATATGAGTAAACCTTTAAAAAATTATCTAAAAAAGATATTTCCAAAAACATAATTATGGAATTTTATTTTATAAAATAGTATTTATTTTGTGATGAGAAATTGATGACATTTTTTTTTATTTTGAAAGTGAATCTATTATAATTATTAAATAATATCATAATTATAGAAGATCAAACTAAGAAATTAAATAATATTTATAATCATATATGTCAATTAAATTTGAAAATAAATATAAATAAATTTTTAACTTCACAAAACAAACATATTTTTTAATAAACCTCTAAGATTAAAGGCGGGGACAAAAAGGTGACGAGAAGATCAAGATTACTGGTTTTGGAAGCAGGAAGAAAATTCTTTGCGGAGCGACAATAACGAACAGAAAAAGAGATCACAGAATATGACTAGGTCTCTCTAGGAACAAAATCTGCGTAATGCAAAACTCCTTAAGTCTAGACATTGTTTTCTCAAAGTCCTCTGATTCATTAAAGTACAGTTGACCTACGCACACGAAGTTTAAAAATATGTCAATGCCAATCCATGATCTCATAAACTTGGACCACCCACCTAAAATATACCAAATCTCTTAGTCAATAAATATATCACATGCCGACATATTAAACATAAAGAGTTGCACCCATTCATTGTAGATGTTTGAACGTCATAGACAGAGATGTTAAACCCAAGATTTTGAGAGAGCAAAAATACAAGTCATTGTCATCTATCTATTATAGATGTTGATGTCACTAAGTAAAAATAGAAAACTCAAGAACCCTAAAAAAAAGGCATCGACTGGCCTAAACTTTAAGTGGTACGGATATTACATAGAAAAAAATGGCTTTCCATGGTTTTTTTTAATGTATATAATTAAGACAATATTCAAATTTAAAATTGAATATATAGAAGAAAAACAAGGTTTTTTAAAGAGGAAAGTTTAAGAAAAAGAAAGAGTATCTCTTTACACTTGTGAAAATTGCACTCACATTCTTCTAATTTTAAATTGAGACAAAAACCTCTTTAAAGTTCATAAAACTTATATTTATACATTTTTTAATTTTAATAAAATTATACATTAATTTATTTTATTTTAAATTTTTGTAAATATTAGTTTGAATAATGTATATTGCATTAAATTAGGATATTTATAAATTTTTAAGAGAAATATAAATAAAGTATGAGCTTTATTAATAATTTTGTGAATGAAAGAAAATGTTTTCTTATTAATTGAAAATAATAATAAAAAGTATCAGTGTAGATTTCAAGAACCTTTAAAAAAATTAATGTAATTTAATTTAAAGAAAATTGCATATTTTCATTTGAGAGAATTAAAGGGAAGAGGGTGAGACAAATGAATTTGGAAGAATTAGATTTAACAGGGTTTATATGAGACAGAAGGGTGACCCGATGTTGACTAACGGAAATGTTTGTATTTGATAAACAAGGGTCAATCGTCGACCCGTGATGAACCCCACAAATTGAAGACTAATTTGGTGAGATTTGGATTGAGTCCACAAAGAGAATGATTGATCACTTTGTCTCTCTTTGAAATTTAAGATCTCTCAGTGTAAGTGTAAACGCATGCATATATAGTAACATTATTCACAAAGTCAATTCTGATAGCTAGGGATGCGAAAATTAACAGACCCTAATTTAAATTAAGTTTATATTTTTTTTAAAAAAATACATAATTAAATGGAGTAAAAAGATTACAAATGAAAGAATACTCCTATTAAATTATGTTAATTTATAAAAATGACATAATATTAAAACTCTTCTTTTACAAAAATCTTTAAATTATGTTTAATGCGAGTAATTAATTCTGCTTATCCAGGAATATTTCAAAATTACTATATATGAATGCATTTTTCATTGTATAATTCCGGTTAATTAAAAGTGTCCTTGATTTTGTCTGAATTTTAAAGTATTTCTTAATTAAAAAAATGAAATCCAAATTAATAAGAAAAAATGATTTCTTATTTTCTTTTCTAACTGGGCTAATGATCTCGTTTGGTTATAAAATTAATGTTTATAAAAATGTAATTAATCAATCAACCCTAAAAATATTTCATGATTATGTGCCTTAAATTAAAACGATAGAATAAATACACTTGAACATTGCATAATAGTTTCTCTTATTGCGCAAGCCAAATCTATCCCAAATTTAATATGGACCTCAGTCATATTAACCTACAAAATTTTCCCATATTATTTAATTTTCAGTTTAAATATTAATAAGAATTAATATAAAGTATTAAATAAATAATCATTAGTAATTACTTTTTTTAATTAATACTTTGACCATCGGGTCGCATTCCACTTAAGTGAGCCGCTGTTTTAATCTTGAACTCTTCCGAGCCATTCCTTTTTAGCTTTTTTTCGTTTTCTTTCAATTCATGATTGAATTTGACTCATCGCTATACTGTATATCCAAATTGGAAACAGTTTCCCAGTTAATCATGCACTTACAGAATTTATGTGAATCAAAGGTTTAATGATAAGTCATGAATATTCTCCATATATATATATATATATATATATATATATATATATATATATATATATATATATATATATATATATATATATATATATTAAAGTACTAAAATTATTTTTTATACATTTTTTTTTTGTAAATTGAACATTTAACATTATAAAAATTAACTATTAAATATAAATTTATTTATTACTTAAATCGTAATTTAAATTAGTATATATTATAAAATTTTAAAAATAATACATATATTTTAGATAAATTAATTTTAATATTTATCGTTTGTTGATCGAATCGTATTAATACAATAATCACAAAATAAAATTAAAATAATTTAAAAATGATTATTTATCTACTTTAATTAAAAAGACTTACTTAATACTGACAGATTGATATATAAAAAAAATTACATATATTATTTTTTTTAAATTGTTGTTCATTCTTGCATTCTTTTTTTTTTCTCTATAAAAATTGTTAGAACATAAAGTTGATTCAAATTCCATGAGAAATTTGTCACAGCTTACCAAAAGGACACACGCAGGGCACGTTGAATAACGAAGCCAAGCACATGCGCCCTCTCTCTTTTTCCATTCTCATTTGCTCTTTTTCTTTCTTTTCCTTATTAGTTTTTAGTTTATGACTTTATGCTATCTTCTTTCCGTTCCTCATATCATTACCACTCTGTGCTTACAATTGAATTTTGAAATCTTACGTGTCTATCATATATATCCACTCCTCCAATGACACGTCGCCCACTTCTCCTTTGCCTCCTCTCGACCTCTCCATTCTCTATATTTTTCCATGCCCTACTTAGTAGGTACCTCCTCCTCTCCCCCATTCTGTCACATTGCACACCTCCATATTACTAAATCATGACGTCACTAAACAGTAAATCTTTATAATTATATTTTTAGTGAATAATATTATTAATTATTAAGTTTTAATTTGTTATGTGAATATTTTTTTAATATTATAATAAAGAGCGCTCTTAAATATAAAATTTTGCTTAAACTTAAAATATTATCTGTTTTTATTTTTTAATATATTTCTCAAAATAAATTTTCACTTTATTTTTATTTTCATTATTTTTTATTTATATAAATATATTTTTATTTTTATTATTTTTAAATTATATAAATAATAAAATATTATTTATATAATTTAAAATAATTACAAAAATATCACTTTTATGATACGTTATATTATTAACAAATTTATATTTTTAAAAATAAATAAAAAAATTCATAAACGTCTTCAATGAAAATAAAAGCAACTAAACATGTCCTAAAAATTTTTCATTGGATAATGTTAAAACGCTATCTTTGATATTAGCATCGAACATTTAAAATTTTATTTCTAAAATGTTTTTCAAAACAATTGAAGTAATGTTAATAAGAGATTTTATTAACTAAATTAATCTCTTACTTACCGTAAGACAGTAATATAATTAAAATTTAAATCTCGTATTTATCACCATGTCTTTACTTTGAGATTGTGTTGTGAGAATATTTGGTTATGAATTGAATGAGATTTAGTGAAGGAATTCTAGAAGACATGAGAAGAATTGGGTCCACAAGAAGTAAAATGGAGCATTTTGAGCTTTAAAAAGTACGGGAATTGTGCATTGGGTCATTTTTTATAATAAAAGATAAAAAAATAATGCTATTAAAATTTCGTTTACCGTCAAAAATTATTTTTTAATAAAACGGATGTGATAGGGATGACTGAAAAATAAGAAGGGTCTCTTTTTTCTCCGCACGGGGTCGTCTCAACATTTTCCCTTGTGACTCGTTTTTCCAAAACCTTATTTTTGTTAAAAATGAAGCATGATACCGATATGCACAATTTGGTTTTAGATCTCATGAAATTTCGAATATTTTGACTATTTAAAATTATTATATTTAGTTTGATTATTAAAATTTGTTTAAAAATAAATATAATTAATATTTTACAATCTAAAGGCGTGATGATAAATTTTTATAATTTTTAAATAATATAAAATTATATTTAAAATAAAATTATATTATAACATTTTAATATTTTAAATGACATACTAATATACTCAATCATTTTGAATGAAAATTTGACATTTAAGGTATTAATTATTAAGATGACAGTATATTAAATATTTTTTTAAAAATTAATTTTTCATACAATTAACTAGACATATATAAATCAAAATATTTATTAACAAAAAATTCAATAATAATAGTAATATATGGACTTTTTGATTTAATTTTTAGTTTCTCATTAAAAACATTCATAAAATAATTTTGACCTACTAAGTGCTATCAATTTTAAATATTTTATAAAAAAAACATTAGTTTAAATTTTCTACTTTTATTTGTGACAAAAATTTTATTTTATAATACAACATCTACCTATGCAACTCATTACGCCTAAAATACTGTGTTAAAATACGAAGATATAAAATTTTAAATTTTAATTTATATACTAAACATAAATATTTTAAATATTATGATACTATGCAATTATTTACTCAAATCTCAACCATCAATAATCTGATCACGAGACACCAAACCACCCATATTATTACCAAAATACACAATTTTTTACTTTAAAACAAACATTTTTACTATTTAATTTCATTGTAAACTTCTCCATTTTTAAATATAATTGTCAACTATCCATATTTGAAAGAAAACAGGAACTTATATGGAACTTGCCTAACTTCGCTTTTAGGATCCAAGTCAACTCCGACCTTCCTAGAAACAAATACTTTTCAATTGTATATATATATATTTTAATTAGTTTCTACAATGATAATAGCTTAGACCACCCCCCCCCCGCCCGGGGGGCTGAATTTGACTATAAGCATTTTGCAACTCATTACGATTTTGTTTTAAAATTTCTTCCAAATAGATAATACATTTTAATAATTGAGTATTTAACATAAAAATAAAATATTCTCCAATTTTTCAAATTTCTCAATTATTACGCCTAATTTTTTTTTAATTTAAAGTAATAATTTCATAAATTATATATAATAAATATATGACATACATGGTTGAAATTTTTCACCACTCTTCAATAGTAAAACGACTGAGAGATTTTGTAATTATAATTAATAATGAAAATTTATTGTCCGCTTTTTTTTTTAAAATATTTTTAAAGAATTCAAAATAATATAACTTTTTATTTAATTTTATAATTAAAGAATATGCTCAATTAAGCTACATTTAATCTAAAAAAAATGCATTTATTTTATTTATGACTTAATATTATTTTTTTCCTTAAAGAAAAACAATAATTTTTTAGAGAATAAGGTTGACATGAGTTGACCTGACTTCTAAATTTGGTCACTAAATATTATTGTGTTAGGTCAAGTATTAGTAAAAATCTTCAACTTGAAGCTACCTTATGAGTATATGTATTTAATTTATAGAAAATGTAAATAATTATCAATATATATTTTGATATTTGTGTACCTAAAAAAAAAAAAACTCGTCCAATTTAACCACGTGACTGTCACGCGCTTTCACCCCTGCGCTTGGCCCACCCAAGCTTATCCGGAAGTGGATACGCTAGTATTTGGTACATTCCTCCAAAGGTTAACAATGTCCACTGTGATAAACGTTATACGGACCATCAAATGGTTCTAATTTACATTTTTTTTTTTTGTTCAGTGCAGAAATTTTATAAAATTAATTTTATTTATAATATTAAAATTATCGATCTCTATAAATTTTTTTATAAATTCAAATTCTTTACTTCAAATAAATTTGTGAATTTAAAATTAAAATTTTATTAAATAATATATAAAAAATTATTATTATTATTATTATTAACGATGTTATAATTTAATTTATAGAGAATATTTTTACTATCTAGAAAAAGAAATTAACATAATTTTTGCAATATTATTTAGTTAGTATAATATCTTCTTTACATCATTAAGAAGATTATTTAAAACTATTATTTAGTGTAATTAATTAATTTTTCATTTTAAGAAATTTACAAATGATTCAACCGTCCGATTTTATTCCATCTTATTAGACGATGATGAAATCCCCGTCACCATCACGACGATCATCAACTTCATCATACCCCACATCCCTTTGCACACAAGGAACAAAAATTTTCCACAACACATGTTGTACATAAAACTCCCAAGATCTAATTATATTTTCACCAAACAGGACAAAAAGAAAACAAATCCAACAAAATATATAAATCATAGAATTTTATTTAAACAAAAAGACAATTAGAATTGGATTCATAATTCTCTCTCTCTTTCTCTTTTTCTCATTTGTCTAATCATACCTTTGTAATGTCAACCGGGTTCCGGTAATGTCCACTGTCCGTACCCTTCTAACCGTTTCATGTATAAAATCCCATTCCCTTCCTTCTCCCGTTAAGGCTATTAAAGCAGAGCTTACAGATTCAGCAGATTATATAGCAGTAGCATCAAATCTGGGCATGGCAGAGGAGTTTCAAGCTGGGATTTGTGGTGGGAAATATTGGTGGAATTTCAATTCAACCAAAAGTGTTTTCCCTCTGACCATCTCATCACCCTGTTCTATGGCAGCTAACGATGCAGAGAACTTTAGTTCTTGGCAAATTGATCATAGTTTGGTGTCTGATCATTCTCTGGGTTTTCTTGACGAACAGAAGCCCCAGCAGAGTGAATCAGCTTCCACTTCTTCACAAATGATGGGTTTTGGAGTCTCATCTTCAACTTCATCGAATTGGAATCAGTCTCTTCTGTAAGTTTCATTTAATTAAAGGGTACCATAAATATATAATAGTATGGTCCCCAAATTACCACTAGGGAAGAAAAAGGTTCATTTTTTTTATAGCTTTTTCCCAACTGGATTCTCCTCCACCGCCATATCCTTATCTTTTCAATATTATTTTTTCTTCAGAAGGCTGGAAAGCAATTTCCAATCTGTGCTTCAAGAGGACATGGATTCTTCTAATTCACAAATCCAAAAGGATTGGAGTCCAACAAAGGGCTTCTCAACTTCCAACATTGATGATGCTTTCAAGCCCATGAACCCAGAATTTTGCTTAGACCAGCAGAGTCTGAGTTCATATGGGTACACTTCAAAGATGATGCAAAGCCTATACGATCACCCTCATCCTGATCCACAACCGCAGAACTCACTTTTCACCAACCAATCTATGGCCTATAGTTCAACATCCAATGAAGTATTACCAACTTGGTCTATAGTCTCTCCCTTTTTGAAGCCAGAGCAGCAGCCTAGTGGATTGCACTTTTCCAACAATAATACTCCTCCTTTTTGGAATAATGCTTCTTCGACTGAGGCACTTGATCATGACACTCGAGCAGATGTCTTTGCTTCACCACAAGGTCAATATCAATCTCAACCACTTGAAGAGGAACCCACCTGCCCAACTCTCATAACCAAGGTAATTTCCTAGCTATATATTAGTTTCCCAGCTGACAATGGTTTTCAAGGTCAAAATTTAAAAAATGGGAATACAAAATCATGATAGATTTAATATAATTTAAAATATCATGTTATGTTTAATACTAGTGATATAATTTTATTTTTAAAATATCGATAATTAATTAGAATTTTTTTGTACAATTCATCTTAAATATATTATATTTCTCAATTAATATCAGTGATATAATTTTATTTTTGAAATATCGATAACTAGTTAGAGTTTTTTTTTTATATAATTCACCTTAGATATATTATATTTTTTAGCTGAGAATAATTTTAAATATATATAGATATTGTAATATGACAAAATATAAATTTAAATATAATTTAAAATATTATATCATATTTAATACTAGTGTTAATAAAGTCTCAGACTCCATAAATTTTGCTTTTTGAAGTATATATAGGTACTTTTCCAAAGTTAAAATCCATGGCTAGCTAGGGTTTTCTGTATATATAAAGCAGCAACTAATTGATCGAAGTACAGCCTAAGAGAGAAGAGGCTGTGGATTCAGCTCAAGGGGTGAAGAGAAGTGTTTGTGAACCTGCTTCATTCAAAAGGCCAAGAATTGAAACCCCATCACCACTGCCAACTTTTAAGGTATTGTAGTGTTATATTTTTAATTATCTCATAGCTTTACTTAACTTTAATGGGATTTAATTATACTTTGGATTTTTTTTATTATTAATCAAGTTGGTATATATGTATGGACAGGTTCGGAAAGAGAAGCTAGGGGACCGAATCACTGCTCTTCAGCAATTGGTTTCACCTTTTGGAAAGGTGAATTAATTTTTGGATCTTTCTTTCACTTTTTTTCCCAGTGGCTATGATGGAACTAAAATATTTTATTTTCTTAGATACTTTGAAAAAGAAAAAACTCACCCAGATATCATATTCTTGTTGACTTTATAGACCGATACAGCATCTGTTCTTCACGAAGCTATCGAGTACATCAAGTATCTTCATGATCAAGTCAGTGTATGTCCCATTATTCTAACCTTGTTTTACAGAAAACCCTAATTCGTCAATATATTTAAACATTAGTCTTTAGACAAAGTTGTTTTAATTATTCTAAGCTTTTTTCGAATTTCAGGTTTTGAGTGCTCCATATATGAACAATGGAGCTCCCATCCAACACCAACAGGTACTGCAAAACCTTACTTTCTGGGTTAGATTTTCGAAACATTTTGAGCCTTTGGTTCCTTTATTTTTTTTAATGAAAATAAAAAAAATTAATTATTAAAAACATGAAAGTAATCCCTTAACTATTGATAGCCAAATTATGGCCATTAATTATGTCACAAAATAAACTATTTTTAAATAAAGAAAAAATTGCAAATATTTATAAAACAAACTCATTCTTATTTGTATGTTTTTGTAGGGTTCTTGTGATGATCAGAATGAGTCAGAAGGGCCAAAACAAGATTTAAGAAGCCGAGGATTGTGCTTAGTGCCGATATCAAGCACTTTCCCAGTTGCTAATGAGATCGCTGCTGAATTATGGACGCACACACTTGGAGGCGCACTCATCGGGTAGAGATGAGAATAGAGATTGAAGATCAACCCGAAAAGACTAGCTGCAGCCACTGCAACATAACTGTAATTATTAACTATTTAGTAAACTAACAATTTAATTTTTAAATTTGTAAACCTATTGAACTTTGATTCTTGAATTGCAAGATTAATTAGTTTTTAAATTGTCAAATTATTATAGTTAATTTTAGAAGGACTAATGAAAAGTCAGCAATTCAGTTTAACTTTTTTTTTTATATAAAAAAAAAAGTAATTGTAAATTTAAGACAATTCAAAAATGAAAATTAAATAAGGAAAGAGCAGAAGTTAGAAGCAGCAATTGGTGAAGAGAAAAGCTGGAGAAAACAAAAGAATAAAAGAGAAAGAAAAAAGAAGCTGGGCCAGGTGATCTAGGCTGGCAAATGATTAGTGACCACCGGAAGAGAATATATAGCAGAGTTTTGCAGATGGGGTTAATTAATTGGTATAGAGCCTTTTGTTCCTGTTGATCAATATTATATATAATTTGTATATCTTCGGGGAAATTAATTAGAAAAACTTAAAGAAGAAAATAAAGAGGATTATATTGTAATCATTGTTATTCCAAGAATATTAACTGAGTTACTAGCTAGTTGAGGTTATTTTTTTGGGTTTAATTTGATAACTCTTTCATTTGTTTAATTAATTTGTTCGGAATGGAATAGTTGTGGAAGTTGTTCATTTTCTCTCTTAGGTTATGTTTGGTAAAATTAATTTATAAATTAACTTAAAACTTATAAATTATACGCTACTTCAAATAGCGTATAATTTATAAATTTTCAGTTAGTTTAAATTATCCAAATAAACTTGTTTATTAAACATATCTAATTTGGTCAAACAAACTTATAAGATAGTTAAATACACTATAAGCTAACTTATTTGTCTTGTTAAACATACTCTTAATTTTCTCTCCTTTTTCTTTATTTGTTTATATGCGAGGGGACTCGTGCATGCATGTCTCTAATTTTAAGCTTGTACATAAATTAATTGAATTGAACTGTTCATCAACTATTTAAATGGTTCAAAGTTTGAATTCAATTGGACTCATTTATTGTAATATACTTTTTTATAAATTATTTTCATTCATAATATAAAAATATTTTTTTTATTTTGCTTAATATATATATGAAATACTGAACTGTATAGATTCAGCTCATCTATTAAATAAATAATAAAACTATCAAATTTTTAATTTACTTAAAGTTAGAACTTTAATTCAAATTTTACATATTTTAAATGAATAAAATCAAATCAAATTATATTCTTTTACATTGAAATATTATGCTTTCTCTAGGGTGACATTGTAGGGCATCCATCTTTACAGATTGACATATGCCCTATAACGATTTCCGTTTTATGTATATAGAAATGTTGAAATTAAAATCTAGATTTAATATTGTTCACTCATATCAGTTTGAGTGACGGTAAATTACATCACAATTTGGCATATAATTAATCTTAATTATAATTTTTTTTAATTAGTGCTATCTCAAATTGTTAAAAATTTATATTAACTATTTTTTTATGAACTAAAATTTCAATTAAGAAGAGATTAACTCATTATAAGTTCAGAACATGTCAAGTTTCAACAAAAACTTGTAATGATATTTATAAATTATTTATTAAGAATAGAAATCGAACCTAATTAACATTTACAAATGAAATGTTTGATCTTTACTAACCTATTCTTTTCCCAACTAGTAAATATCTTTAACCCATTCTTTTCCAAACTAGTTTCTGTAACTGCCAAAGTTAAAGGGATGTTTCACGAGTGAATATCGATATAAAGATATTGAAAGGTGCAACTAATCATATTTGTATGATTTTTTGTGTAAAAATAGAACAATGCGTGATACTCTTGTTTAATTAATTATGGGACTTGTGACTTCTCTCTTGTGAATAATTGAAGCAAATCTTGAATTGTAAATATAATTAATTTTATTAATATCTTTGACACGTACTTAATTTATTCTTCACACCAAAAATATTTTAGATTTGAAATATAGATAAAGTAATATCAATCATATTTTGTGTTGAAATTAATTTAATTAATAGAGTATCCACTTAATTATAGAATATGAAACAAACTTGTAATTGAAAATATAAAAAATTAAGTGAAGGGATGAAAATTAAGAAAAGAATAAGAGAAAAAAAAGTTTGATATTTTTTTGCTGATGTGTGCATTTTGAAAGGACATGTAGGATCCATGTTGACACTTTCTGTCAATGGATTTGACAATGTTAGAAAAAAAAAGATGATGAAATACAAATTTTTGAGACAAAATTGGGCATTAAAATAAATCAAATTTTGAATTAAAGTTAAATTTATTAAAATCTCTTAAGAACAAACATGCAAACAAAATGAGTTCAACTTGTTTAAAAGTTTAGTCTAAGTTTTTAACTTTAGACAATTGACTTGTTTTTATTGGTTTAAAAACAAATATAGAAAATAAGCCTTAAAGGTTAAGAATCAATGAATGAGAAGTGACTAATCATGAAAAAGTAGCATTTACAGTTATTAAAAATCTAATTGATTGATAGGTATCTCTTACTTATAATCTATTATTAATTATGACCTTTTGAAAGGATTGGAAGAATATTGAAGCATTTAAATCGTTCAAAGCATCTGGAGATTACTCATGGCCTCTATCTGTGTGGAGTAATCTGAATTTCAAATCTTTATAATTAAGGGCATGGTTACTTAATGTACAAGAGATGCACGAAGGGAATTTCATAAAGTTAGTGAGAAAATTAGAGCAAGCAAGCATCGTTTTAGTATTGATAAAGTATGAGGTATTATGATTCTCCTACTTTATTACAAAACTTTTCTCTTTTTCCTTGTTTTGGCTAATCAATGCCTAAATCTATATGTGATTTGATCTTGAAGTACAAGTTTTTCATATATTCCAGCTGGAAGAGAGTTCCTTCTTTTATGCAACCTTTAAATCCAATCTTGTGGACTAAGATTTTTTAAACATTTTTCTAATAGACGTTGTCAATTTTAAAGAAAGAAAAAATATAGTGGTGACTATTAAAAAAATATATTTTAAACATATCAAATTAAATTGAAAAATTTACAAAAATAAAATTTAAAAATAATTTAGAATTAATTCAAATTGGATGAGTATAATTTTTTTAAAATTTATCCGACCTATTTGACATAACCAAAATTTTTTCAATAATAAAAAATTTCAGTCAAATTTAAATGTTAATTTTTAAAATCTAATATTAATTGGTTATTAAATTTGACTTGTATGTTTAATTTGATTATTTCTTATTTTTATTAAAAACAAAAAATATGATTGAAAATATATTTAAAAAATTTAAAAATAAAAGATCAATTCAATGAATGAATAAGTTGATGTCAAATTGATAAGATCAAGCAAAAAATCAAGTAACATTTATAATCATGTCAAATTGATTTAAAAATAAAAGATAAATTAGCTCCACATAGAACTAATTTATTTTTTAAATAATAAAATTTGAAAATGAAAATAAATTTTAAAATTTAAAAAGGAAAAACATTTTTTTTTTAAAACTAATCCTTGTATTTTCATGTGTAAAGCAATAATCACACTTGATGGTTTTCTCTCCCAAAAAAATTCTTTTTAATACTTAAGAACTAATTGAGAAATCTCTTTTTAGAAAGTAATTTTCTTTTTTTGTCCCTATTAGATCATAAACATGCTATTTGATTATTTAATGCCAAAACTAAAAATAATAAAAGTAGTGTGGTATTTGATGTCATCATATGCCAAATTGCGAAGGGGAAAACAGAATAAATTTGAGTCTCAGTACTTAGTTGTATATTTGGATACCATGGGAAATTCTAAGTGGGCTCAGATTGTAAATGGGCCTAATTCCCTTGATTTAAGTCCTTGACTTTTGGATTAATATATTTAAGCTTAAGATTAGGTTTTAGTTTACACTATTTTAAGATCCATTGGGGGTTAAGTTCAACAATCTAATCAATCCATCAACTTATTCATTCGTTGAATTGATATTACATCCATTATTTGTCATACTCTCTCTCTTGCTTTTAATATTATCACTCTATTTAGCTTTTAATCCTTAAATTTCATTTTCTTCAATAAAATACTCAATTTATTAAAAATTAATTTTTGTCTCACTTTTATATAAAAATAACTTTTCATAAAATTATTTAAATTAAATGATTTTTAAAAAAAGTTGAACACACACACGTGTGTGTATATATATATATATATATATATATTGAAAAATATATATTTTTACACGAGATTAGACATAATTCAAGTTTAGTATCGGCCGATACACTTAGACCAAGGCATCCATCGAACTTGGCCCCAAACCTTAGTTTTTGGATGAGAAGGTCTACCATTCTAGAAAATTCCTTTTGATACTAACAGTTTTCTAAAAATAAGCCTTAAATAATTATGATTTAATTTAGGTTGGATTAAATTTAAAAAAAAATTAAGAGGATTAAAATTAATTAAATAAAACAAACCTAACCAAACTAAATCCATTTTTAATGGTTTGGTTAAATAATTTTAAAAACAATGAATAGGTTTAATATCTTAGTAAATTAATTGGTTGGATTTAATTTATGTTCAATTGCAAAAATTTTGACACTAAAAGAAATTGCATTAATCTTCGCATTTTTCTGCTAAATTTCTAGTTTGACATTTTTATCTGACATTATTGAGTTTTATTAGTTAACATGGGAATTCAACATTTCCACCCTCCCCATGAAAATGAAAATTAGGGATTTTGTAGAAATGTTGCCTACACTTATGTAAGAATGTAGCATTCCCATATAAAATTCTCTGGGATTAACCAAAAAAAAATTCATAAACCAAATATTCCGTAAGTTTTCCCAATCAGAAACAATAAGTGAAAGAACACAAAGGGCGTAAAGTTAATTTCAAACATTTTTACATTCCTTCCAATATATTCCTTCCCAAATGTTTAATCATCTGGAATAATAAGGACGGACCCGGATGATACCTAAAATGAGAGTCTCTTTTTTTCCTTCTCTAATCTTTTTTAGATAGAAATGAATGAGAATGTCGTTGTCAGATTAGTTGAAATAGACAATCAGGATCCTGGCTGATAATTTTATATTCAAACTACCAAAATATGCTTTCGTGGCTTATCACTGTGATTCTAGAAGCCAATCAAAATAGTAACTAATTCTTGTTATTGACAATAATCACTGTATTTGAAGTTACACTATGATAACAATTGCAATCAACAAAATATCATTTTATTCTCTCTCACTCTTATATATATATATATATATATATATATATATATATATATTTCTCCCTACTAAAATCTTATTCTGTCTCACAATATGAAATCTGGATACTGAATATGGTGATGCACATAACTCTTTTGCTAGTATAGACACACGAGTAAGAAGAATGTAAAATCACTGAGATCCCTTGAGTTTCTTTGCAATGCCAGCAAAGTACTTCCCCTGATGGAAAGCTTGAGCCAATTCTAACTCAGAAGGCTGTCTTGAGCCATCCCCATCATAAGTACCTGCACCATATGGGGAGCCACCTTTCACCTTCTCTATCTCAAACATGCCGGCTCCAAATGTGTATCCAATGGGCACAAAAATCATTCCATGGTGAACAAGCTGAGTAATGGATGTTAATCTGTAGAAATTCAGACGGGAAATTAAGTTTTCTCGGACTTTTATTTTTTTGAACTCCCATGATGAGTGGGAGACAAGAAAACATTGATTGAAACTTAATTAAGAAGTGAAGTGAGAAATTTGGTAACACTCACGGGGTAGTCTCTTGTCCACCTCCTTGAGATCCAGTGCTGTAAAAGAATCCAGCAGGCTTCCCTGCAAGTGCCTGTGCGCGCCATAAGCCTCCAGTTGCATCCAAAAACGCTTTAAATTGAGAAGCCATGGATCCAAATCTTGTGGGAAAACCAAACAACAACCCATCAGCCTCGGGTAGTTCATGGGGTGTAATAATTGGCACATCACTCTTTGGAGGTGCTCCCATCTTCCCAAGTACCTCTTCAGGCAGTGTTTCAGGTACCTGTTTAGGTAAAATAATTATAAGGGTGGAAAGTAAATTCCCCATAAATTCTGAATTATAGCTTCTAAAGGATTAAGTTACTTGGTTAAAGAACTTTAAAGAAACTACTTTGAATATTTGAATGCTTTGGTGACTGGAAGATGATCCACAGAGATTGAAGAAAGCTATCAAACTTCTCAGCAAGTACCTATTATTCTACAAAATGAAAGGTTTTTAACTTTGATAGACTTATCATGACATACCTGCCAGAGTTTTGCTTCTACTCCTTCCACAGAAGCAGCTCCTTTTTTAATCTCTTCAGCCAGCTTCTCAACATGTCCGTGCATAGAATAGTAACTAAACATGCAATGTAAATTTCAATCAGAGTCATGCCAGAGCATTACGATAGATATTAAGTATTACCTGAGAAAGAAAATATAATATAATCTTGTAGGCCTTATGGTACTAATTATCCATTTAGGAAGCAAAAGAAAAAGAAAAAATAGTTGAAGCTATGGTTTTGGAAACTCTTCACCGGTGGAGAGATAAAATGACCTCAGCAGAAAATGCTGGAGTTAAGGGCAATAATGTGAAGCTCAGAGTCACTGTATCAAACAATATAATGTGTGGTTCTGAAAAAATTCTTATACCTAGTACCAATAATGCATTAGCGTTAAATTATGGTGGGAGTATGCTATCACTTAGGGAAAGGTATAAGCATTTTAGTATCTGCCAAGACTGGATGACATTGACTTCACATTCTCCAAAGGCAAAAAAAAAAAAAAAAAATCAGACTTAGCTTTCCTCCTTTGTTGAAAAGGATGGAACTCAAAGCATAATGATTTTAGAACTTTAGCAGAATTGCAATACAAGGAAATAAAGACCAAACCTAATAGTTATCATGTATTGAGTATGTAGCAGGAACAACCATCTATGTCAGGACCATACTTTCTTAAAAAGTGTGAGGCTTGCGCTCCTCTTTCCATGGTTATCGCCCTTTAAAACCTTATTGTCAAAAGGTAGGTTGGGTTTCACAATCTTGTTTTTATTTTTTGCCAATTCAGCCAAATGACCTTAAGAACTACCCCACCCCCCAACAAAAAAGAAGAAGAAAGATGTCAAACCCTTTCTGTTTTCTTTTCTTTATCCTTTTCAAGTTTCATCTTTTTTGGATAGATACCCTGTGACCACTGGAACTAATGTAAACTTGAGTAATTATATATACATACATACATACATACATAAGTGTGTGTGTGTGTGTGTGTATATATAGTAGCATTCTATCAATATAAATATATACAAGAATCTAACACTTCGAGTACAACCATAAAGTTTTCTTGCAAACATGCATTTCTTCCCCCTACTCTTTATAAACCCCCCAAAAGGATAAAAGATAAACGAGGAAGAAGAAATAACCAATTGTGGGAGCACATATCAGTACTAGAATCTCTCCTTCTTGAATGTGATCCTAAGAAGGATTGAACACTATATTAATTCCTTCACCTGCTCCAACAGATTTAATTCATGCGTTATGTACTTTGTGTGATTCTTTAATTTGATATCATTAGTTTCTACATAACTCCAAGAACAAGAAGCAATTAATTCAAGACGTAATTGTTGGCATAAAGCAGAATTCCCCAATTTTTCAACTCTCGAGAAGAGAAAACAACAAAATAGAATGAAATACTGAGAGTTGTTCTGTATCAATATAAAGCCTCGATGGATTCAAACATCCTTGAAAAAATGATAAGGCAGAATTAACCATCATAGTTGACTTGCCCTCAGGAGAAATCTTCGATGGGAGCAAATATAATGCAGTAAAACTTACTGCAAGAAAGATCCACTTCCCAATTCATCTATCAGCAATTACTTAATCCAAACAAATTGTTTTCATTCATTTCTGAGCACATCGCCCTCGATGTCAATAATGATAAGACGGCATCAAAACGAGAGGAGAGAGCAACTCCACAACTAGATAATAAGATAGACCAATCAACAAAGAAGAAAGACCCTCCTTACATTCAAGAAATTGATGGAGAAACTGAAACAACCCAGAACCCATATAGAAAAAATTCATGAACTTTATCGTAGTGCAGACAAAAAAATTGGAAAAACATGATAACCAAATGAAATTTGAGTATTCTAAATAAGATACTAAATTTAAGTTACTGTTTTGGTAAGTTCAAAAAAGGGAAATATTTTGAAACGTAAAATTTTTGTAAAAGCAAAAAAAAATTAAAAAAATGCTTTAAATAATTTTAAATAATATTTTTTAATTTTAAAAGATTTTAATATAATATTAATGATATAGATATATAAAATTATGTTAAAATTAATTCGAATTAATATTTATAATTAAATAGTAAATAAATATACTACTATAGTAGGAACTCTAATTCAAATTCTAAGAACGTATTTAACAACAACCTCTTTTATATCAATCTTTTTATTTTCTTAATTTTTTTTGTGACCTCTATCTTTAAATCTCTCTCTATCGACTATAATTTTGTCTTTATCTTTAAGTATCTCTCTTAAATACATTTTTCTCTTTTTGTCTCTCAATCTCTCTTTTCATTATTTTTGTAATTTTCTCTTTAAATAAAAACAATGAAGAAAAACAATGTTATGAGAATAAAAAGAAAGAATAAGAAGAGGATAAAAATGTTGTAATTTGTGAGAGAAAATAATTTGATATTAGATGTGATGTGATGTTATTTTTATCTATTTTTAAATTGTCAATGTTTTTATTTTTTAAATTGATTTGATATTTTTTTTTTATCGAAACAGCTCGAAATAAGAGTATTTCCATCGAAATAATTCAAAATCAATTCAAAACAAGAGTATTTTTATTGAAATAACTCGAAATAATTCGAAATAAAAATATTTTCATCAAAACAATTTAAAATAAGAATATTTTTACAAAAATAAAAATATTTATATTAAAATATATATTCTGTAACATAATAATTTCAATTGAAATAGTATAATTTTTTAACAAATATTTTATTTCGTTTCGATAATTCCGTTTTGTGTTGGTGACTTCAAAAACACAAATATTTCGGTAGTTTCGATAAAAAAAAAATTTAATACCTTAATTCTAAACAATAAATCAAAGTAGCCGAAAGCGTGCGTTCAGATCAGACGGAAAAGTAAAAAGGAGAAAAGAAGAAGAATTCCTTACACAATGTAAATTTTAGTAGCCATTGGCATTCTTTTGCTCTGGGTTGCTTCTTGTCTCTAGAAAGGAAAAGCTTGCGTTGGTGAGTGAAACGTTGACAAGTTGAGGAGGAAATAGTATCTATCATAAGGATCCGTTGCTTCTGGACGGTATATTATAGAAATGCATGTATTGAGTCGCAGGGTTTACATCATTGTTAAATATTAAAGATTAAGTGAGCAATAATGCATAATAAGTTAATCTAATTATTCTATCTAAACAAGAAAGAAAAAAAAAATTATTCATTTTAAAACTAAAAAGCCATCAATCGGGTCTCATTGTCCCGATAAGTTATTATAGAGGAAGATTAATAAATATACTATAAAGATTATACATTCAATTTTCATTAATTAATAAATATGATAAAACTTAGTGAAATTATTTTAAATATATAAATTTTTAAAAATGAATTTATAAAATTAAATGAACAAGTTTGAAATAATAATAAAAAGTTTATTGAGGAGTTTATAAAAAAAGAAGAAGCTTATTTGGTGTACTTATTTGGTTTATGTTAATTATTAAGAAAATAATTTTTTGAAAATAATTTAATTATTTTTGCTTCTTTATACCCATAAGTCTTATATATACACACATTAATCAAGGTCTATTTTACTTTATTTATATAACTCAAACAGAGAGGAGATTGAAATAAAAAATTTTAGCCTTCTTTTTGATAAAAAGTCATATTCATATAAAAACAAAAAATAAAAGTCATATGCAGATGAAAAAAAAATGAAAAATATTATTTCATAATAATGGTGTCTATCATAAGGATCCGTGGCATCTGGACGGTATTATAGAAATGCATGTATTGAGTCGCTGGGTTTACATCATTGTTAAATATTAAAGATTAAGTGACCAATAATGCATAATAAATTAATCTAATTGTTCTATCTAAACAAGAAAGAAAAAACAAATTATTCATTTTAAAACTAAAAAGCCATCAATCCGTTCTTATTGTCCCGATAAGTTATGATAGAGGAAGATTAATAAATATACTATAAAGATTATACATTCAATTTTCATTAATTAATAAATATGATAAAACTCAGTGAAATTATTTTAAATATATAAATGTTTCAAAGTGAATTTATAAAATTATATGAACAAGTTTAAAATATAAAAAAAAAGCTTATTGAGGAGTTTATAAATATTTTTTCACATTTTAAAATTTAAAAAAAAAATAATAAAATCCAAAAAAGCACCCTAAAAACAAATATAATAAATACAAACATGTTTTATTCTAAGTGCTTATACATCATTTGCATTTGCTAGTATGTTATAGCTCTTTTGAACATCAATATTCCAGCTTTTAAAAATTGAAATATATTTTATATATTTAAATGCAATCCATTTTTCTTTCTCCTTTTTAACTTTCTAACTCATGCACTTAGCTCTTATTTTAAATAAAATTTTAAAAAAATATTACTTTGGCTAGATTTATATAGATATTGATTTGAATATACATAAATATTGCTAATTACCAGACAATTTTTTTTTTTTCATCTCATGTGTATAAAGTACAAAAGTAATCAGTTTGTTTGCCTTCTACTTCCATCTTTCTTATAGACGTGCCTCCCCTCCATGATGCCCTAGTTCTTAATTTGTCTCTCAAAGTGTGTACCGTAAAAGATGAACTCTGGGCCTTTCTCTTGAAGCTTGCTTCTTCTTTTTAATATGCATAATCTGTAAGATAGTCAAAAAAATTTAAATATGTTTCTAAACTCAAAGTAATATGTATAAATCAATTAAATACAGAATAAAATAAGATTATACGAACTTCACACCATTACTTTTTTCTTCAATAGTTTTGACTCTTTTAAATCTAATTTTTTTCTCTTTAGATGATGTAAGTTCGTAGGAATGTCAAGAAAAAAGACTCAGAGACCAAAAAATATTTATATAGATGTTCTACCATTAAAAATATTTATGGAGGAGTTACCATTTCAATAATGGTCATTCAATCCCTCATCTAATCAAGAAAATATTGGACCATTAATTTGAATAATGGAATTTGATTATGAATGAAAAATAAAACTGTTACATTCTCTCACTTGATCCATACGTTTAACCTAATGACTTAAATAAGTTATCAAACAATTTTCTTAAGAAATAAATATATGAATCATAGTGATAGGTCCTCTAAAATCGAGTAATATCAACTATGTATTACAATATATTTAGTTTCTCAAGTGTTATACTTAATGTGGTAACAAAAATTTAATGAATAAACCCTATGTTTATTCTTGGTCCAAAAACAAAATATGTTTTTCTCAAATAAGTTAAAGTGCACATTAATATGAGAAAACATCACAATATATAAAAATTTCATTAATTAGCTGTATGTATACAATCATAAAATGGAACCGAGTTCCATTTTCATCCTTGAATTTTAGTAGTGACATGCCCTTATTCAAAGGATCAACGATCATCAATTCAGTGCTAATGTGCTCAATGACTAATTTCTTTTTTTTTCACGTTCTCTAATAGCTAAGTACTTAATGTCGATATGTTTACTTTGACTTTCACTTTTATTATTCTTAGCCATAAATACAGCAGCTGGCCTAGAATTGAATACATAACTCTAAGTCCCGAAATGAAATTCTTGAGCCATACACCTTGAGAAGTGGCCTCAAAATAGAAGACAAACTTGGCTTCCATAGTAGAAGTAGCAGTCAAGGTCTACTTAACACTTCTTCAAGAAACAACTCCACCAGCTAGTATAAAAATGTATCCTAATGTTGACTTACGAGAATTAACACAGCCAGCAAAGTATGAATCTGAATAGTCAATCACATCCAAATTGTCTGTTTGTCTATACATAAGCATGTAATATTTGGTCCCCTGTAGGTACCTTATGACTTTCTTTGCAGCTCTCCAATGGTTCATTTTTAGATTACTCTGATATTGCTCGAACATCCACACAGCAAATGCAATGTCAAGTCTAGTGTAAATCTGAACATACATAAGGCTTTCGACGATAGAAGCATATGGAATGTTCTTCATAGATTCCCTCTCAAGATTGTTCTTCGGACATTGATTCAAATTAAATCTATCACCCTTCACAATGGGAGCAACACTTAGTGAAAAATCCTACATCTAAAATCTCTCTAAAACTTTATTGATATAGGTTTCTTGTGATAGACCTAAAACACGTCAAGATCCATCCCTATGGATCTTAATGCAAATGACATAAGATGTCTCACCTATATCCTTCATGTCAAAAATTTTAGCAAAAAATTGTTTCACCTCATGCAGCAAACCCTTATCATTGATTGCAAGCAAAATATCATTCACGTATAAAACAAGAAAACAAATTTTACTCTTACTAACCTTTTGGTATATACATTGATCCATGGGATTTTCAATAAATTTGAATGAAAAAATTACTCTCTGAAATTTAAAATACCATTGACGAGAGGCTTGTTTTAAACCGTATGTGAATTTTTTAAACTTATAAACTAAGTGTTCACCATCACTAGAGAAGAAACTTTCAGGTTGTTTCATATAAACCTCCTCCTCTAGATCACCGTTAAGAAATGTCGTTTTCACAACCATTTGTTGCAAATCAAGGTCAAAATGAGCAACTAATGCCAAAATAATGCGAAGAGAATCTTTCTTAGATACAGGAGAAAAAGTATTCGTGTAATCGATTCTTTCTTTTTGAGTAAATCCCTTAGCAATGAGTCTCGTCTTGTATCTCTCAATGTTGCCTAATGAATCCTTCTTGGTCTTAAAGACCCATTTACAGCCAATGGTTTTCACCCCATTAGGCAACTCTACAAGTTTCCAAACTCCATTACTCTTCATGGAATTCATCTCATCTGTCATGGCAATGTAACAACTCCATTTTTTTTACATACAAACATATATATAAATTTTTAAAATCTCATGAAGTCATTACCTCTTTACTTATAATTACTTCACTCAAAATAACATTCAATTAATTTAACCAAGCATAATCAAGGTTTAAGGTCTACAATACTGAGTTCACATACACATCATTAATTAAAACATACGTACAAAAATCAATCACATAAATATATACAATTTATTCATTCAGTTGACCAATTTCGGAGATACGGGTGCAGGTGGTTTTACCTTCACCGGAATCTTAACTAAATCGATTACAAACATCTTATTAAATTTTGAAATCTGCCTAAAATAGAGTAACTCGTTCCAACGTGTACTAAAAGTCAGAGCCATAAAAAAATCTGTACAACTAGTTTTCTGAAAATAATATGGAAATATAGTGAGAATCAAATCTCAGTAGGTTCAACAATAAATCATAATTATCATCAATATAATTCATCATGTCATGTTCATCTGTATAAACTACAGCAAATATCTTTAGGTCACATGAATGCACTTTATCCATGCAGATAAAAATCATACAGTTATGACATATATAGCATGAATAACTATTTTCAAAATATCATATGATAGCTATCAACTTATTTTCATATCAAATACCCCAGTTAGGGTGAATACTTTTTACTCTCCGGTACGGGCTTTTCTCGCTCCGTCGGACATGGCACACTTTCTTTTCTCATTAACATAACTATAGTCGTTGGTAGGGCGTCCTCTATTGGTGCATCACACGAACCGCCTTGTGACCGTATTCATTTTTTTTTCTTTTCTTTTCACATTAATAGCCAAAAATATGATTTTTTTAACAAGTATGTTCATTATACTCACATGCCATAATTTTTCATCAAAATATAATCATTACCAAAAATCATTGGTAATCATGAGATAAACATAATCGTTTCAAATATTACTTTATAAAATATTTTCATGTCAAAATTACACACTTAAAATGATAAAGAATTCATGCAATGGCAATGGCTATGGCATACACTAGTCATTTATTATTTTCATTTATAAGATTATTATTTTTTTTAAAATATTATTTTTATCTCTTCATTTTCTTTATATTTGGGCTCTAGTCACTTTTCTTCTACTTATATCATTTCTAACACATGTTCTCACAAATTTAATACAGCATTTTTCTTTAATTTGGTTTCTATTATTATCTTATAGTTAATGAGTTTCATTTAGGGTAAAAAAATGTTGAAAATAAACTTTACCAGCTTCCAACACGGCCTAAACGTATCCTGTAACACGACTTGACTATTTTTTGTAAAATAGTCATGCTTTAGGCTTCAAAATGCCCTTCTCAGCACCGAATACAGCCATGCTCTATGTTGTATTATTCTCTAATGCAGGTTTTCGTCCTGCATGACCTTCTCTCACTAACCAAAGCATAACTCCTTCACTTTAACTCTGATTTAAATGATCTTAGTGTTAATTTAAAGATAAAAAAATTCTAAAATTATTATGTTGAACATTTTAGCGAAATATTAAAAACTCATGGTGATATTACTCTCTTAAGTTAAACGTTATTTCTTCTCAGGTAGATTATGACTTCTACTCACTAATCGGACCATATCTCCCTCATATGAATTTCAAATTGTGTGATTCCAGTGGCTAAAATTTTGTGAGACATATATCTATATATTTTATGTTAACTAGGTATTTTAATTCCCTACAAATTTTTCATAAACTTAAACACAAAAGCTTTCCTAACAGATTCTTTTCTGGTTAACCATTTTCTGACCACTACTTACTAATTTAACCATATCTACCTTATATGGACTCCAAATTGAGTAATTCTAGTGGCTACAAATCCATAAGACATATATCTATATTTTTCATGTTAACCATTTCTTTTAATTCCTAACTGATTCTTTTCAGAATTTGAAAAAATGAAACTTCCCTAATTACTCCTAAATCCAGTTTCCTAACCAAACTTTTTCTAAGGTTTTAGTTCATCATTTTATTATGTACTCTTCCATTTTCTTCCTAATTTACATATAATAATATTCTATCAATTTTTCACCACATTGAAATATACAAAATAACAGTATAAAAATTTTAAAATTTTCCCACCCATGGCCATATCTATGTAGAACTTTTCACACCAACCTAAGTATTCAAACATACATCACATGCAAGATCAACATGTAACATGATATAGCAACATCCATGGCCAATCATCAAAGTAACAAATATTGTAAATTTCATCAAAGTTTTAGGATCAAAATCCTATATAAATGTTTCTAATTTCAAAACTTTTCTGTAAAAAAAAAAATTGTTAAATCTACCTAATAATCTCCCTAACTCACTTAGTGAATTCTTTTTCTTATTTTTTCTTGAAGAAAGTGGCAAGATTCCTCCATTCCCTTAAATTTTTTAACAACTTGAATAAGAGAAGGAGGGTGAGTTTTGAACCCCAAGGATGAAGAGAAAAGATGAATTCAAATGGAAATTAAGCTAACTTACCTTGAGTACTTAGTCATCTAGACTTTTCTTTCTTCTTTCTTCTTTCTTCCTTTCTTCTCCTCTCTTTCTCTCCTTTCCTCACTCTACCTTGTTTCTATTTTTTTTCTCCCTTACTTGGACGAAATTATAATGTGTTAAGGGTGGATTTTGCTTAAATAAACTATTAAGTGGTTCACCTTTTATGATAATGGGTCTACTTTATCACAATTAGGATGCACTTTGTTGTTTTTTGAGAAAAAATAACTCATGTTCTTGTCTTCCTCTCCCTTAGTCAAGATATGCATAGCAAAAGAAAATTTATATTTTGAAAATCATGATAAAATGTTCTTAAAACAAGGAACAAGATCTCTTTGATTTAGGGATTTATATCCTTTTTCTTTTGTCTCACACAAGTTTGATAGGTTTACCTTTTTAAGTGGCAAATTTCTAGTCCTTGAATCTCCCTTGATTCACTGAAATAATTTGTGTAAAATAGGTATGTTTTGTCCTAATGACATGTATTATTATACCACTTACTGAAATTATGAGTATGGGATATAGATATTATCACACCACTTGCTGAATTTTTGTCTTAATGCCATATGACTTCATCTTTATTACACTATTATTTCATCACATGATTCTTATTTTTTTCTCTTGAATTTGAGCTCATTCTTGCCCATTTCCTTTACTTTGACTGAAATTCTATATCTCATGGAGGTTTGGTTACATTTTAATGATTTTTGAGCTATCGGTCCAACTTCTATATCCTAATTCAATTCTATGTCTTCTCTTATTTGGGCTATCCAATTGGTTTGCTAGAAACTCATGTGAAGTGAAAGAACAAACTTTATGAAGTGTCTATAAGTGAAGGCCCAATGTATAGGTGGAGAGGTTAAACTTAGTAATTCTAACTCTTGAATTAAGAAAAATTACTTTAATTCAATCTTCTTAAACTTTTAAGATCTTTACTTACTTCTAAAAAATTTTATCTTCATTACCCAAGAATTTTGCCTCTGTTTAGGATGTTATTTTTAATTTTTTTATTGGGTTTTCTCTCATTACCTATTCCGTTAATGTTAGAAACATTTTCTATGCATACACATACGGTGAAGAATTTTTAAAACTTTTATTTTCTTAGATATCAAAACGCATTGTTTAATAAATTTTATTTTCTTAAATATTTATATACATCTACTAAAAAAAGAAACGAAATTAGGGATGTTACAGGCATCATACCACAAATTTGACTCTTTGCAATTTATGGCTTGTGAAAATGTTTTAGGATCATTTTTAGCTCCTATATTGTAGTCAGACACTTGTAGATACACTATAAAATCACTAAGAATAGCTGATATTTTTCTCTAGTAGATTTTTTTAATGTTGTAGTCTCAAATTTTTGAAGAGTTTGTGGTTCAACTTGTTTAGGAACTGCTTGTAAATCTTGAACATTTTAATCTAATTGATTAGCTTGTAAAAACTCAATGACTGGTTGTTCTGTACCCGTTTGTACTTGAGGGGTGCTATGAATAATAATCAATCTGTCACTTGAAGTGGAAGATTGAGATTGTATATGATCATTTGCAGAAACTAAGTTCCTGAATTGATCACTCCCATTTATCAAGTCATTCTCAAGAAACTTAATATTTTTTGATTCCACTATCCTAGTTGTGTGAGATGGATAATAAAACATGTAACTTTTAGACCTTTCGGCATATCCAATGAAATATCTACTAATGGTCCTCGGTTCCAATTTCTTCTCTGGTGGGTGATATATCCTCACCTCAGACGAACATCCCCAAATGCGCATATGTCGCAAACTCAATTTCCAACCTTTCAATAATTTAAAATGTGTCTTTTGAACAGTTTTAGTTGAAACTCGGTTTAATATATACACAGCCATCTTTAATGCTTCAATCCACAAGGATTTAAGAAGATTATAGTTTTTAAGCATGCTCTGCACTATGTCTAATAATGTTCGGTTTCTTCTTTCCGCAATACCATTTTGATCTGAGGAACCAAGCATAGTATATTGAACAACAATCCCATACTCTTGAAGAAACTTAACGAAGGGACCAGGTGCTTATCCATTCTCTGTGTATCTACCATAATATTCTCCATCTTTATCTAATCTCACTATCTTTATTTGCTTTTTCGCATTGGTTCTCAACTTCAATCTTAAAAGCTTTGAAGGCATCTAATGCTTTGTTTTTATTATGAAGCAAATAGATATATATATATATATATATATATATATATATCGTGAGTAATCATCTATAAAGGCGATGAAATATTTCTGACCATGCACATCCATGTTTGGACAGCATATATCAATATGAATGATCTCTAATATGTTTGAACTTCTATTAGCACATTTCTTAGACATATTGGTATGTTTTCCCTTAATGTAGTCCACACAAGTCTCAAAGTCATTAAAATCTAGAGCACTAAATACCACATCTTTTACTAACCTCTTAATTCTCTCTCTAGAGATGTGTTCTAATCTCCGGTGCCATAATATAAAAGAATCATTGTTAATATTACATCATTTAAAATCAGTTCAAACTTGTATTGAACAATAAGTAGTATCGCTTTGTAAATTAAAATGATAAAGAGCATCAGAAAAAATACAATTCCTAATACAATCTGAATTATATAATAAATTGAATGATATGTCTTTAAAATTAAAGGAATATCCAAAAAGTAAAAGTCTAGAAATAGAAATTAAGTTTCGTGAAAAACTTAGTACATAAAAGATCATTTTCTAACTTTAAAACATAGCCACTCCTTAAAGTTAAAATGCAAGTTCCTATTGTTTCCACATATGAGCCCATCTTGTTGCCTGATAAGATGTTTTGCTCATTTCCCACTAGTTTCCTTAGATTTTGCATATCCTGCAAGGAGTTTGCAATATAGATTGTTGATCCAAGGTCAATCTACTAGGTGTTAATATTAACATTAGCCATATTAGATTCATAAAAGATAAACGAGATTGATATACCTTTCTTCTCAAGCCATTTTTGGAATTTGGCACATCCCTTCTTCATGTGTCCCTTCTTTTTATAGAAAAAACACTTCGCTTCTTTCTTAATATTAGCTTGAGGTAGTATTTTACTTTTCCTCTTCTGATTAGCTTGAGACTTATCAGGTTTATTCTTCCCACGAGCTGTTGCCAATAATGCACTCTCACCCACCTCCATCGTTAGCATTTTTTCTTCTTGCACAACCATGGTCATTAATTCATTAATTTATCATTTGTCTTTGTGTGTGTTATAAGAAATCTTGAAAGGCCCGTATTCCTTCGGAAGGGTGTTCAGAATATAGTGCACTACGAAGGATTCTTACATATCAACCTCGAGTTTTCTAAGTTGCGCTACAATATCACAAATTTACATTATGTGCTCACGCACACCTCTTACATTGGTGAGTCAAAGAGAAGAGAATTTCATGATCAGGGTGCTTGTTAAGGCCTTTTCAGAAGGGACAAATTGTTCGTCAATAGCTTTTAGCAAATCTCTGACCTTCTCATACTAATCGATAGAACCACATATACCGGCAATAATTTTTGTCTTAATGAATATCATGCTGAGCCGATTGGATTGCTCACATCAATCATATAGTGCAATTTCAGCTGGCATGCTTTCATCGGTGATTGTAGGTGGTTTGTCTTTCCTAATAGCATAATCTATGTCCATCCACCCTAAATGGAAGAATATTCTCTCCTTCCATATCTTATAGTTATCTCCTCTAAGTTCGAGAATATCCTAGTGAATATCAGAGAAATTAGTAGATTGAGAAACTATATAAAATCTAAAAACTTATGTCAAAATTTTGAGGCTCATTGATTTAAATTTCATATATTACTGTCGCCCCTAATTTTAGAGCACGTGAAACACATACTTTACGAACATATATTTTTCATAACATGTATAACACACTTTTTTACAGATAGGTATTTTTATGTATACACAATATACAGATCAAGTCTATAAACATCAAAGTACACCAGAAGCAGGGATCTTGCCTGTGGCGTTCAGAGCATACTCTAGACTACAAATACAATATAACCAAAAATCTAAGAGCCCTATATACAATATAGACTCACCAGATAATATGTTGCCTAACTATTCACCTATCTGAAGGGAAAAGACCAAACCATACACTTTTATCTGAAAAATATAGAAATATCGTGTAGTGAATTTGATAACTCAGTGAGCAGATAATACCTCCCATGTACTCATATTTTAAAATTTGTCACATAGGAAATACAGTTCGAAAGTACATCTATATAGGACCCGTATTTCAAATATTTTCAAAACAAACGATATTCAGATATTCAAAATCATATACTGTATTGTATGATCATTAAACAAATGTTGTTATGTGATGAATGAGTTTTGTACTCATAAATTAAATATTTTTATCTTATCTTTTTGCCTTAATTAAGCATTTATATCCCTTATTTGTCTTTAGTTTTGTGTATTCTTATAGATGAAGAGAAGAATAGAAAATTGACTCAATTGGAGGAATCAAAGCTAAATTGTGATTCTTTAGAAATGATGTCTATAAATCAAGCAGACAAAATAAATTCATTAAGGATGGCAGAGTAAGGAGCATTATCTTTTTGTCTCTTGAGACGCATCCTAATGGATATATGCATCAATTCAATCTTGATTTATGACCACATTTCTAAAAGAATCGAAACATAAAGATTCAAGGCAAAACACTCAATGTTAAAAATTTGGTTGCTGCTTGCTTTTCAACTTGATCTTACTACAGTATTTTGGCCGTATCTCAGAAAATACGTATATATTATGTACGAAATTTGGTAGATGAATAGTTGACATAATTTCAAACAACTTTCATGTTTATGTGATCAGCAAATTCAGATATCCAAAGGGCCGAAATTGGGCTAAAACAGAACATGTTTACTGTTGCAGTCCAGTCCAACCTTACTGTAGTGTTTGGGCCATATTTCAACAAATACATATCTAATGGACACGAAATTTTGTAGGTGAATAGCAGATATAATTTGCTACAACTTTGATGTTCAAGTGGTCAGCAAATTCGGACACTAAAAGGGTCGAAATTGGGCTATAACCGAACATGTTTACTATTGCAGTCCAGCCTGACCTTGCTATAGTGTTTCGGCCATAAATCACAAAATTCGTGGCCAATTTTTGTCTACCTTATATGGATGGAAAGATAATGAAAATATCTACAACTCTTATGTTGATTGGATGAGCAGATTCGGTGGCTAGCAAGGAGATATATCACGATGACTTTCGGGGCAGATAATGGAACACTATTGTCAACTTTAGTGCAATTTGCTACCCACCATTTTTGTCACCTACTTCCCTTGTTTTGTCTATAAATAGAGACATATTGTGAGCTAAAGGGGAGGAGAAAGGCTGAAGAGGGAGCTTGGGGAATCTTTGTGGAATTTCTAAGTGTTTGTAATCCTTTTCTCTCTTTATACATTTTGTATCTTTACTTTCTTTCATAAGTTTTATCATGCTTCTTCATCTTTCATTTTGTTTTTTTATCTTGATTATGGAGAACTAATCTCCTAATGCTAAGGTGAAAGGGTGAAACTCTTGGTATAAAAATAATAATTTATCTAACTCTTAATTTTAATGTTTATACTTGATGTTGTATTTATCTTCTTATTTACTTTTTTTGTTATTTACTTTTTTAGAGGATGGCTTTGTTGCCCCTCTGTTATTTATTTTTTATGTTATTATTTTCTTATTATTTTTCTTCTGAGAGGACGGCTCTGTCGCCTCTCTGTTATTTATTTTCTGCACTTTTATTATTTACTTTCTTGTTATTTTTTTTTAGAGGATGGCTTTATTGCCCCTCTGTTATTTATTTTTTATGTTATTATTTTCTTATTATTTTTCTTCTGAGAGGACGGCTCTGTCGCCTCTCTGTTATTTATTTTCTGCACATTTATTATTTACTTTCTTGTTATTTACTTTTTTAGAGGATGGCTTTGTTGTCCCTCTGTTATTTATTTTCAGCACTTTTATTATTTACTTTCTTGTTATTTATTTTCTTAGAGGATGGTTTTATTGCCCCTCTGTTATTTATTTTCAGTACTTTTATTATTTATTTTCTTGTTATTTACTTTCTTAGAGGATGGTTTTATTGCCCCTCTGTTATTTATTTTCTTGTTATTTCTTTTCTCAATGTATGGTTTTACCGTCTACTTTATATTATTATTATTGACTTTGTTTGTATATTTTTATTTTAAATTTTGTAAAGTGCAAATCTTGATACATTGTAGACAATCGTTGGCACAATAAATACTTGAATCATTCTTGATTTATTGTAGACAATATGATTGGCACGATGTATACTTGAATCCATTTTATAAAATTTATTTACTATTAATAATGCAATAAAAGAAGGCAAATATACTTCATCTATAAACCAAAGCGCGTTTAATGTAATATCTTCCGAATGGAACCTCATTTACGTGAGGATTCCATTTGAGTAATAAAAGAGTTAAAATTTATTATTATTTGATGTACCAAGAGTGAATCCCCTAACCTTAGTATGTTTTTTACTTTGAATACATTCATATTTAATTTCAGTATTTTAGTTCTTTACAAGCTCTGTTCAATACTCTTCTCGCAAAACAAACATTCTGGCAACTAGGTTAGAAATATTTATTTTGGATCTGAATTAAATTTTCTCAATTGGCAATCCTCGTGGGATCGATCTTGCATACCACTAAATCTATACTCCAATAGATTCGTGCGCTTGCGAGTTTTAATAAAAACAACAAGTTTTTGGCGCCGTTGCCGGGGATTCCGACGGAAAAGCTAATTAGATCCAGGTAAGTAAAATTCTTCCACTAGTTATTATTTAGAATATTTATTTTTTGTATAGAAAACTTTCTTTGTAAAAAAAAAAAATTCTTTGTTGCAAAATTTTGTGATTGTTTTTGTTGTATTTGCATTTTGTTACTTGTAGTTAACATTGTATATATATGTTACTAAGTTGTAAATTATCCTCTTTTGTAATTGTGTTATATGCTATTAGAAATATTTGTTTATAATTTTTCTTTTAGTTTATGCGTGTTTGGAAACGTGATAAAGATCAGCGTTTAGTTAGGAAAAGTTTAGAATCACCCTTTGATTTAATAATTAGAGCATTAGACTTTGTTGAGACATCATCAAAAATGGAAGAACAAGTTGTGCATGAGAAAACTCTTATGGATTACTTCTCACCTGTCATAGCCAATACTCCATCTTGCATAGTTTTGCCACAAACTACTGCAACTCACTTTGAACTCAAACCAGCCATACTTCAACTTTTACCATCATTTTATGGTTTGGAAAGAGAAGATCCATACATGCATGTGAAGGAATTTCTTGAAATTTGTTCAACATTTCGCTTTTAAAATTTCAATGATGAGTCAATTAGGCTTAGAATGTTTCCATTCTCATTAAAAGATAAAGCTAAAGCCTGGTTGAATTCCCTTCCTACAGGAACTATTACTAGTTGGAATCAATTGGTAAATAAGTTTCTGGCAAAATTTTTTCCCATGTCTAAAACTGATGCCCTTAGGAGAGAAATTTCTGATTTTTGCCAAAAAGAGGGTGAACAATTTTTCGAATGTTGGGAAAGATTTAATGATCTTCTTTTAAAATGTCCTCATCATGGTTTTGAAATTTGGAGATTGGTGAAATATTTCTATGATGGTTTAACTTCATCAAACCGTCAAATGATCCAAAGCATGCATGGTGGGAGATTTTTACAATTGAATGAGGGAGAAGCTTGGGAATCCTTAGGATCTTTATCTGAAAATTCTCAACATTGGAACTGCATAGATTCCAGGGATAAGAAGTCTCAAACACACAAAAAGGGAGGAATTTATGAGGTGAGTGATGACACAGATGTGAGAATTGCCTTAGCTAGCCTGACTAGAAAGGTTGAAGCTTTAACTTTAAGCCACACTCTGAACCCTTCTACCAATACTAGGATAGAGGCATGTGCCTTATGTTCTAGTACATCTCACATTACACAATCTTGTCCATCTATACCAGCTTACCAAGATGCATTCTCTGAGCAAGTCAATTCTCTTCAATTTCATGGAAAATCATCAGACAGCCTTTTTGCACCTACATATAATTCAAATTGGAGGAATCATCCAAACTTTTCATGGAGGCAAAATCAACCTTCAATGAATCAAGGTGGGCAACAATTTGCCCCTCCTAACTCTTATCCTCCAGTTCCTCAATATGCTCCTCCTTTCGGAGTATCACAACAAAGAAGACCTTCTTTGGAAGATACTCTACAGCAATTCATGCAATCAACTCAACAAGCTTTACAATCCCACACTCAATCTATTTCAAAGCTTGAAACACAATTGGGTCAAATAGCCAATGCTGTAGGAGAGAGAGAGAAAGGAAAATTTCCCAGTCAACCTATTCTTAATCCTAAGGGTCAATTTGAAGTAGGATCATCAACAAATCCTAATGAAGAAGTAAAGTCTGTAACGACCCTTAGATCTGGAAAAGTGATTGATAATCAAGTTCACATGCCTGGAACTAAAGAACAGAGTCAGCATGAACCACAAATTAATGACTCAAGTGAGAATGAAAGTGAACATATTTCTTTTGCCCCTAAAGCTCCATTCCCACAAAGACTTGAGAGAAATAAGAAAGGTACTCAATATAGTGACATTTTAGAGGTGTTTAAGCAAGTAAGCATTAACATCCCTTTTCTTGACGCTATCAAACAAGTACCTGCTTACTCAAAATTTTTGAAAGATCTTTGCACGGTGAAAAGGAAAACTAATGTTCCAAAAAAGGCATTTTTGACTGAACAAGTGAGCTCCATAATTCAACAAAAAACTCCTGTCAAGTACAAAGATCCCGGTTGTCCTACAATTTCTTGTGTTATAGGTGACCATGTGATTAACCGAGCCTTACTTGATCTAGGAGCAAGTGTGAATCTTTTGCCGTATTCTGTGTATGCAAAACTTGGGTTAGGAAAGTTAAAACCTACACCAGTAACCCTTCAGTTAGCTGATAGGTCCACAAAAATTCCTAGAGGTGTCATAGAGGATGTGCTCATTAAGGTTGATAAATTCTACTTTCCAGTAGATTTCATTGTTCTTGATACTGAACCTGTTGAGAATACAGAGACACAAATTCCAGTCATTTTGGGTAGACCATTTCTTGCAACATCCAATGCGATTATTAATTGTCAAAATGGAATTTTGAATCTATCTTTTGGAAATATGACTGTGGAACTTAATGTTTTTAATGTCTCTCGTCAACCTGTGGATGCTGGTGATTTATGTGAGGTCAACATGATTGAGAGTATAACTGATGATTCATTTTTGAGTTCTTTTGATGATGACCCTTTAGAAAAATGTTTGGCTTACTTCAACATGGACATAGATGAGGACTGTTTGATCAATGAAATAAATTCCCTGTTAGAGACTACTCCATTGATGGATACCAATGAATGGAAAGTTAAAACAGAGACAATTACATCTTCTGGGTCTGTCCTATTACCATCCATAGAGAAACCACCTCAGGTAGAGTTAAAACCTTTGCCAGATTCTCTAAAATATGTGTTTCTAGGACCTGCTAAGACCTTACCTGTTATCATTGCATCAGACCTAGATAGAAAACATGAAGTTGAACTCATAAAAGTCCTCAGTGAGCATAGGGAAGCCATAGGGTGGACAATAGCAGACATTAAAGGTATTAGTCCATCAATTTGCATGCACAGGATACATTTGGAGGACAATGCCAAAACCTCAAGAGAGCCACAAAGACGTCTGAATCCAAACATGAAAGAAGTTGTGAGAGCTGAAGTGATTAAACTTCTTGATGTGGGTGTCATTTACCCGATTTCTGATAGTGCATGGGTCAGTCCTGTTCAGGTAGTTCCTAAGAAGTCTGGCATTACTGTAGTCAAGAATGAGGATAATGAATTAATTCCCACTAGAGTACAAACTGGGTGGCGTGTTTGTATTGACTATCGTAAGTTGAATGTTGTAACAAGAAAAGACCATTTTCCACTTCCTTTTATAGATCAAATGCTAGAAAGGTTGGCTGGACATGCATATTATTGTTTTCTTGATGGATATTCAGGTTACAACCAAATTCTCATTGCACCCGAGGATCAAGAAAAAACTACATTCACTTGTCCTTTCGGAACTTTTGCCTATCGTCGAATGCCATTTGGATTGTGCAATGCACCTGCTACATTTCAGCGTTGCATGATAAGCATATTTTCTGACATGGTAGAGCGATTTCTGGAAGTATTCATGGATGATTTTTCTGTGCATGGGTCTAGTTTTGAGGAATGCTTACACCATTTAAGATTGGTCTTAATTAGGTGTAAGGAAAAAACCTTGTTTTGAATTGGGAAAAATGTCATTTCATGGTTAAAAAAGGAATTGTTTTGGGACATATTGTGTCAAATAAGGGGATTGAGGTAGATAAAGCCAAAATTGAATTGATTTCAAGTCTTCCACCTCCTCGGACAGTGAAAGAGGTACGTTCTTTTTTAGGCCATGTAGGGTTTTATCGCAGATTCATCAAAGATTTCAGCAAAATCTCCAAACCTTTGTGTAATTTACTTACCAAAGATGCACCTTTTATATTTGATGAAAAATGCTTTCAAGCTTTTGAGAAGCTCAAATCCCTTCTTACTTCTGCACCCATCATTAGACCACCCAATTGGAATCTTCCATTTGAAATCATGTGTGATGCCTCTGATTATGCAATTGGAGCTGTTTTGGGTCAACGTCTAGAAAAGTTTCCTTATGTGATATACTATGCTAGTAAAACTCTTAATGATGCTCAATTGAATTATTCTACAACAGAAAAAGAGTTACTAGCTGTGGTATTTGCATTAGACAAATTTAGATCTTATTTATTAGGATCTAAAATTGTAGTTTTTTCAGATCATGCTGCACTTAAGTATCTTCTTTCTAAGAAGGATGCTAAAGCGCGTTTGATAAGATGGATACTTTTGTTGCAAGAATTTGATTTAGAAATTCGAGATAAGAAAGGATCTAAAAATGTTGTGGCTGATCACTTGTCTAGACTGATAGTTGAATCGGGTGATAATAACTTGCTTATCGGGGACTCATTTCCAGATGAGCAACTCATGTCTATTTCTCAGTTACCCTGGTTTGCTGACATTGCTAATTATCTTGCCACAGGTCAAATACCTACACATTGGAGTAAGCAAGATCGGGTAAAATTTTTAACAGAAGTAAAGAAATTTTTTTGGGAAGATCCATACTTGTTTAAGTATTGTCCTGATCAAATCATTCGGAGATGTGTTCCTGAGAGTGAGCAATTTAGTGTTATTTCTTTTTGTCATGATCATGCTTGTGGAGGTCATTTTAGTGCTAAAAAAATTGCTGCAAAAGTCTTACAATGTGGCTTTTACTGGCCATCATTGTTCAAAGATGCCCATTTGTATTGTAGTTCTTATGAGCGTTGTCAAAAATTGGGCAGTATTTCACGGAGGAATATGATGCCTTTAACTCCCATTCTTGTTGTTGAGATATTTGATGTCTGGGGAGTTGATTTCATGGGTCCTTTTCCTAATTCTTTTGGTAATTTATACATCTTTGTTGCTGTGGATTATGTGTCAAAATGGGTAGAGGCTCTTGCATGTAAAACAAATGATCACAAGATTGTGGTAAAATTCTTGAAAGAAAGCATCTTTTCGAGGTTTGGCACACCACGGGCTATCATTAGTGATGGGGGAAAACATTTTTGTAATAAACATTTTGAGCAGTTAATGAGAAAATATGGCATTACACACAAAGTTGCTACCCCATACCACCCTCAGACTAGTGGTCAAGTTGAGATTTCAAATAGGGAAATTAAAAATATTTTGGAAAAAACGATTAACCCAAGTAGAAAAGATTGGTCTTTGAAACTTTCTGATGCTTTATGGGCTTATCGTACTGCTTTTAAAACCCCTATTGGAATGTCTCCTTACCGACTTGTGTATGGTAAGGCAGGTCATTTACCTGTTGAGTTAGAACATAAAGCTTATTGGGCCATCAAACAATTTAACTTTACTCTTGAAAAAGCAGGTTCCCACAGGAAGCTTCAACTCAATGAACTGGAAGAAATAAGGAATGATGCATATGAGAATGCAAAATTGTACAAGGATCGAATGAAAATTTTTCATAACAAAAATATTTTAAGAAAATCATTTAATGTAGGTCAAAAAGTTCTTCTATATAACTCTCGTTTGCATTTATTTCCAGGAAAATTGCGTTCTCGGTGGTCAGGACCATTCATTGTTCGTACTGTTTATCCACATGGTGCAGTAGAGATTGAAAATCCCAAAAATGGTGATGTATTTAAAGTCAATGGTCAAAGATTGAAATCATTTTTGGAATTACGCAACCCAGAGGTAGAGGAGAAACTTCTGCGTGATCCTGTCTACCAGGATTGATTTGCTTCCTTTAATTGCTACGCACGCTATTTAGGTAAGATTTTTTTTTTATTAGTTTGCATTAATTTGTTCCCTCATTAATATTTTCTTTTCAATTGCTATTTTTTTTTCTTTTTTCTTGGTTTTGTTGATTTTGAACTTTCTTCAAAAAAAAAAAATTGAATTAAGAATGGAAGACATACTTGCAAACTTGAAAAATCATTTTCCTTCTCTTCCACCCAATGCATTGTTGAAAATTTATAAAGCACGGGTTGAAAGATTAAGGTTGATGATGATAATGGGAATACCTGCTGATATTCGTTGGCTAATTGAAGCTAAGGTACGATTAGCAGGTGAGTCTGCAAATGGTTACATCTCTTACATGCCTGGTTTAGGAAAAAGCAGTTTTGCTAAAAAGCGTAGAGCTAAAAGGATGGGTGTCTGCCATAAATGTGGACGTGAAACTTGTAACACACATTGTCATTCTTTGGGATGGGTTCATGTAAATCGAAAAGATAAAATCAAATTCATTAAGGATGGCTTGAGTAAGGAGTCATTGGATGATGAGTTTCATCCAACGTCTCTTGAGACGCATCCTAGTGGATCTGTGCAAATCGGAATTGTTGGTTTATGGCCCCATTTTAAAAAAGAACAAAAACGATACAGTCTTGGGAATCTGACATTAAAAGACCCTGTTTGCCAATTTATAAGAAAATTGGATGGGAAGCATATCCTCGACCCTTAGAGGGCGTTTAAGCCGTTACTGGACGTAAAACCAGAGGAAGATGTGAGCCACAATCACAACTACTGTACATATGCATGCGTGCCGTTATTTTTGAATTTTTCATCTTTAATTTAGCTGTCATCCATCGGCCTACTTACATGGTTATTGTAATTATGCCACCGTCTTATTCGCATAGCTGCTGTAAGTATGCTTTTATCTGAGTTCTATAAATTCACATATTATTATCTTTATCTTCATACTCAAAGTTAAGGTGATTGCAGGTATGGAAGGAATCACATTTCGTCAATTTTGAAATATTTGTGTCTTTTGTGGTTCCAGTCCTGGAAAAGATGGAGAGTATGTTAAAGCAGCACAAAATTTGGGTATTGTACTGGCCAGGAGAAAAATTCATTTAGTCTATGGTGGAGGTAGTCATGGGTTAATGGGGTGTGTGTCTACAGCTGCACATGTAGGAGGATGCCAAGTTCTTGGTATTATTCCTACAGCTCTAGCTGTATCAAACATCATTGGAAAAACAATTGGAGAAGAATTTAGGGTAGCCTCTATGCATGAACGCATTGCTAGAATGATGAGCAACGCTGATGCTTTCATTGCCTTACCAGGTGGTTTTGGTACTTTGGAGGAAATTTTTTAAATAGTTTCCTGGGCACAGTTGAATCTCCACCATAAACCCATAGGTCTGTTGAATGTTAACAATTTCTTTGATGGTTTGTTGTCTTTTCTTGATCAAGTTGTAGAATAAAGGTTTATCTCACACTCAGCACGACGGATTCTTATCTCGGCTTCGAATGCTGATGAGTTGATTGATGCATTACAAGCATATGTTCATATTCCTGATCAAGCTACAGCTCAAATAGATTGGACAACAGAAAACCGCAAAAAGCGCAAATTAGATTTGGATCTTCATCTGTAACACCTTTTATTTGATTGAATAAATTTTTCTTTTCTGGTTAGTTTACTGCAGGTTTATCTTTTCCTAGATTTCCTTCCAGGTAATATCACTTTCAATTTTTGTTGTTTGTTATGTGCTTGTCCTTCTTCTTTCTTCACAAAAAAAAAAAAGAGGAGTGGGTGTCTAGCCTCCTATCTCTGTATAGGTTCTAGCACCTAGATTTAAAAAAAAAAAAATTGAGTGATGATTTGGGAATAGGCAAAACTAGCACCAATGATGAAAATAATTTAAAGTGTTTGTAACCTTAGGAAAATAGATGAGTTTTGAGTGTTATGTGTGAACCTAAACTCAATTGTAACTTATATTTTACTTGAGAATCCTAAAATCCTGAACACTTAATCTTTTACATTTGATTGATTGTTTATTCAGAAAAGATTTATATAATTCAAATATGCTAAGTGATCTTATGAAACTCTAGAACTTATTTGATTGTCACTTGAAATGAAATTCTAGACTACTCTCTATTTAAGAAATGAATTAGGCATTGTTGGAATCGTTTGAGCCTTTCAAACCAACCTACATATTATGCCATCCCTAGTAACCCATTTTGAGCCTATATTTATCCTTTCTTGTACACCTATATTATTATCTAGCCTTTGAATAAAAATATTTCTAACTTTTATCTTTCACTCACAGGAATGATCATTTGCTTATGGAGTTTCAAATGTAAAACTCTGGAGATCTGTTTTAAAAATTTGATTATGTAAATTTATTTGAATGCAAAAAGTCCAATGTCATAAGATTATCACACACACACTTGGGATTCAATAGTAAATTATATGTTGCATTTGAATTAAAGTTTTACATAACTTTGAAATTCTGATATTTTCCTTGGTTGCACATTTTAAATCCTTGAGGAATGTTTAGTAAGCCAAAAACAACTCATCACTCACTCATCTTTTGAATTTTGATGTTTGTGTGTTTTGCTTGAGGACAAGCAAAAGATTAAGTTTGGGGGTATTTGATGAATGAGTTTTGTACTCATAAATTAAATATTTTTATCTTATCTTTTTGCCTTAATTAAGCATTTATATCCCTTATTTGTCTTTAGTTTTGTGTATTCTTATAGATGAAGAGAAGAATAGGAAATTGACTCAATTGAAGGAATCAAAGCTAAATTGTGATTCTTTAGAAATGATGTCTATAAATCAAGCAGACAAAATAAATTCATTAAGGATGGCAGAGTAAGGAGCATTATCTTTTTGTCTCTTGAGACGCATCCTAATGGATATATGCATCAATTCAATCTTGATTTATGACCACATTTCTAAAAGAATCGAAACATAAAGATTCAAGGCAAAACACTCAATGTTAAAAATTTGGTTGCTGTTTGCTTTTCAACTTGATCTTACTACAGTATTTTGGCCGTATCTCAGAAAATACGTATATATTATGTACGAAATTTGATAGATGAATAGCTGACATAATTTCAAACAACTTTCATGTTTATGTGATCAGCAAATTCAGATATCCAAAGGGCCGAAATTGGGCTAAAACAGAACATGTTTACTGTTGCAGTCCAGTCCAACCTTACTGTAGTGTTTGAGCCATATTTCAACAAATAAATATCTAATGGACACGAAATTTTGTAGGTGAATAGCAGATATAATTTGCTACAACTTTGATGTTCAAGTGGTCAGCAAACTCAGACACTAAAAGGGTCGAAATTGGGCTATAACCGAACATGTTTACTATTGCAGTCCAGCCTGACCTTGCTACAGTGTTTCGGCCATAAATCACAAAATACGTGGCTAATTTTTGTCTACCTTATATGGATGGAAAGATAATGAAAATATCTACAACTCTTATATTGATTGGATAGCAGATTCGGTGGCTATCAAGGAGATATATCACGATGACTTTCGGGGCAGATAATGGAACACTATTGTCAACTTTAGTGCAATTTGCTACCCACCATTTTTGTCACCTACTTCCCTTATTTTGTCTATAAATAGAGACATATTGTGAGCTAAAGGGGAGGAGAAAGGCTGAAGAGGGAGCTTGGGGAATCTTTGTGAAATTTCTAAGTGTTTGTAATCCTTTTCTCTCTTTATACATTTTGTATCTTTACTTTCTTTCATAAGTTTTATCATGCTTCTTCATCTTTCATTTTGTTTTTTTATCTTGATTATGGAGAACTAATCTCCTAATGCTAAGGTGAAAGGGTGAAACTCTTGGTATAAAAATAATAATTTATCTAACTCTTAATTTTAATGTTTATACTTGATGTTGTATTTATCTTCTTATTTACTTTTTTTGTTATTTACTTTTTTAGAGGATGGCTTTGTTGCCCCTCTGTTATTTATTTTTTATGTTATTATTTTCTTATTATTTTTCTTCTGAGAGGACGGCTCTGTCGCCTCTCTGTTATTTATTTTCTGCACTTTTATTATTTACTTTCTTGTTATTTTTTTTTTAGAGGATGGCTTTGTTGCCCCTCTGTTATTTATTTTTTATGTTATTATTTTCTTATTATTTTTCTTCTGAGAGGACGGCTCTGTCGCCTCTCTGTTATTTATTTTCTGCACATTTATTATTTACTTTCTTGTTATTTACTTTTTTAGAGGATGGCTTTGTTGTCCCTCTGTTATTTATTTTCAGCACTTTTATTATTTACTTTCTTGTTATTTATTTTCTTAGAGGATGGTTTTATTGCCCCTCTGTTATTTATTTTCAGTACTTTTATTATTTATTTTCTTGTTATTTACTTTCTTAGAGGATGGTTTTATTGCCCCTCTGTTATTTATTTTCTTGTTATTTCTTTTCTCAATGTATGGTTTTACCGTCTACTTTATATTATTATTATTGACTTTGTTTGTATATTTTTATTTTAAATTTTGTAAAGTACAAATCTTGATACATTGTAGACAATCGTTGGCACAATAAATACTTGAATCATTCTTGATTTATTGTAGACAATATGATTGGCACGATGTATACTTGAATCCATTTTACAAAATTTATTTACTATTAATAATGCAATAAAAGAAGGCAAATATACTTCATCTATAAACCAAAGCGCGTTTAATGTAATATCTTCCGAATGGAACCTCATTTACGTGAGGATTCCATTTGAGTAATAAAAGAGTTAAAATTTATTATTATTTGATGTACCAAGAGTGAATCCCCTAACCTTAGCATGTTTCTTACTTTGAATACATTCATATTTAATTTCAGTATTTTAGTTCTTTACAAGCTCTGTTCAATACTCTTCTCGCAAAACAAACATTCTGGCAACTAAGTTAGAAATATTTATTTTGGATCTGAATTAAATTTTCTCAATTGGCAATCCTCGTGGGATCGATCTTGCATACCACTAAATCTATACTCCAATAGATTCGTGCGCTTGCGAGTTTTAATAAAAACAACAACATTATGCATCAAAATATTTCACATAAAAACATTAAGAGAATCCCATATCAGAACCATTATATCAGAGTTCAAACTCTTTCATACTTTGGTGGTATAAGATTTGCCTAAACTCAGTATCTCAACCAAAGTTTGTCCTACCACCATTCAAGAGGACACGTGAATGGACTCTAATATGAGCAATTTTTCAAGCACACAGCAAAAGAGGGCAAATCACATATCATATAGTCGGTATCTCGCCCAAATGAGAGGAATCCCGCTCTCCTTCACATATCATATTCCGTGTGTTGACCGACACACGAGGTTAGTACCACCCCTACTAGCTAAAGTATTAAGGTGCACCAGGGCTAACATCACCTGTTGTTAGTAAATAGTGTTTCTAATAGGATTTTTCCATAGAAATCATATTTGCACATATGTCATAACATTCAAAACAGAGGTTTCAGTATAATTTAAAAATTTCAGTTTCAGTATAATTCATCTGTCAAAAATTTCTCAATCAGGGTAATCACATATACATACCCTTTTCAAATGCAATCATATAACTTTACATACCAATGCCACGTGCACAATATCTTTCATTTACCATATAATGAGAAATACATTTAAAATCACATATTCAATGAGTTCAAAAATCTATTTTTAAAACCATACTCTTCTTGAACTATATACTAAGAGTATGTTTGGCAAGTCAAATAAGTTAGCTTATAGCGTATTTGACTAACTTATAAGTTTGTTTGACCAAATTAGAGGTGTTTGATAAACAAGTTTATTTAAGTAGCTTATAGCTTTTTATCATACGCTACTTCAAGTAGCGTATAGCTTTTAACTGATAGCTTTTATAATTTTATTCCTTTTTTATCCTTATTATTTTATTCAAATTCCAATACTATCCTACTCACAAGATGACACTGCTTTTATTATATTCAAACAATATCCAAATTATATACCCTATGATGAACTTCTATATATTATTGATAGTGACACAAAAAATAAAAATTTAGAGCCATCTACTAAAATAAAAGAGATTTGTAACAATATTACTAATTTATTGTAGGACACTATATGATATGTTTATTTTGTATTTTTTGAAATTACATAATGAAGTATAATTACTAACAAAAAATGATAAATTTTATATAAATATATCATTTTATGTCATTTTACATTTATCAGCTAATTTAATTGATATTTTACCAAACACTTGTAATTCAATAAATTAGCTTAACAGCTTTCAGCTTTCAACTAAAAATTAATTTTTTAACTTTCAGCTAACTTATCAGCTATTTTTGCCAAACATAGCTTAAGAGTACGTTTGGCAAGTCAAATAAGCTAGTTTATTTGATAAAAAGCTATAGCTTATTTGACTAACTTATAAGTTTGTTTGATCAAATTAAATATGTTTAATAAACAAGTTTATTTGAGTAGTTTATAACTTTTTATCATACGTTATTTTAAGTAGCGTATAGTTTTTAACTAATAACTTTTATAATTTTATTCTTTTTTATCCTTATTATTTTATTCAAATTTCAACATTATCATATTCACAAGATGACATTATTTTTACTATGCTTGAGCAACATCCAAATTACATACCCCATGATGAACTTCTAAATATTATTAATAGCGGTAAAAGGAATGAAAATTTAGAGGCATCTACTGAGATAAAAAAGATTCGTAATAATATTACTAATTTATTGTGGAACTCTAGATGATATATTTATTTTTTATTTTTTGAGATTATATAATGAAATGTAATTACTAACAAAAAATGATAAATTTTATATAAGTATATCATTTTATATTATTTTATATTTATCAGCTAATTTAATAGCTAATTTTACCAAACATTTTTAATTCAATAAATTAGCTTAATAGCTTTTAGTTAAAAATTAGTTTTTCAGTTTTCAGCTAACTTATTAGCTATTTTTGCCAAACATAGCCTAAATTGTAATCAATTCAAATAATTTAATCTATTTTAGAAATATATAAAAGTATAAATAACTTGTAAACAAAATTAATTATATATTTTAAGTTCAAGAAGAGCATATGGTAAGTCATAGAAAGAATTATCTGCTCATATGATAAGGGCTTCAAATTGAACAGCCCCAAAATGTACTATTTCAATCAAAATTTGACTAAATAGACCTTAAAAACATGTCCGGAGGGTCCAAAAATATAAGAAATAACTCAAAATCTTGGTCAATTAATGGATACTGTTTATGACCAAAAAATACTATTCATACCGAAAATACTGTTCACACACTATTCGGATACTATTCATCGAAGAATAATTTACAAAATTAAAGCACCAAATCACGTTGTTTGATGGTGAAATTTATCATACAACTAATACTCTATATCCTTAACAAAACCCCTAACTTGAAAGTTTGAAAAACGATCAAAAATTTAGTATTTTAAAAAAATTACCTATAAATTATTAATTACAATTTTTTGTCCAACTTCTGACAAAAGTGATCGATGATTTTTGAAACTCTTGTTGCCACGGATCCAACGGTATTTCCAATATCTCAATTGGATGCATATATTAAGAGATATTCGAGAGAGAAGATAGAGAATCATAAAGAGAGAAAGAAGAAAAAAATGGGTTTTCTCCTGCTGCTGTTGAGCGTTCTCTACTATTCCCCTTTCTATTGTGTTTTATTTTTTTTATTTGATAATTGAATATTTGAGATTATTTTATATATATATATATATACACACATACATATAAATATCTTTTTTCATTCTAAAGCATCCAAATTTTTTAAAAAAATTTATATTATTGTAAAACTTTAATTGCACTTTTAAATCATGACTTTTCTTAATAAAATTTTTAATAAAACAAATCACAAAATAAATATATTTATGCGTAATCAATGAAAGAATATTTTTAAAAATAAAACAAAAATTTATTAGAGACCAATATAATTATTTTAAGCAAAAAAATTAATTTAATTAAAAGTATATTTATTTTTAACAAAACATAATTATTTTAAAAAATAAAAATATATTTATTTATAGAAAAATATTATTATTTAAAAATAAAAATTATGAGATATTACAATTACCAATGTAAACACACACACACACACACACAAGTAGATTCATACGTACTTTATGATAGAATTATCAAATTATGTATTTAATTTCATATCTTATAAATAAATTATGAAAATAATTTAATTTTCTATCCAAATATTTTTATGATAAAACTATCAGATTATATACCAATTCATAACTCATGTGAATAAATTATGAAAATAATTTGACATTTTATCCTAATTAATTATATAAATATAATAAAAATTTCTGTGGGATAAAATTTATTATAATAAATATAATTAATTACAATACTATGTCTAATTCCTTATGTGATCCTAAACAAAACTTAATATATAATTTTAATTAATTAAAAATATTGTGACTAATTCCTAATTAATTAAGATTATAAGGATCATTAGACATATAATTAATTTTTATGAGAATAATTCTAAATTATATACATCCTAATAATATCTAAACTTAATGATAAATTAGAGCATATAAATTAACATCTCATAAATAAAAAAAAATTGCATAATTAAACTAAAATATTATGCATAAAAATACTCATTCTTAATAGCATGAAAATAAAACATAAAAATTATTTAGGCATCATAAGAGTATTTAATCCAAATTACATGTATATAAAATAATAGAATAACATATATACATACACATAAAATAATTTAAAGAATTATAAATTATGGCAACTAAATATTTAAAAAAATATTATGTACATTAAAATGCGTTAACAATATTTTCCTGCTAACCTCAAATCAATAGGCATCCATAGCCTAGTGACAGAATGCTATGCCTCTTCACCATAAGGCTGCGGGTTCAATTTTCGCATATACAATTTTTTATGTGTATTTTGAAAAGAGACTTTAAATATTAAAATTGTCCAAAAATAATTAAAAATGTATCTGGCCCAAGCGGCTAAAAATTATGTTGCCATCCTTATGGGTGCAGGTTTTAGCTTTCGTTATGCCATTTCATATGCATTTTAATATAAGCCTTTAAATAATAAACAAAATACATATATAATTGAAGATGCACCATTGGACTAGCGGTAAGCTCATGCAACTTTACCCACGAGGTCCTGGGTTTAAGACGCGAAACTTCCAAAAATATTCCATAAAATTTATGAACAAAAACCCATATATGTAAAAACAAAGCAAATGTCATTTCATGCTTTGATATTAAATTTAAGATAGTCAAAACAATCTAAATATATTTTTAAACTAAATCAATTAAATGCAGAATAAAATAAAATTATACCAACCTTCTGTCATTGTTTTTCTTCTCAATTTTTCAATAGTTTTTGGTTCTTCTAAGTCTAATTTTTTTCTCTCTAGATAGTATATGTTTGTAAGAATGTTAAGAAAAAAGACTCAAGGATCAAAAATTATTTATATAGATGTTCTACCATCAAGAATATTTATAGAGGAGTTATCATCTCAATAATGACTTTTCATGGCCATTCAATCCCTCATCTAATCAAGAAAATGTTGGATCATTAATTTAAATAATAAAATTTGATTATAAATTAAAGATAAAATTGTTACATAATCAAGTGTTATTTTTATATTAATAAATTAATGTCAACATTGTGATCAATATATGATTCATAGCTCATGACAGTTAAAAGGAATTTTGACAGAAAAAAATCTTAAAATATTTATAATCCATCGGGTAAATATACAAGGAGTTACTGAAAATTTATTTTATATATATATATTGTAGATGTTCTTACATCTCTGTAGAAAGCTGGAACTCTTTATCGTTGGATTTCTCTTAAAATTTGCGTTTTTTTAATAATTATTATATTGAAAAAACACAAATGTCAAGAGAAATTAAGCTTCATTTCAAAATCCTACGTCTCCTGCCCTCGTCCTTGCTTTTCAATGGGATAACCATGAGCGAGTATAATTTTGCTTCTTATATTAAATATTATTGGTGTTTTGTCTTGTGCAGTATTATAAATAATATTTAAATTAATGAAAATATTATTTAAATATTATTTAAAATATATATAATATAATTAATATTGATTAAATTTTTATGGAATATTGATATATCAAATTTTTAAAAAATAAAAATAGTATTTTTTTTTGTTTATACTTTTTCTCCTAATTAAGTGTATTTTTTCTCTCAATTAACTAATTTTTTAATATCAAATTTAATATTGTTCACTCATATCAGTTTGAGTGACGGTAAGTTAGATCACAATTTGGCATATAATTAATCTTAATTATAATTTTTTAATTAGTTCTATATATCTCAAATTTTTAAAAATTTATATTAACTATCTTTTTATGAACTAAAATTTCAATTAATAAGAGATTAACTCATTATAAGGTCAGAGCATGTCATGTTTTAACAAAAATTTATAATGATATTTATAAATTATTTATTAAAAAAACTATTAATAGTAAAAATCGAACCTAATTAACATTTACAAATCAAAAGTTTGATCTTTACTCACCTATTCTTTTCTCAACTATTAAATATTTTTAACCTATACTTTTCCAAACTAGTTTCTGTAACTGCCAAAGTTGAAGGGGTGTTTCATGAGTGGATATGGATATAAACATATTGAAAGGTGCAACTAATAATATTTGTATGATTTTTTGTGTAAAAATAGGACAATGCGTGATACTCTTATTTAATTAATTATAAGAAAAGAATAGGAGAAAGGACAAGTAGGATCCATGTTGACACTTCCTGTCAATGGATTTGACAATGTTAAGAAAAAAGAAGATGAAATACAAATTTTTGAGACAAAATTGGGCATTAAAATAAATCAAATTTTGAATTAAAGTTAAATTTATTAAAATCTCTTAAGAACAAACATGCAGACAAAATGAGTTCAACTTGTTTAAAAGTTTAGTCTAAGTTTTTAACTTTAGACAATTGACTTGTTTTGATTGGTTTAAAAACAAATATGGAAAATAAGCCTTAAAGGTTAAGAATCAATGAATGAGAAGTGACAAATCATGAAAAAGTAGCATTTACGGTTATTAAAAATCTAATTGATTGATAGGTATCTCTTACTTATAATCTATTATTAATTATGACCTTTTGAAAGGATTGGAAGAATATTGAAGCATTTAAATCGTTCAAAGCATCTGGAGATTACTCATGGCCTCTATCTGTGTGGAGTAATCTGAATTTCAAATCTTTATAATTAAGGGCATGGTTACTTAATGTACAAGAGATGCACGAAGGGAATTTCATAAAGTTAGTGAGAAAATTAGAGCAAGCAAGCATCGTTTTAGTATTGATAAAGTATGAGGTATTATGATTCTCCTACTTTATTACAAAACTTTTCTCTTTTTCCTTGTTTTGGCTAATCAATGCCTAAATCTATATGTGATTTGATCTTGAAGTACAAGTTTTTCATATATTCCAGCTGGAAGAGAGTTCCTTCTTTTATGCTACCTTTAAATCCAATCTTGTGGACTAATATTTTTTAAACATTTTTCTAATAGACGTTGTCAATTTTAAAGAAAAAAATATATATAGTGGTGTTAAAAAAACTATTTTGAACAAATCAAGTTAAATCGAAAAATTTATAAAAATAAAATTTTAAAATAAGTTAAAATTAATTCAAATTGGATGAGTGTAATTTTTTTAAAATCTATCGGCCTATTTGATGTAACCAAGACTTTTTCAATAATAAAAAATTTCAGTCAAATTTAAATATTAATTTTTAAAATCTAATATTGATTGGTTATTAAATTTGACTTGTATGTTTGATTTGTTTGTTTCTTATTTTTATTAAAAAAAAATATGATTGAAAATATATTTAAAAAATTTTAAAATAAAAGATCAATTCAATGAATGAATAAGTTGATGTCAAATTGATAAGATCAAGCAAAAAATCAAGTAACATTTATAATCATGTCAAATTGATTTAAAAATAAAAGATAAATTAGCTCCACATAGAACTAATTTATTTTTTAAATAATAAAATTTGAAAATGAAAATAAATTTTAAAAGGAAAAATATTTTTTTAAAAAAACTAATCCTTGTATTTTCATGTGTAAAGCAATAATCACACTTGATGGTTATCTCTCCCAAAAAAATTATTTTTAATACTTAAGAACTAATTGAGAAATCTCTTTTTAGAAAGTAATTTTCTTTTTTTGTCCCTATTAGATCATAAACATGCTATTTGATTATTTATTGCCAAAAATAAAAATAATAAAAGTAGTGTGGTATTTATGTCATCATATGCCAAATTGCAAAGGGTAAAACAAAATAAATTTGAGTCTGTGTACTTAAGTATCGTTTGGTTGGTGGCAAAAAAAAATGAAAAAAAGAATTAAGAATGCAATGGAATTGAATGGAATGCTATAAAGAAAAATTACGTTTGGTATGCAATGAAAATGAATGGAATCTCTATTACTTTCTTACGTTTGGTATATTTTAAATAGCGTAAGAATAGAATAGAAAGTTGATAAAAAGACAAAAATACCCTTGAAGTATAAAAATAATAAAATAATATTATTAAGCTTTAAAAAATTATTTAAAAATAATATAAATACAAAAATAATTAGTAATATAAAAAATTTAACAAAAATATTAATGATTTTAAAAAATAATTTAAATATTATTTATTGTATTTTATTTATCAATAATAAATAATATTTTCTAATTTATTTATTTATTTTTTTGAAAAAAAAAATTATTTATTATTTTGCTGACAACAAATCAAATTTACAAGTTGTTTTTGCAAAAAGTTTAATTAATTTATTTTTTAAAATATTTTTATTATTTATCTAATAAAAAAAAGGAGAAAATGGTTATTTTAAAAAGAAATATATTAACTTGAAAAATTATTTAAAAATAATATAAATTGAAAATAAAATAAATAATTATTAATATAAAAATTACAATAAAAATATTGATAATATTAATAAATAATTTAAATATTATTTATTTCATTTTATTTTTTAATAATAGACAAAATATAAATAGAATTAAACAAAATATCAATAATAATTTTACTTATTTATTGCTTCAAGTGTTTGAAAATGCCATGGTTAGTAGGAGCCATTCCAATTTTAAAATGCCTTAAAAAAGGTTTTGGTAAAAGATTAAAAAAAAAAGCGAAAAAACATAAGAAATTGTCCAATAGAATGTTTCTCAAAAAATCTGTTGGCAAATTGCACATATTTGTTTAATATTTTATCTTTTTTTGAGAAGGCTGAATTGTGGGGTCCATTTGGGGGAATAAAGCTGATAGAGGAAGAGGGGTATTTTTGGGACCGAGACAAGGAGAGACTGAAAGAATATATAATCATAAGGGCATTTTTGTCTTTTTCAAACTCATTCTCTTTCCTTCTGTAGCTTTCTATTGTTCTTCAGAGTTAATCTCATTTCTCATACAGAAGGCAATCAACATTCCTTAAGGTGTCTAAATCTAACAGCCAAACATAATAACTGAGGAAAAGGGAATCTAGATTCTCTTTCCCTCAACTTAAATTTGTTAACCAAACGGGTCATTAGTTGTTTATTTAGATACCATGGGAAATTTTAAGTGGACTCAGATTGTAAATGGGCCTAATTCCCTTGATTTAAGTCCTTGACTTTTGGATTAATATATTTAAGCTTAAGATTAGGTTTTAGTTTACACTATTTTAAGATCCATGGGGTTAAGTTCAACAATCTAATCAATCCATCAACTTATTCATTCATTGAATTGATATTACATTCATTATTTGTCATCCTCTCTCTCTCTTGCTTTTAATATTATCACTCTATTTAGCTTTTAATCCTTAAATTTCATTTTCTTCAATAAAATACTAAATTTATTAAAAAGTAATTTTTATCTCACTTTTATATAAAAAATAATTGTTCATAAAATTTGAAAAAAAGTTACATTTTTATATATATTTTTGGACAATATATTTTTATACGAGATTAAAAAATTAGTTCAAGTTTGGTATAGGCCGATACACTTAGACCAAAGCATCCATCAAACTTGGGCCCAAACTTTAGTTTTGGGATTAGAAGGTCTACCATTCTAGAAAATTCCTTTTGATCCAAACTTCTAAAAATAAGCCTTAAATAATTATGATTTAATTTAGTTTGGATTAAATTTTTAAAAAAAATTAAGAAGATTAAAATTAATTAAATAAATCAAATCAATCCACACTAAATCAATTTTTAATGGTCTGGTTAAATAATTTTAAAACAATGAATAGGTTTAATATCTTAGTAAATTAATTGGTCGGATTTAATTTATGTTCAATTGCAAAAAATTTGACACTAAAAGAAATTGCATTAATATTTGGATTTTTCTGATAAATTTCTAGTTTGACATTTTTATCTGACATTATTGAATTTAAGTAATTAACATTGGAATTCAACGTTTCCACCCTCCCCATGAAAATGAAAATTAGGGATTTTGTAGAAATGTTGCCTACACTTATGTAAGAATGTAGCATTCCCATATAAAATTCTCTGGGATTAATCAAAAAAAAAAAAAATCACAAACCAAATATTCCCTAAGTTTTCCCAATCAGAAACAGTAAGTGAAAGAACACATAGGGTGTAAAGTTAATTTCAAACATTTTTACATTCCTTCCCAAATGCTTAATCATCTGGAATAATAAAGATGGGCCCGGATAATACCTAAAATGAGAGTCTCTTTTCTTTCTTCTCTAATCTTTTTTAGACAGAAATGAATGAGAATGTCATTGTCAGATTAGTTGAAATAGACAATCAGGATCCTGGCTGATAATTTTATATTCAAAATACCAAAATATGCTTTCATGGCTTAGCACTGTGATTCTAGAAGCCAATCAAAATAGTAACTAATTCTTGTTATTGACAATAACCACTGTATTTGAAATTACACTATGATAACAATTACAATCAACAAAATATCATTTTATTCTCTCTCACTCTTTTATATATATATATATATATTTTTTTTTTCTCCCTACTAAAATCTTATTCTGTCTCACAATATGAAATCTGGATACTGAATATGCTGATGCACATAACTCTTTTGCTAGTATAGAAACACAAGGTTGGATAAGTAAGAAGAATGTAAAATCACTCAGATCCCTTGAGCTTCTTTGCAATGCCAGCAAAGTACTTCCCCTGATGGAAAGCTTGAGCCAATTCTAACTCAGAAGGCTGTCTTGAGCCATCCCCAGCAAAAGTACCTGCACCATATGGGGAGCCACCTTTCACCTTCTCTATCTCAAACATGCCGGCTCCAAATGTGTATCCAATGGGCACAAAAATCATTCCATGGTGAACAAGCTGAGTAATGGATGTTAAACTGTAGAAATTCAGAGGGGAAATTAAGTTTTCTCGGACTTTTATTTTTTTGAACTCCCATGATGAGTGGGAGACAAGAAAACATTGATTGAAACTTGATTAAGAAGTGAAGTGAGAAATTTGGTAACACTCACGGGGTAGTCTCTTGTCCACCTCCTTGAGATCCAGTGCTGTAAAAGAGTCCAGCAGGCTTCCCTGCAAGTCCCTGTGTTCGCCATAAGCCTCCAGTTGCATCCAAAAACGCTTTAAATTGAGAAGCCATCAATCCAAATCTTGTGGGAAAACCAAACAACAACCCATCAGCCTCGGGTAGTTCATTGGGTGTAATAATTGGCACATCACTCTTTGGAGGTGCTCCCATCTTCCCAAGGACATCTTCAGGCAGTGTTTCAGGTACCTGTTTAGGTAAAAATAATTATAAGCGTGGAAAGTAAATTCCCCATAAATTCTGAATTATAGCTTCTAATGGATTACGTTACTTGGTTAAAGAACTTTAAAGAAACTACTTTGAATATTCGAATGCTTTGGTGACTGGAAGACGATCCACAGAGATTGAAGAAAGCTATCAAACTTCTCAGCAAGTACCTATTATTCTACCAAATGAAAGATTTTTTACTTTGAGAGACTTATCATGACATACCTGCCAGAGTTTTGCTTCTACTCCTTCCACAGAAGCAGCTCCTTTTTTAATCTCTTCAGCCAGCTTCTCAACGTGTCCGTACATAGAATAGTAACTAAACATGCAATGTAAATTTCAATCAGAGTCATGCCAGAGCATTATGATAGATATTAAGTATTACCTGAGAAAGAAAATATAATATAATCTTGTAGGCCTTATGGTACTAACTATCCATTTAGGAAGCAAAAAAAAAAAAAAAATAGTTGAAGCTATGGTTTTGGAAACTCTTCACTGGTGGAGAGATAAAATGACCTCAGCAGAAAATGCTGGAGTCAAGGGCAATAATGTGAAGCTCAGAGTGACTGTATCCAACAATATAATGTATGGTTCTGGAAAGATTCTTATACCTACCAATAATGCATTAGCGTTAAATTATGGTGGGAGTACGCTATCACTTAGGGAAAGGCACAAGCATTTTAGTATCTGCCAAGACTGGATGACATTGACTTCACATTCTCCAAAGTAAAAAAAAAAAAAAAAAAAATCTCCTTTGTTGAAAAGGATGGAACTAGAAACATAATGATTTTAGAACTTTAGCAGAATTGCAATAGAAGGAAATAAAGATCAAACCTAATAGTTATCATGTATTGAGTATGTAGCAGGAACAACCATCTATGTCAGGACCACACTTTCTTAAAAAGTGTGAGGCTTGCACTCCTCTCTCCATGGTTATCACCCTTTAAAACCTTATTGTCAAAAGGTAGGTTGGGTTTCACAATCATGTTTTTCTTTCTTGCCAATTCAGCAAAATGGCCTTAAGAACTACCCCACCCTCCAACAACAAAAAAAGAGAGATGTCAAACCCATTCTGTTTTCTTTTCTTTATCCTTTTCAAGTTTCATCTTTTTTGGATAGATACCCTGTGACCACTGGAACTAATGTAAACTTGAGTAATTATATATACATACATACATATGTGTGTGTGTGTGTGTAGTAGCATTCTATCAATATAAATATATGCAAGAATCTAACACTTTTGAGTACAACCATAAAGTTTTCTTGCAAACATGCATTTCTTCCCCCTACTCTTTATAAAACCCCCAAAAGGATAAAAGATAAGTGAGGAAGAAGAAATAACCAATTGTGGGAGCACATATCAGTACTAGAATCTCTCCTTCTTGAAAGTGATCCTAAGAAGGATTGAACACTATATTAATTCCTTCACCTGCTCCAACAGATTTAATTCATGCGTTATGTACTTTGTGTGATTCTTTAATTTGATATCATTAGTTTCTACATAACTCCAAGAACAAGAAGCAATTAATTCAAGACGTAATTGATGGCATAAAGCAGAATTCCCCAAATTTTCAACTCTCGAGAAGAGAAAACAACAAAATAGAATGAAATACTGAGAGTTGTTCTGTATCAATATAAAGCCTCGATGGATTCAAACATCCTCGACAAAATGATAAGGCAGAATTAACTATCATAGTTGACTTGCCCTCAGGAGAATTCTTCGATTGGAAACAAATATAATGCAGTAAAACTTACTGCAAGAAAGACCCACTTCCCAATTCATCTATCTGCAATTACTTAATCCAAACAAATTTTTTTCATTCATTCCTGAGCACATCTCCCTCGATGTCAAGAATGATAAGACGGCATCAAAACGAGAGGGGAGAGCAACTCCACAACTAGATAATAAGATGGACCAATCAACAAAGAAGAAAGATCCTCCTATCAATCATTACATTCAAGAAATTGATGGAGAAACTGAAACAACCCAGAACCCATATAGAAAAAATTCATGAACTTTATCGTAGTGCAGACAAAAAAATTGGGAAAACAAAATAACGAAATGAAATTCGAGCATTCCAGGCAATAAATCAAAGCAGCCGAAAGCGCGCGTTCATAACAGATAGAAAAGCAAGAAGGATAAAAGAGGAAGAATCGCTTACACAATGTAAATTTTAGTAGCCATTGGGATTCTTTTGCTCTGGGTTGCTTCTTGTCTCTAGAAAGGAAAAGCTTGCGTTGGTGAGTGAAACGTTGACGAGTTGAGGAGGAAATAGCACCTTTACTTATAATGCCATGTCGTCTCTGATAAGCTCTAACCACCTTTTGCTCAATTTATTTATTAATTATTAATATTATTTAAAAAAAAATACAATTGTTTGTTGGCGTTACTCTTTTGTCTTTGTTATTATTTTTCAATGCGAAATATATATATAATTAAATAAATTAAGAGTATTATAATAATTTCAATATAGTATATCTCAATAAAACAAAAAATTTGTTGACAGGCTAACTCTCATATTCCAAGCGTGAGGAACTTTAAATGAAAAAAAATTGTCATCCCCAATAAATTTCTTATAAATGAAAAAAATTGCCATACTTAATATATACTTGCGATTTTTTTTTGTCAAAAAATTAAAGCTTGAATTACTTTTATATTGCCAGATTTAATTTTTAGTATAGTTAAGAAAAAAAAATATTTTTAATATTTTTTAAAATATCTTGAAAACAAAAAAGACTACTAAGAAATGTTTCTAGTATTTTCACAACATGATATGTGATATTTTTGTAATTTAAATAAGAGTCTAAATAATCCATGAAAAATTTGAAATAATTTCATAATTATTAAAGATCATATTTAAAATCAAGTAACATTTATAATTACTTATGTCAATTTGATTAAAAAAGTAAAATTGAGCAAATTTTTAACTTCATTAAATAAATATATTTTATAAATAATAAAAAATTAAAAGTAATTACACAAATCAACCACAACTCAACTTGTGTGAATATTTTATTTTGTTTATTTATTTGTTTTGTCATTGTTGTTATTATTAATATTAATATTCTAATTATTGTATTTATTAATTTTCGTCTTATCTTATGATTTGTCCAAGTCCATTATGACGGGGAATGCATGATGAATGGGTCAATTCTTAAATTACATCATATAATGGGTGGAGTTGTTGAAGTCACGTCGTTTCGTCAATTTTATAATAAAACAACGGTTTATAAATTTTTTTCTAATTAGAAAACATTAAAGCATAATTATATACGGATCATGAGTATTCCAAATTGTACCCAGGAAACTTCTCCTTTTGTTTTTTTTTTCCAACGTTCTACTTTTTAATCCACTAAAACAACCCGTATACGTGGACTTCACTTTTGAATTTCACGTTTCTGGAAGCATAATTATTTTAAGTTAATATTTTGATTGAACAAATATTTTTTTAGATAAAATTATACTTACATGGCTAGTAATCAGACACTAATTTTTATTTATTAATAATATTGGATGTACTTATTTGGTTTATGTTAATTATTAAGAAAATAATTTTTAAAAAATAATTTAATTATTTCTGCTTCATTATACCAATAAGTCCTATATATCACACATTAATCAAGGTCTATTTTACTTTATTTATATAACTCAAACAGAGAGGAGATTGAAATAAAATTTTTTAGCCTTCTTTTTGATAAAAAGTCATATTCATATAAAAACAAAAAATAAAAGTCATATGCAGATGAAAAAAAAATGAAAAATATTATTTCATAATAATGCTATCGTAAGGATCCGTTGCATCTGGACGGTATTATAGAAATGCATGTATTGAGTCGCTGGTTTTACATCATCGTTAAATATTAAAGATTAAGTGAGCAATATATAATGTATAATAAATTAATCTAATTATTCTATCTAAACAAGAAAAAAACAAATTATTCATTTTAAAACTAAACAACCATCAATCGGGTCTCATTGTCCCGATAAGTTATTATAGAGGAAGATTAATAAATATACTATAATGATTATATATACATTCAATTTTCATTAATTAATAAATATGATAAAACTTAGTGAAATTATTTTAAATATATAAATAATAAAATCCAAAAAACCACCCTAATTAAAAACAAATATAATAAATACAAACATGTTTTATTCTAAGTGCTTATACATCATTTGCATTTGCTAGTATGTTATAGCTCTTTTTGTAACATCTTTGATTTTTCTTGTATGTTACTAATTGGAATTTTTATTCAAAGAGGAGAAAGCATTTTGGACCTCACAAGATAATTAAATTATTTTACAATTTTACTCAAGTCAAACAAGATCGTAGGATGTTTAAAATGTTATTTATGTAATTTTATTGAAATGACATTTTTGTAATTAATAAATGATGACATTTATGTAATTTTTAGAGAATGACATTGGTGTAAATAATGAATGATGGCATGGGTATTTTGGGGATAAAGAGGTGGTAGGTAGGGGTAGGTAGGAAAAATAATAAAAAAAATAAAAAAATTGCAAGATAAGAAGGGGAAGGGGGGAAATGTCGAAAGGAAAAAGAGAAGAAAAAAAAAGGAGAAAAAAGAAAAGAGAGGAAAAAGAAAAGGAGAAAAAGAAAGGGGAAGAAGAAGAAGAGAAAGAGGAAGAAGAAGAAAAGAAAGAGGAAGAATAAAGAGAAGGAAGAGTAAAAAGAAATCAAGGAATCAAACACCGAATTTAAAGGAATTTGAGGTAGGTTTAACATTTATTTATGAATTTTGTATAAGATTATATATACATTTTTAGATTTATTTAGATGTGATTTTGGATAACATGTGGTCTGAATATTTATATGAAATTCTATTTTGGATGTTTGGACATGCATATGGGTGCATGGGATTATATAAAAACAAAGTAAAGGAGAAGAAAAATTAAGCTGAATTTCGGAATAATTAGAGAAGTTTCGGTTTTTGAAATTTTGAGAAAATTAAGTAAGAATTTTAAAGAAATGGTCAACATATGAATTGTAGATATAAGTCTCACGGATCTATAGGGTTTAGAATTACTTAATTTGGAGTTCAAATGAGAGAGATATGGCTGATTAATTGAGCAGAAATTGGAATTCAGGATAGTAAAAATAAGTGTTTTTATTTTAATTTTCTGGGATTAATCCGTAGTGAATTTGAAGAAAATATAAAAAAAAAAAAGTTGTAGATAATTGTCTTAACTTCCTATATGATTTGAAATCACCTCAATCGGAGTTCGTATGAGGGAGATATAATGGAATAAGTGAAGGAATGTCACAGAACACGGCCAGATCGTGTTCTGGGTTGCTTCAACACGGATAGGCCGTGTTCGGAGCTATTTTTTAAGCATGTTTGAAGTAGTTTTCAAGCATGGCCGTGTCTTGAACATGGCCAGGCCGTGTTGGGTGCTGAATTATCATATTTTTCACTATTTTATGCCTAAAAATAATTTTATTTGTTGTAATATTTTTAGAAAACATATATTCAAGAAAAATACTTTTAAATGATGATTTTGATATGTGTTGAATGATTATTAATCATTTGGTATAAAAATGATGCATTATATTATGAAAGTAATTAAATGGCAAGCGTAAATCTCATGACGAGTTGCTTGATAGTTATGTATTGTATTTGATAAATATGAATTTATATATATACATTTATATGTATGGATGAATATCGACGGGTTGTATGGTTTGAGACGGTACCGAGTAAGAGACGCCCTATTAGCCTGAGTGAGTTAAGGGAGGGCCGCTCCAATCGGGTGACAGTGATAATGTGAGGGGCAGGAGGGTGATGTACTCACATTCCTTGATCACTTATTGTGACTGTAGTCGATCGGTCACTATGCATATAACAAATGAGTAAATTAAAAGTCGTGATATGGTTGAACATTAAAAAAAAAAATGAATTTTTAGTGCATGTGTAGTATGATAATTATGCATAAATAAAAATTATGATTTTATCTCAAAAATTTGATATTTTTCTGTAGTTTATACAGCTGAACATAACTCTTGTTTTCTCATCATATTTTATTTATGTTAAATCTATTGGGAACCTTTGTTCTCACTATTATTGTGGTGTTATGTTTAGATAAAAAGAAATGAGATACAACACAAAATGACGTTACTGATGGAGATTTAGATGTCAGCACCACCTCCTCACCCTTTGTATTTCAGAGGTGAAGTGCTGTATAAAAACTCTTAATTATGTACTGAAATGTTGTATTATATAAATATAATATGTGTGAGGTTTGTAATATATATGTAAACATGTATATTATGTTTTGAAATGTTGTATTGTATAATTATAACATGTATGAAGTTTATAATAAATATTTATATATTGTGTTTATACATATGACGTATTTAACATGCGTATCGAAAAAAAAAAATCCAGACATTACACTTTTGAACATCAATATATTCTAGCTTTTAAAAATTGAAATATATTTTATATATTTAAATGCAATCCATTTTTCTTTCTCCTTTTTAACTTTCTAACTCATGCACTTATCTCTTATGTTAAAAATAATCAGTTTGTTTGGCTTCTACTTCCATCTTTCTTATAGACGTGCCTCCCCTCCATGATGCCCTAGTTCTTAATTTGTCCGTCAAAGTTTGTACCATAAAAGATGAACTCTGGGCCTTTCTCTTGAAGCTTTTTAATATGCATAATCAAGTGTTATTTTTATATTAACAAATTAATGTCAACATTGTGATCAATATATGATTCATAGCTCATGACAGTTAAAAGGAATTTTGACAGAAGAAAAATTAAAATATTTATAATCCATCGGGTAATTATACAAGGAGTTACTGAAAATTTATTAAAATAAATTTTCATATATATATATATATATGACCTTTGTAATCTAGATGTTCTTACATCTCTGTAGAAAGCTGGAACTCTTTATGTTGGATTTCTCTTAAAATTTGCGTTTTCTTTTAATAATTATTATATTAAAAAAACACAAATGTCAAGAGAAATTGAGCTTCGTATCAAAATTTTACGTCTCATCCCCTTGTCCTTGCTTTTCAATGGGATAATCATGAGTGAGTATAATTTTGCTTCTTATATTAAATATTATTAGTGTTTTGTCTTGTGCAGTATTATAAATAACATTTAAATTAATGACAATATTAATTAAATATTATTTAAAAAATATATAATATAATTAATATTGATTAAATTTTTATAGAATATTGATATATCAAATTTTTTAAAAATAAAAATAGTATTTTTTTATACTTTTTCTCCTAATTATATTAAGTGTATTTTTTCTCTCAATTAATTAATTTTTTTATAACTTCTATTAATTAATTTTAAAATGACTTAATTAATTTATCTGTAATTTTTGTAAAATTATATTAATAATTATAAAAAAAACGTCTCTGCTTTTTTTTAGTTATTTATATTATTTTTCAATTGTTTTGTGCTATACTTTTTTGTTTATATATATTTGTGTTGATTTATTTGTTTATCATTACAATTATTTTTGTTTTATTTTGTATTTTTTATTTACGAATTTAATTTATATTTATCCTTATCATCAATTTATTATATTTATGAGATAATATTATTTGTATTAAAATATTTTCTAATATAAGTTATTACAAAAGTATGTTCAATGACTTTGTAATGCCTACCTTAACTCTTAATTTCTTGGTCAAACTTGGATTGTTTTTGAAGACATAAATGATGATGAAAGCCGGAGATTGTAACGGTGAATGTTATGGGAAAATTCTTTATTCAGATCCCATCATTTTTTATCGGTCAGCGTTCAGCGTAGGAATAAATGAGTAACACTCTTACAATGATAATATAAATTTGATTTTTGAAATAAACACAAGAGAATTTTTTCCATAAATAATTTAAAAATGAAAAAAGAAAAAGAAAATCATCGGCTAGTTTCCTAATAAAGCTTTTACAAGTCAATAAAGGCAACAAACACACGGCAACGTATCCCGTTCCCTTGGAAATAGCGAGAAGGGCCTTTTTCTTTTTAATAAAAAAATATATATGTTAGTACATTAAATCAAGTTCTTTTTAAATTTGTGAAAATAATGTTTATATTCTCTAATTTTAAATTAAGATAAAAAAATCTTATTAAAATTTATGTAATTTCTTAAATTTTTAAAAAAATTACACTTACTTCATTTATTTTAAAATTTTATAAATACTAATTTAATATTTTGATTATTTGTACTCTATTAAACTATATTATTTATAAGTTTATAAGGGAGAAATGTATAAATTATAAATTTATTAACAATTTTGTGATTAGAAAAAGAATTTTGTATAAATTAAAATTAAATTTCAAAAGTCCTCATAATGTAATTTACTCTTTTTGGGTTAATTATAATTAATTATTTTTTCTCATTCTAAAAAAATTTTATTCCTTTTCTATTTGTAATGCATATTAGGAGTTATGATTAATTTTTAAAAAATATAATTTATTATTAGTAAATAATTTTTTTATTTATTATCGATATTTAAATTACGATACGTAATAAAAATAATATTTTTTTATATTATATATCATTATTTAAATATTATTAATAAATAATTTTTTATTCACTTATAATAAATTAAATACTAAGTCATCTTAAAAATTTAAAATAATATTGTAGATGTGAGATAGAAGTTCATTGACAATAATAACCCACGCCAATACAAAATTTGTACGTGTCATAATATATGAGATAGAGTGAACCACGAATATTGGTGTCGTTAATTCAATTTTTATAAAAATATTTGTCATTATTTTAATTTTAAATTAAAAAAAACTTAACTTTAGTCCCAGTATCAGCAATTTTATGTACAAATTATGTGTTTTGCTTCAATTTGAATTCTAACAATTCACAACAATATTTGACATTTCAGCTAAAACAAAATTAGTCTACATAAATAATTTTATTAATTTTTTTTAATAAACTTAATATATTAAAAGATTCAGTCTATAAATATCCATATTGAAAAGTAAAATTTGGATATGTGAAAAATATATAAAATATTTAGAGACTAAAAAAAATAAGATAGATGAATCTCACTTAAATTTAATTAAAATAATTATTTTAAATGAATCAAATCAGATTAATAAATTTATATACGTAAATTTTTAAAATAATATTATGTTAATTTAAACAAATGAAATATAATATTTTAAAATTTATTTAAATTTGATTTGATTAGCTTTAATTTTTGATAAATATAAATCTTTTTATTAAATATTATTTAATTAAATTGAGTCCCTCGAACACAACGCAAACCAAGTTGGTGGGAGGCCATAAATAATGATAGACTCTCTTTGCACGATTCTGATGTGTATGGACCCACGAAAACGTAAGCGGCAGAAATGAAAGGCTGGAACTCCACGAGTGCACGTCCCATCATATAACCGCGTGTAACTGACTTTTACTTGCTTGCTTGCTTGTTTGGGAGGGGAAAGGCCACAAAGTCTTGTGAGATGATCTTTGTTTTTCCTCTTTTTATTTTGTTAAATAAAAGTCTTGTCCAGTGGATGATGGTCCATTATATTCTGCTCCGCAATCATAGCATTGGTGGCTTCTTGTTGTTGGCCTTGAAATTATTGAATCTTAATCCTGTTTGAAACCAGAATAATTTTATTAATTTAATAAAAAAAATTATTTCAGATAAATTAGATTAAATTAATAAATTTATATAGATAAAATTTTAAATTAATTTAAATAAATTAAATGTAATTTTTGAACTTATTTAATATAATTCAAATTTTTTATACCCACCCGTGGCCCTACCCCACAATTTTCTTTCCCAAGTTTCTATACCAACTCCTTCTTTGATGAAAATGACAGTCACCCAATCTTTTCTTACTTTTTTAGTCAAAAAAATTAATACGTTGTATCAATACTAGATCCCACCATTGTATTCTGTTTCACTTGTTAGTTTTCATTTGAAAAGTAAATACTCGAACTTTTAATATTATAAATATTTCAATTTTTTTTAAAAAAATTCAAAACGGACCAATTCCAACCTTGAATATTTTAGCAAGTTGTAATTATTATTATTATTATTATTATTATTATTTTGACATAAAATGCTGATATAAACATTAGACCGTGAATAAGACAGCAGCGAGTGACTATATCAATGACGTCTAATAAATAAAATAACATTATTTCATTTTTGAAACAAAAAAATTGATAATTTGAGTCAGATTTAATTTATGCTCATTTCAATTTTTTGTTGTTTGATTAAAAGTTTTCAAAAAGACAATCAAATCCCAAATAATTAATATAGTTAAAATATTTTTAACCACACATCAAATCTTGTTTCCCAAAAAAATAAAATATGAAGTCTTTCGGTTGCCTCACCCTTCTGTTGATTTACAATATATGAGTACTTCAGGTTATAAAATAATTGGGCTTTTCAACCCAAACTAAAGCCTATAGCCCACTTAAAAAATTGGGCTGAGCTCTTTGAAGCCTCCAATCGGCCTTGGGAACCAATAAAAGAAATAGGTTCAGTGCACTTGATTGCTTCTAGTTTGGGTTCTCGTCTTTCCTGTTTTTATTTTTGTATTCTTTATTATTTAAACCTAATACAAAAAAATTCAACTAAATTATATTAATAATTTTTAGTTTATTAATATGAATGTCTGGCGGTTTTTTCCGTTCTCTTTGAAATCAGTTTTCAAAAATAAAAAATGAAAAACCGATTTCTCTTCATTTTCTCCTAATTTTAATTTTTGGAGGGACTTTATTTTTCATTCCCTTAACTTTTGTCTCCGATAATTCTTAAAAAATAAAAATTATTATACATTAAATTATTTTAACCTTTAAAAAAATTGAATTTGTCGTGCATTCATTTAAAAAAATATTAATATACAAAAAATTTGATATTTTCATAAATTAATTTATATATTAAAAATTTTAAATTTTAATAAATTTATAAATTCAAAAGTGAAGTTGTTAATTTATTATAATAATTATTACAAGAACTTAAGAATTACATAAAAGGAACCTGCTTTGCGAACCGCACTGGATCACAACTTACCATACAAAATAGAATCAAAGAATGCTTTTTATTATCTGTCGTAATAAAATTTGAAACAAATAATAATTTTAATATATTAATAACTTATCGAAATACTCGAAGAAATACACACACACACACACACACAAACAAAAAAGAAGAAGAAGGAATGTTCTTTATTTTATTGTCTTACTGTTGGATTGGATAGAAACCGAGTAAAAGGGAATCTCAACATCCCATTCCCCCAGTACGGGCAACCCTTCTGAAACAATATAGAATAGGCATCCACAAAAGAAAGGATAACAATTGTACCAAAAAAAAAAAAAAAAGGATAACAACGAGAGGACAAAGCTTTTGTCATTAAAATTCAAGATCGCCAAACACGTTTTCTGACAAAAGGATAAGGATTTCTTGTCCCTCTTATCCATTTCTACAACTTGCCATAAAATTATCTGGAAAATTTTTAAAACGTACCCGATTTATAAGCAAAAGGTAGAGAAACGAGAGATTTTATGTAAATTAAATTAGGAATGAATTGCTCTTTTAGTATTTCAAATACATTAATTTTTCATTTTTTTAAAAAATGTTTTTTTATCTTCTGTAGCATTTTCTTCATTTGATTTGATCCCGTGAGCGCACAGCATTAATATCTTTTCTACAATGCTTTTTCTTTTTTCCTTTCTTTTTTTGGGTTTTCTTAAATCATTCTTGTACCTGTTCGGCAGCAAAATGGAAAGAGCATTTAGGGGTTAATTTGACAAATGTTCATCCAACCCATATATATATATAAGAGTGACTTTGGATTATATTAATTTTTTCAACTTGATATCTCAAATTTTTTTTTTAAATTTTCTTCAAAAACGTCCTCATTTATATTTAATAAATTCGCTTGTTTGAGATTAAATCAAGTAGATAATATTTGTTAAAAATATTTTTTGAAAGATTAATAAAAAATTAAAAATTTTGATAAACAAATAATTTACTTTATATAAAATGACAATAACATTATCCATCAATATGCAAGCGACATGCACAAAATTCTCTATCAGCTCAATATTTCAAGCTTTGAGCTAAAGTTTTTGGCCAACGAATTTAAGATTCAGTATATAATTTTAATGTCTTTTCTTTTTCCTTATTTCTCTTTAATATAGTTCTACATTAAAGCAAGATTAAAGTGTTGCGTATTTTTCTTCGGTTAATTATGAAGGCCAGCAAGCTATCACAATTTAATGTGGAAGAGTCGTATCAAAATCCCCCACGAGCAAAGACCATGAACCTTTGATTGCCAAGTTTTAAATGAATTGGAGAAACAGTATATTGAAAAAATTGAAGTGAGAGATCACATAAAACAAGAGTCAGTATCCTTCAACACCCGCAATCGAGTTGGTTTAATAAACTAGTCAAAAAAAAATTTGAATAAGGCCTTTACATCCTCATGTGCATGGATTTTAATCTAATTTTTGTTTAGTAGTCTTAGATGATGGTCAACTCTTACAAAAAAATTCTCTTAGACATTCAAATACTACTTAGGTAGCCTCTTTTTGACCCTTCTATTAAGAATGAACTTATAACTGATTCTTATCCTAGATATGGTATTAACACTTTAATTAATAATTTAGAGTAACATGTTTTTACTATCATTTTTCATGGACCAAAAAGATTATTTCAAGACCAAAACATTAAATTATATATATTTTCAAATGTACAATCCCCAGTAAAGACCTGGTTGAAAGAATTTGAAAATTAAGAGTATAGAGTGAATTGAAACGTACCTCACCTCAGCTCACACCATCCTACTATGTTTTAACATTCAAATGGTGGATTGAATATTAAAGCCGCCCTACCTCCAACGCATCTTCCCGTTCAAGCGTAGCCCTTAGGTGTTACGTAATAGAAGGGTCGTTATAAATCAAAAACTACATCCAAATAACATTTTTGTTCCCAATTCAAACAATTCCAAGTCAACTTTGGCCACCCGAGGCGGCTTTTCTTTATTGAATATATTATATTCTATTTCTATCAGCCCACTTTGCCTGCTTCGGTAGGTAAGGAATCATTCAGTAATAAAAAAGGAGAAAAATAAAGTATGAAAAGAAGCAAACATACCCAGGAACCCACCAAACCATTCTCGTGACATAGTCCTTCCCAAAAGCACTGAATTCTCGTTTATAAACGTTTAAATAAATTATTTATCTAAATAAAACTTAAATCAATAATAAATAGATATGTCAAAGATGCGTTTACTGAAAATGTATTAACATGCTTACAAGTTAATTAATAACTAATTTAATATACTAATTTTTTTGAGTAAAGCTACCTGAATTCAAATGCAGCTCCATTTTAATTAAAAGATGAAGAAACAAGGTTATAAAACTAGTCTTACTCATCATTCTTGTTCACATGGCATTAAACAACTTATGAGTAACGACCTTTCGAAATCTAAGGAGGGTGAACCTAATCACCTGCCAAACACCACAAACAGGATACACACAAATTAATGCCTTACTATGTACTATGTCAGACATGCACCTCGTAGGGAAGCAAAATGGAATATATATATACACCAAAACTAGACAGTGCAGCAACTTGCCTTTTCAACATACAAGAAGCTTACCGCGAGAGAGAGAGAGAGCAGACATCGTCCTGCAAAGTCTATGAACTTGACGGTCTCCTTCAACAAGTCAAAAGAATCATTCATAATAGTAGCTAATATATAACGAAGTTCAAGACAAATTTATAATTATATCAAATCTGAAAACTAGACTTCCAAGAGCCAATTCTGGGACATGGTGGAAATCACAATACTTGTAGCTCATTCTTTTTCACCAGAAGGCAGACCATACTGGCATAGGCTTGCTGCATCCTGAACAAATTGTCATTTTCCAGTTAGTATTTTGGAGAAAGCTTAATATGAAACAGCCGTAGAGCATCCACAGCTTATTTAGGATGGACAGAAGTCTCTCTAGCAGGACTTTGACAACATAATTTCATTTTCAGTAACTAACATTAATATTGGCATATGCATGAACAGATAGCCATAAAAGACAGAAGTCCAAATGGTTGTACTCAATGTTATTTATCATTACTTTGCTTAGTAAGTTGTATAAGACGAACTATTCATAACTCTGACCTTAATCCAAGACAATTCATTTCTTAGAAGCAAATAAAGGATAAACGCAACAAAATTACAGGGACGAAGCGCTCTATGCTACATGCCAACCACCTATCCATATACTTAAATAATCTTGAAGCAATGCTGATCATACAATGCAGGATCCTGTGCCTGAAATTTGTCCTCCATATCTTGTGATGAATTCATGCGGAACAAATCAATGCTTTATAAACCAAATCATTCATGCCCTTATAAGGGGCCATCCCATGTTGAAAGAAGAAAGTCAATCGGATGTCCATAATATGGCACACCACTAACACACACACGGAATCCCTAAATGATTGAGGCATATCTTAAATAGACACAGCATTACACCCTTAAATATAGAACAGCAGTTGAGACAGAATCCATTTACACAAAAGGAAGTTTGTTACATAGTTAATATAAAATTACAACCAGTATATTTGAGAGGGGGAAATAAATTTAGCCCTCATCTTTCATGTTTTCCTCTTAGTTAAATGAAAAGATTAACAGATAAAATGAACAATAGACCAGGACTGATGTAGTTTAGTCCACTAAGTTAAGTACCAGTGGGATTGAGGTGCTTACACTTGCAGACCAAAACTGCACTTTTGTTCTCCATCATGCAGCCAATGAATATTTAGCATCTTAATACAAGAATAGAGCATTAATTATATGAGATGGATTTCTATCAATTCATATGTTAGGACCTTAGCTTATTCATGATTATATGTAAGAATAATTTGAAGTCTAGTTATGGAAGCCGTTAATGTTACACACCAATGGTGGATATAAAACTAAAACACTTGAACAGTGCATGTGTGAACTTTTCAAAAAACCATTTACAACTGCTTGCATAATTAATCTATCAATAATTAAGTACTTAACAAATAAGAATTATTGTGTAAGAATGTTGAAAACTAACAGATTGCGACACCCTCAATAAAAGCTTATCTTTATCATATATGCAAATGTTTAGACACAAGAAATTCAGTTTGATGTTAAAAAGTGAATATACGACTGATTTGAACATCATGAGCCATTTTCAAAATTATTATATCCAAGACATAGATGAACGAACAAATAGTGTGATCCTCTATGTTAAAGCATACCATACTAGGAAGAAAACTTTGATCTTTCACTAACATAAAAAAGAAACCTTTAATCTTCCAGTATGACATCTCATAATGGAAGACAGTCTTTCTGCTCAAATTCAACTATTGAAGTTAGCTTTCTTACAAAATAATCAGCAATAATGCCTTGATGGAAATTTATTTAAAGTTATGCCTCAAGAATCTCATTACTTCTGAATTCTGACTGTAGATTCCACTGTTACTCTTGCTTGGCTTCTTCCAAAGCACAATTATAATGAGACAGTTTCTTACCTTGACTGGTATGTATTCCCACTGATTACCTATACATGATTGACGTAACTGGAAAATAAGATGGCAGCAAGATATTAACCCAGTATAGCAGTAATTGATTGGAAGAGAAATTTTTGAACAATGAAAGATTACAATTCAGAGGATCAATTGACAACTTTCTCATTATAACAGCCAACAACAGAGAGCCAGTCCATCATCTTTATTCAAATGTACAAGATACAAAAGAACCCTATCACCACAAAAATTTGAACTTCTTTTTGTACAGGAACTACCCAACAAGGTAGAATCAATAAAAAGAAACCCAACTCACCTCCACAGAGGACAACAAATATTCTTTGCAAAACTGATTCTTTCCATCTTCTCAAAATATTTCGAATTTCATATCAACTCATCCGATGGTTGCCACGCAGAACCTGAATCAAACTGGTTGAATTTCTCCTTACTTTTTCGTTATCATCATCCAGCAATGTAAGACACATCTCCAAAACTCCTCCTTTTGTCGCCTCTAAACACATTTTTTCACTGTTACAACAAAGGGAGTTCAATGCCAACAGCGCATATTGAACTCCCCTCGAACTTCCATTCCTCAAAACACGAGCTAGAATCTGTATACATCCATGATAGCTTTCCATTTGCTGCCTACCTTCCTTGCACTTAGCCAGAATACCCAGAACTTCAACAGCCCTTTCAAGCCCGGAATCAACAGTTCTAAGCAAAATTGGCACCGCGCCACATTCTACAGCTCGCCTTCGATTATCAGGAAAAGAACAGGTGGCATAGAGTGCTGTGGCCGCTTCCTTCTTCTCTCTCCCTTTACCATTCCTAAGAAGCGAAACCAGAGCTTCAATTGCATATGGGTATGCACCAATTGTGGCTTTATTTACTTCCACAACCGCCAGGCTCGTCAACATAGTTGCCGCCATGGCACGGCAATCCGGGGAGCCACCCAACAGAACTGCGACAACTCGACCTATCACACCCTCTGCCACCAAACCCACCTTGTTATCATCATCAAGACTCAGATTCAACAGCAAGGAGAGGGCTTTCCCCTGAAGACCAGCATCGCCGGAGTCAACACAGTTCAGAACCGCCGACACGACCCCTGACTCAGTCAACCGCCGGCGGAACACCGAGTCTCGCTTGGAAAACCGGGTGAGCTGGTCAAGCAATTCAATTTTACAGTCCAGAGACGAAGACCGAGAGGTGAGCATGGAGATTAGGGTTTCGGGTTTTGGAGGAGGCTGCTGCTTCAGAGGTGAAATGAGAGAGAAGTTGGAAATCAAGCTTCTGAGAGCATGGTTGGGGATGAGGGAAGGGTGATCAGGGAGGGGCAATTTGGTAATTGGACAAATCCGGTGGCCGGCGTCGAGCCACCGTTGGATGGAGGCTCGGTCGAAGGTGTGACCCGAGGAGAGGATAACCGGGTCGGACATTATCTCTAGGGAAATCGGACACTTGAAGTGGTCCGGAAGGTGAGTCGCCATTCCTCTCGAACTCTCTCTCTTTCTCTATCTAACTTTCTCTCTCTAGAAAACTTTTGAGTTGCAGAGCAGAGAATAGAGGGTTTATGAGGTTTTGGAGTCTATTTGGCTGAGGGTTTTCGTTCTTGCATTCTCTTTTTTAAAGCTTCAGGATGCAATGGGGCCATTTTAAGTACAAAACTACCCTCCTTAATCTCATAATTTTCCATGAAGGGATTTTACCGCTCGGTAATTTTACTGTTATTATTATTAATTTTAAGATTAAAAATACAAATTTGAACAAATTATATTTATTTCCATAAAGTGATACCTCCTCTTGTTTCAAATTTAGAACTACAACCTCTCCAATTTAATGAAATACACCTTCACTGTTTCTCAAGTAAAAAAAATTACCGTAATATATTTTATTTTTAATTTTTATAAATATTAATTTAATTTTTTTAATAATTTGTATTGCATTAAATTAAATTATTTATAAATTTTTAAGAAAAATACATAGATAATAAATTTCGATATCAAACTTATGAATGGAAAGAATATTTTATATAAATTAAAACTAAAAAAAATGTTAATATTAGTTTAAAATTTTTTAACAAAAATGAATGTAATTTATTTTCATAAAAATGAGACCTAAATAAATGAAAAGAAATTAATAAGAACCTTGTAAAATGTGAAGCGTTCATACTTCAACATAAATGGAATATAATATGTTATGCCACTCAATGTTTGGCAATAATTAAATGTAAATTATTATATCATCAATTATAACGTTCTATATATATATATATAGCTCCCTCTCACGCAAATAACAATGTCTTTAATTAGAATACTGGCAAGCTAAGAATCATTTAATGTTATTATAAATTTTTAACTCGTTGAAAATCCCCAAATACCTTTTGAAATTTGATCTCATTTATTAATAGCCAACTTTATGATCTTTAATTCATTTCAAATAAATTTTAATACATAGGGAAAATTTAAAAAAGTTATTAATGGAAATATTCGATATTTTATCTTTTCAAATAACAAAAATAAAAAAAATATTATCATTGTCATATATATAAATTATTTTCTCGGCCACTATATAACACATACAAGTGCAAAAGTTGATAATTTTTTAGTATTACTTTTAATAATAATAATTGTAAAAGGTTTCAGTTTGCTAAAAATAGATCAAGTCAACTAGGGTTATATTTAATAAAATAATTAATAAATTAACTAAAAATTTAAAAATTAAATAAAAGTTAAAAAATTAATTTTTAGTTGAAAACTGTTAATTAAAAACTAAAAACTAAAAACTGTTAAACTAATTTATTGAATTATAATTATTTAGTAAAATTAACAATTGAATTATCTAATAAATATAAAATGATATAAAAAAATATATTTATATAAAATTTATTATTTTTTATTAGTAATTATATTTTATTATATAATTTTAAAAAATATAAAAATAAATATATCATTTAAAGTCTCACAATAAATTAATAATATTATTGCGAATTTTTTTTATCTTAGTAGATGCCTTTAAATTTTTATTATTTGTATCACTATCAAGAATATCTGAAAGTTTATCGTGAAGTATGTAATTTAGATGTTATTCGAGTATAGTAAAAATAATTTTATCTTGTGAATAGGATAATGTTAAAATTTAAATAAAATAATAAAAATAAAAAAAATTATAAAAATTATCAATTTAAAATAGTGTATAATAAAAAACTATAAACTATTCAAATAAATTTACTTATCAAACACCTCTAATTTAGTTAAACAAATTTATAAGTTAGTCAAATAAATTATAAGTTAATTTATTTGATTTGTCTAACATACTCTAAATTATATGTCGTTTATATTTTAATTTAATTTTATTATATTGTTAATATAAAATATATATATATATATATATATATATATATAGTAAAAATAATTCATATTAATTCAAAGTAGTTTATCTATATTTAATTAATGTAATCACACAAAGTAATTCAACAATTAATGTTTTAGTTATGCAGATCAAAATATTAATTGTAATGCCAGTGAGAAGAAGCCTAAAATAATAATTTACATGTTAGATATACTGTTGTGACAAATAAAATGTAATTAGTAAATGACTCATTTCAAGGGGGGAAAAAAATTAAATATTTCTTTTTCTTTTTTCATTTTGGGTTATCAGACTCCTTGAATTATCTTAAATGTCCTTTTCAATAGAAAGGGTATTTAGGACATTTAACAGGATTCTAAGCTCTCCTTTCACTCATGCCTGTGGGTGAGCTTTGCCGGAAACAAGAGAGAGAGAGAGAGACTTTTTTTTTTTTTTTCAAAGGACCAGAGTCATCATTCTGTTAACTTTTTCATTAATGACAAGAAAGCCAGAGTTCGTGTGCTGTAAATATTGCGCGTTAAGGGTGTTTTCGGAAGCCCCTAGTTTAATCTTCAACAGTTCTTTCTTACGTCTTTCTGATACTTCCACTTTTTCTTTGTCAAGAAACACGTGGAATTAAATTTAAGACTAAATAAATATATATTTTTGAATCAATAATTTAATCTTTAAATATATAAATTTATAAAAATTATTAAATTTGTTGTCAACTTTGATAATTTAAGAATTTATTCAAAAATTAAAATTAAAAATATCTATAAATTTAGAAATTAATTTAAAATTTAAAATTTAAAATTTTACAAATCACTTAATTCTTTTTGATAATATATTATAATTTTAAAGATTCAGTTGCGAGTTTTTTTTTTTTGTAATTTCCTTTTTGATATCATACCTCAATAGTTATTATTTTTATAATAAATTGAAAATACCGATGCATTCAACAACTAAAAAAAATTGTTTTTTTTTTTATAGGTGTGTAATAATAAAATACTAAAAAACTATGGAGTCAACAGATTTGGAAAAAGTCCAAATTTGTGAGCTAATCTCGCACACGCTAACACGTGTCAGAAGAATATCCAACCTTTAATATGTGGATATGGATCACTGATTTCTTTTCATCCCTCTCAAATCTTCGTAGTGGATTCCAACTACCGTTAGTTAATACAATACCTTCTTGTCTATTTTGTAATGCATCTTTACTTTTCAATTTTAACACTTTTTTAAAAAAATTATTTGCAACCTTAATTTTATGATACTAAATTATAAAAATTATAAGTGTTAGTTTAATTTAATCTTCTTAAAAAAGTTCTTAACATTTAATCTTTTAAGTAAGTATTTATTTGCCCATACTATTAGGGATGAATAAATGGTCGAATTGAATTATCAATTAAATATAATAAAAATTGAGTTTAAAAAATGATTTAAATTTAATTAAAATTTTAAATTATTTAAAAAAATTTAATTAATTTTAATCAAGTTCAACCAAATTATATTGAATCAAATTTAAAAAAAAAACTCAACCAGTTTAAACTCAATTTTTTAAAAAATTTTAACCCATCTCATTTAATCGAATTAGTGCTCACCCATCTCAACTTTGTATAAATTTTGCCTCTACTTGATCCTTATAGAAAGTGTCAAAATATTGGTATTGTAAGTTCCTCTTGATTGTGAAAATGAAAAGGAGTTATGAGTATGTCATTGATATTTTTACCAATAATATTAGAGTAATATATGTTTATTGCCATTTATTTCACACACAAAAAAGAGTAAAAATAAATTAGTCTATAAATTTATACATTCATTTAGTTTTAATTTTTAATTTTTTTTAATACATGAATTAATCTATGAAAGTATCAAATTTGTAATATATTAGTTTTTAAAAAAATTAATGTGCTGAGAGTTTAACAATGACTAGTGTGCAACAATTTAAATATTTCGGAGATTAATTAATTCATTAAAAAATTCAAAAATATAAATTAAAAATTAAGTTATTAATTTACTCATTTTTTAAAATTAAAATATTTTGCAATATAGAACGATGTTTGTGTTGCCAAGAATGTGTTACGATTTGAAAATGACATATTTCCAACAAAAAGAGAAATGAATATACATGCATGCATGGTTGTGGATAAATTTAGCATCCAATGCTACTTGGGAAGGTTCCTACATTGCCAAAAATACATATATTGCCATTATTCTATGCCCACAGAAAGGTAGACATTTCAGAAACTTGTTTCTTCTGCATCAATTATACAGTAAATTATTTATATAATTCTCTTTAAACAGGCTACTTGTTTTATTTAAAGCTTATATGATCTTGGATTAATTCATAAACAAGTCTTTAATTTAGTTTATAACTAGAATGTTAATGATAATTTGGAATAGAAAAAAAGACAAGACATTGGGAAAAACAGCTTATAAAAAAATTAGGAGTGAATTATATTTACTTTTTTTAAGATTTATAAAAATTATGTTTACACTTTCTTTAATTTCAATTTAAAACTAAAATCTCTCTTAAAATTTATAAAATATATTTTCACACAAAGTTATATTAAATTTATTTATTTTAAATTTTTGTAAACCTTAATTTGACTTATTAATAATTTGTATTGTATTAAATTTAATATATTTATGAGTTTTTTTAATATATATATATATATATATATATATATATATAAGGATGCATTTAATTTGTAAATTATTTTTTATTTTTTACATTTTTAAAAATAAGTTTGATTTGTATTTATATTTTTATTATATAATTTTATTTTATTTTATTTTTATTTTTATCATTTTCTTATTATATAAATAATAAAATATCGTGTATATAATTTGAAATAATTAAAAAAATACTATCTTTATAATTTACTATAATGCTAAAAATTATGAAATTATCTTCTTTATGATTTTAGAATTTTAAAAAATATCTTTTAAAAATAAAAATATAAAATAATAATAAAAAATATTTTTATGATTATTTATAATTTTTAGTTAAAATAAAAATTTAAAAAAAATTAAATCAAACATTGGAAATAGATTTTTTTTTTATGTAAACTAAAATTACGGAGAATGTGAATATAAGTTTCGGAAATCTTAACTAAAGAATATTATAAAATTAAAGTTGATACCATATGAATTAACTGCTAAATAAAGATGTTAATGATAGTTTAATTGAAATTATATATTTTTTTATTTGATTCTGATTAAGATTTAAATTTAATTTGAGATAACGCATATAAAAAAATAAAAAGATATTTAATGAAAAAGTGAAAATTGTAACTTTAGATCTCCTAAACCTTTCCACCATTAAGTTTCACAGAGGAATTTAATGAAAAATTGAAAATTGTAATCGATACAAAAAAGAGAGAAAATATTACAATGATTTAAAAATTAAGAGAGAATTAGTTTCACAGAGGAATTTAATGAAAAAGTGAAAATTGTAATGAAAACAAAAAAAAAATATTACAATGATTTAAGGGGGCATTTGGTACATGGTAATATTTTTCATTCTTAGGAATCATCTTTTCTGAGAAACATGTTTTCATTTGGTTATAATAAAACTTTTCTGGAAATTGTAGTATTTTTTCAAAAATGTCCTTACTTGTGTTAAAATTAGAGAGAGAAAGTAAGTGCAGAAATGATAGAGAAAGTAATAGAAAAAAAAATTATGAAAAAAAAAGTAAGAGAGAAAGGCATGAGAGAAAAAGTATGGGTGTGAGAGAGAGAGAGATGTGTAAGAGAGAGATAAAAAAAATGACAAAATGGAGGATATTATTGTCTTTTTATATTTAAAAATATTTTCATGGCATGGAAAACTTGAATTCTCACCCCCTACGAGGAAAACTTTTGGTGAGAATTCTTATAAAAAAATCATTCCCAGGAATTCAGAATTCTTAGAAATCCTGTTTTAAAATTCAGAAATCAAACATAGGAATTAAATTTTCTCAAAGTTCAGTTTTCCAGGAATCCAAAAAAAATCCTTCTACCAAATACTCCCTAAAAATTAAGAGACAATTTGTAATTTTAAGTAAAGATTAAGATGGTAAATTACTATTTTTTAAAAAAAAATTGATTAATTCATAATATATCATAAAAAAATTTGTATTTTTAATTAAATTTTTTTATGACATCAAATTTATAATTTTTTTTTGTCTATTCTCTCTCTTGACTTCCCCTTAAATTTGAAGACAAGTCACAGTTATTTTCTCCTTTAGCATACAGGGGCCAAAATTAGTCGAAAACGGGATATATAAATATCAACATTAATATTCACCAACATATAAACAAACTCCCAAAAAAAAATACCTAATCTTCTACAAACATATTTAATTAAATACTTATATGGCATATTAATTTGAGCTAAAATATTTTACGTCACCAAATTGACTGGCTCAAAAAAAGCAAAACATTGATCTTCTCCGTCACTTCCCTCTTCACTCGAATAGCTAGCAAAATCAGATACTAAGTTCGCTTGTTTTTCCACGATAAATCTCTCTCTCTCTCTCTCACGTCGCCAGGCCAGATGTTGGAGGAAACTAGCCATCTGGTGCCATTGCTCACTTGCCTTCAAGCACAATCGACGTCCAAGTCTCTGCATGCCTTGCCGACATAGAAAATTGCAATTAAATGCTTCTATTATAGTTCTCAGGATGTCATTAATATAGCAAATGTTGAAGTAGGCATTAAATTATCAACTTAACTTTTTATTTTTATTTTTAATGTGAATTACCTAACACCTAAACAATTTAAATTATATTTCATTTACGTAATATCATTTCTTAACAGCAATTTTCCCATGAAAACACGTTATTTGAGCTTCAAAAAAAAGGTCACATGCATTGATATCATATCAGTGGTTTAATGTCAGTATTTTATGTTAATCTAATGATGAATTATTACAAAAAGATTTAATTGTAATTTTTTTATAAAGGAAAGATGACGGTTTCAATTTTTTTTCTGGGTACAATTAATAAAAAAATTTCTTTCACCTTTTGGATAGAAGATTAATAGAGTTTTGAGCAAAATAAATTATAGCCCTAAGGTGATGACTTTGCCGGACCCATTTTGAATCGAAACATTAAGGTACTAATTAAATAGACTAAAAGTGTATGTACATTCTGAGAAGTTAGTGGAGAAGAACTATAAATGGCCAATTCATTTAATATAAGAAGTGGTAGATCCATGCAGAGAAAGTGTCTCATGAGCATTATCTTGAACTACAATATTACAAAGGAAAGATAAGGACCGGCCAGAGCTGAGAAGAGGGCAGAGGTTCCGTACAATCATCGGGCGACAGCTGGGCAGAAAGCGATGACCTTAGAGCTGTTTTGACAAAAGGCTCAGCAGAAAGAGGGTGAGTTAAAGGAGAATGCATTTCTTTTGAAAGGATAAGAATGGCCCTGAAATCTCTACCTCAAAGTTAATGGCGACGTGTCCATAAGTTACTGCATAGAAGTAACTCCGACGTGGGATTCCTATCTGTTTGTATATATCACAAAAAGACAGAAACGTGATGCATGAAAAGTGCCACGTGTCAGGTCGTTGGAGCCGTTTATACAGGTAAACATGACCCCGTGAAAGGGATTTCATTTGGGTTTTCTTTATCATTTAATTTTTGCAAATAGTGGTCCGATTCTATGGTCACGGTTAGTGCTTGCGTATATACATATAGTTTTCTTTTTCTGAAGTTTTATCTTAGTACTTCGAATCCAATTGGGGTTAAGCTTTTGGCAATCTTCTGGCGTGTCTTCCTTAGCCTTTAGTAATCAACGAGCTTCTGCACTTGGGATGCATTGGACCACTTGGTTTCAGTATCTATATTATAGAGTTGGGCCCACTCGTGGGTAGATGGGTCTATAAGGAAGCCTTTGGTCACAATCAAAACCCTTCTCTTCAAGAATGTCGTTCTGAATCTAGGGATTTGTTTCCCAGAAAAAAAAAAAGAAGGAAAAGAATACAAGGATTCATTATCCAAAAGTCTTGAGTAGCTCGTACTTAGATTGTTTAATAGCTAATCCAGCTCTGCTGCCTTTCTTCTTTCTGTAGTTTTGTAAGAAGAGAACAGAAAACCAGTTATCGTGTGGAGAAATTGCTTATGGGCACGGGCGAGTGATGGAAGCTTTCATTCACAAGCATACAAAATCCATGATTTTTCTTTCTGTAGATACAAATGCTCTGGCTGATTAAAACTGAGCTGCTTAAAGAAAAGGGTCTTCCCTTAGTCTCTAGTTGTCAAATGAAGTTGAGTATGTAGTGAGAGATTATGCATTTATGTATTTTTATTTTTCCGCCAAAACCCTGTTTCATTGCTCTCTATGCAACTAAAATGGCTTTGGCATAATTAAATTCAAGGTTCTACATTTTTTTAAAAAAAGGAGATAATAACAATAATCGGCTGACTAAAATTATCAGAGTGCAAGTAGCGTGCACTAGAATCTTTTTCAATCCCACAACCCTCAGGGCATGCAATCTAGCATTTGCGTTTAGAGTAGAGGAGCGGTTTACAGAGACGTGAGTAGAAGCCCATGTAAAAGATTGGACGCCAAGAGATTTCTCTAAGATGATTGACCACTAACACAGCTCTTGCTATTAGGTTTCTAATTTTAAATCAAGAAAATAAAAGCCTTTTTCACATTTAACTGCATAAAAGTATACTACTGCATCACCTACTCAATAATGTTGACACATATATGTCATTGTCTAGACTGAGGTCAGGGGCATATTTGACAGCAGCAACCTTGTCTTGATTCGGTGAACCATAGTGATGGCTCGCGCTGTTCTGATTAGGATGGGAACCTAATAATCATCACCCAGAACATTTAACTTTCTTCTCTCTCTCTCTCTCTCTGCTAAGCCGGTAAATGTTAGCTTTCAACTGTAATTTGGACAAGAGTTTACTAGGATGCCATATTCTATATGCATGTCACCATGCCTGGTTATAACTTAATAAGCTTCATTGACTATATTCATATTACCATTTTAAGATGGATAAGATGTGCAATATCCAAAATCTAAATAAATTAAATTTATTAGACTATGTATGAACCATTGATACTATAAAAACAAAATTGTATTGCATTTGATACATGTTTGACACTCGCATCAAACAGCACACAACACTTACAAATCACATTCAAACATTAATTATTTGCTTGTGTCACAGTATTCATATTGTGCCAAGCCCCGTATATGTGCTTTTGAGTAGACTTGTAAAGAGTAATTTTATTTTGGAGTCATTGTTGCTCACAGATACTCACACGTGCAACCAAATACAATTTAATGTCACCAGAATAACCACTATTCTTTCTACTGTAACAATATATAGAAGCCAAACTCCTAATTTTCTGAAAGTTCTCCTTTCATTGCATATTTTGGTGAAGCCTAACTACTACGGACTACGGTAGCAGAATATAACTATTAGATTCCTTTAGTACTCAAGTGAAATTTTGGGAGATACGGGCTATGGATAATGACTATTTACTTCTTATAATTTGTCTGCATAACTTTTCAACTAGCACTGAGAACGAAGTAACATAATGCCAAGAATTAAGGAAATTAGTCATATTTGTTTGCTTTATTAATTAGTTATTAGGTTCCAAAACACTGTTTGTGTTGGCTTCAATCTAATTTCCACCGGATATTCTGGCATACCAAAATCTGCAACTTTTGGGTTTAATGCTTCTTGATCTTGAATTTTTATGAAAAAAATAAGATCCCTCTAGAGACCCCGCATATGATTTACAATTGTTTTCTCCAGTCAGCTGTGACTTTTTCTGTTCACCTAGACCAGAATTCATTGTATTAGGAGACACGTATGCTTGATCAATTGTTCTGTTATATCAAGTATGGAAACTGTCAATTATATAAATGAATAGGAAGTGACATGGCTGTTATTTCTTGGCTTTAAGGGGGTTCATGGAATATGATGTTAATTTTGTTTTAACATCTCTTTGCAACTTTAAGGTGATAATCAAAGAAATTAACCATGTATTAAGATATAGATGATGTCTAAATACATTGTCAATATTCAATATTCTCCTTACATTACTACTATTTTTGCTCTAACCAAACTCATCTTTACCGAGCACTGACGGTAGTAGTTGTGACCTCATTTACTGAAGATTCTCCCCCAGATGTTGATGACTCTTGAAATTCTTTGTCGCCATTTAATATAAATGCAGGCTTTTGGGGTGAGGGAAGATTTGTTTCATTTCCTAGCATGAAAACAACTTCTAACATAGAGGGTCGACTGAGGGCACTTTCTTGCACACATAAAAGCCCAATTTGTATACACCTCAGAGCCACTGCTGCAGGAAAAGATTGTCCTATTGTAGAGTCCACTATGTCCAAGGCCCTTCCTTCTCTCCACAAGTCCCATACCTACGAATGCAACATAATATATTTGTCAAAAGAGGACTATGCCATTAAGATTTGTTGTTAATTTCGAAGGTTTCCGAGATGCTTAAGTAGACTAGGTCTATCAAAAATAAGAAGGCCAAATCAATTATGAATAAACATGTAAGCTAATCACAGGTAGATTCCACTTAAAAGTGTGCCTAAAATTGCTTACATGTTTGTTCATAAACGTTTTGGTTTATCTATCTTTGGTAAACCATGCCTACCTAATAAATTTTCAGCTACAGGATCTTTCTTACATGTCCAATCAAATTTATAGATTTCCTTTCTTTGTCACGATCTGTGTTCCTCTTGCCACTAATAATCTCTAGCAGTAGGACTCCAAAACTAAAGACATCTGATTTTGTTGAATATTGTCCTTCCATTGCATATTCTGGTGACATATAACCACTACAAAAATGCAAAATAGTTATAATTAATATACCATTATTAAGCAAATCAATCTTTCTACTCTTGATGGTGTATTATGAATTTGACACTTACTATGTTCCAACCACTCTTCTCGTTTTTGCTTGGATTTGATCTTCTCCAAATATTCTAGCCATACCAAAATCTGAGATTTTGGGGTTCATTGCAGCATCCAAGAGAACATTGCTAGCTTTCAGGTCTCTATGAATTATTTTCAGTCTTGAATCTTGATGAAGATAAAGAACACCCCGAGCAATGCCAAAAATGATTTCGAAACGTTTATCCCAGCACAATAAAGCCCTTTGTGTTATATCTGCAGTGAAACACCAAAAACTTATTGAAATTGAATATGGTAGGAAACTAATCCAAGGTTTAAACATTTGCTTAGTTTGACAGGAACACTCCAATATATGCAGACGAAAAGGACTTGTTTACTTAATCCTTTCATCAATCAATCTGCAGTGCATGCCAACATGGTGAGGACTATAGGCTACTTTTACATAGAGGCATTTTTGTTTAGACTCAATATGTATAGGTTCAGTAATTAGTGTTTGCTAGACATGATTTAGCTGGCTCCGCCATATTAAAGTTGTACTTTCTTATTCTTGACTTTTGGTCATTTGTGAGTGGACTCCATGAAATGTGTTGTAAGCAGAGCCTACACAAGAAAATCCATCTATATATTTCCATTATGAGAAAGGAGCCAAAAGCTTCTCTCTAATAATTATGTGATACCTGAAAGCTATATCAGATAGACAAAAAAAGAAGAAGTGAAAGGCATACCAAATATAAGGAAATCCAAACTTTTGTTTGGTAGGTACTCATAGATCAACATCCTTTCTTCTTTGTGAATGCAACAACCAAGCAACCTCACAAGATTTCTGTGTTGGAGTTTGGCAATTAGTTTGACTTCATTCTTAAACTCTTGAGTCCCCTGTCCTGAATCTTTGGACAATCTTTTGACTGCTATCTCCTGTCCATTGAGTTGGCCCTGAAATATTAATAAACTTTAATACTGTTAGTGCAAGATTGCTTACAATTATATCACACGCTGCTGAAGTTTGTTTTCAAATTTCATTTACCTTGTAGACAGAGCCGAATCCACCTTGCCCTATCTCATTTTCACTAGCAAAATTGTTTGTAGCAGCCATTATAGTTTTGAGATCGAAAAATGGTAAATTAGGACGTGTTCTGTTATTCTCCTCTTCTGTTGAAGAGTCTTGGTTTAAATAGTGCATCATTTTGATTCTATCTGAAAGTAGAAAAAGTAACTAGGAATTACTTTAAATCATATAAACTTTCAAGAATCATAATAAAAAACAGAATCTCTTTTTGGAGGCGAGGTCCTGTTATCTCACATAGCATGGTATCTTGAATATCTAAATTTGATGTCTACATTTTGTAAGCTGCTACGTGATTACGTGGTGATGTAAGAAATACTACCTTAGCATCACATCCCACAAAAAATAATAGTATGTGAAGACACCTAAAATCTTCTGGTGTCTCACATCCTAGGATAGATTATATGAATTTTTTCATAAACTACCAATTTTGCCCGGTCTGAAAGGATAGATTTGGGACTTCAAAATGTAAATAACAATTATTAATATGTGCAACCAAATATGGTTATCTTAGATACCCTAACATCTTATATCATAGTATTCAACATATCATTACTCCTTAGTTACTAACACCATTCTCATGTATGGTTTAGATTCCTCTGATTTGATAGGCCTGTTATTAAGTTTGGGTGGTTTCTTGTCTACCACTTACCTTGTCTTTTCCTCCAAAAGCAGTAGATGCATAAGGCAATGAAAAGAGCAATTGCTGCAACAGACGCAATAGAAATTTCCACTATCCCCTTCTTAGCAAGTTGTCTCTTTGATCTGTTGGTATAGTTCGCTGAGGAGGAGGAAAGAAGTCTTAAAACAAACCAAATAACGAGGAAATAAACAGAGGAAAAAGTTCTGATAGAAAAAGAAAAGGTGTTGTGCAGCTACCTAGTTCAATAGCATCAACACGTACATACAAATCCTGGCCTTGTTCAGTGTACTTCTGTGTGTCCATTAGAGCCCCATACCATGCCAAGCACCCACTTCCACCATTTCTCACATCCGCAGCTGCATAGGCCATGCAAGAACAATTTCTCAAGCATTCCTGCTCACATTGTTGCAGATTGAGACCCATTTTGGCAATTGCTATAGATGTATCAGGAATCTTTACACTTTCTACTCTAACATACCCTTCTCCATTCCGACAAATGGATCGTCCATTGTTCTTCCTCACACAGCCCCCTGATGTATCTTTGTTCTGATACCAATCATGTGGGCTTCTGGGTTCAAACCCAGGTAGACATGAACACAGAGAGTCTTCATAGTTTAGTGGGTCACAATTACTGTTCGACCCGCATGTTCCATAGTTGTCACATGTCACTTGTGGGGAAGACCAGAACCTATTCCATAGGTTTTTCTGGGAATCCCACGTTAATACTTGCAAGAATCCTAACTGATGCACTACTACTCTGGCTATGATAGATTTGTCGAACATGTTATATGCAAGTGCCACCTGATCATCATCGTCCACAAAAGAAACATTAAAAGTGGTTACAGCACGTTTCATGTACGGCATACCTACAAATATTTCTCCATTAAATGATCCACCTCGCCACCACGGCAGGTTCTGCTTATACATGAACAATTGGCTTTTCCCACTAGTGTTGAATTTAAACATGAAAGATCCAGTGCCTGGGTCATCTTCTGTTTTCCAGGACCGTAAGATCCAGCTCTGACCAGTTCTTCTGTTGATACCCAGTTTTACATATGGAAGCATGGTGTCTGTGGGATGATCAAAGCTCTGCCAGATGGTGGTTTTGGAGTTGTTCTGAGTAAGAAGAAGGTTACCTACATCGGAGAGTTGAGCTATAACTGTGATGCTTGGGGGACTGACAGAAACATTGGTAAACCAGATGGGGAAATTGCTCTGGTTGTGATGGAGTCTCAGATTTCCGTCTGGGTTAAGGGAGAGAACACCAGAAGTATCGTTGATGGGGTTGTCTCTGTTTGCAACCCAAACTGCAGTTAGCTCTGGTATGTTTTTATACCAAATTCCTAAATAGCGGTAGGAGGATTTGCCAGGACTGAAGAACCCGAGAGTAAATTTTTCTGCTTTGGAAATCAGAAACTCACCATCACTGATGGGTTTGTCAATGGTTATGGTGTCAGAAGCTGAGCAAACCCAAATAGAGACATGGGGAAGAATCATCAAAATGACTACCCATTTTGCTATGCTCATGATTTTAGCCCATAGAAAGGTAGAGTAAATTCCAGTAATTAGCAAAATCAGTGTAGATACTCTTACTCTCCCTTGTACCATTTTAGTGATGGGTAACACCATCCGTGTTATAAATAAAGTTTTACTTCGACTTAGGTGGGAACACAAGATAGGAAAAACGGCTTACAGTATCTTTCAGAAGAGAGGAAGTGACCAGAAGAAATGGCTCGTCCCCCTCACCAATCATCAGACTCATAAATTTTGGGGAAAAAAATGTTATTCTTTTGTACCTTTTCCATTTATAGAAATGTTTTCTTTTTAAAATCACTGCTTTCAATTCCATTATATTTACTGTACAGGAAGGTAAAGGTGGTAACTAAGAAGCACCAATATAGAACATGATCAGGCTATGTCCCATGTTTTGTATCAGTATTGGTGCTGCCTAGGATGAGAAAGACTTTTGAGGCAAAGAAGAGAGTTAGTTATAAGTGAAATCAAAAGTTGAAAAAAGTTATTCAAGAAAGTGATCATGGAAGTGTTTGTATATTAAAAATCTTGCTTGTATATGATTAGCTAGCATAGAAATTTTTCTAAGAGGTACAGCTAGTAGTTGATATCCATGCATGTATCTGGCTGGGATAATTGATTTTCTAGTGATATTGACTTTGGATAACGCGTGTTAACTTTTGAAACCATCTATCGCTGCAGATTCCTTGAATTTGTGGCTCTCAGAAAATTACAAAAACAGTAACTTCTCTAAGTGATGAATTAGTGTGTTTACCGAAGGCGGGCCATCCATAAGAACAGTAAGAGGCGGCAAAGAATAAGCTTCCAAGTGCTCTGACTCTTGTGCGTAGGCATGATGGCCGCAAAGACTTCCCGGCACATTTATTCGTTAATTTACGTTTGTCATATTTGAATTATAATCATAACTTTAGATTTTCGATTAATGGTTTTCGTTGTTATTAAGGGATTATTAAAAGCAATAGCAGACATGCAAGCAACCCAGTTTTCTAATCAGAACGCTTGTACAGGGTAGAGTGGCCCGGGCTGGTTTGGCCCATTTCACGTAAAATTTGAAACTTCTATGAAAGAGTGATGTATTTGAAAATTTTGAAATTATATTATTCAATTACTTGATTATATTATTTTATATTTGTAAATTTCACCATGATAAAACACAATTTCTGGCTGCATGCGAAAATGGTTTGAACGTCAGTCTAAAAAGTCATACCTTAGATTTCATCCTCTTTTTTTCTTTTTTCACTTTTTGTCTTACACCACGAAGTTTTTGGAGGACATAATCAAGAGTTTAAGTTCATATTAAATATTGCATTCTGCTTGTTTCTAATAGCAGCAGAGCTAATGACCCTGCAACTTCACCAAATTAAGACAGCACATGTGAGTCTATAATGCAATAGATTTTTTTTTCTATTACGGTTAGGAGCAATTTTGGATTTTATCTCAAACCAATTTCTTGTGATAAAAGAGAGATGTTATCCACTTTTTACCAAATGAGTTTACCCTTTGAGTAATACAATTAAATGTTGAACTATATGAGGAAGCTTAAGATAAGTAGTACTATTTAATGAAGTTATCTCTTTCATGTTACACCAAAACAAGATCAAGGTAGATCTCAGAGATTCCGCAACTACTGAAAGAAGGAAAATATACATAATCTTTTTAAGGTTTTTGGGAATGTACAAATAAACCAAATGATACTTCTTTCGCTACCTGGCATTTAGCATCGTGACTGTGACTTGGTTCACAGTGCATGATTCTTCTTGTTTGCTTGAAGAAGAATCTGTTTCAATAGGGTTTCTTCCAAGGCAAAACCCTGGGTTTTTTGGCTGAGGCATAGTTGCAGTTTCACTACACAGCATCAACACTACTGCAGACATTGTTGGCCTATCTTCTGCACGCTCCTGCACACATAAGAGCCCAACCTGGATGCATCTAAGAACTTCAGATGGCACATATGAATCACCAATCGATGAATCTACTAGTTCCAAAGCATTTCCTTCTTTCCACAGCATCCATGCCTACAAGAGAAAACAATCAATGCTCTTGTAGATAATGATATTATCAGGTAAGCTAAAAAGCATAAAGATTCATACCACTATAATTTGAAATGTAACAGCTAATCTGATACAAAGTGTTAGACATATACCAAATATGATCCGATTTCTTTTTTTAAGTATAACTCTATTATAACAACTAAATAATACTTAGTAGTAGCCATTTTACGTACATGTCCTAAAAGATTCAATTCATTGTTTGAGTAATAGAACCCCTTGTTCTTCTTGCCACTTATGATTTCCAGCACTAAAACTCCAAAACTAAAAACATCAGATTTTACTGAGAAGAGCCCGTCCATGGCATATTCAGGGGACATGTAGCCACTGCATATCAGAAAAAAAAAATTGTCAGGACACCAAGTTTGGTGTTTTAGAGAGTATTAGTGTGTTATGTTTACTTACTATGTTCCAACAACTCTCAATGTATTTGCTTCTGTTTGATCTGTGCCAACAATTCTAGCCATCCCAAAGTCTGATATCTTAGGATTCATTTCTCTGTCAAGCAAAATGTTGCTTGCCTTGAGATCCCTGTGAATAATCTTCAACCTGGAATCTTGATGAAGATAAAGAAGTCCTCTAGCAATTCCACATATGATACTGAAGCGCCTTTGCCAATTTAGTAAGCATCTTTTTTCTTTGTCTGGACCATTAATTATCACAAAGATCAAGTAGTTGATTATGAATTGGAAAAACTATAGTTGACTACTTTCTGGTTTGGATCATTTTTATTTTATTATCTTATGGTTAAAAAGTTGACAATTTATTACATTAGGTTTACTCCCTCAATACACCACTACTTTTGCTTTAGTTCTGTCAACTATCAAACGATTTTGGCAGGTGAGGAGTATGTGACTATAAATATCACCAAATTCTCCAAATGTCTCCCAGTTACAAACGAAACCCAGAAATCCAAATGAAATTTCACACATCAGTTGAGCTCAAAGTATGAGTCTAGTTTGGGGTTTGTGAAGGATGGAACAATAATTTGGGGTCCGCGGCTTGGTAGAAAAAAAGAAGAAAGAATTTAGGGGTTTAGAGCTGAAACTCGAAGAAATTTGGAGAATTTAGGGACTTTTAAAGTCACCTGCCAAATCTGTTTGATATTTAACAGAATTAAAGCAAAAGATAGTAGTGTGCTTACGAGGGAAAGCGTAGCACATTGTCAAATTTAAACCACAAGTTAACAAAGTAAAAACAATTCAAACTGGTATTTTACCTTTAATCCAGAATGAGCTAAATGATACAGAATGTTTAATCAACTTACCAAACAAAATGGAATCAAGGCTTCTGTTTTCCAAGTATTCATAAATGAGCATCTTCTCATCCATCTCAACGCAGCAACCAAACAGCCTAACAAGATTCCGGTGTTGAAGCTTGACAATTAACTTGACCTCATTCTTGAATTCTTCAATTCCTTGCCCAGAGTTTCTTGACAGCCTCTTCACAGCAATTTCTTGGCCTTCCAACAACCTACCCTGGTATAGCCACAATCACTCCGGTTAGGTGTGCAATGGTAATTTCTTGGTGACCTTGATGATGTTTTAAGATAATAACTACAGAAACAACTTACCCTGTAAACACTACCAAAGCCACCTTGTCCAAGTTTATTTGCTTCAGAGAAGTTGTTTGTAGCCATTGTTAAGGTATTAAAATCAAACAATGGCAACTCAAGGTCATCCATTTTCCTTTCAGATGAGTGATCTCTGTTACTTGAAACTGCAATTTCAGTCATTAGAAAATCTTGACTTCTCTCTAATGAACCTGGTTGAGTAACAAAAATGAGAGAAACATTTTAACAAACAGCTTTTCTGCATAACATATATATGGGGGACATTACTTTTGTAATACCTCTATATTCTATCTTCCCTTTCCGTATGTTTTGCATTTTCCTCTTCTTCCATGAGAAACAGATAACCAATCCCAAAAGTATAATAGCTGCAGCAACTGTAATTCCCACAAACTCACCTATATTTTTTTTCTTGTGAGAACTACTAGCAGATCCCATGTCATCTGAGAAAGACAATTTTTTTTAGTAAAGATATTCACTTCCTGTTGGGCTTATAGTTGTTGTGAGGTATAATTTTCAAGCATTAACAAGTATAAGTACAAATCAATGGCTAAATATAAGAATGTATGTAAAATAGACCATAAAATTGCAGATTTTTCTTGTACAGGGTTTGCCTGTCGTATCATTTATAACTCTATTCACAAATAGGTGAAAATCAATAATAAAAATTTCAATTTTGAAATGATAAAACTTGCTGAATCATGTATGACAAATAGTAATTAGTGAATTTATATAAGTTGAACACATACAGTAATAACTCATCAAATACAAGTTTCAAGTTTCATGCTTACTACAACCTCCTCTTCTTTTGTCTTGCAATTTTGTTTTTTGGTGAACTGATAGGGAAATTAATGATGCTTGCCTGGGATTAGTTAGTATTAAAAAAAAATCCATTTCTACTAGATTTTATTAAATATATTTTATTTTTATAATCATATTAATTACATCAATAAAATTTCTGAACCTTGGTGGTAAATATTGCTAAATAAAAGAATGAGTAACCTAAAACTGATTACTAACTTAAAAAATTATAAACAAAATTCATAGAAGATGGTAGTGCTATTTATTTTGAAAAAAGTTGAATTATTTAATTAGTCAGTTAATTTCTAAACAGGTCCGCGTAGTTTAAAATTTTAGAATTGAATCCTAGAGTTTTAATTAGGTTTCTATCATTAAAATATTGTAATAAATTTATTAATTGATGCTAAATTAACAGAGTTGGTGTAAGATACATGAAATCTTTAATAGTTGAAATTCAAACATAAATTTATATGTAATGCCAAATATATTGATGATAGACTTATAACAATAATTTAATTAAAAACAATAAAATTATATGGACTCAATTTTAAAATTTGAAATTACAATAATTTATTTAAAAATTGATCAAAATTATAAAAATCAATTGAATAATTAAATCTCTAAAATAAATTATAATCATAAAAGACAAACAAAAGCAAGGAAGAAAAGTATGGGGATCATAAAAGGGCAAAGACGAAAAATGAGACGCAGATTTGGTTTGTTTTAAATGGATAAAGAATAAAGAGTTAGAGAGATTTGGTTTGTTTTAAATGGACAAAGACTGAAGAGTTAGAGAGAGAGAGAGTGCAAATTTGGGGGAGGGTACCTACTCCCACCGAAATGGAAAAAGCGGAGAGTGAAATGAAAATGACCAGAGCGTGTGGCCCAAGAAAGAAAACCTATGGAGTCAAAATTGCCGGCCCAAAAGCTACCGCTTCGGATCCAAACATTCAAATTTTATGGCTCCATGTCACCATCTTGGATGGGCCCATTCAATTTCGTAAAAGTCCTTTAATTATGCAACAAATCCTGGCAGGATCAAGTAATGTTGTTTATTAAAAAAATTCATATATTTGAAAAGATAACTATTTTTATATTAAATTAATGACAATTAATTTTATATAAAATATTAGTTAAATATTTTTACCCAAAAAAATAATGATTAAAAAAACCAAGTACAATAGGTAAAAATGCATATAAAACCCAATTATAAAATATAATAGCTCATATGACAATTTAAAATGATTTAAACAATTTTCAAAAAAAATAATATTCGTACATTTTATTTTCGTGAAATGAATATTTTTAAGATTAATTTTATTAAAAATATTAAAAATATCTATTTTTATAGATATTTTTTAAAAACTTAAAATATAAACCTTTCAACCACCGTACTCAAAAGTTATAATCACTTACATTTATGTTTTTATTGTGAATAAGAAAGGACAAATCAATCAGTAGAAGACAGCAGCGAGGAGATGAGACCCTTTAGGAAGTCGAAGAATTAAAAGCATATGGGCCCGAAACCTTTAAAAGCACGTGGGGCAGCTGCGCACACCTGTCATTTTGGGCCCTTAGGTGGCCTCACGTGACAAGCCACATCTCATTCTCAATAACCATTATTCCTAAATTCCTATTTCACTTGGGGGAAACAAAAAATTCCTACTTGGAAGACTACACAGAGAATCAACGACCACTCATAAACTAGATTAATATTAACCATTTGATTAAAAAAATTAAATAAATATATATATATATTAATTATTCTAACTCTAAAACAGAAGATACCAATTTTTTTTTAATAAGTATAATAATATAGTAAAGTTTTTTTTTGTAAATATAGTTAAATTTTAATTTAATTTTTTTCCAGATGAATATTATTTTCCTTTTAATTTCTTAAGGTGGTTTTTTATATATTAAAAAGTATAAAAAAAACTAAAGAAAAAAATAATGTTCTGAAATCACAAACATGAAACATATTAATAGTAATAACCCTTCATTTGAAAATAGAGAATAAAGAAGAAAAGTGGTCATTTCCTTTTATTTTGTTTGATGTCATATAAATGAGATGAATGAAAATATATATAAAAAAAATTTACACATTCACTTATAATTAAGTTTTATTTAAATGATAATATGAGAAGGATTATTTTGTAATTCAGAATATTATAAGCTCTGCTCATACTCTAAAGAGTTTAATTATGACAGAAGCGAGGTTACGTATTTAATTCATTCCACTAATATTTTATTTAGTTTTCTAAACAAGACAATATAACTTAATCTCAGTCAAAAGGCCAAGAAAGGCGTCACTACTAATTTTCATTAATTCCAATCAGTAATTCCAAACAAGTTGCAAAAGTTATGTAGATTTTTTCCTGAGCTATCACCTTCATTGGTCCACTTAACTTTTTTAATCAGGATTAGAATACTTCTAAAGTTTGTCGGAAATAAAATTTTTTTTTAAAAAATTCCAATCACACATTTTCTCACATTGATATTATGTATTTGAAATTCTAGTGTCTGATTGATCCTAGAAAAAATAAAACTTAAGTTAATATGAAATGATCTCACCTCTCTTATCAATTCAACTAATTCCCTATCATTATGGATTAACTTAATTAAAATAATTAATTTTTAATAATTTAATTTTTAAATTTGTAAACTCACTCTATTTTAGTTCTTGAATTTTTTAAAATATAAACAGTAATTTTTAAAGATATTAAACTTATTATTCATTAATTCTGCAACAAATGTCCGGCAATAAAAATTGAAAAATGATTAAGTTGTAAGTATAATAATTTTTTTATATTTAAGAGAATTTAAATATTAAAATTAAAGAAGTTTACTAATTTGAAATGTTTTTCATAATTTCATCAGATAAAGCTATCAACTCCCTTCCAACACACCAAATTCATAGCCTCTTAACCTAACTAAAAACAAGAGGAATAAAATATGGGACTAGTTTCAGATATGCACAAAAGACACAGAAAGAACCAAACCCAGAAACATAAGAAAAATTAACTAAAGCGCAAAAAACATGTCAGAAACATACCTACATCAGAAGCTGCTAATCTGATATAGAGATTTTGCCCACCGTTAGGGTACTGCCTTACATCTATGAGCTCATCACCCCACATCACACAACCGGTTCCTCCATTGGTGATCTCTATGTTAGCAAAAGCAGTGCAGGAACAGTTCTTGTGGCACAAATCCTTACACTCCATAAGGCTCATGCTCCTGTTCGCAAAAACTGAGGTTGTCTCCGGCAACTTCACATTCTGCAGCTCCAAGAACTTGTCTTTCCCACAATCTAGTTCTGTGTTCCTCATACACCCATCAGACCCATCTCTCAAATTCCACGCCTGCTGATTCTTTGGCCTGAATCCTCTCATACACTTGCAAACTGGAGAAGCATTTGCATCGCAGATGCTATATGGACCACATACTTTGTAGTAATCGCATTGGTCTTTCGGAGCGTACCAGAATTTGGTCCAAAGTTGGCTGCTTTCGATCCACGTGAGGCGTTGAAGCTCACCGCTCGAGGTTACAGTGAGTCGGGAGAACAACAATTGGTTCCCAATTGAGAATGTGTAGTATGATTCGTGTTCGTCTGAGAAAAAAGAGAACTTGATGGAATCTGTACTAGGTTGCATTTCGGGTACTCCGCTGAATCTCTCACCATTCCAAGGCCCACTTCGGTATACTCTGTTCAGTTTGTTTAACAAGAAAATTTCTGGGACTCCTCGGAAATCTAACTTGAAGGAAATATCTCCGGTGGAGGGGTCATCTCCGGTGTCCCTCCACGACGTTATGTGCCTCTCCATACCGGTGTCGAAGTTCCACCCCAGCTTCATGCCCGGTAAGAGATTATCCGTGGGGTAATCGAAGCTCTGCCATAGATACTTCTTGGGGTCGTTCTGGTTTGCTTCTCTGAGAACCAAATTCCCAGAATCCAGAAGCTGAAGAACTGGGTTCGAAGCAGCGGTTTGATTCGAGGACCATCTGGGCATCCCTGATTGATCGAGAAGAACCACGTTTCCTTTGTCTCCGATCTTGAGAATCCCAGCGGGATTCTCAAGTGGGGCGTCTCTGTTCGCCACCCAAACCACTGTTCTAGGGCTAATGCTCTTGTACCATATACCCAGAAACCATCTGGAATTGCTTGGATTAAAGAAACCCAGTTCGAAAATTTGCTTTGGTGATAAAAGGGTTTGGTTGGTTGCGAGAAATTGGGTTGCAGTTAGGGTATCGACAGAGATTGAAATTGAGGAGAAAAGAGCGAGGAAAGTGAAGAAGAACCAGAAGAGGTAGATATGGAGGAGGTTAGGAAAACCTCCCATTTCTGCAAAGCAAAAGTGAGAAATTTTCTCTTTGCAAGTAAGATTAAGTGATTGATTTCTTCATGACCAAGACAATTTCATGGGTTTTGTCTGACAGGTAGACTTTAGATAGCGGAAGGAGTTGAGTTGACTATGGCTCTTCTTTCGCCACTTGTTTTCTTGGTCTCTCTCGTTTCCCCCTTTGAATGGTGGGCAAATTTGGGATAGGAAATTCATTTTTTGAATCTTAATTTCCAAATATGATAAAGATTAGTAATATATTTAATAGATTTAAATATTGGTTGATTTTGATTTGGCAGTATTTCTGTCTTTCTGGAGGAAGTGGCAGTCAAATTAGGTGACCAAATCTGAATGACAAGAAAAAAAAAGATTGTGAAGAGAAGTGTAATTACTAATTCCTATGGCTAACAATAATTCAACCTCATATATTGTTAAAAACTTTTAGTTTTTTTATTTTTTATTTGCCGATAATTTATCAAGGTCAAGCTGGGTGTTAATTGATTTTGTTTCTGTAAAGACTTTTTAAGAGAATAAAAGATTCTATCTAATCATTAATGAAAAGATCACATGCTTTAATATAATATATATAAAAAATTATTTATATTTATAAATTTATGAGTTAAGTGAATAAATTTAGTGATTAAAATAATTTTATACTTGTTTTAAAAAATTTTAATGCTTTAAATAAAATTAATTTTATATTTAAAAAATATCAAAATATTTGTATCAACTAAAAAAAATCTTCGGTCCTTTTCATTTATGAAAGTGTACTTTACTGTAAATTGCCCCTGGCCCATTTATAAAATGTCGATTTTCACAATTAATACATGAACAATGTTTTTAAATGTGAAATAATTGAATAAGCTTACGCGTTTTACATTTTTATAAATATTACTTTTACCGCCCACGGACTTTATCAATCATAAATCATTAAACTTGTTTTGTATTTGTTTCTATTTTCACGCATTTTTAATATAAAATTAATTTTATTTAAATACGAAAATTATATTTTTATATATTCAAACTCATAATATTATAAAAAATTTAATTATTAACATAAAATTTATTTACTATTTAAATTATAATCACGTGAGTATTAGAGTAGTTATCACTGGTAAGTTCTAGAACAAAATACAAACTTTCGAACTCTGTTTCTTCTCCACTTCAAAAAAGAAAGAAAATTGTTTCTTCTATTTGTGCAGCCGTTTTATACTTTTTTTTGGGGTTTTTTTGTCCATCTCGACTTCATTGGGAAATTATTGTCGTGGGGTAGAAACGTGAACAATGGAAAAGAAACGCGAACAAAGGATGAAAGAGAATTTTGTTGTTTTTTTTTTATATATAAATTAAATAAATAAATTTATAATTTATTTAATTTATTTAAAAATTTATTTAATTTATTTAAAAATATTTAATAAGTAAATTTAATTAAAAAATTTAAATTAATTAAAAAATTATAAATTATATATTATTTAAAATAACGTATAATTTATAAATTTTTAGTTAATTTTTAAATTTTAAATTAATTTATAAATTATTTTTATTAAATATAATTTAAGATATCTTATGAAATTTTTTTATAATTTAAAATTATATTATATTATTGATTTTAAAAAAAAATTCAGTTATGTCATAATCTTATTAAAAAATAGTATAATAAATTCTTGAAAATTATATTCATTTTTTTTAATTTCACTTTTGAAGCAATTAACGATTTTCTCTATTTATCAAATAAAAGAAAATGTTAATGTGTGAGAATTATTTTTAGATCGTATTGTCGAACGAACTTGAAATGATTACTTAGTGCGTGTTTGGTTATATTTTTAATTCGTGCTTATTTTCAAACTATTTTTTTAATTGAATTTCCACAAAAAGTGTTGTAATAAAATAGCAATTAGTACTTGATCAAATCGTCTAATAAGCGCCTTTCTTAATGTCTTTAATGCTTGGTCATTTTTTTAATTATTAAAAAGAACATATTTATTTTTAAAAATGATTTTTGCAATTAATGCTATTTGAATGAAAAATTGGTTTTAAATATAAATTTTAATTAATTTTTAAATTTCTATGTAAATAATATATATACATTTATATTCTTATTCAATATAAATATATAAAAATATACAATCAAAATTTTAATTAGAGACAAATTTTTACTATTAAATATAGTAAATTTAATAATAAAATATTTTAATTAAAAATTAAGGAGTTTACATAGTAAAATTGTATACATTTTAAAAAAATAAGATTAAATAGTATCAGAATTTTTTTTATTTTAAGTGGAAGTTTTATTGTTCATAATAAAATAAATTTTCTGCTTCTACTTTTATTTCAAAAAAAAACAAAGCTCTAAATTCATGTTTTTCCATTTCAATAAAAAAATTCTGCTAGTATTTAAAAGTAATTTTAAATCTTGATCAAATAAAAAAAAAAATTGTGCATCAAAATATGCATGCAAAGAATGCAAAGGATCCATCTTTTATTAAATAAGAATAACAGTACCCACAAAGGATACAATAAGGTGATGGGATCAGGAAAGCAATAGAATTATTTTAATTTTTGAGTCTAAAGTCTAAACAATCGTAGAGTCTAACTTTTAAGAAAGTTGCAGCACCATACATAGATTTGTCGAGTTGAAAAAAACGTCCCTGGCTATAAAGATTGTGGCCCCTAGGATTGTTCTACAATCAACAAAATTTTCAACCAAAAAGAATAATTGCGGTGAATGTTTGCATTTGCTTGATCTAACTGGGTCAGTGTTCACCTCTTATACTATCCTAGTCAAAACATTAAGTTGACTTCGGAATGACCTAAAACGGTACATGTGGGGTGGAAAAAAAATGCAAGGTTTTCTAGAAAATCCCTTTCTGCATTTTGAAATATTCAACCAGACTTTTGGTAGTTTAATTTGAAGCTTGGTTTCTAGATCCCATCCTATGACGGAAGAATTGTAGCAAATTGATGACCCATATTACGTAATTTAATATGCACTTAATCAAACTGTGGAATTTTCAAGCAAGTTATGTTCAACTTCCATAGTTAATGAAACGATGTAGAAGTAACATATATGATTGAAAAGGAAATGACAAGAAACCGTCTTTTTCATATACTTTAAATACTAATCATGCAAGGCTAAAGTCTAAATCTAATATATATATATATAATTGTTTTAATTATCCACAGATATAAAAATTATTAATTTACTCTCTTAAAAATTTATTTTATTAATATAATTTTTTAAATATTATTATATCATAAAAATGATTTTATTTTAATTTTTTCAAAGACTTAATCAAAATTTATGTAGTTTAAATGAAGACGTGATTTCAATGAATTTTAAATTCGGTCAAATATCTATCAATGAACTTAATATATAATATTTAAATGATTAAATTAAAAAATCTAATTTAAAAAATTATATATCTTTAAAGAAGTAAAATAACAATTCTCTATATTTAAATTTTTATATTATAGTCCAATAATGTTTGCTCTGTAAAAAATAAGTCATTTACAATAGGACTATGACTATTTTAAAAATACAAGTGTTAAGAAAATATAGTAGATTGAAGATAAAAATATATAATTATATTGTCTTTAAAATAAAATTTGTTTTCAATATGTTTGCTGCAGGATGTATAACAAATTACTCCTAAAAATTATAGTAAGTATTTAAAAATTGAGAGACAACAATTTTTGAAATTTTTTTTAAGGAATAATTTAAAGTTTGAAAGAAAATAATGAAATAGAATAAATATTTTTTAAAATTAATTTTTCATTCTATAAGATCACTTATTTATAATAAAATTATGTATAAATATAATTTTTTAAAGAATTATGATATTTTTAAAAATTTATAACTTTTTTACAATTTATTTTTTTAAAAAAAATTATATATTTTTTAATTCAAAATTCAAAATTTAAAAAAAACTGTTTGACTCAATTTAAAATACGTGTCAACTGTTAGGTGTTAACTATATGTTTGACTCAATTTAAAATATGTGTCAACTGTTAGGTGTTAACTATATTATATATATATATATATATATATATATATATATATATATATATATATATATGGTATAATAATTAATTTATAAAAATTTAAAATTTTTTATAATAATTCAACGTGAATTTAAAATTTTTACACGTATATTCTTTTTAAATTAACTACTTTTTCTAACAATAACTAAATTTAAATTTATAATAGTATTTTAACGACCCGTTAATATTTATTTCTTAAGCTTGTATTCCCCTTTATAAACTTGCCTTTTCTTTTCTCTCTTTATCTTTCAAACACAGCCTTAAACTGAGAGATCCAAGAAAATGGAAAAGTGGGTGGCAAAAAATGACTGGTTTTTGTGTTTATTGTGTGTGGGCCAATATTGTTAGGTTAATATAAGACATAAGAAGCATAGAGTAGCCAGTCGAAGGAAAATGTGTGTGACTTTCAGCCTAATAGTATAGTTAGATGACAAAAGAAGCACAATATATGTGTAGATATTATATTGCATAATAAGCACCTGGATTTATTATTATTATAGGTTTATAGACTTAATTGCAGGCTAGCTTTTAAAATTTGTCATAAAAAAATTATCATATTTTTAACTTTAATCTCTAAAAAAAATTAATATGGGATTAATTCCATCTTAGTTACAGATTACAAATCAACTAGTTATATAGTAAAAAATGAACTTCAAGCTTAATTTTCAATACCTTATAAAACGTTGAGATATCATTTGGTACATGAATATTTTAATTTGTTAAGTGCTTAAAACTTATATTTATAAAAAAAATTTATATATATATATATATATATATATATATATATATATATATATATATATATATATATATATATATATATATATATATATATATAATTTAGATAATAGACAACATAAATGTTAAAAAATTTATATTTATTATACTTAAATATTTTTAAAGTATTTACAAAATTAAGGTTGCATTTAGTTGGTGAAAATATTTTTAATTATCATTGTCTATTTTTATTTCTTAAAATATATTTTCATTTACAAGTTTTTTTATTTTAAAAGTATATTTGTTTTGTAAAGTTAAAATTTTGTTTGTATTTATTTTTAACTTTAATTAACATAAATGACTATAAATATTACTTGATTTTCCAGTTTAATCTTTTTTATAATTATGATATTATTTAATAATTATAATAAATTCTATTTTAAAATTACAAAAATATCATCAATTTTTTTAAAAACCACTAAAAATATCTTTTAAACATTTTCTGTTTTTTTTCTATTTTAAAAAATGATTTTTAGAAAACATTTTCTTTTAATATTTTATATTTTCAATGAAAAAAAAAACCAAACTAAACATACACTAAATTTTTTTTTTATACCAAACATGACGTGAAGGTTTTTTAGGGTGTAGAATAAGTTTTGTGCCTCAAATATAAAGCAGCCAAGAAATGGGTCACAAACAAATCCTTAATCCTTATCACCTTCAACAGATTATACGGTCTCAATTACTGCATCTTAAAGCTTCGAAAGGCAACTAGTGGGTCATCCCAAACCACATCCTTTGAAAAGAGAGAAAATTAGAGAGTAAGTTAAACTCCTATTTAATTATCTCTGCTAAGAGGTTGACACTTCAATCATGAAGCTATTTTATGTTTGATTATGTGCTGTGCAGGAAATTTTGAATTTAAAAATCCCTGCAAATTATTCAAATATCTCAGCACGTAATGCGCTCGCTAATAATTAGATTAGAGCTGGAGACCAATTCTATAAGGTTTTAATTTTCAATTTTTTTTTCAAATTAATTATTTGAACTTAAATTCGATTATTTTGTAGAATACCCTAAAAATAAAATCTCAAATGCGTAAGTTGATGTCAGATAGTGTACTTTTTTAAAAAAAAAATTCATGTAGAATATTTAATTTTAAGTAAAGATCAAGAATGTTCCTGATCATAACATTAAAAAATATTATAAAAAATAAAATAGCATGCTAATTAACGTTAATTTTAACTCCAATAAGTTAATTTAATAATTAGAGAGACGTGTTTCTTATTTTGATTACTCAGATTTAAATTTTAGAGTCCAACACTTAAAAAAAAAATTAATTTCAATTGAGGCCATCGCCGTGTGTTAGCAGGCAATTGTCGTTTTAAACCTCAAAATTGAGAAAAACATGACCAGTAATGAAAAGTTGCCGAGGTTCAAAGAATTTAGTTACATTGGGAAAATATTTAAAATAAAGGGGTGTCTTATCATTGATTAGGTAGGAGATTTCAAACGATAATATCGTAAGAATTTTATTAAATATTATTTACTTTTAAAAGGAATACAATAAATTTAAAACTTTGAAATAAACTAGAGTTTACTATATTAATCAAAATAATAATTTAACGTAAAATAAAAGATGAAAAAAAAGCCCATCAATTTGATCCGGGGACAAATTAGTAGAAGAAAATGTTGTTTTCCTTACCAACTAAATCAACTTTTAGTATATTCACATTTTTTTTGAAAGGTAAAATTCAAGTGATTGAAGGGAACATTTTGAAAGATTATGGCATATTATTGATGGATTTTGAAGTGGAGTAAGAAAGTTCCAAACTTTGGAGAGAGGATGATGGCCTTAAGCAAACTTGCAGCTGGAAACGGAAGATGAAGTGTTATTTTCTTAATTTGGAATTTGTTATTTTGAGATGGAATGTGTCTAATTAATAGACTTGTCAAACCGGACACAAAGCTCCAAAATTTTGATGCAATTTGCTCAACCCCTTTCTTCTGTGGCCAACAATGCCTTTAGTTTCTCCTGGTCTTTGTCTTTTCTTTCTAAAAGTCACGCCACCCATCTCTGCCAACCACAGATCTGTGCAAATATTAACTAATTTATGTGGTGAAGAGTGAATAATTTTTTTTTTTGAAATTTGAATTTGAACAAGTCATACAAAAAAATGTACCTCTTTGACCGTTAAACCAATCCTTTGGTTAAAAGTGAAGACTTTTAATATTTTGAGCTCAAAAATTAATAAATAAATTATTAATATTGATTTAAAATTAGAATTTATGTACAAAAAATAAATTTGTCAAGAATTTAATTGAAAATCGCACTACACGTTGAGAACTAAGAATACGATTTCGCCCTATCTTTCATCAAGAAATGAATGAAATCTTATTGCTGAAAAAAAAGGAGAGAAATATGAAATTTCTAAATCTAATGCATTGGTGGAATTTTTGTGTGTGTGGTCGTAATGCATTATTGGAGGATTTTTTTTTTGGGACAGAATTATTGGTGGAGTTGTGGACTAGCAATAGAGGAAAGCAGCGTAGTTTCAGGCCCAAAACTTGCAAGGCCCAAATAAGAAAAAGAGGAAAACGGCTACTTGCTAAAGTGCAAATTTGACTTGTCCAAAAAATAAAAATAAATAAAGTGCAAATTTGGCTGTCCATTAAATAAATAAATAAATAAAGACCCAATTAATCAATATTGAAAGAAAAGTAAATAATAACTAGATAGAGTAATAGGTTGCAAAATCTGACATAATTAAAATATATAAATAAATAAAATAACTGGTTATCCACAGAGATATAGATAATTAAAATAAATTATCAACTAAAAATCCAAATTTTTAAATTGAAAACTCTAAATATAAAATAAAATATAGAACACTTTATAATTAAGTCCTACAATTAAAAAAAAAATCTTAAAAATACACTTATAACTCCTTCTAACTCTATCACTGTGTGCTCTGTTTTGTTAATTACATAAAATGAACCAACCTTTTTTTTTTCTCCTCTTTCTGTCATTCTGTCATTGTCCTGTGAAATAGGATCTTCTATGCAGACTCTAAATATAATAGTAATATACAATGGACTCGGTAAGAAAGATTGTTTAGAGAGGGGGAAGAAAAACTGTATGACCTGCATATGTTTGAAGGGTGAAAGGGGAACAGCCAACAAAACGGACAGAAAAGAAAGGGAAAATGCAGTTGTTTTATCTTCCAGCTACCATAGTGACTGTCACATCATTTGAGGAAGCATCAAGGCCTTCTGTGAGAAACTCTCTATCTTCAGATCTCCTCATGGAAGTAAGCATAGGTTGCCTTGGCAATGGAAGAGTTGTTGTTTCACTCTCCAGCATCAACATCACAGTAGACATGGTTGGTCTATGACCAGCAGAATCCTGCACACACAACATCCCTATCTGTATGCATCTCAAAGCTTTATTTCTGGGAGTTGAATCACGGATTGAGGGATCAACAAGCTCCAATGCTCTGTGTTCATCCCAAATATGCCAGGCCTACACCCATTCCATCTTAAAAATATTAGCTTGAATCCGTTGCAATTAACTTAGATTAACAACCATATATACTACTATAAATAACTGCTTCAACTCTTGCTAAAATGAAGATCCATGAATAATTTTATAATAATCTCTAATACATTCTTTCACACAAAAGTCATTTAGCTTAAAGTTTGGATAGCACAGTTAGTTAAAATTTTATTTGAGCTTCAATATCATGTTAAAGATCACTTTAATTCAAAAGAGTTGTTAATTGAAAGTTTATGAATTTTTTTATTATAATATCTATCAGTTACTTACATGTAGTTTGCAAACATGGTAGCTACTCTAACACGTCAAAAACCCTGCAAATATGAAACTGAACCTCTACAGGAAACATTGTCGTTTTTGTAAAAATTACAAACATAATCGGTGCTAATAAAATTTATGCAAGTTGCATTAACTAAGAAAAAATGTAGAATAGGAATTACTCACATATTCTATGAGACTTGAGTCATCTGTATGGCGAAAGCTTGTGTTCCTGCGACCGCTCACAATCTCAAGTAGTAACACACCAAAACTGTAAACATCAGACTTCACTGAAAAGAGACCTTCCATTGCATATTCGGGAGACATATAGCCACTACAAAATAATGGTGATATGTTGGGATTATTCTAAAGTTATTAACTTGATGATTAAGTATGCAAGCAAAATCAAAGCATACTCACTATGTGCCAACCACCCTAGTTGTATTGCCTTCATTCTGGTTTCCCCCAAAGATCCTTGCCAAGCCAAAGTCTGAAATTTTTGGGTTCATGTTTTCGTCCAATAAAATGTTGCTTGGTTTTAAATCTCGATGAATAATTCGAAGTCTCGAATCCCGGTGCAAATAAAGTAGCCCTCTTGCAATGCCTTCAATGATTTCAAAGCGTTTTTTCCAGTTGAGTTTTGTTTGTCCAATTGGATCTGCCATGATTTTAACTAGTAAGTTTGTGAAGAAACATACCAAATAAAGAACAATCCAAGCTTTGGTTTAGCATGTGTTCATAGTTAATTATGAAGAAACATACCAAATAAAAAACAATCCAAGCTTTTGTTTGGCATGTATTCATATACCAGCAACTTCTCCTCCCCTTGAATGGAACATCCCATTAGCCTAACCAGATTTCGATGTTGTAGTTTGGCTATTAATAACATCTCATTCTTGAACTCCTCTAAACCTTGGCCAGACCTTCTTGAAAGTCTCTTGACTGCTATTTGTTCTCCCCCTGGAAGATTTCCCTGGCAATGGAATAAATGATTTCTGTGAGATTTTAGTTAAACTATTGTTGCTTAAATGCAATGCAAGCTCAATGGGAGTATTTTTACCTTGTAGACAGGACCAAATCCCCCTTGCCCAAGCTTATTTTCTTCTGAGAAATTGTTTGTAGCTCTTGCAATGCATTCAAAATTAAAGAATGGCAGTTCTGGTGCACTTAGTTGATTCCCTTCAACACCAAAGTCAGCTGATCCTGAAAGCTCTGTCGAGAAGTCTCTACTCTTGTTTGCAACAAAAATAGGTATACCGCCATTCTTGGAACTTGAAGCTGACGAAACTGTGGGCAAAACTAGAAAGAGAGGGAAAGAGATACAGAAGTTAATATTAAGGTGGTGTTTGGTGTGGAGATTCGTAATTTACCATATGCAGTCATTTATTCAGATAATGTAAATCCAGGCATTAATTACTTGGATAATAAATGAGAAATATGTTTGGTATGGATACAAAAATCTAGATATCTTTCTCTAACTTTTGGATTAAATTTCTGTTAAAAAATATGTGTATTACCAAAATTCATAAATATGATTGATATCAATAATTTTTAGAAATGTTGATGGAATAAGAACATTTAAGAAAATTAAAATTGCATGAGTATACTTGGATTAAATTGTCCACATTTTTTGAATTATTGAATTCCATGGAAAAAGTGAATTCAACACAATAATCTTAGATGAAATTTTCCGAAAAATCTACAAGAATCTCTGCACCATACAGCACCCAAGAAGCAAAATGCTATTCCTTTGTCATTCATAAAATATGGAGAAAATAAGTAGGCATAAGAATCTTTTACCTTCGAGTTTTCCCTTGAATATACATGCTAGCCATACACAGATTCCTAGGCAGATTAATCCTGCTGCCACAGCTACTGATATTATCACCACCTTGGTCTTTTTCTCCACACCACCTGTATTTGCAGACATAGAATTATATACTGTAATTACAACCTGATCGTCAGAGAACCTTGTGAGATATTGTTTGATTTGTTCTTCTTCTTTTCATCATATTCATGAACAATAAAACTAACCAAAAAAAAAAAAGCAGTCCTTTGATTTATGGTTGAGAAAGTTAAATAGCTGCAGGATGAGCTCAACCATAGCAAGAGGTCCACAGTTCTGGGCATTTTGGAAGAATTAAGACAAGAAGAAAAAGAAGAGAAGTATTGATTATTGGTTGAGAAACTTAAATAGCTGCAGAATGAGCTCGACATCAAAAGAAGTCCTCACAGTTCTGTGCATTTTGGAAGAATTGTCTAATAAGAAGAAGAAGCGTTAGTTTGGTAATAAAGGGTGACCACTTGAAGCAGTTTCTCAAGAAATTGACATGGAAAATAATCCTGACATCTAGATCATAATGGAAATAAAACTTAGGGATCTTTTACCTCACCTAAATCAGAATCAGCGAGGCGGATGAACATCCAATTTCCTCCATATTCAAAGTGTTGAATATCAACTAACTCCCCGTACCAAATCATGCACCCAATTCCATTAACATTAGCATATGCAGTACAAGTATTATTCTGCAAACATTTATTCTGACAATCCTCTGTGCTAGTGAAAATGCCACTGCCACCGCCACCATCAAGCACCAAAGTTGCGAAATCTGGCAACTTCGTACACTTCAGCGTCAAGAAACCATCTTCTCCAACATTTTTCTGTGTTCCAATACTAGAATTCTGCTCAGCCTTTAATGGGGTTGTCCTTTTACACCCACCCGACCAGTTCCCATTATGCCACTGATCCCAATGCATTGGTTCAAACCCTTTTATGCAACTACAGATAGGTGAATTGGATAAACTGCAAACCCCAAAACCCCCACACTTGTTATAAAGCTCACAATCGTTGAAAGGCTCAGTTTGTGTAGCAACCCACTGTTTCTCATCTCCATTCCACTTGAGCTGCCTTTCGTGTCCATCCCATCCTATCTGAAACCTTAACTTGTCAGAGCTGTTCAATGGACTATATGTAAAGTACCTATCTTGGTTATTTTCGTCGTTAAGTCTAAAACCATAGAGATAACTTCCCGTCATATTTGACACACCTGTGAAGATTCTACCATCCCAATACCCACTTCTCCACCTCCTTTTGTCCCCTTCCCAAATCACTATCTGGGGTGATGCCCTGCGATCAACCCCCATTGTATAGTTTCCTGGTGAAGGATCTATAGCAGATTTCCAGGAAATAAAAGAACGTAGCTCCCCAATTGAAGCCTTCACTGGCACCTTCATACCAGGTAGAAATGTATCTGTTGGGTGCTCAAAGCTCCGCCATACCTCTTTGTTATCCTCCATGCTCGAAAGAAGAAGGTTTCCATCATCGCGAAGAATAGCTTGCGAGTTGTTCCTCGGGATTGATACATTACTAGACCAGACTTTATTCTTTTCTCCGTCAAAGATAACCAAATTCCCATCACTCCCAATTGTTATAGCCCCTCCTCTGTCTCTGATGGGATTGCCTCTGTTTGCAACCCATATCACTGACGGTCCGGGAATGTTATAGTACCAAATCCCAACGTATCTTGGCGATGAATTACCGAAACTGAAGAAACCCAGTTCAAAATTGAGCCCGTCTGAGACCACAGTGTCACCATCTCTGATCAATTCGCCTTTTGAGATTGAATTGGCTGCATAGGAAAACAGAGCAAGAAAACAGAGGATGAAGAAGAACGAGAACAGAAAAAATGTAGCAGAAGCAGAGTGTCCTTTAATCATGCCCATTTTTTAGAATCAGAGGTTGCAGAGACTCCTATGTTGGTTGGTCTCTTAGAAATGAGCAAATGACACAGATGAAATGAAAGTAAGTAATAAACAAAGACGAAACTTCAACGCGGGCAACTGCCGCTGTAGTCTGACCAAGCGGGTGTTGAAGGCTGTGAAATGTTGCCCTGTAACGAGTCTGGGCGGTCGTCGGGTCGGAACCAACCGTTCGCTTTCGGTTTCGCAAATGGGTTTAGGTAAGAAAAATTCATTCAAATAATTTTTTATGAAGATACTCAGATGAACAAAAGGTTAATAAATTTATTAAATATATTATTATTAAATTTAATTATTCAAAACACCTATTTTAATAAAATTTTATTGACTTTTTTAATAATTAATTGATATAGTATATGATTTTTAATATTATTATTTTTTACTTTACTCTCCTTGTTAGTTGATAACTACAGTGAAGTTTGACAAGTAAGCAAGAACAATAAAATTGCTCTAATTAAAATCAAAAGAAATTATAATGTTCAACTTTATAAGGGCTTCAAAGCTTTTTGAATTTTCACTTTTTTTTAATGAAATTATACCTTTTTGAGCTTATGAAAGCATACCCTCTAAACATAGTATTGGTTCTCTTCAATTTAAAAAATAAAAGAACAAAACCCCATAACCAATTTACCATGAGGTGATTAACAATTATCCTTAAATTATGAATCTTTAATTTCGTCTTTTTTAAAATAAAATAAAAAATTCTTAGGTTGCTCTTCATCTCTACACGGAACTCTACCCATGAGAAGAAGGAATATGACAAGTTTAGGTAGGCATTGGTGGCGCTATCCAATATTCACACGATGTTAGGTGAAAATTATGATGCCAGATATGAGATTGATGAACAAATTTAGAGCCGAATTTCAACTTCAGAAAAGGTGTACCATATTAATTAAACTTTTCTTTCAAAAAAAAAAAAGTAAAGATAGAATTTAATGGTATTATGATTAATCAAAGACCTAATTTTTTCCACTCATGACCCCACAAGTTTAATGTTTTCTTTTTTACGATAGTTGAGGGTTAGCTTTTTTTTTTCTTTAATTTGGAAAGTTAAAGGAATTTGAATTTAAGCAGCAAATTTATCACTAAAAATGTAATCTTACGCATTCAAGATTTGATTTGATACTAGAGTTTTAATCTTAAAATGATTTTTACAGAAAATAAATCCAAGTTTATGAGGCATAATAACATCCTTATTACCAAATTAATTAACTCTATTATATTATTAGAAAATAAATATATAAATAATTTTTTAGAACTATAATAAATTTTTAAGACATAAGTAAGATTAAATATAAGTATATTTTAACGTGTATGCAATCATAAAAAAAAACTTCAACGTAGAAAAAGATAAAGAGTATTAAATATTTGAGAAATTAAATGACTTGATAAATTCATAAAATTTATTTTAAAATACTAGTATAAATTAAAATAGTTAATATGATTAGTGTTTCCAAAGAAACTCAGAGCATATTCTATTTATCAAAAAATCAATGAATTAAGTTAATTACAAATATATCATATGTACTTTTTAAATAAAATTTATATATTTATTTTGATTGCCTTATTTTATTTACATCTAGTGAATTATAGTAATTCTTTAAGAAGTTGGTAAAAAATAAGGAATCTTCATCTGGGGGCCCTACCAAATGAGCCTTCCTTCTTCTTCTAATTTTTTTTTTTTTTTTAATGATGGAATGGAAGACGAATCGAGGTACGAATGTGTGCATGCATGAATCATGAGGAAGTGGTGCAGCTTGCCAAGTTGAACGGTCATGGACTTGGGCCCCACTCCCTCTGACATTATATTGGGCTGACTTCCACCCTTTTTCGGGTTCAAAGCAAGACGAATGCAGGCCACCAGATCAAACTAGCACGTGCCATATCAAGGCTTAATTATTGATTAATTAAAAGAGGCTTCATTTTACAATTAATAAATTACATTATAATGGTTAAAAAAGATATTTAAAATAACCAGATATTTGATAAAATATTATTTTAAATTTTTTTGATATATTGGTATTAATATTCAAAAAAAATTTACACAATTAAATATCATTTATTATAAAAATAGTACAATAAGTTATTTCTTAAAATAAACTGAATTATTTTTTAATTCATTTAAATTTAAATTTAAAACTATCAAATTGAAAATGACTCTCACAATATTAAAAATTTAATGAAGATAACATTTTTTTATTACTTTGTATGACATTAAATATTTTTAATAACCACTATACAAATATAATATCACTTAACATTTAAAATATTAGGATGAAAATAACATTTGATCAAACGGCTTTTAAACTATGTCTACTTACATAAAATTTCTATGACAGCTAGCTAGATAGTGCTTAATTTATCCGAATATTCAAGAAATTTTTTTCCCAAAAATTAAAGTATTATATTTGAAAACTAAAATACATTAAAATAAATAAAATATTTTTAAGTGATTTTTTTTTTTAAATTTATGTAATGCCAATGCGTGGGGAAGACTTTGACCATATTTTTGTCATGTTCAGGGGAAGGTGCGAGAAATGTGTACCCGAGTTACCGTAACCAACAGAAGAAAAAAAAAAAACTAACGAAGACCTAATTCTGACTGGCCTCCTCATAAGTTGAAAGCATCTTCAAAATTTTGACTGTTTTATAAATAAATAAAAAATTAGGCCTGCCGTATCAGTACAAGTTTGAAACTTGCTTCTATATCGTTTCTAAGTTTCTTTGTTCTAACCACGCGAAAATCTTCTAAATTCAAACAAGTGTTATGCGAAATTACTAGATTGTTATATTTAATATAAAATTCGAAAAATAAAAATATTCTCACAAAATTATTTATTTTTATTTTCATGGACAGAATGAAAATATTGGATTTTTATAAAGTGAGAATAGTTTGATATATTAAAAAATTATTTTATTCGTCTTTATCTAAGTAAAATTTAAAAATCAATAAATAATCAAAATAAATAAAATATAAAAAACAAATATAAAATAAAATACAAAAATAAAGCTAAAGAAAAAAAATTAAGTTATATAGAGTATGTTTAACAATTCAAATAAGTTAGTTTATAGCATATTTGACTAACTTATAAGTTTGTTTAACTAAATTAGAAGTGTTTGATAAACAAACTTATTTGAGTAGTTTATAACTTTTTATCATACATTACTTTAAGTAGCATATAGCTTTTAGTTGATAGCTTTTATAATTTTTTTTTATCTTTATTATTTTATTCAAATTCAAATATTATCCTACTTACAAGATGACACTATTTTTACTATGTTCAAACAATATTCAAATTATATACCACATGATGAACTTTCATATATTATTGATAGTGATATAAAAAATAAAAATTTAAAGACATCTACTAAAATAAAAAGAGATTCGCAACAATATTACTAATTTATTGTGGGACACTGTATGATATGTTTATTTTGTATTTTTTGACATTACATGATGAAGTGTAATTACTAACAAAAAATAATAAATTTTATATAAGTATATCATTTTATGTTATTTTACATTTATCAGTTAATTCAATTGATATTTTATCAAACACTTGTAATTCAATAAATTAGTTTAACAATTTTCAGCTTTCAGCTAAAAATTAGCTTTTCAGTTTTCAACTAACTTTTAAGTTTTTAGCTAACTTATCAACTATTTTTACCAAACATAGCCATAGATAATAGTTAAAAAAATATTATATCAGAATAAAAATATAATAAATATTATACAATAAAATATAATAGATAAAATAAAAATTAAATATAAATAGAATATAACACCTAATATAATAAAAAATGAATAACAAAAATATGTAAACAAATTGTAAGAATATTTTTAAAAATCTTAAAAAAAAAGTAACATAATATTGTAGCCGTGAAAATGTGATTTCCAAAAATTACGTTTCTAGAAACGTTATTAGGATGAAGTGCTGGTCCGCCATAAACTTAAACAATCATATCAATCTCTCTAAAGTCAAAGAATTAGAGAGAAAAAAATGGTGGACACAGGGAGTGAAATTATATACGTAGAATAAGCAAAAATACCTAATTCGAAAGTGATATCAAACTTGTACACATTTTCAGATAGGGTTATGTGACAGACACACGTCATTTGTACATTACATTGACTTTGGTAGATAAGGCTGATTGAATCCTGAGGTCATTGTGACAGTTTTCGCAATCTAGTGGACTCAGGAAGCAAATTCACTATCTTAGCTTACGTGCTGGGTCCAAGTCCGATGGGCCTTAAATTCACCATCATCAACATCTTTCTCAGTTTTCCTGCCCTTCGACACAGCATCCAAGAAGTCCAACAAGATTGCGATGTTGAAGCTTCGAAATAACTCTCATCTCCTTGTCCAAAAACAAAAAAAACGATCACCTCCCTGTCCAAAAAAAAAAAAATCACCTCATTATGAATTCTTCTATTGCCTGCCCAGATGCTGTTGAGACTTGAGAGTCTTTCTATTGCTATTTTCTGTCCATCTTTCAGTTCTTCCTAATGGAAAATTTACAGAAACAAAAGAGTAAAAATTGCTTGTTTATATAATTTGAAGATGATGATGAGCTTCTTCCCATGACAAAGTTACCTTATAACCCGAATCGAATCCACCCTTTCCCAGCTCATATTCTGAATGGAAGTTGTTTGTTGAGGCTGCAAGGATTTTAATATCAAATAGTGGCACGTCCTGAAGTTTACCTTCTTTCAGATCTCCAATTATGGTTCGGTTTTCTAGTTCAGTTTGTCCTGTTTTTAACTCAAATAACCCATTGCTGGATTAAATTAGTAGACAAAGGGAAGTGCCGGAGATATCTAACCAACCACCGTTGACACCAATCAAACCACTTACCAAAATGATTATCAATAGATACGACGCAGGAGAGCAACTACAATAAGAGGTTTTAATTTTTATTATGTGTTTCTTATAGTAGACGCGATCCATGGTGACATCAAGAATTTTAAAAAAATTAAATACCGTTGTTTTTATAAGTAAAAGTGTTTAAATAAAAAAAATTATTTTTTATTATATGTTTTATTATTTTAAATTATTATTATTTAAAATAAATTTATATTATTTTTAAAAAAATTATACTATTTTAAAATTTATATTAAAAATTTTGTTTTACTCAAAAATTTATATTAAATATTATTATTTAAAATATTACTTAAATTTTATTTATTTATTTATTGTTTTAAAATTAAAATATAAATTGGTTATATTTTAAATTGAAATAAAAATAAACATAAATAAAATATAAAATATGGAATAATTTGTGTAACTCATTTAATAAATTTTTTAGAATTACACTATTGGAGTGAATAATTGTTTAAAATAATGAAGAGTTGTTTAAAACAAAAAAGTATGATATGATAATATATGACTCACTTAAACAACTCTAGTGAGTTATATCATGGGAGATGCTTTAAGAAATGTGCAGAGACAGTAATAATTGTCATTCCTACTATTACACTAACTGCAATAATCACCATCCTGTGTCTCTCTCTATTTGTGTCACGGCCCCTATAGAAGCAGGCACATGACCAACACAAGAATAGAAATAAATCCTACCTAGTAAGTCTAAAATTAACTGACACCAAGTTATCACTGCGGCATACAACATATAGGCATAGACAACATCATGCACACCATAAAAATGGTTCAGAATTCATAAATTCACATACAATTGGTATTAAGTCATATAATACAGAAATTATCTGTTTTTCATACAATAACAGTTCTACAAACATCTAGATCCGCAGGGATGTAGGGATCCTGCCTATAGTTCATGGAGTTACCTTACAACACAAACATAAAATATCTAAACAAATTGGGAGTTTTGAAAGCAACTTGAACTCACCACAACTCTTTTAACTCACTACACAGTTGGAGTTAGATTTGAATCTTTTTGACTATCTGAAAAAGAAAATATATGATGGGGTGAGTATAAAATTCAGTGAATAGTTAATCCTTACTATAATGGAAACAGGATAAGTAGGGCACGAATTTTTCCTTCATAAATATAAAATTTAATGCAAGAAAAAGATGAATGTCGTATGTATAATATGTTTAAAAGATCAATAATAATCAATAACAAGAAAGTTTCAGTATTAAGAGGCATAAATATCAATGTTGCAATATTATATAAATAAATAAAAATAAATTTAGAACTTCTCATAAATTGAAGAACTCTCTCTATATTAGAACTATAGCCATATCTCAAGTATGCAGTAAAAGAAATATTCACCATCAATCAGGCCAAAAGCTTGTAATCCATCAGGCAAAAGCCTGTATAATCCATCCATCAGGCATAAATCCGCACACCATCAATAAGGCAAAAGTCAATTTTATAGAATTCAATATGTACTAGAATTAGCATTTATAGCTACTAGATTGCAATGTTTTCAATTTAAATTCATTCGTATAGATACAATAAAGAAATAACAAGAAATGTAAGAGATAAACCAAAAGGTCATATCCCTTTCAGAAAATCATATACTCACTTATCAACAATAACCATAATAACATCAACTTAACTTACACATTTATATCCAAAGGTACACACATGTGTCTCATAAAATCATTTATCAATTCATATAAAATATCAACATCACCATAAACCAATATAATTTTTGAGTATTCTCAATCAGTATAGTTTAATATCAATAGAGAACTAAAATATAAATTATGTTTGTTCTGCATTTCTAAGGTTTATACTAAGAGTTATGTTTTGAAATATATGATCATAATTTAAAAGAAATAAGTTTCACATTAATAGTAATGTCTCACGTGGATATATCAAATGAATAGCTAAAAATAATATTATAGTAAATATTATCTACTCACAACACTAAAAATTCAAGGTAGTTGAACTCTCTTGATCTCTTCTAAAACTCAATGGTCGAATTGATGCTGAAAATTGTCTTCCGCTATTTTAAAACCTAGAAAAACAATTTCGGCGTATCAATTTCTAACCAAACACTACGAATTTACTATTTTATGTCAGTCAAAACCACTGTTCACTATTCACGCAAACAACGGTTACTGTTCATCCAAAATTTTTTTTTCATAATTTAATCTTTTAAATCGTGCTATCCAGCTAAAAAATGTTGCATACAATGATTATTCTATCTCCTAAACATGATTCTAGGTTCAAAATCACCAGAAAATATCAAAGAATTTTGAAATTTGAAGCTTACCCATCGCATTTATTATTTATCATTTTTGGTGAATTTCCGACAACTTTCTAATGAAATTAATTGGTGAGTTTTGAAACTCTCGTTGCTACGAGTCCAACGGTTTAGACGATTTGTCAATCGGAGATCTATAATTCCAGTTATATGAATTTGAGGGTAGGAGGAGAAAATATGGTAGAAGGGGGCTGCTACATTTTTTTTCTCTTCGGGTTTTGGAAATGCATATGCAAACTATATGCACAGTAAGCTATAGTACATTTTTTTTACTTAGGGACATTACACTAATTTGTATGAATAGTAGTTCAAAGATTTTAGTTGGGATTTTGGACAAAAATTTTGAAATAGATTTAATTTATAAAAGATAAATAATTTAAAATAACTATGAATAATCATGTAAATAAATAAATAAAAATTCACAAAAAAATATGTTTAATATATTTATATATCTATTTATAATTGATTTAATTTACTTGTCTTTAATAAATACTATAGATTTTTTATTTCAAACATTAGACAACAAGCTCAAGAAAAAAAATTTAATAAAAAAGAATTTGAAAATAAATTTATTTTACAAAAAATAAGTAAATTAAATTAATAAACCAGTATGTAAGTATTTTATATATTTATTTAATTGGAACTCCATCTTTAACATGTTTTTATAAAAGATGTGTAAGCATCTAGATCTAATAAAAAAAGTATATCTACCATATTTATATTCATAATTGATTTAATTTAATTAATTTTTAATCGATACTTGGCATTAAATGACAAGTTGAAAAGTACTTGCCAAGCTCTGAATTAGTTAGACGAATGTAAATATTAGCTCCATCTTTTGAGAACTGTTGTAAATCAATCAAGTTCCCAATTGAAGCCATGTAGCTAATGCCAAAAATGCAAAAATTCTGCTGGCATTGACTTTCACATTTGTCTTCTGAAGTAGATAACTTCTCTGCAAGGTCTAGTAGTTTCACCGTTTGCATTTTGAAAAACCCATCTTTTCCTTCACCCTCATCAATCCCATTTCTCTCTCTCTTACAATCTAACGATGCTTTTCACACACACCCATTAGTACAATTTCCTTTTTCCAATTCCTCTGTATTCGTAGGCCTAAACCCTCTACAGATTGGTGTAGTTTTCAAATCACAACTTCCAAATGCCCCAGAAAAACCATAGATATCACAGTAAGTGTCTTGAATTGTTTTGTTCGTAATTTTTAATCTATTCTCTCAATTTGTTTGAACCAATGTTCCTTGAGAATCCAACAAAAAGATTTCATAACAAGATTATTTCGTGACAATGTAAGTTAGTAGGTAAGTTCCATCATCATTCATTTATATTTGGAGACCTTTTAGATATTTGAAATTTATGAACTTTTTTTATGTGTATCCCAAGAAAAACCATACCATTCTATGGACCAATACGCTAGAATGACTATGATTAATTCCAAATGAACAATTCAGGAACACTAGTAAGGCGTTCAAGGGTGGCAGAGAAGTTTTCAAAAGATGGATCAAAAGGGATTGTCCAAGATCTGAGATGAATTTTCTTACTTGTTTTTGGGTTGCCATTGAGAGTCAACTTTGGAAAGAAAGCATTCAAAGGATGATGGAAACTCTCACATAATGTCTTCCCTGTGGTGGTATTGATCAGGACGAGGTTAAAGCTGGGCCGTTGAATTAGATGCTGGGTTTGAGACATTTGATGACCAAACAACCCAGTTGGTTTTATCTAATACCACAAGGTTGCCATTTTTTGATATTGTCAGAACCCTAGAAGAATCCCTTAATGGGTTGTCTCTGTTTGGTTTAGAGAGACACCATATTCCTACATAGTGATTCTTAGAACTTGCGGAGCTGGAGAACCCTAGTATGAATGCATTGTTATTGGAGCTCACAATTTTTGGGTCTCTAATGAACTGAGATTGATAGGTGTGGAATTTTGGAGAGAAGATGAAGTGAAGGGGAGCCTCGCTTCGAGGGGCGATACCTCCTTTTTCATTCAACTCAAGCGAAATATATATAATAAGAATCTTAACCAATCATTTGGCTCCACTCAACTTAATGGTTACATAACGAATTTCAAGTTTATTACATTTTCATGGTGTCACAAAGTCTTGCATCCATTTTGATTTGTTTTTGCTATGCATAGGTCTTATTAACAACCCTGGTTCCACCACTTTATGATTCTTGCATAGTTTTATAGAATTTTTGTACATAACATTCCTTTCGTCTTGTAAAAACACCTTGTCCTCAAGGTGTAAGATATGTAGATGATGGTATGGAGGTCATAGAGGTGGCCATGAAACTAGTGTATCAAACGATTTGCTGTTCTTGTAGAGGAGGGTGTCAATGACATAAGGAATGTGTTAATTTCCTTGTGATAGTGGTAATGAAGATTGCATTTGCAAGTAAAAAAGTCTAACTATAACTTTTGTTGGAACCATACATTTTACATGGGAGGCATCAATTTCCTCCGATTTGGGTTGTTGGGTGCATTGATTATTTATTAGTATGGGGTTGTTGTGTACCAGCTTAGAAAATTCAAGGTCAACGATGAGGAGCATAAACTATTTTTTACATATATGGTCAGGGTGGAATTGCTTGTCACAATTGTAATAGAGTCCTTTGTCTCGTCGTGCTTGTATTTCAGTAGGTGATAATCGTTTAATGGGTGGTTTAATAAGTGAAGGGAGATTGGTGATGGGGATGATCGTGTTGTGGGTGAGGGCGGTCGAACGAAGAATTAAGATGAAGAGTCTTGGAGATGGTATGGGTGTTTGAAAGATGGAATACCAAATGACGAAACTTAATTATGGAATTTAAGATCATGCAATTTATCTTCTTGCAATTTAGTTAGAGTAATATCTTGGGAAAAAGGATTAGTTGTAAGGCTTGAACCTCTTGACGAATATCAAGCTTCAAACTAGAAATGAAGCAGCTAAAGAGAAATAGTGGTGGAAGCCCTATGATGCGATTAGTTAGTGCTTCAAACTAGGATTGGTACTCACCAACGAAAGTAGATTGATAGAGCTTAAATAGAGCATCTGTAGGGTCTTAAAATTGGCATAGAATAAAGAGAACCTCAAAAGCTTGCAACAAGCCTTGTCATGACAAGATTTAGTTATTCGCGTGCATCCATTGGAACCAGCTCAAAGCTTCACCATTCATATAGAAGGAGGCAATGCGAATGCATTGATCTTTTAGTATTTTGTGGAAATAAAAAAAATTGGTTGATTTTGAAGAGCCAAACTAAAGCATCCAATCTGTCAAATCATGAAACTTCAAGTTTTAAGAAATAAAAAGGGAAGGGATGGTTGATAGTGGGACCAATTGTCATAGAGTTTGAATATGTTGAGGAACTAAACGTAGTGGAAAATTTGGCTTTAAGGTTAGAAATTTTTGAAGACATGGATTGCATTTCTTGTTGCAATGCAAGCTGTGTCTTTAGAAGCTCAGAGAAAGTGCACTATATGATAGGTGTGGAATTTTAGAGAGAAGAGAAAGGAAAAAGGAGCCTCGCTTTGAAGGGAGGTAACTCCTAAAAAGAGATAGGTTTTGAATTTTTCTTTTGCTCCTTTCATTCAACTCAAGTGATACATATATAATGAGAATCTTAGCCAATTATTTGGCTCCACTCAGCTTAATGGTTACATAACGACTTTCACATTTATTATATTTTTATGGCATCACAGAGTCTTGCATCAATTTTAGTTTGTTTTTGCTACGCATAGGTCTTATTAACAACTCTAGTTCCACCACTTCATCATTCTTACATGTCTCTGTAGAATTTTTATTTTTGGAGATAACAGGGACATTATAATGGTATCAAAGGCAGAACCAAAATCGAAACAAAAGCTTAAAAACATTTAAAAAAAGGTAACAAGCTTATTAGAGTACAAAATTCCATGTCTTCAATCTAGATTCAATGTGTCATGGAATCTGTGTACGACTGTATTAGTTGTTTAATTTGATTTTGACAGCCATAATTTTGAGTAAAAAAATCAGACAAAGTGGTCTATTATATTTGTGGGAAGTTTTAAATACAAAAATTATGTAAGTGGGCATCATTGCTTCTTTAATATTGATTTGTACGCATTATTTGACTTCTGTTTGATATTGTTCCTATGTTTCAGTATAAAAATTTTAAAAAAATATTTTTATTTATAATCTAGTATTTAAAGAATTCAAATATGTTTAGTATTTCGTTTGCTTAAACCATTAGATAAGTGAATTGAAGGAGCAAGAACAACAACTTCTGAAAATGAACGAGAGTTTCCATAAGCTTTTTTTAAGAATGGAAACACATAAGCAAGTTCCTGTTCGTTACATGATAGTCAAGAAAGTGATTCCACAATCTTAAGTAATTCAACTAATACAAATTCTTAATCAATTTTTAGTAGACTGAACAAGTGCAAGTGAACTGCTAAAAAACCTATCCCGAACCTTTCCCGGTGTGAGTTAACTTAATTGATTGAAGAGACTCTAGGTTAAAATTTTGCATCTCACAAGGAAAGTTCAATTTTTTCTTTGATTAATAATCTATCTTGGTGGTCAAGGTCAACTCTTTCAAGAGAAATGTCTTGTTGCTTAAGAGTTCATTAAATAATCTACTCTAAAAAAATAATCCTTGAATGTAATTCTTTAGATTAAGCTTATAAGTACTCATCTAAAATATCAAACATATCATTGATACTCTGACCAGTACTTCTGAAATAATCTATTATGTCTATCAATTTGCTCAAAAAAGAAAAAAAAGAAAGAAAAATAAGATAAAATACCTACATCTAATCATCTCCCTCGTTTGTCCTTTCCATTCTCTTCTAAATTAGTCCCGGGATCTTTCTTCCACATCATCATTCTTCCTCTCCTTCCTGTGCACCATCTTTACCCTTTTTGAGTATTTATTCTATCCACACTTACTACCTCACGTCTCTTTTTCTTCTTACTTTGTAATTTCTAAAAATCAAGTAACTCTCCATTTTCACCCTCCCCAGTGTTAATTTCTTTCTCCTTTCTATGTACCTTTCCCTTCTCCATTCCCATGTCCTCACCTCAATCACCCAGCTCTCGACATAACTCAACAATCCTAACAAGTCTCTATAGAGCCCTAGTTAGGGGATTATCCTCTTTTCCCCCAATATAATTTCAACTCCACTAACCCCATGCTCCCTGGACTCCACTTCCTGATTCTTTCTTCTCTTTTTCTTCTACTTCTCACTCGCATACTCATTTCCTGCATGATACCCAACAGCATCATTAAGTTCTTCACTGAATTCAACAGCACTTAAGTTGGTTTTTCTTCATCCTCTTTTTGAGCCTTGACTGGTAATTTGCCTTGATCTTTCTTCACTTCGAATTCAATATCATTATCTCCATGCTCCATAGACTCAACTTTTCGCTTCTTCTTTTTCTTTTTTTATCTCCATCTTATTTCCACCCTTATTTTCTGCATTGCACCCAACAGCATTATTGGGTTCTTGACTTAATTTATAAACAGTATGAGTTTTTTTTTTTTTTCATTCTGACCAGTATTCTCATTCCCATACTGATCCCTTCTGAAATTGTTCTTCAATAGCACTGCCTCATTATTTACCTCTTGACTTATCTCACCTCTCTGAATAAAAATTTTCAGGATTATCTCCCTGTCATCATGAGTCGTTGAGCTGTGCCCTTTGTGCTTCTGATTAGAGCGTAACAATTTAAGCTCCTTATGGAGTTGTTTCAGTTCGTTGAATGAAGCAGAGGGCCAATGAAGATATGCACCGTTGACCTGTGAAGCAACATTCTCAGCAAAGATGAATTTGGAGAAGATTTTCGCAGCTTTTGAAAGAGATATTGGTTTGGTTGTAATAGATTTTTCAGAGGTTATCTTCATCTTTATTTACTTTGGCCTTTAGCCACAAACCTAGAGCGAAAGATATTTAAGCGACATCCTTATATTTTATCCATAAACTTGAAGGACCTAACATAATCTATAAATTAACAAATAGACACAATATGTCATGGAGCTTTTATCAACCATAAACAAAGAGTAATCACAAAAGAATAACAGTTTTCAGCTCACAAACCCAAGAAAAAGGTAACGAGAAGAAAGTTGAACCAGCATGTGGCTAAGCAGTAAAATGTTTGGGACTACAAATGCTTTTCTTCATACATTATAACTTTTGGGTATCAAAACAGAGAAGGAGCAAGGGTTGAAACCCAAAGACCAATGGAATCAACTGAAGAATGAAGCTTTAAGTCACAAAAGCACTTTGAGAAACATCAAAGGAAAAGAACATGATATTCCTTAAAAAAAACATTGAAGGTTAAAAGTATAATATACTATTTTCTAACCTCAAGATTATGAAATTTAATGCTTATGTTAATATCCAGAACTTCATATGCTTTAAGATACAAAAAATGACGAGCTAAAATTTCGCCAATCACCAAGTATTCCATTTTGATACTACAAAGTAGTCAAACAAAATGAAGTATCATATGAAGGTCATACATATGGTTTTAAATGGTCCCCTAAACTAACCCAGCACTGAAAAAAAAAACAGATGGAAGTTATGATGATAATATCAACAAACTAAGAAGCATTGACACTAATACAAACACAAGACATAAACACTACAATATGACAATATTTGAAGTATTTATGTATAATTTGAAGACTTGTGTTGCATTCAATTTGGCTAGCCTCTTGCTAGACATGAACATGTCTCATTTTCTTAAGCTATGCTTTTATAGTCAATGAAGAACCAAAAATCACACTAACCTAGGCCATTTTGATAATTTTAACACCCCAATTACTATGACAGGAGTAAGAGATTTGTTATCTTTAATTATATGCCAAAAAAAAAATCAGATACCCATTTATCAGTTTTCAATCCAGTACAGTTTCAGAGCTACAAGGATAGGAGATTGAATATATATATATATATATAGCATAAAATTAACCATAAAAATTTTGAGTTAGTGTGAAGCCAATCATCGAGCACATACAATACAAAACACAATGAGCGCCTATTAAAACAAACCGTCACATCAAACTGTCATAGATACAGAAAGAAACACAGCGTAACACTTGAACTGCAAATTTAATATTGGAATATGGGAAATTCCGGTCTATTATCAGTTAAAAATCATAGCTTTTCACTAGCTGGGGAGCAAAATACCAAAGTTAATATCAAGCTGATTCCATATTTCCCTATGATATAAAGGCCTAATATTTTAGATGACTCCAGTGAGACAATAAATATTAGAAAGGAAGCTTACAAATCAGGATCAATCACATAACTAAATTGGGGGAGGCCCGAACCCCTTCGTGTTCAGGCGCATTGGTTGGAAAGGCTAAAACCATAAACCCAAATTTTCCCCATGCTACAGAGCATGCCAAACGCAACGTTTTGCTTAGATTTTTTGTTTGGAAACATAGATATACAGACCACCTTATCTAAATTTACAACGCAAAAATTATTTCAATAAATTTATTCTATGATATAAGCGACAGAGTCCTCTTCTCTTAATAATTTGGTTTTTTTTTTTTCAATAATTGAGTACAAATTTTAGATGATAAATTATTGACATGTTGTTTTCAATAGACCTATTCAAAGATAAGAACTTTTTGCGTGTTTTGAAAGTGGGTGTTATTCAGTAAACCTATTTAACTGTATTGTCAAATTTGATCAAGACAAATATTTTATTTTAATTCTTAAAAAACGGTGAGATTAACAATTTAATAATATAATGTTTGTATCAGAAAATATAATTTTTTTTCTAATTTTATCTTGCTAGAATTATTAAAATAATACTATACAATCTTTATTGTTTAATAAATTTCAATAAACTTGAATAATTTTTATGATAAATGCTAAAATAATATAATTCGAGTTTAAAAATAATTAAATTTATTGCGACTCGTGACCTGAATACTTTGTGAATTCACAGCTTGAATCAAGTTTTAAAACATTTTTTACAGGACTTGAGTAAAAAAAAAAAAAAAGATCATTGCAATTTATCTCATTTCAAAGGGTTGCTTTTAATATGTTGAAATTTTCTGGAAAAGTATATATTATTTTCTCTAAATACTGTTATATATCAAAGGTGATTTTGAAGATATTGAAAAAATAAAAACTAACAAAAAACAATTGTTGGCCAGCATTGAAAACAAAGATATTTTTTTAGCGATAACAATGGTCAAGGCCTGAGATGGAAACCCAAGTTGGAAAGTCTTAAACATAAAGCCACTCTTTATTTATTTAATTAATTAATTAATTAAAGAAATACACAATCATCATAAAAGCTTGTTAACAGTGAAATTTTTGGTCTTCTTACATCTTGATACCTCTGATGCTTGTGGCTGTATCATCGTTGGTGGACTTCAAACTTTGAATTTCCAGAGAGGACTCTAAAGTTGACATAGTCTGCCTCTGCACAAATGCAGGCTGTCTTGGAGGAGGAAGATTGACAATCCCGCTATTAAGCATTGAAACTAAAGTAGCCACAGTAGGACTGTCTCTTGCAAGTTCATGATGGGTCTATTAGAAAGCTGATGTTGTTTTCATGCCTAAAATCAATAAACCGAATCCGCATTATCAACAAGCAACGGAGGTTCTCATAACAAAGAATGATTTCCAGAGGCTTACAAATTCTAAGAGGCTCAGTGCCTGATCATCATGATAAAAGTTAGTATTTTCCTTCCCACTGATGATCTCCAACGGTAAAACTCTAAAGTTAAAGTCATCTGATTTTTTTTAGAGACAATCCTTCCATTGCATACTCAAAGAGACATAACCACTGCAATTAAACCTTATAACAAGTTAACTCACACGTCTCTTCCTGCGGTACAATATGTTTGATAAAGAGGTGTCTTATTATGTTCCGACAACCCTTCTAGGGCCTCTCATCCTCACTACCTCCAAATATTCTGGCCATATCAAAGTGTGATGTTTTTGGATTCAGCTCACCATCCAACAAAATGTTACTTGGCTTCAAATCTCTATTCAGTCTAAGATCTTGATGATGATAAAGTAGCCCTAAGGAGATCCCTTTATTTAAGGTGTTTGGACCAGTCTAATTCTTTCTTTTTGATTGGATCTGCAGAAATGACAGAAAGTGATGTAACTCTGTCTGACGTGAATGTAAATTCGAAAACTAAGCCATTTTCAAATATATATTTGCACTTCATAGTGGAGTTAAAAAAACTTGAATGTCTGAAAAGAAACTCATAACCATAGATAAGAAAGAGGGAATAAAAATGAACCCATTACTAAATACAAATGCATCCAAACTCTTATTAGGCGTGTACTCATAGATCAACGTACAGCCACCAAGAAGTCTAACAAGATTACGATGTCGACCTCATTCATAAATTCTTCTAGGCCCTGTCCAGATGTTCTTGAAAGTCTTTCTATTGCTACTTTTTTGGCCATTTTGCATTTCTCCCTAGAAAAAAATTCATAAGAAAAAAGTTTGAAACTATACATATTTGAAAGTTGACGAACTGAATAGGACTAATATACCTCCAAAACCACCCTGACCAAGCTTATTAGCCAAGGAGAAGTTGTTTGTTGCAGTAGCAAGTTTCTTAAACTCAAATAGTGGTAGCTTTTTGACTTGTTTCAAGTCTCCAGTTATGTCTGCATTTTGGTTTTGAGAATACTTTTCCCGTGTTCTGCAAGAATGTCCCTTCACTGTTCTGTTTTCTCACTGATTGATAACATCGCATTGGCCAAGAGTTTTGTAAAGGGGAGTAGGAGTTGGATCCAAAAGGAAAACCAGAAGAAGAAAAGGAGACAGTTAGCTAGAATAGTTTGAAATTTAAACAGTAAGCCAAAAAACATTAAAATTAGGATTACATAACTTCATTAAACTTGGGAAAAGAAAAAACCAACATTGAAAACATTATATTTGATTGTCATTTCAACAGGTTAAAATCAGAGTTCTTGAATGTAGGTAATGTAACTAAGGCTAATTTAGTACACTGTAGTACTGATCTCAGAAATAGTCATCCGCAAAGCATACCAGAATGTTTTGAATTCCAAGCCAATAAGAAACATGCACAGGTAGAAACGATATATGCTCCCACTATCACTGTAACTGTGATGATTACTGTCATGTCTTTCTCTTCATCTGTATTAATAACAGTTTGAAAACACTTCTGTGAAGAATTTTGGTTATGATTAAGTAGTTGAAGATTAAATTATATATAAAAGAACCTATCTACCGAGTTCTGAATTGGCTAAATGAATGTCAATTAAGTGTCCACTCCAAGACATACACCCAATGCCAGTATCATAGGCATATGCTGTGCAAGAGCAGTTCTCCAGGCACTAACTTCTACACGTCTTCAGAAATAGATTATTGCTCCTCAAAATCTGGTACTTTCATCACCTGAAGTTTTACAAACCCATCTTCTTTGCTAACTTCAACCCCATTTTTCACCCTTTCACGCTGCAATGGTGTTCTTCTAACACAACCACTTGTCGAACTTCTTCTTTTCCATTCCTCCACGTTACTCGGCTCAAATCCTCTCCAACAGCTGCAAATTGCTGAGTTCTGAGAATCACAGCTTCCAAGTGTCCCACAAAAGCCATAAATATCACAGTCACGGTCTTGAATCATCCACTTTCTATTTTCCTTTATGTTTTCCCGATTGGTTTCCACAAACTTCCTTGTGAGCTCAACAGAATTGTTGAAAATGCAGCCTCAAGTGGAAAATTAAAAGTTAGATCAACAGTTCCATCCTCTTCGCTACCAAGACTATATCCTCTTAAATATTTGATACTCGTCTTGTTCCTGGGTACCCCGATAAACATCCTGCCGTTCCATGGACCAGAGCGCCAGTATGGTTGTGTTTGATTCCAAAGGAACAATTCAGGCAAATTGATTTTTCAAAATTGATAATTATAAATATTATCTCGTGCATTTTACCCCTGTAAAATCCTATCAAATTTTGTTTTCCAAACCATATTTAATATTGGTTTTTTTTTTATTTCAATTTTTCTTTTATTTGAAGGTGAAAATAAAATAAAATTATAAGTGTACCTATTTTGTGTGATGTACTCAATTTCTTATGTGTTTGCCAAACAGCCAAAGCTGATTGACAGAAATACATAGCACCAGAAAATATAAGAAGGTAATGAGGGAGATTTAAGCAACCAACGGAATTCCAGCCTTAAAACCGAGTTGCAAGGCCTCATATTCTATCTGCCTTGAATATCAGTAAGTATCACAAAATTATTCGTGGGACTTTCCGATGAGAAACTCCATCAATATCCCTGTGTGCAATGAAAATGATCTCACGGTTCTATCTGCCTTGAATATCAGTAAGAGTTAAATGGTTGTTGGAGTTACATTGAGCTTCCTGAGAGTGAGAGCACTCTGAACTAGACAAACAGTGCTTCTGCACAAATGCTACTTGCCTTGGACGAGGAAGATGCACATTCTCACTGATAAGCATCGTAACTACATTGGTCATGGTTGGCCTTTCTTTTGCAACTTCTTGTACACATAGAAGTCCAATGTGTATGCACTTCACTATATCATTCTCATTGCTTCCATCCCATATCTCTGCGTCTATCAATGATACAATCTTCTCTTCATTCCATAGCTTCCATGCCTTTTTAAAAACCAAAAAAAGAAAAGAAAAGACAACAACTTGTAAGTTAACCTAGCAAGTTATGGCTGTAATTAACCACCCACAGAGTTAACTGGTCCAAAAAAGTAAATAATAATTCACTTGGATGAGTTTTTTCTATTGACTTTTTGTACAGCTAGATGGCATATAAGTTATTTTTATGAAGAGCTTAACTTTTCAAGAATATCTCTCAAAATTGTCACATTAATTTTTAAATTTATAATTCAATCAATAAATAATTAATATGAAAATCTCAAAGTGCATTTAATGTTGAATAACTCAATCTCTTGTGAGGACCAGTTGTTTATGGAATCACATGTATATTATATGTATATTAAGAAAACTGATTTTGAGAGTGTTAGGTGGGATAGACTTACAAATCCTACAAGGCTAAGAGAACGTTCATCCCTATAAAAGCTAGTGTTTCTTCTTGCGCTAATAATCTCTAGCAACAATATTCCAAAGCCATAGACATCTGATTTCTCTGAAAACAATCCTTCCATTGCATATTCAGGAGACATGTAACCACTGCATTTAAGATCATGTGACACAAATAAACTATCAGAACACCCGATATGCTATTGTATATACTAGAATAATGTAAAATGAAGAAGACATATACTTACTATGTTCCAACAACTCTTTTCGTATTAACCTCATCTTCGCTACCTCCAAAAATTCTAGCCAAACCAAAATCTGATATCTTTGGATTCATCTCTCCATCCAGCAAGATGTTACTTGCCTTCAGATCTCTATGTATAATTTTTAGTCTAGAATCTCTATGAAGATAAAGCAAGCCTCGAGCTATTCCTTCAATTATGTTAAATCGTTTTCTCCAACCTAGTAATTTTCGTTGGAGGGGATCTACAGACAAAAAATAAAGAAGACAAAAAGACAAAGACAAAAACAAAAACAAAAATTATCATAGAAGTCAGGGAAGACAAGCATACTTATTTCAGTCACCAAAGAAGCATGTTTTTAAAGCTAAAATGGCATGAAAAGCAATTGTTCATATATCATGACACACGTATTTTAATAAATTTCTATTAGCTTCTTGCACCAAATGAGTGTGCAAAGAGTGTCTGATTTAGCTGAATGTTCTGAAAGTGAATTCCATTAATACATGGACTAACCGAAAAGAAAAGCATCCAAACTTTTATTTGGCATGAACTCATAGATCAACATCTTTTCCTCTCCTTCAACGCAGCAGCCAAGAAGTTTCACAAGATTACGATGTTGAAGCTTAGAAATCACTACCACCTCATTCATGAACTCTTCTAACCCTTGCCCAGATGCTCTGGAGAGTCTTTTCACTGCAATTTCCTGACCATCTTGCAGTATTCCCTACAAGAAACAAAACAAATGTAACACATTATCAGGTATATATGCATAAAGAAGGTGATGAAAATGTCACATTGAAAAATTTACCTTATATACTGGACCAAAACCTCCCTTCCCTAGCATATTAGCCAAGTGAAAGTTGTTTGTAGCAGTTGCTAGCTTTTCAAAATCAAATAGCGGTAGCTCATCCAGTTTAACTTGTTTCTGGACGTCGCCCACACTTTGATTCTGCTTTTCTGCATGTTCGTTTCATAGGTTAAGCAAAATAACCCTTTTTGTAACAATAAATTATCTTTTTCTTTTCTTTTTTTTTTCCAGGAAATGGATATATGGCTTGTTTACCCTTTTGTTTTAGGGTCCGTTTCCGCCGTGAGAGACAGACACAGACGACTAAATATGCAGAGGCGACTAAGGTAACCGTTCCTATTGACACTGTAATTGCGATGACTGCTCCCTTGTCCCTTTTTTTCTTATACTGTTTTCCTGCATTTTGCACTTAAAAGAGACTTCTTTAAGATCGTAATTTACTTTTCTGTCTTTAAGATTATTTAATTTTGGATAAAGTGTCGTGCCTCGTTATGATAAAAAGTAAAATCCGACTTACCCAGCTCTGAATGGGCCAGACGAATGTAAAGATCAACTCCTCCATTAGAGAACTTTTGTATGTCAATTAAGGCTCTTGTCCAATACATGCAGCCAATGCCAGAATCATAGGCATATGCCAAGCAAGAGCAATTCTTCAAGCACTCACTTCCGCATTGACCTTCCTCAGCGGTTGATCTCTCTGCGAAGTCTGGCACTTTCATATTCTGCAATTTAAGAAACCCATCTCCTTCCCCAACTTCACTTCCATTTCTCAAGCCCTCACACTTCAGCGATGCCTTTCTAGCACACCCACTTGTCCAATTTTGCCTATTCCATTCCTCTAAATCTCTGGGTTCAAACCCAGTCAAGCAGCTACAAATTGGTGAACTCTGCTGGTCACAGCTTCCAAACGCCCCGCATTTGCCGTAGTGATCGCAATCTGTTTGTGGTAATACCACATTCATATATTCCTTTCTGTTGTAAAACCTTACCAGTTTAAGTTTGCCTTGTGGGTTCAAGGCAAGGATTCCAGACGCAGATTGATCTAGAAAATTATAAGTTAGATAAACAGTTCCATCTTCTTCGTTTCCTAGGCTCCATCCGTACATATACCCAGTTGACATTTGGGGTGATCCGATGAAGATCCTTCCATTCCATGGACCAGTTCGCCAATATGGGATAGTTCCATTGACCCAGAAGAACACTTCTGGAACATCCAGGCGTTCAATGCTACCTGTGAAGTACCCAGTAGATGGATCAGAAGGGCTTTTCCATGATATGAATTGTATCTTCTTACCCGTGATTCTGTTGGCACTGATTTTCATCTTAGGCACAGCTGCATCACAAGGATGTTGGAAACTCTCCCAAATTGTCTCTCCATTGGTATCATCTAGAAGGATTAGATCCCCAGAATCTTGAAGCTGGGCTGTTGTGTTGGTAGCATTGGTTGACACATTTGATGACCAGATGACGAGGTTTTGTCCATTCAACACCACAAGGTTGCCGTTTTCAGAAATTCTGAGAATCCCAGAAGAATCCTTAAGCGGCTGGTCTCTGTTAGCTATCCATATGATGTTGACTTCAGAGAGATACCAAATTCCCACATAGCGATTTGTTGAATTCTCAGGGCTGAAGAATCCTAGTTTGAAGTCACTGCTGTTCGAGCTCACTGTCTCAGAGTCTCTGATGAATTGGGTTGATGTAATGGTATCTTTGGCAGAGCTTAAACCCAAGCAAAAGCTGGAAAATATAAGCAAAATAATGGTCGAGTTAGGTGTAGTTCTGAATTCCATAATTGATGAAGGCTTTTTCTGTCTTCTTAGGCATTCTAGTACTTCAACTTTTCATTTAATGGGTTTTGCCGTACTGTGATCTCATTAAGGTTCATGTTGGAGTATATGTCTTAAATCGTAGAGCTATCTACAATTCTAGTGCTGCTATTGTTGACTCTTGGTGTGCAATTATCAGGATGGTCCAATGGGGTAATTAATTATTTATTTAAAGAGCCAGTTCATGAATGAGTGGCTTGTAATGTCAAGTCACTGATAGTTAAAGAAAATGAAGAAAAGCCTTAGAAGTCAAAGTCTGCTGTTCCCTAGGCAAGCGGGGATTGCGAAATTGCCGGTTGGTGATGGTCAAGGTTTCTCCTTTTAAACAAGAAGTTTTTAAATTAAAAAACACAAACACAAAAATATTGAGTTTGATTGAAAGCTGTTTTTAAAATAATTTTTTTGTTTTTTGTTTTACAAAAATAAAAAAATTTGTTTATTGTGTTATTTTTATAAATTATTTTATAAAAATATAATTCAAAAAATAATTGTTAAGAAATACTATTTTTTTATTTTTTTTTATTTTTGTATAAAACGGTTTTCAATTTTTTTTAAAAATAAAAAAAATTATATAAAATTATAAATAATTTATTAAAATTAATTTTTAACCGTAATACAAATCACACTATTATATTTTTAAATATTATTTTTAAAATTTATATTTAAACAAATTTTTTATTTTTTATTTTTAAAAAATTGTTCTTAATATTATTTTTAAAAAATAATAAAATAAAAATACTTGAAACACTTCTAAACAAATCCTATGCATTCAGCGAAGAACAAGAACATTTTAAAATTTGAAAGAAAAAAACACTTCCAAACAACTAACACTTCTGTTGTGCATTTACTAGTGTTTTGGTGTTTTTTTATTTGTTTTAAATTTAATTTTTTTCAAGAAAATATAAGAGGGAAGTTTCAAATTTCTACATAATTACATAATGTCACTTATCATGACTATTTTTTAATAAATACATTGAACATGCTAAAATTCCTTTAAATCATATATATTAGTATTAATATGAATAATTCTCGGCAGCCAAACGAACAGCAGCTAGAGGTAACAGATAACTTGGTAAAGATGCTTGACATTGCACCTGATGGGAAAGAGGAACTTTTGCTGCCCAGCTTTACACCAAACCCAGTCCTCGAACGCTTTTATCGTCATCTTGAGCTGAAATCGAAGTACCCAGATGCAGCTGTACCCCCTCTTGATGACACACTCAAGAAATAGAAATCATATATAAAATTGTGTATAAGTATATTACTAACTATAAATAAAACTACTGAAAAAAAAAAAACGACAATGGAGAATGCTCACAAACGCGCTTCGTGAAGTTTAGTGGTTTAGTTCTGTCAGTGGGCGAAGCGCATTGTCGGTATACAGAGATGGAGAGAGAGCGAGATTAAAGGTTTAGGGTTGGAAAATGAAGGTTGAATGTCAATCTTCAAATAGTGAAAGTACATAATGTCAATTTTTGCGCAAGTTGACCTGGACAGTTTCTGGAATATTGGTTGGATTTTGTGGACCGAAGAATCCTACTTTGAAATTACTGCAATTTGATTATTTCAGTTTAAGACACTATAGTTTTACTACTTGGATTACTCCACCATGTTCAACTAATGATTTAATGGATTGATCACCGAATTAGTTTATTGAATTTTTTTTAATTGATTCGAAGATTGAACAAATGAACTAATAATGAGAGAAATTGAATGGGGTCATTTTTTTGTAAAAATAATTTTATATTATTAATATTTTTTTATGAATTTAGTAGTAAGTTTTTCAATAAATTTTTATTTACATATTAATTATTAAAATGAAATATATTATATTTGCAACTTAATGGTTAAATAAATTCTCTACTGACAAAATTCTAATAACTATGATTGATATTTTAAAATGTGAATCAACAAATCCAAAATTTATATTAAATACGATAAACACTTTATTATGTAAAGTATCGTACTGTGTTTATTTTTAAATGATGATATTTACTTAATTTGTTTAAGTAAATTCTATAATTATCACATTATTATTATTATTTAAACAATTTTATAATATTTTAAATAATTCTATGTTCTAATAGTATAATTCTCAAAAATTCATTAAATGAGTCTTACAGATTACTCTATATTTTTATATTTTATTCATATTTTAATTTAAAATATAACTAATTTATATTTTAATTTTAAAACAATAAATACATAAAAAAATTTACTATTATTTTTAATAATAATATTTTAATATAAAATTTTAAGTAAAATAAAATTTTTAATATAAGTTTTAAAATAATAAATTTATAAATAAAATTTTTAAAATAATATAAATTTATTTTTAATAATATTAATTAAAAATAATAAATATATATAATAAAATATTGTTTTTTATATTTAAACACTGTTATTTATAAAAATAACAGTACTTAAAATATTTTTATTATTTAATATCACTTTAGTGTTACTGTAAACATGGCCTACAGTAAGCAACGTTCCGTGGGAGTTAAGAATCGGATTGGGATCCTCTACGCGATGCTGTGTCCCCCAAATTAGTTTAACCAGGCGACTAGTCAAATGGCCATGTAATAACCGTAAAATTTAACAAAAATTTCAATTAAATAAAAGAGAGAATTTTGACAATAGAGATAAGAACCGTAGAAAATATATATATTTATTACATGGATTAAAGAATTACAAAAGAAATATGAGAATATGTTTTAGCGCGCTATAAGCAAATATATTTTTATTTATGTAGAAATGATTATGATTTGTTAAAAGTAAGTGGACTTTTAAGTAAAAGAAGTATTGTGTTGTTTAAAATAATTATACCGGCCTCTAATGAATTTTTATGGTATTTTTAGAAATATTCTTTCTTTTAATATGAATAAATATATTTGTTTTAAAATTTGTTTTATTACGATTTTTATTAAGAAAAATTATGATTTAAGAGTTTAACTAAAAATTTATGAGAAAGGAAATTTTTAGAAATTTTTGGGATATTTTATGGTAAAAAAACGGAATTTATATGAATTTTTATAAAAAAATCTTATTATTAATTATTTAATAATTATTATTATATTAAAAAAACAGAATGTTAAAATGAAACCAGGGGCGACGAAGTATCAGGAAAAAAAAATGGAAAGATGCATAGTAGTGAATAGTGAGTGAATAGTAATATCCAATTTTATCTTTCGATTTGGAGTGTTTATGGGTTTCCGATAGCAAAACTGAAAGTGTTATTGGATTCAGGACGAGGAGTACTTCACTTTTGACTGATCAGTTTTTTAAATCAACCGTTGAATCGTCGTAGATCTGAAGTAGAAAATCTCGGTAAAAGATAAATCTGAAAAACCTTACTTAGAAATTTCTAATTAAAAATCTGACTCCGTAGATGGATTCAAAACCTAAATAAACATTAGGATATTAAATTTTTTAGTTCATTTGGTAACTTTTTATATGACGGTGAATAGTGATTTTTTGGCATAAATAGTGGCGGTGAATAGTATTTTTCAGCGATAAACATTTTTGGACCTTCTGGACCCGATTTTGGAGTTTGTTTTACCAAATTCAGACCAGAAACAAGGATTTTAGGGCTGTCCAATCTGGAGCCCTTACCGGTGAATGGATTTTTCATACTATAGCGCATGTTTTACGAATTCGGTTTATAACTCTCTCGTATGATTTTAACTAGTTGGAATGTATGCTAAATTGTTTTACCGCTTTGAAAACCAATATGTTCCAACCATGTTAGAAATTATAAATTTCAATCCTAGTTGAACTCTAGGTATGCAGGGCAAACATCTAGGCTGATAATTCTCCATTTGAGCTAGATTTATAGAAATGCGAACTTAGTCATAGAAATGAACTAAGTTAGCCATGAAATGATTTGATGTATGCGAACATCTATGTGACGTCTACGGACGATATGTTTAAAGGAAAAGTTTATGATGATAAAGGTCTCCATGGGAATACACGGATGAAACATATTTTAGAACTGAATTTTATGCATGAAAAGAGTTAGATGGAGAATTATAGCTTTATTGTAATGTTATTGAAATGTTTTACTTTAAATTCTCTGAATAACATATTTTTAAATTTTTTCCATTGGAGGAACTATTTTATATCACTGTTAGCTAGCCGCAGGGAGTGCTAGCCCTGGTGCACCATGGTCATGCGAAGGCTTCGGCCTAGGATACTGTGACAGGCATATGACTGTCTAAGACACAGGATTTCATGCGAAAGTTTCGGCCTAGGATACTGTAACGGGCATATGACTGCCTAAGACACAGGATTTATGGTGGATTTATGTCTACGCCTATAGTGTGATTTACTCATTCACTGAGATGTAATCTCACCCCTCTTTTGTTTCCTCCCCGCAGATAGTCAAAGAGACTTTGATCCAGCTATAGCTTCGTAGGAGACTGAAGATAGTGTTGGTGAGCCCCAGTTTGGGCAAGGCTCTTTTGTACTGTTTGTCTAGTTTAGTTTATGTCTAATGTACCTCCATGAACTTACAGGTAGGATCCTCGCTTCTTGTGTATTTTGATGTGTTGTTTGAAAAATGGTTTTATATTTTACAACGATGTTGGTATTATGAGGCGTTGGGCCAAGTTGAATCACATAAATATTATGAGACCATGAGTCAAGTTGAATTACGGATGTTGGATTCATGACATATATATATATATATATATATATATATATATATATATATATATATATATATATATATATATACGGTATTTTCTGATATTGGATGTAGCATATGTGGCCAGTTATATTTATTATGTACTCTGAATTGTGTGCTGGATGTTTGTGCACGCTATGCGTTAGGCTTGCGACTAGGAGAAAACCCTTATGCCGTGTCGGTCATGTGTTTTATCATTTGGAGCTGTGACAGGCCAGTCGCCTGGTCATTTTGGGTGACCAGGCGACTGGTCAAATGGCCAGTGGCCTGATCATTTTAGGTGACCAGGCGACTGGTCAAATGGCCAATCGCCTGGTTCTGCTGTGTCCCCTGCACAGCAGAGGATCTAAATCCGTTAAGAACCCCAATTGAATAAACTCTTAGGTTGTTTGAAAAGTTTCCTTGATATGTTCAATGGCTCTTTAAAGTCAATAGATTTTGCATCAGATGAGAAAGATTCTCAAAGTTACTGTTAAGAAATTGAAATAATGATTCAAAATAGTCATCCTCTCTTCCTCTTTTTTTTTAATAAATAATATACTATTATTTTTATATATAAATAAATATTAAAATTAATAAATAATAATAATAATAAAATAAATAAATCTTACGACTTTTTAAAATAAATATAAAAAAATTAATATTATAATTAAAATATGAAAATAAAATATTTTTTAAACTTTAATTTATTAAATATTATATTTTAATATATAAAAATATAATTATTATAACATATTATATATATATATACATCATTTGAAAGACAACATATTAACAGAACTATACGGCCTCGGAAGAAAACCAAAAATCCTTTCCTTCAAAAGCCATTAGCTTCCATAAAAAGGCCCAACTGAGTGATAACATTTTACAATATTAAGAGGCCCAATAAGCAAAGATAGACCCAACTTGGGTTACTTCACTGAATAAAATAAAAATCGATAAAGGTTTGACAATCATTTATCGTATTAGCAGTGAATATTTCCTAGTAAAAATGAAAAGTATCATTAGGTCACACATTACACCAGGTAATATAAAAATATTATAAGATTCATTTCAGTTATAGAACGTATATAATATTAAAGATTTGAGTTCACAAAAAAATATTTATAAAAAAAATTAACATCTCAAATAAAATTAATTTTATTTTTAGAAGATATGACAGTTCGTGTCATTAAAAAAAAATTGTTTCAATAAATTAAATCAAATAGGTGTAAACTTGTAAAAGAAATAAATCTGAAAGTAACTATAACATAAAATATTCAATTTTTTCTTTGGAGGATCTTTTCTAATAACTAATTTTATGTTCCAAAACCTAAAATCTCTTACTTTTTTTTACTTAAATTTAAATTTAAAATCACGGAGTTAAAATATTAAACAATTAATCATCACAACACTTTGAATTTTTTTTTACATAAAAAAGTGGTTATCACAATTTGAATTTGGAACTTGCAGCCAATCTTCACCTATTCTGATCACTTCAGCTAAGGTAGTTAATATATATATATATATATATTTAATCCCTCAAAATTTATTTTTCTCATTTGAACCTTACAAGAATTTTCTCATTTTTTTTAAATATCTTTACATTAATTTTATTAATAGAATTATTTACTTGATTTAATCAAAAGTTTATTTAACCTAGATTAGTACGTCTCATTTTTTCTAACATTCAAGTTTTAATATAATTTTTTTTTAGTAAAACTTAAGTATTAGATTAAGTCAATTAAATACTTAATGATTAATTAAATTTTTAATTAAATCAAGTATTCGAGAAAAAAAAGTTAAAATTTCAAAAATAATTAAATTCATGGGACCCATTATTGTAGGTCCAGTCCTGTGAGGCTATAAGTGACGAGGCTTCACTAATCAGAATCAAGAGAGCACACTGAGCAAAGCATCTTTCATAGAAGCAACGTGATCGCAGAAATCCAAACCATATGGAAGACAGAATCTCTGAGAACGCAAAGCTAAATACAAACTTTCGAAACGAGATGAAATTTCTATGATATAACCCCTTCGTTGCTTTTTCTTATTTTGATGCAAAAAAGCCACAAGATTTCGGGACCTTTCTTGGGTACATTTTCTGCCATTTATATATGGCCAACAAAAGAAGACAATGACATGTTGGAAGGAAACCAATAAAGGCCCCATATTCCTCAGGCATCAACGACAAGAAAGTTCCATTTATTCTTCAACAACATATCAATTCTTATCGTCCTTTTCACCGTGGTATCAATTAATCCTATAAAAATTAACCCAAATTTATTTATTTTCTTACTTAATCGATTAATAATAATAAAGTTAAATGAATGATAATATAGCTCAAATTATTTTCAAAACTGATAATTTCGAATTTTAAAAAAAATGATAATATAGTAAGTTATAATTAATATTATACCAAACGAAGAGTACGACTTCCGTCCCCCTGTTTATTTTCATATTCTACGTCAGAGAATTTCACTTCTGCCAGACGGGAAGAGGAAAAATTGCTATGCCAAGGTGCATGTGGGTCAACTGTTTGGATTTTGCTACTTCATAGCATCTTCGTTTTCAATTCTGTGTGTTTGGATTTGGCACGAATAGCGTAAACTGCCGCCCAAACTCAACGAAAGTATCCATTTTTAATCTTTCTGAAAGGAAAATGCATGCCACGGTACCTTTTATAGCTTCCCATGCAACTTCCAGGAAAGAGTGGCACTGTTAGACTAGAAAACTGCCACTCCTTCGTGCCAACCAAACCTAATGCCTAGTACCAACTCCCTCTTGTCCTTTTCACTCCAAATCCCTCTCTTCATTAATCATTGTCAACTTCTCATCACTCCCTTCTTCGACATTATTGCAGTCACTTAATATTCGACTGCACTTTTTAATTAATTTTTTTTTTCGATTAAAAACTAGTGAATTATGCGTTGCATCCTCGTCGCCATACTAAATTAACTTCTTTTTTTCTTATTTCTCGATTCCAGTATATATATATATATATATATATATATATATATATATATATATATATATATATATATATATATATATATATATATATATATATATATATATATATATATATATATATTCACATACCCACCTATTCAAGTCTGCCTGGAGAGGAACTCTTGCTTTTCTCTTGCTTTTGCTCCTCTTGGTTCCCATTATACAATAGAGCTTCAAAATTTGATCAACAATGGCGTCGAAGAATGGAATGGTGTTCGAGGATTACTTCCCGGCAATGGTGGAGAAACTGGGGACGAATGGGTTCATGAAGGAGTTGAGAAATGGGTTTCAGTTGCTGATGGACAGAGAGAAGGGGGTGATCACGTTCGAGAGCTTGAAGAGAAACTCTGCTTCGCTTGGGTTGCAGGGGATGAGCGATGAGGAGATAATGTGCATGCTGGGAGAAGGAGATTTGGACGGGGATGGAGCTCTGGACGAGATGGAGTTTTGCACCCTTATGTTTAGATTGAGCCCTGATTTGATGAAAAATTCTAAGGAACTCTTGGAGGAAGCCATTTTTAGTGAACTTTAATTAGCCTGTTCTGTTGAATTGTGATGTCTTCTTCCCCGTCTTGTTCTAAGGTACCCGCAGATTTGTAGTGAGATTTTTTTTGAGTTTTTCTTCTTCCTTCTAATTTCTCAACATATTTTGTTTCTGTATTTGGTGAGAAAGAGGGCACCAAACTACAATTCTAATTGATAACCGGAATGTTCTTAATCGTGCGTGTTGACCTCAGTGGGCAAGCCAGATGTAAAATGTAGGCAATTTCTTGAACCAGCGGTGAGCCAGAGGAAACTCGGAAATTTTTATTAGTATCAAATTAAATAAAAAAAGACATAATCTATAATATCTTTATTTGAATAAGTGAATCTTAATTATATATTAAATATTAATTTTATCCAACTGTATCTTTTAAATTTATCCAAATTGGCTTCAAAACCATAACTTTACTTGCACGATCAACATTTAGTCTCCACCACCCTTGTTTTGGGACTCGCCAATTGATTTCTTTCCAACCATAGCCATATTGCTGCTGCATAAAGGTCTGCAATTTCAGACTGTCCTTGACTTCTTTTAGAAACCGATTGATTGCCTCGCATGGGTTTGCAGGAAGCACAACACGATGCTCGCGAGTTACTCCGTTTCTCCAACCCCGCTAGTTCCGAACCGCAACTCCATGGGAGAGGATCCTCTGCCGAGCTGAAAAGCAAAGCAGTGTGCTGGGCTAGAACGCTGACGTTTTTCCCCCCTCTCCCCCCCCCCCCCAGTCCCGGCCCAGTAGAAGTCAATGAAGCTGGATCTTTAGGCCTCTCTAAAAAAAAGTGTATTATTTATTTTAATAATTATTTTTTTAAAAAAATATTTTTAAAATTTGAAGAAGCATTTTTATTTTTTTAATATATTACACAATAGATATTTACTCATCGTATAGGGAGAAAAAAAGGTAGTGAGACTTCTTAAAATTATATATTTATTTTTTTATTGGTCCCATCAAATAGTTAAAGATTGGAAATAGAAATTTTTTTTATGTATTAGTGTGTTATTGATTTGTTGAAAATGTTGAATTTTAAAAATGTTGGAGACGAGAAATTTTTTTAATTTAGGGTGCTATTTCAATTAGTGTGTTATTATAATTTTTTATTTAGTGTACTACTCTACGATGTCAAACACTGCATTTAGTCCAACAAGCAAGTATTTAAATTAAAAAAAAATTATTTGACAATCAGGTTCTATTATTCTAATTTTTTTTGTAGTTTTGATTTATAGTCGTTTAATTTAATTTTGTGAAATATACATTCTTTTTTTTATTTTAACATATAAAATTGTCAACTAAAAAATTTGAATCGGATTATTTAAAATTAAAAAAAATTAAAACTTTAATTGAATCACAAAAATGAACTATCAACAAATTTTTTAAAACAAATAAAAAATATAAGTGATTATTCGTTGAATGAACAAATTAATAATATAAATATTGATAAAAATAAAAATAAAAAAAATCTCAATTTAAAAATATAATAATTTTAATAAAATTTTATTATTTATTTTAAAAAGACCTCACTTTAAAATTTGCTTTAGGCCTTCATAAGTGTTTGGCCGGCTCTATCCCCCCTCACTCCATGGGAGAGGATCTTTTGCTGAACTGAAAAACACAGCACAGTGTGCTAGACTCAGAACGGTGACCTCCCCCGCTCCCCTTAACTTTTTTTTTTCACACTCCAACTTTTTTTATTAAAAAAATATACTTTTTTTTGTTTGTTTTTTAAAATTAAATTTAAATAAATTTTTTAGTATATATTTTTTTATAAAATTTAAATAAATTTATTGTCAAAATTTAATATTTTGAATATATTTTATTTTTTTATCAAATTTAAACAAAAAAAATTATTTTATAATCATACATCTCATAATACAATGAGATTATTTAAATTTAATTAAAAAAATTAGACACAAAATACTATTTAAATTTAAAAAAAATTACACTAAAAAATTTATTTCTAAATTCATCAAATTTAAATAATATTTTTTGTGCAATAGTCTCTTTTTATCAAAGTTAAATTATTTTATTATATTTTGATATGCATCATTATAAACAATTTTTTTTTTAATTTGAATAATTTTATAAAAAGATAATATTATTGGATAGTAGAGATAGAAAAAAGCCTTACTAAAATTTTTAAAATTTAGTACCAAAATATTTTGAATATAAAATTTAATGTTCAATAAGTTTATTTATTAAAAAAGTTATATTTATTTTTATAATATTAATCTTTAAATTTGGCATGTTCTTTTTTTAAATTTAATAAATTTGAATACAATTTATTTTATTAAAATAAAATAATATTATGTGTGCAATTTTTTTTATCAAATTTAAATATTTTTTTGTATTATGAAATTTATCATTACAAAATAATTTTTTTTGTCATTTAAATTTAATAAAAAATAAATTATGTTCAAAATATTGAATCTTGACAATAAATTTATTTAAATTTGATAAAAAAAAGTACTAAAAATTTTATTTAAACTTAACTTTAGAAAGCATAAAAAATTGTATTTTTGCAAAAATAAAACCTAAAATTTAAATAATAAAAAAAAATTGGGGGGGTGGTGCTGCGCCGTTCTGGCCCAGCACACTCTTTTGTGCTTCCTGCCCCCAACTCCATACCTAATTCTCCGATCTTCAATTTTGAGTCTTTTTTATCTATATAACGATATCGTTGAGAACAAACCAGCTAGATCTGAGTTGGAAAATGAGATTCAAACTATATTGTGGGTATATGCAAATTTTTAAAATTTAAAAGTATTATCTTTAGAATATAAAAGTATGTTTGAGAGTTGGAAGGTCAAAGGAATGAAAGAAATCTAAAGAAATAAGAGAAAAGAGAAAGGAGAAGACTTTAATGGTTGAAATATTATTTTCTTTTCATTTATTTGAATGTTTCAAATTAAAAAGATTTAATACAAGAAAATAATTTATTATAATATAATTTTACAACTTTATAGTTTATTATAAGCCGATTTCTTGATATATAATTTTTTTAAAAATTATATAATTTAATACTCTATGATTGGGATTCTCTTTCAAAATTTCTCAAATTGAAAGAACTTAAAATTATCTCCTCAAAAAAATTTCAATCCAAACAAGATTAATTAGATATATCATTATAGTTTTGAATTGATCTTAGTTATGATAATTTATTGGGGTGAGATCACAAGAAATTTTTTATGAGTATTTTAATCCAAACATAAAAAAGTTGTCTTTTTGTCAAATTAAAAAAAGTAAACTAATTGAACTACATATAAACTAATACAAGCAATACAAAAAAAAAACTTATAATCGTAAAAAAAATCATCTCAACAAGAAGGATCACCATGACAAAAAAAAAAAAAAAAATTCCCCAACGACTTGGCAGTGACTGTGAAGATCAAAATGGATAACCAAATATTAGACACGAATCTCCTGTTGTATCCAAAAATGCAGTTTTTTTACTGCATTTTGGGAGGTTTTTATTTTATTTTATTTTATTTTTAATATATTTTAAAATTTTAATTTTTAATAAATTATTTTAAAAAAATTAAAGAGAAAATAAAATTTAAAAATATAAGAATTTGTAGAAAATATTTTTTTATTGAAAAATCAAATATAAAAATTTGTTGAAAAATATAGAAGATATTTTTTTAAATAATTGGTTAAAAAATTAAACTTTAAAAATATATTAAAAATAAAATAAAAAAAATGAAAAGAAGCATAACACCATCTTATTCTTATATTTAATTTTTCAACAAATTTTTAAAGTTTTTCAACAAAAAATTATTTTCAACAAATTTTTATTTTTAAAAGTTTATTTTTTAAAAATAATTTTCTAAATAATATGTTGAAAAAACTAGATTTTAAAAATATATTAAAAAACCAAAACGTTATTCTATTTTTTTTAATTTTACTTTTATTTAATTTTTTAAAATAAAAATAAATTTTAAACTAATTTATTACAAAAAATTAAAATTTAAAAATATATTTAAAAAAAAATTAAAACGCAACCAAAAGATTTCGTTTTGGGCCCCACAACGACAGGGGATCCGTGTCCCTAAATATTGTGTTATATAGAGTCTTGATATTGCATCTTGCATAATGTCCACATAAAAAAAAAAAAAAAAAAAATTGCATTTTGGATAAGAATCTAAAAAAAAAAAAAAAAGAGTCGTCAGCATTTCTGATATGGAGTTCTCTTACTTTTATTAATTTGGAGAAAAAGGAAAGATACGGTGGATGTAAACTGAAGTGGCCTAGGAAGACGACAAATAAATATCCGGCTGCATGAAAGAAACCTCGAAACTCTGACAAGTATCTTTCAGAAACGTACACCCAGTTCCCCGGCCCATGGGCTTCCAAATGATCCGCCTATGAAGTCAGAAACCTCGAGATGTTTAGTTGTTAAAATTGTTAACAATTCAAGTTATCTTAAATGGATTGAGAAAGAATGTCCCAAAAAGAAATAGATTGGAATCCTAAATTATGGGAAATTTATTTATAAATATTATAGCATAAACGTGGATGATTAGTTTTTAATCAGATTAAGGAGTCGGATTAACTGAAATGGCCAACTCTATATTATTTGTGAGTGATTTAAATAGTTTACAAGAATTAATTTAATTGATAGAAGGAGAAAGTTTAAAGTAAAATGGAACTACTCTATTTGAATAATAGAATATGTCATAAATTTTATTGAAAACATACAATAATATTTATAAATCATCTATCAGATGAGATTATTAACAGTAAGAATCAAACTCTCATTTCATAAATAAAATATTTTTATTTTTACTAACTAAACTAACTTTTGTTGATTTATCAATTTGAATACAATTTATTTAAAAAGCATTTTGTGTCCATTCTAAATGAATATTTTGTTTCCCACCATGTAAAAAGAAAAAAAATAAGAATCTAAATGGATTAGTTTTAAGAGTAAGTATTTGGTCAGTCTACAATAGATCAAAATATATGTAAAAAGATAATTAAAATATTACTAGTAATAAGAATAAAACATATGTCTTGATTTATCAATTTGAATTTATTTATTTATTAAAAAAACACTTAGTCAAATCTTAGATATAATAAATTGAAATAAAAATTACTCCTTTAAAATATTCTAAAAAATGAAAAACATCTCTAAAATAAATTTTTAAATACAATAAATTATTGTGAAATAAATGCCTTTTTAAAATCTAATTTTGAGAAAGGCACTAATTGTGATGAAAAAAATGATATATAAAAATAATGTGTCAAAATTGTATGATTATATGAGTGGTGTGACATATTAAGTCTTTATGTAACACGTTAAATGTTAACTAATCATATTATACAAGTATTAATTTATCTATAAAATTTTGAAATAAAATTATTTCTTCAACTTCATACAATATTGTTTGTTTTAATTTGTTAAATTAATTATTACATTTGTTTTATGGGACAATAAAAATCGTGGAAGCATTCAAATAAAAAGGGAGACTATCGTAAATGTATTTATAATATGAGTGAGCATAATCCGCTCACCCATTTGAACCCACTCAAACCTGCTCAAAATTAATTATTTTGGGTGGATTAAATTTGGTTGACAGGTTTAATTGGGTAATTTTTTTTAAAAAAATTGAGTTTATCGGTTTGGGTCGGGTTTAAGGTATGTTAACCTGATATTACTCGATCTGACCAATATATTATTAACTTAAGTTAACTATATTTACATTTAGACATTGTGGCTTAGTAGTAAGCACTTCGTGTCGTGATTACAGGAATCACATACTCAAATCTTAAAGCGAAATGACGTCGTTTGATTTGGGATATATATAGACCATTTACTTCATAAAACCCTAGACTTTCTTCTTTAGTTCTCTGCGTCTCAAACTCTCAGACCTTGCGACTTCCTTGCCTCCTCACCTCTTTAATCTCATAGGTTTATCACAAACCTCAATGATCAAGTTGCAGCCTTCCTTTCCATTTCTGACCTCAGGTCACCTCCTCAATGCTCCTCACAAAATGTCAAGCCTCAGTCTCTCTCACCTTTTGTCAACACCTCCAAAGAGATCATCTTTATCCTCGCACTGGATAGAGTTAGCTTTAGTAAGCCATAGCCATGAATCACTAAATCTGGTTTGATACTATGCTTATTCTTGTTAGTTTTCTATTTTCATATAATGTATTAAATTTATATTACTTTAGAGGTTTGAGGCTGATTATGACTTATTATTAAATACTAATATTTCATTGTTCATCTGTTGGGTGTTGAAAAGTTGGGATTTGATTTTAGTATTTTGCCCATATTTTCCTTTCTTTGGTTCCCTTTTTCTGTACAATGGCAAAGGTTTTGTTTTCTTGCGAGTGACCTGCTAACCCGTCCAAAATATGTGAAAACCAACAAAACTCGAAATCCTCGATTTACTAAAATTTGTGGTCAAGTTCAATTCATGTTTTTTTGAACCCCACCCGTGGTCGGTCGGATTGAGTTTTCATCTTAATCAATCGAACCCGACTATTGCTCAGGCTTAGTTTACAATTCAATGCAAAATTTCTTTATTCAATTAACTAGTTAGCAATAGTGTGATAATATATTCCACAAGTTAAAATATCTTTTTTCCATGTGCCCAAAAGAAAAAATAATAATATATATCAAGTAAAAAGATCTACAAAAAAAAAATATCTTATTAAAATATACAATAACATTCAAACACGGTTATAATAGCTAATTAATAAATATAAAATATAAATCTTTCAACATTAAAATACTTGAATAAGATTAAAAATTATAAAGACTAACACAACACTAAACAATAATGAATTAATAATATTGAAATCATAGTCTCTTCTTATAGTTCAAAATGTGTAAAGTGTCAAATTAATCACCCATAATTGTTAATATCATAAATTTTAAAATATTTTTTTATTTGTAATCATTAGAAACTTATTATAATAATTTCGTAGTAAGAGAGTGTTTCACAGTGTTATTAGTTGAAGACAGAAATAAGGATTTTTCATATAAAAAGGAAGAAAATAAAATAAAAAATGAAACATTTTAATTTTTTTTAACTGAGTTATCATTAATATAATATGATTAATTGGTATGTAACGTGACACGTAAATATTTAATGAACTACATTAAAAATAGTTAATGTAAAAATGAATAATTAAATTATTTAATATTTGATAATTTTAAGAATTAAATTATATAATGATTTAATTTAAAAAATAAATTATAAAAATTTAATTATAAATTAAATTGTGTGTTCATTTTTTTTAAATTAAATAAATACTAATATGATATAATTAATTAATATTTAATATATTATATAAATACTTAACGAATTATGTTAATAAATAATTAATATAAAAATAATAATTTATTTAATATTTAATAAAATTAAAAATTAAAATATATAATAACTTAAATTTAAAAATTAAATTAAATATTTACTTTCTATATATTCAACGAAGAACTTTCTGTTAAAAATTGTCCACAAATTTTGAATTTGATTTTGTATTATAAGACCCTTCCTTGGGTTTAGAGATCTACGTGTACATCATGTCCTATCCACTTCACTCTCTTGTCCTTATACACACAAGCCGAACACAAGTTGACGTCAATCATCTCCAACATCCTCAACGGATAATAATGACGAATTAAAAGAGAAAAAAAAGCAGGTAAAAATAGTTATCAGCTTGTCCCTGTTTCCAAAACAAGAACCCACAAAATAGTTATCAGCTTGTCCCTTGTTTCCAAAACAAGAACTAGAGCATTTCCACCGTAGCCATTACCGTTCAGCATTCAATTAACCTCACTCAGAAAACCAGTGGCTGCATGTCTTCCACTGGTTGACCTGCTTTTAATTCAAACATTGTCACATTTAATTTTTCATTCTCATTTCTCTTCATCACCTTTGATCCCATGTCTTTCCATTTGTGCTTCTTGACGACGGAGGCTTTTATTTTCGCTAGATCACGTTTAAAATATACAAAATAAGAAAAAAGTCAGTATTACGAAGAGGTTATGATTTTATCCAAAAATAGATGGTATAAAAATTATGTATATACACACTGTATATTAAATTAAATGTCTGATTTAGATGAAAATTTATTAATTATGATAAAAAATATAAATATGAAAGACATTATAATATTTTTAAAATTAAATAAAACTTTTAATTAAAAATATAAATTATGATAAATAAATGCAATTTATCAAAAATAAATAAATTTAAAGTCAAAGGAAAAGGCTGAAATTAATGTGGTTGTAGATAAGGGGCAGGAAAGATAAAAAAGATCTGCGTTGACGTAAGCAATGCCATCTGGTATTCATGGTAACCTCCAAATCAAAGGCCGCTAGCTAATCCATTGGAAAAATAGCGGAAAATCCCACTAGGACGCCCACAGAATTCATAATTCACTGGGTTCTCGACGCGTGTCCCGTTGGGAGTCTGCGTTTCCTTCTCCAAAATCCAAGCTAGGATGTGGCCAATCAAGCCTCGCCTTTTTATTTTGTAGATATCTATTTATGTAAACTATTTTTTCTAATTTTAATAACGAAGTGATTTCACATTTTATTATAAAATATAATTATCAACAGAATAAATAAATAAAAAAACACTAAATTAAAGCTTAGACGCTACTGCAGGTAATACCAACAAATGCAAGCATCTCCTTGGAGCAAGGGAAAGGATAAAGTTTGGAAGAATTCACTTCTCGAAAGGTTGAATTTTTTAATCATTAAATTGTGTTGGGTTTGTTGATAATTCTCACTAATCTGGGAGAGCTCGATCTTTGTAACTTTACATCAAATAAAATTAGAAGTAGATAGTAAAAACATCAAGGGATGATTTTTTTTCTTTTAATATCAACATTCTCATATTTTTTATTGAGTATGAAATTAATTTTACTTAGAGAATTAAAAATGTAAATTGTAATAAATATTTTTTCACAAATTTATAAATTAAAAGGATATTTTTTTATTAAAAAAGAGAAAACTTGAAAAAAAAAAATCAATGTGTTGAAACAAGTACAGCTTCTCTCCCTAACTCAGCATAACCCGTACAATTTTCCCACTTAGGAGGAAGAAAGAAAAACAGGAGAGAGAGAGAGAGAGGGAGTATGAGTATTAAAATCTGTTTGGACAAGAGTGTTTATAATTTATTAAAATTTATTTATTAATATAAATATTTTTATATTAAAAAAATAATATTTAAATAAATAATTTATTAATTTTTAATAAATTAATTTTAATTTATTTTATAAGTCAAATTTTTAAATTTATTAAAAAAAAATTTTATAAAAATTTAAATTCATACGATCATAAAGTTATTTTACACTTTTACAAATTAAAATTTTATCAAAACTATACCATTCATTTTTTTTCTTTCATTAAAATTATATTTAAATATTTTTTTAAAAATTATAAATTTAAAAAATAATTTTTTAAATATATATTCAAATATTAAATAATTTAATATAATTTTTTTATAAATAATTTTTATATAAAATTTTATTTTATAAATATTTAAATAAACCGTATTTCTATACTAGTTGCAACTTGCAACTTGCTCTGCGCCTTGTATTTTTGTTCCCTTCAAAATTACTCTCAGCTCCTGCCCTTAACCAGACACATTAAAAGCAGGGGTTTTTTCTTTCTTATGCACTCTAAATCCATTTCACATTGAGATCAGATGAAGAACTGCGAGCTCTGCAATTCTCCAGCAAAGCTATTCTGTGAATCAGATCAAGCTAGTCTCTGCTGGAAATGCGATGCAAAGGTTCATAGTGCTAACTTCCTCGTCACCAAGCATTCCAGAATCCTTCTCTGCCATATTTGTCAATCCTTAACGCCTTGGCATGGCTCTGGACCCAAGTTCGTACCCACCATCTCCATTTGCGACCTCTGTATTAGCGACAGTAACGAGTTCTGCGATGATGATGATGATGACGACGAGGACGACGATGATACAGACAACGATGATGTCGGCGAAGAAGATTACGAAGAAGAAGAAAATCAGGTAGTTCCATGGACTTCTACGCCACCACCTCCACCGCCGCTAGTTTCTAGTTCTTCGGAGAGTTCGGGATCTTCTAAGGTTGATAGTGAAGAGGGTGTCTGAGACTAACATTCCTGAAACAGAGGCTCCTCTGTTAAGCTCTGCTCCGAAGTATGACTTTGCTTCCAACATCCTCTGTTTCTGTTTATAGTGTTAAGGTGGTTGCAGGTTTGGTCTTGTCATGGCTGCTCATAGTCTAAGAAAAAGCCTCAATATTTCTCTTTAAAATAAAATAGAGCAAAGAGGGAATGGCTAGGTAGAGTTCTCGAGGATCCTCCATGAAAATTCGACGAGTGATAGATTATAATTAAGTTTCTTCCAAAACCACTATCTCCAGTCAAGATCAGAGAAAGAGAGAGAGAGAGAGAGAGTATAAGTACAAGTCTGTTTTTAGTGTTTGTGCTGTAATAATCACTAATCAGCTTTCTCTGGGTGGAAATGCTGGTATTGACATAGTTGCTGTGTTGGAAAATTTTAAAGCAATACACACTAAGAATGTTGTCATGCAATGAATTTTGTGAAAAATTATGTTCTACTCTTATTATTATTATTACTCTTATTTAAAAAGAAGAAATTTAGTTTAGTTAATAAAGATTACATCATTTAGTTTATAAGATTGAAGATCAATTTTTACTGACAATAGTTTATTAAAATTTATGACATGTCTTAATATTAAAACAGGGTGATTTTTATTTTATTTTAGGTTTTTTATTATAAAATAAAAAGGAAAAAAAAATGAAAGAAGAAAAAAATAGTAAGCCTTGCCATACTTAGCAGTTATCAGAAAATGCAATGCGCTATTCTGATAACTTTGTGTCCTCGCTGCTAGTAACTGGAATCCCCTGTTTTCTAACTAGAAATAGGTGACGCATTTTTACTAACGGAAATCATGCAGCATCAAAGTTGCAATTTTAATCAAAGAAACCCTATTTGCCATTTGCACTAAAATTAGACTCCGATAACTGGTTCAACTCACATTTTCATGTATTCAATCTCTATAACGATATTTAGGACTGTCCTTCTAAAACTGCAAATTTTCATTTTCCTTTTTTGTGTTTCGAGATCGAGCAATCATCTAATTTTCCGACCAGAAATTTAGTCTTCGGATAAGACTCAAGAATACCGATGATGAAAAAGATTTCCAGGAATATAATCGAGGCAGGCTGTGTGACAAGGTGTCTTGATTGACAAAGAAAACGAGAACCACCTCTCATGTGATTCACAAGTGCAGAATAATAAGCTTTTAATAATTTACAAAATAAATAAAGCGAGGCCGAGTAAATCCGACACAGCCACGTGCCTTTCATAAAGCATAATTTGAGTGTGTTAATTAACATGCAAGTTGATGGAGCATGAATCTTAATCTCCGAAGAATCAAGACAGAGGCAGAGGATTCAGATTTCCCATGTCCATGTGGTATAAAATGGCTGCTTTGGAAGAAGGCTGTGTGTGGCTCTCAGTGTATGCTTTTCCCAATATTTACCACCACGGACCTTCCGCAGATATTTTTGTGCTATCTCTCACTCTTCTTTGGATTCTCTTTCCTCCAATATTGTTAGACATAAATTTAAATTTAAATTATGTTAATTTTCCAAAAATAAATCGTAAAAATAAAATTTTAGATTGAAAAATAAATTAATTTTTCCTCCCTTTATCGAGGGGTATAACTTTAATATTGAAATGATAACCACTACACGATTTGGTACCTGTATTTCTCAAAAGTCTTTTTTATGAGCAAAGGTGATGATAAGGTCAACTGCTATCTTCAAGGTAGGATCGGACTCTAGGGAGCCTATATCGAATGCTCGGCTATTCAAACGCTCAATAATTATTTTTGAAGCCAAAAGTGATTACTTGAATTTGGAAGATTAGATTACAGTCTCAAACTAATTTTTTTTTTTTACCAAAAATGGAAATTTTAAAAAATTATTGTATGCACGATCAACGTAACTAGAGGTGGGCAATATGTCGGGTCGGGTCTTTCAAATTATCAATCCAACTTGATAAAAATTAGTTTAAAAAAAATAAATTCAAAACTTACTACATATTTAAATTATTCAATAAAATCAAATTAATTTAAATCAGATTAAGATATATTGATCGGATTAAATTTATATATATTTTTAAAAAAATACATCATTTAATCCGCTTGATCAAACTCAATTTTTTTTAATCAAATTGAATTGAATAGATAAATTTTGCTCGCCCCTAAACTTGACCAAGATGGTAGATTCTCGTGGTGTTTGTGATATTGAATTTTTACCCACTTTTCATTTTTGAATAAAAAACAAATCCATGTCAACTTAAAAACAAAAAGAAAATATATAAAGGCATGACTAAATTATAATCTGTCTATTTATTTATTTATTATATTTTTGTTCAGCTGTTCTATTGATTTCCAAAACGGTGTATTCTATACTTTTGAAATAGCCCAAGCTAACTGGGCCAGACTAAACCTGGAGTCTGATCTCATGTGGGCTTCCATACTAGGAAAAATGAATATTATTAACAATGCCCAATATAATCATCCTTTTATTATCACTTCTATTACCATTAATCTTATTTTAGTAATTCCAGTGACACTCTTTTAATTATAAGTGAAATTTTTTTTAATACATATAAATTTAATTTTTTATTTTACAATATTTTTGATAAAAAAAAAACGCTATTATCATCCTCAATTTTGTAGTCTTGTTATTATTACCAGTCACTTCAACCTGAACCATCATTACCTATGTCAATAATCATTACCACCTCCACCTCAATTATTATTTTGGATGCCACTGTCACAATCTATGTCTATAAATATTAAGATTAAATTTTTTTAAATAATTTTAAAAGTAAACCCCTTATATTAATTTTAAAATTTAAATTCAATTAATTAAAATAAAAAAAATATCATTTTAACCATTAAGATAACTCTTCAAAATTTTTATATATTATCAAATTTTATCTTATGTCACGTTAAAGAAAAAGACAGTTTGTCCTTATCTTATTCTAGGGGAAAAAGAACCCACAAATATAAATGCTGAAATAAAGTAGAATATTTTTGCACTAAACCTAACAAAACTATCCTTTTCTAGGAGGAATAAAATTTTACGTAAGATGGAACCTTCACTTTGTTGCAATGCTTATTATATTCCTTAGTTGGAGTTTCAAAAAGCAGATGGGGAGAGGAAAAGGAAGGAAACTCGTCCGCACCCTCATCCTTCGGTTTGAGTGACGGACAGGAATAGGATTCAAAGTTCATACTCTTACAAAACCAAAGTAAATTAATTTTAATTAAATTTATATATTTTTTATTTTAAAATAAGTATTTTTATACCATTTAAATATAAATTTCATTTCATTTAAAATATTAAAATTATTTTTTGATAAATATGTTTTTTATAAGTTTAAATTATTGATATTATAGAAACTCTTTAACCAATAACATCAGTTAAACTTTTTCTTTATTAGGTAGAGTTAATTACATAGATCAAATGGTACTGCAGTGGCCTATCATGAATGAGATCAATAAATAGATTATTAACTATTAAATTATTCTTAATAATTTCACTTATTTTTTTTGTTGATCTTCCTCTACTTCTAACTATTAGACTATTCTCTATTTAATTTATTATTTTTACTAGGTTTTTTACAAATCTTCTCCACACATGACCAAATCACTTTAAACGAGATTCTACTATTTTCTTTATGATAAGTGCTACTTCAACTTTCTCTCTAATGTACTTATTTTTAATCATATCTCTTCTTATGTGTTCACACATTTAACACACACATTTTTATTTTTACAATATTAAATTTATTTTTATATTATTGTTTGATCGCTTAACATTCAGTACCATATAATATAGCAGGTCTTATAACTTCATTCATTAATTAAAAAAATATAAAAATAATTGATTATAACTCAAATGATAATTAATATTAAATTTAATGTTTAAAGAGTATATAATTTTATAATTATAATTTTTGAATTATAATCAATTATTTTTATATTTTTTATTCAATTAATGAAATTATTTAATAATTTTATAATTATAATTTTTGTTTTTCAATTATTAACATTAAAATAAGCTGATATACATGATTACTTTGTCACTTAAGGCCCTTTGGGCCTATTGGGCCTTCTCCATTCTTATTATTGTTCAGGCCAGGCTAACATGTCCATATCGCTTCTTTCTTTGTGGTTATCATGACAAGAAGATCTGAAGTCTTGTCCCAAAAAACAAAAAAAGATCTGAAGTCTGAACCAGTCGTCGCGAAAACCCTATTCTTCTCTGATTTGCTCCCCTAACCCTAGCAGTAGCAGCGCATTTCCAGACAACGTTAGTTGCTATTGAAATTGAATTTCTCTTGTACTATTTGTTTTCTACTGTTTTTCTCACTCAAAATTTCAGTGGGTGCGGTTGCCTTCTCTCGCAATAAGGTGGATTCGTCTCTGATTTCGAATTTGTTTTTTTTTTTTTTTTTTTTTTTTTTTTTTTTTTTGTAATAGAGCAAAGCTAAGAGATGCCTCAGAGACATTCGAAGAATAACAACGACCTTGCCTTCTTCACCTATGAAGAGAAACGACAACTCGGCTATGGGACTCAGAAGGAGAGACTCGGCAAGGACTCCATTAAGCCCTTTGACGCTTGCAGCCTCTGCTTGAAACCCTTCATTGACCCCATGAGCTGCCAGAAGGGCCATGTGTTTTGTAAAGAATGCATTTTGGAATGCTTGTTGTCTCAGAAGAAAGACATTCAAAGGTTCAAAATATTTATAGGCTTTCTTTTGTTTATTATCTATGTATGAGTTTCTTATTCTATGGGTTTCGCTTATTAGTCTCATACTAACTAGTTGGTTCTTATGCTAATTATTTATTCATCCGTAAAGGGGTACGCCTTTGACTAAGTTTCTTACAGGTACTTAGGTCTGTTGTGAAGTCTACTTCCTAAAAAAAAATTATGCTTAGATTAGTTGATCTGTATGTCTAAGGCATGCTTGTTGAATTATTAAATTTTGTTTTCGTGAGTTTGAGTTGAACTTATCTGTTGCAATTGGGTAAGGTTATAGCAGGCTGGGGAGGATGGTCTTCTAAACAACACATTAGGTCCTTTTATTATCTCAATGGTGCATTATGTTGGCCTTTATGCAAGGTACCAATAGAAGATTTTGTTTATGTGGTTTGTTATGTGAGAGTTAGTTAATAGTATCATTGGGAGAAACTTGGCAAAGAAGATAATACTTTACTTAAATTTGGGATAGGTTCTAGGTAAATTAGGTCAAGAGCAACAATTTGAGTTATGTTGTCTCTTATATCTTTACTCTTTAGATGTGCTTATTGGAATTTAAAATTGATATATGTATTTGGTTGGATTCTACCATGATTATATATTTATTTGAAACTGAATAACCAATCTTGTTTGAAGTTCACAATAAATTTCCAGTATATGCTTCCTAATGCATATGGTACCTATCCCATTATCCAAAAAAAGAAGTTGATCTGCCTATGTGAGTATGTTAATGGGTTGATGATTATGGCGATGCATCAATGTGATGAATATTATGAGTAAATCAACTACTGGAGGACGTGTAAATGTATAATAATAAATTTTTGCATATATATGGTTTATGCATGGTTCATTGTACTAATGAATTTTATGCTTGCTTTTGCTTGTTGGCATATAGTACTTGCTACAAACATGTATGATTTGTCACGAGTGACATTGTTCCAGCGGAGTATGATCCCCAGTTTTCAATAAGCTTTTTAATTGCTTGCTGTAATTTAACTGTCCTGTGTCATAATAATGGATTTAATAAGACAGTTTTGTTAGTAGTACTCTATTGAACCCCGGGGCCCTTGACTTGTCTTGAACATTGCAAGAGTTATCATTGAATTTTTATGTTCTATCTACAAATATTGAATTTACTGTAACTTTTATTTATGACAAACAAAATGGAATCAAGTGTCTACAGTTTTATTAGTAATATTCTATAGAACCCCAGGGCCCTTGACTTGTCTTGAAGATTGCAAGAGCTATCATGTATATTTTTATGTTCTATCTACAATTATTGAATTTACTGCAATTTTTTCTTTATGACAAACAGAATGGAATTAAGTGTCTTGTACCGGAAAAAAATGAAGTGTCTGTTGCTTCTAATGGCTGTTGGTCTGAGCAATACTGTTTTGCTTCTGTTGATTATTCATGGAGCTTCTGAGATATATTTTTGTTAGTTTGTAGTGATGCAGTGCTGATTCTTTTCCCCGGGTGTGAGTTGAATGCTGACAGTCATTTTGATATTAATATTTTTAATTGGACAGGAAGCTTGTAGCTCATGCTTCTCAGCAGAAGCAAGACAAAGAAGAGGAAGAGGAGAGGTTCATGTTACAAAAGGCTAAAGAGCTTGAGGCATTTGACCAGCAAAACCATGGCGCTGTACCACAATACAGTGATAGAAATTACAGTCGTGATAAGAATAGTTTTCATGGTGCAAACAGTGTCAAGGCCACTTCCTATGAAGAGGAAGCCCTTCGGACTATGAAGGCATTTTGGCTGCCTTCTGCTACGCCCAATGCTCCTGCTAAAGTAGATGCACCTTCTGCCAGCACTGTCTGCCCTGAAGGCAAGGAGAAGCTGAAGTTAAAGACTCTTTTTCCCATCCACTTCACCGAAGATACTAGTGAGCAGAAGTTAAAGCCTCTTGATAGAACCTATATCTGTCCTAGCTGCAAAGTCACTCTCACCAACACAATGTCTCTTGTGGCCCTTAGTTCATGTGGGCATGTTTTCTGCAAGAAGTGTGCTGATAGATTTATGGCTGTGGATAAGGTTTGTCTTGTTTGCAACAAACCATGTAAAGAGAGGAATTTGGTGAACTTGGAAAAAGGAGGGACTGGTTTTGCTGGTCATGGGGATCATCTTGAAGCCAGAGACTTCAAACATTTGGGAAGTGGTAGTGGGTTGGGGCTGGTTAGACCAGCAACGAAGACTTGAAACCTCTGTTAATTTAGCCTGTTGAATGTACCATACTCATTGCTGAAGAAAAAAAATTGACCATGTTTATCTACAAAAATTGGTATACCAAATCAATTATAGATAAACATGTAAATGTATCATAAATGAGTTTTTGCCAAAAAGTATGTTAATGAGTTTACATGTTTATTTATTATAAATTGATTTGTTTTATATATTTATTTTTAGATCGGGATTGTCTAAGAATTTCATCCATGCTACTATATCTTTGTGTGTGTGTGGCTTTGCTTTATTTCATGCATTTAATTCTTGGTTTCCTACCTGTTCTACCCCAAAGTAAACCTTCATAATGAGAAATGGCAGTTTGTTCTATTCCACCAAAGACTTGTGCTTGGAAATGTGAAATAGTTGACGGGATCTTAGCCGTATTCTAATTGTCATGTGAGGGTGGGACCACTTAGAGATCCTGTGGACGTGTGATGAGATGTATAATGGTTGATGAGGTTGGTTGATCATAGATTATTACTAGACAGCTAATAAAATTTTGATTGATGATTATTTGACAGTTGTAATTAAATGCACTGTTTCCTTTTGTTGTGAACACGACCGGGACCTGCAATAGTCACGTGACAGCATACCTGACATTTTGGACTTTATCTTTTTATTGTATCCTGGTCCCGTTGATTTTCTTCGGGGTTGGTTTTATTTGCCCGTGAGCTTAATTATCTCGTCCCTAGCCCTTATAATTCTTCCGTTTTCATTTTTGCTGAGAGCGCAGTTTTATATTTGTACAATTTTAAAAAAATTAAAATAACAATTTTAAATTATAAGTATAAAAACCCCATATTCTCGTCAGGCTCATTCTCAAACGAGACAATTTCCAAAAGGATACATATTTAGATATATATAATATATTAATTGTCCATATAATAAATTAATAAAAGCTTATAAAAAAAATGAATGTTCAGAATAATGACGTCCATTAATATATTTATTTTAATAATTTTTTTAATTAAGTCTTTAGAGTTTAGACTATCTAATTTTGTCCTATATGATTTTTAGAATTTCAGAAGAAATCCCGTGAAAATTGACCTACGAATGAGCTGAGCATTTTGGAAGTCAAATCCCAACTCGCAAACTTTAGGCACGTGGGCTGCTTGTGAAGTGGGAAAGACTTTTCTTAGAAATGGCAATAGAAGAGCTTGTCTACCAACAAAACGAAAAACCAAAGCAATAACGACAACAAGCAAACTGTATTTCCAGCAAAGGATCCTCCATTGAGTGTGCTGTCCATTGTTTTGCATGGGAATGAGAATGATCATGCAAATTCCAGCTCAACCGTCCAAGTTGGCTTCTGTTAGTTGGTCACTGGTCCCTTCACGCCAAGTTCTTCTTTGCCCTTATCCACAATTCATCGCCCTCCTCTCCCTTTTTTATGTTTGTCCCTATTGCTTTCCTTCATTATGACACGATAAGGAAGCCTAGATTCCTACTTTTGACCCAACATCCCCATTACCTTTGTCTATTTATTTTTGATTTAATTACTACATCAATCTCCAATCTCCAGAGTTTCATTTAATTTATAATTTAAAAATTTGTAATTGAATTTTTATAGTTTCATCCTGTATCAACATATCTCAGGACCATACAATATTATTGACTTAACTTGATATTTTAAATAGCTGATTTTTACTCTAATTATTTAAATCATGTGATGCTTCAAAACTTGAGTTGTTTATATTGAAAATAAGTTATTTGGAATGTCAAATTAATGTATTATTTGTTAAGTTAGTAAAATTTCACAGTTTATAGATAAATAAAAAAAATATAATTATAAATCTTTAAAATGATAAGAAGTTAATTATAATCTGTTAAACTACAAAACAAAAATAAAAACTAACAAAGTAATTAAAAATTTTATTTTTAATAATGGGACTCAGTTTTTTTAGAAGATAATTTTAGAACCACGTAAATTGAAAAAAACAACTTTATTTCCCCATAGTTAATTATTTTGTTAGAAAGTATGATTGCTCCATTATAGAAATATAATTATTTTGGTAATAAAGTAGGGTATCTTGTGGTGCTCATCTTCGCAAGGTCAAGCCACATATTATGCGATAATTTTTTAACAATAAAATACTAGTGTCACTCTCTGATTACTTGCTCTTCAGTTGAATAAAAGATTTCAGCTTTGAAAAGAGTTTTGGTCGGATTCTATTCCCAATCAAAACCCAATACGACCGTATCCTATTATCCCACATGTTCAACTTGAAGGTAAATTTGGATTTACATTAAAATCAATTAATTATGTCGGCTATATAATAATATATAATTTAGTAAACTTATTGTCCTTTTGCCTCATTTTCAACGTTCGTCTTCCAAGCAAAGCAAATTGAAGAGAAAATTTGAAATTTCCATAAAAGAACATTGAACAGAAAATAAAAGCAGAGGAAAGGAGGCAATGGCGTGAAGGGAGCTGCTATTTTTGGTTGGTAGTTTGGTTTCTTTAGATATTTTCTGTTCTAAGCTTATCTACAATGAGAAACTGATTATGGATATTCTTAGTGACGGTTAAACTACAGAAAAATTTTAACTGCTACTAGGCCCTTAATTTCTCATATTAGCGAGATAATCTCGCTGTGCCTATATTCTAGTTTCCACGTGGCGACAGCGTTATCGTTAATAATGGGGACATCTTTTGGGTCCCACAATCATTATTACCCGCCAACCGAGGTAGCTATGAATATGATATCTGAGACGGCGTCCCACTCGTTCATATTCATTGAAATTAGATAACCCACGCATCAACAACTAATAGAGTATAAAAAACTGAACTTTTTCATTTGGGTATAACAAAAAGGTTGGATCTTTCTTTCGGCATAAAAGGCGTGAGAAGAAGAGAACGCCTCCAAGAGAAAGCCCTAAGGTCTGAGATTTTGGCAATGGGGGATTTGGAGAAGCAAGAGAGGGTTTTTGAGGAGGCCAAGGAAGGGGAGGAGGACAGGTTGTTGGAGGGCATGGCGGTTGTGGATTTCGACATGCTTTGCTCCACTGTGGCGCTGCAATCTCAGGGAAAATGGGGGATGCTGGGAAGTATTGGGGATGAAGAAGAGGGTGGGGAATTTGGTGGGGTCTTGAGAATGTGGGAAGGTGAACTTCTGGATTGCTTTGATGACCGTCGAATCGCTCTTGAATCTACATGGTAAGTTTGTTTCTTCTTCTTCTTCTGGAAGGATTAATCGTGTTTTGTGATATTCTTTGTAAATATAAGCTTTTTGAGAGCTCCCCTTTTGTTTTGGTGGATGAGAAATTAGTTGTTGAGAGAACTTAGCTAATTTTCGAAAGCAATAGGAAAAATTGGGTTTTTCTTCTATTCCTTTTCTTATTCCCTCCTTCGTTTCCATATGGCAATTTTCAGCTTGAATTATCTAAGAGAAGGACAATAAACTCTTACTTGTTAGATTTCTGTTCAGTTTGTCCTATTTTTCTCTGGGTTTCTATTTCCAGTTGTACCCAGAGATTTTTCTACTCCAATGTGTAGTGAGGGAGTTATTGCATAGAGTTTTATTTATCCATATTCTTTTAGTCAATATAGCTCTTCAGCACTTGATTGGGTTGGGTCTTGACCGATGAAATTAAACCTTCTAGACTTGGTAGCCTAATTATATATAATACACATTTTGGGTCCTTTCCCACTGCTTCACCCACGTATATGTTTATTGAATGTCTTTCTCGCCAATAAAATACCAAAAGACCAAAACACCAGAAAAAAGAAAAGTCATGTCTGAGAATTTGCAGTTATAGAGGAGTCCTATTATATATCATGCCTGTATATAATAGTTGATTCTGTGTTGCAGTTGTCCTTGCTACCGATTTGGGAAAAACATGAAGAGAGCTGGCTTTGCTCTTCCCTATATTCAGGTATGCTTAATTTTCTTAAAAATTAGAAGAGCAAATATGAATTGATGTTAGAATTGACAATTTTTTATATTCATCTTCTTTCTTTCCTTTGGGGGAAGAAGGGAAGGGGGTGATTACATCTCTCTGAACTTTCAATTTGCCTGTTTTATATTGCAGGGAATAATTTATTTTCTTCTAACAATTGGTGCCGTTGTCAACTTTATAACCTTTACTGTCACCAGGCAGCACTGCTTTCTCTACCTGGCTGTTGCTTGTGCCATTACTATTGGAGCATATTTAGGCTTCTTCCGAATGCGTATAAGAAAGAAATTTAACATCAAGGTGGTTTTTTCTGAATTTTATTGTTTATTATTCCTAACTTCTGTATAGATAGATAGGTATTAAAGTATTAATTGAGACAAACAGATGTTTTCTTAGCTCTGGATGGTTTAGTATCCTTCCATTTGTTCATATATGCTTACTCCAAATATTGGTATGAAGTTCTTTTACTTGTGGAGTATTATTGATGGTTGGGCTGCAAGTATGGCAATTCTTGTAGATGGGGTTGGGAGTGAATACATGTATTGGTCCATATCTGTTTGTATATGGAAAACAAACTGTGAATTCCGACAAATCTACTGAAGTCGTATATAATTTCCATGCATGTGGGTTGGGGTTAGACCAGGTAGTATAGATTCTCTGGTATGTGGCTTGCTAATCTGTAGTTTGTAATATATGTTGACTTTCTTTTTTGGTTTTTGTTTGACTTTTTTATGTCTAATGCACTTTGTATTGGTACCTCTTGCAGGATAGTGATAGTCCGTTGGATGATTGTATCTACCATCTTGTTTGCCCTTGCTGTACATTATGCCAGGTCATCTTCAAATTCTTTCTTTTTGCTACTTGGTTATCTTGATTTATTCCACTTTAATCTTGAAAACTGCTTTGTATAATCCTATGTATCTTCGTTTCTATTCTAATATTGATTTTTGGTATCTTTGAAACGTGATGCAGGAGTCTAGAACACTGGAGATGAACAATGTTCAAGATGGTGCTTGGCATGGTCGGGGTGATACGATATGCATAGGTGGATTTAGTGAAGGGAGTGGTAAAGCACCCTTCGATCTACATCCACCTCCTCTTATCTCCATCAAGTCTACTGATAAACCCAGCATGGAAAAGAGTACAAATGCTAGTGATCATTCTATTCCAAAGAATTGATGATGAGGGTTGCATCACCAACATTTCATACTCAGGTCCTAGTGGTAGGAGCAGCAGGCATCAGTAAACTGCTTTCTCTGCTGTTTTACTCTGGTATTTTGAAATATCCTGTGAGGGAGATGCTAGTTTGCTCATTTGTATATAAGGCCTTTCATTCTCAGCTAAGGGGGTTTAATTTTTACGAGCCCCACTAGTGTTTTTATAGTTTGACTAGTGTTAAGATGGTGAAGGATGCCATCTTCATTGTCGTATCTTTGTTCAACAGATTGAGTAATTGTAATGTTTAAGATGTTCACTCACTTGTAGGTTTCTTCTCTTCTTAAATTGCCCGTTCTTCCTAGTTTATGCACCCAGTTTAATGTTTTATGTTATAACTTAATTGCAAGGTATGAAATTTGAAGCTCATGTAGGAAGTATAGGATTCTGATATGGAATTTATATGAACTTTGGCTCTTCAACTCCACGAGTTAATTTTTGGGACGTGACTCTTCCATAGGTTTATACCGATTGGTATCAGGTCTCGTGCCTTGTGATTGGGTCGTATGAAGATAATGATTTTTCGTGATTTTTCCCATGCTTCATGAAAACAGAATTATCACTTATCTTTGCAAAGAAAGCAACTTATATTCGTTAATAATTCCCCCTCATACCCACACAACACCCACCTTTAATTGGCAATAAAACATCCTTCATCCCCCTATATCTCATTTAATGAAGGCCCTGTTTAGTTTAGTTTTGCTCTGCTCTATCCCATTTTTTTTATGGTGTGATACAACCTACAATAACAATCCCTCGCCACATTATTAATAGTTTCTGATTTTCATTTATAAGAGACTGGAAAAGTACTTGTGCCAATAACACTCAGGTAAACATTGGATCTCAAGGCATTTTGGCCCTTTCTGCTGCTTCTGGTTTTGTGCCCAGAAAACATATAAACCAGATAATTTTTTATCCTTAGCTTCTTCTTCAGCCCTCCTGAATTTGAAGAAAATAGAAAAAAATTTCAGCTACAGAGACAAACAAATTCTCCGTCTTTTGTTGTTGTTCCTCTCCAGCACACTCATTGGAGTTTCTGTGCTTGTAATGCTCGTATCAAAGGTTGACTCGTTTGCTTCCATCCTCTCCATATCTTCCATCAAATTGAAGCACTTGCACAATGTCTCCTATAATTATCCACCATAAACCCTCTTTTTAAGTCTTTAATACTATTCCAAAATAATAATAAAAGTTATTTCTTGGACGAGAAGATTCTGAGTTAGATTCAATTTACAAAAAATTTATAAATCAAATTAATCATTAAAAAACATGTAAGTATGTCAAAAATAAATTTTACTAAAATTTACATATGTTTTATATGTTTATAATTTGTTTGGTATATGTATCTTGACTGTCTAAGATGGAGAAATTCTAAGGTAAACATGTTCTAAAAAAATTAGTCGACCAATTAGTAATAGATAAACATATAAGCATGTCATAAATAAATATCACTACTAAATATATTAACATGCTTTATATTGATTATTGATTAGTTTGGTTCATCAACTTAGGGCGGATTTACCTGAAAATTTCATTATTGAATGTCATTTACCTCTTCTAGATATTCACAAGCCGTAATTGAAGCTCTGAGAGTGGAATATTGCAGTGGGAATAGTTCATGAGATGCAGAGATAAGTGCAGATGCTGCAACAATTGAAGGTTTAAACCCAGAAAACTTTATGTCTACAGCCAAAAGAGTAACAAAAGTCAGAGTTTGAGCGAAGTTGAAGTGAAAATTAAAATGAGTTATATAAGAAGTACCATAATGAGCATTGAAGATTATCTCTGAAGCTCGCTCTTTAAGTGCTCGTTTCAGCGATAGGTCTTTGAGTTCAGGCTCAGCTAAAGAGACGAAGAAATGCAGAAAAGAGAAAGGTGTGATTGACCTCATACGCCACTGCAGAGCCCCAAGGATTAGAACCTCCATTTTCTGAATACTCTGAGCCTCAAAGATGCAACCTTCAATCTGTTTTATTGATTAAAAACATCAATTGGGTTTTTCTTTCTAATAACGATAGTCATTTGGTGGAGTTGAACGCTTACCTGCAAATCAGAGAGTGAAAAGGGTGTGTTCTTCATCTTTAAAGCCAGAGAAAGACAGGAGATAACTATGAGCCTGAGAAACCACGGCTTCCCTTGCTTCAAGTGCAAACCCAGAGGACAAATTGGTGTGTTTGGTTGCCGAGAAAATGTTGGAAAATAGTTGCTTTTGGACATGAACCGGTCCCAGTAATTTATAGCAAGGTAAGCTACAAATGGTTCCAAACTGCAGGAAAACTGAACCTGTAAAAAGAAATTATAGTTTAAAAACAAATCAGAGCAAATGTGACATGACAAAGAAGGATTCAAACAGGGCATTTAGAGAGCAAAGATTCACCTGCGATATGAGAGAAATGGCTTCAGAACGAACGGAAACAAGAAACTCTGTAGTATCAAATTCAAAGCTGCTTAAGCAGTTCTGGGTGGGCATGTGATCAGATTCTAAGGCAAAGAGTTCTGAGATTGTGAACATTTGCTGCTCTTGGAGATCAAACTCCATTTTCTTTTTCTTCAGCTAGAGTGGGTTTTCACTGTGTTTCTGTGTAAGGATAAAATGAGAAAGACATTGAGAAAATATGTCTCAAAAATGGAATTTGTAATGATGGAAAAAGAAAGAGAAGCTTCGCTTTCTGTGCTGCGATAAAGAAAGTGTGCTGGTCCTCTTAGTTGGCAGAACTATTCACACATACATATTGTGGATCCTTTGTTCCTCTCTATCTCAGCTTTTGACATTGGAGTCAGGGAAAGCTAGAGAATTCCACAAGTCCTAGTCAAAATATTAGCATTGCATTTTCTTTCACTTGAGAAACTAAGAAAGCTACCACTTTAAATAACCAAAAAAGTTATCCCCGGATAGGCCTAATGGTGAACGTGAACATGTGATGTGGAGACAAGAATTTTAATGTGAATCCCCTAGTTGAGTTTTGAGTTTTGAGATGGATAGCTTAGCTTGCCTTCCGCCTGTACACTGCAATATTATTTTAAAAAATCAGAAAGGTTAGTCTTGACCGTTCTATTAATGGAAGCCGGTTAAATTTTAATTATGCAAAACTTTTAAAGTTGTTGTCAAAAAGAAGAAGAAAGGTTGACATAAGATGGAGGAGGAGGAGGAGGAGGAGAAGAAGAAAGGTTGACATAAGATGGAGTGTGAACTGTGGAGTAAATAAGAGATAAAAGTGACAAAACTTTGATTAAGCACTAGAAGAATTCACAGTCATGAATGGTAGATTCCCAGGTCCCACCAATAACGTGGTGTTCATAAACACAAACTACAAATGCTTACCTATTATATGCATGATTATACTAATAAGCCATATTTTCTAACTGGGGATGAATGTTACAGCATAATGCAGATTAGGTCTCAGTCATTGGTTTAGCCTTTTAGGTTATGTTGGAATAATTTATCACCCTGAGAGAGAGAAAGAGAGAGAGAGAGAGAGTGGTCCAGTGCTTGTGGTTTATATTCATTTCTTTTAACTTTTGGCTGAGATAAGCACTAATAAAGATGAACTAGTGCTGCTAGATCCATCGTTTATGTACGAGCTGCACCTCTTGTAGCAGCTGGCTGACAAAACAGCTTACCCATTCTCTGCGTATTTGATGTAAACATGAGCTCATGAGGCAGCTCTCGGTGTCAATCTGACTAATGCCTCGGATTAATAACAAGTTTATGCACAGTAGGGATGGTAATTTTTATGAGAGTAAATTATATTTATTTTTTTATATTTATAAAAATTATATTCATTTTTTTTTAAATTTCAAAATGAGACAAAAATTTGTTTTTATAAAACTTACACAATTACATTTACAACGTCTCAGCTTTTAAAACAATTATACTAGTATTTTTATTTTTATTTTTAAAAAAATTAATTTAATAACTTATATTGAATTGAATTAAACTATTTATAAGCTTTTAAAAAAATTGTATAAGCATGAACTTCATTAATAATTTTGTGAATAAATTTTTTTTTGTGTAAATTGAAATTAAAAGAGATATAATTTAATTTTTAAAAATTTGAAAGAAAAATATATATAATTTACTCTTTTTATTATTCAAAGAGATTTTTGAGAAGATTATCCGATGGCAATAAAGGTAGATTAGATAGAAATTACAATAACACATTTCGTTTTATTCAATTATTGTCCTATTTTATAATTTATGCCAATAAAATTTAATATATGTTGATTTTGATGAATTATATTTGAGTTTATAATTAATTATAATATTTTGATTTTTTAAAATTTTATAAATATAATAATATTTCTAGATTCTGGCACCTCTATAACAAAATGAAAATGAAGAAAAATTTATCTCTCAGTGTAAAAAATGAAAACAAAAACTGAGAAGAAGATGAGTAATCGAGAAAGACGAGAGAAAAGATTCCATCACTAACATTGCAAGCACAGCAATGTTTTGGTATTTGCTTTCGATCTCTCTCGGGCGTAAACCTTTTGCTTGGTAAAGAAAAGGAAAAAGCAGGTCTCTATATTCCTTGAAATGATAACTGGGAAATCTAAATCTTTATCTTCTTTCTTTCCTTTGACCTCTATTTTATCTAAACCCAAAACCAAAACAAAAAGGAATCCTCCTTTACTATGACACCCTCTCTACAGAATTAAAATCACAGTGACGATCGAAGTTAAAATTACAGCAGAATTCTTCACATGAAGATGATCTGAAGGGGGAACCAAGTGTCAGAATCCCCACTTGGACTGAGTCCCATCTAATTGGAAATTTTCTGTAAGGTTCAGGCTGGGGTGGGCGGGGTATAAGCCTGTGTCTTAAGGGCCAATCCCATTGTCATCCCCAACACCTAGTACCACTACATGTGACTCGTGCACGAGACAATCATCCAATTTAGTACTGCCTTTGCTTTAAAACCTTGTGTCCCTTGAATTTTCACCAATTTAAAGACACATTGTTGTTACGTTGTGGGACTTAAGAAAGGACCTTATGTCTAATTTTATTTTTTGCTATGCATCATACATAAAATTATTATTATTATTTTATCAATTTGGGTTCAATTCTTTTTTAAGAAATTTTTAAATTCTAAAAAAAAACTACATATATTTCAATTAGAGAAAACTGCAATCTTGCAAAGAGCCATGTTTATATATTTTTCCTTTAAATTATAATACACATACAAACAAAAGGCCAACTAGAAAGAAAAATCGGAAAACGAGAAGATGAAGCGCTTAGATTTTTGGCATTGAGTGCCATCACATGATGCACGATGCGATGGGCCAAAACGGAAGGTCGCATACTTCCAAAAAAAAAAAAAATTGTGAACATCTCATCTATTATCCTATTACAAATTTCCACGATAATTTATTATAATATTCATAAATTATATAACAAAATTATTGATAATAAAAATTAAATTTAAATTTTGTAAGTAAACTATTTAGATTCTTATTAACTAAATAATAAACTCAATCTCTATTTCCATATGCTTGTTATCTCTAATCAACTACATATATTTACAAATGGGGACAAGACTTGATATGATAATTTGTTCATCTTCAATTATTTTGAAATAAATATTTACAATTTTAATTTTTTTAATTAATCCTTTAATTTATTTATGTCTCGTTACATTTATTTTTTATTATTTAAATGAGAGATTAGTTTTTATCAAAATAGCAATCTCATTGCTTGATATTCTATTTTATTCTTTGACCAAGATATTTTGATGATTTCACCTGAAAAATGGATTAAGGAAGAGATGAAAAATTAATCAATTGGATGAAAATTGTGGTTGAAAAAAATAGTTAAGTAAGTATATAATTCTTTTGCTAAAAATACGATATTCTTTGATCCAAGAAATTACAAAGCTACAAGGTTTTTGATGAGAAATTGAGGGGACATAACAGAGCGAATACCAAGGGAGGAGAAGCCAAATAGCTTTCACCTTTAAGTCTATGAAGCTGGCTTAGGGGGGTGATGTAACTTTCATAGCTTTTCAGCGCTTTTCTCTCTCTCGTTCTTTCCTTTCTGTTCCAGTGAATGTCTTCTTCGTCTTCCCATAGATTCTGTGCTTCATTGTTGTAACCATGCATGCAAGAGGAACCCTGAAATGATATCTCATAACTTGTTTAAATTCTCACTCCTTTGGAGGCCAATACACTTTATCCTTTTCTCCTTCCATTCTATTTAATTACATAATAACCTTAAACAATGCTCACATCAGATGTACCATGTTTTTGAAGTAATGGGGTTTCTTCTTGTTTCAGTGTGTACACTCACTAAAATTAATGGTTTATCTATTTTATTAACCATATACATAACGACCCTGTTATTAATTTTTAATTTCCAACTATTTTTCTTGTTATTGTCTAAATATGTCGAGGGTTATTTTTGGAAAAACCAAATATAGATGTAAGATTAGACAAATATGAAATGTTCTTTTATTTATTTATTATTGTGGTGAGATGATATTTGAGTCAACTTGGTCATATTTTAATAACAAAATTAGGGAACTTAGGAAGAAATCTATTTCAGCTTGACTTTAAAAAAAAAAATTAATACATGAAATGTTTGTCTTTATCACTAAACCATTCCTAAGTCTTAGTTCAAAATTATGTTGAGGCTATATATATATATTTTTTTGGACTGAAGTTTCGGGTAGGAGAAAAATACTATAATGAAAATAAAATTTAAAACTTATATAAATAAAATATTTTAATTTTATCACTGAACTAACTTCTGTTGGGATTTTTATTTTTTGAGACATTATTGGCATGTTGAACTGAGGCTAAAGTAATATCATAAGCTTACATTAAGTAAAAAAAAAAAAAAAAAAGACCCAACCCTTTTACTATCCTATTAGAGAGATTATTTTTTTAAAGGGGGCTGTAACCCAAGACCTATAAATTTTCAGTTGGGCCTAACCCGCAATTTAGTCTTGGCCCATGGTAACTAGCGTTAAACACAGTTATTTGGTAAGTGGTTACTTTTGTTATGGCTTACTACGAGAGATGCATGCATACAATACCTTGATATTAGGTACTTGTAATTTATATTTGATAATTAAATTATTTAAAAGGTATTAAAATATTTGGTGTAAGCTTCATGCATATAACATTTTTAAATATCTTACACTTCTCACCATGGAATTCGATAGTGTTTTCCATTTCTTAATTTAAAAAAATGGAGAGCTTGTTCCATTATACAAGTTGAGATTAGATAAAAAAATACCCTACTAATTTTTTTTGTCTTTTGTTTGTCATGGGAATACAAAAAGACCAATAATGATATAAAGTGGAATATGCTTCTTTTATTAGGTACTCAATAATGGTATGCAACCCAGCCTATCCAAGTTTGACAAGATCAATACCAAGTACCAACTTTGATTTTTTCTTAATTTCTTAATTTATAAAATAAAATATAAACACCAAAATGATGTTTACAATTATTATATCAAAATGAAAAAAAATTATATTCAATTTTAATAAAATATATTTTTAAAATTAAAAATTCAAATTGAAATCACAATAAAAAAAAATGAAAAATAACACCAAACACAAATGTTAACACAATTTTCAAACAAACTCATTCACTAGTACAAAGGAAACCTTTCTTACTCACAAGTATTAAATTGTCTTTTGGATATCTACAAATTTTTCAAATATCATTCCCATATATTTTCTTTTAAAGCCAAATATCATTTACTAATATGTTCAACTTCAAACAGACATTTAAGAATACCACGTCGCTACAGATTCTGGCTCAATTCAGAGTGTTGGTGCCCCGACCCGCTACAAGCTCCGCTCCACCTCTCTGTGATTCATCCCTGCCACCTGCCATCACCATACCCGGATAAACAGCTGGGCCACCAGAATTTGGAACTGCACGATACACTTGCTGCTGTCTCACACCATCCGGAACTACCCTCGCCGATGGATCGTACGGATGCACTGCACCCACAGGCCTCATTCCCCCACCGTATACTTGGCCCGAACCGGGAACCAAATGATGATACCCGACTGGCACCTGAGGTGGCAGTACTCCCGGGTACTGTTGAACATAGGGTGCCTGTATGGGAACTGGTTGGACTGGTACTTTCCCGGGTTGCACCGGGACTGCACCCGGTGGAATGTAGTAAACAGGAACGGGTTGAATAGTATGACCCGAATAAGTAACATCCGGCGGGTAGCGCAGTATCTGGCTACTTGGGTTTCCCATTACAACTTGATAATCGTCAATTTGATTTTCTTTTGGCTCCATTTCGGGAACTTGGTTATCGGGTTTGGTTTTGACCGGAGGAAGGTTGGGGATGGACGGCACATTCGGAGCTGATGACGTGGAACAAAACGGGGAGGAGACAACCGGAGCAGGCGAACCGGGATCCGAACAGGAGACATTGTCATGGAGAACGGGTCGGGCCTTGGCTCTCGGTTCACGGTTTTGAGCCTCGTCGCAGTTTTCCAAACCGAAGAGATAATCGGGCACTTCAGACACCATCGAGGACGCTTCAGACCGGCCTCGCTCGAGCCCGACTCCGCCACCATTGAGAGCGTCGACGAACCAATTCTCCCGTTTGGCGGAGCCGTCGAGGAGCGAGCTGATACTGCTGGCTCTAGAATCTTCTTCCTGAATAAACAAGAACAACCGAAACCGAGCCGAGCGCGAGATTTGATTCTGTGCTAACCGCTCATACTCGTCCATCATGTTCTCCACGTCCTCGTCCGTTGAAACAGATATCAACGCGTCCAGATCCTCATTGGGAAGCTGATACTTCACTGTTATATTGATAGTGCCTGTATCCCAGTTCAATCCAAAATTCAAAAAACGAAAAATTGAGTTTCAGAAAAAAGCAGCGTTCGAATCTGGTCAGTACCTGTGAGCTTAGAAAGCTTGAGAAGGAGACCGGAGAAGGAGATGGAGCGGTGGGCGGCGACGATTCGGGTGTCGCCGCCGACGTATCGGAGCTGGTTGTCGTGGGGACGGGGCAAAATCTTGCCACCGAAGCTACACATGAAGCGGACACGTGGTAGCGGTTCATGGAAATGGTCGGAGCGAGGGGACGATGCGACAGAGTCGGCGTCGAAGTCAGCCGAGAGGTGTGACGTCATTTCCCGGCGAGCAGTGGCAGTGAAGTTACTTGATTTAGATTCTGTGTACTTTCCCCTGCTGGTCGACGGAGAATTATGGAGGTTGGGGGCATATATAAGGGTCCCAGGGTCCATCCACTTGATGTTGGAAAGGGAAGCGATGTGGGACGTGAAGATTATGTACAATTAGACGATGGGTTTGTATGATTACGCAAGGTTAGGTTGAATTTTGTCCAACGCTTTTGTTTTTTATATAACTGGAAATCAAGGAAATATATAGAGCATTGAAAGGCTATTTGCCGGTTGAGGAACAGGTTTAATTGTTGTTTTCATTTTGGAAATATATATAAATATTTTTAATTTAATATTTAAATTTTAAAATTTTTTTTAGTGCTTCAAGAGTTGTCTTATTTATCAAAATGTTAATCTTATTAATAAATTTATTTCAGTTTTTTTTTTAACTTCATCTGGTAATCTCATATTTTATCTGATGTTAGAAATTTTTTTAGGTTAATATTTTGAATAAAAATTTCTAATTTTAAATAAAATATGACATATTAAATTAAGTTGAGTAAGTACTTAATGGTTATTTAAGTTTCTAATTACGCAAATTGAATAAATTTATTAATAAAATTAACTTAAAGATATTTTTTAAAAGAAGTAGGATTAAAAAATATGTATATTTTGAAAATTAAAATATTAATTTATTTTTGAGAAAAAAAAAGAATAAAAGTGATGTCAATTTTGAGAAAATAATGTCAACGAATAGGAAACCGAAAATGGGTGGCTACTAACGAGTGATGAAGTCATGAATTGATATAAAACTGGTGGGCGGCAAAATGAAGGACTGCTAGCAATTAATAAAAATTATAATGTTCAAAGGTTTGGTTGGGTTCTTAAATATTGTGGGAAGGGCGAAAGGTTGAGGATGTAAGATGACGAGTTTAGTGATTTAAATGTAGGGCCAGGCCAGTTGCTTGCCGCTTAGTTCTAAAGGATCAACCATATTTGCATGCACTAATTAGTAATTAGTGGTCAGCAAGTGCACAGCACAGGTGAAGCTTTCGATTAAGGGTCCTTTGAAGTTCTTTGCTTTGGGAAGGCTCTCGGCTGTGGTTCTCGGTCTGTCTTACCTTCCATATACGGTACTTGCGAATTCATAAATATGTCAGATATTTTTCAATAGGACAATTTTTTTTTTATATTTTTAGATTGTTTTTATCTAAGATTTTTTCTGTCTAAATAAGAAGTATGTTTTATATTATTTTTTGTTATTTTATATTTAAAGAACCCAAATGCAAAAATTTCAAAAAAAAAAATAGTAATATTTAAATGCATTGAATAAAAGTAAGAGTGGTTCTTCCAAATTACAAAGGAAGAATTTCACAATTTTATCAATTCATCGGCAAACAAAATTCTCAATTGCAAAATCTCTCTTGTTGTTTCGTACAATTTCATTGGTTTCCAAATTCCAATTGCAAATCACGCCAAAAATTAGATTTCAAAGGACAGGACCCCAAGGCTCTTTCAAATTAATAAAATAATATATATAATTTGTTTTTCTGTGTATTTAATTGCACACTCGTAAACCTTCTACATATAAATTGAAATTATGCATTGTGATTTTCTCATTGTTTTTCTGTGTATTTATAATAAGTAAAAAGAACTTCCACTTGAGGCGATTGATGAAGAAATATAAGATATTTAAAGAAAAACGGTTTCTTATTTCCACTTGAGGCGACTAAAGGGACGTCCGTGGGCTAACGTCTTTCATGGACGGTGGCCAAAATCATTATCCCAATTACAAACAAACAAACAAATAAAGGAGTACCTTTGAATGAAGCTCAAAGCATAGTAACCACACATTTAATATTAAATAACACTGCTTATTATAATCTAACTTTAATTTGTATTCATAATTATGCATACTCCCCAAGTGAGTGCTCTATTTGGCCCCAAGCATTTTTTTGTTTGTGATTTTTTTATCATTAATAATTTGAGATTTGGACGTATTATCTAGCTAGCTAAGTCATCAGGGAGGTCCCCTACCTAATTGCCTAATTAAGCTAAACCGTTAGGATGGTCGGTCTCCTCTGCTTAGCTAATTTTGGATTGAAATTTATTTTAGATTCTCTAAAAGTACTTTACAACTCCTACCATTAAACTCTCCTTGCCATATTTAGAATTAAAAGGTATTTGTCCGTTTCATTTAATTTCATTTTGGATTACAATTAAATTAAACTGAAACAATCAATTTATTAAAAATAAGGACTTATTCAATTGTTTTAAAATATTTCAAATAAATTAAATTATTTGCAATTGATTTTGATTTAATTAATTTTTTGTCTTCTTATTTTTTAATTTAATCATAATTAGTTTAAATCATAACTAATGAGAGATATTTTTTAATATATATATATATATATATATACTTTTAAACATGTGAAAATATATATAATGATTGATTGGTTTGAGGGATTTGTAGGGAATGAGAGAGAATTTTTTAAAAACATTTTGTTTGGAACAATAATTTAGAAGGGAGAAAAAGAAAATGGAGGGATAACATATCTCTCCTCCTTCCATTTTTTTTCTTCAAAAATAGAGAAATTTGGGGGAGAAAAAAAAATATAAAATGAAAAAAAAAAAGATAAAAATACACTCACAAAAATAATTTTATTTTATTTTGTTGTATATTTGTTTAAAATTAAATAAATATAATAATTATTTTATTTTATTTTTCTTTCTTTCTCTTTACAAATCAAATAAAAAAAATTTATTTTCTTTTTTCTTCCCTCTTTTTAAATTAAACTAAATAAAAAAATTTTTTTCTCTTCTTCTTTCCTCAATTAAAACCCTTTCACTCTCTTCTCTTTCGTTTGAACTAAACACACCCTTAACATCATTATTATCTACAATAAAAAAAGTGTCATTTGAGATAAAACTCTTCAATTGATTTAATTTAATTTATTCTCCAATAAAAATTTAATTCAAAACATTTAATTTTCACTCTGAAAGAAAAAATAAATCAATTTTGATTATTTATTGACAGTTTCATTTGTTTTGATTAAATTGATTTGAATGCAAAATTAAATTTATTTCGAAAGGAAAATATGTGTGCGTTTTGAATGTGTTGGAAGTATACAATATGTTTAAATAAAAGTGACAATAAGTGTCATTAACTATTATTTTATGGCCAACTTGATGGACCTAAATGGTTCTTTAAAATCTTCTGATGACAGAGTATATCCAAAGCTATACTTGTTAATGGTGTTTTTTAAGTAGTGGATGATAATTAAAGAGAATTTTTTTATAACAATAAATTTACAGTAAAAGAAGACAATTTTTTTTTATTTAAAAAAAGTCAATTAATAGAGAATTTTTATTTAAACTAATATAATAGTTTGTATTTGTTTTCATAATTAAATTTGCATATTAAAAATATTGTTTAATTGTGAATTTCATTCCTATAATTTTAATAAAGATGCAGTTCAGTTTCCTTAATTTTTATTGGTTCAATTTCAATTTTTAAATGTTACACATTGTATAATGGAATTTAAATTTAAACATACTTTTCTGACGTGGCAATATTTTATAGTGTGTCGCTTATTGTTACCGAGTTGTTGATGACGTGACTAATGAGTGTGGTGTTTTTATTGGCCATGTCATCAACAACTAAAAAAAAAAAAGGAATGTGCTATAAAAATGCCACATAAGCAAATTCTGTTAAATAACTCATTAATTTTTGAATAACATTGCATTTATAGTAAAATATAGTAAGCAAGATTACGCTAATAAAAAAATAGAGAATTTTAAAATTATATTTTACTAATTATAAGAATAAAATGTGAATTTAAATAATTTTTTTTAAGAATTAATTGAAGTGCCTACATTATTGGTGTAAAATTGGCCCTTCTGACTCCATTATTGACCCAAATAAGATTATATGTGATTCCTATGAATTTGCATCCCAAAAAGAGCGATAATCAATTTACTGGTGTGAAGTGGGAATAGAATAAAAGAGTGAGAATTAATTTATTGGCGTGAAGTGGGAATAGAATAGCGTGAAATGTGAGGAAGAAAAGAAACTTTCAAAATATTTTTTTTTTATAGGGAATCAATTAGTTTTTTAATTTCTTATAAGTGTTTTTTTTTATTTGATTCTGATTAAAATTCAAACTCCAACTTATAAATTTTGACGTCAATACTATTAAATTAATTGATAATAATGGGTTTTTTAAAATTTAAAATTTAAAATTTTGTATGAAACCCACTTTTTTTATTCTAGACATTGTGAATTTAACTCTTAAATAATTTATAAAAAAATTAAACTCCTGGTAAGGAGAAATACCATTCCAGATAACAAGACAATTGCCTTGAGTAAGATCCATGACATGCAGTGCCATAAGATAACAAGCTTATAGAATGTAGAGTCTGCACAACAACGTCGTCTTCTTCTTTAGTAGCTGAATTTTGAAAGCAGGGGTTGGAAGCTCAATGACCCAGTTTCAAGGACACTGGAAATTCTGTTCTTAATTTGTGCTATAAGGTTCAGATTCTACTCAAGAGGTATATGTTTCTTCTATATATTCTTTATTATTTCCAGAATGTCCTTGAAACATTTCCTCAAGAATGTGTTATGCAAGGACTTATATATCCATGACTTTACTACAAAATATTGAATATATTCTTGATGGTTTCTTACAGTGGACTACTCATGGCTTCTTCTGATGAAAGTGAGGCCCCAAGAAAGCCAGAGGTATGTTATGATCAAACTTTCTCTCCATTAGCTACTGTTTCTCTTGCTACAATTATTTCTATAAACTTAATATAAGCAGGTAGAATTGCAAGCCATGGTGGTTTGTTTCGTTCTTGGACTCGGCTCCGTTGTTGCATGGAACAGCATTTTGACAATAGGAGATTACTACTACATACTCTTCCCTGTAAGTAACATAACAGATGAACAAAATTTACTCTGATTCTTCCAAACAAAACAGACATCTGATATATTTGGCATTCATGGGAAATATTTGAATTTAAGATTTTTTTTTTTCAAAATTTTACTTGATTTTTTAAAATCTTACGAATTTGGACATCTCAATGAGTCTTGTACCACTGGGAAGACTGGGGATGGAAGAAATTCATCTCTCTCTATGAGAAATGAAGACAAGGAGGTGGCGTGATAGAAAGCAGGAAAAGATCTCCTTGCCTCTTTTTTGTCGCTTTGCCATCTCTACTGTCATCTACTTGAAATTGAATATCTTTTAAGTTTCAAGAATATTTAGTCTGACAGATTTTTTGACTCTGAAGAAATACCATCCTTCACGGGTACTCACCCTTGTTTACCAAAACTATGGCAATACTGGTACACTATGAGTCAAAGATCAACACTAGAATGCGAAACTTAACTGGATACACTCTTTTCTTTGCAGCTACTTTCTTAGTACTTGTTGTAAGTACACCTATTCTAATTTCTTCCTTAATTTGTATGTCATCTTTTCTATTCTTCTTTGCCTATAATAGCTTCATACAACTTGGTGTGACAGTTGAATCTAGTAACCTCAACGGGGAAAGGTGGAATAGGACCTTGTATTGGTTTGTGTGCACTTTCTGCTTGTTTTGGAGTTGCAGATGCTCATGTCCAAGGTGGCATGGTTGGAGATCTGTCTTTGATGTGTACTGAGCTCATTCAGGTTGGTCTTCCACGTAATATCATCACTAAAGATGTTAGAATCACATATTCAAGACACTCTAACACAACAAAATATTGAATGTTCCTAATTTGAAGTATTATTTTGTTCTATATGATGCAAGTGTCAAAGACGAAAAAACTCTATTTTTGATTAAACGGTGTTTCATATATCCAGATGCAAGTCTTGTTCTCTCTTTGTGGCCTAATTCATACACAATTTGATGTCCTGCAGTCTTTCCTTGCTGGTGTAGCTGCATCAGGAACTCTGGTCTCTGGCTTGAGACTGCTTACAAAATTAGCTTTTGAGAAATCTCATAATGGTCTTCGCAATGGGGCTAGCATGTTACTCTATCTGCCAAAATTTCATTTATATACAAATAAAAATTGACTAAATTCAGACTTTATTCATAGACCAAGGCCAACGTAAACATTTATTCATAAACTTAGGCCATTACTTAACTTTCAATAATAAGTTTGAGTTTAAGCTCGATACATAAATTGAGCTTTGGCTCAAGCCTGGTTTGCCGGCCTAGTTCAAATATATTGGGTAACTTGCCAATAATTAACTTACTGTACTGAAATCTTTTGATGATTAAAGTTAGTTACTTTCTCTCCTTTTGCAGTGCTATTCTTAGCAGTCTCCACATTCTTCGAGTTTCTTTGTATTTTCCTTTATGCAATCAACTTCCCTAAGTTGTCCATAGTGAAGCTTTAGCAGCTTTGGAAGGATCAAAAACTGTTTCAGCTGATCTTGCTGTTGCTGGCATTCAAGTTGAGACAAACGAACGAGTAATATAACTTGGGCTAAAATGGTCAATAGTTAAGCTTAAGGAAGCATGTTTCTATTATCTTGAACATTCTGAATACTTGTGTAGGTTGGGTTTGATGCTGAAGAACCTCGGTTGAGCAACAAGCAGTTATTTTTTAAAAACATTGATTATGCAGCTGATTTGTTTCTGATATCTGTGTTATCAATGTCCATTGTTCCTGGATTTTTCTATGAAAATACCAAATCACATCAATTAGGATCATGGTAAGTGCTTATTCTTCAAATCCTCCAAGTGTATTTTAACTAGAGCCGTCAACCCTCTTTATAACAGGACTCAACCCTATTTAGCATATTAAAAAGTGATAGGCTAAACAAAATCAGGCCAAGTTAGAGCAATCCATTTCTATCCAATCTATTAAAATGATAGGCTAAATAGAATTGGCAAACCAGTCCAACTCCCCCCACTAAAGTAAAGGGATAAATCGGACCAACAAATTTTGATTTGTCTAATTTTGACGTGTGTACGGTGATAATTTTAGGTACCCACTTATTTTGATTGCAATGTACAACGTGTGGAATCTAATATCCAGATTTCTTCCCCTCATCAAATGGCTGAAAGTTGGAATTGAGGAAGGGTTTAGTGATTGCAATTCTCAGTCGATTCTTGTTGATCCCAGCATTCTACTTCACAGCAAAATATGGTGAGCAGGGGTGGATGATCCTGCTTGTGTCCTTCTTGGGACTAACCAATGGCTATCTCATTGTTTCTGTATTTACAGTGGCACCCAAAGGTTACAAGGTCAGTGGTGTATTTGACTCTTGACCTACAAATTCTTGCTTGAATCATAATGTGGGGTTTTATGGTTTTGTAGGGTCCTGAACAGAATGCATTGGGCAATTTACTGGTGCTGTTTCTTTTATTGGGCGTATTGTCAGGGGTTGCTCTTGATTGGTTGTGGCTTATAGGAAAAGCAGAAGCATTCTAAAAGAAAATCCCGAGTTTATATTGTAATGAATGAATCCTATGATCTGGGAACCCAGTGAGTACTCTGCAACTCGTTCTGAAGTGGGAATCTGAAGAACATTCAACACTAATGAAATAAATGCAAGTCAATTTGTAGGTTATGAACTGGATTTTGTGCCAAATTAACAGTGGAGCTGAATTGGACATGAAAGTGGGATATGTAAATTTCATAGTAGATCGTGGATCCAAAATGATTCAGCTACAGCAGTTTGACATGTGATCTTCTTCTTGCAGTCAATGTGTTCATGTCACTTTTGCACTAGACGGCTTCATTTTTTATATGCACCCCAAGAAATAATGTCTTAGTTTCCATGTTGTATGATTTGATTATTTTTTTTTTGAAGAACAAAAAGGAAAAATTTAATTCAAAATAAAGTTCACCGACACTTATAATAATTATAAAAATTTTAGATTTAATTATAAATAAATATTTATAATTTTTTATTGATTAATCTCCTAATATTTAAAATAAAAAATTGTCATTAATATTAGTATTACAGTGAAATAATTAATTCAATTTAATTTTTAAATTGAGTATACATTTTTTTAAATATCATAATATATTTGAATTAAAATATAAAAAAATACTAACACTAAAAGGATAAAAGTATTCACTTCAACAAGAATGGGACCAAAAACCTCATATTTGTTTTGAAAAGATAAATTAAACTATTTTTTAAGATTTATTGTAAAAGATAAATTTAAAAAGTTTATTTAAAAAAAGAAGAAGAGAGAAACAAAAATTAGGGACGGGACGCAGCTCCGAGACACCACGTGTGAAAGTATATCAAATATATATATAAGAAAAATCTTAATTCACTTTCTTATCTTTTTCATCTTTTTTTTTTATTAAGTACGAAAGGTAATTTAGACACAGAGAGGTTACAGCATCTAATTACATAAATTTTAAATAATAATTTATATAATAATAAGACTAACATTTTTTTAATATTATAATCAAAGATATCTTCAATTTTCCTTCCAACTAAATTCACATCGTATATACCCCAATCACATCCTAAATACGTGAATTAACATTTTTTTCTTTAGTCGTAAGTTATGAGCATTCTTAAATCAAGTTCTACATTAATTGAAACTAAGTGTCTTAAATTTTTTTTTCTTAAATATTAATTTTGAATTAAATAATTAAAATAAAAAAACACACATATTTAACCAATAAATTAATATTTTTAAATAACATTTTTTTTTTATGAAAAAGAGAACATATTATTAAAAAATATCAAAAAGAAGGACGTCACCTTCGAATAAGAGGTAATGGTTCTTTTAGATTATCGTATAAGAGACATCTTTAAAAATTGAATAATCTCATTTGTCATTGTATTTTCAAGTTTAAAAATAAAAAAATTAAAAGAAAACAAGTAAACCTTAACCTCACACCAAAAAGTTATTTTATTATTATTAAAATAATCAAATTTTTTTTATTTTTAAAGTTATTGATACAAAATAAAATTATTAAAATAAAATAAATTATTTATTAAAAAATTATGTTATTTTGATTAAAATTAGTATGTTGCAGAATATTTCAATAAAAATATTTTTATTTTAAATTATTTTGATAAAAATATTTTTATTTTAAATTGTTTTGATAGAAAAACATCAAATTAATTTAAAAAATAAAAAAAATTAATAATTTAAAAATAGATAAAAAAATATCACATTACATTCAATATCAAATTATTTTATCTCACGAGTTACAATATTTTTGTCAACTTTTTAATCTCTTCTCTCATTTTTATGACATTATTTTTTTTATTGTATTTATTTTAAATAAGAAACTATAAAAATAATAAAAAAAGAGATTGAAAAATTAAAAAAGAAAAATATATCTTAGAGAAATACCTAAAGATAGAGAGTTTAAGACAAAATTATAATCAACAAAAAAATACTTAAAGATATCAACCACAAAAAAATTAAAAAGATAAATAGATAGATATAAAAGAGAAGTAATCATTGAATGCTATTAAAATTAAAATTAAAATTTTTAATATAGTAACATATTTATTTATTATAATTTAAATTAATTTTATCATAATTTTATATATTTATATAATTTATATTATGATAAAATATTTTAAAAATTAAAAAAATATTATTTAAAATTAAAAAAATATTTAAAATAATTTTAATTTTAAAATCACTAAAACAGTGCGTCAAAACAAAATTTAATATCTCGCCTCATACACAAAATTCAAAATATGAAAAGTTATCCTTGAAGCCATAGAATACCATTAACAAAGAGAAGTGGCCCTTTAAAGAGAACGTACCTCTATCTTTCAGATAACATTGAACTTTAAACATTAATATATATGTATGTATATCATAAAGATACTGAGGTCAACGATACAGGAACAGTTTGCTGGTGCAGATTCCTCCTTCGGCAGACATTGGATAAAAGCCTAAAACGACACCGATTTTAAGGATAGAAGAGGTCGCCGGACCGACATCATCTGAAACTTGAAACTCCACATCTACTAGACTACCGTTGTTCTTAAATTCTTACTTTTCAGGTATAGTGCGAGGTTTGTTAGGCGCTGATCCATGACGTGAAGCTACCCCTCCTGTAGCATCTGTTTTTTTTTTTCTTTTGACATTTCTTCGTCTTTTTCAACAAATCAGGCACACAAAAAATATATTTGATTTGTGATTTATTTCTCAATTCTTACGGGCTCTAAATCTTCTTTCGTTGTTGGTTCTTGAAAAATGGTAGTGATAGTTCAAAACCCACTTTCAGAAGTAATAAAGAGGAGTTGTAAGAGGAAAAATAGGGAGGGGCATATAGTTTCTCTAAATCTCTCTATATCTATTTAATATATTTCCTGAATGCCTATTCAATAGTATTTAACCAAGGTATTCTTATGAAAGGATTCTAATTGCTAAATGTTGAATATATTTACTCTTTTCTTTTTCAGTGGGGTAGTCATGGCTACGGCCGATGAAAATGGGGCACCAATAAAGCTCGACGTAAGTGCTCAGACATTTTATTCCACTGAATAATTGAGATTTCTAACAGGATGGTAATATTTCTTAAGAACAAAGGTTGTTGCTCTTCCTACAATATTTTCAATCGATTTGTTATAAGCAGGGAAAAAACAAAGCAATGGCCGTTTGTTTAATTCTTGGACTTGGTTCCCTTGTTTCCTGGAACAGCATGTTGACAATAGGAGATTACTATTACATATTGTTCCCTGTAAGTAACTCATGATCACTTCAATTTTTTATGGGACTTAATGTTTGTATGAAGTCTTGTGTATAACTTAGAGAATAAATGGTTGTTCTACAAAGAAGGGGCAAAAATAAAGCTTCTTGTGATTCACTAATACTGGCCAAATGGGTTGAATGACATGCATCCCCCTTGAGACTTCTTATGATCTGAATTCAACAACTGAATTACATTTGGTCTTCAATTATTAGAATATGAAGTTATTCTCGACTTGTAAAAGCCAAGACTGGTTATAAAATAAAAGCTTGTTTTTGAAGCGTGAACTAGGAAACTATGAAGCTAAACATTACACTTATCTGATTTCTTCAGGAGAAACTGATGTATGATACATGTAATCTAATGCTCTATAAAGCACAGGAACTTTGAAAAATAAGCCGTATCCATGTTTGATAAATGTCCAACACTCGTATAAGACTCAATAAAACACTTCTATTTTGTTGTGTTGTGCTTTGTGTTTGGATGTTCATACTTCTAGCATGTTTGGTTTTGCGTTTGGGGTCCCCAAACGCCCGTTTACCATCACCAACATGTTTGGTTTTACGTTTGGAGTCCCCAAACGCCCGTTTACCATCACCAATATGCCTCTCAAACGCACGTTTCCCAGAAGCAATCCAAAGGTAGCTTTTACAAAAATCAAGTTTGGGCAAAATCACGTTTGGACACCGTTAAACCAAACACACTCTTCATAGCTAGTTCTTCTTCCCTGCCTTGGTGCTGTTTGCTTTTATTTTATTTTTTTGGAGTTATTTGTCTACTTTTACAAAGTTTCTTGAAAATTAGTTATTCTAACAATAACATTACTTCTACTTTGAAGAAGTACCATCCTGCAAGGGTACTTACCCTGGTTTATCAACCATTTGCTGTTGGAACTACGGCAATAATGGCATACTTTGAGTCAAAGATCAACACTAGGATGCGGAATTTAGCTGGATTCATTCTTTTCTTTGCCAGTACTTTCTTTGTTCTTGTTGTAAGAACAGCTTTTCTAAGTCCTTAGTTTGCACAATCTGACTTTTGTAATTCATGGCTCCCATTCTCCCTAGTTCATAATTAACTTTCAACAATTTGGTGTGACAGTTGGATATAGCAACATCTGGGAAAGGTGGCATTGGACCTTATCTTGGTTTATGTGCACTTTCTGCTTGTTTTGGACTAGCAGATGCTCTTGTCCAAGGTGGCATGATCGGAGACCTGTCTTTCATGTGCCCTGAGTTCATCCAGGTTGGTTTCTGGAGAGGGGAGGAGGTGGCATTTACTGTAAGTACATTACTAAATACATACTTTTGATGTTTTACAGTCCTACCTTGCTGGTTTGGCTGCATCCGGGGCTCTAATTTCTATTCTGAGAATGCTGACTAAGGTAGCATTTGAGAACTCCCATGATGGACTTCGCAAGGGGGCTAGTATGTTACTCTTACTTTGGAAATGCTCATAGCTTTTGTTCTCTGTTTATTTTGTTAGAATGTTTATGCTTTGTCCTAGTTGGTCCTTTTCTAGCAGGTATAATGATTCTGGCTATTTTGAATTAGTATAATGATCACTACACTACACTAGTGTTTTAGAAGCTGTTTTCCTTAAAATATAGGGGTTATCTTTTTATTTTTGCAGTACTATTCTTCGCAATCTCCACTTTCATAGAGTTTTTATGCATTATCCTCTACGCAATCTACTTCCCTAAATTGCCGATAGTGAAATTTTACCATTCAAAGGCAGCCTTAGAAGGATCAAGAACGGTTTCAGCTGACCTTGCAGCTGCTGGCATTCCTGTAGTGGCAAATGAACAAGAACAATTACTGTAAGTAATGTTAAACTGTTGATCCGTTGACACATTTATTCTCAATGATTTTTTTTTAAATTATACCTTGAAAGGTTTTAAGACTTGTGCAGGGTGGATATGATACCAAACGATCGATTGAGCAACAAACAATTATTTCTTCACAACCTGGATTATGCTGTTGATTTGTTTCTTATATATGTAGTAACACTATCAATTTTCCCCGGATTCTTGTATGAAGATACTGGGTCACATCAGTTACGCTCATGGTAAGTGCTCACTTGTGCCCAGTGTTTTACTAATCCAAGTGCCTTTTGAATTTTTACATGACATGATATAGGGTCATTTTACATTGTTTTGTTTAGTTTCAAAGGATTTTATTCATTGCCAAAACTCATAAAGAGAAAACATTCACCATTTAGCACAATCAGAATGTAGATATGATATTATGCATTTTTGCTCTACCATCTATAGAACTATTGCCATATACTTCAAAGCCATGATTTTTCTTCGGTCATTAGAGACATATTCTTTATAAAAATTGTGAATTTGACTCAATTGTTTTTCAAAACTGAATGACAACTTTTATAGGGAGGCCATGTCACTAAAACTTGTCTCCCTTTGAGATTAAAGGCCCACTCCCTTATGGTACATTTAGAATTTTACTCTCAGTCTACTCCTCAATCAAGCAGTTGGACCATAAAAATGGCTGAATAAGCATCAGCACCAACTTTGAGATATCCACCAATCCACCTGTGATGTGTGAATAGTGACAGTTGTGTACCATAGTAGTTGTTAGATTTGGATAAGGAGTGATAAGGAGGGATAAGAATAACTGTCATCCAAACTTACTGATTGGACTAATTCCTTGAGTTTGCCATGCCTTTTTAGTCCCTTTGATGAAATATCTATAAGAGTATGATTACTGAAATTTACTATGGCATTAATGATCTTGCTAGGTACCCACTTGTTTTGATTTCAATGTACAATATTTTGGATCTAATATCAAGGTATATTCCCCTTGTGGAATGGCTCAAGTTGGAATCCAGGAAGGGCTTACTTTTTGCAGTTCTTTCTCGGTTCTTGCTTATACCAGCGTTCTACTTTACAGCAAAATATGGTGACCAAGGATGGATGATCCTCCTCACGTCCTTCTTGGGACTCACCAATGGCTATCTTACCGTGTGTGTTCTTACGGTGGCACCCAAGGGTTACAAGGTCATTTACTTAACCCACAATTCATAATGTGCCTAATAAACCAGGTTTACAAACAGAATGTTGCTATGGAAAGCTCGACCTTCGAAGAGGCCCAGCTTTCTCTTCTTTTGGATTTCTATTTTAGTATGAAAATTTGTGTTATTTTATCTCACAAGATGGAGGTCTCCGAAACCCACCAAGAAAAAAAAGAAGAAATTCCAAAGGCAGAAAGCTCAACCTCTTAGGATATCGGACTTTCCAAAAATTGGTTCAAGCACTCATGAGAGTTGTGGGGCATATACCTTCTGCAGGGTCCTGAACAAAATGCATTGGGTAATTTGCTTGTGCTGTGCCTTTTAGGCGGCATATTTGCCGGGGTTGCTCTTGATTGGTTATGGCTCATAGGTAAAGCAGAAGGGTTCTAAAGAAACACATTTTATGTCTTCATAGATGAAGAGCAGTTAATGTTTTTTGAACATTCATTTTATTCACAAAAATGTATATCACTCTCCACAGTCTGTCATCCTGGTCCTTGCCAAGTAAGTGTGGATTTTTGCAATGCCAAGATTGGAACTCTAGCATTGCTTAATTATTAATAAATCCTCCTTTTTTTTGTAATTATTATCATTGGATTTATAATTTACATAATCAATTGCATCTTTTGGGGAATACCATGATGACAAGAAAATTATTGAATTAATCTTGTATAAGCCTGGAAGAAATTTCTTCAGAGTTTTGATTTGGGGGAATTTGAAATTTCTTTGAAAAAGATTAAGCACTATGAATTAGATGCACTTTTTGAAATTTGTAAACATTATACTTATACTTTTTTTTTCTACTATCAAACTATGCAAAAAAATTTCTATTAAATTTTATTTATAAAATTGTTAATAAAATTTATATTTTATGAATTTCTTTCTTAAAATTATATAAATAATATAATTCAATATAGTATAACTTGTCAAATGGTTAAATTAATATATATTAAAATTAAAAAAAAGTGTAAACTTTTTACTTTAAGTACGAACTTTAAAAGAAATTTTTACCTTAATTTAAATCTCTAAATAAAATGCGAGTGCAATTTGGATTACAAAATTTATTCAAATTCAATTCTTGGACCTATTTATTAAGTAAAAAATGTCCTCTTTCACACAGATAGAAAATAATGCGAGACCAAACAAATAATTTTGACAAAATATGATAGCCGTGTTAAAGAAATACACATAATATCTTGTTATAAAAAGATAAAATAAACATTTTTTTGTTATATAATCATAATATGAAAATTTTAATTTTTAATAACACTATAAATTTTAAAACTATTACATAGATTATGCGTATCAAATTTGTTAAGAATTTGATGAGAAATAATTGAGTATAATAATATTCTAAGTATAAAATCATTTAGAGACAAAATAAATCCACGTGTAGAGGAATAAAATTGACCAAATCCCGTGATATTTGATGTTAAAAACAAAAAAGTAGCAACGGCAGGCGCAAAATGACAATAGGAGAGAGTAAGAAAGAAGCGTAAGCAACAATGGACCACACGGCTAATTCATTTGTCAACATATTTTTTTGGTAATTGCTAAGGATCTTCAGCTTAAAATGGAAGTTGGTTTAAAAAAATAGTGCGAGAATCTTTCTTTCTATTGCCAAGGCCCATAATTTTTTTCTTTTTTAAATATTTATTTCTCATTACCAACACATCACTCCTAGATTACACATGGTAATTTTTTTTTCGCTAAACTTACAATTTCATCTTTGGTTGTAGTTTTAATTTTTTTTTAATTGCATGAGTTAATTCTTAAATTATTTAACTCGTTATTCATTAATTTATTTTAGTATCTAGAAATATAACATAAAACAGGTTTGATATTTTCTTTTTCTTTTTTTGTGACACAAATTTTAGGTTGAGTAGGCCTTCGAATTCAATGAGTACATATAGAAAACAAATGGCAAAGTTTGGACTTGAATTTGCGGCAATTAAATTAGAAATTTGGCTATTTACCACTTGACTCATCTTTTGGTGGCTAAGTTTAATAATTTGAAATATTATAATATTTGAGAATTTATGAACCAAATATAAATAAATTTACAAATTTAAATATTAAATTATTAATTTATTATAATTTTTTATATTACAATTAAAAGTATTTTTTGGTTTAATTATTTGAAGCTAAATTCTCTCTCCAAAAGTGATTTTATGAGCCATAATAAATTTTGAATTTTACTATGGTGCTCTCCGAAACAACTAACATGTCCTGTTAAATTCTACTTAAATGTTTTCCCCTTTATATATTTCATAAAAAAAAAATTTGATGTTAAAAAATCATTAATTACACTTAAACTTATCATATATTCCATTTCTTTAAACAAAAAAAAAATTACTTCAATTTTAATTTATGTAGTTATTTTGATATACACACGTTAGTGTATGGTGGTTGGAAGTGTAGACAAATTTAGTCATAATTCAGTTTACCATATTCGGATAAGATCCTTTTTTACTAATTACAATTCACTGGTTATAAAATGTGCATTTCTCTTCTTTAGCTTCTCAATTCTCATGCAGCCTTTATATGGTAGTGTTCATGCACGTAATCTTCTTTACCAAACGTTTCAGAATATGCTCAACTTGAGAGTTCCTCAAGAAATCTCTCTCCCCGTTATTCCTTCCTCATCTAAAATTCTGAATCTTCTCTTCCTTTTTCCTCACTCCAACTTCATCAACTTCCGCGAAGCAAGTTTCATTGCCTTCATTATAAGAATAGAACCTCTTCATCACATCCATCTCCTATGATTTCCCCTCAAGGTTTCTGCAGTTTCTTCAACTTGTAGCTACAGCTTTCTTTTATACCTCTTTCTTTGTTTTTGAAAATTTATTCTCAAAATTCATTTTTCTCTTTGGTTACTGCTACTATTTGTACAAATATTTCTGATTATTATTCAGAAAATAAGCATTCATTATTTATTTTAATTATTCTTTGGTGGAAATTAATAGAGGCAAAAGGTGGGTAAGAAGGAAAAGAATTTCATTATTTTTTTCCATCTCTACAAATAATTCTTATGATTATTCAGAAAAAAATATCATCTTCTGCTGAGACTTTTTCTAAGTTGTAATTATTAAAGAAAAAATGTTGGGGCTCTTAAATATATTTAGGTGCCAAAGACTAGTTATTCATAGTCCAGTTTCTGTTTCTAAGTTAATAAGGTATTTCCACAAGGAGCCAATTCCAGTGGAATGGAAGAAACCAAAATTAGGTTGGACAAAGCTAAACTTTGATGGCTCTTGCAAAGGAAGAAAAGGAAAAGCGAGCATTGGAGGGGTTGTGAGAAACCACAAGGCAGAGTTCTTGCTAGGCTATGCCGAATCCATAGGGCAAGCCAACAGCACCATTGCTGAACTCACTGCTTTACGGAGAGGGCTCGAGCTAGTAATGGAAAATGGGTGGACTGATCATGTTTGGCTCGAAGGAGATGCCAAGACGTTGGTTGAGATTATAGTGCAAAGGAGGCAAGTTAGGTGCATTGAAGTACAAAGGCATATTAGCCATATAAATTCCATTCTTCCAGAGCTTAATAACTGCATTGTGAGTCATATTTATAGGGAAGGTAATAGGGCAGCTGATAAGTTTGCTCAGATGGGGCATCACTTGGAGAAGCCTAGAATTTGGAGAGATGTTCCTCCTCATGAAGTTTTGGCAATTGTGCATGAAGATGCACAAGGTAAAATTGTTCTTCGTAGGAAATGATAGATATTCTTGTATTGTTAATTTATTTCTTGTACATAAATAGGGGGTAAATACTTAGTGTTTTAGATAAGAAGGCTTTAATATAAATATAAATAATAATAATTTATTCATTCATAGATATTGGACTTGAAAATGGGATTTAATTTGTTGAATATGTAAATTATCAGCTGTTTAATTCTATATTCAAATTGCTACAAGGGACACATTTTTTACGAGTTGGTTTAGTAGCAAAGGTGAGGATGCATGTGATATGTAATTAAACACACTATTATAAGTTGAAATCCTAATTTTGTCAAATTTTTTATACATGATTTCAAAAAATTTAGACACAAAATGGATTAATTGAAGTGTACCAAAAAATATAACTTTATTTTGAACAATTGGAAAACCAAGCTCTTGTGTGCTCTTTTTGTTAAGGGCTTGGACTGTAATCCACAATAGAAAAGATGGGTTTTGTGAAGGGTAAACAAGTTGTTGTTTGTATTTGGCTTGTGGAGTTTATTGGAAGTGACCTGTGCCGTAACTGATGCTTGATCACTTCTTACATTACTTAAACATTCACTTTGTAAGTAATTTGAGGATGTTGACGCTTCCATGTTCCGCAATTAATGCAAAACTTTCAACCTCGATTAATCTTATATTCAATGACTGATTCAATAAATAATGACACAAAAAAAAAGATAAGATCAATTTGTTTGCACATTTAAAATTTTACACAAAACTAACAAGTCAATGAAATTTAAATTTAAATTTAAATTTTAGTCAGAGTTAAATAAAAAAAAAATTCACACAAGAAAGAGTGATGAATTCTCTTGTGCTCTTTGAGGACCACCTAGCATACTTTGTTCCCAACTTCATCCACAATTGATTTGTGCATCCAACTTTTAATCATTTTAATCAATAATTAACAAAACTGCCAATTAAACAAGAGATTGTGATATCAACATAAATTTTTGAGAAAGTCGTCTTTTCAAAATTAGCTCATAAGATTGGAGAATTCAAAGTTCAAATAAATCTCACATCACAATATCATACTTTTTGATGTAAAATTCAAGTCTAATGCCATCCTACACACAAATTTAAGTTGTTTTATGTTTGAGAAATGCATGCAAAACAAAACAGCTAGAAAATCATAAACTATAATTTGCAATGACCCTACAGATAAAGGGTCTCTCTTTCCTTTAATTTCTTAAATGCAGACTGCAACCAAAAAGTTAGGAGAAGAATAATAACATGGGACCAAACACAGATGAAATAGTACAATATATGAAATAGTACAAGATTCCATTCCAGTACAATTTTAATGCATGCAACAACAAAAAATAGCAGCAAAGGCTAAAAACTAGAGCAGTTTTAAAATTGTAGTACAAATTGAAGAAGGTTGATGTACTACATTCCTCCATGCTTGTTTGACAAGTAAGTATTATATAAGAGATGCATTTGGCCAGATATGTGTATAACACAGCAGTGTGGAATTCATAAAAAGTATCAAGAACTCCCCACATTGAAAAATCATCATTGAGTGCAGGGCTGATGAAGTCCTAAATCCCTCTTATTTTGTCTGGTAGATGCCTAAGGGGGTTACCCTCGTCAGCTCTGCACTCAAGCATGTTTTTTCGCCTATGTGGTATGCTGCTAATTCTTAAATATAGGTTGATCCAGTTTCAAGGCAAGACACTGTAATTGATAGATGCTTATCGACAAAGGATCATCGGCAAAAATTAAATTCAAGACTCTGTCTTGATGCTACTCGATTTTGTCAATTGAGGTAACCCAAATTGTTTGGATTAACATTATTTGCAGTAACGTTTATCAATCTTACATTCATGAAACAATAGTGGTAAATAATTTCCTTCTATAATGGTTCAACTTTTTAGTTTTGTAGAATCCACGATCTTTCAGATAATGTGATTGCAGAACTTCAAAAATGGAGCATCGTCTCAATCAATATCAGAATCTCTCTTTTTTTCTCTTCACAGAACATAGAGGATGAAAGTTTCAAAGTTGAGAAGCCCAAAGCTGATATGGTACTCCAGATTTGATTGAACATGTCATTTAGCATTGAAACCAGAAATTTTTTGGCGTTTGATCCTTGGTTGCCACAAAATTCCTCTTCCCAGAGACTTCTATTTATACTCTCAAGAAAAAGAAATAAAATGTCTATTAATGTCAACTTGTTTTAAATTGGGTTTTCCATTAGTTAATTTTCTCCCTTTTTAACTTTTAATCTGATCAACGAAATGATAGTGAAAAAATAATAAGATTATTCTAAACTCTCAGTCCAAGCGCCAATGACATGCCTCATATCGAAAGGGACAGTCGAGGCCCAACCCTTTTTCATTTCATTAATGCCATCTTTTTGAACATCATGAAACACAGTCATAATAGCAAGTAGCTTCTCTCATTCAGCATCTAATGCATTTGAAGCGTAGAGCCAGTCATTAGAGGGAGCTTGTGGTGGAGGCAAAGAAAAATAAAACAAAAAAGTGCTCATATTAATATAAATTAATTGTAAGGGCAAATAAAAATATGCAGAAGCATTTCTGAGATATTCCAGATTAAGGCCACAAAACTGGCTACTTTCCAAATCCTTTCAGCATTCAGAAGTTCAGATTCATGCTAATTGTGACTCAAATGCATGCAACCAGCAACATAATACTCTTTCTGCATTCTATAACAAGCCCAATACTAAGGAAAATGAAAAGGCAAAAATAAATGGGCTCCACTAAACAAGAGTTGAAGATTTTAGCCCAAAAAGTAAGTTTAATCAAAGTTCTAATCACATTTTAAAACCACAAGACTCGTCTAATCTCCAAAGCCTCTTACAAGAACAAAAAATATTATCGCACTATAGTTTTGCAGCTAGACTGTGTAGTCTCATCTATTAGACTTTCTTTTCTAACCTTTTACTGTCCAAAACTAAAAATTAAAAGGAAACAAAATGAATGAGCAAGAACTTTTTCCACTTTTCCTCTTTCAAAAGAGCAATTTCACTAATTTGAGCATATAATACAAATGTGGTTCAACCGCAGTTAGCTATATTCATAAAAGCACAGAATAAGCAAAGTTCTAGAAAAAAAAAGGGATTGGCATTGACTATTATTTGAGCTTAAAGAGCAAATGCATAACATTAACATCAACAAACAAAATCAGACCACATTGGTCATTGCAATGTCATTTTAGATTTTGAATAACAATAGTAAAATTTAAACGCTGAATTTCAGGACATGCATTATTAATACAATTAAGATTGTTTTCTGCAGAAGAAACTGCAAGAATAGTAATAGGAATCCAAACAATTCCGCAATAAATAATCCTAAAAAATCTGTGATATAGTTTACGAGTTTCAAGCAAAAGCTGGGTCCAAAAAGCCCATATTAGTGAAAGAAAACAAAAAGAAAAGTAAAATACTAAAATCCATAGCTTACTTTTGACAGAAGTGCTTGCAACTCTATCAGGTTTCTGAGGATAAGATCTCAAGGATTTCGAAGAGTCTTGATCTTCCTTGAATCATGATCTCACTTGTTTCTATGTTATAGATTACGAGACTAAAGAAAAGAGATTATCTTACCAATAATTACTGGAATATGCCATTCCATCCCCACTGTTTCTTCCCAAGAAATACACTCTTTGGGTCTGAAAACCCTTTTCTGTTTCCCTGTGCAAAAAAGACGGCGTTTTTCACTTTCTCGAGCAAATTTTCCTGAGAAAATTTCAATTCTGCCAGAAAGATTGAATTTTTCCGGGAAAACGCAAATGGGTGAGGAGGAAGCCTTGCCGGACCATCTGCGCTGCAAGCGCACCGACGGGCGGCAATGGCGGTGCTCCCGGAGAGTCATGGACAACGTGAAGCTTTGTGAGATTCATTATCTTCAAGGCCGCCATCGGCAGTACAAGGAGAAGGTCCCGGAATCGCTGAAGCTTCAGAGAAAGCGCAAGAAAGGGCTTAATAAGAACGACTCTGTTCTCAACAATGTAGAAATGAGGGCACGGAAAGTGGGCAAGATCGCGAAGATGATGAAGAGAAGGCGGAAAATGTCAGATGGTTCAGAATCAGTGGAAGCTCCTGTGAAGAAGAAGGCGTCCAAACAAGGTGATAGGCAGTTGGAGTTGATAAGGATGGTGCTGAAGAAAGAGGTTGAGAAGAGGAAGAAGAAGCTGGGAGAAAAGAGGAAGAAGGAGGAAGAGGAGGAGTTGCATTACAGTGAAGGAGAGTTAAAGAGAGAGTTGCCCAATGGTGTAATGGCAATCTCTGGGGCATCAACGCCACAAGATTACTGCAATGTGGGTTTCTATTGTGATGTTAAAGTAAGCGTTGATCATACAGCAATTACTCCACGTTACTTCAGGTCCAAGAATGTTGAGAGGCTGCCTGTTGGCAAGTTACAGGTGGGGCTTCTGTGGGTATTGTGGATTAGCTGTACCTCTAATTTTGGAGGCTTTTTTATGATTTACATGTTTCCTATTTGAGTAAATTGACTGTTTTGTTTAGGTTGTAACATATGGACGGAACTTGAAGAAGGGTAAGAGAAAGAAGTGTCATTGGTGCCAAAGAAGCGATTCTTGGAATCTCATAAAGTGTTCGAGCTGTCAAAAAGAGTTTTTCTGCATGGATTGCATTAAAGAACGGTTTGTTAGATTCATTTCCTCAATTTTAAACATAAACTTGAATCCGCTAGACATGTTCTGTGTATACTTATTTTCTAGTTTGTAGTGCATGTTGAACTTTGCTTCATTGCCATCCTTGCGTACAGGGTACTTATCCACATTTTAGGCTATCTAAAGCCATTTGAAAAGTGGTTAATTATGTTTTCTTTTAGGTTTGGCAGTGTAATAAAAAGTTTGGGCAATGCTGAAACTTGAATTTAAGAGGCATGATTTAATTAGTCGAACCCTAGCATAGTTTTAATTTGTGGGCCTTAACTACTCTACAACCACAGCTGCAACTGTAACCATATTTAAAAATCATAACGCTTAGGCAGAGATTATTCATGATGCAGTTCTAGAACTCCTTAGTGGTGAAGTGAAAGCCGCCAAAAGAGCTGAGGCAAGGAGCCAGAAGGGGGCTGCCAAATCTTATTTGGTTGTAAATTTGAATATTTATCGCTAATTATTATACTCTATACTATTTTATTTGTATTGATGTTTGAGCAGTTAATTTGTAGGATGATTGTATATCACAATAGTTAATATTTAGTTATTCTTTGTTTACATTGCATTTATATTTTTTCTATCACTCGGCAAGCATGCTTTTTCAGTGCCTCTCACCTCAAGGTACTAGGGTGGTCTAACGCCTTTTGCCTTTGACTACCTTGCTCATTAGATAAAAGGATACCTCTTTTGGAGTAGTTAAGAGAAACTTGCAGAATGAATATAAATATGAACAGAAACTATCAACAACCATACAAATAATTCAACAAATAATTTTAAACCTGTAAATCTCCGTACCTTTTCTTGTCCCTGTAATTTTTTTGGCAACGGTCCATAGCACTAATATCATGCCAATCGATAATGATAATGATTTCTGCTGTCTGCTCTTTTATTTATTAAGGATTAAGAGATGTTTGCCAACTCTATATTGAAACAAATTTAGGTATTTTGTTACTCAAAATGAAGTTAAGATGGCATGTCCAGTTTGTCGAGGAACCTGCACCTGTAAAAACTGCTTGGCAAGTCAATGTAAAGACAGTGAAAGTAAGGTCTGATATCAAAATTGGATGCCTTTTGCAGCTGGACCGGTGTTTCTTTAGTAGCAAATGCTGATACTTCAATTTATGCCTTGTTCTTTCAGGAATTTTTGGCTGGTAAAAGCAGAGTGAATAGAATATTGCATTTTCACTATTTGATCTCTATGCTCCTTCCTGTACTAAAACAAATAAATCAAGAACAGAATGCTGAGATAGGAACAGAAGCAAAAATAAGAGGTAGTAAATAGTAGTCTTCATTCGTTTTACATTGATGATTTTTGAATCAAACTTTTGCCGATTATAGTAAAGCTATCTTAGATTCCTTCATGTGTAACAGGTAAAAAACCCTCCGATATTCACATCAAGCAGGTTGAATTTTGTGGCAATGACCAAAATTACTGGTAAGTTACCTGTCATTGATGTTTGTAATAAAGCTTATATGATTTCAATGTGCTTCTAGGTAACTAATGTAACATTTGTTTCAGCAATCGCTGCAAAACACCCATTTTGGATCTCCATAGAAGCTGTCCTAGTTGTTCCCATAGCCTTTGCTTGAGTTGTTGTTGGCAATTATCTCAAGGAAACACCTCTGGAGACATTAACTCATCTATTTCCAAGTTATCTGATGGGACGAAAGCTTGCCTTGCCAGTAAAAACCATCTTTTGGAAAATAAGGTCATTTCCAGTGGCAATTCTATAGCACCATTGCCTGACTGGATAAATTATAATGTTACTGGCAGTGTATCTTGCCCGCCCACAGAGTTTGGGGGTTGTGGTGATAGCCTCCTTGAATTGAGATGTGTTTTTCCCTTAAGTTGGATCAAAGAAATGGAAGTAAAGGCAGAAGAAATAGTTTGCAGCTATGACTTCCCCGAAACTTCAGATAAAAGTTTGAGCTGCTCACTGTGTCTGGACACAGATGATAAAATTGATGGATTTAAGCTGTTACAAGAAGCAGCTCTAAGAGAAGATTCAAATGATAATTACTTGTTTTATCCCACTGTTTTAGACATCACTGGGGATAACTTTGAACACTTTCAGAAGCACTGGGTAAAGGGCCATCCTGTAGTTGTGCGAGATGTGCTCCAAAGTACATCAAACCTCAGTTGGGATCCACTGGCCATGTTCTGTGGTAATCTTGAGAGGTGCATTACAAGATATGAGAATGATAAGGATAAACTTGAAGCTTGTTTGGATTTGTTTGAGGTCAGTTTATCAATTACCTGTATATATACAATACAATAGTTTTAGGATTGATTTATTAAATCATACTTTGACTACATAATTTTTCTGCTTTCTGCTTTCTAGTTATTTAAATTAGTTTTAGTTAAGATATTATTTTTGGTAATTAGCATGCACACACACATCTACATATCCTATTTTAAAACTTTAAACCTATGATTCAACTCCACTCTTGTTCTTAATAAGGATGGAGCTGCCCCTAAATCCAAACACCATTAGAATTATTTATTAAATTTAGCTTTCTTGCTCTATGACAGGTGGAAATTAACATTAGGCAGTATTTTACTGGGTCTCTTAGTAGTCATCCACAGAAAAACACGTGGCATGAGATGCTAAAACTAAAGGGGTGGCTGTCTTCCCAACTGTTCAAAGAACAGTTTCCAGCTCATTTTGCTGAAGTGATTGATGCTCTACCACTTCACGAATACATGAATCCCACATCTGGTATTCTGAATTTAGCAGTAAATTTGGTACAGGGGAGTGCAAAACATGTTCTGGGGCCATATGTCTATCTTTCATATGGCTGTGGTGACGAACAAAGTGAATTTGTGACAAAACTATGTTATGATCCATATGATGTGGTATGTTACCTTCCTTCTTATGTCACACTTTAGTTTCATCTTGCTGCACATCTAGTCAGTTTTTTTTTAAGAACTCAAAAACTAACATTGTAGCATGGTAAAGTGAATGCCATTATTACGGAATATTTGTACTCTTTTTGTTTTTGCTGCACCTAGTCAATGACAAAATTATCACATGCCTTTCAATGAAAACAAGAAAATTTGTCTTGTGTATCTCAATGCATGTAATCTGATCAGTGATAACTTAGAGGAGATTCCATCATCTGAAGTAATAGGCATCCGCGTGAATTATTTTCTAGTCATGAAGACCATGTCCCTTAAAAATGTTTGTTGCAGTGTGAGTGAAAATATCAAATGTTTCCTTGATATAAGTTATTCTCCATCTTTTGTTCTTATGGTTGTCCACTATGTACAATTGTTTTTGGTTTTAGTAGCCTTGATATGTTTATCCTGAGCAGCAATAATAACTATGTCAAGAAGTTGATAATACAGCCCAACCGAGCCAAGTCCTTAGTCTGACTACTGATGTGTTTATCTAGGAAATGGTTTAGCTTGATAAGAAGCATTTTTAACTGGTCCATGGAAAGCACTTTGAAGTACATAGTGTCACCATCTGGTGATTCTAAGTTTTTAAATCGCTACATTTTACTGCTTTTGATATGTGATTCCAGGTTAATATTATGGCACATACCACCGATGTCCCTCTCTCTACAGAACAGCTGACTAAAATAAGGAAGTTACTGAAAAGGCACAAAACTTTGTGTCAAAGGGAGTCTTCCAAAATTACGTCTGAGCAACTAAAGGAACAGAGAGTGGAAGTAAATTCATTACTGCCTGATGAAGACACTGAAAGAACAGATAATATGGTGAGAGAAAAAATGCACCTTTTCAGGAGAGCCAATAGAACAGCTTGCATCTCTACTGAAGCAAAAAAAGCAGCAAATCAGGGTATAAACAGCAAAATTTCCCAGAATGGAGAATGTGATTCTGATTCTGAACCATCTTTACTTCTCCACGAGACTTCTCAAAGCACAAAATTGTCTCCACATCATAATTGTAGAAATCCCTTTGAAAGCTTAGACAATGACAGAAATAAAAAGTTTGTTGAGCATTCTGGCGCGCAGTGGGATGTCTTTCGCAGACAAGATGTTCCAAAGCTCATAGAATACCTTAAAAGACACTCTGATGAATTTTCTCATACCCATGACTATCACAAGCAGGTAAATCCAAAATAAGACAATTCCATAGGAGGATTTTGTTGGCCTTGGTGAAATCTGATTTTGTCCCATTTCTGCAGATGGTCCATCCGATTCTAGATCAGAGCTTCTTTCTTGACAATACTCACAAAAGGAGGCTCAAGGAGGAATTTAGTAAGTATGCTTCAATCTATTTGATAATCTGTCAAAAATCTAAATAACTGAACTGACTGTAATGCTACCAGAAATCGAACCATGGACTTTTGAGCAACATGTTGGTGAAGCTATCATCATTCCCGCTGGATGTCCATACCAGATTAGGAATCCTAAGGTCTCTTTTACATTACTGTATTGATTTTTTTCTCTCTCTATCCCTCTCTAGTTTGTTTAATTAGCAGAAACCTTATTGGTACTGAATATTCACTCTTCTTGAACATCATTTTGACATTAGGAAATTCCCAAGACAGCCAATTTTTTAGCCAATGATTTCCAAGAACCTATGATTGTATATGGCTACCAATATTTTCATTTCAATATTGATTTCTGTCACAGCCCTTTTGTATATCCTAAGTTGTGCGAATGTATGACTAGTATTTGGTTCTTGATCTGCAGTGTTGTGTTCATGTAGTACTGGAATTTGTGTCTCCTGAAAATGTTACTGAGTGTATCCGGTTGATTGATGAAGCCCGTCTGCTTCCAGAAGACCATGAAGCCAAAGTACACAAGCTTGAGGTGGATTTCCTTATAATATTATTCACTGCCCCTGCTTTCTTCTGTTAAATTTTTGTACTACTTTCTTTTATTAGTTGTCCTCATAAAACTGACTAATGTATTTTTCGTGGATCATGAAAACAGGTGAAGAAAATGGTTCTTTATAGCATGCATTCGGCAATAAAAGAAATAAGTGAGCTCACCTGCAAAATGTGATTGCAACAGCTGAAATAATCTTACATATCTCCCACCTCACTCTTATGTCTTCAGTTTTGTATAGATTAATTCTCATACATTTAAGATCTGGCGAGGTTACTTAATGAATTGCTCAATTGTCAATTTCTATTCATTTTCCTTTACCAGTAATTGAAATAGAATTTTATGGTTTTGATCATTTCTCCATTGTTTACTTGGATGGGAATTAGATAAATATTTAAAAAGAGTGCAACAAACCCTTCGGTCATGTATTTCTCTTCTATTTTTTTTTTCAATTTTAGGAGAAAGAGGGGAGCTGTTTGATTTGTTGCTACTAAGAATTGCGATGAAAAATGGGTGAAAACTAATTGAAGTTACTTGATATCATACGGTAGAAGTATACTCAGACAAGTTTTTGCATCAATCAAGATTAAATCCTTCTTAAGAGCGTACATTTAAAATTTATTCTCTTGCATCCTCATCTCAAATTTAAACCTGAATAATAGTACAGAGTACACCACAAAAAGAAGCAGATTGAATATTAACCAAGTTTTTCTTGTGCCAAAGTGCATCAAAATTAACAAATATTATTTAAACTTGCAGGACTCAATTTTTGAACGAATACTACTACTTACACAATACATAAACTCACAATCAGTTACAACTGATTAAGTATGTAGATTTAAATTTGACTAAAAGAAACACTCGTATAGATATGTCTACAGCTGTGGCCAATTGCGACCGTATAAACAGCAGCAGTATTCGCCAGAGGTAAAATCTTTTCCTGCTTTCTTTCTGCGCGTACAACTAGGTCTTGGGGGGAAATATTCACCACTTTATTCCCTTTGTAAAAACTGTGACGCTCAGGTCCACAGCTATAACTCTAGGAACTTAAAAATTTAACAAGATAAATAGGGAGGATAGAATTTCCAAGTAAAAACAAAAAAACAAATTTCAGAGAGCCTAAGACTGCAAATTCTTAGGATTAGTGATGTTATCGGTTTTAGTGTCAAAATTGTTTATCAGCAGCCTCGAAAAACAAAGAACCTTCTCAAGGGGCCATTAGCCCGTCAATCGTGTAAGAAAGAGACTTTGCCCAATCAGATCTAAGTACCAATGTCTGCAGCGTCTCCATCACATTGTACCCTGGGTCAAGCTTTCGCTGCCAACCCTACAAATTAAACAATTACCAAAATCACGCAAATCATACAAGTAAACAATGTAAAATAAAGGGGATAAGAGAATTGACCGTTTGGAGGAAGTGGGAGGGGGGTGTTCATAATCTAATTATGCTTCAACCAAGTGTTTCCTAATGCATGTCATTCACACAACAAACTCCATTATAGTGGCATGTCATTTATTAGCAAACCTACTACAAAAAATAATTACCTCAAGAACCAAGGTTGTCACCATCACAGTACAGACATTGCCATCAATATTAACTCTATGACGCCTGACTTTCTCAAGTAACTGTTCTATGCACTCAGCTGGATGGATCAGATCACCTTCTGTAGTGCCCCAAAAGGCAAATGCCTCATCCACTTCCTGTCAGTAAACAAACAGTAGATTTCATGCATCAAATGGCACAGAATCATATACAAGTCGCTCAGAAAAACATGAAACGAAATACATAAATATTTTCAGTAAACAAAGCATAAAAGAATTGAAGGTTGGAAGTGTAATTTGTAGGAACTGTAACACTTGTTCTGAATTGTCAAAAAATAGTTTGGATGCCATTATTAATAAATATTGGTTGATTGATGGAACAAATGAGATGTAACAGGATGGGCAAGGCGAATCTGGAGTTATGTTTCATTACAAATGTATTTTACACCCTTAAATAATGTCCATCAATTTAAAATTTTAAAATAAAGCAGAAACAACAATGAAGACATTAACTGTGCAACAATGCCTCAAAAAGTTACATTTTGAACAAACTACCTCAATAAAAGCCTTTGGATTTGGGCAGTTCTGTTGCTTTGATAACCTCAGTGTGCACTCTGCAACAGTCCGGCCATCTCGACGGGCGACAGCTTTGAAAAATTCCAGTAAATTTGATCTATCACTTCCAGAGAGTTCAGCAGTCATGCCTACATCAAGGAAAATCACATGAGGCTTTGATTTGAAGAGCCGTTTGCGAGAAGACTTGCTCTGAGACACACGAACAAGGATATTTCCAGGATGCATGTCTGCATGAATAAAGTTGTCCACCTGAAAGAAGACACCCATCATTTTGGAAGCTAAAAGTTTATAACGTTCAAGTTTAAAACTACCATAGGCCCCAGACTTCTTTTAGCTCATATTAATGATTAGGATGTAAAATGATTACAAATTGATCAAACTTCAGTAAAAAAATGTGAAGTATGCATGTTTTTACCAGGAGAGCAAAGCAACATTGCTAGAAAGAAATTACGTAGCTTAAAATTTTACAAGATAAATATGCTCCATTAACATCCTTATCCTTGGAATGGTTCTTACCACAGTCAATGACCTGGTTAATCTCCCTCCCCCTCTCCCCCCATCACCCAAAAAAAAAAAAAACTTACAATTAAATGGCAGAGGATGCATTAGAACTATAGGAAATTGGCTATACATGTTTAGAACTCAATTAACATTCTAATAGCACTACATTGTCCTTAATTTCAAGTAAAGGGAGAAGAGACCGGAACTTTTAAAATAAAAAGCATCAAGGAAACTAGAAACTGTCTTGGTATCTGCGTAAGGAGAAAAGCCGGACCAGGGATAATAACCAGAGTCTGTTGTGAAGTTCATAAAGTCATAGTTGCTAACCTTACAGTTACTTTATTTCAGGTCATATCAGTAATAATGATTTTCCCTTTTTAATATATCAAACTTAGTATGCTTGAATATGAAAGATAATGCAGTCACGAACTACCACATATCAACAGCATAAAGAATTGTAGATGGTACACATGTTACCAGAAGCATCTTCAAGAGAGCATGAGTCCCTATGTGAGCAAGAGCAGTTTTAATCCGCTCATGACCTTGAAGATCATCAACATAGTACGAGACACTTTCTCCCTGTTCATAGGTTTCCACCAAAACAGCAGGATGCACAAGTGGATAGACAGGCTTAGGGAAAGAAACATTTTTCCATTGCCGGAAATTGTAAATGAAGCGGCTTAAATGGGCAGCTTCCCTAGCAAGGTCAACTTGAGACATCATGAAAACCGCAAACTGCTGCACACTTTCATCCAGTCTTAACCATTTAAGTGCGGGAATAAAGTTCGAAATTTTTGCCATTGTATTGATAATCACAAAATCCCTTCTGATTGATTCTCCAACGCCAGGATGTCTAACCTTTACTGCAACCACAAGAGGCTTTGCTTGCTGACCAGGATAACGATATTTTAGAGAAGCCCGATGCACTTGGGCAATACTTCCAGATGCAACAGGCTCTTCTTCAAAATTCTCAAAAATTTCAGAAATTTGTCGACCAAATGATCTTTCTATAGTTTTCTTTGTGTAGCTAAAACTATGTTCGGGAGCCTTGGTATGAAGTTCTGCAAGCTTAGTGCAAAGATCTTGAGGAAAGAGATCAGGCCGTGTAGCTGCCCATTGACCCCATTTTATAAATGCGGGACCTGCTTTTTCTAGCGTCCGATGAACAACCTGAAGCCATGTTTTCCTGAACTTAGGTCCAAAATAATCTGCAATTGGTGCCATTATAATGCTTGGAGAGAATAGTATTGCTAGGTAGAGAGCTCTCACTAACAAGACAAGGCCTTCTACTGCCATAAATACAAATGAGAACAAGTAAGAGTACCCATCTTGTGCACGCATGTACAAAGCCTTTTCTGATGGGTAACGTTCTGCATCTGCCAAGTGTCGCTGAGTCCATGCTAGCTCTCCACACATGAAAGCAAAAATACCAGGAACTAGCAAACAAGAACGGGCCAAAGCCAAGCTGACTGCTTGAGCTATCATATTTATGGAGGGAAACATACGGTAACCATTAGAAGAATACTTTCTGTACAGGCTTTTCCAGGCAATGTGGGAATGTTGTGTCACTGCACTACTTGCTGAGATTACAGAAAAGTTCCGGGACAAAAAGTGTTTGCAAAAGTTCTCCCTTGGCCCATACAAGAATGAACTACGTGTTTCACTAGGAAACTTATATTGCATGTACAACCTGCATTGGTGGATATTCGGTCTAACTGAGATGATTGCCCCATATCTACTCGCCTCCAGGCTCCTACAGTTTCTAAGAATGGATTGAGGAACTCTCCTTATATTTCCAAGCATCAAAAAGCTGCAAAACAAAAATTATGTCACATACAACAATGTATGAATCACATAATTGGACTGTATTGCACTAGTGTCAATTATTTTATTTATAAATACAATTTATATCTAATTACTTTTTGCAAATACTAATTACAATGGCATCTCTTCACTTCTTTTTACCACACCAGGCATGAAATTTTAGATCAGCATATTAAAGTCCATTCCTCCAAAAGCAACAAGTGATTAAAACTCACTTAAAATAATTATATAAAATGTCCTAATTACTTGGCTGAGTCTCAAATTTGTCCACAAAACAAGAAGAATGCTAGTTATTTTTGCATCTTCCAACAACAAAAGTCTACAAATTTAATATTCAATGTATGGGTTCACTATACATAGGTCTACATATAAATGCACAAAATCAACCCTCATCCACCAATATAGTGACACAGGTCACCAAAATCAAATTTATTATATCCTCAAAAATCAACAAAAAAAATTATGTTCTCAATATGATGAAATATCTCATCAACTCATTATTGTCCCTAACTTTCAACAAAAGCCATTCATTTTCAAAACTGCAATCTCAAACAACCATTGTCAATTAGCTTAATTAGCAACAAGCTTAATATGTGACAAGTATAATTTTACCTCTGATGAGATGATTTTACAGCATTTATAGAGTATATTCCCTTTACTTATGAGGATTATTGACTTAAAGAATTAAAAAACTGTTATTCCCTACAAAAATTTGTTATATACCTGGTGAAACAGCTAATTCTATCCATTCTTGTTGAAAATCTCCTTTTTATTCTGTTTTCCATTCTCCATAGTCTCCATCCATTTTCTCTGTCCCTTTTAGGAATTTTAACAACTCTCTTTTCCTCATTTTTCACCTCCTGGTTACATAATATGCTTTAAGCAATTATGATCCATTGTCCAGCATGGGTTATCTGGCGAGCTAGATGCGGGCAGATATTTCAGTTAGAAGGTTAAAGTTGTTATTTCTTAAGCAATTTATTTAGCAACTAGTTACTGTGGGATCACCATGATCCATGCATGCCAAAAAGCTCAAATGAAAACAACCATAGTTCATGTGCTTAAATAGACACCTTAAATTGAGGCGAGTGACACAAGATATTGAAGAAATTAACAGCATTAGACCCCAAAAAAAAAAAAATAAGTCCCCAAAAAACCAAACAAACAGGTGTAGCACCCTCTAATCTACTAGTTTGGAAACAGTGGCAATAAGTTACGAACACGTATAGTTTTGGCACCTTTTGGTATAATATACTTTTCTTACCAACACCAATATAATCTTGAAAGCATCGGTATTAGCTAGAAGGTAAAAGATGCTGTTTTGAGCACATATCTTTTTGCGACTAGTTATTTTGAGACCATTAAGACACATTCATAATTACCTAGAAGACCGAACGAACAAAAGAGCTTATGTGCTTAGCAGAGACCCCATAAGCTGGGCAGGGAAAGTTTAAAAGTTGCACACAAGGGAACAGGGAGAATTAAGAGCGAGTCAGGGAATGAAAACCTCGTGTAGCATCACTTGAGCAACCAGTTTGGTAAATTTAAAATCTTGACGCGGAGAGAGAAAGGGAACTAACCGTAATTGGAGGCAATAGATGTCCCGCAACTCCAGGAACTCTATTAGAACAACGGTTATGAAGAAAGGCAAGGAATCAAAATTTTCATTACTCTAGGTAGGCAAAGGCCAAATCCAGCCTATTATCAATGAAGGTCGCTAAACTGCTAAGAGATCAACAATGTGTCCCATAATCCTTTCTGGATGGCCACAAAACGGATAAGGAATTGTAAATACAACGATTCATACCCTAAATTCACAATAACTCCAAATGCATTTCCCCCTCGAAGATCTCGTGTCGTAATTCCACTTTAGAGCTTAGTTCTTAAGAAATCCACTCAAAATTCTTCCTTTAATCAAATAAACCAACAAATTTTACCAATAAATACAGGGGACCACTAAAAACGAAAAATCAATGCCGGGACCCAAAAGCAAGCTAAATTTACATAAACAAAAGGGAAATCAATAAAGAAGGAAGGGGAAAAAACCTGGGAAGAAGGATAACATGCTACTTTGGAGTTGAAGACGGCACCGACGGTGGGACGAGGGTCGACGAAGAGAAGAACGAAAGAGGGCAATGAGGCGTGGGCTGGGGGGAATGAGAATGGCACGAGAAAGGGTTGAATCTGATAGGAGAAAAGGCTTAGTCTGTGATGGCAATGGCGATCAGAGAGAGGCACGCGAAGATTTGGGAGAAGAAGGGTTGCAGATACGACTCACGACCTGAGCTAACGTGGATTTGGCGCGGTTCAATCAAAACGGAAGCCCTAAAAAGTCTGACAAATTGAAAATAAATAAATAAAATAAAATAAACCACAAAAATAAATAAACAACCTAAACAATTGATTTTTTTTATTTAAGTGATTCGAATATTTTTCACATTTATATAAAAAAATTTATATATTTAAAAAGTATAAAATTCTAGTTAAGATAAATTTAAAAAATTTGATATTCTCTAATAAATCTAGTACAATGATAATTTAGATGAATTTAAATATAAAATATAAAATTTTGATTATTATTAGCGTAAATTCTCCTCTATTAATATTTTTATAATAAATTTTTTTATTATTATAAAAATATACATCAAATTATTTAAAAATAAAAATAAGATACTTTCTCTTTTTTTATTAATAATTTTATTAAATTATTCTTTTGTCTATTAAAAAAAAAAAAAATATATATATATATATATATAAATTTATTTTAAAATAAAAATAAAATATTTTTATTTTTCTCAATTAATACTCTTATTAAATAATCATCTTTTTTAGTATATAAATATACATAAAATTCTTTTTTAAAAAAATTACAATTTAATATAAAATATCTTAAATATTTTTACAAAAAAAAACTACTGAAATTGATATTTTAATAGTTTGAATTATTTTTACAACTATTTTAGAAAAAAATAATTAGTATTAAAAATAATAAATTTGAAAAAAAATAATTAATATTAAAAGATAATGAGATAATATAATAAATACATTAATCATTACAAAAATATACTTTTTTATTATTATTATTATTATTATTATTATTACTGATTGTCTCTTAAGTTTTAGGTATAAAGCAATTATTTTGTTAATTTAACTTTGATCGAAATTGGAATCGGTGAGCTCGTTTGTGATATGAAGCAATTTATTAAGGGTTGTTATATTTATTTAATGAGTACAGATGATAACTATTCCTAGCCACACTTTAGCTGCGTTAGACGAAAGCAACTATGTGTAGTTAATACCTGAGAACGTGTCACAATGGCATACGCAACTTTCTGATATAACGAGAACATAAAACATTTATATATTTTGACAATTTTTTGATCGCATTAAAAAAATATCACCACAATTATTTTTTATATGGAGTTTTTAATTGAAGATAAGTTATTTTATTTTATTTAAATAAAAATAAGATAAGAACTCTTCAATATACTAAAAAATAATTTCATTAAATCCTAAAATATATAATCAATCTTATAAAATATGACAAAAAGTGTCAACAAATGATTAATTGGTATAAATAAATAAAAATACATCTTCTATAAAGACTATTTTTTTTAATAATGCAAAAGAGCATATTAAAATTTATATTTACAATTATCACATATTTAAAATTTTTTAATCCTTCTTGTACTAATAGTTTTGAATCTTCAATAATATTTTTTTTAATAAAATTGATATCATTCTCAAAGTGTTACTTTTCAGTTTTTATCATAAAAAATAAAATTGATATTAAAAAATTTTACGAAACAGAAATCTAATGATGATCAACATTTAAAAAACTTAGATAAAAAATGAAAAATAAAATCAATCTCAAAAACACAGTTTAAACCAAAAGAGGCACCTTTAAAAATAGCATAAAAGTAGTGTGAGCGTAACTTGAAAGCAATATAGGGAAAAACATTTATAAAGAAAAAAAAATTCTTGCGAAAATTTAAAAAAAAAACTACTATAAAAAATAAATAAGTAAAAAAAAAAAAAGGAAAATGGGAGGAAGAATTATTTATTTTTTTATATAGCTCTCCCTAAAATCTTATATAGATTCATTTTGAATTAGAATAGTGAATTTCATAAAAAAAAAAATCAACTTAATTTTTAATAGGAAGAAATTATTTTGTGAATAATTGATCATCTAACAAAGTTACCGATTAAACAGAAATCCGAATCATAAAAATTGCAAAATCCTAAAAGCCTCAAACAGAACCCCACCTTGCGTACCAGGGAATGGAAATTGAGCCACTGATTTGTCAACTCCTCGCTCCCTGCCTGCTAACGCTATTGTAGACAAAGTCAAAATTTATTTATTGAAAAAAGTAATGGCTTGAAATGTACTTTATATTTATTAAAAATAAAAAATTGTATAATTTTTTATAAATATAAAAAATTGATTCAATTTATGATTTTAATTGTTTAAAATAATATATTATCCTTTTTTATATTAAAAATACCCATTATCTCTTAAGTTACTATCATTATAAATAATTTTCATTATTTATGATTTTATTCATTTTTAGAGATTCATATTGAAAAAGACTGAAAAAATTTTAAAGTCATATTAGTACAGTTTATTTTATATTAAAAAATTATTGAATTTTCAATTTTGAATTTTAAATTAAATTTTTACAAAAGAAATTAATTAAGTGACATCGAGCCCCATAATCAACGTTGACCTGAACCAATGCCTTGGAATCCAAGGCAATAAGACAATGTATGATGATTTCGTCAAATAGTTTGACCTCAAAAATAGAGGAACGAAAACAAAAACTCAATAGAATAAACGAATAGTTTCGTTTACTTTTATTTTGGGAAGGAGGGGGAAAGGACTAAAACACCACTACAATTATTTTGATTGCTAAATCAATTAATTTCAGACTACCATTTTTAATTGCACAGTCTTCGAAAATTATCAAAATTTTTTGTATTTTAATCTTTTTATCAAATTTTTATTAAATTTTATAAAAATAATGTGCAACTAATTTAATATTTTATAAAATTAATTTGTATATTTAATAAAATTTTAAAATTAAAATTACGAGATTTTACAAATTTAAAAAAATTTATTTGAATAAATATTACCGTAAAATTTTGTTAAATTGTGTTATATCTTAATTTAAAAATAAAATAATCTCTTTCTCACTTTAAAATTATTCCAAGAAATTTAAAATCCTTTCTTTGGTAAAAGAACAAAATTAAAAGCATCACGCTACCAATATGTTATAAATTTGTTCTGTAAAAACAGGTAATAAATGAGTAATACATTACTAAAAACGACGTCGTAATTAACGCCTTTTACTCTTGGCTTCTTTCTGCGAATTGTAGTAAATAGCGGCAACGGGAAGACCAAGGCCGTGTCGTGAGGCAAAAAGGCGGGTATTAAAATTGGCACGCTTTTCTTCTGCTGCTTCAACTTCCACCAGCGCTCCACCTGTTTGCTTAAATGTCACAAAGACGTAGCGATGAATTCCCGTCGGTGGCATTGGCCCCATGTATCTCACCACTTCCCTCCCTACAGCGCTACCCCCATTTCCATTAATATAGTTATTCGTTCTTATCTCACAACGTATATACATTTTTTTTCTTCTAACTTTCAAAATGAGTTATCTCACTTACCTTCACTCGCATCAGAACCCTCTGGAATATCCACCACAATCCTGTGACACATACATATTTATTACTCAACAAGCCAGAATTTATATATCAATTTTCGTATTCTATAAAAAAGAAAATGTAAATACCAATGGAGCCACTCTCTGTATGTTGGTTCACTAGGACTTGGAGCATCAGGATCTACCATTACCTATCAAACACATAACCTCATAACTTTTTACAAATTAAAACTTCAATTTTCACACTTTATTCCATATATACTTGAGAGGATTTTGCTTATTATTGCTACGAATCACATAGGCTTTAAATATATTAAAAATATATAGCAGCATGCGTACCAGAGTGTATAGAGTGGTGGCATTATTAGAAGCGGCAAGAACTCGGACATGGGGTCTGTCTGCTACCAAAGAGGGTTTGATCTCACAACCATTAGTGACCTGTTTAGAGCCGTAGTGGACGATGATTTTGGCGGCCGGAACGAAGGGGTCAACAACATCTCCGATGACCTTGCCGACGGCCAGTGGCTCAATGGAACGACCCATTGTCTCTCCAGAAAATTGTAGGATGCTTAGTTTAGTGACATTGTTAATATATATACGAGGATATGTTCTTGTAGCTTCGGGAACACAGGATATGTTATATAAATGGTTTTGGTTTGTGGGTTGGATGGTAGATGAGCGACACGTTGTGAGAAAGAGTATGTTGAGTGGCAGATTAGCTTGTCCACTATGATAGTGCCTAGAGGACACGTGTTCCTTCTCTATGTGTCTGACGGTTACTAATGTTTCTCCGCCCGCTGCTACTTTCAAAATGATGTCCTATCCTCCTTACTTACCTTTTTTTTTTTTTTTAATAATTCTACTCACATTAGATTAAAAAAAAAAAAAAGTTTTTTATGGAAGTAAATTTAAACAAATGCAAGAATTGGCTTTCCGAATCTGCTCCCACGTAAGGAAATTGCCATTAGTTGTCTTTACTTTTTTCTGCAGTGCCATGGCGGTGGTGCTCTAAAGTCAATATCTCATAGACGCATTAAATTTATAATTTATGGGATAAATTATAATTTCTTTCTTTCTTGTAATTTGACATAAAATCATTCTTTTTATCTATAATTTAATATTTTTTAATTATATTATCACTTAACATTTTAATGATATTTTTCAATTAAAATTTACTGAAAATAATCAATAAATATTAAATTAATAACTTAATTTATATATTAAAAATTTTCGAAATGTCTTTGAATTATTACTAAATTTAAATTGACAATTTCATTTTCAAATGTCATATGAATCTCAATAATAACCAAAAAAGATTATAAAATTGTTAAAAGTATAATTGAAACATACTTTCAACATTGAAGTTCTTCTCCGTGTTATCATTCACATATTTAATTATGTTAAAATTTGAATAAAAAAATACCATAGAGTGCTTAAGTGGTAACTAAACAAATTACAATAAATTAAAAAAATTATTTTCTAATTTTTTTGTGTTTATATTTCTGATCCAAAATTATTTATTATCTATCTTATCTAATGACTAGTATTTATATTTTTTTCACATAAAATATTACACTTTTATTTTATTAATTATAAAATATATCATACACAATATTTAACTTGTTATAATTTTTTTTGTTTTTTGACAGGCTTTAACTTGTTATAATCTTTTTTTTTTTTTTTTGAACTAGTTAACTTGTTATAATCAAATGTAAAATTTTGTATCTCAATTGAGTCTCACACTTGTTATGGAAGGCCCATGAGACAAAGCGGGCATCTAACAAAACAAAACAGACTCGGTCCACGCCCATAGATATAAGAAACACGAGAAGCTGTCAAACTGAGCAACCAAGCCCAACTAACCAAATACCTTTAAGCCCATAATTCTTAAACGGACCTATATTTTTTTATCATGATCATCCAGGCCTAATTTTTCTTTCAAAAAACTATTGTTTTGGGAGAAAAAAAATTCAAAATTAATTCCAACCAATATCTATTAATTGGGCCTATAAAGTAGCACTTTTTTTTAAAAAAAAAAACTTTATCGAAGAAACGGAATGCAACTTTTATTTTTTGCTGCAATGATTCACAATCAATAAATGTTTGTTAAGAAAATTTACATGTTATATTTTATTAATTAAAATCTTATAACAAAATATTTAAGAACTTCTCTGACTATTAAATATCAGTAGTTCTAATACAGATAGGTTTCGATTTTTTCCCTTTCCCCTCATGCAATATCTTCGATTAAAAAAAAAAAATCTGAAAACTTCTTCGAGTCTTGTACATCGGACTCATTTTGTAATGTTCATCTTTTTTTAAAACCTCTTGCCAACATACGAAGGCAATAATTACTAGGAAGATCTTTTCACATGGATTATTAATGGATGATGTTTGGCCGTTAATTTAATCTCCTTATCAAAATTAGCCACAACTTATACCTAAATTCTGCCAGAAAATAGACAGCTTTTGATCGTAGATCGTTGAAAAAATACTACTAAGATATAGACATAGAGTCTACAAACTGCCTCGTTACTCCTTTTACGCAAAGAAAGAGAGGCAAGACAACAGCCATAACACCAAGCCAAAACATAGGAAACCTCCACCCCATAAAATCTTGAAGGTGGGTTTGTCAAATGAAAACTTTAATTTATCAAATATTTGAAAATTTATTTATTTCATGTGTCCTAAATAACATAAAAAAATAGTTTTTTTTTTTTATATATGTTAAGGAATGAACGTTTAAGAAATTAAATTTTGGGATATCCAGTTATTTATGGGACAACTACGATTATTTTAATTTTTTAATATAAAATAAAACTAAAAAAATTCTAGCCATAACATGTAAATCTAAGAGTGAAAACAAAAAAGAGACTTGCAAAAAAATAATTCTTTTATTTATTGTCATGATATCTAACTTTGAAAGAACGTTAGATCTTAGTGTTAAATTATAGGGCTGTCCAATAGTAAGGAAAGACTACAATATTAAATTTCAGTGAGCGACGAGTTAGCTGTAATTAGTGATGAACATAGACCAAATCGGCTATGTATCTTCCTTAACAGTGACAAAAGGTCATTTCCGAATAATAATTTATAAACTTGAGAATTCAAACCTCGTTTTTGGTACAATCTTGATGAGACAAAATAATTGAAAGGTGGACTTTTGCTGACATTACAAGTCTATTAATGGCTAATGCAAACATTAATTTTTTGAGCTAAATCATAAACAAATCAGTCAAGCAGACAATCACATCCTTAAGCTATTTTGACTGATCAAGAAAGCAATTAATAATGCTTATGGGGGCGTTTAGAATCAATGGACTGAGACAGATAGAAGATTTTTTTCGAGAAAATCAAATTCAATTTCATTGCTACGCCGAAAGTTTCAGTGTAGTTTTCTGGACAGTCTTAGAAGGACGTGTATTAGAAAGAAAAATTGTGTTTAACATTTGAAGTAATTTGAATTATTAATTTGTGTTTGATTTTAGCACTTTCATTAGTCATATCATTTCAAGGATTATATGAATGAGCTATTTATGGGTTTTGATTAATTTGCTAATTGGTGAGTCTTATTGTTGTCCGCCAAGAATCTAAAGTCGTAAAACCAGAAATAATCTCTCTCTCTCTCTCTCTCTCTCTCTCTCTCTCTCTCTCTCTCTCTCTATATATATATATATATATATATATACACACACACACACACACACACACACACACACACACACACACACACGGTGAATGGAAAATTCGTCAAAATAGACGTATGAGTAAACTTTACAATTGAAATACATTATGATACATTTTTATTGGTTCGATTTCCAGTCTGTATAAAAATTAGAATTAATTAGAAATTGGGGTGACCACTTTTTGCTATTTTTTATAATAATTATGTTCAAAACAGCAACAGTTTTTATGCGTAACCAAAGATTATGAGAATTCAGAACAGTTCTTAATGATGCCTATGAGGTGAAATACCAAAATATAATGATGCACCCTCCTTGTTTGTAAAATGGTCATCTTATCAATATATAGATATAGCACATGTTGTAGTGCCTTAGCAGATCTATTTATGTCAGCAATTGACTATAAGACTTTTTCCGAACAATTTTCAAAAAGAGAATTTGGACATAGCAAATGATAGATCCATACTGCAATAAGTCTTCATTGGGATATATAAAAATTCAACGAAAAATGTAGAGAGTATGTTGAATATTTTGCAATAATGCATATATAGTGGAACATAATGTCAGTTGAAGACAACAAAGCTTCAACTCAGTAAGATTAGGTACACTTTATTGAAGAGTATGAATTTGAATTTGTCAACGTTTTTAATAATAAAATATTTGCCATGGAATTAGTATATTCAATGTATATTAAAAAATGATTGAAAAGAAATGGAAATTTCAATTATTAAGATTTTCCGCAGGAAAATTCCCCCACTTTCTGACTATCACCACCAAATAAAAGACAAAAGGCCAACGGGAAAAGAGGAAATTAAAGAAAGGCATGCTAAATCCAAAAGCTTAGGTATTGTTGATTATACAGATGTTGAATTTCAGAATAAAGAGTGATTTTAAAGTCTGACCAAGCTTAAATGATGCACCAATAATATAGATACGTACGCTTAGGGTAGATGTCCAACAGTCTCAAAATTAGAAGCAACATTGTTGCATCTATATTTGCAACAAAAGATCAAAGTAGTGGTAATTTGCATTTGTCAACGATACAAGCATTTTTTTTTTGGGATAAATTTGAATATATTGTGATTTGAAGTTTTCTCATTCGTCGACACTTTAATTATGTGATTTGTTTCGTTGTCACTGAACCAATATATATTACATTCAAATTTTCATAAAAAAATTTATGTGCATGTTAAAATGATGAATATTTAATTTCATTGTTATAAATCTATTTTACTTAGATTTTTAAACATTTTTATAATATTATGATATTATCATTGAGATTAAACAATGAATTTCAATTTTCAAAAGTTAGGCGCCCCATTCCCATAATCTTAGAAAACTGTGAAATTCTTTAAAATTTACATAAAATATACTTTTATCAGTAAAATTATTTATCTTTTTAATATTTACATGTGATTATTTATAATAAAATTTCAATTAAAAATATCGCATGGTTAAGTGATAATATTAAAATAATTACAAAAGAGTCAAATGACACGTTTTAAACTGTAAAACCTTATAAGAGACAAATTAGTTTCAGACCAAACGATTGGAAGTAAAATATTATACGGAAAGCTCAAGCTTTTGACAGTTTAGATTTTTTCACAGTTGAATTTCTATTTTTATCTAAAGCTATGTGCTAATTTACGTGACAATTAATTGAGAATCCTTAGCCCTCCAAACTAACACTCTGAACTCTGCTTTGGATCGATGTGTGTTACACACAAAGTAAGGAACAAAGATGAGAACGAAGACACAAACCCACTTTTAAGATCCCAGTTATTCAAAATCTTTGAAGAGGTTATTTTCTTTGGGCGGTCGTGGGAAAAAGCGAAGGTCACATTACATTGATGGAATCACACAGACAAGTGTACCTCTCGCTCTTTCTCTCTCTCATGTCTGCTTGGTTGGCTTTGCGTTTGGTCGGTTGCTAGTCAAAGACTAAGTGGCACTCTTAACACACACAAATGCGCAGTGTCTTTGTTTTTTCGACACTTCTCGTTGAAAATGGCGAATCCAACTTGATATACACTTTCTGTTGACGTGAACATGACGAACAGCTTACATGCACAAAAGGGACATGGATATCACCCGGTGACCCAAAAGGGATCCATCTAGCTTCGAATCGTACGAATAGAAGATGATGACTTGGCAGCTCTAGGGCGATTTAATTAATAAATGCATGCTGCGATGAACCGGAGATCAATATATATATATAGATTCCTATGAGCTGTTGGGCGCTGCTACGTTCCCAACTAAATCATTTGAGCTTCTTCAAGAAAAAGAAAAAGATGCTTCACATTCGTCGTATAGAATATTACCCTAAGACTGTAACTTTGTTGAATTTGTTAGTCAAAGCTCAAATAGTATTAAGATTAGCAATGAGACGCACGCGGCAAGGTGAGGAAGCCTTTCCCCTTCTTGGTTTTGTCACTTTCTTGCCTCTTATTCTTTACAAGGTAGATTTTTTTTATCTCCATTATTGACAAGAATTTTTATATATTTGTAAAATTTGTACAAATTAAATAGCATTTTGAAAAATTGATATAATATAACCTTAAGATGAAATATAATATTTTAAAATGAATTTAGATTATAATTTATTAGTAAATTTTAAATATTCAATGACTAATATATATATATATATATATATATATATAATATAAATAAAAAATATTTTTTTAATATAAAAGAGCCTTCACAAAATGGAAAGTAAATCTCTGTCCTTATATGTCAGGGAAATTGAAATTCACCGACCTTTTATTAATCTCGCTGAAGGAAAAAAATTCTCTATCCTTGTCCTATGCAGGTCAATCTTTATAATAATCTCCGAGAATCCAGAAATTTGCCAACCTACTTGGTCTAACAGTTACTTTTATGGTGAAAAAGAGAATAGTAATAACCCAAACAAAGAAAAGGTAGCAGATAGACACAACTTTTTGGCTATTAATTTGTAAAGCAAAAAGGGTTTTGATTTTTGTATTTGGTACAAAACTGCGGGGGCGTGGTGGCTGATGATAACGTCTGTTATAGAGAGACGTGTTGGAGAACAACTCCAAACACAAAAAGACATGGAAATGAAAGTTGAAAAACATTGTGTGGTGACTATGGTGAGGCGAAATTCGCAGATCGACCGACAAGATATCACTAATATAGCACATGTGTTCTTGTTACTTTGCTTTCCAATAATGATGCCAAAATTAATCTCATGCAACGTACCTTTACAAAATATGATGGCTTTGTCGGATATACACGCACATTTTTTCATGTTGAAGAATTGTGAAGCACAAATCAAATTTCACCAAGCACATGTTCTTACTTCTTTGTCATTTCCTCAATTACGTACGGATCAACAATGTTTAGAATTCATTTCCCTTCATTTTGGTATTACATGCAATTAATCACTGAATGAAATTTTTTTAAATTAAAAATCCTAATTGAATGAGATGCTAATATATTCTGAATAAAATATTGGTCAAAACACAAATTGACATTATTTTCTTATTATTACTGAGTAATGTCATTAATTGATACAATATTTGTGTTGACAAAATGACCATATATAGCCTTAAAGATATATAAAAAATAATGAATCAGTAAAAAATTAAGATAAGATTTAATTTCTTTAAGAGTTAGTTATATATTAAGTTTTCTAATAAATAAAAGAGGCAGGCAATTTTTATAATTCAATATGATATTATTAGTTTTTTAAAAATATTTTATATGTTATAATTTTTTTAAAAAATTAAATGATAAATACTTAAAAATTACACTTAATTCTTTTTGAAAAAAATAAACATAGACAAAGCCACAAAGGGTTAAAAATTTTCTTGAATGGTTAAATTAGATCTCATTGTTCACTTTTAGTTTGAGGAAAGATTGTTATTAAATTATTATTTTTTTAAAATTTATCCTACAAAATTTTTTGAAACTTTAAAGGATGCAAATTACGCTGAAACAAATAACCCGAACTGAACTGTACGAGCGTTGCGCGGTTTTTGTCCACTGTAACAATTTTTTCCCAGCAACGCCGTATTTTTGCCTGAGTCATTAGCGTATTACGGCACGCATCCCCGGGAACCCTTGCTGACCATAAAATAAATCGGCGAGCATTACAATTCCACGTCTCACCGTGGTTGAAACCGGATAAGACCATCAGCGTCACCGAGTCAACCGGTTTCCCTAAGCTACAAACGGGCCCCACACCTGCATTATTGAGCCCACGTGTCTAATAAATATTAGCGACTCATATAATTCTCCAATAAAAAAAATAAAAAAATAAAACAGCACAAGCAGCACGCCATGATTTTCAATAAAAGCAACCTCGCTTTTGTGGTGGGCCCCTGTAGTTCTGAGTGTCGCCGCTAGTGCATGGCCACGTGTTTCTAAGTGATTTAGTCAAAGCCCCTCCAATTTCACCATAATCCCCATGCAAATCATATTACTTTTTAATTTATGATTGATTAGTACTTGAAAAAGACAGTCACCCATTACAGGTGTCCCCGACAGGTGTCAACCACGCGTTCTCCGGCGGCCTTTCGCCGGCCACCTCGCCGGAATATGGGGCTCCCTGTCGGGATCTCAGAAACCATATCTTCCCTCTCTTTATCATTGTTTAAGATTTCCTCTGCGCCTTCTCCTCCACTTCAAGTTGTCTCCTTCATTTTCCTTTCAGTTATCTGCTATTTTTTTCTAATGTAAGAAAGGCCAACTGAAAATAAAATTGAAAACGCTAAAAAATATATAACAGCAAAAAAGAAAAGAAATAGCTGTTATACCTATAGCCCATTTAATAGAACGTTACACATCCTGTGAACCAGTATGCATCTTAGGTATATTGGCCAAAAAAACAGTATGATATTGGGTATTTTATTTTCCTATTATATTTAGGTGTATGAATAAAATGAGATTATGTATTATTAAATTTGTGGTTTCTATTTTGGTGAAATGCAAGAGCAAGTCAAATTTTGAAGTGATGTAATTTATTGTTGTTGAAGTAATCTGATTGACGTAACGGGTTGCTAATTTAGGAGGGAAAACAATCATGCACAGTACAATAGCAATAATAGAAACTTTGAATTAATAATAAAAAAGGGAAAAAGATAGGATCTTGCTATTTTCTAACCAAGTTCAAATAAAGAAATATAAACTATTAATTTAATATTTAAAAATTAGAAAAATTTTACAAGTATGATCAACCCCAGCTAGCAATCCAAAGCTAGGTAGATATTACCAAGAAAATTTAATGGAGAAAATAATCAACCTTTTGGTTCATATTAGTTAATATTACATTACATGAAGTCATTAACATCTAAAATGTCTGGGATTTCAAACTTCAAAATATTGGTACTACCATAGCTAATTTCTCTATCATCCTCCGTGCTGCTTCCGTTGATGTACGTCGAGCTCGAATTCAACGGCGTTGGAGTACTTGACGACTGCGTTGATATAACGGAGGCGAAGTTGAAGTTCTGGTTGCCGTTATTTGAATAAAAATTTGACGTCTCCGACAACGGAAGGTCCATCATATGTTGGTGATTAATATGATCATAGCTCGGCATTAATGAAGGCACGTGGTACTCTGTTAGAGTTCCATTATCGCTTTGCCAATCACTGAAGTCGATGAAACTTGAAGGGTATGGATCCACATTGGGTTGGACCAATTGTGTTTCTGTTAAAGGAAGTGAAGGCATTTCTTGAATAGGTGGTTCTTGGATTTGATCAAATTGTGGGATTTGGTGCTGAATTTGGGGGTTGCAGAAGTTGGGGTTTTCTCTTTTTTGATGAGATGAAGAAATGAGGGAAGAAGCCAACTTTAGAAGCTCTGGGTTCACGGAAAGATGCTGATGCTGCTGCATGCCAAGAAGCCTTGAAATATCCATCTGCGATGATGAGCCGTAAAGAGACGAGCTTAGAATGGAAGAAAGGTCCAGGAGGTCTAGCCGGGGACTGTGGGTCACAGGATCAATCCCCATTCGGAGCAGCCTTTTTCTAATGTGGGTGTTCCAGTAGTTCTTTATCTCGTTGTCTGTTCTTCCAGGCAAGCGAGAAGCAATTGCAGACCACCTTAAAAATTCAGAAACACAGAACTTTTAACACAAACTATAAGGCATCTCATATTAAGACATCACGACAGGACAATGAAGCTTACTTGTTTCCGAGAATGCTATGAAGCTGAATAATTGTCTCCTCCTCTTCGAAACAGAAGCGACCTCGTTTAATGTCTGGCCGCAGATAGTTGGTCCACCGGAGACGGCAACTCTTTCCACACCTTTGCAACCCTATTCAATGGGAAATTAAATAAGGAAACTCGATTAGCCCAAATCCCAAAAAAGAACTGAGTTTTTAATATTGAACCAAATAGGATCGAGAAGAAGGAAAGACACGATGTCGTACCAGCATTCTTTGGGAGTGTCCTCCAATTGCCATAGCCATGTTTCTGAATATAATCGACGAGTTTCTGGTCTTCTTCTGGTGTCCATGGTCCTTTCTTGAGGCCATTCTTATCACAACACGGTGCTCTACCCATGCCGTGTTGGATTAGCCAAACTTGGTTGAACTAAGCGAGCTGTGTTAGCTTGAAGCTGAGGGGAGAGAGAGAGAGCAGGCGAGCGAGAGAGAAACTGGGTTATAATTGTAGGGTCCGTAATGGGACGTACCTGAAGTATAAATAGGACGGAGGAGGAGAAGGGCAAAACAAAGAGGGAAGTCAAATGGGTTCGGTGCCGTCCTCTGTTATCTCTATGGCTACGTGTCCCCTCCCATCTCAGAGATTTTCTATATCTCCCTCCCTGATTTCTAGTTTAACAAATGGATTAAATGGGCTCTCTAACGAATTAAGTCTGAATTAAAAATCATTTTATTATTGAAGACGAATCTGCCATTTACATCACTGGGATCATGGAAATTTTGATGGGTTAGATGTTAGTTTCCATCAAATTAAGTATTAATAATAATTTAATATTATATGTGAATTATACGGACGGAAGTAATCAATTTCTGGGGAGGGTGTGACCCTAGCTAGCTTTCTGGATTCATATTAGCTGGAATCAACATCAGAACGCCACGTAACCCCACGATACTTTCTAAATCCAACACAATCTTCCGGTGACTCCACGGCGTTCATTTCTTCTTTTACGCTGTTCATGGCTTTTCTTTTTCTTTTTGGCATGCATGGCTTTGCGCCTCTGTAGTATTTATTATTTATAAACTATTAGTAGTTCATTAGTTGTATATTACTCTCCTCTCTAGCTTCAAATTAAGCTGGTTTGTGAATTTTTTTAATTTTTAATATGGTAATTATATAGAGGAATAAAAGTAATTACCAAAAGTTTCTTGTGATTTCAATAAAATGGGTTTAATATCTTTGCAATTTTGTGTTAAGTGAAAAGACGTGTTTGTCCTCAATATGTGGAAGCTTTGTTGGAAGTCTTGAGAGTGTTTTACGGGGGCCGTTTTGAGAGTGAAATTAATTGGGTGGTCTTTATCTTGAATGTGTGTATAATAAATGCAGAGAAGATTGAGGATGAGCATTTAATACAACATGGCAATAGTAGAGTTCGGTGTTTTGCCGAAATATACATACAAACATTTATTATTCATGATATATGGGGAATAAGGTTTATTTATCTGATTTTCTATATATATATATATATATATATATATAAAATATGTTATACAACTTATTAAAGTCTATCAAATAATTGACACTGATCAATTTATATAAAAAAAGTCCAAAATCTTTTATATTGATAATCTCGATTTTACTAATTGAGACACTTGCACTAATCTATATAGTTATAGTAAATAAATATAAATATGTTTATGAACAAAAATTGATGTGCTAGATTGCCCAAAATAATGCAACTTGACTCTTTATGAGAATTTATCAGCGGCAAAACATATATATGATTGATAATTACTTGCAAATTTTTCTACATGGACTTTGCACTAAATAATGTGTGACTTCTTATAATTCAAGCCAATAATTTCCGGCCAACTTCTTTATAGACTAACTATGATTAGATGAAGCAATAATTGGATAGTTTATAAGGGAAAGAATCTTTTGAACACATGATATTGTCTTGTCAATCACCGCCCTTTTACCTTGTTCATAATCCCTTTAGACCAAAAGACAAAGAAAGGCCATTTTGAATTAAACATAGCAAAATCAAAACGATGTATTCTTCTAATTGTAGGACAAGCTCGCTATGGAAAAAAGTTGTCATCTTTGACTGAAAATATATCGTATAGTACATTTTCATGTGACAGAGACAGGTATGAACTGAAACAGCCGAAGTAGTGTCTGAGTTTAAGAATTTTTTTTAAAAAAATGCAGGGCAAGCCTTATTAATTGTGAATAAATTAAGTAATTTAGTTTGATTATAAGTTTTTTAATATTGCTTAAAATGCATAGTTCTCTATAAACTCAAGAAGAACAATTTCAGGTAAACCTATATGCAATATTCAGAAGGAAAGAGACAGATCGTGAAGGCTTAATGTCAAACATGGAAAAGTTAGAAATAGGCGAAGCAGAAGTAAGAAAAAGTATTGATTCCCATCTCGTCACCCCCTTCTAGATGATATGAGCCCATAATAATATTACCTTTCATCTTCTTTCTTTTTTCATGTACTTTTATTTTTCTCTTTTGAAACAAGTGTGAAGACGTATAATATGGCGTTTGAACTTTTTGAACTTCGAACTTCTCATTTTGTATGGCAATAATTTATTTATTTATTTGTTATTTTTAATCTCTAAAAAGGGAGTTGCATGTACAATCGCAGTAACCCTTCACCACAATATTTATGTCGGCTGTAATGTGGTTTTTTTTGTGTGTTTTTTTATTCCATGGATAAAAAAATTAATCATACTATTTTCGTAATTTAGTACTTTTTAGCCAAACGATATTCTATTATTCGGTTTTGAAATTATATTACACATCTTTTTAACAATGTAACAATCAATCAAGTTTTATGCTGTACTCTATATTCAATAATATATAGCTAGATTCATTACTTTATGATAAAATTACACACACACACACACACACACACACACACACACACATATATATATATATATATATATATATATATATATATATATATATATATATATATATATATATATATATATATATATATATATATATATAATACTTAAATAATAAAAAATTTATTCACTTTTAAAAAGTGCTTAAAGACCCTGTTTTAATAGACTTACGTTAACTTTTTCAATATTTTTCCTTCTTCTTTCCAACGAATTAATATGTTCTCTTTTTGCAATAATAATAATAATAAGATTAGTAGAACGAGACCTTTCAATATATACACGAAGCTTCAAATAAACGCCCAAAGCATGGTAAATTTTTTTGACTAAAATCATATTTATATATTTATATAACTAAGTATATTTTAGTTAACAATTTAAAATTTTTTCCATATTAAAATACCAACATCTTGAGAGAATCAACATGATGTTAGAGCCTTATGACTTATTTATTAGTACAGAATTTTTTTTTGTTGACAAATAATATGCATACAAATACGTAAAAAGCACAAGTACAATTATTAGTCTAGTATAATAGAATTTTAGATAATTGTGATTTAAGTGTTGTTTAAGTAATAATATCCATAAGATATTATGAATATATTCAATAGATTGCATTAATGAGAATGAAACATGTACGGATGACTCTAATTTAATTAATTTATGAGATTACTTGGGAGACTGCCTGAAACGTGTCTTCCCCCAACGTCATTGGATTAACAAATTCAACACATCCTTTAATTAACAATACGCCACGCACAAAATCTGACGCTAATGTCTGCTCATTACCATCAAAACAAAGCTTTCATCTTCTTGACATGTGATTATTGCTCTGAGACTCTAATCTTTCTTTCTTTTTCAGAATAATATTATAGACTATTTTATCGTTTAATTAATTAGGTGTCTCATTTTTTTAATATTTAAATATGGTAAGAAACTAATTATTGGTTGTTGATAAATAAACTTATATTTTGGTGTTTTGTCTTATTGTCTATTGCGGTGAAGCTGGCACTTAATTGAAAAAAAAATCACTTTAATTACTAAAGAAATGTCAAAACAAGAGATTAATTATTTAATTCTGTTTGTTTATTCTTGCTAATTACTATACATAATGGGTCAAGTGCCCTCCATTTGGATGTTGATGTTTTTGTTTTATCCTATTTTTCAATCCATTTGAAACGATTATGGTTAATATAATATATATTTTTCTCAAAAAGTGAGTCCATGTGAATCTTTTATTTTTCTTTTCTCTTGTAAACATGTGAAACTACTGTTGGTTAGTGTGGAAACCTTGTCTTAATTAGGTCTCACTCAACTTAGTCCAATGTACAGGAAGGTATGAAGTCAAACATTAATTTAATCTTTAACTTAGTTTCGCCTTTGGATTTACTTTTAAACATTCAATTTCTCCTTTCAGAATACCCATGTTTGTTAGTTTTTTGTTTTACCTAATTCTAATCCTTCTGGCTAGCTTGCTACTTTTTCTTCCCTCTAGGTACACAACCACAACTAATTAAGTTTTTAAACCCTTGATAATTATTCGTTAAGCAATTCATCTTCGGGTAATAATTAAGACTCATAATTAACAACTAATTAAGTAAATTTTATTAATTCAAACAAACTCGCTTCAAATTTAAATACTAAAATTGATGTATAGATTGGGTGAATTATCAGTTCATAGATTAGTGTACCTTAAAATTAATAAAAAGATCCCGTGCTTCATAATTTAGAGACATAGTCATGTTATGGAACTAACAATATTTCCTATGAAGTGGATTGTTGATTAGATTTTGTACTTAAACTATGATTTCTTTTTCTTCCCCATGTTGAAAGAGAGTGACTATTTGTTCCAAGTCTGGGTTTTTTTTAGAACATAATAATTCACAAGAAGCTGCCCACGTGGTGTATACTAACGCATTCGTGTACGTAAATTTGAAAAAAAAAATAGTAAATTTTTGTTGTGTGCTGCTCAATATAGTTCCAAGTTCCAACAAACGTTGAATAATAAGTGGGGTTTAGTTTAATTGTTTCAAGAACATTTTTTAGCATTATTTTGCGGATATGAGATCCAAAGCTTGCGCGAATAGAGAGCCAGCATTACTATTTTGAGGAAACCAAGACTAACTTTTAAATCACCATTATCAATTTATGTTACTTCTATTGGTAAGTGCTGCATCTTTTCTCCTACGCATTGAAATTATAGTATTTTTTTTTAATATAACAATGCTTATGGATTTATAAATAACACCTGGCCCTCTATGGACCTCCAGAACTTTCTCTGGATTAGGGTTTTAAAATGTAATGAAATAGGAGACGGGGAATGCAGATGAGAAGATTAACCCAGGTTCACGAGACCAATACGTGTCAACTGTATATTGTCACTGTTTTGAAAGATAAATGCCTTGCTAGCTGTACTCTTTGTACCAGTTCTTGACTTGGCAAATTAGGAGCCAACACACTGGTTTTTTGAAAAGAATAGTTGTCACCCAAAGATTGGGACTACCATGGTAAGGTTGCCCATGATTTAAAGGCATTAGTTTTGAGGTTTCCTCTTTCGGCCAGAGGTCCTTGTTCAACATAAGCACAGCTTGTGGTGATGCAACATTTTGCAAGTGTGATTCTTGGAAAGCCGGTTGCCAAGTGATTTGGCCTAGTGGTGATAATCTTTCTTTTTTTAAAAAAACAAATTGTGGACAAGGCCTAGTGGTGATAATCACATGTGGCTATGTCTACGTTTATAAGCACAGGTCAAAGGCCTTGGGCTGAAATTTAGACCAGTCATGGGACAAGTTTAGCCCAATAACACTTAGGCCTAAATAATCTATCATCAAGTTCAATTGATAAAAAATGATGATATGTTTTTTTTTATCAATATGAACTTAATTTCATTAGAGAGTAATATAAGAATAAAATTTTAAATATACTAATATATTAGCTGATGTAAGAGAAATCATCCTTAATATTGTCTACGGAAGAAATTTAGTTTCGAAAAAAGTCCTGAGAACACCTTAGTGCAATGTCCAAAAATAAAAAGGCATGGTACATGAGTTACAATATATATATTAAGATGACCAATGAACTTTTAACAAGGCGTATTCCCGGATAAGAAATATATCTGTTAAACAAATTTGAAAGGTATTTGATAGACTCTAGATAACAATACTGCTAAATCAGAACCCACAAACCGTACTACATCTGCCACATTACACTTCCAATCAAGGGTGAGATCAGCATCAACATATTTTTCTTGATGACCTTCAACTTCATGCTTCCCATCTGGACAGCTATGGCATCTCCAACACTTTCATAGTCCAAGTCAACAAATTATTATTCTAACATGTATTAAGAGAATAACTCCTTCATTACATTAGCATCGAAAAATTGTAAGACTAGAACAAATGCAAATTCAAAACGCATAGCAATCATAGACAGTTGTACCTTCCAGTGGAAAAATTTGGAAGAGATTATTCACAACACTGGTGTTGACAGACCTTTCACTACACGTCATGGCTAATAGACAGACAATGCACAATCAGATTCCTCAAATCTAGTCTTTGGTATCTTATTATCTTATATTCAATATGCTTTGGTAGAAAAGGTAAATAAAAACAAGAATATGCAGAACATGAAGCAGCTGTTTTTTGAGATCAAACAAGTTAAAAGTAACACAAGTCTGATGTCATCAGAGCTAAACATTTTTTTTGAATATGAATATATGTTAATAACATAAAATATTCTGTTCCTAATTGCATTTGAAATTAATAGGCTGTTTACTATAATTATAGGTACATCTCTGTAAAGCTGAGATGCAAATTGATACTGAAGTTTAGTGATGCCTCGTTGTGGAAATAAAAACTCATCAAATCAGGTTTACTCTTCAGTCTTCTGTAACAATTTACCACAATTATGTCCAACTTTTAGCTAAGCAGCATATTCCTATACTATAGTATGTTGCTATTTGCATCTTATCTAACCAATAAACCCATGACACATCAGACCACAGGAAAATCCAAAAAGTTATGGATTGATGTTAACAAAATTATTCAAACAAGAACAATGAAGAAGAGTATGCCCTTTCACTTGCTTCATGAATGCGTATCACATCATTCAATAAAGAAATAGAGATGAGATTTTTCCAACATGCCTGCACACACACAAAAAGGGAGGGCAGAGGAAGACATGCTATGAGAGCAAGATTACAAGCATTGCAAACTAGTACTCACACTTGCAGCTGATCCTTCACGCGTTAATAATCAGAGCAACCATTTCACTGTTCAAAACTAAAATTTGAACAATCAATGAGACTAGGCAATCAACATGCTGACACAAGTAGTGTAATAATGATTACATAAATGTCAAGCAAATTTGATGATAATATCAAACCATGCTCTTAAATGAATTACAGATTATGAGGACTGCTAGCATATGAATATGCTGGGATGCATCTGCAAGACTTCAATTTAAAGAGTGCACCGTAAAGTGACATTGAAAAGAAGCCTCAGGAAATGGATACAGAAAACAAGGAAAGACCTCAAAAGTGTAAATGGGCAAGTGTAATAACAAAATTGTTGTTTTAGATGTTACAAAGTCATAAACTTAAAATCAGATAGCTAGTTAACACACCATCTCACAGCATGATGATGATCGAGGTTTTTATTTTAACTTAAAAGGTTGGAAGCATATAGTGTTAGTGATACTACCTCAGACCTTCTAAAACAGGTCCATAAAAAAGAATTTGTTGTCCCCTTCACTATCAGCATTGGTTATTGAATCAAATAAAGCAGACAGTATTAGTGGCTCCCGCATCACTATTTGAAATACAAAAGCATCCTTTGTGTACTAAGTCAGACCCATTAACAAATCTCGATGAAACACCAAGTAATTTGATTGGCCAACAACAACAATTAAACTTTTTCCCACTAGGTGGAGTCGGCTACATGGATCAAACGACGCCATAGTGGCCTATCATGGATGAGATCAATTGATAAGTTATTAACTATTAAATCATTTTTAATAGTTTCACTTATTGTTTTCTTTGGCCTCCCTCTACCTCTAATTATTGGATTATTCTCCATCCGATCTACTCTTCTCACTAGGGTTTCTGCAGGTCTTCTCCACACATGGGCAAACCACCTTAAGCGAGATTCAACTATCTTCTCCACAATAGGTGCTATCCCGACTTTCTCTCTAATGCACTCATTTCTAATCATATCTCTTCTAGTGTGTCCACACATCCAACGCAACATTCTCATCTCTACAACGTTGAGTTTATCTTCATGTTGTCTTTTAACTGCCCAACATTCCGTACCATACAATATAGCAGGTCTTATAGCCGTACGGTAGAATTTTCCTTTAACTTTGAGTGGTACTTTTTTTTATCACAAATGACACTCGAAACTTTCCTCCATTTCATCCATCCAGCTTGAATCCTATGGTTTACGTCCTCCTTTACTTCACCGTCATTTTGTATAATAGACTCAAGATATTTAAAACTTGTAACTGGTTTTAATATATAGTCTCCAAGTTTCACGTCTACATTCGTATTTGCTCGTCTCTTACTAAAAATACATTCCATATATTCTGTTTTATTTCTACTTATCCAAAAACCATGTGTTTCTAAAACTTGTCTCCATAACTCTAACTTCATATTTATTTTCTCTTTCGATTCACCGACTAAAACTATATCATCTGCAAAAATCATGCATTGAGGCCCCAACTCTTGTATATGTTCAGTAACTGCGTCCAAAATCAAATTAAAAAGATACGGATTTAGAGAAGACCCTTGATGTAGTCCAATAGTTGTAGGAAAATCCTTTATAACCCCATTTTGTGTTCTCACGCAAGTTGTTATCCCGTCGTACATGTCTTTGATTGCTCGGATATACGCAATACGTACTCCTTTCTTTTCTAAAACCTTCCATAGAATCTCTCTTAACACTCTGTCATATGCTATGAAGCATGGACACTTCGTTTTAAGCCGTGTCGACGTGTCGGACACTCTGCGAACACGACACTCTTCGGACACTCTTGGGACACCGTGTCCGACGCGTGTCCCGTGTTCAACTTTTTTTAAAAAAAATATTAAAAAAAAACTCGTGTCGAACACTTTTTTGAATGTGTCCGACACTTATTTCAGACATTTTAGACATATCCTACATCCCTTTTAGATTTTTATTTGAAGTTAGAACCCAAAACCAACGATCATAGCTTGTATCCTGGTCATCGCAATATGTCTTCCATTGAAGTTGAGTACTATCATCCATCGTAACTTGCATCTAAATCATTGCAACTCTATTTTTTGTTTTTGTTGACCATAGAGTAAGTTCGTCTATTTTCTCTTATTGGATTTGTCTGTGTGCGTGGCTATTTGCATATTCTTTTTCAACAAGCCTTCGAAGTTTATTTTTACGCAAGCATATATACCTATTCGAAAGTTGGCTTTTGGGTTTCAAAATTTTTTACTGAGGAAAAGGAAACCAAATTCTTCTAATTTTTGTATTGTCTCTTAATGTTTTACATAATCGCAATAACAAAGAGCTGAGATAGTCTTTGTTTATGGTGAGGGAGTTGAATTATAATAATACACATATAATTCTTTCTAGAGTTGCTCTCTTACTTTTATTCTTTGTTATTATTGTATGTGCACATAATTTTTGTATTCTTTGTTATTTTTTATTCTTGTTAATGTTGAAATTTTATCGGTTACAAATTTATCTTTATATAATTTAGAATTAGAAAGTTCTTTTCACAAACGAAGAAAATAAAAATAATAGCATTGATAAAGAATATATTGAAGAAGAATTAATGTTGATTGTGTTATAAATTTATAATAATTTTTTTGGTAATAAGTTGTAAAGTGAGTTATAAATATTATTGTTTTCTAGTACTATATATATATATATAATTTTTATTTTTTAATTTGCGTGTCTTCAACGTGTCGTGTCCTATATTGTTTTAAAATTCACGTGTCACGTGTCCGTGTCCGTGTCGTGTCCTGTGTCCGTGTCCGTGCTTCATAGGTCATATGCCTTTTTCAGATCAATAAAAACCATATGCAAATCTTTCCGTCTGCTTTAATACCTTTCCATCAATCTCCGTAGTAAATAAATTGCTTTCATAGTTGACCTTCCTGGCATAAATCTAAACTGGTTCTCTGTAACTTGAGTCTCTTGTCTTAATCTTTACTCAATGATCTTCTCCCATAATTTCATAGTGTGGCTCATGAGTTTAATCCCCTGATAGTTGGAACAATTCTGTATGTCTCCTTTATTTTTATATATAGGGATTAAAGTACTTCTCCTCCATTCATCCGGCATTTTCTTAGATTTCATTATCACATTAAAAAACTTAGTGAGCCAACTTATACCCTTTCTTCTTAAACTTTTCCACACATCAATAGGTATATTATCAGGTCCTACTGCTTTGCCATTATCCATTCTCTTCAGAGCTTTCTCTACTTCAAACTCTTGGATTCTACGATAAAAAGTATAATTACGGTCTTCTTCTGCAATATTAAGTCTGTCAGAGTTGTAGGTCAACTCATGCTCTTCGTTAAAAAGTTTTTGAAAGTAACTCATCTATCATGCTTGGATATCATGCTCCCTTACCAAAACATTACCCTCTTCATCTTTAATACATTTCACTTGATCTAGGTCCCTTGTTTTTCTTTCCCTACCCTTCGCAAGCTTGTAAATTTTTCTTTCTCCCTCCTTAGTTCTTAAAGATTGATATAATCCCTCAAAAGCTCTAGTTCTTGTTTCACTCATAGCCTTCTTAGCGTCTTTTTTAGCCGCTTTATATTTATCCCAATTTGCCTTATCTTTACATAAGTGCCACTCCTTATAACACTCTCTTTTAAACTTAATTTTATCTTGCACCTTCGCATTCCACCACCAAGATTCTTTACCTTTAGGTCCAACGCCTCTTGATTCTTCAAGTGTCTCTCTTGCTATATTCCTAATCCCTTTGGCCATCTCGTCCCACATATCATTAGCATTTCCTTAAATCTCCCAAAGCCTTTCTTCCTCCACTCTTCTTTGAAAATTCCTTTGTTGTTCATTCTTTAAAGACCACCACCTAATTCTAGGAATTGTTTTCTTACTCTTTCTTTCTACTCTTCTCATAACTCGTACATCTAAAACTAAAACTCTGTGTTGGGTAGCCAAGCTCTCACCGGGTATGACTTTACAATTTGTGCAGAACTTTCTATCTGATTTCTTTACCAAGAAAAAATCCATTTGAGAGCTTGCTCCTCCATTCTTGTATGTGATAAGATGTTCAATCCGCTTTCTAAAGCAAGTATTTGCTATAGTAAAATTATAGGTTAAAGAAAAATCCAAGATAGTTTTATTCTTTTCGTTTGCATCTCCTAATCCAAAACCTCCATGTATACCCTCGTATCCTTTCGATTCCCTCCCTACATGACCATTCAAATCCCCTCCTAGGAAAATCTTCTCCCAGAGATATTTCTTGAATCAAACCTTCTAGATCCTCCCAAAAAGTAGGGGTGTACATAGGTTTGGTTCAGTTCGGTTTTGGGGCTCAACCAAACCGAACCGAACCAAAAAAAATTGCAAAAAGTGGACCTAATCGGTTTGGTTTGATTCCATTAAACCGAACCAATGGAACCAAACCGAACTACTAAATAGCGGTTCGGTTTGGTTCGGTTTTTTTTTTTTTTGGGCCAAAAAATTTTTTTTTTAACCTATTTGAATTTTTTTGGGCCTATTTTTTCAAATTTTTGTTTGGGCCCAAATAAATATAGTTAAGTTTTAAAAAAAAAATGTAAAATATTTTTAAAATATAATAAAAATTAAATTTAATTATATAAAATTAATATATTTAAAGTAAATCGGTCCGGTTCGGTTTGGTTCGATTGGGACTCGGTCCCAACCGAAAACCGAACCGAACCGGTCAGTTTTTTTTTTTAAAAAAATCGAACTAAACCGATTTTAATCGGTTTGATTCGGTTTTTAATCGGTTCGGTTTGGTTCGGTTTTTGTTCAACCCTACCAAAAAGTTCTCTTGTGATGCTCCTCTAATCCAACTTGAGGTGCATATACACTAAACACATTAAAAGTGTCCCGCTCAACTACAATCTTTAAAGCTATAAGGTAATTTGATTGGCCAAAAAAAAAAAAAAACCGGGTAATTTGGGTTTCTATTCAGCACAAACATGAACCTTTCTGTCCATGTTCCACAGCCTATATGAGCAATCATTATAGTCCTTGATCCAGATAGAATGCTATCACATTTCTTAATTTCAGCAGTGGATTTCTTTATAATACCTTACTGCCAATTAGAGCAGCCCATAAGACCGACTACAATCTCTCCTTCAGCTTCAACCACAACAGTCAAACCAACCTGTAATATTTGGGAATCTCTTAAACTCAAAGTTGCAGAGGAAAAATGATTAAGTCAGACAACATATGATGCACTACAAAGAAAATTACATTCAGAGCAAGCATTTGTGATATTCAGGTATTGACACTGAGCTGGCCATATATTACTATACCTAAGGAGAAAAGCACATAAGCACTAGAACATACAAAAATTTACTCTACCACAGAAAGCTCTTGTAAATCCACCATTAGGACACAACAGTATGTAAGTATAGGCTGTATGCTATCAGATGAAAAAAATTTCAACCAATGTTGTTAGAAACCTGAACCAAATTTCAATAAGATTAGGCTTTGCTAGCTTTTGAAATCATATGAATGCTGTTGATTGGATCAAGCACCTGTATTATTCAATGGACATAATATGAGTTCCATAGGAAATAAAACCATGATGCACGATTTCACTAAATCTCTGCATGAACAAGTAAATAGATAAGGACCGGAAGGCCTAATAGAAGTATAATTGTAAAAGGATCTACTTTTTACAAAAACAGAGAATATAATTACAACCCATATAATCATTAATCATGCCATTTCCCATATAGAAGTAGGCAGTAATCAGGGCATTAGGGGTGATGTGAATGACCATCTCATACAACATTGGAAAATAAAACACGGACTCAACTCCTTAAATGATATACTGCATCATGTTAGATATGTCCACCCAATACATGGTGGTTTGATCCAAATACAAAAGCATCTTCTCCCCCTCTATTAATTTCTTTCAGTACATCATTTTGTGTCCACAGTTTACCGGTGGAGCTAGCATCGGTAGTTACTGCACTTACCACAGTATCTGCTAAGTTTCTTAAAAGCAGAAAAGCATAAGCCTCCTCAGCTACCAAAGGGATAGAAGGGAACAACTTAGCTAACTCTATAATGACAATCATCAATAACATATGACATATAAACAAAAACTTCATTCCAGAGAAAAAGATGGAAATCCTAACTAATAAATTTCAAAGCTATATGCTATTCAGAATATTTCGTCAGTTATATAACTATAAACTAACAGTAGGAAAGTAAACTAAGTTGTAGTAGACTAATAGTTATGATTTTTATACATCACATCAGCTCAATGTTATGAGCATTAGTCAGACTCATATTTCATACTGCCACTGTGTCATACTTTCAAAATAAGAATTTTCATATGGGTTATAGATTTACAGTGGCATATCCCCATTCCCTATGTATATTAAACAGGATCTCGCTTTGAAAGAAATTAACCACAATACCACATCAATGCAATTTCGTTTTACCGCATTGGGTCTGTACGTACACATTACAGAATTCAGAAATATGTTAAAATACTTTCATATACCTTCAGTCTTACCCAAATTTATCAGAGCCTGAGCTCTACAATCTGCCAGTGACTGAAATATGCCAATTTTTATAATGAAAACTCCCATCACTTGAGAGTAAAGACAATTTCTCCAGCAGAATGCAGATGATCCATATTAACAAGTTCAAAATTTTTAAACTTAGAAGAAGAATAGGGACAAAATCTCATTTTGAAAAAACATCTCCATTGATTGCCAAGTACGGATTAAACTGATAACAACTAGAACCCAAAAATGCATGTCACTTAATAAGCAATTAAAATTATTAAGTTGGAAAGTAGCAAAGATATTGAATACATCGACACAGAGACAGAGACAACAAGCCCTCTCTACTACATCCTCTGCGTCTTCAAGTTCTTAGTAATATTTTGCCTTGTTCTCCGGAATTATGCAAATTTTAGGTTTTGAGAACAAAGAAACAATGGAGGGAAACAAGTTGTGGCAAAACGCCTGCGAGGATGAAAGAATCAAATAGTGGAGATACGAGAATCGAATGAAGAACACCGACGGCACGAATCAGTTCCTAGACAATAGATGAAGCAGTGGCGGTAAAATCGAAATAATTGATAATAATGTGTAACTTATATTGGATTAACTTTTTTAAAAAAATAATTTAAAAGTAAATAAGATTTACGTTCTACGCCGGACGCATTTAGATCTTTAAAAATATTTTATAAAATAAAGTTAAAAAATATAATTTTATAAAATTAATAATTAATAAATAAATAAGATTCATTAATTCAGGTATGAGTACATTAAGGAAGTTTCTCTCCCAACAGATATCTTAGTCTAGCCTCTGTTCGAGCTCTACGCTTAAAAACAAAAGCTATTGGCTTAATTTAAGTTTTCTAAAATGGAAAAGGGTTTAATTTTTTGGATTAAAAGTGTGATATATTTTAGAAAAATATAGGTAAAATATACAGCGGTTGATGGTAAAATTAATAATCTAATTTTTTTTTTATAAAATATATATAATTGACAATAATTTATACATTTATGAAATTAATTTGCTTAAATTTTATAAGTAATAATTTTTTACTCACACAACATTCATTTAATTATATTTTAATCTGTGAAAGAGTTCCATATTATTCAACGTGTCATTTTATGAAAGTTAATCTAAGGATCAATCCTTCTTAAAAATCGAAGAGTATAATAGCAAAAAAGAAAGAGTAATACTCAAAGCAGGGCCAGTCTAAGAATCAAATTAGTAAAATTAACACTTTAGTTTTTTTAAAATTATTATTTATTTTAATAATTTTTAAAAAATAAAAATTAGCTACATACAAAAATGAATTAACAGCTATACAAATTTTTTTTCGTTTTTTTCATTTACCATTTATTTTATGTATTTTTATTTTACCTAAAAAATATAAAAAATAAATTTTAAATAAAAATATAATAATTTTATTATTTATTTTAAAAAAATTTACTTTAAAGTTCGCTTTTTTTTTTGTACTTAGAAAAGAAGTCCAGCGGACTATAAACTCACGGGCCTAGACATCCGGCCTTTTAGATCCTCCACCAGTAGGGAATATAGGGGTTCTGGTGGGTTCTCGAGGAATCTAATCTCCTCTCCTTGGTGCTGATGAGCCTCTCTTACTAATCAATCTGCAACTCTGTTTGTCTCCCGATGTGTGTGAGAGAAATCCACCCTCTATTCCTTTCGTCTTCAACCCTTGATCTGGTTATTCTTGATCTGGTCCAATAACCTTGAGCACGGGTGGGAAGAAACCTCCCCTTGTTTGCATAGCTCGATGGTTGTTGAAGAGTCTGATTCGATGATCACCTCCTTGACTCCCATTTCCCAAGCTATAATGAGAGCTGTTAGGATAGCCCAAATCTCCGCTCCTATGGCATTACAAGCCCCTAGGTTTCTCTCAAACCCTCGGATCCAACCCCCCAGATTGTTCATCAGGACACCCCCACATAAAGCCTGGTTTCTCCTAAGAACTGAGCCGTCCACGTTGAATTTCAACCAATTCTCCCGAGGTGGTGCCCAACCCATGTTTCTGTCTGTCCTAATCCCTCTCTGGATCTTCTCCTTCGCCTTCATCCCTTCCAAACATTCCGTTAAACAGATGAAGAAAAGGTCCTCTGATCTGACTTTCTCCGCTTCGAACACTAGTTCACAACGCCTAATCCATATGTTCCATACCGTAATTCCGAAGAGAGTCTTCAGTCCTCGAAATCGTTATCTCTTCTACCACAATTTCTTGTAAGGTTCCATTCTAGCCACTCTTTCGTGCCCTTGCTGAAGAATTCATTCCATTTTCTCGGATTAAGAAGTTTTAACCATAGATTTTTTGCATGATTGCAGTCCCTTATACAATGTAGCGTGCTCTCCTGCTCTTTCCCGCATAGTTGGCAAATTCCATTAGGGTCAATATAGCGAGAGAATTTGAGCCCATTAGTCATTAGGCTTTCCCTCCCGCAAAGCCATAGGAGCGTCTTTATCTTTTGGGGTCTCGGCCATCTCCAAATTTTATCCCATAGGCTTTGGTTTTGAATCTAGCCTCTTCCAGACCTGGTCTCTTAGGCTGATTTTATTGTGAAAACTCTGTCATTAGTGTATTTTCAGTAGATAGTGTCCTCCTCTGCTTCCCTGTTTGGTTTCTCACAAACTTCAAGATTCAGCTTGGAACTAAGTGAAATGTAAGGTTTAATCCTTCTCTAGTCCCAATCCCCCTCTTCTGTGATCATATCTTCCACGGTGCTGAGTTTTAAAGTTCGCTTTTAAACCTGTGAGTGTTGGGCCGGCCGTGACTTAAAGGTGCAGGTGGTGTATGTGGAGACAAAGTTATTTTATTAGGAAAAGGTGCTGACTTACTCGATAGGGGAAGACCTAGTCGTGTCTGTCTAAATTTGTACCAAAAAAATAAAATTGTCTGTCTAAATGGTCTAAGTCATGTTTGGAGTTAGTGGGTAAAGTGTTGGGGAAACTGTTGCTTATTTTTAGATCTACCGTTGCCATTTCCTAGTTAACGTATTACCTATTAAAAGGCTTTTGATTTTGAGTTGGTATTTGGTACACCGGCGGTGGATAATTTTTTGTCCACCAGCGATGTCCAGATCATGACACATGACAAAAATAATTTTAAAAATCATTATTCTTGCCACGTGTCGTGATCTGGACACCGCTGGTGGACAAAAAATTATCCACCACCGGTGTACCAAATATTTTTCCTTTGATTTATTCAATAAAAATTAGAGTTTTCCTTCAGCTTGTAGCTAGGTCGTAACACTACAGTATTGCAAATAACAGGAGATCGACCCATGGTTCTTTGGGAGCATGCCGCGCGCGAATGATTTATGGACCGCTTAACAATGTGGAAGAAGCTGAGAAGCTGAGATGCTGAAGAACTTCAAGGATCAAAACACATGGAAGGCAGTGGATTGCAAGAACACTTTGACAAAAACACAATGGAAGACATCCCACGCGAGCAGCCAGCCAGGAGGAGAGAAAGATAAACTACTTGGTGCCATAGCAAGCATGAAACTTATACATTCAAATTTAGGTATAATATAGCTATGAAAATTCTTTATTACCAGGCCTGGAGAGCGTAAATGTGGTGGACGAAGCTATATTATATTATACGCCGGCTACAGAAGGATATGAAAAATGTAGGTGGAAGAAAAGATAAAACTGTTCATACGGAGGTGCTTGCTTAAATGATGGCATTGCTGTCAATAAAAAATTAAGAACAATATTGCTAAATGAAGGCTGCCTTTATGTGCTAAAGAATTGAGGAGTCTCTATCCTACTTGATGATCAGATGTCTACATCCGCTGCAAGTTTGGTAAAATCTGATATCATGAGCATAGTAGCACATTAAAACTTTATCTCATGATAGATTGATTTAATATAGAAAAAAAAAAGTCAACTTAGTGCATGATGAAAGTTAAAACTAATTTGTTACATATTATAGTATTTGTAAAAGAGTAAGAATGACAAATTATTTAATAACATTCATTAGAATCTTATATAAATTGTATAAAAAAATTAAAATTAAGAGATTTTAAATTTTTATTTTAAACTGATACATTTAATTTGTTAAAAATGTACTTAATCTTGTAATTATCTGTGAATTTATTTTTTGAATATTATGATGTTTTTTTTTGTTTTTTTTAGTATTATTAAAAAAAAATTATCTTTAAAAAAAGAGAGTTTCATATTATTATTTATGTTATAAAATAATTTTTTTTTTGAAAATTGTTTTATAGCGTACTAAAAGTTAGAAGTACTAAGAATAAAATTTTAAATTTTTTTTTATATAGGAAAAAAAATTTAAATAAGAAACAAATATTTTATTTTAAAATTAAGACATATTATAAATATTTATAAATTATTTACTAAAAAAATGATAAAAATTATTAATGACGGAAATAGAACCTAAATATATAATTATTTCTATGAAATAATATAAGGTCTATTCAATTTCCTCCCCCAGCCAACGCCTGACCTAATTCAGTAATTCTTCCAAATGATAGATTCGACCAAAAAAAAAAAACTATGGCCTCAGCACCTATATATCAGCCTAAAGATAAGCATAAAAAAATAAAAAAAAAGTAAAAACTATTTTTCAAAGTCCCAAATCAACGTCTCTGCAAAATATCTTCCCCCAAAATCAAATCATCCTAGTATTTTTCAAAGATCAAATACGTAATACATCCGCAGTCATACGTGGCATCAGTTTGTCGTTATCCTCATTCCAATCCCATCCCCCACCCACGGAATCATCCCATCAGCTCCCGGTTTTCTTACCCAATTCCGCCAAAAAAGCCCACGTCATAGCCGGTTGTTTCCCCTTCTCTGCTGCACTCCTCTGTCTATAAAATGTCTTCTTCCCCACTTCTCCTAAGAGTTAAAAAAGCCGTTTAAATCCGTTCAAGAATTTCTCCTAAGCTTCTTGATTCTCCATCAAACCCTCTCTCTCTCTCTCTATCTGTGTCTGTGATTGAGTAGGGAAGTTCGTCTGGGCATGAGCTTGAGATACGTGTGGAAGGTGATGTACCAAGCAGGGACGCGAATGAAAGATCAGGGCTTAAAGTGTGACTCGACCATAAAGTCTCTGAGGGATTCTGGTTGGTCTTCCTCTTCTTCAAAGCAGGGGAGGCGTTTCTCTAATGCTTTTGATTCTCCCGCCGTCAAAGCTCGTAATTCTGACAAGCTCAAACAGGCGGAGGAGTCACTCAGAACCGTGATGTACCTCAGCTGCTGGGGTCCTAATTGATCCTACTAGTCAATTTTGGTTTGTTTGTTAGATCATAAAATTTTGTAAATATCTCTGTGTACGAGTGTTCTAGTAGATTGTAGATTATTGTACTCGAAAAGAGATTGTGTTTACAGGAATGAAAGACAAAATCACGATTTCTAGGCTCCATATATGATGTACATGTATAAATTTTTTTAAAGTTTTTTCGTATTTTCTATTTTTTTTAACTTAAAAAAAACTCACATGTCGAAGTATTTTTCAAAAATAGAGTTGGAAAAAATTTGAGAAAATAATGTAAAATTTAACAGTTTTCATCTGAGATTTAACGGAATTAAAATCACAAGATAGTGTTACTAAGGAAGTAACAAGTAAAACAAAAAAAAAAAAACATATTTTGTCACTTTAATTTATACCTTTAATTATAATTTTTCTCATCTCTTTTTTGTTTATATTTCTATTATAAATTACACTCCAGTGTTATATCATTTTTACCTCAAATATATATTTTATCCGTATAATTATATACCTTACTAATGTATTTTATATAAATAAATATTTTACCTCAAAAATATATATACTAATGTCATACACTTTCCATAAAACGGCAGTGTTTCAAGCGGCAAAACCTGTTTCTTTCGTATGATTGCATCAAAGCTACCTGTAAGCATGATATCCGAATCCCATTCCCAAAAGAGCTCAAACAAAAATTTCCAACCCCCTCAATACTTTAAAATTATAAAATAAAATAAAATTTTGTTTTGATCCTCATGATATTAATTTGTTTCTTTGAAGACCTTTTTTTTACTACTTCAAAGTTTAATTTTGTATTAATGAGATTACATGTTTTATATGTTTTTCTTTTAATAGAAGAAGTATCCAATTATTTGAATTTATATTATATATTGATCAAACTATAATTATTCAATTACTTGTGAAAAGTATATGTTAAGTAAAATATTATATTCAATAACAAGTAAGAGAAAAAATATATTGAGAGTCACACATCAATATATTGAAATAATAAATTGATGCCGCACTTATTAATCAGACGATGAAAGTAAAATTTTATTAAAAAAAATCAATGATTATATAATAATCTGTCTGAAGTTCATAGCTTAGGATAAGCATGACTCACAATGGATTGGCCAAAAACTAAAAAATAAACATCTCTAAGAAAAACAAAATAAAAATTTGTCAAATCTATTTCAGTTTCATGGCTTCTGGGTTATATGTATTTTTAATTTAAATTGTTCATAAATTTATAACATTTTGAATGAAAAAAGAATTACTTATCGAAATTTAAAAATCATAGGTAGTTTAATTATGAATTCTAAATTGACATGAGATTGTTGTTTAAATAATTAAAATTATATTATCCGTAGTTTGACAAAAACAGTTTGAGGTTTGTTAAAATGAACGTAGGCAATGGTTGAAGAGAACGAAGGGAGTGAGGGGAACGGAGAAACACCAGCGACAGAGGAGGCAGATATCCTCCATTGAAATAAGAAGAAAACCAGAAAAGACCATCAAGTCTTTTCGGGGTCTATGTCCATGAAAGAAAGGTGTGAGGACTGGATGCAAACGACTAATGAAGAGGATGAAGATAAAAACCCTAAACTATCTTACAAAGAACTTTTGATGCGGGATCAGGTTTTTTCGGATGAGGGCGTATCAGAGAATGAAAGAGATGAATCTACACGAAGCGTGCAAGATATCGATACTACATTTAAATCCATCCTTGATGTAGAGAGCGGGATTATGATAGAAAACAAAGGGAGTCCATGCCCTAATTATGTATTCACAGAGAAGAAGGAGAGGTTGAGTAAACCCTTCAAGAAAACACTCATCATAAAACTCCTGGGAAAGAATGTGGGGTATAACTACTTACACAAGAAATTGACACAGTTGTGGGCAAGAACGGGGAATCTCAAGTTAATAGACGTGGGAAATAATTTTTTTCTTGCCAAGTTTCAAACGTACTCAGATTACGAATTTGCATTGATGGAAGGTCCACGGATAATTTTAGAGCATTATCTGTCAGTTAGAACTTGGCACCTAGATTTTAATCCCAAGGTGGCTCAAATTGAAACAATCTCAGCATGGGTCAAATTGCCAGATCTATCCATTGAGTACTATGATAAGAAATTTCTTTTCAATCTGGGAAACTTGATTGGGACAACGCTAAAAGTGGATGTAGCTACGGCCACACATTCCAAAGGAAATTATGCTCGTATATGTGTTGAGTTAGACCTTACAAAACCTCTTTTGGCTCAGTATAGTATTCACGGTATGAAGAAAACAATTGAATATGAAGGTATCCATTTTATTTGTTTTGAATGCGGGAGTTATGGGCATGATAAAGATAGATGCCCGAAAAAAGATACTGACAGAAGCAAGCCACTGGAGAAAAAAGGAGAAGAAGAAGGAGCTAACATGCATTGTGTAGGGAGGGAGATGATCTAGAATAACATATTGGGGACCATAATGGAAGCCGATATCAATGAACAAGCTCCGATAGCTGCAGAGTATGGACCGTGGATGGTGGTGCAGAGAAGCCGACGACCCAGGAAGAGCAAACTGAACCAGGACAAAGATAGCAAGAATGATTCGCAGAGAGGATCCGCGAAAATCCAGCAACAAAAAAATCAGATAAGTACAAGTACAAGATTCTAGGAAGAGATGTTGAAGGGGAATCAGAGGAGGATATAAGAGGTTTAAATGATAAAACAGACATGGTCTCAGATAGGGATGTTGGCTCAAAAGGCCATCAAGATAAGACGGAGATGATGGGGATTGTTAATTATATAAGAAAAGGAAAAAGCCAGATGCCTGAAAATTCTCCAGCCATGGTCCAAAGCCCAAAGATTCAAAACCTAGATACAGAGCCAAGGAAAAACAGTAAGGATACAGAAGTGAGTTACCCACGTACTTCTAAAGACACAATAGGAGATATAGGGTGTAATTCATTGCCCATGCAGATAAACAGAGACAGCAACATCCCCCATGCAGAAGTCACCGTCGACCCGAACCCTAAAAAATATGATGTCTACCTAAGGGAGATGGGAGACTACAATAACTTTAAAGAAGTCCCCTCGGATAAACGTGGAAGGTCAACGGAAGGTAACACTGTCATTGAGATAGAAAAAGAAGGAATAGAGGATGGGGGTCCATACCTATTGGATCCCATGTAAGAGTCATAAGACTCTCTGTAACGGTAGTAGGGTCCTTCTTTAATCCAAAATGTCTTTTATGAAGAGCCTTGTATGGAATTGTGGAGGTGTTGCTGGAAGAGATTTTGGGAATGGTTTTCGTGAACTAATGCGTCAATATAGACCAGATGTAGTGGCTTTAATGGAACCTAGAATAAGTGGGAACAGAGCGAGGAGAACTATTCAAAAGCTGGGTTTTAGACAATTTGAGTTAGTGGAAGCTAGAGGATTTGTAGGAGGAATATGGGTAATGTGGAGAGATAATCTGAAGGATATATCCATCATAAATAAAACATACCAATACATCAAATTTGTAGTTAAAGAGCAAGAGGAAAATCCTTGGGTATTTACGGTTGTTTATGGGTGCCCTCAAGAGCAGGGAAGAAGAGAGCTGTGGGTAAATCTCGCCAATTTAGCACTAAATATTACTGGGCCATGGCTGATAGCATGAGACTTTAATGAGATAGCTAGCCCAAATGAACAAAAAGGAGGCGCAAGAGCTAGCATTGCCAGATGCCGCACCTTTTTTAGTTGGATACAACAAACTGGTCTTATTGACATGGATGCAGATGGTCACTTCTATACTTGGAGGGGACCATTATAGGAAGGGAGAGAGAGGGTGTTTAAAAGATTGGATCGGGCCTTGTGTAACAATACATGGAGAACTCAGTTTTCTGATGCTATAGTTAGAGTGCTTTCCCGAGTACACTTAGGCCATCATCCTCTTTTAATATCTACGACAAATACACTAAATGAAGGAAGGTTAAGACCTTTCAAGTTTGAGGCTATGTGGTAGTCTCATGCAGAGTTCACAGACCTAGTTAAATCCGTTTAGGATAATAGTGTTGAACCTCACAAGATGCTGAAAGAGTTGCAGAACCCAATTTTGCAATGGAACAAAGAAAGATTTGGCAACATTCATTATAAGAAAAGAAGACTTCTTAACAGGATATGGGGAATTCAGAAAGCAAGAAGCTATGGTAGGAACCCTTTTTTGGAGACTCTGGAAAGTAACCTCAGGAAAGAGCTTGATGAGGTACTGATGCGGGAAGAAATGCTATGGCATCAAAAATCTAGAGGGGAATGGATTCAGAGCGGGGATAGAAACATAAGATTTTACCATACTAAAACCATCATCCGTAGAAGGAAAAATAGAATTGCTATGATTAGAGATGCAAATGACTTATGGGTGGAAGATAATAATAAATTATTCAAATGGTCACCTCCTTTTTCAAAGAATTATTTTCAGAAGAAATAAACCAAAGACCATGGCATATTACTCGGTGCAGATGGGGACAACTTGATAGAGACATGCTGGAAAGGTTAGACACTCCTTTCGATGAAGAAGAGATCAAAATGGAAATCTTTAATATCGGAGGTCTTAAAGCACTTGGAGATAATGGCTTCCCTGCGACGTTCTATCATAAGAATTGGAGCATTGTAGGGTATAGTGTCTGCAAATTCATACAAGAAGTTTGGAATAATTCCAGGTTAGTGAAAGAGGTAAATAATACTCTCTTGGTTTTAATTTCAAAAGTTGAAAAACCAGAATTTATTAATCAGATGAGGCCTATCTCTCTCTGTAATGTGATATATAAAAGAATCACAAAAAATTTGGTTAATAAGCTTAAACCTATTTTAAAGAAGATAGTATCTCCATACCAGGCCAGTTTTGTTCCAAGAAGGAATATCCAAGATAATATAATAATTGCTAGAGAGCTAGCTCATTCAATGAATAAAATGAGAGGTAAAAAGGGTTTTATGGCTATTAAAATTGATCTTGAGAAGGTTTATGATAGATTAAGCTGGAGTTTTGTGGAGAGCATTTTACAAGAAATAAGATGTGGAGATGTTTTTATAAGTCTGGTGATGGAATGCATCTCATCCACTTCTACTACAGTGTTATGGAATGGTGCTAAAACAGAAACTTTTCAACCTTTTAGAGGCCTTAGACAGGGGGATCATTTATCTCCTTATTTATTTGTTTTATGTATGGATAAACTATCACATATAATAGCTGATGCAGTAAATGATAGAAAGTGGCGTCCAATTAAAGCAGGAAGAAATGGGCCTCTCATTTCACACTTGATGTTTGCGGATGACCTATTATTATTTGCGGAAGCTAATGAAGAGCAGCTAGAATGTATGATGCAGTGCTTGAACACTTTTGCTGAAGCATCATGGCAGAAAATAAGCATAGAAAAGACATGCATATATTTCTCTAGAAATATGAGCATGGGAAAGAAAGAAGACATTATCAATAGGAGTGGATTTAAAAAAGAAGATAATTTGGGAAGATATTTAGGATCTTTTATTGAGAATGGCAGGAGGCCCACATAATCCTGCAAACACATTATAGAGAAAATTCAAAAGAGGTTGCGTGGATGGAAAAAGCAATGCTTGTCTTTGGCTGGGCGTATGATGCTAGTGGAGTCAGTGACTTCTACCATGCCTATTTTCCATATGCAGCATAGTAAACTTCCGAAGAAGACATGCCAGGAGATAGAGAGAATGCAACGGGATTTTCTATGGGGTTCAACGGACAACAGAAGGAAATGACATCCAGTGGCGTGGAAAGATGTATGTCTACCAAGAAAGTTAGGGGGATTAGGTATAAAAAGGTTGGAGGCAATGAATGATGCACTTTTGTGTAAAACGGGCTGGGGAATTCTCATGCAAAAGGATACACTCTGGGCTAAGGTGTTGATTGGAAAATATGGACGTAGAATGGATCTTTCATGAAGGAGTAGTGCAAAAACGTCAGACTCACCTTTGTGGAAGAACATGGTGCGATTGTGGCCTTCACACACACAGAATTGTAGATTGAACTTAGGGGATGGGAAAAAAGTATACTTCTAGCATGATACACAGCTAGAAGGTAGAGATGCACTTATTGTAGAATGCTTAGAACAAATATCAGAGATAGAAAGTGAAAAATTAGTTTTTGAATATGTAACTGATAGCGGAGAATGGGATTTCGAGAAACTTAACCAGGTTTTGAACCAGAACACTTTGCCTTTAATGCATGTTGTTTTACCACCTCATGAACAAGATGGAGAAGACATGATAGCCTAGAAGTTGGATCCGAAAGGGTTTTTCACTGTTAAAACATGTATAGCCATTTGTGTAATTTCGATATAAACCTTGAGGATGACATATGGGATCTTATATGGAGATGGAAAGGACCACGTAGAATGCAGGTTTTCTTGTGGTAGATCACGAGAGATAGGATCCTTACAAAAAAAAGGTGTTGTCGATGGCAACACACTGAGGAATGCTGTCATCGGTGTCCTTTGGCTATAAAAGACACCATGCATGTCATGAGGGATTGCCAATGGGCTTCACGAATATGACAGGCTTTCCTAAACCCAGTTCACATGATGGGCTTTTACTCGCTACGTCAGAGGAAGTGGATCAAGAGAAACCTCAAGGAGGACTTGGGACATTAAGGGAAACAGAGATGGAGTATTACGTTTGGAGTAATTTGTTGGTGGCTATGGTTCTGGAGGAACACGTCTTTATTTAAAGAAGGGTCACAAGTACCACAGCTACCTGAAGTGATCATTAGAAGAGAAGTGGAGGAAATTGTTAGAGTTAACAACATTGAGATGCAGAATAACATGAGAATGTCCACAGTTGATGTTAGCTGGAAGTTTCCACTTGACAGATGGGTGAAACTAAATACAGATGGTGCAGTGAAAGAAAGATCTTGCATGGCTGGATATGGCGGACTTATACGTCATAGTAGTGGATCTTGGATCACAGGGTTCACATAGAAGCTTGGGGAGTGTAATTTCATGAATGCAGAGTTATGGGTTATTCTTACAGGTCTTGAGATAGCCTGGGAGAAGGGATGCAGACAAGTAATAGTAGAAAGCGATTCACAAGCTCTGATTTAGTTGGTTAATAATATGACCAAAGAATTGGAAGGCCGATCGAAACTTCTTTAGAGGATTGTTAAAAAGTTAGAGCGAAGTTGGGTAATAAAATTTCTTCATACTTACAGGGAGGGGAATAAATGTGCAAACTGGCTTGCTAATTATAGTCTTAATTTTGATTACGGTGTGTGCATTGTGATAGAGCCACCTAGAGACTTAAGAGTCTTACTTTTTGGTGATATGGTAGGGGTTTCTACCCCTAAAGTAATTTCTTAGTTTATTGGTTTTTTGTTTTTGGGCGTTTCGCCCTGTGAATGTACTAAAAAAATTGATAACCTTATTCAACTTTTAACACTAATAATATACCAATCAAGTCTCTTTTTTTTTTTTCAATGAAAAATAAACAAAATTTTCATATTTTTTTAGATATTACTCCAAAGCATACTTTAGTATGGAGGCGTTTGATGTAGGAATTTTTTTTTAACTTTTTATAAATTTTGATATAAAAAAATAAAATTATTATCTTTAGTATAAATTTTAAAAAATTTATTTTCAAAAAAATAAAATTTTAAAAAATAAAATTTTAATAACTTTTCTATAAAATAATTCTCATAAAGAAGAATAAATTTTTTAATTTTTCACAAGTTTTAAGAAATTTCTTATAATATTAAAATATAAATATATAATTAATTAATAGTATAATTATAATAATAATAAAAAATTTATTCACTATTTTCATTCTCATTCTCTCTCTTTTTTTTTTCTTCTATTTTTTATCTCATTTTTTCTCTCACCCTCTCTCTCACTCTATCTCTATCTATTTTCTTTACTTTTAATTTTCCACTCATATAAATAAAAAATATTTTTAAAAATTTTTAAAAAATTAAATATAACTAAATATCGCAATAGAAAATTCATAAAAAAATATTATTTTTTTAATAATTTTAAAAATTAATCAAATATATTTTTAAAAATTATTATTTCTATCAATTATATTTTTTTAAAAATATAATTTTCATAAACAATTTTTTTTTTCTAACGGCCCAAAATATCTATGCAAAGGTGGGGCGAAGATTCGTTCCTTAATGTTATATTTATTGTCTCATCATGATATAATCTCTGTCTTTTCTCTTATAATCTTTGACAAAGAAAAAAAAAACATACAGAGCAAAAGGTGAATAAAAATATTAGGAAATCGAAACAATTTTAAACCATTAAGCATCTTTTATTCTTATTATACTCTTATTATACTTTAAAGAGAATCTGATGTCTGTTGATGGATATATATATATATATATATATATATATATATATATATATATATATATATATATATATTTAGTAAAAGTTTTTATTTTTATTTTTAAAAAATAAATAAACTTTTAAATTAATTATTTCAATTTAAAATCTAACAAATTAAAGTACTTATAATATCAATCTCTCAATTAAATTATTATTAAAATTTTTTATTTAACTCAATATATAAATTAATACTTACTCAATATTTATATATAAAAATTTTAAGTAAAATTAATTTAATTAAAAAATTAAAAAAGTTGTCTATAAATATTAAATGAGTGTGAAATAAAGATCCATTCATGTATCAAATCAAAATATATATATAATATTATAAATATTTTTATTGATGAAAGATTAAATTAAATGTTATCAAAATACAATTATCTTTAAATATTTATTGGGTTCATATTAGTTTATTATTTTAAACTACTCAATTTTTGAATAAAAAAATATCGTACTCAACTAATTAAGAGTTAAAAAAACATATTGGGCTCAAGTTCCTCCATTTTATCTTCAACTAATCCACTTACCACTCTGGAATTGTCAATGGATAGACAGAAACTCCTCAACCGAAAAAAAAAAAAAACCAAAACAAAAACGCCCACCTTTCCTCCCAAAAGTCAACCAACTAGACCCCACCAACTTCACAAAACACGTTTTCGTACATAACAACGACGTCGTCATAGTTTTCCACGTTCTTGATCCCGCCAGTAAAGACACGGAAAAGGCCAATCCAACACCGAAAGCGCGGACGTGCAACCGCCCTCTTCATTCCCATTTAATTCGTGTCTCAAATCCGTTTGCTTCTACTTTTCCGCCCACCTTTCGTCGCAGCAAAGTCTAGAAATCTAGAATTCTCAAGCGCTGACCTCAGAGAGACTGTAAACGGCGACGTTTACTTCTCCATGCTGTGCGTAAGATTGTGTCATTGACGGTGTGGGAAGAAAGCAAGCCATGGCGATTGCTAGCCAGAGGTCGCAATCCGACGGCAAGGTCTGGAACTTCTTCAAGCTCCCGTTTCGTCAATCGGGGACTAATTCTGCGAATACGACGCCGTCAGCTCACGTTGTTCATCATCACCATAATCCTCCACCGGTTGACGGGTCAGCATCTCACAGCTCTAGTTCGGTTTCTTCGGTTGCAAGATCGCTTCTTCCAACTCGACGCCGTCTCAAGCTCGATCCCTCGAATAAGCTCTACTTCCCTTGTATGACTTCTTCGTTTTCTTCTTTTCTTTGTATTTTAGCTAAATCATATTCATATATTTGGTAATATTTTGTGCTTGTTGGAATGCAAGTTAATTGCTTTGATCACGATCAAATTGGGGTCTTGACTATAATCTTCATTTGCTGGGGTTTAATAGCAGTTTAACAACATTATGGTGCTTTAATGCTTTAAATAGAGGGTTCCTAAAATTGAAATATTTTACCAAAGATTATTACTTTCCTTTTTAATTTGGCTTGGAAATGGTTATTAATGTTGCTTATGTTTTTAATGAACGAAATTTCAACCTTTTTAATCGCTCTTCCAAGACTTGGATTTAACATATATATTATCGACTTTTTTTCGGCTGTGCTTTCTTTTGCCTGTTATCTTCTGAATAATGTTTCGTTGTCAATCACAACCATGGTTATTCTATAATTGAATATTTTAAAGGGGCAAAGAAGCTGAAGGACTGAGCATAATGTAGGTTTTATTTTTTTCTAAACTATGTTAGCTGCGCTCACAAAAATAAATAAATAAATTGATGTTAGTCGCTGCTATTAATGATTTTCTAGAGATTGAGACTATCAATGAAGGATTACCATGTATATGTGACGACGCGTAAAAAATGTATGCACAACCTTTTTTATTAAGGCTACTTCTGTTCATTTAATTTATGAAGACAATTGAATTGAAAAGAAGTCTCTTTTCATTAACTCATTTCCCCTTGTCTTCATATCATTCAATGGCAGAGAGGTTCCGTACAGCGCTGTTGCCTAGAGATATATCAATCTTAAACCCTTGCTGACTTGTGAAGGTCTTTATATGAGTCCTTCCAATTTTTTTTCTTCACAGTTGGTCAGTAAATTTACATGGTAGCAATATAAATCTTAACTTACATGAGATGCAGGGAAAGTTTCTCAATGTGAGCATTGGATTATGAAACACTTAATCTTCTTGAATATATATATATATATATATATATATATATATATATATATATGAGAACAGCATCCATATGTTCTCCCTAACTATCAAGTATCAAGCAAGATGACAAATAGGAAAGATTTACATGGTAGCAATAACAATCTTAACCTACATGCAGCAGAAGTTTGTTAGTGTGATTGAAAGAGTTATATTCTTCTTTAAGAGATATGTATAAATAAATAACTTCCATATGTTCAGAGAAAAAAAGCTTCATAAGCCGAACCATCTAGCAAGATGACAAATAAGATAGATTTGCATGATAACAATAACAATCTTAACTTACATGCAACAGAAATTTTTTAATGTTGTTGTTGCATTGAATTATGAAATATTTGTTTTTCTCGAAAAAGTTATATTCACATCGCTTCCATATGCTCAGCCAAAAGATAGCTTTCATATGCCTAATCATCAAGCTAGACGACAAATAAGATACGAAACTTGCATGGCTTTTCTTGCCCTCTCATTGTCGCACTTGCACGTGCAGAGTCACAGACACATACACACGCACAGAGATGTGCACATTTTATGCATGTGAATATATGTTTAGATATCCACGTATGCTGCATGGCTTATATTTTATGGATTTTGTTCTAATGCTCCCATATGATTGCTGGACTTACTTACACTTTGTTCATTCTTTACTATCATTCTTCTGAAGATGAACCAGGTAAGCAGGTTAGGAGTGCTATAAGGATTAAAAATACTACAAAATCCCATGTAGCTTTCAAGGTACAGTCAAACATATACACCTTTCAAATTTTGTATTCCTGATTTGCCATTTTTGTTGATGTTGCTGTTAACTCAGTCTTGATTTCAACTATTTATTCTCACTGCTACTTTTGTCATAGTTTTGCAAAGATCGCTTCAATTATTGCTGTATAAATAGTGAGTTATTTGCCTATGGTTTGTCACCAGAACCGGAATTTAACTATTTTAACAAAATGTCTTTGTCCTTCTTCTTTTAATATATATACAGTTTCAGACAACTGCACCCAAAAGCTGTTTCATGCGTCCTCCTGGTGCTATCCTTGCACCTGGTGAGGGTATCATAGCAACCGGTAATAATCAATATTTCATTTCTATATACTATAGCTTTTGTTTGGAAACCATGATTGTTACAGGGCGAAGTTTATCTCACCAATTTCTATTCGGTTTGCTAGTTTTCAAGTTTGTAGAGCAACCAGAAAATAATGAAAAACCAGAGAAGAGTGGCCTGAAATTTAAAATCATGAGCTTGAAGGTCAAAGGAGCAATTGATTATGTCCCTGAGCTGGTTAGTTAGATTCACTGTGGTTACAATTGTCATAAAACAAGATGCAGTTTATGATTTTATTCATTTGATACTACTGTTGTCTTACCTACTTTATGGACATGATGACATCTAACAATCTTGCTAATTTGCTATTGTTTTCACCCTTAGAAAACCTATCACAAATTTGCTATCCTTGGATTTAGTTATACTTTATAGAAAAGGACATATATGACTATATTTTAACTATATAAATTTCATTTTCTCTTTTTAGTCCTTCTGCTTTGGTGAAAAGTTTACAGTCTTTTAGTATATTAATAGTCATAGGACTTGGAAGACATGGGTATTTTGAGGATAGTTGACAGTGAGACTGTGAGAAGTTGCATTCATGATTACACCTGTGTTTTCTCTTAAAGCAATTTCAAGAAATTCTTTAGAACTGTTGTGAATAATTTTAAGTTTCCCTTGTTTCTGGAAACAGTTTGATGAGCAAAAGGACCAAGTATCAGTAGAGCAGATACTGCAGGTTGTTTTTCTAGATCCGGAGAATGCTAGTCCTGTAAGTACTTAGATTTGTGTTCATATGTACTTTGTGCCAAAGTTTGTTGTACACTGCTTCCTTTTCTTATATCTGTTACTTTTATGTGGACGAGACATTGCAAATCTGCTATTTGAATGTGCATGCTTATAAGATGCCTTGCCTGCATATAATCAACTGATTGCCCACTTTCTAATTCTGTCTAAGGCTATGGAAAAATTGAAGCGTCAGTTGGCTGATGCCGATGCTGCACTTGAGGCGCGTAAGAAACCTCCCGAAGATGCTGGTCCTAAGATTATTGGGGAAGGGCTTGTCATAGATGAATGGGTGAGTATGTTTAATTACTTAGCTTCTAAGGAAAAGCAATCTTGCAATGTGTTACTTTTGACTAACGCTTCATCTACATAATCTCCGAATGTGTTTGCCAGAAAGAGAGGAGGGAAAGATACCTTGCAAAGCAGCAGGGCGAAGGGGTAGCTGACTCTGTATAGCGTGTTGAGCTGTGTTCTTCCAATCGAGCGTATTGATATGATTGAATAGGAAATTGCCTTAGTCAATTATGAAATAGCAGCGCCTCTTTTTGTGAAAAAGATTTCAGGTGAATGGTAGTAATCATCCCCTGTAGATAGTGTCCTTTTGTTTTCAGGATTTCTCTTTCGGGATATTTTGTTTTATTGATGAAAAGTATATTAAAGAATTGTTTATATGATGAATGATCGATTATCATGCCGAGATATCATGAACCAAAAACATTGGGAGACAAAAATTTCTCTTATAATAACTAAAGTTCAGAGTAAGTGAAGAGGGTAAGTGCTTGTTTGGATTAGATTTTGAATCCTTCAAAAGTGATGCTTGCAGTGCAAAATCAATTCTGCTCGAATATTTACTGTTTTGGTGCTGTAAATGGCTTTTCTCATGGACTGTGAGTGAGAAAGTGGGTGAGATTAAGAGAGGAGGCGTAATCTTTGAAAGAGATGTTTCATGTTGAAGAGAAAAAGCGAAGCACAAGGAGAAAGGGATGAACGCGAGTAAGTAGAAAGGTTATAAGAGAGCGGTTAGAGAGGAAACACAAAAGGAATACTAGAGAGAAAGGAGGGGGAGTGAAACTGACAAAGAATAAAAGAAAGTACTTTTTTAATGGACTCTACTTATTTGTTAAATATACCTCCCTTATTAATTAAATCTGATCTACATGTAAATTTCGTGCCTTCCTCTGTTTCTACTAACCAAGGATCCAAATAATAAAAAAATTACATAGTATCTTATAACATGGAAAACATCAAATTAATAGAAAAGAAAAAGAAAAATGTCTAATCCTTTAAATATAATAAGAGGCCTACCACTACGCTCACAGGATGGAATTGTAACGCAGCTTCTCGGAGAATTTTATTCATGGTACAAACGAGTTCAAACAGAAACCAAAAATTTTTTCCGTCATTATATTTGAAATTTCAATTTTTTTTTTAAATTCTCTATCCAAACACAACCTTCCTCACCGTTGTTACTCTTTTCCCTTTTTGAATGCTTATATCAATAACTCAGTATCTATCCAATTAGAATTAAATTATTATTGATAAGGTATTTTCCAAAATTATTAAATAAGGACGGTTTTCATTTTCATTTGAATATATCTTAAAAGAGATACCTTACACCTAATCAAGTTTAATCATGCTTTACATTGTTTAAAACATTTATAAACTTATTTTACTTTTATGTTATACTTTGTGGAAAACAATCAAAATTATATAAGATAAACAGTTGTTGAGCAAAAAGCTAATTGGATGGGAACTGTTTCTATTAAAAAATTATCAGTAACAGCAATTCGATTACCTAGGATTCCAGGAATTTAATTACGATATACGATTACTATTTTATTTTAATATTATATAAAAAAAATATGAATTGAATTTAAACATTAGAATTAAGAGATAGGGATAAAATCTATATTAATTAATTAATTAATATTTTATAAGAAATAGAGTTTGATTCGAATTAGAGAAAGCAAACGAAATCTGTATATAAAGATATCATCAGACACCCTCTCCTTAATTCACTTGATCAAAGCGATAGAGAAAGAGAAAGACAATGGCGGGTGGCGGAGGAATAGGAATTGAGAATGGGAGAGCGTACCCAGGAAACTTGACATTCTCCGTCATGGTTGCATGCATCGTTGCCGGCATGGGCGGTCTTATCTTCGGTTACGATATCGGCATCTCCGGTGATTACTTCTTCTTCTTCTACTTCTAACTCTCTATTTGATATCACGCTTCTGTGTTTGCTTACTTTAGTTTTTGGATTTCGCCAGGTGGGGTGACGTCTATGGATTCCTTCTTGATGAAGTTCTTTCCCTCTGTGTACCGCAAGAAAAACTTGGACAAATCCACAAATCAGTATTGTCAATACGACAGTGAAATCTTAACTCTGTTCACGTCGTCACTTTATTTGGCGGCACTCTTGTCGTGTTTGGTGGCTTCCAGTGTGACACGTAAATGGGGACGCAGAATATCCATGCTCATAGGAGGTGCCCTCTTCCTTGCCGGTGCCTTGATCAACGCCTTCGCCTACGCCATTTGGATGTTGATTTTGGGTCGCATGTTGCTCGGCTTTGGTATTGGATTCGCCAACCAGGTATATATATATATATATATATATCTATATTAATTTCTCTCCCATATTCAATATCTATAAATTTTTATTTTTCCAAACGATTGAATGAATTTAATCTTGTAAATTGTCCAAATACAGTCTGTGCCGCTGTACCTCTCCGAGATGGCTCCCTACAAATACAGAGGAGCTCTCAACATTGGTTTCCAATTCTGCATCACAATTGGAATTCTAGCAGCCAACGTGGTGAACTACCTGTTCGCTGAGATCAAAGGTGGATGGGGATGGCGTTTGAGCTTGGGTGGTGCCATGGTCCCTGCTCTTATCATCACCATAGGATCCTTCTTCCTTCCTGACACTCCCAATTCCATGATCGAACGAGGCGACCACAAGGGCGCCAGACAGCAACTAGAGAAAGTCCGCGGATTGAAAGAGGTGGACGAAGAGTTTAATGACCTTGTTGCAGCGAGTGAGGCATCCAAGCAAGTAGAACACCCATGGAAGAACTTGCTGCAAAGGAAGTACAGACCCCACCTCACCATGGCCATTTTGATCCCCTTCTTCCAGCAACTCACGGGCATCAACGTCATCATGTTCTACGCACCTGTTCTCTTCAATTCCATTGGCTTCAAAAACAATGCTTCCCTCATGTCAGCCGTCATCACCGGTGTCGTGAATGTGTTTGCCACAATGGTGTCCATCCACGGAGTTGATAGGTGGGGTAGGAGAGCCCTCTTCCTTGAGGGCGGAACTCAGATGCTCATATCCCAGGTACTTTCTCACTTTACATGTGATTTTGATTTGCTTCTTCTTCTTTTTTCTCTCTCTAAAAAAACAAGAATACTGAATACAATTGTGTGGTTTCGTTCAGGCTATAGTTGCTGCTGCCATTGGAGCCAAATTTGGAACAGACGGCAACCCTGGATCCCTGCCAATGTGGTATGCGGTAGTGGTGGTGGTGTTCATATGCATTTACGTGACAGCGTTCGCATGGTCGTGGGGCCCGCTAGGATGGTTGGTGCCCAGTGAGATATTCCCATTGGAGATTCGATCTGCTGCCCAGAGCATCACCGTGTGCGTCAACATGTTCTTCACATTTGTGGTAGCACAGATATTCCTGGTGATGCTTTGCCACATGAAGTTCGGATTATTTATATTCTTTGGAGTCTTCGTGTTGATCATGACTCTCTTCATCTACTACTTCCTTCCTGAGACTAAGGGCATCCCCATTGAAGAGATGGGCGGAGTGTGGAGGTCTCACTGGTACTGGTCCAAATTCGTCAACGAAGATCACCGTCAAAACCCCAAATTGCCATCCTTCTAGATTATATATATACGTTCTTTGGTTATATTTCAGTAGTTTATGTTTCAGTTTTACGTTAAATGATTATTTTGATATTAGACGATTATTGTTTTTGGACAGCAATTCTCTTTTATATCCAAAAGAGTGAGGTCTTATTTGTCTTTCTCGTTTCTTTAGCCAATTTTTTTATTGATCGAGTTATTCATATTGATTTTCGAAACATTTCTAATAATACTGGTTATGGAAATATTGGAAATTTATGGAATTATCTCTTTTATATTCAATATTGATTATGTATTAAAATTATAATTTTTTATAATGACGCGATAGATCAATTTTACACAGAAATGGAAATTCAACCAGTAAGCACAGAGCTGGAGAGACTTGAGAGAGAAAGATCATAATGAGATAAGAGAGCAATCTGAGAGAAAATACAAAAGGCGTGATTGAGAGAAAAAGTACTCAAGCTTATATGCGCCCATCCCTTTAGACCACACTAATTAACGTGGGATACATTTCCTAATCCCTTTAGACCACACGTCTTTGTACAAGAGATCCATGCACAGACGGCAAGGAACTTTCGTAAATGCGCCAATCAATTAATCGAGTGTAGGCTTTAATATCAAACTAGCAAAACTCACTTCACTTCAAAAGGTAAATTGTTTGGGGAGGATTAACCGATATGAAATACATCATCTCAACCTCTTTAAACTGCATGTTCTTGTGCTTAATCCTTGCATGGACGGCACGGAACTTTCATATATGCACTGACTAATTAGTTGAAAGTAGGCTCTGGTATCAAACAAGCATAAATTATTTAACTCTACCTCAAAAGTTAATTCTTAAAGGGAGGGTTACAAACTAACTTATATAACACTTAAAACCTTTCTTGTTAATAGATGTAGAACGCATCATTCTTGATTCCTTTAAAGTTTAAATTGCACGCCCCCGTGCAAGATCCTTGCAAGGGCAATAGAAAACCTTTGTACAAAGCTATACATCATTTCTAACCTCTTTAGACTGCACATCCTCGACAAACAAAAAATCTCTACACATCCTCCACAAGCAAAAAATCTTTATACATACATCCACCGAGTAGTCAAGGCTAAACAAGTAGTACCTGCCTAATCTTACCTTAAAAGTTAGCTTGTTAGGGAAAGGGTACGATTTCTTTTATATAACACCTAAAACATTTCTTGCTAATCGATGTAGGACACATCATTCTTGGTGCCTGAACAAGACGAAGGAAAATGTAGAGGCGTAGTTTCAAAAGCTATAATTATTGTACTGGCTTACTTCAACAATGATCGATGGCAATCAAAGAAAAATACTTGTAAAATATCAGGTCTTGATGTGTCGAGAATCATCAACGAGACCACTTTTGTTGCAATTTCATATGGGATGAACTACAAGGAGGGTCTTATTTCAATTTTTGAGGTACGTTCATGTATTTCGACATTTTCAATAATGTTTGGGTAACTTTTTGTTCCAAATGAAACAATCCAAACTTCATGTGACAAAGCATCACCAAGAATATCTGTGCAAGTGCGAATGTGAAGAACAAGATGAAGCTAACAAGCAAAAGTATTCCCTAGCCAGGTTGGTGCCTTCATTATGAACAAGATCAAGGAAATTAACCACAGAAGCTTATCTTGGAAGCCAGTTTCAAAAGCTGTGATTATTGTACCAGCTTACTTCAACGATGCTCAAAGGCAGTCAACAAAGAACACTGGTAGAATATCAAGTCTTGATGTGTAGATAATCATCAACGACCCCATTGCTACTACACTTTCACATGGGATGAAAAATAAAGAGGGTCATATTGTAGTTTTTGAAGGAACATTTGATGTGTCTATTTTAGAAATTTCTAATGTCGTCTTTGAGATATGTTCCTTTATTTTGAAATTTTGAATAATGTGAGTACTTTTTCTCTCCATCATGCCTTTTGTATTTTCTCTCAGATTGCTCTCTTATCTCATTATGATCTTGCTCTCACGTCTCTCCTCCGTTCTTTCCTGGTTAAATTTCTTTTTTCGTGTAAAATTGATCTATCACGTCATTATAAAATTGATCTTCTTAATTTATCTAAATATTTATTTGTTAGATAACTCGAAGTGATCAGCCTATTATTATAGGCTCTCAAACATAGTGCTTTGGATATAAAGTTCTAATTTGAAATATACTTTCACCTTTTAATTTGATTCCATATATTTTAAACTCGCAGTTCTTTGCATATTCAACTATGATTTTATTGGGATTATTGTTCTTCCACTTCAAGTCTTTTCCTTATTGAATGTTCTATTCATGTACTGCAGTTCTAAAAATGGCCACATTAGGAAATTTTTAACCTACAGTAAAGACTATCTTCATCACTACTCACTGGTGGAGATATCAACTCATCAAAGGGTGCCTATTCTGATTGGTCATCGATATTTAAATAATTGGTAGGTTCAGCTTCTCTCATCGTGAGTTGTCTTGGTACCAAACTTGTTCTTTTCTGTGAATTTGTCTGAATAGCCTCCTCACCTATAAATATAAAATAAATATTAATATACAACTACCCATATAACTAAACACTATCTAGAAGTTATTAATGTACTCAAAATTATATCAATGGAGTTAGATAATCAATTTACCTGCCAAGTCATAAATTTCTTCATCACTGATTACCACTTCTTTCCAGTAGGGGTCATCCTCAGTGCTGCTGCTATATTCTTCACTTATTTCCTCAAATTCATCATCTTCTTCCACTGACACATCATAGAGGTCACTCATTGTGTCTATCAAATATATTAAAATCTCCATATCTGGCTTATAAATATCATATAGCTCTAGCATGCTTTCAATATAAGCATCTAACACAATGTACATAAGCCCTATGTTTAAACTCTAATCCAGGTCAAGATAGTGAACAGATACGCTTGGTTTTACCATAAATTTTTGTAATTCGTGTATCAGCTCAAAGTATGACACTATATTTCTATTCATAGGGTTTATAGTTGCCACACTACCTCCTATATAGGTAGTCTCCTCCCATCCCCTATATAGTCTACCACCATAGTGAACAATAAAATTTAAATTTGATTTATTTGAACCTGCATACAAAAATTTATAAATTTGTAAGTACGTAAGGCATTAAAAAATAAAGTTAATCTAAGAATGATTATATTGTGAGTTCATAAGTGCATAATGCATTAAAAAATAGAGTTGATTCATTTGTCATCTAAAATATTCTATAATTTGTTAATACAATTACATTTAATTCATAATATCACCATTACTTTCTTTTTCAATTATTTTCCATTTTCTATATAAAAGTCTTTAGCTCCAATGCTATTTTTTTAGAATCAACAGTAACTTTATAATTTTTCTATTCCATTACAAACTAAACTCTGTAATTCCATTACCACACTTCCACTGCCATAGCATAAACATGGAGACCACTATATAATTTTTCTATTCCATTAGAAAATAAACTATGTAATTCCATCACCACACTTTCACTGCCACAGCATAAATATGGTGAGACCATTATATAATTTTTTTATTCCATTACAAACTAAACTATGTAATTCCACCACCACACTTCCATTGCCATAACATAAATACAGGGGATCATTATATAATTTTTCTATTCCATTTGAAAACAAACTATAATTTCATCACCTCACTTCCATTGTCATAGTATAAACATGGGGGACCACTATATAATTTATCTATAATCTATTAGAAAACAAACTCTGTAATTTTATCATCACACTTTCATTGCCATAACATAAACATAAGGGACCACTATCAACTTTTCTATTCTATTATAACACAGAATTTGTAATTTCATCACCACATTTTTACTACCATAGCATAAACATAGTGGGACCACTATACAACTTTTCTATTCTATTACAAAACAGAATCTGTTATCACCACACTTCAAATAACACAGCATAAACACGGTGGGACCACTAAAAGTATCATAGTGTCCAGCAAAACAACATTCAATCAATAGAATAAATTACATTGAGGGGAAAGAATCTGTAGATGTTCACATTTCTTTATACAATCTGTTCTCCACGTGTTTTGTATTTGGGTTGATGGTGCTTGTAGAGTTGATGCTTAGACAATGGCTGCTTCGGTTGGCTGCTTTCGATCACTGGAGTTCGACAATCTATTTTTCAAGGGACGATTAGGAGCTTGCGATGGCCGTTATCTCTCTTTCCGGTGGTCGTCATCTCTCCTTCCGATGGTAGGTGCGATGCTTCTCAGTGGTGGGCGCGAAACTTCTCTGGATCTAGATCATGGGTGCGTTGTGGGTGAGCTCTGGATTTTGCTTATGGGTGAGGTGAAAAAAAAGAAAAGGGTCTTTCTTTTAAAAAATATAATTAATTTTTAAAATAAAATGAAATTTTTGAATAAAAATTGAGTTATTTTTAAAAAAAGAAATTAAAGGGGATAGTTTTGTCATTTCATATCCTAAAAAATTCATTTTTTTTTACAAAAATAGAGAGTGAAGGAGAAATTACCATAGAAATAAACATTAGGGAGGAAATTGTTACAATTAAAAGGAAGGAGGGGAGATTGCAATTGTTCCAATAGATGAGAGTGGCAAAGTGTATTTTTTTCTAAAAAAATTATAATTTTAATACATAATTAATATTGAATAATAAATTTATATAAATTAATTTTATACACAAATGCTTCTACAAAATAGCACACAGATCCACATTCTAAATGTAACGACCGGTTTATATATATATATATATATATATATATATATATATATATATATATATAGTGTAACATCTCTTAATTTTTAAATTTTTTTCTTAGAAATTCTTCACCTTACATATATGCATAGAAAATGTTTCTACCATTAAGAGAACAAATAAAGAGGGAAAACCTAATAGGAAAAACATAAATTAGAAATAACATACTAAAGAGATGCAAAATTCTTGGATAAGAAAGATAAATTTTTAGAAACAAGTAAATGTCTTAAAATTTCAAGAACATTGGATTATGGTAATTTTCCTAATTCAAGAACTAGAGTTACTAAGTTTAAAATATTTACCCATACATTGGGCTTTTACCTATGGACACATCATGTAGAGTTTTTCCACTTCATATAAGTTTCTAGCAAACCCATTGGATAACCTAAGTAAGAAATAAAACATAGACTTGGATTAGGATATAGTAATTGGACCAATAGCCCAAAAATTATGAAAATGTGACCAAACCCTTTAAGAAAGGTATAATTTTATCCAAAGCAAAGAAAATGGGTAGGAATAAGCCCATAATGGGTAGGAATAAGCCCAAATCCAAGAGGAAAAATAAAATAAAATAAATTAAGTGATGATATAATAATGTAATAATAATAAAGATTAGGTTACATGGCATTAAGACAAAAATTTAGCAAGTGGTGTGATTCTACATTCATCATTTTGGCAAGTGGCATAATAATACAAGGCTTTAGGACAAAAACATCTATATCCTACACTCATAATTTTGGCAAGTGGTATGATCATACATGATATTAGGACAAAACATTTCTATCCCACACAAATAATATCAACCAAATAATGGAGATTCAAGGGTTAGAAATTTGCCACCTAAAAAGGCAAACCTATTATACTTGTTTAAAACAAAAGAAAATGAAAATGAATCCCTAAATCAAAGGGACCTTGTCCCTTATCTTAAGAACATATCATCATAATTTTTAAAATACAAATCTCCTTTTCCTATGCATATCTTGACTAAGGAAGAGGAAGACAAAAACATAAGTTGTTTGTTTTCCAAAAATTCAACAAAGTGTATCCTAATTGTGATAAGGTAGACCCATGATCATGAAAAGTGAATTATTTGGTGGCCTATATAAGGAAACCCACCCTTACAACATTAGAATTTTATCCAAGTGAGGGAGAGAAAAAAATAGAAGCAAGGTAGAGTGAGGAAAGGAGAGGAAGAAAGGAAGAAAGAGGAAGGAGAAGTTTATAAGACTAAGTGCTCCAAGTAAGTTTAACAATATTTCTTTTTGAAGAAAATTTTTGAAACTTATAATATTTATATGAGATTTTGATCTTAGAACTTTTATGATTGGTCATGATGTTGCTATATCATGTTACATATTGATCTTGCATGTGATGTATGTTTGAATACTTAGGTTGGTGTAGATAGTTCTGCATGGGTATGGCTATGGGTGGCAGAATTTTTAGTTTCGGTGTTTTAATTTCTGGGAACAATCTATAAGGAATTAAAATAAATGGTTAACATAAGAATTAAAGATATATGTGTCACGGATATTTAGCCATTGGAATCATTCAATTTGGAGTCAATATGTGGGAGATCTGAACCGATTAGTAGGCAAAGGTCAGAAAATGGTTCATCAGGGAAGAATATGTTAGGATAGCTTCTGTATTTCAATTTCTGAGAATTATATGTATGGAATTAAAATAAATGGTTAACATAGGAATTAAAGATATATGTTTCAAGGATTGTTAGCCACTGGAATTATTCAATTTGGAGTCCATATAAGGAAGATATAAGCAAATTAGTAGTCAAAGGTCAGAAAATGGGTCATCAGGGAAGAATATGTTAGGATAGCTTCGGTATTTTGAGTTCTGAAAATTATCTGTAAGGAATTTAAATAAATGTTTAATATAAGAATTAAATATATATGTGTCACGGATGTGTAGCCACTAGAATCATTCAATTTGGAGTCCATATGCGGTAGATATGTTTCGATTAGTAAGCAAATGTCAGAAAATGGTTCATCAAGGAAGAATATGTTAGGATAGCTTTGGTATTTTAATTTCTGAGAACACTCTATAAAGAATTAAAATAAATGGTTAACATATGAATTATAGATATATGTGTCACGGAGTTTTAACCAATGAAATCACTTAATTTGGAATTCTTATGAGGGAGATATGGATATATTAGTAGGTGAAGGTCAGAACCTATCTGAGAGGAACTAACCTATACTTTGAAGGAGTAATATTACCTTGATTTCTTAATATTTCGCTACAATGTTCAACATAATAGTTTTAGATAATTGTTTTATCTTGAAATTGACACCAAGATCACCTACATCAGAGTTAAATTGAGGGAGTTATGCTCTGATTAGTAAGAGAAGGTTAGATAGGATGAAAACCTGCATCAAGAAAATAAAGAAATAAAATTAGTATTTAAAAAAGAAGATGAATCCTAATAAATGACTAGTATAGCCATAGCCATTGCCATTATATGAACTTCTTACCATCTTAAGTATGAAATTCTGACATGAAAATATTTTATAAAGTGATATTTGAAATGGTTATGTTCATAGCATGATTACCAATGATTTATGGTAATAGTAATATTTTGATGAACATACTTGTTATTGAAAGCATATTTTTGGCTATCATTGTGAAAAGAAAAGAAATAAGTACGGTCACATGGCAATCCCTGTGGTGCACCAGTAGGGGATGCCTTACCAACGGTTATGATCATGATAATGAGAAAAGAAAGAGAAAGTGGACCATGTCGGACGGAACGAGAAAAGCCCGTACCGGAGAGTAGATGATACTCACCCTGACCGGGGTAGTTTGAAATGAGAATAAGTTGATGGCCATCATATGATATTTTGAAAATAGTTAATCCTGTCATACATATCATTACAGTATGATTCTTATGTGCATAGATATAATGCATTCATGTGACCAAAGATATTTTCTGTAGTTTATACAGCTGAACATGACGTGATGAGCTATATTGATGATGATTTATTGTTGAACTTACTGGGATTTAATTCTCACTATATTTTCATATCATGTTCAGAAAATTATTTATGCAGCTTTTGTTTCTAAGGCTCTGGCTTTTAGTGCACATTAGATCGAGTTACTTTATGTTGGGCAGATCTCAGAATCAAATATGATGTTTGTGGTCGAGTTGGCTCAGATCCTGGTGAAGGTGCAACCACCCACACCTGTATCTCCGGAATTGGTCAACCAAAATAAACAAGATGTAAATATCTATGTGTTTAATATGTTTGCATGTATGTTTAGATTAATGACGTATATGTGAATTCAATATTGTATATTAATAAAGAAAAAATAAGGTTGTTACATATAGCGACCTATAACACATTTTAAGGAGCGAATCTTACACATTTATATAAGCAGTTAATATTCCATTATCATAATATTCGAACTACATCATAGTTTAATATTTATACATAAGCGACACTGAGACACATAACTACATCAACTTAACATGAATCCTATATCGTACATCTCCCCTCAGTGTAAAGGGTGGAGGAGATAGTGCTGGCATCGGGATCTGTACAAAGTATCATTAAAAATGTATTTATTTGTATTTTAATTTCCTTTAACATCATTCATTCATTGGAGTTCATTTAGAACCTTCAAAATGCAAAACAAAACAAAAACAGCCTCAAGCACAGCCTGACCGTGTCACCAAGCACGACCATGATTCAAGTTGTGCAAACCGTGTTGAAAAACATCACAAAACAGCTCGAAGTACGGCCTGACCGTGTCACCAAACACGACCGTACTTCGGGTTTTCTCTACAATTCAGATTTCTGTCCAGCCAGACTTTTCTTTACTAAAAAGACTATAACTCTTTCATTTTAACTCTGATTAAGGTGATTTTACTCTCTGTAGAAAGTTAAGACAATTATATACAACTTTTATGTTTACTAATTTAATAGATTAAAAACAAAAATAGGTGAAAAATGTGTCCGAAAACAGCGTCGTGATTTTGTGTGTTAAATCTGACCTTTCTTCACTCATCAGGGGATATCTCTCTCATTTCAAATCCAATCAAGGTGATTCCAAAGGCATTAGAAAGTTAAGAAAAATGGCTACAACTCATATGTTAGATATATTTTCAGATTCGACATAAAACATAACACTCAGAACCAACCATTCAGAACATCAATTTTCACCCCTTTCAAGCCCAAAATCAGTAAACACGTGTATGATCTATGCATTCAACTCTCACTTTTCATGGCCAACCATAAATATACATCATGAATCATCAAAAGAAGATATATGAAACACTTATAAATCATTCAAGATACATTAAATTCCATGAAAATATGAATAATGTTAAACCTACTAAATCAGATATTCTTTCTCTTCTCAAACTTTCCTTGAATTTCCTCCTCTTAATCACTTCTTCTTCTTCCTTTTCTCTTGGATCTTCACCTTGTGCCTTTCTCTCTCCTCTCTCTCTCTCTTCTTTTCCTTCCTCTCCTTATCTCGGTCTCTCTCCCTTCTCCCCTTTTCCTTGGCCATCACCTCCCTCTCCCTTCACCTTTTGGCCTACTTCTTCTCCAAGCCAAAGATAAGATATTTTAATCCAAACTTTTCCAACAAGCTTAGCCGACCTCTCCTCCAAAGCAAGAAAAAATACTATTTTAATTTCAAACTTCTAAAAAGTTGTCTCTCCTTAACACATGTTTTCTCTTTTTTTAAGAATTACACTTTTTCCATTTAGCCACTTTATTATCTTTTTAAGGTTTTATCAATATTTCATTTTGTTATCTTCCATTCCTTTTATCATGAGAATTATTTTTCACTTATTAAAATCCGAGATATTACGCTAAAATTTCATTGTTTTAGGTCACTAGATGAGATGTGTAAATAGTTAACAAGAGGCCATAAATTCAAACTTCAACTTGATTGTGTAAAAAAAGCAATCCATCTTTTTTATTCTCGGCCACTGTTATATTTCGCTAGCATCTTCATTCCATAATGAAATCTGAACCCACATTCTCCTTTTCTTACGAATTAACCATGCAAATCTGTGAGAAATAGTTTATAATGTACAGAAATTCTTATAATAATAAAATTAGTAATGAATTTTCTATGATATATATAATCAAATAAAATAATATATTTTTAATACATAATCCTAAAGTTATAATTTTATCAAAAATAAATTAAAATAACATGATATTAAAGTTATTTTTATATGTTATAGTTTAAAAAATCTGGATTTTCTTGGTTTAACCCATTATGGGCAAATTTTGAAGCCATTAATTAGGATCCAGTAGTTAAAAACATAGTCGTTTTTCGGTTAAAAGACTTCAATTTTATGTTATATATGTGCAATTGTTCTTCCTTCTATGTAAGTTACTTAATATCTCTTCTAATTCCAATAAAACATTCTCTTCTTACTAGGGAAAAAAATTGCAAGATGCATTTTAATTTGTTTATTTAAAAAATGAAATTTTAAGGCATCGTATTTTACGTATTAGAAAACTTTGGTAGTTTGCATCAAATTTTGAGTTCAATATTGCCGCAACTAAGCACGAAAAGTAATAAAAGAAAAACAGTTCCTATTCTTAAGGAAAGACAATTTTCCGTAAATTTCCAATATTTCCATAACCAGTATTATTAGAAATGTTTCGAAAATCAATATGAATAACTCGATCAATAAAAAAATTGGCTAAAGAAACGAGAAAGACAAATAAGACCTCACTCTTTTGGATATAAAAGAGAATTGCTGTCCAAAAACAATAATCGTCTAATATCAAAATAATCATTTAACGTAAAACTGAAACATAAACTACTGAAATATAACCAAAGAACGTATATATATAATCTAGAAGGATGGCAATTTGGGGTTTTGACGGTGATCTTCGTTGACGAATTTGGACCAGTACCAGTGAGACCTCCACACTCCGCCCATCTCTTCAATGGGGATGCCCTTAGTCTCAGGAAGGAAGTAGTAGATGAAGAGAGTCATGATCAACACGAAGACTCCAAAGAATATAAATAATCCGAACTTCATGTGGCAAAGCATCACCAGGAATATCTGTGCTACCACAAATGTGAAGAACATGTTGACGCACACGGTGATGCTCTGGGCAGCAGATCGAATCTCCAATGGGAATATCTCACTGGGCACCAACCATCCTAGCGGGCCCCACGACCATGCGAACGCTGTCACGTAAATGCATATGAACACCACCACCACTACCGCATACCACATTGGCAGGGATCCAGGGTTGCCGTCTGTTCCAAATTTGGCTCCAATGGCAGCAGCAACTATAGCCTGAACGAAACCACACAATTGTATTCAGTATTCTTGTTTTTTTAGAGAGAGAAAAAAGAAGAAGAAGCAAATCAAAATCACATGTAAAGTGAGAAAGTACCTGGGATATGAGCATCTGAGTTCCGCCCTCAAGGAAGAGGGCTCTCCTACCCCACCTATCAACTCCGTGGATGGACACCATTGTGGCAAACACATTCACGACACCGGTGATGACGGCTGACATGAGGGAAGCATTGTTTTTGAAGCCAATGGAATTGAAGAGAACAGGTGCGTAGAACATGATGACGTTGATGCCCGTGAGTTGCTGGAAGAAGGGGATCAAAATGGCCATGGTGAGGTGGGGTCTGTACTTCCTTTGCAGCAAGTTCTTCCATGGGTGTTCTACTTGCTTGGATGCCTCACTCGCTGCAACAAGGTCATTAAACTCTTCGTCCACCTCTTTCAATCCGCGGACTTTCTCTAGTTGCTGTCTGGCGCCCTTGTGGTCGCCTCGTTCGATCATGGAATTGGGAGTGTCAGGAAGGAAGAAGGATCCTATGGTGATGATAAGAGCAGGGACCATGGCACCACCCAAGCTCAAACGCCATCCCCATCCACCTTTGATCTCAGCGAACAGGTAGTTCACCACGTTGGCTGCTAGAATTCCAATTGTGATGCAGAATTGGAAACCAATGTTGAGAGCTCCTCTGTATTTGTAGGGAGCCATCTCGGAGAGGTACAGCGGCACAGACTGTATTTGGACAATTTACAAGATTAAATTCATTCAATCGTTTGGAAAAATAAAAATTTATAGATATTGAATATGGGAGAGAAATTAATATAGATATATATATATATATATATATACCTGGTTGGCGAATCCAATACCAAAGCCGAGCAACATGCGACCCAAAATCAACATCCAAATGGCGTAGGCGAAGGCGTTGATCAAGGCACCGGCAAGGAAGAGGGCACCTCCTATGAGCATGGATATTCTGCGTCCCCATTTACGTGTCACACTGGAAGCCACCAAACACGACAAGAGTGCCGCCAAATAAAGTGACGACGTGAACAGAGTTAAGATTTCACTGTCGTATTGACAATACTGATTTGTGGATTTGTCCAAGTTTTTCTTGCGGTACACAGAGGGAAAGAACTTCATCAAGAAGGAATCCATAGACGTCACCCCACCTGGCGAAATCCAAAAACTAAAGTAAGCAAACACAGAAGCGTGATATCAAATAGAGAGTTAGAAGTAGAAGAAGAAGAAGTAATCACCGGAGATGCCGATATCGTAACCGAAGATAAGACCGCCCATGCCGGCAACGATGCATGCAACCATGACGGAGAATGTCAAGTTTCCTGGGTACGCTCTCCCATTCTCAATTCCTATTCCTCCGCCACCCGCCATTGTCTTTCTCTTTCTCTATCGCTTTGATCAAGTGAATTAAGGAGAGGGTGTCTGATGATATCTTTATATACAGATTTCGTTTGCTTTCTCTAATTCGAATCAAACTCTATTTCTTATAAAATATTAATTAATTAATTAATATAGATTTTATCCCTATCTCTTAATTCTAATGTTTAAATTCAATTTATATTTTTTTTATATAATATTAAAATAAAATAGTAATCGTATATCGTAATTAAATTCCTGGAATCCTAGGTAATCGAATTGCTGTTACTGATAATTTTTTAATAGAAACAGTTCCCATCCAATTAGCTTTTTGCTCAACAACTGTTTATCTTATATAATTTTGATTGTTTTCCACAAAGTATAACATAAAAGTAAAATAAGTTTATAAATGTTTTAAACAATGTAAAGCATGATTAAACTTGATTAGGTGTAAGGTATCTCTTTTAAGATATATTCAAATGAAAATGAAAACCGTCCTTATTTAATAATTTTGGAAAATACCTTATCAATAATAATTTAATTCCAATTGGATAGATACTGAGTTATTGATATAAGCATTCAAAAAGGGAAAAAGAGTAACAACGGTGAGTAAGGTTGTGTTTGGATAGAGAATTTAAAAAATTTATGGAATTTCAAATATAATGACGGAAAAAAAATTTGAATTCAGTTTGGTTTCTGTTTTAACTCGTTTGTACCATGAATAAAATTCTTCGAGAAGCTGTGTTACAATTCCATCCTGTGAGCGTAGTGGTAGGCCTCTTACTATATTTAAAGGATTAGACATTTTTCTTTTTCTTTTTTATTAATTTGATGTTTTCCATGTTATAAGATACTACGTAATTTTTTTATTATTTGGATCCTTGGTTAGTAGAAACAGTTACTGAGGTATATTTAACAAATAAGTAAAGTCCACTAAACAGTTACTTTCTTTTATTCTTTGTCACAGTCTCACTCTCGCTAGCTCCTTTCTCTCTAGTCATTCCTTTTGTGTCTCCTCTCTAGCCGCTCTTCGTTTTTTTTTTCTCTTCAGCTTGAAACATCTCATTCAAAGATTACACCTCTTCTCTCAATCTCATGCACTTTCACTCAGAGTCTTTGTTGTGTTTGAGAAACTAAAATTCTCTTCTAGCGAACCCCAATAAAATATTTAAAAATTGATAATTTAATTTAATTTTTAATTTAACTTATTTGAAATATAATTCGAAGTATTGAAAGACATATACATTTCATAAGCTAGAAAGTGAAGTCACATATCATGCATTACATCTTTTCCATCTTATTAGCATGGTTTTATAGTTCCTCGTGAAATGGACCACATGATTTCATACTTTAACATGAGTTCTTTATATACAGATTTTCTTTTTGTTTTCTAATTATGGTCAAACTCTATTTCTTGAAAATATTAATTAACATAGATTTATCCCTATTTCTTAATTCTCATGTTTATATTTAATTTATATAATTGTTTTATATAAAATTAAAATAAAATAGTAATCATATATATATATCCCTAAATTCCTGGAATTGGTAACCTGATTGCTGCCTACTGAGAGTTGACTTTTCTAATTAATAGAAACAGTTCCTGTTCAATTAGTATAATTTACTTTATTTCAAGCTAGCTTTTTGCTCAACAATTGTTTATCTTAATTATATAACAGTGTTAATTAATATTAGTGAAATCTTATGGATTTATAACTATAATGCATGAAATTAAACATTAAATAAAAGTGAAATAAATATATAAATTCTTTAAACGAGGTAAAATATGATTAAACTCGATTAGGTATAAGATATCTCTTTCAAGATATATAAAAATAATTCATCCTTATTTAAAAATTTCGGAAACTATCTTATTCATAAAAATTTAATTCGGATTACAATAGATACTGATGTATATAATTGAAAAAGAAAAAGAGTAACAAGGGCGAGTAAGGTTGTGTTTAGGTAGAGAATCTGAAATATAAAAGAATTGCATTGGTTTCTCGTTCATAATAATTCCAATTTATGATATAAAGATGGACACTAAAAAAAAAAATTTTGAATTCAATTTGGTTTCGGTTTTAACTCATTTGCACCATAAATACAACTCTTCCCTGCATGGTACGATTCTAAGTTCCATTGGTACACTCTCCTTTTTTAACCACACTTCGAAATTAACTATCGTTCGGTCCAGTTTATAATATCATTCTTTTAACATTTTAATTATGAACAAACTCACTATATCCCTAATTAATTATATGAAATTAAACTTTTTTTGCAATCTACGTACACACAATATATAATAACAATTTTAGATTAATTGAAATAATAAAACTTAATTTTAAGAGTAACTTGGACATTTTCAATTGTAAATAAGATTATTTGTCACCCCCAAAAAAAAATTACAAACCTTCACAATTACTATAAGTATCTATATTTAATAAACTCCAGTAGAACTCTATTTTTTTGGGGGATTATAGTGGAGACTTCAAGGCTTGATAGTGGAGAGTGGACAATTAAAGGTAAGAATCTAGCTATTAATATCTAAGTCACCTGAATCTTTAAGATTAAAATTAGGATTCAGACTCTATTTTTACTTGTGTTAAAAAGATGTGACATTTTTCATATTTTTATTTGATCTTTTACAATTTTTTTTATTAAGTTGATATTTTCAATGTTAACTGAGGATGAATATTTATGGAGTTCAGATTATATATATATATATATATAGAGAGAGAGAGAGAGAGAGAGAGAGAGAGAGAGAGAGATTTGTCTCCCACTGTTTTTGGTCCATCATTCATCATATAAACAATGCTTTATGATATGCTTTTCATCAACAAAACATACCAAAAGAGAAATCCTGAAAACAAAATATCATTGTGCAGGAGGATGATCACTACCCTAGCATAGACTTCCTTACCATCCACTTTAAGCTGTGTTTGGTACAAGGAGATTTTAAATTTTTAAATATTTGAGTATAATAAATATAAAAATTTTAAAATATATGTATTATACATAATCTAAATAATATAAAATAATCAATTCTTTTATTTATGTCATACTCAAATTTTTTATATATAATCTTAGGACCTGCATCTTGGGAATATTTCTTACGTGCCTCAAGTGCAGCATCTTCATCTTCATCTTCATCTTCCCCAATTATTATTTTCTAAACGAATCTGATTGTTTTTGTGAGTGATCTAAAACTATCCAAAAAATTATCCATCTAATTTCATGTCATGCCCATAAATAACCAAAAAATAAAAAAGAGAGATGCAATTTTTGTCCAACGAAGGCCCATTAGATTTTACATTACAAAATTAGCGCGGCCTCAAGACTCAGGCACATTCGCCTTTCTTTTTTTTCTCGTGTCTCGTGATTGCCTGCCTCATTGGCTTCCAATGTCACGGGGATGTAAGAACAGGTCTCTGCCATAACAGAGACATTACTGCAAGGTGTTTCGAACCTAAGCGACAAAAAGGACGAGGTCTTAGGAAAAACTTTATGGAAAACTAGGAAATTGTAAGGGAGAAGAAGGGCATTCACTGTAAATTATAGTTGCCATTCCCCGTAAAAAATTTAGGTAGCGTTTGACTTTTTGTGTTTCGAGAATTATGTTTTTTGAAAATATAATTGATGAAAATAATAATTTTTAAAAATTAATAAAATATATTTGATTAATTTTAATATTATTAATAAAAATTAAATAATATTTTTTTTATTTATATATATAGTTTTTAAAAATATTTGTATTTATTTATTTATTTAATTTATTTATTTATTTATTTTTTTAACAAAAAATATAATAAATTATTGTTAATAATTTATTAGGTTTACATTAATTTTAAAATTATTAAAAAAAATATTAACAATTAAATTTATTTTTATAAAAAAAATTTACATAAAATATTAAAAGATAAAATTATATTTTATTTTTTATAAAAAATTTTAGAAAATCACTAATTCTCACCTTTTTTTATAGTAATTTTTTATTTATAAAAATCTTAATTTTAAAATTATTTTTAAGAATTAAAATTTGTTGAGAATTATAATTTTTATTTTAAAATCAAACAAAATAATCTTTAATTTCATATGTTAAAATTTTTAAAAATTTAAATTTTTTTAATCTACCAAACATTCCCAAATGGTAATGGTCCTCATTTGTAGGCTAGAAACTATCATACTCCAACTGCTCCATTGAAAATCGCTTTTAAGACTTTGGACAAAACGATGCCTCATGAAGAGCTTGGAAGCTGAAGACACATGGGTTTCCTGTGCCTTCCTCGCCATTAACACTTTTTAGATAGATTTAGTTTATAAAAAAACATACTAAATAAATATATAAATATATTAAAATAAATTTTATTAAAAAGAATATCTATTTAATGTCATTTTTTATTGACCAAGTCTAACTAAAAATCTTGCCGAGACCCAGTGACCAAGATGAGCCCCTTGGGCTCACAAATTCACATGTTTCCCATTCTTGAGTTATTTTGCATTGGTTACATTCACGCAAATTAGGGATAACAACCAACACTTTGACTCGTAAAAGAAACAAGAAGATAAATTTCCACTCCGCACAAAACCAAGGTGCCTGAAGCATGGTCCAGAATTACGAAGTTGCAGTTTCCCAATGTTATTATAGAAGCAAATAATTATTATCTTTAATTAAAAAATAGCATAAACAGAAGGAAATCACGTGGGTTCATTTTGTTATCTATCCAAAAATTCCCAGACGAGGGGCATCTGCAATATTGGCATACGTACATTCTTCATTAACCAAGGAAAATGATATAGCAAGAAGACAGATTCAGCCGAGACACAATAGCAGGTGGAAACTTCATCTATCGCTATCTTTCTTTACATATAAAGCCAGATAGAGAAATGCAAGATTGCCCCACACTCACATGCCCAACCAGGATTAATGTCTTCCCCATGTGGTCACTCCCAATTCTCGTGCACATTAACCCAATGAAGTATCCATACTTACGAGAGGGAATCATATCATGTTTCACACTCATATCACAGATAACACTACATTAAAAATTGTACTTGTAGTCTTGTACAATGAATATTTTGTGGTGTTGATAAACAATATAATATTTTGGAACACTTGCAAATCCAGGCCGATGTAAAAAACTGTAAGTAGTAATTACATTCTTTTTGGGGATACAATTCTTTCCTTCTTTGATACAGAACTGCCACAGCTAAAAGCAGTGCCAGATTATCCTCAAGAAAATCTACAATAAAGCTTTTGTCGTATCACTACTTCTGGTTACAATCTCAACAAAAAGCTGATCTATTTTTTTGTCATGAGGAAGACAGAAAATATAACTGAGAAAATCTTGAGATTGGAGAAACGAATTAGCAAAACTTGGAAGAAAATTATGTAAATATACAGTTAAAAAAAATTGATGAAAAGAATTACATTCATGAGTGCCAGATTCCACTCAACATACTGCGGAATCGGTTTGTCGATAGCTTCCTCACAAGTCTCTTGGCATCGGAAGAAACTTCAGCTTCTGCGAGTTTCTCTATGTTTTTGGCATACCCAGAACTCACAATCTTTTTTCTCCCACTGTTACAGCTTGTTAATGACATTAAGATAGAAATTAAGAACTTTTTATGACCAGAATTTCCCTCTTCTGGGTCGAGCAATTGTAGAAGAAGGGCAATGTTTTGGTCATCCTGCACAAATTTCTTTCTGTTCTTAGGCACCACAACCATGGCAGAGAGTGCCTCGGCTGCCATTTCACGAACTTCAAATGACTTTGCATTCAGAAACTTAACAAGCTCTGGCATGAAACCTGCATCACCCATTGCTTTCTTAGCTTCCTCTGATGTTCCACATAATCTGAATACCACTTTCAGAGCCAATTCTTGGATAGAAACTTCCCCATTGCGAATATAATGTAGCAGTTGATCCACAAATCCACAACTCATCAACATACTTACAGAACTAGATGAAGAAAAACATAAATTTTCAATAGCTCTCATTGCTATCTCCCTGGTTTTTGAACAACACAACCATTTAGGATCCAAAACTCGTAACAAAGCGCGAACCCCACCTTCTCTAATCACCATTTGCCTAACCAATTCATCCCTTGAGGCAATGCTTTGAATAAACTCAATGGAATTTACCTGAATCGCTTCGTCCTTGGATCTCACAAGCCTGATAAACGTTGAAACCGCACCTTCTTCAGCCATGAACCTCTTTATTTCCTCAACACTTACCAGATTTCTCAATACCCCACAAGCAGGACCAACCAATTCTCCTTTGGATTCTACATTATCGCAAATTTTTAGCAAGGATGTGACTCCCCCATGAGCTGAAACCGACCAAGCATTGTCTGAATTCTCCGTTAATTTCATCAAACACCTTGCAGCTCCTACCTTCCCTGTCTCGCTGCCACATTCCAAAACTCGAATCAGCGGAGAAATAATCCCAGCTGTAATCAAAACCCCTTTGTAGGAATCGAAACCTGCAATAACAGAAACCACCTTGGCAGATTCTTCTTGGATTTCCATCTCTGGCGAATCAAGAAAACTCACCAAAACATGGATTATGTCTCCCATTTCCACAATCACTTTCACATACCTTTCATCTTCCACCACAACCTCGTGCAGATTAATCAAAGCCTGCCTTTTCATTCCCATATCACCAACCTTCATTCTTGTTAGCAAGTCCCTCATGTAAAACCTCATATCGTCTTTGCAAGCTCCAAGACTAGGCCTTGAAACAACGAGAGCGTACTTGTGAGTCAAAATACCTCCTGCGTATACCTCTGATAGCTTCTTCACATGACGATCGAACTTGGCGAACATCACATCCAAATCGCTCTGCATCAGAAGCTTCCCACTGTAAGAAAAATCAACACAGCGGCGAGCGAGATCGTAACACTCGTTCACGGTGACCAATATCGTAGGAACCAAACCAGAGAGTAATGGGTTCTCGCCGGAATCGCAGTTCTCGACGGCGATTAGCCCGGAATGGAGCTCTTCCAGTTTGTTACGAATCAGTTGCCATTTTGCAACGAAGACCCTGATTGAATGAGAAAAAGAAATCAAGGAAGATATAAACTTGATAGCTCCCCGGAGACTGGAATCTCCGGCGAATGATTCTGGCGAGTCCTGCTCTATTTTCGCTTCTCTGATGATGCCCTCTTCATCACCCATTTTCGTTCTCAATAGTTCTGGAGCAAACCCATTTCCCAGCTAAGTGGGTCAGGTCCCAGAGCAGTAGAAACACAGATTCCGGCGAGAGTATGACTACGGAATCCGAGTAACGATCTTATCACGAAGAAACAAGAGACAGGCCTCTGACCGCAGATCTATTCTTATCCTTAGACAGAGTGTTGGATTCTAGTATGTACATTTACTGAAACACCCTTTTGGAATACATAATTAAAGGAACTGGTCAGGGGAAAAGGGCAGGGACAACTCTGTCACTGGGATGGTGAATAGGGCTACAAAATCTGTTGGAAGTTGGAGCTTTATTTAAAGATGAGGATGGAGGCTGAAGTGGAGACAACATAGGCACAGAGGATTGGGGCCGAGGTGGTGTCTTTAAGGTCCGTTGAGTGCCTATATGGGGTGGAATCATACTGGTGGTTCTATAGATGAGTTTGTCTATAATATAAAATATAGAATACTTTAAACATAGGACAGAAAGGAAAGCAATTTATGAATCAAGAAAGACAAGTAAGTTGGAAGCAAGGCATGGATAATGTATTACAGAACGTATTTTTTGTTTGTGTTATTTTGTCACACTAATGGAAGTTATTAGTTAACAGTTATTTAATAGTTAACGGTTACTTTTAGTGTCATCTTAGAAGCCATAGTTTATAGTCACTTGTACTGATAACCTTAATTTACTTCCTCCTATTGAAAGTTTGACACAATTAAAGAAATGCATATGGTAAATCATGTCCAGGATGAAGCAAGTGGTTGGGACAGAGTATTATGGTAATACTTTTTAAAAGAAACATTATTTGAAAATCATATTAATTGTGAAGATCTCAATAACCAAATATATTAATAGATATTATGAATGTGATTAGGGATTAGTATAGGAACAGAACTCAAGTTAAAAAAAAATTGAAAGCTTGCAATTAAGGATTATTCCAATACTACTTAATCAATTGACTTATTGGTTAATTAGTTTGTTTTTATCGTTTTGTATTTTTTTTTCTACTTAAAAAATAAATAAGAATGACAAAGTGGCTTTTCACATATACTGAAACATAGTTTGGTCAGGTAGAAATAAATAAGAATGAGAATAAAAGAAAATAGGAAAAGCAAGCATGCAAGAATATAATAAAACTACAAATCCTTTTTTTTTTTCTTGGAGAAAAAAAAGATCAGAAGTAGACAGGCAAAGCAGTGAGTTAGGAGGAAGAGAGTAAATGGAACTGCAGATGGATCACCCCCTAATGAGGACACAGGCTTTGATTAGGTGAACAAAAGAAAATGGGTAGCTTTCAATGGCATTGGAATGGAAAAATGACACGGTTACAGTGGACACCACCCCACCACCATGTGAAGCCCTTTGTTGGATGCCTTGAGCTAGCAGCCTCCCCCTTTTGCATAGGAAGTGGGAGTAGAGAATCTCACAACTAATTGAGAGAAAGTTGCTTCCTTTTCCAACCCCTTTTTTGGGTTGTGAACGTCTAGCAAAGAAGAGTCCAACAAACGCCAAAGGGTAAATCTAGAATGCTTTCACCCTTACTAGACAAGTCTTCTTTGCAAAGGAATTTTAGCCGCATGATCAATTTCCAAATCCTCAATCAAATCATATGATGCCCATGTCTTAAAAAGTGAGCATAATTTTAGCGGTAGTGGACAAGTAGGGTTCACGAGAGAGCTAGCGTGAGAAGAAGCTCCAAACGGTACAAGCCAGAGCCCGCGCTCAAAGCAAAAGAGTAAAGCTGCCCATGTCATGACAATCCCGAAAAAGCATGAAGACATTGACCATCCCCACCAAGAAGACGAACTTTTGCAGAATTTATGGCGGTAAAGAGCATCACGGCGCATTTTTTTATCCTTGGTACGTGACAAATGAGTTACCAAGGTAAAAAAATTTGAATGACCCGTGATGTGATCTGGTGTCAATTTTTTTGCACTACGACTGTTTGATTAAATGACAAAATACCCATTATTATGCTGCTCACGGATTCTAAACTTTAAGTTTGGAGTCAATGATTCATCTAAACTAATCTAATATTTGATTATTGTAAAAAGTTGAGTACTTTGGGGTCACAGGGCCTAGTTGTTCATGGAGGTAAAGCCCCATTAGAAAATATGTTATTTCTTCCCCATACAGCATAATTGCGGTATCCAGTATTGCACATGCATCAATTCAGGGGGTTAGGGACCCCGTATCTTGCATATATGTTACTCTATATCATTTTATAAAACGTGGGGCCTTCGTTCTACTTTTCTAGTCTCATTCATATGGGCAATCCGGAGTTACTTTATATCGGCTAAATCTGTGGTAAAATTTCAATTTTTGCTGCTTAAGGCTTCCTCCACTTGTCAATGGGTTGTGATTTGTAAGGAAAACTAATAGTAATCATGATCACTGATCATTAGTTGGGGTCAGCTGCAGAAGCTCAAATTCACTGTTGGACCAATAGGGTTAGTGTCTAAGCCTTCCAATTATGTGCTGGTTTGTTTTTTGATATGTTAGGTACAAAATGCCATTCATAGGCAAAAGCAATACCATGCTACCTTTGAGTATGGAAGAAGTGAAATTCAAGACAGCGGCAAAGGCTGAAAATACCTTAGCTTTGAAGAGAAAAGAATATATTAAAAACAGTATCTTGTGTTCATCAACTCAAAAGAGGGCACAGGATGACTCTTAACTAATATAACAAATAGGGAGACAACAAAAGGGAAAAATTAGAGATTGCTTGACGAGGCTGTGTGGATTTGGAATTAGTTATGTATAATAAAAACAGTTTGTCACATAATCATTCCACCTATCACTGAAGATTGTGATTTAGAAATGGAGTAATAATTGTCATTATAAATTTGATTTAAGAATTAAGCAATCAAATTTGGTTTGAACAAGATGCCAAAGATTGTGATAATAAAATTCACAACTCAGATGGTTGATATCTTAAGTTCAATCCTTAGCCGTTACCCTTTCTCTACTTCCCTCCCCTGGTCGTGGACCTCCCATGTACCCAAAAAAAGAAAAAATTCACATTAAGTGTATTCTGCATTAGCCTTTTCTAAAGCATGCTGCACAAAATTGAAATTATTTATATCTTCCTTTAGCTAAAGACATAATATAAGATTTGAGAATCTTCAGGTTTTCAACCTCGATGTGATGTATTAAAGGAGCTTATTTGAATTGAATTTCCGATTGATATTGACTTTTCAAATTAATTAGTGTATATTATCATCCCTCTGCCTTTTGGACCCCCTAAATTTGACAAATCCTTAGAAGCAAAAAAGGTGGAGATGGAACCGACCACATATAGTCTAAGTTGTTAGGTATTACTGTTTCTTTATCCTAATCACTTTCACATGGGCCATTAAATGTCATACTCTCAGTATTACAATTAAAAGAAAAAGAAAAAGAAGAAGAAGTCAATTCTATGCTTAACATCGTAAATCATCAAAATACATTTTCAATTACTCAAAGCCTTGTTTAATTGAAGTATACAGAACACCTTAAAATTCTCTTCTTTATTTATTTTTCCCCTGCTTCTTTGTTCTTTTACTTACCCTGTTTTTGGCATAAACATGAAGCAAGCATGATGCCCAACACTAAAAGAAGAAAAATAGTGACTTGATGAGTAGAGCACCAAGTGTAGGTATCTGCATCAAACCCCATTCTCTTTCACTATTTTTGACCAATTATTATGATAATAGCTATTATGGACTAGCTAGAGTGCTTGTTTTATTTACAACTTATACTGCAAGAAATGATGTGTCTCTTAAGAGAGATTATTCATGGGTCCTGCATAACACAAAGGCTGATATGCTTATTATTAGCTAGAAATATGAATAGGATGGATTACCAAAACTTTTCTTGTACTGTCATATTCACTTAATAGTGTTATATGTGGTTAAGAGCAGCGTATGTTCATTGATAATTAATTGTTGCATGATCAAATACTAAACATGCATCAGAAAAGGACCTCTTACCAAACCCATTTTTGAAGTTATTATAGCTTCAAATTGGAGTTAGAGATGAAATTTGTGAAGCAAACTGATAAAAGGGTCAATTCATAGAATTGGGCCCTACATTGATTAAGCATGGCAGGTAATCATCATATGAAAAGTGCTTTTAAACAGAGATATAAACACATAGCATTGACATGACCATTACTTGAAAGTCAGGTGCAGCTGTAATCAAATATTTGTTTTGCTGTTCAACTTGCTTAATGGAGTTCATTAAGGAAGGAAGGGTTTTCTGCAAGATATATATATATTTTTTAGTCTTTGTGATTTTAATAGAGGTACAATTAGTTCTCCTTGAGATGCATTTACACTTCTAAATTTTGCAAAAGCTAGTAGGTCGTTTAAAATTTAATGATTGTTTATAAACTTAAACAAAATTTGTTGATGTGTCAAATGTTTATAATATATTATTTGCTTTTTATGATGCATACCAAATTTAATTGCCACATCATAAAAAAAATATAGTTGACACATCGTTTGATACGTTATCAAAACAATTCACATATTATTAAAACAAATTAATACATATATATTTGATACATTAGTGACAAATTATATAAAAAAATAAAAAAATTACACAATTATTAATAATCAAGTCATGATTTATATTTTGGTACAAAGATAAAAGTCGAACCCTACTCACGTCCCAAACCCCAATCCCCTGACCCTTGCCACCTGAGCTAGCCTCAGGTGGCTCTAATTAAGCCATGATTATGTTTAATTGCATACAAAATATTCATTTGCAGTGTTAATATAGCATTATTATGAAATGATATTAAAGGGGAAACAATTTCCCAAATATAGAAGAACCTTCTACTAATACATATTTTAAAAGTTGAAACATATTATACTTAATTTATAAGATTAATATTTACATAAATAATGTAATCATAAAATATAAAAATGTGGCCAGTGTGGCACACTGGCACGTTACAAATCAATTATCACATTCTATGAATTCTCCTTCGTCTACTTATTAATATTATTTTGTAGTAAGAGAATGAATATCTATTATTTTTTAATGGTAATTTTTTTTTTTTTTTTATGACTGGGATCATCTTGTTAAGTAAATATAGATATTTCTTCTGTTATTGATGATACACACACTAAGGCCATAGATGATTTTTAATTTAATCATTGTGCCTTGTGTTCTTCGGCAACCATGCTTCCCTTTTTTCTAATTTCCTCTTCAATGGAATCGCCTTTTTATTTCTGAAAAGGTTGAGGTTTTTCGTCTTTAAATTTATTTGAAATTGTTGAATTATAATTTAAAGACTAGATTGATAATTTAAATGTCTATTCTGACTCTACTAAAGTTTGAAAATTTCATGTTATGACATTCATGAAAATATAAGACTCAACAAATTACCAAAAGTTAGAGATAAGTTTTGGTTTAGACATTATTCTGTTTTTGTCTTGAACACTTGGTCCTCCAAGAAGCAAAGCATGCAGCTGAATCCAGGGACAGAAAATCAAAACAGAAAACAGAAGGCAAAGACAATAATTTCCAACTTAAATTGTACATTGACACTCACCATAAAACTTATTCAACATTTCTTTCTTAAATAATGCAAATAAAAGTTCTTTATTGCATGACATGCCCATAAGTTGTCTATAGTAGTAGAATACATTCTTTTGATCAGCGATACCAGTCCCAGTAGATTATCCTTTTCCCACAGCATCATTTTGACAATCACAAGCTAAAGGATATGATCTGCATATCAATGCCTTAATCAAGCCAATCTTTCATCAATCATCCCTTCTCGTTCATTTCTGCAGCCAATCAAAAGTGATCGCTTTTCTTTTCTGCATCGACATGTTCTTCCGCATGCAGCACAGGCTAGAGATATCCTTGACCTCAACGAGGCTAACATTAACGTGGCCTGCTTCTTCCAAATTCCTTCTGGCATGATCTTCTGGACTAGAAGAATCTTCACGTCATACAGATATTATTGTGGCATGATCATCAATACTGGTGTCCGTATGCGGGTGTTGGCACCTGGGAACTTCCACAGGCTGCAAAACAAGAATTTTGCAAATGGGGTTAGTGGAAAATACAACTCTGAATAGCATTGAGACTTGGAAGGGAATTTTGTGGAGGGTGCAAATACCAATTGAGCTTTCACTAAAAATTATTTTAGCCTTCATGAAAATTTCTGGATCCACAGCCAGTTTAGCACTAGAATAAACACACATACACAACTATAATATCCCAGACAAAGCAAAAACCCATGGGTTTACCTTATTAAGTTATAAGTCATACGCAACATTCAAGTTTGATAAGTGGACAATACATGACACTAGAAATAAATTTACACAAGTATATACTTCTACTCAGTACATGAGCTCACCAGAAAATGGATGTTGAATAGAAATCAAGGCTGTCAGTTTGACCGAACATTTAGATTTTCAGAGAACAAAATCATATTTGTGAAAAACCCTAACATATGTCACTTAAATTTTAATTAATGGTATAGTGGTGCTGGGGTGGCTGTACATCAGTTGTGTTATTGTTGTGTGTGTCTGAGAAAGAAAAAGAGATTACCAATGTTCAAAGTAGTAGGGGTAACATTTCAGAGGGTGAGAACAAAAGGAGGAGCATCTCTTCTTGGCCCAGCAACAGAGCGATAAACATAAACTTTTTCAGCCTGACTATTATCGTTTCCTTCTTCCTTTATCACTTCAACATTCAACCTTGGCATTTCTTTTGCCAATAATCTACAGCCATTCATTGTCACATTGCAGGCTGACATCCACAATGACCTCATTGATTCATACTTCTCCAAACCTGACAGAAGTGCTGCGTTGCCAAATGGGCAATCCCTTATCTCAAGTTTTCTCAGCTTTGGACAACCTTCCAGCACACACTGCATACCCCAATCACTGCTTCCAGCAAAAGCAACTGAAAGTGTTTCCAAGTTTTTGGCATGCCCCCCTATATACTCAAACGTTAGGTCAGTCAACAAACCTGATACTGCCAACCTCTGGAGTTTAGTGCAGGTCTTTACAACTGCCCCAAAAGCCTCATCCATAGGCTCACGTGTCAGGTAATCTGGCTGATGAGGGTTCATTATACAGAGACGAAAGTGAGTAAAGTCAGGGCAGTTTTGCACAACAGTAGTTACAGCAGCATTAGTCATCTGACGGCAAAAGTAGAGGACATAGTGTAGTCTCCGACATCCATTAGACACAGCAATAAACCCTGATTCAGTAACTCCGTGGACAATACCCTCATCAAAGGGATCTGCAGGAAAAACACGCAGTTCCTCAAGCAATGGACAGTATGATCCAACAGCCTCCAGACCCCTGTCTTCCACTGTGTCCATGACCTGTATCAGATTATATAATCAATAAGGTAAATGTTCCAAACCACATATCATTAACCAAGTAAAATTCAACTGTAAATCTCTGCTCTATGCTTGTATCTCTGTGTGTGTGAGTGAGAGAGAGAGGAATGCAATCCTGACTAGGCAAAACAAGATAATAAATCTGAGAATGAAGAAACCTGGAACTATCAGTCAAGACTTGTGACAAAAACTTAAATATTTATTTGTACCACAAAGTATCATCACTATTTTAGGGGGCAAAACATACACGTCCTGTTTAAAAAATATTTATCAATCTAGATTTCTCTCATAGATGAAAACCAACTATATGGGATGAAAACTAACTTCAATGCTAGCTAATACATTAATTGATGACAAAGGAAAAGCATGGCATGCTGGTTCCTATTTCTGAAAGTTCTTTAGCAAATGGAACCATATAGGAAAGAAGACAGATCAAATTTCATACCCAGAGGCGCCGAAGATTTGGACAGTGAACAAGAAGCTTAGCAAGGTCATCACCATCAAGGGCAGAATAACTCAAATTCAAGAAAGTCAAATTTGTACAAGCAGGGTACAGAACTGGAAGATATTGAGTTGTAGCTACCCATAAACCAGAAAGGGTGTGAAGATTTTTACAATTGCTGAATGCACTTTCAAGCTCTGAGTATTGCTGTGTTGTGAGCTCCTGTGAAAATGAGCCACTACCAAGCTCTACTAATTGAGGAGCACAAGCAAGTAACCTTTGTAACTGTTCCAATGTTATGCTTTTATTAACCTTCAAAGTCCTTAATGATTTGCACCTACTGACAAGTCTCTCAAGCGCATCAAAATTTACATCAGTGTGCAGGTTGGCAAAGTTTAGTACTTCCAGCGATGTGAAGCTTTCAGGGAAGCAACTCAACCAACTGCCACTTTCATCTTCAATACCATTCTCCTGTATGTCAAGCTCAGTTAAATTCCTGCAACCAAGTAGAATGCAGAAGATGATTCATGGTCAAATGAAACATTAAGCAAATAATGCCAAATAGCATCACAATGGAAACAATATCTATTTGTTTATTTATTTATGGAAAAAGAGGGCTAAGACCAGGAACTAAACAACGCACACTTTATGAAAACTAACACCCACAGCATCCTCTTCTGGGACAGAGACAACCCCACTAGGGGATGCAATGAACTCCTTCAAACCCAAAGGAATCCTCTGACAAAGATTAGCCATCCGATCTGCAGCTCTATTACATTCTTGGTAAATATGCAGAAGTTGCACATTCCACTTTCTATATATCAGATTACAGTATCTATTTCTAAAGTACTAAATTTCGTTTCGAGATATCGTTTCGGTGACTTCAGAAATAAAAACATTTCGAAACGTTTCGAAAATTTCGAAAAAACAAAATTTTTTTTAAGAAACGTTTCAAATAATTTCAAATAATATTTTTAAAATTTTAAAAATTATTAACATAATATTAATTATATAAATATACAAAATTATATTAAAATTAATTCGAATTAATGTCTATAATTGAATAGTAAGTAAACATACTATTACAGTAGAGACTCCGACTCAAATTCTAATAACATTCAACAATAATTTATCTCTTCATCTATCTTTCCATTTTCTTCTTAACTCTTTCGTGTCATATATAGTTCAGTCTCTCTCTCTCGACTATGATTTTATTTTTATTTTTAGATATTTTCCTCTCTCTTTGTCTTTCAATCTTTTTTTTTATCATTTTTGTAATTTTTTTTTTAAAATGAAGATAATGAAGGAAAACAATATCATGAGAACAAAGGGGGAAAGTAAAAAGTTAATAAAAATGTTGCGACTTGTGAGAGAAAATAACTTAGTGTTGGATGTAATATGATGTTACTTTCATCTACTTTTAGATTGTTAATTTTTTTATTTTTCAAATTAGTTTAATACTTTTCCATCGAAACAACTCGAAATAAGAGTATTTCTATCAAAACAATAGTATTTTTATCGAAACAAGAGTATTTTCACCAAATTTTCACTAAAATAAGAGTATTTCTATTAAAATATTTCGAAACATAGTAATTTCAATCAAAATAATATAATTTCTTAACAAACATTTCGTTCCGTTTCGATAACTCCGTTTCGTATAGGTGACTCAAGGAACGAAAACGTTTCGATAATTTTGATGGAAAAGAAAGGAAGTTTAGTTCCTCGCCTATTTTTACAACCACTAAATGAGATTCAAACATTAAAAAGCTTATTAAAAAAAGTATAGATGTAATTAAAATATTAAACAATGTTACACTACCCTATGTTTTCAATTTTAAATTTGGTCAACATGCACAAGGTCCCATGCCAAAGCATAACTTTATGTTAAAAAATTTATTCACATTTTGCATAACACTAGTTACAGAAGGCTTAATGCATGACAGCATGGGCATTCAGTTATTAACATAATGGTAAATCAACAGTATATAAAACTGGTCACATCTAACAGTGACTGAAAAGAATGGGTATATCTCCCATTTGAATTAGAGCTTGACAAGTTATACTAAGCTAGCATAGATTGCAAGTCCAATTAGATCTATGCTTGCCGGTTACTAGCTACCCAACCACAGAACTCAATGCAACTCAACTATGGCCTGGTTCCAATGGCTGGCTGCTCTATTATATTGCAATTTAAGAAGGTAACTGCTTGGAATGTCAAGTTCTACAGAAATTTTTATAGATTCCATGTATCTTAATGCATTCTAATAAGTAGATATTTAAATTAATGAATTTTTTCCTTCTCACATGTGAATTACAGAATTACTCATGACGCAAGAGCTATATCAAGTATTAACTTTGCTCCTGTCCTGCTAAAGAATAACTAGCTGCTCAGCCATACAAACAAACTCAGTTAAGCCTATCCTCATTGCTGGCTGCATAAGAAGGAATGTTACCTTCTAGAGGAATAAATGTTAGTTGATTCCCTAAGTCTTGGCTTCATTTTTTTTTGGCATAGATAAAGAATATTACCATGTTTCCACTCTATTTATTCTCGAATGTCAATTACATCATACAGAAAAGGGGTTCTCAACTGCCCAAAAGGAAAAAGCTCTGTAGAGGGATTCTGTTTCCACTAGAAATGGTAAAGCACAAAAAGCTCACCAATACAAAATAGTATTGAATCACAGCATGGAATCAAGCAAGGCACTCAATAAAGAATCTAACAAAACAATGAACCAGTTCCAGATAAACAACTGGAATTTAATAGCTGTTATATCATGAACTTTTAGTGGAACATGAAATTTAATATGGATTGATAATATTTAAATGCTTAAATAGTAAAGACACCAATTCAATGTAGTACATCATCCAAAAGCACTAGTTCTAAAATGATAATATCGAAGCTAATTAGGTTCTCAATGGGAAGCATGTAAGAAAAGAACGCCAATGGTTAAACACATAACTAGTCTACATACATATCATGAAGCAGATATGATAGTGAGAAGTTACAAACACCACCAAAAACATACTCTCTTAGCAAAACTAATAAAAACCAATTCACATAACATAACTGATTGCCAACCTATTTTCTGTACAACTACATTAAACAGGAACTTTTGACAAACCGTAAATAAGTTCACCACAAAGAAAAAGAATGTATATATATATAACTTGAGGTTTGTTTGCATGGAATAGCAACAACAACAACAACAACAACTAAGCATTTTCCCACTAAGTTTGTAAAATTATTAAGTATGATTTAATAGTTAATAACTTATCTATTGATCTCATAGAATAATATTTTTCAATTTTTACCCTACCCACATCAGGAAAAGGCATAAGAGAAAAAGAGAACAAACAAAACGCATAAAAGATAAAGAACATGCCCAACAATCATAAAATTTGTCGCCTTATCAGCTTGCTGCATCCATTTCAACAGCACCCAATAGCAGCAGAAGTACTCAACAAATCTGTTTAGCACATCAAGTCAATTTTTTTATGTTAAGCATTGCAAACTTTGTCAAAACTTATGATTCTTTAATAGTTGATTGGACCCAATTTGTGTCAAAATAAGCTACAAACCATAAGATTTGTATAATTCATTTCCTCATAATCTGATTTAGTGCTCTAAGCCTCTAACTATTCATGAATATATGGAGCACTGAAAAACAAAATCCACACCTTCGAGATTTTTAAGTCCATGATACCACGTAGATCACAGAAAAGCCATAAAGAAATAAATTATTTTCCATCTTATGCTTCATTGACTTCATTCTTCTAGCCAAAATAAATGGGAAAATTTATGGGTGCATCAAGAGAAAACTACCCATTAAATGGTCCATTACAGGTTAAAAGTTCCATCAATAAAGAAACTGAGTGAGGAGGAATATTACAAAATAGTGTAAGTATCTCCATATCCACTACTCTGAACAGGGAAAATTATTTTCTCCTCTACGCGAGAAGCAAGGATTTCATATTAAAACAGTAACACCACCAGATTAATGAAATAAATAAAGAAAAGTAAACCACGAACATCAATTGATAACACATCAAATCTACCACTAATTTATTAACATGAAAACCTTATTCAAAGGAAATGAATGATAGACACAAGCCAAAAGCAAAATTCAAATAAGTTTAAAGGCTCAGAAATCAGAAACTTCTATTTTCTAAAAAAGGACTTCAAAAGGATTCTTACTTGCAATTAGTGGCAATTGAAGCCAGTCCATCAGTGCTGAATCCATCACAACTCACAAGCGAAAGAGCACTGAAATTGGGAAATGATAGAGACAGAAACTCCAAACTCTCATCAGTAACAGTCATCCTCTTAAGCCTCAACTCCTCAAGCAATGGGTATTCTCTCGCAAACACCATGAGCCATGAATGAATATCAGCGCCCCAATTAGGAGGAACCAAATTAAAATCTGAGAAACGAGGCTTCCCTTTTAATGTCACGCTACGTATGTTTGGAAACCGACGGGTCAAGATCTCAGGAGACACGGAGTAGCAGTTCCCTATGAACACATGCTTTCGCGACCATCGCTCGGCGTTATACCACTCTTTACAAACTAATGAAACAGAGCTTCGGTCTTTGTGGGATTTTAGCATACTGAGAACTCGTTCCAGCACCTCATCTGGAAAAGCTGAGGCTCGATTCGAGTCGTTTGACTCTGGAGATTCCTTCTTTCTCTTGCACTCCATTTTCCACACACAAGCTCAAAGAACAAAATATTTTACAGCTCCCGCAATGCTAAATTGGAAGAGATGTATCTCTTTTTGTAAATTTTCAATCAGACTAAAACAATAGCTGAAGTAAAAGCAACCAAATGGAAAAGGATTTGAGAAGAAAAGCAAATTGTTAAAAAAGAGAAAAAATTTCAAATCCTGAAAATAAAAACAATTAGTACAAATAAAGCACTGTACCAACTACTTGATTTCATCTTTTCAGGCTGAAAATGCGCTCAACACAAAGGATTCACGCTTTCTTCTATGTCTTCCCTTTAAAAACTAAAAACAAGAGTTAAAGAGCTTCCAGGAACAACCCAGACGGAAAACAAATAGAAGAATCACAAAATACGAATCTGAGATCCAGTAAATAGTAAGACCCAGAAGATCCCGTACATATATTTAAATGAACATCAGAGTGAGAATACTGAAGGTAAAGATAATAAACGATTTGGGTCACTAAAAGGTGGGATCTTTTCCACGAAGAACTAATCTCTCATCACTTTGACCCGATGATGAGGCCGAAGAAACAAGGCAGTGGCAATTGACAGCAGTAGCGTATCATAGCAAAAGCAGAAGAAGAGAGAAGAAAAGAAAGAAAGATTGAATTTTTAAGGGGGTTTAATTATTGTAATTATTATAACGTATTATCGGTTCAGAGCTCCAACTAGGCTCTTAGCTCAGCCGAAACTGCCTCAGATATGAGAGGATATTAAGATAATCACAATAATGAGTGTGAGGAGATCGTAGCCCACCACACCTAACTTGAGCCTGGGTGCGCTAAGCGCACACAACTCTCAGATTTCGCCACGTAGCCTGAATCGCGACCACGCGAGCGTGTAGAATGCGCATAACATTAGCATATTCGTTAAGAGTAATATACTTAAATGATTGGGAGTGGGAAAGTAATTTTGGTTTCATGAGCTGGAAAACGGTGATATTTTGTGGATAATATATTAACGGTCTGAATAGGACAGTTTGTCTAAATACATAATTTTTTTAAATGTAAAAATATTTTATTAAATTTTTATTTTTATTTTTAAAATATTTCTTAATTTAATTTTTTTTAATATTTTTAAAACAGCACTTTTTTTTTAATTTTTAGATCTAATCTATCAATTTTATTAATAAAATATTCACCTATTTATTTCAACGAGAAATAGCTTATATTTAATCAAATCAAATCGGATATCATTTGACCGTAATTAAAAAAAAAAATTTGTTATTTTGAACTCCGATTTAAATAATAATTTCCTTCTAAAATAATTTAACTACCATTAATTAAATTTATATTATTTTGTGTGTTTATCTACTAATTGTGAGCTTTGGAGCTGGAGTTTTCGTTTTTTGGGGTGAAAAGGTAACTTCATCGATCGAGGTTGAAGCAAAAGCAATAGTAATAGATATGATAATCTTTTCATTTTGATAAATGATATCAAATCTATGGGACAAAAATATTATTGCAAATAGGATATTTGCATTATTAACTTGCACTTTTCGAAGAAAAACTACAAAATCCACTCCGGCAATTAATGGAGCGACCTTCTTTATATACAAAATACTCTACACTTTGCTGAATTACAAAAATTAATATTTAGGTATTTTAACTCGAAAATGTAAATAGAAAAAGCCATTAAAGTTTAGGTCTATCGTATATTGTATTAAAAAAATAATTAATTAAGAAAATGATAAGCTACAAATATTCAATATAAAATTTAGTTATAGAAATTTAGAGAGATTGTTTCAATTTTATAGTTTAAATTCTTGAGTAAAAATATATGAGTAGTTTTATTATAATATTTAATAAAATATATATTTTTATATCTAAAAAATCTTAAAATTATTAAATATAATAATCGATTAATTATTTTGTCTACCCAAAATTTTTTAAAAAATATATATATAATTTTTAATGCACGTACACTATGGGCAACATCCATTGATTAAGCATAATTTTCCCTGCTCTTTCCCAATATATGTTGCAAAATTTGGTTAATATTAATATTGTAACGGTGATTGCTTTCTTTTACATGCTAATGATGGTGTTGTATGTGTTTTCTAATGAAGTGGGGGTGACCGTGAATTAAGAAACGGGGTTTGAAGCTTTGTGATATACTTGGTGTGTGTTTGGATTGGCTTTTTTCCCAACGCAAACGTGATTTTGGAGCAATTTGCAGAAGCAACATTTTGTTGCTTCTGGCAAAATCCCGGTGGAAACGGGCTTTTGGAGCTTTCCACCGCCAATCCAAACACACCCTTGATGTTTTTACTTTTTACCAAACTCAATTCAATTTGCCTCTTGGATAATATGGTCAAAGATATGCCACTTGAACTACTCATAATTGAATACTAGATGAAAAATAATTCCTTTTTTAAGAAAAAAGAAATAGGAATTATAATTCTTTCTGGGGTTTAAAAATAAATATTAAAAAAGTATTATGCTTTTAGTTTAGAGTAGCATGATTGAGAGGCAATCAAAAACTCCAATTTTGTAGAGAAAATGGAAATGAGGTAGTTGTTAAATTATAGCATGATTTTTGGGTAGCGAGCATTGTGCTATTTTCACCATGGTACATGTTGGGAGACTGTCACTCTATCTGAGAGTAAAAGAATAGGATGCATTGCCACCACAATCTCAGAAATGGAAATTTAAGAAAAAGGCCATGCATGGCTTGTTTGATCCTCTTTTCATTAAAAAAAAAAGGGTATAGAATATATATAAACCAAAGTTACTCTTCATGCAAGAAAAAAAAAACCTATTTACCTTTTGGATTTTGGTTTCACAAAAAAAAAATATATTTAAATAATAGATATTTTTAAAAAATTTAAAGAGTATTTAATTCACGAAATCAAATACAGTACATTTTTTAAAATGTGATTCATGAGAACCACATTTTTTAAAATATAATATTTGTATGTTTTGTTCATTATTTATATTTTTTAAAACATTTTATTATATTTTAAAAAAAATTGATAATTTTTAAAAATATCCTTACAATTTTTTTTTTTGACACATCTATATTCATTTAGAAAAACTTTGTAAGAATTAAGGGATTCTGAGAGAATTCAACCTTTTGATAAATCAAGTTCTCAATAAAAATTATATTAAGCTATATAATTTTTTCTTAAATTATAATTAAAATTGAAGTAGTTCATAATTTGTCAATAATTTATTTTGACAAGTGCAATAATGGCAGCACATTATTTTAATTTATTCAAAAATTTAAAGATTAAGTCTATCTAAAAATTTTCTCTCATGGAGAAATTAATAAAATTGTGAGATTTTAACTTTATATAATCCAAACTCAATATAAAAAACTGAATAAATATGTTTTCTTGAACACTTGCATATTATTTTTGTTTCTTCTCACTGTAAATGAGTTAAAATATTATTTATTTTGAGTTTCAATCATTTTTTTAATTTGAATTTTTTAATAATTAAATCATTGAAATTGACTTGTGAGGCATATTTTTTGTTAAAAATTTAATCCAAAAAAAAATCTCAGATCATGGTTAGTGACATAACAGCATTATGGATTTTGAGGACAAATCGCTGTCCCTAAAAAACAACGTCGTCTACTTTATTGCTAAACGACACTCGTTGCTAAGAGGCCGCAAAAGCGACAGCGTTTCTGTCTATTCTATGATCATTCATAAGCTCCACATTTTGTGGCTGTGGCAAATTTCTACTTTTGGCCTCAAAATTCTTTTTTATTAAAATATTATTCACAGAAAGATGTTTATTATCATTATTATTATATTCATTTACTAACTTCATGCAAATAATTTTGCTTACATTTTTATTAACACAAGATCATATAAAATCAAAAGAAATAAAATGGTTGTTTGAAATACTCTCTTTTTTAAAATTTTTAAAATTTATTTATATAGTAATTTATCAAATTTTAAATTTAAATATTTAAAAAAAATAATAAAAGTTAAATCTAGGACTTAACTCAAAATAAATTCTACTCAAAACTCCAACGAATAACCAAAAAAATGGTCTAATCATAAAAGCGACCATAATACACTGTCACAATTTTTAAATCATAATTATGATGTGAATGCTATTTTTTAATTAAATTGTGAAAACAAATTAATTAACATATGCATAAATTGATGCAGCACAATTAACTCAAAAAAAAAAAACAAGTAGAAGCTTAATTAATTGAAACTCACAAATCACAGATTGCATTAAAGGTATTTTTTTTTGTTTATTTAGCTCATATTAAAATTCAAATTTAAGATCATTAATTTTAAAAACAACTTTTAATACTAAAATTAGGGTTAAGTATCAAATGAGGTTGGTTAATCCAATTAAATTTGATTAAAATTTTAAATTATCTAAAAAATTAAAATTATATTAATTTGGCTGGTCAGATTGGATCTTAAAAAATATACATGACTCAATTATTTAAATGCCAAGTTTTTAAAAGAATTTACTTGTAAAAATTCATTAATTTAATTTGATTTGTCCCAAATTTTTTTAATCAAATTTAATCATATTTTGTCTAGTTGTCAAATTATAGACACGTTTACTCAAAATCAATTGGCTGGTGAATGAACGGTCCTCTTTTTTTTGGGGGGGGGGGGGGGCAAGTAATTAAAGGTCCTCTTAAAAACTAGGAACTGAGGCATGTGCACTGTGGATCCATGTTGGGGTGGTGGGGGCGTCTCTAGCAATTGGGGCCTCATTACAATGGGTAGGGTTAGGTTAAAGAAAATCACATGCACCCAACTTTCTTCGAAGTTCTAGCCTTTGCTCTTTCCCTATAAGATGGAGAGATGTCGGATCTCAATTATAAATTCTAATTCTTTAAGAGAGTAAATTTTTAGTGCTGTCAACGATCTTGCCAGTAAAATTATTAGCGCCCCCCACCCCCTTCTCTCAACCAAATGCAAGCATTGCAAATTGCATCCCCACTAAACTAAACTAATGGTGCTCAATATATGGCCATCCTTGCCATCAAATCACTCTTGTTTGTTTCAAACTATTTAGGGCACTATAAGAAAGATAAGCACCAACGTGAATTGGTTCATTTGACAAAAAAAGAAATTTAATAAGAATTTCGTAAGTTTGAATATCTATACACTTTTATATTCGTTTTTAATTTTTATATTAAAATATTTGATATAAACTTTATTATTTTAAAAATTTTCAATAAAAAAAATGAAAGAAGATTCGGTGCATATCTTAACCTAATCAATAATGTTTGAATAACTTATTCTCGTTATTTTTTTACACCAAAAAATTTATAAATAAGGTGAATTCTTATTTTTTTTTTCTTTGAAATTGGTACCGCATTTTAAATTTATTATGATTTTGAGTTAAAGATATGAATTTTATCAATTTATTTTTAAAAAATAAACTACAAAATTGAACAAACTTTTGTGTGAAATAAAAAATTAGGTGATACAAAAGTATGGGATAAGAACAAAACTAAGCATATTTGAAATGACATAGCTAGCAAGTCATATTCTTATTGCAGCTCACAAAATATATTGGCAAGCTTGGTAGTTTTAAAAGGGTTCTAAGAACTTAGATCGGTGTAAGAGATAAGATGAAAGGGTTTATTGGGGATCAAATCCATTGACCTTAGGCATACACGCAAATGCAAATACAAATACCCTTTCAAACTAAAAGGCTGTGTTTCTCTTTCCATTGATATAGACTCGTAGCCTTCTGTTCCCCAAAGCTTATAAATCCCATGTTCTGCCCAACCATCCCTCTTCCTTTCAATCCACATCATTATCCCATCTATCTGTAGAATGTTGGGTTGGTTTGGGGGTGTTTACACGTGGCGATTTTAGCAATAGGATAAGGGGGGCCAAAGCTAGCTAGTTTGGAGGAACTCTTAAATGTCATGCGCTGTTCTTTGTCAAAAGATTTAATGAAAATCTATTAAAGTTGGCATTTCAGTAAAAAAAAAAAAAACTCATTTTCATTGAATTTTAATTGATTTCTTGCATTATCTGTCTCCAAAATAAATGTACCAATTAATTTTAAAAAATTGGTTTAATTATTAAATAACTATATTTTTTACTTTAATTCTTTCAATTAAAATTTTGAGATCAATACTTAAAAAAAATTATTTTTTTAAATGTATTAGATTGATGTGAGAGTGTATTTTTAAAGTTATTTAGAAAAAAAAACTTAATTTTGATTAATGTATAAATTAATTTGAAGATATTTTCATTGTATAAAAAGAAAAAAAAGAAAAAGAAAATAATGGTGGATTAATTATGGAATAGAGAGAACAATATGGCTGACGTTTTGGACTCCCTAAAATGGGGCATCTCTTTGCGTAATGCTTAATGTCCAATGCTACAATAATAAATAAGTTGATGCTAACAAGCACTGACATGTTGACATCGTTTTGGATGGGTCCAATTCATTGTCTAGGGCTAATTTCATTGTACCATCGGATGTTCAAATGTCATTGTTAGTGCTTTATTCATGGTCACTAATTTTGCAACTCATTTAAAGCTGTAAATTATCTATAAATTTATAGCTTAATTAGTAATTAAATTTAAATTTATTAATTAAAAAATATTTACAATATTAAAAATTTAAAATAAAATTAATTTTCTATTTAAAAAATATGAAAATACTTATATCAAAACATCATAAATTAATTTAACATGCCTATCAAACCTTAGAATTTGTAAAATTTTCATTTGATTTGTAAATATTTTGCCAACAGAGCATGAGATTGAGATCATATGAGCTAATGCTTTTTGATCAATGTAAGTTCTTTTATGAATTGTACGTTGTATTATATTTGATAAGTTTCAAGAAGAATTTGATTTATTTTAGTGGTTAACAATGAAATTAAATTTATTTTTTAATAAACTGTTAGTTCAAATAACACTAATTTTAATATTTATAATTATGAAAAGTTTGATGTTTTGAATTCGTATTGCTAAGGAGGGGAATTATTAAATATGAACCATTCCGTGATTGCTGTAATTCCTTTTCATAGATGCCTTTGACCCAACCCAACCCCTTGCATTGGATTCTCCTACGCGCAAAAGGATGTTGTTGGGCTTTTGAGGCTTCCTTTTCATTCTTTTATTGAATGCCCCAATTAATTTTTTAAAATATAAAATTTATTATATGTTAATTCTTTCATATCATAAAAGAATTAACATATAATAAATTTTATATTTTTAAAAATTATCTTATATATTCAATTTAATTCAGAAGTTATTAGTTTACTCTTAAAACTTTGGTAGTTCATTAACCAATTAATAAATAAATAAATAAACATAAAACACAAACTGCCAAGTCTACTCTCCACTGTGCTTTCCATTCCAAAAGGGTAAGCTTGCTATTCATAAAGCATTCATCACTTTATCTCAAACCCAATAATTGCCCTGAGCAGGACATCAACAAATGAGGGGAAAAAAATTACAAAAAACAGAGTAAAATTCATACATTGTATGATATGGTATGAGAATCACCTAGGATCTCCGAAATGAACTTAGTCAGCAAAATTCGGAGACTTAAAAATGTGCTTGTGCAATTATTGAAAGAATTGGGTATTGAAACAAAAATTTTGTGGTATAAAATTGAAGATAGAATGAGGTCTGTCTGTATTAATGCCTATTCAAAAGTCCCTCAGATGCGACTTGAATCCCTCCCAAAGAAAAAACGTCTTGTCCAGTCTGATACGACCAGCGCCCTTGTACGCCAGCTCACTTGCTTGCTGTTCAGAGGGTTGAATGAAGCTTTATCAAAACTTGGTAGAAAGAATGCCTTAGAAAGAATGAAGCAAACAAGAAAGATAAAGGATACCTTGCATAGACTGAATACCATAACCATTGGGAGCTGTGACCTATTGATACCCAATCCCCGGGAAGCTGTGCTGCTGTCTGTTCTCCTCCAAGAGGAGCGAACTGACCAAAGTGCTTGTAACTTGAGGAACAATCATGGAACAAACATATGCTAATGAGTAATGAGTATAATAATGGCCAACTAATGAAAAAACTTGAATCATTCTTTCACAAAGAAATGAGCATGGGACGGCATGAAATTAATTTAAGTTTCAAGTTTAATTCGATGTATGGTAAAATATTAGGAGTACACCCTATTTTGATCTTTCAAAGATGAGTGCAAATATTAATTTGCTCGTTCAAATATTTTTTATTTCAAATTATTACCTCAAAATTCAATTTGTATTACTTTAATGAGGTGAAGCTAACAAATATGTTCAATAATATACTTTTTGACTAGCTGTGTGGGATTACGCCCCTTTTGAAAACATTCTAAATTTAATTTGAATTTTAAATTTAAAGTTTTAATTTTTTTTCAAGTCAAATAAGTTACTCAGTTTATGATATAAGAAATGTTTAGGAAGACTTGAATTTTGAAAAATAAAAAGACAAAATTAATAATAAAAATATATGTAAATATGTGAGATATGAATCATATTTGAAAAGTATGACTACATGTCTCTTTGCAATTTCATATAAAAATTTTGTATCAAAGTGAAAAGAATTGAGTTAAAACAGAACCTATAAAATATGATATTGTACCTGAAGGGTTTGAAGCGATGGCGACCTTCTCCCCTGAACCTGAGAGGACCCTCTGGATTCTTTTCACACTCTTCCATCCGGTTAAAACACTTGGCCAGGTAGGTGCCTTGCTGGGATGCAACCTGATATGCCGTTTCACGAAGAAACAAAAAGTTATATAACTATGCAGACAAGATACAACACCTAAACGGTGTTTGTGCAAAAAGAAAGTCACGATTCACAATTTAATAGAGTTAACTCAGTTGGTAATTATCTAAAAAAATGATTTAGCCCGAACAGAGTCTGTGAATACTCCTGACCATAATAAAAAAGGCAAACATAAACAAGAATGACACGTAAATATTAGGACAAGCATGCACCTGAGCTGTAGCAGGAAGAAATTTCATCTGAGAATCCACTTTAGAAAATGCTGTTTTGAGTTCTTCAATGTTCAGCTCAATTGATTCTTTTTCAACATCTCCCTTGGCTTCCTTCATCAGATCAACAATGCTGCTCATCTGCTTGCTCTTCAAGTATAGCTCCACCTGAGGGTACCTTTCACAGATGTCCTCAATCGCCTCTTGAAATTCTTTCACTGTAAGTGTTCCTGAATTGTCCTTATCTGCCTTCTTGAAAATTGCTGCAATATCTTCCTAAAAACACCAAAACCCAAATTCATCATCAACATGAAGCATGTGAACATTTGAATTGAAATCAGTACCATGCTTCATAATAGCTCCAAATCATCAATGAATGCATCTTTATTTAATAATAAATTCACCAATTGATAATAATGATGCTTATAATTATTATTATCAAAACGGCCTTAGCTCACAGGCCAGCTGGTATAATCTGTAAAAAGCAATTATCATAATAATGAGCATGTAGTTTAATTAACATGTGATGGAAAATATAGTGATCGGTACCATGACTTTTCGCTGGTTTATTGTAGCACAATCACCAAGAGCATAGACATTGTCGCATCCTTCAACCCTCAACCATTCATCAGTAGCCAAGGCACGCCTGTTAGCCTGTTTCTCAAGAGACAGTGTTCGAGTTAATAATAATCGAATGAAAATTTTCTTTGCTGAATAGTAGATGCTAGATACAAAGCCAAGGAGAAACATGATATGGATAAGCACAAATATAGTGTCAGATTTCCTAAAGACAAACCTGGTTAATTTGCTTCATGAAATCTTTGATAAATGGACGAGTGCCAATACCAGTTGACCACACAGCCATTCCATATGGAATTGTAGTAATTTCTCCTCCATTTTTCAATTCTTTAGTAGAAATTTCTTTCTCAGACACCTTCACCACCATGGATCCTGTTTTCACATCAATGCCCTCTCTTCCAAACTTGTCTTCAGCAAATGCAGTAATTCTTTTGTCAAACCTGCAAAAAGAGTACCAGAATACACTTGGGTTATAGAGACTCTATTCCATGTCAAAGATATCTTAACTCGAAACTTCAAGTTGTTGAGTGAATTACATGCTCAAAATATGACCTCCCGCCTCCAAAAGCGTAATCTTAACTAAATCTTTAATCCCTGGATACAATTTGACCAAATCCACATTGACAAAGTCATGAAGCGAGGCTGCAAACTCCACTCCTGTTGGGCCACCTCCAACAATGGCAAAATGAAGAATCCTTTTCTTCTCTTCTTCACTTACATTTGGCAAACTTGCTCTCTCAAAGCAGTCAATAACAGTTCTTCTAATCTTCTGAGCATCTTCTACTTCCTGCACATTCATGTCCGTGAGATAATTAAAAACCAAATCATACCAGGTATAATGATGACATATAACGTATGGTAAAAATGGAGAAGATGGTAGAAGAAGTTACCTTCAAGAAATGGCAATGCTCCTCCACTCCAGGAGTATTAAATGTGTTGACATTAGCTCCCACGGCTATGATTAGGTAGTCATAGTCCACCACAAATTCTTCTTTCCCATTCAAATTATTGTTTATATTAGATCTACAGTAAATTTTCCTGTTTTCTGCATCAATCTTCACACACTCTGCTTCACTAAATTGAATCTCCACATTTTTCTGCTCGGAAGAAAACAAGAATAAATCCTTGGTTACATCAATCTTTTTCTTTCCTTGACATAATCTAAGTAAATGCTACATTTTGATGGCTTGAGATTGATAATTGATATGAAGGTTACTTCTACCTACGACAGGGGAAGTCATTTCCTCCTATCAAACGATAATCTCCCTTAAACCGCAAAAAAAAGTTCTCATCGATGGATTTCCCATGAATATTAAGAAGTGCTAAAAAATGATTATAAGAAGGTGTTTTTCAATGAAACAGCTCTTTTTCTATTACCTTCCTAAAAATATTGCGAACTGGTTCAACAATACTGCGTGCTTCCACTGTGCCGCTCGTAACGCTAGGCAGCAAAGGAGTGAATGTAAAATAATTACGAGGCGACACCACCTGAACCTCGTATTTGGGGTTGTTTAGATTCCTCATGAAACTTGTTCCTGCCCAACCAGTTCCCAGCACGACCACCTTTTTCTTGTCGGTAACTGTTTCTGATGAACCAATGTATGCTCCATTGCTTTGGTTCGCTTCAGCATAAGCCACAAGGGCCCCTGTCCCCCCACTGCGCCAAACAAAGTGTTCATATTCATTTATAATCCATAAATCTTCATGCATCTAACAAATTCTATAAATAAATAGCACATCGAAGTCTCGATAGATCTACGTTTTCAGATTTTTTATATATATTTAATTTGTGTATTATTCACAAGGAAAATCAACCAAAAACAAAAACAGAGCATAGGTTAACGCACTAGCAAAATGAAGCAGGAAATGTTTTTAAGATTAACATATCATTATTTTGCCAGAAGTTTAGCTTGAAATTTCATGTTTCGAGCAATATTAGAACCATTTTCTTTATAAAAAGAAATTACTGTGAAATACACCGTGAATTAGAAACAAGGAAAAAATAAAATATAAGGCAAGATAGATTATAACAGATGAAAATATTCTCAATGTAGACAAAAACAAAAAAAACAAGGAAAGAAAAATGGAGATTGAAGAGGAAGAGTTGTGTTGATCTTGATTATATGCAATTATACAAGTAAATACCTTACGGTGAAGAGGACTACAAGCTTAGAAAGGGAGGAACGGTCATGGAAAGCTCTAGAAAGTCGATCGTAGAAAGTGAAACCCCGCATTGTGTTGTAGGATGGTGATCTTCACTCCAAGATTGTTGCAGCGAGAACGGGGTCCAAGAATCGGGGAAAACAGAGAGAAAGCGGAAGAAAGGGTGGGAAAATGAAGGAGGAGAAAGCAGTTTCAGAGAGAAAAAGAGAAGAGTTTATACAAATACAATAGAAGATTGGGGTCAAGGAGAATCCGCAAAGGTGGGAGAGAGAAAGGAGGAAAAGAAGGGTTGGAATGGGAAGAACGTGTCTTAGCGGTGATTGCCGTTTTTTGACTTGGCGGCCAAGAAAGAGCGTCACGTATCAACCAAAGACGTCACTAATTCTCTTTTTCTTACCGTTAAAAATTCGACACGTAGGTAATGGTGGGGCCACTTTTCTGTGCTGGACCAGCCTGCCACCCTGACCCTGAGATTCTGGGCGCCGTTGATCGAATTGTCGTAGATATCATCGTTCAACGATGGCATGCAGGCAGTTCCAGCCTGCACATGTTAAAATCAAACAACATTAAAAAAACAAATAAATAAAAAGACAAAATTGCAATTTGTATATGTTTATCATCAAAATTAGTTACAAATAAACTTTTTTAAAAGAGCAAATGATATTTTGCATTTAAATTTTGTCCTTAAAAAACACGATGCTTTTTGGTTTCTTTTTGGTTGTTCGGTCAGAAGCTTTACGCGTCGTCAAAGACTTGGAAGTTGGAATGTGGTCTTAATTCTACCAAATTCTTCTGGAAAATAATATTTAAAACTTTTGTCCATTTTATTTACATTTACATTTTGTGGGAGATGCATTTTTGCTCTTAAATTTCTTTCGTCGATATTTGTTATAAAATAAACATGTAATTTCTTCTTCTATAAACAAATATAGCTATTATTTTAGCTATTTATTGACCCAATGTGTATACGGTTTCTGAAGTCGCCGAGAATAAAGAAGTCAAAATAATGGAATAGAAAGGCAAGAAAATTGATTGGTTTCCAGGAGAGGTAGGACTAATCGTTGCAACTGCTAATTTGACAGAACTTTCTCGAGAAAAATAAAAATAAAGGTATAAGATAGCGTTTGAATTGAATGGAGGTGAGAAAAAGAGAAAGCATAAGATACTGTTAAGATGCCAAGGTTCAGTTTGACCTAACGACGAACGAAACAAGGAGTGCAGTATATGGAGGCGGCTTTTGCAATAAAATTGGAAAATAGTCACAAGTCAGCATCTCCCAAAAAGATTTGCATAAAATAATAAAAAGTAATGGGGTCTTGATTTCTAGAAGAATGCTTGTGCTAGTTTGTTGGGATCAAGAGACAGGCTGTTCTGTTTCTACTACGGCCCTCGCCTTTCCCACATGCTCTGTCCCCATATTTACAATAAGATTGTACGATTAATTTGTCTAAATTTATTTAAATTTAATATAAAAATATTTTAAACTAATATAAACGAATTGATAAATTTATATAAATAATTTTAAATTAATTCGATCAATTTAACATAATTTACTTTTTTAAATAATTTAAAATTTTAATCAAATTTAAATATTAATTTCTTTAACTCTATTATTGTTCAGTTTAATTGAATAATTTGACCAACTTAATTGAATATGACCAATTCTCACATCTAATCCCAACATATAAAATATTATTGTTTAATAATTTTGAATTATTAATACTAAAAATATAATATAAAAATAATATTTAACATATTTTATATCTAAGTATTTAAAATAATAAAAATATATAATATTAATTTGCTATATATATGATAGTAATATACTAAACGAGTTATAAACTTGAAATTTATAAGGAACTAAACTTTGAATAAAGAACTTGTATAAATATAATTCAATAAAATCCACATTCAAAATTAATTCGTTAATAATTAATAAAAATAAGATTGAACTATTTTGATCAAAGAATCTTGGGTTCCAGTTTTTCTTGTGATTTTTTGTTGGTTATTATTTACTAATTTTGATATGTTAGTTAGAACAATTTATATAACTGTTAAATTTTTATTACACCAAAAATAAAATCATACTATTAACATATAAAGGACACACCGAGAGGAAAGAGACCTGGTAGGATGGAGTGGGGCTCATGGACTTGGGCCAATTTTGTTGTTGTAGGTTTGTATGGTTCTGATCTATTTAACGGGCTACATCTGCATGGCATGGGCCCATAAGAATTCCCAACATAGTGGTGACCATCAAATAATTTCAAAAGTTGGGAATTCTACGTCAGATCCTTATTCCTTTATAAAAATTATTTGATGGTCACCAACTTTTGAAAATTTATATTTTTTGTTTTAGATCTATAACATCTCAAAATTTAAAAAAAAATTAATGTCAATAATCATTATTTTAGGAGAAAATTGAAGGGTGTATTGTATTTCCTTAAAAGATTTTAATTTCTTCGTTCTGATTTTAAAGTTAATTATATTTAGGTAAAATTTGTTTTTTTTGTATGATGTTGATAGTAAAAGTTAAGAGGTGTGTTGTCTTATAATATGAATTTTTTCTATCTTTTAAAAATGCAGGCTGATCTGTAATATTTATCTTGTTTTACCTTCTTAAATACTTCTATAAATTCATGTTTTATATCTATTTTATAAATATTATGATTTTTGATTTGTTCAAAAAAAATTTATTTTTATTTTTTTAAAAGTAAAATTTGTAAAAATTAGATTCGTATGTTTAATTTTTTAAATTTTAAGCAAATTTTTTTTAGAAGAATTCTCACAATTTTTTTTATATGAAGAGATAAAAATTCAAGTAAAACTTTTATAAACGAAAAAAAGATGATAACGTTTTGTATTATCTCTTTTTTTTTTCTTTTTTTTTTCATCCTCTGTTTCTCTCGTTTATCTCTCTTTTATTTTTTTTCTCATCTTTTTCTTTCTCTTCTTTTTTGTCATCATCTTTCTCTATTCCTATATCACTTTTTCTCTTATTTATTCATTTACTTTTTCTTTTACACTTTAATATAAGTAAAAATACTTTTAAAAAAAATAATAAAATTTTCAAATTTTTTTTATTACAAACAAATGTAATAATAAAAGATTTTCATATCAATATTTAAAATTAACTAAACTTATTTTATATATTTTTAATAATTATCATTTTAAAAAATATATTTATAAAAAAATAAATTTTTTTATCACATACTAAACGTATCTCTAAATTAGAGGAGATCAACTGATCACACATCTTTCTATTTTTTTTTACAAACAAAAAAACTACATTAATACAAGATTAAGCACTAAAGTCAGTAAATAAAAGACAAATATAAGATAATTTTATAGTTTCTAAAATAAAAAAATAAAAAATTAGTACTGTGACTAAAAAATAAGGAGGTAACACCTTTCAAATTTTAATCTATTAAATATTATATATTAAAAAAAAATTAAAAATACAACTGATATAACAATAAAATAAAGAAGAAGATGTGTATTTTAGAGAGACAACACATTTTTTTTAAAAAAAATTTTATAGTCACAAATTCGGTATTATATATTTAATTTATTTCACTCAGATTCAAGTTTAATTTATAAATTTAGATAAATAAAATGTATTTTTTAAAATCTTGATATCTCTTTTATAATAAGAGAAAGAAAATTTTTTAAAAGAAGAAAAATATTTTTTTAAAGAGAGAAATAAATTTTTTTTTTTAAAAAGAAAAAAGTAAAATAGAGGGGGAAGGGGAGGAATTTGGAAGAGGCTCTACTAGAGTTTTAGATGTGATCTTTATGTTTTTTTCCAAAGTGTGTCACTTCGTTGTCCCTGTCACCGGTGTTGACTGTCTTAAGAGCCAGACCTTGGACACCAAATGAAAAAGCCCAAAACCATCACCTTAATAATGAAATCAATAATCTCTACGTAGACATATCTTAACTAAGTGAGTTAAAATCCAGGTTGCACATTACTTTCTATAAAACGAGCTAAAAACTTAAGGGTGAAGAAATGGTGCAAATCGTTATGCTTTAAGTCTTTTCACGGATTGGAAACTAGAAAATTCAATGTCTATAAACGGGAAGCTGGTGGACCATGGTGTTAACACTTGGTATCAGAGCCTGGTTGTAGTATCTCAATTTAATTGTAAAATTTTTATTTTGTTTCTTGATTTCATTGTTTTATGAATACTTTGATGGATATAATTTTATTGTCTATTCTGTGTTTTATCATATCAGAATATGAAAATCAAATTTGGTAATGCGTATCTTAAACAGCTTCCAATACATACTTTAAATCTATATGATGCTTTTCTCATATTATGTGATTTATGCAATTTATACTCCCTGTTATTTGCCTATGCTTGTTTACGATGGGTTTATCTCTTCGGCGTGCATTCTTCTGGCATAAATCTCACTTCATTATTCAGTTGCAGATTGCTTACATAGGATTCATGGTATTTTTTGCTGTAAAATTATTGAAAGAAAGTAAAATGAACCCATAATCCATAATTGAATACGACGAGCCAGATGTATCTGAGAAAGCATTCACGAGCCTGTAGTGCCTCAACCACGATGAGTGATTGAGCTCAGGTTGATGAAATCTCGATGGGGTGTTGCGAGATTCTTCTCTCGCACCCAGACCGCCGATGGATGATGGTGGTTGTGTTTTTTCAGTTGCTTCGCCGTGGCCTGGGATCATGGTTCATGGCGCCGGACATCTCGCCTGGAAACTCTGGTTCATGGCGCCGGTCATCGTGGCCTGCGATCATGGTTCATGGCGCCGAAAATCTGGCCTGGGATCATGGTCCATATCGCCGGAAAACGCGCCTGCATATTCTCCTGCTCGCGGCGCTCCTACCCGGGTCACGATGGCTGGCGGGTCGGGTCCTAGGGATCCGGCTGATGAGGAAGAAGAAGAGAGTTGGGCTTGTGCTTCGACTCATGGGCTGGGCTGAAATTTTGGGCCTGGGAAACTGGGTTGGGCTTAAGTGAAATGCACATTTCACTTAAGCAGTTTTGGGCCTCGCTGGAAGGCCTGGTCCAGCAACAAAAAAAAAATGGCCAGAGAAGACTGGGCCGAATTTCAGGCCTAGTCCCATAAAAAAAAAAACCAGAATTATAATTTTTGCCCCTAGACACTTTTAATCTTGTATTTATTCACCTAGTCTTTCCCTAATTCATAATAAACTCTAGAGACTCATGAAATTTCTTTAGTTTGTCCTAGAGATAATAATAATAAAAAAAAACTTATAATCTGTCATGTTTAAGATCATATTGCATTGATAATGGACATACCCCAAAGGTGTGACATTGTTAATGTAATTTTGAGGGTTTGGACTTTTAAGAATAGGCATAAACATAGCACTTATAATGTATTAAATATTTCTTGTACCCTATAGGTATGGAAATATTGAATATATTTTGTATGGACTTTTATGTGAGCCAAATTTTAATGGTATAAAATAATTTTATGTGTGCCATTATAGTTGCATAACTGAAATTTTATTTTGGGAATCTTGTATTATAATTATGTTGAGCGCGCATAATTACTATTTCCCATTTTTTGTTGTTAATTTCAGTTTCTGCTTTTGCGCAATTATCTTTTGTGAAGGCCCTTAATGGGACTAATTATGATGATTGGAAAGAGTCCCTAAATATGTATCTGACCATTTCTGAGAAAGATTTGGCTTTGAGAGAACCCAAACCAGTGGATCTCACTCCGCAGTCCAGTGCTACTGATAAGACCTATTATAAACAATGGTTTGAGTCCAACCGAATCTGTTTGGCAGTAATTAAGTACACCATTGAAAAGGGAATCAGGGATAGTATTCCTGAAAAGGATACTGCAGTTGAGTATTTGAAATCTATTGGTGATAAATACAAGAGATTAGATAAAAGTCAGAAAATTTTTTACCTCTCACAACTTGATAATACTCGGTATGATGGAGTATCTGGTGTCAGGGAGCATATCTTGAAACTTGTTCATTACTATAACAAGTTAAAATCATATGGAGTTGATTTGGGTGAAAGCACATTAGTTTATCGTGCTCTTCAATCATTGCCGGCAGAGTATGATTTTTTGAGAACTTCGTATAATTCACAGGAAGCAGAATGGTCGATTGACCAATTAATTTCAATTGTTACTCAAGAAGAAGAAGCAATAAAGAAGAATAATTCTCACTCTGTAAATTATGTATCTCATGGCTCCAGTAGCCAATCTGAAGGATGGAATAAAAAGAAAGGGAAAAAGCCCGAGGTACAAAAGGGTGGAAAACCTAACTTTAAGAAAAATGGTGAGCAGAATGGCAAAGCGAAACGGAAATTCTTTAAAGGCATATGCAATTATTGTAAGAAATTCGGCCACAAGAGAACAGATTGTTTTAAGCTTAAAAATAAGCAGGAGAAGGAAGGTACATTTCTTCATCTAGCCCCTTTAGCTCTAGTTTGTTTTGAATCTAATAGTATTGAAACATCTTCTGACTCTTGGTGGTTGGATTTTGGTGCAACTGTGCATGTTGTAAATTCCTTGCAGGGGCTCAAAGACAAGAGGGTCCCTAGTGAGGCACAGAGGACAGTCTTAGGCATTGCAGGGAATAAGGCATCAGTAGAATATATAGGATCCATTTCCTTAAATTTGAATTCTGGACATGTTTTGAATTTGAATAATGTCATTTATGTACCTTCTACAAGAAGGAATTTGATTTCGACTTCTGTATTGGATGTTAATGGTTATTCATTTTTTCAAGGAAATGGAAAGATTGACATTTGTTTTAATTCTATCATTATTGGGTCTGCATCCTTAACATGTGGTTTATATTGTCTGAATGATTGGTCACTTGAACTTTCTAATCCTCAAGTCAATGCTGTAATTGGGAATAAACGCCAGAGACCTGGTGAGAATTCTTCTATGTTGTGGCATCGTAGATTGGGCTACATTTCTAGAGAGAGATTAGAAAGAATGACCAAACAAAATGTTCTACAAGATCTTGATTTCTCAGATTTTGAAACTTGTGTTGATTGCATTAAAGGAAAATTCACAGCTAAAGCTAGACATAAAGGGGCAAAGAGGTCTGAAAATATTTTAGACCTTATCCACACTGATATATGTGGACTTATCACACCTATGGCTATGGGTGGGTTCAAATACTTTATTACTTTCATAGATGATCATTCACGGTAAACTAATGTGAGGTGATGAAGCTCAATTTTAAAACCATTACCGGTTTCTTTATTGGATATTGCATTGGTTCTCGTGGGTACAGATTTTATTGCCCAGATCTCACTACCAGGGTCATCGAGTCAGATCGAGCATATTTCTTTGAAGATGTCTTGACAAGTGGGAGTTCTGTCCCTAGATCAATCTCTTTATGAGATGAAAGCAATGTTTTGTCTGTGCCTATTGTGACACCCTCTTCAGTAGAAAGAAATAGTATTGTGGATCAAGATGAATGTGAGGTGGAACCACCCTTAGAAGGTGATGAGGAGCCGGTTGTAGAACCGAGGCGGTCTCAAAGGGTTCGTAGGTCTGCTATTCCTAGTGATTACATAGTGTATTTACAGGAATTTGATTCAGATATTGATAATTTAGACCCTATGTCTTACCAAGAAGCTACATCGGGTACTCACTCTTCTGAATGGCTAGAGGCTATGAAGGAAGAGATTGCTTCAATGTATCGCAATCATGTGTGGGAACTTGTAGAGTTACCACAGGGGTTTAAGCCAGTTGGTTGCAAATGGGTTTTCAAAACTGAACGAGGACCTACAGGTGAAATTGATAAACATAAAGCCAGACTTGTAGCTAAAGGCTACAATCAGAAAGAAGGTATTGATTACACAGATACTTTCTCTCCAGTTTCCACTAAAGATTCGTTTAGAGTGGTCATGGCTCTAGTTGCACAATTTGATCTCGAACTTCACCAGATGGATGTCAAAACTGCTTTTCTGAATGGAGACTTGTATGAAGAAGTCTATATGACCCAGCCTGATGGTTTTATTGAATCAGGAAAAGAGCACTTAGTGTGTAAATTGAAGAGGTCTATCTATGGGTTAAAACAAGCCTCCAGACAGTGGTATTTAAAATTTGATGAAGTCATTACCTCACTCGGCTTTGTTGAAAATGTCTCAGATCAATGCATTTATCAGAAATTTGATGGAATCAATTTTGTAATTTTGGTTCTTTATGTTGATGATATCTTGCTAGCCAGTAATTCGATGAATTTTCTCAATAAGACGAAGCAATTATTATCGTGTGAATTTGATATGAAAGATCTCGGTGAAGCCTATTTTGTTCTTGGGATACAAATTCATCGTGATAGATCTCGTGGCACCCTTAGTTTATCACAAGCAACTTATATTGAGCGAGTACTTAAGAAATTCAAAATGGAGTCTTGTGCTTCCTCTCCTGCTCCTGTTCAGAAAGGTGACATGTTATCGAACTCGCAGTGTCCCAAGGATGATAAGACAAGGGCTGAAATGAGAAAGATACCATACGCTTCCGCTGTTAGCAGCCTTATGTATGCTCAGGTTTGTACTCGTCCAGATATAGCTTTTGCTATTAGTGTACTTGGTCGATATCTGAGTGATCCTGGTATGGATCATTGGAAAGCTGCAAAGAAAGTTATGAGGTATCTTTAGGGTACAAAGAATCATATGTTGACTTATAGAAGATCAGATCCTCTTGAGGTTGTTGGTTATTCAGATTCTGATTACGGTTCTTGTCTAGATGATCGTAAGTCAACAACTGGATACATCTTCATGATGTCTGGAGGAGCTGTTTCGTGGAAAAGTGTAAAACAGACACTTACAGCTGTCTCATCAATGGAAGCAGAATATATTGCTTGTTTTGAGACTACACGGCAGGCTGTATGGTTGAGGAAGTTGATATCTGGCATGCGCTTAATTGATTCAATATCACGTCCTCTAACCATCTGTTGTGATAACAAGTCTGCAGTGTATTGTGCTAACAACCACAGAAATTCAAGCCGTACAAAACATTTTGATATCAAACTCATGTTCATTAAAGAGAAAATTGCAGAATCTCAGACTCAAATAATTCACATTCCTGGTACGCAGATGCTTGCAGATCCATTGACCAAGGGTTTACCCGTAGAAGTTTTTCGAAATCATGTAACTTATATGGGTATTGTGAATCCTTTTGATTCCTTGGTTTAGTGGGAGTCTGATGAATATTTGATATCATGTCATTATTTATTTTATTTTCTGCAAATTTTATTCAGTTCAGTTTGATGCGTTTTATATCATTTGTATCCCCATAGGATTCAATGATTTTGTCATGATACGCTTTATATATACATGTCACTTGTTTCCCTATAGGAATCAGTGACACAATATTGTTTTCTTACTGAACTGAGTTGGAAATTATATACATATATATTCTGTTATATTCAGATTATGAAACATTATATTTATGTTTGATATCACTTGTTTCCCCATAGGATCCAGTGATTTTGTAAAGTTTCATTTTCTGAATTGTGATAGTGGCTTAATGGTGTTTTCTAAATAATTAATTAAATACAATCCAAGTAGGAGATTGTTGGAATATATATATATATATATGTGGATTGTTATTTAATTAATTATTAAACCCAGTACAGATTGGGCCGTCATATTCTTGTGTAGACTGTGATAGGTGGACTACACAAGAAATTTGGGCAGAGGCCCAACCTACAACTTTTTGGACTGTCAGTTTTGGTCCTATCAAAATACTGACTGAGTCAGAGAGAGAGATATATATATATATATATATATAATTCTAATTATATTTATTTATTTATTTTAATGATTTATCTGATTAATTCTTTTTGCCCGTTAAACAACCTCTATAAGAGTTGGTTTTAACGTGACTGAGGATTACGATAATTTGAGATTCACTCTCTCTCTCTCTGAACTCTCTCTAAAAGTCAAAGAGTCCAGTAGGTTACATTATCTCTGCTTTCTTTTAATTCATGGATTCTTCAGGTACGCTTTCTATGCTTATTACTCTGATTATTGTGATTGAAATATTATAAGAGTTCTTCAGCCACAACAGGTATTTTCATGTTCATTGTCACTGTTTTTGCATTCTTCCATGCCCGTCTCCAATTTCCCAATACTGAGACTGAATGAGTCATCATCATGTGGGCATGCCATTATTGAGATATTAAAAAAGTTATATTGTAGTTGCCCAAGAAAACAAAAGGAACTGTTCAAGCAGCCTACTTAAACATGTTTAATAAAACCTTGATTTTAAAAGGAGGAACAGTGAAACATTGTTTTTTTGTGTACGGTGAGTTTATATATGTTTGTTAATTAGTGTTTGTGATACAGGATTCACGAGATTTCATCGTATAAAAATTACAAAAAAAAATCTTAAATAGATCCAATTTGTGAAAAATTAATAGATAACCGAAATGAATTCTAATAAAAAATTGTAATTTATTACTAGCCGAGTCTAAAAGGAACTCGTTAAAATGAGCTGCCGAAGAAAAATTCAAGAATAATAATGAATTCGGGACATAAAATTGTCCTTCGTTGACGCTTTTTGGTTTGTGTTTATCCAAAGTGGGTTATATTCTCAATGCTGAAATTAAAGACATGTAATTGATTTTTTGTGTCGTCTTCGGGAAATTGTGATCAGTTTTAGGCATCAATCTAATCAAGTGAAGTAACGGAGCATCTCGTACCGACGGCAATTTCATGCTCGAGAGAAACAATGAAAATGATCTCAAAGATTGGTCCAATGCCACGTGCAAGCATGTAATTTATGGTTAATTCACCATACAGTGGCATATTTCAACCTTAATTCTATCCATTTTTAATATTTGGCCGTAACATTTTTTTATATATAAATCTCTTAATATTAATATAAATCACTCTTTAATTGAACTAAAAAGATAAATTAATTAAATTGACAGACATTAACCATCTTATATATAGCTGAATGAAAAAGGTTGTCATTGAGGAACATTGACAGTGCATTTTAACTATTGTGGAATCGATTTACGTTTAATCAACTTTTTCTAATATGCAAAAGCTTTTTCAAGGTTAAGAAAAATATTAAATAAAGCGAAAAGGGAGAAGATGAAAAGGTACTTTTTCTTTAGCTCTTTAGATTGCAACTTCATTCTTCTCATCCTATTCATTTCAAATTGGAGATGAAAGTATTGTTAAAGATATATACGTTACTAAATTGTGGCCACTAAATTTAGATTTTATTCTCCTTATTATCTTGCCAACGAATTGAAGCATATATTCATTATTTTCAACCATTCTTATTTCACTCTTCCCACTTTTCATTCCACTTTTTCCTCATGGAATTCAATAATGCCCGATTAATTAATTTATTTACTTTCTTAGTATGAGAGGAAAAAGATACAAAAAATAATAATAATCCTTCTTTAAAATAAAAATTATTATGTTTTAGAGAAGACAAAAAATCTTATACTCAAATAATAAAATTTAAATATGATATCAAATATTAATAACATTTTTTATTAAAAATGATTTTTATTTTCTATAGAAAAATTTTACAAGATGACACCAAATATATATATGAAATATATGCCCTTGAATTCATAATCTTAAAAGTGAAAAATTAGATAAGAGGAATCTAGACTAGGCGTTGAAACCTAAAGTGATATTTTTGTGTGGGGTTTTTGTGTTTGAATGCAAGTGTAACTTCCCCCACTATCTGTACTTGTGTCAGTGTGTCACGTCTACCTTCCAATTCCAATTTTGGTTCAAAAGTCGACAATGCATTATTGCCCATATGCTCGTATGGTGGAGCCAATGTTTATACTGAGAATTGGTTAAATAATATTAGAATTTATAATTTTAAATTCATATTTTAATTATAGTTAAGTGATTCAAAAAATAATCAATTAACACATGATTATGAATTTTACCTCTAAATAAATAAAGGTACAATTCTAATATAATCAAATCTCTCTTAATCATATATATTAAATATTAATCCGTACATAACAATAGTTAGTTTATATTTTTTAATAAAAAAAAATAAAAACTAGATTGATTATTCTACCAACAAAACAACCGGCGAACAATCAAACAAAAAATCATTCAATTCTTATAAATAAATAAAAATTGATTGAAACTTTTTATTATTAACTTTAGAGTGAAATTTAAAATAGAAAAAATATTTGATCCACTGGCGGTGGATAATTTTTTATCCACCAACAGTATTCAGTCGTGACACGTAGCAACAATCGTATTTTTTAAAATTATTTTTATTACATGTCAAGATCTAAATATTATTGGTGGACAAAAAATTGTCCACAGCTAGTGTATCAAATACTAACTCTTTAAAATAATGTAAAGAAAGAAAGAGAATTTTTAAGTTCTGATAAAAATAATTTATAAATTAATTTAAAATTTATAAATTATAAATTATTTTTTAAATTTTTAATTAATTTAAATTATTTAAATAAATTTATTTATCAAATATATTTAATTTAATTAAATAAACTTATAAACTTATCAAATATATTATAAATTAATTAATTTATTTTACCAAACATATTCTTAATCGTTTTATTAATCTAACGTTTGAATTTTTTGAATTTAATGATTATTTATACTTTAAAGTTTAAAGCATAGATGTAATACAACGTTAACCAAAACCAAAACATTCAAACTCCCCAAAAACCCAACAAAAACCAAATCTCTATTTTCCCCTTCACTCACCCCAAAAAACATAATAATCCACTATGTTAATCTTTAACTAATGTCGCATTAGTTGCCACTAATCTCGCCGGAAAATTCATTGTGTCTCGTCGGAGAAATATCAATCTCAATTAAATTCTCTTCCTCAAACTGAAACTCCAAAGCTCTCTTATTCCCACCATCTAAAGCTATCTCAATTAAGCCCTCTCTGTCTTCTTCGTCCCACCGGAAGGGAACGTTCTCCGGCGAATCCCAGTTCCTTATCGACGGAAATCCGGCATCCGACGAGCTATCCGAGTCCGATTCCGGGTAATACCGTGACAACGACGTGTATTTCGGAATACCCATCCGCTCATTTAGATCCAAATCTCCTTCCTCACCTTCGTATTCTTCGTGTATGACTTCCAATGGCGCTTTCACATTCCAGGATTCCACGAAAGGCTCCTCGAACAATGCATTCGAATTGAAACCCATCTGGGATTTGAATTCTGTAGTGATCCATTGCCGAACTCTCTGAACGGAATTGGTTTCCTCTGGTCCAATGCGATTCTCATTCTCCTCTTTATCTTCCTTGGTTGCTCTGTTTACTGCGTTCACAATGGGTTCGGAAGTTCCCGAGATTCCTGTTTGTTCGTTTTGAGATCTCTGATTTGCACCAAATCGTAGTATAGCGAGCAAGAGAGTTCCGGTAAGAATCAGAACCGGCGAGAAAACTAGTTTCCAGAAAAGTTGAGGAAGATATAGGAGAATCAGGGTGCAGAAGGTGACGATGCATGAAAACAGAGGATGGGAAGAAAATACAGAGAGGGAGGAAACTGTTTCCACGCAAAATAAGTTCATGAATTTTGCAAGAGCCAGGGCTGAAATGAACTTCAATTCTAAGAAAAATTCACTTTCCTCCATTGACGACAATTTTAAATTTTTTTCCTGTGATAACTATGATTCTAAGAGAATTGGCAATAAAAAAATCACAGCCATGAACAGAGAAAGCAGAGTTTGGGTGATGGAAAAAAAAAGCCAAGAAATTGATGGGACAAATAAAAAGGCAGAGCACAAGAGGACTTTAGAAACAGTGCTCTGTGGGGTTTATAAGCCTTTTTGGCGTAAGATGAAGGCATGGAATAAGGGGAGGGTGAAGGTGGGGGGTGGTCCTGCCCTATGCAATAACCAAGACGATCTTTCATATAACCAAAAAAATAAAAAATAAAAAATAAAAAATAAAAAAACCTTACAAATCCAACGTTAAATGCTGTTATTTTAGTATTATTCCAAACTAAATAAAATTTTTCAAACAATTTTAAAGATGATATTTTCGGAAATACGCAGAACTTCTTTTAAAAGAACACTAAAGTTTTGTTAACTTGAGACTTAAGGAACACAAACACATACATCTTCTTTTAAAATGACATTAAATTTATTACTAAATCAAAATATACACACATTAAAAAAAATCACCATTAACACTTATTGTCAAATTTATGATTTATGATTTTAATCAGTGTATCAAGCACCTTAGTCCTTTCTGATTTTAGATTACCATTCATAGAATCTGCTTTTATTTTACTTTTAATAGAGAACTCTAGGGCATTGATTTAATTTGAGGTCCAAATGGCGTTACTTCACAAAATGTGGACATGGAGCTCGATGGGTCCTTCTAGGGTAAGTTGGTTCGATAGGTACCATTAATTTCCACTACTGCTCACTCATTTTTGGCCATTTTTCATCCTCTCTAACAAAAAGTGGTACTGTTGACCAATTTGCTTTGGCATAATTAATTTAATAGCACGTTCAGTTTAATGTGCATGCTTCTACATCTATTTTTATTTAAATTGTTCATTAGTGGCATAATAAAAGACTTATGCAAAATGACTTCGTTGCATCAGTACTTTCAATGCATCTGTTCATTGAGAATCTGATCAAGACTAAGTCATGTTTACGCAACTTAACTTAAATATCTTATTGTGACAGTCAAACTAGTGGCTTTGACCAACTTATAGTTGTCACCGACTTACATAAATTAATTCTTGCACACTTTTACATTCTCTCTGTAGCATGAAGTATACTATCATCGTTGGCTACTCAACTTTGATAATTTAAATATAGGATTTTACTATAAAGCTCTCGCTCAGAGTGTTAACCTTCATTTCCTTGACAGATTGATTGAATAATTACTCAATTGGGTAACTTTTTATTGTGCTTTGCCACCACATACAAAAATTATTCGCTAAATATTAAAAAAAAACAAATTCGATATAATTCTGATTTTGAAGTATTGATATTTTATAAGTTTCAACTATTACTTTTTTTTTGGTGGTCAAATTCAGGGATAAAGAAGGGTGTGAATTATTCGTTCAGAGAGGGTAGTTACCATTGCTCTTTTCCTTTTCTTTTTCTTTTTCTTTTTTATTAATACTTTCATCCCTCTCTCCCCTTCTTCTGAATTTTCTTTCCACTATTATTAAAGATTCCTCCTAATTTTTGCTTCAATCTTGCAAGGGAGAGTATTTATAGATGTAAATTCTGATTGGAACTTGTAACCAGTTCTGCTCTTAATAAATGGACGAGGTGGGAACTTTGATCACTTTACGGAAATTCACATCAATTACCACAAATTTTAAGGTAAAGATCATAAAAGACGATCAGCAAAAGAAGCAAAATGTGCAATGACCAAAATTGTCCCTGTCCGACCATTTCACTTTCAGAGTGCGTGCACTTCAATACCTAACTTTAACCAAAAACAATAAATCCACCTCAAAACTTTAACTAAAGAATTAGGCTACTTAATACACGCTCTTCTACTGGACACTGCGCAAATCCCACTGGTTTGTTCAAAAATTATATGAAGAGATTCATTCTATAAAGTTAGGAAGAGGAACCAGAATAATTTTTGTTGAATTTAGAAATTAAATTAAAAAAAAATCTAATACAAAGAATCGTTCTTCAAAAATTAATTCTTGAAATTTAAAAAATTTAAAAATTAATATAAACTCCATATCAAAATCCTATATTTTTAATATGAAACTCGATCAATATTTTCAAAAACATAAACTTCTTCAAACCTTTTTGTTCTTCCTTCCAACTTACCCTAAATTCTTTGGATATTCATGCATCATCTCTTTCTCTCTCTTTTTTCTTCTGTTTTTTTATTTTATTTTATATTTTTTTCTACAAAGTTTTCCTTTTATGTTTCTTTTACTGGAGGGAACAATTTTCTTCTTTTCTTCTTTCTATTTTGTGAATTTTTTTCTCTTCAAAATAAGAACATCAATTTTTAATATAAATTTTTAAAAATTTACAACTTATTTCATCAAAATTAAAAATTATAATAGTACTCGTTCACATCTTAAAAGAAACAAATTTAATCCTTAAATGAGTTGAGATGTGTGTAGTATCTCAATAAATATCAATTACTTTTTTTTTTGTATTTTCTTCAGTTGTAATATGTTAAGTTTGGATTGTAATTTCTCTTCTAATAATTTGAAATTAATTTAAGAAGCGTTTTACTTTATTTATTTTATATTATTTACTTGTCTTAAGGTTTCTTAATGTATATTTAATATTATATCTGTAGTGTATCTGTATTTAGCCTATGTGCTTCATATATTTCGTTTAGTATGTGTGTGTGTGTGTGTGTGTATATATATATATATATATATATATATATATATATATATATATATATATATATATATATATATATATATATATATATAAAGAAAAAAAATGATACTCAAAGTCCCATACTTTGATGATAACAAAATTATGGATGATGATGATGGGTTTCGTTGTTACAATTGAAGTGTCATTCTCATTTAGCTCTAATTCAATTTCGCAACAAAACCTCTTTCGTTGCCTATCTTTTTTTCTTTTTAAGTCTTAGTGGCCACAGTTCCTTCCTTCTAAGTGGGGCTGCAAATGTGGAAAGTTAGCGCTGGGACGATGCCTAATATTCGTAAGGCCTTATTTGGAAAATCTTGTTCATTCTTTCGATGGACATATCAATTTGAAATCATCAATAAACTTTACATCACAACCCGTTTTGTAAAAGGCCTTATAAAGTGACTACTAATTAAATTAGGAGGTGTGAAAAGAAACTTTCCATAATATTTTGGTACCTTTTTAAGTCAAGTGTATAGTTATGTCACATCTATTAATCAAATTGTGACAGTAATTATCTTGTGATAAGAATTCGAATTTAAAGTTTCGCTCATTCGAAGGCTATATATGAATTATATATAATCCCACCCAGGATCTATTATTTTTGCTCATTTCTTTATGTCAGGAGGCATTTCCCAGCAACACATCATAAATATATGAAGGAATAGCCATTGACTAAAATGTTGCAGTACTTGTTGGAAAATAGAATAAAATGAGAAAAAAATAGTAAGGTTGCTGTTTTTAAACCAATTTAATTTATTGTCGACCATAATTCTCTTAAATAAAAACTAATAATTTTAACATAAAATATAATAGGTAAATTTATATTTCAAATTCGAAGAGTTTTCCTGTGTAAGAGTATATTAGAAATCATAATAAAATCATTCGTAAATTTTCACTTTTTAACACTTTAAAGCTTAAATTGAAGTAGTTTTTAACAAATTTAAACCAAGTGCCATCTTAACTCTGCAATCTACAGGTTACCTAAATTTGCTAGTGAATATATGTGTAACTCCACATTGGTGGCTTGCTGTTGAAACTTGAAAGGAACCGATCTCTCAATTAAATCTTCCTCTCACTCTCCAATAATAAAAAGGGAGCTTGAGTTGGGGGGTATATATGCATGGTCCGCCACTATATCCCAGCTTAACTTGCAAGAAAGTAGAAGCATGATTGGACCTCAGCTATACACCTTCCACCAGTGGGGGTGTGGGATAAAGTTATAAGATTAATGAATGGCATGATAGGGTTCATTTTCATACCTTTTGGACGTGGGTTTAGTTATTTATTTTTTTTTAAAAAAGTAGATATCGACACAGATATGTAATATAATTAATATGTACTGATACAAATATTATGATACGATAAAATTTGAAGTATTTCTATATAGTTTAACAAATTGTATTATATTTAATATAATTATTTATTATGTATCAAATGTTAATTTAGTATTCATGTTTTAATATAGTAATCATTCCTAAGTGTTTTTGGTACTCTACATATTAACAGGGAAAAGTAGTTGCAGGGAATGGATCAATGAAGGAAGACATTGATATGAGTTATTAGTCGTGGCAGACAACTAACCTAATCTATCGGTTCAATGTTGAAAGGAAGCCAAGGAACTTCACTTTCGTGAAGTTTGTCACATGGTTTTGGGGCCCTTAAAACCATATAGCTGGGTTCAGATCCTTACTCCGTTTATGTATATTAATGGTCCATCATCCATCAAGTGTTGCGTAAATTTTTATATTATTCCAACTATGACTCAATCTAGCTATTTTAGACCCCAAGTGAAGAAGCGAAAATCACACACACACACACACACACACACACACACACACATATAGATAGATATTATGTTTCTATTTAACCACATCAATAATCAGTATATTGGACTTATATTTTAATGGTTCAATGGGTCAACAGACTAAGCACATATCATTAGGTTTAAGTTAGTTATTCTGTTATGTTTTCCCACCTTCACACACGTCATTAAGACAGTGTATATATATACTGACTTTCATCCGTGTAACTTAACTTCAATAATATTTAGAGAAAATTTGTGTTCATCTGTTACTTCTTTATTTCATCTTTTCTCTTGGCTCATTTACATGGTATCAGAGGTTCAAGATATCTGATCCTATCAGTTTATTTCTAAATCTTGATTTTTTTCGGATATAATGGCAAGCCAGTCTATGCCTTCTACAAACTTCTCTAATGGAGTCTCTGAAAATCTGGTTCTTGATTCTTCAAATATGTTGTTCTTGCATTCATCTGATAATCTTGGAATTGTTCTAATTTCAAAACAGTTTGATGGAAATGGTTTTCACGCTTGAAAGAGAGCTATTGAGATTGCTCTTTCTCCAAAAAACAAGTTAGGTATTGTAAACGGTGAAGTTGCAAAGCCTCAATCTGATTATCCTCTACTTGCGGCATGGAATTGATGCAATCATATGGTAATAAGCTGGATCCTCAATTCTTTAAACAAAGAAATCGCATAAAGTGTTATCTACGTGTCCACTTCACATGAGATGTGGAAAGAGCTTGTTGAATGTTTTGAACAAGCAAATGGCACGCTGATTTATCAAGCTCAGAAAGAGTTGTTTTCAATTGCTCAAGGTCTAGATAACATATCTACCTACTACACCAAGATCAAAAGAATCTGGGATGAGCTAAGAGCTCTTCAAACTTTTCCAAGTTGTTCATGTGGTGCTATGAAAGTTCTTGATAAGTTTCTTGAGGATCAAAAGTTATTTCAGCTTCTTATGGGGCTTAATGATTCTTTTTCATAAGTTAGGGGTCATATACTCATGATATCTCTTCTTCCAAATCTCAATCAAGCATATGCTATGCTTGTACATGAAGAAAAACAGAAGGAAGTTTCGGAACCCGTATCCTCTTCTATTAACGATAATGTGGCTATGAATGTTAATATTGATAGAAATTCTCGCATGAATTACAACAAAAATTTGATCAAAATAGAAAAGCTTCTCTCATTTGCAATTATTGCAAGAAGCCGGGTCATACTAAAGATAAATGTTACAAGTTACATGGTTATCTTGCAGATTTTAAATTTCAGAAACCAAAGAAATTCTCAGGGTCTGTTCATATCGAGCCAATCGATAATGTGAATCCTGAGATCACTAGTAGTGCTCCTCAGATTTCCTCGGAATAGTATAACCAAATAATGGCTATTTTGAGTCAACTAAAGTAGTCTGATACAGAACCAATACCTAATACGTTAGCTACATCAAGTTTTGCAGGTAATGTACTATCTGAAACTTCCTCTTCTAGCCAAAACAAAGTGCACTTTTGGATCATAGACACAGGGGCGTCTGATCACATGTGCTTTGCTAAAGTCATTTTTTCTAATATTTCTGATTTACAAGTTCCGCATTCCATCACACTACCTAATGGTGAAAATATCACAATTCGTTCCACCGGGACAGTAATTATATCACCTCATATTACATTATCTAATGTTCTTTACATCCAGTCATTTAGATTTAATTTACTTTCAATTTCCAAACTCATTTCATAATATCAATGTCATGTATCATTTTCTAATGATTTTTTGCCACGTACAGGTCCCTTCCATGAAGAAGGAAGTGATCGTTGGTAAAAGAAATGGCAACCTTTATCTGCTACAACAATCTCATGTTGAAGCTTTTGATTTTAATCTGTCTTCTCATGTATCTTGCAATATTAATAATGATTTACATTGTAAAAATAATATTCTCTCATTATGGCATTTATGTATGGGTCATATGCCTGTATACAAACTTCATCTGTTACCTATTGATCTTCCGAAATATAATAAAAAAGACATTGGACCATGTTTTATTTGTTCTCAATCCAGGCAACACAGACTCCCTTTTCCTTCCAGTCATATTTCAACAAGTTCACCCTTTGATCTTTTGCATGTAGACGTATGGAGACCATACAAAACATCAACGTATACAGGGCAATCATATTTCTTAACTATTGTTGATGACTTCAATAGAAACACTTGGCTTCATCTGCTTCCCACCAAATCCTCAGCATTCCCTGCCCTCAAATCTTTTATACATTTGATACAAACTCAATTTTAAATGCCAATCAAAGTCATCCGTATTGATAATGCACCTGAGCTTGGCAATAGCAATGATGCTCACACATTCCTTTCATCTTTAGGGATAATACATCAGACATCTTGTCCATATACACCATAGTAAAATGTTGTTGTTGAGAGAAAATACAAACATCTTCTTGAAGTCTCCCGATCATTGTTATTTCAGTTTGGACTTCCCATCAAATATTGGGGTGATTGTATTCTCACGGCAACCTATCTTATAAATAGGATACCGTCCAAAGTACTCAACAATCAATCTCATTATGAAAAACTCTTCAAACATCCTCCATCACTTTCTCATCTGAAATCGTTTAGTTGTCTCTGTTTTGCATCTACTACTTCCAGCGGAAGAGATAAATTCATGCCTAGAGCTTTTCCTGGTGTTTTCCTAGGCTATCCATTCGGCAAGAAAGCATATAAAATTCTTCATCTCCAAACTAATAAGATAATAGTTTCACGTGATGTTATTTTTTATGAAATCATATTTCCTTTTAAAGATAAGCCAACATGTTGTTCCCTGACATCATCATGTCCTTTTCCATTACCTGAAACTTTAATATCTGATTCTAATTCTTTTTATGAATATCCTTACTCTTCTGACTCACAACCTCATGTTTCTTCTGAAAATTCCCATCCTCATGTTTCTCCCGAAAACTCCCAGCCTATTATCTTTGAAAATAACAATGGTATCTCTGAAAATAACAATGGTAATATTAGGCGTTCGACTAGGTTTTCGAAACCACTTTCCCACCTTAATGATTATGTGTATGGTTTTTCTGTTCCTTTAAATGTTAAACATGTTAAAAATAATCATTGTTCACATACTATTACAAATGTTTGTTTTGCTCAAAAGTCTGTATGTTTTAATGTCTCTGGACAGGATTATATCTCAAATATTTTCAATGACTCTGAGCCACGAAGTTACAAACAAGCTGTAGAAAATGTATTATGGCAAGAAGCAATGAAAAAAGAGTTTGATGCATTAGAAGCGAATAATACCTGGACATTAGTGATTTTACCAAAAGGAAAAAAGGTTATCAGTTGTAAGTGGGTATACAAAATCAAGAGGAAAGCCGATGGATCAGTTGAGCGTTACAAAGCCAAGTTGGTGGTTCGAGGTTTTACTCAAAAAGAAGGAGAAGATTATGATGAAACCTTCTCTCCTGTTGTTAAGTTCACTACAGTCAGATCAATCATTGCCTTTGCAGTTAAAAATGGTTGGAACATGTTCCAGTTAGAAGTCAACAATGCGTTTCTTTATGGCGACCTAGATGAAGATATCTATATGAAGGTTCCTCAAGGTTTTCACGTATCCGATACTTCACTTGTTTACAAACTACAAAAATATCTATATGGATTAAAGCAGGCTTCGCGTTAGTGGTATGCAAAACTCTCCACGACTTTGCTTCATCGAAGTTACAAGCATTCTAAAAATGATTATTCTCTATTCGTAAAGCAGACCTCAAATTCTATTGTCATCATCGTTGTTTACGTCGATGATCTACTTATCACTGGTAATGATATGCTTGAAGTTTAGTCTATTAAACAATATCTCGATGAAAAGTTCAAGATCAAAGACCTTGGTGAGCTTCATTACTTTCTTAGATTTGAAATTAACAAAACTACACATGGTGCATTAATCAGCCAAGCAAAATACACTTCTGAACTTTGTGAGGAATTCAACATACATAAATTACCATAAGTTGCTGGCCCATCTGCACAAAACTTATTGTTAAGCCATGACATGCAAGATCCTCTACTTGATCCATCTGTCTACAGAAAACTTATTGGCAAGCTCAACTTCCTAATCCACACTCGACCTGATATTGCCTACACTGTACAATATCTAAGCCAATTCAACCAACATCCTTGCTCTGCTCATCTTAAGGCTGCTATACATGTTCTCCAATATCTCCATTCGTTCCCAGTCCAAGGAATCTTAATGAACTCTAGTTCGGACATGAAACTCCTAGCTTATTGCGACTCGGATTGGGCAGCTTGTCCCTTATCTCAAAAATCCGTTAGTGATTTTTTCATCACTTTTGGAGGAAGTCCTATCTCCTGGAAGTCAAAGAAGTAAACCACAGTCTCACTTTTATCTACCAGAGCAAAATATCGATCCATACGGAGAGTAACTATAGAGTTAGCCTGGTTAACAAGATTAATGTATGAACTTGGAGTTGTTAACACTACTCCAGTTCCCATCAAATGTAACAACATGGCTGTTGTTCAGTTTGGACGGAATCTCATTTTTCATGAACGTATCAAACAGATAGACATTGATTGTCATTATGTACGTAAACAACTCATCAATGGTCTCATATATGTATCCCACTTGAACACTCAAAATCAGCTTGCAAACATCTTCACTAAACCTCTGCCTGACCCACGACTTCACCAACTATTACACAAGCTTGGATTGTCTCCACATCCAGCTTGAGGGGGGATATTGGACTTATATTTTAATGGTTCAATGGGTCAACAGACTAAGCACATATCATTAGGTTTAAGTTAGTTATTCCGTTACGTTTTTCCGCCTTCACACACATCATTAAGACAATGTATATATATACCGGCTTTCATCCGTGTAACTTAACTTCAATAATATTCAGAGAAAATTTTGTTCATCTGTTACTTCTCTATTTCATCTTCTTTCTTGGCTCATTTACATAGTATACCACATATTCATCTTCCAACTATTAAGGTTGAGGTATACTTTGTTCGTAGTTGCCATAAAAAAGTTCTCATTGAAAGCTTATTTTCATGTAATAGAATCTCTTATTAACTAATCAATTTGCCCTAAAAATTTTCCTATAAAAAGAAACCTAATTAATCGTCTTCTTAACAACTTAAGTAAGGCATCACTCTACTAAAAGGGTCATCATGTAATTTAATAGCTACTATTGTTAATTACCAACAAGGTAGGGAATTGGGTAAGCTGCAAATGCAGTTAATTAATATCTGAGACCACCTATGCGAGGGGAATGGTTTACAATGGCAGATAAATATTTATTATATATTACAATGTATATAAAAAGTTATTAGACATATTTGTAATAGAGTTGGGACTGTTTGTTACAAATTTGATGTACAAGACACACATTTAATTAAAGAACCTTATTATTAAACCTGATAATCAAAAGGAAACTGAAAATATATTGGATTCATATGCTGAAATATAAGGCATGCAAAATATATTAACAAGAATGTGTCAAATGCAAATTCGACATGGTCGTAGTTAATTGATTCGATTGTATCAACAAAATATAAGTTATAAAGAATTAAAGAAACTAAGACATAAGGATTGATTGAGGGTAAGTCCGAATAATATAATTTGTTCATTTATTAAGAATGTGTTTGACAATACAAATAAGTTAACGTATAGTTTATTTAATTAATTTATAAGTTTATTTGGTCAAATTAAAAGTGTTTAATAAACGAATTTATTTAAATAATTTAAATTAACGGAGAATTTATAAGTTATATACTACATTAAATAACGAATAACTTATAAAATTTTAATTAATTTATAAATTTTAAATTAGTTTATAAGTTATTTTTGTCAAACAAAGTTTAAAATATTTGTAGTGCATATGTATGAATTGCCATAGCATATATTATAAATTGTTTGAGTAAAATATTTTGATTTTCTTTGAACAATCTCTCATTTATTTTTAAATTATATACAAATTTATAATTTTTTTGGTAATAAATTTCTGTTCTTTTAATAATATACTTCATACTATTTAATTTTTTTTAAAAATAAAAAATAAGCATAATTATATTGTTAATTTTGATATTAAACAGGCTGATCATAAATATCTAAACCTACATTTATTGTGTATGAATTTAGCTATTACTCCTGTTCCGATTGAAATTTAAACAATACAATATGCATTTATTAGATTTGAAAGTAACTTAAAAGGGTTTAATTTCAAATATAAATAGTCAAAGCTGTTTTAGACACTTGATAATGGAATTTAACATCTTAATTAAATTTATGTTAAGTATGTCTACAAAACAGATTAAATAGCAGTATGTCTTGAAAATATAACTGAAATTTGTTAAAATAAATGATGGAAATAGAGAGTAAAAATTTAACGGGTTCAAAAAAATATTAATTATGAATTTTTTTTTTCAATTTGGAATGAGTTAACGTATATCCAATATTATTTAATAATTCATTAAGACATATTAAGTAGGTGAATTCAGTTTTAAAACTATCTATGAAATACTTTTACAAAAATAATTTTTTTTTGTATATGACTTCTTACCAATTATTTATTAGACCCCATTTTTTAATTGAATCCACTTTAAATGAACTTTCATTTTCTAAAAAAATGATATGATAAACCAATTGGCTACTCATATTTTGAAGATGAAACTAAATTTCATTAAAGTGTGGGGAAAAGGTGATTGGAATGTCATATTTATTCAAAATACTAATAACCTTTTAAAGCTTAGGATTTTGGATCAAAATGGGTTAATAAACGGAAATATAAAACCAAGCATATTAGAACAAAATCAACAAAGCTCAAAGAATCTGATTTTCTTTATTCATGTATTACAGCATATTCTATGGCCAAAAAAAAAAACAGCATAGAAATATTTAAGGACGAGGTGGTATACTTTGTTCATGTTTGAAGAAGTTGTCTGGATCAACCATGCCTTTCACGCGTACTAATCTTTCAAAATTGTCCCTAAAATACTTGCTCCCATAATTTCTAGCGATGTTAAAACTTGTACCATTACTTGGATTGGCACCAATATCAAGATCTCTATAATTGAGGAATGTCTCCCTCGGAGACTTCGAAACATATTGAGCCATAAATTCATAGAATGACCTTGAAACGTTCATATAATGTTGGGTCTCCTCAATTCCTTCTTTCACCCAAGATGTATAATACTGAATCTTAAACAAGTTCCCAGCTCTGTGAGGGAATGGAGTTTCAGATGACGAAATCTCATGCATCTTTCCACCATAAGGATTCCATTGCATCAACATCTGATCACCTTCAATAATCATCATCTTCCATATGGATTCTAAGGCAGTTTTTGGAATAGGCTCCTTAACATAATCTGACTTGCTCTTAAAGAACATTACTGGTGCCTGGTGCTTCATTAGTAAAACATCAATGGGGGTTCCAATTGGGTATTCAGCCCAGAAAAGAGTAGAATTGACCCAAGGCATTTCTGTACAATCACTTCGTTGTAATCCCAATTCAGGAAAACTCTCACTCACCAAAGGTAGTAACCTCTCTATATGCCCTAAAAATTGACCAATAAAAGAAACCTGTATTGTCTTCTTACCCTCTTCAGTTCCATTCACAACTTGAAGCATCACCCTTATGAAAAGATCTTCGTGTAGCTTAGGAGCAACTAATTGCCATCTGTAAGCAATATCACTTGCACCTTCGTCTGGAGTCTTTTTCAGTTTGAATATAGTCACTTTTGGAGGCACAGAAACCAATTTGATTTTCCATGAAAGAATGACACCAAAACTAGCCCCTCCACCTCCTCTAATGGCCCAAAATAGATCTTCTCCCATTAAATTCCTATCAAGGATTCTACCATTGACATCAACTATTTGTGCATCAATGATATTATCCACAGAAAGACCATATTTTCTCATCAAATTCCCGTACCCACCACCAGAAAAGTGTCCACCAGTGCCCACAGTGAGGCCAACCCCAGCTGGGAAGCCATGGACGTCACTTGTCTCGGCAATTCTGTAGTAAACTTCTCCAAGTGTTGCTCCAGCTTGAACCCATGCTGTCTCTTTCGCTATGTCAACCTCAATAGAACAAAGATTAAACATGTCAAGTATTACAAAGGGCATGTACGAGACATAAGAAAGGCCTTCGTAGTCATGGCCTCCACTTCGAATTCGAATCTGTAGTCCATGAGACTTAGCACATATTATTGTAGCCTGAACATGAGATTCATTTTCAGCAGCTATAATGGCTAGTGGTTTTGGTGTTGTTGGTGTAGTATATCTACGATTAGTTGTACGATTGAGCAAGAGAGATGAGAATGAGGAATTGCTTGGAGTGTAAGTCACTTTAGAGACTGGGTTTGGAAGACATTTGAGAAAATTGTCTAATGATGAATCTGAAGTTGCATGTAAAACATAGAGCAAGAATGTTATGACAATGGAAGAGATCAGTCTCATTGTTTTCATGTTGTGAGGTTTGAGTGCAATATTCTAATTGCAATGGGTGTACTTATAAATGAGAAACGTAGCAGTTTAATGGTTTTGGAAATTCACAAGGGCGAGGATCGTTTACGATTCTAGTAATTAATATTCACCATTAAAACTAATTGATGTTTGATTTTTGGAAATCCCAGTTTTTATAGAATAGATTAAGTAAATGTTTATATATGAGAGACCACTTTTTTAATTAAAAAATGTAATTATTTTAAGAAATTAATTTGGCTTAATAATTCGAACTAGATTTTGTTAATTGTATTTTTTATTTTTATTCCTTTCTAAAATCCATGTTTAATGTTCTTATTATTTTGAGAGGGCAAAAAATAAATATTTGCACAATATACATTCCAAAATGGGGACAATCATATCTTTTACCACCGGGCGCAGGATCCCGAGAAATGATAAAGAGCTGAAACGCATTTATTAAAAACGTATTTAAACACATTTTTTGTAAGAACTCAAGCAAATTTTCCCTTGAGCCTATAATAAAATTTGATGCGAAGTGGAGGCTTAATTAGATCTCATTTCCAGCAATGGATCAAATATTAAAGAATATCCCTTTCTCACAAGTTTTTGGCATATCTTTTGAATTGGTTTCTTTGCAAAATTTTAGAGACTTGGGTGTTTTGCACAAACACTTTGAAAGTCAATATCAGAGTGAAACAAGAACATAACGAAGGTCAAAAGCAGGCTATTTATAGCAATGAATCCATGGATAATTTGGTCATTTTGCTTGGTCAGTGAATATGGCAGCAAGGGACGATGTCAAACCCTCTAATTGTCTTTGTGAATTCTGAGTGCGATCCGGACTGTTAGGAACGTATCATTGTGCAAGCTTAATTTAGGCCAAGAGAATCTCCATGTGTTCTCGTATGGACACCAACCCAACACGTTTGGGACAAGCCCCCATGTTTTGGGTCAACTTGAATTGTGTCGGAATCATCCCAGTACTTTTCTCAACTGTCTTGCAATTTGTTGTATTTTAAATTTTGCATTTAAAACACAGTCATCTTAGACTTTTCTAATTAAGCATGTTATGCATTCAGCTATAGTTTAATTATGTATATATGAAGGATATTCCTACTTATATAGATCACAATTTTTTGAAGTAACCTACCATGCCAAAATTAATCTTAATTGTACCGAAAAAAGGAAGGACGTCGGAAATACAATATATAACGCCTCAAGAATTTGATGTTCTTTATTTATTAATAACTGCATATCCTATGGCCAAAAAAAAAGACATAAGTTTTTTAACTGTAAGGACGAGGTGGTGTGCTCTGTTCGTGTTTGAAGAAATTGTCTGGATCAACCATGGTTTTCATATGTACTAATCTTTCAAAGTTGTCCTTAAAATATCTGCTTCCTTAAGTTCTGGCGATGTTAAAGCTTGTGGCATGACTGGGATTGGCACCAATATTAAGATCCCCATAATTGAGGAATGTCTCCCTCGGATATTTCGAAACATATTGAGCCATAAACTCATAAAATGACCTTGAAACGCTCATATAATGCTGAGTCTCCTCAATTCCTTCTTTCACCCAAGATGTCGAATACTGAATCAAAAACAAGTTCCCAGCTTTGTGAGGGAATGGAGTTTCTGGTGCTGAAATCTCATTCATCTTTCCTCCATAAGGGTTCCATTGCATCCAATTAATCTCACCTTCAATCATCAACTTCCATATGGATTTCAAGGCAGTTTTTGGAAAAGGCTCCTTAACATTGCCTGACTTGCTCTTAAAGAATATTACTGATGGCTGGTGGTTCCTTAGTAAAACATCAATGGGTGTTCCAATTGGGTATTCAGCCCAGAAAAGAGTAGAATTGACCCAATGCATTTCTGTACAATCACTTTGTTGTAAACCCAACTCAGGCAAACTCTCATTCACCAAAGGTAGCAACCAATCAATTTGCCCAAAAAATTGGCCGATAAAAGAAACCTGAATCGTCTTCTTACCCTCTTCAGTTCCATTCACAGTTACGGGCATCAATCTTAAGAAAAGATCTTCACATGTAGCCTAGTAGCGACTAGTTGCCATTTCTAAACAACATCACTTGCACCTTCCTCCAGAGTCTTTTTCAGTTTGAACACAGTCACTTTTGGAGGTACAGAAATCAATTTGATCTTCCACGAAAGAACGACCCCAAAACTCACTGCACCACCTCCTCTAATGCCCCAAAATAGATCTTCTCCCATTAACTTCCTAACAAGGATTCTTCCATTGATATCAACCAGTTTTGCATCAATAATATTATCCACAGAAAGACCATGTTTTCTCATCATATTTCCATACCCACTACCGGAAAAGTGTCCGCCAGTGCCCACAGTGAGACCAACCCCAGCTGGGAAGCCATGGACGTCACTTTTCTATTTGCGATGTTGTAGTAAACTTCACCGAGTGTTGCTCCAGCCTGAACCCATGCTGTCTCATTCGCTATGTCAACCTTAATAGATCGAAGATTAAACATGTCAAGGACTATAAAGGGAATGCCTGATACATATGAAATGCCATCATAGTCATGGCCTCCACTTCGAATTCGAATCTGTAGGCCTTGAGACTCGGCACATATTATTGTGGACTGAACATGAGATTCATTTTCAACAGCTATAATAGCTAGTGGTTTTGGTGTTGTTGATGCAGTATATATACGATTAGTTGTACGATTAACCAAGAGAGATGAGAATGAGGAATTCTTGGGAGTGTAAATTACTGTGCAGATTGGATCTGAGGAGTAAGAATTATGGTTTGGAAGACATTTGAGTAAATTGTGAAAGAATGAATCTGATATTGCTCGTAAAGCTAAAAGCAAAAATTTTGGACTTGTTACCAGGGATGATAAATTCATCGATTTGATATGTATCGTCTCTAATGAGTATATGCATTCCAGTGCCTTGGGTACGCCAATATGTGTAATTGTAATATATAAAGGATTTGTCAAAATATTAGATTAAAAAAAATGATTGCATTCCTTTTAAAAGTCAAGATTGATCAAGTATGTTATGTGTATTCTTTTTTTTTTTCAATCTTTTTTATATTCTCTTTATTTATTTCCTTTTTGAGAGTATTGCAAAATTAAAATAATTTATGTCATTTTTTTTCTATTTTTCACTTTCTTTCTTTATTATAGTTTTTAATTTCAAATTTTAAATAATTGTCATTCTTTCTTCCACTTTGATCTCTCTTTTTTTATTGTAGAATAAATTCATAAAATAATCCTTGAATTTACTAAGTCTCTTAACTCTAATCTTTGAAACACTACATGAATTAATTTTTAAATTTAGGCAACTATAAAAAAATGTTGAGTTGAGACAATTTTTTCTGACTCACTTTAAGCCAAAATATACAATCATCAATTCCAGTGGAAAGGATGCCATAAAGGAGGGTGAAAACTTGATGTCCCCAACCAAAACCCCATAAAGATGGGTGGAAGGGTCACTATGGAAAATGAGCCTCGCAGCATCCAAGGAATCTATCTCGCGAATCACATTGTCCTAAGTTAGAAGCACACTAAAAAGCCTGCTAATTAATAGCAAGCAGCTCAGCTTGCATGTTAGAAGCCACTAAATTTTAAAAAAAAGTTAATCTTCTTCCTTTAACTTGAACAAACAAATACAAATGTTACACAATGAAACTTTCTATATCACATTAATAAAGAAAAGTTCGTTTTAGCTCTCCTGGAAAAAAATTGTATAATTTGTTGAGATCCTCAAATAATTTATTTTTGAAGCTAGCTAGAACGATCTTGCATTTATGAATATAAAAATTTTCAGCATAAGGGCTTTCAAATTAGACTTGATATTTAAAAAACGATTAAAACTTTATTTTATTTTATTTTTAAGATGAGTGCGTCTCTTAAATATGTTTTATTTCAGTATACTGTCCAAAATTCAATTATATATCACTTCCAATCTCTCTATTACGTCGAGCATGTTTTGGTTGTCTCACTGATGGGTGAGATGACTTTCTTAGCATAATTTTTCTGTTACAAAAAAAAAAAAAACATTTGGTCACTAAGACGCAATTATTTAATGATTTGTGAAAAGTATATACTAATTAAAAAAAGTGAGAGAGAAAACATTAAACATGCCAAGAATGTTATGTCACGGATTAATATAACACATCATTAAAAATATTTGGGATAGTAAAAGTGAGATGAAAGCTACACAAAAATAAACTGATATAGTGAAGTGAAACAATTTTTAAAAGAGCAAATTGACACTACAGGAAAATAAAATGTCTTCAAAAAAAAGTATATGAATAGAGATATCGTATTTTTTATTGGAACAAGACTATTTAGATAGTAAAATTCATGTATTTCTATTCTCTTTTATTCTTTAAATAAATATTCAATTAAGCTAATATATATATTTTTTATTTTTTTATTTAGTGCCAGCAATGATATCTATATTTGAAGAATCAAATGAGCAAGATTTCAGGAATACTTTCGTTCAGAAATAACTGGAAAACAAAATTTCCAGCTATCATCATAACTGTTCGTAGTCAACTCTGAGTCTCAGACCCAAATGATGTAGAAAGAAATTCGAGACTCCTCAACGTAACGTGTAAGTGAAAGAATTTCGGGGCATTCCTTCCTATGTAATTGATAATTAGATGTCTATTTCGCCAAAATTTTCGCCAATAATTTGCACGAGATTGAAGGAAGTTGGCTTCTCCCAAATCCATCTGTGAAGCAATTTTGATAAATTTAGGATTTGAAATAATTTAAAAGCATTTCTTCAGTTCCACAAATCCAGTTGGCTATAGATATGAAAAACCTAAGCTCCAAAAAAAGACGTGATAGAGTATAGGGCATAGCTGTCTTCAGCCTGGGAACCCAACACTCCCCAGTTGTTTACCTCAATCCTTTCTTCTTTACAGAATACTCATACCCTGTTTCCCTCCACTTTTTCGGACCATTGGCAACCTGATTCCCTCCAATTGGAAACAGTTGGATCCTAAGAAACAAAGAAATCAAACACAACATGATACGAACACATTCTTCATAGATGAGAACTCATTAGCAAATTAAATAAAAAAATTCTCCATAAGAAAAATTTACCCCATAATTATGAATGGAATGAATGTTTCAAGGACCTCCATCAAAACGTGATCTAGCATTACAAATGATAGCTAAAAGCCTAAAACAATATTGAGGAACAAATTCAATCATACAAGTGGAAACTTTAATCATTTATAAGGTACAAAGAGTATGCAGAATCAACTGTACACACTCAAATTTATCAGCCTAGAAGGGCCCTAAGATTTGCCCCCCAAACAAAATCCCCACAATCTCTCTATCTCTTTGCCTATACACTGAAAGATTAAAACAAGCCAATAGCAATCTTCAATGAAAGATTTGAAGACATGGCTTGAGAAGATTTCTTGACGTGTAAAATCAGCTAAGAAGATCTGATCAAGGAGATCTCAAATCCTCTCTAATGTAATACCTATTTAATCTACAAACAACAGATACAAATCTATTTACATACAAACCAAAGAATGTTAACTCTGATCGTATCTATCATCAACAAGTGCTCTTTCCTTGGCCACTATTCTTCGTCCATGGAAGCAAACAGGGCAACTGAGATGTCAGCTAGTTTTCTCCCACTTAGCCTTGTCTTAGATTTCTTCAATGGAGCATTTGGAGCTTCAATTTCAAGAAACTCATTTGCATCCTCCATCTCAATGGCAGTTCGAAAAGCTAGAGTTTTCTTCTTTGGAGTACTAAACTCAAAATGCCACTGCTTCGCAATAAGACTCTGCAATTGCGATAACCAACAGTTACTTACTAAATAAAACCATTAATTCAAACATAAACCAATCACAGTAAACAGTGTTTCTGATACTCACTGCTTCTCTAATTGTTTTCGAAACATGGTAAAGCTGCGTCAAATCTTCATGATCTACCCCACATAAAATCCTTATCTGCGATTCAATCAAAAACAGAAATTTCAGAAAACCCACAAAAGCTATCATAAATGAAAATATGGTTACCATCAAACCCGAGCTTGAAATCTTCGTACTTACGAGAATGTCCTGTGGCAGGGCTTCAAGACGAGACCTTTCAGAGTTCACTGTGAATCTCCCACTACGCATTCTCTTCAAAGGGGTCATAGAATTCGAATCGTGTGGAGAAGCTTCCACATTGTTGGAAACCACAATCCTCTTCCTTGACAATGATCGAGTATAACCCACAAACCCTAATGCCATATTGCCAATTCACTCTAAACCAGAACACTCAAATTTCACAGAGAAAAAAGTTCCAATCTGCAAAACGCAATACCACAAAAAAAGACACTATTGAGCAGATGCTTAATGAAAAACAAATGGAAGTGGTGAGACAGTGAAATCTAGTTGGGAAAAAAAGGGGGAAAAATCGAAACTTTCCTAAAACAATTTCTCAGTGGGGAATAAAAATGAAAAATGGAAAGAAAATTGCAATCAATGAGACAGGATGCGAACCTGTTTTGGTATTACAGGCCCTAGATTCAAGAGAGCTTCTATTTCTGCTTGCTGCGCAAAGGGAAGCCAAACCAGAACCGTCTTCTTAAACTGCGGAGTTGCTTTAAAAATGGGAATAAGAGCCTTTTATACATAGACCCCCGTCAATACAGATAGCGTTTTTAACTTTATGTTAATTTTAACTTTTAATTTGTAAAAGCGCGTGAGGAAATTACGGGAACCTTCCAAGTAAAGATCTTGGATGTGTGTTACTGTTTACTCGTCTAGTGTTTATCCTATTCGCTTTGGCGGTTAAAAATGGAGGAGGGGGAAGAACTAGCCGTTGTTGAGGGACACGTGGTGACCCGGGAAAGGATGCAGTTTGCAAGTGGAGCTGACGTGGTCATTTGGTCGGTCTGAGTCGGCTTTGTCGGTAGCCTCCAGAACACGTTCCGTGTACGTGAACGTGTTCTCGGGGCGATGATATGGTGACCGTCAGCGCAGCGTGTGACAGAATAAAGAAGCTCGTGATTTGGACACGTGTAGAGTGATTGTTCGACGGTGAATAGAGTGGGTGAACGAACAGCAGAGGGCCCCAATGGTAATTTTAGTAGGCGGACCAAACTATGGTTTGACGGAGAATTCTAAATAGGCGGCTGGCGGCTGTTGCTGGTTATTGTTAACTTTTGCAGGTTTTACACGATCCCAAAATTCCAAATCGTGGGCTTTTTTGTCTTTTCGCTTCCTTTTTTTTTTTTCACTTTGGATTATAAAGGGTCAACTTCACGTCAAAGCTATTGCTACGATGGAACCGTGTACAGTATATTTGTTCTTTCTGCAAAAAAAGGTTGTGAGAGTGAGAGAGCCTATGGTCAAAGTAGGCGTGCACTAAGAAATCTGTATATAGTTTGCAGAGAAAATTCGAGTTAAAAAAATAAAAAAAATAAATGATATGAATCTGTTTGTCTTTGATGTCTGTAGGTAGGTGTGTAACTCCAATCTCCCAGTCTCGCCACGTTCTTCTTTTTGAGAAAGCAGGATTATGAAAATCTTATTGGTTATAATTTTCTCCAAACCCCCAGAAAAAGTATAAAAAACAAGATTCGCCATGATTCTGCCGTCCACCCAGAATGAAAGGGGTAATTTTGTAATTTTAAGTCTGCAAAGATACATTATTAATTTTTTTTTTGAGACCAAATTTAAATCTTCTTGGAAACATAGTTGTCCATATACTGATAAAAAGATACATGAATTCTAAAAATTTGACTTAAATTTGTTGTATAATATTTGATTAATTAGTTGATAAATAAATATATATATATATATATATATATATATATATATATATTAGTCGATGCCTTGAAAAAGCTTGCTCTTCTAATCCTAAGACCTTCTCGTAGTATGGGAAGCATATTTAAACCATTCCATTTAAAACATCTGTATCACAGTAATAAATTCTTTAAAACCCAAAAACCCGTGTCTTTTGGTATCTACAATGGCCCCAGGCCAGGGATGTAAACATTAAACAACACTAACCAAGAGCAGAAAAACACAAATAATATCCACTTACATAGATGTCTCAAAGTTTAGTTATGGAACAGAGGACTAACAAATTAACGCAGTAAAGGACGGAAACAAAGGCTCCGATAGATGTGCTATATAAGGTTGGATATGATAATATAAATTGTACAATTAAATTTTATACGATATTTGGTACCTACAAATTTATACAGTTAAAAAATTTTATACGATTATTAGGTGTGAATATTAAGATAAAATTTTTTATATGATTATTTTTATATTTATTTATCAATTTAATATAAGATCATCAATATTACTACTATTTTGTCTTGACCACGATTGTTATCACTTTCATCATCACCATCCCAATCACTACAGCCATTGCCATCACCTTATTATGATTGTTATAATTGTCTCTATCATTACTATCATCATCGCTTTGCCATTGCCACTTATCTTACCAAACAAAATCAAAGGAAATATCAAATTCCGCTTTGTAAGTTTGAAATGATATAATCATAAATACGTATATCATTTCAACAACATCTGGTGCGCACCAAACCACTATCAAAGAGCACAAATAATAGGTTAAAGGATAATTAATGCTCCCAAATCTGAGCAAGACTTAGAGAGAGTCAAATAACTTTAAGCAAACTCAAAATCTAATAAAAGCAAGATTTTGAAAGAGATGAGTGTCTTCGAGAGATAGATTGGATTAGATAACGAAAGTGATGAGAAATACGGGGAGAAAAAAATAATAAAAGGGATTTGGTGTTGGTTTTATACAATATTCATTTAAGTAATTAATGCAAAATTTTGATATTCAGCAGCGATTGCATGAACCAAAGCTAACTCTATAAATTACTAATTTTTTTATAGTGATAAAAGAACTGTCAATAAAGATATCACTTCATAGTTAATTTCACTATGATAATGTTTGGCAAGTCAAATAAGTTAATTTATAATTTATTTAATTAATTTATAAATTTATTTGACTAAATTAGCGGTGTTTGGTAAACAAATTTATTTGAGTAGTTTATAACTTTTTATCATACGCTACTTTAAATAGCGTATAGTTTTTAATTGACAGTTTTTATAATTTTATTTTTTTTATCTTTATTATTTTATTCAAATTCAAACACTATTATATTCACAGAATGACATTATTTTTATTATACTCGAGTAACATCTAAATTACATATCTCATGATAAATTTTTAAATGTTATTGATAGTGACATGAGTAATGAAAATTTAGAGGTATTTATTGAAATGAAAGAGATTCACAATAATATTGTTAATTTATTGTGAAACTTTAAACGATATGTTTATTTTGTATTTTTTGAGATTATATAATGAAATATAATTATTAACAAAAAATGATAAATTTTATATAAGTATATCATTTTATATTATTTTATATTTATCAGTTAATTTTATCAAACATTTTTAATTCAATAAATTAACTTAACAGTTTTCAACTTTCAATTAACAACTTTCAGCTAAAAATTAACTTTTTAGTTTTTAACTAATTTTTAAGTTTTCGGCTAACTTATCACTTATTTTTGTCAAACATAACCTAAATATATCATAAAAGTTTTATCATACTGTTCTAGAATTCAACTTTATAGTTCCAAATTGTCTTATTTTCGCCGTAGTCATGAAATTTCCTTAAGTAGCGTTAATTTGTTCAAAGAGAGATAAGAAGTAAAAAATCTAAATTTCTATATAGTGCCACCTAATTAGTTCAGTAAGTGTATTTCCAATAAATACACCTCGTGAGTTAATTACACAAACAATATGCTCATTAACATTACTTGGTGCAATTTTTGAAATATATATATTTATCTTTTTTTATCATTCGTCTACAACATTTTTTTTTAATCAAAGATGTGTCATTTATAGTAAGAAAAGTATCACTTGATCAAGGTTCTTGATCCATTATTCGTATATTATCAATAATATTATATTATATGACAGAACTATATAATTATAAAGACTCACAAATAAAGTCACATGATTTTACTATGTTGGAATTTCGCACATATTTTACACGATGAAGTTATTATACGATTATATTGCATGTGGGTGTGGATTGGATTATACCATTTCCCGATGAAGAGATTTTGACTATTAAATTATAGCTTATGTAGTATTCTGACGAGTGATTGTCGCGTGCATGTGACAAATTTACGCTTGTCCTATCTATTTATTTATTAAAGTTGGAATTAATAGTTTTTTTCAGTTCTCTTTCCCTTGAGCGAGGGAAGATATGTTATGACAACTAGAATATAGAGTTAAACAAATTTGACTAATTAATAACGAAATTACAAAAATGGTTAACTAGAAAAAATACAAAATTGATTGTTGTGAAATTTAGGATATCTCTTTTGTTTACTAATAATTTTTCATATACATTATTTTTCGAATTGTTGCCTTTAATTAATAATTTTGCTTGGTAATTTAATTTCTCTAAAGAGATATCCTATTATTTAAGAACTAGTTAAACAAGTTTATTTAAAATAATTTTTTAAGTTGAAGATCTAATTTGTCTTTTTAAAATGTCGAATATATTTATATTCTTGATTGTTTGTTTTAAAGTAATTTATTTTTATTATCATTTGCAATATTTAATAAATAAAAGATAAACTATATAAAGACTTAATTGATCGATAATAATATGAAAAATAATTTGATTCACAGACGATGTGTTTAAATTATAATACGTGATAAAAATAATATTTTTATAATTAATTTTATTATGTATCACGATTTAAATATTGTTGATAGATAAAAAATTATTTACTGTAAGTGTAACAAATATTAACTTTAACAATATTGTTTTTAAATTTTGAATTAAAATTTTTATTTATTAATTTATTTTGCTTAGGGTTCAAAATAGAGTATTTACAAGGAATTGATCTGTTGAACATTTCAAAAATAGCTAAGCCTATAATCAAGTAAGTTTTCACACTTCTCTCAGTTTCATCTTTCAACCCTAGCAGCCATAACAGCACCTTGTCTGTTGGTTTTAATTTAGGGCTTTTGTCTCTCTTCCCTTTTTCTTGTTCTTTTTATTGTAGAGTTCTTTCATGTCTTCTTGTATTTTGAGAGCAATTTTTATTCTTTTTAAAAGTTTTGTCCTTTTCAAGATAACATCTTCAAATAAAGAGTTAATAAATGCATTGCTTTTCTAAATATATATTAACCAAAGTTTTTTCTTTGCATTTTCAATAATTGTTTTTTTGTTCAGTTGTGGCTGTAATTTTTCTAAAAATGGTTTTAGAAGTAGTTTAGGACTTAGGAGTATGTGCCTTTTTATCTTTATTGTGTTCGATTTTGAGCTTAAAAATTAGAATTTAAGTTAAGTATCTACCATATTCAATCTTTTTTTTAATATGAAAGAGTTTTTTTTAAAAAAAAAGTAAAGCATTTTTGTTCATTCTTATAATTAAGTTGTACTAAATGCTCAATTATGTTATTCAAGAGCTTTAGCTCAAGTAAAAAATAATAATTAATCGTAACTGTTGGTAATCTTAACGACGCACGTGAATTTCATTTCTTCCTTTTCTCTCCATGCAATTTTTTTATTTATTTTAAAAATGCTCAATTACGCTGAAAAGACACCGGGCCGGGCTCGACAAGCAAATTCAACATTAATTGTTAATGATTGTGAAGATGTATTGAGGTTTTATGATTTTGTTAGCTCCAAAACATAACTACTAAATAGGGTAATTAACAATACTATTGCGTTGAAGATTCTGAAGATGAAAGTGTAGAATGCAATTTAGAAAACAAAGTGCATAGTGAATAATCTTTAACTAATTACCCCAATAATTCTATCTTAATTTAGTCTTATTAATTTGCTCAATCTAGTCCCTCTAGAATACTCACTCCTGTTTAAAAATGTTGTTATTTTTTCTTTTTATAAAAGACGGTAAAGTTAGTTTCGATTAAGTTGTTTTGAAAAATTTTATTTGTTTTAAAAAAAATCACAAATGTGAGGAATATCCTAGATATATCCATTTCCAAATTGTTATAACTTTCACATATATATTTTTTAGATTTATGCGATTATCTTAAAACTCTTTGACTTTATGACTAATCTCATTCAGATTATTATATAATCCTTTTGGTTTATTTAACTCTTAACTGAAACTTGGACTCAATACAATCAGTCTTTTAAAAAAATCTAATATCACTAATCAAGTGAGGTAGCTAAGAGATGACACCCAAATTCATCCTTGACCTTTCAAGTTCTAGAATATGGTTCATCGAGGGGATTGTTGTTCTCCTGATGAGATCAAAGTTATAAACAAAACAGAAGAATTAGCATTTAGCACAAGGTCATTACGATAATATTTTTTTAGCTTTTAATTCTATAGCATTAGAAAAAGGTACGATAGGAGGATCTGAAACTATATATCCTGTATCACTGTTCCTGTGTATAAACATAAAGTACAAGTTCATTATAGATATGGAAGAGACAAACCACTTAACCTTTGTCTTCCTAAAATCATAGACAGACACTAATCTTAATTACTATTATAATATTATGCACTCTAATTTTCTTCTCCACCTTCAATTCTTCCTATTCTACGAAGCAGAAGCCAAGTTTTCTTCATTGATATTTTAGTACCAATATTTTGGATGGGATGGATGAATGAAAGTTCTGTCATTAAAATGGTCAAAAAAATATAATTTTCCCATTGGTGATACCATCCAAGACTGAAAAAGGTGGTTAAAATATACTGCATCAGGTGCGTATATTAACCTAGTGCGATTATTTCTTGGTGTGATGAACACTAGAGCCTCCAAATGGATTGCCTTCTGAAGAAGCAGCTTCACCAATTCTAGTTCAAACTGCTCAAACTTGAAACCTATTAACTTGATGAATTTGAGACGACTGAAGTAATATGGGAAGCTGTCAAGCATAGGTTTCTGATGCAATTGCCAATACAATCCGCATTCATAATTGTAATCATTTAGCTGCAACAATTTACAACATGGATTAAGGCATAAAATGATATTCAAGTATACTAATTAATTATCAGAGCTAAAAGTATTAAACTAATAATAACAATTCTAAATGATGTTTCAGCCTCAACTTCGTTTTAATACGTGAAAATTAAGTTTTAAGTTCAAACTTGTTATTTTATAAAAACATGTCAATGCCTAATTCATTTATCAAAAGTTTATCTCTTGTTTAAAATAATGTATTTGTAAGTTAATAAAAGTATAACTTATTATGCCTGATGGATAGATTAATAATTTAATTAAGACATGATTTAATTTTTTTAATACTAAAAAACCACTGAAATTATTTTTAAATCATACCAATCTTCAATAAAAGTCACAAAAATAGGTTGTTCATAACGAACAACAATCAAATATACTTTGCATTAACTAATCGTATCAATCAATAATAAAAATAAATAAATATTTTTAGTTGAGGATTGATTGTACTCACGTCGATGAACAACAATTCCAGACATGGACAACTCTTGAGAAACGCAGCAATATCATATGGATTGCAAAAAGTTCCTCCTTCCATGAACAATTGAAGTTCCTTGAGATTCCCTAAGCAGAATTCCATTTCTCTATATTGCCCATTCCGAACTCTTGCAGCCAAATCCTCAATTCACAGAAACAAATTAAACCACTTAAAACAAAGTCATTAATGTAGCAAAACCCTAATTAATTATTGAATAATAATATATCATCCACTTGTTAGTCCAAAATCCAGAAAAAAAAGCCACTAAAAAAAACAAATACATACCTCCAGAAAAACACTTGAGGTGCTAAGAACAATGACATGAAAGAAATCAATGACTAAATGTTCAAGTTTAGAAGCTTGTAAACAGCCTTTGGAAGGCATAAAGTTGATGAAAGCCTCCTTCAATGATAAAGTTTGAGCAAATTGGATTTTGAGTACATTCCCACAAAAAAATATAGAACGCAAAGTTGGAGCATTAATTTCAATCTCGTTCAAGTCAGAGCAGCAAGCAATTTTCAAGGTCTTGAAATGCTTGTGCTCACTTGCAGCTATATTCACTAGGTGAATTCTAGAACACTCGGACAAATCCAGAGTCCCAAGAATCTTACAGTGAAACAACAAAGTTTCAAGTTGTTCTTCTGTGAGTTCGAGTTGTCTGAGAATCAAAGTGTGCAAGAATCTCAGGCCACTCAAATTAGGAGGGAGTTGGATTCCACAGTTAACGAGCTTCAATGTTCTGAGTGTTTGGACGTCGAGAAAATTAGAATCAAGAGTGAAAGGTCGAAGGAACTCGAATTCGAACTCTTCGATTTGCTTCTCGGTACAAACTCGAACCCATTTCAGAATGGAAAGTTCTACGCCCACAGGATCAATGTGTAAGGAAAAAGCTTGGATTTTGGGAGCCTCGTTAGAACTAAAGACCCGATCAACTAAAGCGACCAGGTCCTTTTGATCATATCGTAGAGCGATGTCTCTACCAAACAACAACCTGCGATTCAAAAGCCATGATTTTTTAAATCGGGTTGAAACGGTACCGACCTGTACTGCATCTTTGATGGGTAGAAAAGAGAAAACGTTTTCCAGAACATCCTCAGGAAGATGAACAAGAGGATTTGGGTTAGGATTGGTAGAAACAACTTCATGGGTACGCGGTTGAGGAAGAGATTGGGTTTCACCCCTTCTGATTTTCTGGGGTTGTTTGTTCATTGGGAAAATGAGAGAAAGATGAGAAAAAGTAAAGTAAGAATAATGTGATGAGAAAATTTAGGGGCATTGGATTGTATAGTACCTTAAATTTGTATCTCTTAAGGAAGTAATAATTATATGTGAGTTTTGGAACGAATTCAGATGGTAGCTGTTGAGAAAATTCAGGTTTTGGCTGCACCTGCCTTTTCTGGCAATTCTGTGAATCACTGAAAAACACAGCACACTCACACAAACTCTCACTCTCAGTTGCAGTAGGAAGCGAGAAAACAATGAAGCCGTTTTGTATTTTACTAGCAATGCCGGGTCAATTGCAAAAGTTAATCACATGTGCTTCAATTCAAACCAAAGGCAATCTGTTCTTTTGTCTGTTACATGTATTATTACGTGCTAGCTCTTGCTAAAATTTAAGAAATTTTTAATATAATCTATATAACAAATAATAATAATTTTTAAAGATATTAGTTTGAAAAAATATGTGTTTAATATATTTACATGTTTATATAATTTTTATAATTTAATTTACTTGAAAAATTAGTTGTTTCAAAGTTTATTATGGAAGCTGACTAGGAACGTGCATGCAACTCAAATTTCCACAGCAGTTTTTTATTTTATTTTAATTTTGAACTTTTATTATTTTAAAACTTCTAAAAAGATTTTTTGAGTTGGTATTTAGTACATTGGTCATGGATAATTTTTTGTCTACCAATAATGTCTAGATCATGACATGTAACAAAAATAATTTTTAAAATTATTATTTTTACCACGTTTCGCGATCTAAATATTATTAATGAATAAAAAATTATTTATCACTGATAGATCAAATATTTTTCTTTTCCTTTTATATTAAATGTGTTTGCAGAGATGATTCGCAATCTCAAGTATTTATTGTCATTAATTTTATTTTTTGGTCATAAATTATTGGACTTAATTGGTATCCTAATTATAAAAATGAGATGCAGAAATAGCGTTACCAGATTGCAAGGTTTTTTTTTATTTTTTTAAAAAAAGGCAACCTTCTTTGTATGAAAATTTGTTTTGTAGTTTCTATAAGTAACGTTCCAAGGTGGAAAGAAAATTACCTTAAAACGTATCCAGAATTTGACCCTGTTATATCATTTATAAACATACCTACATATCTTAATGTAATTATAAAAACAAAAAAAATGAGAGGGACTTATTTCAATTTCAAATTCAAATTCTAACTTTATATGAATATTTTTGTAGGAATATATTAAGCTTTCACGTAAATGCATTAAAAAATGAAATGAAATTACCAAAATAACTTATGGGATGATCAAATGCAAATTGTCCATATATATATATATGGGACACATTTACTTGTTTTGGCTAAGTATTTATTTTAGATTTAAGTCTTTAAATATTCTTTCTCAATTAATGACAATTGTGTACTGAATAAGAAATTTCATTAAAATAATTAATGCATATATTAAATAAAAATAAATAAATGAATATAAATGTAAGTGCATCATTACATTAAGAATTCACTCACATCATTAAAGAATTATTTTCATTTCTTAATCCTTTAATATGCTTTTCATTATTATTAATAATTATAAATGAAGCTATAAATTTATTTTTCCATTTCTTTAATTTTTTTAAAGAAGAATGGAAACTGTAGTAATTTCACTTACTTTTTGGTTTCACCAATTCAATCACACAAAAAAAACACTTTAGTATAATTTATATAACCACATTATTATTAAACTCGAAAAGAATATAAAATAAAATTATAATTCATTCCCACTTTGATACAAAATTAATATTTCTTATTATTTAAAATGTGTTAATAAACTCGAAAATATTAAAATGATAAATGATTTTATCTTCTCAAATTTTCATAAATTTAAGTTCCAATACAAAATAAAAACACCTATAAATGTCAATTAATTTAACAAATACCAAAATTCAAGGAAGTTCATTTACTCATTTGCTTAAAAATATTAGAGGCATAAATGATTCCTTTTCTAACAGAAAAAGAAAAAAAAAAAAAAAAAGGACACTGCGCCAGAGCCTTTTAACATTTCTTATTTTTGAGCAAACGCCTTAAATGTCGAAACTTTTCTTCGTTACTCTATAATAACCCCTTATCATGAATCAAACTTGACTATATTCTTGAAAGAACAAAAAAAAAAAGGCTAGCACAGCCCAAACAAAAGCTCAATAAAGTTTGCTTATTTATTTATTCCTATTTTAAAAATAAAAAATATTAAAAAATTCAGATAAAATTTTTCAAGCCCATGTCTGTTTTCTGAGGGGCCAGGCTTGATAAGGCCGGGTAACCAGGACCAGGAGCCGCTGCTCATAAATTGAGTATAGTGCAATCTATAAATAATAATCTCATGAGTCATGACTTAATAAATATTGCTATTTATATCAATTTTATATTCATAATTATAGAAGTAATTTACCAGATATTAACAATAAATTTAAGAAAAAGACAACTCAAATGAATCAAATACAATCTTTTCTTTCAAACACTTCATGGGAAGAGTACAAGTCAGATTTCGTGATGAAAAGGGAAGAGAGAGCCTCAAACTTCACCCCAAAACACTTCCAAGTCATATTTTGAATCCTCTGATTATTGGTGATATGTCAGGTGCTTAAATACCCCCCGTGTTATTTATTATTTCTCAAGTGCTTGTTTTCTTGGGCCTTGGCCCCTTTGTATTATTAAACATCAACAAAATTGAAAAAAAGAATTGCATTACTTAAACATTTTATGACCAAAATATCTTAAATTTTAAAAAGTAGATAAAAAGCGTCCTAATAATAAACTTACAGGATTCTCATGTGATAATGTGTACTCACTATTACTCCATATATTCATAATGCTTCTTCCCAATTCCTCCGATTATTGTTCAGAAATTTTATCATCTAAATTCTAATACCTTCAATATTTTTATTGTTACATGAACAAATCTTATCTCAACTATGTAAATATTTACTACCCTGAATTTGAAGTTAAAAAATAAATGCTTTTAATAATTTAATAAGAGAAAAAGATTGACGTCGCGATTTTTTTTTTTTAAATTGCGATCATAATCGAGATTATGGCTAGGACGACTTGAATTGAAATCAACCCACCCTCTCAAACGCTAACCACTATGGTGACGACGAAATAAAGGAAGGTGGGGGCGGCGTTCTGAAATTTGACTTGTTAATATAAAGCAGTAGTATAACTCTCCCAGAAAGAGATTACCAGCAAAAACATCTGAAATACTTTCGGTCAAAGGTTTTACTCAAATTAGAAATTTACATTTGCAGAAAGCGTAGACGCTGAACTTCGATAAGTTTTAAGTTAAACAAAGAACAACAGGGCAATGAACAATTTCAATCATTAAGGACGGAAGATGCATTGGACTTGTATTTACCTGATAGAAACAAGATGAATGCAAATGATACCCAGCATTTCATTCCAAGGTTCCATGCTCAGACTGACTATTGAAACTGCCACCATCCTTCACATCATTCTCCGTCATCGAATCATAATAGAACCTCCACACAGAAGCACAGTTTTCACGACCTACATCAAACGCAAACAAAATTACTCATGGACACAAGTAAAACTTGTTAAACAGCAAGTGACATAAAATATCTATCATTTCACTTGAATTTCCTGAAATCTGTAGCGTAACAATGTGGTATAGTTTGCTTAGAATGGTTAGTCTTACTCTTATCTAACATCATCAATATTAAACTTGAACAATGATGGAAGAAAAGAATAGTAAAGTACAACAAATCCCAACAAAGTAGTTTGGGCATGGTAGGTCAATAAAGATACCACTGAGACACAAGTCCTCGTCGCCATCATCAGGAATTACAAATCTTCGGTGACCTGAGGTTGATGCAGCAAGTGGGAGATATGGATGGAAAGAGAAGCCATTAACAGTGTCTGCGCAAGAAACAGAATAAAACAAAGCTGGTTAAGTTAGAGAATAAAATAGATGTACAGAAAGTGCTATGTAAATACTTAATACAGTAACACACATTAACACTATTTCTTGCCCAACATTAAATTCATCTTTATGGAAAACAAGAAATGATGGGGCATTCCCCCTCGATGTATGTCCAATTATATAGTAAAAGAAGACAGGAGCAAAGTCGTAAATATAATTAGGCATGTTTAAACCTTGCCTGTGTATATTATGTCGGACTAACATTTAGAAAATGAACTACAAATTTAGGGAAAGCCAGAGTGAGGGGGGAAATACAGGGGGGTTGGTCCATAAAAATAGGATGAATGGGGAAAGTACACAGTCAAGTCTTGCAATTAAAGTACTGTAACCATCTATAATTTCACAGGACATTCATTTGATTGATAAAATGCCCATATTTCATCGTATGTATCACTATTTCACTAGACTGTCAAAACAAGTTCACAATGAGTATAATGAGAAGGAGGGTGTCAAGATGAACCAGTGACAACCTGAGGAATTACAGAGTTGAAAATGAGGATTTAATCAAAAGTGGGACAAACTAAGTTGAAAGATAGTATTGTATCACTAGAAAAAATGAGATAGTTCAAGTATGAAACTTAAATTAGAGAATGAATGAACAAGATATCACTTAAAGTAATATAGAAGCACACAATGAGAATAGAGGTGACAAGGGATCATACAAAACTTACACAAATTTGATATCAAAGCCAAGTATGAGATAAATACAAGTGTATAACCACTAGCGTCCTTCAAGGATACAAGATTTCAGTACCTAATGCAGCTTGGAAACATGACACCCATTGCCCAGTTTGAAGATCGTATATATGAACTAAACCATCCTGAAGCCAAAAATGCAAAAATAATAATTTAGAAACATTAGATGGATATTAAGCCAACATCATTGCTAGACAATAGGAATGACAGAATTGCAGACGATACCTGACCACCTGTGCCTAGATACTGTCCCGAAGGCTCGATATCAAACAGTATACGCTGGTTTGTGTTTTCTGATGATCTGTATAACCTAGAAACAAGGTGCATACACGTAGCCATCTCAGCTTTCAACATGCATGATAATAAAATGAACAAAACATAAAATTGTTGAACAAAATTCTAAAATATCAAGGGAAAACAAGTTTGGTTGGTCAATAGGGGGTTCATATGAATGGTAATTGTTGTAAGAAACCATATGATGATATCCCAAAAAGCAGATCATTTAGAATGAATTTAGCATAATAAAGTAACATTCACATCGCACTTAGCAAGTAATATGACTTCAGCTTTTGGTTTGACATGTTCTAATTGGTAGCAGCTTAAAGGTAGTACTAGTAACAAAAGTTTTTGAAGTCTAATGACAGGCATAGCATGTGCTCCCTGTGTTAAAAAAATATGGAAAATTCTAGATTGTGGTTGAATTTCATCAAGAAGTTCCAATTTTATTCTCTTGATACACAACTTTGCTTCAGTTCCAGTTAGCAAGTATGCTTCGCACTTATATAATCTAAGCATCATAATTTTCTGGAATTCATATAAAATATAAATAGATGAACCATGTCAAGTGAAGTGAGAGAATAGTACTTGTAGACACAATCAACAGTTTTGCGCACATCCCAGCAGAGTATATAAGGATCCTTCAAGAAATTTGAAAGTTAGAAATGGGTTAATAGCATATATGAGGTAAATTAATGTTGACATAAAAAAATTCTGTTTCTATCAGAGAAATTATGGTTGAACCGTTGACGAACCAACTAGCCATATCACATATATAATCCAGATAGCTGTGTAAGATTTTAAGCCTTGATAGGATGCTAATCGAAGGATCATATTCCATGCAACTAAGAGTAAGAAAGTCTTCCTTCATTTTCCACCTTCATAACCACTATCTTCAGCACCATGATTACATATATTCCTTTTTATTATTTACTTCTATAAAGCAGCAAAAATTCCCCAACTGTGATTAAAGAGAAACTACATATAAGACTGAAGTCAGATAGCAAAATGCTACATGGTAAGATTTTTCATTCTTAAAAATCATATTTTCTAGGAAACATATTTCTTGAGAATGATGATTACTGAGAATGTATAAACTGCGTTTGATTAGTTTTAAATATTTATTTGGAAATCTTTTATTACTATGTTTGGTTATAATAAAAAAAATTTGAGAATTGTAGTACTTTTTCAAAAATGTCTTTACTTATGTTAAAGTGAGAGAGAGAAAGTGAGTGCAGAGATGATAGAAAAAGTAATAAGAAAGAGAGAAAGATTATGAGAAAAAAAGTAAGAGAGAGAGGGATGAGAGAGATGGATGAGAAAGAGATAATGAAAGAAATGAAAGAGAAAATTACAAAATAGAGAACATTATTGTCCAATTACATTTAGAAAAGATTCTCATGGCATGAGAAACTTAGATTCTCACCCCCCTGTATGAGAAATTTTTTATGGAAATTCTGATAAAAAATCATTCATAGGGATTCATATTTCTTGAGAATCCTATTTTAAAATTTAAAAACCAAATATGAGAATTTAACTTTCTCAAGTTTAGTTTCTCAGGAATTTAAAAAAACTCCTCCTACCAAACACCCCCTAAGTGTTAAAATTGCATGCTAATTATTCATCCCATCCTCCTATCAAGCAACAGAAGTTTACAATTTCCTATATGAGAAAGCAACATTTGCACCTATACTACATAAATCAAAGATATAAACGGGAAATGTGGTGGAACAAAACATTTCATCTAGCAAATATTTTTTTAATGTCTTTCTTGGTTTACCATCCAACGTCAAAATCTTTGTTTGAAAATTATATTTGTGGTTTACTGTCTAAAGATCAAATCCAATATTGATATCTCCCTATCTCAAATACCATGTAAAGCATAGTGTAATATACCACGAGAAATAAATAAAGAGCAGAGCTATGCTTTTGGAAAATAAAATTATCTTTTTATTTTTCAAACTGTTACACTATGAAATGCTAACTTGTGAGTTAATGCTTTCCTTGCTTGTCCACTGTCCCCACACATGGAGATGTGACTTTAGGCTACAATCCACAAGATATTGAAGCAGGCATGCATGATGCTTTCATTCCAAAATATGCAGTCAACTGGACTTCTGGGAACTGGTTCACCCGAGTGTACAGTCCTAAGGGCCCAATTTTCAGTCCAGATTTCTCATCAAGCAAAATTTGTATTTGATTTCAGGGTACTTTCCCTTTCTCCTCTTTTTCTCTTAAGGAAGTCAAGATCAATTTAATGTATCATATTGATGCTTTGATTGAATTTTCCAAACCCAGATACTAAATTTCTTAGGCTGAAAGGATCTAGAATTGTAGGTATTTCTACATCTTAAAAAACATAGATTAATTAAACAAACTGTAATCACAATCCCTGAACAAAAGGGTAGTCTGATAACAATAAGTCTAAGGTCGTTTGTATTGAGTTTTAATGGATTAGGTGTATGTTAACAGGACAAGATTTAGCCGAACCCCATGATTTGATGTATACTATGTGAAATGATTCCTTTTGCTTGTTATATTTTATTTATATACTAAGTGGAATGATTTCTCTCAAAGCAATTACCTTGTAAAATTACACTCTCTTTAAGGTAACAAACATTCCAGGGATTATTTCCTTTGTAGCAATGTATTATCCATAATCTAGATAGAGTGAAAACAGTTTTAAATCTTACCTTTCGGCCTCCAGTATATAAATAATTTCCATCTCTGGAGAACTGGACCTGAAGGAGGGAAACGTTTTTGCTTACTTTTTGAGTTTATCAAGAGAACCAATTATTGACAAGGAATATGACTTACATGTGTGATCCCACCTTCTTGACCATGCAAAACATATAAGAGTTCCATGTTATCTACCATATAAATAGCAGTACTTTGATTGTATGAACCCATAGCTAGCATCCCAGTATGAGATGGAGAAAAAGCCATTGCAGATATAATGCCTGCATTAATATATACTGATTTATATATAAATCATATCTACAGAAAGTTTGTTATAAAACCATTACCAAAAATGCTCTATTTAGTAGCTGCAATTAGAAAACTTACCCATTTTGCCTTCTTGTTTATCTTTAACGGTAGAATACAATTCAAAATCTCTGCCAGGGCGATGTAATTCAAACACCCTAATACATTTATTATATCCAGCAAATATCCTACAGGATAAAGCAAGTTTCAGGTTCTTAATCATCTATGGACTATGGTGTACAGAATAATAAAAAATTCATACCAAATTTTGCCAAAGAAAAAAAAAAGGAAAATCAGATGACAACTCAGTCAGTCACAGACCGCAATCCTAAATATTCCTCCTTGACATGATGCAAGGTCCAAAATTTGGGTCTACTACTGTACCTCTTTTGCTAATAGCATTGATAAACATAATAATCTAATATAAGAGTTGGTATGATATAAACTTTTGATATTATAAAGAGAGTTCATGAAAATATTCAAGTAAAAAACATTACATATGTATGTGAAATAACTCTAAAAATTACTGATCCTTGCAAAAAAAATATCCTGCATACTTAGTCCCAGAAGGGTTAAATGCAATTGAAAAGGCAGCAGTAATTTCATCCATAGCATCATAGGCCCGGTATGTGCAACGTAACTGCAAGGGTCAATGCAAGCAATAGTGAGAAACCATAATAGTAATACAGAAACCACACTGTGGCTTCAAGTCTGCTTATAAAATCAGTACAGTACTCATACTGTCAATTTTGAAATCAAAATTATCTCGTCTCAATATTCAACACTTCTGGAACACTTTCTAGACAAGGCTGACTTTGATTGTTTGGTTTTATTTAAATGTACTTGTGTATGTGTATATTTGCATATGGGGAGCATGGTATGCAATAAAATACTATGATCAAAAACTGAAAGGCATGTTACAAGATAACATATCTACAGCAAAAGGTAATGTATTACTAATCACAAAACTACCTGGCCTGAAGTGGCATCCCATAGATGTATTGGATGGTCACGAGTGGTAGTTGCAAAAACATTGGTCACCAGATCTGAAATGTCAACAAACTTCTAAGCAAAAATCAAAATCAAAATATAACAGTTGACGACAACAACAACAACAACTAAGTCTTTTCCCACTAAGTGGGGAAAAAACTGTCCGACCTGCCGGATTCGAACCAGCGACCTAAGGATCGTCTGCTCTTTTTTCAAAAATTGGTGGTTCAACGACGGAGGCTCACTGGGCGTTACGGACAGGTAGTGTAGCAGCCTGTAATCCTTCCACTGTTGGGAGAGGGAAATTGTCGCTGCTCTGTGAAACCAGCCTCACGCATTGCTCTCCACTTTAAGAGCGCCACGAAACTTAAGCTTTCGCCCAGGTTACATGGTCCAACTCTCAACTTGGAAAGGGCAGGCCAGCAAGGAGCACCCACCAAGCCCAACCGAGCAAGCCAGGTACTTGTTCCACCAATCTTATGCCCCCACTCGGGTTATAAGCCAACGTTACCTGGCTCAGCTATAACAGTTGACAAACTGGAGAAAATATTTAGTGTCTACTAGAAACAACAGTATGCATATTCTCACATTAAGAACATGCTATAGAAGCACCTGAGGCAGACATGTAAGGATACCAACAAAAATCATATGTAGACTCTCCTTCACCCATGACTAGATTTGCAGCAAAGGAATCTGCAGGTAAATAGTAATTATTATAATGAAGTTGTAAATCTTCTTCCCTCAAAGTAAAATAGTATCAAATTCTATTGAAATTCCCATTCTCAGCCATTCCAAATAAAGAATTTTTCAGTAAAGCTTGCCATCGTCTGAAGCTACAGAACAAGCGTCGAGATGAATGCCACCCTCACTCTCTGGTCTGTCAAAACACAAAGTACTAAGTACCCATATAATAACATTGAAACAATTGCATTCTGCAAATAATAAATATAATGTAAAATGCAACACTGAATCGAAGCATTCAGGAGGAACAGTTCCAGCTTAACGGCATCAAGAATTTCTGGAAAACGAAATGGATTGCAAATTGAAAATTACAAATAATAATAGTATCTGAGGCTACTAAGCAACTGATAGTATAATATATATATATATATATATATATATATATATATATATATATACATATTTTACCAAAAATATTATCGAATAAAGAAACACACTGGCATCTAATTGCATCCTCTGTAAAAAGCCAAAAATAAAATAAAAATATAATAAATAACAAGATGAAGATTATTAAATGAACAGACTTACAATGCGAAGAGTCGGAGAGTATTATCGTCGGAACTCGTAAGAAAACATGAGCCATCAGGTGACCTAAGAGCCGACAGCAAAAAGTTAAACAAATACGTTCTTTTTTTCTTTTCTTTACTTGTGTGACGGAGAGATATAACAAAGGGCGAAAGAATCGGAAAGTGTACCATTTGACGCCCTTGAGAAAATTGTTGGGGTTTGCAGGAGTGGTCTTGAACTGGTGGTGAAAGTGGTAGATTCTCTGAGGAGGGACATTGAAGCGAGGAACGGGCCAAGAGTATTCTGGTTGGCTAGCTTCGGTGCCTTCTGCGGCTTCGTTGGCCAAACTGTGCTGAAGCTCTTCTTCTACCATAGTTATATTGCCACTACCACGGCCGATGCAATGACGAGACTCTGACTCAACTAAACAGAGAAATAAGAAAACCAATATCACCGCCAAGTGTTGGGTCCAAAATTGAGTCCCTCGCTCACCTTCCCACCTCCATGACTTACTATTGAGTTTTGAGAGTCTAGTGACAGTGAGTAATGAACAGTTTGACTGAAAAGCACCTCTTTGATCCCAAAAAAATGATTTTTTTTTGGTAAAAAAAAATAGTTAGTTTTCCCTTCTTTTTTTTCATTTGGAAGATGAATTAGTATTTTTTTTTTTTTACACTGTAAAGCAATCATAAGAATAATCTTGTTCAAATTTATGAGCATTTGGTGTCAAAATAATATTTAAAATTAATATCTTACCAAGATTCTTATGAGTAAAAATTCATTTAACGCATTCATTTTGTATGTTAAATGAAATACTATATTGCCAACTTTGCACCAAATCTTTTAAGCAATTAATTTTAAAATTAACTTTGCCCCACGTTATTGATTTGCAACAAGTTTCCACTATGGCTTTAACTGAGAATTTTCATATTCTTGTGTTTGAATGATTAAATATAAAATGGAAGGATATGAAATTTCAACAATTTATATTCATTTACTCGTATTAATTTTTATTATTAAATACTTGTAAAAAGTAAATTACGTTATATCTTTGAAATACTAAATCATACACACCCTTAAGCTATCTTGAATGATAGCTAGATGATGATTTCTTTTTCTTTTTCTTTTTCAATTAATCATCAACTCATTACCAAGTGATAAAAGTCCCTTTGTGTATGACAGAAAAAGAGAGGCAGAGATGTAACCAGTAGGCAAAACCAGGACCAACAAGCACATTAAATAAGAGAAGCCAGACTACGGCTATTTGTTTATTGGATGGAAGAAGCGGTTTAAAAAAAGGAATAATAATAATAATAATACTCCAAATTAAGGGTTTCTGCAACAATTGAAGATTCGAGCTAAAATGATTCTTAGCTCATTAAAATTTAACAGGATCAATCTTGTGAATACAGCCCTATGAGCTTTTCAAATAAGGATCATTCTTGTAACTTGAATACAAGGGAAGATCAAGAGCTCTCTCAGCTATTCTACCATCTTCATGAATCTTAGCTACCAGGCTTTCAAGGGATGGAAAATTGGCCTATTATGCATCATGCCTGAATTTCAGTGAAAGCAGAAAGCAGGACAACAAATAAAATATATCAGGAGAAATACTTATTCAACAATACCTCAGGACGGATGTAACCAACAATAACAAGACGCAGTTCTTCCCCATAGAAATCCTCATTAAAGTTATGAAGTAACCATGGTTCCTACATCAGAAAAGTATGCATCATAAGAAAATTCTGAGGCGCAAAAAGTTCAAGATGGAAGGGGTATGTCAGTCACAAAGCACTTACTATAGTCTTTTCCTTGTTGTTGAAATATGGATTCCAGCCGATGCTCATGGCTGTTTTAAAAACACCTCTTGCAGATATTCCAGCCCAACCAAAATATACACCTGCAGGATGTTCTGCAAGGAGATCTGAATAGCCTTCGGTTGATAAATTAGCTGGAAAAGAAGTGTACTAATAACTATTAGTATATGAATAAACCAAAAATTGCTTCAAGATATTATAATCATAATAATTTCAAGGTCTCAAGCTTATAACACGAGCAATCACAAAACAGAATTGCTATAACCTATAAGCAGGTTAGATCTACACAAATTTTGCTTTTCTACCTTGAAGCTTCATGTCATATTACACAATAGACAAGATATATATTTCTATTTCAATCCAGAGATTCCAAGCGGACATAAACATTTTCGCATATAAAAGCTTCAAAGTTTCTTACAAACCTGTAGGGATCCCAAGTTGCTTTGAGCCACGCCCATACCCCTTGATAACAGGACCACCAACATACCAAGGATCTACTGGCAAAGTACCCTCCACCCCTGTAAGAATTCAGAATACCAGTTCAGATGACAACAAGAAAAATAAATAAACACATGAAAATGACAATCTTAAGGTATTTGGGGTTTACAATCTTCGAATGGAGGTAGACCCCACTTCTCAAGTTGCAAATCAAGTAGGGAATTGATCACCTCATCTGCTGCAGTGTAAAGATGGGACTGTTTTGGAAGTGATGGCACACCAACTACTTTCATTCCAGCTGCCTTGCCTGCAGTAACGCCAGGTCTGAAGTAGCCAAATATACTTGAATTTAGAAAGAAGATATGGAGAAAAACAAGTATCAATAAACAAAACAGTCTAGGATGAAAATCATCATTCCTTAATAAAAGCATTGCAGAAAATAAGCAAGCATTCTTTAGCTATGGCAAAGTAAGCGGTCTAAAATATGTACAACACAACAACTACAATAGACCATAATGGAAAAGGTTCTACCCACAACATAATAACAATTAAACAATTGAAATAATGTCATATGTTTATCATGTTGAAAGCTTTATACACAACTGAAGAGTGGTAGAATAATGCTTTCAGGGCAGGTAAGCTTTTATAACAAATTTTGTCCTAGTTCAAGCATCAAATTAGGGGGGGGTGGTTACAGATTAAGATCTCAATCAATTGACAAGCGTGGAATTGTAAACCAGAAGTGCAAATCATTATAACTAAAAGTGAGGCAATTCAACTTTGGTCCACTTCCAAGAGTAAAGATTATGAAAGAATTTTGTCAAGAAAATCAGAATGTGGTTTCTCAAAATTCATAACAAGCCTAAAATCCCAAAGCACCGAAACTACTTTCATTCTCCCTTTGTCACTCACTCATGCACTGGACATAAGTAAAAATTCAGCAACGACAAGAAATCCAATATAACTAAACTTCTTCTCTTCCTTAAGAACCAACCACCATCCTTACTAGTAAGAAGCGTGTCCTTTTGGCTGGCCAAGCCATGAACATAAGCTATTCCTCAGCCAATTGGTCATTTATCATATATCAGAATTAGTACCTGAAAAAATCAAACAAGCAAAGGAACTTACAGAGAGTCTTCAATGACAAGACAGCTTGAAGGCTCAACACTTAATTTCTTAGCAGTTTCAAGGAATCTGTCACAATAAAGAATAATAATTAAAATTGTATAAGCAAAAGATCTTTCTTAGAGATAAGTAACCCCTATTCAAATAAACAATACATCATTGCATCTCACATTTCAGGAGAAGGTTTCCCTGTTCTGACTTCATCTCCACCAATTATAACAGAGAGAGAATTTTTCCATCCTACATAAATAGAAGAACAAACAAGCTCATTAACGCACATTCAAACAAAAGGAGCACAAGAAGCTCAAGGTTCCCAAAAATAAGTCAACCGTCATGATACGATATTTTGGCTTCTATGCTTTCCCTTGGAAAGTTTGATGCCAAGGCCATTGGCACACCATGATTCCTCAAATGCTTTATCAAGCGATTGGCACCGGGACGTGCTTTGATGTTGCACCACCTAAAATGAGAATAGGACAAATTTAAGGGGAAAAAAAATTATAAATTGGAAACACAAGTTCAATTGATCAATCATGTAATTGTATCTAAGGCATAAGCCACGGCAACGTCTTCAATTACAGTATAGTCCCAGAGAGATTCTCTAATAGAAAAACTAAAAAGAATATTAATAAAATCAAAGATATCATAAGCCTGTCATATTCAAGTCTAAGGTCACCCAAGAATTGAAATGAGTAGTAGTTTTTTTACGTGGCCTTTTTTATCATTTTAGTTCAATGTCAAGCTCCAGTTCCAGAAACACCAATACCATTTACACAGCAAGAACACCTCAGAAACTAAAAAATACTCCATTGTCGAGGTGCCCTCTCTCCTTACTCCTTAGCTAGTCTACCGGTCATCTATGTCTTGCAATTGGACTGAGCAACTAATAAGTCCATTTAAGTTAAGAGGCGGGTCAATTAACTGCCATTAAAAAGCATGAAAATAGACGTTTTAACAAAATGATTGGATCATGAGTTTGAGATCATTAAATTATGGCCATAAAAAACCAAAAAATTCTAATGAAAACAAAGGTAGAAGCAATCAGTCACAGGGTACCAAGGTGAAGGACAAAGCTTAGGTTAAATATCAAGGAAATTATGACTTGTACAAATTATGCAGAATGGATTTTACCATGATATTCCAACTGTTCCTAAATGTTTACTGAAGTTGTCAAGCCTTGAAAAAAAAACACTTTAAAACCCAATGCTGGTCAAAGGGTGGTCAATATAATCATATATCGAATTGTTCCCAAATGCAGAGCCAGACCAATAGTTGAAAAAATATTGTATATATAATAAGAAATACATAGCAGAAAGGTTTCCAACTAAAAAAAGATTTTAGGACAATAAACTAGTTGTTTCTAGATATTGAGCCCATATGTGTCAATAAGTTCCCTGAGGTGAAGAAGGGAGTAGGAGAATCTATGATGAACTCCCCAAATTTATAGTGCCGCAGGGCATCCTCATTTACATCAATATTCACATGATTGGACTGTTCAGTGGTGATATTAGCAAGATAGTGTTAAAAAAATTGCTATCAAAGTGAATTCCAGTTAAGTTGATGCTCAATAGTGAACCATGAAAGTTGTGAAATAATGCATTAGACATTTTTGTTTTAACAAGCTGATCTTTAACAACACAGCCATCGGATTTCAACTAAAATCAATGCCATCTCCGTTTACATTGTTCATTAAGAATAAGTAGGTATTATTAAGCCAATGGTAACTGGTAGCATCAAGCACTACAATTTCAAAATCTAATTGACAAGATATCATTTTTGGTCCATGAACAAAAGCATAAGAAGAATGGAAGCAACAGCTACTTACTGATCAGAAAACAGTGGTGAAATTCCAGAAATGAATTCATTTGTCAAGCAAGGAAGACCATAATCTTCCACGACTGCAGCAGCAGCTTCAAATGGTGTCTTTCCTACTATTTTAAGAGCTTCCCTTCCATCCCATTTCTTTCCGTACTTACTTAAGGAAGCTTTCAAAACGTCACCCCCAATGCCGTCTGTGATCAAATCACAATCGTAAATCATCAGTGTCATCAATTAAGTAAGAAAAAACTATCCAAAAAATCAAAGCACGCGTCTTCTTGATTCTAGGTACGCTTCAACTCAGTGAAGGAAAATAAAATCAACAGAAAGCAAGAGGATGTCTCAAGAACTTCAAATTATGAATTGCTTCCGGCGGCAGTAAACAGTATGCTGACAGCTAACCAAATTCAAGCACTGATTGCAGAATGTAAGAATAATAAGAAAACCTATTTATTTACAATTAAAAAGAACTAACTGACCTGTGTTAAGCAAAGTGCCATCCAAACCACTGATGACGCATGTAACTAAATTATTTACAGGATTTATTATAGACATCTTCTCAGTCGTACGAATATCCAAACCTTAGAGATAATGCTATTCTCCGAGAGGACCCTAAAACAGAGAAATACTTAAAAGATTACTCAATGACAGTACTATAATGACACTTCTAAATTCCATACAGAGTCCTCAACTTCAAACGTCATTAATTGTCTTTTTGACTACTTCGACAAATGGAACAGCTACATTTCTTGGAATAATGAAAACATATTTGTTATCAACATTGTTTAATAATGTTTGTGATAAAATAAAAAACTTATAAAAAATTTAAAATAAATAATAAGAACCTAATTAAAATTTTGTAAAATATGGATAACTATTAATTTTAAAATTAAGTGAAATTATAGAAACTAACGTGCACCTGTATTGACTGTGGCTCAAGATTTAGAGACTCTTTGGTTAGAGGGGAGAGAAACAGAGAAGAGGGGAGGAGAGGAAATTTTTAAAATTTTTCTCTTTTGATTTAATATTTTAGAGGGGAGGGAAGAGAATATAAGGAGACAAAACCCTCCCCTCAAAAAATAGAGGATTTTGGAGAGGAGGAAAGTGCTGATTTTTTATTTTTAAAATTGCTCCTTCTCTCCTCTTTTTTTTAATAAAAAATAAAAAAAATAAAATAAAATACTTTAAAAATAAAAGGATAATAAATCAAATTCTTCAACTAAAAATTTTAATAAAAAAATTATTTTTAATAAAAATAAAATAATAAATATATAATAATTATTTTATTTTATTTTATTTTTCATCTCTTCACAAATCAAATAAAAAAAATTATTATCTCTTTTCTCTCTTTCTTTTAAATTAAATTAAACAAAAAAAAAATTATTTTTTTTCTTTTTTTTTTCTTTTCCTCTGTTAAAATTTATTTCTTCTCTTCTCCTCTTTTGAACTAAACCCCTTGGTAATATAATGACCGGCAGCAGATAGGGACTCGTATTTTAAAAAAAATTCATGTCACTTGGGTGGCTGACAGTGGCCTCTCTGGTTATGTTGGCTTCTCTTCCAAACTTAAAGCTGAGTTGCTTGCTATAAGAACTGGTTTGAAGATGGCAAGAGATGGAAATTGGCAAAATACATAGACTAGGAATCTGATTCTCTTGAAGCCATAAGATTGGTTCACACTACCGGCACCAAGAATCTATACTATAAGGCTTTGGTGGAAGTTATTCCAAATCTTAAGAACTGTTTTCACTACTGTTCTATCTCTCATGTCTTAACTCTCAAGGGAGGATAACCAGTGTGCTAAGATTCTTGCCGAAGCTGCAGCCAAAGGTTTTATATTTGATTCGTGAAAATAATTTCAATTTTTATTTCTCAAAATATTTTTTTATTTGTATTTAGTGAACGGTAAAAAATTTTGTTTTTAAAAGTTATTTCTTAAAAAATATAATTGATAAAAATAATAATTTTTATAAATATATAAAATATGTTTAGTTAATTTTAATATTTTTTAAAAAAGTTTAAAAATATTTTTTTAAAAAAATTATTCTTATATTTAATTTTACTTAAATTTTATATAAATTTTCATATATTTTTTAAAAAAATTCTTTATCTATTTGTTTTTTAATTTGTTATCTGTTTAAAAATGTTATATATTAATTCTTAAAAAAATTTCATATTTTTATTTGATTTAAATGTTACTTTCTTAAAAATTATATAAAAAGATGGAGACAAAAAAGACTAGAGAGAAGTGAAAGAGAGTGTGTAAAAATTAGAAGAAAGAGTAAAAAAAATTGTTATTATTATAATTATATTATTAATTAAATATATTTATTTTTTAACATTATAAAAAAATTTCTCAAGTCATGTGAAATTCTCAACCTTCTCCATAAAAATATTTTTGTGAAAAAATTGTTTAAACATCATTCCTGAAGATAATTGTTTCTTAAAAATATATTTTAAAAAACTTATACCAAATATAACAATTTTACTTTCTCATATTGAGAGAAAATAAAAAATATTTCTTGTGCCAATCTCTCTTTATGAGCTATCTTGAATGATAGCGAAATGAGCAAAGGTGATGATTTTTTTTCTTTTTTGTAAATCATCAATTCATTACCAAGTGATACAAAACCCTTTGTGTATGACAAAAAAAGAGGCAGAGATGTAACCAGTAGGCAAAACCAGGGCCAACAAGCACATTAAATAAGAGAAGCCAGACTACGGCTATTTGTTTATTGGATGGAAGAAGCGGTTTAAAAAAAGAAATAATAATAATAATAATACTCCAAATTAAGGGTTTCTGCAACAATTGAATATTTGAGCTAAAATGATTCTTAGCTCATTAAAATTTAACAGGATCAATCTTGTGAATACAGCCCTATGAGCTTTTCAAATAAGGATCATTCTTGTAACTTGAATACAAGGGAAGATCAAGAGCTCTCTCAGCTATTCTGCCATCTTCATGAATCTTAGCAACCAGGCTTTCAAGCGATGGAAAATTGGCCTATTATGCATCATGCCTGAATTTCAGTGAACGCAGAAAGCAGCACTAGAACAAGCATGACAAGAACAAATAAAATATTGCAGGATAAATACTTATTCAACAATACCTCAGGACGGATGTAACCAACAATAACAAGACGCAGTTCTTCCCCATAGAAATCCTCATTAAAGTTATGAAGTAACCATGGTTCCTACATCAGAAAAGTATGCATCGTAAGAAAATTTTGAGGCGCAAAAAGTTCAAGATGGAAGTGGTATGTCAGTCACAAAGCACTTACTATAGTCTTTTCCCTGTTGTTGAAATATGGATTCCAGCCGATGCTCATGACTGTTTTAAAAACACCTCTTGCAGATATTCTAGCCCAACCAAAATATATGCCTGCAGGATGTTCTGCAAGGAGATCTGAACAGCCTTCGGTTGATAAATTAGCTGGAAAAAAAGTGTACTAATCACTATTAGTATATAAATAAACCAAAAATTGCTTCAAGCTATTATAACCATAATAATTTCAGGGGAAAACGACAAATTCAAGGTCTCAAACTTATTACACAAGCAATCACCAAACAGAATTGCTATAACCTATAAGTAGGTTAGATTTACACAAATTTTGCTTTTCTACCTTGAAGCTTCATGTCATATTACACAATAGACAAGATATATATTTCAATTTCAACCAGAGATACCAAGAGGACATAAACATTTTCTTAAATAAAAGTTTCCAAGTTTCTTACAAACCTGTAGGGACCCCAAGTACCTTTGAGCCACGACCATATCCCTTGATAACAGGACCACCAACATACCAAGGATCTATTGGCAAAGTACCCTCCACCCCTGCAAGAATTCAGAATACCAGTTCAGATGACAAACACAAACGAAATAAAGAAACACATAACACATAAAAATGACAATCTTAAGGTATTTGGGGTTTACAATCTTCGAATGGAGGTAGACCCCACTTCTCAAGTTGCAAATCAAGTAGGGAATTGATCACCTCATCTGCTGCAGTGTAAAGATGGGACTGTTTTGGAAACGATGGCACAGCAATTACTTCCATTCCAGCAGCCTTACCTGCAGTAACACCAGGTCTGAAGTAGCCAAATATACTTAAATTTAGAAAGAAGATATGGAGAAAAACAAGTATCAATAAACAAAACAGTCTAGGATGAAAATCATCGTTCCTTAATAAAGACATGCAGAAAATAAGCAAGCACTCTTTAGCAATGGCAAAGTCAATGGTCTAAAATATGTACAACACAACAACTACAATAAACTATAATGGGAAAGGTTCTACCCACAACATAATAAGAATTGAACAATTGAAATAATGTCATATGTTTATCATGTTGAAAGCTTTATACACAACTGAAGAGTGCTAGACTATTACTTTCAGGGCAGGTAAGCTTTTATCACAAATTCTGTCCTAATTCAAGTAAGCACCAAAATAGGGGGGCTACAAATTAAGATCTCAATCAATTGACAAGCATGGAATTGTAAACCAGAAGTGCAAATCATAATAACTAAGAATGTGGCAATTCAACTTTGATCCACTTCCAAGAGTGAAGATTATGAAAGAATTTTGTCAAGAAAATCAGAATATGGTTTCTCAAAATTCATAACAAGCCTAAAATCCCAATGCACCCAAACTACTTTCATTCTCGCTCTGTCGCTCACTCATGCACTAGACATAAGTAAGAACTCATCAACTACAAGAAATCCAATATAACTAAACTTCTTCTCTTCCTTAAGAACCGACCACCATCCTCACAAGTAAGAAGCATGTCCTCTTGGCTGGCCAAGACATGAACACAAGCTATTCCTCAGCCAATTGGTCATTTATCATATATCAAATAGAGTTAGTACCTGGAAAAACCAAGAACCAATGAACTTCCAGAAAGTAATGGCCAAAAAAGCAAAGGAACTTACAAAGAGTCTTCAATGACAAGACAGCTTGAAGGCTCAACACTTAATTTCTTAGCAGCTTCAAGGAATCTGTCACAATAAAGAATAATAATTAAGATTGTATAAGAAAAAAATCTTTCTTAGAGATAAGTGACCCCCAGTCAAATAAACAATACATCACTGCATCTCACATTTCAGGAGAAGGTTTCCCTGTTCTGACTTCATCTCCACCAATTATAACAGAGAACGAATTTTTCCATCCTACATACAAAGAAATAAAAGAACAAACAAGCTCATTAATGCACATTCAAACAAAAGGAGCACAAGAGGCTCAAGGTTCCTAAAATTAAGTCAACCATCATGATACGATATTTTGGCTTCTATGCTTTCCCTTGGAGAGTTTGATGCCAAGGCCATAGGGACACCATGATTCCTCAAATGTTTTATCAAGCGATTGGCACCGGGAAGTGCTTTGATGTTGCACCACCTAAAATGAGAACAGAACAAACTTAAGGAAAAAAAAATACTAAATTGGAAACACAAGTTCAATTGATCAATCATGTAATTGTATCTAAGGCTTAAGCTACAGGAACATCTTCCATCTCAAAAGCTATTGATAATTACAGTATAGTCCCAGAAAGATTGTCTAATAGAAAAGTTAAAAAAAATTAATAAAATCAAAGATATCATGAGCCTGTCATATTCAAATCTAAGGTCACCCAAGAATTGAAATAAGTAGTAGGTTTTTTTACGTGGCCATTTTTTTTTATCATTTTAGTTCAATGTCAAGCTCCAGTTCCAGAAACATCAATACCATTTACACATGAAGAACACCTCAAACTAAAAAATACTCCGTTGTCAAGGAAGCGCCCTCTCCCCTTACTCCTTGGCTAGTCTACTGGTGAGTGTAGGGGAGAATCTGTGTTTTGCAATTGGACTGAGTAACTGATAAGTCCATTTAAGTTAAGAGGCAAGTCAATTAACTGCCATTAAAAAGCATGAAAATAGACGTTTCAACAAAATGATTGGATCATGAGTTTGAGGTCATTAAATTATGGCCTTAAAAAACCAAAAAATTCTAATGAAAACAAAGGTAGAAGCAATCGTTCGCAGGGTACCAAAGTGCCAGAAAAAACTTAGGTTACATATCAAGGAAATTATGGCTTGTACAAATTATGCAGAATGGATTTTAGCATGATATTCCAACTGTTCCTAAATGTTTACTGAAGTTGTCAAGCTTTGAAAAAAAAAATTTAAAACCCAATGCTGGTCAAAAGGTTGTGAATATAATCATATATCAGACTGTTCCCAAATACAGAGTCAGACCAAGAGTTGAAAAAAAAATTGTATATATAATAAGAAATACATAGCAGAAAGGTTTACAACTAAAAAAAACATTTAGGACAATAAACTAATTGTTTCTAGATATTGAGCCCATATGTATTAATAAGTTCCCTAAGGTGAAGAAGGGAGTAGGAGAATCTGTGATGAACTCCCCAAATTTATAGTGCCACGGGGCATCCTCATTTACTTCAATATTCACATGATTGGACTGTTCAGTGGGGATATTAGCAAGATAGTGTTAAAAAAAATGCTATCAAAGTGAATTCTAGTTAATTTGATGCTCAAAAGTCAACCATGAAAGTTGTGAAATAGTGCATTAGACATTTTTGTTTTACAAGCTGATCTTAAACATACACAGCCAGCGGATTTCAACTAAAATCAATGGCATCTCCATTTACATTGTTCATTAAGAATAAGTATTATTAAGGCAATGGTAACTGGTATCATCAAGCACAAGCACTATAAGTTCAAAATCTAATTGACAAAATATCATCTTTGGTCCATGAACAAAAGCATAAGAAGAATGGAAGTAACAGCTACTTACTGATCAGAAAACAGTGGTGAAATTCCAGAAATGAATTCACTTGTCGAGCAAGTAAGACCATAATCTTCCACGACTGCAGTAGCAGCTTCGAATGGTGTCTTTCCTACTATTTTAAAAGCTTCCCTTTCATCCCATTTCTTTCCGTACTTACTTAAGAAAACTTTTAAAACGTCACCCACAATGCCGTCTGTCATCAAATCACAATCGTAAATCATCTGTATCATTAATTAAGTGAGAAAAAACCAACCAAAAAATTAAAGCATGCGTCTAATTGATTCTAGGTATGCTTCAACTCGGTGAAGGAAAATAAAATCAACAGAAAGCAAGAGGATGTCTTAAGAACTTCAAATTTAAACAGAATGCTGACAGCTAACCAAATTCAAGCACTGATTAAAGAATGTAAGAATAATTAGAAAACCTATTTATTTACAATTAAGAAGAACTAACTGACCTGTGTTAAGCAAAGTGCCATCCAAATCAATGATGACGCATCTAACTAAATTCTTTACAGGATTTGTCATAGACATTTTCTCGGTCATACGAATATCCAAACCTTAGAGATAATGCTCTTCTCCAAGAGGATCCTAAAACAGAGAAATACTTAGATTAGTCAACGACAATACTATAATGAAACTTATAAATTCCATACATAGTCCTCAACTTCAAACGGATAAATCAGACCAAGGCACTGCAAACTTAAGTTGCTATTAATTTCCTTCTTGATCGTGACTCAACATAGCACTATACGAAACCTGATCCATTAATATTGATCACATGATCCGTGCAATCACAGAATGATGTTATTTGAACATTTTAACAAAATCTTATAAATTGACTGGGAGGACTGAAATGGGACTCGCAGCAAAATCGAGCATATGAACTGATTTTTTTACTGGGTGAAATACAATCAGAGTAGGAAAGCATGGCAAATTTATCAAACAGGAGTTCCAATCCTTAGTAAGAGCATTATTTGGTGATTTCAAAACTAAACTCCAACCCACTACACAACAATATTGCGAGTTCCCTACATCCTAAAACCATTGAGAAATCGTAGTAAGTCATGACTACAAGCACTGCAACAATTCAAACAAGCGTTTAGTTGCCAGGATAACCGAGCTTAGATCGAAACAACGCCGCGACTCCATACACGCCTACCTCAAAATTGAGGGGAAAAAAAACAGAAAAAGGGGGCAAATTGAAGTTAAGCATAGGTATGATAAGAAAGAAAAAAAAAATAGCACTGTAGTACTGTCCGCTGTCCAGTGTCACCGTTGTTAGAATTAAACAAAACAAAAAAAAAAAAGAGGGAAAGCACAAACTGTAGAAGCAGCAGGAAGTGCTGGGGTCAGAACTTGGATCGGTCACGAGATTCTAATGCAGAGAGCTTCTTTTTGATTTGTCTTCCAGACCGAACACCACCTTTCAGCATGTTCCAGACCGAACGTCACCTTCGGTCAGCTTCCAAGTTGAGGCTGAAAGACCGATGAGCAGAAAGGGTAGTTGTTGAGCATCGATTGGACGAAAACGTGGTCGCGTTTATTTAACTTTCCTTTTGTGGACCACGATCGAACACTTGCGTAAATCAATTAGGTTTTTTGTTTTTTGTTTTAAAAGTTTGTTTTCACAATAGAATTTTCATATACATTTTTTTCCTTTATTTTTAAAAATTATTTTTCATAATTATTTTTTAGAACATAAAAACAAAATTAGAATCAAAGAAGGCCTTGAGTTTTGTTTTTGTTTTGTAATTTCTTCCGTACATGGTATTTGGATGCACTAATAATAGTATCGATGCTCCTCAGACCCATATGCAGTGACAAAGTACAATAATGATCCTCAAACTTCTTTTTATGTTACCTTTTGTTTTTCAAAAGTCTTAGTTGTTTGAGATAAATTATAGAATATGCCAAGTATAATTAAATTCGCAGGTGAAACTTAATTTTATTTGGGTCAAGTTTTTTTAAAGAAAAATAAAATAAAATGAAGCTCTACTCCATGTTCAACTCAACTTTTTTTTTTTTCCATATTCAAACCGAACTCAGCTCAAATAGAGCACATCTCAAAGTTCAAAATAATACTCTTTATTGTGTTATATTAATTTTGAAAGTTAAAAAATAAGAAAATTGATAATTTAAAAAAAAAATTATAAGATAATACACACATTTAAACATCAAACCATATAAGATCATATATTTTTAACACTAAAAATTAAATTAAATTGATATGTATAATTTATTTTCGCAACACACTGGATCTTAGTGCCGTCAAAATTTAATTAAGGCTTCTATTCTTAAGCCCAACTACATTTTTAATTAAGTGCTAATTATATGAAATTGTAACAAATAAGAGGTGTATCGTGATAGAGTTCCTCCCTCCCAAAGTCCTAGCAGCAGAATTTTGCTTGAAGAGTTTGTTGTCATGGCAGCTTTCTCCCCCCCCCCCTCCTCCCAAAGCCCTAGCTGCAGAGTTTTATTTGGAGATCTTGTTGCCAATAACAGCTTTCTTTCCTCCCTCCTCTCTTTTTTTTAACTCTTTTGTTTGTGTTGTTTAATGTGTTATCTTCTTTCATTAAAAAAAAAAAAAAATTCTTCTATTAGAGAAATTTCTTTCTTCTATTTATGAAAGTTTTTTTTTCTTTGTTAGAGAATATCTAGTGCTAATTAGTTTTAAAATATCTACATATGTTTTTTCATATCTACCACATCTTAAATGTGAAAAAAAATTTAAAATTAAGAGTTATAATCTTAAAAAAAAAATAGAATGTGTATTGCCTTCTCTTGAAAGATTCTATATTTTTTTATTTGTATTTAAAGTTAATTGTATTTAAGTAAAATTTATTATATTTTTTATGATGTTTGTTAATAATAATTAAAAAGTATATTGTCTTGATCTGAATCTTTATTTTATTTTTTAGAAATACAAGATGTTTTGTAATTTTTATCTTATTTTATTTTATTAAGATTTCAGTAAATTTAAATTTGATGTCTATTTAATGAATATTATAATTTTTTATCTATCTAAAAAAAATGTATCGTAATACGAGATATTTGTCTAATATTTAAAAGTATAAACTTAATTTATAATTTTGTTTATAATGCTTTAGTAAGACTTCTTATGAGCTAAAAGTTTTTCATGATAATTTATTGAATGATATAATTTTTTATCTATACAAAAAAAATTATAAATTTAAAATGTTTAATGTAATCTTACTATTTAACTAAAATACAACGTATATTATTATTTTAATTCTATTGACTGTTAGGAAATACGTCCTTCATTTCCTTTTGCACTTCTTCAACAAATGAAACGCCTGCATCTTCTAGGACAATGGGACCATATTTGCTATCAACATTATATAATTAATATAAATAGCTTTTTATATTACTTATTTTTTGAGTTTTATCTTCCATAATTATAACATTATTTTGATTTTATTTAATAATTATGATATAATCTTTTTTAAAAATTATAAAAATATTATAAATTATTTTTTAAAATATTAAAATATATTTTAGATATTTTATATTTTCATTTTATTTTAAAAATATTAAATATATTTTCAATCACATTTTCTCCCCTGAAAGATGGCAAATGGAACATACTCCATGTCTACTAATCGACCGTCCAGTTGACCTGTCCTTTCTAGCGGATAGTGCAGGACGACGTTTGTTAGATTCATAGATTGTAGTTTTTTTTGCCCCCCTCTTGCTTTTGCTTCCTTTTTCATTAAAAAATATTAATTTTTAAATAATTTATATTAAATTATTATAAACTTATGCTAAAAAATATAAAATAAGCTCCATTAGTAAATTCTTTATTTATTTTTTTTTATAAAAAATAAAATTACAAAAAATGATGTAATTTACCCTGTTTAATTTTAATTAATTTGGGTGAAATCAAATTAAAATTCAAAATAGTTAATAGAGTTCATCTTCTTTATTAATTATAGTTTTTTAAATATTTTAAAAAAAATATTTATATGAATAGTGTATTTATAAAATCGTAAGAAAATCAGTGTTAAAAAAATGAAAATATCTAAACCATAATTAAAAAAAAAAAAACTACTTAAAACTTTAGATATAAACTAGTTGATCATTCAGTAGGGAAAAAAAAATACGACCACGTGTTTTCTAGATCTTCTCGAGCTTGAATTTGTTGGAACGTCGTCAACTTGTAGGAAGTATGTGGATGGATCAGTGAAGTGAATTGGACCGCACCATGCAACAACGTGGTCAAATTCAATGCGGATGGATCAGTGAGGAACAGCAATCAGGCTTGCCGTGTTGCTGTGGAGGAACTCTTAGAGATACAGCAGAGAACCGAATTGTTGGCTTTACAAAAAATTTGAGAAGATATAGTATTTCCAAGGCTGAACTATGAAGTATTATTACAGGACTACAAATTGCTTGGGAAAAAAAATTTCGGAGAGTGGAAGTGAAAACTGACTCAAAAGAGGCGATTGACTTGTGCAATAGAGACTGCAACAAAGAACATCGTTATGCGAGAATTGTTTCTAGCATCAAAAACCTCCTAAATAGAAATTGAGAAGTGTCCCTAAAGTATACCTTTAGAGAAGGTAATAGAGTGGCTGATTGTTTATCTAAAAATGGGCACAACATAGAGTTAAGATTGGACTACTTCACAAATCCCCCTAATGGAGTGAGCGGAATGCTGCCTGATGACATTAGGGAAGTCTCTCTCCCACGTTTTTGCTTTGTTTAGTCTGTGCACCTTTTCACATTTATCATCATGAGAATAATCAACGAAAAATAGGAATATATTCATATTTTTGTTGGTACATTTATTCATACACGTCTCACATTAAATTGTGATTTGTGAAACGAAAATACAGTCATTGAGAAATTAACTTTTGTCTCTCCTTGACTTTATTATTGCCTGCTTTTATTCATTCAGACTATTTGTAGGTTTAATTTCTTGGATACTTCCTGCGGCAGCTCAAATCACTTGCCCATCCACACACACCCATTGACCCACGAACATATGGTCACAGTTAATGTTGGGGTTGATGCCGAGGAAGTGACTTTCGTCCAGATTGAACCTCTGCGCTATGGTCGAGCATGTTTCACCTTCTTCCACTCCGTGAATACTGTTACATGTTGGGTCCGAAACTGCAAAATCCGTACAATGTTGGTCAATTACTTGTTCGCTGTATTATCGTCCTATTTTACCGCCCAATAAATATTTTATAGTTTGAGCAATGGGATCAATCGGATCTAATCTGTTTAATATTTGAATTTAATAAAAAAAAAAATTAAATTGTCTAAAAAATTTGAATTATATCTCAAAAATCATAAAAAAAAATTTTATTTAAATTCAAAATCTTTAAAAATATTTACTTATATAAATTTATCAATCAAATTTAATCTGCTTAAAATAAATTTTGTTATCAAGTTGGATTGGACCTTCAAATATACACACCCTTGCTAATATATATATAAATACAATATACAACACAAATATTTACATTGTGCTATCATAACAATATAAAATATTTATATATAATTTAAAGTATTATATTGTATTAATTATTTTATTATAAATGTTTGACATGTCAAATATATACATTTTTTTAATTGTTTAAACATATTTTTGGACAAACAAAGGGAAAATTTTTACTCTACTAAATTTTAATTTAAGTGATACTTTCTTAACCATAAATTTAATTTTTCTTTTTTCTCTCCTCCTGTAAAAAAAATATTCTTAAATATTTTTTATGTTTAACATTCTTGAAACGTCAATAATGAGTGCAGACACTACGTTATTAAAGTAACTCTAAAAAATTATATGGAACACTCTTGTTAATAACAATAGGTAGTTAATCTTAATATCACAAGGGCAGGAGTTTGAATCCTGGCAACAACTGGGGAGATTGTTTAGATATCGTTCAAATTATATATTCATTGATTAAAACAAACAAAAAAACAATTGAATGCTTACCGGTTGGTGTTGGTCTAGCAGCAGCAATAGAGGTCACCACAAGAAGAAATGAGAAAACCAGAGCAAAGCTAATAAGAATAGACTTAGTCATTTTTTATTCCCGCTAATCGTCCTTTTGAGCTATTTGTCTATAATTATGGTTCGGTTTTAGTAATTGGGTGTTGATTTATATATATAGAGGAGAAACCCAGTCCAAAATCTGAATAGAGATAAATAATTTGAGTAGATCAGTTATTGGAATTTAAAATGAAGGGCCGGCTTCACCTTGAATGTCTATGCAGCATAAAGTTCTCATCATTGGCATTGAAGGTTACGTTGTGCATTGTTGCAGGCTAACAATAGCATTGGCGTCTCTTGCAACCCTATGTTTTATTTTTTAATTGTCAGAGCTTTAAGGGCGTTTAATACTATACGATTTTACAGTTTTTTTAACTATTCGATTTAATTTATATCTAATCGCAACTTTTTTAGTATAAAAAATATTACAATGTTTATTTCACTTTATATATATATATATTATTACAATGAATACATGTACGTTCAAATTAAATGATAAATCTAATATTTTTAAAGTCACAAGCACTATTTTTTTGACTCTTGTATTATTTAATTACTTAAAGAGTCTATTATACTTCTTTTTTTACTTGCTTCTACTCTCAATTACTTCAATATTAATTAAGAAATATAATCTGAAAAATGAATATAATAAGCAAGGAAAGGAATGGATATAATAAATTTTTTTAGTAAATTACTATGAATATATGTCTGTTCGAATTAAATGATCAATTTAATATTTTTAAAGTCACAAATACTATTTGTATTTCTTATATTATTTAGTTATTTAAATATAGTGTTTGGTGTGAGGAATTTGAAGAGGTGGAGAGAGAAAATAAAGGGATAAAATCACTTTTCTCCCTCCATTTTCTTTTCCTCCAAATATGGAGAGATTTAGAGAGAGAAAAAAATATTATGAAAAAAGATAAAATTTCCCTCATCAAAATAGTTTTATTTTATTTTTGAATATATATATCTAAAATTAAAAGAGTATAATAATTATTTTATTTTATTTTCCTCTCATCTCATTCCAAATTAAATAAAAAAATTATTTTTACTTCCCTTTCTTCCTTTTAAATTAAATCAAACAAATAAATTTTCTTTTCTTTTTCCTCTTCTCCATTAAAATCTATCTATTTTTTTTTCCTCTATTGAAACAAACACACCCAAAGAGTCTATTATATATATTTTTTACTTGCTTATACTCTCAATCACTTCAATATTAATTAAAAAAACAATATAAGAAAGGAATATAATAAATTATGCAAGAGACAACTTCAGTGCATATGCTCATTAATATATGAATTTGGAAAATAAAAATATTTTAAATATTTTAAATTTAATAATATGTAACTGTGCAGAAGCTATCTCTTAAAATTTATAAAATATTTTAGATTTAATCATTTTTGTAATAATATAAATTTTTTATAATAAGCAAACAGTCATTACGCAAAGAAAGAAAGCCAACCATCCCTTACACAGATAGATTTTGTGAGTTGTAAGGCTTAAGAAGTCTAAAATGAATTGGTGATAGAGTTGGTTTAGTTTAACTTTTAATATTATTTAGTAAAAAATAATAAATTGATCAAAAAATAGTAAATATTAGTCAAAAATTGATGAATCCAATTAATTTGGATGTTTTAATTTTAACTTTTTGTTAAAATATTATTATTTTTTTAAAAAAAATTTAACTCAAGGCAAGTGGTGAGGACAACTTGTGCAACCCGCCTAAACCTGTGTGAAACTGATGAAAATATAGCATTTTCGGGTTTGTAAAATCAGGTTTACGGGTTGAAATGGGTGAAGGAATCTGAAATGGTTCGGGTAGAGGCTCAGATAACCCGTATAACCCGACTCGACCGAAAACCAAACCTCTATAATTCATTCGTCGTCATTTGGCTACATCCATCATTCCATTTTTCCTCAATTCCCTTTTTCTTTTCTTCCTCAACCATTCACCAGAGCCAAGCCCGATACATGATCCTCGCTCTACACTCCACCTCCCTCCTTTTTCCTCATCTTGCACACGGCCACGCCTCACGGTTAGGAAACGAAGCCCCAGCCACCAAGCCGCCGTTGAAGTCTTCACAGTCACGGTAGTTGTCTGTGGTAACCAAGCCAACTGGTAAATTCCTCACCCTTTCGCTTTAATTATACTAAATTTCCTTCAAAATCTTAAATCCTTAATCGTGGTTGTGCCTGCCTAATTGTGTATTATGTTGCAATTGTGTGGTTCACTTGGCTTGGCTTGAAGTCTTGAACTCCCAATCGTGACTTACCCTTGGTTGAAACTTGAATTCTTAATCGTGATTTACAGTCAAAAGAAGGAACTTTAATGGCGGACCCAACTGACCACCTCTCATGAGCAATTGAGCATCACTATTAGCATCATCAGTTTCTACAATACTCGAATCAGGGGTACTATCTTTCTCTTCTTCCTCTATATTTTCTTGTTCCTCTGCAACTAGCTTTGATGCCACGTTCTTTGACTTCCTTTAAAACCAAAGCTTAAAGTTAGAAACCCATTTGCAGAAATCTCCATGCAAGCTCTATAATTCTCTCTTTGCTGACTCCTCCAATAACAAGGTCTCAGAATCAGAATATCCAGTTGCTTATGGTAACATTGTTCTTCTTCATTCAAGTTCTTCTTTATTGTTTGTTGCCCTCTTTATCCTTTTTTTTCTAACTATAAACTTGTTCTTTATATTATAATGAAGAAATATACTTCCTTCTTTAAGCTTACTAGTTGATCTATACAATAACAATATAAAGTATTTTTGTTTTTGAGTCCTTTTTCTATTTCATTACCACAATTATAATATATGGTTAGACTTTAGATGCAAGAAATAAAATACTATAGTGAAAGAAAATTATGGGTTTTGTTAATTCTTGCATCTATGTGGTTATATTCTTATTTTCATGACATACAGACATAGCTTTTTGACTGGTTTAATTCGTGAATGTTCATTATTTACCTTCTTTAAAGTATCATTTTTTGTGGTTATGTTCTTACAATTACAAATGTGAGAAAACTGAAAAGCACAGGTCTTAGGTTTTTGGAAACCATGATTAGCATCATTTTCTTAATTCTTTTAGTACTATTTTCTCGTCTTAAAAAAATAAAGGTACTGGGTAATGGGTACCAATACCATTTCTTTTAGCTGCAGGACCCTTAATTAAAAATGTTTTGTCAAGTTTGACTATGACTCCAATTGCACTCAAAAATAGTATGTGTATAGAAAATTAATGAAGCTAAGCTAAGACCGAGCAAGGGTCCCTTGGGCTAAGTTGAATTCAAAGATTGTGTACGCATTGCCTTATCATATCATATGAGAACTATCTTAGGCTTCCCATAGGAAAAGTCCCCTCCAATTATAATATTTCTAATATTGCTCTTTGATGGCTATTTACATCAGACAAAGAGTAAGATATTTACACTTTTCATACTGTATGATTTTCTTGCCACTTCACTCTTGTGAGTTTGGGTGTTTGACACTTGACAGCTAGTATGGACTCCTCAAAATCAAAAGAGTAAGAGACAATTGCATCTACAGCAAAATCACCATCAGCCACAGTTAAACCAAAAGACAAAGACAAAGTAAGAATCTTAGTTGGCACTGAATATTCTAATGTTACTCCCGCTAAGTGCCAAAAAAGGAAGTCCACTGCAAGTAGATCTCAAAAGCCATCAACAGCATGGGAGCACTTTACCAAAATATTAGATGCTTCAGAACCTACGGCTCAATGTAATCATTGTGGAAAGGGGTATTTGTCTAATTCTAAAACACACAACACTTCTAATTTAGTCAGTCACCTGTTTAAATGTTTTAAATATTCGCATACTTTGAATGATTCTAAACAACAATTAATTAGTTTTAAGTCCAAAAAAGATAGTGCGGAGAATAATATGATAAGAGCATCACAAATTTATAATTTTGAAGAATGTCAAAAAGTTTTAGTTGTCCTTGTTGCTACAGATGAGCAACCATTTAAATCAGTTGAAGGATATAGATTTAAATATTTTTGTAGTAAGTTGTAGCCACAATTTCATATTCCCTCTGGTTTTATTGTAGTTAGAGATTGTTATCAACTGTATTTAGATGAAAAACTAAACCGTATGAATATTTTATAGTCAAATTGTACTAGGATATGTCTCATTACTAATTGTTGGACTTTAGTCCAAAATTTAAGCTATATGTCACTCACTGCACATTTTGTTGATAATGATTGAAAACTTCAAAAGAAAATTCTTAACTTTTGACTTATTCTTAATCATAAAGGGAAGACAATTGAAAAGCATATAAAAAATTGTTTGAATGACTAGAGGATTGAAAAAGTGTTTACGATAACTGCGGACAATGTTAGTTCAAATGATGTGACAATAGCATATTTAAAGAAAAGAATGAAGGCATCAGATTGTTTGATTTTAGAAGGTGATTTTATGCATATTAGATGTTGTGTTCATATCTTCAATTTAGTTATTAATGAAGGATTGAAGGAGATGCATTCATCTGTTGCATCTATTCCTAATATTGTGAGATATGTTAAATCTTCTCCCTCTAGGTTAACAAAAGTTAAATTTTGTGTTAAACAATCAAAGATTGCATTTCAAAGCCTTGTATGCGTAGATGTTCCAACTAGGTGGAACTCAATTTATTTGATGTTAGAGGCCGCTGAGAAATGTCAAAAGGCATTTGAAAGGTTAGAAGAAGATAAACTTGATTATATTAATTATTTTGATGAGAAGACAATTGATCCTCCTTTTTCTGATGATTGAAATAATGTTAGATCTTTTATTAAGTTTTTAAAAAATTTCTATGATGTCACTTTGGATGTTTGCGAACTTATATGTTACCTCAAATGTGGTCTTTTCCTCAACTTTCTTTAGTACAAAGTGAGTTATTGAAGTGGAGCTCAAGTGATAACTCTTTGTTGAGTGGTATGACAATAGAAATGAAGAGAAAATTTGATAAATATTGGGGGAAAGTCAAAAATATGAATCACTTATTGTTCATTGCCAATGTGCTTGACCCTAGATACAAGCTTGCTTATTTAAAATGGTCATTTGATGATATTCATAGTTCAACTATATCTTATAATATGACTTGCAAGATCAAGGCCGATTTATAAAATTTGTATAATTTTTATTATCGAGTGTATGAGCTTAACAATATTTTGAATGAGGAAGGCTGCTCTTCAATATTTATGGCAATGGATCAAGATGTTGCAAAGAAAACACCACCTCAAAAAGTTAGAAAGGTTGTTTTTAAATCTCATTTGAGGACTAAAGATTCAATTGAAGTAAAGAATGAAGTAGAAAGATATTTAGCTGTTCTGTGAATGCAAATGATTTTTTTGATGCTCTAGATTGGTGGAAGTCAAATGTGTCTAGGTTTGTATTCTTTCTATTGTTACTTGAGATGTGTTAATCATTTCTGTATTAAAAGTAGCTTTTAAATCAGTATTCAGTACTGGTGGACGTGTACTAAATACATTTAAATTGTCCCTCTCTCCAAAAATGGTCGAAGTATTAATCAGTGTACAAAATTAGTTGAAATCAAGTCTATCGTAAGTTGATAATTTTAATTTTGTTGAACAATTGCAACTGTGTGAGAATATTGAGATAGGTAAATTATTAAGTTTTTATTTTATATATTCTAATTTGTTAATTTTGATATTCAAATAACTCAGTATTTATTTATTTTGCAAAACTTACAGAAGCTTCCTCCAAATAGCACCAGATAAAAGATGGATAATTCTGCTATTTTAGACTTTTGGAAACACATTTGAGGCTATTGTTTTGTTTGTCTGTTTACTAATTTAATGATTTTAAGTTGTTGGATTTGATATATGTGTTTTTTTATTTTTGCAATTTATGTTATTTATGGTTTAATATATTTGGATACATAAACATGCTTGCTGGATTACTGGGTTAACTTGCTTTCTGGATTCTTGATATTGGCACATGGACTTTGTTGGATTGTTGGGTTAACTGGCTATGTATTGTACTCTTGATATTTGCACATAGGCATACTAGATTGATGGGTTTTGTACTCTTGATATTGGCACATAAACACGCTAGATTGATGGGTTTTTCTATATTCATTTACTGGTTTTTTTTATTTTGGAATTTGTACCATGCATTTTTGTATTTTTGTTTGTTAAATATGTTTAAGAAATGTTTGTGGTTTAATATGAATTATTGAGAGGGTGCAATTTGCTATTAAATTTGAATCTTACCAAACCCGCATGAACTTTACCAAACCTAAGTCCCTAGGTTCACTGAAAGTTACAGTCAGGTTTGGGTTGATCTTTTGTGACTCGACAGGTGGTCGAGCAAGTTAGATTTCGACCCCAACTCGACTGCTGCACAATCTTACTCAAAATAATATAATTTTGGCTAACTTATTATGTTAATTGTAATTAAACATGTAAAAAAAAGAAGAAGAAAGAAACTACTTAAAACTTTTGATACAAACTAGTTGATCATCCATTAGGAAAAAAAAAATACGACCACATGTTTTCTAGATCTTCTCAAGCTGAATTTGTTGGAATGTCGTCAAACTGTAGCAAGTATTTTTCACTTACTTATTGACGAAAATTATTTGTTATAGATATAAAATCACAATGTTACGATGTGCACCTTTTCATAGTGAGAATAATCAACGAAAAATAGGAATATATTCATATTTTTGTTGGTACATTTATTCATACACACCTCACATTAAATTGGGAAACGAAAATACAGTCATTGAGAAATTAACTTTTGTCTCTCCTTGACTTTATTATTGCCTGCTTTTATTCATTCAGACTATTTGTAGGTTTAATTTCTTGGATTCTTCCTGCGGCAGCTCAAATCACTGCCCATCCACACACACCCATTGACCCACGAACATATGGTCACAGTTAATGTTGGGGTTGATGCCGAGGAAGTGACTTTCGTCCAGATTGAACCTCTGCGCTATGGTCGAGCATGTTTCACCTTCTTCCACTCCGTGAATACTGTTACATGTTGGGTCCGAAACTGCAAAATCCGTACAATGTTGGTCAATTACTTGTTCGCTGTATTATCGTCCTATTTTACCGCCCAATAAATATTTTATAGTTTGAGCAATGGGATCAATCGGATCTAATCTGTTTAATATTTGAATTTAATAAAAAAAATTAAATTGTCTAAAAAATTTGAATTATATCTCAAAAATTATAAAAAAAAAGTTTATTTAAATTCAAAATTTTAAAAAATATTTACTTATATAAATTTATCAATCAAATTTAATCTGCTTAAAATAAATTTTGTTATCAAGTTGGATTGGGCCTTCAAATATACACGCCCTTGCTAATATATATAAATACAATATACAACACAAATATTTACATTGTGTTATCATAACAATATAAAATATTTATAAATAATTTAAAGTATTATATTGTATTAATTATAGTTTTTATTATAAATGTTTGACATGTCAAATATATACATTTTTTTTAATTGTTTAAACATATTTTTGGACAAACAAAGGGAAAATTTTTACTCTACTAAATTTTAATTTAAGTGATACGTACTTTCTTAACCATAAATTTAATTTTCCTTTTTTCTCTCCTCCTGTAAAAAAAACATTCTTCAATATTTTTTATGTTTAACATTCTTGTAACGTCAATAATGAGTATAGACACTTCGTTATTAGAGTAACTCTAAAAATTTATATGGAACACTCTTGTTAATAACAATAGGTAGTTAATCTTAATATCACAAGGGCATGAGTTAATTTGAATCCTGGCAACAACTGGGGAGATTGTTTAGATATCGTTCAAATTATATATTCATTGATTAATTAAAACAAACAAAAAAACAATTGAATGCTTACGGGTTGGTGTTGGTCTAGAAGCAGCAATAGAGGTCACCACAAGAAGAAATGAGAAAACCAGAGCAAAGCTAATAAGAATAGACTTGGTCATTTTTTTTCCCGCTAATCGTCCTTTTGAGCTATTTGTCTATAATTATGGTTCGGTTTTAGTAATTGGGTGTTGGTTTATATATATAGAGGAGAAACCCAGTCCAAAATCTGAATAGAGATAAATAATTTGAGTAGATCAGTTATTGGAATTTAAAATGAAGGGCCGGCTTCACCTTGAATGTCTATGCATGCAGCATAAAGTTCTCATCATTGGCATTGAAGGTTACGTTGTGCATTGTTGCAGGCTAACAATAGCATTGGCGTCTCTTGCAACCCTATATTTTATTTTTTAATTGTCAGAGCTTTAAGGGCGTTTAATACTATACGATTTTATGGTTTTTTTAACTATTCGATTTAATTTATATCTAATCGTTAACTTTTTTAGTATAAAAAATATTACAATGTTTATTTCACTTTATATATATATTATTACAATGAATACATGTACGTTCAAATTTCTTTTTCAAGAACACACCATACATATTCAGACATCAAATTGCCAGTGCTTTGAGTGTTGAGAATATTGAGTCTCAAGATAAATATCTTGGGCTTTCATCATTTATCAACAGATCTAAGTCTGAAACATTTAGCTATATTAAGCAAAGAGTGGAGAAAAGAATTGCAAGTTAGAAAGAGAAATATCTTTCACATGCAGAAAAGTTAACTTTAATTAAATTTGTGATTAGTGCAGTTCCTACATATGCTATGTCATATTTTATTCTACCTACTAAATTGTGCAATGAACTTACTAGTATGATGAGACAGTTCTTCTGGTGTGATAATAGTTCTGGAGCAAGTTTATACTGGACAAAGTGGAAAAAATTATGCAAAAGCAAGAAAGACAGAGGACTTGGGCTAAGAGATTTAAAGGCCACGAACATAGCTTTAATAGCTAAAATGGCATGAAAATTATCATCAAAACCTCAATTATTTCTCAGCAGATTTTATAAAGCCAAATACTATCCAACAAGCCAATTTATGGAAGCGAAGATGGGAACTAACCCCTCTTGGGGATGGAGGAGCATCATAGCAGGAAGAGAAGTAATTAAATAAGGAAGCAGGTGGCATGTGGGGCGCAATACCATATTGCAGAAAATTGGAGTTCCATGGATACCTGGTCATGAACCAAGAAAACTTTATGGCCCACCTAATAACCGTGAAGGGGAAGCGATGTTAAGGAATTATATAAACCCAATCACGGGTCAATGGCGTGAAGCTAACATCCCGAATAAGTTTGATGCAAATATAGCACACGATATATTGGGCGAGCAACCAGGGGAAGAAAATGATAGATTGATATGGTGTAGAAACAAAAATGGTATTTACACGACTAAGTTTGGGTATGAAGCTGCAATAGAGGTACTATACCCTCTAAGTAAAAACTCAGGCGAGGACGAAGCACGGAGGTGTAGCAAGGAGATATGGAAACTACAGGTAGAAGAAAAGATCAAATTCTTCATATGGAGATGTATCAATGATGCACTGACAGTAAATGAGAAATTACAAAAAAGAGGCATCACACTCATAGATGAAGGATGCCCTTTGTGTGACCATACAAAAGAGTCATTGAGTCACTTGTTCATAAAATGCAGCCATGCAAGAGAAGCTTGGCAAATAAGTGGTGTGATGGAATTTATAGACATAGCACCAGATAAAAGTTTTATATCGTGGTGGTCCAATTTGACACATAAAATAAGGAATAGTGTTGCACATAAAGGAAAGGTGGAACTCATATGCTATATCTTGTGGTTCTTATGGAGAAGCAGGAATGATAAAATGTTCAAACATAACCACTGGAATCCCATTCAAATAGTTCAAAAAGTCATTAACGCACGAGAGGAAATTACAAGTTTACACCAAGGCATTTGGTCTGCTGTGAATGCACTTAGTTTTAACCATCATTTGATGTGTTCTTTGGGCATTACGATGTCCTTCATTTGTATTTTGGATTATCTCAATTTATTGAAAAATAAAATGTCTATCTTTGACCCAAAAAAAATGTACGTTCAAATTAAATAATAAATCTAATATTTTTAAAGTCATAAGCACTATTTTATTGACTCTTGTATTATTTAATTAGTTAAAGAGTCTATTATACTTCTTTTTTTACTTGCTTCTACTCTCAATTACTTCAATATTAATTAAGAAATATAATCTAAAAAATGAATATAATAAGCAAGGAAGGGAATGGATATAATAATTTTTTATAGTAAATTACTATGAATATATGTCTGTTTGAATTAAATGATCAATTTAATATTTTTAAAGTCACAAATACTATTTGTATTTCTTATATTATTTAGTTATTTAAACATAGTGTTTGGTTTGAGGAATTTGAAGAGGTAGAGAGAAAAAATAAAGGGATAAAATCACTGTTCTCCCTCCATTTTCTTTTCCTCCAAATATGGAGAGATTTAAAGAGAAAGAAAAAGATATTATGAAAAAAAAGATAAAAATGCCCTCATCAAAATAGTTTTATTTTATTTTATTTTTGAATATATTTATCTAAAATTAAAAGAGTATAATAATTATTTTATTTTATTTTTCCTCTCATTCCATTCTAAATTAAATAAAAAAATTATTTTTACTTCTCTCTCTTCTTTTTAAATTAAATCAAACAAATAAATTTTATTTTCTTTCTCCTCTCTTCCATTAAAATCTCTCTATTTTTTTTCCTATGTTGAACCAAACACACCCAAAGAGTCTATTATATTTTTTTTCTTACTTGCTTATACTCTCAATCACTTCAATATTAATTAAAAAAACAATATAAGAAAGGAATATAATAAATGATGCAAGAGATAACTTTTAGTTCATATGCTCATTAATATATAAATTTAGAAAAATAAATAAATAAATAAATATTTTAAATTTAATAATATATAATTGTGCAAAAGCTATCTCTTAAAATTTATAAAATATTTTAGATTTAATCATTTTTATAATAATATAAATTTTTTATAATAAGTAAACAGTCATTACGCAAAGAAAGAAAGCCAACCATCCCTTACACAAATAGATTTTGTGAGTTGTAAGGCTTAAGAATAGAGTTGATTTAGTTTAACTTTTAATATTATTTAGTAAAAAATAATAAATTGATCAATAAATAGTAAATATTAGTCAAAAATAGATTAATCCAATTAATTTGGATGGTTTAATTTTTAATTTTTTGTTAAAATAATATTATTTTTAAAAATTTTTTAACTCAAAACAAAGGGTGAGCACAACCTGTGCAACCCGCCCAAACTCATGTGAAACTGATAAAAATATAGCATTCCGGGTTTGTATCAGGTTTACAGGTTGAAATGGGTGAAGGAATCTGAAATGATTCGGGTTAAGGCCTAGACAACCCGTATAAACTGACTTGACCGAAAACCAAGCCTCTATAATTCATTCATCGTCGTTTGGCTGCATCCATCATTCCATTTTTCCCCAATTCCCTTTTTCTTTTCTTCCTCACCCATTCACCCGAGCCAAGCCCAAGACGTGATCCTTGTAACGCCCTTAATTTACGAGCAGGTGAAACAAACATTTTTTTTCCGCAATAAGATATTTTCCATAACATGCAGAACACTATTCTTTGTCATAAAAATAGATATATATATATATATATATATATATATATATATATATATATATATATATATATATATATATATATATATATATATATATATATATATTCTCATGTATATACATTATACAGATCAAGTTATAAATGTCAAAGTAACAACAGAAGTAGAGATATTGCCTGTAGCGTTTGGAACACACTCTATAATACAAACACAGTATAATTCAAAACTGTTAGCCTTGAAAGCAACGTAAACTCACTCAGAAAATATGTCACCTAATTAATCACCTATCTGCAGAATTAGACTCTGTATTCTTATCTGAAAAATGTGGAAATATCGGTAGCGAGTTTGACAATTCAGTGAACAGATAATACCTCCTATGACCTTTTAGATCAGCATATGGATTTACTCATGTTTTAAAATTTTTCATTTAGAAAATACAGTTCATAAGTACATCCATATGGGACTCGTATTTCAAATATTTTCAAATAAAAGGATATTCAGATATCTAAACTATATTCAGCACGATATGATCATTAAATAAATGTTGTTATACTCAGCTGTATAAATTATAGTAAAATAATAAGCTTTTGAGATAAAGTTATAAATTTTTAAAATGACTTACTTCATTCGGCGATCTGATTAACCTACACACTCATTCGCTATACACATAATGATCAATCAACTACAGTCACAATAGTTATCAGGGAATGTGAGTTCATCACCCATCTGCCTCCTCACATTACCACTGTCACCCAATTAGAGTGGCCCTCCTTCGACTCACTCAGATTAATAAGGCATCCCCTATTCGGTACCGTCACAAGCCATACAACCCGTCGATATTCATTCATACATATAAATACACACACACACACACACACACACACAGATATATATAGATATATATATATATATATATATATATATATATATATATATATATATATATATATATATATGTATATTCATCAAATGCAATATATAATTATCAAGCAACTCGCCATAAGTTTTACGCTTGCCATTCGATCATAATTAGTAACTTTATAGTTTTACAAATCAATGCCTCATGCACATAATATTTCTTTTGCCAAATAATGATAAATTCATTTAGAATCATATATACATGCCATTTCTCGAGGCAATTGTATAGTTTTATAAATCAATATCACATGCATAAATATTCATTTTATCATTTAATGAGAAATACATGTAAAATCAGATATACCATAAGTTCAGAAATCTATTTCTCAAAATTATACTCTTCTTGAACTATAATCAAAATTGTAAACAATTTAGATATTTTTAATGCATTTCAAAAATATATAAAAGTGTAAATATCTTATAAACATAATCAAATATACGTTTAAAGATCAAGAAAAATATAAGACAAGTCATAAAAAGAATTATCCACTCACAAAGTAAGGTTTTCAGATTGGACAGCTCGAAAATATACTTTTCCAATTCACATTTAACTAAACAGACTTCAAAAACGTGTCCGGAGGGTCCAAAAATAAGGAAAAGACTCCGAAAACTTAGTATTATTCATAGTCGAAAAATATTATTCACCAAAAATAAAAATATGTCAAATAGCTGAAAATTTTCATATCTTAAGGTTCATCTAAATCTTGAATCCATCTACGGTGTCAGATTTTTAATTTGAAGTCTCTAAGTAAAAGTTTCAGAATTTACTTTTTTTCTGAAATTTTTTACTTTCGATCTATGGCGATTCTACGGCTGATTTGAAAAATTGTTCAGTCAAAATCGTAGTATTCTCCGTCCTGAATTTAGTGATACCCTTAGTTTTGAGATCAAAGGCTTATAAACAATCAAGATCTAAAGAAAAAATATGGAGATACTATTCAAACTATTTACTATTCATTTTCTTCCTTTACTTTCATCTTTTTGCATTTTGTCTCCCCCTCCCCTTTTTCTCTTTTTCATTTACAATAATAATAATTATTATTTAATAATTAAATATTTAAATTTATTTTTATTTTATTTCATATATATTCATATAAATACCGTTTTTTATCTTAAAACATCTCAAATTTTTTTTTAAATTTACATTCTCATAAACCTTTAGTTAAACTCTTAAATCATGATTTTTCTTGATAAAAATCTTAATAAAACAAACCACAAAATAAATATCTTTATGTATAATAAAAGAAAAAATATTTCTAAAAATAAAACAAAAATTTATTAAAAGCCAATATAATTATTTTAAGTAAAAAAATAATTACTTTAATTAAAAGTATACTTACTTTTAGCATAACATAATCATTTTTAAACAAATAAAAATATATTTATTTATAGCAAAATATTATTATTTAAAAATAAAAATTACGAGATGTTACAATCCTCACTTTGCACTCCACCTCCCTCCTTTTTCTTCCTCTCGCACACAGCCATGCCTCACAGTTAAGAAAGGAAGCCCCAGCCACCAAGTCGTCGTTGAAGTCTTCATCGTCATGGTAGCTGTTTGTGGTAGCCAAGCCAACCGGTAAGTTCCTCACCCTTTCACTTTAATTTTGCTAAATTTCCTTCAAAATCTTAAATCCCTAATCGTGGTTGTGCCTGCCTAATTGTGTATTATGTTGCAATTATGTGGTTCACTTGGCTTGGCTTAAAGTCTTTAACTCCCAATTATGACTTACCCTCGGTTGAAACTTGAATTCTTAATCGTGATTTATAGTCAAAAGATGGAGCTTCAATGGCGGACCCAACTGACCAACTCTCATGAGCAATTAAGCATCACTATCAGCATCATCAGTTTCTACAATACTCGAATTAGGGGTACTACCCTTCTCTTCTTCCTCTGTATTTTCTTGTTTCTCCGCAACTAGCTTTGACGCCACGTTCCTTGACTTCCTTCAAAACCAGAGCTTGAAGTTAGAAACTCATTTGTAGAAATCTCCATGCAAGCTCTATAATTTTCTCTTTGTTGCCTCCTCCAATAACAAGGTCTCAAAATCAGAATACTTAATTGCTTATGGTAACATTGCTCTTCTTCATTCAAGTTCTCATTTATTGTTTAATGCCCCCTTTATCCTTTTTTCTAACTATAAAATCATTTTTTATATTCTAATGAAGAAATTGTCACGGCCCCAAGTTAGGAGTACGTAACCGGCACGGGTTTTGAGAATCATCTCATCCCGTAAGCCTCTAAAACGATACATATAAATAAACTTATCACAATTAAAACAAATTGTAACCAAACTCATAATTACATATTCATTTGAGAACTATAATTTCAATTATCTTAAAATATACACAAATACTATGTAATATGGAAGCTGAGATCCTGCCTGTGATATATAGAGCAACTCTAGAGTATAAATTACAACATAAGCCAAAAGTTGAGAACCTTGAAAATAAAGTAGGTTCACCCATAAAATGTGTTGCCTAACTGACCAGCTATCTGAAAAAGACTGACCAAAATCTGTATTCTTATCTGAAAAATGTAAAAATATTGTGTAGTGAGTTTGACAACTCAGTGAGCAGGTAATTCTTACCATAACAGAAACAGGACAAGCAGGGCACGAGTTTTTTCTTCACAAGTAAATATTTAAAACAAGGAAAAGATGAATGCCATATACATCATATGTTTGAAAGATCAATAACAAGAACATTTCAGTATCCAAATACACATAATATCAATGTTACGATATTATATAAATAAATACAATTAGATCCATAGTAATTTCTCAAGCACGCAACAAAAAAAATGTTCACCATCAATCAGGAATCATCAGGCAAAAGCTTGCACAATTATCCATAAGGTAAAAGTCCGCACAATTATCCATCAGGTAAAAGTCCGCACAATCATCCATCAGGCAAAAAGTCCGCACAATAATCCATCAGGCAAAAGTCCGCATAATAATCCATCAGGCAAAAGCCCGCACAATCAGTCAAGCAAAAGTCCATTACATAAAACTCAAGCTACTAAATTGCAATGTGTTCCATTTAGATGCTTTTGTATAGATACAATTCAATAAAGAAATAACAAGAAATACAAGAGATAAACAAAAAGGTCATATCCCTCCCAAAAAATCATATACTCACTGATCAACAATAACCCTAACGACATCAACTTAACTTACACATTTATATCCAAAGATGCACACATGCGCCTAATAAACTCATTTATCAATTCATATAAAATATCAACATCACCATAACCCAACATAATTTTTGAGTATTCTCAATCAGTATAGTTTGATATCAATAGAGAACTAAAATATAAATGATGCTTGTCCTGTATTTCTAAAGTTTATACTAAGAGTCATATTTTGAAATACATGATCATAATTTAATAGAAATAAGTTTCATATTAATAGTAATATCTCATGTAGATATATCAAATGAATAGTTAAAAATAATATTATAGTAAACATTATCTACTCACAGGTAAAGACTTCAAATTGGACAGCCCTAAAATGTACTTTTCTAACCTTTATTTGATCAAATTGACCTCAAAAATATATTCGGAGGGTCCAAACAATCAAGATAGCAACTTCGAGAACTAGTTACTATTCACCGCAGGAAATATTATTCACTCGCCGAAAAATACTATTCACCCGCCGGAAAATACTATTCACGGCGAATAAAAAGGCTGTTAGATGGCCGAAAATATACATATTCTAAGATTTATCTAACTTTTAAATCCATCTACGGTGTCAGAATTTCAATTAGAGGTCTCTAAATAAGAGTTTTAAAATTTACCTTTTTCAGAAATTTTTTACTTCAGATTTACAGTGATTCAACGGCTGATTTGAAAAATTGATCGGTCAAAACCGTAGTATTCTTCGTCCTGAATCCAATAGCACCTTCATTTTTTAGATCGAAAGCCAATAGGCACTCTAAATTTAAAGAAAAAATTGAAGGTTACTATTTATTCACTATTTACTCACTATTCATCCGTCTTAAATTTTTTTTCAGACGGCTCCTCCCTCCGGTTGTCTCCATTTCCCTCTGTTTCCTTTTATTTTTTTTTATTTTTAATTATTATTATTTAATAATTGAATAATAAGATTTTATTTTATATATATTCATATAAATTTCATTTTTCATCTTAAAATATCTCAAAAATTTTTAAAAATTTTCATTCTCATAAACCTTTAGTTAAACTCTTAAATCATGATTTTTTCTTGATAAAAATCGTAATAAACAAATCTCAAAATAAATATCTTTGTCTATAATAAAAGAAAGAATATTTCTAAAAATACAACAAAAATTCATTAGAGGCCAATATAATTATTTTAACCAAAATATAAATCATTTCAATTAAAAATATATTTCCTTTTAGCAAAACATAATTATTTTTAAACAAATAAAAATATATTTGTTTATAACAAAATATTATCATGTAAAAATAAAATTATGGGATATGATAGAAATATACTTCCTTCTTTAAGCTTACTAGTTGATCTATACAATAACAATATAAAGTATTTTTGTTTTTGAGTCCTTTTTCTATTTCATTACCACAATTATGATATATGGTTAGACTTTAGATGCAAGAAATAAAATACTATAGTGAAATAAAATTATGGGTTTTTCTAATTCTTGAATCTATGTGGTTATGTTCTTACTTCCATGACATACAGACATAGCATTTTGGCTGGTTTAATTCGGGAATGCTCATTATTTACCTTTTTTAAAGCATCATTTTCCGTGGTAATGTTCTTACAATTACAAATGTGAGAAAACTAAAAAGCACAGATTTTAGATTTCTGGAAACCATGATTAGCATCATTTTCTTAATTCTTTTAGTATTATTTTATGGCCTTAAAAAAATAAAGGTACTGAGTAATTGGTACGAATACCATCTCTTCTAGCTACAGGACCCTTAATTAAAAACGTTTTGTCAAGTTTGACTATGACTCCAATTGTACTCAAAAATAGTATGCGTATAGAAAATTAATGAAGCTAAGCTAAGACCAAGCAAGGGTCCCTTGGGCTGAATTTGTAACATCACATAATTTTTATTTTTAAATAATAATATTTTGTTATAAAAAAATATATTTTTATTTGTTTAAAAATGATTATGTTCTGTTTAAAGTAAGAATACTTTTAATTACAATAATTCTTGTTTTACTTGAAATAATTATATTGATCTTTAATAAATTTTTGTTGCATTTTTAGAAATATTCTTTCTTTTATTATGTATAAATATATTTATTTTATGATTTATTTTATTAATAATTTTATCAAGAAAAGTCATTATTTAAGAGTTTAACAAGAATGTAACTTTTTAGAAATTTTTGGGATATTTTAGGATGAAAAACGGAATTTATATAAATTTATATAAAATAAAATCATATTATTCAATTATTAAATAATAATTATTATTATTATTTTAAAAAAATAATAAAAAGGGAAGCGGACGTAAGGAGACACGGCGATATTCTACAAATTTCAGGAAAACAAATCGATAAGTGAATAGTAAGTAAATAGTAACTTTCAACTTTTTTTCTAAATCTGGAGTGCCTATTGGTTTTCGATCTCAAAACTGAAGGTGTTATTGGATTCAAAACGAAGAATACTACAGTTTTGACCGATTAATTTATCAAATCAGCCGTTGAATCGCCGTAGATCTGAAATAGAAAATCTCATAAAAAGGTAAATCCTAAAATTTTTACTTAAAGACCTCCAATTGAAATTCTGACGCCGTAGATAGATTCAAGAGCTAGATAAACCTTAAGATAGGTATATTTTTGGCCATCTAACAGCCTTTTTGTTCGTCGTAAATAGTATTTTTCCGGTGAGTGAATAGTATTTTCCGGCGGTGAATAGTGACCAGTTCCCGAAGTTGCTATCTTGATTGTTTAGACCATCTGGATACGTTTTTGAGGTCAATTTGATCAAATAGAGATTGGAAAAGTACAATTTAGGGCTGTCCAACCAGGAGTCTTACTCTATGAGTAAATGATTCTTCCTATGACTTGCCATATACTCTTCTTGATATTTGAGCATATATATGATTATGTTTATGAGATATTTACACTTTGATATGTTTCTGAAATGTATTAAAATGATCTGAACTGCTTATAATTTAAAATATGATTCAAGAAGAGTATAGTATTTAAAAATGGATTTCTGAACTCATGATGTATCTGATTTCACTTGTATTTATCATTATTTGATAAAGTGAGTATTATGTGCACGATGCATTGATTTGTAAAGCTACATACTTGTGAAAATGATGCATGTCAAATTATAAATGAGATTGAATGGCAAGCATAAAACTCATGGCGAGTTGCTAGATATTTTACATGTATATATATGTATTGATGAATATCGGCTGATTGTATGGCTTGTGACGGTACCGAATAGGGGACGCCCTATTAGCCTGAGTGAGTCGGGGGAGGGCCGCTCCAACCGGGTGATAGTGGTAATGTGAGAAGGCAGGAGGGTAATGTACTCACATTTCTTGAACACTTACTGTGATTAGGGTCGAGGTCACTATGCGTATAGCAAATATTTTCATTGCATTGTGATAGTGGTAATGTGAGGGGGCAGTAGGATGATGTACTCACATTCCCTGATCACTTATTGTGACTGGGGTCGATGTCACTATACGTATAGCAAATGTGTTATATTTTCATTGCATTGATCAGATTGTCGAGTGAGGCAGGTGCATTAAAAGTAATAATTTTCCCTTCAAATCATAATATTTTACTATAACTTATACATGTGAGCATAACAACATTTGTTTAATGATCATACCATGGTGCATATGGTTTTGGATATCTGAATATCCTTTGATTTGATAATATTTAAAATACGGGTCCCATATGAATGTACTTTTGAACTGTATTTTCTATGTGACACATTTTAAAATATAAGTACATCCATATGTTGACCTAAGAGGTCATAGGAGGAATTATTTGCTCACTGAGTTGTCAAACTCACTACACGATATTTTCACATTTTTCAGATAAGAATATCAGAGTCTGATTCGGTAGATAGATGATATATTCTCTGGGTGAGTCTACGTTGCTTTCAAGACTCACGGTCTTTGAATTATACTGTATTTGTATTCTAGAATGCTCTGAACGCTACAGGCAGGATCCTTGTTTCTACTGTACTCTGATATTTATAGACTTAGTCTGTATATTGTGTATACATGAGAGATCCTATATGTATTTGTTCCCATGATAAACAATTGAATTATATATATTTATGGAGATTATCTTACATTTAAAAGAAATTATTTTATTTTACGTAACGTAAATTAGAGGCGTTACAGAATTGAATTCAAAGATTGTGTACGCATTGCCTTATCATATCATATGGGAACTATCTTAGGCTTCCCATAGGAAAAGTCCCCTCTAATTATAGTATTTCTAATATTGCTCTTTGATGGCCATTCACATGAGACAAAGAGCAAGATATTTACACTTTTCGTGCTGTATGATTTTCTTGCCACTTTACTCTTGTGGGTTTGGGTGTTTGACACTTGACAGCTAGCATGGACTCCTCAAAATCAAAAGAGCAAGAGATAATTGCATTTACAGCAAAATCACTATAAGCCACAGTTAAACCAAAAGGCAAAGACAAAGTAAGAATTTCAGTTGGCACTGAATATTCTAATGTTACTCTCCCTAAGTGCCAGAAAAAAAAGCCCCCTGCAAGGGGATCTCGAAAACCATCAACAGCATAGGAGCACTTTACCAAATATATTAGATGCTTCAGAACCTACAGCTCAATGTAATCATTGTGGAAAGAGATATTTGTGTAATTCTAAGACACACGACACTTCTAATTTAGTCATTCACCAATCTAAATGTCCTAAATATTCACATGCTTTGAATGATCCTAAACAACAATTGATTAGTTTTAAGCCCAAAAAAGATAATGCGAGAAATAATATGATAAGAGCATCACAAGTTTATAATTTTGAAGAATGTCAGAAAGCTTTGGCTGCCCTTGTTGCTACAGATGAGCAACCATTTAAATCAGTTGAAGGATATGGATTCAAATATTTTTGGAGCAAGTTGCAGTCACAATTTCATATTTCCTCTCGTTTTACTGTGGCTAGATATTGTTATCAACCGTATTTAGATGAAAAACTAAACCGTAGAAATATTTTATAGTCAAATTGTACTAGGATATGTCTCACTATTAATTGTCAGACTTCAGTCCAAAATTTAAGCTATATGGCACTCACTGCACATTTTGTTGATAATGATTGAAAACTTCAAAAGAGAATTCTTAACTTTTGTCTTATTCCTAATCATAAAGGGGAGACAATTAGAAAGCATATAAAAAATTGTTTGAATGACTGGGGGATTGAAAAAGTGTTTACAATAACTGCAAACAATACTAGTTCAAATAATGTGGCAATAACGTATTTAAAGAAAATAATGAAGGCAACAGATGGTTTGATTTTACAGGGTGATTTTATATATATTAGATGTTGTGCTCATATCTTCAATTTAGTTATTAATGAGGGATTGAAGGAGATACATTCATCTGTTGCATCTATTCCTAATACTATGAGATATGTTAAATCTTCTCTCTCTAGACTAACAAAATTTAAATGTTGTGTTAAACAATCAAAAATTACATCTCAGAACTTTGTATGCGTAAATGTTCCAACTAGGTGGAACTTAACTTATTTGATGTTAGAAGAAGATGAACTTGATTATATTAATTATTTTGATTAGAAGACAATTGGTCCTCCTTCTTCTGATAATTGGCATAATGTTAGATCTTTTATTAAGTTTTTAAAAATTTTCTATGATGTCACTTTGGATGTTTGCGAACTTATATATTACTTCAAATGTGGTCTTTCCTCAACTTGCTTTAGTACAAAGTGAGTTATTGAAGTGGAGCTCAAGTGATAACTCTTTGTTTAGTGGTATGATAATAGAAATGAAGAGAAAATTTGATAAATATTGGGGGCAAGTTAAAAATATGAATAATTTATTGTTCATTGCCAATGTGCTTGACCCTAGATACAAGTTTGCTTATTTAAAATGGTCATTTAATGATATTCATGGTTCAACTATATCTTATAATATGACTTGTAAGATCAAGGCTGATTTATAAAATTTGTATAATTGTTATCGTCGAGTGTATGAGCTTAACAATATTTTGAATGAGGAAAGCTACTCTTTAATATTTATGGCAATGAACCAAGATGTTGCAAAGAAAACACTGGCTCAAAAAGTTAGAAAGGTTGCTTTTAAATCTCATTTGAGGGATAAAGATTCAATTGATGCAAAGAATGAAGTAGAAAGATATTTAGCTATTATGTGAATGCAAATGATTCTTTTGATGCTTTAGATTGGTGGAAGTCAAATGTGTCTAGGTTTTGTATTCTTTCTATTGTTGCTCAAGATGTGTTGGTTATTTCTATGTTAACAGTAACTTTTGAGTCAGCATTCAGTACTGGTGGACGTGTACTAGATACATTTAGATTGTCTCTCTCTCCAAAAATGGCCGAGGTATTAATCAGTGTACAAAATTGGTTGAAATCAAGTCTATTGTAAGTTGATAGTTTTGATTTTGTTGAACAATTGCAACTGTGTGAGAATATTAAAACAGGTAAAGTATTAAGTTTTTATTTTATATATTCTAATTTGTTAATTTTTTATATCCAATTAACTCAGTATTTATTTATTTTGCAAAATTTGCAGAAGCTTCCTCCAAATAGCAATAGATAGAAGATGGACAATTATGCTATTTTAGACTTTTGGAAACACATTTGAGGCTATTTTGTTTGTCTATTTACTAATTTAATGATTTTAGGTTGTTGGATTTGATATATGTGTTTTTTTGTTTTTGCAATTATGTTATTTATAGTTTAATATATTTGGATACATATGCATGCTTGCTGGATTGTTGGGTTAACTTATTTTTTGGACTCTTGATATTGGCACATGGACTTTTTTGGATTGCTAGGTTAACTTGCTATGTATTGTACTCTTGATATTTACACATAGGCATATCGGATTGATGGGTTTTTTTGCATTCATTTGTTGGTTTTTTTTGTTTTGAAGTTTGCACCTTGTATTCCTGTTTGTTAATTATGTTTAGGAAATATTTATGGTTTAATATGATTTCTGGAGATGTCGGATTGTTGGGTTAACTTGCTCTATACTATACTCTTGATATTAGCACATAGGCACGTTGGATTGATGGATTTTTCTATATCTATTTGCTGGCTTTTTTTTATTTTGGAATTTGCACCGTGTATTTCTATTTGTTAAATATGTTTAAGAAGTGTTTGTGGCTAAATATGAATTATTGAGAGGGTGCAATTTGCTATTAAGTTTGAATCTGACCAAATTTGCATGAACTTTATCAAATCTGAGTCCCTAGGTTCACTGAAAGTCATAGTCAAGTTTGAGTTGATTTTTTGTGACTCGACGAATGGTTGGCCAAGTTAGATTTCGGCCCCAACCCACCTAAACTTAATCGCTGTACAATCTTACTCAAAACAATATAATTTTAGCTAACTTATTATATTAATTGTAATTAAACATGTAAAAAAAAAAAAGAAAAAGAAGAAAGAAACTAATTAAAACTTTTAATACAAACTAGTTGATCATCCATTGGGAAAAAAAAATACGACCACCTGTTTTCTATATCTTCTCAAAGCTGAATTTGTTGGAATGTCGTCAAACTGTAGCAAGTATTTTTCACTTATTGACGAAAATTATTTGTTAGAGATATAAAATCACAATGTTACGATGTGCACCTTTTCACATTTATCATCATGAGAATAATCAACGAAAAATAGGAATATATTCATATTTTTGTTGGTACATTTATTCATACACATCTCACATCAAATTGGGAAACGAAAATACAGTCATTGAGAAATTAACTTTTGTCTCTCCTTGACTTTATTATGGCCTGCTTTTATTCATTCAGACTATTTGTAGGTTTAATTTCTTGGATTCTTCCTGCGGCAGCTCAAATCACTTGCCCATCCACACACACCCATTGACCCACGAACATATGGTCACAGTTAATGTTGGGGTTGATGCCGAGGAAGTGACTTTCGTCCAGATTGAACCTCTGCGCTATGGTCGAGCATGTTTCACCTTCTTCCACTCCGTGAATACTGTTACATATTGGGTCCGAAACTGCAACATCCGTACAACGTTGGTCAATTACTTGTTCCCTGTATTATCGTCCTATTTTACCGCCCGATAAAAATTGTATACTTTAAACTAATATAATTTGAGCAACAAAATTAATTCGATTAAATAATATTTAAATTATAACATATAAATTTAAATATATTTAAAATAATTATAAAAAAAATATTTGATTCATTTATTTATATTTAAAATTTAAAAAAAATTGTATAAATTTATCAAATAAATCTAATTTATCTAAAATAATTTTTTTTAACAAATTCTATTGAAAGTTAAATACACCCTTATTAAGATATATAAATAAAATAAACAACACAAATACTTAACTAGTACTATAGTAATAATATAAAATATTTATATATAATTTAAAGTCACGTTATATCAACTATTTTGATATGTGTCAAATGCATACATAATTTTTTCTGAATTGTTTAAACATTTTCTTGGACAAACAAAGTTTTTATTCTACTAAGTTTTGGTTTGAATGACACTTTCTTAATCGTAAGTGTAAGATATTTTAAAACATGTACGTGGATTTAATTTTTCTTTTCGCTTTTTTGTTTAACATTCTTGTAACGACAATAATAGTGCAAACACTTCGTTATTAGAGTAACTCTAAAAATTTATATGAAACGCTCTTGTTAATAACAATAGGTAGTTAATCTTAATATCACAAGGGCAGGAGTTTGAATCCTGGCAACAACTGGGGAGATTGTTTAGATATCGTTCAAATTATATATTCATTGATTAAAACAAACAAACAAACAATTGAATGCTTACCGGTTGGTGTTGGTCTAGCAGCAGCAATAGAGGTCACAACAACAAGAAATGAGAAAACCAAAGCAAAGCTTATAAGAATAGACTTAGTCATTTTTTTTTCCCGCTAATCGTCCTTTTGAGCTATTTGTCTATAATTATGGTTCGGTTTTAGTAATTGGGTGTTGGTTTATATATATAGAGGAGAAACCCAGTCCAAAATCTGAATAGAGAGTTATTGGAATTTAAAATGAAGGGCCGGCTTCACCTTGAATGGCTATGCATGCAGCATAAAGTTCTCATCATTGGCATTGAAGGTTACGTTGTGCATCGTTGCCGGCTAACAAAAGCATTGGTGTTTCTTGCGACCGTATGTTTTATTTTTTTAATTGTCAGAACTTTGAGGACGTTTAATTCTATACGATTTTACGGTTTTTTGAATTATTTCATTTAATTTATATCTAATTATAATTTGTTTAATATAAAAAATAGAATAAATATAGTATTTAATCTTTAAATTTACTCAATTATTATATTTTAATCTCTCAATTTAAGTTAATATATAATTTAATTTTTAAATTTATTAAACGTCAGACAATTTAATATTTTTATCATCTCTACATTAATTATTTGTGGATATAGCCCGTTAAGTACTTATGTAATTCGTTAAATTCAAACTAATCATATTATATCAGCGTTAACTCAGTTTAACAAAAAACAAGTAAATACACAATTTAATCCTTGAATTTAATAGATCTTTACAATTTATTTTTTGAATTTATTATATCCTTACAATTTAATCACAAAATTAAAATCATTAAACAATTTAATCTTCGAATTTATCAAACATCAAATAATTTAATCCTTATATAATTTTATTTTAATTGTTTACTGACGTGACATATTAAGTGTTTACGTGGCACGTTAAATATTAATTAATCATGTCACATTAAAATTGACTCATTCATAAAATTTTGAAATAAAATTATTCTCTCAATATCATATAATGATGTTTATTTCAAGTTGTTGAACTAACACTTGCATTCATTTTGCAGAACAATGGAAGCCGTAGAAGTATTTAAATAAAAGAGAGGCCATCGTAAATATATTTATAATTCAATACAATTTTTTTCATTTTATCAACTATTTAACAATAATTTGTCAATATATTTCACAAGTTAAAACATATTTTTTCTTGTCTTTAAAAAAATGATATATATCAAGTAAAAAAATTTGTAAGAAAAGAAGAATATAATTAAAATACACAACATTCAAACACGATCACGAAGGTTAACTAATAAATATCGACTATAAATCTTTCAGTATTAAAATATTTGAATTAGAATAAAAATTATAAGAATTAGCACAACCATAAATAAGAAAGGATTAATGAAATTAAAATAATGACATTTTCTCATAATAAAAAATGTATAAAGTGTCAAGATAATTATTTATGATTGTTAATATCACAAATTTTAGAATAATTTTCTTATTTTTAATAATTAGAAACTTGTTAAAATAATTTCATAGCAAAGAGGTATTTTAAGGCCTTGTCAATTGAAAACAAAAAATATAATTTTTAATATTATGAGAAAAAATAAATTGAAAAATGAAGTATTTTGAAATTTTTTTAAAATTAAGTAAACATTAATGTAATAAGCTACATTACAAGTAGTTAATGTGACAATAATAGAAATATTAAGTTGTTTGACCTTTCATAAATTTAGAGATTAAATTGTATAATGATTTAATTCAAAAATTAAATTGTGTATTTATATATTTTTTAAATTAAGTTAGTACCGATATAATATGATTAGTTGATATTTAATGTGTCACTTAAACATTTAATATGTTACGTTAGCAAATAATTAATATAAAAATAACATAAAAAATAAATTATTTGAAATTTAATAAATTTAAAAATTAAAATATATAATAACTTAAATTCAAAAATTAAAATATAATGATTTAATAAATTTAAAGATTAAATTATATATTTATTTTTAAAAAATATTACAATCTATCTTTTATTTCATATGTATTATTACAATGAGTATATGTTTGTTTAAATTAAACAATAAATATAATATTTTAAAGTCACAAACATTATATGTGACTTTTGTATTATTCAATTACTTAAAGAGTTTACTACACTTCTTCTATTAATTACTCGTACTCTCAATCACTTCAATATTAATTAAGAAAAATAATATAAAAAGGAATATAATAAATGATGCAAGAGACAAGTGCGATGCATATGCCCATTAATATATAAATTTTAAAAAAATTTAAAACAATTTTTAAATATTTTAAATTTAATAATATATAACTGTGCAGAAGCTATCTCTTAAAATTTATAAAATATTTTAGATTTAATCATTTTTCTAATAATATAAATTTTTTTATAATAAGCAAACAGTCATTACACAAAGAAAGAAAGCCTACCATCCCTTACACAAATAAGATTTTGCGAGTTGTAAGGCTTAAGAAATGTAAAGTGAATTGGTTTAGTTTAACTTTTAATATTATTTAGTAAAAACTAATAAATTGATCAATAAATAGTAAATATTAGTCAAAAATTGATGAATCCAATTAATTTAAATGGTTTAATTTTCACATTTTTATTGTTAAAATAATATTATTTAAAAAATTTTGTAACTCAAAACAATGTAATTTTGGCTAACTTATTATATTAATAGTAATTAAACATGTATTTTAATTTTTTATAATTAAAAATGTTACTGTAATAATTACTGTCGACTATTAAATATAAACTTTTATTAATAAAATTTAAAATATATTATTTAATTATTTTTATCTTAAATATTTTATTTAATTGAGTTTAATATATCATATTTTATAATATAAAAAATAATAAAATATATATCAATTTAATCCTAATTCAATCACAGTTAAACTAATAAACCAATTTTTAAAACAATGACCATAAGCAACCCTTTGCAGAAGGTCCCTAATTAAACTATCCTAATTAGTTAGTTTTAAATTCGTTTAAAGAAGAAGAAGAACCAAAAAAAGTATAGCTTAAAACTCCGGAAAAGCCCGCCATCTCTGTTTCGTCCAAAGCCACAGCCTCAGCCACAACCGCTGCACCCTCACTTCCTTCTTCAGTGACTATCCATCTCCACTTCAGGTGATGAGTTTATCTCCTTCTTCTTTCCGTTGTTTGATTTGTTAAGTCTCAGATGGCAGCAACTTTACTTGCTTATTGCATTATTTCTCTTTTCTTTACTCAAATTCAGGATCGGATTGGATACTTGGATTTATGAGAGTAATTCATCTTCTAACTACACTCAAAATTCTCTCTCATGAATTATTTCGTTCAGATGGATGCCTGATCAATTTTGACAATACTGTGTCATTTTAATTGGAATTTTGGACCAAAAAAAAAAAAAATTATAAAGGAAGTCGAGATAACGGATTTTCAGCTACTTTTCTACCTTACCAGAGCATTTCTTCCCATATATTTGAGTTGTTTTTTGCCCTCAGTATAGATCATTGAAGGCTTGCTACATATAGTGTATATCCAAAGTTGTGCATTTAAACTGTTTGATATAATGATTAAACTGCTTGACATACGAAGATTAAGTAGTGTGCCTACTTGCTGATAGAATCAGGGGGATGTTTTGTTTGACTGAGGAAAGTTTGAGAATTCTGCAGAAGCAACTTGCAAGATAATAGTCTAGATGTGAAGTTTGTCTACATGGACGGGGATAGTAATGAGTGGTTCTCTGGGTCTGTAAGTAGAAGATGAGAAAAAAAATGTAGGATAGAAAGAACCCTACAATGAACTGAAGTTTGTACGCACATGATTTTGTTTTTCTGCTTCTTATCTGCGGTCTGGCTTCATCTTACGTTGCAATTTGGTTAGTGATTGTTGCAGATAATATATAGCTGAAATTCTGATTCATAAAATTCATTTCAGATGAATGCTTTTATAAATGATGGGTATTTAATTACTTCATTTCAAAATCCATCATTTTAACTTTTGTATTTGCTGAAGCTCAGAGTTAGATATGGAAACCGATGAGTCGTCTCAGGCGCTTCCCTTTCAGCTACAATTCGATAAGCCTGTTGCTTCCCAGGTTTTACGTTCATGTTCATAACATGTTAACATATGAGTCTCTCTACATATTTCTGATGTTTCATATTTGGCTGCTAGATAAAAATTGCGGAGTGGAATCCAGAGAAGGACCTGCTGGCCATGGTTACAGAGGACTCAAAGATTTTGCTGCATCGTTTTAATTGGCAGAGGTTGTGGACCATAGCTCCAGGTTACTCTCTCTCTCTCTCTCCCTCTTTCTTTCATTTTCTACGACTTCATTTTGTTGATTCAACTATGATATTGCCTAACATATCTGATAATGGCATGGGCATGACGACTTATTGATTTCTGGGTTATATATTATCACAATTCATACCAATTTGACTCTAGTATGTTATTCACTTAAGATCTGAAAACGGTGTTGAAGTCGAAACTTTGTCATGAAGTTGCCAGAGTGTCAACTGGATAAGGTGTTCCTGAAACCTTCTCCCCCGTAGAATTAATCCTTGATGGTTAAAATTGCTTCTATTATTGGTATGTTTTCAATTGATATTCACACTATATACAATTGCCTTAATCAACGAACAGTGTTGCTCTAATTTTCCATTTGGATTTTAAAATCTTGGTTGAATACCAACTGTTGCTACAACTGCTTTGCTTGGGTGATAGATGAATGTTCTTTCCTGCAGGAAGGTGCATAACATCCTTGTGTTGGCGTCCTGATGGTAAAGCAATAGCTGTTGGACTCGATGATGGAACAGTGTCACTGCATGATGTTGAAGTGGGTAGTAGTGTTGTTGTTCAGGACTATTTTTTTAATCATTTTTTCTTGATTAATGCGCTTATGAAGCTAATGATGTGCTATGGATTTGTATCTCATATAGTTTTCCCAGATATGTAAGGGGAAAATGCATATCTGGAGCTTTTAAGAGTTTCTGAATTGACTGTTTTTTCTTCTTAGATGCCAGAGTGAATAAGCTAATTTATGTATAGTCTCAAATAGGATTTCGATTATTATAACTCAATATAGAAAGATTTGTAGTTTTGAGTCTCCCTCTCTCTTTCTCTGTACTTGACGATTGTTGTGACTTATCACATTATCTGATATCGATATTAGCCAGCAGTGCAGACTGTGAAACAAAGTTTCTTCTCGTTCAAGATTGATTTGACAATAAGATATTTGAAATTTGTCTAACAAGTAATCAATATTATATTCTTCAATCCAAGGAAAGAATACCAGTAAAAATCTAAAGATCAACTTCAATATGCTTGTTAGGTCAATCTTTTTGTTGGTTATCCTAAGAAGGTGTAATAATGTCTCAAAACTTTATTGTGCTGATAGAGTAAGTGGACCTGTTCCTTTTGCCTGTTCCTTTGCAGTGGCTTTTTTTTCTATGTATAGCTGTGGAGTTTACAAATTTTCCTTTCACCATTTCATGCTGTTACTAATATCTGATTTTTCTGAAACAGAATGGAAAGTTGTTAAGAAGCTTAAAATCACATTGTGCTGCCATCATATGTCTCAACTGGGAGGAGGACGGTCACCTAATTACAGTACGCTTCTTCCTATCTAATGGCTGGCCTTGCACCGAATTGAGTTTGATTGTTGACATTTGATTTGATGGGAGACACATGGGGTCATTTACTGTCTACTAGAACAATAATATATGTACTTGTACACTGGTCTCTGCAAAATATTGGTACTACATGATGCTGTCGCTATGTTGTAATGCTATGGCTTTCATTTTCTAATGCACAGGGTCATTTTTCTTGCTTGCTCTAAATGCCAAATACAAACGTGCTGATGAATATAATTTATGTTGAAAAAGAAAAAAGCTCAACTGTTTCAGATACAGGAAGCAGCCTTGATACAATGTTCAGTTTTAATGTCATTCTATAAAGGTTGTTTTCTGATTGGTTTGTGACTGTGTTACCTATGGTATGCTGTCATGCCTAAGTTGGATTTAGAGTTAATCATCCGAAGCATGTTAAAAATTTGTAGTAGAAGAAAAATAATATTAGTACTATAATACACCAATAAAATTTGTCTGGTTTATTGGTTCTTACATTTTCTTTTATCAACAAAATTCTTCCAAACAAAAATACCAAGGCGTTGTTGTATGCCTTGGACAAAACTGTTTCAAGTGCCTTCCCTCATCAATGCTTCTTGTATTTATGGTGTGCGTGTTTTTTTTTTCCTTTGGGGGTGGAGGGTGGGGAGGGGAAGGGCCTCTTATTTACCGGGTGCTTGTATTCTACATCTCCTTATTCTTCTAATTTCTTTTTAACTTCTGTAATTTTCCCTCCCCTGAATTTTCTTCCAGAATGACTGTGATCACATATCAAAGTATGAAGATAGAACCTCTCGTTTCTTCCCTCCTGCTCCAAGAGTTCCTCGGATGCCTGGATTGGTATCTGGAGATAATGGCTTCATGGAGGACAGTGAAGATACGTTTCAGGAGCTGTCAAATTCTTCTCATCAACGCTTCAACATTCTATGTAGTGGAGACCTAGATGGAAACATTTGTTTTAGTATATTTGGTATCTTCCCAATAGGGAAAATTGTAAGTTATCGCATGTGCTATAAATAAGCTCTTTGACTACAACAATTAATATCAGAGGTGTGATAACATCTTAAAAAGCCCAAATGTTAGAAATCCTAACATCTGGCCTTCCTTTATATGTTTATCTACTACTAACTCCCCTTCCAAACAATCTGATTCCCATTTTTAAAAGTTGATCTTCAAGATTTGAATGCTCAAGATTTAATTTAGGTTAGTTTGTAGGGGGGATTCATACATCTGATCTAAGTAAAGAGTAAATGTTATTGGATTCGTATTTCTGTACTAAATCTTGGGCGGGCTAGTATTTTGGCATTGTTTATTCAGAGAACTAATGACTCTTAACCTATTTATGGATGTAAAAATTAGAACACAACACTCCTCTAGGTAATACCCCTTATTTTTTGCCAAAATGGTTCATACTTTATTGAGTTCTAGCTTTCAAGTTTTAAAAAGAAATAAATAGACTAGATTAGCTAATGCTGATTGGTCTATTGGTTGGGCTTGGGCAATCAATAGCCTGTGGCTCCTGGTCTCCCTCTCCTCAGCAGGCTCAGTTTCATTAGATAAACAACATATTTGTTAGCTTAGCATGTTAGCTTCTTTCCTTTCATTTGCGGTGGTCTAAGATTATGATATTACAAATTGATAGTACTATGAGAAAACCAACTAAAATTTTTGTCGATGATATTACAAATTGCGGTGGCGTTGTTTGAACTTTGTAGCCGACTCCACTTGGTGGAAAAATATTTAGTTGTTGTTGTTTGATTAATTTCCATAGCACAGAGATTCAGAAGCTATGAGACCTATGCCCTAGCCGAATGTTAAAAAAATCATAGAAACTTATCAAATTATCCTGTTCTACTTGTTTATTCTTTGTTTCCTTCATTCTGTTTAGTTTAGATGTGCTGCTTAGTTTCTTTTTTACTTCATATTAACTCTCTTTTTTTCCTTTAAAATTCCTGCTTGTGTTTCAGAACATTCACAACCTCAATTTTCCTACTTCCCTTATGGGTTCAGAAGCAACGTATCAACTTTTAGATGCTTCTATATACAAGGTAGACTCCTGTTTCGATCAGTAAAATTCTTTAGAGGGCTTCTCTCCCCCCGGCCCCAAGCAGGGGACAGAAGCAGAAAAGAACAAAACATAACTTGATGATTGATATTAGCTAATATGATTTGTTAACATATGAATAAGTATAGTCAACTCTTGAAATAGGAGAAGGAGCACTTAATAACACCGTTGAAGGAGCCGAATGAACTAAATAAAGGATGAAAAACTGTCTTGGTCTCTGTTTAAAATCTCAGTCCCACTAACAGATAAGTAAATGAAGCTGTAAATAAAGAATAAAATTAAAGGAATAACTTACATAAGTTTATAGGTTAGCAATTTACATGAGGAATCTGATGTTGTTACATGTCACTAGGTTGCTTTATCAAAAGATCTTTGTCGTTTGATAGTCCTGTGCTCAGGAGACCTTGTTGAAGTTGGTGATGACATGGCTGGAGGAAATGTGCATGGCCTGCATTGCTTAGCACTAAACACTTCTATTTTTTGGAATAGGTAATCTTTCTTGAGAAATAAGATGTTCTATTTTTTATTCCTTGTTGTTGTTGATAGAAATTAAAAGTGTAATCTCTCAAAATAATATATATTTTTCTTTGTTAAAGATAAATCCTTGTGCCTCTGCTACAAATGAAGATGAAAGTGATAATTCATTCTTTGTATTGGACGTTCTTCTGCCTCCTTTCTGCATTTTGATTTCCTCTAGCTTAGTGTAGGAAAAATGAGCTCCATCAGGTAGCTCAACAAGCTTCTAACATTGAGGATTTGACTGAGGTTATCCGGACATCAATATCAGTTATGTGTAAGCAATGGTCTGATGCCATGCACACGTTTCGGGAGAAGTTCACTTCCTTGTCAACCCTGATTATAGATCATGGTAACTGATTTGAAGTTAAAGATATCCTTTGTGCTATATTCATAATTTCATTTGTTTCTATCCTTCATAAATAGGACTTGATTCCTCTCCGCAAGAGGAGTTTCTGAGCCTTTTGGGTGGTGCAAGGACCAGTCCACCGGTTCATCAATTTCTTGTTAACTCTCTTGGTGAAGTGGTATACAGAGAGCCTTATATGGCCTTTTATATATTTGTTTCTTCAGGAATTGTTTGTGATTGTATTTTTTATTCAGTAAGTTTATTGCTTTACAGGGTGTAAAGCGTGTCTCAAAGGTTCTCTGCGGTGCAGGAAAAGAACTTCAACGGATTGTCTTAGACCACCTCCAGGTACAATGTTGTTCTTTTCCATGTGCATTGTGCAGCAATATCTACTGATAATATGGTACTGCTTAATAGCATATTTTATTCAAATGCTCATATCAGTTAACGGCTCTAAAATTGAGGAGTGGCTTTGTAGCTAAAATCTGCAGTACAAAACCTTACAATTGGTAAATGTGAATGTAAATCTTGAAGTCCATGAGATCCTCTTAGTGCTTTCTAGTAGAATTAGAAACATGTGATTTTCCAATAATTGATATTAAAGCAATGCTATTATGTGGGAATAACAGGATTTAGTACTGACATGAAATTGTTTACTGAGTCCCAATTCTTTTTGTTATGAATGTGATTGATGCTCATCAACAATCTTGTTTTAGAAATTAGATATTCTGATCTATGTAGGCTAATAGTAAAATTTATTTGTATATTGTCGTTGACCTTGACCTTGACTAGGCTAGCCAAAGAAGTGTTTCTGACGTGAAATGTAAACCTGAATAGACACACAAACATGAACAGACAATGGAGCAAATTATTTATCATAGGTACAAGAATATTGTTATGAAGCAAAGTGCTGATGAGCTCTAAATAAGGATTCAATGTGACTGTTAACACAATATATAAATAAAATGAATTAATTAATGAGAGATTCTTTCTTTGGTTAAAATGCAATTCTCATGGGTATTTTACTATTTTAAGAGAATTTCTGTCCGAAAGGTAGAGGGATTAAAGAGCTTTCTTAAGCTTATTTTCTTGTCCTTTAACTTTTATGCTTGTTGTTTCTTTGACTTAGGAGGATTCATGGTCCTCTGGCTCTATATTCTTCCTTTCTATAATATAAAATTCTTTTATTTGAAAAAAAAAAGATGGTGTGAGCTCAATCTTTTGTTCTGAATAGTATTGTTTTGGGAAAAAATAATAGGAAGCTTGATCTTTAATGACAAGGATGCAGGATAAGATCATAAGGTCAAAATTCACCAGGAGCATGGAAGAATATTGCATAAATAAAAGAAGAATTAATTTATGATGTTGTAACTTTTATTTTTGAGGAAAGGTTGACTTCATTGCAAGTTTTTGTCACAAGAAGGTAGTCTGATTGTGTCAAACGGAACCAAATAAGTACAAAGTGGGTTTACAGTTCATGTATTGTCAAAATCAACAGATTAAAGAAGGAAAACATAGTGATGCCTGTTACTTCAAGACATGCATTTAGTGGTATACTAGTGAAAACCCTTATTCAATTCTTCAAAGTAACTCGTTTACTTTTCCTATTGACATGAATTCTGAATACAAGCTCTGTAAACTCCTATATTCGGCATGAAAACTAAATAAAGAAATGCATTTGTCAGCCTGCTGCAGAAGTTATTGGATTCAGGATGGGAGAACTTAGAGGCCTATCAAGATGGCGTGCACGCTATTATGGCATTGGCTTGGATGAGTCACTTATTAATAATTCAACAGAAAAGGCTGGTATGCTACTTGTACAAGTTGAACGATTTATGAGGGTTCTTTCATCTGTTGTGCAGCAGGTTTGCCTTATTTTTTAAAATACTTTTTAATTTGTCTTTTTAAGTTTAACTTCCATCTTTCTATCGTATTCTCTTTATGTTTCATTAATAGCTCTCAACTATATATTTTCATGATAACTGCAATAACTTCTGTACATGCTTCTACAACCAAAGTATATTAATTTCCTTCTAACAAATAATTAGAAGGAGAAATTTAGAGGGAGACACGAGTGAAGATGGAGAAAGGGGGAAAGAGATTTAGTTAATAAATATGTCTGATTGCTCCATTTTTACATGTATCTAAAAATTGATTGGAGTTCTATATTTAGATATGTCAAGTACTCAATCCAATGTGGCCTGAATATGTGGTTTGATTCAATTGATTGTAATGCATTAGGTATTAGTTCCTTTGTAAATTTTTTTATGCGAGGAATTTTATTATGCCCAGAACTTCTATTAGTTGCTTTTCCATTAGTTAGGCAAAACAATATTTTCAAGGTGGATGAACACCGCTTCCTTGAAAATGATTAAAAATATGTTTAATCAATTTTTTCTGTTCGAAGGTTATTTTCCTGGTGTATAATACTATTTCTTATGATATGGTTCTTGCTTGTAACATAAGAGAATAGGGTGGATGAGAAGTTTAAATTGGCTTCTTTTCAAATGATGAAAGCTGAACATGTGTTCTTATTAGACTTTTCTGAACAAAAACAATGTTAGGTGTGCATGGGAACATTGTTTTTAAAACCCATTCTTTCTGCTTTAGTTTGCATATTTTTCCTGGTTGATTTATAACGTTTCTTTTACCAGTTTTCAAACTTCTTCAACTGGCTCTTAAAGTGTATAAAGTTACTCATGTCAGAACCAAGTGACCAGCTTCTACCATATAACAGGTTTGTTTTATCATTCCTTAATTTTCTGATTATATAAGATGTTATTTCTCTGACATTAATTTTGGATTTGGCAGTGAACTTGTTATTATATTCCTGAAGTTTCTATATGACCAAGATCCTGTTAAACAATTGCTGGAAATATCAGAAACAGATTATGATGTTGAAGTTGATTTGTAAGTTTTTTCCCCACCCAACTCACATTTAATGTTTCATTTAAACTTCTTGTCACTTTCCACTATCCATCACATTACATCTTTGCTTTATCACAATCTTGGCTCATTTGTAGCTTGTTCAACTATAATAGGGCTTTGTATGCTATTGATACTTCCCACTTGATATTTATATTTTCTAGCAAAATAGGTCATGTTTATATGGCATATTTAATAGGTATATCAAGATGTCTCCTAAAAGAATTTGATTTCAAACCTCCGCTGCTCTATCAAGTTTTAAATGATTGAATGAGTGTAGATGGTCTCAATTCTTAGATACAATATGCAGAGGAATGTGATGTTATTATGATAACATATTTATCATGATCATAGTGTGAATTTCTGATGCTAATTTTATTTTAAATCTGATTTGGCCGAATTGTATAGGGAAACAATGCAAAGAGTTAGAGAATTAGTTCAGTTTGGGGGATTTTCAGACTCTGAATATCTAAGGAAAACGTTGGCTAAAGAATTTCAGCAGATGGAATCAAGGTATTGTTTTCTTCCTTCTTTCACTGCCCTCATCAATAGAGTGAATGATGATAATGCAGATATTTATGAAGTAAATAGAGCACAGGCACACGTGTGTAAAGCATATGTTGATGGGGTATTCTTGTGAAAGTGTTGTGAATAAACCTATCTGTTTTCATTCTATGTGTAAATATGCTTGTTGTGCATAATGAAACAAATGTGGAATTATTCTTAGTTGTATTAACCAGAGTATGAATATTTATGAGCACCATTCTCTGAAGCATTATGACTCTTATTTACTGTTCCTCTACTCTACTATTTAAGATGCCAAGCTTGAATACACAACACCTTGAAATAGTACCTATAAATAACATTTCTCTTTAGATATTGCTTTTGCCCCAACAAACCACCATACTCCCCCTCCCCAGAAAAGATATTATATTCAGGTCTTCTAATCCATAAATACTTCAGCTTTGGTACATTATCCTTTTATGCCATTGTATTTCTTGTAAATTCTAATTGCGACTTTATTTTCTTTCAGCTTTAAAGAGGCTTTTCAAATGCCTTTTATTACAATTTCAGGAAAGATACTTTGTGAGGATTTATTGCCACTGTTACCTTTATCACCTTTGCCAAAAACATCTTTATCCATGAGAATTCCTGCTTCAGTATCATATTATGAGGTACTTGTTCATGAATGAACCTCTCTTATAATTTTGAGATTTTAGTCTAGGTTGTATTAGGCCTTTAATATGTAATCATAGAATCCTAATATTTTATGCAAATTTGTTGTCTTACATCTCTCCCTTTCTTTCTGTAGGATTCCTCCAGAGCTTCTTTGTCAAATCAAACTTGTGAACATCAGTTTATAGATTACATATCCTTCCAAGTACCTGATGAGTCTTTCTCAGATGTTGCAAATTGCATATGCATAGTGCGAGGATTTATGCATGACTTGGACTGTTTGAAAAAGGGCTATAGTTCTTTGGAAGCTGTGTTGTTATGTGTTCCTAGTGATTATCAATGTGTGGATCTGTCTTTGTATAAGGTAAAGTACTAGATATACTGCATAAAACCTTTCTAATATCAGTATTAAATTGTATTTTGTTTGGGGGAAGTTCAAGTTTAACTGTGTTGTTTGAAATAGGATGCTCAAATTGTCTTGTTACTAAACCAAGCTACTGCTACGTCAGAAAGCACTGGAGATGGTTGTATGATGATTCTGCAAGCAAGTGACTTGCCGTTTGTCTCTATATCAAGATCTACTTGCATAGACATTTGGAGGTTACAAGAACTGAAGGCAAGTTTTGCTATTTCCATTGTTTTCTTGACATAAATAAATTAGTTATCGCTGTCACTTCTGGCTAACTATTGACTGTAAAACCAGAGTCATGCAAGTAGTCGTATATTAGCTTGTATAAGCCATGTTAAAAAATTTCATTGTTTTGTTATTCCTGCTGGGTCTGCTGACACGGAACTAATTTGACATTAATACATAACCTCAGATATTTGATTGACAAGATAATAGAATGTCGGGGGCCAAACTCAACCAAGTAATATGTCTAGCACAGATTAGTAGTTCATTTTATTTATTTATTTATTATTCTCTCTTCCTTTCCAGCTTGAAACTACCATTAGTTTATCTCAGTATTTTAGGTTCTTGTAAAAGCTAAATTCCACTAAAGTGAATTACTTACCGATAGGTTTATGTAATGTCTATGTTCTTCCATTATAATATATCTGTAATCATTTGCATACAGGATTCTGTTGCACACCTACATGTGGAGGATGAGAAAGTTCGCTCTATCTCTCATTCTGTAATAGCTCCCTTGGCAGTGAGCGGTGTGTATTCTCTCTCTCGCTCTTTCTCTCTCTATCAATACATATAAATTTCTGAACTAACCTTTTGCAAACAGCATCAAGAGGCGTGGCTTGTGTATTTGCTGCAAGAAAGCGTGCCTTGGTTTACATCTTGGAGGAGGATGAAGACGAAGCCTCCGATGCAGAATAGTTCCATACTTTTCAATTTCATTTTTATGTTTAATATTTTGTTTTTGAAGGAGAGAATATGTAGGGAGTGGATTAGCTGCCATTTTTCCATCAACACTTGATCATGGTTGTAGCTAATGTGATATGGCTTATTAGCATTCATTGTATATCAATTAGAAAGCATATAATTAAATGGATGGTATCAAATGGTAAAAATGGGGAAGTTAATTTATCTCAAAAAGAAAAGGAAGGAAAAGTTGTAAGATTTCTTGTAACAATTATACTGATTTTTCATAACAGTAAGACGGTGTTGGTGTACATAGAAATTTTAATTTTCTAAACATTTGAAAATTTATTTTTAAGATATTTGAATCTGATAAATATAAAAATTTATGTACTGTGCATGATTTAAATAATATAGAAATGTCAAATTTTTTATATATAAATTTTTTAAGACACAAGAAATTAGATATTTATGTACCAAATGTCATGTAAAGCATTTGATATGGTAGTTATATTTTCACCTATTTTCTGACAAACTATTTCCTTTGTAAGGGATTCATACGAACATGGCAATGAGGAAGTGAAGTTTCCACAAAATGCATATAATTAAAATATTGACCAATATGAGGATATAATTTTTTTGTGTACTAATTTATCATGATGAATTACATGATAAATTGTTTCATATATAATTATTATAACCTTAGTTCATCAGTAGTTTAACCTTGTATTGTGAGTTATGGACTGTCCAAAATGTTTTATTGCATTGCAATAAAGTTGAATTTTCATATATATATTTTTCAAATACCAGAACAAAAGAATGTTTGATTTTTAATGCATAATTTTTGTTCCTCTGTACCAAGCATGGCCTTAAAATACCTTCATCCTGCGAGTGTATAATTCTCAGTTAAAAACAGTGATTCATTTAAGAGACACTTCAGATTGCACTGCACGGGTGCCGAGATCTCCACATATCAATTAGGCAGAAAACATATATATTCAAAACTAGCAACTTAATTATTGATTGTAAATTTGTAACTATAGTGCCACAAGGCAAGTACACAAGACACATTAGTTAGGTTGAATATCACCTAACCTACAGCACAAAATTCAATACATCCTGGCCATTCAGTACAACATTTATGGCCTTGGTTACTTCAAAAAAAAAAAAATTCCCAAATTCCACAGAGACCGTCTCAATTTCCAGCTGCTACAAACTTTCCAGTTGAAACAGGTAAACTGCTAAAGTCTTTAAAACTTGCAGGCTTTTATGCAGAGGAGAAAACTTCACGGGTAAAACAGTTATAAAAGAGTTGTGATACTCCCATACAGGCAGAGGTCTCTGCGCAGCTGCTTAAGAATATAAGGTATAGTGGAAGCTTTAAGTTATGGATCCTGCACCCAATAATTCAATCCCAGATTCATGTCCTTGCTCATGCTATAAAATTTCAGCACGATGGCAATTCCTAATGCCAGGAAAGAGGAGCGTTTGATGTTATAACCAGACAAGTTATTGTTCAGAATATTCAGCTATGCCTCCGAGATCATGTTCTATGAATCATCCAACTCAACAAGTTGAGCGCGTCTTTCAGCAGCTTTCTTCCGAATAAAAATGCCCCATCTCAAAGCTGCCTTAAGCTTTAGCCAGCCCACAACAGCTTTTCCTGAGGAACGGGTTCGCTCATCGTCAAAGTTGTAGCCCATGGGAGAAGCAGACATATAAGCAGATGAACAAGGGTACCCATATTCAGGAACATTGAAGGAAGTATGAGCATGACCTCCGTTGAAAATACGGAGAAGATGCTGCATATCTTCATTTTCTAGCATCTCATGACTTCTAAGACGAATCTCCTCCTCTGGGAAGAAGTCTTCAACCCCTCTATATGTAGGATTTGAAATGCTGACAGTCTGAAAGCCAGGTGCAGCTGAGTGTGGTGGACCAAGCCCGTCTTCGTTCCTTGGAAGTTGAGCTTGGTGTGAAGCACTCATCAACTGGTTTTGTAGTGGCAATGCAGTGCCATCAAACTGAAGTGAAGAATTAAGATTAGCATTCGGTGGCTGCATTGAGAATCTGGCAACTGAATCATCATGGTAGCCTGAAGACATATGTGGTCAGCAGAAAATAATCAGCTCACATCATTTTTTTTCTTTTTGAAAAGGGCAAAAAACATATTACATCTTGAGGAAAATAGATACATTCAATTCTAACACATCTATTTTGAGAAAAATTCTACAGATTGGTATGGTATGAAAGCAGTTCACTACATTGTTCAACCGATGCTATCATTCTCAGCTGTTGAATTCTCTGTCGCTGACACACACATCACTATATAACACATTAGAAACCTATCATATCAATATCATGTCCAACATTCCATATACTATTTGCTAATTTTATCAGTAAAGTAAGGAGAGAGGGAAAGTGGCCTGCCTGGGTTCAGAAGAGAAACCCTGTGATGTGAGCGGTGGTTACCAAAAACAAAAAGGAAAAAGAATACACAGAAAGAGCAGGAAAAAAAGTGGAAAAGATAAAAAGAGGTTCAAAAAATAAAAAGCCTTTGTCTTCTTTTGTTAATATATTATAATAATGTTTTACTTGGAAATATATACCTCCAACTGTTACTCCTGAATCCACTGCTGGCTGCCCTGCAGGTACTGGAACAGGCAAAGTTGGGATGGAGATCTGCTGATCAAGTGAGTTGGAATAATCATGGGAGCCCATTGGAACCTGGGGTTGAGAGGTACCCAGAGTCTTGTTCTGATTGTAATTTAGCAGAGACTTCCCATCATACTCTATAACATGCATCCAATTGTCATAAGCCTTCTTCACCAATGTGTCCACATAAACCTACAAGTAATCAAGAACAGAGACCATGTACATTTTCACCTTCCTGTCCATAAATTTCAAAAAAAAAAATCTAACAAAAATCTTAATATACATTTTTTGCATTTATATAGAAGAGAACTATGTCCCTGTATTCCCAACACCAATAACAATAACAACTATATAGTATATATAGAAGTTTTTTTTTCAGATAAAATATATATAGAAGTTATAATAGGTGAACTTCTTATCTGATCAGCTCAAACAAGTTTCCAAAAACAGTTTTATTTTTAAATACCAAGTCCCTGAGTTTAAACTAGGGAAAAGTTTCATCCCTCAAGAACTCAGAATAAAACATATTTATCAAATATTATCGGGCTAATTATTTGTATATTCTTCCCTTAAGTCAGATTCTGATGCGCTCACATAAAAAATTGCTTCTACAAACAAAATAGCATAAATAGACCAAACTTTCATGATGTGGTATCAGATTAACAATATCATGGAAGAAATCCAATATTATGGTCTAAATTCAAACATAAAAGCAAAATGAACTCTGCAGGTCTCCTTACCTTTTGACTTTCGGAGAGATAATCAGCTGAGTAATACTGTCCATTAGCAATTAAGCCACTCAACTCATAGATGTTGTTGAAAACAACGCCAACATTCCTTGCATCATCAGGATAGTATACATAAAGTTTTCCGCTAAGAACACAAGTCTTTGCATGCTCAACAAGAACATCCCACATTTTATTAGACATGCCGCTCCCAAGAATCTACATAAGAACAGTTAACCCGTCAAAAAGCTTTGATAGATGGGATTATCTCAGATCATTAAGTCAAGCACAAGGACACCAAGGATTATGAACCTTTGATTAAAAAAAAAAAACCCCCGCCTCCTTAGAGGGAAAGGAGTTGCCAATTGAAACCAAAACATAAAATAAGGGTCTAGAGTCTTACATTACGCAATCTCTGGGGGTCTCTGACCACAAGTCGAAGGAAGTCTTCGACAGTACATATTCCTGCTTTATTTAGCCTCTTGTGAAAAGAGCCATCCTTGCCAATCTTCTCTAGCCTCCAGACCTCATCATTCAAGGCTGGTGGATAGTGTTTCTTGTATACTATAATGTTAAAGAAGTTCTGTCACACCTAAAAAAAAACTTGAAAAATGGAAAAAAAGTAAAATAGTTAAGAACTTACATTCTCCACGGTGATCCTTAACAGTGAAGGCTTCTGTTTTGGCTTCACGAATACGCATTCCCTCACAGCAACCTGAGGCAACTCTAAGCCCCAGCCTGAACTTCCTACTCCTTATCCAGCTAGAATTGTCAGTAAATGTGAGCTCACCTAGTGTTCCTACACCATCTTTCAGCATAATTTGCAGATCACCAGTCAGAAGAGGCCTTTTTCCTTCCCGCTCTTTCACAACATGACTCTCAAATTCTTCTTCACTCCAATTATCATCATCCTCATTGTTGAAATCCCCTTCAAGCACAATAACATCCAGTTTCACAGAGGACTCTGGACCTGAAGTGACAACATGGCCAGTGTTTCCATCAATCAAAACAATATGTATAGCTGCACCTTGTTCCCCCTCCACTTTCCCTCCAGTAAAGAGGGGAAGGGATAGCCTAGTTTTGAAGTGCAACTGTAAATTTCTGCCATCAGGGCCTTCTATGCGTTTGGGAGACGACCTGCAACAGAATACTCACTAAGTTTAGACCATATGTCCAACTCCAACATCTAGCAATACAAGTTTTGGAAGGAGAGAATCATACAATGAAAGAAAAGCATAAAGCAATGAAATAGTGGTAAATTTTATATATAAAGAAACCATAACCTTCAAAGTGTATTAAGGGGGCATGCAAAGCAGACAGTTTGGCAGTAAGCAACCATAATAAAATAATGTGTCATGAAGGGACTAAAAATACCTCCCAGTAAGCTTGGCAGGACCTAATTTTGCCAAGGCACGCTCCACTTCTTCACTAACCTGTTCAGCAGCAAGCGAGAATAAGAAATAAGATACGTCCATTACCAAACATCATACATGCTAAGTGGCATACATACAATTCATTTACAGAGTTGTTCCAATACATTCTTTTTAACAACACTAGGGCATATAGAAATAGCCGGTTAGACTTATTCACAATTTTATGGATTAGCACCTGAGAGCAGCAACTAAATATGTTGTTACAGAAGTCTTACTTTCCTTTCATCCCAATTAAGAGCAGTGAAATAACAAAAGTTTTTGTACTTAGTCTTTTCAGCTTGATAAGGTTTGAATTTCAGATCTCTACCCAATTACCCAAATTTATCCCTTTGCATCAAGTTAAGGCCTACCAGCCTGAGGGATGTAAGACTTTCTTTTATTGTGGAAGGGGGTTTTTTTTTAGTGTGGTTGGAGGGTGGGAAGGAGGTCTAGCGCTGATTAGATGAGTAATAAATCCCATTAATAACTTTAGGTAACAAAATTCAAAAAATTAATCATAAAAATATGTCCATCTGAATTTCATATTAAGGACCAATACCACAATGAACTTAAATACTTAATTATCTTACAACTCTGCGTAGAATAGGCTCCAGTGATGAGCAAAGTTTCTGCAGACTGTCCACTTTGAGGGCTTCAACAATTACACTGCATATAAATTGATGAATAACAACAATAAATGCATTCATCAACAAGTTTAAGACACCAATTTAAGCTTTAATAATTAACATCGTAAATGCTGAGTTTCACAATCACAAAGGGGGGTATGTCTTCAAACTAACCCAGACTTGAGTATAATAAAAGCAACATAAAACATATGACACTGCAAACCATATGATATAGATTGATATAACAGTATTAGACTGAAAGAATTGACGGATCCCTATTCATCCATCATTTTGCCCTTTAAGTCGACGAAACAGGTATAATTAAACATTAAGTTAAGCAGTTGCATCAATCTATTCCATATAATCAAAGTCGTAACTGGTCATCCTTCCAGTCAATTTATATTTTCTATCTTTTCAAAACAAAATTGGCTTTGGATGAACCTGCCAAGGCTTTTGCATTAAGACCAGTTTCAATGAATGGATCTATTTGTGAGTATGGATTTGGCAGGACAGTGGATGGCAAACAGTTCGAGTGAAATTTTGCTCTTGTACAGATTGCTCATAATAAGTGGGATCAGATAAGGTGACAACGCTGTTAAAAAAAAAAAACTTTTCTCTCTCATTCCTTCTTCTTTTCTTTTTGATGCTAACATTTTAAGCTAAGATTTGAACATCAAATCCAGCGCAAACAAACTGCCAGTAACATCAACAGACCTATTAAGCCACAAATAATCAGGAAACTCACTGTATTTTGTCAGACTTTGCCGTAGCATCTAAATAAATTGGTAATATTCTATGGATTGCTATTTAGTAACATGCTTTAAATGCTATCATAACCATGAAAGCAAGGACCATGTCTACGTTATAAAGCATCCCATTAACGAATGCAGTACAACCACCTAGTTAACTAAAAGTACAGAAAACGCAAAAAATCGGATAGAACGCACAAAATGTTCACACTTCACAATCTAGCGAGTCAGAGCTTCAAAAAAAAAAATTGAAGAAAACAAATCACCTAGCTAAAGCAGGGCGCTTCCTTTCAGGCTGATCTTCTTCAGCCGAAGTCGAATCTAGACCTCGCTTTTCCCTCGCCATACTACTCGATCTCTCCAAATACCTGGTTTGCATTTTCTCCGTCGAAACAACTCCAAACCGACACCGTCCTGTTTGTATGCTGAGAAAGTGAAAGAAAAGAGCAGCAGACAAGTAATGTTCTGAGTCACGTAAACCACAAGAGTTCAGTTTGACTCGAACTCTCCAGTTGCGGAAAACTAAAAAAAAAATCTCAAAAGATTGGACTTTTCCTTCGTTTTCTCAGCAGCCAAACGGGTAGAGCTGATGAATGTCCTCGTCCGATCCTCAAAATAAAAGAGCAGGAGGAGAAGAAGAAAAGAGGGAGAGAGAGAGAACGAAAGGGATAGAAAAGTGGAAAGAGAAAAGAGAAGAAGAAAAAGGGTGCGGGAAAGAAGCAAAACGATGGATGAGGAATCTGAGAAATTTCTGCGAAGTGTCTGGGAATTTTCGCTTCAGTGGGTATTTGAATCTGACGCTTATTTTGTCGCAGTGGGAGGTACCGCTTTTCTAGTGAAGACTGATTTAACAGTGACGGCTTTTAACAGTAAGCGAATCTGGGGAGTGGTTGTTGGACGGTGGGCTGGGCTACGGTGTTGCGCAGCACACATCCGGTGTTTGAGCCCCAGAATCTTTTATAATATTTTACGGCACTTGCCACGTGGGCTGATAAGGATGGTAGGGCACAGTGCCTCGGTGTCGGATAACTATGGCGTGGGGTACATTTAAATTTGTTGATTTAAAATAAATAAAAATAAAAATTGAACTTCTCCATCAAACAATTAAATATATATAACTTTTAAATAATATTGTATTTATTAAGTTAATAAGTGAAATATTAAATTTTTAAATTCATTTAAATAAATGTGATATGCTACTCAAATTAGTGTATTTAATAGATGACTGAAATTAAATTTAAATTTTTAATAAATTGAATTGTAAAAAATTAAAAATAATTCAATTTATTTACACCTATTTTGGAAATTGACATATTGCCGATTATTCAATTGGTACAACAGAATATTAAAACTACTTTGACATAGATTTAAAAAAAGAAAAATCAACTTTTTAGAAAGTAATATTTTGTTTCTTAAAATTATGGATACTCTCTCACATTTTCGAGTGCTCGAGTTTTTCATTATTGAATTTCTTTCAAAATTTGTATTTTTTATTATTATAAAAATATATAAATTGTAGGACAAAATCCAACAATGAAGAGTTCATTCATGTATTTCAGCGCCCAATATCTCGGTGCCAAAATCCTAGAATTATTTACGTAAAATAATTGTGGTGGACTTTGGGAACTCAAATAACGTAGCTGGAAAGGTTCAGGTCCTTGTCCATTGTACGCTGATAGTGGGAGACAGTACTCGAGGGACCAGGAATCAAAACCCAGGATAAAATTACTTTATGTAGAATATTTCACTTTTTCTTTTGTTTTCCTTTTTTTTCGGTAGAATTCACTTTTTCTTTTTTCTTTTTGTAATTTATCATCATGTCTCCTTTTGGCTTACAAATTTGTTTCGGAACAAACAAACAAAAATTACAAATTTGTGATAAGTTGGTCAATTTTTATTTTATTTTTTAAGTATAATTTTAAGAGTATTTTTTATTTGGTAAATAAAAAATTATTTTTAAATTTTTTTAAAATACGCAAATATAAAATTCAAATTCTTTATTACTTGAACCAACGCTTTCATTTATAAGTGTTATAAATTATCTTAATTTTTAATTATTACTTAATTAAATAAAAGTACTTCAAAATTAAAATTTTCAAAGAATCATTTATTTTCATTTTATTTTTTTAGGATAATTCATATACTGTAAAGACTAAAAAACTAAAATTACTTTTTTTTTCCCCTCAAAGCAATGCTATTATCTCTCTAAAGCTCTATGGACAATAAAAGTTGGTTTCATCTTAAAACACCTTTCGGTTACTACTTTTCCAAGAATAAAAGACAAATAATTATTCGTAAAAACACTGACAAAGAAATAACTGAAATAGCATAGCTTCACCAAGCACAAGTTGTGTCATATGACATTAGAATTTACTATTAGTATAGATAAAAAAATTCCCATAATTTCACATAATTCCAATTAATACTTTACACTGTTGTTTGCGGAAAACAGAGCATGCCATTTTTTGATTTAATACACAATTTGGTCATTGAAAAGTATTCCTCACAATGTTTTAGTCCTTTAATTTATTTCTCTACACAATTTAACCTGTAAATTTTTTTTTTATAGACTCGTTAAGTGTTGATCCAAACTATTATATTTTTACGTATGAATTTAGTTTTAAAATAAAATAACAATTTGATTTCAAAATTTATAAATTTATTTAATTTTAATTATAGAATTATTTTAAATATATAAATTAATCTTTAAAGTTATTAACTTTTTTAACATTAATTATTTACTTAATATCTAAATATAAAATTCGTTGTAATCTTTAAAAGAATTAAAATATAATAAGTTCGATATTTTTTTAAAAATAATTCAAAAATTAAAGTTAATTTAATATATAAATTTAAAGATTAAACTGTTAATTTACTCTTAATTTTGCTATGTAGATCATAATAAAGTTGTTCAAAGAGAAATTTTCGCACCTAAGCAATTTAAACATTGCGGGCACTTGAGCTTGTGTTCTTCGTCAAAGAAATTTTCTCCATTGAGATAAGGCCTGAGGTGGTTAATCCATCTTTTTTTTTTTTTTGGGACAAGTGTAGTTAATCAATCTGAGTTTGCAACTCTTGTCATGTCTAACCAACCCTATACGCCATTAAACTAAAGGACATAAGACTCAACAATTAGGCTGGGCTACCAAGGCAATAATGGCTCGATAACGAAGTCTAGGAAGGGGAGCTTAGTAGCTCATACAGGATTACTATACTGTTCCACAAAGAACATCTCAATTGTATTTTGTTAAAGTTTGTTATAATTTTTTTTATATTATTTGTTAGTAATAATTAAAAGATGTATTGCCCTTTAATCTGTGATTTATTTTTTTTAGTCTTCAAAATGCAGACTTAAATTGTAATAATTTTTTTAATGTACTTTGCTAAAAATTCTGTAAATTCCAGATTAAAAAAAAAAAACAAAGATTGTCTCAGGTAACTAAGAGACCTTAATATCATTGCATTTAAGCATTTAATAGCATATGAGCCTCGGCCATGCAGAATAATCATCATCAAGTAAAATCAGTTTATATTACAATTATGTACAATGCTTCAGATGGCCAAAAGCATCTCTTGCTTGAGGCCACTAGGCAAATTAGCAATTTTATAACAAAATTATACCAGTAGCACAGATTGTAGTGCACAGGCAAAAAGATGGAAACTCTTTCGGAGGGAACCAAACAAAAATCTGCATGAAAGACTTGATATTTGCATAAATGAGAAGTGATCATAATGGTAAGAGGCTAAGAGCACTGCTTATCAAAAGAACATTTTAAAACTGAGGTGCTTGTGTGTGTCAATATTCTTGCATTGAATCTTAAATCCAGCATAATAAATAACAGATTAGACAGCTTGAACCTAATAAAGGGAATTCCTGTCATACACATTAGTAATCAAGCGACAAACAAGTATATCTTATACTGTGAAACAAGCTCAGACTCTACAATGTCAATACCCAAGCCGAAGTTGTCAGTACCTAAGTTCCTGAACTCAATAATTCTTCTGAAGATGCAGGGTCGGCATTTACCGTAATTTCTTGTTCCGTTTCTTTTCCTTCTTTTTATCTCTTTTTGGCTTTCGCCGAGACCCGCGCTTGGCAACTTTTTTAAATGGTTTCTTGTTGTTTACTGGTACACTGTGCCTCTTCTCAGCTCCAACATATTGGGACACAGGTGCCTCCTTCCTTTCACTAGGATAACTTTCTTCTTCATGGCTGATCGCACTAGTTACCACAGTGACTTTCAAATCATCATTTTCATACGTCTTTGTTCCTTTCAGCAACAGAAGTTAAATCCAATTATCAAATAAGTCACAAACTAAAAGTCGGAAGAAAATAAAAAATAATAATTAAAGGTGCTGCAGAGACGAGTTTCAGTAAAACTTTAAGCAATATAAGTAACCATCATGAACTTGATAATCTAGCATTTGGGAAGACCCATATTAAACAATAGCAGCACAAACATTCCACTGTCATTACTCAATTATGCATTTAGTTCAATACTTACAAATCAAGCACAACTCACGTGATTAATTGCACATTTTTTAACAAACATGCAAAAGCCACTAATTTTCTTTACATAAGTTTATATCTTAAAGAGGGATCAGGATCCTCTCACGTAGCATGATTGTAATGGGAGGAGAGAGATATAGAGTTATTTTATCTTTTTATAATTAATTATTTTGTGCCTTTCTCTATCCTTATATGACAGTTATGTCACATGAAAGAATGAAAGGATCCAAATCTGTCTTAAGGGTTAACTAGAGATTCTTGGGGAAATGTTAGACCTTATATAGGATCTGTATTGTTAGATGCTAATTTTCCTACTAGACTAAAAGGACAAATACATCGAACTCTAGCATCAGAGGATCACTGTAACATACACTACCAGCTTAACCAAACCAGCTGAGCTACCCATGAGTAAATCAATTGGTACAGAAATAAAATGACTCTTACAATTCATCCAATGCAAGTAAGTTGTAGAAACATTTGAATTTAAGTGGTTTCTGCCTTCATAAACTCTTACCAGCAATAGATTCAACTTGCTCCCTGTCTTCTTGATTCTCGTCAATATCATTAGGTTCTGCGTTATTTGTTGGTAGCACCCCACCATACAGAACAAATTCTTTTTCCAACTTCCTCTGCAACATTAGTTCAATAAAAAAGAAAAAATATCTAAACATATAGGTTCATGTGAAAATATGTAAACAATGATACAAACCTATAATTCGATGTCACTAATCTCAAGTACTATTTAAGAAGACATAAGAGAAAGGAATGCAGAATGCTTCGCTCAAACCTTCCAATAAGTGAATAAGGGAAAAAAATATTTCACATAATTTTTGTCTTTCTTATCATAATTTCAGCTGTATTCAAGAGAATAATCATTTTCATTGCTAAAATACGTTTAAGAAAAAATCCCTTGCATACATAATCATGCTAAATCAATTCAACAGCAGCAATATTCCATGCATGTTAAGAAAATGAGTTTAGAGATTTTCAACTTAAAATTTGCTTATTGACTAAACAAAGACCCCCAGAATATAATTGCAATCAAAAGAGTTGTGAATATATATGCACCTTTTTGCGCTGTTCGATACGTTTCCGCCGTTCCGCCTCCTCTTGATTCCTCTGAGCTTCCTTCCTCCTCTTCTTCTTCCGCTTGTGAAACCCAGTCACATAATCCCTTCAAACCAAAACCCCACATAACACACACTGTCATTATCAATTTCAAAATATGCAGCCATCTACCCCATAAACATAAATCAAACCAATATGGGTTTCAAATTTACGTAGTAGTACAGTACCTGAGATCTTTCTCGTTGAAATCTACAGCCAAAGCTTTGTTCTTTAAAGTCCTCTTCTTCAGATGGCGACCTTTAGGTCCTGTCTGCTGAACTGCTTCTTCTCCTACCTCACCTTCCATTGCGGCTCCCAAAACCTAGGTGCCACTCCGCAAATCGAAAACTGCAACTAGAGTTGCACCTTCAGTCTGAAGAACTTGCCGCAGGGGAGCGTAACCCCCTCTTGACTTGGGCCCGAATCCTGTATAGATCAGTTCCTTCAAATGGATAATGGGCCAAGCTGGCTGCACTTGTGGACTTCACCAACTCATATGCTAAGCCCAAGGAAGCCCACATATTCCCTTTTTTCTGTGAACTGAATATAAATCAATAGCCCGTCCAATATATATATATAAATCAATAAATACAAGTTTGACGACAAAATAAATAAACATAAATACAAACTCTATCACATTATTACCAAATAAATAAATAAATAACCTATTATAATAAATAGATAAAAAAAATAGATTATTTATATCACTCTTAAATAATGCATATTTTATTTTATAAATAATAAAACTCTCTTCTATATTTTAAAAACATGATATATTTTGTTAAAGTGATTTTAGCCGAAAGTAAATATAAATTTAATTTTACTGATCAAATATCAAAGCGTTCTTAATTTATTGTACGTCAATCACATTTATTAATTTTTGCTTATTTAATTTAAGTGTGAATTTGTACACATTTTCTACATTTAAATTCAATTTAATGAATATTATTAATTAAATAAACACACGAGAAAACTCAAAAATCTCTCAATCATTATAGTGTCATGGTGTGTGCATGACATAGTCTATAACCTTTCAAAATTTATTTCCTTTGTCACATACTATCCAAAAATTTGGTTTGGTAAATATAACTTAAATTGTTCGTAAAATGTAATGTTATTTTTCTTTATCAAATTAATTTCAATTATTTTTTGAAAAGAGACATGTCTTAAGAGAGTGTTTATTAATTTAATTTGCTCTATGTAAATAAATTATTTGTATTTTTTTTTTATAATAAAGAACAGCATTCTTATATCAACATTTTACTTTTTTTTCTTCTAAGAAAAATTAGAGAGTATAAAATGGAGGAGCTAGAATCCAAATGGGTTTGGTCTAATGGAAGCATGCTAGGCTACAAGTGGGACGAACAATGCACCATTTCTTCTTGGGGAGGGGTCCTACCCATGTTGCTCTCGGCCTCAGAGTGGTTGCTCACTTTGGACCACCATTTTTTGTACAAAAAAATATGGAGGAGCTAGGAAGGTGAAGGTAGTTTCATGGACCAGGAGAACAAAGGACCACATAAACTAAATAATGCGCCATTACTCCAAAGAGGAAAGAGGAAGAAGGCAATTAAGGAAGCTTGTTTTTCTCTTAGAAGTGATGGTCCGAATCTTACCGAAAGCTGCTAGAATAATTAAAGACGAAGCCATGTTCATGGAAAGCTTTCCCGTCAGCGAGAGTATCACCCTCTTTTCCCTTTCCATCTCTCAGGTATTATTCTTCATGTTTTATTGTTACTGAAATCATTTTCAGAATAAAATATCTAAATTAAAAATAATTATTTAATTTCTCATGTATATAAAATGATGGTAGAATTAGCTAGATTCACTCATTAATACTTGGTGGGCTATATCATTTATTAATATCATTTACGAACTCAAATAAAGTTTTATATTTTTATTGTTAATTATATATATATATACACACACACAACTCTTCTTTAAATTTGAATAAATTTTCTTTCTTAGACCACAGTATATAATTTAAGTAAATTAATTATTACAAAGAAGAGGCTTAGAAACTTCTGCTATATAGATTTGAATGGATAATTTTTAAGTAATAATTAATATGACAGGATTTTTAATTTAGTAACAATTAGGCAGCATATTTCTTTTTCTTACAAAGGAATTCTTCATCTACAAAAATAAACGCGTATAAAATAAAAGAGTAACGGTGTTCCCCAAAGAGAAAGATAGGAAGCGATGCCATAGAGCAAACCGTGAAATTTGTTTGATAAATTGAGTCTACTTGAAGTAGATAAATTAAATTAATAATAATTATATAAATATATTAGGATAATTTATTCTATTTTTAAAAAAAAATTACGCAAAAATATTTCACAGGGATCAACATTGGAACTCAGATGCATCAGGAACTCGTTGTTGTCCAATGAATTTTTGAAATTAAAATCTGGAAAACTGCGAAGGCACAAAGAAGCTGTCTTTTCTGAGTGTAAAATCGGCATTTTTCAAGGTGGTTTTCTAAACGTTGGACCCGACAACATAGTTGGCGTACGATCCTAAGTCTCGTATGGTTTTCTGGTTGTTGGCTTTCCATTCTTCCCAAGGCTCTCGATGAGTCAAACAGAGTCAGCTCTCTGTGCCCAACAACCCCATTTCAATTCAGAAATGGACCGACCCGACAACCAAAATCCAGTATTTTCCGACCGAGTCATCGTCAACGGCACCGTCACGCGGGCGTCGCTGTTTGGCGACGGCAGGTTGTTCTGTTTGGACGGAGGTCAACGGTGTTTAAGCCTCCCAAAAGAGGTTCTCGGGTTCGTTACGGACGGTCTCAATATCACACTTAAGATCATCTCGGAGACAGGGGATGGCTGCTGCCCTGGGAACAAGGGAAAACTTGTCAGAAAGGAGGTTGTGTTTCGAATGTTCTCGGAGGAATCGCAGAGAGTTTTGTGCCAGAAGCTTCGTGAATGCATTGATTCCCTCGGTAAACAAACATGTTCCTGGGTTGTCGTTGTTTTTCTTTTTCTTTTTTCCTGATTACAAAGTTGATTAAATCTAGGATCAGTTGTGGTGGTCGGATTTGGAATTTATGCCATTTGATAGAGAGAGGAAGTGGCTCTTAAAAAGCTTAATTTTGGCATTGTTCAAGAACAATTTTACGACCCCCAGCTGTAAATGAATTGCCTTTGCTTATAATGTTTAATCATTGGTTAAGTTTGAAATTTTAATGATTCTGAACTATATCGACTGCTGTTGTCATCAATAATCCTTTTAACTTGTCACCTTCATTATTGTTTACAAACAAGTGATTTTGTAGTGATTTAGGATTGTGGGTTGAACTTGTCGCAGGTTGTCTGGTTACTGTTTTTTGGTCTGAAATTTATAGCTAAAGTTAGTTCTTTCTATTACAGGTAGGCCTAAGAGGCTATTTATTTTTCTTAACCCATTTGGTGGAAAGAAATCTGCTACCAAGATTTTTCTTGATCATGTAAAACCTCTTCTGGAAGATGCTGAAATCCAAATCACAGTCCAAGGTTCAGATTATTCGATAAAGTTTTATCATTACAATCTCTCTCTCTCTCTCTCCTTGCCATTTGTTTAGCAATTGTTTCTCTTCTTGTTTTTTTCTTTTAAACTTTTTCTTACTGTAACTTTGTATTATACTCCTCAGAAACCAAACATCAGCTTCACGCAAAGGAAGTTGCTCATGCACTAGATCTTTCGAAATATGATGGGATTATTTGTGTTAGTGGAGATGGAGTTTTGGTAGAGGTAAGTTTCATTGACATTATATTTGTTGTAGCAATTATCATCAAGTTCATGTGGATGACTCCCCATTCAATATAATGCAAGAATCTTTCTGAAAAATAATTTATTCTCTTTTATCTAAAAACCACTATTTATGTGTCCAAGAAGCTCTGTATTCATCTGCAAAAAAAAGAGAGAGAGCGAGAAAATGAAGGAGATGTTCTTGAAGTTGGTTAATTTGGAATAGATTGCTTTGTTGATCTTTTATATATTGAAGCCGTTAACAACCTGACAATCTATAGTCTCATGATAATAATATCTTACATTAAAGTGAAACATATCTTTGAATTTAATGAAATTCAAAAGAATTAATGTTTACTACTTCCAATTTATGCTAATGGAGTAGTGGTATCATGGGCATGTATCCCAGATTTGATCACTTCTTTAGCTTCGTCACTTATTACGGTTTTGTCTCTGTTTCTTTGGTCTATTCTTACAATTATATCACATTTTAGTAGGTTGTAAATGGACTGCTAGAGAGAGAGGATTGGGACACTGCAATAAAAATGCCGCTTGGAGTAATTCCTGCAGGTTTATTACTCATTTTGCTTGTCCTTTAATCACAAAATTCACTAAATTCAATTTTGAATTATTTAGGCAGGGTTGAAACATGAAAAATTATTGTCTATTCATCGTTATTTTCTGTATCAGGAATGGTGCTAGATGTTGACTTCTTGAGTTTAAACCTAAAAATAAAATGTTGAAACATTTTGGGACTAGTTTCACTGTTAGTCTTTCTAGATGGAGCCTATAAGTGAGTAAAAAGGATTTAACATCCTCCTACCTTTTTCCTCATCTACTAGCAGAAGAATACATAAATAGAGAGAGCCACATTGGTATAATAAATTTGATGAGGGACCTTGTAGTGCCCATCTTGTTTAATCACCTGTAGCTTGTGACATTTCCCAATTTAACTGGACTTGTATATCAATGCAAGGGGTGATATAATGGGGAATATTATTTGCTTTCTGTAGATAATGAGTGTTATAATACAAATTTGGTTTGGTGAATCTTCTAAGTAAGTTCTTTTCTTTTTCGTCTAAAATGAATCTTTCTATCTGAAGGTACGGGAAATGGCATGGCAAAGTCTATTCTTGATTCAGTTGGCTATCCTTGCACAGCAGCTAATGCTGTTCTTTCCATTATTCGAGGTTGGAGATAACTTTCTGTCATAATATGTTATATTTCAATCTTTTGTTTTTCCTGCTGATAAAAAGTGTAAACTATGCATTAAATACTGACAGGCCATAAGCGATCTCTTGATGTGGCTACCATCAGGCAAGGAGAAACCAGATTTTTCAGTGTATTGATGCTTGCATGGGGTAATTCCTGTCACCTTGTGTTACTCATAGTGTCTGGTTTTACCCACTACTCGCTCTGACATATTTATGATATTTATTAAAGATGTTATTCTCTTTCAGGGCTGGTGGCAGATATTGACATTGAGTCTGAAAAGTATCGGTGGTTGGGAAGTGCTCGTCTAGATTTTTATGTTAGTAAGCCATTATATTATTAGGATGCCATGTTTATTTATAATGCTTTTCTGGTGTTAAGAGGTGTGTCTCTTGAAATGAACTATTGTTGTAATTATAACACTTAGGTTGAAGGGATGAAGATATTGTTCTGCTAAGTCTCCTAGAAGAATATGGATTATTATAAAAGTATGAGCAAATAATTATCATATTACGTGACATATTCCTTAGTTTCTGGTGTTTTTCAAATCTTAAGATGTTTACTAGTAATAAATAGATAGTAGGCCCTAGTCTTGATTTCTGGCACTAGGATTGGATATAACTAATATTAATGCACACTTGATGCAAGTGTACTCCAATGATAGATTCTTTCCCGTCTCTAATTTTGATGTTGTTTCCTCAGTTTCCTGTAGTTTTGTCTACCGACTAGTCAGTTTCTTTTTGTGTAAGGGTAACTAGAGTTGTCAATACAAGTCTGAGAAATCTGTCAGGAAAGCAAGTCTGATTCTAAGCTTTTAACTTCTCTATGTTCTTGTACTGTTAATATAAATGACCCTATAAGTGGGAAGCTTGATATTAATAAAATCTATAATGCAAGTAAGTTAATTTTCTCAGATCTTTTAAGCTGATGCAATTTTGACTTCAGAAGTTTTTCTCATTGTTATTCGTGTATTGCAATTAGTTTGACAGAGAAGTGATTGAATTTACTAAATATTATTTCCTTTACACATTATCATTGATTTACTGTATAGTAGCTTATTTTGTATATTCTGTTGTAGGCTCTCATACGAATCTTCCAATTGAGGCAATACACTGGATGTGTTTCCTTCGTGCCTGCACCTGGATTTGAAGCTTTTGGGGAGCCCACTAGTTACCCTGGCAAATCTACTAGCAAAGACAACAACTGTGATTCCGGCGAAGCAGAAGCTTTTAAGTTAGAAAAGTGCTGTTATGAGGGGCCGGACATAAACTTGGAGAATCAGAATTGGAGAGTTGTAAATGGACCCTTCATTTCTGTTTGGCTTCACAATGTTCCTTGGGGTGCTGAAGACACCATGCCAGCCCCCGATGCAAAGGTAGGATTATGTGCTCAAGAAACTCAGTATAGCTTTGTACTCTCTTCCAACGTTTCTTTCCTTAATGTTAACCATGGAATTGTCTTCTATTGCTTCCTTGAAACCATTAGTAAGATATTGTGTATAAATTTAAGGAAAAAACTTCGGTGCAGTTTTCATGTATTTGCTATTGGGATCTTGGATAGAATTATGACATGAAAAGAAACTTTTTTACAAAATCAATAATGTGGTACTGAATTTTAAAAAATGTTCCCGTGTTATATTTTGATTGGACAACCTAATAGCAAAACTTAAATAACTTTACCTAGTTCTTGTCCTAAACTTAATTCCAGACTTCCGTATTGACTTGCTTGATTCTTAGACTTATTACTGGTTGAAATTAACCTTTCCAGACAAGTAAGAATTGGAATGAGCAAAAATATAGCAATGATGGACATGGTAATTGAAGATTAAAATAGGCTATAGAGAACAAATTGATATATAGATTGAGCTGATGAAGTGGTGCAGACTAGTACAGTTCAGCAAACATAAAATGTTCTAGAAAGTATGTCTGCATATAACCAAAATATTTTTATTTTTGGGATAGCTGCCAGGATCCAGCATGTCATATGCTTTGGATTCTCGGAAAATTGAAGGCGGCGAATAGATATCAACTATTATTTTCTCCCTATTGGTGACATCTTTAAATAGAGTTCATGATAATAATCTGTTATTTAATTTGCTGAATGCAGTTCTCAGATGGATGCCTGGACTTGATCCTTATGAAGAATTGCCCAAAATTACCATTGCTGTCGATGATGTCAGAGTTAAATAAAGGCGGTCATGTGAAATCGCCTTATGTCACATACCTTAAGGTGAGAACATCGGTATGATTTAGTATAGAGGAGTAACATACTTTCCTATCTGTCACAGTGAGCCCTCAAACTCTCTTTCTCTGTCTCTGCCTTTGCAGTATTTGCATAAGAAAATTTGACAGTTTTGCATCAAATGACAGGTGAAAGCTTTCATTTTGGAACCGGGGCCTCGTTCCGAGGAGCAAAAGAAAGAAGGGATCATAGATGCAGATGGGGAGGTTCTGGCAAGGGGGAGAGGAACATACAAATCTGACCAGAAAACTTTGATGACCTATGATAAACTTCAAATAACAGTGGATCAAGGTTTAGCTACTATTTTTGCCCCTGTATAATATACTTTGTGGCTTGATTTGGCCAATTCCATGCATATTGTTGTTCCTGGTTCCACACGTAATGGTATAAATAGAATCTTGCGTGGGTTCTATCTCCTGTGCAGAAACAAATATGATGGAATCAGAATAGTTTTTTTTTTTTCCTTAGCAAGTTTGCTTTTACACCTTGAAAGTGGTAGGGGAAGGACTTCGTAAGGTTTTCATCTGAAAAGCTTAGGCTGATTTCACTTTAGAACAAGCTCATTTCCCCTTTACAACCACAAAGTTACAGTAAGCTCCATATCCCTTTGTACACTCATGCCATAGCAATTTAAATATGACCCCAAAAAATATCAAATTAAATAAAATACCATGAGATGCATTTTTTTTTATTTAATTTGTTTCTTTTTGTGAATTACATAAATTATTAATGTGACTGTACATGAATTTTTTTAAAAAAAATTGAGTGAGATTAAATAAACTTGGTTTCATTCACGTTAATAGTTCGTACATAATTTATAAATAAAACCCAGACAAATAGCATTGTTCAAAACTTTTTCCGAAAGAGTATATATATATATATATATATATATATATATATATATATATATATATAATTCACATTTTTATCTAAAATTACGAATAAAATATGACGGCAAATAAATTCAGATGGGTTGGCTTTTAAGTGAGTTAGATAAACTTACGAGGGCTGTAACAATTTTTACATAGAGAAATAACGTTTATCTTTGTCGTTTTGAGGACGTGAAGTCAAAGTTTGGATATATGGTTGCATAAACGACAAGATGTCATGATAACAAAATAAAACTTCAAGGACTACTTGCTTACCCATGGAAAGTTATGAAGAAAGTGAAAGGCAAATAAAGTTCAATAGAAGAAGCAAAGAATTAGGTATGGTGGAATTGATTTTTCCTGAGTAGAAGTTACTCTATATATAACCTTAAAATAAATGTAGACAGATTAAATTTGTGTCTAAAACTTTATCGTGCTAGAAAACTTTTTCAAGGCCTATTCTGTGACTACACAAAATAGCCTCCAATTATGCATCTTTTTGGGTTAAATTTAAAAAGAATAAAAATGAAGTAAAGTAGGGTTTTAGAGATAAAATATTAATAATATAATTATAATCCATGTTCTAATTGTTGCTAATAAAAGATTATACTAGATATAGTTCATGTTAAAATTTTAAAAGTTATGTCGTTTATAAAAGGACTTCATTATAGTATTTTTAAAAATATACAAAATTAAATTAATAAATTTTGAAATAAAATAATTAAAAATATAGTTAATCTTAATAAAAAATTAATTTAGAGGAAGCCGAAGTACGAAAACTTGTTCATTGGTGGCGATGCCTTAATAGAAAAATGGGAACAAGAATAATAAATAGTGTGTGTTTCAAGTTGTAAAGGGGAAGCGTTGTAAAATGACAAAATTGGTTAGCCCAATTATAAAAGTAACAGGCGAGGCAGTGTCCGTTGCGTGCCTCTAAATCTAATCTAATTATGCAGACACACAACTGACACGGGTATGTGACGCACTCAAACTCCAAACATTAAATTACAGAATATAATACAAAGTAACTAGGGAGGTTGTAATTCACATGGGTCGGACCCTCGGAACGGCACCCTTAATCATATCATTGTAAATCATGCGTCCTTTGGATATTTTATGAAGCTGTCCCACCCATCAATCTTGGGATGTAACTTCGAAATTTGAACATTAAAAGTTTTATTATTATTATTATAATATTGTACATCGCATTTTATCGTATGGATTAAAAGAATTCGTGAATTTGAAGCACTTATTGTGTAGAAGATTAAAAAAAATTAACTTTTTTTAAGAAATTTTTTTTTCTTAATTAATATATTTATTACATTATTATAAAATTATATACACAAATATCTCTTAAAAATTAAAAAATAATAAAATAACACTTCTAAATAATTTTTTAATTTACTATCCTTTAATATTAATTATTTTTTAAATAATTATGAAATAATTTAAAATATCAAAATATTGATTTCATTGACTTAAAAATTTAATTAAAATTTGAGAGAATAATCATTTATCTTTTTATTTTTAATTTTTTTTCTTTTAAAAAATATTTAAATGAAATTATAATATTTATTTTTTATTTTTTTAAAAAATCATATACATTTTTATAATAAAGTGCAGAATTGTGTAATACGATATTTTTATTTTTAATAAAAGTATATATATATATATATATATATATATATATATATATATTGTTATAAATAAAAAGACAGTGTAATAAAAATATTAATTAAAGAAAGAAATTGTATTTTATTTTATTTTTATTTTTAAAAAAATTTATATATATTTTTATAATAAAAGAAAAAGTCACCTAGGTAGAGTCTATTGTAGTTACCTAAAAAATTATAAGTTAAAAAATTGGAATATAGTACAAGTATATGTAATTAATGATTAAAAAGTCAAATTTAAAAAAATTATTTATAAGTATGAAATATTAATTAGTATTATATAGATTAAAATTTAATAATTTATCATTATAATATTTTTAAGTTATTCATTATTATGTAATGAGTTTGTTAAATACATAGCTTCTATAGTTATACTTTAAGTTGCGCTATTGCAATATATTACTTTGACAGGTAGTTTTTAAATCGTTATATTCAATTGTTTTTCGTACTCAAATTTAATCCAAGTGTAATTTAAAGTCGCAGAAGTATTTTTTTTTTTTTTTGGGTAGTTATACCATAAACTTGGCCCTAAATCATTATATGTCTAATTAGATTAAAAATTTTAGTTAATTGGATTTATTTACAATCACATTCCTCAAAGTTCAATTTCAATTATTCAACTTTAATTAATTTACTATTTTGCCTAAAATGGATTACAAATTTTTAAATTCGGAAAATATAACCATTCTCTCAACTAATATATCAAATAAATAAATATTATAATAAAAAATAATAATAGTGATTATTTAATTTTAAAAATAATATTATTAATAATGAACGTATCTTTATTTATATATAAAAAATACATGCAAACTTTATTGCTATTATTATTGTACCCATGAGTGAGATGATGAACCATCATTACTCTTCTCCCTGTCATATTACCACCATTATAGTGTTACAGAATCTCTGCCAAAAATACACTACCTCTTGTCAACCTCGATCCGTGGACGATTATGGCCGTCACCAATTAATTTAAAACTTAAGAATATTCAAACCAATAACCATGCATTATTATCTCAGAAATGAATGTGTCATCAAAATAAATTATAAAAAATGTATATAATGGCAGACACTTTTAATGTATTTTAAGATATTTTTATTTTGCATTATTTACTTATTTTATATCAAATTCACCTAAAAAATCTCTCTGATCATATACTGTCCCAATTTATCATTTTTATCGACGCTACATACGTATCATCTCTTGGGTTCAACGAGCAGGTAGGAAGGAAACTCCACAAATTTACTGTTTTCTTAGAGACTTATAAATGATAAGGAAAGGACAAGAGGGAAACTTCCCCTAGACCAAAAAGGTCTATTTTGAATTGATCAGATTTAGGTTAATGGTTATCCGTTTAGGGTTTAGAGTTATCCTAGTTTCCAAAACATGGAGAGAGAGACAGAGAGAGAGCGAGAGAGGTAAGTCCAATTCTTGACGTCGAGAGAGCGTGGCCTCCTCCTCCATTAGTAATTGTTTTGCTTATGCGCGCGACGTCTCTGTTGCTGAGAAAATGCATGCAGGTGCAGCTAGCTATAGCTAGCCCTCGACAAGAGATGATTCAGTTTGACTTTTTGGCAAACCTCTTATAGTAATGAATTTCATTACATTTGCAATGTCTTTGGCCTCCATTCTTCTGAAAAATGCATTGGAACAATTTAAGGGAATGTGATTTTTAAAAGTGTCTATAGGAAAAGAAAAGAAAAATCTGATAACAACTTTAATTGTAATTACTATTGCAACGTCCTGGTTTGTTCATTATGATTATAAGGATAATTTATAATTATATATATTTTTATATTAATTAGATTAATTGTTTGAAAATATATATATTGGATTGATGGGGAGAAATATTAAAATAATATATATATATATTCAAAAAAGTCATAGTCACATATATTTAAAAACATGCATGCACATTTATATTTGTTTCCGTGTGAATTTAAGTGATTCTTCGTGAAATTTTGTCTGTTATATATGGAGTTACTGATGCATGCATTTGGTTCGGTGGTGTTTTTTGGCCCTAGTACAATTGGACAACTTAGTTTGAGATGAGCTAGCTAGGTGCATGCAATTAGAGTTATTGTACTAATATAATATTAGCATATGGCACTATCTCCTTTGTTTTTTTCAAAGAAATTATAGTGATGTATTCTCGAGTTTTATCCTAATTAAATATCTTTCAATTTGCTGGTGCATCTAAACTTCTATAATATTTTTCAAAGGAATCAATTTCACATAGAAGAGAATTGGCTACTGTTAATTAGATGTGTGTTGTGTGAGTTGAGCCGACCAAACCTTTTTGTGAAACTCGACAGAGGAAAGCCTAGCTAGGCTAGCCCCAAGAGTTAGATGAGATCGAACTAAAAGCTTTTGATCAGATTGAGTTGTCTATGTGTAAGTCCAATCTAATAGGCTTATAAAGTTAGACCGACTTAATCCCGTGGGCTAAACGCATTTTGAGAATCTTAATTAGCAATAATCTCTTTTTCTTACTTTTGTCTTCTCTTTCAATTTTCTCTCTCAAAATATTGGGCACTTGGAAACCACCGAGATAGCGTTTTGCACTTTTCCTAGTAGGACCATGTATCACGTTGGTGCATTGTATCCGTACTCAAATTCAAAACGCGACGGGTCAAGGTCAACGTTTTGTTTCAAGTAAATTCCGAGGTTTCTTCTGCTAAAATTACGTGGGAATAACTGAAGAATCTTCAGGTTACAGATATACCCATGACCGACGCCATAGATTAAAATAAGCTGGATAATTAATTTATTAAGCATCTTTCCTTTCTTCTTATCCTCTTGTTTTCCCACTTCACATTTTCTATACTTTATTGAAGAGATTTTTAAGTAGTTCGAATTTATAAAAGACAAATATTTAAACCAAATTACTTATAAATATATAATTGTCTTGATTTACTTAAATGTTTTTTGTCTTTCATGGTGTGAACGTTGGACAGGCATAAAGAATTTGTACGCGGAGGGAATGATGGACGGGTGGCATTCAGTCACCGGTAACGGAGATGGAAGCGTGGGAGAATAGTGGGTAAGAAAACAAACAAGAAGGTAAACGAGGGTGCTGTTGGATACGTAGATGTGGTTGAGATTCGCTGACTAGCTAATCAATCTTCTTTTGTGGCAAACAACGTGATCCCCCTCGAACTCTAGTGTTTATCACAATCATTCGACGAAAAATCTTAAACCCATTTCTTGTCCTGGTTTTGTTTTCATCGAACTATTCACGCGCATGCATCGCTAGAGTTTTCCCACCCCGCCCTAGTTGTCTTGTCATTTTCACGCTGAGTGTATCTATTTAACTATTCATATATTTATGGACACGTCCACTCCACAATGCCACATTTGCGTCAATCATGTTTATTTAAACACGAAATAAATATTACTAATTAATGTGGTGGGAAATTAAAATGTGCGGAATGCCTTGAATATGAATATATATACACACGTTAATTTTGTTTTTTTTTTTTTAAATTACACTCTTTCACTCTACTTTTTTTTTAATTTATTATATTTTCTAATTAAAATTTTAATTTATGCATTTTCTTATATATTATTTAAATTAAAAATTAATTTTAATAGTAATTATACAAAATTATTAAAATGTATTTCTCACAAAAATAATATAAAATATAATATCAAATAAAAAACTAATATTTTAATAATTTTATATAACAATGATTAAAATTAATATTTAATCTAAATGATATATGACAACGTTCAGTGAATAAATTGATTAATAGGTTTAGTTGCAAAAATTAATCGATATTAAAAAATTATAATTAAAAATAAAGACGAGAATGAAAATAAAAAATAATAATTTTTTCTAATTTTAGCTTGAGTGTTTTATTTATATATTTGAGCTTTCAAATAATCTGGACCACTATATACACTTACCTTTTAATAGTGCCTCATTTTATAGTCAAACATTTGACGCCATTGTAATAACGTGATTGGATGTATTTTATAGTATGCATGTAATATGGAAAATTTAAGTAATATTCTTATAGATATTTTGACAAATAAACAACAATTTTTAAAATTTTAACATATAACTCAGTTATAATTTTTAAAAATAAATTATATGACAATATAAAAGGCAGTGCCATTGCTACAAGAGTAATGAAAAAGAGTTCGTACGTACTTTATATTTTCTGCAACTATAGCAATTTTGAGAATATTCACATAAGGCTCTTTTTAAAGCACTTGGTTTTTAATTAAAAAACATCAAAGAATCACTTCCATTCTAAAACAACAATATTCCCAAAAGATATCCAAGGAAAGGTATGGCATCAAAACTACATAATATACGTGCGCGCCTAGCTAATAGAATATTCATCACTTTAAAGATATAAAATATATATTACAAAAAATTTAAGAAGCAGAGATCAAAGTCAAGTACATGGAACTCGAAAAGGAATAGACTCAATGATAAAGATAAATATGCCATGTATGCTAAATTCTAACTATACTAATATTTTGAAGTAATTAACTGTACAAAACATTTATTAATAAATCTCTTACTTTTGATATAAATAATCCGTCTTAAATTCATTTAAAAAATAATAATTATTTGTAATGCATGCGACGTAATATATAAGTATATGATGTTCACTTTTTAATTTTAAAAAGTAAAAATAAAGTCACAAAAATTATTAATTATTTAAAAAATAAAATTTTTTATTTAATAACGATATTTAAATTATAATATATAATAAAAAAAATATTTTTTAAAATTATTTTTATTATATATTATATATAAATAAAAAATTATTCACCAATAATATTTACTTAAAAAAAAGTTGGCCAAAATCATGCAATTAATTAATATATAAAGGTCACCAATTAATAGGTACGTGGGAATCCACCCTACTTATCTCCATTGACTATTCCCTTTATGACTCCCGGAAATACTGCCGGGTACCTCGTTTTAATTTCTAATATTTATACTTCCAAATTTGATTGAGCACATTTCACATTGATCACACCTTTCACACTTCCTCTTGACCCTTGGTCTTTCATTCTCTAAACACACAGGACGCCATGCCCACCATTACCAATTAGATGTTATTTATTTTCAAATGGAGGTGTTTCATATTAATAAATTCTCATTTATGCCACTATGAAAGCAACTTTTTATTATTATTTTGATTTATTAAAATAAAAAAATTGCACAAGCATAACGGTTTATCTCTTTTCCCACACTAGTCTGCTCAAGTCTTATGAATAATACGTAAATAAAAACAAAGCTTGCTTAGACCCATGTCTATTTATATGATATAAAATATTCTAAATCACGTGTAAATATAAAATAATTTACACAAAATTCACTCTAACAATTTTTTATTTTTTTTTAAAAATTATTCGATAAAAATAATTTATAAACTAATTTAAAATTTATAAATTAGTTAAAAAATTATAAATTAAATATTGCTTAAAATAATATATAATTTATAAATTTTTAATTAATTTAAATAAATTTATTTATTAAATATTTTTAATTTAATTAAAAAAATTTATAAATTAATTAAATAAACTATAAATTAATTCATTTATCTTATCAAATATATTTTAAAATAATTTTTATTTTGCAATTATTAAAAAAATAAAATAATAATGACTAGTTAAAAACAATAACATAAATTGTGACAATTTGGACTTTACAATTTTTATGTTATTTTACCCACGGTTCAAAAATAATGGCTAACATTACAGAAGTTTTAAAATATTGAATAAATTTCAGCCTTTTTATACTAATTTTTAATATTTATTTTTAGACTGGTCCATATAAATTTCACCACTTTACCTAAAAATGAAATTAGAGAAAAGCATTTCACTCGAACCGAACTAGAAGACGAAGGTGAGTTGCTTTAGGTGTTAACAGACACGGGAGAACTTGTCGAAATCGAAGAAGGCCCATTAGCGCGTGTGCATAGAAGCTCTAAGCACCCACGTATGCGTTGGGACTTACAAATTACGTGATTGCATGACCTCGGCGGGCCATGCATGATTATTGGCTAAACTTACAAACAACTCAAACTCTCCCCCACTCGCGAACGTCGTCGGATTTCTATTGCACGCGCCCTCCCCTTTCACGTGGGCTATTATCGTAAATATTTGGATGCACTGGTCCAGCACCAGTCAAATCCACTTAAATTACAAAAACACCCTTGTCGTGTTTGCTCGGGTCTCGAGCTGGTACCTACAGTACAGAAATTTACCAAGCCTGTTTTATTAAATTAAGTTTTTTTTTTTTCAGATAATATGGAATTTTCCATTTTTCTTCGAATGCCAACAAGGACGAGGGACGAACATGGCATAGAACAAAAACAAGAAAAAGTTTTGAAAAGGAGAGAAACGACGACGCCGAATAAATGCCTCTCACACTTACCGTAGAAATTGATATCACGCAAACGCAACACACATTACTATTACTAAAACCACTCCTACTTTCTCACACTTCAAAAATACTATTTTCTCTCTCTAAAACCCTCCTCCAACCCCTTCTTCCTTCTCTTACCTATTATTACAGATCAGGACGCACCAACCATTTGAGCTTCTTACGCCTTTGTTGAAGCATAAGTTGGGAATTTTTGAGACTCTGTTCGGTTAGATATTTATGTTTCTGAGTTTCTATGGCAACTGCTCCGTCTTCTTCGTCCAAGGTTTGCTACAATTCAGAGTGCAAGGAATTGAAGTCAGACAGACCTAAGAAGGGCTGGAGGCTCCGTACCGGGGAGTTTTCCGAGCTTTGTGATCGATGCGGGTGACTAATTTACTATCTTTACTATTTTGTTGACTTGTATATTGTTTCTTTGTTTTTGTATTTTTTTTTCCCAACTTTCTGTTGCTCAGCATGTACGAGGTTAAGATTAGTTGAGGTTTCTGGGTTTTGGTGTTGCTTTGTTTAAAGTTTACTGCTATAATTTTATGAAATTTTGTTATATTAAAGGTTGTCTAAGCCAAAGAGTGCATTTGTTTGGCTCTTAATGGGTATTTGAAGGAGAGAAAACTTTTATTTGGTGGTTTTGAATTAAATGCGCGGGGTCACTTCTATTTTACTAGTAGTGAAGTCTGAGATGTAATTAACGAGTGTGGATATATTTCTTTTCTTTTTTAAAGTTTTCTGGAATTTCTTTGAGGCTGTTTTCAGTTATAATTTTGTGACTGGGTGGTGAATTCCCCCCTTCATTTGCATAGCATTGGCAGGGAATTTCCTTGCTCCATTGGGAGTTTCTCTTTCCTCGTCTGGGAGATATTTTACTCTGAAGTGGTGGAGCACTAATTACATATTACCCATTTTGTTGACCTTTGTGATGTTGATTTGTCTTCATTTTGTGCTCGGTAACTTCTGTGATGCATCGTGAAGAGTTGTGTCTATTTATTTTTTGTTGATATGTAGAGAATAGAGAATTAGAGATTGACAGGAAACAGGGTATAAGTGTCAAGTAACTGAAATTATTTTAAAAAAGGTCTCTCAAGTTCTACATGCATTCCTTAGTTTTGATGCATTTAGTTTTCCTTGTCATAAATGCTAGAGTAAAATTTTCTATATTACCATTTGGGGAGTGTGTTTTAGGGACATCTCAAATTACAAGTAGGAAGGACAATAGTGATTTAAAAGGCAGTTTTGACAGTTCTAGCTTTCTAGGAATTTGCACTAGTAATATTGATCACAGTTTTGAAACTCCAACAGTTTGGTGTGCATCATATTGCTTTTTATCACCTTGTGCCAAAGAGAATCAGGTCCCAAGGGAAACTTCCAAAACCACTTAGCATAGTAGAGTAACGTATCACCAAAAGGCCAAAACCTGATAAAAGAATATTCCACTTGAGTGTTTTCATGATTTCCTAAACAAAGGGAGGTAATAGAGATGGGTACAGGACAAGGCTGTCTAATTGAACTATGATGACCCCTCAAATAAAGAAAGGCATCCTTCCAGTTAACAAGCCTCTTGGCCTTGGTTACCTTGTGAACCACAGGATCCCAAAAGGAAGTAGCATGAATATATCCAACAAAGGGACACCCAAATTGATGAGAGGCCACTGCAAAACCAAACCACTTGTCGGCCTAGCTAGGATGCTTGCAACACCATCTTGAATGTTGATATCAGCCACCACATTGAGCCAGAGTAAGCCAAAGACTTGAAACCACTATAATGTTTGGAAGCTTTGGAGAGGAGGGGGTGAATGGAAGGGGAAGGAGTATGGTGGGGGAGAGTTACCTTCCCCTTTGTTGGGATAACTATTGTGGGAAGGGAGGGGAATGGCAAGGATTATACGCTTTGAAATTTGAAAGAACCCCTATTTGACTTTGTCTTAGTGTCTAAGACAAAGGAAAAACAGTATAGAAGTTTTTACATAGAAAGCTTTCCCTTCTTGTCCTTGCTTTCCCTTCTTGTCCTTGCTTTCCCTTCTTGTCCTTTACGGGTTGAGCGGGCATTTCCCTTCCTCTCTCTTCCCCTTCCATCCTTTATAAAACTCTCAAATGTGGGTTAGTTTCTCCCTTTCCCTGTTGTCTTCTTCATCCAAACATACTTTCAAGGCTTGAACCAAAGACAAATCTTCAAAATGTTATTTCTATCTTCATGAAGAAGTTGATAGTGTCATTCTAGATAAGTAAAACCTGAACAGCCTCTGGACCAAATCCCAATTTGTGAAGCTCAATTGAGCATATGACTTAGATCATCTGCAACAAGGGTAAGCAGACAAGGAGGAAAAAAATCACCTCGCCTCACTCCTTGCTGACCTCAAAACTAAGACTTTGCCCCAGTGTTATTGACAACAGAAGATACCAGAGAGTAATGCAACCTTCTCTAATCCATTATCTCCAGCTATCCCCAAATCCTTCAAGGATAAGAGCTTTATCTAAGAAACTTTAACTAACAATTTCATTGGCTTTCTCAAAATCCAACTTAAACATTAGACCTTTCTGGTTATGGCATTCAGTATCCTCCAGAACTTCAGTAGCCACCAAAGCAGCGTCCAAAATTCTATAAACCAATGCTGTTGATTCTTTATATTGTTGAGCTTGAGCAGAAGAAATGCCTGTTTAAGCATTATAAAATCATGATTTTGTCATTTAGTTGACAGTAGAAACTTATTTAACAATACAGAATGGTTTATTCTTACGGGTTATATATTCATTCATTCATTCAACTATCAAAGGACGATTTTATGTTTGTTTTCTTCTAGTGCATTATTGCACATGCATAATATCTTTTTACTTCCTGCAGTTGGAATATGTATCAGACAGAATGGACACCAAATGGGACCCCATGTGTTATCTGGTCAAGAAGAATTTTATTCTCAGTGGCATGAGAGGATTAATTATCTCTTATTGAGTTTAATAACCTGAGGCAGAGGTTGACCTTGCTGATTGCATGGATGTTGTTGTTGTTGTCTTTTTTTTCTTTTCAGAATTGTTTGCATATACTGGAAATAAATAACTGAATGCCTTTAGGTTGGTTGTACTTGTTAGTTGATCACTGAATTGAGAAGTAAATTGGCCTTATCTATATAACCTTGTACATTGCTCATCTAATGTTTTGTTATAATTTTGTTTTCATATGCTATGCATATGTGCTATTCCTTCTATAAAATGTGGCTTTGTTTCTGTGACACTTAGTTCTGTTTTCGAAGAAGGAAGATTCTGTGAGATTTTTCACTTGAATGCTTCTGGTTGGAGGACTTGTGAGACTTGTGGGAAGGTGAGTCATATCTTTATTGTTATTTCTTCAAGTGGTATGTGTTTGTTTAATGCCAAATAACATTCCATATGTCCCTTGGCTGAGTTGTTAACTTTTATCATCTGATGATGAATCTTCCTTTGCAGGGTATTCATTGTGGGTGCATTGTTTCAAGTACTGCCTTCACGTTGTTGGATCCTGGAGGCATAGAATGCATTACATGTGCCAGGAAGAATATTATTTTGGTAGGTTTTTCTATTACTGCTAGGACTTTAGTGTTTTTTTTTCTCACTTCACTTTTTGGGCTTTGTATATTATGAAGTGACCTGCCTGATATTTGTATTTGGGTTTTGGCTTTGTTAGTGATTGGTATCTACATATTTAAACCCAAAGTTCGTTTTTCTTTTCATTTTCTCTCCCCCTCTTTGTACATCATTTACAGTCATGTTGTGATGTTTAACTTTTTATATATTGACCAGTTCATGTGACAAGTATGTGGGAAAGTAAGGTATTGTTAGTGATTGTGTTCTGCATATCTAAACCCTAGATTCTTTTTTCTTTCCTTTTTATCTCCTCCTCTTTCTGCATCTTTTACAGAATTACAGTTACCTCATTTGTCATGGTGTTGTGATGTTTAACTTTTTATATATTCATCCAGTCCAGGCTTTGGATTTGTTTTTCTCCCCAAGGTTAACTTACAATAATAATATTGTCCCTCACAAAATAATATCCTCTTGAAAATGTTGGCTTATATCTCTTAATCTTGTACTTTATGTTGAGCAAATGAGCTCTTGTTCAAGGTTTTGTAATGATGGTTGGACAATATCTCATGATTAATAGTCTATTTGGATGTAACATTGCTTGCATATTGACTTTATATTCTGTTATATGTGTCTCAGTCATCCAATGTGCCTTGGCCACCATCTTTTTCTCTTCAAAATCGTTTATCTGAGAAAATATCTGAGAAACTTAGAGACCTGTCTGCAAAAAATTGGAGTCAATTAGCTGGATCAGGTCCTGTACCATGGAAGCAAGCACCCAGTCTGTTCAATTCGGTTTCTTCATCTGACATGCACCCAGATGCGCCCTCTGTAGTTGAACTATCTAGTGTTGACAATATTTATGGCAATGAAAGGTTACCTGCCTCATCCCTGGAAAAGAAAAATGAGGATTTATCCGGAATACCAGTTAATTGGAATGTTAAGCTTGGTGCACGTGAAATGATGCTTATAAATGGTAATGCAGGCTTTGATCTTCTATCAATATTTTACTTATTCTTGTATGAGGTGTAGGAGAATGATGAATGACATAGAGACGGCCACATAGGCTGATTTTTTTCATTATATTTCAGGAATGAGGAATGATGAAAAGTCAAGTTCATGCTTAAACATGTGCCAACAGCCTTCTCTGAAAGAAGATCCATCTACCCACCCATTTGGTTTGACTGTTCCTTATACATCTCCAAATGAAAGAAATGGTCTAATTGGAGTAACTGGAAGTCATCCACAACAAACTCCACCACCACCTCACGGAAAGCAATTTAGTGGCCCAGTACATATTCCACTTGACTCATCAGGTGAAACACAGGTTCGAAATGGACGGCCTAGAGTAGATGCCCGAGGAAGAAACCAGTTACTGCCACGATACTGGCCCAGGTGTACTGATCAGGAGCTACAACAAATATCACTTGAGTATCCTCTAAATTACAAGTTCATGATTTTTCTAATGCATTGCCTTCTCCAGTTATGTCTGAATACCAACAAGCAAGCTACAGTTCCTTAATATAAGTTCAGTTCTAATTCTGTAATTACTCCATTGTTCCAAAAAACTTTGAGTGCTAGTGATGCTGGGAGAATTGGGCGTTTAGTGCTACCGAAAAAATGTGCTGAGGTTAGTCCCGAGATTCCTTTCTTGAAAGCAACATTGCTGCAATTGAAACAAGGGGAACCAAAACTGAACATTTTCAAACTGAGGACCAAAGGTGCATTTAAGCCAACTAACTTGATAGCTTTCTAACCCAAAAAACCCTAAATTAATTATGGTATATTAAGATCTACGAAAAATTACAATCAGTCTCAAAATCACAAGAACGCCAGAATATATAGACAATTTGATCTTTTAGGCTTTCTTAATGCTAGTGCATCCTGCATCATCTGCTTAGCTTGCATGCAGGTGATTTGACATATGTTCAATTTCAGGAGGACTGGCAATCCTCATTGATCTCTTTCCATTTTTTTAATTTATTTTTTTCTTTACATAATGCCTTCATTTCTCAGTTATATACCTCAAAAAGTTCCCATTCTACTTGAAATTTTATTTAGCAATAATCTAAAACTTGGCTTCTTTTTTTCCTTTATTGGTCTTCTTGATTTCTTTTGTTGTTGTAGTTCTCTGGATAAGAGGATTTGGTCTTTAAGTTCCACTAATTTTTGTACTTGTAAATCTTTCTCTTTTTATTTATTTTATTTTATGTCTTTGTTTTGGACTCCTAGTAGAAACCTAGTCCTTTCCAACAGTTTTGGATAATTAAAGCTCCCTTGAAGGGTAAGGCTGTCGTTATTCTTTGTGTAATTTATTGTATAAAAAAAAATATCATTGTTCTTGCTTTTATTTGAGTGCAGCTTCAATAATAAGAGACCCTGATCTGGATCATTTTGGATAGCTGTGAGCGTTAGTCGGATTACTTCATGGGCTTCAGCAATATTAGTATAATAGAAGGTTGTATAATATTATATTATTCTCTGTGACAGGCGTACTTTCCACCAATTTCTCAGCCTGAAGGGTTGCCACTTAAAATCCTTGATGCAAAAGGAAAGGAATGGATATTTCAGTTTCGATTCTGGCCCAACAATAACAGTAGAATGTATGTTTTAGAGGGTGTAACTCCCTGCATACAGTCCATGCAATTGCAAGCAGGTGACACAGGTAAGAAGCAATACTGAAGGCAATTCATATGTTTGAATATATGATTGAGTATTCTTGGTTCTTGCTAATGGCATTTTCATGAGTCAGATTGGTTTGAACCTTCCTAGCGACCCTTTGTCTAGTATGGAGTTCCATATTTGAAATTGATGCTACTTCATTTAATTGACAGGACTTCAGTACCATACAGTTTATTCAGTGTTAAAAGTTGCATATGATGCTAAATATATTATTTGTGGTTTTATTAGGTCCTCTAAATATATATCTCAAAGATTGGCCTCTGATGATTTCTGTTGACTTATGTGTTGTCTTTAAAGCCCTTAACTGTGTGTTGTACCATCTGGCTGTGATCGAGTGATAATGATATAAAATAATCTTGTTTTGTGGCTAAGTTGAATCTTTTTTGCAGTAACATTTAGTCGGTTGGAGCCAGAGGGAAGGTTGGTTATGGGATTTCGAAAGGCTTCAAGTGCTACCCAATCTGATCAGGTAAGGCCCTTGACCAATGTCAGAGTATAATATTCTTAACTCTAATTATATTTTTTTTTGAGTGTAATTTATTGAAGCCCTTTTTGCTTATCTCAAACTTTAGCTGGATGCTTGTATTGAAAATTGTTAAGAGATTATAATAAAACTATACATGGACCTTCACGTAAAAGCTTATGAGTTGAAGTAGTATTTGACATTATATGGTTTCAGAGCCTCTAACCAAGTGGTCAGGAGTTTGATTCTTGCCATCTCCATTCTCTTAATTAAAAATTAAGTTTCAGCACTAAGGTACTGTGGGCTTGTGTTTTGTCCACACTTCAAGCCTAATGAACTTTCGTGTGAGGAGCATATTAGAGATTATAATAATACTATTCATGGGCTTCATTTAACATATTAAATTTTTGAGTTGAATGGCCCCTATCCAAAATTATACACGTGAAATCAGTTTGGAGATTAGGAATTATTTTCATTATTTCAGTTGTAATGAATGATATATGTGAGTATTCTTCGAAGTGGGACACACCATCCTCATGATCACATGGTTGATGCAAACTGAAGGTTTTACAATGCCCTAGGGAAGTTTGTGACTTAAATTTTGCTTGATGGCTATATTGTTTGGATTTCAGCATAGGTTATGATGGCTAATCATCTGGTTGTGGATATTTTATTGTAATAAAAAGATCCATTAATTTAATAAATCAGTGTTTTTTTTGTATACTTTTTATAATACACATCCTTAATCCATTTATATAAAGTTTGTGGAAAACTTGGACTTTTCAACTGAAAACTAACATGTTGCTGTAAATTTCCTGTTAGCAGGACAATGAAACAAATAAGACTGGAAACGGATATTCTACCCACGGTGAAGTTAGTATTACGAAATAGTAGCACTGGAACTACTAATGTACATCATTTAAGATATTCTCAAACTTGGTCACATCTTTCATGTGTTATGTAGGTTGAATTGGCAGATCCTAGTTCATGGTCTAAAGTTGACAAGTCAGGGTATATAGCAAAAGAAGCATTGGGGAGCAAATCTTCAATCTCTAGGAAGAGAAAGAGTAGCGCCTTGGGTTCAAAGAATAAACGTCTAAGAATTGAAAATGAGGATCTAATAGAGCTGAATATTACATGGGAAGAAGCTCAAGGCCTGCTCCGTCCCCCTCCTAACCATTTTCCCAGCATTGTGGTGATTGAAGGTTTTGAATTTGAGGAATACGAGGTACCTTTGGTCTTGTTTCATGTCAAGTGATTTTAAACTGGTAATGTTAGTAGACTTTTCAATGATGTGTTATTCTGAAATGGCCATTCAAATTTGCTTTCTCTGAGGTGGAAAAATGTACCTGTTGTGGGATGTTCTAAAATCTTGTGCACAGAAACAATTGATTATATTAGGACAATCCTGATGTTTGTGACGAAAACACTTGCTGGTACAATTTTGAATGCATCATGTGATCTAGTGTTCCCGAACAGAACTACTGAAGTTGCTAGAATTAGTGACTCAGTGTGATGGAAACTTTCTATTTTCAAATGTTAGTGAGGACAATCGAGAATAAAAATCCTAAACCAAATTTACATGACCCTTAGATTGTATATGGAGAGCACAAGTCTCCATCCTTCCTTAACGTGTTGAGCATCAACTATGGGAATTAATATGCTTTTTTCTTTGCACAGTATAAATCTTTTTGTTACGTAAGATTAACCAATGACAGTGATGCTAGTAATATAGTTGATCCCCTATGAATTTTTAGCTGGGTGAAATATAGACAATCTAAAATCTAATTTTAAGACTTGTGAATTGATTTGTATATAATTAATTGAAAATGAAAATCTTGGAGGGTCTGGCTGAGAGGACAGGGAAAGAAACAGATGGAAGAGAGTTAATCTGCACGTATAAATATTATTGACTATCTTCAGCTGATCTTTCATAAACTATTACATGATTTGATGTGACTTTTTGCTTTATATTCTTGACTACTTTTGGTCAAATAGCGTGTGGCAGGACCAACTGTGGGTGCCAGGCCCTTAAAATTTTGACATCTCTCTTTCCTGTACTCCTGTAATCCTCGAACAGCTGTATGTATTAGCATAAAGTAGAAAAATCACTAGATTATGGAGGCGGATGGCACATCCAATATTGTGTATTGTTATGTGGTCTGTCTTTGTGGTTGTCACCTTTGTACCTATGAAAGGTTTGGGGATTTCTATGCATCATAGAAGCCCTTATGCTGACATTGTTGTTACAGGATGCTCCAGTGCTTGGGAAGCCAACGATTTTCACCACCAATAATGTGGGGTAAATCACTTATCCTTGATTAATTAGTTTTGAATCAACTCTTGTATGTCTTGTTTTGGCTAAATATTTTCAGATCTGATGGATTTCTGCACATTTTTCAGAGAACTAGAAATATGTTATGTGCTATGAATAGCATTGCAAATTGGGAAAAAATGGAAAAAGTTGTTTTTGCTGTATTTGATTTGCTGGGTCATGATTCAAAGGGTATATTAATTGTATATTCTATTGTTGTGCCTGCGCTATCAGTTCACTTTAAGGAGACAGTCTATACCTTCATATACTTATTTTGACAATTCTTATTTAACATGGTTAAATTATTGTTGATTTCCCATGTAAATTAATTCCCAGTAATGAATATTACGTGTGCCAGTGAAAAGATCCAGTGGGCTCAATGTGAGGATTGTCAAAAATGGCGTAAATTGCCAGCTAGTGCTCTTCTTCCATCAAGATGGACATGTTCTGATAATCCATGGGACCCAGAAAGGTACAGGAGAAGTCTATTCTTAGTTTTCATTGGTATTTTTGGTACCTCGTGCTATTCTTTGTTTCTAAGGTTGCACATGTGCTGATAAAATTGGTGAGCATTCCCAGATGAATGATAATGCATTTCATTTGGGCCATTCATGTTGGATGTAATTGTCCTAAGTGTGATGTATGATGGACTAGATGTTGTATCCTTAACCTTGCAATGGTTTCTTTATGTCCAGACAGTACCGTCCTTTTGAATGATTTGGTGGAGGGATAGCCATGTATATCTTGCTTTATTTTAGATTTGTTTGACATTTAACAAGGCGTTTTTATATTATGTAAAGCATGCTTAGGGATCTGATTTGATATATTTTCAAAGAGATTCTTGTTACATCACTTGAACGTTTTTATTTATTGTAGCTATACACTTAACATAGCCTTCTACATATAGGGTGTGTCCGATAGTGGAGTTTTTTTTTTTTAAATGTTTTTGGGTTGGTGTTTGGGGGGGGGGGGGGGAGGGGATTGGCATGTCTAGATACATTATCAATTTCCACCTGTTTTCCCTCAACTAATTCCATTTTCACTTATACCATGCACACCATTAATCAAGCTAGGCAACCCCATAGAATACAGCCTTTGCTCAGACTTTTTTTAAATCTATATCAATATGTAACCAATATGACCATTCTCTTCATTGCTTGAATCCTCCAGATCTTGTTCAGCTGCACAAGAGCTGACAGTAGAACAGCTTGAAGATTTGCTACCCCCTTGTAATTCAGGTTTGAATATCTTGATTTCTCGAATCTTTTAGATCCTGAATTTGTTGAGGCTTGTATGATGTCTTGAATCTTTTTCATGAATGACAAACCTCCTAGATATAAATTGCTAAGCTAGCCATGACAAGTCCATTGTAACAGCTTAAGAAATAATGAGAATATCTTGAAGATTAATGAAATTTGAGGGACATAATCAGAGCCTTTATATGCATGTTCTGCAGCTGTTTCCAAGAAAATGAAGGCCCCCAAGCAGGATCCTGATAATGTGGAAGCTTTGGAAGGACTTGACACACTTGCAAACCTAGCTATCTTGGGAGAGGGGGAGGCACTCCCAGCATCTGCCCAAGCCACAACAAGACACCCACGGCATAGACCTGGCTGCTCTTGCATTGTTTGCATTCAGCCTCCTAGTGGGAAGGGCCCCAAGCATAAGCAGACATGCACGTGCAATGTCTGCTTAACAGTGAAGCGCCGTTTCCGTACACTTATGTTACGCCGTGAGAAGAAACAATCAGAGAGAGAAGCAGAGACAACACGTAGAAGGCAGCAGCAACAGCAACCTCAGCAACCGCCACCTATGTCAGAGATATTGCTGGACGATGATTCTTTGCCTTGCAGTAACACAGCAGATAGTAGTCCAAACCAGAATAGGGAGGGCAACGATGGTTCTGATGATGACCCTAACAGGATAAAATCATCTGCCTCACCATTTAAAGGCCAAATCGACCTCAATATCCAGCCAGAGCGAGAGGAAGAGTTGTCACCTAGTTCAGATTCTGGGAGCACAATTAAGATGCTCCACGACGCAACTGAGAGGTATCTCAGGCAGCAGAGTATGTCAAACACTTTTACGGGAGATTCATCAGCCGTGCAGTCACAGCAAGTTGGAGGTGAAGTGAGTGAAGAGAAACTCTGCAATGGGGTAGTCCTTGGCAATAGTAACCATAATGCTGACAAGGAACATGCTCAAACTTTGTCTATGAATGTGTGAGCATGTTCTTCTTGCAAAGCTATATCAGAAGTGGGGAAAGTTTTTGGCTGTACATTTATCCACTTCGGCTTCTTGCTTTTTTCAGGTCTGTACATAAAGAGGGGTAGGAAAAGAAAGCCAGTTGGAAAAACCAACAATTTATTTAAGCAATATAGGTGGACATCATAGCGGCTTGTGTAGGAAAAGTTATGAAATGCAGCTGAATGGGTTATCAGGTTGAAGCTATTTTCTTTTGGGAATTCACCTTGCCACTATCATTCTGCAACATTAAAAATGTAACTAAGCTTATTTTGTTCTCCCAACCTATATTTAGCCCGAGAGGAGGTTCTGGCGAATTTAGTTTCTGTTTGCTACTTGCTTGATAGGAACCAGGAGAATGTATGCTCAGTCCAGCATAGGAAGATTTAAAAAGAAATAGACATCTATATCCTCAGTGCTGAGAAAATATTTCACATGGATTCCCATTTTGTCTATCGCACCCCAATCCGAATTTATGTATAATTGAGGAAAATTTTAATATACTTTGAATAATAAATAGAATTATTATTTTAATAATTCCAAACTTCTAAAAACAAGTAATACCATTTTAAAATTTGAAAGTACTTTATTATTCTTATTTTGATAATTTGATGTCTAGTTTCAACTTTCAATGAATCAAGACTTGTGAGATTGGCTAATAGTAACGAATAGGCTACGGCGGTGATGAATAAAATTCTCTAGTACTCAATGCATCAAATTTTTTTATAAAAAATTGAAGCTTCGTTTTGTCTTCAACAACCATAATCATTAATTATAAAAGTTTCTTCACTTTTTACATAATTTTTCCAAAAATAAAATAGAATATAATTTTCATAATAACCATATCACCATAGCTTTGGCTTTTCTTATTGTTCCAAAAAAATATTTGTTTCGTATATTTGACTTTTATCTCGCCCTCGTCCATATTTTGACCAAAACAAACGTAAGTAATACTAAATTGGTTTTACACCGCAAATTTACTTTTCATTTTACTACAAATCGTTTTAATCTTAACATGCACAAGGGAAGCATGGTCTTAATTGTCGTCAATTTCCATTTCCCGGCATTGACTTTTCTTTTTCAGTAAAGCTCAATCGTTTTTCTTTGATAAATCAGTAAGAGAAGTCACCAAATTAAGTCAAATATAGAGATGGGTCCCGCCCATAAACGCTCAAAGACTGTTTATTTATAATTAAATTATTTTTTACGTCCATCTACTTAAAAATCTCCTAAATATGAAAGGAAAAAAAAAATGTTGGGAGGGGAGAAAAAGATGGCCAAGTCATAAAACAAAGTTGGAAGTGCAATTAAAAACAGTAATGCCACTTGTTAGTATAGGAGTAAACTTTGGTTTATCAAGCTTTTAAACGCCCTTGCTTTGATTAGGCTAAAGTTAATTTGGCTGGTTCTTATTTCAAATTAACCACAGGCTCCTCAGAGCCCTTTTGTTTTTGTTGGTGACAATTGCTTGCTTTCCTCCTCATTAAGCAAATTATTGATCACAATCCATAGGAGGATGAAAGCGCAAACCCCTCACAGGATAAAACTTAACATCATCTTGTTAGATTAGTTAGCTTTTACTGGATATTCCTACCCAGAAGAAACCCATTTGACAAAGAAGCAAAAAAAAAAACAAAAGGCTAGTCAGAGTTGAATTAATCTGCAAAAATGAATGACCTAATATCAGGCTCCTTCAAGAAATACACTGACTTGAAGACGCAGGTCCACCTGGACGATGTGGAGGCAGGGAAGGATAGTATCAATCTGGATAAGTTCTTTGAAGATGTTGAGAATGTGAAAGAGGACATGAGACACGTTGAGAGACTGTATAGGAAATTGCAGGAGGCTAATGAAGAAAGCAAGATTGTCCACAATTCTAAAACTATGAAGGAGCTTCGAGCCAGGATGGACAAAGATGTTGAGCAGGTCCTTAAAAGCGTCAAGCTCATCAAGGGCAAGCTTGAAGCTTTAGAGCGTTCCAATGCAGCTCAGAGAAACGTTCCTGGGTGTGGTCCGGGTTCTTCAGCAGATCGAACCAGGACCTCAGTGGTTAGTGGGTTGGGGAAGAAGCTCAAGGACATGATGGATGATTTCCAGGGTCTAAGAGCAAGAATGCAGCTTGAATATAAGGAAACAGTGGAACGCAGGTATTTCACAATCACAGGAGAGAAGGCAGATGAAGAGACCATAGAGAATTTGATATCTAGTGGCGAAAGCGAAAGCTTCCTGCAGAGAGCAATTCAAGAACAGGGAAGGGGTCAGATAATGGACACCATATCAGAGATTCAAGAAAGACATGATGCCGTGAAGGAGATAGAGAAGAACTTGATGGAGCTACACCAAGTGTTTTTGGACATGGCTGCTCTGGTAGAGGCTCAGGGCCAGCAGCTCAATAACATAGAGAGCCATGTGGCTCATGCTAGTTCATTTGTAAGACGAGGCACGGAGCAACTCCAGGAAGCTAGAGAGTATCAGAAGAGCTCAAGGAAATGGACATGCATTGCTGTAATTTTCGGAACTGTCCTCATAGTTCTGCTTCTGTTACCTGTCGCAATTCAATTTTTACCTCTCTTGTTACGTTAGGATGGAGAAATGGATTATTGAAGAATTTTGAGAGTTTTTTTCACCCTCAAAATCTTAGTCAAATTTTGTATTCTGAAATGAGCATTGTAATTCTATGCCTAGGACAATCTGGGCATGCCGCAAGCAGTTTGGTGACTTCATATTCAGGATTTTTTTGGTGTGGGAAAAACATTCAGAATGCTTTATCTCAAATTCTTCAGGTAGATGATCGCCTTCCTCAGCCCAGAAAGCTATAGAAGGATGTTGTTCTGCATTTTTGGATTCCCATTGAACTGTGGTAGCAAGTGAACAAGTAGAAACATGAAATGAGAACATTGTAATAGCAGCTTGACATGTTCTTGAAAAATAGACACATTTGAACCAGCTTTTTATTTTTATTTTTTTGCCCCCTTTTCTGTTCTTATAATTGGTACCTGTCTAATGGTTATGGTCGAAAAACTTTATTTTGAATATCATCAGGCTGGTGCTCTTGTGCTGTTTCGCACATAATAGTGATATCAGGAATAATTCAGACATTTTTATGAAGCTTTCAACACCAGGAGCTTGGTCTAAGCACACCATTTTTACATTTCATTGCCAAAAACCACTTACATTTAATCTCACGCTTATTGCAGTATCAATTCTTACATAGTTTCCTTCTGCTCATGAATCGATCATAGCCGGTAGTCAGTACACGAAGTGCTCATTAGAAAATCCATTTCAAAAGATCGCAAATTAGCTATTACCACTAAACCGTATTCAAGTAAAGTATGCATTCGCAGGTTGTTGCTGATCACCATGGCCTTCATAAGTAATTTAGTTCAGCAACGTAAACAAGGGGATGAGGGTACATTACTTAGCATACTTGGCATGACAGTTGCGATATTCAAAACAAAGGTAATTCGAAGACAAGCCACAAGATTTTTAAACACCAAAATCTGGTATATTATTGGAAAATGCTTTTTTATAGATTCACTACGATTTTTCATCATGAGCTCAAGGGTTTTAAAGTAACGTTGCACATCTTTGGGGCCTATCTCCTGAGAAAACATCAAACTATTCATTGCATAAACTTTATTGAAAGTGTATGATGATTTCCACAGGTCCTGAACACAAAGCTATTAATGATCTCATTAATTTGGACAAGTGATAGTGTTGTAAAACATCTAGTATTTATCAGAGAAAGATGAAGACAAACAACTGTTCTCACCCTTGCCCCAAGTACATGGAAACTCAAACCAAACAACTCCACGAAAGAAATCCAACGCTTATAGCTCGTTCATACCATAAAATGAAGCTTTAATGATCATAATATTCAGCCTTCAAATATTCTGCCACCATATAGCCAATTCCTCTCCAATCAACAGAATAGTAAACCAAAAAAAGGACCACCGGAGCAAAAGGAAATTTCAATTTTATTTACAAGCATACCCCACTCAATCATGTACCAGCATTGGGTAGAGCTGCCATAAAGGAATTGTAAGAAGACTCAAGATCAAAGTGAAGCTGCCGGGCCTGTTGTTCTGTCAACTCATCGGCTGCACCCATCTTTGATAACCTTGCAATCCATTCCTTCATTTTCGTTTTCCCCTCAAAATCCGGTGGCAAAATACTCAACTTATTAAGTGAACCATTAAGGTCTGCGAGCAGTGGGTGCACCTGATCCACAGCCACCATATTTAGCTTCAAGGAATCCATTGCTGTAATAAAGTTCTGCACACACTCTGCAACAATGGCAGCTGAGGTAGATGAATTGGAAGCTGCAGCAGCACGGTGCTCAACCGTAGCAGGGACCCCAGATACCACAAGACGATTAATAGCTGCTGGGCAATCCATCTTATACGTGTCTGCAAAGCGCTCAATGCTTGGCACAGTGTCTTTGAGGGTAGAAGCCAGAGTTTTGAAGTGAGCTATTAGCTTCTGACATTCTACCTCGTACTCCTGCGATGAGATTATATCTCGAACATAGGCCTTCTCAAGCTTCTCAGCCGCCTTGATAATGGCATAGAGCTCAGCAAAGTTCTCGTACATTTCTCTCTCGCGCTTGTCGCTCCAGAGCTTGACCTCCATATTTTTATAGTGCAAAGAGAAGAGAACAGTACAGGAAATACAGGGCTTTTGTAATAGAGGAGGATTGGAGAAGAGAACGGGACACGCGCAAAGAGAAGGGCCCTTCTTTACTGAAGAAAAACCACAAATTAAGACAATATATAGCGTGAAATCTGCTTCTAAGGTAACAAAAACCGGAAAATCTAAGATCAATGAATCACAGAAATGAAGAAAGAAATATATAAAATGTAAAGAGAGTTGCTGCTCCAAAATCCACAACTGCAAATAAAGATGAAAAGCAACAACGGAAGAAAAATTCCAAACATCCTAACTTTCTCCCAATATCAGAAGTGACTCAAAATGGTCAGTTAAGCCCAATACAACCTTCATCTTACATTACATGGGCACCTTTTGTTATTAAACTTCAAAATAAAGAAGTAAAGGGTAAAAGCAAGCTACAAAATTCAGGGTCTCAGTCATTTTCCTCAAAATTTCTGGCCAACCTAAGAAAGAAAGGGGCATAATCATATATCCCAACAAGCAAATCAAAATGATAAACTAGCAGAAACGAAAATCAGATATCAAAATCCAATCTCCAAAATCAGAAGAAACCCATAAGAAATCCAAAATTCTAGATTTCAAATCTTGAAATTCTCATCGAAACAAATATTTACACAGATGGGGCCAGCTGCCCTCCATCATTATGACATATGAATAAAGAAAATTGCAGAGAGAGAGAGAGAGAGAGAGAGAGAGAGAGAGAGAGAGAGAGAGAGAGAGGAGAGAGGGGAGAGAACGAGAGGCTTACAGGAACCGAAACGCGTTTACGAATACTGTGAGCTCCGTGGTTCTAAAGAAGAAGAGGATGCGAACGTGACAATCCGCGGTACAGTCTAAGGCGGAAGAGAGAGAAAGAGAGAGAGAAGCGGTTGCGTGTGGGCTCGCACATATTATTATTGCTGCTTACGGCATCGACGTGTAGCAGTTGGAAAGGAGCACTCTTTCTCTTTCCCTCCTTCCCTATAGTATTACTGTATAACGTTTCCGTGGAGCGGCGGTGCACCAAGGTTCATGCTTTTTCACTCCTTGGGCTCAATAACCCAATCACTAAGCCTTAGGCTTGACGTTAGTTAGTGGGCCTATTGGTCCAAGGCTTGCCTGAATTGTGAGTGTTTGTTTACCCATTGGGTCGATGAATCCATAGATCAAGTCAAGGTTTATCGCCAGTCAAAAAAAAAAAAAAAAGTCGAGATTTATCTTTTTTTTTTCTTTTAAAAAATTTATTTAAAAAAAATAAAGAAATGCTTTAAATCTTCAAGGTTTGCTCTTCCCCCCCCCCCCCTCAAATTTACAACTACGCACTCTTATATTTTCATGAATTATTGGCAGAAGACTCAACTTTTTGAGGGAGAGGTGTGTTTCCTCACTTTAGATTTTTTTTTTTAAGATTTTATGTAATAGTTATTTCCATTTGTTCAAAATATTGCAAAAAATGTATTGTTTCTTTATATATATATATATATATATATATATATTTGTGGTTCTTAATTTTCTCATGTGCTCACATTTATAACCTATGTGTTTAATATAGAATGTATTTTCGCGTTTTTATGAATAAATGTTTAAAAAAAAAGTCTCATGTCACAAAATAAAAAGTAACGTAGCCATATAAAAATAATAGTTAGTTAAATAAATATATTTTGCATGCATTTATATATGCTAGAAGAAAGTAGATAATTCAAACTTTGAATCCAAAGATCAAAATAATTATTCAACTTTAAAAAGTTTTTCTATAAATATTATGACATTTTTTCAATTTATTTATTTATATTTAATTAACTTAACCATTGTAATATGTAATAAAGAATTCTCTGGGTAAGTTGCAGATGTTTTCTAGTTTGTTTTATATCTCATGGTATTAAATTTTTATAATTATTTTATTGTTGTGAGGAAAGGAGAGTCATAGCAAAATATAGTAACAAAGCAGAAAATCCTAAATTGATTTGATGGCCCTTCGCCACCCCACATCTCTGTATCTTCAATGTTCATTTTTCAGCGAGTTTTGGTTTTAGGGTTTTGACGGTTTATCTCACGCAAAATTTTGGGATCCCGATTCAGAGGTTGTAGACATCAATTTGTAGCAAGTTCGATTTACCAAAACACGTCCATGTCGATTTCTCAAGAACTATACCCCTCTCAAGACGACCTTCTCTATGAAGAAGAGCTCCTACGAAACCCCTTTAGCCTCAAGCTATGGTGGCGGTACCTTATTGCTCGATCAGAAGCTCCATTCAAGAAGCGCTTCGTCATCTACGAGCGAGCTCTCAAAGCGCTCCCCGGAAGCTACAAGCTGTGGCACGCTTACCTGCGTGAACGCCTTGAGCTTGTTAGAAACCTACCCATCGCTCACTCTCAGTACGACACCCTGAACAATACGTTCGAACGAGCTCTTGTGACAATGCACAAAATGCCTAGAATTTGGATTATGTACCTTCAAACTCTGACGGAACAGAAGTTGGTCACTCGGACGCGAAGAACGTTTGATAGAGCTCTTTGTGCACTGCCAGTAACCCAGCATGATCGAATTTGGGACCCATACCTAGTGTTCGTGAGCCAAAAAGGTGTCCCTATCGAGACCTCTCTTCGGGTTTACCGGAGGTACTTAACATACGACCCAACTCATATTGAAGATTTTATTGAATTCTTGATTAATTCAAGTCTCTGGCAAGAGGCAGCAGAAAGGTTGGCTTCAGTATTAAATGATGACCGGTTTTATTCAATAAAGGGGAAAACAAAGCACAGGCTATGGTTGGAGTTGTGTGATTTGCTCACTAGACACGCTAATGAGGTCTCTGGGTTAAATGTTGATGCAATAATTAGAGGTGGGATCAGGAAATTTACGGATGAGGTGGGGAGACTGTGGACATCACTGGCAGAGTATTATATTAGGAGGGGTTTGCACGAGAAGGCGAGGGATATATTTGAGGAGGGCATGTCAACTGTTGTCACAGTTAGGGATTTTAGTGTAATTTTTGATTCGTACTCACAGTTTGAGGAGATCATGCTTGCTTATAAAATGCAGGAGATGGATTTAAGTGATGAAGAAGATAATGATGAAGAAAATGGTGTTGAGGACGATGGAGATATTCGGTTCATGGGAAGACTGTCTCAGGAGGACTTTGAGAAGAAGATTCTACATGGATTTTGGTTGAGTGATAAAAATGACATAGATTTGAGATTGGCTAGATTGGACCATCTTATGGACAGGAGACCTGAATTGGCTAACAGTGTTCTTTTACGTCAAAATCCTCATAATGTAGAACAGTGGCACCGCAGGGTGAAGCTGTTTGAGGGTAATCCCACTAGGCAAATACTGACATACACTGAAGCTGTAAGGACGGTAGATCCCATGAAGGCAGTGGGAAAGCCTCATACATTGTGGATTGCTTTTGCAAAGCTGTATGAAAATCACAAAGATCTTGCCAATGCCAGAGTCATATTCGACAAGGCAGTACAAGTAAATTACAAAACTGTAGATAATCTGGCTAGTGTCTGGTGTGAGTGGGCAGAAATGGAATTAAGGCATCAGAATTTCAAAGGAGCACTTGAGCTTATGAGGCGGGCTACAGCGGAGCCATCAGTTGAGATCAAACGAAGAGGTACTCTTAATCTAATTTTGTTTCACATTGTCTTTTTCCCAATATACTATACTTTTGTGTTTTTGTATACCTGATTTGAAGATGGAGCTGTCAACTGTTCTAGAAGGCATATCAAAATTTATATTGTACAGAAATATAACACCGTTTAAGTTTGGAATTAAGATTTAGTACCTTTAAATACTTGTCTGAAGTTAATATAATTACCAACTAATTTGAGTTGTACACAATTTCAATAGTTTATTCCGATATTATGAAGGACATTTGATAAAACATTGAGAATGCATGTGTAAATAATGATTTGGCTATATGAGAAGCAGTGTATTACATTTTTAGTTTTCTATTGGACAGGGTAGTGAAAAGATAAGTTATGTCAGATTCTGATTTAGTTTATGATTGAAGACTATTGTTGCCCGTCGAAAGTACATTGAATGAAAGCCTGTCCTTTTTTTTACAAGGAACATAGGCATACCACAGACTTGAACATCCAGTGTATTTCTCTTGTGATATTGTCATTCATAACAATTTTATATTTTCAATGTTACATTTCATGTACAATAGTGGGATTATTTCACCGATGGAGGAACAGCCATTAACTGCAGAAAATGTTTTACTTCGGGCATTTTTAGTAGACGTGTGTTCTTTGTTATTGTTTCGATGAGAAGATGTAAATGAGAATTGTAATGATATTCTTTATGAATTTAGCAGAGCATCGAACACCTGTATGCAATTATATGAGTAAATGTTGGAATGGTTGTGTGGGGAGTGAACTAACTTTGAGTTTTGGCTTATGCGTTGCTTGTAGTGGCTGCTGATGGAAATGAACCAGTTCAAATGAAGCTACATAAATCCTTGAGATTGTGGACCTTTTATGTTGATTTGGAGGAAAGTCTGGGCACTTTGCAGTCTACCCGGGCTGTTTATGAGCGGATATTGGATTTAAGAATTGCCACGCCGCAAATAATCATCAATTATGCATACTTTCTGGAGGTATGGACCTATTCCTATATTTTAGTTCATTATCTCTTCCAGTTTTTACTTCGAGTGGTTTTGGTTGATTGACAAATTTTTGCCATGAATTATGCAGGAGCATAAATACTTTGAAGATGCATTTAAGGTTTATGAAAGAGGCGTGAAGATATTTAAGTACCCACATGTTAAGGACATATGGGTTACATATCTTTCTAAATTTGTAAAGAGATATGGAAAGACAAAATTGGAGAGAGCAAGAGAGCTGTTTGAGAATGCTGTTGAAACGGTATGCACATCGTTATTTCTTGAAATATGTGGGTTGTTGATCTAAATATTATTTCTTTACAACTTTTTCATTGATGATCCCAGACTTATATGATAACTAAAATGCGTCAATTATATATCAATCTTAAGGCTGTGACTTTTTTTTTTGTATGACTATCATCAATTCTCTTCTTGAGCTCTGTAATTTTGTCTTTTTGACTTCATTTTGTGGTTGTACTTTCCATCATTCAAGTTGAACTTATATCAGAAATTTTCACATAAAAGATACAGTATATTTGATAGGTGAACGTACACTGGGATAAACTATGTGGTGCAATTAGGGTTATATGATATTACAGGATTTAGGGGCCCAAGTATGATATTTCTGCATGTGGAAGAATGTGTTTTAATTTTGACTGATTGTAGTTCTCTGTTTGGGTTAAAAGTTCATTCTGCAATTTGTGATGTTGCAATGATGATATTGCAAGTGTATCCTATGATGTGTGCCAGGACTCTAGATTTTTGTTAAACACAGTTTGGCTTCTCTTGAAATATAGCTTTTAATTGCTAATAATGTATTTGCCTATTTGGTGCTAACCTTATCCTTCTCTTGGTCGGATGCTTTACAAACAGGCCCCAGCTGATCAAGTGAAACCTCTTTACCTGCAATATGCTAAGTTGGAGGAGGACTATGGACTGGCAAAGCGAGCTATGAAGGTTTATGATCAAGCAACTAAGGCTGTTCCAAACAACGAGAAGCTAAGCATGTATGAAATATATATTGCTCGTGCTGCTGAAATATTTGGTGTACCCAAAACAAGGGAAATTTATGAGCAGGCAATTGAGTCTGGTCTTCCAGACAAGGATGTCAAAACCATGTGTTTGAAGTATGCTGAGCTGGAAAAAAGCTTGGGAGAAATTGATCGCTCCCGAGGAATATATGTTTTCGCCTCTCAGTTTGCCGATCCACGTTCTGATTCAGAATTTTGGAATAAGTGGCATGAGTTTGAGGTGCAGCATGGAAATGAAGATACCTTCCGAGAAATGCTCCGGATTAAGCGGAGTGTGTCTGCAAGTTTTAGCCAGGTTAGTTTAACTCAGCCATGTCATTTTCTTTCTCCATGCATTCCTAATGTGATTTAAGTTTACATTTATCATAAATTTTAATTTTTAATATTTTTTTTCCAGACGCATTTTATATTGCCGGAGTATCTGATCCAAAAGGATCAGACAATAAATCTGGACGAGGCCAAAGACACATTGAAAGTGGCTGGGGTCCCAGAGGATGAAATGGCTGCTCTAGAAAAGCAATTAGCTCCGGCAGATCGAAAAGTCGGTTTTGTGAGTGGTGGAGTGGAATCACAATCTGATGGAGGGCTACAAGCTACTTTAAATCGTGAGGATATTGACTTACCAGAAGAAAGTGACGAAGAGGATGAAAAGGTTGAAATTGCACAAAAAGACGTCCCTTCTGCTGTTTTTGGTGGGTTGGTTGGGAAGAGAGATGAGTCTGACAAGAATGGAGAGGTTGTAGGAGCCCTTGAGAGAATCAAGAGGGTGAAAAAAAATTAGGTCCTTCTTATGTTGTACTTGTAATTTTTTCTTATTTTTAAACTTTTTCTAAATGAGTTTTATAAAAAAAAAATATTTTAACAAATAAGCAATTAGTCTTTAGTTAAATCATCTGATAAACGATTTTATTTATTTTGTTAGTGTTTAGTTAATTTTTTTAAAAAAAGGTGTTTTCTACTACCAAATTACTAATCATTGGGCTATGGTTTTTACAGAATAGTCACTGAACTTATAATCCTTTAGCTGCCGCTAATATCTAAAATATAATCATTGCGCTTTGCTGCAGTTAATAAGCTGGTTTTATGCTGTTATCTGGTATTTTGATTAGTATGTGTGGTTTTATTGGATTTTGCTTAGTTTCTGTTATGCCGTTAATATGCTGTTAATTCTGGCATTTTGTTCTTTTTTAACTCTGATGTCTGTTCTTTTATTCAAAGTTTACTGGTTTGAAACTTGCGAGTTATGTCTTGACTGATATACATCTCAAGTTGACAGCCCCTGCATACAATCATTTCAAAGGTCTTTAAAATTTGCCAAATCGTCTCTTCAGTAATATCTTCTGGAGTGATTTTAATATGGACTCTCATCATAGAACTTGCAATATAATCTTGTGCTGTTCCAGCTTCGTGATTAAAAAAAATTTAATTTAAAAGAGGTCCCTTGGTTGAGTTATGTGTGTTTCAGAAAGAGAGAAGAGTTGAACCGCATATATTAGATTCCACTATATGGCAACAATCTGAAATGTGCATATGAACAAGGAACAGTATACAGGGATCCAATGGAAAGTACAATTACAAGGAATAGCGGCAGAAAACTGCACCTCATCAAGAGATATACAGAAAATCAAACAAACAAAAGAACAGACTGAGGTTGTAAAATCCTGTTGCATATGCTCAAAGCAGAAGATCACTATCTCCAAGCAGAATCCAGTTACAACAGTTTCTAGATCTATTTTTCCAGTTTTTAACAGCAGAATCTCAATCTCTGCAAAAGAGTAATAGAGTTAATAGCATGTTATGTTTAAGTAGAATTTATCTCAACTCCTGTACCTGCTAAAGTAATTATAGGTTTTCTTAACTCCAAAGCTTTCACATTAGCATATAAATTTAGCAGAATAGCAGCCTCCAAGTGCGCAGATTACATCAGTAAGCGAATTTACTTATTTCTGTAACTCTAGAGAGCAATAAGCCACCTGAGGCTAGCTTAGTTGGGAGCCTCAGGTGGTCGGAAGGGTGAGGGTTTGGGTGATGAGTTGCGTGTTCGACTCCTTGTATGTACCAAAAAAATAAAAAAGAGAGCAATAATTAATTACCTCCGCAATTTATCTAAACTCTCGCAGACATTATCAGATACCCTATGATGATTATGCTTATGCATCAAAACCCAAGTTAATTTCGTTCAAGAGGAATCTGATAAGCTGTTTGAATACAATATTCAGTTGGCTTTAAATTATTTTTTGAATTACTCTGATTTGTGACTGACGCAGATAAATCTAGATCATCACAGGAAAATTCTTAGTGACTATGGATAAAACTTTCATGTGCCTTTTGAGGTATCAGAGAGGAATTTTCTCTATTTAAGATAGCAACGTCCAGACTTCACTCAAGAACTATAAAACAGCAAGTGACAGCACTATTATATCCACTAATTTCGCACCACAATACAAGAAATTTCCCATCTCAAGCAGAAAGGAAGTAATTAAAGGTCCACAAAGATTAATTTCTCCAATGTCATGTAAAGTTTAACTGTTATGAAATTTATCAATATATCAATATTCATTTGGCTGCCATAACTCTCAGACCAAATCTCATCTCACAAGTACCAAGGCTTGCAAGAATCACCAGAGCAACCTATTGTTCCATCTTCCTTAGTAGTAACTCTACTCCAAATATGTATACAAGACAAAATGATATGAAGCTCTGCGGCACTGCTCTACTATGCAATCTTGGCACCACTCTCCTATGTAGTTAGTAAATCAGACTATGCATATGTTTTCCTATATCCTTCAGAACAGGGATCAGTTGCTCTATTTTAGAAACTACACTAAAACAACCGCAATGCATTGGACGGTAACCTAATAGTGCTAATTTCTTGAATTTGTATATCATGACGAGCTCTGCCAAAAACAAGATTCAGAATATGTGTATAAGGCATTACACGCCAGAAACTCAAATAGGATGTTTATAATGCTTTGCGTATGCGTGTATCAAGACAAAACTACATAGAAGTTTGAAAAAAAAAATATTGGCGAAAGAGCAAAATGGTTTAAGATATTATACCCATGCCCGGTGCACAGAGCTCAACGCCATTGAACTGGTTTATGTACTTTTGCATCAAGAAGAAATAGAAGATCAATCAAAACTTAGCTAAACAATGAAGACCATTCCATTGCTTCAAGCTCCTCCTATTCCATTAACAAAACATCTTAAACCCACAAGCCTTTGGATTCTAAATACCTCAAATGAAGCCAATTACGTCAAGAGAAACAAAAATATTACTATTGTCGGTGGCGGTGGAGACGCGTCGAGATGGACGCTGGTGGGGTGGGGGAACTCAGGCGTCGTGATTGCGGCGGAAAGGAAAGCGTCGCACTGGACGACACATATCTCTCGTATGCTCTTTAATTATTTTTAAAAAAACCAAAATTAAATTTCAAATAAAGTTAAAGAATAAAAATAACATTTTTGGCCCTATTTTATGTTTATATGAAAAAAAAACTTATAACTAGAAATATACATATATCTTTCCTTTAGTGATTGCTTGCACTTTAATTAGTGTTATCCTCATATGCTCTTTAATTAAAAGATTTCTCACTGTGTTTTGATGAAGGAATATAATTTTAGAGGGTATAAAAAAAGCTATTTTATTTAAATAAATAATTTAATTATGTGATTTAAAAATATTTAAGTTCATAATTTGTTGATAAATTTTATTTTAAATTTATTTCCATTATCACCAATTAAATAGGCTTATCCACACAACCGAACCCATTTCAATCCCTTCTATTCTTTATTTTTTTTTTACAAATTTTTCTACTAGAGGTAATTATGTTCGAAGAGTCATTAGATACGAAATCGTGGGCGCCTCTCTCAACAAAAATTCAAACTTTGATTCACCATAAATTGGAGACAAACCTCTTTCGCTAGATCCAACCCCCGTTAATTCAATCTATTATATTTTATCCCATTTAGTTTTGTACCTACAATTCAGATTTTTTATATTTAAAGTTTTATAAAATTTAAAATTACACAATTTAAACACCACATTAAGTTAACTGAAAGATTAAAATTTCTTACTCTTAAAGATTACATAAAAATGTCTGTTCATTATGGGTGCTGTGGCTATAATTGATGCAGGCCCTACTTCAAGAAAACTCCACACAAGTAAGTGAGAATTTGGAATAAAATGTGAAGAACAGGGATCTTAATGCAATATAACATTCCCTTAGTAAGTTAAAGATGTTTTCTAGTTTGTTTATATCTTATTGTACTAAATTTTAAATTATTTTAGTGTTTTGTGGAGAGCCATTGCAAAATATAGTAACTGCTAGAAGACTAAAATCAGTGTTAGATTACAGACTCATACAATTATAGCAAATATGGTGGAATTGTTCAATTCTGCAATTCCGTATATTCATTTCGAGATGGGTTTGCAACTTTCTAGCCTCAAGTCCTTTTTCTTCGTCTTTGTTAGCCATCATTCACTTCCTTTTTTTTCCAGCTATGCCTAAAGAAAAACACAACGTTCCACCGTCGATTGAAATGTTATTTTAAGCTATTCATTTAATATTTTAATAAATATTATTATTTTATACTGTTTATGAATCAAATAAACTCTAAAATTATAATCCTTAATTGATATAAGATTATGTTTAGAGGTGTACATAGGTTCGGTTCGGTTTAGTTTTAGACTTCAACCAAACTGAATTGACCATAAAAAAAAAAAAATTTGGACCTATTCGATTCGATTGGGATTCAACCAACTGAACCAAACCAAACCGCCAAAAGGCAGTTCGGTTGATTCGATTTTTAATAAAAAAAATTTTTTAGACTTATTTTTTTAAATTTTTGAGCTTATTTTAAATTTTGCCAAAAATTCGGTCCGGTTCAATTTTTTTTCACTCCTAATTACCTTAGACTAAATCTCTTTAAATTGTATAACTTAATGAAATATAATTTTGATATTACATAATATAACGGTATATTGCAATGTATCTTTTATAGCATTTATTATCATTTTAGCTAATTGACGTGAAATCACATAATAAATATTTAAGATATAACTAAAATTAATAAATAAAATATAAATTAATTTTTAATTTTAATTAAACCTGTTATAAGATTTCAGGTTAAAAAATATAAATAAATATTTAATATCTTAATTTATAAATTTTAATAAAAAAAATAAATACATAACTATTGAAAGTGAGTTAAGAGATTTAAATATAAACTAAGAATAAATTGACGTGTTTAATTAAAATTATAAATAAAATTATGTTATTTATTTAATTTTTTGTAATCTCATAATTTAGTTAAAAAAATTTAATTTTTAAATTTAAATTAGAAAGTTAGTTTATTTTTTCGATTTGGATAAAATCTTAATTTTGTGAAAGTTTCCAATTAAATGGATGAAATTTGTGTCTTTTGGAGAAATCCTAAAACGGTTAGTATTCTCTAGTCCTAAATTAGCGCCAAAACTCTATCTTCAACTTCAATCTTGCATTTTTCAGCGAGTTTTGATGGTTTGGATCCCGGTTCAGAGGTTGTAGACATCAATTTACAGCAATTTCAATTTCCCAAAACTCGTCCATGTCGATTTCTCAAGAACTATTCCCCTCTCAAGACGACCTTCTCTATGAAGAAGAGCTCCTACGAAACCCCTTTAGCCTCAAGTTATGGTGGCGGTACCTTATTGCTCGATCAGAAGCTACATTCAAGAAGCGCTTCGTCATCTACGAGCGAGCACTCAAAGCGCTCCCCGGAAGCTACAAGCTGTGGCACGCTTACCTGCGTGAACGCCTTGAGCTTGTTCGACACCTACCCATCACTCACTCTCAGTACGACACCCTGAACAACACGTTCGAACGCGCTCTTGTGACAATGCACAAAATGCCTAGAATTTGGATTATGTACCTTCAAACTCTGACGGAACAGAAATTGCTCACTAGGACGCGAAGAACGTTTGACAGAGCTCTTTGTGCACTGCCAGTAACCCAGCATGATCGAATTTGGGAGCCATACCTAGTGTTCGTGAGCCAAAAAGTTGTCCCTGTCGAGACCTCTCTTCGGGTTTACCGGAGGTACTTAAAATATGACCCAACTCATATCGAAGATTTTATTGAATTCTTGATTAATTCAAGTCTCTGGCAAGAGGCAGCAGAAAGGTTGGCTTCAGTGTTAAGTGATGACCAGTTTTATTCAATACAGGGGAAAACAAAGCACAGGCTATGGTTGGAGTTGTGTGATTTGCTCACTAGACACGCTAATGAGGTCTCTGGGTTAAATGTTGATGCAATAATTAGAGGTGGGATCAGGAAATTTACGGATGAGGTCGGGAGACTGTGGACATCACTGGCAGAGTATTATATTAGGAGGGGTTTGCACGAGAAGGCGAGGGATATATTTGAGGAGGGCATGTCAACTGTTGTCACAGTTAGGGATTTTGGTGTGATTTTTGATTCGTATTCACAGTTCGAGGAGAGCATGCTTGCATATAAGATGCAGAAGATGGATTTAAGTGATGAAGAAGAAGATAATGATGAAGAAAATGGTGTTGAGGAGGATCGAGATGTTTGGTTCATAGGAAGAGTATCACAGGAGGACTTTGAGAAGAAGATCCTACGTGGATTTTGGTTGAGTGATGAAAAGGACATAGATTTAAGATTGGCTAGATTGGACCATCTTATGGACAGGAGACCTGAATTGGCTAACATGGTTCTTTTACGTCAAAATCCTCATAATGTAGAACAATGGCACCGCAGGGTGAAGCTGTTTGAGGGTAATCACACTAGGCAAATACTGACTTACACTGAAGCGGTAAGGACGGTAGATCCCATGAAGGCAGTGGGAAAGCCTCATACATTGTGGATTGATTTTGCAGAACTGTATGAAAATCACAAAGATCTTGCCAATGCTAGAGTCATATTCGACAAGTCAGTACAAGTAAATTACAAAACTGTAGATAATCTGGCCAGCGTCTGGTGTGAGTGGGCAGAAATGGAATTGAGGCATCAGAATTTCAAAGGAGCACTTGAGCTTATGAGGCGGGCTACAGCAGAGCCATCAGTTGAGATCAAACGAAGATGTACGCTTAATCTAATTTTGTTTCACATTGTCTTTTTCCCGGTATACTGTACTTTTGTGTTTTTGTTTACCTGATTTGAAGATGGAGCTGTCAACTGTTCTAGAAGGCATATCAAAATTTATATTGTACAGAAATATAACACCTGTTAAACTTGGAATTAAGATTTAGTACCTTTAAATGCTTGTCTGAAGTTAATACCAACTAATTTGAGTTGTACAAATTTTTAATAGTTTATTCCGATATTATGAAGGAGATTTGATAAAACATTGAGAATGTAAATAATGATCTGGCTAGATGAGAGGTAGTGTATTACATTTTTAGTTTTCTATCAGACAGAGCAGTGAAAAGATAAGTTATGTCAGATTCTGATTTAGTTTATGATCGAAGACTAATGTAGCCCGTTGAAAGTACATGGAATGAAGGCCTGTCCTTTTTTCACAAGGAACATAGGCATACTGATGGAACCTACAGATATCGTTGCTTAAGATGGAAGATAAAAATCTCTTCACAGACTGTAAGAGATGATATGGCTATTGATATGTTTATGAAATAAGGAAAAATACAACGACTAGAAACAGAGCATCCAGTGTAAATCAAAGTATGAGTGCTGTGCAATAAAAGAAGGAATTTAAGGAAAGATAGTACCGGGAGGTTTCCTCTCCCTCTGACACTTTTAGCAGTCAGTCGCTCCCACCATTATCCAGATTTTTCTCTACCTCTTTCTAGCTCCCCTCAGCTAGTAATAACCGAATTCCAGCTAGCCATCCCCCCCCTCACACATCACGCCTCTCTCCGTAACTACCTGCCTTACTCTCACGTGCATTTCCTTTTTTGTTGTATACTATTAAAGGCTTGGGCCTCATTGTATCAGGCTCTCTTCCTTCTAAGCCCTGCACCTCCTTGGAGGATCGGCCCTTTCTGGTGTATTGTTTTAGTATGGGGTGACGGTTTCCATCAATACCCCCCTCTGCAGCATTCACCTTGTCCTCAAGGTGAAAGGCGGGAAACTGATTTTGGATAAGCCCATAATCTTCCCAAGTACTGTCACATTCATCCAGCTGTTGCCATTTAATCAGTACTTCTTTGGTGCCATTCATAAGGGTGCGTACTTGTTTCACTTTCTCTGGGGAAACCAGTAGCTCCATGTCTTCTGCCAAGGTGGCAGGGAAAGTTTGAACTTGTGTAGCTGGATGAAGGGCTTTTTTGAGTTGGGATACGTGGAATACCGGATGTATCCTGGCTGTTTCAGGTAATTGTAGCTTGTAAGCAACAGGGCCAATTTTTTTGAGGATCAGATAAGGCCCATAGAATTTTGGGGCCAGTTTCTCATTCGTTTTTTTGGCTAGGGACTTCATTTTGTAGGGTCGAATTCTCAAATACACCCAGTCCCCTTCCTGCCATTCCAGATCCCGTCGCTTCTTATCAGCAGCAATTTTCATGTCCCCTTGTGCCTTCTCTAGATGCTCCTTAAGTGCAGCCAGGATCAGATCTCTATCTTTGAGTTGTTCATTTACTTCTTCTACACAGGACAAGTCGTTGGTGAACCGAAAAATAGTGGGGGGTTCGCGGCCATACAAGGCCTTGAAGGGGGACATCCCTGTGGATCTATTGTAGGAAGAATTAAACCAAAATTCTGCCCAGGGTATCCATTTTGCCCACTGTTTGGGTTTGTCACCCACAAAGCATCTAAGGTAAGTCTCTAAACTTCTGTTAATAACTTCTGTTTGCCCATCGGTTTGGGGGTGGTACCCTGAGCTGAGATGAATTTTAGTCCCAGCTAATCTAAATAACTCCTTCCAGAATTGGCTTATGAAGATTCTGTCCCTATCTGATACAATAGACTGGGGTATCCCATGCAGGCGAATGACCTCCTGGGTGAAAATCTGAGCTACCTCTTTAGCAGTAAAAGGGTGAGAAAGTAATAGGAAGTGGGCATACTTTGTTAGCCTGTCGACTACTACCATGACCGTATCATATCCCTGGGACTTAGGCAATCCTAGGATGAAATCCATACTCACATCCTCCCAGACTTGCTGTGGTATGGGTAAGGGTTGCAATAATCCTGCCGGGTTTCTTGCCAAGTACTTGCTTTTATTACAAACTTCACATGCTGCCACAAAATCCTGAATATCCTTCCTCATTCCTTCCCAGAATATTACTCCTGATATCCTCTTGTAGGTCCTAAGGTACCCAGAGTGGCCCCCCATTGGTGTGCTATGGAATTCTTGCATAAGGAGGGAAATACGAGCTGAAGTTCTAGGGATGACTATCCTCCCCTTAAAAAATAGGACCCCTGCCCTGAGGTCATAGTCAGGGGATGGTGACTGGCCAGCTATGATTTTCTGGATGATATCATTAATGTGGATATCCTGTTGAGCTTCTTGAACCCAATCTTCCAAATCAGAGGAGTGCCACACTGAGAAAGCATTGAGGACCACGTTTTCTTCCCTTCGAGAAAGAGCATCTGCAGCTCTATTTTCTTTCCCAGGTTTGTAGTGAATTTCAAAACTGTACCCCATCAACTTGGTCACCCATTTCTGCTGTTCAGTGCCCATTATCCGCTGCTCCAACAAATGCTTCAAGCTCTTTTGGTCAGTCCTGATGGAGAAATGGTGGCCAAGCAAATAATGCCTCCACTTTTGGACTGCAAAGACAATGGCCATCAGTTCTTTTTCGTAAACCGAGGTCTGCTGAGCTCGGGTAGATAGAGCCTGACTATAATAGGCTATGGGTCTTCCCTTCTGCATAAGCACAGCCCCCACTCCTCTTCCAGAAGCGTCAGTTTCCAGTTCGAAGGGAATTGAAAAGTTAGGCATAGCAAGTACCGGTATTGTGGTCATGGCCCCCTTGAGCTTTTGAAAGGCTGCCTGGGCTTCATCATTCCACCCGAATGAATCCTTTCTTAGCAGATTGGTAAGTGGAGCAGCTATCTTCCCATAGTCTTTAACAAACTTCCTGTAGTAGCCAGTGAGTCCAAGGAATCCACGTAAAGCTTTCAGGTTTGTGGGTACGGGCCATTGGACCATGCTATCGATCTTTGCCGGGTCTGCTTGGACTCCCTTCTTTGAGATTACATGCCCCAGATATTCCAGCTGGGTTTGTCCGAACATACTCTTTTTCTTATTTATGACCAGCCCGTGGTGCTGCAATATTTCCAAGGCCTTCCTCAGGTGAATTAGATGAGTGGCAGGATCAGCGCTATAGATTAAAATATCATCAAAAAACACCAAAATAAACTTTCGTAGATACTCCCTGAAGATTTCGTTCATGAGTGCCTGAAAGGTTGAAGGCGCATTTCTGAGCCCAAACGGCATCACCATGAATTCATAGTGTCCCTCGTGGGTTCTAAAAGCTGTTTTATACTCCTCCCCTGGTTTCATACGAATTTGGTGGTACCCGGATTTTAAATCCAGTTTGGAGAACACTGCTGATCCCTCCAGCTCGTCTAGCAGCTCATCAATGGCTGGAATCGGAAATTTATCAGGGATTGTCACCTTATTAAGTGCTCTGTAATCTATACAGAACCTCCAACTGCCATCTTTTTTTTTTACTAACAAAACTGGGCTGGAGAAAGGGCTGTTACTTGGTCTGATTATCCCGGCAGTCAGCATTTCCTTCACTAGTTGTTCAATCTCACCTTTCTGAAAATGTGGGTATCGATAAGGCCTAATATTTGGTGGTGAACATCCTTCTTTAAGCAGAATGGCGTGATCATGCTGTCGCAAGGGTGGCAGTCCTTCTGGTTGCTCAAAGAGACCCTCAAATTCTCGTATGAGCTCTTTCACTTTAGCACTAGATTTCTCCTCTGTTTGGATTGATAGCTGGCCGAACTCCACTAGATAGCCTTGTTCTTCCTTCTTTAGAGTTTTCATCATGGCCTTTAGGGAAACCAGGGTCTTTGAGAGGGATTGATCCCCCTGTATATGTACTTTCTTGTCCCCAACTTTGAATTTCATGGACAACTTGCTCCAGTTCGTGCAGACTTCTCCCAAGGATTCTAACCATGCCATACCTAAGACCACATCAGCACTTCCCAATTCAAATGGGAAGAATGGTTGTGTTATTTGAATCCCCGGTAGCTCCAAAGTGATGGATGAGCACACCCCTTCTCCTCGGATGGTGTATCCATTTCCCACTGTGACCCCGAAAGTTTTTGTTCTTGTTACCGGAATGGACAGCTCCTGCACCACCCGATGTGAGATGAAGTTGTGCGAGGCCCCGCTGTCTATCATGACCATCACCACCTTCCCTTTTATCTTTCCCTCCAGCTTCATTGTGCGACCTGTCGAAAGTCCCACTATAGAGTTCATGGATAGCTCCATAGGAGGTTCCTCGTTTTGCTCCGCATTCCCGTCATCGTCTTGGGTCTGGACCTCTTCTTCCGGCTCGTCTTCCTCAGCCAATAACAGTATTTGAAGTTGCTTGTTCTTACAGCGGTGGCCAGGAAAAAATTTTTCATCACAGCGATAGCACAGGCCTTGTTCCCTTCGTTTAGCAGCCTCTGCGTCGGTGAGCCTTCGAAACCGAATGTCCCCTTTTGGGGCTGAGGATGATAACGACGATTGCGTAGAAGTCTTCGCATCTCCTCCTTCAGCTTTTGGTTGGGTCAACGTGACTGAGGATCTCGAAGTCTCTGGAGTAGACGTAACTCTCGTTCCCATGGATGGATAGGACCTCTGTCCCGTGGGCTTCAGACTTCTGTTCCAACGGGCCTCTCGGGCCTTTTCTAAGACCCAATTCCGTTCTTCAACTTTATGGGCCAAACCCATTATGTCTTTCAGGGTTCCTAGACGGCCCATCCTCAATTCTGCTTTTACCTCCTCCTTCAGACCGTTCTTGAAAGCTCCGATAAGCATGGTCTCACTGGCATCCTTCAGAGGAGCAGAGAGAAGCTCGAAGCGTTCCCTGTAATCCGTGACCGTGGTTTCTTGCTTTAAGGCCATTAGCATTTCGTATCCGTCGCCTAGCTGGGACGGTTGAAATCGCTCAATTAGTTCAAGCTTGAAAGCTTCCCAGTCCGTCACCGGTGATCTGGCATCCAGCCATTGAAACCAGTTCAAGGCCCTACCCTCCAGACACAATGCGACCGCCTCCATTTTCACAGTATTAGTAACTCCATTCAATGCAAAGTACCTCTCAACTCTGAATAGCCAACCCGTCGGGTCTTCCCCCATAAACAGGGGTAGTTCCAATTTCCGAAAACGGCCCCCATCTTTTTCCGTTGTGCCTCTACTCCCATCGCCTTCTTCCAATGAGTCGTGTGGAACATTCTGCTCTTCTACGGATTTCCCTCTCGAGCTCCTTCTTTCGGCTTCCGTTCTTTGGCTTCGTATTTCTTCCAGCGTCTCCTTTATTTCGAGCATGTAGTTCTTAACAATATCCATCTCTTTCTCCAGAGTATCTATTCTCCCCTCCATTCTTGTACTTACCATAACCCAGAACGTGACCGCTCTGATACCAAATGATGGAACCTACAGATATCGTTGCTTAAGATGGAAGATAAAAATCTCTTCACAGACTGTAAGAGATGATATGGCTATTGATATGTTTATGAAATAAGGAAAAATACAACGACTAGAAACAGAGCATCCAGTGTAAATCAAAGTATGAGTGCTGTGCAATAAAAGAAGGAATTTAAGGAAAGATAGTACCGGGAGGTTTCCTCTCCCTCTGACACTTTTAGCAGTCAGTCGCTCCCACCATTATCCAGATTTTTCTCTACCTCTTTCTAGCTCCCCTCAGCTAGTAATAACCGAATTCCAGCTAGCCATCCCCCCCTCACACATCACGCCTCTCTCCGTAACTACCTGCCTTACTCTCACGTGCATTTCCTTTTTTGTTGTATACTATTAAAGGCTTGGGCCTCATTGTATCAGGCTCTCTTCCTTCTAAGCCCTGCACCTCCTTGGAGGATCGGCCCTTTCTGGTGTATTGTTTTAGTATGGGGTGACGGTTTCCATCACATACCAAAGACTTGAGCATCCATTGTATTTCTCTTGTGATATGGTCATTCATACCAATTTTATATTGTTCAATGTTACATTTCATGTACAATAGTGGGATTATTTCACTGATGAAGGAACAGCCATTAACTGCAGAAAATGTTTTACTTCAGGCATTTTTAGTAGACGTGTGTTCTTTGCTGTTGTTTCGATGAGAAGATGTAAATGAGAATTGTAATGATATTCTTTATGAATTTAGCAGAGCATCGAACACCTGTATGCAATTATACGAGTAAATGTTGGAATGGTTGTGTGGGGAGTGAACTAACTTTGAGTTTTGGCTTATGCCTTGCTTGTAGTGGCTGCTGATGGAAATGAGCCAGTTCAAATGAAGCTACATAAATCCTTGAGATTGTGGACCTTTTATGTTGATTTGGAGGAAAGTCTGGGCACTTTGGAGTCTACCCGAGCTGTTTATGAGCGGATATTGGATTTAAGAATTGCCACGCCGCAAATAATCATCAATTATGCATACTTTCTGGAGGTATGGACCTATTCCTATGTTTTAGTTCATTATCTCTTCCAGTTTTTACTTCAAGTGGTTTTGGTTGATTGACAAATTTTTGCCATGAATTATGCAGGAACATAAATACTTTGAAGATGCATTTAAGGTTTATGAAAGAGGCGTGACGATATTTAAGTACCCACATGTTAAGGACATATGGGTTACATATCTTTCTAAATTTGTAAAGAGATATGGAAAGACAAAATTGGAGAGAGCAAGAGAGCTGTTTGAGAATGCTGTTGAAACGGTATGCACATTGTTATTTCCTAAAATCTGTGTGTTCTTGATCTAAATATTATTTCTTTACAACTATTTCGTTGATGATCCTAGACTTATATTATAACCAAAATTTGTCAACTATAGATCTATCTTAAGGCTGTGATTTTTTATTTATTTATTTTGGTATGACCATCATCAATTCTCTGCTTGAGCTCTGTAATATTGTCTTTTTGACTTTATTGTGTGGTTGTACTTTCCATCATTCAAGTTGAACTTATATCAGAAATTTTCACATGAAAGATACAGTATATTTGATAGGTGAACGTAGATAACTACTGATACACTGGCATAAACAATATGCATGGTGCAATTAGGCTTATATGATATTACAAGATTTAGGGGCCTAAGTATGATATTTCCGCATGTTGAAGATCATATTTCTCTCTTCGGGTTTAAAGGTCATTCTGCAATTTGAGATGCTGCAATGATGATATTGCAAGTGTATTGCGCGTGTCAAGACGCTAGATTTCTGTTAAACACATTTTGGTTTCTGTTGAAATATAGCTTTTAATTGCTAATAATGTATTTGCCTATTTGGTGCTAACCTTATCCTTCTTTTGGGTGCATGCTTTGCAAACAGGCCCCCGCTGATCAAGTGAAACCTCTTTACCTACAATATGCTAAGTTGGAGGAGGACTATGGACTAGCAAAGCGAGCTATGAAGGTTTATGATCAAGCAACTAAGGCTGTTCCAAACAATGAGAAGCTAAGCATGTATCAAATATATATTGCTCGTGCAGCTGAAATACTTGGCGTACCCAAAACAAGGGAAATTTATGAGCAGGCAATTAAAATTACGTCTGGTCTTCCAGACAAGGATGTCAAAACTATGTGTTTGAAGTATGCTGAGCTGGAAAAAAGCTTGGGAGAAATTGATCGCGCCCAGGGAATATATGCTTTTGCCTCTCAGTCTGCCGATCCACGGTCTGATTCAGAATTTTGGAAAAAGTGGCATGAATTTGAGTTGCAGCACGGAAATGAAGATACCTTCAGAGAAATGCTTCGGATTAAGCGTAGTGTCTCTGCAAGTTTTAGCCAGGTTATTTTAATTTAACCATATCATTTCCTTTTTACGTACACTCCTAATGTGATTTAAGTTTAATTGTAATATTTTATTGTTTTTCCAGACGCATTTTATATTGCCGGAGTATCTGATTCAAAAGGATCAGACAATAAATCTGGACGAGGCCAAAGACACATTGAAAGTGGCTGGGGTCCCAGAGGATGAAATGGCTGCTCTAGAAAAGCAATTAGCTCCGGCAGATCGAAAAGTCGGTTTTGTGAGTGGTGGAGTGGAATCACAATCTGATGGAGGGTTACAAGCTACTTTGAATCATGAGGATATTGAGCTACAAGAAGAAAGTGACGAAGAGGATGCAAAGGTTGAAATTGCACAACAAGACGTCCCTTCTGCTGTTTTTGGTGGTTTGGTTGGGAAGAGAGATTTGTCTGACAAGAGTGGAGAGGTAGTAGGAGCCCTTGAGAGAATCAAGAGGCTGAAAAAAAATTAAGCGCTTCTTCGGTTGTATTTGTAAATATGAATTTTCAAGAATTCATTCAAAATTAAGCCCTTGAGAAATATAATAATTTTCAAGAATGCATTTAAAATAATTGTGTAGAACAAAAATGTGATTTATAATTTTTGTGCAATTAAAATAGAAAAATAAAATCAAAATTTATAAATGTCACATCAACATTAAATGTTAGGCGATATTCGAAAAGTTATAAAAATTTTGTAGAATAAAATAACACTTAAGGATTAAAATTAAATTTCAAATAAAGTTAAAGAATAAAAATATTTATTACTAGAAATATAAATATATCTCTCCTTTAATAATTGCACTTTAATTAGTGTTATCCTCGTATGCTCTTTAATTAGAAGATTTCAAACTTTGTTTTGACGATGGAATATAATTTTAGAGAGCATAGAAGATAAAATATTTTATTTAAATAAATAATTAAATTAATTAATTATGTAATTAAAAACATTTAAGTTCATAACTTTTTTGATAAATTTTATTTTAAATTTTCTTCCATTATCACCGATCAAATAAGCTTATCCAAACGTCAACCTGTCCTATTCTGACCCATCTAGTTTTGTACCTGTAATTCAAACTTTTCACGTTTAAAGTTTTATAAAATTTTAAATCACGCAAACTAAACATCACATTAAGTTAACTGAAAGATTAAAGTTTCTTACTCTTAGAAAGTATGTAAAAATGTCTGTTCATTAAGGCTGTTCCAATTTGTTTATATGTTATTATATTAATTTTTGAATTATTTTAGTGTTGTATATATGGAGAATCATTGTAAAATATAGTGAAATGAGTAATAGAAAATGTTCGATTCGCATGGAGGATCCAAGAATTGTGAATTCAAGAAGTCACTTTGATTCTTATGATCATTGATACAAATTGATAGTCAAATTGTTGTAAGGCTAGAATCAGTGTTGAAATTATACAGATGAGTGCAATTTTAACAAAAATTGTAAAAAATTTCGATTATATGATTCTAGATATCCATTTGTCAGCCACTAGGTCTTCGTCTCCATCTTCGCCTTCAGTATCAGAATAAGTGTCTTCATCTTCGTTGCATCTTTGTCAAGCTTCGAGAATAAGTTGGTACCTAATATTTTGAAACTGGGGTGGGCAGGTGGCATATTCCCTCACCAGTAGAATTGTTCATTTATTCTATGTTTCCAATATTCAAGATAAGAATCAGATAAAGTTTAATTTGTAAGTATTTATTATAAGATTTTTCAATAAAATATAATATTTAAATACGATTTTATAAGTCAAAATTATATTATTATTTTCTTTTAAAAAAATTCCTCCACATATTATAATAGATTAGAGAATTTAACAACAAACACATAAAAAAAATGCACCCAAATTTAATTTTTCTCCTATTCTATGGTTAATTTTTTTGTGTGCCAATTTTTATTCCATATGTAAGTTTTGTGTATATCTCCTAATTAGAGTGGTCTTTACGTTCTCAAATTGACTAGACAAATTAAAGTTTTTCTTATGTTGTTCTTTTATTATTATTATTATTTTGTTCTCCTTTTCACACTAATTTTTATTAGCAACTGCTCCATGCACAGTCACTGATCTTTTATGACTGTTATATTAATTCTAACGAAAGTGGATTTCAAAGAAGTCTCTCATTTGAATGTAGCTGCAGTCATTGGAGGAGGATTCTGGGTTCAATTCAAGTTCTCATGATGTTCTATAACTGCTCATCATTACAAATAAAAAAAATTAATAAAATATTTTGCTATAGAGACAACGCTAGCTCCAACTCTCGATCCATTGTTGAATCTTTCTCTATATCCGTATTTATTTATAATAATAATAGTTTTGGAACTTTTAGTAGAAATGCTCTTTATTGGTAATCATTATAATATATGTTAACATAAATACGTATACATATAATTAATAGTTAATTCATTTAATTTAATTATTTTAGTTTTGTGAGATCGAGAACCTAATTAATTAACTGATTATTCTAAAATAATTTTAAGGATGCATTCCTAAAATTTCTTTCCAAAAAGGGTGAACTAATCATAGGATAGTCTTTTGCTTTTTTTTTCTTTTAAAAAAAAGGTGAACTGATTATACGTAGACATTACCTTCTGCTTTTGTTTAAAAAGATGTTATCTTTTTTTTTTTTGACCAACAGGATAGAGTCTCTGCGTTTTAATCTGCAGGTATATATTGAAGCCAATCAAGCCGTCCAGAAGGGACGCGTACGTAGAGTAAGAGGAGTACGTCCATGCAAGCTGAACTAGGTAAAAGGAAAAGAATAATAAATAAAATTAAAAAAGGGGTTAAATACGATACTAATTAAATTAATTAAAAGAAATAGTTGGGTCAAAGTATTCAAATTAAAAACGATAACCATAAAAAGAATATTAAGTTAAATAACCGAAGTTGTCCATTCATCCTGTACATAAATTATGAACATTGAAAATTAACAACGACGACCCAAAGTCTTGCTATAATTCTGTGTTTTTTTTTTCCTTTACAGACTTTAATAAAACCCTAATTTTATAAGGGAAAAAAAATTTAAGATATTCAAACCATGACTCTAACCCATTAATTTTTTATGGCAAAAAAAAAGAAAGATATTTCTATAGCTATAAGATATGTTCCTAGCTTTCGGGATTAAATACCGCGGTTAATCATCTCCGTTGACTGCTTCAACGACTCTAGCCTCTGAAGCCTCATGTCCTCGTTAAACTTCCTTATGAAGGCTTCCACGCGGCGGTTCAACTCGTCCTGAGTCAGCGACGGTTCTTTCCTAAGCTTCCCAGGAGCTGATATGGTCGAAGATGAAGCAGGCTGATTAGTACGATCCTTGAATGTCTCTGATTTCTTCACGTGTGTAACTTCATGTGGGTCCGCATTGCCACGATTCTCCCACGTGTCACACTTCTTCATGTGTCTACTCAACGGTATCGCCCGACCCTCCGTTATCATTTTCCACGTGTTCTCCAGCGTCTCGGGCCGTTTCGGCTTCGAGACTACCCTCAACGACCTTCCACCTATGAAAGAAGATAATACAATATTAAGAAAAAATGTAAAACGAGTTTTCGCCGGGACTGTTACGAGTAGACGCCATACTTGAACTCTGTTTTGGAGCTACGTGAACGCTGGGCAAAACGACAAGATTGTAATAGCCGTTTACTGTTGAGTTTACGCGTATTGCAGATGTTTCAATTTTCAAAGTTTCGGAAGCGCGAAGATGATTTTTCTTAGAGAGAAAGAGAGAGATCGATACCTTCAGGGCTGGTTTTCAGCGGTTTCCGGTGGCCGAATCTGGTGGAAACGAGAGGTTTCTCCATCGGTGAAAGATCGTCTGGTGGAATCTCCATCGAGTCCATCCACTTCAGCAGTGTCCACGTTGACTCCATTCCATCATCGATTACTTTATCCTCTTCATCTTCGACCGCCACCGAACCGTTCACAACGACGGCCTTCACCTCCAGAACTGGCGGTTCTTCTGTCGCCTCGTACACAACAGGCGGTTCCGAAAATGTCAACTCTGACCGAACATCCGGCGGAGATTTCATCTCGTAAGCTGGAGCCTTCGAAATAGGAGCTGGCATAGTCTGGTCATCGTCCACGGCGGCGGAGTGGTGGAACCTGCAAGAGACGACGATGTAAATAATGATGCCGTTGATGACGACGAAGAGGTAGGGAGGCTTGAAGCACAAGAGACCCAAGTTCCACATGGTAGGCACGTGCTTTGCTACAAATTGCAAGAGCAATGGAACAGAGACCTTGAATCCCAAAGCGGTAAATAGAACGCCGGTAGAGATAAGAAGAATTTTAAGAGAAAGCATCCAAGCCATTTTTTCCGGTGACGGAGGCGGAAAAGTCAGTGTATTTTCCAGCGGGATTGTGGAAGTTTGTTTTAGATGGCTAAGGTGGCGGTGGGGATGGATGAGTCGCAAGTTCGAATCCAAGGAGTAATTAATATTTATAGACAGAGGGGAGTGTGGAGATGGGAGTCATGATGAGATTTCGGCCGTTGGATATACAGTATCTACGAAGGATGATTTTTTTTTTTTTATCAACCAAAATTGACCCCGCCAGGGAAGTCTACGAAGGATGGTTTAGGTGTGTGATGGGGGCCACTGTGTCGGAGCATCTTTGCTGCTTTTAAGTACACCATTTTTCTGCTTTTTTTTTTAGTCAAGTCAACAATAAAAATATTAAAACTATATATAGTATAGATGAAGTGATTATCTATAATTATTAGAGTTATAAGGATGGCCAATTAGAAATCAAACTTTCTCAAATTTTGCCAAATTATTAGAAACCCCTTTTTTTTTCCCTCCTGCCTTTTGCCTGTTCCGAGTTAGACGTTTTGAATTGAGATCAATTTGCATGATGCTTCATGATACACCTATAAAATAAATACAAAACTTCTACGTGTAATTATGAAATTCTAATATAATTTTTAAATATTAATTATAAAAAGAGATGAAAATACTAATTAATTTTAATAATTTTTTTTAATCTCTTTGTTTTTTTTTCTCATTATCTAACATTGTGATAACACTCATTAAAAGTGTATTTAGTTCAAAAAAAAAACTTTTTTTTTATTTAATTTAAAGAAATTAGAAGAGAGGGATAATAATTTTTTTATTTAGTTTATAAGAAAAGAGAAAAAATAATAATATGACCATTATATTTTTATTAAAAATAAAAAAAATTTATTGAAATTTTTAGTTAAAAACTTTTAGTTTATTATCCTTTTGTTAAAAAAAAAGCTTTATATTTTTTTTATATTTCTGCCTTTTAATAAATAAAAAAGGAGAAAATAATTTAAAAAAAACTTGATCCAGCGCTTTTTCTCCCCTCTAAATTCAATTTTGGAGAGGGGAAAAATTTCGCCTCTCCGTATTTTCTTTCCTCTCCTCCCATCCCCTCTTCTCCCTTTCAACCAAATAGACCTACAGCATTTTGGGGAGTGAAAGTATATTTAAATATCAAAGGAAAATTCATCAAAAAAAAAAAATCGGAGGAAAAAAAAAAAGGTGCAATGGTGAAGCTTAACGGTCACATATTTGGCCGTTAGTAAAGGATGACGTAGTGTGATCCCGAAACGCGGGTCTTTTAAGGCGTGGTCAAGGGCACTGCTTCGCACGTGGCTAACAGCTAGTAGCTAGCCGCGGTGAACCAGTAACCGATAAACCGACCACAGACCGCCCCTCGCCACTCGGCGGAAGTTTGTATTTTCAATTTTGTAACGTAATAGTGATGCTAAAAATATAAATAAATAAACAAAAATAGAAGTAACAATATAAATAAACTTACTTGTATTTTAGCTTATATTTATTCATTAAAATAAGTTAATCATTTTAATTTTATCATCACTATAATTTAGTTTCATTAAGTTTAATTGAAATAATATTATCTCTAATTATTATATTGAAAGAAAAATATTAATTAATTTACGTTAAGTTAGAAATAAAAATTTAATTAAGATACTTAAATAAATAATTTAGAGTAATATTTCTCTAATTAATTAAAATTATATATACGAACAAAATTACTTCATTAAACAAAAATGAGAAAGCTAAAATGAAATTAAATTTATCAAATAAATTACACTCTCTTTGTCACCATTAATGATACCTCTCCTCTATAGTGTGAACGCATGCACAAAGTTCTTGGAATTCATTTTCATGAGAATGGGAACATCATAATTTCTCGTAGAAAGTAATTTGTAAAACTTTAATACGTGGCTAGGCATTCGTTCTTTTTCTCCTAATGTTATAATTACTAATTCATAAGAGATCGATAGATATATAGATGTGGACTTAGTAAAATGCACTTTAATTATACTGTCTTTTTCTTCATCTTCCTTCGACGGTGAGAATTTAATAAGAAAGTGACTCATAAAATAATATATAACGAGTTTAATATATTTTTTAAAAAATTAAAATTAATTGATCAAAATGATAATTAGTAATTTACAATCTGAAGAGAAGACAAAGTACTGTTTGAATTTTAAAAGACACCATTGAAAAAAATATATTAAAAACCATAATTATTTTAAAATTCAAACAAGATTAATTAGTTTCATAATAATATTATAGTAACACTCTTGGTTTTTATTAATAAATAAATTAAAAACTAAAATTAAATAAATTTATAAATTCAAAAACTACTCTCTCTACTTCTTCACAAGGTCTTCGTCTTCGTCTTCGTCTTCCTTGAACCTCAAGAATTTAATAAGAAAGCGAGACACGTACGTACGTACTGTCATTAAATTCCATAACAAATGAAGTACTCAGCTAACAGAAGTATTGACTTCTGGTGAGGGAGCATGCATTCACATGTGGGTATACATAAATATGGCACCTATATATATGAAGACCATATCGTAGTGAGTATATATCTTAGTCATGGGTGGGTCTGCCTAGAAATAGAGAAAGAAAGAAGAAAGGTCTAGTGATCAGCTCCTCAATGTTAGTAAAAGTAACCAAGAGTTAATATATATATATATATATACTAGTAAAAGTAAGTGTATGATATATTTAATTACTCCCACTATTTTAAGTTGTGATATTTAAATTTCAAGCGATTAGAATTAGTGATGGTGGTGAACCACTGAACGAACATGTGTAGGTAAAAAGTGTAACTTCCGACTATGAAATAGTAATTAAAGTAAATGATTATTTTAATCTAAAACACATACACACATTTTTAATTTAATTTTGTAAAATTTTATTTTTAAAAAAATTTAATCTTATAAAAATTATTTAATCTTAAAAAAATATCTTCACATTAATAGATATTTAATATTTTTTTTTGTGGAGCTTAACTATATAGTTTAAATGTAGTTGATCTCGATTTTATCAGATAATCAATTTTATTAAAATTTTGTACGTAATGACACTTTCGAAGGAGTAAATTAAAAAAAATAAAAATTAAAAAAATCAAATTAAAAAAATGTATATTTTTTTAGAATAGAAATAGTAATTTACTCTTTTTTTTTGTTAGTCTTTTAATCTTGACATAACTAAATTTTGAAATATGCATAAAACTAATTTAGAAACCATTTAATTAACTGCAATAAAAAAAAAAGTATTTTTTTTTGTTAATTTTTTAAAGTTAATTTATATTATAAATTTTTTAGTCTTGTCTATTTTTAACTAAATTAAAAATACAAATGAATTAAAGTAGGTCCCAATGAATTATTCTAAAGATATCATTCGCTGCGACTAAAAAGCTTGCACGAAAGAGACCTTTAGCTTTTGAAGTTTCTGTGTAAATATGCGAGAAATGGACATTTAAACTGACTGACCAAGACAATCAAAATAAATCCAAATTCTTAATTTGGGCATTTCAAACAGAAAATTAAGGAGATTCTGGACATGAAATACAGGCCATAGATGGATAGCTCAAGGTTGGATCCATTGCTCCAAAAGGAATAGACAATACATCCAGTGGTAGAAGCACAAGTTTCAACTCTATCTGCCGTCTTGTCTTGCGGTAAGAGATAGAATGGTCGGTCGGTTCATTATAAAACAAAAAAGGTATGAAACTTTATCGCTTCCTTAAACCCCATAAATTTGACTAATCTTAGTCATTAAGCTTTTTTCATGGACCAAACTCCATCTCGGATAATTCCACATCCAAGTTCCAGGCAGATACTCCAATCCATTCAGCAGCAAGGCAAAGGAAACTTTCTGGACCTTCTATTCATTTCTCGGCTATTAATTTTCTAGATAATTATTAAATATTATCAAAAATTCAAAATAGTATATTAGAAAACTCAAAAATCACAGATATATTTGTATTAATCGTATTAAAAAACCGATAAATTGGTGTTAAAAAAAAGATTGTGTGTTAAATTTGATGCAAAGGGTTTTGATTTTTATTTGTCCTTGTGATCCCAAGTGCGATACATTCTGCCTTAAAAAAAATAGAAAAAAAAATTAAATATTATGAAATTTGTAAAAATAATTTTTAATTATCATAAGTTGATAACTTAACAACACTCATTGTATCTTATCTGATAAAAAAAATAAAAAGTGGTGAAAATTTAAATAAAAATTTTAACAACGAAAATGAAATTTAAATTTTATAAATAAATTATTTTAATATTTATTGGTTAAATGAAACTCGGATTTTTTTTTATGAAAGTAACTTAATTTCATGGGAAATTGGAGAAGATCTACTACCTAGGTTGTGAATGTCGTCGGCAGACAATTTACCCAGATCTGATTTATCATTTATGCATACAACTGTAAGCCTATGCGTACAACTCCATAACTAATTATTACGATTCTTCTACGTGTTGCATCTGAGTTTGGACCCAAATGCGAGGAAACCGCACACGGACAAAGCCTTCTTCTACCTGTCAATAGTTTCTGGTGAAAAAAAATCATAATTTAAATTCCGATAATGTGGGCCCCATTTTATTCATCGAGATAAGGGAATCAATTAATGGCAGTTGGTAACGTTTGGATTCAGTATTACTGACGTGCACGAGCTGGAACTTTAAATATTTAACTTTAAAGTTTAAAATACGTAATTTTTTTTACTTTTTAAGTGAAATAAAATTATTAACAAAATCTACCCACAAAAAAAAAATCGAAACTTTAAATTAAACTAATGTTTTAAATCTAATTTAAATAAATGGAATAAAATAATTATTAAGATGGTGTGTTTTTAAATTCAGATTTGTATATCAATATTTAAAAAAAATTATTTTTTAAAATGAATTAATTTTATAAAAAAAAGATTTTATTTAATAAAAATAACTTATAAGTTAATTTTGTCTAAAAAAAAAATTTATAAATTAATTGAAAATTTATAAAATATATATTATTTGAAGTAACGTATAGTTTATAAATTTTTAACTAATTTAAATTATTTAAATAAATTTATTTATTAAATACCTTTAATTTAATCAAACAAATTTATAAACTAATTAAATACGTTATAAATTAATTTATTAAACTTATCGAACACACTTTTCGCTTTTTACAATTATAACACGTAAAATAATTAAAAATATCTTTATTATAGATATAAAAAAGAGATAAAATATTTGACACAGGCTGTTAATTTGGTTGCTTCTTGAGCTCACTCAAATATTAAAAGGAAATCGATGAAAGTGGGTTGCGCTCTACCAAAAAGTGACCTCTTTTTTCCGTAAAATAAAAAAAAAATGTTATTCTCTTGCTTTGCATTACGATTTATTTATTGTGATTAGGTGGCGTATAAGCAAAAATTCAACAGAAAGGATCGTGCTGATTGGTCAGTTTTTGATAATATGGGAGCGGTCTGGTGATTATGTTGTCTGGTCAAGAACGAGTAAAAGGATAAGGTAAAGTAATTAACGGATCTAACGGTATTGTCTTCATTTGACAAAAGCTGGGTATGAATATACCACTCAAACATTGTTAACTCGAGCGGCTTAAATTTAAATTTAGATTAAAAAATAAATTAATTTTATTTGTATTAACTATTCAGTTTATTTTAAATCAAGTTTAAATTTAAAAATATTATTAAAATATTCAATTTGAATAAATTTATCAAAATTAAGCGAACTATGTTTATATAAAAAAAATGTAGACACATTTCTTATGAGAAAGATCAAAAAGAAATATCAGAGATTAAAATAGAAATAATTTTCGAGTTCTATAGAAATAGTTAATTTATTTTTTGCTAATTTTAAAGAGTTTAAAATTCAATAAATTTTTATATGAATAATTTAAAATTTTCCTGACAATAACACGTGTCCATAAATAAAATGAACGATAACTCTATTCAACTTTGTTGCCACAATAATTTAGTCACAAAACAAATTTTACAAATTTATTTAATTATCCACACATAATTAAATATCAATGCTTGTTTTTTTGTTGTATAACAAAAACATTTTTTTAAAAATTATTTAGGCTTTTTTAATATTTATCAATTAATAATATATGCATAGAATAAATAGAAAATTTTCTTTGACAGAGATTTTTTTGGTTGCTTCTAGAGCCAATTAATGAATTATCAAGAAAATTGGTAGCAAGTGGTTGGGTTTTATTATGGTCGCATCTATAAGATGCCAAAGAAAAAAAAAAATATACTTTCCAATTATACCTTTTGGATCGATTATTTGGAAACCGATTATTCATCCGGTGGCGTAATGTGTGACACGTGTATTTTAGATATTGTGTAAATAATGAACAAAAATTAAGTTATTTATTTGATAATAAATTAATTATTAATACTATAGTTTAAAGAAATTCGTAGATGAACAATTACTAGATGAAATTAATTATTGATAAATTTATAAATTTATTCGTAATTATTTACTAATTTTTATAAATTGACTCAAGTTGAAAAATTTTAGTGAATCTTTTGGAATAGACACGTATTTAAAATTTTTTATTACATGTAAATTTGATAAATAATAATAAACAAACTAAAACTATTAAATCGTATCATAAATTTGGAAAAAAAATTAATAATTTAAATATTACAAGTGTGAAGTCAAGTCAAACGTTTTACGGTGCACCGACAATTTCTAAGGAGACGTATCTCCTCCCCAAACTTGGGGGAGATTTTTTTATTTATTTTTTTAAATATGACCTTCCCAATATATCCTTATTACCTTCTTACCCCAAATAAATTATTTTAACCTTTTGGTGGAATACATGGTCCACAGTATATAATATACCAACCAAAGGTCCAAGACCAAGTTTGGGTTCAACAAAATAAGCCCATTTTGTTATTCTAGGTTTGGGTTGTTAATGACTTCCTCACTACTCTTCAGCCTCCTATTTCCCTAATTGCTGATGAGTGACTATAAAACACTCTACAAATTACGGATTAGGAGTTTTCTCTAATGAGAGTTGACCTATGCCAAGAGCTCAAACCCATGCAACATGAGTGACTATAAAACAAAGTAAGTGCCCTTGTAAGTGATTGTTAACTACAATAAAAATAATAAACAAGTTAACCTAATCCTAACTCACTATTTACTTATTTTAAATTTACATTTAATTGGATTTATTATGTTCTTGTTTAAGTATTTATAATATTGATTACTAAAGATGATGCATATATAGTTCTATATTAATGCTAGCACTGATATTAGTATTTTTGTAACTAAATTGAAAAATTCCTCAGAGGGTATTGTTTTCATATCAAAATTAGAGTAATTATGAATGACATTATTTTCATATAAATATAATTCCTTTTGTCACTTTTATTGCTTGCTCTTCAAAGTTGGAGTTAACTTGCATCTTCTCCTGTTGTTGCTGAACGAATTTGGATAAAATGTTGAACCGTTCATGATACCTTACCTATCATGCAAATTTTGTAATTTCTGTTCGTTTCGTTACTGCCACTCGAAGTCCCTGGAGGCTAGCTTAGATGGTTGGGAAGTTGATATTTTGAGTAAATAGTTGATAGTTCACAATGCAGCCATATGATACAGAGTGACTATAGGCCAATGCCTCACACCTTATCATGATACTTTCTCTAAATTAATAAAAAAAATTAGCAAGAACCAGAGAAATCCCAAAAATAATGTTGGAAGGGAATTAAGAACTCAAATTTGAGAGAAGTATTTTTCAATCATTCTTTTTATTCAAACATTATCATAAGCTCATAACTGATACAGTCTAAATCGTGAACAGTTTTCATCCTAAATATCCCTCAGATGCCATATGGTAAAATAACAAATAGACCAGTAAAAGCAAAGGTCCTCAAGTAGCTGCATCAATATCTTTATAGCTCTACCTTTTTCTAGGGCCATACTGTATCATTCCTTTTTCTTGCTTAGTTTCAACCTTTCTTCAACTTCTCCACTGTACGGTGAAACATGAAATGCATACTGCTGAAGTACAGAAAAAATAACCATCTCTAAACATATCAAAACATTCTGAATGGCTTCCTCAAGGTGCTCCACATCCAACCAGAAATGATGAGATCGAATGATGCCTGCTGCCACCAAAATTTCTAGCACCATTCCCTGCATTTGATCAAAGAAAGGTCATTATCAAATGAGTAAAAGAACACAGACGATGATGCTATATTAACCTATCTGATTTCATTAAAAATAAGAAAGAAAAGTTCATATGACGCTAAAGAAGAACTAGACAGAAGGTAATGTGATAGAAGGAAAAAACAAGAGAGAACGATATTGGCGAAGCAAACAAATTAAAAGTGCAAAGATAGTGAATTTTTGTGCCATGTCATCTCCACATGATCAAAGATAGTGTGACACATAAAAGAAGAAGAAGAAGAAGAAGAAGAAGAAGACAGGCATTTCAGCAATTATAGATTCATATCTAAAAGAGACCCAACTGCACAATGTATATTTAAGCAAAGTATTTAAAGAAAATACAATATGGAGGTAACATTTTCAAATTCATGAAGTTTTTTTGTTCACTTCTTAAGAAAGTTTCTATCTCAACGAATAGGGTGGTCCTTGCAGATTTTTTTTTTCTGTAGCATCATGTCAAAAAGTCAGTTCTCTCATACACCTTCTGCTCTTCTCTAGGTGGTGTTTAAACTCAGTTTACCACTAAAAAATAAAGGATAACAGAATTACCTGCCAAAAGCTGAAGAAAACAATCCCTTTGACGCACAAGAACTTTGCAAGAGGCTTGTGTGGTGCGAGTTCTTTTGCAAACACATGGTAAAAGATCACCAGAGAATACAAGGCCAATGAAACGGAAATGTTGAGAATGATGGTGAATGTCCAACTCAACCAACTTGGATACAGCCCAAGTAACTGTAGCGTTATCATCAAAACGGAACAAACTGGGCGGATGACAACAAACTGCCATGTCCAATATTTTAGAAGCTTCAGAGTGTAGTGGTTCAGCCGAAAAGTGCGAGGCTGCAGAAGGTAAATGTATATTGTAAAATTCTAAGACATTAGTTATAACATATTAGTAGTAAATACTATATTTCTACCATAGAGAAATTTGATTAGCTGATAATGTTTTTCATCACAAAAAAATGCTAATGTCAATATTCACATCTTGATGGTTTGAGTGTCATGAACACAAAACCAAGAGGAAATGTTCTAGATAAAATCTTCTATGAATTAGCAGTAATAAGAACAATAAACAAATGAATCACATCACCACACTATGTACCTGAAAAAGTGTCATTGGGAATGTGTGGTGAATTTCCCTCCCTTTAATTTCATCGGGCACGATGTTTTTGCTAATTGATATGTTCAAGTAACTATACATCAAAGCCAAAAACTTAGCAATCACCTGATATAACCACAAAATAATGATCAGATAAGCCAATAGCAACTTAAGGACAAATTCAGATATCTTACTCAGCAAAGGGTACATACCAGAGCTTCATAACATTCTTTCACCGAGTCCAAAAACATGAAAAATGCTTTGCTTCCTTGGATATCCAACAGACCCACAAATGAGTCAGCGGCATATATGGGAGCCATGAGGATAATAATAATTATGGCTTTTTGCTCTTTTGGGTTCTTCCAGTAGAAGAGATGTTGTGATAATAATTGCACTGTGAAATGCATCGAAAGCATTGCACAAAATGCAGACCCCAGCACAGTTAATTGTGGAGGATTCAGTGTACTTAGATCCATTACTTTGCTACAAGATGAAACCTGGATGATAGTATCAGCAAAATAATATTTAGAAGGAATTAAAAAAGAAAATCTAAGAAAGTAATTGAGCCACATGTTATTACTGCATGTTAGAGAAAAACCCACAAGGGAGAGAGGGGAGTGATGCATCAGTTCCATAGTTCAGTTTATAGCTTGAGTTAAGAAATATTAAGACACAGGCCACATATTCAAGATGAAAGAGGCCTAAAGGCTACTCTAATTTCACATACACCACCTTAAGACAGCACAAGTGCAACTACTAGTTTTCCTCACATTAACCAAAGCACGACGTAAAGGACAACCAGGTACAGAATGAGTTTCTGCTACTACTGTTCTTACTTGATAGAACTGATTGAGTTTGAGATAATTTAACATTTTTTCTCTCCAGAGACTTTAGGAGGATAATGAATAATATGTATTACAGAGCTAGTACAAATGAATACTGTGGAAAGATATTGAATTCGGTTTGAGCATCTTTCCATAATTCACTTTCAACTAAAAATCTTGAAATCCTCGGCCTATTTTCAAGCTAATTCTTCGTCTAAAGTCAATTGATTCAGTTCTTTCAAAAAACAAAAATTAGTTCCAAAAATCTAAGCTGTCAGAAACTTTATCGATTTTCGGTTTCATACGAGAGCTAAAGCAAGCTTGATCTACGCAACAATGGAGGATTCAAAGTGAAATGAGCAAACTCACCTCAATTACTGCGACCTAGCTGATCGAACAAGTTTGACTCTTCTGTGCTTCTTTCCAACGGCAGAGCAGGCACAGGTTCAGCACGGCAAGGGTTGATTTGTTCGTATATTTCTTTTTCTTTTTTGTTAATATTTTATTATATTATTTTGGAGAATTTCTTGTGTACTATATCTATTCCTCAATCCCATCCCAAAGTTAATTTAATTATTAAATAACTATTGAAATACAAATAAAAACATATTTATGGTATTTTTTATATAAAAATATTTTAATTTTTAAGGTATTTATAAATGTATTTCAATGTTAAATATATGAAAATTTTAAAATGTTTCTTATATGTTTTAAATAATATCAAAATAATAATTTTTTTATATATATTATGTTCAAATTTTTTATAAATAGATTTTTATATATATTTTTAAAAAAATGTTTACTTGCCTTCCATTTTAAAACAGTGGACCTCCACGGACCAACGAGATTTTGCCACCATGGCAATCAGGGTACGCTTGATTGACTGTTGTGTGACGAGGCAAGATCTGTGTGGTTTATAAATTTTGTCGTTGTGACCTTCTGCTCAACTGAATGGAAGGTAAAGCTTCTTCAAGTTTTTGTGTTCTAAAACTAAAACAGTCCCTATGACCAACCAATCAACATTGGCTGTTTTTGACATTGGAATTATTTTTTATAGACTTGAAAATAGGGAATGCTTTTTCTATATCTTATAAAAAGAAAATGAGATAGTTTCAATATAAACTCAAAAATTAATATTAAAATAATCCTTATATTTGAGAATTTCTTCATAAATTTTGAACCGAAAACAACAAAATTAGTAAAACAAATAAATATTACGAATATCATATGCCCCATAATTTCCAGTCCAATTCAAGCATTGTCATGACCATTTTAGAGTAACGCCAAATTGAAGGCCATGCAACACTCCAGAAAATCACTGTTTTTCTTAGATTCAGACCCAAACCTTTTAGAAATTGACAAAAATCAAATTTGCAGATTGATCCCTGATAAAGTACATTCTACTTCCATCAGGATCTGAAACCATCTAATAATCCAGTTTCTACAAAGTAGGGTTGCAGGATACATTTAATATCTTGTTGATCCCACTGCAATGACTCCCACCAGTTTCTTGTTCCTTTGATTTCTTCAAGTGCAGGTGGTGCTAATAGCTGCTGGTGAGTGCCAACTTCACATAGAGAAAGGGGCAGGCTCTTTAGAGCATCACAGGAAAACACGTGAAGGCTTCTTAAAGAAGGGCAGAGAATGGTTCCATTGTATACGCTCTTCAAGTTGGGCATATAATTCAGCCTCAGCCTTTTCAACTTTGGAAAGTCAATTCTGGAAGCATCACCATCTCCTTCTCCTTTCATTATTATGTCCTCCATATTAGCACAATTACGGACACTAATTTCTTCAAGATTTTTAAGTTCACACAAAACCTGCCCTGAGAATAGAGTATTCAGTTTTGGACAATATTCCACATTAATGATCTTCAGGCTCATAGGAGTGCTTGGTCTCACCACATCCCCACATATCTTCTTCAAGTTTCCTAAGACTAATAGTTCCATCCTCTCTAGCATGGATAAAGTGTTTTCCTCGTTCTCTGAATCAACTATGGATTCCATGTCATCACACCAACTGATTTTGAAGGATTTCAACTCTGTCACATTCTGCAAGCACATGCTTAGATTTTTGACATCAGCACAGTCATCTAGATGAAACTCCAAGATGTTTGGTGGTAGAGAAACTGGGTTTCCTCTCAGAAGGAATCTTCCACCAAAGGCTAAGCTTCTTTCTTCAAAGAACTGTGCTTGGGGCTGCCCTACTGTTATCTTGAACTTATCCAGGTGATCCCAGTGACCAGATTTGGTATATTGATCATAGACATCTACATTCCACAAATCTACTTCAAGAGAAGATAAATTTGAGGAGATGAATTCTTCAATGGAAGCCCCACCACTGATAGCCCTGACTGTCATTGATCCCCACAAGATACCACAACCACCTATCAACAACTCTTCCAAAAGCGTGAATTTGGACATTAATCCGAACGGGAAGGTTTCAATTCCTGTCTTGGTGAGATTCAAGCGTCTCAAATTCCCTAAGTTTTCCATTCCATTTGGGATTTCTTTCGTTCCTGGAGAGCAAGAGAGATCCAAAGCCATCAACTTGTTCAATTTAGCTAAAGAAGGGACTGCTGTTAAATTCCAACAATTGCTCAATAACAAAGCACACAGATTCTCCAAATTAGAGACTGATCCAGGCAAGCAATCAATCCCAGTGTAGGAGAGGTCAAGAACTTTTAGAAATTGCATATGGTCAAAGAATTCATGGTATATATTTTCAGAAAAAGAGTTGAATTGTAGCAATAAAGAAGTAAGTTTGGGGCACATTAGGTTCAGGTTGAAGGGAATACATTTCAAGTCATTTCTCATCAATGAGACCCTTTGAACATCTTCTGCCCATTCCTCCATCCATTGATGTTTTGTCATTCTAGTTCCAGCTTTAGTTATGCAGTGAGGGTTCGTTCTCATGATTGTGATGGCCATATCTCTAATCAAATCATGCATTCTGACAAATTCCACTCCATTTTGGGTCAGAGCCTCTAACAAGCATGCATATTTTAACTCATTCAATATGATTTTTCCCCTCCTCTTGATTGCAGGTATTCTCCCAATATAACCCAACAAACCTTCCCACATCCAATATTCTATCAGCTCGTTGGTATCGATTTGGTGACCTTCAGGATATAAAGCACAGAAGAGGAAACAAGATCGGCTTATGTCATCCTTTAGCTTGGCATAGCTAAACCTTAAGTGTGCAAACACTGCTTCTTCCATCCTTTCAATGTTTGCTGTTGAGGATCTTAAGTCTGCCAATGCACACTCCCACTCTGACACATCAGCTGCATTTCTAAGGGCTCGTCCAACTGTGACAATGGCAAGAGGCAAACCACCACATTCTTTTGTCACATCCTGTGCAATCATTTGTAGTTCTGGAGAATTTGACACTAGTGGTCCCACTTTATTCCTTAAGAGATCCCATGCTTCATCATCTTCAAGAGCCTTCACTTCTACATCCTGGTCTGTCTCCATGCCACGACAAACACTCAATAGTCGAGTAGTTATTACCAGCTTGCAACCATTCTCTACTGTTGGTATAGGGATTCCAACTCTTTCAAGAGAGAAAGGCTCCCATAAATCGTCCAGAATCATTGCAAACCTCCTCCTTCTATTTAGAGCCTCGAATAGCTTGGCTGCTCTAATAACATCATCCTCGCATCTTGAAAGATCTAAATCCATTTTCGCGGCAATATCCTTCTGTAGTTTCACAAGGTTTGGCTCTTTTGGAGCACTTACCCATATGACAAAATCAAAATCTGTCCCTTTTAATAGACGGTTGTTAATTTCTGTCATGATAGTTGTTTTTCCCACTCCACCCATCCCGAAAACTCCAATCCTTTTCACTCCCTCTTCTGATAAGCATTCGCAAATCCTTGTTAAACTCTGCATCGTTGTCGCACACTCCAATAGGGGTGATGCAGGAAGAGTATACCCTATCTTAGGCAAGGTTTCGACCAGTGAATCATCTAAGAATTGGCCCTTGTCAAGAACCTCTTTGACCTCACTAATATTCTCTTCAATAACTTCTCCCAAGTTTATTCGTGAACAAACAAAATTGAAGGAACAGCCACCCGAGCTTTCTCTTTGGGCCTCGTAGTTGTTGTCTGTGAGGCTGCTCACTTTGCGTTTAACTCGATCGATACTTTTCACCCATAATTTCACCTCTTCCTTTGGCTTCATCCCTTTTTCCAGCCACATTTGATCTAGCTTAGTGTTTACATCAACTCTCCTGGCCTCTAGCAGTTCCACTAGTTCTTTCAGCTTATTTAAATTCTTTCTTGGTTTTCTAAGGTGTCTACACTGCCGTGCAAGTGATTCTTGCAGTGAGTTATTTGAACACAAGCAGCTCATGATGCTTGCCACGGACCCAACAACATCCATGGCCAATTTCAGACAAACAAGGAAACAAAAATATCAAGGAAGAGGGACCCTGTGACCCCGTTGGGGATAATTTTATAGCAGCAGCTAATGAATCATGTATATTAAGAAATCTTCTGGACTGTAGCTAAACTAGAAGGAAAGATGCAGCAACTAAATAGTTGGAGTCTTAATTAAATCAGTAAGAGCAGAACATGAACAAAAACTAAGAAAACTCTGTTTAAGCTTACTTGAGAATGATATGTAGAAGAAAACAGCAAGCAACTTGCAGGATTTAAAAAATGAGTTGAATTTCTCACTGTGCAGCTCTGCCTCAATTTCAAATGCAATTGTTTCAAGTTTCAACAATCCTGAACTAGTACACTGATTTATCGGCGAAATTTCTAAACTTTCTCGTTGTATTTTATACGGAAATCATAGAAGACTTTTCCTGGTCTTCGCAGTATTGGCTGTCAAATCATAGTTAAAAGGGAGAGCTGAGGACCACAATTCCAAGTAAAGAGAAACCAGGGGATACAATACAAGATCTCCATTTCAATATCTTGTGTCTTTAAGGGTGAGAGGTAAATAATTTAGTGTAAATTTTGAAAGGAGGAAGAAATAATGTATAAGGAATTCATATTTTTCGGTTCCGGACACTTCATCCTTCTCTTTTTAAAATTGAATTCTAAAATGAATAAATGCTTATTGTGCAATGCCGTACAGAGGAAAGAATTTTGCCTTTGGATAATGATGATGGCTTTGGTGAAGACTCTGAAACACGCACGGTGAACGATGGAAATACATAAAATCAAAGAAAAAAAGTTAAACGTCCGCAGAGAAAGAAAATGTGATTACCTCCACGGCTCTCCACAGTGAAAGAATATGGACCCTTTCAAGTTCCTATAGCCTCACTTAAATTTTTTAATAAAACTTAGGGTAACTTCTTTTTAATTAATATTTTTATTATACATATTTTTTTATATTATAAAATTATATACAAATTTTTTTAAAAATAATATATATATATATATATATATATATATATATATACTTCTTTTAAAATTAAAAATAAAATACTTTTCTCTCTTTAATTAATATTTTATTATATAATCATAACCATTTATTTTTAATATTCTAAATGTCTTTTATAATAAATAAATAAATAAAATATTACTTATTCAAAATTTTTCTCAATTTACAACTAAATTTCTAAATCAATAACATTGATATTTTAACAGATCAAATCACTTAATTATTTTAAAAATAATTAATTAGTATTACAAGATAATAATTTCATAAATTTTTTTTAAGAAATTTGAATTAAATTGTAATTTTTTCTATTTTAAAAAAATTATATATATATTTTTTATGATAAGAGGATAGTATAATTAGCAAGAGTTGTTTATTTTATAGTTCAATTTTTTTTAAAAAAATTAATATATATTTTTAAAATTAAAAGAATAGTCGAATAACAAATATATTAATTAAAAAAATTAAAAATAATTTACTATAAAAGCCAATCACATAGTTGGGCACAACTGTAAAGGCAAGAGTTGTGATCAGAAAAGCCAAGAGAAGGATAAAATAAATAAATGCAGATAATGCAGCTATCTTGGCTGCGATCGATCCATTATGCTTGCTCTATATCTTATTAACAACCTTATAGCATCCATAAGCATTAACACGACATACGTGCATCCCAACTAGTTTCCTAGGTCATACACAAAGAAACAGGTCCAGACTCCGAAGGTCTGACATCGAGAACTTGAGTAGGAAGGCTCTGCATAGCTTCATGGAACAAGCAAAATCTTCCCAATATGCTTGCTACTTTCCATGAGCCGGTGAGCCTCTGCTGCTTCAGATAAAGGGTAGTACTTGTAGACCACTGGTTTCACCTTGCCTGCTGCAATTGCTGGCCAAACATTCTTCTCCACTTCACTAACAATCACAGCTTTATTTTCAGGACTTCTGTTACGCAAGCCAGCACCTGTATAGACATCGACCATATGATTTAACTCGCTGTTATCTAAACTCACAGACAGGATGCATAAAGCATGGTGAAAGAAGATAACCGAAAAATTTACACCCACCTGAAGCTCCTAAGCAGTTATGGACAAATAAAATGTTAAATCACTCAGGAGTTTGGTTCCCTCATAAAAAACATAATTCCTGGGTGTTAAGAAGTAGTTTTCCCTTGGATGATCATCACCTTTTTAGTAGTTGCGGAAATCAGCAATATCAGTTATTGGTGTTACTTCTTTGTACATGAACAGGCAAAAATTTGTCCCCTTAATTCTAACATAATTTGGACTGAAGGAAAGTAAATCTGAACCCAACTAAGAAGTGACCAAAGAAAATGATCCATACAAAGAAATGACCTTGAAAGATAAGGAGAGAGATTGAAGAAACCTCAATTAGAACAACTACAAGTAACTGTTATAAATTAGAATTTGCAATACCTTGGACAGTAAGGCGCTTAGCCACCAAAGAGCGGAGATCTACCTCAGTAGACGTCCCCCCCTGAAAGCCAATGATAAAAAGCCTCCCATCAAAGTTCAAGCTCTCAAGGTTCCGCTTATAGTAGGAAGCTCCAATAATATCAAGAATAACATCAACACCTGCCATTCAACATCAATTACACCATGTTTCTTTATAGTTCATATAGCTATTAGGTTCAACAAACATCAAAGGGTACAAATAGATTGTTTAACACTATATGGGTGTTCATACTAGAGATTATACCTTGACCACCTGTTTCTTCCTTCACCCTCACAACAAAGTCCTCTGTTTTGTAATTGATGCATACATCAGCACCAAGATCCTTGCAGAAAGCTAATTTTTCCTCACTACCTGCTAATCCATATCTAAAAAGCATGAATATCTGCAAACACTACTTGGACCAATAATTGTAATCAACAACACGAATGGGTAGCAACTCGCCACTTCCACAGGACAATATTGAAGACAGCTAATTTCCACAAATAAAATGTAAAGGAAACTGAACTCTACTGGACCTGCGGTGACAAATACTCTAGCTCCTTGGTACTTAGCTATCTGAATTGCAAATGTACCAATTCCACCAGAGCCACCATGGACCTGAGAGTTGATGGATTCGAGTTCACATAATTATTAATAAGCTGCAGATAAGAGACTCCAGGAAGATAGTCATACATCAACACGAAAAGAAAACATTCAGGCCATTTCCAAGTATATTAAGCAAACTAAAATCTTGTAAACTTACTCCATGTGGTATAGATACACTTACAGTAGATATTTCAAGTTTTAGGTGAATTTTGTCTAACATTTTAATTAAAATACTTGTGAGGTTTAAAAGTAACTTTAGCCATGTTCAAAGTCCCCTACATGATGATGAAGGCAAATATTGCACCATGTTGAGGCAGTCAGTGAAAAAAGGTTTAGTTGTTGTTGTTGTTGTTGAGGCAATCAGTCTGAGTTAACTAAGGCTGGTTAAAGTTAGTTAGTGTTAAGCTTTCTATTACTATTCAGTTGTACAGTGTCATAGAGTTAGTCATAGATAAACTCTATAAATATATGATTAGAAGATAACAAATGCAAGAGTTTCAGTTTCTGATTCTTCCTCATCTTCTTCTTTGTTTCTTTTCTCAAATGTTTACATGGTATCAGAGCATCTCTATCCAACAATGGACAATCTCGTTTCCAGCTCACTACTCATCTCTCAGAAGAAAGAGCCAGTATCATTCAATCACTGTGTGTTGTTGAAGCTGAGTGAAAGTCATTTTCTGCTACGGAAACAGCATATCTACTCATCAATTGATGTCCATAAGATATGCTTTGGGGGGGGGGGGTGAAAAAATAGGAGCCATAAGATATGCTGTACACACTGACTTGGTTCAACACTATACAGGCATGTAATATTAACTGAATTAATACATTCAAACTTCAAAGATAGATTATGGGACTCAAAACTTACCAAGAATGTTTCTCCTTTGGTTAGCCGGCTCATCATAAAAACAGTGGACCACACAGTACATGCCACCTCAGGGAAACTAGCTGCATCCTTCAGAGAAACTGCAGAAGGAACTGGAAGAACTTGTCCAGCAGGAACAGCAACTTTCTCGGCATATCCTCCTCCATCGAGAAGAGCACATACCTGTACACCACATCTTATATATTGATGCAATTTTAATTCGTCATACTACACAACTAACAGATTGCTTACCATTTCAGTAAAACAGAACCTTGAACTCAATGCTGATCAAGGGAACAGAAGATATTCCAATATCCGCAAGTTCAGTCATCACTCACTTAAGTCTAATTGTTTAACTGAATAAGCTTCATATATTTATTTGCAACAGGTAGGATACAAGATTCCAAAGCTGAAGAAGTAACCTTCAACCATCAACCTGAGTATACTAGTGCATAAAACTTACAAACACATATTACTCATTCCTAATAAAGGCATAATTTCTCCTTGGTTCCAACTACTAAGACAGGTTCACGTTTCGCAGAAAATGTGACTAAATATTTCCCCAATCGTGAAGTTATCATAAGCCATAAAAGTTTAATTTTTTAGGACACCCAACAATTAAGTACCCAAAATTCAATCTGCCCTTAATATCTTTCCAAACATTGCGTCAGAAACTAATATTAAAACAATATCACTACCCTGCAACCCAAAGCTCCCAAAGAAAGCATATTAAGTACCTGATCGCCGATTCTCCACCTGGAAACGTTTTTACCGATGGCTTCGATGGTTCCGGAGCACTCCAATCCTGGGTAAGGACTCGCACCTTTCGGGGGAGGGTATGAACCTTTCCTCTGAAGGATATCAGCTCGGTTCAGCGCGGCTGCTTCTACTCTGACGAGGACCTCGTCGTCTTTGACCTGTGGGTCATCGACTTCTTGAAGTTGCAGCACTTCCGGGCCACCGGGAGTCGTTATCACTATGGCCTTCATTTTGTAGCAGTGTCGACTTGAGCTTCGTCTCTCTCGGTGGAACAGCGATTTACGCGGAGAACGCACCAGCAGATTTCATTGCATCCGTTGACACGGCTCCTCTGTCATAGAACAAGATAACGAAGTCGTTTCAATGATGAATGAGGACGGTCGCTTTCTTCTCAACGACAGATAGTTAAGAAACTCCGAAGTTGTCTTATTTTTTAAAAAATTATCCATACTATTATAATATTTCCTTTTCCATTTTCAACAAAATTATTTTAAATTTTTTAAAATTATCTATTCAATGCTTAGAAGATTCCATTAAATTTCTTGTTTGTCTAAAAAATTATGTAAATATAAATTAATTCATACTGTGAAATTACAAAATCCCAATAAATTAGAGAAAATATCAGAAAAGTAAGACAAGATCCTTGGTGACATCCTAACAAGAAATCAAGCTGGGACTGCAAATTTAGGAAGTTAGGAGCAAATAAGATTAATTTATTTAGGGAGCTACTCTCAACTCAAATATACCAAAATAAACATCCAAGCTCAAGAACTTCAAGTACAAGTATGAAAAGAAATATACATGTAGAACACATTGCAATTAGTGTCCATTTGCAAATTAGAGATTTAAAAAAATTGAACTTGAGACAATTTTTATTATTTATTTAACATGACTGAACTTAATTAATTAAATTTAACTTAACAAATAGAGATTGAAAATCTCATGTAATCTTTCAACCTGAGACATTCATCGTGGAGATAAGAGATAATAAAAAAAAATGCAATTAGAGAAAAAAAAGATAAAATTGAAAATTTAATTAATACTTTTATTATATTATCTTTTCTTCTATTAAAAAAATACACAATTTTTTTAAAAAATAAAAATAAAAATAAAATACTCTTCTCTTCTTGATTAATATTTTTATTATAAAATTCTCTTTTTATCATAAAAATATATATGAATCTCTCTTAAAAATAAAAAAATTACAATCTAATTTAAATATTTTAAATGTCCTTTATAAAAAAAATAGATAAATAAATAAATAAAATATCACTCTGAAAAAAAACTTCTTCTCACAGATTTTTAAATCAATAAAATCAGTATTTTGATAGTTCAAATTATTTAACAATTATTATGAAAAAAATAATTAATATTAGAAAATAATAAATTAGAAACAAAATTTAACAGTGATATTTTATTATTTATTTATCTTTTATAAAAAAAATTTGAGATATTTGAATTAAATTTTACTATATTTTATTATTTTTAAAATAGATTTGTATATATACTTTTCGCGAGAGTCATCTAATTAGGACATTAATTAAGAGGTGAGAGAATTTTTTATTCTACAATTTTAATTTTAAAATAAATTTATATATATTTTTAAAATAAAATAAATAACCATATATAATAAGTGAAGAGAAAGAGAGTATAATATACTCTATAACTGTAAATGCAAAAGTTGTGCTGATTATCAGCCAAGCCGAAAAAAAAAAGGGGGGAGAAAATAACTAAAGGCAGATATCGCAGCTATTTTGGCTGCCTTATACACGATCGATCCATTATGCTTGCTTTGTCCATAAGAATTAACACAACATACGTGCACCCCCACTAGTTTCCTAACAGGTCCAGACTCTGAAGGTCTGACATCGTGAACTGGAGTAGGAAGGCTTTGTATAGCTTCATGGAACAAGCAAAATCTTCCCAATATGCTTGCTACTTTGCATGAGCCGGTGAGCCTCTGCTGCTTCAGATAAAGGGTAGTACTTGTAGACCACAGGTTTCACCTTGCCTGCTGCAATTGCAGGCCAAACATTCTTCTCTACTTCCCTAATAATCACAGCTTTATTTTCAGGACTTCTGTAACGCAAGCCAGCACCTGTATAGACATTGACCAAATGCTTTAACTCGCTGTTATCTGAACTCAGAGACAGTATGCATAGTTTAAAAAGCAAAAGAAGCATCGTGAAAGAAGACAACTGACAAATTTACAGTCACCTGAAGCTCCTAAGCAGTTGTGGACAAAGAAAATGTAAAATCACTCAGGAGTTTGGTTCCCTCATAAAGAACTTATTTATTGGTTGTTAAGAAGTAGTTTGCCCTTAGATGATTATCACCTTTTTAGTAGTCGTGGAAATCAGCAATATCAGTTATTGGTGTTACTTCTTTGTACTTGAACAGGCAAAAATTTGTCCACTTAATTCTAGCATAATTTGGACTGAACGAAAGTAATTCTGAACCCAATTAGAAAGAGACCAAAGAAAATGATCCATATAAAGAAATGACATTGAAAGATAAGGAGAGAGAGATTGAAGAAACCTCAAGTAAAGCAACAAGAAGAAACTGTTATAAATTAGAATTTGCAATACCTTGGACAGTAAGGCGCTTAGCAACCAAAGAGCGGAGATCTACTTCAGTGGACGTCCCCCCAAGAAAGCCAATGATAAAAAGCCTCCCATCAAAGTTCAAGCTCTCAAGATTCCGCTTATAGTAGGCTGCTCCCATACAATCAAGAATAAAATCAACGCCTGCCATTAAACATCAATTACACCATGTTTCTTCACAGTTCATATAGCTATTAGATTCAACAAACATCAAGGGGTACAAATAGATTGTCTAACACTACACGGGTGTTCATACTAGAGATGATACCTTGACCACCTGTTTCTTCCTTTACCCTCACAACAAAGTCCTGTGTTTTGTAATTGATGCATACGTCAGCACCAATATCCTTGCAGAAAGCTAATTTTTCCTCACTACCTGCTAATCAATATCTAAAAAGCATGAGTATCTGCAAACACTACTTGGGCCAATAATTGTAATCAATAAGATGAATGGATAGCAACTTGAAGTGTGCCATTTCCACAGGACAATATTGAAGACAGCTAATTTCCACATATGAAATGTAAAGGAAACTGAACATTAATTGACCTGCTGTGACAAATACTCTTGCTCCTTGGTACTTAGCTATTTGAATTGCGAATGTACCAATTCCACTAGAGCCCCCATGGACCTGAGAGTTGATGGATTCAAGTTCACATAATTAATTAATAAGCCGCGGACAAGAGACTCCAGGAAGATAGTCATACAGCGACACAAAAAGAAAATATTCAGGCCATTTCCAAGTATAGTAAGCAAACTATAATCTTGTAAACTTACTCCATGTGGTATAGATATTCAAGTTTTAGGTGAATGTTATCTAACAATTTAGTTACATCCTTGTGAGGTTTAAAAGTAACTTAGCCATGTTCAGAGTCCCCTACATGATGGTGAAGGCCAAAGATTGCACCATGTTGAGGCAGTCAATTTAAGTTAAATAAGGCTGGTTAAAGTTAGTCAGTGTTAATCTTTCTGTTATTATGCAGTTTTACAGCTGTCGTAGAATTAGTCGTAGATAAACTCTATAAATATATTATTAGATGATAAGGAATGCAAGAGTTTCAGTTTCTGATTCTTCCACATCTTCTTCTTCTTCTTCGTTTCTTTTCTCAAACGTTTACATGGTATAAGAGTATCTCCGATCCTGCAATGAAAAATCTCGCTTCCAGTTCAGTGCTCGTTTCTTAAAACAAAGAGCCTGTATCATTCAATCACTCTGTGTCGTCGATTGATGGCCATAAGATATGCTTAAGAGGGGGAGGAGATGACAAAATAGGAGCCATAAGATATGCTGTATCCACTGACTTGGTTCAACACTATACAGGCATGGAATATTAGCTGAATTAATACATTCTTACTTCAAAGATGGACTATGGGACTCAAAAAACTTACCAAGAATGTTTCTCCTTTGGTTAGCCGGCTCATCATAAATACAGTGGACCACACAGTACATGCCACCTCAGGGAAGCTAGCTGCATCCTTCAGAGAAACTGCAGGAGGAACTGGAAGAACTTGTCCGGCAGGAACAGAAACTTTCTCGGCATATCCTCCTCCATTGTGAAAAGCACATACCTGTGCACCACATCTTATAAATTGATGCTATTTAAATTCATCACACTACACAACTAACTGATTTTTGACCATTTCAGCAAAACAAACAAAGCAGAGCAAGGGAACAGGAGGGCTTCCAATATTCGCAAGTGCAGCCATCACTGATTTAAGACCAATTGTTTAACTGAATGAGCTTCATAATTTATTTGCAACAGGCAACGGGTAGAATACGAGATTCCAAAGCTGAAGAAGTAACTTTCAACCATCAACCCGAGTACACTAGTGCATAAAACTTACAAGCACGTGTGCTTATTCCTAATAAAGGCACAAGTTCTTCTCGCTTCCAACGATATTTCGCATAAAATGTTACTAAATATTTCCCCAACCGTGAAGTTATCATTTCGTAGTGTTGGACACGGTATACCAGCAAAAAATAAATGCGGAATAATCAACAAAAATAACACCAGAAAATTAACTTGGTTCACCTTTGATTTTTAAGTTACGTTTACGGGACCAAATCCGAATAAATCTTCCACTATAAAAATAGCGAGTATAAAGAGAGTTTTCTCCAGAATAAATCTAGGGGCTACAACAGAAATATAATTAAAATAGTGGCTCACAAAGTGTTTCTCACAATACCCCAAGAATATTTCTTCACTATTTTGTCAATTACTATTTAGGAATTATTTTTTAAATATTACACCAAACTCTCTCATATTTTTCTCTCCTCAGAGAATATCTCTGACTTCTCTTCAGATTGCTCTTGTTGCCTGGCTACTCTACATTTTGGTGTGTCATTGCTCCATTCCTCTCCTCCCTATTTATAGGTGAGGAGGCGCCTGCAATTCTGACAAGAGAAGTGAGAATGAAATTCTCTTACTGCAATGCAGTCAAACATTGCGGCTCCGGCTTCTCCAATTTTCCTTTTCGTTCCACATTTATCATAACGAATTCAATTTCTCTTATTGCTTCTTACAATTTTTGTTAAAATGTGGGCCCTCCTATGTTGGAGGGACCCACCACTAACAAATCTCAGAACACCTGATTGTGATGAAGAGGTTGAATATTGTGATCTTCTTCTTATCTCTTCATTCAGAATACCGCTTTTAACAGATTCCAGAGGGAGGAGCCAGTTTAGGCATACAAAACCTAGAGATAAAAGCAGAGGAAAGTCAAACAAATATGTCAACATTGAATGCCATTACTGCAAGAAGAAAGGACATATCAGAAGATTCTGCCAAAAATTCAAACATGAGAAGAACAAAGGCAAGGAAGTGAAGAAAGACGACAGCAGTGATGATGAGCAGACAAATGCCATAGACGAATTCAATATCGTTTATGATGATGATATTGTCAATCTTACATCCCATGAGACCAGTTGGATGATTGATAGTGGATCTACCATTCATACTACATCTCTTAGAGAATTCTTCTCATCTTACACGAAGGAGATTTCAGTGTTATTAAAATGGGAAATGACAACTTACTAAAAGTTGTTGGCAGAGGAGATATCTGGTTGGAGACAGAGAATTGCACCAGATTAGTGCTAAAAAATGTCAAGCATATTCTAGATATGCGCCTAAATCTAATTTTCACCGGCAAACTTGTTGATGCAAGCTTCTGCAACATGTTCATGAATGGCCAATGAAAACTCACTAAAGGTGCTTTGGTGGTGGCCAGAGGTAGAAAAGACTCAACGTTGTATGTTATGCATACAAAACTCTCCAACGACGCTGTGAATGCCGTGGAGAAAGAAAATACAGTTGAGTTATGGAACAAGAGACTTGGCCACATGAGTACGAAAAGTATGACATGTTTGGCCAAGAAGAAAATGCTCTCTAGAATGGATCAAGTACATTTAGAGAAATGTGTTGATTGTTTAGCGGGAAAGCAAAACAGAGCTGCTTTCAAAAGTTTCCCTCCTTCCAGAATGAAGAATGTGTTGGAACTGGTACATTCAGATCTGTGTGGACCAATGTCAAAGTCACTTGGTGGTGCTCAATACTTTGTGACTTTCATTAATGATCATTCTAGAAAAACGAGGGCATACATTTTGAAGACAAAAGATCAGATATTAGATGTCTTCAAACAGTTCCATACCTCAGTTGAGAGACAGACTGAGAAGAAGTTAAAATGCATCTGGACAGACAATGGTGGAGAGTATATTGGACCATTTGATGCTTATTGTAAAGAGTATGGTATTCGGCATCAGATGACACCTCCAAAAACACCGCAGTTAAATGGCTTAGCTGAGAGGATGAATAGAACTTTGATGGAGGGAGAGATTTGTTAGTGGCGGATCCCTCCAACATAGGAAGGCCCACACTTTGACAAATATTGTAAGAAGCAAGAAGAGAAATTGAATTCGTTAAGATAAATGTAGAAGGGAAAGAAAAATTGGAGAAGCCAGAGCCCCAATGTTTGACTGCATTGCAGCAGGAGAATTTCATTCTCACTTCTCTTGCTAGAATTACAGGCGCCTCCTCACCTATAAATAGGGAGGAGAGGAATGGAGCAATGACACACCAAAATGTAGAGTAGTCAGGCAGCAAGAGCAGCCTGAGGAGAAGTCAGAGATGTTCTCTGAGGAGAGAAAAATAAGGGGAGAGTTTGATATAATATTTAGGAGATAGTTTCTAAATAGTGAGTGACAAAATAGTGAGGAAATACTCTTGAGGTATTGTGAAAAATACTTTGTGAGCAATTATTTTGGTTAGATCTCAGTTGTAGCCTTCAGATTTATTCTGGGAAAAAATCTCCTTGTACCTGCTATTTTCATAGTGGAAGATTTATTCGGATTTGGTCCCGTGGACGTAGTCGAAAAACTCAAAGGTGAACCACGTTAATTTTCTGGTGTTATTTTTGTTGATTATTCTGTATTTATTTCTTGCTGGTATACCCGTTGTGCCCAAACCCTTTTTTCACCCACCCATGGCATGTTTGCCTATAAATAGGCAATGGAAAGAGATCAAAATACATCACTCAAGGTGGATAAGCAAGCTAAGGAGAGGCAAGAAGTAGAAACTTTGAGGCATTTGGCTCTTAAAGCTTGGGTTATCTTTTGTGGTATCATTTAGTAGTAATACACCATTGGTATTATTGGGTGTATTTTGGGTACCAATTTGTGTAGAGTGATACACTGGTGAGAAATACATCATTGAGATATATTTGGGTGTATTTGGGAGTGTAGTAAAATCACTTTTGTATTCTCCATTTGATTTGTTAGTGAAGTTTGTTGATCGTTTTATTCGTGGATGTAGGCTATAAGTCGAACCACGTTAATTCTTTTGTCTATTATTTTTTCTCCTTATTATTTTGTCCCATTAAATGCCTGTTTAGGTCCTCCAAAATCCCAACAAGTGGTATCGGAGCCATTGGTGGTTATTCCTTTAAAATCCTTAGTATGCTCTGTGGTTGCAGTATTGACTGATCTTCCACATCAAAAAAGATTTTATTGGAATTATTTGACTAAAAATAGCTTTGAATCCTTTTTGAAATGGTAGCAAAATTTGAGATAGAAAAATTCAACGGCAACAATAACTTTAACCTTTGGCGTGTGAAAATGCGTGTCTTGTTGGTACAACAATGGTTGGTAAAGGCAGTAGAAAGAAAGGAGGCTTTGCCAGCAACACTGTCTGATGAAGTAAAAGAATACCTCTTAACACGTGCACTCAGTGCAGTTCAGTTATCTCTTGCCGATGAAGTTTTATAGGAGGTTGCAGACGAGACAACAGTGGCAAAATTGTAGCTTAAATTGGAAAGTCTATATATGACAAAGTCCTTCACTAATTGGCTTTATTTGAAGCAGCGACTCTACACGCTTCGGATGAAAGAAGGTACACCTATTAAAGACTATCTGGATGAGTTCAATAGAGTTATTTTGGATTTGAAAAATATTGATGTCAAAATTGATGACAAAGATTAAGCCTTAATCTTATTGTGTTCCCTACCTTTTTCAATGGAACATTTTGCCGACGCTATGCTCTATGGAAGAGACATCCTTGCTTTAAAAGATGTTAAGGCATCATTGAATTCACGTGAATTGAAGAAAAGAGCTTTTGGAAATTGGAACGAGAATCAGGATGCAGCTCTGATTGCTCAAGGGAGATATAAAGAAAAGGGTTTGAGTAGAAATGGAGATGAGTCCAAGTCTAAATCTAGAAAAGGCAGATGTAACTACTGCAAGAAGGAAGGACATTGGAAAGTAGAATGTCCAAAGCTTAAAAAGAAAAGAGAGAATACCAGTAACATAGCCAATGTGGCTATAGATGAAAGTGATTTTCTCTAAGTATTTTGCTGAATGTGGAGTTTTAAAAGCCTCACGTGGCTTCCTTATGATAAAAGGGAGATTAGAAACTTGACTTTTGTGAATATTGTGTCAAGTTCAGTATAGCCACTCACAGGACTAAGGGCACAATGGATTTCATCAATTTTGAACTATGGGACCCTGCACCTATTTTGTCAAAAAGTGGTGTCAGATACTTTTGAAGCATTATGTATACTTTTGTTTGCACATGTCATACTGCAGATATTGGGGTTTGGTATTTAAATAGAGTTCAAACACTAGTGGTAGTGTTATTGGATATTTTGACTCTAGCTATGTTTGTGATTTTTATTTTGTTTGAGATATTATATCACTAGGTGTCATTGTGATTGGAAAGGTTGGCACTTCTGAAAATACAGCATATATGATGACCTCTCTAAGTTCAAGTATTTTCTTGAGCTTATTTGAAATCTGCAGTATGTGGATTGTTCAAGTGTGCATTGGAGAAGACAATTTAAATATTCACTAATTTGGAGCTTGAAAAAATTCAAGCCAAGGTGGAGATTTGTTGAAATTGTGGCTTAAATTTAATGTAGCCATATTTGTTGAAAATGGCTAGCCACATTTGTTGAAAATGGCTACCCACTTTTGTTGATTTTGCAAGGTATGCAAATGAAGAAGGAGAAACAAATTCAACCTCTATTGTTGACTCTTCCACATCAGAAAAGATTTTATTGAAATTACTTGACTCAAAATAGCTTTGAATCCTATTTTTGAAATGGCGGCAAAATTTGAGATAGAAAAATTCAACGGCAACAATAACTTTAGCCTTTGGCGTGTGAAAATGCGTGCTTTGTTGGTATAACAAAGGTTGCTAAAGGCAGTAGAAGGAAAGGAGACTTTGCCAGCAACACTGTCTAATGAAGTAAAAGAAGACCTTTTAGCACGTGCACTCAATGCAATTCAGTTATCTCTTGCAGATGAAGTTTTACAGGAGGTTGCAGATGAGACAATAGTGGCAAAATTGTGGCTTAAATTGGAAAGTCTATATATGATAAAGTCCCTCACTAATCGGCTTTATTTGAAGCAGCGACTCTACACACTTCGGATAAAAAAGGTACACCTATTAAAGACTATCTGGATGAGTTCAATAGAGTTATTTTGGATTTGAAAAATATTGATATCAAAATTGATGACGAAGATCAAGCCTTAATCTTATTGTGTTCCCTACCTTTTTCAATGGAACATTTTGCCGACACTATGCTCTATGGAAGAGACACCCTTGCTTTAAAAGATGTTAAGGCATCATTGAATTCACGTGAATTGAAGAAAAGAGCTTTTGGAAATTGGAACGAGAATCAGGATGCAACTCTGATTGCTCGAGGGAGATATAAAGAAAAGGGTTTGAGTAGAAATAGAGATGAGTCAAAGTCTAAATCTAGAAAAGGCAGATGTAACTACTGCAAGAAGGAAGGACATTGAAAAGTAGAATGTCCAAAGCTCAAAAAGAAAAGAGAGAATACCACCAACATAGCCAATGTGGCTATAGATGAAAGTGATTTTCTCTAAGTATTTTGCTGAAGGTGGAGTTTTAAAAGCCTCACGTGGCTCCCTTATGATAAAAGGGAGATTAGAAACTTGACTTTTGTGAATATTGTGTCAAGTTCAATATAACCACTCACAGGACTAAGGGCACAATGGATTTCATCCATTCTGAACTATAGGACCCTGCACCTATTTTGTCAAAAAGTGGTGTCAGATACTTTTAAAGCATTATGTATGCTTTTGTTTGCACATGTCATATTGCAGATATTGGGGTTTGGTATTTGAATAGAGTTCAAACACGGGTGGTAGTGTTATTGGATATTTTGACTCTGACTATGTTTGTGATTTTCATTTTATTTGAGATATTATATCACTAGGTGTCGGTGTGATTGGAAATGTTGGCACTTCTAAAAATACAGCATATATGATGACCTCTCTAAGTTCAAGTATTTTCTTGAGCTTATTTGAAATCTGCAGTATGTGAATTGTTCAAGTGTGCATTAGATGAGACAATTTAGATATTCACTAATTTGGAGCTTGATAAAATTCAAGCCAAGGTGGAGATTTATTGAAATTGTGGCTTAAATTTAATGTAGCCATATTTGTTGAAAATGGCTAGCCACATTTGTTGAAAATGACTATCCACTTTTGTTGATTTTGCAAGGTATGCAAATGAGGAAGGAAAAACAAATTCAACCTCTATTGTTGACTCTTCCACATCAGAAAAGATTTTATTGGAATTACTTGACTCAAAATAGCTTTGAATCCTTTTTTTGAAATGGCGGCAAAATTTGAGATAGAAAAATTCAACGGCAACAATAACTTTAGCCTTTGGCGTGTGAAAATGTGTGCCTTGTTGGTACAACAAGGGTTGCTAAAGGCAGTAGAAGGAAATGAGACTTTGCCAGCAACACTGTCTGATGAAGTAAAAGAAGACCTCTTAGCACGTGCACCCAGTGCAATTCAGTTATCTCTTGCAGATGAAGTTTTACAGGAGGTTGCAGACGAGACAACAGTGGCAAAATGGTGGCTAAAATTGGAAAGTCTATATATGACAAAGTCCCTCACTAATTGGCTTTATTTGAAGCAGCGACTCTACACACTTCGGATGAAAAAATGTACACCTATTAAAGACTATCTGGATGAGTTCAATAGAGTTATTTTGGATTTGAAAAATATTGATGTCAAAATTGATGACGAAGATCAAGCCTTAATCTTATTGTGTTCCCTACCTTTTTCAATGGAACATTTTGCCGACACTATGCTCTATGGAAGAGACACCATTGCTTTAGAAGATGTTAAGGAGAAAAATAATAGACAAAAGAATTAATGTGTTTCGACTTATAGCCTACATTCACGAACAAAACGACCAATAAACTTCACTAACAAATCAAATGGAGAATACAAAAGTGATTTTACTACACTTCCAAATACACTCAAATATATCTCAATGATGTATTTCTCACCAGTGTATCACTCTTCACAAATTGGTACCCAAAATACACCCAATAATACCAATGGTGTATTACTACTAAATCATACCACAAAAGATCACCCAAGCTTTAAAAGTCAAATGCCTCAAAGCTCCTACTTTTTGCCTCTCCTTAGCTTGCTTCTCCACCTTAAGTGATGTATTTTGATCTCTTTCCATTCGCTATTTATAGGCAAACATGCCATAGGAAAATAACCAAATGCACATGAGTAGATGAGAAGAGTCAACAATAGAGTTTGAATTTGTTTCTCCTTCCTCCTTTGTATGCCTTACAAAATCAACAAATGTGACTACCATTTTTAACAAATGTGGCTAGCCATTTTCAACAAATGTGGCTACATTAAATTCAAGCCACAATTTCCACAAATCTCCACCTTGGCTTGAATTTTATCAAGCTCCAAATTAGTGAATTTCTAAATTGTCTTCTCTAATGCGCACTTGAACAATCCACATACTGTAGATTTCAAATAAGTTTAAGAAAATACTTGAACTTAGAGAGGTCATCATATATGCTGTATTTTCAGAAGTGCCAACCTTTCCAATCACAATGACACCTAGTGATATAATATCTCAAACAAAATGAAAATCACAAACATAATCAGAGTCAAAATATCAAATAACACTACCACCCGTGTTTGAACTCTATTCAAATACCAAACCCCAATATCTGCAGTATTACATGTGCAAACAAAAGCATACATAATGCTTCAAAAGTATCTGACACCAATTTTTGACAAAACAGGTGCAGGGCCCTATAGTTCAGAATGGATAAAATCCATTGTGCCCTTAGTCCTGTGAGTGGCTATACTGAACTTGACACAATATTCACAAAAGTCAAGTTTCTAATCTCCCTTTTATCATAAGGGAGCCACGTGAAGCTTTTAAAGCTCCACTTTCAGCAAAATACTTAGAGAAAATCCTTTTCATCTATAGCTACATTAGCTATGTTGCTGGTATTCTCTCTTTTCTCTTTGAGCTTTGGACAACAAAAGTGGCTAGCTATTTTCAACAAATGTGTCTAGCCATTTTCAACAAAAGTGGCTAGCTATTTTCAACAAATGTGGCTAGCCATTTTCAACAAATGTGTCTAGCCATTTTCAACAAAAGTGGCTAGCTATTTTAAACTAATGTGGCTAGCCATTAAATTCAAGCTACAATTTCAACAAATATCCACCTTGGCTGGAATTTGATCAAGCTCCAAATTAGTAAATTTCTAAATTGTCTTCTCCAATGCACATTTGAACAATCCACATACTGCAAATTTCAAAGATAACGACATGTGCAAACAAAAGCATACATAATGCTTCAAAAGTATCTGACACCACTTTTTGACAAAACAAGTGCAGGGTCCCATAGTTCAGAATGGATGAAATTCATTGTGCCCTTAGTCCTGTGAGTGGCTATACTGAACTTGACACAATATTCACAAAAGTCAAGTTTCTAATCTCCCTTTAATCATAAGGGAGCCACATGAAGCTTTTAAAGTTCCACCTTCAGCAAAATACTTAGAGAAAATCACTTTCATCTATAGCCACATTGACTATGTTGCTGGTATTCTCTCTTTTCTTTTTGAGCTTTGAACATTCTACTTTCCAATGTCCTTCCTTCTTACAGTAGTTACATCTGCCTTTTCTAGATTTAGACTTTGACTCGTCTCCATTTCTACTCAAACCCTTTTCTTTATATCTCCCTCGAGTAATCAGAGCTACATCCTGATTCTCGTTCCAATTTCCAGAAACTCTTTTCTTCAATTCATGTGAATTCAATTATGCCTTAACATCTTCTAAAGCAAGGGTGTCTCTTCCACAGAGCATAGAGCCGGCAAAATGTTCCATTGAAAAAGGTAGGGAACACAATAAGATTAAGGCTTGATCTTCATCATCAATTTTGACATCAATATTTTTCAAATCCAAAATAACTCTATTGAACTCATCCAGATGGTCTTTAATAGGTGTACCTTCTTTCATCCGAAGTGTGTAGAGTCGCTGCTTCAAATAAAGCCGATTAGTGAGGGACTTTGTCATATATAGACTTTCCAATTTATGCCACAATTTTTTCACTGTTGTCTCGTCTGCAACCTCCTGTAAAACTTCATCTGCAAGAGATAACTGAACTGTACTGAGTGCACGTGCTAAGAGGTCTTCTTTTACTTCATCAGACAGTGTTGCTGGCAAAGCCTCCTTTCCTTCTACTGCCTTTAGCAACCCTTGTTGTACCAACAAGATACGCATTTTCACACGCCAAAGGCTAAAGTTATTGTTGCCGTTGAATTTTTGTATCTCAAATTTTGCTGCTATTTCAAAAAGGATTCAAAGCTATTTTTAATCAAGTAATTCCAATAAAAAAATTTCTGATGTGGAAGATCATTTAATACTGCAACCACAGAGCATACTAATAATTTTAAAGGAATAACAACCAATGGCTCTGATACCACTTGTTGGGATTTTGGAAGACCCAAACAGGCAATTAATGAGAAAAAATAATAAGAAAAAAAATAATAGACAAAAGAATTAACATGGTTCGACTTATAGCCTACATCCATGAATAAAACGACAAACAAACTTCATTAACAAATCAAATGGAGAATACAAAAGTGATTTTACTACACTCCCAAATACACCCACATCCCAAATACACTCAAATATATCTCAATGATGTATTTCTCACCAGTGTATCACTCTACACAAATTGGTACCTAAAATACACCCAATAATACCAATGGTGTATTACTACTAAATGATACCACAAAAGATAACCCAAGCTTTAAGAGCCAAATGCCTCAAAACTCCTACTTCTTGCGTCTCTTTGGCTTGTTTCTCCACCTTGAGTGATGTATTTTGATCCCTTTCCATTGCCTATTTATAGGCAAACATGCCATGGGTGGGTGAGAAAAGGGTTTGGGCATAGCGGGTATACCAGTAAGAAATAAATGCAGAATAATCAACAAAAATAACACCAGAAAATTAACGTGGTTCACCTTTAAATTTTTAGGCTACGTCGACAGGACCAAATTCGAATAAATCTTCCACTATGAAAATAGCAGGTACAAGGAGAATCTTCTCCAGAATAAATCTGAAGGCTACAACTGAGATCTAACCAAAATAGTGGCTTACAAAGTGTTTCCCACAATACCTCAAGAGTATTTCCTCACTATTTTGTCACTCACTATTTAGGAACTATCTCCTAAATATTACATCAAACTCTCCCCTTATTTTTCTCTCCTCAGAGAACATCTCTAACTTCTCCTCAGGCTACTCTTGCTGCCTGGCTACTCTACATTTTGGTGTTTTTGGTGTGTCATTGCTCCATTCCTCTTCTCCCTATTTATAGGTGAGGAGGCGCCTGCAATTCTAGCAAGAGAAGTGAGAATGAAATTCTCGTGCTGCAATGCAGTTAAACATTGCGGCTCCGGCTTCTCCAATTTTCCTTTCCCTTCTACATTTATCGTAACGAATTCAATTTCTCTTCTTGCTTCTTATAAATTTTGTCAAAGTGTGGGCCCTCCTATATTAGAGGGACCCTCTACGAACAAATCTCCCCTTCCCGACTACATAGAGGGTTCCACCATTTTTGCAGCTAATCGACAGAACTCAAACTTCTCCCTTGGCAGAATCTTTATCAGCACGTCTAATCCATTTTCATCAGTGTGGATCTTCTTAAGCTGTAGTAGCTTCTTCTCCAATACATCCCTGATCCAATGATATCTCACATCAATATGCTTGAATCTTGAATGAAAAGAGAAATTCTTCCCAAGGTGAATAGCACTTTGGCTATCACAAAATAGTTGATATCTGTCCTGCTGAAAATCAAGTTCATTTAAGAACTTCTTCATACATAGCAGCTCCTTGCACGCTTCTGTTGCTGCAATAAACTCTGTTTCAATAGTCGATAGAGCAATACATTTTTGCAACTTCGATTGCCATGACACAGCTCCCCCTGCAAATGTAATCAGATAACTCAAAGTAGACTTTCTTGAGTCTACATCGCCAGCCATATCTGTATCTGTGTAGGCGACTAACATAAGTTTGGTATCTCTAAAACATAAACATATTTTGGAAGTACCACAAAGATATCTGAAAATCCACTTCACTGCAGCCCAATGTTTCTTACTAGGATTAGAAATGAATCGGCTCACTACTCCAACCGATTGAGAAATATCTAACTGTGTATATATCATAGCATACATCAGGCTTTCAACTGCTGAAACATATGGAACCTTATCCATTTCTTCCTTCTCCTCATCTATAGAGGGACTCTGTTTAGAACTTAGTCTAAAGTGATTATCAAAAGGACAACTAACCGCTTTAGCCTTGTCCATATTAAACCTCTGAAGTATTTTCTCGATGTAGTTCTCTTGTGACAACCACACTTTCTTGGCGTATCTATCTCTGGTAATTTTCATGCCAAGAATCTACTTTGCTGGCCCTAAGTCCTTCATAGTAAAAGACTTGCTCAATTGTGTTTTCAAACAATTGATTCTGGAAACATTCCGGCCAACTATCAGTATATCATCCACATAAAGCAAAAGAATAATGAAATCATCATCAGAGAAATTCTGCACAAAGACACAATGGTCTAAAGTAGTCTTCTTGTAACTTTGCTCCCCCATAACAGACTCAAACTTCTTATACCATTGTCTTGGTGCCTATTTCAAGCCATAAAAACTTTTCTTCAGTCTGCAAACATAATCCTCTTTTCCTTTATGCTTGAAACCCTCTGGCTGCTCTATGTATATCTCTTCCTCCAAATCACCATGAAGAAAGGAATTTTTTACATCCATTTGTTCAACCTCCAAGTCAAGGCTCGTTGTTAAGCCTAGCACTGTACGGATGGATGTCAGTTTCACAACTGGCGAAAAAATCTCGTCAAAATCAACGCCTTTTCTTTCGTTGAATCCTTTAACAACCAGTCTAACTTTGAATCTCAGATGGAGACTGTGTTCATCATGCTTGATCCTGAACACCCATTTATTTTTTAAAACTCTCTTGCCTTTCAGCAACTTTACCAGCTCAAACATTTTGTTCTCATGCAAGGACTTCATTTTATCTTGCATGGCTTCTCTCCACTTCTGTTTGTGTTCATCTTCTATAGCTTCTTCAAAGCTATCAGGTTCTCCCCCGTCAGTGAGTGTTACATACTCATCATCAAGATATCTAGTAGAAGGTTGTCTTATTATACTACTTCTCCTCAATCGATCTGGGGAAGGCACGGGTGTAGGTAGTTGATGGTAAGCATCATCGTCATCTTCTGATTCAACCTCTATGGGAGCATCATCAGGCTGATCATCATCTCCAACTTTCCTCGGCACCACTGTTGGAGGAACTAATCTCAAGTTTGTTGAGTTTCCATTGGAATTAGGAACATCCTTCTCCATTTTGTCTACGTCTTTAATGGTCTGATCTTCAACAAACACAATATCACGGCTTCTAATGAGCTTTTTCTGGACCGGGTCATAGAATCTATAGCTAAATTGATCTTGACCATAACTAATAAATACACACTGTCGTGTCTTGGCATCGAGTTTGGCTCTCTCATCCTTAGGGATATGCATGAAAGCTTTACAGCCAAACACCCGCAGATAATCATAGAAAACATCCTTTCCTGACCACACTTTCTCTTGTGTATCATACTGTAGAGGAACACACGGTGATAAATTCAACACCTGTACATCTGTAAGCAAGGCTTCACCCCAAAAAATTTTAGGTAACTTTGTATGTGAGAGTAAACATCTGACTCTCTCCATCAAAGTTCTATTCATCCTCTCAGTTAAGCCATTTAACTGCGGTGTTTTTGGAGGTGTCATCTGATGCCGAATACCATGCTCTTTACAATAAGCATCAAATGGTCTAGTATACTCTCCACCATTGTCTGTCCGGATGCATTTCAACTTCTTCCCAGTCTGTCTCTCAACTGAGGTATGAAACTGTTTGAAGACATCTAACACTTGATCTTTTATCTTCAAAGTGTAAGCCCACGTCTTTCTAAAATGATCATCAATGAAAGTCACAAAATATTGAGCACCACCAAGTGACTTTGGCATTGGTCCACACAGATTTGAATGTACCAGATCCAACACATTCTTCATTCTAGAAGGAAGGGAACTCTTAAAAGCAACTCTGTTTTGCTTTCCCGCCCAGCAATCAGCACATTTCTCCAAATGTACTTAATCCATTCCAGATAGAATTTTCTTCTTGGCTAGACGTATCATACTTTTCTCACTCATGTGGCCAAGTCTCTTGTGCCACAACTCAACTGCATTTTCTTTCTCCATGGCATTCACAGCGTCGTTGGAGAGCTTTGTATGCATAACATACAACATTGAGTCTTTTCTACCTTTGGCCACCACCAAAGCACCTTTAGTAAGTTTCTATTGGTTATTCATGAACATGTTGCAGAAGTTTACATCATCAAGTTTGCCGATAGAAATTAGATTCAGGCGAATATCTAAAATATGTTTGACATCTTTCAGCACTAATCTGGTGCTATTTTCTGTCTCCAAGCAGATATCTCCTCTGCCAACAACTTTTAGTAAGTTGTCATTTCCCATCTTAACAACATCGAAATCTCCTGTGTAAGATGAGAAGAATTCTCTACGAGGTGTGGCATGAATGGTAGCTCCACTGTCAATCACCCAACTGGTCTCATGGGATGTAAAATTGACAATATCATCATCATAAACGACATTGAATTCATCTATGGCATTTGTGTTAATCATCTTGCTGGTCTTTGTCTCCATTTTGGGGAGTATGAACAGTACCGTACGTATAAACAGTGTTATACGTATGAATAGTGATGTACGTATGAACAGTGCCTATACAAACTTCCTTCAGCCAATAGTAATTCAAATAAAATATTTTCTAATGTGGAAGATAAGTCAATACTGCAACCATAGAGCATACTAAGAATTTTAAAAAAATAACCACCACGACTCTGATACTACTTGTTGGGCACAGCGGGTATACCAGTAAGAAATAAATGCGGAATAATCAATAAAGATAACACTAGAAAATTAACGTAATTCACCTTTGAATTTTAGGCTACGTCTACGGGATCAAATCCGAATAAATCTTCTACTATAAAAATAGCAAGTACAAGGAGAGTCTTCTTCAGAATAAATCTGAAGGCTACAGCTGAGATCTAACCAAAATAGTGGCACACAAAATATTTCACACAATACCCCAAGAGTATTTCCTTACTATTTGTCACTCACTATTTAAGAACTATCTCCTAAATATTACACCAAACTCTCCCCTATTTTTCTTTTTTCAGAGAACATCTCTAGCTTCTCTTCAAGCTGCTTTTGCTGCTTGGCTAATCTACATCTTGGTGTTTTTTGGTGTGTTCATGCTCCATTCCTCTCCTCCATATTTATAGATGAGGAGGCACCTGCAATTCTGGCAAGAGAAGTGAGAATGAAATTCTCCTGCTGCAATGCATTCAAACATTGCGGCTCCGGCTTCTCCAATTTTTCTTTTGCTTCTACATTTATCTTAACAAATTCAATTTTTTTTCTTACTTCTTATAATTTTTGTCAAAAGTGTGGACTCTCTTATGTTGGAAGGACCCGCCACTAACACATACGACATACGAAGTTTTAATATTCAAGACAGCCAACAATTAAGTACCCAAAATTCAATCTGCCCTTAATATCTTTCTAACCATTTCCTCAGAAACTAAGATTGAAATGATATCACTACCCTGCAACCCAAAGCTCCCAAAGAAAGCATATGGAGTACCTGATCGCCGATTTTCCACCTCGAAACGTTTTTACCGATGGATTCGATGGTTCCGGAACACTCCCATCCTGGGTAAGGGCTCGCACCTTTCGGGGGAGGAAATAAACCTTCCCTCTGAAGGATATCAGCTCGGTTCAGCGCGGCTGCTTCTATTCTGATGAGGACCTCGTCGTCTTTGACATGTGGGTCATCGACTTCTTGAAGTTGCAGCACTTCCGGGCCACCGGGATTCGTTATCACTATCGCCTTCATTTTGTAGCGGTGTCGAGTTGAACTTCCTCTATCTCTCTCTCAGAGTGGAATAGCGATTTACTTAGAAAACACATCGCACACGACTCCTCAGTCATAGTCTTATAGCGAAATGCAGCGAAGTCGTTTCTCGATGCATGAGGACGTTGTCGTGTCAGAATCAAACGGTAGAATTACTTGGCCCATAATAATAATTTAGTTTTTTAAAATTATAAATACTATTGCCCTATAAATAAATTTTGAGTAAATACGCCTCCTTTTAATATTTTTATTACATTATTTTTTATTATAAAAATATATAATTTTTTTTAAAATATAAAAATTAAATATATTTTTTCTTAATTTATATTTTTATTACATCATTTTTTATTAATAAAATATACATAAATATATTTTTAAAATATAAGTAAAATACTATTTCTTTTTTTTTATTACACAATCTTTTTTATAAAAATGTAAATTATTCTCTTTTAACAATAAAAATAAAAAATATTCTATAATTTATTTTAAATATTTTTTAAAATAAATAAATAAATAAAATATTATTTTCTCAAAAAAAAAATTCATCTTTCGCAACTTTTAACCAAAATTTTAAATCAATTAAATTAATATTTTAATAATTCAAACTATTTTATAATTATTTAAAAAAATCAGTATTCGAAGACAATAAATTAAAAAATATTTACAAAAATATTATTTTATTTTATTATTATTTTTTATAAAAATATTTTAAAATATTTCAATTAAGTTGTAATATATTTTGAATAAATAATTCTCTCATCTCTTAATTAATATAATTATTACATAAAAATTTTCTATTATAAAATTTATATAATTCTTCTTTAAAATTAAGAATAAATTATTATTTGATTAATATTTTTATTACATTATATTGTATTTTCTTCTATTAATAAAATATATATAATTTTTTTTAAAAGTGATAACAAAATATTCTATTTTTTTAATTAATATTTTTATTATAAAAAAATTTATTACAATTTAAATTTAAATATTTTAAATACATTTAATAAAAAATAAAATAAAATATCACTCTTTTTATTTTATTTTTTCAATTTTTAAGTCAAAAAATAATTAATATATAAAGACAATGAATTAAAAAAATTATAACATTATTATTTTAGTTTATTATTTTTTTTTTATAAAATAATTTTTAAAAAATTAGATAAATTTTAAATTTTTATTTATTTTTTAAAAAAATTATAATAAAAGAGACGAAAATAATTTTTTATTTTATATTGTTAGTTTTAAAAAAAATTATACATATTTTTAAAATAAAGAAAATTGCATAATAAATATATTAATTAAGAGATAAGAGAGTAATTTATTTAAATATTTTTTATTTTTAAATGAAATTTATGTGTATATTTTTAAAAATAAAGAATTTTTTATTTTTTATTTTAATAATTTAAAAAAATCATATAATAAATTAATTGATTAAGAAAGCAGTACTCATAAATTTTTTTAAAGTTTCTAGTCGAAGCATAGAAGATTCCATTAAATCGTAAAAAATGTTACAAAAATAAACAAGATCATAAAAGCACATCCTAGTAAGTCCCAGAAAAAATTAGTTATAAAAGAACAATGTTACATAATTGTGAAAAAGGAAATAGTCACGTATGAAAATCAAATTGATATACATTAAAACTTTTAATATTTATAATATAAAGAAACCTCTTGAATCACAATTATTGAACTTCCCCTTTTCTCTTAATACTTCAAAAAATCATTAAATAAATTCTGTTGACTAACATAATTTACACTGGCAATAACAGAGTCCATTTAATTTATGAAAATATTTTTAATTTTAATTTTTTAATATTTATTTTTATTAAAAAATTATTATTTAAAAATTATATTTATTTTGTGAAATTAAAAATTTATTTATATTTAATTTAAATTTTGATAGTTATATACAAATATTACTTAATTTTTAAGTTTAATCGTTTACAATTATGATACTATTTTAATTTTATTTAATAACTATGATAAATCCATCTTTCAAATAACCATCATTTTTTTCTTAAACATCAAAAATATTTTCAAAAAATATTTTCGTATAAATTATATCAAACGCAGCTTCAGTAGTATTTTCTGCTTTCAATCAGAATGAAAACAGAAAAATAGCAATCCAAACAAATCCTTAAATGCGAAGTGACATTTTTTGTGTTTATGTTGTAATTATTTAATCCTTAAGATTTTTTTTTCTCTCCTTCACCTTTGTTCTCTTCCCTCCAGGTAGTTCTCCAACTCTCTGCTGCAGTGGCTCATACAGAAGGTAGATTGTGATTGCAAAAGCAAAAGACTGGAAACTTGATTCTATGCATACTAGTGCAGTTATTCCTGATCAATTGCAATTTGTTAGGATGTTAGAGCAGGGTCTCCTGCTGGTTGGCATCTTGATTCTTCATATCGTTTATATAATCAAGATGTGGTTCGTCAGAATCTCCTTACCCCAGTTTCATACTTAGGTGAGCCAGATCGGCTTCAATGGGAAATTGTTGCTTCTGGTTGGTGAAGCAGTTTACTCTTACTTTGTAATTGACGTAACAGCTTTATAGCATTCATAAGCATTACCACAATATATGTGCACCCCATTAGTTTCCTCAGTCATACACACACAAAGAGGTACAAACAACGAAGGTGTGACACCATGTCCAGAACTTGAGTAAGAAGGCCTCGTGCAGCTTCATGGAACAAGCAAAATCTTCCCAATATGCTTGCTGCTTTCCATAAGCCGGTGAGCCTCTGCTGCTTCAGATAGAGGGTAGTACTTGTAGACAACAGGTTTCACCTTGCCTGCTGCAATTGCTGGCCAAACATTCTTCTCCACTTCACTAACAATCACAGCTTTATTTTCAGGACTTCTGTTACGCAAGCCAGCGCCTGTATAGACATTGACCATATGATTTAACTCACTGTTATGTGAAATCTCAGACAGGATGCATAGTTTAAAAAGTAAAAGAAGCATGGTGAAAGAAGACAACTGAAAAATTTACAGCCACCAGAAGCTCCTAAGCAGTTGTGGACAAAGAAAATGTTAAATCACTCAGGAGTTTGGTTCCCTCATAAAGAACATATTTCTTGGTTGTTAAGAAGTAGTTTACCCTTAGATGATCATCACCTTTTTAATAGTTTTGGAAGTCAGCAATATCAATTATTGGTGTTACTTCTTTGTACTTGAGCAGGCAAAAATTTGTCTACTTAATTCTAGCATAATTTGGACTGAGGGAAAGTAATTCTGAATCCAATTAAGAAGTGACCAAAGAAAATGATCTATTTAAAGAAATGACCTTAAAAGATAAGAAAATAAAGATTGAAGAAACCTCAATTAGAGCAGCTACAAGAAACTGTTATAAATTAGAATTTGCAATACCTTGGACAGTAAGGCGCTTAGCAACCAAAGAGCGGAGATCTACTTCAGTAGACGTTCCCCCCTGAAAGCCAATGATAAAAAGCCTCCCATCAAAGTTCAAGCTCTCAAGATTCCGCTTATAGTAGGTTGCTCCCATACAATCAAGAATAACATCAACACCTGCCATTAAATATCAATTACACCATGTTTCTTCATAGTTCATATAGCTATTAGATTCAACAAACTTCAAAGGGTACAGATAGATTGTTTAACACTACACGGGTGTTCATACTAGAGACAATACCTTGACCACCTGTTTCTTCCTTCACCCTCACAACAAAGTCCTCTGTTTTGTAATTGATGCATACGTCAGCACCAATGTCCTTGCAGAAAGCTAATTTTTCCTCACTGCCTGCTAATCAATATCTAAAAAGCATGAATATCTGCAAACACTACTTGAACGGATAATTGTAATCAACAAGATGAATGGGTAGCAACTTGAAGTGCGCCACTTCCACTGGACAATATTGAAGACAGCTAATTTCCACTTAAAAAATGTAAAAGAAACTGAACACTACTGGACCTGCTGTGACAAATACTCTTGCTCCTTGGTACTTAGCTATCTGAATTGCGAATGTACCAATACCACTAGAGCCCCCATGAACCTGAGAGTTGATGGATTCAAGTTCACATAATTATTAATAAGCTGCAGATAAGAGACTCCAGGAAGATAGTCATACAGGGACACAAAAAGAAAACATTCAGGCCATTTCCAAGTATAGTAAGCAAACTATAATCTTGAAAACTTACTCCAAGTGGTATAGATACACTTACCGAAGTTTTAGGAGAATGTTGTCTAACATTTTAGTACATCCTTGTGAGGTTTAGAAGTAACTTAGGCATGTTCAGAGACCCTTACATGATGGTTTAGAAGTAACATTTACAGTAGACATTTTAAGTTTTAGGTGAATGTTGTCTAACATTTCTGTTACTGTTCAGTTGTACAGCTGTCAGAGTTAGTCATAGATAAACTCTATAAATATATGATTAGATGATAATGAATGCAAGAGTTTCAATTTTTGATTCATCCTCATCTTCATCTTCATTTCTTTTCTCAAACATTTATACGGTATCGGAGCATCTCTAATCATGCAATGGAAAATCTCACTTCCAGCTCACTGCTCGTCTCTCAAAAGAAAGAGCTTCTATCATTCAATCACTCTGTGCCATTGAAGCCGAGTGAATGTAATTTTCAGCTATGGAAACAGCAGATCTACTTATCAATTGATGGTCATAGTCTTGAATTAGAGTTTCTAAGTTCTACACATGGTATTGACCCAAACAAAAAGAGGTAATTAAACAGAAGAATACAACATAATTGAACAGGATTTAATTTGTTTAATATAAAAAAATATGAACGAGAAGGTTAGAAATGACAAGTTAGAACTACCATTTATCGTCAAGTTTTGAAGAAGACAAAAATAAGATAAAGTTATTGTTAGTAAGTTATAACTAAACATGTGATAAACCTTTTCTCTTTTTTTTACCATAAAAAATACCGTCCCATTACATTGCTCCCTTAAGAGGGGAGGGGATGACAAAATAGGTGCCAAAAGATATGCTGTACCCACTGACTTGGTTCAACACTATATAGGCATGGAATATTAGCTGAATTAATACATTCTTACTTCAAGGATAGATTATGAGACTCAAAACTTACCAAGAATGTTTCTCCTTTGGTTAGCCGGCTCATCATAAAAACAGTAGACCACACAGTACATGTCACCTCAGGGAAACTAGCGGCATCCTTCAGAGAAATTGCAGGAGGAACTGGAAGAACTTGTCCAGCAGGAACAGCAACTTTCTCGGCATATCCTCCTCCACTGAGAAGAGCACATACCTGTACACGACACCTTATATATTAATGCAATTTTAATTCATCATACTACACAACTAACAGATTTTTGACCATTTCAGTAAAACAGAACCTTGAACACAATGCTGATCAAGGGAACAAGAGGTATTCCAATATCCGCAACTTTAGTTATCACTACGTTAAGTCTTATTGTTTAACTGAATAAGCTTCATATATTTATATGCAACAGGTAGGATACAAGATTCCAAAGCTGAAGAAGTAACCTTCAATCAACAACGGGGGTATACTAGTGCATAAAACTTACTAACACATAATGCTCATTCCTAACAAAGGCATAATTTCACCTTGGTTCCAACTAAGACAGGTTCACGTTTCGCAGAAAATGTTACTAGATACTTCCCCAATCGTGGATTTATCATAGGCCACAGAAGTTTAATTTTTTAGGACACCCAACAGTTAAGTACCCAAAATTCAATCCGCCCTTAATATCTTTCTAACCATTGCCTCAGAAACTAAGATTAAAACGATATCACTACCCTGCAACTCAAAGCTCCCAAAGAAAGCACATTGAGTACCTGGTCGCCAATTTTCCACCTGGAAACGTTTTTACCGATCGCTTCGATGATTCCGGAACACTCCAATCCTGGGTAAGGACTCGCACCTTTCGGGGGAGGGTACGAACCTTTCCTCTGAATGGTATCAGCTCGGTTCAGCGCGGTTGCTTCTACTCTGATGAGGACCTCGTCGTCTTTGACCTGTGGGTCATCGACTTCTTGAAGTTGCAGCACTTCCGGGCCACCTGGATTCGTTATCACTATAGCCTTCATTTTGTTGCAGTGTCGACTTGAGCTTCGGCTCTCTCACTCTCGCGATGGAAAAGCGATTTACTCGGAGAACGCACCAGCAGATTTCATTGCATCCATTGACACGGCTCCTCTGTAATAGAACAAAAAAACGAAGTCGTTTCAACGACAGATAGATACTTTGGCACATAATGAAATTTAATATTTTTTATAAAAAATCTGCATGCTATTATAATACTTTTATTTTCACTTTCAACAAAATTATTTTTAATTTTTTAAAACTATCTATTCATTGCTTAGAAGATTCCATTAAATTGCTTGTTTGTCTCAAAAATTAAACTATGCATGTGTAAATATAAATTAATTCATACTGTGAAATTACAAAAACCCAAAAAATAGGAGAAAATGTCAGAAAAATAATACAAGATCCTTGAGCACATCCTAGCAAGAGGTCAAGCTGGGACTGCAAACTTTTTGAAGAACTTCAAGTATAACTACGAAAAGTTATATACACGTAGAACACATTGTAATTAGTGTTCATTTAATAATAAGAGATTAACAAAATTGAACTTGAAACATTTTAGTTCACGCAGTTCAGTTTTGAATCAACTTTTGTTACCTATTTACGTATATTGATGGATGTTGTATTCAATCATCCACTATTATAAGTGTTCATAATTCAAAAATTTGACTAAATCTTATTAAAAAAAAGTATTTCAAATGAATTTGAAAATTTTTGAATTTAAATATACAAATATATTTTTAAAATTTTTTTTTAAAATTCAATCCAATCAATTCCACTAAATTGACTCAATATAATTTAAAATTTGGATCAAATTTAAATGTTTGTTTTTTAACTTGAATTTTGTTAGGTTGAATTGTCTCACCCCTAAGAGTTAGTTTAGTTGATGACAAAAAAAAAGAATGAAAAAGAGAATTGGGAATAAAATGAAATAAAATAGAATACTAAAAAAAAAATTAGGTTTAGTATACAATAGAAAAGAATAGAATAAAAAATTGATAAAAAGACAAAAATATTTTTAAAATATAAAAATAATAAAATATTATTATTTAATTTTAAAAAATTATTTAAAAATAATTAATAATATTTTTTATTAAAAATATTAATAAAATTAAAAAATAATTTAAATATTATTTTTTATTTAATATTATGTAGCTAGAAAAAATTTAGAGGGCCTCAAAAAAATTATAAGTAGAAAAAAGTCAAAAAAAAGGGTACTTTTGAATTTTTAAACAATACTTCACGCTTTTTGGTGCATTCCCACGGCTTTCTCTTGCTTTCCATTGCTTTTGAGAGATAACAGAGATTACCTCCTTTCATTCCAGCTGATTCAAAACATTGTCACTTGATGGAAGCCAGATTCCATGTAACAAACGGGCCGTAATTAGCATGACTTAAATTAATTAACTAAATTTATCTTAACAAATGGGGATTAAAAATCTCATATAGTCCCTCAGCCTGGGATGTTTACTGTGCAGACTGGAGATTACAAAACAAAAATGCCATTAGAGAAGGCTTGAGAGTTCATTTTCTTCTTCTATTAGTTTGATGCATCTAGCCCCATAGAATTTAAGTTCTGAGTTCAAAGCAGGTAGAAATATGCAAGAGTATAGACTTTTGAGAAAGAACAGGCTTAGAGTCTAATGTTTTTAATTCAAAAATCCACCTTCCAGAAAGAAAAATGGTCATGCCATGTCACAACTTTAATGGAGAAACTACAGTTTTTCATTCATCATCACCATAAGGACCTTAATCCATTCTGACTAACCCTTAAATCAACTCCCTCACACACCCACTTGAATATAATCATTTATTTATAGTTCATGGACGAAGCAATATCTTCCCAATATGCTTGCTAGTTTCCATGAGCCGGTGAGCTGCTGATGCTTGGGATAATGGAAAATACTTATAGACAACAGGCTTGACCTTCCCGGCAGCAACCGCAGGCCAGACATTTTTCTCGACCTCTCTAATAATCTCTGCTTTGTTTTCTGGACTTCTGAATCGCAAACGAGCAGCTGTGTTCAAAACCATCATATGAAACATTGATCATTATTATTAAAGCAAGATAAAATCTATTCAATGTGGATGCAACGAAGGACGGAATCAAATCATTTGGTTTAAGACCAAAGTTATCCATGACCTTTTTCTTGTTAATAAACAACAAACACTTGTAAAGCTGAGGTGACAATCCAAACTAAGGAAAAAGGAAGCATATTAGGGGAAAAATAACTGCTAAAAATTGAAAAGGAACTATATTTTGTACCAATAAAGTCACATAGATGCCTGCAAGCAACAAAAAGGTACAATATTTGGAAAGGAGTGAGATATTGAATCTAAAGGTAGAAAACTTGTTTCTGTCATGAGTTATTATGATAAGATATAGTTTTCTTCCTCAAAATATTGAAATCAATAGGTGCCTAACTGCCTGTCCATAATATCTTTCGGATATAGGCGCCATCAGTATTTCATTTCCGTTTTTAATGCTTTAAGAGAATCAATATGGCATCGATTAAGTACTGTTTTTCTTGCATTTGAAATGAAAATTTTCTATAACCAAAACTTAGAATGACTTATGCAGGCCTATGTAATTGATGTACTGATATATACATATGGCAGAACTAAAGCAGAAGTTAATGCACTAAAATACTACAGGAACAAAAATTCAGCATAATGGAAGATTATGGCCATACCTTGTACTGTGAGGCGTCTTGTGAGCAAACTATTCAGATTTACTTCTCCTATAGCCCCACCCATTATGCTGATAAGGAAAAGCCTTCCATCAAAGTTTAAGCTGTCAAGGTTTCGCTGAAGGTAGGATGCTCCCATATGATCCAGAATGACATCAACACCTGCAGTTGATAACTCATAATTTCAATCTTTCCTATATCGAACACTAAGAAAGAAATCCTTCACATTTCACAGAACAAGACAGATAATGAAATAATAAAAAGTGCCATCAATGCAGAAGCTTCAATTATTTTCCTTGTTAAATCGGGAATATGCAAAAAAAAATATACCTTTCCCTCCAGTCTCTTCCTTCACTCGTGCAACAAAGTCCTCAGTCTTGTAATTAATGACCACATCTGCACCAAGATTCTTACAAGCAGCTAGTTTTTCCTCACTGCCTGGAATTCAACATTAGAGATGAGTAAATAAGTGGAAATTCAATGTGCCATATAATGAGCCATGAAACAGATGTGGTGCTAGACCTGCTGTAGCAAAGACTTTTGCTCCTTGGAATTTAGCCATTTGGATAGCAAACGTACCGATTCCACTGGAACCTCCATGAACCTGATCATTTCAGTCACGGAGAAAAGTTGCTAACTACTACAAATTGATTTGTAAAAACTCAATCTATCATTATGTCATGTAGCATGCACAAAATTTAAATATAATCAGCCAAGGTATTGTTTCAATGGCACCTTAGCAGTTAGCACCTAACTTGATGTAAAAGTTTACCTAGGTACACCATACACAGCATGGGCAGTGATCAGTAACAGAAGGACCTAAAACATGATGCACTAAATATAAGCATCATCAGGAAATGGTATTAAAGTAGTGCAGAGATGAATAGCGATCTCAGGGTCAAATCCAATTTTTTGAGAAAAGAAGGAATGATTTTGAAGGGGGTCAAACATTCACCACAAATGATAAAACACTATAGAGGGTTCTGCAGACATTTACTAACTATATCCAAGCAAGAACCTAATGATGATTGGTCATAAGAATTTACCCACACATGCTTGAAATCTGAAACCTTCATAGTATTAATAGCATTACACACTTATCTCTAATTTTCAAGTGTAATATGATCCAAGCATTTGTTCAAAGGTATGTCAAGCTGAGGTGCAATAATATGCATAAGAAATTGGGCACAGTAAGTTACCAAGAATGTCTCCTCCACAGATAGTCGACTTGTCATAAAAACAGTTGACCAAACAGTGCATGCCACCTCAGGCAGACTAGCAGCATCCTCCAGAGAGACTCCAGGTGGGACAGGGAGAACTTGTGCTGCTGGAACAGCTACCTTCTCAGCATACCCTCCCCAATGGAGAAGAGCACATACCTGAGAACAATGAAGAGATCATAAGGTGCTTTACACATATTAAGACGTCCTGTATATTTATAATAAAGTCCTGAAGACAAAACTCAATTTTAGTCATCCCCAATCAAGCACAGGGAGATGATGTTTAAACAAACAGGGATACATAGAAATTACTTCTGCATCAACAGAATTAATTGACTACAAGTCCTCATTACCGTGAACAAGCCAGATCAGTCTCTTCAGAGATGACAAATTGATTACATTTTACTTTTGACTCCACTTTGCAAATTCCTAATCAACTCCCATTCTATAAAGCATCTAATACTTCAAAAATGGAATTTGACAATGTTAAACACGACATGCATTTCAAATTGCACTAAATCAATATATATTTTATTGTGTTAATGTATCCCTATTGTGTTTGGTGTCCATATCTATGTTAGTATCTATGCTTTTACTCATATTAGCTTATGCTCGAAGTGACTGGAAACATTCAAGATGAAACTTACAGAACTTTTAACATTTAACCAAAAAATAGAGCAACCACAAAGCAAACCAAAGAGACAACCATCACAAAGTCAACTAAAATCCAGAAACTTCCTAGATAGAATCCCAGGTCTTAAACTACCTGGTCACCAATTTTCCAGCGGGAAACGTCTTTACCAACAGCTTCTATGGTCCCGGAGCATTCCATACCCAGATAGGGCGTATCACCGCTTGGAAGCTCATATAAGCCTTTCCTGTGGAAAGTATCAGCTCGGTTCAAAGCTGTGGCAGCGACCCTTATAAGGACCTCATCGTCCCTGATTACTGGGTCTTGAACATCTTGTAGCTGAAGCACTTCTGGGTCACCTGGAGTTGTAATCACCACGGCCTTCATTGCTTCGACCGCACCGGAGGAATGGACACTACCAAAATGGTATCGGGCAAAAATGGGGTCTTTTTCTTTCCTACTCTCTCTTAGCTTTTTGCTATGATTGTGTGTTAATGGAAAGTAAGAAAATGTTCCATTTAGTGAAAGAACTGAGGTTTCAACAGGCGTCAACATCCTAATTCCTAGAACATCCAACTATAGTAAGCAGTAAGCACAAAGGCCAGATTGGCAGTATCTGAATTTTATTTTTTTTAAATGTGGAATAATTTATCAGAATCTTGTCAAGAAGGAGAAACAATTTTGTGGACCCATAAGTAGGATGAAAATGTAATTTTCTTTTTATTTCTTTCTTCCAAGCTGTAATCTGGTTACTATATACACATTTTGATAATATAAACTCCATTTAATATATTTATTGAAAATATAGATTAGGTTATCCGCTAAAATGTTGTCAAATCTTCAAAAAAAATTAACAAAGGATTTTTATCAACCAGGCATTAAAATAATTAAGTATTTTTTAATGAAAAAATAATTAAGGATTTTATCATGACTAAACCTAACTTGAAAAAGATAAAGGAAAATGAGACTTCTAAAAAAATTAAAGGTGATGATTTGTTGTGTAAATATTTATTTCCATTAATCCGTTAATCATTGTTTGGTTAATTTAGTTTAAACAAAAAAAAAAATTGAAAAAAGAGAGAGAATGAAGTTGTAGTTTCAAAGGGTATAGTAATTCCTTTTTCTTCATTTTTCTTTTAACCTATATCTAATAATATTAATTTCACACATAAAATAATGGATTTTTTTTATAAGAGCAAATAGATACAGAATAATGATCAGAAATTTTTACCTGTCATATTTTGCTATTTTGGAGATATTTTACAAAATTTTACTCACAATCTTTAAATAAAAATCATTGTAGAAAAATAAGAGAATTTCTAAATAATTGTATAAATGTAAATCCTATAACCAGTTAATAAATAATAATTAGAGAGATAAGAAGGAGACAATCCCTGAATTGGGTCAACAGATTTTCTTTTTCCACAGATATTAACATTTTGACCCCAAAAAAAAAAGCATCAACCTCAAAGAGTTCCTTTTTTCTTTTCTTCCTCTAAAATTTCCATTGCTTCTCGCAGTTAACCATTCTTCTTCAGGGTGTCGTTCACACTTCGTTACAGCATGCATTATTGGTGTTTGCAAAAACCTAGGACTCAGAATCTCAGATTCCCCAATTGGGTTTGAGTATTTTGGGGATCTTGGCCATGATCAGACTTTTAGATACCACTACCATCGATAAAGCACCATCATCGCGTTTCTTTCTCCCTTAAATTCCATTCTGCTATAAACTGAACACTCTTACCAGGATATCGTCTGCGTTTCCAAAAGTCTAGTTTATTGGGTTAAGTGTCAACTAATTTTCTTATAATCTACTATTCCCCCGATTACAGTTCAGTGTTATGTTATGGGTGGGCCAATACTACTGTGGAATGGGAGAGTGCTCATGCTTCTGCTGTTGGTGCCAGGAATTTTGGGTTGGGGAAAGGAAGGCCACTATATAATTTGTAAGATAGCAGAGGTGAGCATAATATTCAGTTTTAATTGCAAGAAAGGACTGAACTTTTAAGTTTTATCATTTTAGTATTAGATTGTTTATGATTTTTGAATATTTGCACAGTTCTTGAGGATTTTCTTCCCTGTTACCTTTTAGAAGTAATATTTTTGGTATTGGCTCATAATTTTCATCTAATCTTCCAAATTAGTGGAAAAGAACTGTGAAATACTGAAGGGAAGAGCATGCTATGACGAGGAATGGACTGTAAAACCCAAGTTGACTTTGTTTATTTATCTAATATTCTTTATAAATGTCATTGGGTTGGGGCCTTCGGATCATTCTATGCTTTTCCAGAGTTTGGGATACTGATTGGAGATCTTTGGATGTTTTAAGGAGTATCTTAGTGAAGATGCTCTATTTGCAGTGAAACAATTGCTTCCAGATTCTGCTGAAGGTGACCTTGCTGCAGTTTGCTCTTGGCCTGATGAGGTTCGGCATAATTACCACTATCGCTGGAGTAGTCCTTTACATTATGTTGACACTCCAGATTTCAAGTGTAACTATGAATACTGCAGTAAGTTCTAGTCTTTATTCAAAGTATTGCTTATATATTATTACATATTTAGGCTGCTTAATGGCCGCCATGAGTTTCACAAAATTAAAGTGTGTCATAATTCTTATAGGAGACTGCCATGATCCTTCTGGGCATAAAGATAGATGTGTCACTGGAGCAATATACAACTATACAATGCAACTCAAATCAACATATGCAGGCACTAAATTTGATTCAAGATGTAAGCATTTATAGCTGTAGATTATTTATAATCAGGTAGTTTCTTAATATGATTGTTGTTACTTTCTTAATCACAGACAATTTGACAGAGGCACTTATGTTCTTGTCACATTTTGTTGGGGATGTTCATCAGGTTTGTTCTTATCTCCTACTGACAGCTGAGAACTTCAACCGCACTTTGAAAATGCAATCCATGCAGAAACAGATTAATGGAAACTTTAATGAACAACAGAATATAGACATGTTTTAAAGAATACATAGGCTTATCAAATCATTGTCCCATGTTTTTATAAGTGGCTTACTACAGACTTGTTCTACGGTCAGGCATGTTCTTCCATTGCCTGCACTTGGGCATCATAAGGTTGGAATCTTGTTATGAGAATAGCAAAATAATTTGATAAGCAAAACCCAGTGGTTGGCACATTTCTTATGTTTACTAGATGTTTGAGTTTACTGATTCGGTAGATGAGTTCAGAAATGACAGCTCTGAACCCTGCAACATAGATTATACAAGAATTGGCTGGAAATTTTTGGGTAGTATAGTTCAATACATCCATACCTTTTGGCTTGATTATTGTATAATCCCTAGACTCTATGAAAATTATTGTCCAGTCCACACAGTAAGCAATGTAATCTATTCAGATTAGTTTATCCTTATTACCTAAACTTCTGTCTTAAAGGATATATCTTTTTCCCATTTTCTGGTGCAGCCCTTACATGTTGGTTTTACTGGAGACCTAGGTGGGAACAAAATAATTGTTCGTTGGTACCGTAGGAAAACAAATCTTCATCATGTAAGTGTTATAGCCTTTGTGAATTTCCTTTACCTCTTCTAACTTCCACGAGATTGTGAACTAGTTGATGCAGGCTGATTTTGTTCTGCAACTTAAGTAAATTGGATAAGGCATTTTGTCCCTTTTATTTTTAGTGGTGTTTATGATTGATTGAGAAGGTGCTTTTTCTTTTGATACAATCCTTTATTAAAGATGCATAGTTTTTTGGGGAAAAATGTGCCTTTATTGGAGCTCCATATGAATATTGTTCTCATATGTTGCTGCTTTGGGATTTGAGTCACCTATTTACTGAATGTGATTAGGAGAAAGGGGAAAAATGGGCTGGAAAAAGGTTGTGGTTCTCTAGTGATGCAAAGGGCTTTTACAGGAAGTAATTTGAATATTTACTTTCAATCTCATATACGCTCTTCATACATTCTTATGGTTAACCTCTGATTCCAAAAATAGGCAAACTATATTGAATTCTGACGTCCTGTAGCTCAAGTACCTGTAGTGAAAGATGCATCTAGTTTTGAAATTCTGTGTTATTTACATTGTCATCAAGCCCTCTTCTTCTTATCCTTTTGCTTTTGATCTGCTGGTCATAATGATTGAGCAGTCTGTTTCCTTGTTAATGCTAAAAATTCAGTGAATTTGGTTTTTCTCCAGGTATGGGATGACATGATTATTGATTCTGCTCTGAAAACATTCTATAATACCGATCTTTCGATTATGATACAATCCATTCAGAATAATATTACAGTAAGTTATTTTCTCTATATTTTTTGTGCATTTATTACAACAGTTTAAGACAAAACTAAGTGCTGGGCACCACAGATTTTATATCAGGACAACTGCATGTATGTACAGGGATAATGATCTGTTAAAGGTTGCAGGATAGTAGGGAAATCTTTTTCAATATGCTAGTTTTGACTAGCCATTATCCCTCAATGGTTTATGGTATCAGATTTTCATGATATAGGGTTTGTTTGCTTATGTTCTTTAACTGCACAAGTGCTTATATTCTTTAGTTTGTCTCAATGGCTTATAGTACTCCTGCTTTATGAAGCCTGTTTCAGAGTGAAGTTCATGCTTTGTTACCATGATTATACTTTGCTTTGACTAGTACGTGCATATAAATAGGCAAAAGAGACTGGCTTTTTTTAACACACTTTCTGCAGGATATTTGGTCTAATGATGTATCATTTTGGGAACACTGTGCACATAACTACACAGCTTGTCCAGACCGGTAAATACATTATACAATTCCTATTCAACTCTCTATCATTTTGCTTTTTTTTTATTTTTTTTGGGCATGGATCATTGGTCTGTATTTATGTCTGATTGTTTATGCTTCATCCTATGATTTGGTTACTAACTATTCAGGTATGCTTCTGAAAGCGTCAGTTTAGCATGCAAGTTTGCATACAGGAATGCCACGCCAGGAAGCACTTTGGGAGGTATTTTCACTTTCTCACCTATAATAAACAACATAAAGAACTCCATAATCTTTAGCCAGAGATCTGTCCCTTCTCAATTCTTGTTGGATAGGCTTGTTTTCTTAACTTCCTTGTAATATGCAAAGGGACTGATTTTCTCATTTGAGCTGATGTATTACTTTCTTTGTTTTTCTTCCTTAGTTGTTTTCTTCTCTGTTTTAGGAGGATTCCTGGCCCTCGTGGGTTATGTTCCTTTTGTCTCAAGGCTGCGTTTGGATGGAGAATTTTAGAAATCCCTGAAGTTTGAAATATTAAAAAAAAATATATAGATATATATACACATATATATATAATAAATTGATGCAATTCAATTTCCCTCATTTTAAAAATCTCTTATTTAGATAATTAACCATAACGAAATTTGAACTTTCTGTATATTTTGTTTTTGAAGTTTTCTGTAGGCATCCAATGTGAGGTCTGCTTCAGGGTTTTGGGTTTTTTTTTTTTTTTTTGCTGGGCCAGAATCCGGGATACAGATCCGGTATGGATCCATTCTGTCTTATAATTTGGTATTCTATTTGATGATGTAGATGAGTACTTCCTTTCTCGGCTTCCTCTAGTGGAGGAAAGACTAGCCCAAAGTGGAGTGCGACTTGCAGCAACCCTCAACCGTATATTTGTTCCTCAGATCAAAATTGCGGAAGCTTGAAGATAATTATTGTCACGGCTCCAAATGATGGAACACATGACCGGCACGACATAAGGGTTTCCCCCTAGCCGTAAGCCTAACACATAGCATGCACAACCATTCAGCACACAATCCAGTACATAATAATATAACTGGCCACATACGCCACATCCAATATCAGAAAATACTGTATATATATATATATATTGTTCATGAATCCAACATCCTTGATTCAACTTGGCCCATGGCCTCATAGTACAAACATTATTGTAAAACTTAAAATCATTTTTCAAACAACACAAGAAGCGAGGATCCTGCCTGTATGTTCATGGAGATATACTAGACATAACTAAACTAAACAACCAGTACAACAAAGCCTTGCCCAAACTGGGGCTCACCAATGCTAACTCAGCCTCCTATGGAGCTGTAGCTGGATCAGTGTTTCTTTGACTATCTGTGGGGAGAAAACAGAAGAGGGGTGAGATTACCACATCTCAGTGAATGGATAAATCATACTATAACAGAAACAGGGCAAACTAAGCACGAATATTTTGCAATTAATTAAATAATTGAAATTAAAGTATAGAAAACATTAAACATTTAACCGTAATTTATTGAAAGAATGCTAAACAGTTCAAATGATAAAACAGGATTAAATCAATAACTGTAAGCAAATCAATTATGCATGGTAAATAATAAATGAAGATATTTATGCAATAACAATGATGCATGTGGTATTTTAAAAATATTTAATCTTTAAGAAAAATGCACTAGTTTATTGGAGGTCTTTCCTAACAGATCTATCATCTCCCCCAAGCACACAGCAAGGGTAGGGTAATCACTGTAGGCGTAGACATAAGTCCACCCTAAATTTTATGTCTTAGGCAGTCATATGCCCGTCACAATATCCTAGGCCGAAGCCGTAACATGATCAAGGTGCACCAGGACTAGCACTACCTGCGGCTAGCTAACAGTGATCTAAAAGGGTCCCTCCAATAGAAAACATGTGAAATATGCTATTCAAAGAGTTTAAAGTAAAACATTTCAATAACTTTACAATACAGCTATAATTCTCCATCTAGCTCTTTTCATGCATAAAATCTCGTTCTAAAACATATCTCATCCATGAATTCCCATGGAGACCTTTACAATCATAAATTTTCCCTTTTAAACATAGATCGTCCGTAGACGTCACATAGATGCTCATCATGCATTAAATCCTTTCATGGCTAACTTAGTTCATTTTTATGACTAAGTTCGCATTTCTATAAATCTAGCTCAAATGGAGAATTAATAGTCTAGATGCTTGCCCTGCATACCTAGGGTTCAACTAGGATTGAAATTTACAATTTCTAACATGGTTGGAACATATTGATTTTCAAAGCAGTAAAACTATTTAACATACATTCCAACTAGTTAAAATCATACGAGAGAGTTATAAATCAAATTCCTAAAACATGCGCTATAGTATGAAAAACCCACTCACCGTACTAGAAGTCCAACAACGAGAATTTCACCTCGTAGTGGCTCAATAACCTAGAAAATATAGACATAGCATGAAAATTAGAAAATTCTAAAATCACTATTCACGCCGGAAAATACTATTCACTCGCCGGAAAATACTATTCATGCTGAAACCTAAAAACCCCATATTTGATTCTAAAGCTATCTACGGGAAGAATTTCGGTAAAAACGAAGCCTAAAACGCAATGGGACGAAATTTTACCTTTGGAGGTACTATTCACGCGATTTTCCGGCGACCTTCCGGCGACTTTCCGGCGAAATTGATCGGTGGGTTTTGAATTACTCGTTGCCACGAGTCCAACGGTCCAGACGGTTCGTCAATCGGAGGTCCGTAGCTCCAGATATGAGGGTTTGAAATTCGAAGGGGAAAAGGGAAAATGGGGGGAGGAGGCTGCGGGTTTTTTTCTTCTCTGGTTACGGGATGCTGCAAATATACGCTGGTGCTACAGTAAAATGCTACAGTATTTTTTTTTTTTAATATAATAATAATTATTAAATAATTAATAATATGATTTTCTTTTATAAAAATTCATAAAAATTCCATTTTTCATCATAAAATATCCCAAAAATTTCTAAAAATTTCCTTTCTTATAAATCTTTAGTTACACTCTCACATCATAATTTTTCTTGATAAAAATAGTAATAAAACAAATTTCTAAACAAATATCTTTATTTATATTAAAAGAAAGAGTATTTCTAAAAATACCATAAAAATTCAATAGAAGCCGGTATAATTATTTTAAGCAACACAATATTTCTTTTACTTAAAAATTCACTTACTTTTAACAAATCATAATTATTTCTATATAAGAAAAATATATTTGCTTATAGCGCGCCAAAACATAACTTCTAATATTTTTTTTTTCTATGTAATAAATATACATATTTTCTACGGTTCTTATTTCTATTGTCAAAATTCTCTCTTTTATTTTAAATTTCCTTTTCATTAAATTTTACGGTTATTACAATTATGGATAATGACATTTCTTCAGTGGACCATTCCCCCGTATATACTGCTTGTAAATTAGATGTGTACCGTAAGTAAAGTAGAGACCATTATTACCAAATTATCTAACTTTCCTTTGTTTGCCAGCTCTTTAATACAGAGCCATTAATCCTATTATGCTGATAATGGATGCTGCGTATATAGCAAAATATGCCCACCTTGCTTGTGCCTTGTGCTATGGGTAAACTTCGAGGGAATTTAGAAGTATTCATATAAAACTTGCACTCCATGAAAACCTTAGTTACGTAATTCTACAGCAACCTAAAGATTATTTCAATCTGCTGTGTGATGTGGCTTCATTCTGGAAAAACAAAGTGTGTAGGGTTATATGAAAAAAGATTAGCATTTGAAGATATGGCTCATAAAGTCTTTAACACTTTGCAGGGAACACAAGGAATCCGCTATCATTGGGGCAGACACAGTTTGAGAGAATGGAAAATGATTATTTCTTTTTGTGTAACCTACGCCAATGGAACAATTATATTTATAAAAAAGAGAGACTAAATTCATAATTTGATCTATTTTGTCATATGTTCTTAAAATAGAGTCATAAGATTTAGTAACAAGTGTGGAGTTTATTGATAAGTAAGTTACAATTTTAATATAAAAATATAAATTCAATTTTTAAAATAAATATTTTTTAAAAAAAGTCTTTTCATTGCAATAGAATTTAAGAGAAATTAACATATTCAGTGTGAAAATACTTTAAGAAACTAAGAAATTAAATAAATAAAGTGCTAAGATTTTTTTTTTTTTTTATCTAGGGTTAATTTAGTGTTTAACAAAAGAATAAATTGAACCCACTTAAAAAAATATATATATATATATTAAATTATAATTGATGAAAAATAAGAAAGAAAATTGTAACTGAATAAAATTACAATATTTTATTAAAAAAATCGATAGTTTTAACATCAAACGTATTTTCAATGCTACTTTTTCCCCCCTAAATTATAGATATGTGCATATATTTTGCGGCAAATCCCATTATAATTTAATCTGAAAATATCTACACAAATCCACACCCACCCCAATAATTGAGCTGGTGGCCTAACCCTAATAACCCCATATCACTGAAATTGTGTCGCGTGATGAATTCTCTCTCCCCTTTTAAATTTGCAGTTGCTTATGGGCCGGCCAATGCATGTTCTTATCTATTGCTGCCATTTCCATTAAAATAAGAGGCTTCTCCGCAGCACATACACGAGTCTCATAATTTGTAACTTTATAATGTTGGTTTAAATTAATAAATAAAAATTCATAAATAATTTTATTATAATTTAATACACATAAAAAAATTTAAATTTTAAGTTATTAAATAAAGAGCCATACAAACTTATGGATGCAGGAAATAAATAGTTTAAGCAAGAGTGTCCAAAGTCTAAGTCTTCAAGGTTTGCAGAGTTAATGCTGATATAAACTTCTCATCAACTCAGATACTTTATAACTGGAATCATAATATTACATCAAACTCTTCAACTATTCTAATAGAAAAAAAAAATTATCTTATAATAATTGCACATGATTTGTATTTTTTGCTGATGCCTTTCATGAACCAGAATATGCTCATCTGGCTTGTGCTTGAGGTCAAGTTTGATGGGAACATAAATTAAATAGTCGATGTTTAAAACTTGCACTCAATGAAAACCCCTTGACGCGTTCTTTACCAAACTATATATATATATATAATGAATTCTGAAACAACCTGATCCTTAAAGCTGATTTCATCTGTGTAATGTGAAAAAAAGAAGAAAGAAGAAGCAGAAAGCATATTAGGTGATCTGAAGAGAGGGCAATAGTTCGAAGAAATGGGGGGCTCTTTTCTGTTTGGGTTTCTTCTGCTCCTATGTTCACCTTTCATCACTGTACCCGGAGCCCTTGCCTGGAGCAAAGAGGGTCACATGATGACTTGCCGAATTGCACAGGTAAACTTCGATTTCCTTCTTTTTTTTCAAAGTTAGGGAAAGAATCTCATCGACAAGGGAAAGTTGACGAACGGTAATTGATTGGCAGTCACTTCTGGAGGCAGAGGCAAAAGAAGCAGTGTTCCATTTGTTACCTCAACATGTGAACGGAGACTTATCAGCACTGTGCGTATGGCCTGACCAAATAAGGCACTGGTACAAATATAGGTGGTCGAGCCCACTTCATTTCATTGACACTCCAGACGAAACTTGTTCTTTTGATTATTCAAGTAAGCCTCTTGACTTTGGTCACTGTTTGGCTCTTTTCATACTTTCTGCCTTGATTTTAAAGCAAACTTGTTCATTTTCTTGCCTTAGGGGATTGCCACGATACCCATGGCGTGGAGGATATGTGCGTTGCTGGTGCCATCCAAAATTTCACTTCTCAGCTTCTGCATTATAGAGAGGGCACTGCCGATCGTAGATGTAAGGAAAAATCTCAGCTCACTTATTTTTAACAAAAAAAATTCACACTTTTGATTGACAATCGGAGTTTTTTATTTTAATCAGAATTATACCTGTACATGCCGCCGGGCTTGAGTAAGAGCTTAATAGATTTTTAGTTAGTTGTTGGATTGAGGCTCACAAAAATTTCAATCCTATTTTCTATCAGAATTCTGCCTGTCAGGGCTGCACTGGGCCGAATTTGGGTCAAAACTTGAAAGATTTTTAGGTGGGGGGTTTAATTTTGAAGAAATTTCAGCTCTTTTTTGTTTTTTTTTTGGAAGTACAATGAATTAGGTATTGGGCTAAAGTATGAAAATTAACACGTTTTGGTTTCAGCCTCAATTTTAAAGCGAACTTGTCAATTTTAACCTTCCCAATTTGACCCAAAGTACGATGAATTAGGTATTGGGCTAAAGTTTTGGTTTAAAACCAAGTTAATTTAAATATATTAAATAAAAAATATTTTTTAATTTTTATCAGATAAAGTAATTTTTAATTTAATCTCTCACATATTAATTTTATTGATTTTATTTTTAAAAAATTAAAATACTTTCAATGTCATCTTTCTTTTAATATTCCGTCCAAAATTTAACTCTCAAAAACTAAATAGCCATCAACAATTATTTATTATATATAGTTATCTAACTTTAAAATTAAATTTTGAATAAGATATTAACAATTATCTAACTTTAAGGTTAATTTTGAGAAGTAATGTTAATTGAAAACACTTTAGTTTGTTGGAGACAAAATTAACAAAATTAATATATATAAAAAAAAAAAATGAAAGTTGCTTTATCTATCACCAATTAAAACATGATTTTCCTGGATATACCACATTTCATGGATAAAGCCCAAGCTGAGGTTACGTCCAATTGCAATATAAGAAATATGAGGAATAACAGAGAATGCATTTTATCGGATTTTCCTTCAGGATGATCAAAATATATATACTGTTGAACGGGTAAATTGTATCCCAAATTAACTACATTGAGTAATAACAATGGAAAAAAAAAAGTTAGGAGACATTTGATACACAGTAAAATTTTTCATTCTTAAAAATTATATTTTTTAAAAATCATATTTTTTCATAAACATATATTTTGATAATGATAATTACTAAAATATATTTTGTTGACTTTAAATATTTATTTAAAATATTTTTACTATTTTGTTTAATTGTAATAGAATATTTTTTATAATTTTAATATTTTTTCAAAATTTTTTTATTTATATCAAGATGAGAGAGAAAAATGAGTACAAAGCTAAGAGAGAAGGTGATAGATAAAAGAAATGGACCCAAAAAAGTAAAAAAAAAAAAAATAGATTATATTATTATCTTTTCATATTTAAAAAAAATTCATGACATTAAAAAATTAAATTTTCATCCTATCACATAAGAAATTTTTTACGAGAATCTTTTTAAAAAGTTATTTTCAAAAATTTATATTTTTTGATAATTTTATTTTAAAATTTAAAAATTAAATATAAAATTTTAATTTTTTTTAAGTTCAATTTATCATGAATTCAAAAAAAAATTCTTACTAAACACTCCCTTAAGCGGAAGTTTTCCTTTTATCTTGAATAATTCATTGTTCTCGTTAACGGTTTGCTTCAGCCCCTCTGGTGATTGATTCTGCAGATAATATGACTGAAGCCTTGCTGTTCTTATCACACTTCATGGGAGATATTCATCAGGTTTGAAAATCTCTTCAAGCTGCATTTTTCACTTAGCTTTCTACCAAGCACTGAAATTATATGGGACTCTTCTTTTTTTATTATTCAGCCATTGCATGTTGGATTCACCTCTGATGAAGGAGGAAACACAATAGCACTACGTTGGTACAGGCACAAATCCAATCTGCACCATGTAAGTTTCATCTTTCACTATTATCATTCTTTTAAAAAAAATTCAGGTGTCGAATTTTATTCGAAACTAAATCAAATTTTTAGTACTTTTCAAAAAAAATAATCTCAGGTTGATGAAAAAAGATTTTGTTTTGTGTGGACTGATCCAATTCCTTTGATTTATTATAATTCATTTTAAATAGATCAAGCATGTTTCTAAACATAGAACCTTCTTTTCCCAAATCTCCAGCTGACGCAAGAAAGAGTCTCTTGGTAACTTGATATTAAAAACCATATGAATCTTTCTGCAAATCCACTATTTCTAGATAAGAAGTGATCAGATTTAGCCAATTATGTTCCTGGAGAACAGATCAAACCAAAGCTGTATATAGATTCTAAAGTTCAACCTCCATTTGCAAATCTTTTCTTCATGTGACAACTGGTTTTTTCTTGTCTGACTTAGGTTTGGGATAGAGAAATTATTCTCACTGCATTAAAAGATTACTATGAAAAGGATCTGGACCTCCTCTTGCAAGACATAGAGAGGAACTACACAGATGTAAGACTCAATTTTTCAAACTTCCTAACTTTGTTTCAACACATGGTTTCTTTGATTCATCCCAAGTAAAATCAACCTCGTCAATTTATGCTACACAGGGGATCTGGTCAGATGATGTTTCATCTTGGAAACATTGTAATCATCTCTCTGACTGCATAAATAAGTGAGCTCTCTCTCTCTCTCTTCTTCCTCTTTTATCAAAATTCTTGTTTTTCAAAGTTAACATTATTCAGAAAATAGTTTCGTTATAAAGAGACATATAAACAGTCATCAATAAAAAAAAAGTCATATTTACATATCATTTTATAATTGATTTAATTTACTTATTTTTTGTAACCTCGATTTGTGATGCTGGATTTGCTTGTTTTGGAATGAGTAGGTGGGCTAAAGAGAGCATACAAATAGCTTGCAAATGGGGTTACAAAGGAGCTGAGCCTGGTATTACTCTATCAGGTAAGATAATTCGCCAACCATAAAGACATTTGGTGATTCGTGGGTCTCTCTTTTGAGGCGTTCTAGTTCATAAAATTTGAGTTTTTTTTCTTTATGTCGAAAGTAAATTATGAAGAAAAAAAAATTAATTCTGATAACTTCACAGAAGATTACTTCAACTCGAGGATGCCATTGGTGATGAAACGAATTGCTCAAGGTGGGATTCGATTGGGCATGATTTTGAATGAGGTGTTTGGTGGTTCTGAAGATGGTTTTGCGGCTGCAACTTAAGGACTCTGACACCACATACACAAGCCTGCAAAAAGTAGGTTTTTTTTTCTTTTGTAAATTACATTTGTGTCTAACCCATTTGTTTGTAATTGTCAAGTGACTAGATGTTGGTGTTAGACATTTGTAACGTAGCCGCCAAATGTATGTATTGATGATGTATTAGACATTCAAGACAAAAGATGCAATTCAATGAATTCAAGGAGATGAAATAAAAGTAAATTAGAAAAAAAAAATAGCCACAAGCATAGGGAGCAAAGTTGTAAACATGCTTTGATTTCACACATCTTTTTCATAACATGAAAATATATGTTTTTGTTGGTTAAGTCAACCCTTAACTCATCTTGATGGGTTTAAACTTAAGATTTGGGTGAAGTAAACTTCAATTTAACTCTTAAACTGGGTTTAATTTGGATTAGTTCAATAACATAATTTATTCATTTATTCATTCTTTAAATTGTATATTATATATATTATTTTTTCTCATTCTTTATATTTTTCTTTATTATATGTTAATTTTCATTTTTCACTCTATAGATTAGTTTTTTCCATTATAATCAATCAAATATGACAAAAATGTGATTCCTTGAACAAAATTACATAAGTACCTCTACTTATGAAAGTGATATAAAATTAACTATATATGAAGTAATATTTTTTTAGCATTGTTTTATAAAAAACAACTATTTATTTTTAAAAAATTTCAAAACTTAATCAAAGAAGTTCATTTATTAAATTTTAACAATTATGTAATTAGAGAAATAAACATAAACTAAGCTTGGACTTGACCCATAGACTTGAGCTACTTCTTAACCTTTAATAATGTGTCTAAGTTGAAGAGGCCATAGACCAACGCCTAAAAGCGTATTAAACCATCCCAAACCGGGTCCACCCCAACTCACAAACATGAATGCATGAAATAAGGTGAAACTTGGAAGGATGATATTTTTGACGTGCAAGAAAATTCAGCGCTCCGTCCTAATGGTTGCTATAGGATGACGGTCAAAGGGAGAAAAAATATAATAATATATATTTTTCTTCAAGTTAGACATGCATGTGGCTACCATTTAGTGTATTAACTTCTTAGAAGACGAAAATAAAAAATGTAAATGAAGCATGGTTTTATATGGTAGATGCTTTTATTGCTTGCACGGCATTCATAAACTAGCATAACGTCTTCTCTTGGTTTAAAGTCTTAAAAGTAATGATTAAAAGGGTTTCTAGTAGGGCATTGTTAAGATTTTACATATTGAGGATGAAAGTATTTTTCAAAATTAAAGCTTAATGTCTTAAATACCGAACGTCACCTAAAATTAGGGTTGAAGTGTTGAAAGTGGACATGATTCTCCCCTCACATATAATTAAAATTTAGTACTTTATTTGATACGTTGTATAAAATAAAAATTGATTATATAAGTAATATTAAATAATATTATATAAGTTATATAAAGTATATTAATTCATGTCTTAATATAATATATATGTATTCCCATTTAGTATTATACCCTAATAACTATATAAAAAGTTATTAAAATGCATTAATTTATTAAATTCATTAGAGAATTAAGGCTGGTTTTAATGATCATGATTAAACTGCATAATTCTAAAAGTTATTTTCATTTATTTTATCTGGTTTACTTCGAAATTAAGCAAATGGTAAAGTAGTGGGAGGAGAACAACGAGGACTGGGATATGTTGCCGATGATGCTGGCCCACTTTTCCCCCTTTCAAACTCTCCTATTGTTTGCTGATACGATTGTTTAGTAGAAATAACATGAACAAACTCTCCTACCCAACCTTTACTGACATTATTGAGGTGCCACTGTGTCTTAACGAATGGAACTGGGTTCTTTGCACATTTTACTGTTGAGAAAGTGAATGGAATAGATTCTGATATTAAGCTTAACCCTCTATTGTAAAGTGATCCATGAAACATCATCAAACATTCATATTAATGTATTATTGCCATAATTTTGTTTTGGGATAAGATCTGGCTGTGCTAATTTGTGAATCCAGAAAGAAATTATTTCCCATCTTCACATAAGATTTACCAAGTCCAAACAGAGGATAACTTGACAGCGATTTCAGGTTCAATTATCATTAACCAAACCTTCAAAAAAAAAATTACAAAATCACAAGACAAACATTTTCGGAAGCTAACTGTATCTCAGTGAAAAATATAAGCAGATAACCAAAATTAGCAGCTTTAATTTGTACAACAGAATTGTGTTACACAACTCTCTCTCGTCCCTCATGATCTCTCTCTCTCTCTCTCCTAGTGACTCTGTTGAGCACATCGAGAAGTGAAGGAGAAGGCAGAAGAGAAAGTGTGAAGCAGACCCACCACAATCCCCAACTTCACTTGACCCCTCTTCGGGATCAGACGGCCGGAGAATCTTTGCGACAAAACACCGCCGTTCATCACATCCCTTCTCGCTGTCATCACCCCTGCCATCTTCGACCAAGATCGACAAGCTCTCTTTTAGCAATCAAACACACTAGAAATCGTGGTACAAAATTTGACCGTGGGTAGAGGGTTTATATAGAGGCTGCCGGAGCAATTAAAAAAAAATTAAAATAAATTTTTGTTTTACGCTCGTGGTTTATCTTTTTCTCTGGGAAGAACGGTGTGTGTTTGTTGACGATGTTGACCTGGCTTTTGCCAGCTGTGAAGTGTGAGGGTGTCCCTGTTACGTGGGGGCACCTGTCTGCTTTGTTAGATATTGACCCCGGAAAGCGAAAGTCAGACGTGAATTAATGATCCTTATCTTAGACTTTTCAAAACTTGTTAAAGTTTACTACATTCATCGTCCTTTGTCGTTTCCCGAAATGGCTAACATCATTGATGACACTTTTGTTTATGGGAAGTTATTCATAAACTATTTTTAATTAAGTCTAAATGCCAACGATACAAGAGAGTGCGTATTAGATGATGTTCGTCTTTGATTTCAATTTAATTAGGTGTTAATTCTGGATAAGATGAAATTAGGTGTTGATTATGGATAACTTGAAATAATTAGCACCCAAGTTTAGAATATTTTAACTTCTCTTTTTTAGTCTCAAACTTAATTGATCAAAGATAAACTAATTAAACTTCAAAAAATCTAGAAATATTCAACTCTTGAGAACTAATTAAATATAGTATTTTTTATTTAATTCATACTAAAAAAAATTTTGTTTAGTTAGTTTGAAACTAATCTTTTCAAATGATACGAGGTGTTTGTTTTAACTTTGTTTTGCTTATATGTGTTTTTTCAAAAATTAAATTTTAGACAAAATATTTAAAGAAATTGAATCTCTCTCGCTCGATGGAGTGCTAATCGATCAAATAAATAGTATTGTTAATCACGGAGTAATTTAACCCCTTTTTTTTTAGTTATGTTAATAAATTCAAGGTTCATGACATCAGAGCACACGCACTGGCAGTGTTTGTTTACTAATTAATTACATACAAAAAAAAAAGTTAAAAAGTTAGGGACCCGGTCAACAGTCAACACTTACCAACTAGAGAAAACCCAAACTAGTCCTAAAAAATAAAGACCGGTCATGGTCAATCGGTAGCGACCCACATGCTATGTACCAATATATTTAATTTAGTATGAAAATATATTGAAACCACACATTCAAACCAAAAAAAAAATATAAATAAATTAGAGATAGATATTTTCAAAATCTACAATACACTCTCTCTAATTTTTAATTTATATGCAAATTTTCTATTAATTCATAAATCATTACTAAAATTTATACTTTATATATTTTTTTAAAAAATTTCATAAAAAGCCTGTTTCAATATACTATAAATGATTAAAAAGTGAAATTAATTCTTATAATTTTTTTATAAAAAAAATACTGATTAATAAGTTAATATAAAAAGAAACTTACATAAGAATGTCTTAATAATAAATGGATAAAAATTCAAAACCTCATATTAATATGCATAAAAACTACCAGATATGATTTAATGATAATAAATTGTTTACTAAAATTTGAGGGGGAAAAATAACTCGGTAAATGATGCTAATGACTTAATTTAAAAAGGAAATTAAACCACGTTCCAGAATAAAATAATTTATTAATAGTTATAATAAATGAAATTTTAAAAAAAAAAAGTGAAGGGGCAGTTTTGTGATTTGGGGGGGAAATGAATGATGGCGGTCCGGGGTCCGGATTGCTGGCTACTTTTAAAAGGCCCAACAGGTTTCGTAAAATTCGAGGCTCTTCTTTTCTTGTAATTAAGAATGATGTTTGCTTCGTGGATGCATTAAAATCACGTGGCGATGGTAGCAGTGAAGGATCTCACACTTCAAGAGAATCCATTTGGTGTCGCTTTGTCTTTTAGCTCTTTTATTCATCTTTAGGCTCCTACTACCCACGTCAAATCCAATCCAGGTGCCCTGAACCTACCTTATTTGAAGATGACAAATCTAGATGACCCCAGGTGCAACCCACCTCAGTTTCATTTTAGCTCAAATCTGTCTCTTCATTCTCAATTTATTTATTTTATTAAAATACTATTTATGTCAACCTCAACAAATTAATACTTTATCTCAAAATTAATCCCTTCACTTCAAACATAATTTTTAAATCTATATTAGTGTACTGTTTAGTTAACAGTTTTGTCCATAATTAAAATAAAATTTCAAATTTAAATGTGTAATCATTGGAAAAAAAAATTAAATAACAAAGGTACCAATATCCTACAAAATTTAAATACTCAAAATTAATTTCACCATTTAAATTTATGATAAATATAAATACTCAACTCTCTTAAAAATATAATACCTTTTTTAGTCTTTTGGTAACTCATTAAAATTAAATATAAAATATGTATCTGATAGTAATGCAAAGTATAACAAGTTAATATACTATTTTAAAAAATTCAAAAAGTTTTTTTTATATAATTTAAAGAATGTAATTGACTCTTAAATTTAATGCAACTTAACCTTAATAAAGAAGTGGGCACCAAAAGAAAGAGATCTCAATCTCATTGATATTTTTTCACAATAGTGGAGGACATAGTTTTTTATTTAATTTTTTAATTAGAAAATTAGGAGAGTGGGGTTGCTAAGTTCACTGAATCTGGGAAGTACTTAAGAGTTCATACAATGAACTTCAATTGTAATCTTCAAAGGCATTTGTTTAAAATAATGTCGGATTGTGTCGAGGCTATAATCTATTTTTTAATTTAAATAGTGGCACTATAATATTAAGGAAAAATATATTATAAAAACTATGAACTCTAATTATTGTATAATATTTTTAAGACAAGTTGTATTCTAGTGGAGCGGAACCTGCTTAGCTCAGTATGACCATCCTCCTCCTACCGTGAGAATAAGGTAAAGGGTAATTAAATATTTCCAAATTGGGATCATCCAAAGAGGCAATAAAACGCATTCGTAAATGAAATATAAGAGATTGTGCATAAAAAATCATAAATGCAGAAAATATTTCGTACGGAAAAAAGAAAATTATTTATTAAAAAGTAAAAATTTTGAAATTTTAAAATTAATTTAAAAAATATATAATTTAATAAAAATAAATAGAATCCATATAAATTCACAAAGTATCTTTCTCTTTTTTGATTTATCTAATTACAAAATTCATGAGACTACGTATATATAGGTGTGCATCTGAGTTAGTGGTAAGATTATATAATTTGAGTAATGGTAATTAATTGTATATTTTTAATTTACATTGAAATTTATGATAATTCAAGTGGATTTATTAAAAAATTTAAATTATTAATGATAAATTTAAATATTAAAACAATAATAATTGTGAAAATTTTTAATCATTTTAAAAATTCCTTCGGTTTTTAGTTATTTGAGTTGTGAACTTGTGATACAAATTTAGACAAATCAAAGGGAAAAAAAAAAAAAACTAATTACCCATCTTGAAGGAGAAGACGAGTGTGATGAAGTTATCATCCCTAATCAGAATTTAATCGAAATAAAAAAATTGAGATTATTATAATTTCATTTCTCCTTTTGTTTCGCTTACCAGTCAGAACGCAGCGACAGAAAACGGTCTATATTATACGATTTAAACCTTCAATTTACCCGATCGATAAACTTGGAAAAGATAATCAATTTTGCAGATTCGGCTAAAAATTGGGCTCAGGAATAAAACGTGAACCAACCGATTGGATTCATCAGCCAAAAGTAATTGTACACATAAACAGAAAAGAAAAACCCAAATCTGTACAATATAGACCAAAAATTTGCATCGCGAATTGCTTTCGCTCTGTAGATCTAATTTCGGCGAGCGACGTGAGAACAGGGAGAAGATGGCCGAGCGCGAGAGAAAATGGAGGCAACAGAGTTGGCCAAGCCAATCACTATACCGAGCTTCACCTGACCCCTCACCGGAATCGGACGGCCAGAAATCCTTCCACGGAAGTTGTTTCCGCCGTTGATCATCCTGCTTCTTCCACCTTCCATCTCGATCGGTTTCTTCTTTCTTTCTCTTCGATCGGATTTATCAGAAGCTAGATTTGGTAATCGGAGGCTTGCTTTGCTTTTCCCCGGATGCCTCTGCTTCTTTAGTTATATAGGACGGCTGTTACTAAAATGCCCCTACTTCGGGCTAGAATTAGAGGGGCTGCCACTGGTACTAGCTTTGGAGTCTCGTGGACTACACTTTGACGTTTTTGACCTTGTCTTCTTGTGTTGGATTCGCCACATGTAAAATAATAAATATGGAGGACAACCCAACGGTGGTCGTGCGAAGAACAGATTGGTACGATACAAAGCTAAAATCTTGTTATTATTTTGTGAACCTTTCGGTTCGCTTTATCCGTAGGAATGAGTAAATTAATAATTTAATTTATAAATTTTTTATTTTTTAAATATATAAATTAAAATTTTAAAAATATCAAATTTATTCTTTATATGATTGATATGCAATAAATTTAATATTTTTAACAAATTAATGTACAGTGACTTAAAATTTTAAAGATAAATTTGGGCAACAAATTTTAAAAATTTAATTTAATTAATTCATAAAAAACCTTATTATTTTGAAATTTTAATTAAAAAAATTGGTTTATAAAAAGGGTAAAAAAATTAGAGCCAAATAAATAATTTTTCTTATAATAATATATTGTTATTAACTTTAATTTCTTTAACATTATCTTTACTATTGCCCACCAACGTTAACAAGTTGATGTAATATATAGAGTAATGATGATATATAAAGTTAAAGCATTATTATCAATTAGGTTCAATCCAAGAAATTATGGGAAAGATGCTAAACCAATAATAGCTTAGTTGTTTTATGGTATGTCTCATATTATTCACGTGGTTAAAATAATGTCCGCAAATGTCGAAATTAGAAGGGCCCACATTATATTGCTTTTGAGTGGAGTCTCGTTGTTCACCTAATCTCGTGAGCCAGGGCCACTAAGCCATGACTTTGTGCACGGCGGTCCATTTTTGCTTTCACATCCAGGAGCTTGCTTCCATTATTAATAAACCGTCTAAAATATTGGGAATGTTCAATTCACTACTATCTTGACTAAGATGTTACATTTCACATAGACAATTCCCATCTCGGCAGGAATATGTTTTTAATTTATTTATCACATGAAATGACTGAGAATTGTGCAATCTTTTTTTATTTATCCAACTCTTTTAGATTAAATTCGATAAAAAATTATTTTGAATAGACTAAATCGAATTAACAAAATTTTAAAACTTTTATATATTTATTCAAAAATATTATTTTTTTAAAAAATTGAATCTAACTTAATCAAATTGACCTAAAATAATAGGGAATTTTTAAATAATTCAAAATTTTAATTAAATTTAAATATTATTAAATTAAATTAAATAATTCAATCAACTCAATTTTATATTTACCCTTAAATGTTATTGTGTCTTTTTTTTTTTGGTACAATATTTAAAGTATCTCTCTGTAAGATAAACAAAGAATTAATTTCTCGAGATTTGTGGAACATATATAGATGGACAATTCTTTCAACAATATTTTTTTCATAGACAATAATGTCTGCAATCGAATCTAAGACCAATACCTAAAGGGTCAAAGTTCCTTATCACTTGATTTATGATATATTTTTAAGTGCGGAGAAATGGAGCCAATCCATTTGTGACTGTACGGTAGGGGAGATCATGTGAAAGTGTAGCTCCAAGCCAGAATGATAAAATGCTTAACGTGCACTTCCCGTTCTTCCCGTGGTAGTAATCATTCATCCAAAATTTGTTTGTATTTGATTCACAATAAAGTAAGACGTTGATGTTAGGCAATTAAATTCAATTGGGTACATTAACTTGCATTTTTATTAATTTAATTGTAGTTTTAGTACCAATCATCGATTGAAACGCTGGACCGTCAGACCAACAACGCAGACAAAGTGATGTCATACAACAATGGAGAGTGAAAACAAAGCGTAGCGTTAATTAAGGAGATTAAATTATATATATATATATATATATATATATATATATATATATATATATATATATATATATATATAAGATAAAAAAACAAAATTATTTTTTAAAAAAATTTGTAAAGACATTTTTTTATTATCATTAAATTTTAAATCTTAAATTTTAAATTATTGATTGCATAATTTTTTTTTAAATAAATATATACAAACTTAATCTATCAATAATGACTCTTCGGCAAAGCAAATTCAAATTCTTTTATGCCATGTTGCATATTGTTCACGTGGAGAATATCATTTCTATTGGTTCTCAAAAATAAAATGCCCGCAAATCTCGCAAATCAAAGTCACCATGGCTCCCACCTTCCACCATCTCTTATCTTATCCGTCTCGATGCTTTACTTTTTCTCGTCTTTGATCTGACAGCCCAAATAAACCAAACTGCAGATTCATTCCTTGACGACCCGCATTAGCTCTCTAATCAAAACCATTAGTTTAAGTAATAACTAATAAGCAACCCCAAGTAAAACGGAGATGTTTTATTAATTAATTAATTAATATATTATTTGTTTAAGACGTTACATTGCACATAGACATTTTCTGTATCTTGCTGTAATAATAATTATATAACCAAACTTTCTATATTTTTTGGCTTTTACTAGTGGCAGAATGAAATTATTTTAATATTAATGTAATTATCTTTTAAATTTATGATATTATAATTAATTGTATTAAAATAATTTTAAAATTAGTTAAAATTATCATTTGATTGTTTGAATTTTAAAAATTGTTATCTCTTCCGATTAATAAAAAATTATTAAATTAAGTCGTTGTATTCAATTCATAAAAAATTTCTCACTTCTCGGACAAGAAAATTGAATTGGGCAACTTGCATCCTCCCCTAATTTTGCAGAGTAATAAAAAAAATTGTGGAGTGGAAAAGCTAAATTATGGAATTTAATTTAAAGGGTAATAATGGTTGTGGAAACTTTTAACATAGGATAAAAGATTCATATCTAATGTGATGATGAAGATAGATTTTATGAGGGTTGTTATAGATTTGACCCCGTTCAAATCTAGTTAAGGGAAAGGAGTAGATAAAGTGCACAAAGATCATATCTTTGTTGGTTGTAAAGTAGATAGATCTTCCTCGAATTATTCACATCACCTATTCATTATTGATTAGATTAATTGTACAAAAACTATGTGAACTGCAATAGTTTGCAAACCTGAACGGCCCAAATTTTTTGATCCAAGAAGGCCCGAATTAGTATCCATTTTGCTAGTTGGGCCTTATTTTGTTTTTACCGTTTGAGGAATCTATAAATTACTCTACTTTAAAAGATTAGAGGAGCAGCACATTTCGTACCAAAAAAAAATATAGAGAGCAACACACTAGTTTTTTTGTTTTTGGATGTAGATCGAGGCCTAATACAAACTAAATGGACAAAAAGTTTAACGTTATGTTTGATACACAGAAATGGAAGGATGGAATGAGAATGTAGATTCCCATTCCATTGAGTTAGCACGTTTAGTTGACAGATTCCATTATCTATGTAGACGTGATTCTTTTCTGCGAGGCAATCCGTATTCCGTCTCAAAAATCATGGAAACACAACAGAAGACGTGAAATCCTATATAAAAAGACTTAAACACCCCTATCTACTTTGCTTTTTTTTGTTTGACTCTCCTTTCATTTTCAACGAATCTCAGTTTTATTCCTCTGCTTCCATCTCTCGCCTCCCGCTTCCCTCTCTCCCTCTCTCGGCCTCCTGCCTTGTTCCTCTTGCTTTTGTCTTTCCCTCTCTCAGTCTCTTGCTTCATTCTGTCTCTTCCTCTCTCAGCCTCCTGCTCAACTGGTTCAAGATTCCTGCTTGAATTTGCAAGTTTTGCATCAAGGTGTCTTGATCTGTGTTTTATCTATGCATTGCTGTAATTTTATGGGTTCTCTCTGCATCTTCACCTGCATTTCTGGGTTAGCACTATGTTCCTTGATCTTCTGCATTTCTTGGTCTTCAACTTTTTTTGGGGTTTCCTCTACATTATTTTCTGGTGGGGTCATATGGGCATTCTCCTTTCCAAAATGCATTTTTTGGTTTGGCGTCATCTGCATGGCCGAGAGTACAAATCTGAATGCAGATTTTTGGATGATTTCGAACAAAGAACCAAGATGATTTCGGAAAGAGAAGAAGAGGAAGTATGAGTTTGCTTCAGTTTGGAATTACTCAAACGTGGGCCTGGAGATAGACAGAGAATGAGGGATGTCTTAATTTGCCATTATTCTGCAAAAAATTATAGAGTATAAATTATATTGAGCAAAAGTTGTCTTTCTACATAATGAATGCTTGATAACAGTCCTAAGTGGGAATAGCACAATATATTGACGAATACAAGTGAATGGTGGATTTTTTATATATAAATAAATCAAGAGATGATAACATTCATATTTGCATAAATTTTAGCAAAGTATAATAAAAACAATAATTATGTGTTTAATCCACATGTATTTCCTCGCTTCTGTTTTACCCAGAACTTTGCAGTAACGTGTTCTTTGTTTGAAATCATCTAAAAATATTTGGTTATATGGTTATATGCTGATGTTTGGTTATATGGTTAAGTGAATCAGCATGATCAATTTAACTTAAAAAAAAAATGAGGTAACCTTTATGCAAAATAAAATAGAGATCAACAAATTAAAAACATAATATTTAAAGTATTTAAAAATTAGAAAAAAAAAGATTCGTATTATTCTCTTTTTAAATTACAAATTATTTATTATTGATAAAAAAAAAATTTAAACTAATTTTTAATCTTATGTATATTTTTAATGAAAATTTAATATTACTAATTTTTTTATATTATTTTTAAATAAATTTTTAAGCTTAAATAACATTATTTTAATAATTTTATGTTTTAAAAATATTTTTATCTTTTTATTAATTTTTAATTCCATTTCTTTTCTTCGCTAAAGATTTGAAATAGCTACACGACTAAATCAATGTTGGATTTGTTTACAATCCCATTAACTGCTGCCTTCAAAACGTGTCCATGTGACGGTCCCACTTCTTTTTTTTTTTTTTTTTATGGTACAATGGAGGGGGTTTATGAAATTGCAGGGTAATTAACTTGGCATTACAAAACAATTAAAATGAAAATGGCTCAGACAAATTAGAGAGACGTTGAATAGTCCATGCATTGTCCTCGTCGTGGATCGGGAAGTCCAAATCTGGAAAGGCACGGCAACACTCACCCAGATGCCGAAGTCAACTATTTTGGAATATTGCGGCTAATTAGTAAATAAAATTCCCTACTTCAAATGGCATAATTATCTAGTTAATAGTCTCATTTGATACTCAGCGTTGAAGTGATAAAATGAGAATATCCATTCCATTCTATCAAAAAAAACATGTTTGATTGTCAAAAAAAACTACTTATAGAATATGAATTCCTTTAGTAGTGAGAGAACATATTTTCACGTAAAAAAGAAAGAATCAGCCAAAATGAAATAGAATTTAAGATAAAATATTATTTTTTTTAATTAAATAAATAATAAAAATATTTATTTTTTAAAAAAATTAATTAATTAAAAAATATTAAAAAAAATTAAAAAAATTTGACTTGTTGTCTGTAAAATAATAAATAAATATTTTTTTAAAAAAAATATTTTTAAAATAAATAAATAATTTAAAAAATATTATTTATTATTGATAAAATAAATAATATTTAAATTATTTTTTAAAATTATTAATATTTTTAATACAAATTTTATATTACTAATTATTATTTTTATATTATTTTTAAATAAATTTTTAAGTTAAAATAATATTATTTTATTAATTTTATATTTCAAAGATATTTTGATCTTTTTAACTGTTTTTATTTCATTCCATTCCATTCTTTTATCAAACGCAATTTTAATCACAATATTTTATTTTATTTTATTTAAATTTTTTTTTATTCCATTCTCAATTCTCATTTTTATTCTTTTCGTTATTACCTATCAAACATAATTTTTTTTACAACATTCTATTTTATTTTTAATTTTTATTTATTTTTTATTTATTATCAATCAAATACAAGAAACACGTAGTCAAAAAACATCATCACGAAGCTTGCATCGGTGAGCTTGGGCCGGTCTCTAGTTTGTTGGACCGTTTAGCCCACCTTAGCTCTGTCTATTTGGGATTTGGCCTGTTTGGTGTTTTCCATATGTATCTCTGATTATATATATATATATAAAAAGATTAGCTCATTTTTCACTATTTTCTACATCATGCTAACGAAAGCTGAGCCTAATAGTAAATCCTAATAAACAGTATTATTTTTTAAAATGATAGCAAAATAATGTCTGAAATCTCTGAAGATTCAATTTGAAAGATAATCTCTAAAATTTATTATTTCGTTAAAAAAGACTACTCAACTAGTTTTTAAATATTAAAAAATTATAAATTAAAAAAAAATTAAACTTTAGGCGTCAAATCTTTTTAATCAATCTTTGTTGATACTGAGAAATTTTTTAGAAGGTGATTGGGAAAATAATATTGATAGGCTTTACACGCTAAATGTTTTCACCCAGTCGAATCATTCGATGCCGAGAAAATTTATAGTTGATTGGGAAAATAATATTTGATAGAGCAGTATCCATTATCTAATCTAACGTGGATGGATGGAAGGAAATGGATGAGATCATGGTTGAATATGCTTCACGTCATGCAGGAGCAGATATATATTTGAGAAGGAAGAAGATCGATGTTTGCAAAACATCATTTTCATTGGAGGAGCCACAGAAGCACCACCACTACAAATTCTTCAAGTTATGGGTATTATGGTAGCGTCTAATCTATTATTTTTGTTTAGCTTTCGGTTATAGCTGCGCTTAGCATTTTCTTCCTTTCATACTCTCTCCCACTCCCACTCACACCCAATAAGAGAGTGTGTGTTAAATCAAGTTACAGTGTTGTTGAATTAGCATATGCCCGAGAGCTAAAGATTCAGTCCCAATTCATGCACGCGAATCTCCCAACTCAACTCATAATCTGTCTGTCGGTGCTTCTTTTAGAAAAAGCTATTTAGGGTATTTTTGTTTTTTTATTTTTAAAATAAAAAAAATTATTTAATAACTATTTTCTATTATTATTTTAAAAATAATTTTTTTATTTTTTTTGTAGAATAATTTTTAAATATAATTTTTAAAAATATTTTCTTATTAACATTCTATTTGGCCGAAAAAAAAAATTATTTTTAAAAGTCAGCAGAATCAATTTTTCTGTTAAAATGGAGAGGCAACAATTTAGAGATTTTCTATTGAAACAAAAGCAGGAGCAAAAAATTAGTTTATAATAGATCAAAATATTCCTTCTTAAAATAAAATATTACAAATATATTCAATCTTATTATTTTAAAATTTTCTCCTATCTCTTTCTTCTCACCACTATATTATCATTTATGCCACAGTAAAATATAATTTTATTGATTTTATTTTTGAAACTTATTTTCTTCCTTTTTTATAAAAGAAATAAAAATTCTATTTGTACAAGAAAAAAAATAAGAATCCATTTTTTTATTTTTAAAATTATAATAGTCTTCTTCTTTTTTTCTTTTTATTAGAGAAATATTTTGAGTAGAAAAAAAAGTATGTCTAAGTATGTCATTTTCAATAATTTAATCTTAAAAAGTACTCTTCTAAGAGATTGGCTAAACACTAATCATATCGATAAAATAATTATTTATTCCTTTGTTACAATAATTTATTTAAACCCCATTTAAAAAAAATAGTTTCAAAAAAAGTAAAAATTAGAAGCAGGCCAAACGAGCTCTCAATTCCTTAAATCAAGCCTTTAAATTCATATATTGGTCCAAATATATTCACCGACGAACTCAATTTACAAACAACTTTTCCCGACACTCAACCCCAATGAGGTAAGAACAGATTGAAAACATAAAAGCAAATGGATGTGTTTCTTGTGAAGATTTCAATCAAATTATTGAAGTTCAATACTTTATGTCATTGAAAAGTGGCTGTCTCTGGTTATCTGCTTCAATGCAGGTTGCTGTCATGAGCCATAATAATTGACGCAATTGGCTGAACTGAGAAGTTACATTTCCAGATGCGGCTAAGAGAGAACAATAAGGCTCTGAAATCATGATTATGGCTATGACTCCGAAAATTTTGATGACCTCATTGTGACTCACTTCTTACACAATATGAAAAGCTCTCTTCCTTTCTCCAAAAAGGTGTATAAAAGAAAGCAAATCAACTCACGTCAATATTGATCTATGCCCAAATATTAAATATTTTTATTTGCTTCAAAAATTGTTGAGCTTGGGTGGATCCAATCCCATTTGAAAGGGAGAACTTGAAGATAAGTGTGGGGGAGATTACACAAACTAGGGCTTGAAAGTGCTGCTTTACCTTTAAAGCTTGATACATGACCTCCAATAATTGAGCTCATATTATGTATTATGTGATTTCCTTTACTTTTAAATTAATTTTTTATATTAATTACGGTAAATTATTAATATTAAGATTGACAAAATTTTGTAATATCAATAGTTTAAATTTACAAAAAATTATATTTTTAGATATTTTAAAAAAAATTGTCTTTAAAGTTATTGTGAGAGAAGATTTAGTCTTGAATGAAATTGATCATATCCCAAATTTTAACACCAATTTTTTAAAAAAAGTTCACGATAAATAAATAATAAAATTTGTGTATAGCTGAGTCCAAAGTCAAATAGAGTCATGAAATTCTTGATAAAAAAATGATTGTCACAAAGTTGGATCATGGTCTTCCCAAAATGCTCCATTAAAGTATAGTTAATGGTTTCTTTTTAGAAGCCAATAATGTATAGTTGAATAATAAATTATAGATAGCACAATCTAGCAGACTAGCAACGAAAGAACTGCGTTGGTGCCAAAAAGAATAAACAAAATCCCACACTCGTATACCTTGATATATGAATATTTGAGTGTTATTTCTTTGACTGCCTTTTCTATAAGCATTGGCTTATGGATAATCTGTTTAATAATTAAACTGCTAAAGGCCAAATGGAATTAAAAGCTATACATTAAAATAAGGCAAATTACTGTTACTAGGAATGCTTTGCTCCATTTCGCTGTATCTTCCACATCTTAGTGCAAGTCATTGTAACCTTTTTTTTATTCTTTATATTCTTTTTCTTTTTCTCGAAGATACTGTCAAGGAGAATGGAACTTGTATACATAAATTTAAATCTCTGATATTTGATGAACAAGTGTTACTTGGGTCAAAACTATAAAATTGTACGAGATTTTTAAGTATTTTTTGATACAAGAAAAAGAAAAACGGATATGAAATATTCAAATTTTGTAGGTGCTGCCATAGATATGAAAAAATCTGGATTAAATGGTCACTTCAAGGCTTAAAGTACTTTCTGTTCCGAGTCCAACACTAGTGGAACTGTGGAATTGATGCCAAAGAAGCCCAAACGGAACTGCAAGCGATTGTGCTCAATTTTGTTTTTAGCAGGGAAAGTCCCATAAATAATCATTCTCTGGTGAACTCCCAGTAGGTTATTAATCCCCGTTCATTTTGCTTTCTTATTCTCAACGTCACAAAACCAATATCCATAATATTAGAACAAATTGACATGTCTCTACATTGTTCTGGCTCGAGTACAAAAATCCCACGTTTCCTGGGACAGTGGAGAAGAAATAGCGGCTTCACACTCGGGCATGTAGGAGCACCAAGCTCCTGCTTTTTCTTCTCCTTCCATTATAAATTCCCCGAGAACCTTTCTAGGCACATTGGGTTTGTGTCAAAATTCGACCAAGCTTATTCTTCTCCACTGATGGAAGAGGGCCAGAAAAGCGTGGGTTTTGCCCCAGAAGAACCAGAGGAATATTCCAAAGAATTGGATGTTGCTGTCAGAGCAGTACAGATGGCATGCTCCGTCTGCCAGAAAGTGCAAGAAAATTTGATTGTTAAGTCCAAGAGCGACGACAATCAGGTCCAATCCAAGGACGACAATTCCCCAGTCACAATTGCTGGTAAATTTTTCTAACCATTCTCGTTTTGTTTTAAATTCATCTTTGATGGGGCAGTTTCTGGTTGATTTCAGAAAAAAAAATTTATTAGAAAATGGGTTCAACCCATTTTTGCCATATGGATTTCTTGGATAGTTGGATTTGTGAATTGTACTTTTATGTTAGCTTACAAGAACATTGCAGCAGAGGAGGTTTCTGTAGCATGCAGATGAGGGCCCTTAGCATACATACAAAGCTTCAGCCAAACACGTATTAGAGTGATAGATGAACTGTATTGGATTACTAAATTTTCGTGGAAACTTCTCATATTAGTGTTTGGAAAGAAGAAACAAATGCTCCAAAGTTGCATTGATATCCAGCCTATCCATACGTGTAACTTGTTCATTGGTGCTCAAAAGTAAAAGAGAAAAAATGCGAACCTTGTCTGCTACAAAAGGACAAGATAATCAAATGATTTACTGAGTAATTACTTTTTTTCTAACTTGCTTTAAAGTCAAAGACTAAATTATTTGCAGGGAAAGTGAATTAAATTTGGAGGTTTCCTGGGTTTTCAAAAGTTTGAGTTTCAATTAAAGGGGAAAAAAACAAAAGAAGATTGGTGAAACAAGCTGGCTCTCAAAATCTTCCTGAGATCTCTATAGTAAAGCAGTACTATGCATTACTACTAACTTTGTATTTTCTTTATTTGGTGCCATGGTTTCCATTCCAATAAGGAGACAAGGGCATGGAGTAAGTAAGTATAAGAAATTTTTGTATAGTTCTTTAAATTGGTCTCATCAACTGGTTGATCTGCCAGAGAATTTTAATCCTTTCCTAAAGACCTACACCTAGTACTATCAAGAATAGCTGTTAAAATTTGGTTCTTATTACAATAGTATATCAGTTGTTTTATGTCCTGGAATGTTGAAGTGTTCTTCACGAGTGCTGAAACACAAGAATATAAAATTGCTTCAAGGTGGTTACCTTAATGGCGGTTTTCTGTTTTATAAGCAAACAAATTTTGACTGAATTGAATTGTTTACTCCTAAAGTCAAATACTTGAAAATATTCAGTTACTTCAATTTTGGTTGCATCGTCTCAGAATCGTGGGTATGCTTTTTCTGGTGTGACTTATTACTTGCCTAGCCCCATACCCTCTAAGAAAAAAAGGAAAGAGATATCTTAAAGCTAATCATTTTTCTTTTTGTTGGTAGAACCAAAAAATTTTATCAGAAGGAAAGAACGATTACAAAGAAGGAGGAGGTTAAGACATCCATATCAGAAAGATTATAAAAAAAATTGCAGGAAGAAAACAGAATGCCTAATACAAAATAACTCTTCAACCTGTCTGCATGTCTACCAAAAACACTCCTTGAATAGAACATGTTAGGCACCAAAGAGAGGCCACATGTCCCTGTCCCAGCAAACACCATATTCAGTTGCTTTACATTTGCAGGTGTCTTTAGGACTTCAGCAGCATCCTTCAGCTGCAGAAAGGAAATATTTCAATTCAAAATAATTCAAAAATCATATTCTAAACTAGAAGGCAAAGTAATTTTTCAATTTATTGTTTAGACCTTTACTGTTGTTCTTTCTACATCGCCAACTTTAGATGTATTCATGAAGTTCATTGTTGACTTATTTTACATAAGATATCCTCTTTGATCTTTGTGAATTAATAGGTTACTCTAACTTAAGTAAGGAGATATGATCAAATTTATTCTGTGTGCTATGTATGTGTCTATCACAAGTTTGATCATATGATGCTTAAAGCATTTGGTGTCTATCACAAGTTTGATCATATGATGCTTAAAGCATTTGGTTTTTGAAATTGAAAACAAAAATCTTTGAGCATGATTGATTAGTATTTTTCTGCCATCTAATTGTATTTACATCAATATTGATCTGTTTGGACTCTTCGTACTTTCTAAATAGATTGGAGTGTCCAAGCAATTGTCAGCTGGATATTGTCTGAGTGCTTAGGAAGTAAAAACATCTCAATTCTAGCTGAAGAAGATGTTCAAACTCTCTCCAAGACTAATGCATCTGGAGTGTTAGAAGCTGTGGTTAAAACTGTGAATGAATGTCTCACTGAGGCACCTCGATTTGGGGTTGAACCGCCAAAATCAGCTTTAGGTGCATCAGAGGTTCTTGAAATCATTAGCCACTGCAACTCAGTTGGGGGTCCTAGGGGAAGATTTTGGGTACTTGATCCTGTTGATGGCACATTGGGGTTTGTACGTGGAGATCAATATGCTGTAGCTCTTGCACTCATAGAGGACGGAGAAGTAGTGCTTGGAGTTCTTGGGTGTCCTAACTACCCAATGAGAAAGGAATGGTTAACCTATCATCACCGCTATCATAGGATTATATCTAAGTTGACCCCTCCTACATCTGAAACTTGGAACAAGGGTTGTGTGCTATATGCTAAAAGGGGTAGTGGCAGGGCATGGATGCAACCACTGCTCCAGGTCAATAAGAAGTTTGTGTGGCCTAACTATGCAAGACAAGTTTCTGTTTCTACCATTGACAATCCAACACTGGCTACTTTTTGTGAACCTGTTGAGAAGGCTAATTCAAGCCACTCTTTCACTGCAGGGCTGGCTCATAGTGTTGGTCTCAGGTGCATTTCTTTTCCATTCCATTTCAGTATATGATTTATTCCTATGCTCTTTGGAATACCCATATTAAATTAATATCAGATGAAAATGAAAAATCTTGAGTGAGGACTAGTTACTTTCTTATTTCTATGAAGAAAATGAAGAATTTAAAAATTTCTGTGCAGGAAGCAACCATTAAGAGTATACAGCATGGTGAAATATGCAACAATAGCTCGTGGGGATGCAGAGGTTTTCATGAAGTTTCCTAGGTCTGGTTACAAGGAGAAGATATGGGATCATGCTGCTGGTGTGATCATCATACAGGAGGCTGGTGGTGTGGTAACAGATGCCAGAGGGCGTCCACTAGACTTCTCAAAAGGTTTATATTTAGAAGGTCTTGATCGTGGTATAGTTGCTTGTTCTGGAGCCAGACTTCATGAAAAGATCATAGATGCTGTTGATGCTAGCTGGGGCTCTTCTAGCCTTTGAGGCTGCCTCTATAAGCCTAATGTATATACAGCACTTTGTGGGAATGTGTTTTTTTATCTTCATTTTCTTTTCTTTCTTTTTAAGCTTTCACAGCATCACAGAAAATCAGCCTGGTTCAACTTGTAGTGTTGATGTTGGGGACAGTTACTATAAATTTGGTAATGTACTTTTGATTGGCAATATATGAAATACCAAGTTATTATAAACATATAATTCTACGGCATTCTGACTTCTGAGTGACCTTTCATGTGTAACCCCCTCTGTTGCGATATAGATTTTCTTTATTCGTATTCTTGAACTTCCCAGAAGGTTTCTTAGAGGAATCAAACCTTAATTGGGCTAAATCCCTGAGCTTGCTGCAATAGATGCACTATAGATTTGAAGATATGAAAGTTGCTTCAAAAAAGTAGCTGACAAAGATCCCCAAGTTGGAGGCCCATTTTGTGTTACTTAGTTCTTGTCCCCTCCTCGGCTCATGCTGAGGCTGTCTTGATAAGAACATCGAAAGTTTAAATTTTTATAAAATATTACTGATATGATTCTATCTAAGGCTGTGTGAGAAGATTCACATAAACATTTCTTGCAGTCTAACTCCAACAAATTGGCCTAATTTAGATTTAAACGCTAAAGTGTGCTCAATAGCATATTGCATGCCTAATTTAGATTTAAACAATGAAATATGCCAAATGACATATTGCTTGCGCACTTATATCACTGTAATAACTCTTCAGAATCGTAGTTTTTAAATTTTTTAATATTTTTTTTTTGGTTATACAATAAAAGTAGCTTCGGACTTGGTCAACTGAAAAAAAAACTCTTTAAAGAAAGTACAATTCTTTAATCACTAAACTATCAATTTAATCATAAAATATTACTTAGTTATATTTTACTTTTTAAAATTACATGGTAAATGTTGGTGAGCAAATTCAATTTGAATCCGGATATTTGGTATGACAACTCCATCAACAGAGTTAGTAGATACTGCAAAATTAATGTTGTGGGTAAATGAGACAGCTCAGGTATTTTCAAAACCAATAAATAAGGCAGGACAACCCAGCTTTCGTAAGTCAAAAACTCCATTTATTGCACTGAAGAACCTGTGAACTTTAGAACCCCTACTCCGACTTGGGCCTTCCTTTTGATACAAAAAAGTGATCGTCAAACGCAGAATCTGCGTGATGGGGCCTTCCCTTCTTCAATTTTCTCTCTCCCTTAAAGTCTTCAACTTGTTCGGTTGAGGGGATCGTTGTTCCCTTCACCTATTACTGTACGGTGCAGCTATCTTCGGTTCAACCATGTCGAAGCGTCAGGGCAAAGAAAAAAAGTAGAAGCAGCCCCATATTTAATTTTTCTCTTTTGAAATTAAAATTCTGTCGTGTAAAGAGTTTAAATTTAAAAAAGAAAAATTTATGAAAAAGACAACAGCAATATTTTGAATAAAATTAATTTTATATATAAACATTAAAAAATAAATACTGGTATCAAAACAAAACAAAAATACTTTATTTACAAGATGTTGTAATTTTTTTTTGGAGGGGTGGGGGGAGAGAAACAATGAATGTTAAGTAATTTAGAGAGTCTTGTGCGTAGATCCCACTGTTAATTTAAGTAAATTAGGCTAGGAATTTTTATTTTTATTTTTATTTTTTAGTTTAAAACAAACTTTTCCATGAACTGAAAATTTGATGACAAATTCTGATAAGTTTTCCATACTTTGATTAGTGAGATAGGCTTCTATGTGAAAATCTGATGGTATTTAAAGGGAAAAAAATTGTTCAATATCAATAATAGAGCTGAAGTTATAATTTTTTTTTCTTTATTTATCTAAATATTGTCACATCCCCAATAAAGGAAAAAAGAAACACCAAGTTATGGTTGAAACTAAACAAAAATATGAATTAAAAAGTATGGATCCGACAACCCTTTTTGTAATGTCAAAGGAACAAGAACGAGCGTGGTTTCAAGAAGTTGCCCATGATGAGAGGGGAAGAATAAATGAAAAAGGATTAGGGGAAAAAATAAAGTCTCGCCTCACCTCTCCACTTTTTCAAATCTATATAGTAATTAAGCACAATTTTTTTTATCTCACTTTAACTGAAATTAAAATTAAAATTTATTTGTTAAAAATAACTTCTATATCACTTACTTAATTTACTTGTTAAATATAATTTTTTATATTGAGAACTAAAAGTAACCAAATTGAATGTAATAAAAATAGAGAAAGTTATGCTTTTGATTTGGTAATATTTATCTCAATCTTTTTGTGCGTTTAAATGGATTTGTAAAAATAACTTATAAAATTTAGATATTTTTTACACATTTTTATGAACTAAAGTTTTAGTTGAAAAAAAAAGTTTAAAAATCATTATTATATATGTAAATTTTGCCAATTTTTTTGAGGTTAGTAAAAAATTTTCTTTTATGAATTTTAGTTTTGAGGCGAGTGACTTTGCCTTTTGATCAACTTAAAAATATGAATTAGTTGAGAGTAAAACATCACCTAAACACAATATTAAGAAAATAATGCCATAAATTGTTCAAAATAAGTTTTATTTTATTTTTAATTTACATACAGATTTATTTAAAAATACATTTTTTATGTAATCACTTGTTTTAACGAGTTAGACTAAAGCATAAAGAAAATGTATATGGAATTTTTATGTTTATGGTGAATGCAAAAGGCTGAATTAAAAATTTACCTTTATTAGAATGAAAAGAGTTATTTTCCATTATATAACAGACATGGATGAACCCCAAAAAAACAGATCCTATAATATAGTGCGAATTAATAATGTTGATGTAGTTAATTGTAAGGATTCAAATTCATTTCAATGTAAAGGCTATTCCGTGCCATAACACAGTTAGTACTATAATTTCGTAGGAACAAACCAATTAAGCTACGTACTATACCCCGCCACGCGAACAAAAAGATAGACAGAATCCTAAGGTTGTGCTATCAGAGGCGTGTTGTCTTTTGGCAGCATCCCTTTATCTCTTCTTTTAATTTTATATTTTATTTTATGATTTTTTTTTTGTCTTAGAATTTTGTTTTCATCATAATTTTTTTCTTCCGGTAGAAAAGACTGTTTGGTAACTCAAAATTTTGTATATTTTATATTTAAATTTATAATTTTTTACTCGTATTTTAATATAAAAAAACTAAAAAAAAAACTAAATTCTAAAAAATAAAAAATGTTGCTTCTCTATAATTTTTTTTTCATTTTCTTCGTATTATTTTAATTGTGTTTTTATGATATGAATTATAATTTTTGATATAATATTTTTAAATTAATATTTAAAAAATGTGTTTTTTTCATTTTTTTTATTATTATTTTTATTTGTTTAAAAATGTAAATTAATTTTTCTTATTTTTTTATTATATTAATTTTTGTACTTAATATAGTCTTTTTCATCGTAATTTTATAAATTAATATATAAAAAAATAAAAACAAAACAAATTAAACTAAGTAGGTACGTGGAAAATCGATCTGTCTAGTCATGGCAAGCAATTTAATTGCTTCTTAATTTCAAGATGGAGAATCTGGCTCAATAAATACCCTCACTGTCCTCAACCTATATGGGTTTGAAATCATGTCTGCTCGGATATTAATTATGATAAGCTGAATAACAATTAAAGTAACAAGACGGTTGGCTGTGTGTTCCAGATATTTTTTTTCTTATAAAATGATTTCGTATATATATACTTAGCCAAACAAAATTTATTTATGTACTCAAAGATGGTGTCCATATTAATTTAATATTGTATAAGTTGTATGAATAACTTTAGTATTTAAAAATACAATTTAATATCATTTTATATAATTTTTGTGTACATAACGGAGTAAAAATTTAAATTTAAGATTTTTATTATAATTGAATTTAATATTTTCTTAATTATCTAAGTCTTTCTCTATTAAATTAACTACACTTTATAGCTAAATGTATAGAATATTTTATCCTTAAACAATTTTAAGAAGTTAACTCAAACAAGTCTTTAATCTATTCTAACCCAACCCACCTCCTTAATTTTAATGTTCAAATAATAGTTTGGATATTAAATTTATCATATTTTATATGTAATTCATTCTCTCGACCAAGTCCTAAGATGCTATTATATAATTATTCAAGGCATTAACAAATTTTAAATCTTATGAGATATGTTTTGAAATATAATGTATCGGAGGGATTATAATTTTTTTTATAAATAAAATATTTTATCCCTAAATTAATATTGCTCACTTCTTTATGTTATCCTTCAAATTTTTTAAAAGGCGAGAAACTAAGAAGGGCCCAAGTGAATGTGCATAATAATATGAGCCAAGCAATCACCAATAATAATAATAAAAGAACACTTTTATTGCATTTGAAGCTAAGAAGTTAGGCTCATTTTTGGCACGAAAGCAAGCTTCCTCCTCTACAAAGTTCGTCAATGTCGTGTTGGTATTAAACTCCAATGAACCTCTTCCCCCCCCCCCCCCCACATGCCAATTAAATCCATGTGTCTCTCTATTTAAGCCCTTCCGTTGTTTTCTTTCATCTTCTCTTTGCTCTTTGAAAAAAATAATTAAAACTAATTTCGCTGTTATCTAACTATAGATTGTGAATTATGATCGATGGTAGTCATAATACGTTATCAGTTCATTGTAAACAATTATAACAACACGTTAGCACCTCATATGAATCGCTAATATTTAAAAAATAAAGTCTGATTATATGTAATAGATATTTATAATTCATATTTGCATTGTATTATATCTCAAAGTCTATATTGTAAACTCGAGACTTTGTTAGAGCTTATTGATTACTGATTGAAAGCCTGCTCACCCTATTATGGGGTGACCAATTTGAACTAAATGGTAATCAACTAAGAGTTTTATAATATATTTAGGCACAAAATCTGTGGATTAATTAAATATATAAGCTAAAACCATGTCAATTATAATCACTATCTAATTCTTCTGACAATATCAGAGATTATCACAAGATTCAATATGGGTAACTTCCATTATTTTGCGACTTAAGATTAATTTACCTAAAATATTATATTTTTAGGTGAAAGTTTATAACTTCTAATTACGCCCCGTTCCTTCATGATTTTGTAACTTGCTAATGGTCATGGCCCATAACATGAAATTGCAAGAAAATTCAGTTGCATTGATCCATAATTATTGGAATTAAATTAGTTTGTTTAAATTATTTATAAAGAATTAAATTATTGAATTATTTAAATTCAAATTAAATTAATTAAATTGATTATTTATAATTTTAAATTAATATAATTCAAAAAATAATTTTAAAATTAAAAAGAGAGGGAGAGGTAAGCGAGTGTAATAATTGCATCCCACCTACTCGAGGATCATAAATCTAGCAACTGTCTTCCACCCCCTACCAATTAATGCTCCACTATCTCCTTTATATATTCCTCTTCCCACTATCTCTCCCTTCTCCCCTCATCATATTACTCACGCCACTTCCTCTTCCTCACTTTCTACTCGACCAAAATGAAACCCACTTCAGCCTTTGCTTTCTTCCTTCTCCTCCTCCTCATCTTCTTCACGTCTTCACTCTCTGGGGCGTCCCGACCCGCATCAACCACACCTTCAAAGGCCAACAACAACAAAAACAAAGGGAACAGCGACGATGGTGGTGGTGCTGGCGGAGGCTTCTATGGACCCGGAGGCGGGTTTGCCGATGGCATACCCGGGTTCGGAAACGGGTTCGGGAATGGCATCGTGGGAGGAGGATATGGAGCGGGATATGGGGGTCCGAATGGAGGCTACTCCAGAGGTGGCGTAATAAGACCTAGTGTCGTGTGCAAAGACAGAGGCCCCTGTTTCCAGAAGAAGGTGACGTGTCCATCCAGGTGCTTCTCCTCCTTCAGCCGCTCCGGCAAGGGCTACGGCTCCGGAGGCGGCGGCGGTGGCTGCACCATTGATTGCAAAAAGAAGTGCACCGCTTATTGTTAAGAGGGTCCTAGCTCTCTGCTACCTGGTAACGTAGTTACTATATTTACTATATATATATATATATATATATATATAGGTTGGTTTGTTTTGGGGCTTGCTTAATGCTTATGAACATCTCTAGGTATATTTATAGTAAAAGGAAAAACTATAGAGTAAACTACGAGTTGGGTATAAGAAATAAATGTTTCATCAATTTAATTATTTTTAAAAATAATTATTATAAAGATAACTATTTTTAAATGATTAAGTTGATGAAACATTCTCTTCTGATACTCAAACAGAAGTTTATAAGAAAGTATGAGATGGAAGATATGATTATGGTGGACTTATTTGTACCTACAATAAACTATATGAAAATAGCGAAGTATGTTATTATGTGTTTCTTTCTTCCTCCTTTAGTATAATTATGGGCATTTTCCAGTGGATGTATCAACTTTTTGTCGCGTAGCCTAGAGTGGAAACCCAGTTTCGCCCAGCTGGTGCTGAGGTTTATATTCAAGTTCATATGGAAGAGAAGGCTAAAATATGTGCTAGATATGAACCTTCGGGGTGGAAGAAAAATGGACGATGAAATTGAAGATGCATATAAATTACTATATTGGAGAGTTGAAGTAATACCACAAACTACAAATAACAGGACAAGAGGCCTTCTTTGACATATTTGTATTAAACGTGGCGCAACTTAGTGAGAGTGTTATATTTTATGTCATTCTTTATACTTCTACGATATTGTCTTTACTAAAACTTGTACAAGCGATTAATGCAACCACATGAACAACTATATATACATGCATATTTAAGAATTTTGCATCTACCATTTCTTTGGAACTTCGGCCATCCACTGCAGCATGGCACAAATTTTCACCTAAATTTCGATTTATGAGCCATAAATTAATTATGAACAAATTTATAAATATGTTAAGTACATATTATAACATTATTTTAAAAAATTTACATAAATTTAATTTATTTTGAAAAAATAAATTAAATTAATTATGAATAGAATCTCATATCATTTGAGAAATTTTTTTTATAAATTCAATTTTAAAACAAACACAAATTTAGATAAAAATTTTTAAATAATTATTATGAAATTTTATAATAAAAATTTAATTATATAATATTAATATGTAAAAAATATCTATATCTCATAATTTTTATTATGATATTTAATAATAAATACTTTAAAAATTGTTTATAAATTTTGTCTTCATTATTATTATTATTTTCTTTTTCTAAAATTCGGTTGACCGGGTCCAGTTAACAACGTGCATTTGCGTGTGGTCCGTTAAGATTTTCCAGACTTCAGACTTTTAGATGGTCCTAGTTACCGGACATCTTATAAAGGGGAGACAGCAGAAGGAAAAAAAACATTAAGAGAGGATAACCCAAGCGAATTTATGGCATGTATCTGCCAGGCAGTATATGTGCAGGGCTCCGCAGTAAAGAGGCTGACAAACCACATGTTAAAAAGATAATTCAAGAAGAGACAAAAACATGGATTACAAACAAAAGTCACGCTCAACAGAATATTTCTATCCGCAATTTCTTGAGGCTACTACTAATTTACAACGTAGTGATTTATCAAAGTGCCGCCCTCATTGCTCCTCTTGCAGCCCCCCTTTGCATCTCAGCAGCCTTCCCACTGCCTCGGAAGTACATATATACTTGCTGTTCAACACAACCAATCATCAAATGTAAGGAAATCAATTGATTCTGTGCTGGGTATCAGCAAAGATTCTGTGAACACGGAAAGAGTTGATTCGAACCTGAATAACCCAGATGCTGACCAATGACTCAAGGCAGAATAATCCAAATCCAATAAAGTAGAAAATCTGCAACCAAAGCGAGAAAAGAAAAATGAAACATCAAAGCATTCTCAAGCAGAAAAATATGTTCATTAGTTCTTATCCAAAAAGCACAGGTACAAATATATGACGCAATACAATACAAACACTTACATAACAAAATATATGTAATATTTAAATAAATTTAAAATATTATATATTTTGCATAGAATATGAAACATATATCCAAATATGATATGATTCTGTTTTTCACGTACAATGCTTCGACAGATTGCAACAAGACTATCTATCAGTTATATCTTTTGGGACGAATTAAAAATTGATCTAGCTATTCTAAAGTTTGTTTTTTTTTTGGGACAAAAATTTAAAGGATAATGGTTACATTTAAACAGAATGCAGAACTAAGAAATACTTCAGCACAAGTATACTTACACCAACCAAAGCATGGTCGCCCACCACATCTACTGCAGGCAGGATGCCTCTGTATCAATGAGGTGACAGAACAAAATCATCAGAGAAAGAGAATAACTTAAATCCTCTCATAGATAGAAACACTATTCAAGTCATTTAAAGTCAATTTATGCAGTTTTCTTCTGATGAATGTAGTATATTTGGAAATCAATTGTATTTCATAAATAAACTTCTTTTTAATTCAGAATAAAAACGCAAAAGAAGGACCCCATCTTCCACGAGGAAAAGGAATAAAAAATATACGTCTTTACAAAGTTATAAAAGCTATTCAGCAATGTCGAAGAACTAAATAGAAAATATATTTCAAAGGGACGTACGTCAAGGATTTTCCTTTGAAAACTATAGGAGGAGCAACTGCAGCGAAGATGCAAAATCCAATGTGAAGCTGTAACCAGAAAAGGAAACGAGGATAATTAGTTGTTTTTTTCCTGATTTTTGAAGTTCTAACGGGCGTTAAGAAATGTAATCTTTTTACCAGGTAGAACATAAAAAACCATCCAAACTTCATAGCACTATCAGTCCTGCAAAAATAACAATGAAGCCAATTGAAAATCAAGAATTTATACGAATGTTAGCTTAACTTTGTTCTTATCAGTACTTCGAAGTATAAGGCAGTACTATTTGTTGGGACATCAAGGTCTTTTATACTTACAAATGCAATACTCTCCACTTTTGTTAAATACTCCATAAATTTCAGTAAGAGAGGGAAGTAGAAATCATATTGAAGACTAAAGAGATTATAAGTAGAAATCTAAATCATATGAACCAATTCCTTCGTTTTTATGGGCAAATCCCACTATTCACCAAAAATTTCCAAAGGACTATGACTCAGCAGATAACAGTCCTTTCAACTGAACTTGAACAGCCAAATTAGGCAGCATTATTGATGAATTCTGCACCAATTAGTGCAAATAATGGCTGAGTTTCCCAGATTTCCTCTTCTTTACTAATCCAAAACTTCCATAGTTGCCATTAGATTAACTCTGGAGATCACCATATATATTAGCATTTTATGACACTAACAAAGGCACAAAGTTATCTCTTTAAAACCCCCACAATGCCGCAGCTTCTCATGAACATTATATTGTTCGACTGAAACTACATGTAAAAATTCTTGCAATTGCTTAATTTATAAGAAACTATGTAAGTTGGGAAATAAGTACCTGAAAGCACGATATAATGGGCGATACCACAGAACATAGGCTCCGGGAACCCCTGCTATAAAGTAGATGATAGAAAGAAACCAGATTTTTACACCTACAACAAGCCAGGGCAAGTTCAACATGCAGAGTTTTAAAACATGAGTTTTATTATTCGAGTTGTTAAATAACCTGAAAAGATGCTTGTTCCATATCTAAACTAACCTTCACCCTTGATCCAAGCTGCAGTGACAGCTATTACATTCCACGTAAGGCAGAGCCATAATCCTGCATAAGAATTAAAATTTTTATAGAATAGAAAGTCTCCCAAGTGAGTACGTTTTACAATGCTTTTGTTGAATTAAACTAGAAATAGCTTTACTTAATACTGAGTCAAAATGACAAAAAATTCACACTAGTTCGTGACAAAATATGAATGTGACTACTTGACAGGCTGTCTGGATAAGAATTTGAAAAAAGTACTTTTGCAAGAAGAGGTTTTGTGATAAGCAGAAGCTGTTTTGCACATAATGCATTAATAGGGAAGTCCTTTTCCTAGTTGAGGGCATTTTAGTCCCAAAATAAGTTTTCACGTTTCAGGTTTTTTCAGAAATTAGCTTCTGCAATGGGTTTTAAAAAAGAAATTCTGAAAACAGCTAGTTTATCAGCTACAGCTCCTCAACCTCCCTTCTCTCCAAAATATATTAATACAAATGTCCACAAATTCTACCAAAACTCCACACAGGACCATAAAGTTACTATCAAAGGAGTATTATATATTACACAATTATGATATCCAAGCCATAAAGAATTGTAGACAAAATTAACCATATCATAATAGGAACAAAGAACAAAAATAAAACAAAATTGACAATGTTGTACCTAACAACGTAGTAAATGCAACATATTGCAATCTTTGGAGATGAATTGGAATTTCATTAGCAATATCATGATGGAAAATTGGGAAAAATGGTGGCCAGTTCTTCTCCTCTAGAACAATACCAGCTGCAAAACAAAAAGATATTATTAACTACAAAAATTGAAGTAGAGCAACTAAAGTGATTTGTTGTTCAAGAAAAAAAAAAGAACTACTTCAAAGTGTTCTATAAGATGACTTGGCACGTAGTAACCAACTTCAGAAAAGACCCACAGAGCAGGCAAAAGTTTGTTTTTTTTTTCTTTTGAATGCAAAACAATGATATCAACAATTGTAGGAAATGTTATGACCAACAAAACAACTGTGGGGAAGGTACATAAAAGAAACAATCACAAAGAATTATAATACAGCTAAGGGAAATGCTTGAGCAAATAACTATTCTAGATAGGAGAAACTCGGATCATGGACTAATCAATGGTTTAAAAGTACAGGTAGCAAGGCCAAAAATGGGAATCCAAGTGCTAGGAAAAAATTCATACAGGGCGGTCTATTGTAATGAAACTTTGACCAGGAATTACTGCAGAGGAAGACTTGGAAAATAATTTTTCTTTTTCTCATTTCATCTACAATAATGCATTTAAAGCAACCCCTTTTTGGCACCTTTAGGTTCAGTACCAGAGAAATCTATCTCTCCACCATAAGTTTTTTGAATCTATAAGTCCTCTGCTGATACATGAAACTATGACAGACACCGTGATAAATATCTGATCTCTGGTTAATTTACTTAATTAACAATCAGAAAATCAAGGATTCTCAGAAATTTCTCAATAACTATAATGGGCTGATGCAACCAACAGAAGAGCGCAAAAAGTCTGCTGTAGTAGTCTTCTTCCACCATTCAATTTTATGCCAACACAAACACAAAAATCAACCAAAAGAAAAAAGAATGCTAACAAAAGAACAATTAACAGTAAAAATTTAACAGACAGATGATGAACAAAAGGTTGATACAGTTCCAACAGGCCCAGAAGGGAGTGACATAAATCTCAAACCTCAAAAGTCAGATACATATATATAGGGAAATTGAATTACCCCGAGCAGCAGCTTCTTCTTTCCGTCTTACTTCCTGCATTTTAATATATTAACAAAAAAATATGTAAATAATTAAAAAAAAAAAGGTGAAAGTTGAATTTCCAGGTGTCCTCAGTTAACAAGGAAGTCAGCAGACAAGACAATTTAGACACAAAATCAACTAAATGCATGCACATTCTAAAAGACTAGAATGAAGCATTATCCTAATGGAGCATAGTTGGGAATATGCAAGATTCATGTCATGGATCAGCCTTTTTCTGTATAATTACAAATTTCAAATTTTCTTATCAAGTCCACACTTAATGGAAAAAAAAAATAATACCATCCACTAGTGACCAAGAAAAGCAATACTTCACAGTCTATTTTTTTGGATAAAAGAAAATTTGACAGATAGGATAGAAAAGAGAGATTCTATTATACATGTTGAGATGACCTCCCCTAAGAAAAGGTTGCTAGAGAGGGAGGATGGAGAAAAGAAAAAGGGAAACAAAAGACAACATACAACAAAAGAGTGCTCCAGTCACACTGAATATCAATTAAGGGAACTCCCGTGAAACACCAAAAGCATAAAACCACAAAGAAGCCAACGAAACCCAAGGCACACCTGCTCCCGCCTTCTCAATTCAGCCTCCTTGGCTTGGAGTTCCTTCTCCTTCTTTTTCAAATCCTAATGATGAAATAGATCATAGTTAGAAATCCAACATCAATTCTCACAACACATACAATAGTTTAACAAATGAAAAGAGAGGATTGAGGTTTCCAACAACCTCAATCTTATCCATACCGTGGATGTATCAAGAGGTATATCAACTGTTGCACCAAAACCATAATCAGCAGGTTCTGGATTAAGAGGTGCCAGCCTTGAATTTGTGGCAGGGGCAACACTTCCAGGATTCTAACAATTTTAACAACAATAGGGTGCATGAGATATAGGCAAGCAAATGGGAGCTTTTTACAGGGTCTGTCATCCAGGAGTAAATGGTTGTTCTGGAACAGTCCAAGTGGAATAAATATTGACGATTTGTCTAAATTCTTAATTTCCATGTTCATTCTCTTACTATCTGTTTCAAGCTCCACCTAAGTTCAAACCATGCATGACTTTTTTTTTTGGGGGGGAGGGGGGATTACACTGGATGCAATTTATAATCAAGGCATTGATGTTCTCAATTTTCTGATAACTGTGAAAGAAGCCTTGGGTTTAGCATAGAAAAACCTTTACATAAAAGGTATTGGTCATGAGTCTAGACCTAGGTTCTATCAAAATTTCAACTCTAAAACTCAATGTTTTAAAAATCAGACCAATATTTGAACTGGTGAAGGAAGTACAGTTAACTGATTCAACTATAATTGAACTGCAGTCAAAATGATAGTAAAACATATAATATATATATTTTAAAAAAAAATTATAAAATATGATATCTTACAACTTAAATATATAAAATTAATTAAATAAGTTATTTAAGATATAAATGATAAAAAATTACACGCTAAATATATTTGAAATTTTATTAATAACTTTATTATATATGAAAGAATTTCATATTTTTACATTATATAATACTCAGTAATCAATAATAGTCACTATAATATCAATTTTAATCACACAAAAATTAAAATACATGTATAATTATCATTCATATAATAAATTAGCCAAAATGACATTGTTTTGAGTTAAAAAAATAGTTAAAAAGGTCCTTTTAATAATAGAAAAAACAAAATAAAAAAGCAAAACATTCAAACTGCTCCGGTTCACCAGTTTTTTTTTGTTTTTTTATCAATTTACTGGTTCTTTGACTGGAGTTTTGCTGAAAGGTTTTAATGGTTAAACTAAACTATTCCCTCCACTAACTGATTTTCCAGTCCAGTTTTTACAACACTAATAAAACTACAATCAAGGGTTGGTGGAGAGGTAGGATCTTGCAAGTCAGCTAGCATAACTAGTGGCAGAAAACATTTAATCACTCTCCTGCTACTTCGCAAAGGATGGCACTGCCAAAAGTTAAGCAATTAAAAGGATAAAAAAAGATTTAAGAAGGGAGGGGGGGGGGGGGGGGAGAGACGAAGTTCACAAAATTTGAATAGGTAAGAGAGTAAGATTGCGCCCTTATGCACAATCAATAAACACCACCAGGCATGTGAAACATTATGTATTAATAGCCTTCAATTTATTAACTCACTGTAGTGTAACCATAGTTTGCCTGGCTTGATCCTTTTCCCCTTACTGCTGGATCCTGCTAGTTTATACCAAATTAGAGGAATTTCCATGAGCATCATCTACTTAGAGATCAAAAATATTAATTGCAAAAAGAAAAACTGACTAAATATTATTTGACTCCCAAAAAAATTAGATCTAACATTGCATTTGTAATAGTAAAACCTCCGTCTCTATGCCTAACAGTGATTACAATATTCATCATATCAAAACTGATTATGTCAGTCACTCTAAAAAAGTCGTAAACAGGTAAGCCAGCCACCTCAAAACATAATAAAAAATGTCTTTCACTCTTAAATAATTACATATGCTTGATCTTAATTTAATGAGATACGATCATGATATGGAAAATTCTATAAACAAGCATTTTTCTGGTCATATATGATTGTTATCATGTCAAAACATATATAGTATGTGTTTGAGCAACCCAAGTCTAAGTTATGTCGAAACATATATAGTATATAGAAAATCCTATAAACAAGCACTTTTCTGGTCATATATGATTGTTATTATGTCAAAACATATATAGTCTGTGTTTGAGCAACCCAAGTCTAAGTTGATATTTTACAAAAATATGGGAGAAAATTGGAACTACGTGATAATTTACACTTGTTATGAAATTTACTGTTTCTCACAACTCATACTCCCTGAAGGGGAAGTTGTCTCGCACTCTCTTTCAAATCATCATTAGAAGAGTAAGATAATAATTGATACTTAATTCTAAAGGATAGCACATTTTTATCACTTCAGATAAAGTCAAAAAGAAGGATGATTATCTTCGTAATACATAACCGAAACTTATTACACGCTCTAAAGATAACTGCAACCAAAACCTTGTGCCAGGTAAAAGTTGCGCCCGAAAGTTTTGAACTTAATTCCAAAGGCATCTTCTCAAGGGGACAAACTTGAGCGGAAAACATTAAATCGTAAATAGAAAAGCAGAGTAAACAAAGCTAGACATAGCTTGATTGACATCCATAGAAACCCCAGAAAACCCATTTCTGCGTCTACATCAATTATAGCATCAAACAAGTAAACCGATAATCAACTAGAGGAATTCCCAAAACCCCAAATCCCAAAAAGCATTTATCCGCTGTTCCAAACTCAAAAACCACCTCAAATTCACACAAAAATCTCACCCAGTTCAAAAATTTAACTCCAAAAAACAGCAGAGCTAGAAACAGGGAAGAGGGAGAAAGACTTACAGAGAAGGGATTGACTTCTTCTTCATCGAAGGGGTTATCGTAGCGACCAGCCATCAATTAACTGTAACAGTGACCAGTCCCAGAATTAGAACTTGGAAATGCAAAGATCGGGAACCGTTCGCAGGAAACGAAGTGAAAGGGCTTAACAAGAAAGAATTTCGGAACGCTCAGATTTGGGATATGAAATCTTGTTCTGCAAGTGAAGGTCAAAAGAGGAAGATATACAAAAGAATGGTCTTTGGTCAGCTTGTTACGTTTTCAAAGGAATACAAAAAGAAACAGCGGGGAAGAGCAGCCTCCGCCTTCAATTTTTAACTTTACTCTCATAAATAAATAAATAAATAAATAAATATAAAGGAGGTCTTAAATTTATTATAAATAAAAAAATGGATTAATTATTGATTTTATTGTAATTTACAATTATATGTTTGGCGGGAAGCGTTTTCTGTGATTGCAGTTTATGGTTTAGTTGATGCTCATTCTGTCGTTTAAGAACATCACTTTAACTTTCAGGTAAAAAATGTCACTTTAACTAATATTAAAATGTTTAATTTCTTTTATATATTATTTTTTTGTCATTTTCCTATTACAAAGAGAATGTTGGACGTAAAAAGGGAAGTGTACAAATCTTATGTTGGTTAGATGGGTGGAGAGTAATTCATAAAAAGAAAAAAAAAAAGACTTCATTTTTCATATGAACTAATCATTTCTTTTTTGAAAATTTAAATTCTTCCATTTCAAGTGGAATGGAAAATATATTATTACCCTAAGGTTAAAAATAAAATGTAAATAATTTTTGTTTTTTTCTTTATGTTCTTTAAAAAAGGGTACTTGCTTGTTCTTTTTTTTTTCTTTAAATTTTATTTTTATTTTATTGGCCTTTCCTTGCCATAAGAAAATGCATTCAAAGGGTCTATAGCGTTTAATAACAAGTCTTCTAATATTAGAGGTCAACTACCGCTTTTTCCATTCTTAAAATTATATCACTTTTGCCTTATTTTCAAACTATATCTTACTCAAGAAGCTTCCAGTTGATTCAAATAATAGAAGTCTTCGTTTCTTTTTTCTCTGTGAATTTTTTTAAAGAGAATTATTTATTTTTTTTATAAAAGATTTCATCTCTTTTTGTAAAGTCTTGGAGTTTAAATTTATATATCTCTTATATTCATATTTATAACTTTTTGCCTCATTTCTTAAAAAAAAATTTAAAAAAAATAACTCTTAAAAAAATTGAGAAGTGTATTATTTTTTGAGAGTTATTTTTTTATTGTAATCTGTTATATTAGTTAAATTTTTATTATATTAAATTCTTTTTTATATTATTTTTTGTATGCCAGTGTCCGAGAGCTCTATTGTTTCTTTTCCTTGTTATTAGTTTTTGATTCTTGTTACTAAAAAATGCAGTACTATTTTTTTCACCTATTTTTATCCTTCATATAATTTTTTTTTTTGTTATAATTTTATGAACAAATATCCAAAGTAAAAACGTTAAATGCGCAATCTGCGATGGGCCCCTCCGTTCTTTAATTTCGGTAGTTGGGATCGCCGCCCGTTCCCTTCACCTATTACTGTACGATGCACTTACGTTTGGTTCACATCATGTTGAAGCGTAGCGGTAAGAAAAAAGGTAGAACCAGCCCCATATTCAATTTTTCTCCCCCAGAATTTTGAACTCAAAAAAGTGTAGAGGAGAATTTTAATATTCCAAGTAAAATTAATTTTATATTTAAATAATATAAAAACATTCTTCTTAAAACAAAACAAAACAAAAAGTGTTACCAACAAAAATCATGCTCTACAGAATATTTGTATCCGCAATTTCTGCGGCTACTAATTTACAACATAGCCCAAGGCAGAATATACTTGCTGCCTTCTCACTGCCTCGGAAGTACATATATACTTGCTGTTCAACACAAACAATCATCAAATGTAAGGGAATCACTTGATTCTGTACTGGGTATCAGCAAAGATTCTGTGAACATGGAAAGAGTAGATTCGAACCTGAATAACCCAGTATATACCAATCATCAAATGCTTTTCCCCTTACTGCTGGATTCTGCTAGTTTATACCAAATCAGAGGAATTTCCATGAGTATCATCCACTTAGAGATCAAGAATATTGATTGAAATATTATTTGGCTCCCAAAAAATTCAAACTTCCGCTCTCTATGCCTAACAGCAGTTGCAATATTCATTATATCAAAACTGATTATGTCAACCTCTCTAGATAAGTCGTAAACAGGTATACCAAGCACCTCAAAGCATTAAAAAAAGATGCCCTTTTCACTATTAAAGAATTACACATGCTTGATCTTAATTTAATGAGATACAGCCATGATATGGAAAATCCTATAAACAAGCACTTTTCTGGTCACGGGTGATTGTTATTATGTCAAAGCATATATCATAGGAGTGTTTGGTAGGGAGTGTTTTTTTTAAATCCTGAGAATTTGCATTTGAGAATCTTTAATACCCTTATTTGGTTCTCAATTTTTTTTTTATGATTCCTAGGAATTGCATTCCTGAGAATTCAAATTTTAATAAGAATTCTTACAAAATAATTCCCTAGGGTGGGGGTGGGAATTGAGATTCTCGGGACATGAGAATGATTTTATGGGGAATAAAATTACTAATATAACCCTTCTTTTACTCCTTACCTATACCCTTCTCCCTTTTATTTACGCATGTAGGCGGGAAGAAGTTTCACGCGGGAAGAAGCTTCCTCCATTTTCATCTGCGCGCGGGAAGAAGCTTGGACCACTTTTATCTGCGCGGGAGAAAAAAATAGCGCGCCAAATTGCACGCACCAACACCCTTCTCAGCCTCTTATTTATGCATGCATGAAGGAAGAAACTTCCTCCATTTCCCTTTGCACAAGAAGAGAAAAACAGAGCACTAAACTCTGCGCACCCAACACCAAGCAAGCAGCCACCGCCACTACACCTCCCTCTACGCAGCACCCACCACCGTGAGTCACCCCAAAGCACCCATCAGTGTCGCTCTAATCTGTTTACTAGCATCCGAAAGGTACTCCTCTGTTTCTCTATCTCCCTTTTGTTCTTCCATTTGCAGAATTAATATGGAGTGGTTTTGCTGCATTATGAGTGTATGCACCGTAGTTTTAAAATGTTGCTGGGAAAAGAGAGGTGGGGGACGATTATATTGTTTGGAAACATAATATAGGTTGACAAGTTGCTCGTTAATTCTCATCTTTGAGTTAGCCATTACTATAGGCAAGTTCAAATTTTGCTGCTTTAAGCTTAGCAACCACACTTTCAAGCTCCCCAATTCGAGTTTCAAAATCTGAAAATTCTGCTGTCTCTACTCCACAAGTAATAATACGTTTCCCTTCCTCATCTTTGTCGTCGTTTTCATCTTCCTTGGCTCTCTTTGATCCACTAACCACATCCTCACTTTTTTCCAAATTTTCAACTCCATAACCCGTTGAAACATAGGTTTTATCAGCTGCTACTGATGACGGAAGAAAAGCAGTTTTATCAGCCTCGCCATTTTTATCTTCCTTGGGTCTCTTTGACAGTTCAGACACATTCTCACTTTTTGCCAAATCTTCAACTCCATCTGCCTTTGAAACATCAGTGATATTTGCAGCAACTGATGATGGAAGAACAGCAGTTTTATCAGTCTCGCCATTTCTATCTTCCTTTGCGATTTTGGATTTGCCAATCACATCCTCACTTTTTGCATCTTCCTATGTATATGAAAAGAAAACTTACTTACCCAAAGCAATGAATTTATCTAATTTGGCTTGAAAAGATTAAACTAATATGATACCTACGTAACCATGAATGAAAAACAAAAAACGCATATATATGAAATTTTACCGAGAGTCCAACTGATACTGATAAGTAGAGGCTTTCATCATTGTCTTGTAGTGTGGCTTTAAATCTTCAACACATTCACCACATTTTAGATAAAGTTTCTGATTGCCTTTAACTCCTAATTTAAAAATAGAAAAGTAAGTACGTGTCTTGTAGTTTCTAATTGTTTTGTAGTTTCTGATTCACCACATTTACCACATCCCATGTCTTGTAATGTCTCATCCCATGGCCTTCATGCACTAGAAAGTACGTCTAGAAAGAATAGTAATAATATGTCAAAGTAATAATGCACTCTGGCCCCCCTCCCAAAATATATCAAAGTAGTTTTTTTTATCTTTATATTATATTATATATATATATATATATATATATATTAGTTTCTTAAATTGATTAATTATTGATATTTCATTTTCAATGGGAGAATATTATCTAAATTTATTTACATATTACTATTTGTAAATTTGCACTATATGGTAATAGAACATAGTTATTGATTACTAAATGTGATTCAAGAAAAAAAAATTTTATGAAATAAATTGAATTGAAATTTTCCTATCTCAATGTTGATTAGTTATCACGGGTTCTAAAAATTTTCAAAGAACTAGTACCACTAGCCCATTTTCATAACTTGACATCTTGTCTTTTTTATTAGATAAAAACTTGGTTTCTTGTCTATAATATTTAAGGTTTAAAAACATAATATTTTAATTTTCTTATAGCATGTTTGTAATAAACATATTTGATACTCTTGATAGCATATTTGTAATAATAAATATCTGTGACACTTCTTATAGCATGTTTGTAAAAATATTCTCTTTACATTCATTTAGTCATTTCTAAAAGTATATTATTTTTGTTTCATGTTAGATGATGGCACGATTAAACTATGGAAGGAGAAGAAGGCTCATCCTCATACTAATAATATATATAAATTTATTTAATCAATTTGTTCTTCTCTTGATGAACATGTGTATCTTGTTATTGGTTTATCATTTAAGAAGAAGAATTAGGATATGTGTTACTTGGGATCATTATAGTAGAGCCATGGTTAGAAATGTCAATTTCGAACGGATAATTTACATTAGTGATACTGCTTGTATTGAAAATACTAGAATGGATAGGAGGTGTTTTTATAAATTATGTGACTTATTAAAAACTGTATGGATGCTTGTACCAACTAAACATATGAGTGTAGAAGAGCAAGTTGCAATATTTTTACATATTTTAGCTCATGATGTTAAAAATAGAGTAATTAAAAGACAATTCATGAGGTCTGGTGAAACAATAAGTCGACAGTTCAACAAAGTCTTGTATGCTATATTGAAATGCTATACAATTTTACTCAAACAACCTGAACCTGTACTTCAAAATTCTACTGATAAACGTTGGAAATGGTTCAAGGTAATATTACAAGCAAATATAGAAAAATAGATATTTTCACTTTATTAATTAAAAACTAAAAGCTAATGTTATACGTTTTTTTTCCTAATGAATAGAATTGTCTAGGAGCTTTAGATGGGACACATATAAGGCTAAATGTCTTACAAGTTGATAAGGCTAGATATCGGACCAGAAAGGGTGAGATAGCAACTAATGTGTTAGGAGTTTGTTCTCAAGATTTACAATTTATCTATGTTTTAGCTGAATGGGAAGGATCAGCCGCAGATTCTAGGGTTCTCAGAGATGCTATATATCGTAGGAATTGATTAAAGGTGCCAAAAGGTACTTTAATTTATTTTTGAGTGTCATTTTTTTTATTTTTTGAGGTTGGTGCTTCTTAGATTCATTTTAATATTTTTTTTTTAATAAATGATCATTATTCTTTTTTAGGATATTATTATTTATGTGATGCTGGATATATGAATGGGAAGGGTTCCTTACACCTTATAGGGGGCAAAGATATCATCTTAGTGAATGGAGACACGGGGCACAACCTACAACACCACAAGAGTTTTTCAACATGAAACATTCTTCAGCTAGGAATGTCATTGAAAGATGTTTTGGCTTGTTAAAAGGGCGATGGAAAATTTTAAGGGCCAAATCATTTTATCCTGTTAAAACACAATGTAGGATAATTACTGCTTGTTGCTTGCTTCATAATCACATTAGAAGAGAAATGACAGTGGACCCTTTAGAACATCACTTGATGGACATGGAAGAACAAGAAGATATTTTGCAAGGTGATATGATAACTCATGTAGAGGCATCTGATGCTTGGATAAATTGGAGAGATGAGTTTGCTCAAGAAATGTTCAATACATGGAGAGGACAATATTGAAATTATTTGGGCATTATTAAAACTTTTATTTTCTATTTGTGTTATTTGTAATTATGGATATTTTAAGTTTGGTCATTTTATTATATTGTAATAGAATGGATATTATCTATTTTTATGACATTTTTGGTTGTTATGATATTATTGATAAATTTCATTTAATTATATGCTTTTTACTATTTGATATTATTTGTGTTCTATACTTTTTTTTTTCTATCACTAGATGGAAGAATCCAAAGTGAAACGTAATCATCATCAATGGACTTCTGAAAAAGATGCAATTCTTGTTGAGTGTTTAGTTGAATATGGGATAGCTTGGAGAGGGGACAATAGTTTTAAACCTGGATTTCACAAGCATTTAGAGAAGATGATGCTACAAAAAATGCCTGGTTGTACTTTGAAAGTTTCTCCTCATATAGAATCAAGGGTTAAACAATTCAAAAAGCACTATAATGTAATATGTGAAATGATGGGACCTAGGGGTGGCAGTGGATTTGGTTGGAATGACAAGGACAAAATGATCATAGTTGATAAGGAAATATATAAAGAGTGGGTAAAGGTAACTTATAATATTTTTATGTTTATTCAATTATATTTTTATGTATTTTTTTTAATTGATATATATATATATATATATATATATATATATATATATATGATTTATAATTTTTATTGGCAGACTCATCCTAATGCTAAAGGGCTTTACAATAAGCCATTTCCTTATTTTGATGTACTTGGTCATGTTTTTGGCAAAGATAATGCCAATGGAGAAAATGCAGAGGATCCTGCTACTGCTGTGGAAGCAATGGATAAAGAAGCTTTTATAGATGTTGATGTTGAAGCTGAAATACATATCAGAGAGGAAGTTCATGAAGACCCTGTTGTTGAAACTCAAGCAACCATTAATATTGCACAAGGTAATGGGTCAAATAATAAAAAAAATTGGTAAAAAAAGAGATCGAGAAAGCTCATTAATTGAAATAGTGGCTGATAGTATTACCAAGTGTAGTACTTTATATGAAAAATGTACCAGTACAATTGAAACTTTGGCTTCAGCCTTAAAGGATGAATCTGATGGAGTCAATAAGAGAATGTTAGTTTATCAGGAATTGAAAAATATTGAAGGATTAAATACTCTACAAAAGGTTAAAGTTGGGCGTTTGATATGTGAAGATAGTTATACAACTGACATTTTCTTGCGAGTGGATCTTGAAGAAAAAAAAATGCTAGTGAATGATATATTGGCAGGAAATCATATTTGAGAAGGTAATTTTTTTGTTACATTTTTTTGATTCTTTTCTTTTATATTTTACTAACATGATTTAATTTTTTGCAATGTTGATAAAAAAGATATTGGTTTAAAAGTTAGATTAAGAAGATAGTGCTATTTTGGGTTATCACATCATGTTGAGATGCTTTTGTTATTTATAACTATTTTGTATATATCTTATTGAGATGTTTTTTTTGTACACATCCTCCTGAGATGTTCTTTTTGTACACATCCTGTTGAGATGTTTTTTTGTGTATAACTATTTTGTAATATAGTATTATCATGTAATTATATATGCAATGTTGCATATTTTTTAAATTTTATACATCTTTTATCATAGAGGAGATATCTTTGTTGCTTTGGGAGGGCAAATATACATATTTTTTTAATTTATTTTATTATTTCAATATTTTATTATTTATTAAAAATAAAAACATGTAAGAACATTTATAAAAAGAAGTTAAAGGATATTTTTGAAAAATTACTTAAAATTTCCAAGAAACTTTAGTTTAAACAAACGGATAAATATAAGATTTTCAGGAAATGTTAATTAAAGATTCTCAACAATCTTAAAACTCAATCAAACACATTTTACATATTTTTGAGAATTATAATTCCCATCAATTATGTTTCTCAAAAAATATAATTTTTAAGAACAAAAAATTTTACCATATACCAAATACCCTTAATTCCAAAGGTAGAGAAGCAGAGCAAACAAAGCTAGACATAACTTGGTTGACACCGATAGAGAACCCAAAAAACCCATTTCTGCGGCTACGTCAATTATAGTATCAAACAAGTAAACCGATATTCAACTAGAGGAATTCCCAGAACCTTAAATCCCGAAACCAAAAAAAAAAAAAAAAAGTATTTATCTGCTGTTCCAAATGCAAAAACCACCTCAAAGTCACACAGAAAGCTCACCCAGTTCAAAAATTTAACTCCAAAAAACAGCAAAGCTAGAAATAGGAAAGAGGGAGAAGGAGTTACAATGAATGAATTGACTTCTTCTTCATCGAAGTGGTTGTCGTAGCGACCAGCCATTAGTTAACTGTAACAGGGACCAGTCCCAGAATTAGAACTTGGAAGTGGAAAGATCAGGAACCGTTCACAGGGAACGAGCTTAAAAAGAAAGAATTTTGGAACGTTTATTTGGGATGTTGAATCTTATTCTTCAATTGAATGTCAAAAGAGGAGAGGAGAAAGGAGGAGAAACACTCCAGCAAGAACATAGACAAAAGAATTGTCTTTAGACCCAACACTTACAAATCTACACCTTTTCTCTATATCAATAACATCTCAAGTTTGGAAAAAAATTTTAAGATTAAGAATTATAATTTTTTTAAAAAAAGAAAAATATATTTTCTTATTTTGAAAGACAGTTACAATTTCTTTAGATTTAAAGTTAATTATATTTAAATTTAAATTTATTATATTTTTTTTATGACATTGATTAATAATAATTAAAAAATATGTTGTTTTATAATCTAGAATTTATCTATTTTTTAAAAGTTCAAATTATTTTATAATTTTTATTTTATTATACATGTTTGATAAGTATTATAATATTTAATATGTCCAAAAAAAAAAAAGTACGAGACCGCCGTCAGCACCATAAAGAGATGGCAAAGGTTTTCATTCCTTTTTAATACTGAGGCTGCATCTATATGACAATTTTATATAGCAGAGACGAGAAGCATAAAGAGCAGAGACAAACGGAAGGAGGGATGCTAGGAAAATAACCCAGTACATAAGAACAAAAGAATGAAATATAAAGTTGTGGTTTTAAAGGAATTAAATGAATTAAAATTCATTTGAGCTACAATAACTAGGCTATACCTATAAATTAAGAGTTTAATGCCTGTGAAAGGAGCTGAATTACATGGCTAACAGAAATGCTAAGAAAACCGCTGTTTACTGTGCCCTCTTTTTACAACTCTCTTTTTGCTCTTGAATGGATCAACCCAGCTTCTGTCCTCAGCTACAGCTTGATTCCAGCGCTCCTTAAAGATTTCCAGTTCCCACGTTGACTGCCTCCGTATCTACACAATCCGAGTTAAAATGTACAGATGGTGGTCATTTGCAGATTAATTTGTTTGAGAGATTCTTAGGTGGACTCATCCAACTATGAATATACATAAAGGTGGGTCAATATGTTTTTATATATATATATATATTCACGATTGGTTTGGTCTATCTAAGAATCTTTTCACTATGTGATCAAGATAGAGCATGATATGGAGAGAAGTTCAAAGGCCTCACCTCGCTTCGCAAATCAATTGCCACTTGTTTCTGATTATGAAGGAAAATCAAAAGACCGAATCTTAGAAAGACTAAGACAGTTAATGAACAAGGAAATAGAGAGTACCATCTAAATGTTTATTAAAAACTGTACCTTGGTTAACTTTTTAAGATCAGAAACCTGCAAAAAGAAAGGAATAATTATTTTGCAGCAAGAGACGATGAAGATCAATTTTGAAAAAATTGGGTGAATGTCCCCTTTTGACAAATCCTATTATAGTTTATGCTAGCAAAATATCAAAATCTATAAGCCAAACTTAATTTAATCCGTCATTTACTTGCTGCCAGTTTCTCCATTCACTACTGATCAACTTACTATAAACTCATTGAAAATTACCATTCCGTGGTTCCACTAAAACAAAGGCAAATCAGAATTTTCTTTACTTTTCTCAATTCTAAAGCTTGAAAATGAATAAACAATTGTTATGTCGTTCACTGAAGAAAGGATGGGAAATGTTCACTGAAGACTCCATATGCAACCCAACAATTCTACTTGAACAATCAACCTCATTGAGCCTGTGCTTCTTTTTTTTTTTCGATAAAAGAACTTCATTGAAAATTGCCAAGGAACAACAAATCTAGATCAGGTCAAATATACAGATGTCACAGTTCTCAGAAAGAAAGCTACAAAAAATAGGTAAAGAAGGCTTTTAGTTTTTGAAATACAGCAGAGACGAAGAAATGGAGAGAAAGACAATGGCAGAATACAGTAGAGTTGACATGACATCCAAGAGTTACAGAAAGAAAAAAAAAGTTCGAGAAATTTTGGTAAGTTGGATGAGAATAATTAAAATACTAAAACGGATTTTGGTTGTAGATTAGCAAACAGCTCAATATTTAGTTTTATGTTTTAGACCAAGAAGTTTGACTAGACAAAATGAAATCAGGGCAACTGGCAACAGGCACAATCATTTGTAATATAATACTTGTACCTGACTAGGCAATGCTTGGATATACAATAATGATCAAGTTAGTTTTTTTTTTCAAAAGTACAGTATGAAAAAGGAATCCAATGGATACAAAATCAGTTCAAACATTAGAAGAGAAAGGAGGCGAAGAGGTACCTTTGTTGTATCGTGCTCACTCCCACCCAAAGTTTGTATTCCCTTATGAACAACATATACACTATCAACAACTCCTACGTTTTTAGTGCGGTCTCCCTGAAAAATGACATTTATTTCATTGCTAAATTTCATCGCTAAAGATATTGGTTCTTAATTGGCCATATCTATCTCAAAGCAGACACAACAATAAACAGAAACATTTGCATGGCAATGAGAGACAAATAAAGAACCACCTGCCCATCAGAAAGGAGCTACATTGGAGAGAGAACTAACAAGGAAAAGAATTACCAGGACCATTAGAAGTAATAAACATTGTCCTGAAAATGTTTTCTCACCTGTGCACAATATCCTAGTTTCATATCCATTCCCCATCCATGGACTAGGTCATTCTGGACAAAAGGAAAATGTTTACGATAAGTTTCCAAAAATACCAAAATGTGTCGTATTTTGATCTATTAGTATGCCAAAGAAAAATTGAAGTCACAAAAGACAAGATTAAACTTCTTCAGGAATCCAAGCAAATATGAAAGTGAAGTACCCCAATATATTTTACTTGGTTGAGAAAGTCAATTTACAACCTTATCTTTAAAAAACAATTCAAAATCCTTTTGGTACCTTGACAAACTAAATTGGCTGATTATATTCACTAATGAATTCATATAAAGAAAAACATAAACCAGATTATGTAACAAAATAGTGCATGTGAAAGAGACAGAGTTTAGGATAAATTTGAAAGAAATAAACTTATCTCCAGCTAAGATATCCAAAGTTCACAAGGACCATGGAAATAAATTATACTTACCTGAATAAGATGCCAAGCACAATGCCAAGCAGCTCGAGAGAAAACAGGAGCCATACCTTCCACGAACCTACAAAAGTTGTATTGAAGGTTTTATTTCATTCTTAACATCATTATAGAAAATGGATACCACAATTTATCATGATTAATCACATTACCAATTGGAAAGAATTTATTTTTTAAATCTTTTCATTCTTCCATTCTTTTGAACGACAAGATGAAGAAAATAAAAAGGAATGAATGCAAAAATAATGAACTACAAGATCATTTTTCAGTTATACATAACAAAGAGATTTAAGAAAAGAATCCAGTTCTTGCAGGCTAAAATTTTTTAACTTCAGATACATTTTAAAAATGCTATCTTGAAGAAAGACCTGGCACTGACATACAGCAGATAACTGTACAAAAATCTTTTCAATCCTGGACCCATACTATCAACTCACATTGGTAAACATAAGAATGAAGAGTCATCACAAAAAAACTGATATTTGTGTAATTTTATGGTACATGATATTCGCTAATGTTTAAAAAAGTAAAAGCAGTAGAAGAGACAAACCTTTTACCTAACAAAAGAGTTTCCAAAATAGACAGCTGCAAGCTGAAAGTTCATTTCTTTAATTTATTAGGTGACATCCAGTTGACCTCACAATTTTAAAGTTGTGATACTCATCAGCTTTTCTTTTGGTAAAGAATCAAAACTTATCATCTCGTGTGAATTGGTCATCAAAATAGGTTTGCCAGATCACATCATACACGTTCAAATTCAATTGAACATCAGAAAAAATTAAAACTTCTCCTGCCATCTTGATGGCAGATGAAAAGATGACCACTTAACAGGATCCAGCAAGGACAAGTTTTCTAAAATTAAACCGCTCTAACAGGTTCAAATAAGTAATAGTTACCCTGTGCAAGGTGGCCCTTCACTAGCATCTGAACACTTGGTACTGCCTCTTACTTCGTAGACTCTTCTGCACGTATGTATACATTCAATATTAGTATGGCAAGCATTGATTTGCATTTGACAGATAAAAATCAATATTCTCTAATAATTCACCTATGAACTTTCTTGTTTCTTGCTCTAACAGTAATTCTATGATGTATCTCAGTTGAATTTGGATCAAGAGCTGGTTGAGAAATCTCCAATCCTTCATCTTTTATAATTTCAAGGTATCTGCCAAAATAGAAACCAATATTAATTCTTTTCCTTCTTTTATTAGTATAAAAGCCAATCACGAGGTGACCAACTAGCCTTTAAGAGCAGAATAAGATGAAGAATATAGATTCAACAACATAACCTCTACTTTTTCCAATATTCCAAGCAAGCAAAGATTACTAAGTGACCTGATGTGAGCTTATTTATCTAATAAAGACAATATAGTAGGTGTAAGCGCAATATGATGAAGAAGAGGCAGATAATTGTTATAAAATGGAGGAATAGCAATCATCCATTGGTATTCAAATTTCCTTAAGAAAAGTCATATAACAAGATCTGTAAAACATTGATAGCAAAACAAACAAAAAATGGGAGAGATTAAACAATATCTAATGTGGCAAGGAGTGAGGGCCATAAATTATCAAATGAACCACCACTCCAAGAGAGAGAGAGAGAGAATGAAACAGGTAACAATTTTATGCTTAAGTAAACTAGAAGGTAGATCATCAATGCTTTATCTCTTCTTCAAAAAATAATATGAATTACATTTTCAAACACAAAGAAAAGTACCCTCACATTGTTAAAGGTTGAAACATTTCTAAACGTCACTAAAACAGGACAAAAGAATCCGTCTTACCTTGAAGGGGAAAAATGCTCCACCCCCAAATCTTCATCCCAGAGAAAGATATAATCATAAATAGAAACTATATCCGGATGTAGAAATCTTTTAGCAAACCACCTGGCAAAGGATTCATATATTATTATGCCATGTAAATATATACGTTTGTAAAATGTAATAAGTACACATCTAAGGCAAACACAGCAGGAAGACCAGCACCCACATATGCCCAAAGACCCAACAGGCTAAACAAGGATAAAATGATAAAGGCAAGCCAAGGTAACCATCCAGGCAGTGGGATAGTACATTATTCATCATCATGAAGCACTACAAGAATCCCACAGTTTCCACTGAGGCATTATATTGTTAGCTGCACCTTTTTGAAGTTTCACAGGCAGAGAAAGGAAAATTAAAAAAGACTCTGATTTCATTAACAGATGCCACAATATTCTCCCAGATATCTTGAATTTCAATAAATTTTTTCCATGATATAGAACTAATATGGCCCATATGTTCCTAGTTGCCTTGTAAAAGACCTAACTTGTGTGATGCTTCCATAGCCTAGTTGACTCATTCTATGTCCAAGACATTTTGAATTTCAATATTCTTCCCATAATATAGAACTAATATCGGCCCATTTGCTCCTAGTTTCTGAGGAAGAATTAATGTGATCCACCCTTAGGCCCTCATTGACTATATGATTCATGAAATAAGGTTTTCAGAGTTCAGACATAAAATGCAGCCACCAGGGATCAGTCTCATCCTTACCACTTTGTTTGGTTCTGAGCAACTATGTGTATAGCCTTGCCACTCCAGTCCAGATCCCACCATCCATCCATATTACCATCATAATGGAACAATATGATTGTAAAATTTTCTGGAAGAAACTGAAATCAATGAAATTAGGCAAGTTTTACTGACTAAATATTTTTTATCATCTAATTATTTGATAGAATACCTTCTGCACCATTGCATTGACATTATGCTTTTGCTTAATACCAACTGGAACTGCCAGCAAGTTACGATTGGAAAAAATACTAACCTGCAATTCCATAATAACCAGTTCACCACCAATTCACAAAATAATATATCAATAGATTTATTAGCTCGGGTGACACAGCTCAGGTAGATTAAAAACAACTATTGGCATGCCCTTTAAACGTCTACCAGATTTCACCTATCATCCACCACTTTCTCTAAATTAATATGTAAAAAAACAATAACAAGATGCTGACCTTTGACCTTGAACTACTTCTCAACCATAAAGGTCTTAACTCAAAATCTGAAGTATCATGTATAATACCACGTGGCAGGCCTTTCAACTTCCCAGAAGCTGCAGGATATCCCTGCACAATAGCAAAAAAGTGCCATTGTGAATAAGAAATATACATTCAAGTTACATAATTATCAAATCCATGCAAAAATTTTATAAATCCAGGTGCATCACAAATTCCAAAAGCGATTAATGCATATCATTTACAATAATAAGAAGGGTCGTTGTTTAAAACACAGTCTCAAATTTGGGGGAAAAAAGAAATCAGAATTCTAATCAGGCAAGTAAAACTAAAATCAGAGTATTTACCTTTACTTGTCCCCAAAGACTCCACTTTTCAGCTATCTGAGAATAGAGCATGATATACAAAGGAAAAATATAATTAGCACCCACAGAACAAGAAGACTACCTTGTATCATTAGATGGTTCATTATAAGACACACAAAGCTTAATCCATGTAGCTGCCAGTGCCACAATAAAAAGACAAGTGGCTTTCAATTAATCTACAGCATACTAGCAGCTGGAAAAGAAAAGAAATCAAACTGAGCAAACAACACTGAAGGTTTCCATGAGAATTTGGTTGTTTTATGTTTTAGGGAATCAACAACAACAACAAACCAAATATTTTTCCACCAAGTGGGATCCATTACATGTTTTAGGGAATCACTTGACAAATTTTCTGCTGACATTGTACTAGGACTTTCAGGATAAAGCAGCAGCAATATATACTAATTGATGTTTGTTAGTTATAGAATGCCCGTCTAATTAACATTTTTGGACCTTAGTTATGACATATAATGATATTCAAAAGAATAGTTATGTATGATACATACCTCTGCTTCATGATCCTGATACTTTGTAGTTCTATACACAATAAACAACATTACTGTACACATAATTGCCATAAAAGGCAACTGTTTCATCCTGAAACTTGATTTTCCCTGATCCAATAAAATACATGTACCAAAAATAAAGTTATAATCGTGTCTCCAAATCTATTTTTTTTTTACTGAAAATTTTCCTTAAATAATTCGAAGTGACAAAGATTTGAAGACAGAAGGACAAACCCCATCGGACAAGCTACTCTTTTTTCTCATCATCGCCTCCATGATTTGTTGGCTTCATAGAACACTGAATCTTTTATTCAGTCTTCATTACAAACTACGGTCATAGAAAGTATCAGAAGCTATTACAAGCCAATGTTTAGCACCTTTAATTTTCTAAACCAATCATTAAGTATGTCTGAAACAAGTGACGTAATTAATAAAATATAACCATAATAAAAATTCCATGTGAATATTGTATGATTTGGTGTCACCTACAAATCTGCCCAAGTAAAATACACAAAATTTCTAAATGCCATATTCTAACTTCTGATGCACAAGACACAAAATACATGGGCAAAGAAATGACTATGCCCACAACTTCTACAAAATATTCTGGGGTAAAAGCATAGGATTGTCTTAGATCCTCTCCTAAACAAAAAAAAAAACCAAAAAAAAAAGAGAAATTAGTGGTGAGCTGTTCCTAAAGGTCCCAAACCTAAAAGATTAGCGTGAACTGAATGACCTACTTACAGTTTCACATTATGGGTGGAGCCAGACGCCATTTATCTTTCGTGCAGAAGGAGATTGAGGATCAACAATAAATAGTGAAATATTCATGTGAATTTGAGAAAATGGCTCAGTTAAGAGAAAGAAACATGATTAAGGTAGTGGCAACGATAGCGAAAGCACACCTCAGATTGCTGAATCTACACACGCAATCTAAACCAACAAAACTTCGTAATAAAATAACACTAAACGACACAAGCCATCCTAAATAAGCAACATAATTAATTTCCAAAATTGGAATCGAATGCCTTACAACATAAGCACCCAGAAACAAGGAAACAGAGGCTCATAAATTGAACTCCCCCGACAAGAAGAATCATATAAAGAAACACCTTAAATCAAGACTTATTCCTCGGCAAACTCGAATTCAAAAATACAATCGACTAGAAATAACTCCCTTGGAAAAGATGGAGTCTTGAATTTCACAAAAAAGAACATATAAACAACTTTCAACCATTTTAATCAGATCTAACCACCCTAGGGCCTAGACTTTCTTGCACGTCTATTCAATAAGAGTAAAGTTTGCCCCCAGGTAACAGTGACTAATAAAAAACCTTCATTGAAAGCTAAAACGTCGTCTTCGCAATGACAAATTCAAACATCTTTTTCTTTGACCGGAAAACTTTCGACGTTTTGTACCGTTCTGAAATTCGGATGGGAACTGAACGGTTGTTTCAGACCCAGTACAGTGAAGGACAAAAAAGGGGGGAGACAGAGAGGATAACGCCTATGTACAATAACCTCAGAAATTTGATGGGTAACCAAAAAATCAGAGGCAACAGAGATTGAAGATCACGTGACATACCTCAGATACACAACGAACGGTGGCAGCTGAAAAAAAACAGAGAGCTCCGGCGATCCTAAATGAAGTTGTCTCCGATTTAATACGAATCAACAGCATCCGAGAGAGTAAAACCGATGCCGAAACAAACACCCAGACGAGAGTGAGAAAGGGTCTGAGAGTACGAAAGAGTCGGAAAGGCCACGTTTAAAGGGAAACAGGCAGACTCTCAATGCATGCGTGGCTAGCTATGGCTTTTTGGGTTTATGAGTATGGGTTCCCGACGACTAATTAACAGTACAGTGACACCTACTCGCTCCTTCCTTCCCACCCACCCGTGTCTATTATTTGTATCCCACGACCAAAACTATACTATTTATACTAATTAACAGTATAGCAAAGAACAATACTATGAAACCTACATTTGCAAAGACACAGTCGCCGTCTGTCTCACTCAACCCTTTGTTGGCTCCGGGCTCCCGTGCGATAACATTTGTTAATCTTGTGTCAATTTGCATAGATGCCCTCTCTAAATATCTATATTTGATTCTCTGTCCTCCTAGATTCTCTTCTCTATTTATAATCTTTTTTATTCCCAAATCTCAGTGTCAATGTGCTCGTATAATAATATACACAAAAACCAAAACTACGACGTGAAGTTTAAGAGTCCTTCTTTCAAATCTAGCAGAGATTTCAATCAGAGTGGATGGGAAATGAAGGAAACAGAGTGTGAAAACAAGCAAAGCTTTGCTGGATACTTTTTATGGCACAGATAGTGTGGTTAATACTCTATAATTTATTAAATTATACGTGTATTAATTGAGATTTATTGTAAAAGAAGGAGTATTTTAAAATGTGGCAATTTTTTTTTTTACATATTAATATTTGTTAATGGTCATACACTCCTATCATATTCTTGTTTAACCGAAACAAGAATATCCACTTATGCCAATTTGCTTAATAACGGGGATATGAAAGCAAAAGCCAAAAAGGGGAAATTCTTTTCTTAATATTATTGGGCTTTGGAAAACTTTATCCTGTTAATGGATGCCACCTATTCGCCTAACTAGGATTTCCTGTGCCATATGGCCGCCACCAGTTCCAACCCAAACCAAAACTAATCATTATTATATTATTCTTTTCTTAATATTATTCTTATATTGTGGGGGTATTTTAATTTATTTGAAAATATTAAAATTTTCAATTTTATTCACTCGCCGCCGTCTTTATTACCACGATGGTTACTCTTGTTATCGCCAATTTTGCAATTCGAAATTTTAAGTTAAATTAAGAAAGAAAATAATTGCGAGAGGAAAATCAATAAGTAATCATGTGAATGAAGTTTTGGAGCGTCGCCATTAAAACCCGTTCCATTTCTAGTTGAATATTTGGTAGAATTTTGTGTATGGCTTAAATATTAGGTAGAATAACTGAAACTTGTCATTCTTTAATGGCAGATTAAGAATTCTACTAACAGCCTTACCTAACGCGTCCTTATTTCGTTTCTTTGATTCTTTGTAGGTCTTTTTCAATTCCTTCTTCGGTGTGTTTCCTACCACCTTGTACTTTTCAAGTAATTTTTTTAGATTGTTTTTTCGTTTAAAGATGTGTTTGGTTCAATAAAAAAGAAGAAAAAAAAGAAATTTTTATGAAAAGGAAAAAAGAGGAGAAATAATAATTTTTTTGTTTGATTTACAAGAAAATAAAAAGAAAAATAAAATAATATGATTATTATATTTTTATTATTTTATTTTTATTGAATATAATTTTTTTATTAAAATTTTGTGTGAAAGGTTTTTGATTTATTATTCTTTTATTAAAAAAATTGTATTTTTTTTTATATTTTTATCTTTTATTAAAAAAAATTAATTTTAAAAAATAAAAATTTCAGCACTACCTTAAAAAAGAGGAATTTTGCCTCTCCATATTCCCTCCCTTCCCCTTCAAAATGTTGAACTAAAAGAAATTTTTTTTTAAAAACTCCTCCCCTTTCCTCTTCTTTCCTCCTCCGCCATCCAACCAAACAAAATTGAGTAAATAGATAGGAAAATTGATAATTCATATCATAAAATATAAAATTTTAAAAATAGATACAATTTTTAAAATATTTTTTGTTGATTTTTACAATAAAAATATAACACATGAATATTTTTTTTATAACTGAGTATTATATAATTAAATTTTTAAAATAATTTTTTCACCTATTATATTTTTATTATAAATTATACAATAAATGCTTAAATAATTTTATTTAATTTTTTTCCAATAATAGAATATTGACTTTTGTCACAATTAGCACGCAGTGAATGTAACATATATACACTCACACGCTCCTCGTGTGAAAGAGCTTATGATATTATTATATGCACTCGCCATAGATTCTTAAATGACAACCTTAAATTTCACATGGAATGCGAGCCTTCTCCTTTTCTTTTCTTTTTTTCTCTTGATTTATAATACCAGAAACAAATGAAAGACAGAATTATAAAAAAAATGAAAAATATTATCTATATATATTTGAAATTAATAAAAATAACACAAAATAACTATGGCTTTAAAAAAAAAATAATTAATAATATTTTTTCCATATTACTATAACAACTTGGCCGATTCCAATGGAAGGAGCTAGTGAGGATCTTTCTTTAGATTAAACAAAATATAAGTTGGCAACTAACTCTAGTATTTTCACACCATTTATTTAGTTCAAGATATCGAAATTTTTTATTTTTATAAATTCAAACTTTTAATATTATAGAATTTATTTATTTATTATTTTATTCACAAATTTATATGTATTAAATACAATAATTAATTGGTGAGACATGTTCCGCCCGTAATACCACGTGGCAGCTGTGATCATTAAGTTATGGGAAAAATCATCGGAGAATAATAGGTGAAGTTAATGGCAAGCACAATGTCATATAATCAAAAGCATGATATTCTTATTTTTTTTTAAAATGAAAAAAAGTATTAGATTCCCAACATTATAAAGTATAGTTAATAATTGAATTCATGTGTAACAAAAAGAAGAAGAAAAATGTAGGTTTTGTTATCGGGTCCTTGTCCCTCGATGATGATTCCAATTAAAAACAAGGGTGACAACTCTTCGGATAAAATTTAATAATTTCAAGTATTACAATGTGCTACTTTCGGATGAACGAGGAGGATCGGCTCCCTGCTCTCCAATGTGCAGCATTTTCGATGGTCCAGCAAAGCTCTCAGTTTCAATTTTTTTTTTTTAAAAAAAAACAAAGAAGCCACATTTTGTAATCATTTCGTATTACAAATTAATAAAATAAAACTTGGTAAGGTAGATGCCATTTTAAATTAAAAAGTATACAATAATAAAATAAATAGGCTAAAAGTAAGTTTTATTAAATTAAACACGAATGTTTTCATTTTTTTAATTTAAAAATAATTTTATTTAGATATTAAATTTATCTATTTTTATAAATATTTTTTTTATACTCTCAAATATCTTATATTACCAAAATTCTTTACCTATTAGATAAATTTTATAGATTATAATGGTGGTCAACTTTGTGGTGTGTGGGCCATGGTATATCACACGCCCCGTAAGCGTGAGCAGTTTTTTTTAAAACAAATAAAATATTATTATTTATAAATTAATATGACAACAAAGGTTAATAAATAAATAATAATAATAATAAGATAAATATAATTGATAGTTTTGAAAATAAATTATTATTATTGTTAAAAAATAATGAATATCTCTCAAATATTAATTTACTAAATACGATATTTTAATATTTAAAAATATAATTATTACAATATAAAAAAAATTATTAGAGAGATAATACAGTTTTAAATTTTTTTAAAAGATTAATCTTTTAAAAAATTGTTCTACTCATTATAAAAATAGTGTTATACATCTGATTTTTTATTATTTAAATTTAAACTCTATATTATATATTTAAATAAGAGATGTAAATAATTTAAATTCTGATACTCTTTTAAAAGAAGAGAAAAAAAATTTACCTAGAAAAAACTCTTATAATTAAAGGAATTTTTTTAAATGAGAAAAAAATAATAAAAAAAAAAATAAGAAAGAGGATGAAGAGGATGGAGGGGCTGCCATCCTCGCGGCACTTTTCTCACGTGAGCAGTTGAGGAGGTTGTATTGTTATTGTCCAAAGCGGGCTGGGCCCCCCTTACTTGAATGTCCTAGCTTTATATCGGGTGCCACTATCAACAACTCCTATATTTTAAACCCCAAAAAAAAAAAAAATCCGCAAATCCTATTTTGTTCATTTGTTTTTTTTAAATAAGCATACACTTACTTGTAGGAGACAATGGCATCTTATCTTGCTTGGCATTTTTTAATAATTTTATTCATATAATTTCTAATTAAAAATTATTCTATATTCATCCATATCTATTAAATTTATATATCCAAGTTTTATGAACTTTGTATGCAAAACCAACATGATCTATGATGACGGATTATAATTTAGTAATTATAATAATGAATATTTATTCAATTATATTACTAAATTAGATCAATTTTTATCTATTAATTAATTAATTATTTCTTCCCTCTTTTCATTTCTAACTAACGATAAAAGAGTCATTTTAAGTTTTTTTTTTCCTTGGTCACATATTTCTTAAGGAACCATACCACTTTGGGATTATTTTTTTTGGCCAGCCATTTTTTATTTGTTAATTAGTATTACAATAAAGATTATTTTTGAATTTGTATAAAAATATTTGTGAAAAGAAATAGTCTTAATACTTAGAATGAAATTAATTTTATATTTAAAAAATATAAAAATACTCATGTTAATAAAAAATTTCTCTACAATAAAAATTCATCCGTAGTTGAAACTTATCTAAGAGTTAGTGAAAATGTGTTGAAGATAAGTGAAATAATCAAACCTTGAATTCAAAAATAATAATAAGAAGGTGCAATTGGGTGCAACCTAACACCATTAAAAATAAGTTGAGGAATCAAAATCAGGTGGTTTAGTTCATCATAGGAGATATGATTGTGTTCCATGACTTTAATTAAAAATGACATCAACCAAAACCAAAAATACCTAATTTATAGTTAGAGTAGTTTACAAGTTAGTTAGGGTGTTAGAGTGATTCTTTAGAGAAAATAACTAACATGGAAAAATGAGGAAACCTAAAATTTGAAGTTGTATTTAATTAATTTTTTAAACAAACAACTATCCTAATTAAAATTATATTTTAATGATAATTCTTTTTATTCTGACTTGAATATTTTCACACTTTTTTTAGTATATGACTAAGTTTATTAGAACTACTAAAATTACTTATTTTATAAATATTTTTTTTACAAACTTAAACTTTTAATATTATAAAAATTCTTCGATAACTGATCTTCAATTTATTTTTTAATTAAGTCATGGCTTTATGAAAACCTTTTTTTAACAAAATCCAATGTTGAGATTGCGTGTAATAATTGTAAGTTGGATGTTAGTTCCAAAAGGTATTTGATTTATTGCTTGATCCAAAATTGTGAGTTGCACTCGGTCGATTTTCTTCTTTGATTGGCGTATAATTCTAATAGGGTGAAGTTCGCAGTTTAGGAACTCTCCAAGACTTTATTTTGTACAAATGATTCTCCCTTTGATGTTTTTACCATTTTAATCAGACAAATAGTCTTTCTTTCTTTCTTGCTCTCGTCTTTTCCTTTTTCACTTTTGTTTTATTTTTTAAAATGTCGTTTGACAACTTTTTTCCTTTGTGGTGGAAAAGGAATTGTTTGAAATTAAATTTGTTGTGAAGTGAGTATATTTTATATTTGCTACAAGGCTCATGAAAAAGCCAGAAGAATCATTGCTGCAGGACAGATAGTGGCAGAGGCCACAAATGTCTAACCAATAAAATGGATTTTCGACCAAATGAAAAAAAGATATACATAATAAAATTATAATTCTAAACTTTAACCTTTAATCGAAATATATAAAATAAGATAACAAAAAAAAATATTAAAAAAATAAAAAATTTTACATTAAAAAAATAAGAGAATGAAAGATAATTTATAAAGTGAAAAGAAATAAACAAAATTTTTTTTATACACTTATAAAATATAGACCAACTCTCTTCCTCACATAAAAATAATTAAAATCTACTTACAAATTTTAACATAATATTAAAGCTTCAAAACTTAACAAATTTAAACATGATATTAGAGCCTCAAAACTTAACAATATTGAAGGATTCAAAAGGATCAATAATGTAAAAAAAAAAAAAAAAAAAAAAATAGACACGTGGTCTTTGAAATTTTTAAAGAGTATAAATTCAAAAAAAAAAAAAAGACTTGAAGTCTTTAAAATTCAAAAAATACGAACCGAGACAATGAAGTCAAATCTCAATTGAAATATGCCAATTGGAATCAAAGAGGAATGTTGAAAAATAAAAAATTTCACATTAAAAAAAAATAAAAAAATAAAAGGTAACTTATAAAGTAAAAAATAATAATTTTAAAATAATTTGAATCATTTTAAAATAAAATTTTTTTATACATTTATAAAACATGGATTAACTCTTTCCCTCACGTAAAAATAATTAAAGTCATACTTACAAATTTTAACAAAAAATATATTTTATATGTCAAAAGAATTATAATTAAAAATACTGTTATTTTTGGTATATAATTTCTTATAAAAATAAGAAAATATTTTCTTCATAGTTGTTCAATTTGGGTTTAAATCTTATGAAGTGAATTTTGAGAGTAAAATCAAATTATTATGAAGAAGTGTGTATCTAAGAACATTAAAAAAAGTGATTGAAGACTTGACGTGCAGAACATAACAAAATAATTAGAGAAAGATAATTAAGATGCTACGTCGAGTCCACTACGGTTGTATCAAAGTTTTGAGAAAAGAAATTAGGAATGAAAAGCGAACGAATGAAATAGAGTGAAAAGAATTTACACTCTTTTTGTTTGGTGATAGATAAGGAGAAGAAAATAAAAAAAATAAAAATTAATATAAAATTAAGAACTTAAATTTTTTAAACAGAAATAAATTCTCTAGATTTAACCCTTTAATCCTTCCACCTCAAGTTTTAAAAACTTCACCACTGTTACTTAATAACATTGACCCCCTTTTTTTAGCTTAAAAGTATTAAGTGTGATATAGTAATGAAGAATTTAAATAGTTTACAGTATATTTCCATGGATTAAAAAAAAAATTGGCTAAATTTTATTACAAATTTTGTAGTTACAACTTTCAAGCATAGTTTTTGAGATTGGACTGAACATTAATCCGGAGAAGGCATTGAATCTTTGGTTTAAATGTTCGGTCACTGACGCTGTTGAACTGTTTATAATTAAAATAATATAAAAAATAAGTTTAAAAAAATACTAATATACAATATATAATATAATATAATTTTTTTTGTAAACTAATTAATTATGACAAAATTCAATTTAATATCTTTTTTATTTTTTAAAAAAATTAATTATTTAAAAGTTCGGGGACTGGCCAGTTATTTAAATTGTAACTTCTCATTTTTTTTATTATTATGAAAATTATAAAAAGATATTAAATATATATAATAAATAATTTTAAACAGTGAATTTTTAATTTTTAAATACATTAAAAATTAGAGTGCATGTCCAATTACTAGCTTTAAAAACATATATTCTTTTCATGTTATGCAATGTGTCACGGAAACTACACCATGAGGCACTATTAACATTATTGATTTTAATACAATATCTTCTCTTTAATTATTTTATATCACCAATGAGAATTAATTTAATTAATAAAAATTAAAACATTTTGTTTATAAAATGTAAATTTTATTTTTTACTGTTAGTAATTTTTTTTTTGAGAGACGATTTATATTAATTAAAATATACATATATATATATATATATATATTAATTTTATATATCTTTTTCATGTTAAGTATTAATTAAGTTTTTTTCACATAATATACGTACATACATTGTATAATAGTTATAAAAAAATTTCTTAAGAAAATTATGTATGCTTGATCGTGGCCCAACTGCGCTCAACTCAAACCAACCCCAGTTGGGTAAACATAAAGGGGTTCACTAGTAATAACCAAAAGGAGCAAATGAAAGAATAACAACTACATACAAACAAGAATAGCTGAGATTCAGGTATTGAATTTAAGAACACAAGCCTTGGACACCGTTGAAGGCGAAGCTCCTTAGAAAGCTACTTCCACCTTCATTCAGCTTTCTTACAAAAATCTCACTCTAGTCTTTCCTCTGGCCTGAACAAAGCCGACATGACAAAAAGGCTTTAGACAGTGTAATCAGCCAAGCCACTCCTTCATAAATTGGAATCTTCAGTTCAGGATTGTTGAAGAACTAGATTTAACTCCTGGGCAGATCTGGCCAACAAACCACCTCTCCTGCACCAGAAATCAGGGAACAAGAGAAAAGGCCGTGATTCTTGGTTGTTATATCTAGATGCAAATGAGAAGTGAGTGCAATAGATGTATAGTATTTAATCAAGAGTAAACTATCATTTTGAATCCCTCAAAGATGCATGTACCATTGGTTTAGTCCTTAGAAGATGAAAAAACATCGAGTTTTGTCCACTATCAAATTAGTTCGCGACAGGATCATATTAATGAATTTTTAAAGATTTTAGAGCCAAATAATAGTAATTATCTTCTTAGAACTAAATTGATTAAACATGCATCTTTTTGGAACCCAAATTGTAGTTTACAAATTTCCATCACCTCATGTGACATAATGAAACAATTAATTACAAAAGGACAAAAAAAAAACTACTTCTGTTTATCTCTCTCCTCATCATTATGTCACATGAGAAAATTCAAATTTGTACTTAATATTTATTGCAAGAAATGCAACCAAATAACCCCCCGACCCCACAAAAGGAAAAAAAAGAAGAAAGGAAAATGTTACATTTGAATAAAACAGAACGATTGACATTCGACAAATATCACAGGCAATTATATAGGAAACATGAATAATCAACCAAGAAGAGCATGTATAAATGCAACATTGTACTTTTACTATGCAAATACATAGTTGCATTGCATACACTACTTACTTTTCCCAACACAAGAATTTCGTTTTCCAAGTTATGTGATTCTTCCAACAAAGGACATTTCCAACAATTTGAATTATAAAACAGAAATTGGCAAGGACTTCCACTATATTCTATATTGATGTGCATATATGTTAGCAACACTAAAGACTACAAGATTACCTTATTAGTATGGGAAGAATCTTTTGGATCTTTTGCAGTTGTATAAAGCACTGGTTGCAGCATTCCCGCCTGTCCCCAAGAATTTATATGAAATAAGTAGATCTCAGCAAGTTAGTTTTATATTTATTCACAAATATATACAAGAAACTCTGAAAGGCAAGTGGAAGATGATAGGCACCTTTGCTCTGCTTGCAGATCGACCCCAACAGAGGGAGGTGCAGAAATAGTTGAGCGTATTGTTGAACCAAAAACTGCCACAAGCTTCAATTGCATATCTAATGACACCTTTACATGTCTGTACAGTAAAAAAAAGTGTAAATATATGTCAACATCAGTCATTACTGCTCAAAAGGCTGCCACTAGGAGCAATACACTTGTCCTAGGTCTAACATATTATAAGATAACGGCAATATATTTTTTTTTAAAAGATTTTAAGGTTTAACAACCAGGTTTATATGAAATCGCACAGATAAGCTAATTGTGTATAGTTCATCAACCCCTCACCTAGCTTTTGTCTTTAATTTTTTCAGAGAGATAGAGATAAGACATTCACTATTCCTTTTAGTATGTAAAACAGTAGAAATCAACAAATTTTACAAGGCCCAACTAAACCCAAGCATTCATTACACTCAATCTGTCTTTTGCTTCGTGATAAGTATGAGAATTATGTTTAGATTATGAACATGGGACCATGGAACTTTACAGAAAGGGAAGCATGTCCAATTTGTTTCTTGCATATTTATGATGAAATACCTTTCTATCTTGCTGTCCAGCAAACCTATGAGCACAGGAAGCAAGCAAGAAAATAAATCTAAGGTGAGAGTCTCCATCTTCTCCACAAGAACACTAATAACATCTGCTTGCACCTGCAACAGGATGAAATTAATTTCAGAAGGACAATATATGCAAGAAGAAACCCATCGATTTGAAGTTTGAAGCATTAAACACAGAACAGGCAACATATAACACAACTATTCAAAATACTCACAGATTGATCTGGCAGCTTCCTCAAAGCATTGATGGCACCTTTTATGTCACCCCGCTCCCAAAAATGTCGCACCACCTGCAAAATGCAGGATAGAACTACTCAGTGGCTGAAAGTACAGAATGCTTCAAAAAATTTTTATCCCTGAATGAAATTTGTTAAGCATATAAAAATAAAGATGCAACTTTAGTCCTTTGCACATCACCATATTGCCAAACACTTATAAATTCTGTGGCTAAGATTAATGCAGACCAGAACAACCAGTACAATAATTTACAACAACCTAGTATGCATATAAATAATATTATTAATATCAATGAGTAGCTAAATTTACCTGTAATTTTGTCAAGCGTGAACGAAGATTACTTAAAGTTAGATCATGACTTTGCATCAGATCTTCAATGATTTCCTCTTCATTTGCAGAGTTTGTATCCCTTCCAGAAATTTGAGGCTCAACTTCCTGACAATATTGTACAGATAAATTTAACTGAATTGAAGCAATTCTACATGGAAATAAGTAAAAATTGTGGGTTTGATTATTCATTTTGAACTACCACATTCTTTCAAGAAATAGACTATTTCAATAGAAGAAAAATGAAACCAAAATCCTGAAGAGACCAAAACAGAGAGAAGAGCATTACAACTGTCAACATTTCAAAGGACTACAAGGTGGCCCCATAGAGGTTCAAGAGAAAAGACCTGAGAAGTTAATTCATAAAACTGTGATTTTATGTACAATTTTATCGACTGTATAAGTAGACAGTAGTTTCTTTATAGCATGTTTACTTTTGCCGAACCCAACTAAAGTTATTACTCCATATCTAAGTGTTTCTGTTCAGTTATGGATTGCTCCAGCAGAATACCAGAACCACGTCAAGCTTAAACCGCGCTTGGACCTGGATGCAATAAGGGATGAAAGCAAGAAAAAAAGCTGATAGCAAATGCATAAGCAGAACTTAGGAACCAAGATCTGAAAGAACCAAATATAGATGGCAGTATCTAAAATTTTGTAAGGCTTCCTTCATGCTGAGCAAGAGTTTTACCAAGATGGTGTGAGATTTATCAGTTTCACATAATGTGGTCGGAATGGGTAGTGCATTATTTTGATCTTCATTGATGTGTATTCTTTCCCTGCTTCCACATATCATGGTAGGGGATGCATTAGTTTGATCTACATTGACATGAATTCTTTCCCTCCTTTCACATATTGCGGTGGGGAATGGATTAGTTTGATCTACATCGACATGAATTCTTTCCCTCCTTTCACATATTGCAGTGGGGAATGGATCAGTTTGATCTTCTTTGACGGGAGTTATTTCCCTTCTCTCAAACCTCTCAACCAGAGAGCGGGTCCTTCCTCGTACAACAGCAACTGCCACAAGCAAAATTTAACATTATGTATTCAGTGGCCTTTTTACTGTACAAAACTACATTTGTAAGAGATGGCAAACCTCCATTGACATATTTAACTGGACTAATCTCTTCATTGTGAGAGGAGGGTTCATCACCTGAAATAAAATTAGAAAATCATGTGGAAAGTGAAAAATAAAATCTCAACTAATCAGCCAAGATATACATGGCATCTTCTTTTGAATTGGCTTATATATGGCATCCCAGCTCTTTCACTATATTAGAACCAAAATCACAACTAGCTACTTGTAGAGTCTCTACTTATTCACACCCCTGATAAGAGCTTAACTATCAAAAAGTGTTGGCCTACAGTCTTTTTTTTCCACTATTTTTCAACAGAAAATCGAAGCCATAAATACAGAATTTCAGTAACATCTTCACAGATTCAACAAGCAAGGTCCAAATGTAGATTTCAGATATAATGACATGGCTGAAATACAAATATCATTAAAACTTGACCTTGTTTGAGCAGGTTAAGGTAGCAACTGCTACTAAAACATAGGCTGTGGATCAAACCAGTTATTATACTGATGAGAAGTTAAATAGTTCAGGACAATAATGTCAGCTGACAGTTTAACCCATGCTATAACTAGGCAGAGAAAAGAGAATTAATAATAGATATGGGCAATTAGCTGACTTTGTTGAAAAATAAATATTCTAGACAAGGGAACTTGAGAGAAAAGGATAAGGTAATACAACAAATAATGACTTGTATTTGACCTGTCCAGTGGTGTGCTACCAAGAACTTACGTGTTTCTTGGTCAGAGAGTTTTTGTGGAGACAAAGTCTTTTCAAACTTGTCCGTTACACTCTTGATAGGATGTTTGTCTTCACAAGATTCTTTGACTTCATTCTCAGATCCTAGCTTCAATTGGAAGTTTGGATCTTTTACATTGTCGAATTTACTTGTCATATTGCCTAAAGTTCCAGAATTTGTATCTACTGATAACTTCTCAGCATCAAATCTTCCAGCAGATGCTCTCCGTGTATGAGCTGGCTTGAGTAACATCCCTGGTTTTGTCCTTGAAAAGTTAAGAGTTTCTTTCCCAGTTTTAGCTGAGTCATTACCGTCAGGAATGTCCCGAGGGACAATGTTTGGCACAAAGAAGGACTTTTTAACTGCTTGCTCATTTGATTTTGCATGAACTCCTGTTGCAGGACTCTGCTTCACCATTCCCAAATTACAAATTTCCTTGGAATCCTCCAGGAGATCTACATTTGGAGAATTAAAAGACCCAGATCTCTGTAAAGCAACAGGTTTCCCTCCAGAAGCTTTAAATGGAAGAAAAGAGTATTTTATTAGATACATAATTGAGAAAGTAATCAGAATTATAAATAAAAAGGATCTGCATTCATCATGCCAAATCTTTAGTGCATGCCTGTGTGTAAAATTAAATTTCCAACTCGGTTGACTTCTAGAAAATTATTAGTAGAATCCTTCACTAAAATATTCCTCTGATGCAATTGCAGCATCCTGTCAATTAATCTGCTCGGATGTACTACAAAGTGTAAACTCTATTTTGCAGGCCAAATTTCTTTCCAAATTGCTTACTAAAACCAAATCTTATATCAAATTAATCAATTAACGAACCTTAAAACAAGCTGATGATGCAGATTATACTACATGGCTTCTAATTAAAGTAGGCAAATGTGAAGTCTCAATAGTTCAATAAGAGCTGTGTTTATCAAGTTGACCAACACTGAGAAGGAGTATCACTTGACACTCATTAAGAGATAGAGACTTAAAAGTTAATGAAGTAATTGTAGCAATGAAATTTAGAAGACAATTAAGGAAAATTACTATTAGGTGGAAAAGTCAGCCAGCAAACAATACCCTGCCATAAAATGTAGCAATTATCCAAGCAACTAACCAACAAACAATTTCACTTTTCAACTAATTTCTGCCAGTTATCTTCATTTTCTAAGAGGCAAGTGCCAAGCCACTAAAAATGACAATCACCTAAACAAACAGCATTTTTTTGAAAGAAAAACCTAAAAAATTAGATCAGTAATTTTAGGATCCTCTGAGAACAGATTAACAAACAAACACCAAAAAAGGAGGAAGAGGAAAAGGGTAAAAGTGTGACTTAGGGAAGACAAATAGGCAGTGACTTACAGTCAATATATATGTTCTTAATCTCTTTTGATTCACTGTCAGGAGATATACAGCGCAACCCAGCAGTTGGTCCTACAGCTGACTCTACTTTCTCAAGTTGACTTCCCTGAAAACTAAGTTTCTGCTCCATGCCTTCATTTTTCTTGGGTTCCAAATCCAGACCAGCACCATATGGCTCAATAAGCTGATACATATAAAACTAATACTCAGAATGATAGCTATCAGAATAAAAGAACTGAATCTACAAAATACCAAATACATCTCAATGCTTACTTGATGTTATTTACAGACTCATATGTTTGAATGCAGTATGAGCAGATGATTATGATTATTGTATTCATTTATTATATTTTTGTAATTTGGGGATCACAGTTTGTATTTGGGGATTTAAGGTTTATTTATCAGTAATTTGGGATATCCAAATTCATTTATTTGGGTCTTGATATATCTTATTCCTCATTTATGTTTACTTGATAGACTTGGGGTAATTTGAGTCACCTATATAGTAATGCATATCATGTCTTAGGGATTCCAGCTTTGTTATTGAATTCTAATAGGAATATTTTAAGCGTTTTGGTTAATTGTGCCTCAGTTCCAATTTCTGTTCTACATCAACCCCACACTTTCACCATAGGCATGTGCCTTGCACAAATTGTGGCATTGATAGGATTCCAGAAAGAAATAGAATAACACACTGTATTCAATTGAATTCAACACAAGAACAACAGAACTTAACACAATCTGATTGGAAAACTTCTCAACCAGCCCCAAGCCTAAGCTTCTTTCTGAGATATATTTTCCAGACCCACAAACAACCAGAAAATAACAATGCACTCTCTCCCACCACTCACACACTAACTTATACATATATTTCTCACCACTCACACACTTGGATAACTACTCTGAGACATAAACTGCCACACATACTTAAATAACTAACGAACACATGCTACATAACAGAATCCCATTTCTTCAGGCTTCCTTATGCTGCTTATTTCTCCTAGAGTAGACAAGCCATGTTTTGGGCTTGCTCCTCCCATGATCCAACACTTGGCCCACCTCTAGGTTCTAGATTTTGGTCCTAACATTACTACCCTCTGCAGCTGCAACCTTGTCCTCAAGGCTGAGAGTAAGAAATTGAGTTATAAGAGTGAAATCATCCTCCTAAATGGTGTCAAGCATACTTTTGCCCTTCTATTTAACTAGCCATTGACGAACTACCTCTCCAACCTGAACAATGTTTCAGTTGGTATGCACAAATTCTAGAGGTATACAAAACCGATCCGGACCAATCCTAACAGACCAAACTGAAGGAAAACAAAAAAAAACCGATTAAAATCGATTAAATTGGTTTTTTATTAGAGAAAACCGATTGGTTCGATTCGGTTTTTGGTTCAAAAAATTTTGAACCGAACCGAACCAAACCAGCCGATTAACATTAATATATTATATAATTTAATATTATATTAACCATTTCAATGCATCAAAGCATTTCACGTCCTTGGACTCATTTATCAGCTTCTCGAGTCGTGAAGCATTAATTAGTCACCTGCTCTGCAGCATTTAAATGAATGCTTCTTGAGTCCCACGTAGATGGACAAATGCATTATGTATTACAGTTACAGGGACTTTTATTTTTTTATTTTTTAGATGAAGACCTTTGGCTTTCCTTCAAATTGCCGGCATCAACAGCTTTGTGAACCTTTTATTTTTTTTGATCTCATGCTTCACACACCCTTGTCCCTCTCCGAATATTTCACAATATAAAATGGAAGCCCTTCTTTCTAGCCATAGTCAAAATAGAGAATAGAATAATCCATCTAGATTTTCGATCATATTCAGGAGTAGGAGAAGAAAATCCAAAGATTCATACATCCATCATAATAATTTACGGTGGAGCAAAGGATTACTTTAAAGAGATGATGCGACTACAAACAAGAAGTTGGTAAGTTGAGTAAATTCCTGAGTTGACATGTTTGCTGTCGTTCCATTCGCAGGGCGTTCTTCTGATCTACATTTCATCTTGCTCACCCGCGAGCTCTGTTTAATCAGTTCGATTTGATTCGATTCATCGGTTTTTTCCTTAGGGGTGGAGGGTTATGATTACAGTCGATGAAATCTTAAAAAAAGTCAAAAGCAATGGCAAAATAGAGCTCGCACATACATGAAAAAACCGAATAAGCTCATTTCTTTAAAAAAAACATTTGCCATCGATTCAGTTCGGTCGCGTCTCCAAACCCAATCGAACCGAAACTATGACCAGCTAGCAAATTCTAGTTCAACATCATCTTCTAAAGCTACATCCATCCTATTGGGTAGTTCAATTTGTACCTACCAATAGCCTTCTTCAGTAAATAGATATGAAAAATAGGATGTTCCCGAGAATGTGGTGAAAGTTGAAATTTATTGGCAACTACTCCATATTTAGCAATAATTTTAAAAGGTCCATAATACCAAGCTGCTAATTTTTTATTAATCCTTCGAGAAACTATTTGTTGTCTATAAGGCCTTAATTTAAGGAACACCCATTCTCCCACTTGAAATTGCACAGGTTGCCTCTTTTGATCAACATACCATTTCATTTGCTCCTGAGCCTAGGAGAGATTAAATTTTAGCTGGTGGAGAACTTCATCTCTATCAAATAATTCTCTTGTCACTACCTCAACTTTAGTTTCACTTTTCAAGAAGCGAATTAAGGTTGGAGGCTTTCTTCCATAAACCATTTCAAAAAGAGTTTTGCCAATGGAGAGTTGGAAAGAAGTATTATACCAGAATTCTGCCCAAAGTATCCAATGAGCCCAATTTTTGGGTTGTTCAGAAGCAAAACAACATAGGTAGCACTCCAAACATCTATTCAACATCTCAAATTGGCCATTAGTTTCAAGGTGTTAGCAAGAACTCATCTTCAACATGGCAAACGAAAAATTTTCTTCTAGAAGTTACTGATGAATAAAGAATCTCGGTCAGTATGATAGATTTAGGAACACCATGAAATCAAATGATCTCTCTAGCAAATAATTCAGCTATGGTCTTGGCTGTATAAGGGTGTTTCAGCAAGATAAAATGGTCATATTTTGATAACCTATCCACCACAACAAAAACAGGTTCATACCCTTTAGATTTAGGAAGACCGGTGATAAAATCTAGAGAGATGTCATCCCATATGAGATCTAGTATTGGTAAAGGCTAAAGTAGTCCTTCTAGGATTGTGGCTTCTAGGATTGTGGCAGCATACTTATATCTTTGGCAAGCATCACAAGACTGCACGAACTCTTGTACACCTCACTTCATACCTATCCAATAAAGATTTTTTGCCAACCTTCTATAGGTCTTTAGGAACCCAAAATGCCTTCCTAAAAGAGTAATGAAATTCCTTTAGGAGTAACGGTATGGAAGGAGACATGACAAAGATAACAAATCGGCCATTCTAGAACATAACCCTCTATTGCGGCTCAAAACCTAGATGAGAACCCTGATTGTTGGTCAAATCAACTTTAATTTTCTGCAATTGAAAGTATTAGTGAGCTTCCTCAATAAGTGTCTCCTTCCTCCCAAGTAGGATAAGACATCAAAGAGCAGTAATCATTTTCTTCATGTAGCCTTGATAAAGAATCCACATCCTTATTTTTCAACACAGGTTTGTAGATGACTTCAAATTTATAACCCAACAGTTTAGCCATCCAACATTGTTCGTCAATAGTGGTGATCCGTTGTTGTAGCAAATGTCTAAGACTTTTCTGATTAGTTTACACAATAAAAGGTCTCCCCACAAGAAAGGGATGCCAATGTTGCAAAGACAAAGTTAAAGCCATCAATTCTTTCTCATAGGTTGACTAAGACAAAGCCTTTTTGGATAAAACCTTGCTGAAATAAGCTATGAACCTTTTTTTCTGCATCAAAATAGCTCCTAGGAAGAGCTAAGACGTCGGGGGGGGGGGGGTGGTCATAATTTGCTTCAATGCCATAAAAGACTCCAAAGAAGTAGGACCCCAGTAATAATTATCCTTCTTAGTCAATTCTGTAAGAGGTTTAGCCACTTTACCATAGTTTTTCACAAATTTCTGACAGTATCCTTTTAGACTCAGGAATTGCCTCACTCTCTTGACATTCTTAAGTACTGGCCAATCTAAAATGCATTGAATTTTAGCAAAATTAATTGAAACATCCTCTCCATAAATGATATGGCCTAAATAATCTATTGCAGTCTAACCAAAGCTACATTTTTTTAAATTAGCTACAAACTAATTGTTGAGAAAGACTTCCAACACAATAGAAAGATGAGACAAAATGTGTAGGCTAATCTGCACTGTATAACAAAATATAATCAACGAAAACCAATACAAATTTACAAAGAAATGGCCAAAATAAATCATTCATTGCTGCTTGAAATGTAGTTGGGGTATTAGTGAGCTCAAATAGCATAACAAGAAACTCATAATGCCCATTATGAGTACAAAATACAATCTTTGGAATGTATTTCTCTCTTACTCTAATTTGATGATAGCTTAATTTCAAATCTTAGAAAAATAAATGACTCCAAATAACTCATCAAGCAACTCATCTACCACAAGTATAGAATACTTATCTGGAATTGTAACCTTATTTAATATTCTATAATCTAACACACGTTCTCCATGAAGATTCTTTCTTTTTAACCAACAAATCAAGGCTAGAAAAAGAACTTACACTAGGCTATATCACCCCTGATTGTAGTATTTCCTGGACTTGCCTCTCAATTTTCTCTTTTAAGTGGTGTGGATAACGGTATGGCCTCACACTAATAGGTCATTGTCCTTTTTGTAGCACGATAGCATGCTGTTGATTCCTCCTTGGTGATAACTCAGGCCTTCCCTTGAAAACCACAGAAAATTTCTCTATCAACTTTGATAATTCATGTTGTTTAGATGCACTCAACCCAGGTGGTCTTGCTATGTGACAGAGCATGACTTCTGCTAACCACAATAGCCCCTCTATACTAAGGGAGAGTCCTTCCAAAAGACAGTCCAAGGAACAAAGGTTTGTTCCCCACTATTCTACTCGTTGAGTTTTCTTGGCTTTTTCGAAACTACCTTGTAAAGTGGCCATAAGATCCCCTTGAGAAAATTGCATTGTCATCTCTTTCCAATCCATGACAACCTTTCTCAATATTTTCAACAAAGAAATCTCCAATACCACATCTAATCCTCCCAACTCTAAGATATAGGCTTTGGTTGTAATTTCAAAATTTTCCAACTGTATAGAGCCCCTTACACTTCCCTTGAGTAAAAATTTTGTGTCCATCTCCCAATGTAATTCCCAACTTCTTTGTACGTTACACCTCCAATCTTAGAGCCACTAGTAAATGAGGGAAAATAAAATTATGACTAGCTCCACTATCTATTAGCACTACAATGTTAATTCTCAATAACCTACCATCAATTTTCATGATTTTATTCTCATTCTCCCCCACCGAATTCATGCCTAATAATCTCATGATTTTACACTCCAACTCTTCTCTTTCAAAATCTTCTGTCTCTAAACTCACTATCTCCCCTTTTTAAGTTTACTGTTTCATCTTCTCCTAACACTAATAGTCTCAATTGCTTCTCCCTACACTGATGAAGATGATGAAATTTTTCTTCACATTTAAAACATAACCCCTTGGCCCTTCTCTCCATTAGTTTCGGGTATGTTATGGACTAAAATTCTCTGGGTTTGTCTGTGTTTGGCCGCCTCTCCCATGTGTTTTTTCTTGCTATATATTCAAAGGAGGAAGCAGGGCCTCTGTTAAGTGCATACCCTATATTGCCACCCTCTCGATTTCTACTAGTAGCCCACCCAAATGGATTAGTGGTTTGGCCTACTTGGTATGACTAACCCAAATCATTAGGGGTAGAATTGGGTCCTGAGTTGGATCAAAAACCACCCAAACCGCTATTGTGTTGACCATAACTGCCCATTAACCGCCCCTTCCCTCTTGGTTTTTATCATGCTCATCTTCTCCTCTCAACTCCTCTTCCACATCCCTTGCCGCACGCAAGACTTGTCCCCGTGTTTGAGGATTAAGTGTTTTGATTCTTCTTCAAATGCTAGGCTACAAACCACTCAGAAAATAGCTCAGGTATTGGTCCTCAGGAAGGCATAGTACTTGAGAAGAAATTAATTCAAATGCTTCAATATATTCTTGCACATCACCCTTCTGCTTTAAGGCAACCAGCTCTTCAAATGGATTTTCATGTGTATGCCCCCCATATCTAGCTATAAGGGCCCTCATTAACTTTTCCCAGGTTAAATTATCTTCCGTCTCCTTAAGGAGATTAAACCAATAAATGGTAGAACCCTCTATACTCACATGTGCCAATTTTACTTTGACCTCATCTGTAATGTTTTAGACCTCAACAAATTTTAGCCCTAGTAATCCAAGCCATTAGATCCATCCCTTTGAATATATTTAATTCTACTCTCTTAGAAGACAACTTATATTTCTCTCCGCGGTCTCCCCTGGGTTCTAACATCTTAGGTTGGGCAGATTGAGTATGAGAGAAAGATGCTTCCCTAGCTAGTGCTGTTTCCCCTCGTTTCCCATTTGTTTACTAATCTTTTGTAGAAGAGATCCATGGTGTTTCATTTTAACCACCATTCGCTGCATAGTGGCTCACAAGTCTTCCATACTGCCCTCCTGCACAGCCAACCGCTCCTCCAAGACATCCACCCTATCTAATATCTTTGGCATTCCTTCAAAATCAAAGGCTTCCCCACTCATTTTTAATTTGGCAAGTCGAACCAATGATACGATTCTAGAAATTTGAAATAGAATAACACACTGTATTCAATTGAATTCAACACAAGGACAACAGAACTTAGGAAAACTTCTCAACCAACCCCAAGCCTAAGCTTCTTTCTGAGATATATTTTCCAGACCCACAAACGACCAAAAAATAACAATGCACTCTCTCCCACCAGTCACACACTAACTTAATAATATATTTCTCACAACTCACACACTTGAATAACTACTCTAAGACACTGCCACACATATTTAAATAACTGACTAACACACGTTGACATAACAGAATCTCATTTCTTCAGGTTTCCTTACGCTGCTTATTCCTCCTAGAGTAGACAAGCCATGTTTTGGGCTTGCTCCTCCCATGATCCAACACTTGGCCCACCTCTAGGTTCTGGATTTGGGTCCTAACAGGCATCATGTTTTAGAAGTAATTAATACCACACCACCCCCAACAAACATATAAGTATGAATTCACAATCATTATTTGAGCTACATATAGAAAAACTATTATCAGAAAGATCATAATTCAAACATAAAATAAAAAATAAAAAATGTCTAAATGATTGTGGATCCTACTGATATATCTGCCACCCAGACTCCGACAGAATTTCGGTAGTATGAGCAACCTAAAAGTTTCCCGTCATGAATACAGAGGTCACCAAGAGTTGTCCATCCCATATCAACAGCATCATGACATATAACAGGCTCCCATGAAAACACCTACAACATATGAGCATGATAAATTATATTAATATCTTGTTCCAAGCGCAACATTACTATATAATCTCATTATCACAACAATCTGTACCTTCAAACTATTCTCAAGTCCAGCAAACAGGGTCCTTCCATCAGGATGAAAAGCTATTGAGCGCACCCCTGTAGCCTAACAAAAAGCAATTTAATTTGACTGAGAGAAGTGATATAATTTAGAAGCCATATATCTTCATATATACCATTGAATTTCACTTTTTTAAATATATCTTTGTGAGTTCGTGCCCGTGCTTACACATGGATGGGCTCAGGTTTGCATTAGAAGAAAAAACAAGTAAGTACACAACATAACAATTTATGCAGACTATGTAGCACGCTACAAAGGCAATAACTTTGTAACAGTTTTTAAGATAAAAGAACAATATAAAACCCAATGGCATTCCATGCTTCTGTAAGCTTAACAACTAGACGAGATATGCTAACATCAGTAAGTTACAAACAAATCATCCTCAAAGAATATTGAAAATGGAGTGATGTTCTCGGCTGCAATTACACAAGAAATTTTTACCAAAGATTCATTGACAACTAATAATGACAAATTGGTAAAATTGTCAAGAACCATGACTCATTGCTAAGGTTACCGATGAGCTCTATAAAAGTTAGTTAAGGGTATAGGACAGACCTAGAGGTGCCGCAAAAAAATACCAATTGAGAAGAAGCAGAAATGAAAGCACAAATTATGGCATAAATAGAGATAATTGGTTCTTTTTAAACAGAAGAAAAAAGGTTCAGCCAGTTTAGATACCTCACATCGGGCAGACCCAATCAATTCAAATGTTTCTAAATCCCAGAATTTCACTGTTCTGTCTGCCGAACCTGCAAAATGGTTCTTAATAATTTAAGACTAACTGCTTTTGGGGGAAGTTTTCTGTGTATAACAGTATAAAGCAAGTGTATACAAATTTTAGAGGAAATGGAACAGGCCCAACTATAAAGCATATTGATTTGACACTTTGGCAACCACACGATTCACAAACATAGAAGTGCATGTAAGAAAACTTTACCCACCGCCCGTAACTTGGGTACATTGCATGTATGTACATGCGATGGCCCAGATTTAATCTGCACATACAAGGCCCACCTGTCAGAGTTGCAGATGAAACCTGGGGCATTCATTACATGTACATAAATGCAATATACCCTAGAATTTGTCATGATATTACAACTAAATAAGCATCTCCCACACCCAACTACTCCAAGGCCACTGACTCACCTGTAGCCAGGAGAAACTCAAGTGGATGGAAATCTATGGACCTGATGTGTCCTTCGTGAAACTTGAAGTCATGCAAGAGCTTTCCAGCTGTTAGATCCCACACCTATACATTGGTGAGGTAGATCCATGGGTTCATTGCTAGGCTAATTGTAAAAGATAAAACTATTGCAAGCAATATAACAATGAATTTACATAAAATTACCTTTACAGCATTATCAAATCCACCAGAAACAACCCATCGACCATCTGGAGTAAATTTGATAGTACTGACACCTTGGCTATGACCCTTGTATGTATGAATGCATCCTTTTTTTCGTATGTCCCAAATCTTGAGATTAGTGTCCATGGAGCCAGATGCAAAAAATTCACCAAACGGATGAAACTCGACAGCTGTGCAGTTGGATCTGTGTCCAGCAAGAGTGCGAACCACTATACTTCAAGAATAACGACAGATCTATTAGGAATTATTGTTAAGAGTTTAAAACACAAGTATACTATATTGCAGGCTCCAATTTAAAAAGCTATGAGACGTGGAAGTCATAATAGTACTCCTTGATTCCCCTATAAAGTCATGCATGCAATGTAGACTGACAAGCTCATACTTCATAAAAGTTAAACAAAGAAAGGTTCAAGGATGTTCAGCTAGTTCTTACTTCTCTACTGTAAAATCTGATGCTCCCGAAATAACACCATTATACATTATATAGCCTAAAACTTCAGCTAGTCATTAACTCACTCTTTGATTCTTCCAAATCCCAAAGCTTTATTACACCATTTGATGCTCCAGCAAGAACTAACACTTCTGCTGAATCAAAAGCCACAGATTCGACTGGACTAGTATGGCCACGCAGGCTCTGCATATATTTACAGTACGATATATCATTAGGTCAGAGTGATATGTGGCACTGCTTCCACCAAACGAAAGTTTCATATCAATATAGGAATTCAATCATAAGAAAAGTACAGATGATAGATTATTATGATCTAAGTATGGTAGAAATTTCAGCTTTGTAATAGAACATAAACTGTACTAGGAAACATGTTTTTCATCAGGCTGTATTAGATGTATCATGCAAGATTCTATACAAATCTAAACTTATCATTTAATATGAGCTGAACGTGCCTTCTTCATTCAAATACAAAACATAATTCCTAAACCGCACCAAGGTGCACCTCAGAAGTAGAACTTCCATTACTGGCTTATGATCCTGGTGTAGCCATATCCTAGGCAAAATGCTAGAAAATAAAATTTGAAATCAAACTAACCATTAAAGAAGTTGGTTTGCCGATCGTCCATAGATTGACCTTGTGATCATCCCCTCCGGTAATAAAAAGACGACGTGCCTTCTTTCCAATATTTAGACAATTGACGCTGGCTGAATGTGCCACGAATTCCTCTACAGTTGGTTAGCTCAGGAAAGCACATTATCAACTGAACAAACATTTATACACAACAGACTAACCGGGACTGAAAAATCACCACCGAAATATATCGAAAATCATCTTTCGAACCATAAAAACAAAATGGAGGGAAAGAAACGCATGTAGCTAAAAATTCATAACTTCCTTCAAATATTTTTTTTTTTCCAGTTTTCAAAAAAGTCGAGCTAAACAGGAATCGGGACTAAAACTAAGTTTTCATTCATATCTGCCTTGCAATCAAGCATAGCTGCAAGACCTAGAAATTTGGCTTCTTCGACACAATTTCCAGTTTGCTCCTAGAGCTTCCTACATTTTCATCACATTTCTTCAGAAAATCAAGTTATCAACGGAGCAGAAATTCCACATCCCAAAAGAGAAAAACCACTTCGAAGCTGAAAACAGTTCTGCCAGATTTCAACAGAAACTCAGCCACCAGTTTCAATAATTTCAATAAAGAAAACGAAAAACCCAGTTCAATTCCAAGATTACGAAGGTAGACGCAGTTCCTGCTAAGCATTCTCTCTCCAAGAAAATTATTGAAGAAATAAAATAAAGAAAAAATAAAAAGATACGTAGTTTGTATCCTCGCTTTGCCATTTTTGCTTGAAGACCTCAGAAACCAACTTCCGGAGCTGAAGAAGTAACTAGGACTTAGTTTTACTCCAAACAAACAAAAAAAAAAAAATTTGCTGCTGCCTGCTGCTGCTGCTCCTCCTCCTCCTCTGTAACTGCAAGTGCGATTCAGATGAAGGAGACGAAAAAAGGAAAAGCTAAAATTTCAAATGGGAATTGTCCTGAAGAAGAAAGAATCATTCAGATTCAACAATGCAAAAATCTTTTTTCCTTTCAGGGGAAGCAAAAGAAAAGCATAATAAGTCCTTTTTCAATTTCTTGTGAACCTCCTTTTTATTGCACTTGAATTCAGATTTCTGACATTCTTTCTCCTGCTGTTTCCCATACGGACCAAACTACCCTTCGCTTGTTGCTGTTATGAATGTGAAATTACATAATACCCTATCCAAGGTCTTGCCGACGTGTCGATTCCAGTGGCACAATTTTGTTGTGGAAAAAAAAAATGCAAGTATTTGAGGAATGATCCATTTTGGCTTTTTACATTTTCTGATCTTATTCTGGGTGTCTCTTGAATTTTCTATTCACAAAAATTAAAAAAATATTATTTATATATTCGCTCACAAACAAAAACTATTCCACCTCAAAAATTGGTCAAATATTTAAATCTTATAGCTCACACTTAAAAAAATTATTTTTTTAAATATATTGATTGAAACAAAATTTAATTCTGATTAATAAAAAAAATATTTTTATAGTATAATAAAAAATAAATTATTTATATCCATTGATGCAGTATTTATCAAAAGATTGTTAATAAATTTAGGTAAAGTATATTTGAAAAAAATTGTGTTAAAGGCTGATTGTAAGCTTCCTTATTCCCCAGAATCACTTTCCTTCTTGGTAATTTCAAGTAAGAATTGGTTGGGAATATAATAAAAGGCATGAAAATGACTTGTATCAAACCAGAGGGGATTCCTTATATTATAATCCTGCTTTCTTCATATTTAATTTTCCATTATTTAGACATAAACTCAGAAAGGGACGTCTAGTCTACACTTTAATCAATTAGGCAATCGATGGTGTTTCGACAACGTGGATGGGAATATATCAACTGCATTCAAATTGGTTGGTTACCGTGATTAAGAAAACCCCTAGAATTTTTTTTTTTTTCATTCTTTTAAATGATTTTGACTAAATTTTCATATTCTTTTAAACTTTTTTTTTTTGTTTTGACAAATTTGACTGAATTGGCAAATTTCTGTACCTAAAATGCCTGCACTTTAAGTCGTGCATATTATGCATTTTTTTTTAATGGGTGAATGTTTCATTGATTGGGCGAACAGAGAATATTAATTAAATGAGTTAAACAACATTTTACATCGTATTAATATGACCCAATTTCATTAATGTCCAATTAATAGCACTTGCCTTTTTTTTTTTGTTCCTTTTTGTCTTGAGTGTGACAAAAAACCATGAAAATCGTGTATTTATCAGGCCCATCTATATATAGCTCGTCTCCATTGTTGGTGACCAACTGCTTATACTAAGTTGAAATAAATATGATCACAAATGTTTAATTTGAAACCTAAACATATGATCTCAAATAAATATATTACTTAAAGAGTTTAGTTTAATTGGTGAGAGAAAATCAATAGCATTTTTTTATCAATTATAAATTACAATTTTAGTGTACAATAGTACACCTTTTAGTTATGTATTTTATATTAGTTAAATAACATAAAAAAATTTAAAGTGCTTATATATCAATATCACTAAGTCATTGAAGAAAAAAAGAAAAAAAAAATTTGTTTAATTTAAAAGAAAACAATGAGAGAGAAAATAAGGGGTTTTTTTATTTGATTTACAAAAAAAAAACTATTATACTCCTTTAATTTTGTTTTGATTAAAAATAAGATTATTTTAAAATTATTTTTTTATAAAAAATTTTGTTTTCAACTTGTCTCTAATTTATCATTTTCATCTTTTCATTAAAAACATTTGAAATTATTTTTTCTTCATCATTTCTTTTTATTGTTTAAATATTAAGATAATTAATTAAAAATATTTTTATTTTTTTATCATATTTTCTCTCTCCTCAAAATTCTTCCACTTTAAAAAAAATTAAAAAAAATGAAAGAAAATAGATATTCATTTTTTTTCTTTAAATTATTCAACTAAATAAGATAATTTTAAAAAATTATATCCACTTTCCTTCCTTCTTTTCCAAATCTTTCAAACTAAATATTATATAAAATTTTAATTTAATTATGGCCGTACTAAGAAAAATGAATATTTTTATTTAAAAAGTTTGTTAAAATTATGTAAAATAATGGTAAAATTGAAAAGTTACAAATCTATCAATGATTACAAATCACATGGATCTATATTTTGAATACACGATCCATGAACCTTATGACGAAGGCATCATTAAATTCAGACAGGAACCCAGTCTGAAAAATCTAAGTGAGGAAAAGGTTTTTTTTTCTTTATTAAATTATTTATAAACTAATACAAGTATTTGACCGGCAGAAAGTCATCGTATATCCCGTGGAACAATCACGGCAAGACATTGTTTGTCGTTTATTCTCTTTTCTTTTTTCTTAATATTATTTTCTTTTGTCGTTTTCAGTGTCCTTGCTGTTCAATCTCCATTGTCCTCCATTTCCGCCTCTTTAAACTTTAATCAGTTTACGTACGACAAAGAAAATAATGCATCCACACGGAGTTGGAATACGATAATACTGTTTAATGTTTATCACATGAACATGTGCAGCTACTTATGGAAGACTTGTGTTTTTTATTATATACTGCTCCAATTCATTTTTTTTTTTTTTAGGTTTTGCAAAAAGCAAGCTATTTTATAGATATCTGGTTGGTTGGGGTAAACATTTTTCAACTTTAGAAAAAAACTAAAATTTTAAATCTTAAAAATATTATTATAAAAAAATTAAAAATTATAATTAATTTAAAATTTGATAATAAAAAAATAGTCTCCTGAAAATTATTATATCTTAACTTGCCATGAAAAAGAAAAGAGTAAGGTATCTTTATTGGGAGTTAAGACTCACAAGAAAATATTAATTATCAAATTAATACGTGGACGTCCATATTTCTTTGAGATTATTATGACAACAACTAAATTATTAAAATTGAAAACTCATAGGGGATGATAAATTTTTTTTTTTTTTGGACAAACTAGGAGATGACAATTAATGGCTCCGAGTGTCTTTGATATCACGACCCAAACAATCAATTGGGCCTCGCTTACCGTGTATATTAGCTTAAATTTGAGAGCTCATGAATGTTAGCATAATTGCGGCCCATTTTGATGGGCTTACAATAAACTATTTAAATTATATTAGATTTTACGTAACACACTTTTTACTTGTCCAAAAAAAAAATTTCCTTTTGGAACGTTATTGCTTTAATAAATGGATATAACATGAAGTCGTTTTTAGAAGCAGATAAATTTAAAATTCACAAATCTAAAAACTGAGTCCTTTACTTTTACAGAAGATTTTGCGAGAAACCTGTAAGAATCATATATCAAACGGCTTCGAAGAAATAAATTAGGGTTCACAATGCTTCTCCATGCCCAACGAGATGCTCCAACCTTGGGAAGCTTTACTCCTAACCCACAAAAAGTTCTGAGCCAGAGCTTAACCCGAGTCTCAGTTAAGAAATGTGCAATTAAGTAAAAATAATAAGTTATGAGAATTTACTATATTTAAAGTAGTAAGGTCCATTGGCACACTTATTGCCTCTTTTCGGTACAAAAAGAGGTTTAAATGCTTAAAGAGAGAAAAAAAATAACACGCTTATTTTAATAAATTTGTATTAACTTATTGTATAACTACATTCTAAGGGTTTTGGTGGTAGGTTGTGAGAAAGAAAGAATATGCAACAATATAATTCTAGTTGAAATTAGGGTAGAATGTAGAGGGTGGGTACATAGAGTGGTGCAAGGTATAAATTTGCATTTGCGTGGAGATTACATTTTACATTTGCAGTACCTATCAAGTTGCTGAATAGAGTTTTCCCAATGCCGTATACGAAAACATGCAGCTAGCTGAGAACAGAGCAGCACCAAACACGTCTATCTTCATAACTGCTTGATTTTGAGCTCCCAATTAACTCATTCTTTTTCCCTTTTAATTTTTGGATGAAATAAGACCATCCTATCAATCTTCTTTCCTTTAGATATTATATGAGCTTCTTTAATGGTATGCTTGGAAGTTGACAAAAAAAGAAGTCGAAAGAGAAAGAAAAAAGAATAGAGTGTTAAATAAAAGACTCAATTGCAATTTTTAATATATTTATTATCAAATTTTACATTAAAAACATGAAATGTGAATATACTTTTATAACTCATCAACATTAATTGCATTATTAACTCTTTTAAAAAATTCCTCCAAATATCATTCTTTTATCGTAGAACTTCGTTAAATACACTTCAAAATGTTAATTGTTTATTTATCTTCCTATCGTTGGATGTTTAAAATAAATAAAGAACAAAAATATCAGGTTCAATTATTAGTTGAAATATACTTTAACAAATTTACCTTTTATCAATAAATTTATATATTTACATTCTAATTTCAAGCATATATTTGATACAAATTAATATTAAAAAAATATTACTAGAATAATTGTTGTGACACCCACAGACATTTAACTCAAATCATAAATAAGCTCAAACTGAAACAATTAAAGAGTTATGTAATATCAAATGTTAGAATTTATAAATATTAATAATTTTATTATCTCAAATAATATTATTTTTATATCAAAAATATATAAAAATACATGTTCCGAAAGCAAAATAATAGTTTTTGTGACAAGTATCTTATCTGAAACCTCTCAACTTGGAGGAATGGAATAATATATAAAGGAGATGGTAACGAAGAGTTAATCCAAAATTTCTTCCTTTGCTTGTCTGTTCCTGCATTTTTCCTCCATCCTATATTAAATGGAGCCGAAAGTAAATATTATATCATAGACATAACCTTGATATATATTGTGGAACTTAAGGGTGGTGTCCTTACGACTTTTTTAAGATTTTGAAGTACTTTTTTATGTCTAAATTATCATTATAATGGTCCTTTTCATGTTACATATCTCTTCATAAGTTCGATCTCTTGTCATTTTCAAAGCTTTCAATGTCTTCCTACATTTGTGGGCTATGTCCCGAGAAACTTTTACATTGATATTGACTTCATATGGCAAGTCTTCATCAAATAACTAGTACTGTGTGTTATTTAGCTTAAATACTCATAATTTTAGGCAATGGAAAACACTTCAAATTCACCCAACATCGATACATACAATTAACGAAGAAAAATACGAGTGCTGCTAATTTTAATATAATGATTTTTATTGTTTACAACGATAACATAAATTTTAAATTATTCAAAACTCTCCTTGCTAGCATAATATTCTTCATAAATATTACTAATTTAATAATGTACATCAATTTTATCTCATCAAAGAAAATATTTTGGAGAATGATTGCAAATGAACCTAATATTCGATGCTATCTCTTATCAAACAAACACTATCAGAAAAATAATATTTTGCATAAAAAAATTTGCTATAATTTTTTGTTTTGTTGCTAATTCTATATTATTTGAAACAAAATCAAATTGTTGCAAAATGTCTAAAAAATTATGTTGTTGGCATTCGCAATAATATTTGATATTATTATTTTTGTACGCAAAAATCTCATCTTCTTTTTTTGGGTAATGAAAAGGGTATATGGTCTCGTTATTTTTTGAAAATTGTTTAAAAAATTTCATGGTTTCTCCTAATATTTTAAAAATAGAATTATAATTTTTTGTTTTGTTGCTAATTCTATATTATTGGAAACAAAATCAAATTGTTGCAAAATGTCTAAAAAATTATGTTGTTGGCATTCGCAATAATATTTGATATTATTATTTTTGTACGCAGAAATCTCATCTTTTTTTGGGTAATGAAAAGGGTATATGGTCCCGTTATTTTCGAAAATTGTTTAAAAATTTCCATGGTTTCTCCTAATATTTTAAAAATAGATTTATAATGGAAGCAGATTAATTTAGCCATGCTTGCATGTCTTTTTTTTTTTTTCCACTTTACCAAACAGAGGCTTCACGTAACTCTGCAACATTTGAATTATACACCATTCATTTTTTTTATTCATCAACCTTTGACAATTGGCGTTTATAAACTTTTATGGGCTAATAATAATTATTAATAATTCTGCAGCATGCATGGGCTTTGGTCTTCGTGTACAGCTTTTATTAACCAAGCCAGAGGCATACTCATTATTATGTTCTTTAATGTAAAATGACAAGTCTACAGAAATGGCCATGTTAATTGAATATATAATAAGTGTACCCATGCAGCCGTGGGATCCACCCCATCTTATAAGGGACATGCCCCTTCAGAACATGGTTTATGTAAAATTTAACCTTTACAGTAACCTCTTGTAAATTTATTTGTCCCTTTTCCCTCCATGATAGGTATAAATATTTTTGTGTAGATTTAGTTTTTTTTTTAACTTCTAAATTGAGTATTTATATATATTTTTAATATATGATTAATTTTATTTAAAATATTGACATTGATTATTCTCATAAATATTTTTCTGTAAGTTTAAATTTATGACATTATAAAAAAAATTATTTTTTGAATTTAAATTTATTTACTAATTAAGTTACAAGCGGAGTTTGTATAAGTTTTGTTTACATAAATTCAATTTGTTAGTAAATATAATAAAATCATTTATGAATTTTTATTTAATAATTTAAATTTTTTTATTGAAATAGTTTTTAATATAGGTGTCTTTACGACCAAAATATTACAAAAAATTAATTTTAATATAAAATATAGCGGAAAAATACACATTTAAATTTAAATTTATGATATTATAAAAAAATCATTAAATTCAATTTTATTTACTAATTAAATTACAAGAAGGTAAGTTTGTATAAGTTTTGTTTACATAAATTCAATTTGTTAGTAATTATAATAAAATTATTTATGAGTATTTATTTAATAATTTTAATTTTTGATTGAAATAGTTTTTAATATAAATGTCTCAAAGATTAAAAAAATTAAATTTAACACAAAATATAGTAAATAAATATACATTTTAAGTATAAAGAATATTTATGTAACGAAACGTATTAAAAATCATAATAAAATTATTTATTAGTCTTAACTTGAGAGTTTAATTTTTTTTTTTATTGAAATAGCTTTTAATACAATTTATATAAATTTATTAATCAATATGTGTCATATATAATTAAAAGATTTAATTTATTATATTAAAATTAGTATTTCTTTTATTTTTAACTTCCACTTCTGTACAGGTTAAGTAGACTTGAAGTGCTGGAATCAACTTCATTTGGGTCCAGAACTGCGTTAATGGTTGTTTAGTTTTTTGTGTCGTTCACCGGCCACAACCAGCCAAGAATTGAGAGGAAGAAATAAAGAAAAAACAAAGTTTATATCTGGATCTGATTGCTGTTAAAGGCACAAGCAATTGTAGCAATCGTTTCTGAAGATTTTACTACACAATTGAAAGCCACGTCGTTTCAGATACTTTCACTGTATATGAAAGCTCTCCATCTGAGTTTGTTTATGTAGATACAGTAAGAGAAATCTGCACATTGTTCTAACTGTTCTGTGCCAGGGAAAGACACTTAATCACTATTCATGTAAATATACCTACACTGTTTGGACATTTGGCTTATTTGGTTTAAAAATAATTTAATAAGAGTTTTATAGTTAGAGCCCTTTTGGATAGCAGAGCTTACAGTTTATTAGAGTTTATTTATCAGTATAAGTGTTTTTATGTTAAAAAAATAGTATTTGAATAAATTTAAATAAGTAATTTATCAATCTTCAATAAGTTAATTTTAACTTATTTTATAAATTATTTTTTTAAATTTATTAAAAAAAATCTCTGTCAAAATTTAAATTCACATGATCAGAAAGTTATTTTACACTTTTATAAATTAAAATTTCATTAAAACTATACCATTTATCTCTCTCCTTCCATCAAAACTATATCCGAATATTTTTTTAAAAATTTATAAATTTGAAAAACATTTTTTTAAATATGTATGCAAACACTAAATAACTTAATTTAAAAATCATTCTTCTATAAGCGTTTTTTATATAAAACTTTATTCTATAAGTATTTAAATAAGTTGTATATCCAAATATTTTTTAAAAAATTTATAAATTTAAAAATATTTTTTCAAATATGTATCTAAACGCTAAATAACTTAATTTAAAAATTATTCTTCTATAAGCACTTTTTATATAAGATCTTATTCTATAAGTATTTAAATAAGCTATATACCAAACTGGGTTTTACTCGAGTCCAGTGGACCCAAATCCGTCCGATTTTTCTTCTTCTTTTAAATACAGTATTGTGATATTTCAGTCAAAAGTAGAGTAAAAATAAATAAAATAAAAAGCAAAAGAACCGTATTTGAATGAAAAGAAGGCTATATATAGATAGTGAGCGTAGGTATGTCAAGATGTGGCATCGTTTAATTGATTTCAAGTTGTTAAATCTGGTTTAGTTAGTAGCATTAAAATGATAGAATGAGAATTTTTATTTTATTCTTTTGTTAATTGATAGAATTAATAAAAAAATATAGATTTTATAGAATTTTAATTAATTTTTATAAAAAAAAATTATATTACTTTAAAAAATAAGTAATAAGTGAACAGTATAATAAAAAGAAAATATTAAAATATTTTTTATTATTTTATGTATTTATAAACTTTTTTATAATTAAAAAAATATATTTATAATATTTAAAATAAAATTTTAAATTAATTTAAAATATTTAAAAAATAGATAATAAGTGAACAGTATACTGATTTTATTTTTTATATTACTAATAATTTAATTTATTTTTTTATTTATAATATTTAAAATAAATTTTTAAATTAAAAAAATATTATTTTAATAATTTTATTTTTTAAAATTTGTATATCGTATTAAATATAATTTGAATAATAATATTTTATTTTATTTTATTTTTTATTTTTATTTTCATTTTTTTTAAATCATTAATCAAACCAAACCCTAGTGTAGGAGTCATAGACTCATAGCCTAGCCAACGCAATATTCAATTGCCAATTGGCATGATTCTCAAAAACTGTTACGACAAATATTTTAGTCTAAAGATGCAGTCGAGTTTATAATAATTAAGCACAAATTTAAAGTCATTAAATTAGATCTCGAGTCTCAGCCATAAAATCTAACCTCATTTTAGTGGCAAATCCTCATTTAGCTCTCAATTTTTTTGAGCTATTCATTTTTTATATAAGCTTTATTCTTTACGTTGACCTCTATATATTAATACGGTAAATACTAAATAAGCCCTTCCACTATTTTATTCTGCATGATTAGGTATTTAATAAAACACAGAGACACATCTCTGCCATATGGGTGGCCAATGGCAGTGATAGAATGAAGAAAAAAAATTAAAAATCCAAAAATGGGTTGTATTTTAAGAGGAAGTCATAATTTTAACTCTGAATAAAACAGTGTCATGTTACCTCTCACCACAAAAATATAAAAGAACTGAATGGAGGCACGTTACCAAAATTTATAAACTAATTTTGGCACACTTTTTCATTTCCCCCTCTGTTAAGGGCATCGCCTGTTCTTGTCTCTTCATGGGGATTCATATTTCCAAATCTTGATGCAGATTTACCAACTCACCACTCTTTAGACTTTCATTGGGATTCATGTTAACAAATCCTTCACTCCCTGTTTCTGTATTTTTTTTTAGCATTTCCATCTTCACGGATTGATATATTTGTGATTTTTTCCACCATAGCTTTGTTTCTTATGGGAATTTCCATCCAAATCATTGTGATTATCTCTATTTAATTAGTAGGCAGCTTTTCCCAATGATCATATCTTTGATATTGAAGGGATTAGGTAATTGGCAACTCCCTAAAAATACACGCTGCATTTTAAACAATAAAATGTAAGTATATAATTGTTTTAAATAATCAATATATTATTAAGTATTGTGTTAAAAAAAATTAAAATAATACTTTTTTAAAGTAAAAAAATATATGTGTATTTTTAAAAATAGAAGAAGATAAGTGTATTTAATGCAATATATAAAAGAAGTTTATATATATTTTCAAAAATAAAAAAAGGAATAAGTGTATTTATGTAAAATATAGAAAAAAATTGTACATATTTTTTAAAATACAATAGTGTATATTTAACACAAAATACAAGAAAAGTCAAAATATTTTACTGAATAAAAATAAAAGATAAAAAGATAGAGATGAAAAGTTAAATAATGATTTTTTTTCTTTTTTGCATGTTTAAAATTAATAAGATAATAATATAAAAGATTAAATGAAAAAATTTATTAGAATGCACTTTATAAATTTATCTTTTATTATAATCATAAATTATAGTAATTTATTTTATTAATTGAATAACATAATATTCAATAATTTATTTCTTATTTAAAATCTATCAAATTGAGAAACTTAAAAGTATAAAAGAAAGGCTGGTTTGGAAGATTTTGGAAGCTCAGTCAATTTTTTTCTTCTCCATATGCTCCCAAAAAAAGAAGAAAAGATTACTATGAAACCTTCTGTTTCCTTCTCTTCCTTTTTTTTCATTATTTTTTTATCTAAACATTACCTTAAAAGAGTAAAATCATTAATATTATGTCTAACATTGTTTTGCATTAAAAGCTCAGGAGTACAAAGATTTCGAATTTCAGCCTTACAAGTAAGTCCTCCTTAGATCCAATGCAAAATTGAAATATCACTTTTTATTGTGTATATCTTCTACACTCAAGTAAATTATTAAAAAAATAAATTTAATTTTTTAAAAAATTAATTATGAAAAAACATTTTTTTAGTAAAATTTATTAATAATAGAGACAAATTAAAAATATTGAATTACTCAATTTAATCGAATAATATTTGAATTAAAATATTAATATTTAAATTCAATTTAAATTTTAAATTATTTAAAAAATTTAAATTATGTTAAATGAATTTAAAAAATTTATTAATTTTTTTTTATCAAATATATATATTCAGGTTATGCTTATACCTCAGACTGCCCTAATTGCCTATTTGTCCACCGTCGCGGCATCGTACAAGATTTTGGCCCCTCCGAATGTTTCATGGCAGGATATCTGTTCCAGAATTCCACATGCATGCGAGGTGTTCGATCATTTTCCCCATAGAAATGCAATGCACCTAATCGCCGATTAAGATTTGTGCTTGGAGGCGTTACTCGTACTATAGTCCTGGTAGCCCATACATTTTGACTGGTATGTCCAGGGGGGCCCGTAAACTCGTGGGTTCCATCAATCTCCCCCATGGATCTTCCACTCCGCCTCCACTGATTGAACTTCTCTTTCCTAAACTCACGTGTCAGGGTTGCGAAGATTATTAGATTGTCTCGGCTTAGCATCCGCCGCACCTTATAAAGGCTTGCACACAGGGATTATGAGACACATCACGAGCCCATTTCTTCAACTGTTATAATCTGAGTTTGGATCTAGTGTAATACTGTGAATTTAAATTTTTTATTGTATTTTACAAAATAAATTTGAAAAAAAAATACAGTCTCAAAAAATAAATATTTAATAAATAAGTGAGATATAACAATTTAAATATAAAATTTTAAAAAATGAAGAAAAGGAGTTAATACCCACTTGAGTGAATCTCATCTAAACTTCGTTCATTTTAATTCTGATTTTTTAAAGGTGTTACTCTTTAAGTATTATGATTCCAATCTCAGCCTGCGCAAGAGTTTTATTATATATATATATATATATATATTGTACACAAAGGCAACCTTCATTTTAATTCTAAAATGAAAAGTTTGCCTTTTTTTTTTAGTAAAACTAATTCTATCAAAGCTTATTTACCTAAAATTTAGATGAAAAATTTATAGTCGTCTATATTAAAAAATAAATAAATAAATTTAAATAAAGAGAAAAGAAAAGAAAATGATAGTTAGATATTTTTTTTGTCCTTTATTTAAATTTTAAAATTAATAAATAATCTTTTATTCTTCCTCTTTCTATATAAAAAGCTACTAAATAAAAAGAAAAACTAATTCAAACATTTTTATTTTACTTTGTCTACATCAAAATATCTTCTTAATCTCTTGTTTGATAAATTTTGCTTTTACTTGATTCTTATTTTAAAGTGACAAATATAAGTGCCATAATTGAAGTGAAACTCAAAAACAATTTTGATTGAAACCAATAATGCAAATTATCTTGGTTGCCATTTTATATGTAATCCAAAACATAGTTAATGTTCGTTTTTACTTTTCTTTCTGGTTTCTCCTTCTTCTTTTTTTGGGTATATTAAATGTGTGCTTGTCCACCCCATTTGCTTGCGTGACTGTTGGGGATCTAAAATAAATGCCTTTCGTTGACACCAACAAATTCAGTCTCTTCCAACTACCCCTTTTTACCTTTCTTTTCCTCTTCTCTTCTATCCTCTGCTTCTCCAACTAGTTTCGAGAGTGTAACCTCCGGATTGGAAAGCAACCTTTTTGGGCAGTCCCGGTAACATATGACCAACCTTTGAGCTTCCTCTCAACAATGTCTGTTCTTTCATAGAAACCTAAGACCTCGTTCTCTGGCTTTTCTGTGAAAAATTCTAAGTTCCATCACCGGAAGCCATATGGGTTGCTGTGTTAGTACTAACAGACCTCCATCCTCTGCTTCATCCCCACGAAAACCCCAGAATCCTCAACCAAGATCTAGTTCTTCCAAAGCTTCAGAAAGCAGAGCACCTCCTCTGTTAGAGGAGGAGACTGTGAAGGAAGTCCTCTCAGAAACCCCCAAATGGAAGCCAAACATTGCGGAATTGGAACCAGAAAAGCCACCTCAAAAGCCAGCCTTTGAGAAGTTTCGAGAACAGAGCAAGATCGAGAAGATATCACCCGTTAAGAAAGTAGAAGAGATCTCCGAGGTTTCAGAGGTTTGCAGCTTGAGCGAGAGCATGTCAACGACGACAATTACCGATAGGAGAGAGGAGGAAGACGAAATCCGCCAGAGGGTCAGTGCGTCTCCGGCCAAAGTGCGGAAAAATCGGTCCTTTTCTGGCGATTTCGGCTGCAGAAAAGAGAGAACGGTGGGCAAATCTCCGACTCGGCGGTCGGAGCAATCCCCGAATCGGAGGAATATTGGGTCCGTTAGGCTAGTTCAGAGCAGAGACCAACTGGGTCAGCCAATGGGTAATAGGGGAATGAGGAACGAGCTTCACTGGAGAGACTTCGGTGACAAGTCCGGCAGGAGATCCAGGTCACCCGCCACGCGCAGCACCGACAACGGAGCTACAAGATCCGTCGTGGGTCGAAGTCAATCTGCAAGAAGAACGAACCGGTCCCCTGCTCGGGCCAGAACCGCTTTGCCGGAGAGTGGCAGCCGGAGAAAGGAGCAACCGGACGGCAAATGGCCATCGTCGGCGAATGAATCACTGGAAAACCCACTCGTGTCATTGGAATGCTTCATATTTCTTTAGGATTTTCCAAACTCCGGCAATATAGGCGGCGGTGGAGGTGGGTGGTGCCACCATTTGGTCCCGGAGAGTTGGTGAGCTTAACGACAAGTCGCAGTAACTCGTAATATATGCACTTTAATATTTGAAGTTAATGTATGCGTAAATATTATGAAGTCAAAGGTCAAATGTAGGGGGAAAAAATAGGAGTGAATATCGCATACTTTGTCGTACTATGAACTTTTGGATACTAGAATACGTAAGTGGTAGCAGTAACATATTTGACTTGTGACTTCACTTCAATCACTGGATGTGTTTTATCTCCTGCAAGTTGATTTTTTCCATGGCAGTGGGTTGCCAGCTTAGGAAAGATTGCGTTTCTGCCGCAAGGGATTTAGTCTGTACCATAATATTCGCCTTCCCTTTGGTTGCAATGAAAGATCCATGCTTTATAATTACTACACGAGACAGAGTACGAAAAAGGGCGAAAAAAATGGAGATTCAGTGAACAACTTCTGCAAAACTGAGAAGTTGATTTAGTTCATCAGAATCCAAATATTGTGGGTAAAACTCGTATGAACTGGTGTAAAAGGATAAAGAATATAAAAGCCTTGAGTTAAATAATTAAATCGTTAGGGTTAGAATGCTTTTAACCATGTATTGTCTATAGAAGCGATGCTTCTTAATAAGTTGAGTTTCCAAATAAACTAAAGTGAGCCATGGCCATGGCCATGGCCATGCACATGGTTTTCTGGTTCTCGAGGTTGGGTGTTTTGGGATGAGAGCTAAAGAGTTCTTTTTTGGGACAGCTAAATCAGAGATGCGCTGCTTAGAAAAGCATACGAGGAAGGAAAGCTTTATTAGTTTCGAGGTTCATTGTAAATGGCCAAAAGCCTTCAATACAAAACCCATGCATAGTCCACTAATTCTTTTGCCTTTCCCTTTGCCTTACGACACATCCGTGTATAGTTTCTTTCACATTTCTTGTCCAAGCCAGACAGTAGTGTTAGTCTATATTGTCAGTGTTTACGAGTTTCCACCTAAATTTTCGAAACAAGGGCTAGATGCAAATCCTAGATTTTAACTCATGGACGACTTTCATATTATTAAGAATAAACTATCATTTTAGTTTTTCTAAAACAATTAATACTATCAGTTTAGTTTTTAAAAAATATTTTTGTTATTTTAATATTAATTTTCCAAAAATAAATTATTTTAGTCTCAGACATAATGTTGAAGATCAAAATAATATATTTTTTAAACTAAAATAAAATAATGACGGTATTTTTTTTTGTTTTATGAATTTAACCGATAGTTTACTCTATTATTAATTACAGTCTTTAAGCTAAAATTTAGAACATCCACAGCCACAACCATAAAAGGGAGCCATTTAATAATCAAATGTGGCATTAATATCGATTTTTAATGAGTAGTTTTAATTTTGATGAAAAAAAATGATAAATAGTTTTTTTTTGTAACAGATTAAATAGTTTAAAACATAAAAAAAACATGTTAATAATTTATTATTGTTAATTTATTAATAAATAAATAAATGAATTGACATGCATGTAAATGCATATCAAGCCACTGATAAAATGAATTTGATGAAAAACGGAGGGAAATCCATAATATAGCCGTTAAGGTAAGAGCATGGAGGCCAAATTAATACCTAGAGTGGTCCTAAAGTTTTATAATAAACCATTGATGGTCCTTTCATAGTGGGTTTCTACTTTCTACTGAGTTGGGTATATAGTGTGGCGGCATATCAGTCATTTTTGGACTGTTTCTAAGGTCGTCCTTTTCAGTTTCAGGCAAAGATACAAACAGGTTCGTCTACCACCTGATCATGTGGAATAACTAGGAGAAAAGAAGGAATGTCCCATGGCTCAAAGCTCTATAAGTTCAAAATTTCACCCCAATATGAATTCCTTTGTGGCCCACTATGGATTTTTTTTGGCATTATTTAGAGTTTTGGGATTCCTCGATATCTGCCTCCACTGAAATTCAAAAGGAGATTATACTGATTAATATAATATAAGTGGAAGAAGCACATTCTATGCTTTTTGTTCATTTTTTTTATGATTTCATTCTTAGAAAAATGTTATTCTTTCTCGATTGAGCTAGCCTCTTTAAATAGCATTCATCATCACTCTTATAACTTTACAACTTTAGAGTTCTGTCTCCTAAACTATCATCTTTTGCTTATATATGAAGAATATGAATATGGTTACAAATTCAGTGAAAGAAGTTATTAATCTTCAAAACTAGAATCCAAAACCAAAATCAAAGCTGTTACAGGATGTTGAAGTTCACGGCAACATACTCAACACGTAATCATTGCAGGAAGCTACCATACTTAGAACTCGCCAAGGTCCCCTTGGTTTTGAACATAAAGCTGCTGCTTTTGATCTGGGTTCCATGAGTTTGCTATGAAGCAGCTCACGCGGTGGTGAAATTGCGCAGGAAGGGATCCCTCGGTGGTTGCAGGCTGATACGCCCCCCACAAAGTCTGAAATTAATCCTTTGGGAATACGTTTGTCAGAAGGAAAGACCTATGGGGATTGCAGGGAGATCTCCAGCATAGGTTGTAGATAGTGTTTTTGTTGTTTGCGGAGCGTGTTGCTTCGAGTGTGTAAATGAGTACTTTTTCCAAAGAGCTAAATACGGGCTCAGTGCTCTTGGATCTTCATGTCTCTATGCTTTTTGGGCTTTGGGCAAAGTTGTGTTCTGTTCGATTTGTTGGTCTCAAGAAAAAAAAAGGTCTAAGGAGAGTGATGTTCAGTTTATTTTTTTGGGACAGAGGCGTTATGTTCGAGTTGAAGAAAAGAGGCCTGTCCCAAAAAAAAAAGGGTTGAAGCAAAGGGCAAGGTAAGTACGTTGGGCCTAAAAGATATTGGAGCCCAAATAGACTATCTTAGAGCGGCCCAACCCAGTCCAATTTAGCCCACCATTTTAGTGGGCAAAATGCTAAACTCAGTTTCTTTTAAAGAGGTTCCAAGGTTAAGTGAATCAACTTGTCCAATAATAAATTGGGAGAGGATCTTATGCTTTCAGCACAACTAAGCGTGCTGTATTCAGCACCGGATTAAAATTTAAAGACAACTAGAGCTTTCTTAAAATCCTAGCAGAGCTCTCCTCCAAGTGTCGCGCAACTTCAACAGATGCAACAAGCAGGGGGTGGCTCCTATGGCAACCACTCCCTCCTCCCTCTATCTTTTTCTCGCTTCTTTCCTTTCCTAAAGTCTAGCCATAGGTTTTTCTCCCTTCTCAGCCACATCAGTCACCCCTCCTCCCCACCGCATAACAGCCACCTCCTTCCCTACCCATGCGCAGACTCCTCCCTCCCTCGCCCGCCCCCACCGTCGCGCAGTGCAGCTCTTCTGTTTAAATGCTCTTTATTTTATCGCTTTCTTCCTTTAGAGAAGCTTGTTTCTCTCTTTCAGAGAATTTTTTACTTCCTGTGAGGGAAGTGTTCCTCTTTTAAGAGAAGTGACGGAGTTTCAAGGTTTTGCATTTCGTTATCTAAATTTACAATTTTGATGTTTGAACAACAAGGATTTCATTTGAAGGAATAAATTGAAGAGATTTAACCCTCAAAAAGGGTTGAGAGGTGTGTTGCCTCTCCTAAAAGCATATCTCTTTTTTTCTTATTTTTTAAATGTTGTATTGTTGTATATCTAAGATTTTGAAGTGTAAATTTTGGTAATTTAATATTTGTGAGATATGTTGCTTTTGCATTTTCTGATTTGTAAGACCTGTCATCTTATTTTTGTATCTTTAAAAATTATAAGATTAAGTTGTTAAATTTAGTTTACTTATCCTTGTATTCTATATTTTGCGTTATGTTTTATGTAATCAATAATAGTATTTCATTTGTTTAAAAAAAAAGTATTCAAAACAGCACGTTTTGAGCGCAGCAACCTCTTCACTTTTTATTTATTTATTTTAAATATTTTTATTATTATAAAAAATATAATTTTTTTACTACAAAAGATATAATTTTTTTTAAATATTTTGTTATTATAAAAAATTTAATTTTTTTAATTACATAAGATATAATATTTTTTGTGTACTTTCTAAAGCTAAATTTAGATAAATGTTTTAGTATATTATTTTATTAAGTTTAAATAAATTTATTCTTAAAATTTAATATTTTGAATATAATTTATTTTTTATTTTTGTAATCATATATCTCATAATGCAATGAGTATTTAAATTTAATAAAAAAATTGCACTAAAAAATTATTTTTAATTTGTCAAATTTAAATAATAATTTTTGTGCATAATTTTTTTTGTCAAATTTAATTTATTTAATTATATTTTAAAACGTAACATTATAAGACATAATTGTTTTTTAAAATTTGAATAGTTTCACAAAAATATAATATTATTGGATAGTAGTATAAAGAGATAAAAAAAATCATACCAAAATTTTTAAAATTTAGTACCAAAATATTTTGAATAATTTTAAATATAAAATTTAATACTCAATAATTTTATTTATTAAGAAATTTATATACATTTTTATAATATTGACCTTTAAATTTAACATGGTCTTTTTTTTGAATTTGATAAATTTAAATATAAATTTTTTTATTAAATTAAAATAATATTTTGCGTGCAATTTTTTTGAACAAATTTAAAAAGTTTGATTATATTAAGAGATATATCATTATAAAATAATTTTTTTTTTCGTTATCCAAAATTAATAAAAAAATAAATTAAGTTTAAAATATTAAATCTTTGACAAAAAATTTATTTAAATTAGACAAAAAAATACCAAATAAATGATCTAAATTTAACTTTAAAAAGTACACAAAAAATTACATTATTTTTTGCAAAAATAAAATCTAGAATACAAAAAATTTGGGGCGGGGGGTTGGAGGGGTGTTGCACCCAGACCGTTCTGAGCTCACCATGCTCTGCTGTGTTTTTCAGCACAATAAAAAGATCATCTCCCGAACTATCTTGTTTAAGAGCAGAGATTGAGAAAAATATCTTCCTACAAGTTTGAAAGAGGATTCTCTGCTGTGACGTTCTGGGCTTTTTATATTCTATGTTTTCTTTTTCTTTTTTTCTGTGCAAAAAATGCAATTTATTTTGTGTGCTTTTTAAAGTTAAATTAACATAATTTTTTTGTCTAATTTAAATAAATTTGTTGTCAAAGATTGAGTATTTTAAATATAGTTTATTTTTTTATTTTATTTCATAATGATGTATCTCATAATGCAATGGGACTTTTGAAATGTGATAGAAAAAAATACACACAAAATATTATTTTAATTTAATAAAAAAATTGTATCCAAATTTATCAAATTTAAAGATCAATATTAAAAAAATAAATATAATTTTTTTAATAAATAAAATTATTGAACATTAAATTTTATATTTAAAATATTTCGGTACTAAATTTTAAAACTTTGGTATGATTTTTTTATTTTTTTATGTCACTATTCAATAATATTATCTTTTTGTAAAATTATTTAAATTTAAAAATATATATTTTATAATGCTATATCTCAAAATATAATGAAATAAATTAAATTTGACATAAAAAAGTTACTAGACACAAATACTATTTAAATTTGACAAATTTAGAAACAACTTTTTTAGAGCAATTTTTTTTTATTAAATTTTGTGTACAATTTTTTTTATCAAATTTAAATAATTTTATTACATTATGAAATATATAACCAAAAAAATACTAAAAATGTTATTTAAATTTAGCTTTATAAAACACACAAAAAAAGTACATTTTTTTTACAACAAAAAAAAAATACTTGAAATGAATAAAAGGAGTCGGGGGGCGGGGGTTGCTGCGACGTTCTGGGCACAGCAGGCTAGGATCTCTCCCCAATAAATTTGCGAAAATGTGAAAATAATTTATTTTTACGTCTTCTTTTTTTTTTGGACTGGCATTTTCTAATTATGTCAAAGGCTGTAATATTGTAAGGCCAACTCATCATTTTAACAGGCTGGGTTGGACCAGATGGGTTAATCCATATTGATAATAATCATGCGTGATGAACTTCAACTCAGAAACATGTTCTTCCCTTCTTAATAAAAGCTAAAGCATAATTCATTTTTACAGAGAAGGTTTACCAATTTGATGGCCATTAAAGCTTTGATCCTTCATGGACAAGTAAAAGAGACAGAATTTGATCTTATACTTGATAATCTCCTTGTCAAACCCAGTTTGCCCTAAACTAAATGCTATTTACATTGGTACGAAGAACCGTTGCTCTGAGTAAAAATAGAAGTAAAACCTCTAAGAATAGTCCCAATGCTTGTTTCTATATCTTCAAAGATTTTTCATCAACTGCTTGATGCAATATGCACTCGTCTCGTTCATACTTGATTAATACTAGAGAGGGTGTTGGTCTGGGAAGTGGAACAAGGTAACGTTTTATGGTCATGGGAAGGCCATGAAACTCGTTCAGGGCAACACGGTGCAGGGACTGGGTGGGCAATGAATGTAGGAATCTCATCTCCAGGCATCAGAACTGAAACCTCACTGGAATATACACTCATCTGCAATATTAGATTTAGAAGATTAGTGGTTTGAAAATAAACTGAATTAACAAACTTATGCCACTATTACACATTGTGTTAATTGAAGGGAAACCATCACCAACAGAACATTTCCAAGATGCAAAGACTTGGGAAAAGCGCATTTAATTTTGTAATAAACAAAATGAAGAAATCATAGGGTGTAGCTAAAGCAAAAAATGAGCTTTGCAAAATGATTATTTCCTAATTTAAACAATGGCTCAATGCAATTGTGCAGTGGAAATGTTTTCATTTGATACTTTACTTATAAATTAAGCCCGAATTAAAGCATACGTCACGACCCAACAAATCTAAAGTATCTAATGAGTGTCTAACATGAATAGGTTTTTTTTTTGTTGAATGTCTGTGATTCATAGCCAAAATCTCAGAATCTAAAGTTTGCAGTATAAGATTCACAAGATCGACAGAATCTTCTCCTAGTGCCCCTCACTCATATTAGAAAAGTTTAAAATTTCCCATATAAAACATGTCAAGAGCTTTCAATTTGTACTAAAACTGTCATTAAAGACTTTGTTTAGTCACTGAAACACTTCAGCATTAAAGCTCATGAATTCCGGGTCAACTCTCGTCAAGACTTTAATAAAGGTAGAACGTCTTGATATGAGGCGATGCTCAGATAACTTCGTATAAAGATTAGAGAGTCAAATATCAATATATCTCTAACTTTCTTTCTTTTTCCACATCAGATCACATAATTTTGTTAATGAGGAAAATTTTACCCAACGTGGTCTTTCTGAGTGGAACCAGTAAGATAAACAATAGAAGAATCCTTTTCAGAATCCCAAGTGCATGAAGCATTTTCCTAAATCACATATTCTGTATTCCATTAACACCAAAATAAGATCTTTAACGTAATCTAAATGCCAACCAAATTGAGTTATTAAATTCTGTCTAATTGGAATTTGGGAACTTTTTCATTCAAAAACCTCACAGGCCAATACTAGAGAATTCTGTTGTTAAAGGCAACAGAACCAATTCCATAAGCTATGTCCCAATCAAGTTGCACCCTCTGACTAAACACTGAGGTGGGATAAGTAGGTGGGCCTAGTATTTCCTCCAAAAGATTAGCATAAGGTGGACAACACAATTGTTTCACGGTACTGATTCATCATAGGATACTACACTAAAAAATTTTAATATTACAATGGCATTCACACTTTCTCTATTAAGTAGCAACTGGTATGGTAGACAATTAATGTTAAGATAAGAAGGAAATAAAATAAGATTAGCTGGAAAGGTTGACCATGTGTCCCCGACCCCAGACACAGGCCATGCAAGGTATCATTAAAGATTGGAGGGTCGAGCTGTGACAAAAAAAGTTTTGAGTTTGATTCTTACTAGTGATTTGTTACTGGCGTTCATCAATTACGATGCACACTACCTTCGAGATGGAACAGAAACAACTTATCTAAAATTTTTTATTTACCATAAACACACACACACACACACAAAGATTGGAGGTGACGGGGTGGATGGACATTAAGGACAATGGTGGGGCTCAACACAAAGATGTATATATCCTAAGCCTGATGGCTAAAGGCCAATCATCCAGTAGGAAACTTCAAGTGAGGATCATTTCTGCTCACAAAAATGAGAAGACAGCACAGTTTGCTCATAATGAAGATATTTGACAGAACGTGTAAATGAAGAAGAGAATGAGATGAAAAATCTGGTGGGGTTAGGGCAGAGATCTCGAGTTCAATTTCCATAAAAACCACAAAAAATTAGGGTTTGTCAGATCCTATTCAGATTAACGTTGTTTAGCCCTTCACCTTCTCCTTTTCATAAAGGGAGTAGAGTTTGGTCGGGAGGGAGACCTGGCACCCTGTAAGCTAGTACATTTCTTTCCCAAAGTTAAGAGATTAAAAATGCATAAACATTGCAAAGTTTGGCCAATTGAAGAGAGAATCAACTCCTATCACTCAGTTTTAAGTCATTAGGAGAATCAATAGTGGAGGGCTCTTATGTGTTTGAGGAGAGAATATGGGAGCAAATGGAACTGGAAAATGTACAGAATGACCCAAAAAAGAGATCAAGAAGGCTAATGAAGGAAGATTGAGAAAAGGACTAATTATTTTCAGAAACGCCTAAGATCCAACATTTGGGAAGCAGAAGCAATTTTTTATAACGATATTTAAGCAGCGGAAGAGGTCAAGAACAGGCAAGTATGTTAGAAACATAAAAAATTACGCAGCAAAACTTTTGTCAGAAATAATTATCACTTGCCCAGAATTCAAAATAACTACCCAAATTATAAGCTAAAAAGAAGCATTTGGGTTTCAATTGGGAAGAAAGAGCATATTGCATTTTCCCGTTCGGTTGTGGAGAAACGTACAAGGAAAAGAAAAAGATTAATGAAAAAGGAAAACGCCTCCAAATGCTCAATCAAGAAGCTACTTAACGAAGCCGTACCCAAAAAAGGAAAACGATTCACTTACTTTCGGTGATGGGTAACCGAGCTTCCCCATCTGCGACTCAACATCGCCGCGGCTTTGGCGACCGGACGGCGACAACGCCGGCGAGGTGGGTCTGAGGAATCTTTCGAAAATAGCCATGACTAAGAACATGGAGATAAGAATAGCAGTGGCTACGAACCCAAACGACACCGCATTGACTGAACTGTCGAAGTTGCTCCAATGCTCGTCTCTCTGAACATTGAGCGGAGCCCCAATTGGGGGCCATCCATAGCTATGGTCCTCCTCCGCCACCATTGTCATGTGTGAAATCAGCTGCTTTTGACCATCCTTACGTAGCTTCTGTGTGGGAGCAGTGGAATTTCCCAGTGCAGGTGTAGAGAGAAGAGAGAGTATTTAGCAGCAGTACCACGAGAATGGCAGGGGTTAAGGCTTTACGCCATTACCGAAGCTCGTTGGAGTACTTAAACTCATAAATTAAGGCCTTTTAGAGGAAGAAAGAGAGAGAGGAGCATGTGGGCTACTGGGCTCTTTTAGAGAGAGAGAGAGAGAGAGAGAGAGAGAGGGGGGGGGGGGTTACCGGAAGGTAAAAAAAGAGAGAGGAAGCTTTGGAATTTGGATTAGCCCCCCTTTTTCTTTTAATAAAATAAAAATTCAACTTGATTTTTATTTTATTGTTTAAAAATTTAATTTTAAAAAAATCATAATTCATTTTTTATTATATAAAAAGTTACTTATTTTTTATTATAAATATTATTAACGACAAAAATTATTTATAATAATTTAAAAATTAAAAATTTATAAATTATATACTATTTTAAATAATTATAATTTATAAAATTTTAATTAGTTTAAATTATTTTAACAAATTTATTTATTAAATATTTTTAATTTAATTAAATATATTTTTAAATTAATTAAATAAATTATAAATTAACTTATTTAATTTATTAAATAAATTTTTAATTTGATGTATAAAATTTTTAACATTATCTTTTATGTATGTTTTTTTAATTTAAAAAATATAGAAGATAAAAGAATAAATAAAAAAACTCAACTCATTTCAAATTTTTTAAATTTGAATTGATTTTATTAAAAATATGAAAATAAATTAACCTTGTTTTCATATATGATAACACAAAAACAAGAATTCAAGAGATTATAAATTATTCAAGTTTTTTTTTGCTTTTTGGTTATTAGCTGGGTGTAATTTGTATTAAACACATTTTCAATTTGCAAGAAATAGCAACACTAAATCATAATAAATTTTTCCATTAAAGAGAGAGAAAAAAATGAAGTAGTACAAAAATGGGGTGTTTGTGGAATAATATTAACAATAGGAAGCTTTTTTTACTTTATATCATATTGGTTTGTCCTTTTGCATTAATGTAAAATAACATTTTGCATGTCTAATCACTTTATGAATCATTGAAATTCTGCATGCAGAGCAGGAGATGGCCCAAAAATGCTTCCATTAATAAAAATGCTCCCTTTTTTCAATTATTCAAACACTATGTCTAATCATAATTCCATCACCTTTGTCAATTTGTTAATAATTAAAACACTTTGGTAAAATTTAACCTTAATTTTCGCTTGCCGCAATTTCCTTATTAAATTAGTCTCTTTTCACTCTAATTTTTTTTTTTTATAAAATTCGACAAACTTTTCAAAAAGAGCTTTGTGGCTAATTTCTCACTCACAGTCTACCCCATAAATATCACACTTCGCTTTCAGTATTCCCCAAAAATAGAAAGCAACTCAGACAACATTTTTAATTCTAGCTGCACTCAAAAGCGTCCTTGTCCACACAAAAAATTTCCTCCATTATGTTTCTCTATATGTATAATTATTGAAATTTAAATTAATCTATATTTGTCTCATTTATTTATTTTCCTTTATTATTTAATTTTTTTACAGTTTGATATGATTTTGAAATATTCAAAACCTACGTTTTGTATAGTTGATTTTTTAGCCACCCAATAAAATTTCAATATATTATACCATAACAAAATTTTGTCAAAATATAATGCAAAATTAAAGTAGGAAAATTGAGACTCATAATGCCTTATTTTTTTTTTGTTGAGAAAATTATATTTTCTTGTTATGATATCTGCCCTCTTTATAATTTTTCCTTTGATTTAATATTTTTTGTATTTGATCATCTAATTTATTTGTTTTATTACTTTTAGCCTCCTATTGTATAAATTAAACTTTAATTCTAACTCGAAATTATTTAAATGTTTTTTTATAAAATAAGATGTCAAACAAATAAAATATTATTTTAATAATTTCAGATAATTACTGTTAAAAAATATTTAATTTAAATGATAAATATATTAGAAAGACTCAATTAATTTAAATTAAAAAATTAAGAATAAATTACATATTTGTACAAATATTAGAGTAAAGAAATATAATTTTAAAAATTTTATGTTTTAATATTAGTTTTAATTGATAATTAAGCTAATTTAATCAAAATTTAATTAATTTATTTCTCAATCAGAATACAAAAATTCAAAAGAGAAATTGTGAATTGCATATAATTATTTTAAATTATGATTTTATTTTGCCAAAAAAGATATTATTATACAACCATAAAATACTTATTGGGGGTAAAAATTGAGCGAGGTTGGTGGAGTAGAGTGGCACGCATGTAGCATGTCTGAAGGGGCAAAATAAAACAGAAACCGAGAAAAACTAGGCACATGTCAATACCAGTACTGCAAACGGAAGCAACTTCCGTCGTTTTTCCCGAGAAAATTACATCACGGTGGCATTTCTGAAATTCTCACCCTCACCTTTGGGTAATTATTAAATGCTTCTTCCTACTTTTCAGATTCCGGATTGGACTCATTGCAGCCAGCAGAGGCCGTAGGGGTAAACAGTAACAGAAAAAGTGGCATTTGAAAATTATTAAAATAAAATAAATATTTTAATTCGAGAAATAGTTTGCTTTCAGATTTCCAAGGAGGGAACAGAAGCTGACCCCACCAGTGGATGGGGGCCCCGCTGGGTGCAATGATCACGTCGGTGGACCACATCATCCTGTTTCAGCTTCCTCCGCAATCTTCTTTCAACCTGCGCTCAGACCCCGAAAAACTCTTTTATTTTTTTAAATGTACTGTTAACACAAATCAAGAGAGAGAAAAATTTATAAATTTATTTTTTAAATAAATTAAATATAAAAATAATTTTAAATTAACTTACAACAAAAATAATTTTTTTTATTAAGTAACATAAATTAAATAATTAAATTTTTATTCACAAGTAACGTTAATATTAATTTCACTTTTTTTACTTTAATTATCGAATAATTTTTTATTTGATTTATTTTTTTATTAAAATTTTTACATATTTTTCTCAACACATAACTGATATAATTAATTTATAATTACATTTTCAAAAAAAATCATTTTAAAAATGAGTTATGGATTAATTTATCAAATTAGTAATACAAAATTTGAATTTTATTTATTCAGTTGCCGCAATTATAGAACTAACATGAAATTTTTTTTATTTAAAATTTTATCAATTAAATTAAATAAATAATAAATTCATTGACAAAAAAAATAGTCAACAAGTGAGCAAATTCAGCTACTACAGTGTGATTCAAGAAGTACAGGGACGAACCCGAACAGTGATTTGATTGGTATAATCACAAACAGATCACATGTGCATGATTACAACTTTGATGTTGTCTTTGTCCTGTTTACTTGCATGTTTTCCTCTCAATCTGTTACCATTTTTTTAATCGTTTTCTAATATATTAATTAAATCGTATATGTGCTCATTATTGTATAAATTAACATTTTTAATTGCATTAATAACATATCATGTATAGTTGGATATTATACTATAATTTTGTTGTAAATTTAATATAAATAATTTATTTTTAATCATATTTAAAAGCAAATTAGATAAAATACACATAAATTAATTTAATGCTACATAATCATAATAAAAATACAAGATTTTGACGATAAAATATAAAAAAAATTGCAACATCATATCAAGAAAATATCACAAAGGATGTCATTTTTTATTATTTTAAAGAATAAGATTTTATTTCGTAAAACCTAAATGTATTTGTATAAATATTATTATGAAATTAATTAATTTCAGATATAAGAGCAATTATGATTTCCAGTCTAATGTCAATATTTTTTGCAAAAGAAAATAATAATTTATTTTACTATTTTAAAATTTAATTTTGATTTAATTTAATCTTTTTGTTTAGTATGTTAATTGAGTTACCAAAGTTATTTATCATAGCGTAACAGTATTTCTCATTCACGAATAAAATATTTAACTATCCGCATTCATAATATATGTTAATCAAATTACTATTGTTCAATGATTTGTTAAAAGTATATTAATAAAATAATCTTCCATCAAAGTCATAAAGCAAACTGAGAATGACATGTCATTCTTTAAAATGACAGATCAATAAAAAAATATTCATTATTAACAACCTTGTTACGTGGAAAATAAAACAAAAATGTATCAAATTGATACTATATTTTTTAAGAATAATAAATTTTGATATTTTACATCTATAAATTTAAATTCTATTTAAAGGATGAGTAATTTTGGCAATTGAATCGGGAGAATAATAACAGATTTGAACAAAAGCATATGATCCATCCTAAGCAAGGGATCTATCAAGACAATATGAATCCAATCATACCCTATCATGTCTCTCTGTCTCCTTCATACTTCCTTTACATAATCCACACAAATATTTTGCCAAACAACTCGTAGGAAATAAAGAGACCACATGCACCCCGTTGCAGGTCCGCACCTGTAGAGTCTAGCCATGTGTCAAATCCATTCTCTTTCTCCACGTCCGCCACGTGGCACGACGGGACCGGTCGGGCATTTTAAAAGGAAAAAAGCTGGAAAAGCAAATTCCTTTTTTCTCTCTCTCTTCTCGTGTCGGCCTTTTCAGGCCTTAACCCAACAACATGTCCTTCGAGATTGTCTCCCGCATCAACGGTTCAGATCTCTTTGAAAATGAAATCGTAGCCGTCGATTTTGTTCCCTGTGGTCAAACTGTCAAAGCCACACCACACGCGTCAAAGAGCCATCAGATTCAGATATTAAATGCACACTGACGAGATGGGGTTCACGCGTGCATGGAACAGATCGCACGTGCTAAGATCTTTGCGTAGCCGAGTCGTGTGAGTGCCACCGTACAAAGGTGGTCAGAGGATGGGACCAGGTGGTCTCACACTTTCAGTCTTTTGGGGGTTTGGGTGGCTCGTGCCACCAACTGAGCCCAATGGCTCACGTGAACCAGGCAACCGACCTTTTTCTTCGCTCACTTTCTCTTCTTTTTATGGTGGTAAAAGCTTTTGAGTGGTTGACCACTTGAAAGGAAAGAAAGGCCTTGGGAGGGTGGCTGGGCTTTTCGACACTTTTTTGGAGGTTTGAATCCTATAGGGCCTCAAGGTGGGCTTGGGTAGTTCATGTTTGAACCTACAAAAGAGAGTGGGTGGGGCCCGTGGTTGTCTTGGGTCCACTGGGTGATTCTCTCTTCTCCAACATATGGGCTTCTTCTCCAAAGACATGTCTAGGGTTGTGGTGTTTAATTTGCGGAAAGGTTCAACAGATTTGGATCTTTCTGCTGGGAGTATTTTGTGGGCCATTATTGATATAAGCATAAAAGTTAATTCACATTAATCACTCCTTAACCAATGTTTGAAAAGAAACAATATAAAATACCAATAAAAAAAGATATTTTTATGGAGAACTTATAAAATGAACCAATTACACGAAGGAGAAACAACATTAACTTTTATGACTTTGGGTTATTGGAGACAAGAAAGTGGCTTAGAAATTGATAATCATGATTTGGCACATTAATCTTTTTTTTTTAAAAAAAAAACCTTATATGGGATAAAAATCATAAAGTGCAAAAAAGGAAGTTATGCCCAAAAGAGTTAGAGTGATTAATATGAATCATAGTGAATAAAAATGGTTGCAAATGACATGAACTTAAAATGGAAGATGAAAGTTCAGGGTAAACGGTTTAATTATGAGTTGACTCGTCTTAAACCATGTTTAATTAGGTCGACAAATAATTCAATTCAATTAATTTGTATTTACTTTAATTTTTTTTTTGAAACATTTAACGTATGAAAAACAAACGCTACATACAAGGTTTTTCTTATTTTAGTGACAAGGTAGGCAAGGTCATGTGGATTGGTCCATAATGGTCAGTCCAACCAATGGCAAATGCTTTGTGAATCAGCCTGAGAAGTCATTTCATTGATTGAAACATTTAGTCCGAGAGTTAAACATACAACACTCCACATGTTTGCTTTTCTCCCTTTTTCGAAGCTTACGAGAGTTGTGCAACACAAGCTCTTTCTCACCCTCCAATTCCATTGGTTCAAAGCTCCTCAACGTGTTGCTTGTTGCTGGCGTGACCAACAAAGTGTGGATTGTAGACACTGCTAGTTCCCCAGTTGTCGTTTTAGCTGGCAAGAAAAATAATAGAGTTCCCAAGTGGTGGCAATATTTTTAGGTAAAGTCGTTGGTTTCCACTGTGGAAAGTCTTCATTTTGTGTCATCCATCAGCCTCGTTCATTCGAAAACTTGCCATCGTGTCCCCTTCCTTGCATTTAAGCAACTTCCTCGCCTAAAAGAGCCCCCACTCACACCCACAATTTGAATTCTTGTCTACGTGTCATACAGCTCAGCTTAACTAAGCTCCACTAGGACAATTGTTACCAATTCATAGCTCACATGGCACCGGTCGGTGAGTTTCGATTTCTACTCAAGTATCGGTGCACTTGAAACACCGTAAAATTTACCTTCAAAATGTTGAAATTCCTAAGTATATATGACACATTGAAATTATGTGAATTAAATCGATGGAAAAAAAAGTATGTCAACATATTTCATTGGGTTCAAGCCGAACTTTAGACTTAAATAACTGTATTTTGACTAAGTTTAGATTCCTTTTTTTTTATTAAATTGTTGTAGAGAATCATTGTTAAAACGTAGACAATATCCACATCAATTTAGTCAAAAAAGATTCATCAGACACGTGAAGATTCTATCTGTGACAAAGTTGGCCACCAATCATATAAACTGAGTCACCTAGCTAGGGAGCAACTAGCAAACCCTTTCACCTAACACGGCTCCATGTATTAATGGATGGATTGATTATAATCCAATCAAGAACACTGGCATTTGGGTTTGATTGATTCTCCAGGACAAAACACGCCATAATTTGAAAGAAAATTTTCCCGGCGACGGCAAAGGTGGCGCCATTGGTGGGTCACGGCGGCGAAGGAATGGAGAGCACGTTGGAATAATATATTACTATAGGCTCTGCTTTTTATTCTAGGGTTGCCATTTAGTACTGAAAGAAAGATGAAAAGGAAAAGCTACGTATATATTTATATATAATGGTGCCTCAGTTGCAGGCAATGTTAAAAACACAGAAACAAAAAAGACAGAGTGATCGTGCAAGGGAAACAAATTAAACTGAGAAAGCAATATAAATTAAAGGAAGCAAATCCAAATGAGATACTAATTCATGATGCACGAAACATGGGATCTTGACACTTTTCTTTCTCTTTTTCTTCCTCGTCAAGAAAGAGAAAACACTAGCTCGGCTATAAGCATAGGTTTTGCTTACCGAGAAGTGACCCTTTGTTATTTCAACGCCATACTTTAATTTTAAAATATTGCATGCTTTTGCAATCTCTTTTTATTTTTATTTCTATCTTCTTTGAAGATTTGACGTCCCTTGAGACAGTATTTTAATGCCATGGCGACAAACTAGAGACAAGGCATGTGATTTGTAAACTAAACAAACCAAGGGAAATATCATTAGGCAAACCATATATTAAATATTTTTTTAATAAAATTTATTTTTAATATATATACACATTCATAATCGATTTAATCTATTTATTTTTTATAAATTGAGTTTATTAAACGAAAAAATTGTATATATAACACATGTACATAAATACAATTGTTAAGATTGAGTCAATACATTAGAGTTTATAAGTTAGTTATACAAATTAAATTTTGACCATTTATATATATACATGTGATATACTTAAATTTTTAAATTATATGACTTATTATCACTCGACCAGAGTGATACATGAACCCTAGCCGCCACATAGAAAGGAAAAAACTTTTGACCTTTGTGATTATGGTGGCAGCCCCACCTCCACAACCCCTCCTTTCTCCTTGTTTTTTTTTTGTGGGAGCATTTCTTTTTTTGGAAGCCTTTTCCTCTTGTTTTTGTGTTGATTTTGAGCTATAAAACTTTTAGTTTTAAAGTGTGTTGTCTATTCCTTGTTATGCTTTTCTCAAAAGCACAAATTTGCTTTATTTGAGTGTATTATTGATATACTCGTTAGGTCGATCTTCTGCTTGATAACTATGTATCTATTGTATTTAATTTCATCATTTTTTTTTTTGGACAAGTATTTTATCATTTAAGTATGAATGAAAGTTATAACACTAAATTTGTGCTAGCCCATTGTCGGATATCAACCCGGTCTAAAAGATCGGGCCAATCCAAGCTAAACCACCATTATCCACTACATCACCCTTTCTCCAAACATAGGTCATTTTGTACTAGAATATCAAGCATAATCGCACAACTACCTTAAGAATGGGCTCCCTCAACTAGCTCCGCCGCTAGGAAGCCCCGCCTTCTCTTCTCCACCAAATAGTGTGCAAGTTTTGGGAGGGACTACCATCTTTCTCTTCTTTTTTTTTTTTTTTTTACTATTTTTTTGTATTTTCTTTTTTAGAAATTTTTTTATTTTTTTTAAAAGAATATTTTTCTTCTTTAAAAAAAAAATAATTAAAACTTTCAAAATTTTATATGTCTTTCGTCTATATTTATACTATTGAATTTAAATCTAAATAAAAAAAATTTAATTCACAATATTATGTATACAACTAAATAAAAAAAAATTGAAGAAAGTTAATTTTCAGAGAATGTTAAAAAGTGTATTGTTTTTTCAAAAATATATTTTTTATGTTGTATTAATTATGTATCTAAAATATTAAAATATAATATTTAATAAATTAAAATTTGAGAGGGGTGTTGTTTTTATATTTTTTTTAATAATAATATTAATTTTTTTATATTTAAAAATTGTAAAATTTATTTATTCTATTTTTATTTTTTATTTATTAATCTTAATACATAATATATTTATCATCAAGTATAATCAGAGCAAAAAAAAAGCATAATCACACTAAGTCTACACTTGCTAGATACAAGCCACTCGCTTCTTATGAACCCTTAAATGTAACTTGACGCGCATTTAGTTATTTTAAAGTCTCTACTCACTCTATAAATGGTCACCCTATCCCTAAGAGAGGGACATGGAAGAAACTAAAGAATCACTTTATCATAAAAAAAAAAAAAAGAAAAAAAAAAGGAAAAACCTAGACGCCAGGCAGTCCACAACCATTCTAGCATGGGTAGCCCGCGTGGCTTTCTTCCGTTTGACATTTAGAGCTGTGCATAGCAATATAGGCAGATTTTTTTTTTGGACAGGGCAATTTAGTAAGATATTCAGTGTTTCATTACTACTTTGTTTTGTTTTTGGACAAGTGTTCCTTAACCACTTAATGTGGATTACTGTGCTTTTTTGGGTTTCTTAAAGCCCACAGCCCAATAGTGTGAGGACCACTTGGACCAGGACGAGAGAGAAGCACCGCAGTTCCTAAACGTAGCTAGCTGTATTCACAAATCACCCTTTCGGCCGAAAGAGGCTTTACGCCTTACGGAAAGCAACCACACTCTGTACAATTAATGAAACTTGTTATGGAAAGGAAGGCTTGCGATGAAAAAAAAAAAAAAAAAAATTCCTTCCAAGAAGAGAGACACAAGAATAGTGTTACCTCCGTACGTATATCTTTTAAATGTTTAATTGTATAATTCTAAGTTATAATTTTTATAGCATGTGTTTTCCCATTTTATCATATTTTATTTTTTTGTAAGTGCAGGGCTAATTATCTGTTTTCTTAATATCAAAATTTAATTTTTGAAAGATTCATATTTTTTATTTATTTTGACCTCTCAAAATTTTCCTTTATCATTTAAATTATTCAAAAATGATATTGTCTTAAAATTATTTTTGCATTAACTCTATTAATATTAACAAATATTTAATAAATTTATTTATGTATGTTAATTACGAGCTTAGTGATTTAGGTGTACATATTAATTTGAATAAATTCTTAATTTAGCCGACAAAGTAAATATATTATAATTTATTTTAATGAAGTTAATATAAACATGTTTTTAAAGGTAGAATAATTTTTGAAAAATTAAAACAACTATTCACACTACCTTTTATAGCTGTATTTGTTTTTACGTTTAGAAATACGATTTTATCAGAAATGTGATTTTTGCAGAAGCTTCAAAGTAAAACTTCTACAAAAATCACGTTCACATGCACTGCAAACAGACTTTTAATTATTTCTACTGTAAATTCAAACAGGCACTATGTCTCTGAACTTGGTGTCATTTTAATGAAATTTCTTCTTTCAACAATAATAATAATAAAGAGAGAGAGAGACGTGACAGTAGCTGTATGTAGCTACATTCAGAAATCGAACTATTTGGCCCAGAGAGGCAATAGAGAAAGCAACAATACGAAGTGAAATGAAAATTTTGGAAATAACTAGAACCAACCCTGGTTTTGTTGAATTACCCTTGTTAGAACTTGTTTCCATTGCAAAAAATCAATAAAAAAAAGAAGAAGACAGAGAGAGTAGGGACAGCACAGGAAGCAGATTGGTACCTAAGAGATTGACAAAGAGAATCTGGTCCTATGAGTGGGTTCGGTTCAGAGAAAGGCACATGCAGCAAGCAGGATCATCAAGTAGAAGAAGCTGGGAACGATGAAAATTAACCTAAAATCCAGCTATAACTGATGGGGATGGGAAGCATCTTGGGAATTACTGAGCTTACAGTTGCGAGTGTTGGGAACTCTTCCATGAATGCAACTTGTTGCACATGCATCCTCGATTCACTGTTCCACCAGCACTTTTCATTTCATTGCACCATGTGATCCTAGAATAGACCACTCCTCAAATAAAATATGTCAGTTTTATTATAAATAGACATAGAGACCAAGAAAGTGAATTTTATTAAAAAGAATTTGAAAAGAAAAAGATATGTTCTGATAAAATTAATATTTTTTTTTAAAATTTATAGGATGATGGAACCGATTTGGCAAAAACTTATTTGGCATAGAATTAGATGATAAGGGAAAGGGAATGGATTTGCATAGGGTGCCAAGGGTGGGCTCTGTTTGGAAGAATGACAAGTCATCTAAAGGGGTAGCCATAGAAAACTCAATGTGCAGCAGTGGGGGCAGGAGACAGCAAGCATAAGCAGCGACACGGGGATAGGAGGTGTAGAATGAGACAAAAGGGAATTTAATCAGGATTCTGTATAAAGCAAAAGTCAAAAAGTCTTTTTGGAGATGAAGACAGAAGAAAAAAAGGGTTGGGAGAATCAGAAGTGCAGAAGGTTATCAAGAAAAACCTACTTGGTTTCTGGCTTTGGCTTCTGTGGGACACTAGGCAGTTAAGAGTAAAAAGGCAAGTTTGATTTGATTGATCAATTTCAGACTTCCCCTCTCCCATTTTTCACCCTCTTGAACAATTTCGGAGGTCCCTCTCTTTGTTTTGAATTCTCGGTTTAGTTAGATGCCCTCACTGCAAATGAGGGAAGGGGCTTATAATTATTAATTAAACAAGATGACTCAATCTCAAGGAATTGGCCCAATGCTAAAGAAATTATTTTTATAATTTAGATTCAAATATGGAAGTCCATATTTATGATTTTAATGATAAAATATTAAAAACTTAATCTTACAAAAAATATTTGCGAAAAAAATAATTTCAATATTTTATCATCACTAACTCTCCTAAATGTATCGTTGTACAAAAAAAAAAAAAATTAGTCTCATTTAATACATAAACTAACATGAAAATGTTCTTATCATATAAAAAAAAAAACATCAAAATAAGGTAGACTATTCAAAGATTCATAGATTCAACTATTTTTTGATCTTCTAAGAGTACCCAAACAACCCAATCAATTAAAAAAGTTATAAATAGTTTTGCTGTATTTTTCTCTTAAAAAAGATTGAGTTCAACGCTATTTTTTTTTTCAGAAATTTGTTGTTAGATATAATATAAAAAATTAATTAAGTATTACCCACTATATTAAATATAAAATTGATATGGTAAATTATATTTGGAAAAAATAGTTGCTACCTAATAAATCTTAATGTATCATAACTCTTTAACACTTCTTGGCCAAATAATAATAATAATAATAATAATAATAATAATAATAATAATGCCACTTGCTCTTGGATATGTACGTTTTAAGATATTCTTTGTGAGAGAGAGAGAGAGAAATGGGTGTATTTGTGTAAATTAAAAAGTCTGTGTTGAAATAACAGAGGTCTCCTTTTGTTACGGTGTAAACAGAATATTTACAAAGAAATATATACCAAAGGACAGAATCTCCTTTTAGGTTAAACTCAATGTGATCCATATTTTGCATCTTTAAATGTTATTTTTCAAAGAAAAACAGTTTGAACAAATCCTAACAAAGCAGATATTATAGGAGATGAGAGGAATTAGTGTAACAGAGTTGAGGTTAGTTCATTTAAGGGGCGCGAGGAAACACAACAAATCCGTTATGCTGAGGCAAGCCTCTGCCCACCCTGCCCCCACCATTTTCTGGCTATGGAATTTTAGCATCCCAATGCGAGTCCACAGCAAATAAGTAGACCACTGCACTCAAGTCTGCGTGTCTTCTTTGGAACGCCAAAAAGATTACCTTCTCCTTTTTCTTCACACTTCCAGTCTATCTTTTTCTTCTTCTCCATATTGCCAGGTTCAATTTGAAGGTCTACATTTCGCACTTTGTGAATATGGGTTTGCTGGGGAGCTTGGAATGGCTGAATGCTTACGGTAAAAAGCATTGCAAGAGCCTGTTTTGGAGGGTGCGAGCTGCGGTGAAGAAGGCGCTGAAAGATGGGGCCAAGCAGAAGCAGCAGCTCAGGTTCCAGTATGACCCTTCTAGCTATGCACTAAACTTCGACGATGGATGTTGCCATATTGGAGATGGAGCAAAGAAAGTCTTCGGAGATGGAGCAAAGAAAATCTTCGGAGATGGAGGAGTTCAGGAACTTGCAGTTGCAGAAGTGAATAACACAACCTGGGTTTATGTCATTTGGGTCAAAACCAAGTGACCTTTAAAAAATGTCGTGTCTTTTTGTTTTTGTGTATTTCCCTTCGTAGATAAGAAGAAAAGCATAGCATGATCGTTCAAGGATCCTGTTCTTAGGAAGTTTGTACTTTCTGAGTGTATCATTAGCTTCACTTGTTTCTTGAGATTAACTTAGTGGGCTAGAAAGCCATGTAAAGATGCAGAATCAGTGCCTGGGTAATTGTATTCAAGTTTGAAAACAAAATTAGGAGGAAATATGGAGAAAGAAGGCAGGCTTTTTCTTTATCTTCGCCAGAAAAATTATGCAATTTTATTAGTGTATGTATATATAATGATCCAGATTTAATCTGCACGGACCCACATCTAAAGATTGTGCAGATTAAATCTGAGCCATTGTATATTCATACATGCGGCATAGATAAAAATTTCCCATTTCATTAAGGAGGCTGAACAGAGAAGTGAAGATAGTTGTCATGGTCCGCCATTGAAGGAATAAACGCTTATTAGGATAGACTGTGTAATACGCAAGAGAATTAAATAACAATCAGCAACTTTTAAGAAAAGATAATATTTTGTACAACTGTATAAATTATAAACCCATAGAAACAGCTATCTAGGAGAAAATGGACAAGATTTCTTTAATCGATAGAGTCATGTTTGGATTAAAGTACATACATCGTATTTCAAGCCAATGCCCTCAAACATTTTCATCTAAAACCTAAATGTTCCAAACTGCAATTGCAAGGTCACAAGCATTCAAACAGAAGGGTCTTCCAGGGTAGCCGTGGATAGATCGTTTATGCGAGGATACGCAGCTTTCTCATCCAGCTGGTTTTGAGCCCATATCAGCATCTTCAACAAGCTTGGAAGTTTTGGGTCTGGTATGACAAAGTCAAACAAATGTTACTAAATCCAGAGCATTGCTTGTAAAATACTTTCCAAAAAGAAAAGGGCATAGTGAGCTTAAGTTGTGTAACACTAGAGAAACTGTCCTCCTTCGATAGGATAAATATCAAATACAGATTAGTACAAACTTTAATATAAAGAACCCAACAGGAGAAGTGCACAACTTTAAGTAATAAATATCCAACATCAGTCACCCAAAAACACGTTAAACAGCATACACAGCCATTGGCTTATGTTTTTCTATTATCCTCACGTGAGAGGAGTAAACCATGAATTTAATTGACATTGTTTCAATCTATTTACAGAAAACAATGTATCTATATTATAGAAGAAGCAGTAGTTGAAAATATATACCATTGCCAGTTAACATTTAGTGAAGTTCTTCATCTGAAATGGATGCCGAATGTAAATCGTATGCAGAAATTATTGACACAATCCTTTCCTAATAATTTGAGCCAAATCTTACCTACAAATACAGATATGCAAGACCTAAAGCACACGCCAACATTATTTGACATCCCCCATAGCATGTGAAGGAAACAAGCGAGCTAAACATGATTGATCTTATATACAAACAAGAAGTCTTTTTCATATTTTCTTAGAATTTAAGTTTGTGAAAGCCTATACGTCATACAGTTTAATCACTTAGAACCTAGTTTAGATACAACTTTTTGAATTTCAATCATCAAGACTTTGTTGCACACCTGATAATTGGAGCAAATATGACAATATTCTATTATGTCCCCAAATTTAGTAATACAAAAGTTTGCGAGTCTATAAACTTAATATCTTTATCATTAAAAAATGATCAGAATACATAAAGTTACACTTGTTCCTGAGGTAACCAAAATTTGCCAAGCTATACATTGGATCTAAAGTCACATTCCCAAGTCAAACATATGGTCCCAAACAGACTAGGGCAGCAAATACAAACCTTTTTCATGACTCTGGCTTGTAAGTATGGCCGCATTCACCTCACTTGCTGTCTTTAGACGCTGGGATATGTCAAGAAGCTCTCCAACAGGACAGTTAGAGACATCTTCAAAGGCAAGAAGTGCAACAGTCCTCTCCAACTCTTCCAAAAAGCTTTGCTGAAGACAATCCAAATTTTGGGCAAGTATAAGCATCGAGTCTATGCAACTGGTTAAACAGACTTTTCCACGATGATAAAACCATTTACACATTTAGCATTGTTTTCAAACTTCAGGCAAACAAAGTAAATTAACAGTGCCAAAAAAATTACACTTGTCAAATGAAAAATAACAACAAATTCATAAGATGGTATTTACATTTTCCTCCCCCCTTGGTGCAAGCTCCTCTTGGGCAAATTCTAGAGCCTCTTCTACTTTTCCATTCCTGATTAGTTCTATCAATCGTTGTTGTTGAAGGTGGAAAAACAATTGGGGATTCGTATCCAGTATCTACACATTATTACAAGATGCATATTCAGCTTATAGAATAGTCAATAATAACATGAGAAAGATGAATAAGACCATTATGAATAAAATTCTGATGAATGAACACTATGATGAATACAATAACGTCCTTTTATATGATGCTCAGCTCAGGGAAATTTTAGAAGAGATGAGCCAAATTAAGAGAAAATATCAACCATTTCTCAGCAAGAATTAAATGTATAAAAAGAAAATCCTTACAGAAAAACCAGCAAGTTAAAAATTTATTTAGAAAATTTCAGTTGAATAAGAACAACCTCTAAAGCTCTGTAAATACGTATCTACCATTAGACACCTCCCTTGCCCCTCACTGCGTTGCTAACTTGCAATTTAAATTGCTATACAGCTTGTTGAAACCTCAGAAACATCCACAAGAGGATTCCCTCAACAATTGTTTATCTGCCTTTTAGGGTTTCACAATGGCCAAATTATCATGGATCTATTCAGTACTCTTCCTTCAAAATCTGCCTATCAGGCTATTATCTTTAAGGAGACAACACTATATCCAAGCATTCAGGCTACTGTTTATGCTCAGAAATGTATTAAAATATAGCTAAGGGCATGTAAATTTTCCTCATACACATAAATATTTCATTGCAATATATTCAAGATAATTTTTTTTTTCTCCTACAACAAAAATCATATTGCTACCTTAAGCTAGAATTTTCATCCTTCAATGTCTTACTCACTCTCAAACACACTCGCACAAAGAAACACCCCCCCACACACAAAAAGGAAAGAGAGAGATAATACTTGCAATGGCATGGTCCAAGAGAAAATTTTCCTCATACACATAAATATTTCAACGCAATATATTCAAGATAATTTTTTTTTCTCCTCCAACAAAAATCATATTGCTACCTTAAGCTAGAATTTTCATCCTTCAATGTCTTACTCACTCTCAAACACACTAGCACAAAGAAACACCCCCCCACCACACAAAAAGGAAAGAGAGAGAGAGAGAATAGTTGCAATGGCATGGTCCAAGAGAAAATTTTCCTCATACACATAAATATTTCAACGCAATATATTCAAGATAATTTTTTTTCTCCTAAAACAAAAATCATATTGCTACCTTAAGCTAGAATTTTCATCCTTCAATGTCTTACTCACTCTCAAACAAACTCGCACAAAGAAAGACCCCCCCACCACACAAAAAGGAAAGAGAGAGAGAGAGAGAGAATACTTGCAATGGCATGGTCCAAGAGAAAATTTCCCTCATACACATAAATATTTCAACGCAATATATTCAAGATAATTTTTTTTCTCCTACAACAAAAATCACATTGCTACCTTAAGCTAGAACTTTCATCCTTCAATGTCTTACTCACTCTCAAACACACTTGCACAAAGAAACAACCCCCCCCCCCCCCAAAAGGAAAAAAAAGGAAAGAGAGAGAGAGAGAGAATACTTGCAATGGCATGGTCCAAGAGAAAATTTTCCTCATACACATAAATATTTCAACGCAATATATTCAAGATAATTTTTTTTCTCCTACAACAAAAATCACATTGCTACCTTAAGCTAGAACTTTCATCCCTCAATGTCTTACTCTCTCTCAAACACACTCGCACAAAGAAACACCCCCACCCCCCAAAAAGGAAAAAAAAGGAAAGAGAGAGAATACTTGCAATGGCATGGTCCAAGAGAAAATGGATAGCCTACCTCTGGATTCAAGTCATTTACTTTCTCAATTGCATCCTCCACATTACCACTTTGTACAGCCTTCTTAACAGCCATGCGATCAGTAATGGTTGCAAGATCTATGTCTGCTAAATTTCAATAAGGAAAAAGATAGCAGAATGTGGAAGACAACATCATGCAAAATGAAAAGAAGAAAGAGGAAGAGGGGAATAGATTGTTCCAGGATACGTTCAGTTCCAGATTCCATTCGAAATTTCTCAGCAGCTTCAACATAGCCCTCAGTTACCAAAAAATTCATTACCAATCTATTCATGTCTTCTTTCCTAATCTTCACATCATTAAGCTTTTTCTCCCACTCTTCTCTTGTTATCACTTTCTTTGATGTAGCCTGTACATATACAAGTTCAAAGAAAAGCACATTAATGTGCCATAAAATTGGTTGGTTTTGAGGCACCTTCATGCAGTGCCCATGACAATGTCTGCAATTAGTCTAGACAAAGTATACTTCCAGCAACAAGACTGAAATTGATTCCATGTAGAACATCATACTTTCCTCTATCATTTTGTTGTCTAATGTAGTAACACACAAGAAAAAAGAAATCTTACCATCTTACATATAAAATTCATCTCCTTCGAACCCGTCCCTCAAAATTATGAACTCAAAAGTTAGTCATCAGTGCTAAAAATTTATTTCTTCAATTTATTTGAGGCGACATTCCTAATTCCTAAGAGATATTAACATACATAATACACAAAGTCTAAACTATCTTTCTGAATGTAACAAGTACACGACATCATCTACTGCTAATCGACCTGATTGTGGAATTGTTTCGTACCGAAACACATTTATTTCATGAACGCGAATTTTAAGACCCTTGCACCATTTGTGTTAAGCAAATTAATCAAAAATAGATTAACATAAAGTATACAATGTAAAAAGTCAAATACCATTGCCTCAAATTCTGCAAGCTGACGAATCACAGTCCAGAACAGTGACATCAGTGCCCCTGCTTAAGACCCATCGAATCCCAAGCGATCTCCCTGCAAATCCGAACAAACACCAAATTGCAGTTCGTAAATCTATAATATGACTGCATCAATATCCCAAAATAAAAAACTGTTACATTACAAATATTGCAATCCTTCTGATAAATCAAAACCTGCACTCACTGAAATCCAGGCTAAAACCCTGTTTAGAAAGTGGAAAAACAAAAATCTCTGCAAGAGATCCAAGCAGTAACGACGCAGAGTTGAATTTACCGTGAACTATTTTCCGGGAGATTTGGGTTATGTTTTCCCGGAAAGTGGCCCCTAGAAATGCTGATTAGACTATGACAGTGATAGTAACTCTGAATAACTAAGTTTTGTCACAGAGGGTTCCGGCGATCTCCTGCTTTCTTTCTCTGGTTCGTACGGAATGTAATCCCGGGTTCTCGACCTCCGCTCAGGTATTATTTGGCTGTTCGGTTTAGATTTTATTTTTTTGGTGTGAAGTTCCGTTTAGATCAAGCTTCGTTTCTTTAGAATTTACTGGGCCGGATCGTACCATTAAATTTAGGCCCAACCCCATAAATAAACACATTTGGCCTATGTAAAACCCAAGAAAGAAAAAAAAGAAAAACTAAACTAGAGTTGATTTAATTCAATTAACAACAATTGAGCTGACCTGATACAAATTAGTTCCAATCTTACTAGTGATTCTTAGGTAATAAATTTTTTTAATTTTATTCAAATAAATGTCATTTAAACTAAATTTTAAAAAATTATAATAATGGCAAATAGAAAGCTTTTCTTTTGGCTTGGAATAATGTGTATCTTTAAAAAATGATGGATGGTTTAGAAATTAGAAGACTTAAGGAAGCAAATGAGGCCTACCTTATGAAGGTAGGATGGGGCTGGATTACTAAAGAAGAGGCTTTGTGGATATCAGTACTTAAGAACAAATATAAGTGTGCCACTGGAGTCTTACCTGAAGTCAAAAAATTAGCTGCTTGATCAAATCTTTGGGAAGGAGTTAGCAAAAGTATGGGAGGAGGTGGTGGAACATGCCTACTAGATTGTTAGAGACGATGATATTATAAGGTTTTGGGTTGATCCTTCGGTCTGAGGACACCCGTGTTTGGCCGCCATGGCCCTTGCCCCCACTGCTCAAGAGCATTGTGAGAGAAAGGTGAAAGATTTCGCTATGGATACATAAGAATGGAAGTGGATTGGTTTCAGTCATCTGCTACCCGAGAAAGTCCTTACACGGATTGCCACCATATTGCCTCCTTCTCAAGAATCGGGATCGGACAGAATAAGTTGGACACTAGCATTTGATTGGATGTGATAGAAGGGAGGATAGCCATGTTTGGAAGAAAGTTTGGAAGTGGAATGGACTCCAAAGAATCAGAGTGTTCCTATTGTCTATGCAACATGACAAAATTTTAACCAATCAGAATAGAGTGGCTAGAAGGTTGGCACAGGATGATCAGTGCCCAAGATGCAGATTATACAGTGAGACCATCGTGCATGGTCTAAGGGATTGCCAGTTGGTGTCCCCTCTGTGACAAAGCTTGGTAATCTGTCATGTGCTTGGGGCAAGGATTCTAATGAGCGGTGGGGGAAAATTTTTGGAGAATTTGGTTGCGACAGAATGAATGGGTGTTTCAGAATAAAAGAGAAGCAGTCATAAAGCTGGCACACTAGATCTTCTTCAATACAAGGGAGATAAATCTGTGCGAGAACACAAAGATTGAGCATCTAATTGGTTGGAAATTTTCAACGTAGATGGCTCTTACTGGAGGCTAGGAGAATCTACTGGATGTGGTGGAGTTATTCGGGATGCGAATGACGGCAAAAACCTTGGCTCAAGCAATTTTCTTATAGCTGAGGTGTGGGGTTTACGTACATATTGGTTTGAAAATAGCTTGGAGGCAAGGCATTTGAAAACTAATAGTATGGTTATTAACTTTGCTAAAAATGGATGAGGTAGGACACTTGCTTTCAGGTTTGATCGATAGCATCAGAAATTTGATGGGAAGAAACTGGGATATTAAGCTTGAGCACTCCTATATAGAGAAGAGAATTGGGGGACTAGACAGTGTTACAAATCAATCTCACTATATGATAATGGAGGAACATATGTTCATAGATCCTCTTATGTTTTGTGCTGATATTTACATAGAAAACATTACAGGAGTTTATTTTCCTAGGCTAGTGCGTTTGTATTTTTGCAATTTTCTTTGTTTACCAAAATAAAATATATAACAAATTTTTTTGGTTACTCTAGAAAAAAGTTGTTACGAAAGTGTTGATGTCTTAGGATACAGATTTGTGTAGTATGTGAATATAATATTACAACAGCATGATTAGCATCTAATATGCTTACATGTAAGGAATGTTTATATTAAAAAAAAACAATCTCTATCTAAAAAACTAATAATGGCATATTCTTAAGTTTCTAGTTTTATCAATTTTAATTAAAATAGATTTTATGAGTATTTTTTATAACTTTTACTTGGTTTTGTTATAAAATAAAAAATAGTAATAAATATAGGTTGTCATGACCATTAAATAAAAATTTTGTTCATGTGAAATTTCGTCCAAAGCTTTTTAAGATTTCAATTCGTTGAAAGTGGTTTGAATATCTTTTCTCTTGAGTAGTGTTTGGTATAATTTTTTTTTTTAAGATTTCTAAAAAAATTAGACAGAAAACTTTTTTTTATATTTATTATTACACATAAAAATTTATTCTTAAAAATAAAAAATTTTCAAGAATAAAAAATTAAGAGGATTCCCAACATTTTATTTCTATCTATGAAGATGAGAATAAAAGTTTTTCGTGAAAATAATTTTTTTATATGTAAAATGATCAAATTACTTTTAATTCTAATTTTTAAATTTTAAATTTTAAACACTAACTTCTAAACCTTAAATTTTAAATTTAATTTTGAAACTCTAAATTCTAAACTCTAAATCCTAAACATTAAACTTATCCTCTAAACCTTAAATCCTGAATTCTAACCTATAAACTCTAAATCTTGTATTTAATTTTGAAATTCTAAACCTTAAACTTTCAACCTAACTTCTAAACTTTAAACCATAATTCCTAAATCATAAATCTTAAATCATAAATTTAACTCTAAAATTTTAAATCCAAACTCCTAAACCTTAAACCTTAATTTTTAAACCCTAATTCTTAAATTCTAAACTTTGAACTCTGATCTCTAACCTTTAAATTCTAAAACCCTAATCACTATCTTAAATCTTAAATTCTAAAATTCTAAACCCTAAACCTTAAAAATCTAAACTCTAAATTCTCAAATTTAAATATAACCCATAAATTTTAAATTCTAAAATTTTAAACTTTAAACTCTAAAATTCTAAATTTTAAACTCTAACCTCTAAATCTTAAATCTAAAGTCTGAACCCTAAATCCTAATTATTAAATTCTAAATTCTAATTTCTAAATTTTAAACTCTAAATTCTAAATGTTAAACTTTGACTCTTAAATCTCAAATAAGAATTTTTTTTTCTTTTTTTTTAATTAAGAAAAAATATTATTTCTTTATTTATTTTAACATCTTATTTATTATTTATTTTTATTTTAAAATTTTTTCTTCAAGGATATTTTTAAAAAAGTAGTTATATTTTTATAAATATTTCAAGCGAATCAAACATGAAAATAAAAATTGGATGATAATACAGTAAATTATTTTCAAAAAAATAAAGTGATAACTAAATATATTTTTAAATTTTTTTTATCTATCTCATTCTTGATAATCTGATTTTTAAAATTATAATTTTTTTTAAAATAAAATATTTTAAAAATCAAAGGAAACCTTAGAAGTACTTGTTGGGGTTTTTTTTTATGGACACACAGGTGTGGACTGACATAAATCAAATTGTTTTTATAAACTAAAGTTTGAATTAACATGTGGGTTGTGTGAATGAAAATGTATTCGAAAACATTTTCTAAAACAGAGTGAAAACAAACAAGTTTAAAAGATTTTCAATGTTTCAAAAAAATAACCAGTGACATTTTTGTTATACTAAAAGTGATTCAATTATAATTATTAAATAAAATAAAAATAATATTATAATTATATAAGATCAAATTAAAAAATTAAAGTAATATTTATAACCATTTGTATCAATTAATTTTGAAAATAAATATAAATAAATTTTTAATTTCACAAAAGAAACATATTTTCTAAATCATAAAAACTTGCAAATGAAAATATATTTTAAGAAAAAAATAAATAAAAGTTGAACCTATTTTGGCAAACCAAATGCAGTATAAGATTTTGAATTTATTTTTGTTAATTAATTTTGGGTAATAGTACGTAGTGCCCTAAAGCACATCCCTTGATTGTTTAGTATGTACAGTTTTTCACAAAAAAAATGCATATTATTTTTAATTAATTAGTAATGCATCAATTCTAAAATACAAATATTCATATATAGAAGACAATTTTATAAACATTGATGTAAATTTAGTTTTAATTTGCTTTACTTTACAAACACTGATTCGACCCTATTAGGTGTGTGAGTGTTATTTTATATATGCTTACAATGAACACAAGGCAATGTCAGTTTTATAATAAATTTCCAAATTATATACGCAGAAGGTTGTGATAAGTGCACACAATATTATATTTATATGATTTTACAAATGGTTATAGTCTTTAATTAATTTTTTCTTATGCTATGACTTTATATAATTACTGGTTCATTGTTGATTAATGTAAGATAATATATTTTATTGATTATTGTTAATAAAAAATTTATTCACTAATTATTTTTAACGCCAACAATTTGTGAAGATGTGATTTAGACAACGCGTAGTACATAATCTGAAAATTTATATATAAAATATTTAAGTTTGACATGAATAAAAAAATTTAATTTTTTATATTATTTAGATAATACAAAACACATAAATTTTTTAATTTATATACTTTTATACTTAAACATCTCAAAATTAAATTTTTACGTGTTTGAAAAATTAGAATAATCTTGTACCAAAAACCTCCTCAATATATTTTAAGTTTAGTCAATTATAATTAAATAATATTATCATAATTAATTTTAAAAATGCTTGACTTTATATTTAATATACAAGAGACCTAATGTAATGACATACTTCTCAATTATATATATTATCCAAAGATGTAAGTAAATATAATATTTTCCACCTTTTCAGAAATTTTATTTTAATATTTTACAATAAAAATGACTTATATTGTATATTATTTCATATTAAATTAATAATTAAAAAATATAAAAAACGTGTAAACGTAAATATTTATTTATAAAAGAAATCTTAGATGAATCAAAAGATAAATAGGTCAATCTAATTATGTTTTTAGATATATAAACATGTTAAAAACATGTTTTATTAAAACAATTTTTATAAGTTACAAATTTATTCATAATTAAGTGAATTTTTAACATACATTTATTGCAAATTTACGAAAAAATTAACAAAAATTTACCAAAATAAATATATCATATCCGTTTGGTATATTTCTTAATCTTTACACGAAAAGTACAAAGCTGTGAAAATTGGGAAGGACAGGATTGTAGTACGATAGTACTGGTACCTTGTTTACCTAGGCGACAGTTCTGTCGTTGCAGCTTCCCCGCCAGTTTCGTTCTACCCGCAAAGAAAGTTCACTAAGGGCTAAAGGCCAAGAAAATATACGAGGAAATTTCACGCCGTTGCTAATAAAGCGACCAACTTTATTTACTTTTTGGTTAGAAACCACTTCACGTAAATATTAACCATTGCCAAGATTCTCATGTTATCATTTTTTTTAAATTAAACAAATTAAAGGTGCTTTTAATTTATGAAAATATTTTAAATTTTTCTTTTTTTTAAAATATATTTTTATTTATAAATTTTTATTATTTTAAAAATATTTTTTATAAAATTAAAATTTTATTTAAATTGAATTAACATAAATAACTATAAATATTGTTTAATTTTTTATAATTACAATATTATTTTTTATTTAATAATTATGATAATTTTTTAAAAATTACCAATAATTTTTTTAAAACTCTACTAAATATCTTTTTAATGATCAAGTAAAAATTAAAAACAGATAAATACCTTAATCTTTATTACTTTCAACTATTTTATTTCATTTAGACTCCAAAAATTTGAAGATAAATTGCATGACATAACAATTAATTTAATAAATTTAAATGAAAAATATTGGACTGTGCTGCATTTTACAAGAAATATAATTTATAAATTTTATAAAAAATAAAATGAAACATCAAACAAGACAGTATTCTTTTTTTTTTCGCGCATGTTATAATTTTATTAAAAATTTAAAAATTGAAACACTAAAAGTATGTATCTAATTTTTCATTTTTTATTTTTTAAAATTTATGAAATATTATTAATATAAGTAGAAACAGAAAATCAAACTTTATGGAGAGTCTATACATTTTAATATTTTTTATAACGTCATTAATTTGAAATCAACTATTGTTTTGATTAAAAATGACGAATTAAGATCATTGTTTTAAAAATAAAATTAATAAAGGATAAATATTAACTCATAATTATTTAATATAATACTATGAAAATGGGGCAATTCTTTGAAAATTTTCTGACAAAATTTGAAAATAAATAAAATCTTTTTTTTTTGGTAAGCAATAAATAAAATCTGTCATAATCCATTTTTTAATTATTTAGATTTTAAAGCAGCCGCTAGTGGGTGGCGTGAAGAATCGGAACACCTTCTGGCGTTCGCTGGTCAGGTCAACAAATAATAGTAAACCAAAAGCGTGAAAGGGACTGGCATTCTCCCAAAACGGCGTAGTATAGACCTTTTTCTCTCTCTCCATCCCGCGCGTTATAACTTGAAAAAACTCCAGAAATCACGAGCCCCACCCGATCAACCCAGTGGGCACATTTTCTAAACCTACGCACCCCCTCTACAAACCCAAACCCTATTTAAACCTACGCCACCACATTCTTCACGATCCACTACTTTGTCCTCTTTCTCTCTCTCTCTTTTACGTTTTACCTCTTCAACAGGGGAACCGAAAGTCGCATCACGAAACTTCTCAGAAACCTGCTTAGAGATATTCCGTTTCTCGGTCGTTTTGGTCTCTGAATTTCTCGCTACATGATGCGATTGGAGCTGCCGCGATTGAAGCTGCTGATTTTGAATTGTTAGAATCGGGACGGGCAGGTTTTGCTTTAGGCTGCTCTCATAATGGGTTTTGCTTTCAGAGCTTGAAATTGAGTTAGGGTTTTTTGTTCGGATGCAATTTGGGTTTTTCCGGTATTGTTGATGGCGGACGAGGGCTTCGACTACTCGGAACTAGCTGAAGGGGATGCTGATGATAAGTTGTTTATAGATCTTGACACCGTTTTGAATGTTCTTGATGAGGATTCCGGTCCTTCGGAGGTACGGCTTCGAATTGATTTGCCACTTTCATTGAAAAGGAGTGGGTTGTGTGATTGCTTCTTGGAGCTTTGATTGGGTGTTTCCACTTTGTGGTTTTACTAAGTGCGAAGAATTCACATTCCATTGATGTGATATTTTTGAGAAATCGGATCAGGTGACAGTATGGTAGTGGTATTCATCCGTACTAAGTGCCCTGTAAATATATAGGATTGTTTCCCATAGAACGCTCAAAACTTTTTTTGGTAGGCTTCAGTAGTCTGTGTTGTGCGGTTGTCTCTGTACATTCATTTATTGGTTTTAGGATGTGGAACTAATAATGGTCTCTTCGGGGCAGCATCAATTTTCCTTTACTTTTTTTCCCCAGTTTCTCAAAGATCACAGCTGACTGCGCATTTATTGTTTGATTTTTCTTGCTGATATTTAACATAAAATCATGTACTTATTTCAGAATTTTGATTTGTTAAATTTCGTACTGAGTAAACTGGTATTCTCCACAGAATCTGAAGGCCTACTTTTTTTTTTTTTTTTAGTTAAGTAACTATACTGATGCAAATTCTGTAGAAACCAAAGATTTTCCTTGATAATTAAAATCCCTTAGGAAACAAATAAGAAAGAAAGGAGAAACTATTAGTTTGCATGCGTATCTATGTTGTGGTATTTTTACTTAATTTTAAGTAAGGAATTCAACACAAGTTGACTATTTATATTGCACGATCATTTTTTTTTCAGCTATTGCACCAGTAAGACAGTGCAAATTTCAGGTAGGTCGATTTATGCCAAGGCTTAACTAACCAGAGGGGGGAATGCTACACTTATTAGTAGGTAGCTTTGAAGTGATTGTTTAGTAGAGAACATAATACAAAATTCTTTGTATGGCAAATATTTGTAATTCATTTTGCATAATTTTTTAATTTTTAATAAGAAACTAAAATTAGAATAAATATAGGGAAAGTTGACGAGGAAAAATTACTCAATGAGTTATAATGATTTCCTGTCTAGTATAGATGGGACTATGTGTTTGTCTCATACATGGCTTTGGCATGTAGTTGGTGGGATGCAAATTTGCATGCTATTCGTTTACCTTCTTTTTGATGTAATAGAATTGTTTAATCCAAATTATTATTGATCTATTTTCCTTCTGTTAGATTCATTGGGAAATGCCCGTTCGTTTTTGGAACTTTCATCCACTTATAGTGGAACATCCTGATTTCAGATTGCTCCATCCCTAAAACCAATTTTGATATAAAGAAACAAAAATTGCCAAGGAGTTGCTATTACAGGTTACTCATTAGTCATGATATCTTAGATTCAGGATCATTTATAGTTTTTCACTGTTTTATATGTCATGGTCTGTTTTCAAAGTCCAGTATGGCTGTTTGTCAATGTGATGTTCCTTCAGTCAAGTTTAGATTCTCAAGACTATGGAACTTATTTTCGTTGGAGGATTTAATCTTTCTCTCTTGAAATGGATCTTGTTTCTCTCATATTTTTTCAGTTATAATTTGGAATGGAAGTTTGGACTCTTTTGCTTTCATTTTTTCATGTTTGCATATAAAAGGTTATAGTAGTTTTTGTAGCATTTGGTTCTTAAATTTTAATTAATATGATGATAGATATTTGCTTTTGTAAATTGTAACTGTTTTTCCGAGTTGTCACTAACATTTCTTATTTAATTATTTATTCTTTTACTTTTTTGTGGTTGTGAGCTGGGGCATAGATCTTGAATTTTTGTTTGGAGGTTGAGAAGTTATAGCTTCTATTGCTTTAAGCTGCTCTTACAAGATAATATTTTCTTTAGTATATATATATATTTTATATAAAGGATTCAGATGACTGTACACTAGTTATTTAAATTTTTTGAGTTTTGACTCTTTGTATGCCATTTTTTTTGCATTGCCTTTCTTTTTTAAAGAATACTATTACGTTCTGTAATTATTTTCTGGGCATTATACTGCAGAGTAGTCCCGAGGGTTCTTCATTAAAAAATGTATCACCTGGCGAATCTAGCATCCATGATAATTTTCAGCTTCAGAGTGGTATGTGAACTTAAGTGTTTTTTGCCCCTTGTTGCTTTTTATTCACTTGTCAGTTGTAATTGTTCTGTCAAGAGAAATCAACTTCTTTGGTTAGTACTGGATCTTGGATTTAAAGTAATTGCTAATATTTACATTAGATTGCTTCTCTTTTTAATTATTTAGGGGCCTATTCAATAGGGTCTCAGGTTTTAGAAGAACCACTCCCCCCCCCCCTTTTCTGAACTCTGAATTCGATTTCGTGGGTTCAGCCATATGCTTCTCTACACTCAACTCACATGCATCAGAATCTGGGATCAGGGCCTCAGTTGGTTTATTTTATTTTTCAGGCAATTCTGTTCTTTACTGTGAACATGAAAACCAAGGACCTCTTTCACAGACTTGCTCCTCCTCGCATGCTCTCCCTGGTAGTTTCAGGCACTTAGATTCTCTGGATGAAAGTAATGAAATTTGCTACACAGAAAGAATGGGAGTTTCGGGATGTGAGATTCCTGCTCATACTGTGGAACCTAGTTTCCCCGGGGCACATTTCAGCAATAAATCAGTTTGTGAAGATAATTTGAATTTGAATCTTCTATGGAAGGGTGAAAGTGCAAGCCAGTTCAAGCATGTGGGAGAGGATGTTGAATCTGAATGTATGTGTAGTCTTTGCTGTGGTTTGGGGTTATTATAAGATGAAGATATTAAAATTTCTGTTCGTTCAAAAGTTTAATTTAGATCATTGTCATATTTAAAATTGAGTCAAAAGGCTGATTCCATTTCTACTTGCAGATGCTTCATACTGCCCAATCATAGAGAATGCTGATGTAAATTTGGCACATTTTGGACCTTTTGATGAAGATATGATTGAAGGAGTTTCTGGGCAACAGGAAAATGACTCATGTTCATCTTTTGAAATATCATTCATGGATACTGATAGAGGTTCACATATTGCAACTTCAACCAACTCTACTATTTGCCAAGGTTCCAATGTTCATAGTGATTATATTGACTACTTTTCATCCTTGCATAGTTGCAAGGGTATAGATGATAGACCATTTGTTGCTGACTCATCACTTGGTTATTTGCCTAATGGCGTTGGTTCTCAATTTTGGCCAAATGAAGAAATAATGGCCAATGTGAAGGTTGAAAATGTGGAATATTTAGCTGATACCTCACGGGTGAGTAGTAACGTGCATTCTAGTTCTGCTGGGGGCGTACCGTTTCAAGACAATCAATTTATGTCAGCTGATAGTGACTTTTCTTCATTTTTTACTGGTAATGCTTCATTCAAACCAAGTGAAGACCAAGCAATTTGTTGCAAAGGTGAAAGAAATGAACTGATTACATCTTACCAGAATTCTCCTTATGCTGATTATACCGAGGTTAATGTAGGCCAAGAGATGAAACAGTTACCTAGTGCTTTTCCTTCTACTGGATATCATGGATTTGGTTTGTTAAATTGTGAGGATAAAGATACAGATATATTGTACAACCTACCTTATCATTATCAAGAAATGATGGATGGTACTGTTAGTAAATTTTCAGGGGACACAGCCAATTTGAATTTACAAGCCTTAGACAAATCTTTGCTTCATGCCCAGGCATCAATTGCTAGTGATTCTCATATGTCAAAAGTAAGCAATGAACTGGTTCACAGAGATTTCCTAGAAAAATCCCATGTTGAGGATGATGACTCTGATATTTGCATTATTGAAGACATCAGCCACCCTGCACCTACAAGTCAATCTGCAGACATTGGGAATTCCCTTAGTATATCACAGTGTTCTGCATATGGTAATTCACATCCTTCTATGTTGAGAGGCACAAGGCCGAAGGCATGTGATGAGCAATATATATTACGAGTTGCCCTGCAGGTTAGTATGTTTACTTTTGGTGTTATAATTCTTGGTAGCTCTTCAGAGGATGTAAGAATAGTCTTTGCACATTGCACATAGCTCTTTTTCTCCATGTTTGGTAGTCACGACTCCAAATATTTTGCTGTATTTTTTTTATTGAGCAAATAGTTCTCTGTATGATGTTCTAATGGATTTATTCCACTTTTCAAGAAAAGAGGAAATAATAATATGGTTTTTTATATTTTCACAATGCTTTATATCATTGACAAATCAATATTCAGTTTACATGATGAGTTAATATTTCTTGCTAATTTGAACATTTCTGTGCAAAATTGTTTGCAATAGTTATGAATTGAAATATAAGTTAGAATATGGTTGCTCAAGAATCATGATCAAGTTGATCTCATAAATTGTTCTTGCTTACTAGTAGCATGAAAAATGTGACTTTAAGTTAGCTTTTGATAAGTCGACATCCTAATTTTTCATAACTTAGAAACCTATTTATCAGAATTTGGTTATTAACCAATATAGGAATATTGTATTTTTATACATCTCATATCCAAATATTTTATATATATGGAATTCCAAGTAATTTAGGGGTGGGCTAAACTCATAAGAGTTTACATACTTTAATAAGTAGCTAATGAAATATATATACATATGATTAAAAAAAAAACTTAAAATGCATCATATTGGAAAAAAAGTTAAAAAAAAAGCCCCAATTTTAGCAGGAACACAACTTGTAAACTAGGTGGGAAAACTCGTGAGTTTGAACTGAGTTTACCCTGATTATAAAATTTGTTTGAGTTGACATGGTTTCTTTGGCCTAAGCTCAGATGAGTTTGAGTTAAATCGTGAGGTTAACAACCTTGCTATGATTTCTTTCTCAATTTACACTTGCACTCATCTACATAAAAATTTGTACTGGTTTGATTCCTTCATGCATTGTATGAAATATCATGTTAGGATCTCGTTTATTTCCTTTATTGCTACATTTTCTGGCATTGGGCATGGCTTGTTGGAAATATTATACTTGTTTCTTTATGTTTCCTAGATTTATGTGGTTGTTACCTTTGAGTGAAAATAAAGACTTCCAGCTTATGTCAAGTTTAATAGATTGTTGTCTGTCTAACCAAAAGAAAAAATGCTGTTGTCTGTGACTGAAACTGATTGAACTAACATTTAAAGTTCATTGCAGGATCTGTCTCAGCCAAAGTCAGAAGTTAGACCTCCTGACGGATTGATGGCCGTTCCTCTTTTAAGACATCAGGTTACTTGGCAAATCTAATCTTTTTATTTTTTATTTTTCTATGTAGCATCTCCTTCAAAAATATTATGTTAGACTTCTTCTGCTGCAGCTTCCAATTTAAAATGGACTTGTTTCAGGGCCTAATGTCCAGATCTGTAATTGCCAAGCGACAATAATGAAATGACATATTTTTAAATTTAATTTAACTACTAAATGATTGAATTCTGTCCAATAATACTGCCATAGCGTTTTGTTGGTTCTGACTTATGTTAATGTGAGCTTTTGCACTCCCTTGTTTTTAAAGATGGGGAAGACCATAGGTGCTGTCCAGTAGCCTATAGTTCATTGCCATGTGTTATGATTTCATTCCTTGGTATTAGTTCTGATAATTCTTTTATCTGACATTAACCGTAATGTACATATATAAGATGCTAACAGTGGTGGATACAGAATTTTTGGGGGTCACTCTCATTAAAACAATATAACACAAAAAGAGAAAAAAATTTAAAAAAGAAATAATAAAAAAAATATTGTGATATGTACATCTTTAAATAAATTAAAATAAATTTTATATCAATTTATTGTCTTGTGAGTCTTCATATTTTGGAACTGATACGTTAGAATATCATTGTGTAACATACTAAACAGTTGCTAATGAGTTCTAGAAATGAGTTCTAATAAACTCTTGGTACCTCCACTTGTTATTTATTTAATATAATAAGATGGATTAATGTAGTACATCCCATATAATTAAGCGAAATTATTATTTCTGCATAAAATAAAATGTTAATCAAAGAGGTATTGTCACCTTAACCAAGTTGGGTCACTTGACCCCGCTTGGTCTAATGTGGTCCACCCCTGGAAGCTAATATATTTTTTGTTCCTGGGGTGGAATATTGTCATTGATATATGAAGAACATCATATATACGTTTTTGAAATTAACATTTTTATTTGCATGACTGCAGAACCTAAGTTTGTTGGTTTGATGTGCCATCCTTTATATTTAACCTTTTTTCCCCTATGATATTTTGATGATTTGCTTAATTAGTGTACACTTGTGTCATTCGACTGATGGTAGTTGTCCACTTGTCCTGGTCAGAGAATTGCTTTGTCGTGGATGGTTCAAAAGGAAACATCAACTTTATACTGCACTGGAGGAATTCTTGCAGACGATCAGGTAAATGCTCTACCAGTATGCAATTTTGTTGTGTCTTTGTTGTTATCTTAAAAATCTTTCTCTTTTAGGGACTTGGAAAAACGGTGTCCACTATTGCTTTAATATTAAAGGAAAGACCTCCAACAATTAGAGCTTGCCACAGTACGAAAAAGGGTGAATTAGAAACTTTGAATCTGGATGCGGATGATGACAACCTTGCTGAGAGTTGTGGAGTGAAGAAAGAAACTGATATGTGTCAGGATATGTCAGATAGATGTCCAATTGAAAACATGAATTCATTGTTGCAAACAAAGGGAAGGCCATCTGCAGGAACACTTATTGTTTGTCCCACTAGTGTTCTACGGCAATGGGCTGAAGAGTTGCATAATAAGGTAACCAGCGAAGCAAATCTCTCTGTACTAGTGTACCATGGAAGCAATCGAACGAAAGATCCTTATGAGCTAACCAAGTATGACGTTGTTCTGACAACTTATTCAATTGTCAGCATGGAGGTACCTAAGCAGCCTCTGGTTGACAAAGATGATGAAGAGAAAGGAAATTCTGAAGTTCATACTGAGCCGCCGAGTAAGAAGAGGAAATGCCCTCCTAGTTCTTGTAGAAGTGGCAAGAAGGGATTAGACAGCACATTACTTGAGGCTTCTGCTCGCCCTCTAGCAAAAGTGGCATGGTTTAGGGTTGTCTTGGATGAGGCCCAGAGTATAAAGAATCACAGAACTCAAGTTGCAAGGGCCTGTTGGGGTCTTCGTGCAAAGCGGAGATGGTGCTTGTCTGGGACTCCTATCCAGAATGCTATTGATGATCTTTACAGTTACTTTAGATTTCTCAGATATGACCCTTATGCTGTCTACACAACATTCTGTTCTACAATTAAGATCCCAATCAGTAGAAATCCAAACAAAGGGTATAGAAAGCTACAAGCTGTCTTAAAGACGATAATGTTACGTCGGACCAAAGGTTAGACCTGCATGCATTAATTTCACTCCGCAACATTACTAGGCCATAATTTTTGGTTATTACCTTAGTTTGTTGTCTTAGTCCTAGAGTAAAATCCATTTGCTATTTAAAATATTAATCTTTTTTTCGGGAAGGTTTAATTTTTATTTTCTATGTGGCTCTGGGTAAATGTGCCTAATTGTTAGTTCAGACTGATGGTTTTTTCAGTTGGGATATGTAAAATTCTATGGTATACATGAAATCTTATATATATATATATTTTAATTTCAAATGAACCATAGATAACTTTTGAAAGTTTTTCCTCCTGGTTTTTTTAGTAATTACATATTGCTGAGCTTTTTCAAATATGTGATCATTACTAGCTTTAGTTTGAGATCTGCCTGTTATCAATGTGGTGGTTATCATTTGCTTTAGGCACACTGCTTGATGGGGAACCTATTATTACCCTGCCACCTAAATCTATAGAGCTTAAAAAAGTGGAATTTTCAAGGGAGGAGCGCGATTTCTATTCCAGACTAGAGGCTGATTCTCGTGCACAGTTTCAGGTATGATCTGTTTCTAGATAGATTTTGATGGATATGGATAATCCTTTTATATATATATATATATATATATTGGTGATTATGCTCCTTATTCCTTTCCAAATTAAAAGAAGATATTAATACTAATAATATGCCCATGATTAAGCAATATTCAATTCCTTTTTTGGCTTGCATGCCATATTGTGTCATGTCAGGAATATGCTGATGCTGGAACTGTCAAGCAAAATTATGTCAACATTTTGCTAATGCTCTTGCGCCTTCGACAAGCTTGTGATCACCCTTTGCTTGTTAAGCGCTACAATTCTAAGTCTTTATGGAGATCATCAGTTGAGGTGGCAAAGAAGCTTTCTCGAGAAAAACAAATCTCTCTTCTGAAATGTTTAGAGGCTTCCTTGGCTCTCTGTGGTATCTGTAATGTATGTATTGACCATCATTTGATATTTTTAGATATGGATTCTCGAATCTGCATGTGTATGTGTATATAATTGATTCAGTCTCTGCCTTTCTTCGCTTGCATGTATTTTTGTTGGATATGTAATTATATCTTCTTAGGGTTTGCTTGGGAGGAGAGATAAAAAGGGAAAAGTAGACGAGTGGAGGAAAAAAGGAGAGGGTTTTAATTTTACTTGTTGGTTGGTAAAGGTGGAAAGGATGATTGAGACATGAATATTATTTTCAATCCTTGCCTTGATAGGTGTTGAAGTTGAGAGGAATGGAAGTTTGTCATATTTTAGAATTACCATGATATCCCATTGACCATATATCTTACGAAAATTTGTGTTTTTTTACTATAACTTCTCTGATCTATTTTTTCTATCCTCTTTGTTCCCCAACAGGATCCTCCTGAAGATGCTGTTGTTTCAGTTTGCGGACATGTTTTTTGTAACCAGTGCATTTGTGAACATCTTACTGGTGATGACAATCAGTGCACTGCTACAAATTGCAAAGCTCGATTGAGCATGTCTTCAGTGTTTTCCAGATCCACATTGAATTGTTCTCTTTCTGATGAGGCCAGTGACAGTTTGCTTGGTTGCTCTGGTTCTGAAGTGGAGGGGTATGAACCTTGTTCTCAGAGTCAGCCGTGTGATTCTTCAAAAATTAAGGCTGCTCTTGAGGTGTTGAACTCATTGTGTAAACCACAGGGTCATGCATCAAGAAATATTTCTATGCAGATAACTTCTGAGGAAAGCAGTAACTGCCCTGGGAACTCGGATGATAACAAGGTGAAATCTTTCAAGGATTTTCCTGAGAGTCAAAAAGTGTCTGGGGATGGAAGCTCTAATGATTTAATTTCTGTTGTAAGAGAGAAAGCTATTGTGTTTTCTCAGTGGACGAGGATGTTAGATTTGCTTGAAGTGTGCCTTAAGAATTCTTCAATTCAGTATAGAAGGCTTGATGGAACAATGTCAGTTGTTGCAAGAGATAAAGCTGTTAAAGATTTTAATACTCTCCCAGAGGTTTGTGAAGTCATAGATCCCTTGATAGCATGATTAAGTTCTAGATTTTCCATGTTGTAAAAATTGGGAGTGAGGTAGATACAATAAGTGATTATCTCTTGTTAGTCTTTTTTTGTCCTCCTCAATATAATTTTGAAGTTTGACTTTTTGTCTAGCAGGTAACTGTTATGATTATGTCTTTGAAAGCTGCCAGTCTTGGTCTCAACATGGTAGCGGCCTGCCATGTTCTGTTGCTTGATTTATGGTGGAATCCTACAACTGAAGATCAAGCAATAGACAGAGCACATCGAATTGGGCAGACTCGCCCTGTAACTGTTCTGCGGTTAACTGTGAGAGATACAGTTGAAGATCGTATTTTAGCTCTTCAGGTATTGTTATGATTTTTGTATCTCTGAATTGCTGTAATTGAAAGACATATGGGTCTCTTCAGGCATTGTTATGATTTTTGTATCTCTTAATTGCTGTAATTGAAAGACATATGGGTATGTTGGAAATGAAGTTTTACATTGTTGTACTAAGCACTTAAGTTGGCACATCAGTGTTTAAATTTATAGTGCAGGTTTAGGGGGATAAATATATGGTTCAGGATATTTAATGATGTGGGTATAGTTGCTTTACTAACTTAAAATGATTTTGATTTGGGAAAAGCTAGTGAAGATTTTCTTGGAGGAAGATTAGGATACTGCTAAACACTCACTGGCATATATTTAGCAATGGATAGAGTACAATCAACTCACACTATAATGACATTTGAATTGAAGTGCAGTTTCTTTCTTTCTGTTTAGCCTTTTCTAGTTCCCGTATTTATTGGATAATGTGTTTGCCAAATATTGAATGCCTTTGGAGGCATGTCTTCGGTATTTATAGATGGGGCCTCTCTACTAGGGCACATCTTTTGAATAGAATAGAGTTAATCTTTACATTCAAGTTGGAAAAGGAAAAGACTTGTGATTTAGGAGATCATTTTGCTTTAAAAAAAGTTTCACGTGTTTCATCACGACCCTATGCACGATTCTATGGTCTAGGGCAAGTATAGCGAGGACCTTGGTTGGGGGGGGATTGTAGCAATTGCCAATTACATTCTCAAATTCTGGTTAGAGGCACTGTTTTAGTTTACTCCTGATGGTTATACGCACCCTGCTCTACCCTCTTTTTCCTAGTGCAATGTTTGAGACCATTTAAATTTCATAGGTTGACGTGTGGATTTTAGTGGTTGCTCACTGTTTTATATATTTTTTTTGCAGCAAAAGAAGCGAAAGATGGTGGCATCTGCTTTTGGAGAAGATGGAACCGGCGGTCGTCAAAGTCGCCTCACAGTGGATGATTTAAAATACTTGTTCATGATGTGATTAGATAAACATCCGTATAGATACAATGATTTTTTTTTTCAGATTGGCGGTTTTTTTTTTTCCATGGAGCAGGTGTCATTATAGCTTTGTTCTTGAAGGCAGCAGAAGAAACAACAGGACATTTTCTAACAATGGATCAACAGGAGTGAAAAGGGCTCTGTTGACGCTTGACATGAAGATTATGTGAATTGTCAGTATAGTTTGATTGTGATGATTCATTCTTTTACCTGGAAATTTTGGTTCAATCTCTTACATTTGTATAGGATGTAGAGAGCAGTTGCAGACAGGAAGATAGATATTTGGAGTTTGTCTTGTAAATAATAGAAAGTTTATCTCTTCTCATAACAAATTAGTGAACCAGCTGTGACGTTATGGTGATTTGGAAGTTCATTGTACTATAATTTTTATTTTTAAAAAAAGGAAATTGTTTTATCATTTTGTAGTTGATGTTTCTTTTGGTCTTTTTTTTTTCTTTGGCCAGAGATGTTTCTTCGGTCTTGTTACAGATTTTTTTTTTCTTGCACTATTTTTCTTATAAAAATTCTTTATTCGTTTGTTCTATTATGTTCTCAAACATTGCACTACGTATAATATATTTCTATAATTTGCAGGCACATCATCAGGCATTGCATTAGGTTCATAGTCTTATGGTCGTTGTTCAAAGAATCAAACGCTACATTCCATTATCACAACTAGGCCCCGTGGTCTATAAACTTGAGAACACGAAAACCTCAAATTATCTTTCAGAAGAATAATAAAAAAAAAAGAAAGATAAGATTCTGTTTGTCCATTGGCCTGCAAACGCAGAACATATACCTTCCCATATTGCAGAAATATGAACCAGTCTCCCTCAAGACGTAGAAGACCAGAACATGCCATCACTGTGCTAATTACAAAAACTTAATCGAAAGTGGGGCTACATTTGCCAAAAATAAACACCTGAATTTGGTATAGGAAGATGCCCATTTCATTACCATCACCAAAATCATATTCGGTGATGAAGAAACTATCAACAGACCGCTCATTGAGGATTTCATCCCTCACTTTTACATACCATTGCCAATCAATTATAATGCAATGACCATTTTAGTCCATTGTTCCTCTGCTGCATCTACCATTCAACAAACCGCTCATTGAGGAATTTCATCAAACATTTTCACATCATTGCTAATCATAATTTGATCAATGACCACATTAATCCATTGTTCTTCTGTTGCATCTACCATTCAACCATGACAAAATGTCATTGCGAACAATTTCTACATTCTCATCAGTCTCCCCAAATAGCAAAGAATGCAACATCCCTTCATAGACCTTGATTGTCTTATCTTCACTCTTCGCCTCTTCATACAATTCTCTGCTTACATTTGGGTCAGTGACAACATCAGCACTCCCATGCAATACAATAAATGGGATGTTCACATCACGCAGCCTTTGATTCAAATAATCAGTGACCCTTAGAAGCTCCACCACTGTCCCTAATCTGGGTTTTCCTCTATACCTCATTGGGTTCATATCTGCTATGACCTTTTTTTGATCAACCTTCACAGACTTGTACAGAAGATCTGGGGCAGGAACAATCGGTAAAGTGGGAAAAAATTTTGCAAGAAAAGTAAGAATCTGTGGAATTGGCCATCTGGGTCTGACCTTATCAGAGATTTTGCACATGGGTGCGACCAGAATCGCCCCTTGAAACCCCTCTGGATCGGCGAAATGGATCAGAAGGCAAATCGCGCCGCCCATGGATTCGCCGTAGAGAAAACAAGGCAACCCATGAAACTGCGGATCTTGTTTGACTAATCTGAAGAAGAAGAGGCAATCCTGAACAACGAGATCCACGCTTGGCACGAAGGCTTTGAGGCCTTGAGATTGGCCATGGCCTTCGATGTCAAGAGCAAAACAAGCAAAACCCATCTGGGCAAGGAAGATTGCGGTTCCTTGGAAGGTCCAGCTGATGTCGTTGCCATAGCCATGGACCATGAAGATGAGGGCACGAGGAAGAGTGGAGGAGGTAGGGGGAAGCCATGATCGGGTGAAAAGCTTCAGGCCTCTGGGGGAGACGAAGGTGGATTTTGAGCCTCTGATTCCTTGCTGGGTATAGTAGTCTTCCTCTGGGGTGTAGCCCCAGTAGTGAGAGTGAGCTTGAAGAAGATTTTGGCGTTCCTCCATTTTTGGAGAGCTATGGGAATGGAGGATATGTGGACCCTGCTATTTTGTGCAGATTTCTGGATGGTGGACACTTGGACGTGTGCTTTCGACTTTTGGACTGAGTTGAGATGTCCGAGTTGGATTGACTCAGGTTTGTCACTCGGTTGACTCGTAATGCTATGCGTTTCAGCTCTATCGTTATCTATTATTTGATTTACTTTTATTCTAAGTTGTTAATTAAGAAATAGTTAAAAAAGAAAGCTATATAATTTACTTCTCGTAGTATTACTATCATTTTTTTTCCTTGTCCACCAAAAATGAAAGAAAGTAATACTACGAGAATTAAATTATACAACTTCATGATATTTAGACCTAATTTTTGTCAATTTTTGAAAAATTAAAATTTTAAATTCATCAATTTTTTATGTAAAATAAAATTTCAAATGCAATCCGTATTAAATGTAGTCATATTTTACCATAGGAATGTTTTTATGAAAGTTATATCAATAGAATATAAATTTTAAGGGGAGACATTATGATTTGTCCAAATAATTCAATGATCTGCATATATAAAATTGTGAGGAAAAATTAGAATTATATTTGGATGAACTATTTGTGGTCTTGTAAATTATAACAAATCCAAATTTTTTGAGCTTCGGAACTAAATTACAACCTTTCTCAGGACCCATCAATTAATTGGCTTGTTTAGTATTATAAGAACCAGATAGTTTTTGTTCATTAGTGAAAGGACCAAATTAGACATAAACTTTACCTTTCGTTTTTTATGTGACTTGAATCTAAATATAATGTTGGAGTTTCCTCTCCTCGATCCAAAGTTTAGCCAAGATTCCAAAGCTTCGACAGAGAGGGATTATGTTAAAGAATTGCCCAGTTTATCTTCTTTTTTTTCCTTTTACATTTTTGGTCACTCACGTACATATTCTTAACATTATATATTGCTTTCTCTTCTTTATGCAGCTCTAATGAACATGATCACTCAATTTTGGGTAAAATATTATATTTCTTTTCAACTAAAAAATTGCAACATTATTAGTAAATGACGATGCAATGTGAATAAGTGATCATGTTTACCAGAGCATAAATTTGCTGAAATAAATGATGAATTAAAAGGGAAGACAGTAATTATGGGTAGGTGGCCTGGTGGGTTTTACTGCAAAACTCTCTTGTTTTCTGTATATATTAATTAAATTTTTTGAGGGGTCTCATTTTCGATATGTATATATATTTAATTATTATTTTTTATTGAAAATAAGTTAATACAAAACTTTTTTCCATTTTTTAGAGTTTTTTAGAATAATATGAAACATCATGAATAAGGGAGGTGAGATGACGTTAAAGCGCAGAACCTGAAATGCAGGACATGGCATATTATACAGTGACATATTTCTGACCTGGGCCTACTTTTTCCAGAGCAGGGATAATTATAGGTCAAAGATGTGCAACTCCATGATGGTGATTTGATCCAAAAGATTATTTATGATTTTTTTTTTAATCTTTCTATTCCAATTTCTAAGTACCAACAAAGTCCAGAAAGCATCAAAAGAAGTAAAAAGATGACATTTAAAATAACTTTATTCTTTCTTCTAGTAGTGATGTGTTGATCAGATAGTTGAAGTAGGAAGAAGGTGAAGGATGGATAGTGTTAGTTAAAATAATAATAATAATAATAAATAAACTTTAAGAAAGAAAAGTGGTCATATTGTCGGTAATTCGCCCAGGACTGTAACCAAAGAGGCAGTTAAAAGGAAAAAACGTGTTTATATTATAGCAGCAGTATCAAAGGGGAGAGAGCTCCTTCGACTTGCTTAATCAAGTGCTGGCAGTCAAGAGTTCAAGTGGAGGGACTACGGATTATGGGACTCTTAACCACTAACTTTATTTTCTGCAAAGGGGACAGTAAAACTCTGATGGGATTCTTTAATTAAAATGGTAGGTGTGGTCAATATTCGCGGCTTTCTCAACCTGCAGAATATCTTTGTTGTTTCTAGTTCTCGGAACTTCCTTCTTCAGGATAAGCAGATGATAGTCAATTTGGGAGAGCTACTTCCCAATTAACTCCTACTTTTTCTTAATTTCCTCTTTTGTAACATTGTTGACTGGTGCTACTTTCTAGAATCTTTTTGAGTGACGACTTTGAATATCTATACACATTAATTATATTTTAGTATTGAAAAGTAATTTAAATAGGATCTTTTTTTTTTTTTTACAGCAACGAAAATTTTAGTATTATTGGTCATGTTGTTGGTGCTATGTGTGAGATTTGTTCACTTATAGAAAGACAAGAATATCGACAGATGTCTAACAATAAATAGAATAAATTATATTTTTTTATATTTATAAAAATTATACTTATACTCTTTCTAATTTTAAATTAAGAAAAAAATTGTTTTTGAAGTTTAAAAAAACTTTATTTACTCTTTTTATAAGAATTACTTTAATTTTTTTAATTATTTGTATTGCATTAAATTATATTATTTTTAAATTTTTAAGAGAAAAAATTTATAAAATCTAAATTTTATGGAAAGGAGAAGTTTAAAGTGTAAGTATAGATTTTTAAAACTTTAAAAAATATAAACATAATTTATCTATTAAATAATTCATTCTCTTAGAAAGTGAAGCTCTTCGTAAATTCATTGGTTGGGGAAAAATGTATATGTGGCATAACTCTGTTCACTTTGATTTTGAAAAAGCAAGTCTTAAAGCTTGTGCTGTGATGGGCAACTTCTAGTCTCACGAGCAATCAAATAAATGTATAAGATAAGCAGATAAAATCGTAGTGAAAGTGATGAGGCTTATCTGATTTCCCACTATCTGGTCGATGCAGATCCTCATGCACAGTTTGTTCCACCTTTGTTTCAGGTTGGTTAGACAACCACTCAAAAAGAGACATGCCGGCGCCAATATTATTATTAATTAAAGCTAGGAACCAACTCATAACATTAAAGCAGTTGTTTATTTTATATATATTTGCGGTTTGAACCAAGTACTGCATTATATAATTTCTATGTGACCCCTTGCTTTTGGATAGATACAGCCTAGGTTATCTAGAGAAACTGCCTACGTTCTAAGAAATTAATGCTTCATTTTTATTCATTAATTGTTTGAAATTTTTTTAAAAAGAAAGTAGGTTCAATGTTTGATTTGAAATAGGTTGGTAAAGCATTGTAGAATTGAGGAAGGGGAGGGAATTAATAAAAGGCTTAAGATAGCTTTTATGTTTGTGAAACCAGCATCTTCCTTGTGTGTCTTGAACTAATCCTTGTACTCTCAAAAACAAATGAAGAAGCAAAAAAGAGAGTTTAAGCTTAGTTTAAAGCCAGAATGCGAGGCTTTTATATTGGATTAATGTTCTATTTTAGGTTTAGAACTTCATAAGATGTGCCAACGGGTTGTTAGCCGCTGAAAAGGCTGTGTTCATACTTGGTCCTACTTACCATCTCAAACTGAGGAAAAAGATGTGAAGTGGGAACAAGTAACAACCAATAGAATAAAATAATGGATTTTTTTTTTAATGATTCTAGAATTTCCACTATAGTAGTTGACTCTTCTAACCACCCAAACTTCTAAGGACCTGTTTGGTATATATATACTATAGTATGAGATATCATGATAACAGATGTTAAGTTATATTTAAGATATCTATGTTTAATATGACAAGAGATGAATAAGTGTAAAATAGTCGTGTTTAGGTTTCATTATATATTATCATTTTTTGTGAGATATATGATATGAGAGTGTATCTCAGATTGGTGTAATTAGATTACAGCATCCCAAACAAAATTGTTAAATTCCGGTATTTATATCTATTAGAAATGCATCCACCTTTCTTCATGTTAATTTCCACCACTCCTACTATTGCATGGCCCTTAAATTTTTAATAAATTCTGATTAATATGACAAGTTTTCTGCGTAAAACTGATCTTAATTAGTAATCCTCTTTTATTAGAAAGTGTGCTTTATCCTAGCTTTGCTCTGGTTATTGATGTTAAGCTTGAACCTTTGAACAGAAAATTTGAAGAATTGAATAAAGGGGATGAATAAGAAGAAGCCGAAGCATATCACAAAATCTAAAACTAATCCGACCAATCTTGACAAAGTAACAAGATTCCATCTTTGTGTCTGGAATGGATAGCGCAAGAAAACGTGTCTCCTTGTGGATCAGGATTATTGGTCATATAGCAACTCCCCCACATAAAAGGTTGAAATTTGCTCCCTACTCATGCTGCCTTTTATTACTTGAAGTATTAAATAAGGTGATGATCTATAAACCCATTAATTAGCTTAACACGTATTGCATTTTTTTTTTCGATGATGCTTAGTGGTGCACTGCTGAAACAATCACATGATAGAATATTAGAATAATAAATTTACTGAAGAAATATATGTGGACATCTATTGGCCAACTAATTATACTAAGTTGAAGTTATCAAATGCTTTGTTTTTTCTTTTTAATTTGGAAAGCATAGTACGTACACTGTGACTTGATAAGACTTAGAGTATCCATATATAATTTAAAATATTACATCATATTTAGTATGAATATCCAATATGTATCAATTAAAAACAAGATTCCTTTTTCAAAATTTATGTGATGCATAATTTAGTGTATAGGAAGTTGGTTAGGTTAATGTCTATATCTCATTTTCATGATGTGTGCATGCCTACTTATCTAAGTATACGGGTAAGAATCAAGACAGTGTGTCGCATAAGATTGTTTTGAATGTCTCATATCAGAATAATTTTTTTAATGGATTATTTAATTTTATGACTTTGAAATAGAAGGATTTACGTTCAGAAAAGCGATAACTTATTTAGAAGGAAAAAGAAAAGAAAGAAATTGACTAAGAAAAGAATAATTAAAAGATGATCTCCATCCCATTATATATTCAGCCTAATATATGAAAGTTGGAATCCAAGTCACGATGTTGATCAAAACCCAACTTGATTATTTTTCTTTTTCCCATTAATTCCTCTCAGCACTTAGGGTTCTTCAGGTTCAAAAGTCATAACGCACAAGGTTCGCCACAAAAATTTCACCTTTCCACCTTGTGATGATGAGATTCTTGAAAGGAGTTATAGCTTTTTGTCATATATTTTAGACCATTTTGGAATATATACTACAATGCATTTTCCCTCTCTGTTGTGACATGATCATCATCCATCATCGAACCAGCAAGAATATGGTCAAATGCAGAAAAGATATTGCATGCGCTGTTACCTTGTTTAATCTTTTCAACAAGACTATGCACAGAATAAACACTTTACAATAATACTTTTTAATTTCATTAAACCAAAATAGCAATTTTTTTTGGCTGGGATATATAGAGATGCATTTGTGTATCTGCAAATCCAAATATATAATTCATGCTTAACTTTCTTCCTTCTACCTCAGGCAGCCTAAGAAATATAGTACAATCGCTTAGCTATTCAGTTAATGGGAGGGAGATGACAAACTAGTTTAAAGTTTTCAAATTTTTTTTTAAATTTTAAGATTTATGACTATAAATTGTGGAGATAGCTAATGTCCTCTAGATAAGTAAAACAAACGCAATGTTCCCTACTGCAACTCATAATTGCCTCCTATTTTAGTGACATTTTTATATTATAGTCTCCAGTTTTTTATAATTTATCCTAAACAATTTTAAAAGTGTAATATTTCACATGTATGTTTAAAATTTTGCTCCCATAATACTATCTGGAAAAATCGAAAGATGAGGCAGCAAGTAATTTAGCCATAGTGAATACATATTAAATAGACAACTCAACGTTGTCGTGAAATACAAGACTTTCTCAACGTTTATATGTTAATTAGTTTGTGAATTTAAAGTCCTTTATTAATATTTTCTTAATTAGTGTAGTGATTATTGAATTTATTTGAATCTGAAAATTGAAATTTTTTTATGCATAATCAAATAATTTGGATTTTTCTAAGTATGTGTTGCTTTTGATATGGGATATATAATTATTAATTAAAAATCTGTAGTTGGTCTATGGAAGTGCAGATTATGGACCACAGAGAGTGCCATTTGAGGCTATCTATCATATCATAGATGCATCCTCCCGGCAGCTTTATTATAATATGCCACTTAGTATACCCATATAACTCTATAATCTAATTAGTAGCTTATTAAAATTAAAGAACACCAAGTAAGCTGCACTTTTGAAGATCAATTATGAATTTCTATACACACACACACACACACCACTGATAATGAATATTTTAAAAAGATTTGAGTAAGAAGAACCCTCTTCCTCCTTCAATGCGATTCATTTTTAATATTTTACATCATAAGCATCAATTTGCATTTTTTGTGTGCAAAGCAACATATATTATTTGTTAATTTATTTATCTGAAAATATTAAAAAAGAAGAAGCCAATATAAAAGAGAATTTAAACTTGATTGACTTTGAGCTGTAGAAGTAGGTTTAGTTACTACGCTAGCTAATAACAGAACATATAAATTCTCTTTCCCTCATATTGACCTGGTTTGTCCATTATAATACGACGTTCCTACACCATAGAATCAGGTTGTAAAGTAAAAAGTGAAGAATATTAATTTAGAAAACCATTTGATTACCGAATAAAAATAAGAATAAAAAACAAAGATGGATGACGATATATAACCAGAAACAAAAAATATATAATTTAATTATTAAGGTATAATTTAGGAATTTTCTTCAAGACACCCATCTTCCTTTATTCTCTGATAAATTCCATTTCATAGCTTTTGAGATGTTTCCAGTAAAAAAGAAAAGCTTAATTTATTATAACCAAAGTGTCCAAACATCTTTCAAATCTATTGGTACCTCAGACTTATTATATGGGTGGTTCCCATTTTTCGTTTAGTTTTTAGCGCCACTAATTAGTATAAATACACATAAAAGTGAATATCGAAAAAAAAACATTTTAATATATGGCGTTCCTATCTAACGAATCTAGTGGGATAGGGAAAGGACAATCGATCATATCATTTTATAGTACGAATATAATTTTTTTTCTACACTTTATTTTAACAAGAATAGAAGTGTAATCAGAAGTGTAAACACGAATATATTTTATGACACCTACGTTTTCCGAAAACATAATATATTCATTCATGTGACCCCATGATTCAACCACCCAAATAGTCACAAATGGAAGTTCCACTAACTGATAATCTGATTCATGCATGAAATGGTCTAGAAGCTACCTAAAATCCATTACAGGTACGTCATAGGATTTTGAACCAGCCAAAGGCAAAAAGAAAGAGAGAGAGAGAGAGATAGAGAGAGATAATAAAGATATATTGCCAGGTAGGACTCTTATCCTATCTGCTTTTCTTCTAAGATTTCAATATCCATGATGGGGAACAGTGGAAGCAATACCTCAGTATAAATAGGGCATGTGGTTCTCTTGTTTTTTCATCCAGTTGTCTTTGTTTGAACTTTCTAATACGGATATTCTATTAAAAATGACCATTTTCTGCACATTTTTGGCTCATATGCTTCTGCTATCTGTGAAGCCTGTTTTAGCTTCTAGACATAGGCAATGGAGTACTAGCGGGCGGAAACTGAGCTCTGGGTATAATGGGGATCTTGTTACAAACTTGCCTGGGCAGCCTCATGTAGATTTCCAGCACTATGCTGGCTATGTCACTGTGAATGAAACTAATGGAAGAGCACTCTTTTACTGGTTCTACGAGGCCATGTCCAAACCAGAAGAAAAACCATTGGTGCTCTGGCTTAATGGAGGTAAGCATATTTGCAGGTAGTAGATAATCTTTTTTTCTTTTGGTTATAAAGGAGGCTTGAAAGGGGTAGGCGCCAAACTCTTGACAACAAGCTCACTTTAATTTTAAAGACTGAAACTGAGGGCTACTTGCCATGTTCTTTTCTTTACTGTGAGGCATCATAGCAGTGTTTGAAGTATGGAAGCATGTAGTGACAGGAAGATTCATTACATTTAAAAATTTTTTTTAACTTATGGGGTTTTAAATACTATCTTCTATTGGTCCAGGTGTGAATGTAATTTGCCTCTTAGTCTCTCAGGTGTTACCGGGGTTCTAGTTTTGGCTCTTGGGAAGAAGACAAATGATGCTTTCAGATCAAGGGTTAAAATGGGAAAAAATGACAAAATTAACTGCATATAAATTTCATTATCTTTCTTTTTAAGTGGAGGGGAAAGGAATTATTTCCAACTAATCTGAAATAGTTCAAATATTGTTGATTTCATAATTAGCTGTTTTTTCATATCATGTTCTTTGCCAAGGTGACAGGATGTTTTTTTGTTGCAGGTCCTGGGTGCTCATCTGTGGGGTATGGAGCAACACAAGAGATTGGCCCTTTTTTAGTGGACAATGATGGCCATGGCCTTAAATTAAATAACTTCTCATGGAACAGAGGTATTATAAGGACCACACAACCCCACACACAAATACATACTTTTCTGGCACAAACCCCTCTTACTGCTTTCTATATACGCCTATAAAATATTCTGATAATGATAATGAACCACATTCTAGTGCTCCATTATTTGTCCCTACAAAAACATTATTAATTGGTGCTGAGTATTCTTGATATATGTGGGAGATGATGCAGAAGCCAACGTTTTATTCCTGGAATCTCCCGTTGGAGTTGGCTTTTCCTACTCAAACACAACCAGTGATTACGATCAATTGGGAGATGACTTCACAGGTAGTAGCCAACATCCAATATTAAGGTTTATTTATTTATTTTATTTTTAATAAAATTAATTGAGGTCGCTGTTTATATTATTTGTTTGAAGCTTATGCAAAGTGATCTGATGTTTGTAACAGCTAATGATGCTTACAATTTTCTGCACAATTGGTTTTTCAAGTTTCCATCATATAGAAATCGGACATTTTACATAGCAGGAGAAAGCTATGCGGGTATTGATATTAATTTTACAAGATTTTTAATTTGCACCAATCATTTTTAGTACAATTTTCTCTTGATAAATTGATCATAAATACACATGAATTTCAGGAAGGTATGTACCTGAGCTTGCTGAGCTCATCCATGATAGGAACGACAACCCTTCCCTTCATATTGATCTCAAGGGTTTCCTGGTATGCATGCATGGTCCTACATAATTTGAAAAGCATTTTCCTTGTACCTCGATATGGAGTATTTTCTCTCACAAAGAATATATATTTCTTGTGCTTTGATATGTCTATTGTTTAGTTCCTTTGTAAGACTAACAAAATAGTACAATAAAAAATATTCATATCTTATTTTGATGAGTTCATGAAACACACATTTTATATATATTCAATATTCGTATCATACCATGTAGCATTTTAAATTACCCTTAAATATTACATTTAACAAGGGCACAAACTTAAGTATCTTGTTTTGGCAGCTGGGTAACCCAGAAACATCTGATATGGAGGACGTGAGGGGAATTGTTGATTATGCCTGGAGCCATGCTGTGATATCAGACGAAACTCACGAAACAATCAGAAAAACCTGTGATTTTAAGAGTGGTGATCCATGGAGCAATGAAAATTGTAGTCAAGCGGTGGATGAAGTGTACAGACAGTATGATAACATCGATATTTACAGCCTCTACACCTCTGTCTGCTTCGCCAGCACAGCAGGTTCTAAAGATCAATCAATGCAAGCCCTCATGAAGCGCTCATCTAAGATGGTGAGTGAACTAATATTCACCAACAGTTTTCTTCTTCTTCTTTCTTGAGATGAAAAATATAAAAATGCATGGCCAATTTGTTAGTTTTGTATTGTGGATTTGTGACATACCGTTAAAATAGGTGTTTTAGAATCGACTGACAAATTCATTTTGATAACTTTTTATTGACTTCTTATGTTAACCGTGTAAATAGTGTATTTTAGAAGAAAATTTTAAGAGTGATACAGCTTATTAATTGGTTGTGCAACGAGTGAATAAAAATTCATTTAAGTTCGTGTTTCATTGAATCTCCCTATCTAAAACACCCTACTTTACAAGGAATGTATATAAGAATATCTTGCTATCCTAACATGCTGTTGTGGATTTGGTTGAGCAGATGCCTAGAGTCGTGGGTGGTTACGACCCATGCTTGGATGACTATGCTAGAGCTTTTTATAATAGAATAGATGTTCAGAAGGCTCTCCATGGCAGTGACGGCCTCAGTCTCAAGAATTGGAGTATATGCAAGTAATTAACACTGTCCCTCTAATTCACTTTCTTTTGATGTTACTTAGAAGTGTATTTATTCAATAAACTTGCTTGTCTGTAAACTCTTGCATATACAGCGACAAGATATACCATAACTGGGTAGATAGAAAGCCATCTGTTATCCCAATCTACAAGAAGCTTATTTCAGCAGGACTTAGGATTTGGGTTTACAGGTAAAAACTATATTTAGCGTCTACCTCATCAAGACCCTAAGCTTCTACATTAATTTTCTCATCTTTTCTTTTTTCCTTTTGTTTTTTCCGATGGTTCAGTGGAGACACAGATGGTAGAGTGCCAGTTTTGTCCACGGAATACTGCTTAAATTCTCTCGGTTTAACTGTCACTAAGCAATGGAGTCCTTGGTACCATGAGAAGGAGGTAAGATATCATAGAAGCTAGAGACAGCAACGACGCCGGTTGTGGTGCTTTCCTTGCTCTTTGTTGTTATTTCTGTCATTTATTTTATTTTTCTATTCTCATAATTTCTCATAGAGAGGACCAATTTTCTCCATTTTTATTTTTTACGAGTAACAGGATATGCAAGAATTTATGTATTTGTAAAATTTTAAAAAATCAAAATAGTATAATTTTATATTAAAATACATTCCTAAAAATATATATATATATATATATATATATATGAAAGTTTATTATTATAAATTATAAACGTATAAATCTGTTCTTATATTCTAGGCAGGAGACCAACTCTGTCCTCACCAGAATTTTTGCTGAAAAATTGCCATATATAATTAAGGATATGCTGGTCTATTTCAAAAACTTAAAGTCTTATAAATTACTAATTTCAATTTACCATAAAAAGTTCAAGTAATTAGGCATGTAATGTAGAAACAAGGATTTGATATTGTTATATTGTATACTAATTAAAATGGTATGTGTTTCTCCTTAATTCGAACAGGTTAGTGGGTGGCTTCAAGAGTACGAGGGACTAACATTTGCAACATTCAGAGGAGCTGGGCATGCAGTACCCTGTTTCAAACCAAGCAACTCACTGGCATTCTTCTCATCCTTTCTACTTGGACAATCCCCACCTTCTACAAAATAAGATTCAAGACTTTTATTATTACGGGTAGTCTTTGTAACTTCATAAGAAGATTTTGCCCTTAAAAAAATAGCACTAGCTAGTACTAGCCCATCTTGTCATCGTGTGTAGCAACAAAAGAAACCAATATAAATAAGAGTCTATTCCCCAACAGCAATATCTTACTTTATTTTTATTATTTTCTTGAAGAAACTTCTAGGTGCGTAGACATGATCTATTTTATTTTGAATAAGTCTGTTACAGTAATGAAATTAAAGCGCTGCATATAGATATAAAGGTGAGCCGGTGAACTCACAAAAAAGTACAACTAAAAATAGTGTTTTCTATTTACCTAAAAAATGTTTTGTTTTTTTGATAAAGAATTAATAAATATTATGAGTACCACAACAAAGTATATAATAGTATCAAGCTAAAAAAAATAAAGATTCAATTTAATACGAGAAACCATAAGAACAAAATCAAGATATGAGTAACTTATATAACTTATTTCTTATTTCTTGTACGTTCTTTAACATGCAAGATACAAAGATTTTTCAGTATATTGGAACGATACAGAAAAACTAAAAAGATTACGTAATTGAAGTGATATAATATTTACATGGGTCCATTACATTTGTTAATTACTATATCATGTGCTCATCGATGTTGAGTTTAATTGCTTATCAAATATGATGAGAGTTAACTTCCTTTTTTGTAAATTTTGCTTGAATTATTGATGATGTTTTTATTTACAAATATTTTTTTTACGTCCCTTTATGAAAAATTAAATGAGTAGGCTTTAATGGCCTTTTTCCCAAAAAAGAAAAAAGAAAAAAAAGGAAGATGGATTTTAGTTAGATAGTTAGGCCAATATTACAAGCAAGAAATAATTAACAAGGTCCCATACTAATTTCTTTTTCAAAATTAGAGGTCGTCTCACAGCTATTCTTGTAAAAATGACAAATGAAAATTAATATATGCTTTTCTCATGAATAAACTACAAATTATCCACAATACTGCAAATACAAGGCTAAAATTCACAAAATAAATCCAAGATGAAATAGTTTGTTACTAATAAGCCCTTGACTAACATACACTTATCACATAGCCAAGTTAATCTTAGTACATAGTTTGACAACCATAGTGTACATTTATACTAGTGAATATTTTTGTGAACAATTCAAACTGGTACAAGAGGAGGATCGAACTATTGGCCCTTTATTCAAATCTAAAGTAGCAGATAATATCTTAGCACATATTGCTATATAGCATGAGAGCTACTATATTTATTTATTTACATGCATTGGCCTTTCTTCATCTGGTTTAAACGAAGCCTGGCACAACTTTTGGGACCATGGATAGTATCCCGTATCCATTTCTTAAGGTATGCTTAGGAACTAGGTTAGCAGCAACACTTATCAGGCAATTAGGTTTAAAACACCGATTGATGTTGGGGTTTATTCTTGCATATTTATTGTTCAGCCCTAAATGAAGAGAAACCACCTCGAGGGGCTTCAAATTTCTGCTCACAGGAAGATGGATTGCTTTATCAATGTTTTCCAACATGGCTGTGTTGGAATCAAAATGGTTGCCAGAGTTGAAGAACATCTGAAAAACTTTCAAGCATGACAGATGGAACTGCTTGCTAGGCTTAGGCCAATCACAGACTTCATCCATTAGAACATGTTCAAGAAACTCTTTCTTCTTCCTACCAATTATCTCTCTCACAAAAGCTATTGAATCTTCCATATCTACTTCTGGGTTCTCTATTAAGTTGATCAAAACAGAGTTCATCTTCCCCTCTTCTTTTTCCTTCTGCAGATAAACCAATGAGTATTAGTTCCAATATATATATATATATATATATATATATATATATATATATATATATATATATATGTATGTATGTATGTATGTATGTATGTATGTATGTATGTATATATATTTCTGAGTTTTGAGTTTTTGTAGACAAAATCACTAGCTTGACCTGTCCATATTTGAGCCGTATTTTTGAAAAAAAAGGGCCCAGCCCAAATTAGTATTTTTTTAATATTCACGCTCAAACCTGGCTAAAATACAATTCAAACCTCAAATCAATTATCCAAATTCTTTTTTCTAAGCCCACCCTTGACCAATTTTAGTTTCTATGTAGATTGAACTAGTTAATTACCTCATAGCTCTGTAAATCATTTAATAGACGAGAAATAACCATAAGCAGTTTTGTAATGGTTTCATATTGGGGTGGCCGGAGTTTGTGATTTGGCAAACTGGGCTTGAGAAAACAGGAAGCAGGAAGAACCAAGGTGTGTGTGGAAATGGAGATCATGCCAGTCTTAAGGTACTCATCAATGGATGGTGTGTGTCCATTTCTGCTCCACTTTGCCTCTATGAGCCACGAAACAAATGTTTCATACCACTTCAAAAATGTCATAGCAACATGTAAACTTGGTCAAGTTATTGCTCTGCCAAAAGAGTCAGCAAGAATAAAATTGAAAATGCCACATATATAAAATTTTATAATTAGCTAGCTTACAAGATCTCGTAGACTATTTGTTATATCAGTTCCTTCTTGTTGGAGATATCTGCCAGCAGCTTCGCTCACAAGATTATCAAGAGCATCAAATATAAGTTTGCTGTGGCTGCTCAAGCCTCTACAATCCCATCTGTAAATGTAGAGAATACAGTTTGGTCAAAATTTATTAATGAGTTTCTCTTATTCTGACCAGATAGTAGAGAGATTCTAAATATCACACCAATGATTCAGCCAACCCAAAAGCTTAACTTTGGTTCAATTAGGCTAGCACCTTAATAGGTTGAGCCAGGTAAGTCCTTATTGCAAATGAGTAATCAAAATATCAGTCTACGTTGCCCTTTACAAGGTACAGACCAACTTTATGGGTTGACCTTGTGGTCCAACAATAAATATATAAATCATTATTATACTCAAAGTTCAAATAACACCCTAAAATGCTAATGATAGTTGTTTTCAAATATTGTTGTTCTCCACCTACCGACCCAGCCTAGTTCAGTCCTGAAGGTCTGATCCATATTTGTGAAGAATTAGGAATGGTTTTTGTCTAAAAACTTGATTAATCCCTTTTTGAGAAAGAGAGAGAGAGAGAGAGAGAAACTGTGTACCTTCTTATTGCATCTATGAGGCCTTCCAGTTGAGGAAGAGACGCTTTCGTGTCAAAGAAATCATCAGCGACTGTGATTATGATTGCGCTTTTTGCAACTAACATTCTAACATAAGAGTCGAGAGGGAAGGAAGTGCCAGCAGCAATAGCATAGTAGCAATACGTGGATTTTTCTCTGCCAAATCCCATGTTACTCAGGCCCCACTCTTCACACCACCTATAATAAATTATAATTATGCTGAAACTCATTAATTAATTCTGTCAAGTCAAAATATAGAAACTCATTTAATTATCAGAAATTGTTTCACACCTCTTCAGTTCCTCCAATTCATTTTTGTAGAGCGATTGCCTAAACTCGTAATTTTGCATAGCAAGTTGCAGGAGTTCATCGTTACGAAGGTATGATATCCTACACAAGAAATTATTGCCAGTGACCATTTTTAGTATATAATCCGTAAAAATTAATACATAAATAAATAATTTAATTTGGTGAAAGTAGAACTAGAAATGGATAAATATACCTGTAGTATGAGACCTTTCCTTGCCAAAGAGCATTGGCTTCATTTTCTTCTATCCACATTCTGTGTTCCAAATGATCCATTCGAGCAAGCCATGGAACATTCAACTCATGCTCAATCTACAGCACAAACAAAAAGCATAAATATCTCAAGTCCGGACTTCTATTATATATTAATTATTAAGATGTATTTGATCAAAAAAAGTAAAAATTTCCTATTAATTTTGTGTTGTTGGGATAGAGAAACATTCTCATAAAAAATTTTACAGATTAAAACTGATGTTATGTGAACTGTTCATTGCTCTTTAATTTATCAGTATGTCAAATATATTGTAAAAAATGATTTAAGAGAAAAAATTATTTTTAAAAATTAAATATCATATTTAGATGCATATGAGATTATATGACATGAAATAAGCATGTTTGTGTAAACTCTGCTTATATAAATTTATCAATTACTATTAGTCACATAATTATTTTTAAAAAAGCTCCAAATTATAAACTTTTTAATTTATTTATTTGAAGTGACATATATAAAAATATAATTGCTTCAATATTTCAAATTCTAAAAGTCGCAACAAAATAATCGGTGTCATATCATGGGTAGGGACATGGTGGCCTATAATAGACTTACCATTTTGGGAAACTGGGACAATTTGACCAGTGGTTGGTCTGTGTTTCCTGCTGAAACCATTTTCTGTAGTAGTTTCCTTGAAAAGGACATTGCTTCCTCAAGTTCATATTCTCCGCAGAACATAAGATTTGAGGCTCTATAGACATTAATCATTGCACTTGTGAAGTACTCATAGTTTTCTTCGACATGACCTCGAATCTCTTCGTGATGTAAGAACCAACAAAAGCTTGCTGCATGCAGAAAGCTTTGAACATTAATTTTATTTACCACTAAAATTAATATAGAAAAATAGAAGCCACTAATCATAATATATAGTTTCTTAAAATCATACATGGTGATACATTGTATCCATGCATCCGCAGCAGCTGAAACGCTAAAGAGTCTTTGTGAAGCTGTGCTGCAATCATATTGGTTGGCTTTACCCATGATTTATCTTTTATGTAATTCCTGCAATTAAGTATCAATATCACAGAGGAATCTAATTATAGTATTTTAAAGTAAAAATGATAGTAAAGATATATTATTCGTAGATTAGGATTTTATTTGAAGAGGGTTGACTATCAAACTGGATTAGGATTGAAAGAAAAAGCTAAGATAATAGAGAAAAGCGAAATGAATTTTTTTTCTCTTCAAAATAAGAATTCATTACAAAGGGATGAGAGATATAAAATAGAGAAAAATGAGCATTAGTTTATAAGATGGGTTTTTACGTGTAAATTTGTGCCAAAGTTTCTTCAATCTCTTCTACCAAATGCTCAGCCAACCCTAATTTTGCCAAGTGATTGATTATGCAGAGCTTTATAAGGTCCTCATCCATGGGATATGTTTGTGGAACTGCGCCAATGTGAACAAATGATAGTTAATTTTTTTTTATCACGTTGGTTTGAATATTAATTAAGAGCTTCATATAGAAAATAATTGTGAACCTCCATTAGGGCATCTTTGAGCCAAAGACTGTAAATAGGAGAGGCACTCTTGCTTTTCAGTAGCCATGAATGCTTTTGCTGTAGCAGAGGGGGATTGGAATAATGAGCCATCACCACTCAAATTGCTTATTATATCTTCTTCGCTAACCTCATATGATGGAGGCAAAGCTTCAAGATATGATAACAACGGAGGGTAATAATGCTCCCCCACAAGTTTTTCCCTACATTTTCATGCAAATTTAAATTTTTTTTTAGAAATTCAACTAAAAATATTTTAAAAAATTATTTGAAAATATGTACGACAATAAGTACTTGTTAAGTAAACTTTCCCGATAACTAAAGATATACGACACTGTCCCCCTCACTGATTCTGGGAAGACAACTTCTAAACCAGTTGTCTCTGAAAGTTCAACCATGGCAGGTAGAACAATAGCAAACCCAATAGGGCAATGATCTTTCACTTCCCTCAGCAGCTTCTCAGCATTTTCATGAATAAATGATAATCCTGAAATCAGAGAAACTCTATCATAATAAAATCTTTAACTAAAATATTCAAGCTTTTTTTTTCGAGTTTAACTAAATAATCAGGAATGCTGACATAAATACATGTAAGACACAAAATATGTAGTATTTTAATATAAGTAGATAGTGGACACAACATGCATGACTTTATAAATACTTTATTATACCTCTCTCTATATGAAGTGTCCCAATATTCCAGAATTTGAGTGTAACAATGGAAGCCAGTGTTGAAGGAAGGGATTCAAAGGTGGGGTTGCCAAGGGCATCACACTCTCCCCAAAACCCATCTTCTTTCTGGTTTTTAAGTACCCAGTTCAAGCAGTTCCTGAACATGGGCTGAGAAGGATCAGAAGAATTAGGAATCATAGCTAACCAAGCAGTGTCATAAGCAGAAGGGCTTATAAAAGAGTAGGAATCGATGTTTGATGAGAACATGTTTCCCTTAATCTTTTGGACTCTTGTCTGAATGGAGGATAAAGGAGATTCCATCTGAAATCAATAAATAACGAAGAAGGGAATTTGGATTCGGAGTGCTTGCTGCTTTAGTTTCTATAGCTTGGATAATCTTCATCAAGGAAAATGGCCTATTTATAGTACTTTGCATGAAGTAGAATCGTGCATGAATTTTGCTTATATGGCCGTGTGTTTTAGGACGTTATGCGGACAGTTGTGAAAGTCATTAATTAATTTGGTCCCATAGCGATGACTTGCATTGACTTGGATGATCATTATTAGTAATACAATAGAGCTCTTTAAGTATGCTTATTGATGAAACTTATTGAGTCTAAACAATAATAACTCTAAAAAAAAGTCACATCTTTAATCAATTTGTGAATTTTTTAAAGATTATAAGTGACAAATATTTATTAGTCGAGCTTAGTTATGAGCTGCCCAAAATATCTCGTATTTTTTAAAAAAAAATATAATTGACTACTTATATATCTATTTAAAATTAATTTAATTTTTCTAATTTTAATAAATTGAGTGTCTTATAAAATTTTTCAAAACTGCATTTTGTAGTGTGTGAAAACCTGAAAAACAGTATGCGGCTAATTAGAGAGAATATTTCATAGATACGTAAGAATGTCTTCCCAAACTGGGGTCAGATGACGTGGGGAAACCATATCCAAAACATGAAGAAATGAGAACGCGTTCTTTTCGCTGAATTGCATATCAGGCTACCTACCCTACACATCCCATGGTAGTCGGTTAACGATAAGCTCTACTTTTTTATTCATAATTTGGTTCCGCGCACAGAATTACAAGTTCGTTTACACTGGTGAAGAAAAATATATATATAATTTTTTCCATAATTTTTTTTATTAAAAAGAAGTATTTGTTCATAATTTATCTTTCGTTACATAAAATTGTTTCTGTCCTTAAAAATGCCACAATTGTCACCATGAAATGTCTATGTAGTCATATGAACGTCAAATAAAAACCTTGAATATTTATTTGGGTAAATTATATAAATTTCTAGGATTATACGTAAAATTAATTTATTTTTACTTAAATTTTACACAGACAAATTTTTTATTCTAAAAGTACATAGATATTTTTATTATATATATATATATATATATATATATATATATATATTTTTGTGTGTGTGTGTGTGTGGTTTAAACACTTTAAAAGATTAATTGTTGTAATTTTTAAATAAAATGAAAATTTTATATAATATAAGAATAAATTATTTCAATACTACTAATCATGTCCTGTGACAAGCTTTAAATCTTAAAGAGAAAATAAAGGCTCAACTTAAACAATTATCTGCAATTATCCACATGTTTGACTTGAGTAAAATTATAAAATAATTTAATCATCCCGAAACGCTTTCTCTTCTCTAAATAAAAATTTTAATTAGTAATATAAGAGAAAAATCGAGAATGTTACATGAAGGAGTAGCTGGATAGATTCGGTACTCAAGTTTGATGGTGAGGGAAGAGCTCAAGCATAAGGGAGCTCAAAGTAGGGCGAGATTCAGATATTTTAGGGGTGAGGGTGAGGGAGCTCGAAGAGACTCAAATCTAAAAAGAGGGGTGACTCGGGGGTGAGGGTGAAGCAGATCTGGGCGAAAGAGGCACGAGAGATACTCGGGAGAGAGGCGTTGGAGCTCGGGTGGGTGATGGTGAATCTACTCGGGAGACAGGCACGAAAAGCTCGGGGTGGGTGATGTAAATCTGCTCAGGAGAGAGGCTGAGGTTGGAGCTTGAGAGTGAAGGGCAATGTTGGGGGTGGATTTGATGGTAAGATATCCGGTCTCTATCCTAGCTATAGAGACCGGATAGAAAAATTAAGGAACCGGTAGGATAGGATAATGGATAAGATTTTATTATTCTATCAAGTCTGTACACCAAACTAAAAATAACAATAGCATAGAATATATTATCCTATTATATTGCTCTTATCCTATACCCCAAACGTGCCCTTATATTTTTTATAACAATTGTGATAACCTCTTTTCTAAAATTATAAAAATATTAGTTATCTTTTTATTTCAATACAAACAAGTTTAAACTGACTCCATTCTAAGGTTAAAGCATGCCATAAGCCTTGATTAGAACTTAAAATAGTAGTATTTACATGTTACCTGTTAAAAAAGACTCCTATAGCAAAAGTTAAACTTAGTGGCATTTGGTGCTAAGAATGTTTTGGGCTAGGATTTTTGAAAAAGTGATATGATAATAAAAGTTTTCCAGATTTAGTATCAGAAATAAAATATTATTTTTTTTGTTATAAAAAATACTTAGGAATGAAAATTTACAAAAAAAAAAAAAGTGAAAATTTTATTCCCACACGTGAGGAAATAAAGATTTCCATGAAAATGAGAAGGTTGAGTGTTAAATTATTCAATTACTCACATTCTTGAAATTTTGATGGATTAATAAAATAATAGAATAAAATAAAAATTACAAATTACTATATATATGAAAATAAATAATATAAATAATAATTTTATATAATAAAATATAATATATAAAATAATAAATAAAATGAATAAATATAATATTAAAAAATAATAATATGTAATATCATAAATAATAAAAATAAAATAATGCATAAAAATAGAGTATGTAAAAAATTGTAAGGATATTTTTGAAAATTATAAAAAATTATTGAAAAATGTAATAAAATATTTTCAAAATTTTAAATGATGAACTAAATATGGAAATGCTGGATTCTCAAAAAATATTATTTTTATATTTTTAAAAAGGTCCTTTAACATAAAAATATTTAATTGTGCGAAGCAAACGTCCCCATAAAATTAGTCATAGTAATAAAAATATTAGGTCTACATATTTTAAAGACTTATTAAAAAATATTATACCTTTAAGTAACAATAGTGAATATATATGTGCATTTTATTTTAATATCTCATCAAATGTACTAGTGAATATATATATATATATATATATATATATATATATATATATATATATATATATATATATATATATATATATATATATATATCATTATTATCATCATCATTATCAGAGCAATTTTAGATTATTATATAATAAAAATGGTTTGATGACCGTATCAATTTAATAATATATTTTAAAATTATTTATAATGCTAACAGATTTTTTATTCTTATAGAACATTATTTTTTTATTTTATAAGGATGTTTTTGAAAAAATTAATTATATTATTAAAAATATATTCTTTAAACCAAACATAAAAATAAATTTTATCGAAAATACATCGTATTATTCATAAAAGTCATGCGTTTCTGTTTTTTTTATATTAAGAATATGTTATATAAACAAAACATAAAAATAAAATTTGTTGAGAAATAGAATATATATATATATATATATCATTATTATCATAGCAATAATTTGTGTTTTTTTTGTACATATTTTGGATTATTATATAATAAAAATGGTTTGATGACCGTATCAATTTAATAATATATTTTTGTATATTTTAAAATTATTTATAATGCTAACAGATTTTTTATTCTTATAGAACATTATTTTTTTATTTTATAAGGATGTTTTTGAAAAATTTAATTATATTATTAAAAATATATTATATAAACCAAACATAAAAATAAAATTTATCAAAAATACATCGTATTATTCATAAAAGTCATGCGTTTCTGTTTTTTTTTATTAAGAATATGTTATATAAATAAAACATAAAAATAAAATTTGTTGAGAAATAGAAGTCATGTGTCTCTTGTTTTAGAATGAAAATTTTGAAAATATAATTTACTTAGAAATAAAGCATTATATAAATCAAATGCATGTCATTTTAAATCTTATAAGCAAAATTATTTACTTTTTATTGGCTGAACTAACTCCTTGGAAAAACATCTTTTTAACATTTTATATTTTTGTTCTGTTTCAAAAATCATAAATTTTACAAAGCTCATTCTTAATTATGTATTTTATTTATAATAAAAATAAAAAAGAAGAAATAAGGAAGTACTCGCTATCCAGCCACGTATAGTATTCGAATAAGTAGCCAGAAATACGGCCAATTTTTGTACAGATTCAGTTATGAACTTGACAAGGCCACGCAACGAATGGCTCCAAAGCAAAACGGTAAATTAAATACTTTTTTTTTTTTTTTTGGTAAATCAGCAGGAGTCGAACTCGACTCAACCCAAACCCCTTCCCCCCCCCACTGACCATTGGAACTACAACATTTTCTCATTGCATACTTTTTTTAAAATTTTTTGAAATATATATATATTTTTAATTTAATTTCTCAAATTTTTATTTTTTAATTTTAATCTTCAAATATTATCCCATTTAAAAAAAATTTCTTACCTTAATTCTAATTAAAAATTTAAAAAATTTATTTATCTAATCTAACAAAAAAAATTATATTAGGTGATAATATGATTTAATTAATTTTTTCATTTGGCCAGTAAAATAATTCAATTTCGTATTTATTAATTTGGTTAATATGAACATATTTTTAAAATGATATAATTTTTAAAAATTAAAATGAGTGATTAAGACAAATTGAAAAATAAAATAATAATTCCCTTAAAAAATTAAATTTATAAATAAACATATAAACATAAATATATTTCTTAATCATGTTGGTATTGCCTATTTAAGATTTATAAGTGAAAATTAAGAATATTTTTATAGGTATTGATTTAAAACTAATTTTTTTGAGTTTTAAATGATTAAAAATTTGAGTTATTTTTATAATAATATATTTTAAAATTTAAATATTTAATCTCTAATTAAAATTGCAAGTTATTGAGGAGTGGGTTATAAATTAACGAGAACTGTTCCAAACTCTGCTATTATAATCCGTAGGGGACCGGGACTGGGTAGCTGTCACCTGAGGCCCCCTGTAAATAGTTCAGACAAGGGCAATGCATTATTGGGGTGCCGCTTTTTTAGCATTTCAGCGCCCAAGATTCTGGTGTTCAGACGTGGTGTACTTTTCAATTTTTTATATTCTAAATTATTTTATTGACATATTTGTGTTTGCCCATTTAATTTTTGATATTGAAATTGTTACCCACCACCCCTTTAAATTTATTGTGAACAATTACTGCAAGTGTGCATTTTCAATACTGAAATATGTGTTATTAGCGAAAAGTTAAAATAATGGCTTTTTTTTTTGGGATTCAAATAATGAATTTGAGTTTTTTTTTTATGATGTTCAATAAACATGTTTGTGAGTTGGGTTGAATGAGATTGAGAAAAAGATATTTCAATCAATTCCGACACTTACACTTTGATTTTGACGAAATAATATTCCATCGAGTTTTAAATTAACTTTAGACTGAAACAAATAATGCTGCTTTCAATCTTGCCAATTTTTTCTAAACAGCGCACGTATATTTTTTCTGAATTTGACAATTAGACACATGCAAGCCGCGTAATTAAGCTTACTTAAAAGCTACTCCTCTTTACTTGTCCAAAATTCTTAGTATCCTGCCATATTTCGTAGCAATCTCCTTGGTGCCATGACTCATAAGCCATGACTAAGTCAAGTTTGATTTTATGTTGTAAACAACAACCGTAGCCTTCATTTTTGAACTTAAGAGATTGGTAGTGGAACTCTGGTAACGAGAAGTTGTTGTCATTGTGTGTGGACTCTAGTGGTGCTGATGTGATTGATAATTTGATTATATATATTTATCGTCGCATGTTACATTGCAAAAGAGTATAGGGGAAGATCGACAGCACAGTACCAAGTAAAAAAAAAAAATCAAACCGTGCATGTGGCAGGATAATATGGAAAAATTATGAATAATTTAAGATATTAAGGTATATAAGATAGCATGGTAATTTAAAATTACCAATTACGCACTAAGAAAAAAATTAAAAATAGACATAACTTACCCTGATCAGTTCTACACTTATTAATATTTTTCTCAAAAATTATATAAATTATTCAACACAAAACAAGCTTAAATTATATATATCTTTAAAGTTGTAACACACTTTCTAATTTTTTTTTTTTGAAAATTAAATCCCTTCAAATTTCTTTTATTCAATTGCAAATTTAATATTGTAAATCTGAGTTCAATATTGTAAATCTAAACAAAAAATATGTATAATCTTGAAATTCTGAAACTTCTTTGACAAAAAAAGGAATTTTTTTTTTCTGAAGAAAGTAAAAAACTCTTTTAAAGGGAAAAAAAAAATCTACAAAAAGAAAATATTCAAAAACAAGGAAAAAAAGTAAGAATGAGAAGGGCAGCCCCTCCTAGCGGTGACTTGAATCGCAACATTTAAAATACATTCACACCCACTGAAACCGCAAGGGGTTTAAATATGGCTAGTGAGGACAAGGAGCAGAAATGGGGTGATTGGGTATATTTGTATTTGCACCACTACATTCGAACATACTTTGAAACACAACAGGCCGAAATTTCTGGGCTAAGAGCTAAGAGGACTTCCATCAAACACCTAGACTAAGAAGTCCACAAAATGAGCTGTGAGGCAAGTAGTACAACAGGGAGGCCCCTTTTGTCTTGCCCTTGATGTAGAAATTATTGAGATATCATTCGTCCATGTTCAAGCTGCAAATCTTAGAGCTGGTTTCCGCATGTCCACCTTCCAGCTACTTCCACGATGAACTGTAATTACAGTGATTTGGAAACCATTTGTTGAAAGTTCAATTAGATAATTTTATTGACATGGCTCATTTACCTAATTAATTTGATATAGACCGTGTTTAATTAAAAATATCTTATTTTCCATTTACAAAAATAAAATTTGTTCTCTAATATATTTTTTATATATATTATAATAAAACAATAATAATTAGTAATTAATGCCATGATCAAGGTTAACCTCTTTATGACAAATTAAATATGGATGTATTTTATTTAGATAGCTAGGCCAATATTACGAACAAGAAATAATTAACAACGTATCCCATATTAATCTCTTTATGAAAATTAGAGGTGGTCTCATATTTAGCTATTCTTGCAAAAATGACAAATGAAAATTAATATACGATTTTCTCACGAACAAAATACAACATGTCCACAATACTGCAAATACAAGACTAAATAATTCACAAAATAAACCCAAGAAGAAATAGTTTGTTACTAAGAAACCATGACTAACATACATTTCATTAATACACATAGCATGGATCGATCTTTTTTTAATCTTGTAAAAGAGGAGGATCCAGCTATTGACCCTTTATTCAAATCTTCACGTCTTCCAACCATCGGAACTTAGAAAATATTGCTATAATATAGCAAAAGAGCAACTATTCTATATTCATTTGGTTTGAATGAAGCCATACGCTACTTTTGGTGCCATGGATAGTATCCCAGGTTCATTTCTTAAGGTATGCTTAGGAACTTGGTTTGCAGCAACACTTATCAGGCAATTAGGTTTGAAACACTGATTGAAGTTGCGGTTTGTTCTTGCATATTTCTTGTTCAGCCCTGAATGAAGAGAAACAACCTTGAGGGGTCTCAAATTTCTACTCACTGGAAGATAGATTGCTTTGTCAATGTCTTCCAACATGGCTGTGTCGGAATCAAAGTGATTGCCAGAGTTGAAGAACATCTGAAAAACTTTCAAGCATGACAGATGGAACTGCTTGCTAGACTTGGGCCAATCACAGACTTCATCCCTTAGAACATGTTCAAGAAACTCTTTCTTCTTCCTACCAATTATCTCTCTCACAAACTTTATTGAATCTTCCATATCTAGCTCTGGGTTCTCTACCAAGTTGATCAAAACAGAGTTCATCTTCCCCTCTTCTTTTTCCTTCTGCAGATACAACAATGAAACATTATTCAAATTCCTTTTTTCAGGCCCACCCGTGATCAAATCTAGTTCCTAAGTAGATTGAACTAGTTAATTACCTCATAGCTCTGTAAATCATTTAATAGACGAGAAATAACCATAAGCAATTTTGTAATGGTTTCATATTGGGGTGGCCGGAGTTTGTGATTTGGCAAACTGGGCTTGAGAAAACAGGAAGCAGGAAGAACCAAGGTGTGTGTGGAAATGGAGATCATGCCAGTCTTAAGGTACTCATCAATGGATGGTGTGTGTCCATTTCTGCTCCACTTTGCCTCTATGAGCCACGAAACAAATGTTTCATACCACTTCAAAGATGTCACAGCAACATGTAAACTTGGTCAAGTTATTGCTCTGCCAAAAGAGTCAGTAAGAATAAAATTGAAAATGCCACATAAAATTTTATAACTAGCTAGCTTACAAGATCTCGTAGACTATTTGTTATATCAGTTCCTTCTTGTTGGAGATATCTGCCAGCAGCTTCGCTCACAAGATTATCAAGAGCATCAAATATAAGTTTACTGTGGCTGCTCAAGCCTCTACAATTCCATCTGTAAATATAGAGAATAAGTTTGGTCAAAATATTTTAACGAGTGTCCCTCACTCTGACCGGATGTTAAAGAAATTCTAGACATAGATTCAATTAGGCTGGCCCCTTAACAGGTCTAGCCGGGCAAGTCTCTACTGCAAATGAGCCACTAAAATGCCAGTGTGCCTCGACCCTTTACGAGGTACAGGCCAACTTTATGGGTTGACCTTATGGTCAACAATAAATAAATCATTATTATACTGATTCAAAGTTCAAATAACACCCTAAAATGCTAATGATAGTTGTTTTTAAATATTGTTGTTCTCCACCTGCCGACCCAGCCTAATTCAGTCTTAAAGGTCTGATCCATATTTGTGAAGAATAAGGAATGGTTTTGTCTAAAAACTGGATTTTGATCCATTTTTGAGAGAGAGAGAGAGAGAAACTGCGTACCTTCTTATTGCATCTATGAGGCCTTCCAGTTGAGGAAGAGACGCTTTCGTGTCAAAGAAATCATCAGCAACTGTGATTATGATTGCGCTTTTTGCAACTAACATTCTTACAAAAGAGTCAAGAGGGAAGGAAGTGCCAGCAGCAATAGCATAGTAGCAATACGTGGATTTTTCTCTGCCAAATCCCATGTTACTCAGGCTCCACTTTTCACACCACCTATAATAAATTATAATTATGCTGAAACTCATTAATTGATTCTGTCAAGTCAAAATATAAAAATTAATTTAATTATCAGAAATTGTTTCACACCTCTTCAGTTCCTCCAATTCATTTTTGTACAGTGATTTCCTGAACTCGTAATTTTGCGTAGCAAGTTGTAGGAGTTCATCGTTATGAAGGTATGATATCCTACACAAGAAATTATTGCCAGTGACCATTATTAGTATATAATCCGTAAAAGTTAATACATAAATAAATAATTTAATTTGGTGAAAGTAGAACTAGAAATGGATAAATATACCTGTTGTATGAGACCTTTCCTTGCCAAAGAGCATTGGCTTCATTTTCTTCTATCCACATTCTGTGTTCCAAATGATCCATTCGAGCTAGCCATGGAACATTCAACTCATGCTCAATCTACAGCACAAACAAAAAGCATAAATATCTCAAGTCCGGACTTCTATTATATATTAATTGTTAAGATGTATTAGATCGAAAAGAGTAAAAATTTCCTATTAATATTGTTTTGTTGGGATGTAGAAGTAAGTAAAAGACAAGAGAAAAGATTCTTTTAAAAAATTTTACTTATTGAAACTGGCGTGAACTGTTAGCTCATTGCCCTTTAGATTAGGTCAAATATATTGTAAAAGAAGATTAAATATCATATTTAGATAAATATGTGACTATATCTGACATGCAATAAGCATATTTGTGTGAACTCTGTTTATATAAATTTATCAATTTGTATTTGTCAGGTATAATTATTTTAAAAAAGCTCAACTTTGTTAATATATATATATATATATATATATATATATATATATATATATATATATATATATATATATATATATATATGCTTCATTATTTCAAATTTTAACTAAGGAAATAATCAAATTCTAAAAGTCGCAACAAAATAATCGGTGTCATGTCATGGGTAGGGACATGGAGCCCATAATAGGCTAACCATTTTGTGAAACTTGGACAATTTGGCCAGTGGGTGGTTTGTGTTTCCTGCTGAAACCATTTTCTGTAGTAGTTTCCTTGAAAAGGACATTGCTTCCTCAAGTTCATATTCTCCGCAGAACATAAGATCTGAGGCTCTATAGACATTGATCATTGCACTTGTGAAGTACTCATAGTTTTCTTCGATATGACCTCGAATCCCTTCGTGATGTAAGAACCAGCAAAAGCTTGCTGCATGCAGAAAGCTTTGAACATTAATTTTATTTACCACTAAAATTAATATAGAAAAATAGAAGCCACTAATCATAATCTATAGTTTCTTAAAATCATACATGGTGATACATTGAATCCATGCAACCGCAGCAGCTGAAATGCTAAAGAGTCTTTGTGAAGCTGTGCTGCAATCATATTGGTTGGCTTTACCCATGATTTTTCTTTTATGTAATTCCTGCAATTAAGTATCAATATCACAGAGGAATCTAATTAGAATTTTAAAGTAAACATGATAGTAAAGATATATTATTCGTAGATTAGGATTTTATTTGAAGAGGGTTGACTATCAAACTGGATTAGGATTGAAAGAAAAAGCTAAGATAATAGATAAAAGCGAAATGAATTTTTTTTCTCTTCAAAATAAGAGTTCATTACAAAGGGATGAGAGATATAAAATAGAGAAAAATGAGCATTAGTTTATAAGATGGGTTTTTACGTGTAAATTTGTCCCAAAGTTTCTTCAATCTCTTCTACCAAATGCTCAGCCAACCCTAATTTTGCCAAGTGATTGATTATGCAGAGCTTTATAAGGTCCTCATCCATGGGATATGTTTGTGGAACTGCGTCAATGTGAACAAATAATAGTTAATTTTTTTTATCACGTTGGTTTGAATATTAATTAAGAGCTTCATATAGAAAATAGTTCTGAACCTCCATTAGGGCATCTTTGAGCCAAAGACTGTAAATAGGAGAGGCACTCTTGCTTTTCGGTAGCCATGAATGCTTTTGCTGTAGCAGAGGGGGATTGGAATAATGAGCCATCACCACTCAAATTGCTTATTATATCTTCTTCGCTAACCTCATATGACGGAGGCAAAGCTTCAAGATATGATAACAACGGAGGGTAATAATGCTCCCCCACAAGTTTTTCCCTACATTTTCGTGCAATTTAAAAAAAAAATTTAGAAATTCAACTAAAAATATTTTAAAAAATTATTTGAAAATATGTTCGACAATAAGTACTTGTTAAGTAAACTTTCCCGATAACTAAAGATATACGACACTGTCCCCCTCACTGATTCTGAGAAGACAACTTCTAAACCAGTTGTCTCTGAAAGTTCAACCATGGCAGGTAGAACAATAGCAAACCCAATAGGGCAATGATCTTTCACTTCCCTCAGCAGCTTCTCAGCATTTTCATGAATAAATGATAATCCTGAAATCAGAGAAACTCTATCATAATAAAATCTTTAACTAAAATATTCAAGCTTTTTTTTCGAGTTTAACTAAATAATCAGGAATGCTGACATAAATACATGTAAGACACAGAAAAATACAAAAAAAAAAAAATATAATCTAACAAAACATGTAGTATTTTAATATAAGTAGATAGTGGACACAACATGCATGACTTTATAAATACTTTATTATACCTCTCTCTATATGAAGTGTCCCAATATTCCAGAATTTGAGTGTAACAATGGAAGCCAGAGTTGAAGGAAGGGATTCAAAGGTGGGGTTGCCAAGGGCATCACACTCTCCCCAAAACCCATCTTCTTTCTGGTTTTTAAGTACCCAGTTCAAGCAGTTCCTGAACATGGGCTGGGAAGGATCAGAAGAATCAGGAATCATAGCTAACCAAGCAGTGTCATAAGCAGAAGGGCTTATAAAAGAGTAGGGATCGATGTTTGATGAAAACATGTTTCCCTTAATCTTTTGGACTCTAGTCTGAATGGAGGATAAAGGAGATTCCATCTGAAATCAATAAATAACGAAGAAGGGAATTTGGATTTGCTTGCTGCTTTAGTTGCTATATCTTGGATAATCTTCATAAAGGAAAATGTCCTATTTATAGTACTTTGCAAGAAGTTGAATCGTGCATGAATATAATTTTGCATATATGGCCGTGTGTTTCAGGACGTTATGCGGACAGCTGTGACAGTCATTAATTAATTTTGCCATAGCGATGACTTGCATTGACTTGGATGATCATTATTGGTAATAATCTTTATGGGATGTTCTATCAGCTATAACTTTATTGATTAATGAATCTTGAGTTGAGCCTAAACAAGAATAGCTCTAATAAAAAGTCACATCTTTAATTAATTAATGAATTTTTTAAAGATTATACGTGACAAATATTAATTAGTCGAGCTTAGTTATGAGCTGCCCCAAATATCTTGAATTCTATTAAAAAATATAATTAATTACTTATATATCTATTTAAAATTAATTTGATTTATTTAATTTTAATAAACTGAGTCTTTTATAAAAGCTTTCAAAAAACGCATTTTGGAGTGTGTGAAAACCTTAAAATAGTATGCGGCTAATTATTAGAGAGAATATTTCATAGATGCATAGGAATGTCTTTTCAAACTGATGTCAGAAATAATCTAGCTCCTCTTGTCAGATGACGTTGGGAAACCATATCCAAAACATGAAGAAATTAAGAATATATATAGACACACACACACATAAATTAGAGAGGATAATTAAAGAATATTTTCTGAAAGTTATAAATGATTCCTTCATATTTTTATTTTAAATTTTTTTAAAAAATAAAGATAAATGGACTAAAAACACCATTGTCATGAGAAGGCAAGCATGTATCGTTATTATTTCAAATATAGAAGCCCGTAAATAACTTTGATTGTGGGAGGCGAATTGTATATTTATTTTCGTTTGGGTACAGTGAATTGTACATGAAATTGATATGCTCCAAATCAAACGAATGCCCAATTTATTGCCAAAGCCTTTCGTCGTTAACGCTCGTCACTACTTTGCCTCGCTAACCTTGAGACTTTCACTGAGGATCGGCGCCGCAGATTAATGGGTCGAAATTTCTTGGGTATGAGCCTAAGAGAACTTTCACCAAACGCAGGCGTTTGACTTGTGAAAGTAGCACAAAAGGGACCACAAATTGGGTATTCTATAATTTTGTGATTTTGCTTGCACCACCGCATTCCACACACTTGAAACACAAGGCTAAAATTTTTGGGCGAGGAGCTAAGAAATATCTAGTCCCCACCCAAATTGACTAGAAATTATTCATAATCGTTTGTACAAGACAAGCTGCAATTCATGTCCAAAACAATACAAAAAAGTCAAGCTGCAAATTTTAGAGCTGGTTTCTACATTACCACCTTCGCAGCTACTTCCATGATGAACAACAAAACTAGAGATCTGAAACCATTTGCTGAAAGTTGAACTGGATAATTTTAGGTATCAGATCCCAAATGAGAACAAAGGCAAATCAAAGTCCATATGGTTGGCCATTATAATGCTTTTAGAGTTTGAAAACATTTCAGTTTTCATTTTTAATTTTTAATTTTTGAAATATATTTTTATTATTTAAGAAATAAGTTAAAAATTTGTTTATATTTATTTTAAAAATAAATTAACATAAATTGCTAAAAATGTTATTTGATTCTTTTATTTTTATTTTATATAATAATTGTAATAGATTCTCTTTTGATATTATAAAAATATCACTAGTATTTTATTTTTAGTGCAGAAAAATTTAAGATAACTCTACGCAAAACTTTAAAGAAGAATTTAAAATAGTATTTACATATTATTTATTAAAAAAAGTTCTCAACTTAATTTTAACAACAGGTTTTTAATAAATATTTGTGTAATTTAACAAAAAATTATGTCAGGTGATAACATGATTTTTATAAATTTTTTATTTGACCAATAAAATACTTCAATTACATGTTTAATAATCTAGTTAATATGACTATACCTTTAAGTGGATATAATTTTTTAAAATTAAAATAAGTACAAGAAAATTTCATGATAGATGAATATTAAATATATTTTTATAAATATAATTATGAGACTGATCTCTTATAAAATTTAAAATAATTATTAAATTTTTTTTATAATAACAACTTTTAAAATTTAAAATTATTTTTAAAATGGATTACTACTGTAACTAGGTAACTAACTGTGGATCTATCTAAGATTTATAAATTAACGAGAACTGTTCCAAACTCGGCCGTGCATCCACAGAGGACAGAGAGTGGGTAGCTGTCTAGCTGAGGCTTTCCACGGCAGCGAAATGGTCGTATGATAAGAACAATACAAGTTCAGATGCAGGCACTGCATTAAAGACGGTACTATGATTGGTTCCGCTTTTACAATATTCGGCACGCGTTCTATGTCTTTTGTGTGATCCTCCTCCGCCCAAAGATTCTGGTGTTCACACGTGGGGTACTTTTGAAAAAATGACTTTTAGTCTTGATTATTGTTTGTGAGTTTGGTTGAATCAGATTGAGAAAAAAACATTTTTTGAATCAATCTGGATATTTGATTTGTAAAATTATTTTTAATTTTAATTTCTTAAAATATATTTTTATTATTTTAAAAGTAATTTTATTTTATAAAATTAAAATATTTGAAAGGTAAAGAATAAGATATTTTTAAAACGATTTATTAAATATATTTTTTTATAAAATACTTTTTAAATATATATTTTAAAAAAATAACATAAAAACAGAATCCGTCCTTTGAATTTTTATTCAATTTTGTATATATATTTTAAAAATATATTTTGTACATATTTTATAATAATTTTTAAAATCTTTTCTAATAATTTTATAAAATAATTTTTAAATATATATTTTAAAAAATAATTTATAAAAAAACATATCATTTATAAGGTATTTGTTTCCTACTACATTTCGTAGCAACGTCCTTGGTGGCTGGTGCCATGACTCACGGGTCATGACTAAGTCAAATTTTATTTCGTTTTGTAAACAACATAGTTCCCTGCCATATTTCGTACGACGTTCTTGGTTTATTCAATTTTGAACTTAAGGGGTGTTTAGTAGAAATAATTTTTTTAGATTTTTAAAAAATTATTATTATTATTTATTTATTTCTCTTATCTTATTTTTTTCATTTATTTTTTTATTTTTTTTTATTTTTTTTATTTTTTCTATCATCTCTACACTTATTTTTTTTCTTATCTTAATATAAATAAAAATATTTTTAAAAAATTATTATAACTAAACGTAATAATAATTTTTTTAAATAAATATTTAAAATCAAATAAATATATATTTATATATTTTTAATAATTATTATTTTCAAAAAACATAATTTTTGAAAATAAAATTTTTTACCATGTATCAAACTCTTCCTTAAAATTTAATAGTGTACCTGTGAATTGAAATTTTTTATTTTGTTGAGTATATTTACATATTTTTTTAAAATTTAAACTCTAATATTATAAAAATATTTTAATTGTTCGTCTTAAATTTATTTATCATTTAAGCAATATAAAAATATGTACGCTGGGGTTTAAACTGATCGAAAGCCACATGATAGCCAATCCGAGTAAATGGTTTTTACTTATTCTAAATACAACTTAGTAAAAAAATTTAGAATTCTCGTATTTTATATATTTTGATCTTTTTCAATATAAAAAAATTGTAAAAAAATAATAATATACTGTGTAAACACTACATGCATTTGAAATAACTAAATTCACATTTTAGTTTTTGAAAAATATTACTGATTTAAATTTTGTCTTTCATAAGTAATAAAAAAAATATAATTTAATTCTCTATTTTTTTATTTGAATTCATCCTTTTTACAGTTTTCAAAAAACCTAAATTGATTTCAAAATTAAGAAAATTAAAAATTCCACTATGTATTACGTTTTTATAAAGACAAAACTAATTAATTTTTTCAGTCATAAAGTTGTGAATTTAGCCATTTTCAATGCTTACTGCGTTCAATTAATTCTATCATCTTTTTCTTCTTCTCACAAAATTTCATTGTAATTAAAGGATTTTATTATATAAAGGAATTTGTGGGGTTTTGAAGATAAAATTCCAAAAAAAGTTGTAAAAATCAAACACATGCATGACCGACCTATGATCGACTCTGTCTGGCAACAAGAAGAAGTCGTTGTCATAGTGTGTGGACTTTAGTGGTGCTTCGCATACAGCGCTGCAAAAGAGTTTAGGAAAAGACCGACAGCACATTACCAAGTATTGAAAAGCATTAATAAAAAAGTGTGGCAGGAAAAAATGAAAAAATTATGAAAAATTTAAGATATTAAGGTAAATAAAATAGCATGGTAATTTAAGATTACCAATTATTAAGGAAAAATTAAAAACATGCACAAATAAATTAGGAGTGAGCATAATCTAACTAAACTCCTCCATATATAGTTAAAAAAATTATTTTAGGTAAATTTTGAGACTTAAATTATTGATAGTTTTATAAATTTTTAAAATAATTTTAAATTAATTTGATGCTATTATTTAATAATTTCTTTAAATTCGGTTTAACCAATTTGACCCAACTTAATTTGATATAATTTAAATTTTTTAAATAATATTTTCACTTAAATGTTGTTCAATACAGTTGATTAATCCGATTAATAGTCACACCTAATATAAGCTACCCTCAATTATACATTTATTAATATTTTTCTCCTTAAATTGTTACACTTCAAAACCAACCTCAAAAACCATATAAAATATTAAATACAAAACAAACCCAAATTTGTTATTATGGAGTAAAAATTTCCCCACGTCTCATTACTTTATTTTTCATGTTTTATTTTGCTGCATTGTTGGATTTGCTATAGGCAGGCCGTTTACTAATGTCTCAACTTAAGCCCACATAGGCCCAATGCCACTATCATCTCGGGGTCCAGTGACTTGTTCTTCTAGATCAAGTCAAGGGAGGGTTGTAGGATTGATTAGACAAAGGGGGGGGGGGGGGGGTACCAAATTATGGAGTGGTCAAGAGACGAGGATCACAAAGTGGCGTGGTATTCAGAATCTTATTGGTAAATAAACTTCAAAGTAAAATGCTGACGAAAAGGACTCTTCGAAAGCTTTTATGTCATGTTTCTGGAAAAGGGGGAAGTGCTGATCAATTATAAAGAATCTAATTAATTAGGGATTAAGTCAAGTTTTATCAGAATGTGCCATATAATTAAGGTCCCATTAGTCAACCTGGAAAACCATTTCTGAAGTAGCACTCACTCTCATATTTTATCCACTTAACTCATCCATTATGCCCTCATCTCTTTATCATCGTCATCGCTCTCTAACATCTATTTGTTTTCTGCAGAAAAACGACAATTTTATGCGTCCAAATCAGAACATAAGCTCGTGCTCAACTTGGCCCTCTTAACCTACACAAGTATTTTTTTTTTCCTCAGAAAATGACTGTTTCACAACCTTTAAAACATGATAGTTTTTAAATGCTACGTACAGTATCGTTTTATAGAGATATTAATAAAATTAAAGGTTTTTGATACACATATTCACATTCCTCCTAATTTCAATTTATGCAAAAATCTCTTTTATTAACAAATTTTTTAACAAAACATTTACTCTATGCATTTTTGCTCCTAAAAATTCATTAATAGCTTTTATCCGATGCAATACAAATAATTAAAAAGTAAAATTAATATTTATGAAAATTTAAAATAAATAAATTTAATATAATTTTTTTGAAAAATCAAAGAGTGCCAGTATATATTTTATAATTTTTTTTTAAAAAAATTCTAGTCAAAAATTAAAATTGGAAAGTGTGGAAATATTTTTTAAAAAAGTAAATATAATTTACTATCACAATAATTTAAATCTTCGCTTAATAATTTAAAATTTGAAACTAAAATATATCATTATTAATATGATATTATTTTTATGATAAAATGATTCTGGACATCATTTTGATGATATGGTAGCAGCCAATAAGGTGGCGATACATTAGAGGGACACTTGAAATCCAGGAAAAGAGATAAGACGACAACTAAGTTTAGTGCTTTCTTAAGAGCCAATGTAATGGCGATACATTAGAGCTAAGCAGAGAAGAATTAGCATTTTGAAATTTGAATATCTAATCTTTACGTGCTATCAATTAAACCAAAAACATGATTGTGATTCCCAGTATATCGTACGTCATTTAGATAGAAAAGTAAAGCACTATATAATGCTTCTCTTCTGTCTCCTTATTTTTTATAACCCATTTTCTTATATTAGAGCTCCCTGACCCACCATTATGCTATAATCATATTCATTTTGATTAAGAAATTAACCTTTGCATAAAAAGCTATTAAATCTTTAGTCTGGTTTGAACAAAGCAATTTAAAGATGCACATTCTCTTATTTTATTTTTAATTATGACATATTCGGGGCTTAACTATTGAACTAATCTTGAGTTGTACTATATACCTTTGAATTAAAAAATAAATCCTTCAAGATTAGCGAGATAAATTAAAAGAAAAGCAATCATATCTTGTACCCAAAATTTGTTCAAATTAAAGTTACTAATTAAATGTGATTTATACCGATTTAGTGGTGGAGGAATTTGAATGATCTGTAAAACAAAAAAAAGACTCAACTGCAAACTAATAATCACTTCTCAAAATTGATGTGGTGGCTTCCATTTAAGTGGAGGCACGTGAAGATTCCCACTTAAACACCATTTATACATATGCAAGGTCATGAATTTAGAACGTATTAATTGTTATTTTTTAAATCTCTCGTCTTCCTCGTAAGAAATATAATTCAATTAATATTTGCTTTTGACCTAAACTCTATTATAAATATGTTTTTTAAAAATAACTATAACATAGATTTGACTATCTCCTACTTAGGTCTTTAAGAAAGAGTTTCAATTTATCTCCATGTTATTGGAAATTATATCAAGTCAAATCAAGCTACTTTTTAAAATTTGACAATATTGTTACTTTCAAAACTATTTTAAGTTTTGGTAGATGGATGTCTTAATTTTTTTCTGTATTTAGAAATTTATATATATAAAATTAGAGCATGTGAAATAAAAAATTAATTTTTCAATATTATTTAGATAATATAGAACACATAAATTTTAAAATTCTCATAATTACACTCAAACATCTTAAAAATAATTTTTTTAAAATTCTTGGAAAACTAAAATACCCTTACGCTGCACACTACCTAAATCTTCCAGTTAAGTCATCCGCAATGAGATAATAAAAAAGAAGCACCAAAAACGTCGTACAAGGAATATTTAAGATACTCAAAGAAAATTGCAGCCTAACTTTCTCGGCCAGATTTCTTCTTTTTCTTTTCTTTCGTATCTCTTGCCTGTGATCAGTGAGCCATTAATGCTGAGAAAGCTTACAAACTTAGTCGGTTATGACATTATCAGATATTAGTATATAGCAAACTATACATTAATGCATTTCCACATGACTCCTGATCAAGGATCAAACATTTCATGTGACTTTGGTTCGTAGTTATTAGCATGAACAAAAGGAGAAACATTAGACAAACCATGATCTCTTAGTTTCTCTTATTCAAAACCAATTAATGTAGGTATAGTGTTTACTATTAAAAACCAAATGGGTTAGATTTGGTTCGATCTTTTTTATATAAAAAAAAGTATTCTGTAAGTAAAATTTTAAACACGTAAATATGCCCTATAAAGATCACCACTGAAGAAAGATTTCGTTTGGAATAAAATACAAGCAGACTCTCACCATAATATTAAAAAATAAATAAATATTTAACCTAGCGAGGTCTCCCCGTATGTTTTTTTTTTCTTCTTTGTCGTATAAATTTTTCTTTGCATAGTACAGTAACATGCGATCTTATTAGTACAACCTTCAAAGTTGAAACATAAGCGTATAGTTATCTCTTTTCTTTTCTCTTTTGTGTGTCTGTGTGTATATGTCATGGCTACAGACTTACAGCGGAAAGAGGAAAATACTAGGACCTGCATCAACATACCTACAGTGGCAGCTATATTATATCATAGCAGCTAGTATTTATGGCCTAGACCAAAACCACTCTACGAGTTCCAATTAAGGCTTGGGAGTTGAAATTGTTGCCTCAATACTCCATCACCAACAGACCCAAGAATCGTGTTAGGGTGGTGAAATGTTGTGCTCTGAGGAGGAAGCTGGCTTAGCAGAGAAACAAAGGAATTGTTTTCCTCATCAACTGTATTATTTCCACTCTTAAGATCACCATGGAATCTCTTGCTTGAAGAAGATGATCCAGGAGACCCTGTTTGATCATTCCAAAACTGATGGGGTGGAAAGGCTCGTTTCACAGGGAAGTTAACACTAGTACTACCCTTTGAGTTGGAAGAGACTACTAGGTGAGAATTATCAGAACCATTTTGCATGCTTTGATGTTCTGCTGCTGCTGCTGCTAGGATTCCATCAAAGAAGTTGTCATGATCATTCTCGAGTCCCAGTACAGGACCATAACTTGTGCTCCTCGAAGATGGAGGATTGGAATTTTGGTGGTGGGTATTATTAGCCATTGACAGGGAAGAGATTGTGGGTAGCATAGCCTCCATACAGAGCTCCTTGTCCTGTTCCATCAATAGTGGCCTTTGCAGATTGATGTTACTGTTGCTTTTCTTGTATATTCGGCACAAAACCCAATTGTCAAGCTACAAAAAACCAAAACGAAAAAGCATTAAGAATTTAAGCCAAAATGATCAGAAACTCTTTGAGGAAATGAGGCATACACATGGCATGCATGTATACACATATATACCCTTAAAGAGTTTTTCTTGTTACTGTGTGAAGGATCAGCAGCCAGAGGAGGCTTTGAGCTAGAACTATAAGGATTCTCAGTGAGCCTATACTCGTGCATGATCCAGTTGGTTTTAACCCCTTTTGGAGGCTTCCCACCATAGAAAACAAGAGCTTTCTTCACTCCCACTTTCTGTAGTCGGCCATCCGAGGTTAATATAGGCTTATCAGTTCCAGTAGCCTTCCAATACCCAGAAGTAGCAGCCCTGTTTGGCCTTGCCCCATTTGGGTATTTCCGATCCCTGGGGCTGAAAAAGTACCACTCTTGCTCACCAAAAGCTGCTTTACCTACAAAAACCAGAAAAACAAAAAAAAACAAAAAATTGCAATCGAAAAATTCAAGAACTGGTTTTGATCAATGAAAGAAAAGAAGAACTGGGGTCTGATAAAATTTGAGTACCTGGGAGCTCCCAAGGGTCGAACTTGTAGAGATCAACGTCGGCGATGATGGCGACGGGAAGGGGAGCAGAGGCTGCCTTTCTCTTGAGATAGTGAACGACGAGTTCTTCGTCAGTGGGGTGAAAGCGAAAGCCTGGAGGGAGCTGTAGGTGCTGAGAGCCTGAAGATGAATCAGTGCTATCCATCACCACGACGACGACGACGACACTACCTTACCTATCTCTCATGCATAGACGACTTTTTGAGCTTTTAGTCTTTTTTGCTTTGCTTCTTCTTCTTCTTCTTTCTTTTTTCTTTTTATAAAAAAAAGAATTTATTTGAGTAATGAAAAATGGCACCAAGATGGAAGCTTTAGAATCAGATGAGCTAAACGAGAGAGAGTGTGTGTGTGTATGAGGGTGATGATTTGGGGTCGGGGGAAGGGATAAATGTAAGGGGGTGGGGATGGGTTTTGTGACACGTGGGAACAAGGGAGGAGGATCATGGACACGTGTGAGAGAGGAGGGGGTTGAAGGGACCACAACTAGAAGAATGAGGATAGGGGGCTGGTTTTGTGGGGGTGGTTGGAAGTTTTTGGAACTGCCCAATACGCTTTTAATGTCATGCTTTTCTTATGCAGACTAGACACTTCTATCCCACACACCACACACAGACAAACACACCACACACATTGAACCCCCAAAAACCAAAAAACAGAGAGAGAAGATAGGTGGCACGTGCACATGTGCTCTTCACCTTTAAACGATATTTTTATTTAAAATTAAAATTAAATAAATTTTAAAACTAAATTATTAATCTATTTTAATTTTTAATAATATATTAATATTATCTAAAATAATATTAGATAATAACATATTTTGAACTAGTGTACCAAATATAAACATAGTATATGTAACTTGATATTCTTGTACTATGATCAAATGTTTAAATTTTTGTTGTGAATGCACTGTAATTAATGAAGGTCCCTCCTTAAAAATTATGTCAACTTTTAGTGGCCAATTGCATCATTTTGGTTTGTGGTTAATTAGGTGATGTAAGGGTAAGAAAGTAAGAATATGGCCGACGATGTAAGGTTTCACTACTGGATACATTGATTCTGTAGGATGACGAAAGGGGAGGATAATGATTAGCTAGGTAGGTGTCTTTCATTGTCTCTATTTCATGATTTAATGAATATTTGTAATATTGAGCCTAATCTTTCCAGACACCAAGATTAATTATCATTTACAGCCACTGTAAATAAAGAAAATATGATAATGCTAACTGAAAGTAACTCTAATTTATTTTTTATTCATTTTTTCCGTTAGAATTATAAGATGGGCTTTGAGAATATTGTTTAATTTGTTCTTTATTAGTGACTTTTATATTATGAATTTGGATGGTTTGAAAATAAAGATGAAATGAAAAGTTTCATTGTCCAATTTGTTTGAGTTTTATGAGAGATCTGGAAATAAAAACACTAAATCTTAATTAATGTTAAGAAGAGTTCCAAAATTTCTAAAGCAGCAGGAGATTCCAAGCTTTTTAGAAAGAATTGGAAGCTTACTTTCTCTCGTACTCTAGGGGATGGAAATCGCTGCGCAAATTGGCTTGCCAACTATAATGCTGATCTAGTTGGAGTTAAGTCTTATGTTTTTTGAGTTCTTTTCTCGGAGCATTGTTGTCTCTGATGTTGCTGGGACTACCTTACCCCGTTTGACTTTCTTGTAGTTTGTTTTTTCTTTGCACCCTTGCCCCATTTTTCTTCAATAAAAAAAAATATATGTCAGATTCTTTACTGTAAGGGGTTCTGAAGGAAATACAATAAATAATAAGAGTGATAATTTGGTACACCGTCGGTGGACAAATTTTTGTCCATTGTGTCTGCCACGTGACAGAATCTGAACACCGTTGGTAGACAAAAATTTGTCCACCGACAGTGTACCACATATTTTCTCAAATAATAATTAATATTTTACCTTTTCTAGTTCTCTTTAAAAATGCAAATTAAATAAGATATCATGAAAGTCATCTTTAACCCCTCTTTCTTTTCCCTCTCGATCCCTTTCACTCTTTTTCCTTTTGTTTGTTACTTTTTCTCTCTTTTTTTCCTCTTTCAAAATCCCTAATGAAGCCTTAATTTCTTTTATATTAATTAATAGAGTTCTTCATGAGTGAATGTAAATATAATTTTACAGTTATATTATAACTCAGATAAAATCTAAATAAAACATTTGAGGAGATGAATGATCATATAGTAATTTTTTGGTCTTGACATAAGTATTTTTTATTATTTGAATATACAACTACTTTTGTTTAAAGTATTAAGATTGTCTTTCTTCGTAAATACTTTTTTACGAATTTGAATATTTAATATTATAAAATATCTTCAACCGTTAAATTCAAATTTATTTATCAATTAAGCTATAAACTATTGGCTGTTCATATAGTAATTTGATTTCATTTTTATAGGCATTCATCAATTGATGTTGGCTACAACGTACTCATGAAGTCCAATTAACTTAATTGTCTCCTTTAAATTTATATAAAATAATTTTGTTAACAAAAAAGATTAATTCTTTCAAAGGTTAAGTGATCTTCTTAAAATAGAAGGTGAATTTTTATTATCAAAGGGATTACTTTACAAATATATACTTAATTTATTAATAAATAATTTTCAATACACACAATTTTAGAATCTGGAATGAATTAAAACCGGCTTATAAAATATCCAAGTGCATTAAAAACTCCACAAACTGGTTCAATTTTGCCACTAAAACGTTGACAGATAATATTACATTTTGACCAAGATTCTTGAATTTTAATTTTTGGCTTCATTGAATGATTTTGTTAAAGAAAAACTCTAATATTTTCATGTTATTTCTTAGTGCCTGTTAAGTTTTAGGGAGGTTTTTGTAAGATGCTGATCAGGGATATACATTTTTTGTTTTTGTTTAAGAGTGTAGTAGAGATACGTATTAAATTACATTCAGGGTAAGTTGAAGTAATTTTTTTTTCTTAAAATTGCTTTATAAATTATTAATTTTAAGTTTTGCTGGATTAATGTTTGAAGTAGCTAGCAACCCATTTTGAAAAATATTAAGGATTGAAAAAAAAATCCATCTTTTAAGATTTTGTATGGTGCTATTGAACCATTGACCCATTTGTGCCTTTGAATCCTTTTTAAAAGTAAAGTGGAAATGACTTAAATTAACCAAAACCAGGAAACAAATGAGAGGATACAATAAATATAATTATCACAAAATGGGTACAAATTTTACACCAAAACCCTATGCAAAATTACAAAAAGTTGCAGATAAAACAATTTCAAAGATTTAGGGAATCTTTCTTTCTGGCAACCATTAACTGCATCCAACCCTTTATTTTAGGCATATGATATTGAAACCACACCCAGTTGTCAAAGATAATGAGAGCTTAAATTAACACGTAATCCATGTGCCTTAATGAAAATGATTCAGAGAAAAAACATGAGAAGTTTTCATAATCTGTTTAAGAAGATGCATCAATAATAAACCTAACTAGCCATTTAAGTTTTCTAAGAAAGGGAGAATAAACAAAGATGCCTATAATTTTATTATAGTCAGGTAATGTTTAGGTTAGCTTACATATATTTTTATTTATTTATTTTTCTTGGTCTGATTAAAGGCATGTTATCCAACTAAAAAATTTGAAAGAAAACTTAATTTTTGCATCTTGAATTCAGTAAATTAGCAATGTTAGGAATTGATATGACAATATATATGCTTAATTGCACATCAAGTGTTTGTCTTTATCATGAAATCAACTGGCCTCTTGAAATTCAAGAACTTTTTTTCTTTATTTATTTATTTTTCTTTTTTTGTATTTAAATGAAGATTTGAACACTATTTAATTATTAAATCCAAAGGAATATTTCCGTTTTCAAAAAAATAACATAACAATAATTTAAAACAATTTATATGATGAATTGATGTTAAATAAGAACTTAATATAAAAATAATTATTATATGTAACACTTCAGCAAGTAACTAAATCAAATCAAATTGTTATAAGGATATAAGAAAATTAGAAAACTGACAGAGAAAACATGTGGGTTTTTATTGTTTTGGCTTGTCAACATTATAAAGGTAAATATATAGCTCACTAATTGTGGTACTTTCAACGCAGAGCTTAATTTCTCTTGGAATTTAACCGATAATAGAAAATTTCCTTCATACCAACGACTCCTATACAAAGTCATCATCCTCAATATTCTTCGACATTTCCCATCATTTTCCTATTCTTCTTCTGTTGATCACTAAAAGCATAAATCGATATCAGAGTCTCCAACTTTCCCTTTCTCTTTTCTTTTGCTCTAGTTTCTTCCACAAGGATTTGAACAATGACAAATTGGATGACCTATGCTTATGGGTGCAACCCTAGTTTATTTAGTTTGATCACATCAAGTTCTATGGCTCGTAAGCTTTCTCTTATTTCCTATACTCACCCAAAATACTCTTATAAACACATGCCAAACCTGCACTGCACATGCTTAAAGCAAAACGATGGATAAAACCAGTTTGACTTCTATTTTTCAGAGCCATCACAATCAACAAAATACTAAAGGGAGGCCGTTCAGTGTGCAGAATCAATGTACAATTGCTTTTGCAGATTCACGAAATGATTTTGCTTCTCTTTTGTACTCTTTGACATGTCTTTAACTCAACCATCTTCCAAAACTCTAAAGTCGTGACGTTAACCCATCATTGGCCGGCCATGTGGCATCCATCTATACCTTTAATTCGTCCTATTTATTTGATTAGGCACAATAAAAACACTAGCTACCATTTCTTACATATTCTTATAATTATATTTTAATTCTGCTAGAAAGTTTTAAGCTCTCGTAGATTAATTCTAAGGAAGCATTTGTTGCAGTGTCATTTCTATCTTATACTATCTTAAATGTAAAGAGGTATCTAAAATATCTATAATTAGTATATTGATATTCAAAATATATCTATCATCTAGTATCTTTTTTTTAGTTTGGTTTGAAAACATATTAAATAAAAAATTTTAGAGATATAAATTAAATCATACAAACTCAACTACAATTAAAAAAAATTAGTATAAACAAAATTGCATATATATACTTTGATACAATATTAGAAGACTTGAATTTCTATTTTGATTGGTTCATTAAATATATTATAGAAAGCTTATTATTTATTTTCTATTGTAAGAATTGTTATATATTATAAGATATTCATTGTTTATAAAGCAGATATTGCCTTATTTATACTTTATGTTTTGAAAAAAAAAATACTATATCCTATATTTATATCCGTACCTGTGCATCATAGCCAAAATACCAAGTGATATAGATTGTATACAATAATTTACCGTCGTTATAATTACCGTTATGTTAAAGGAGGATGCGGAAAAATGAATGAAGAGGAGAAGCACTTAAATATATTAATTGACAGGGAAGTAGAAGGCTGGTGGAGATTTTTTTCATCATAACTATATGAACTCTGATACAATATTAGAAGACTTGAATTTCTATTTTGATTGATTAATTAAATATATTATAGAAATTTTATTATATATTTACTATTGTAAGAATTGTTATATATTATAAGATATTCATTGTTTATAAAGCAGATATTGCCGTATTTATACTTTATGTTTTGAAGAAAAAAAAAAATACTATATCCTATATTTATATCCGTACCTGTGCATCATAGCCAAAATACCAAGAGACAGAGATTGTATACAATAATTTACCGTCGTTATAATTACCGTTATGTTAAAGGAGGATGCGGAAAAATGGACGAAGAGGAGAAGCACTTAAATATATTAATTGACAGGGAAGTAGAAGGCCGGTGGAGATTTTTTCATCATAATTAGTTACACACAAAAAGTCTACCCTGTTGACTGCATTGTATATCAACATCGTAGCCAGCATCACTATCATCATTTGATATCACTACTAGTACTTTACTTAAAACGACGGAACTTAAAAAATATATTCTCTTGGATTAATATATAGTGTATTTAAAATTTTATTTTTTAAAAAATAAAACTAAAATTATTATCCTCTTTTGTCGATTAAACTAATCCCTTTACGGCAGTTGGAGACAAAATTGATGCATCCATATGTAGCTTAGATCACATGATCACAAAATTAGGCTAAATGCCTACTTGAAAAAGAGTGATACTTGCCTTTGACAATTCAGACCGGTTCAGTCTGTGGCTTTCATCATTGTTAAATCAAATCTCTTTGTAATAGATAATGTATTGGGCAAGTTCTTATGTTATCACATTCTTTAGCCGTTAATGGGCTACATAATGATATGGTTAGAAAGCAACCAACCACGACAACTTGGTAGAATTAACTTACTTGTTCATAAAGATGAACAATGTGTGAGGTTATTCAATTTAATTTAACAAAATTTGGATTATAAAATTAATATTTAAATTCGATTAAAATTTTAATTTATACAAAAAATTTAAATTATATTAAATCGAGATAATTAAATTAAATAGAGTTAGTATGGCCAAATTTAAGAAAATTCTAAAAAAATACACTAGATTCATCGGTTTAAATACAAATTTTTTTTTATAAAAAAAATTCATTTATATAAATTCATTAATCTTATTTGTTTGAAATTATTTTTTTATTGGATTCGATCGAGTCTTCCAATTATACACATCCCTGCTTGTTTGCTTAGGTTATACAAGGGGAACATTTGGGTTGAAGTGCCTTTTAATATGGCATGTTCAGTTCATAAACAGAGGATGGTACTGGTTTGTGAAGCACACAAAATTATTGGCTCGCTCTAATTTTTATAGTCATTTCGTGGTACAATGGTGAAGATTTAATAGGTTATAATTTGGAGTAACCTACCAAGTTATCTAGAACAGGTTGATCAGAATATTGAAGTAGCATAACAGCATAGTAATTGAGTTTGAATATGTCAGAGATGGAACTGTTCAACTCCATCTGCAGATGCCAAATAGTTACTTTTAGAATACTCTGCATCAACTATATATATCCTAATAAACCTTAGTGTTTCTAGAAATCAATTACTGAACTTTTGGCAGAGGAACAAATTTAAATGACCTAAGACAGAACTTGGGTATCACTGACACTTTCATACAGGGCCATAGTCACAATTCTATTATTAGTTTGGTTGATTGTAATTTTGGTCTCTATGGTTTTAATAAAGGTGCAATTCAATCTCCAGAGGTGCATTTGGAGCTTCATGTTTTAAAAAAATTGTTGAAGCCCTCCAAAATTTAACAGTTTGGTATAAAGTATAAACTTAGAGAGTTCATGATATGTCAAATATTGATGATGTGTTATCAATTTTTGATGATGTGGCAATGACATGCCTATTTGGATACTCTGCTTAAATTTTTGAACAGGTAGGACAACATCTTTTGTTAAACTCGAGGGTGTAAGTACACCTCTTAAAACCAGCAGAAGTGGGGAACTGAACTGAAGTAATTAGAAAGTGCGATCAAGCCTTGGAATATTACACTGATGATTGAACATATAGCACTTAACTTCACCTTTAATATTATGAAATATGAATCAAAAGGATAAAAGGGGCAGTGTAATTTTTATTAACTTCGACCAGCTATCGAGTTGTATCAATTATTTAAAAAGCTGCTGAGTTTCTTTTCCAGTTGCAATAAGAACTATGCCAATAGTAGCAGAAGGGTCTATTTATTTTTTATACCAATCATAAGAGCAAAATAGGCAATAACTCTGTAGCTTAGTAGCATCACAGCCAAAGCAAGAACAGAGAAACCCTGCATGCCAAGGCCAGCATGCCTAATGACAGGATAGCTCCCAACTAAGCAGCTCACATTTGGACCACAAGGGTAAGTGTCACCATTTTTGAACTGTGACCCCAGAAGAAGCTTAAAGGAATAAAAGCTAGGAGAAATGCTCTTTATCCAGATCACAAACTCTGGCATATTCTGAACATAGAAGCCATTGACAAGAACAAACAATGACATGACCACTGATCCAAGTGTAGCAGCCGCTCTCTGATTATTCATCAGTGCACCTAAAGCAAGCCCAAGACCTTGTGATACCAACACATAGAGAAGAACCACAGATAGAGTGTGGAGGAAGATTATAGCACTGGGTTTTAGCCCTCCCATGAAATAAGTAATGGTGACAAAAAGGGTTGGGAGGGATAGCTGCATTGGAAGGTCAACTATACTACTTGCTATGAAGTAACATGAGAGTCTATACATGCGGGAAGACCTTTCCTTTACTAGCAAACTGTGATCGCGAGGAAAGGTGAAGATAGCTTGAGCCATAGGAAAGAATCCCCAGAATTGTGTATAGAAGAATAGCAGTCCTACCTGTATAACAACAGAAACAATGACCAGATAGAATGAACAATTGGGTTTAATATGCCAAAGTACTATATTGAAGCAATATTATGGGGTTTGGGGTATATTACACTTTGTCCCACCCAAGCTTTCATGAAAATTAGCGTAAGTGCCTCAAGCTTGAAGATTAATCAATACAAGAGATTCTTAGGTTGGTCCGATTTATTAAGTAAGTCAAAGGTGAGTCTTAACTCATGGAAACTCATTTTTTGATTAACTTGGGTAAAGATGGTTATGGAGACCCAAGCAAGAAGCCGGGAGGAGGAGGTGGGAGAGGGAGTAACCCACCCACAAAAACCAGCTTGTAAGAGAAAAGAACCCCGCCTCTTATGCACCAGATGAATTACTTGTGGCTGTCTGATATGGAGCTCCATCATATGGTTGTAAAGAAACGAGCCAGGGTTATGTCTAATTACCTGGTCTTGCATGTGATGAACTCTAGATTGCCACCAGAGAAGGCCTGCAATAAAGGAAATAGCCAACACTTTGAAGATTTTGAGGGTTGAAAATGACTCATACTTCCCTTCCTTGAAGCCTCTTATTAGTAACACAGTGAACTGCTGCCACCAAGTTGTGCACCACTCGCCAAGTCTTTCATCTACCGAACTGTCATAAAATTGAGCCCTGGAATTTTGGAGTTCCATCTTCACTTGGTGACCAAGGTTAATCTCAAAAGCAGACATTAATGCTTGTTTTACAGCTTTTGTATCCTCATTAGGATTTCCTGTAGACATACCTAGAAAATTATAGCATGATTTCCAATAAGCTGGGTTAATCAAGCAGACAGCCAAAAGAGGAATATGACCACTCACAACAATTCTTCAGGAAAAAAAAAATGTCAAGAAAAAAAGACCATCTTTTTGTTAATAATTTCATACAGCTACATAAATCACCTACAAATATTCTCTTAGTACCTAAGGAAGTTAATCCAATGGGTAGAGAGATGAAATCTACTAAACAATTTGGGTTCGATTCTTCCATAAACACTCCAGGACATAAAATCTTGAATGCATTGAGCAAAAGGGGGAGAGTACACTCTCAGATGATCCGAGAAATATATTAAGTCTCAGACAAAGCTCAAGAGTGTAATAAAAAAAGAAAGGATGCTATTTCCTAGGCATGTTATGAAGTTGAATAATGCGTACCATTTGCAAGATCAAGTAGAAAATCTGAAGGATTCATGGCTGCGGGTGGAACATACCCAATGCCAGAGAAATAGTTCATTACAGATTCTCCCTTCCCAAAGTAAATACTACTTCCATCAGATAACAGCAAAACCTTCTGGAACATGTAAAAGAGCTTGCTAGAAGGTTGGTGGATAGTCATCACAATGGTCCTTCCACCTTTAGCCAATTCACACAGAGTCAACACAATCCTTCTGGCTGTGGTCGAGTCAAGACCTGAAGTGGGTTCATCCACAAATAATAGACTTGGATTAGTCAACAATTCTTGCCCTATACTAACCCTCTTCCATTCTCCACCTGAAACACCTCTTAATAGTGGCCCTCCCATTATAGTGTCTTTACAATTATTCAGGTCGAGCTCATACATAACTGCTTCAGCATGTGAAATTTTCTCTTCTTTGGAGACACTATTAGGCAAGCGAAGAAGAGAAGTGAAGATTAATGTCTCACTGACTGTGAGGTGGGGGTGGAAGACATCGTGCTGAGCAACATAACCCATGTTTTGCTTCACTGATTTTGAATAGGGTTTGCCATTGTAGGTTATGCTTCCATCAGTGGTACCATTAAGTCTTCGACCTCCCAAAGCAGCTAGCAGAGTTGTTTTGCCACTTCCAGAAGGGCCTAAAATGGCTAAAATTTCACCTGGTAAAGCAGCCCCACTAACTTCTTTCAAGATCAATCTCTCCTCATAATTTTCCCTTTTGCAGAACAAGCTTTCCCCTTTTCTGATTTTGGTTCTATGCACAACATCTTCAAACTTCAATAGAAGATGAACGGTTAATAGTTAGTTCAGACGGAAAAAAAAAAGGAAAGATATGAGCTTGTGAAAGAGTATATGTACCTTGAGAATAACAGGTGGATTGGCTTTCACATAGATTTTTCTGGGTTTCTTTTCTGCAGAATGCAAACTCTGGGATTCAGAGTTCAGAATCTCACTTGCCATTTCCTCTGAAAGCTCTGTGATTTGAGCCTTTCAAAATATCTTTTTTTTTTTTTTTTAAGTTTTCATTAGCAAGAAAACATATTTCATTTTGTATGATCTTTCCTGATTGTATATTATTTTGATTGAAGAGGCTTTCACGATTTGAACTTCTAAAAAAGCAAAAAATTTTACTTGAAAACTCGGCACTGCTAGATTACTTGTTTATGCTTTAGATTTTGGAAGGGGGTCACCATCCATCATCGTCTTTGAAATTAAAACAAATGAAATGGGAATGATTAAACGTGATTTAGATTAAAGTTAAAAGATACTATAATTAAAAATGATCACGTAGAATGGATAATGCCTAAAAAAGAGTAGCTATTGGCCAATATGAAATAAATCTCCTAAGAAAACTCTCAATGTTGCTTAGCCGAAACGAATTCATTTTTTCTGTGTTTTCCTTCCATATTTAAGATGGAATAAATGCACTACATATTCACCTCAACCTCAAGATCACAAAAGGAGATGCGTACAAGTATTTGCTGCAATAATCCGTTGCTATTTGTATCACAAGTTGTTGCCATTTTTAGAATTTTGTGAGTGATAATGATATACAATAACTTGTGGAGAAAAAGTAAATTCGAGTAAGCAAGGGGAGCTTCAAATCTAAACTCTATTCTTTTAGTTATGATAAGATGATATTTGGATCAAATTGTGCATATATCAACTAATTTTTTTTATTTAATTTGATCAAAGATAGGTTATCCCTGTCAAAATCAGATAATTCACAAAAAAAAAAACTTACTATAATTTGATATCAAAATATTAACATAACAGGTTACATTTGTAATTTAGTTCATTAATTACGAAATAAATAAAGAATAGCTGTTTGATTTGTTTGGGTAAACTTTTAAGGCCTGCATTTTTTTCAACATTAAACTAGAAAATCCAGGCCCAAATAAATTCCACCCTAATTTGGGCCCAAAATTGGGCCTTTTCCAAAACGCAAGCAGTCTAGGAGTAAACACCGTACATGTCCAAAAAAAAAAAAAGAGAGAGTAAACACCGTTAAAAATGTTATCCTCTGATGGTGGCTGCTGATGCAACCTCGACTTAAATTTACATATTTTCCCTAAACAGAAGGGATTAAGGTTATTTATATAATATTTCTTTAATTTTTTGGTGGCTGCTGATGCAACATCATTAATTTGAACTTTAGTTTTGCTAAAGAAGATTTTGTTAGTGAATCTTTTATTTTGATTTGGTAACTTGTTTTTGTCCAACTAAGAAAGTGGATTAATTGAAGTGCTTACAAATTGAATTTACACTACTTAATATGTAAATATAAATAATTTTGTTTCTTGAAAAATTTTCAAATTCAGATATCAAAGTTATCAACAGTTTTTCATTATTAAAGAAAAAGTGAGTTAGCAATGAAAAGATGGTTGCAACATTTTAAAAAAAAAAATGTTTGATTTAACATTTGAATGGGATAGTTTTTTATGAGATTTATACTTGGTTGAGTCCTCAATCCAAGATCCACTTGCAGCATATATGCCTTTCAAAATCTGGTATTATGGGAAAAAGATTAAAACAAACAAAATGGTTTCATACGTAGTCGACATTCATTGTATCCTAATAAAGTGCAGCGCCGAAAATCTGTTGTTATATATATATATATATATATATATATATATATATATATCGTTCCAAGTTCCAACTTTGAAGTCTTGCATGTCATGTTTTGTGGCTTTCATATATATTTACTGACATTAACGAAGATCAAAGGGACTAGCAAATAAAAAGGTCAAAGTCCAAAGTGAAATCTTGAAACCATGTCATGGAAAACCTAGGGACAGTGCTGAGAGAGAGCTTCCCCACTAGTCTTAATTCCCCCCCGTACAAGACAAGAATTCACAACTAACTAACCTATTTTGCCTGATTTAATTTCTCTCCCCCGTTGAGAGCAGCCCAAATTAAAAGCATGCTGCATTAATTATTACATCAACATTCCCTGTGGTACTGTTCCTTCGGTATGTTTCATGTTTGCAGACCACAGCAAGCGTACCCACAACATACGCGTCTTGTCAATATGGACTTGAATCAACTCAGTAAATGAATCCTCGATGGGAATTTGCATTCTGATCCCCTCAATCGATTGGTAAGCTTATTTGGTAGTTAACTCTGTTTAATTCAAAATATTTATTTATGAAATTGTTAAAAAAAATTATATTAATTAAACACAAAAGATAGCAATATCAAAAAAAATTAAAACATGAAATAAAAAAAAAAATTAGTATTATATTTTTGAAAACATACAAAATTAGATATTAGTATTAAAAATATATAAAAATAACACTTTTTAAATACTAACTTAAAAATATTATATCAAAAATTATAACTTAACATCTTAGAAATATATACAACTATTATAATAAATAAAAAACTTATGAAGAGACAATATAACTCTCAATGTTTTAAAAAAATTAGTTATCTTTAATTTTCTTTTATCAAGATACGAATAAATAAAATATAAATTTAGTTGTAAGATGTATAAAATCTTAAAAATTTAAATATTCTTTTAAAAAACAGAAAAAATATTCTTTATAGGAAAAAAAGAGCTCTCATAAAAAAAAGAAAAAAATCTCACCAAAAAAAAATTAAGAAAAATATATCATAAAACAATATAAAACAAAAAGCACCCCTCGTATTGGTAGTTTTTGTCAAAAAATTAATTGAATAACCTCTTTTTAAAAAATAATCTTTTAAGTTAAACTTTTCAAACAGTAGTTTTAGAATATTTTATTTTTATTTTTATTTATAAAAAAACCTTACATGTTTTCTTTGTCATTTTATCATTTATATAATTATTTTATTAAAATTTAAATTAAAAATATCATAAAATAATTAAGTGATTATTTAAACGATGAGAGAACAAAGATAATCTATAATTTACCCAAAAAGAAAAGAGAATACACGTTTTGTCCTACGAAAATAGACAATTGTGAAAAGTTTCAACAGGACTTGAATGGGAAGCCAGCTTTGAATACTGCTGCACAGTGATATACAGTAGTACCAGGCATGCAAGAATAGCTCGTTGTCGTGTTCATGGAATTGTAAGCATACTTGGGAAAGGGAGAAAGGCCAATTCTTTTGAAAATCTCCATCTTTCTCTGCTTTTGTGGCTGCGCTTTTCCTATTTGGTCAATTTGACTGATTCATTGGTAAAGAACTTGATGGGGAAGCTCCTTTTGTTGTGTAGTCTCTGCTTAAGTAAAACACGGTTTTAAGAGGTCATCGGCTCTGCCTCTGCTGCATAATCCGTGTCCGAATCTGCTTCATTAGATTCACTTGATATAATCAACTGCAACATATAAACTAATACACGAGAATCACAGCAAAAAAGGTTCAAGATCAATCTGTGATGTGGACCCACCACGTGAAAAGTAAGAAGAATTAATGACTTCTGAAAACTGTACTATCGCACTGAAGGTAAAAAGAAAGCTTTGCGCTATTTAGTTTTAGTTTTTAAAAATTATTTTTTATTTTTAATTATTTTTAAATTAAAAAAATTTATTTTATTATTATTTTAAAAATAAATTTTGAAAATAAATTATTTTTAAATTAAAAAAATAAAAATAAGAATTTTTTTTTACTTTTTGTTTTTATTTTTATAATATAAAAAAATAAAAAATAAAATATTTTTTTTATTTTTATTCTGCTGAATAATTTTTAAACATAATTTTTAAAAATAAAAAAATAAAAACAGAATCAAATAAATTCTTTGATATTATTTCTGTGTTATTATTTTTAAAAATAATTTTTTAAAAAATTTAGATAATTTATTTTTAAAAAATTTTAAAAATATATTTTAAAAATTATATTTTATAATTTAATATTTGAATTGATAATTTAAAATTTAAAGTTAAGAATTGAAAATTTAGGATTTTACAACAATCTCACATTGATAATAATTTTTAAATTGTATTTAAAGAAAATAATATTATATTCACTAACATTAATAAATTCATTTGTTTACTTAGCTGTTTTGAAAATAGTGTTTATAAAAATTTGGTAGAGATGTTTCTAATTTTTTGTTTTTCAAACAAGAATTTTAAAAATTGTTTATAAAATACACCCTTCAAAAATACAATTGTCAAACATTTTTTTTATTTTTAAAACAAATAATTGTTTCTAAAAACACTTTTCAAAGATGGCCTAAATTTTTGAGAAATTAAGGGATGCATGAGGGGAATTTTCAGACCAGTGAATATATCCTTCTTATGCAATATTGGTTATCTACAGTTAATTATTGTTCTGTGTTTGCTTATTGTGAAAATTGACAGAAGATGCCCAGTGAAATTTTTAAAGTGAAAGTGTACACTAAGGTCAGTTTTTTCAAAAGTTTAGATTATAGGGTAGAAAGAAAGATTGTTATTACAAGAAGCTGTGGAAATTTTCTTAATATCAGATTCTTCTGCTATATATGCTTTAAATTACCTAACTTTTTAAAAAAAATCTTAACCAAACTTTAGGTATTTTTATGTCTGTTTAATTTCTCTCTCCATCTGCTACTATTATGTTAATAATATATTTATCCTAATATATTTTGGTACGTTCACAATCAAGTTAATTAATATGTACAAATTAGAGATTAATTTTTAAGCATAACATTTTTCTTTTTTTACTTTTTATTATCATTTTTTTTTGGTACAGGTATCAAGTAGGTGTCCTCCAACCGATCGCCGAAGACTAATTCCTCTGAGGCGTAGAGATCACCGAAATGGATTTTGTTTCTGCCAACAAAGCATTTTTCATACACACGACCTGAAATTGAACCCAGGATAACATATTTAAGGGACCCAAGCATTAAGCTATCATGTTTTAGGCTTTTACGCGCAAGGGACAACACTATTTTGAACAAATATTATCCTCCCTACAAAAATGGTCCACTTAACTTAAAATATAAGGTGCATTTCTAAGGATATATATATATATATATATATATATATATATATATATATATATATATATATATATATATGTCACTTACGCGGATGATTAATTTGTAAAGAAAAAAATTAATGGTTTTAATTTTATTGAATGAACATAAATAATTATGTATTTAATTAGTATAAATTTTAAATTGTAGCTAATATTGAAAAATTGATATATGTATACTTAATTTTGAAAATGCACTATAGACTTGATATTAGAATCAAGCCTCTATTACTGTATCAAAATTTTTTGTTATTAGTAAACATATAATTTTATTTTTTAAATAATTTCTCATAATCACATTAAACATAAAAATTACACCCATTATCAATGTTACAAACAAAAATGTTAAAAACAGAAGTCTTAAAAAAATGCTGGCCAAATAAAGCTAATACTTGATTCACGTGCAAACGCAATAGATTGGTTAGAACGAATGGGCCAAAAAGACAATCTGGATAGGAAGCCACATAAGCAAAGGATATACAAATTAATTATACAATGAATCAAATTAATTATTGAAGTGAAAGCACAAACGAAGACATAAAATAATTAAGAATTTAGCATATGTTTCCGTGCATAACCTTCTAAAACTAAGATCTAGACACTTTTTTTCGTTTAGATTTAAAAAAATTTTAAAACAGAAAATATTATAGTTTAAGAAAAAAGGTATTGTAATTAGCCAATAGGATTGATTCATGATAGTAAATATAGAAACACTTCTGTAAGCGGTGAATTCAATTTTTACTGTTAATAGTTTTTTTTAAACAATATATAAATACTGCAATTAAATCTAGCGATATACTTTAATTTTAAAATGGACCAAATAACTTCATTTTACTCTAAATTTTTTGTCTAAAAAATTGTAATGATTAATTATACTGAATATTTAAGAAAAAAAATCAATAACAAAAACTGGAATTAAAAATCCCGGATTCTTACTTTAATCCTATCATTGATTATTAATTGTTTAATTAGCTTCTCAGTATTTTACAATTGGAGATGACATACGCGGGCCAGCTGTGTATTAATTAACTTAGTGGGATTAAAGTGTTTTTAGGATTACTGAGACTTGTTCCACAAAGCAATCATAGAAAGGAGGAAAAGGTTTTTAAGTCAAGATCCTAATTGGCCATTTGGGGTAGACAAGCAATAGGTTTTAACAACCAAAGACTACAAGAAGTTTCTAATAAATTAATGATTAATTACTTATATACTATTATAATTATTTTGCTCTATTTAGTTAAATGAAACAAATTAATCTGTATAAAAAAATTTAAATAACATAATTTAATTCGTAATAATAATAGAAATAAAATTGTTATCAGATAATTCAATTCGTTAATTATTTACAGAAGGCTTAAGTTAACGATCGATATATTTGAATCTTATCTGATAATTAAAGTACTAAAAAAAAGAATATCTGATCATTGTATAAATCATATCAAAAAAAAATATTTTTAAAATATATACAACTAATTATCACAAGCATGCATGATATCATATTTTCCCAGTGTAGTCAATTTAATATTTTTGCAACAATTTACCCAAATTGCATGCCGTTTATTTTTAATTCAAATTCTATTCGTTCTAGGTAACAAAACAAAAATAAAAAATAGTAAAGAACTAAAATTTAATTTGTATTTCCCATACAAGCTTTGTATTAAATTAAATTGATGTATTGTAGCTAGATCTGTAGCAAAATGGATAATAGTGCCTCTCATATGAGCATGATTCGTTATAGACCTAATAACATCCAAAATAGTAAGAGAAAAGATAAACTAAATTAGCTTAATTAAAGATTTCTCATATGATTATGATTACTAATTATAATTTATAAGGAAATATGTACTATGAAAAATGTCCTTAATCAAACTTTGGTCCCGCCCGATGGACACTGCGTGTTAATAATATATTCAAGAACTAAATAATTATCATGAGATTGAGAAATGAAATTGTAGAGCACTTTCTTGTTCTCTGGTCGGTTAGGGAGAGAGCATGAATCAGACAAAGGAGGACCCAGCCCGTAAAAGGTCAACCCACCAACACATAAAACCAAATAAGCACTATTTAGTGGGTATGGAACTGCAGTTTAATTTTGTTTGCGCGTATGGTACAATTGAATTAATTCATGGGTGTCTCATAACCCCTCTTTAATTCTAGTTTCTTTTTTTCTTTTGGCCAATAAACGACATATACTTCAATATTCCTAGTTTTTTAATTTCTCATTTTCTTGTTGAGTATCACATACTCTAAGGTTCAATTTGAATATACAATTTATTTAAGTGTTTATAAAATAAGGTCTTATATAAAAAATATTTATAAAAAAAAGTTTTTTATATTAAACTATTTAGTGTTTGGATATTTACATGAAAAAGTTATTTTCAAATTTATAATTTTTTTTAAAACATTTAGATATAATTTTGATGGAAAGAGAGAGGTGAATGATATAATTTTGATGAAATTTTAATTTGTAAAAGTATAAAATAACTTTCTGGTAATGTGAATTTGAGTTTTTATATAGACTTTTTTTAATAATTTTAAAAAATTAGTTTATTGAAAATTGATAAGTTATTTATTTAAATTTATCCAAACACTATTTTTTTTAATATAAAAATACTTATATTGATATATAAACTCTAATAAACTATAAATTTTACTATATAAACGGGACTTAACTCTAGTAGCTTCACATTACTTTCTTCCATATTAGAATAAACTCTGATGTGTTCTTAATTAAATTAACCTTCTCTCTCTCTCTTTGTTGGTTTAAAAATTTTCCATTTTAATATTGTTTTTTATATTGCTTTAGAGATGAACATAAATTTAAAGATGCCAAATTTCCAATCATATATAGCTTCCACATTTCCTTTCACTTTCCGGAGGGTTTATATTGAAAGCTAGCTATTGGTTTTTGCTTGAAATTGACACAATATTTTTAAATTTTAATTTTCTTCTCTTTTGTTTTCATTTGGAATTTTGTACAGAAAATCTATTGATGACTACAGGGTACGTTAGGGGAGACTAGAGATCTTGAAATACTATTAACCTTTATCAGTTAAATTAATTAAGCTCGTTCGAATAACAAATATTCTCTACATTAATTGGTAACAAATAAAAAATAAAAAAAATTATTGTATGTTTCTTTAATGATCATCTCATAAAAGGAAAACCCAATTTGTTTTTTTAATTATATGATTACGAAGCAGTCCAGTATTTAGAGCCAAATTTCCTGGCAATGTTATTGATACTCATACTGATACACGTTAGAGATGGCATTTTTCTTCTCCGTGGACGGTTTCAGATGTGATTAATGTTGCAAGAATAGGAAAATTTGTCAAATTTTCTTTGGTTTTCCTTGCGTTAGTTTCTATTTCCTGAAATTTCATTGATTGATCACACCCTCATCATATATAATTTTATGCAACTTGGATCTAAATATGATGCTTCCTTCTGTGTGAGAGTTGTTATATATATATATATATAGACACACACACACACACTAATCAGTGGGAATTAAAGTAGTTATGCCAGTAGTTTTAATGTGTAAAAATCATGTCATAAACTCCCTTAAATTAAACTAGTTAATCATTCAAAAGAAAATAATTTTTTAAACTTTAAATTTTGATTTAATATAAAATCATATTTTAGTTATAACATTTCATAAAAGATCTTAAATAAAAGTATAAAACATATATTGGCCATGCAAATTAATGCTGAATTAATTTCAAGGTTAAACAATTTACTAAAAACAAGTATCTAAGTTGGGATTGCAAGACTTCTCACTCCCAGTATACTAAAAAAAGACACATATATAATACACAAGTTTGTGGCTCAAATAGTAAGCAAATTTTAACTTAATAGTTGAAGAATTTATAGTGTTAAGAATTTGAATTTGTAGAAAAAATATTTGTGAAGAGAGACAATTTTAGTACCTTAAACAATATTAATCTTATTAAAATACTTATGTTAGGAAAAGAAAAACACATATAATATAAATTGCCGAAAGACAAAACATAAATAAAACTAAAATTCATTGATTTGAAGCTCATATGGGTTACAGATAACGTCAATTTAAGGAATTGGATAGTAAAAAAAAACAAAACAAAACAGATCTTCCAATGGATTAAATCAATAAAAAATTTGAACAACTAATTTTGAAGCCTAAGCCAATAAATTAAGCTAATTTAGGCCAAACAATGAGTAATGTTATAGGGAATATATGGTCTCTCATTTGGAATCCATATACCCAAAAAATAAGGAATTTGACTTGTAAATGTCATGTTTGATATGATGTTAAAAGAAGGTTGAAGCATTCCTCCGCTTGTTATTCACATTTGCCTCAAACGCTTCCTCTCTTCTTCTACCTCCAGCAAGTTCGTAACCACTGCTTCTGAAGCATCCCTTAGCAGCTCCGACCAGTCCCTAAAAATTCATCCAAATTTAAATTCAAATCAGCCCAAAGTCACTAACCGAAGAATATTCAAACCCACAGAGAAAGATTGAGAATAAATTAATTAATGTACCAATTATTAGAGTTGTTTTCAGGACTAATCAAATTAAAAAAAAATCTACCTACCCTTTTAAAGAGTCGAAGGTTAGTCCCACAGTGTATTTAGCTTCCTCAAGTGCCAAGCTGAACCTCTGAAGCTCTTTAGCGGGACAAGTTCCATTGTCCCTCACCTGAAGTTGCGAAGGCTTGACGTCGTAGAAGATAGGGATGACTCGTTTCTTAGACTCCATAAGAAGGGCAAGCTCGTGGAGACAGAAGTAGGATTCACAATAACGAGGACTAAACACAGCAACCCCAACCTTACACCGAAGAATTGCCTTGTCTATATGATCAAAGAGACGATCTCCTGGCTTCATGTTCATACTATCCAAGAAGGACGGAACCCTCATCCTCGTAAGTTGATCGTAGAGCAAACCTGCGACGTTTCTCTTGGTGTCGATCCCACGGTGGTTTATAAAGACGTCGCATCTTGGATTGGCGACTTTTCGGAACAACGTTGCTGGCAAACGCTGCATGGCTCCTCCAAGAAGATACTAATTAACTTTATTTGCAACAAAATGAATTATGCTTTTGTTTTTGTTTCTTTTTGGGTATGGACTTGGTTTCTGTTGTTTCCTGTGAGAGGAAGATGGGCTGAGACAGAGATGGGTGGGCGTGAAATTTATAGGTAAGTTTTGGGGGAAAAGAAGGTTTGATTTGTTGAATTTAAAGACCGAGTTTTTGTTTAAAGTTAAGGGGGTTTGAATAATTTCAATGGGGGAAGTCCATGCAGATGTTGGACCCGAGAAATTGCGTGGCATTTGAATGGACAAGACCCAGAATAAAAAGGAGAAAGATTTTAAATTTTTGACTGTTTTCCAACATTTGGAACTGTTTTTATCCTTCTAACACGTCTGTACTTGTTGGTATTTTTAATCTGATATGAAGGCCACTGATCCATCATAATGATTTTGCTTCACCTTTGGGGGGAAATTTAGAGCGTTGCTTCCTATAGGCTCTTCTATGTTAATGTTTTGCGTTTGCAGGCCTTTATATATATATTCATAATGTATCAGTAATTTATCTGACTAATTAATATTATATATATATATATATATATATATATATATATATATATTATTAACCTTAATTAATAACTGTCAATTAATGAAATAGAATATTGATATAATATATATTATGAATATCTAAAATCTTTCACCCATATATGAATTTGAGATTAATATTATGAAATATATTTGAAAGGCTAGTAAGGATAAACCAAGAGATCACTTGGTTGTCTAGATTTGACTTTATTATGAATTTTCATAGGTTTAAGTGGTGTTAGGTACATAGGTATATCTTAAAATTTTATATTTTCACTTGAAAAATTATATATAAAACATTTGAACTTATCAGATGAATAAAAAAAATTAATTTGTTTATATTATTTATATCATATATTTTACATAATTTTTAAAATTTATATATTTATTAAATACTCAAATGTATTAAAAAAATATGAAAAATTAGTTGTAAGTACTTGTGTTTTCCTTTGTTTCTTTCCTTTTATTTTTCCCCCAAGTAGACAATTCAATTCTATGCTTGAAAACTGGTCAATTATAACTTGGGAATTGGGACTTGCCATTTTTGTGATCAAACACAATTGGGAATTGAATATATCGTTTTCTTCATCAATCTTCTTTCCACGTGGTTTTTCCTTGCCTTTTTATTTCACTATTTATTTTGATCAGTACTTTGCCTATATGCATGTCGACATATAGAAATCGGGAAAAAAAAATCTGAGAATAATAAAAATATACTTTATATGTGTGAATGTGAACATAAAAAAATATTTATTTACGTGAGTTTATATTATTTTATATATAATAAGGGGACAGGTAGGTGTTTGGAATCAAAATAAAATGATAGATATGGGATTTGTTTGATTTTATTTTTATTTTTAAAAACTATATTTAAAAATTATTTTATAAAACAAAAATAAAAAAATCGTTTAATAAATTATTTAAAAAATATTTTATTTTTTATTTTTTGAGTGTTTTGAGAATAAAAACAGTAAAAAAAAAGCAACTCCTTTTTATTTTTATTTTTTATTTTAAAAACAATTTATTTTCAAAATAACAATAAAAAATAATTTTTAAATGAGTTTTTTTATTTTAAAAATAACTGAAAATAAAAAACCGTTTTTAAAAATATAAAATAAGCCTACCCCCTGAATTCTCATATGTTTTGAATTTATTAATTTTGTCATTCCCTTAAATCAATAAATTATTTATTTTATGGAATTTGTACTGAAATAATTTGTTAAGAAATCATTTCTCTATTTTTCTTTTTTCTTAAAGAGAGACAGGGCCAAGGAAGATTTGCAATTATGCTTTTCATAAAAGAGGGGGGCCATGGTGCCACCGGCTAACATAATTACGTTAATCATATTTATAGAGCTAGCAAAAAAAAAAAAGAACTTGGTATTTAATTTGGATGACAATAGTAGCATTAAATTTCACTCCTATATGTTTTCTTATCATTCTTTTCTTTATTAACAAGCAAGACTAGAATGACTTTCCATTTCTTACATTGCCAGTTAAATATTAATTCATTTTCTTATTTGAAAAATAAATAAAAATTCTTAGGTTCTCGAATTACAAATATTAAATTTTTAATTATCGTAACAAATTCGTTTAATTATCATATATAGAACATGGGATGAAATGCTCTCGAAATTAAATATGGCTTCATAATAATAAAAAAAGCTATATGCTAGTATATATGTGACTAAATGTCGGTTTATACAAAAATTAAGTAGTACATATAAAATTAATTTATAGCACATTTTTTCTCTAGCCTTAAAGTAACATCAAAGTTGGAATAGTAAATCGATTCAAAGAATATACTCACAAGTTTTTTAAATATATATATATATATATATATAAAGCATTCACAATATCAAGGATAAGTAAATTTGAGCTTAAGTCTTTGCAATATTAAGAGTTTGAATCTACAAAATATATTTATGAAAAAAAAATAATCTTTATGTGTCAAATGAACCAACAAGTAAATAAGATAAAGTGCTTTGGATTAAAAGACGAATCCAAAGGAAAAATACTTTTCTTCTTTTTTGATTCAAAGAAAGAAGTATGAAATGCTGGCTCATATTCAATAAAGAACGTGGGTATTGAGTTTTGACTGGTTAAACCTAGAAGCTGTGGGCGTTAATTAAATTTTTGAGCTCTTTAATTTGCGCCGCAGCTTCATCCCTATCTCCTTTGATTGATACTTTTCCTTATCATTAAAGCTTGTTAGTTACAGCCGCTTTGCGTATAGTACTAGTCAGACCTATACTTACCAAAGAGGATCTTAATTAATTAATATAATTTTAAAGTTGAAGCTCCCAAATTATATAATATATGAAATCATTTTTTAATATAATATCACTTTCGACATAGATTTATTTGACTATTTTTCTCATTTCTTAGAATTTCTTGCGGCAAAAAGGGTGTAATTTGACTAATAACACATTTTGATCTTTGACAAATATTATTAACTTAAATTTTGTTTTCAAATAATAGAAATATTTAATTTAGTTTCAAATTTTTTGGGTATAACGTAGTTCCAAGTTTTCTTTTTATGAGGGTTCAATTAATTTAGTTCTTTCCGTTCAAAAAAATTAAGTTAGTTCCAAATTAAATCAAGAAAATTGATAACTGAATTGTATATTATTATTATTATTTTGAAAGACGTCTCAAATCAGTGATGTTTTGAAGAGATTAAAATTTGAATTTAGTCATGTAATTTTTAGGATCATCCTCAATCTTTTACTTAAATTTCAACCCCAAAATGTTAGAGATTAAAACATGATTTACGAATCAAACAGAATTAAATAAAACATAGTATAGGTACCAGAGAATGTCACAATATTTATAAACATGCAAGTTCTCAAAAAATATAATAGTGATTTCAATGGTTCAATCAGACTCAATAACTAATTAATCAGTCAAAATTCAAAATTATCAATAACTTTGCACAAAGTTAAGTGGGTAATCTTTGACATAATTTATTACCAGTTAGAGTAAATAGAAAAAGCAAGGTTACGGATGTTTCTAAACACGAGATAAACTGTCAATTACGGTTAATTTCACTTGCTATATAAACTATTTTCTCGTTTTTTCCCATGACTAAGTAATTAAAATATAATTGTCTATTTTGACTTCGACATTATGACTGCATTTCAATACAGTGACTGAAATTTACAACTGCTATTAATCTCAATAAAAAATTTAAGGCCTGATGAAACTTAAACAGACCGAATTATTACTTAATCAAAGCCGGGCATTATGAATATGAATTTTTCTACTATCTTTTTGCCAATTATACTTTTCCCTTTCAAACTATATTGGCAGTATCACAATATTATTTTTAAATTTTTTTGGTAATTTGAATATTATCTCATAATCTGTTATTGTAAGTTAAGAAAACCTTTGCTACATTCATATCTCAAATTTCTTGGTATATATTTAAGATACTCATATATATTTTGTACAGCAAGTAGTGGTATCTATGTTCATTTTTTATTGTACATATTAATCAGTGTTATTATTTATTTTTTAAATTCTTAAATTTACCCTTTTAAACAATGATAAAATAGATCATCTCTTAAAAAATGATACCACCAGGAGATTTTGGGTGTTATCAGCATGTACCGTCATTTTTTGTGAGATGTAATATATTAGGATGGTATTTTTTTAAAAAAATTATAATAAAATTATTTATAGACTTTCACTTAATAATTTAAAGTTTTGAGTTAAAATAATTATTGATATAATATTAAAATTTTTATAATCAAGTGGTCAAGAGTTCGATCTTTGATCTCTTATCCCATTCTTTTAAATAAAAATCGAGTTTTAGCATAAATTAAGTATAATAAACATATGATTTGTCCACACTTTAATTAAGTCTAAAATATTTTTGTTTTTAAAAAAGTGTTATAAATATTATAATAAAATCATTCACAAGTTTTCATTTAATATATAGGTAAGCATCAAATTCAGGTTTTTAAAATATTAGAGAATATAAGGTTTTAGGATCAAGGTTCCAATATACCAAATACCATCTAATTAAATAATATCCTTGATAGCAATTCTCGTTTAAATTCAAGGTTAAGTCTAATAGTCTTATTCAAAATGTGACATTTGGCACGTAACCATCCATGCATGACGGAAGACCAAAGAAAACTTTTCTAATCTCCATGAAAATTTATTCAGAGGAAAATTTAATGGAGAATTCAAATCCATCCTCATATTAAGGAGGAACTTTCAGTGGCTATTGTGATATAAAAAGAAAATGAGATAATCAAATATATATGTAATTTTTACAACCATCCATGCACGAGGGAAGACCAAAGAAAACTTTTCTAATCTCCATGTATGTATGTATGTATGTATGATACTTGAAAAAAAAGAGAAATAATAATCATTTTACAAATATTAACAAAATTAAAAATTAAATAATATGAAATTTACACTAATTAATCCTACTTGAAACATATTAAAATAAGATAATTCAATTAAGATATGACTATGCACCTATAATGTTAATTATTTAAGAAAGTAATATTTTAGTTTCATGAAAATTAGGGAAAATTAATTTCTTTTCACGTTGATCTATGCATTCAATTGTAACTTCGTCTTTAATTTATTAATTTTTGAATTTGACCTCCTATTTTTTTTTTGTCTTATTACACTTAGCACCATACTATTTAATTCAATGGTTAACTCCAACAATAATTATGTAAAATTATCAAAACAATTTTTCTATGAAAAAAGGAACAAAATGAAGTGTACATGCAAAGAGGAAGGTATTTTAATAATTTTACGTGATTACTGTGAAAATTAACTTCTATTTTAAATGACAAGAGATTAAATATAATAAAAAAAATTAAAGAGTCAATAATAAAAAGTAATCAATTAAAAAAATACAGTTAGATATAAAATTGTGAATAAAATATAATTTTTCCTTAAAATTATATATAAATTTTTTTTTTTTGGGACTTGAGTAAAACTTACATATAAGTAGTGTTCTAACTTTACAACATAAACACAAAGATGCAAAGTAGGTTCTAGACATATGGACTTTTTCATGCCCCCAATATGGGTTGTCTTGAGTTTGGCCCAAATGGAATCAACTCCACATGCTGAGCTAAAACTAACGTTGTCAAAAAAAAACCTTTTCAAGCTCGTGTAGGACCTGTTCTTGAAAGTTTCAAAGTCCAAAGCTAAAAGTAAAATAGTCAGCAAGCCCTAAGACCCATGCCAACGCGCAGGCTCCCTTGCCATCCACGCAAACTCAATAACCTTAATAAACTCTTAAGCATTCATTAGTCCATCATTATCTAGGAGCAGGTTAAATCCATGTGATTTAATTTTCAATTCCACATCTCCTCGTGTTATGTGCAGAATTTTCTTCCAAGGACTGAGTCTTAGATACCCTTCTTGTGCTCGAGATTTGGTACTTGACCTCAATTTGCACCAAATTAGGATGCATGAGACATGCATCTACAACTTTCGAATAACATTCTCTTCCGTAATAATAAATAATAAAAAGAATAACATTCTCTTCTACTGATTGGCATTGGGTGGGTTAAAAAATTATGTTGGGTTCAGTCTTATTATGACGCATTTAGTCTTAAGATTAGAATAACTTATTTGCTTTTAAAAACATTCTCTTCAGATTCCTAAAAAAAATCATTTGAAAAAAAAATATAGACTTCAAAATTTAAATTTAAATTAGATTCAAATTTTTTTGGGCTCAAATTAAATTCAGATAAGGCTCGGACCTTATTTCTAAAAACTACCATAATCCCAGCCTTGTCCAAAATTTTTTTTTCACAACAAATATATATATATATATATATATATATATATATATATATATCAAATTTATTTATTTTTTAGTAAAAAAAATTATAATATTACAGTTTTTCATATGTAAAAAAAGTGTATTATTTTATAAAAAAATTCAATTGTCTTACTTTTAAAATTTTAAAATTAATTTAAATAAAAAATGATATTATTTCAAGCTTCCAGCTCGGGCTTATATTCAGGTTAGGTCTAAATATTTTTTTTTTGCTTTTTTTGGAAAAACATGGTTCTGACTGATAAAGTCAAATCTGACATGTGATGAAGTCTATTTTCTTTTATCGTACGTTGCCGTTCTAATCATATTGTATTAATTAGAGTATTTTTTTTTCCACAGGGCTATTAATTAGAGTTAAACCATGGCCCCGATGCAGCCCATATGTACGTTTTCTACGGGCTTTCTTTTTTTTGGACTAGTATATATGGGCTTTCGTTGTTTTGACCAGTATATGTGTGTTTTCTTGAAGTTCTATGGTAACACCAAACAGATTGGGCCCAATCCACAACTGTCTAACTTGAGGTCTCATTGGAAAAAAAAATGTGACTTTTTGTTAATAAATAACTTTATGTTTACTAAGACAAAGTCAAGTCATAAAAAATGATTATTCAGCTATTGTCCCATATATGCTTGTAAACATATATATCTCGTGTGTTGAAATTTAGAGTTTGGTATCGTGTTTCTAAGTAGGGAGTACAGATAAAAGCACAAGTAAAAGAACCTAAATTTTAGAAAGTTCTAAGATGGAAACTTTTAAGAACTCTGACAAATTTTTATAATTACAGATAGTTGAATGTTCCCTGTAAGATTGAGACCTAACAAAGCTAAATTCCAATATGTCGGTTGGACCAAAGGCAAATAGGTCAATACTCTAATAATACATTAATACTGAAGTGGGTGGCGCCGCACTCCCTTGCAATTAAAAAGTTTTTCCTTTTCTAATTCCTTTTCTCGCATAGTCTAACTTTGATCCACTTTTCCAAAATATTAGTGTTCAGAAAACCACCTTATTGCTGGGCACTGGTTTTGAGTCTTTTTGACCTTCATCCATCACTCTGTGGGCGGATGCCAATTACCTTTACATTTACGTATATTTAGGCATCTGACTTCAAAAATTAAACCAAAATATGTTTGAAAGTTGAAAGTAAATATATTTTAGAAAAAATTATACTTTTCTACTTTGATTTTCATATTTAATTAAAAAAGTTCTTAGTCTATTATTTTTTTCAATTAGCTTTCTATTTTATTTGTCTCATTGTATTTAATTTCATACGTTTAGAGTTAAATTTAATAATAACTATGCAAAGTTATATACTATTTCAATTTTTTGCTTCATATACCTTATTTTTCCCCCTGGAAGAAAAAGTATTTTGGTAATTTAATATCATAATTAATGTTAGAGTTGATAGGAGTATATGCAATGAGATAAATAAATTAAAATTTTAATTATAAAAATTAAAAAAAAAACATTTGGCCACTTTAATTTATACTCCCAGTTGCAATTTTCCTCCTAATTTATGAATATATTACAAATAACACTGATCAAAATAATAAAAATGTTCCTCTCCTCCTTCTTTGTAACTGACAATCTTTACACAAACAATATCTGAATCCTTTAAATTAAACCCCAGTCGTCTTCTTCCACTCCTGCATCTTAATTAATTAACCCTGTGGCATACCTTCAAAGTTTCTCGTATCTTTAACAACGTACAATGAACCAACAACTCATCTTCAACCCAACTTGGTAATTTCATTATCTTATTTACCGACTCCCTATGAGAACCCTAAACAAACAAAGAGTACGCTTTCAGCATTAATTCATACATAGCCAACATTACCAGTAAACCGAAATTGTTTACCTTAATTTGCCAATCTGACTCCAACAAAACATTAAAGAAATTAATTAATTTTATGAAAAAGAACGCCTTGGATTCATGGAACAAGATTTCATGTGATGATCTTTGTGCAAAGTTGGTCGGCATTAATGAAGAAGAAGAAGAAAGAGATTTTCTATCATTTTAAGTGCTGTTTATAATATAAATTGGACCATGAGCATTGCAATAATATTTACATTAAGAGAAAAGTTGCAACTGAGAGTATAGATAAAAGTGGATAAGTATTTTTTTTTTCTCTTAAAAATTAATAGATTAGATAGAAATTACAATTAGAGATAAAAATCAAATTAAAGAAGATATATAAATGTAATTTTTCCTATGTTTAATTTTTTTAATATTCTTTTTTCTTTCTTTATTAGGGATATGAATATCGTATATATAACAAGTTCTATAATGAATTTGTCTTATAAAAAGTAAAGCATTATGTTGTGTGTGTGTGTGTGTGTGTGTGTATGAAATCACCATGATAATTACAAGTTTAATTATATCCCCAAGTTTTTTTCTATATATGCTTTCCAATAAATAAATAAAACAAAATTTTGTTTCTATACATACTAAATAATGCCATGTATTTATTTTTTTTTTCACAAATTAATGCCATGTCAATTAGTTTACTTTGTCCTGATGACGCGTAATCTGCTACCCTTGTGGCTCAATTAGAAATTCCCACTTTGGGGGAAGAGAAGGGGCCTGTGACATCTATACTACTATATTTCTTTAGCTAAAGGAAACGCTGTTTACTTTCAAGGAATTTTAGTTTGCCTATAGCCTTGATATGAAAATTAGTTCAATATAGTTTTTATTAATCACGAATAATAAGATATAATAACATAATATATCATAATTAAAATTAAAATTTTCTTCCCATCAATTGCATAAAAAAAATTCCTTCCATCAACAATTTAATGCACCATATATTTGCTATAATTTAGAGGAGCCAAACTTACTATATATGCCATAAAAAAACTTAACTTCGAAGGCTGGCCATTTGCATTATTAATTTTCCACATTTTCGTCATCATATTTCCAAATATAGTGAATAAAATACACAAATGACAAGAAATTACAATTCATAGAATTTTTTGTTGAATTCGTTACACTTATCCCACCTTTAAAAACACAGACACACACAACGTCGAGATGCATGCTCTACCATGAGAACATCTCCAAATCAAATTATTTGGAGCACTAAAATACAATGATGACGAGAAAAGTAACATTAAAGGGAATCAAACGAAATAATTGAACATTGATAGTTTGAACCCTCAATCAGTAGACAAAGAGCCAATTTAGGCCAAACATTATGTGTTGTTAGTGACATGGTGGTGTCAAAGACAAAGAAAGTTGCCTAGCTCTCGTGCCCTCCTTCTCTTCCTCTTCTACCTCAACCAAGTTCCGAATCACTGCATCTGAAGCTTTCCTTAGCAGCTCCGACCAGTCCCTGAAACTCCATTAAAATCAAACTTCAAAAATTAAATTTTTATTCAACCAAAATAATGAAGAAATTAAAAAAGACTGAAAGAGAAACATGATACCCTTGTGATGAGTCGTAGGGTAGCCCCACAGTGTATTTAGCTTCTTCAAGTGCCAAACTAAACCTGCTTAGCTCTTCCACTGTACAACTTCCATTGTCCTTAACCTGAAGCTGAGATGGCTTGACATCGTAAAAAATAGGGACGATTCTTTTCTTAGACTCAACGAGGAGGGAGAGCTCACGGAGACAGAAAGATGAGTCACAATAACGAGGCGAAAACACAGCAACTCCAACCTTACACCCGACAATGGCCTTGTCAATATTATCGAACAATCTATCTCCCGGTTTAAGGTTGACGGCGTCCAAGAAGGGCTGGGCTCCTTGCCTCATCAGATGGTCGTAGAGTAACCGAACCACGGTTCTCTTGGTATCAATCCCACGGTGGTTTATGAAGACGGTGCATGCTGGCTGAGCAATGTTACGACAAAACTTGGCATGAAAACCCATCGTAGTCAAAGGGCTACCTAGGGTTTTTTCTGCATTTTTTGTTCCCAGTCCAAGAGGAAGACACACCGATGGTTATGAAACTAAGAATGTGTGTGTATATATATATATATATATATATATATATAACTTTAAGGAAGATGCTTTGGTAAGAGACTCAATTTTTGAAACTTTTTTGGTTGAGGGAAGTCTAGGTAAACGTTGGACCCAGGAAAATACCGGGTAGCTAGTGGATAAACTCAAGCAAGACAAATTGGAAATGGAATTAGAGTAGCATATAATTCACGGACATTCAAATATTTGATGGAATTACTTATGACGGAGACACTTTTCTAATCCAATTCTACTTCTTCGGTCTTGGGGTTATTTGGGCCTCTTTTTGTTCTTCTCACACGTCTTTACTTTCTTTTTTTATTTACATTACAGTTGTATTGTCTTTAAATTGGAAACAAAAAAGCAGTAAAATATCGGACATATAATCCATAAAATAATTAATTAACATAGTCTTGTCGTTAAATAATTGCTAGACATCGTCTACGTAACTCAATGATTCGATGTTTTTCATGATCTCCGAGCTGAGAAGTTGAACATGAAACCCTAAGAACTGATTCTTAATTTTCTCTCCTCCTAAATTTTTAATATTTTCTTCGAGTTCATATCAATCTGGTTAACGTTGGCTGCAGCTAATTGGTTCTTGCATTTAGCTAGACGAATGGTTCATTCACGAAGCCTCATGCACCTCTTCAATCTCTCCATTCCTCCATCTCTGTATTTTCTCTATTTATGTGTTTATGTTATGTGCCTATGGTTCCGTGTATGTACAATTGAGGTCTCTGAGAATTATGGTGAATTTATGAAGTATTTATATTGCAAGTACTTGAAACATGTTCCACATTCGTATTTGATATATCCTCGTACTTTAATTTTTCCCTTGAACATTACACATTTTGATGTTCTATATCTCTGTTAGCATCTATATTTATGAATGGTATCTTGTGTTAACTGGACCCTTGGGGAAAAAAAAGGACTTAAAATCGTCTATTATAAGGTTAGCAATAAGTCCACTTAATAAGCTTTCACCTCAATATGAAAATCTTCAAAATTAACAAAAATAAATAAATAAACAGCATTAAATGAATATAAAAACAGAAAGACATGTATATATATGTAAGCAGGTGAAAAAACAGAAAGCATAAATTCATTTCATTCCATCCAATCTGTTTAACTATAATCTCTCTTGACCCCACGAAAGTGATTGAATTAATATCATTCACATGGGCTACTGCACTCATCCATAGGCTGGGATAGTTAACGCGGTAATCTAAATACTGATTCTTTTTTTTCCACAAGTAATTAAATATTATATTCTTAGTCATAAACACCTGCTCAAGAATTATTAATTAACTGCGGCTTGACCTTTTAAATTTGCTTTTCACATATATTTAGATGGGTTTGATTCTCATTTAACAGACAAGGAAGGTTGAGATAGAGGCTATCCTGCTAAGTTGTTGTCTATTACTATCTATAATGCTAAAATTTTATCCTAGAGTGGAACCAAATTCATTATTTTTCCTGCTTTTGGGTAGCTATTTCTCTTCTTGAGGAAGAACTTTTGCATATAAAAATTATAAATTATATATTATTTCATAAATTGTGTACTATATTCGTTAGTTATAATTATATTTAGTAGAAATTATACTTATAAATAATTATATGGAATAGACACTTCTTAACAGAGGCTATTCTGAGTTTGTTGTCTATATTACTATCTATAACTAGCTGCATCCTTAAGGTGGAACCAAATTCATTCGGGTTTCCTTCTTTTGGGTAACTATTTCTCTTGTTGAGGTAGCACTTTTGCATATAAATATTATAATTAATATTATATATAATTTGAGTACTATATTAATCAGTAATACACATATTTTATTGTGATTATTCTTATTAATTATATAGAATTGACACTTCTTCTTTCTTCTTTTTTTTTTGGGCAATCTTTGACACTTATTTTCCTGAACAGGGTCCCAATTGTTGTGTCTAGATTACCTATTCTAGTTATTCCCTTACCCCAAAACTTAGAAAAAATAAAATAAAATAAAAGTCACAAGCAATCGCATGAGGTATCATTCCTTCTTTAATTTTAAGTGTTAAACAACCTTTATTTTCTTCCGTTGTATAAAGTTTCATTTTTTAACCTGGAAGAATAAATTATTATCTCTTGTAATTATATTAATTAATTGAATTTTTTTTTTAAAAAGTATATATTACAACTGCTAACATCACATATATACGTAATACGTACATTATTAATTAACCACGGCTTGACTTTTTAATTTTTTTTTCGCATATATTTAAATGGGTTTGATCAAATTTAAAAATTTGGCTTGAAATTATAATTTTAGTGATGAAAAATCATGATTCTCATTCAACCGACAAGAAAGGTTGAGGTAGAGGCTATTCTGCTAAGTTGTTGTTTATTACTACTATCTATAATTGTATCCTAGAGTTGGAACCCAATTCATCAATATTCCTTCTTTTGGGAAATTATTTCTCTTGTTGAGGTAATACTTTTGCATAATATACATTATAATTAATATTATTTATAAATTGAGTACTATGTTCATCAGTTATATACATATTTGACTGTGATTATTCCTTTTTTAAATAATTAATTGTGATTATTTTTACTTATTCTAGTTTTCCCCTCTCCAACCCAATATTGTTTAGGAGTTCATTATCTTTCTGGTAATTCCTCAGTTACCTGTAGATTGGTTCTCATGAGACAATGAGTTGACGAGTTCATTCACGATGCTTGATGCACCTCACACCGTTGATCTGTCACCACTTCAATCTCTCCCGTCCTCCTCTCTGGTAATATTCTGCGCTTTTTTTCTGATAAAATTAAAAGAAAAACTTTGGTTTTGAAATTTTAGTGATGAAATCTTGATTCTCATTCAGCAAAGGGATTGAGATAGAGTCTATTTGTACATAATTCATAATTGCGATTATTCGTATATAAATTATATGGAACTGACTTTTTCTTTTTAAAATTTTTGATAGGCACTATGGTTATTAATTCCCATATGTTTTTCGTTTTTTACTATGAAGGTATCTCCGTCTACTTAGATAAAAGATTAATTCCTTTTAGACTCACAGTGCAACGGATAAATAGAGTTTGAAACCAGCTTCGCCATTAGGTTTCGTCTCAATTGTAGTCACGTTGTTTCGGATAATCTATTCTAACGATACCCTTTTCTCCCAAAAATGAGAAAAAGAAAGAAGATGACGAATGGTGTTTGAAACTTTTTGCTAAGCCACACGCAATAATGAGAAGATATTTCCATATTATAATTTTCTCTTCTAGTACTTACGGTAGGGCGTGAGCATATTCACGAGGACGTTTCTTTTTGTTCTTCTTATTAACCTTTAATTAATTTCCAATATTAAAATAACATGAAAATTCATAGCCACAATCAAAATTTAAAAGCATATATTTGGATTTTATTTCATTTGATTTTTATAGAGAAGGAGATGCGTCGTGATATTGAGTTATACTATTTGCACACTTCAAAAATACATACCTACATACAATAGTAAGTTTACATTGAAATCACTTAAACGTTAATTAAATTAAATTAAATCTTATTATTTTAGCCAAATTTTTTACACTTTATGCACCTATATTACATATAAAAAAAACTCCTATGGTTATTGAAGTCAAATAATTTAATTAGTGTCGCAAAATGAATAGGGCGACAAAGCATTTACTTTTGTATATTGGATTCATACTAATGTCTTCACAGTCTTTGAATATAATATCAATTTCATTACTACTTCAAATAATTATTTCTTCTTTCTTTTTATCCCAAATCTCATAAAAAGGAAGAAGAACTAATCAGTGTCAAATAATTCCTATGGTTATTGAAGTCAAATAATTTAATTGGTGTTGCAAAATGAATAGGGCGACAAAGCATCTACTTTTGTTCTTTGTTAAGTTCATACGAGTATCTTTACATTTTTTTAATATTAATTAATCGCATTTAAAATATTGAGACTGTCTTTTTCCACAAGTATGTTTTTATGAGTTCAAACTTCTGATATTTCAGAGGTTCTTCAACTCTTAAATTCAAATTTATTTATAACTTGAAATATAAGTTTATGAGTTATTTTTTTATCTTTTTGAAAAAAAAAAGAATATATGGATCACAATGCAAGAAAGAGCTATCCATAAAAGCAACAAAATAAAAGGAAAAAAAATATATGCTTCCATTCTGGTGTGATAGTTTGGAAAGTTGAATGGCCCAACGAAAGAGTACTAGTTTCGTAGTTTCTTTTCTACCAAACAAGGTGGGCTTTGACTTAAGATAGCACGAGTTGCTTTTTGGTCTATGGCTATTAAATATTTCTTAGAGTGGCATCAATGTCATTCTTTGAAGCCGTTTTGTAGAGTTTGTAGTCACCTTTACATACATGTCATAAACGGTTGACCCAGAGTTTGCACGCTTATCAATTTTGCAAATTATTTATCCCTTTATAATTATCCCTTTTATGCAACACTTTTTACTCCTTGATCTTTAGACTTTACTTTTGTTTTTAATATTTTAATATATAATTTTGATTTACTGTGTCTTGTCGATCTGCCCAAGTTTTGATGAGAAGAAGCCAAACTTGACTTTAAAGTTGGATTTCTTTTTCACATAATTACATAACTTTTGAAAAAGGAAAATACAGATAGAAAAAAAGAGACATGAGTCCAACCTACCACATCAAACTCATCTCAATTTTAATTTTTTTAAGAAAAAAAAACACCATATCTATATTGGAAACAACATAATATTCTTCTTTTGCTTTAGTCTTTTTTTCTAATTTATTTATCTATTCACACAAAAAAATTGGAATTTGTGACAGTTTAATAACACAGTTACTAAAACGGTCATTAAAACGTGACCTAATGACGTTTTTATGACCATAGTCATATTCATAGACTTAACAATGATTTATGTATAACTATCATTATTTAACTATAGTTAATAATAAACTATCGTTAAGTACACCAGTTTCTGATCATTTATAGAAACATGTGAAGCTTAACGACAGTTAACCAAGAACTGTCTTTAAGTAACGATAGTTACATGCTTAACCGTCGTTAAAACCTATGAATTCTAACTATTTGTAGACATGCGTGTGACTTAACAAAACCGTCATGAGGTTCATTGGGACTTAACAATGGTTGTAAATTAATTTTCGTTAAGTAACGGAGATTACATTTTTAACTATTATTAAAACTAAGGAATTCTGACTATTTGTCGATATTCGTGTGGTTTAACGATGGTTTAAAAAAAAACAGTCGTTATGTCCTTTATATATGTGATCCCCTGTCTATCTCCATTTTCCTGCAACTCCATCCCATATGCATCCTCTTTGAATTTCTCTGCCATTTTTGTGCTTCTGTTGGTCAATTTTTTTGGGTACAATGCACGAGCAAGGATTTAAACCTAAGACCTTTTACTAAACTACCCAATCTCCTCACCACTAGACCACACCTAGTGGCTTTCTGCTGGTCATTTCTCCACAAATTCTTCCTTTCTCTTTGATTTTCTTCCATCATTTGTGTTGTTGAAGAATTTTTGGGTTGGTTCTTGTGCTTTCCCGCTCTTGCCATTGTGCTTCTACTGCTCATTTAAGGTATTTTTGTTCATTTGGTTATGAATATCTAGTAGCTTCTCTGTAGTTGCTTGCATAAATAAGTTTGAGTGATGTCATATAGTTTGAAATGGTGATAAATTATATTGGTTAAATTGTATATATGATGTAATATAATACATTGTTTTGTATATACGTTGTCAAATTGCATTGATATTGTATTGGTTAAATTGTATATATGATTGTTATGCAAACTTTTCTATTTTTGAAATTTTCGTTCCCACATTATTAGCATAGAATAAATTGTAATTTAGTTGTACTCACTTTTAAACATGTCTTGGTTCTCTTTGGTGTATACATGATTGAAAAAAAAAATGTTAGATAGACTATATAAGATATGTAGATGATAACTAGTTATATGAATAATTTAGTGAGATCAAAATTATATAATGATATAATAAAATTATATAAGTGGGAATAAAATTTTACAAAATTTAATTTAGTAATGAAAATAATGATAATTCTCCATTGTTTAAAATAATTATAAAATACAATATTGACAATCAATAATAAAATTAATGAAATGCAACAGCAGATCAAATTAGTGTGAAACTTTATTAATAGAGTTATGAGCAACGATTTAAAAATTCTCAAAATATTTAAATAATCACTATTTAATAATTACTAAATTTTATTAAATATTAAAAGAATAAAAATTACACACTCTAAATAACATAAATACCAATTTAACAACGTACGAGAGTGATTTGTTCTATGCTCAAAATTTTAAAATGTTATTTGTAGATGGGGAAGTAAATTTATGTTTGTCTCAATAATATTCGTTATTATTTTTATATATGTCTTTTAGATTAGTTAGCAATGTTGCCTATTTATTAAATTTGAAATTTTTTTTTTTAATTAACAGAAATTGTAAAGACGAAGAGAACTAGTTCATTGGTTATAGGCAGGACAGGTGAATCTAGTTCAATGAGTCCTCTATCCCGATTGACGATCAGCAAAGGTGGACAATAGAGGGACATCGATACATTTAATCCTGAGGTTTTTATATCCATATTACCCCCTCCAAATGCCCAAGGGCCTAAGGATAAGTTGGACATTGATAAATTATTTGTCGAGGAGGACTAGTCTCGTCAACTTGTGCAGTAGGAACATGCTAGATGAAAAAGGAGTTGGTTGATTAATGTTATCGGTAAATATCTTAACTCTCTTAGTGGTTAAGTTATTTATACTCATTTTTATTGTACTAAATTTTCTTTTATAGATGGTAGCAATCGGATAACCCCTACTCAATTAACAATACACAATGTCTAAGCCTTTCCCATTGGAAATCAAGTCGTTGTACATTTCAACAACATATATCAATCAATTGGAGATAGGTGTGGTCTGATGAGTGTGTTTCTAGGTATCATTGGAGATAATTTTTTAATATTCTCCATATCTTACAAAGATTAGAGAAGCATTCCTATAGACTACAATAACAACATGCTTATGGAAAGTATACAGAATTAGCATATGTTTTTTTTGTTCTCAGCTCCTTGATCGTGTATCTTTATTAACATCTGTACTTTTTCTTGAAGAAAAAATTTGTAGTGCAAGATGTCCATAAGAAGGTTATTCTCTAATCACTTTGACAGAAGTGGAGAGTTACACGTTATAACATATATAGGTTAAAAATTATGGGGACAAAGACTAGAAAGAAATTACATAATGACATCTCAAAAGGCATCACTCAAAATTAGTGGACAACTTTTGTAAACTACTGTTTCGAGGCAAAGTATAGGATAACTATACTTGGGGTGTTAATATATACCAATTTAGATATAGTTATCTTCTTAATTGGCCAATGTGATTTCTGAATTAACATGGATATAGTCTCTCGTCACAGAATTAGGGTGCCTATTGTTCATTCTTCTCGAATATACAGTGATAATCTTAGCACTGTTTTGTTAGCCGCCAATCTAATTTTACATCATCAGACCAAACATAGAGTTAGATTTGTACTTTGTTCATGAGAAGGTTAACTGGAAAGAGGTTGAGGTTTTTCATGTGACTTCGTCTAAGCAAACAGCTAACAAATTTACTAAACCATTGCCCAAAAATTTCTTCTGTAATATTCGGTACAAACTTAGAGTAAAAACTCTTTCTAACCTGAGTTTGAAAGGGGGGGGGGGGAATCAGGGAATAATGTTTGTTACTAACTATATATACAAGTGGCAGAAATCCATTGATGTACTCCTTCCTATAAATACCTCCATATAACTACATTTTTGTAGCAATAAAATCATTTCCTCCTTCTCTATTCTTCTCCTCTGCTATGGCTTATTGGACATAACGCTAAAAAGGAAGAGGAAAAAAAAATCATAAACACAATAAACATCAGAGAGGATCGAAACACACAAATTTGTGATGTTAAAGATACGTCAACGTGGAGTTCATTAACAAGTCAATACAAGAGTCAAGTCCAAAAACTATCATTTATTAAAAAAAAAGAGTTGGTATTTAGTACACCGACAATAGATAATTTTTTGTCTACTAGTAGTGTTCAGATTATGACACGTAATAAAAATAATTTTAAAATTACTACTCTTGTTATATGTCGCGATCTAAATATCGTTAGTAGACAAAAAATTATCCACCATCAGCGGATCAAATATTTTTTCTAAAAAAAAAAGTAAGTTTATTTTTGAGTCATATAAACTCCATTTCAATACTATGATCATATTTAATCAACTACGAAGAACAAAAAAGAAAAAAGATATAAAAGAAACTAAAACAATTAAAGAATATATTAATATTGTATACTATATATAAATCGAAAGAACAATACTTGTTACTCAGCTATTGTAATTTATAATTGTGCATAATTATGTCATGGCTCATCTGAATTTAATAAATTTTTTTATATAATTCTAGTTTTTCAACCCATAGAGCTGTGGGTATAAATGTGACTATATTAAAACTGTCATTCTAATTTAATGATGTAACTTCAGGACCCATTACACTACGTACTTTCCATTTTCAGGGAATTTCTTTTTCTAAAACAAAAGAGTGTGAGATAATGCTAGTGAAATTATTTTAGTTTGTAAAAATCTTTCATATGAAACTTAATGTGTTCATAATTCAATTTAATTGTTATCATTTACGAATAAATAGATAATAATATTTTTATTGATATTAAAAAAGTTCACACAAACTATTACAAATGCACAATATGTTTGCTTTACAGGAGCACAATCCACATATATACATGATCAAGAGAACAAAAAAAAAACTCTGAAGTTAGATGTTGGCAATTAGCCAAATAATTAGCTTAAAATTCTCTAGTTGTGTATAACAAGTAAAACATACAACATATATTGGACAAGACAATGAGCAAATGACAAGAAAGTACAATTTATTGAATTTAAGTGTGAATTTGTTACAGATAATATCCAATTCTAAACACACACAACGAAATGCAACGATCAGAACATATACAACTTTAATCACATGAAGTAGAATTCAATGGATCAAGTTGAGAAACATTAAAAGAAACCAAACTAAATAAATTATTTGTACAAGTGATGGATATTAATTGTTGAAGACTAAATAAGTACAAAAATAGAAAGCTAATTTAGGTCAACCATTGTGTACTGTTTTAAGGAGCATATGGAACTGCATGCAAGCATTAACATAATAATGGGGTCAAAGACAAATTAAACCTACTTAGCTGGCTCATGCCCTTCTCTTCCTCGTCTACCTCAACCAAGTTCATATCTGCATCTGAAGCTTGCCGTACCATCTCCGACCAGTCCCTGAAAACTTCATCAAAATCAAACTTCAATATTACATTTTTGCTCAACTAAAATGAAGAAATTAAGAAATATGAGTAAACAAACAATTCGATTCCTAAATTTGTGTACTTACTTAACTTAGTCTCTAAATTTTGACGAGTCGTGGGATAGCCCCACGTTGTAACTAGCTTCTTCGAGTGCTAAATAAAACCTGTCTTTCTTCAAACAACTTCCATTGTACTTAACCTGAAGCTGGGATGCCTTTTTTTTTTTTGGACTGGCAGATTCTCTGTCTGCTTTTGAGTCCAAGAGAAGAATCGTCCCATTTTCTGCGATGTCAAGCCATCCCAGCTTGGCAATGCGTGGGCCGGGTTCTGTGGAGTCTCCCTCAGCCCTGTGTGTGTGTGTGCCCAGTTTTTTTGGACCTTGATGTATTACTGTCCAAAAAAAAAAGCGCTAAGAAAAATCGCTGTGGAAATATCAATAATACATATATATATAGTGTAAAACAAAACTATCTTTAGTTATGGCAAAAAACCAAACAAAGATAACCTTTTTTTCTATTTAATTTATAAAAGCAGCGCCCACTTTTGTTGAATTTTATGGTGTTAGTCGGAATGTTAAAGAGCTTCAACTTTAAGAAAAAAAATTAATATTAAAAAATGTCATATATATATATATATATACACTACAACCCTTTCATATATACTGAATAGGAAGAATATTCTAAATTATAGAGATAACTCTTTTTAATTTATACCCAATGAATTAAGCTAAATATTCACATAAGTAATACTTGTTGCGGAAACCTTCAAAACCGCGTACGTGTTAATTAACTTCTAAATAATTTGGCGGCAGACAACTTTTCTTGGTCGAACAAGATTATAAATAAGTCTTCATACATAACAACTTAGAAATTATATTTTATCACTTCATTTCAATATTTTTCCATGATTAATATTAATATTCAATTTGAGTAAAAATATTAAATTCAAGTCCTCGTAATTAACCATTTGTAATTAAAGTAAAGTAACCAACTTGAATTTCCACTTAATTTTTTCTTAGATTCAATATATGAGAAACAAAGAATTAAAAAAAAATCATTGCTTTCTTATGCAACATAAGGTTTAATTTGGAAAATAATGCAACTTAAGTAATAGATGGTGACAGTATAAATTTTGAATTCAAAATTTAGAAGAAAAGAATTATAAAAAAAACCATTTGCTTTCTTACGTAGTTAAGGTCTCATTTGGAACACGAAGTTACTTTTAATACTAATTATAGTAAAATCAATAACCTTATGTTTACTTTGACGAAGTCAATTATCCAATATATACTTGTAAATATGGCATATTTGCCTGGTTGAAATTTAGAGTATGGCACTGTTTCTAATTAGATAGTAAAGATAAAAGCACAAGTAAGAACCTAGATGTTAGAATGTTCCAAGATGGAAACGTCTAAGGATTTGGACAAACAGTTATAATTATATACGTTGGGTATTCCCTCTGGGATTGAGACCAAACAAAGCTCAAAATTTTCCAATTTGTCGGTAGGATCAGAAGCAAATGGAAATGGGTCAATACTCAATACTCTTAATACATTCACAATCAAGTGGGTGGCGCCGCCCTCCTTGGTAACACGTAACGCTAAAAAGTTTTTTCTTTTCTAATTCCTTTCTTGCAGAGTTTAATCCAGTTTTCCAAAATATTAAGTCGTTTTCAGAAAACCACCAAAATATTAATTCGTTTGACCTTCATCCATCATTCTATGGGCGCATGCCAATTACATTTACATTTAAAATTAGGTGACTGACTTCAAAAATTAAACCAAAATATGTTAGAAAGTAAACACGTTTAAGGAAAAATTACACTTTTTTTTTACTTTCATCTTTGCATTCAATTGTCATTTCTTCTCTAATTTATTAATTTTTTCAATTACCTTCTTAATTTATCTACCTCAATATTGATTTTATTCTCATACCACATTTAGATGAAATGCTAAGTTTAACAATAGCTATAATGTGAAATTTTCAAAATATTTTCTCATTTGCTTGAAACTTCATTTTCCCCACTTCTTCATAGAAAATATATTTTGATAATTTGAATTTTAAATAGCTAATGTTGAAATTTACATCTGATTCAGACAAAGAAAGAAATTATAATTGAGGGCAAAGATTAGGGGATAGATAAATGTAATTTTTCCTATGTTTTATGTCTTTATCCCTTTTGTCTTTATTAGGGATAGTGATAATGTATATATATTCTATAACGAATTTTTTATAAATTAATTTTTCTTCTAAAAAGTAAAGCCTTATATTGTAGTAAAACAAAACAATAACAAAAAAAGCATATATATATATATATATATATATATATATATATATATATATATATATATATATATATATATATATATAGATGTTAGCCATAATTCTATGTGGGAGATTATCAACATAATTAAAATACATACCTTTATGCGATTCCAATAAATCCATTGATAATGATGATGCACCAAATAGGATACCCAAAGTCAATATAATTAATATAGCTCCAATAAATAAGATCAGCTGTAAATCAAGTTAGTAAATAAACAAGAATAAGTAGAGTCTGCAACTTGCAATACCCTAGCCCACAATTCAGGAAGAGAGAGAGATTGTATTTCACCGTGCTTAGAAAGAAGAGAATTATCCCTATTTATATTAGGGATAACTAGGTTTTTTTCAAATAGTTAAAATATTAATTAATTCTCTCTCTTCAGTCAGTATTGTGATAGGAAACTAACTGACTACATAACGGGCTGCAAGTTGGGGCCTCTACCCAATGGGCTTGTAAATAATCTGGCCTATCACAGATTGTTTACATTCAACAGGTCCCAATCCATTATAAGTTTAGTGTTGGGCCAAAACTGATTACTTAATCAATTCTGTATTTGGACTAATTAATTAATTAATGCTAATCCACATAAATTAATTATAAATTAATTCAACAATCTCCCACTTGGATAGCATTAATCAATTATTAGAACAAATAACAGAATAACAAAATTTCAGAATATTAAATAATCAGTACACTAAACAACAAAACTCAGAAGTGAAACATTAACACAAGATCATTGAATCCGATAGGGAAACAAATGATATATTCAATCATAAATAATGTTTCAACTTCTGAACATAATGGAATACGTAAATGGACTTTAACCATTCAAAGATATCAAAATTACATCAAAATGTCTTTTAAAGACACAACTCAGACTCCCACTAGACCAATGCATCATCAAAAGTTTTAACAAGACCCATATGAGTTACATGATTTTGAAATACTCCTTATGGGTAGGCCTTTGGTCAACAAATTTGCTAGCATTTGTTCACTAGAGATTTGAACCAAATGAGTCTGAAATTCAGAAATGAGACGATATAAAATCACTGAATCCGATAGGGAAACAAGTGATATTAAATACACAAAGTCTCAAAACTAAATAGAATAAAACACAAAATTGGTCCTTTAACCATAGCTCAGAAAAGAAACCACACAAGATCATTGAATCCGATAGGGAAACAAATGATATAGTGTTTCAATATCTGAACTGAACAAAATTACATAGACGGTCTTAGAGCCAACATAAAATTTAGACTCCCTTTGGTTAACGAATCCGCTAGCATATGTTCACCAAAATTGTGAACCACATAAGTCCGAGATTCAGCAATCTTCTCTCCAACAAACATGATCTTAACATCAAAATGTTTAGTACAACCAAAATTCCTGTGATTTTGAGAGAAGCACACAGCAGACGAACTATCACAATAAATGGTTAGAGGCCGTGATATAGAATCAACAAGATGCATGCCAGATATCACTTTCCTCAACCATATGGCCTAACAAGTGGCCCCACAACAAGCGACGTTCTCTGCTTTAATAGTTGAGGTAGCTGTGAGCGTTTGTTTGACGCTCTTCCACGAAACAGCTCCTCCAGGCATCATAAAGATGTATCCAAAATAGATTTTCAATTATCCACACAAGATGCATAGTCTGAATCCGTGTACTCCACAATTTTAAATGGATCAGACTTTCTAAAGGTCAACATATGGTGTTTTGTACCTTATAGGTATCTCATGACCTTCTTTGCAGTTCTCAAATGATCATTACCAAAATCACTCAAGTATTTACCGAGCACACATATAGCAAATGCTATGTCCGGACAAGTGCATACTTGAGCATACATCAAAATGCCAATAACAGAAGCATATAGAACATTGCTCATCTCAGTCCTCTTAATATCATTTGAGGACACTATGATTTGGACTATCTTTCAACTCTACAACCTAAACGTTGATGCCATAACATTCAAGAGCTCTCATCAACTCTATGACATTTGTGTCCAATAGCAACATTGATGGGAGCATTAGTGGAGCAATCATAACAAATATTTGAATTTAGACAATACAAACCATTTTGTAATAAAACTGAACCAACAATAACTGATTTATAGAAAATATCAATATCTCAATCTCCTTGAAAAATAGAATATCCATTTTGGTCCAATACAAAACTTGAAACTAAATTTCTCCTAGAAAGAAACTAAATATATATCCAGAAGGAAAATATAGAGAAATGACTATAACGCATTCTACTCTCAAAATACTATTTTTTTTTTTTATTCGGCATCTTCCTGCTTCTGAACCCCTTCTTTCTCACGCTTATTCTTCAACTTGTAACACTCAGACATCTTATGTCCAGGTTTCTTGCAATAGTAACAACTACCTTTAAATGTCTTCTTAAAATTCTTATGACTTTTGTCATCTTTCTTGAACCCAGGCTCTTTATTATCAGCGTGAGACTCTATCTTCTTACCTTTCTGAATAATACCATCTGATTTATTCCCAGACCCATGAGAGAAGTAATTAATAGATGGTGTGAAGTCATCTCTCTTCTTCAATGACTCCTCTTCCTGAGTGACAATGGAAATCAGTTGATCTACTGACCACTCTCCTTCCTGAGAGTTGTAAGCAGTCCTCAGAACTCCGTATTGAGATGGGAGAGATTCCAGAATGCGCCAGACTAAATAACTCTCTCCCAAGTCAATATTATAGGACTTCAGCTTATTAAAACAATTCACAAGCTTCATAATGTGTTCACGGACACCTGATACTCCATCATAACGAGTAGTATCCAGTAGAGACAAGTAATAAGCCTTTTGGGTCTTATCAAATTTCTTGAATTTCTCTCCAACAGCTTTCAAGAAGTCAGCAGCTATATCATTGTCTGGAATGCTCTGTCTGATGGTTTTGTCCATAGTGTACTTTATCACCATCAGACATACTCTGTTGGAGTCATACCATTTTTCATGGTCAGATTTCTCAGCAGCAGTAGAATTTACAGCAAGATCTGCCGGTCTTGCCTTCCTAAGAGCCAAATCCTCTTTGGCAAGAGTCAAATACATGTCCAATGACTCCTTCCAGTCGTCATAATTTGTTCCATTAAGAATTTTCACTGTCGATAGTTGCATGGGTACAGAAGCTGAGGGAACACAATAGGAAACATTAATTATGTGTGTGCAACATAATTATAAGACAAGGTTTCCTCCAAAAAACTCAGCTTATACAACTATGTTCACAAGATTGTTTATCATAATCCCGCCTAAGGGTACCGGATTATAATAAACCAAGAAAGCTCATTACACACCACAAAATTGGCTCATAAAAGGACTAACACAAGAATGTACTCAATATCTCCATACCGATAGGGTATAACAGACATTGAAACATTATGTATTTACTGCTAACAGACTCATGATAAAATAGATCAACACAAAATATATTTTGACAATGTCACACCGATAGGGCATGTCCATTATCAAAATTATATATATACATTTAAAATCTAAAAGAATTCAAATTATTTGATCCCATAAAATTTTGTATAATTATACTCACGATAGGCAAGTCCATAATTATACAAAATAACATTATATTTGCAGCCATACAATAATCATTTATTGCATAATTTATAAAAAAAAAACATCAATTTAATACAAAATATATTTAATTCACAAGATTTTGTATAATTATGCTCACGATAGGCAAGTTCATAATTACACAAAATAATAACATAACTTCTAGTATTTAACAACATAATATTGCATATTCTACAAAATTATAATAATTTAATGCAAAATATATTGTTTTAATTCAAGATTAAGATTCAAAATTTATTGTATAACCAAAACATGTTACCAGAGAGAGTACCAAACATATATATGTCACAAATATACAAAATAACATATACAAAATTTTTCGGGTACAGAAGCCGAGAGTACAGTATATTTTTACACTGTATAAATTTATGAAAATTCATAAAATATATTTCCAGGAAGCAAAAAATTTTCCAAAAATCATTAAAATTTCTATCTCGGCGCGTGGAGTAGAACTGCCAAAATTTTGGGAAACAAAAAAGTGGTGAGTGACTTCCACGCGCCACCACGCTCTTCCCGTGCGCGTGGGATAGACAGGGAGACGCTGTTCAGCGTCTCCCTCCTCCAGCCGGGTCTGAAACCGGGTCGTTCGACCCGGTTTCAACCCGCGAAGAACCCGACTTTAATTCTCCATTTTTACTCCATTAAAAGCCACAATGTTCATGTATATTAATCTAGGGTTGCCGATTAACATTATCCCCAAACAAATTTGCAGTTTTATGGAGTATATATCGCGGATCGGGCCTCGAAATTTCGAAGAAAGTCGCGCCATGATTTGCTCGGTTTGGCGCAGATTAGAAGGATGATTTTCACATATTATGTTTATGATATCATGTATATCATAACCCCTAAACAAATTGCACGCTTCATGCGTCCAAAACAGAGATCTAAAGCCACGAAAATTTGAAGAAAAAATCGCCATGTAAATCTCGTATTTCATGCGGTTATGCGCAGGTATGAAGAACGATTCTAACATATTATCATCATGTGATCATTCCAAGAATAAGCCCTCTATCAATTTCGGATTTTATGGAGAAAACCAAAGATCCCAAATTTGCATCAAGTTTGCGAAAAATATAACATAATTCATGCAATTTCTATGGGTTTCTTCCACAATTAAAGATATATATTGTTAATTCAATATCAAATAGGCCAAAACCCTAGATCAATTTGTTCAATATATGATAAAATCATAGCCAACACAAAATTAGGGTTTTGGAACAAAATTAGGGTTTCTTTCATTTATTTAATTGCATGAATGGGATTAATCTAACCTGAGGCTCTGATACCAATTGTTAGCCATAATTCTATGTGGGAGATTATCAACATAATTAAAATACATACCTTTATGCGATTCCAATAAATCCATTGATAATGATGATGCACCAAATAGGATACCCAAAGTCAATATAATTAATATAGCTCCAATAAATAAGATCAGCTGTAAATCAAGTTAGTAAATAAACAAGAATAAGTAGAGTCTGCAACTTGTAATACCCTAGCCCACAATTCAGGAAGAGAGAGAGATTGTATTTCACCGTGCTTAGAAAGAAGAGAATTATCCCTATTTATATTAGGGATAACTAGGTTTTTTTCAAATAGTTAAAATATTAATTAATTCTCTCTCTTCAGTCAGTATTGTGATAGGAAACTAACTGACTACATAACGGGCTGCAAGTTGGGGCCTCTACCCAATGGACTTGTAAATAATCTGGCCTATCACAGATTGTTTACATTCAACAGGTCCCAATCCATTATAAGTTTAGTGTTGGGCCAAAACTGATTACTTAATCAATTCTGTATTTGGACTAATTAATTAATTAATGCTAATCCACATAAATTAATTATAAATTAATTCAACAATAGACACACACACACACACACATTAGCATGATATATAATTACAAATTTAATTATATCTTCAAGTTTGTTTCCATATATACTAATGACATGTCTTTTTTTCACAAATTAATGGCACGTCAATTAGCTAGTTTGGTTTGCCCCGATGACGTGTTCTGCTACCCTCATGGCTCAATTAGAAATTCCCACTTTGATGGAAGCGGGTTTGTCTTGAAGGTGCCTATGACATCTATACTACTATATTTCTTTAGGTAGAGGAAACACTTTTTTCTTTCAAGGAATTTTAATTTTCCAATAGCCTTGATATGAAAATTAGTTCAATATAATTTTTTATTAATAACGCATAATTAGATATTATAACATAATATATCAAAATTAGAATTAAAATTTTCTTCCCATCAATTGCATAAAAAAATTCCTTCCATCAACGATTTAATACACCATATATTTGCTTTAGAGAGGAGCCAAACCTACCATATATGACACAAAAACAAAAAAATGACAAGAAATTACAATTCATTGAATTTATTCTTGAATTCATTACACATATCCCACTTCTAAACACACACACACACACACAATAAGATTCATGCTCTACTATGAGAACATCTACAAATCAACTTATTTGGAGTACTAAAATACAATGATGATGAGAAAATTAACATTAAAGGGAATCAAACGAAATATTGTACATTGATTGTTTGAACCCTAAATCGGCAGAAAAAGAGCTAATTTAGGCCAAATATTATGTGTTGTTAGTGATAATATAGAAGCATATTGACATGTCGGTATCAAAGACAAAGAAAGTTGCCTAGCTCATGCCCTTCTTCTCTTCCTCCTCTACCTCAACCAAGTTCTGAATCACTGCATCTGAAGCTTTCCTTAGCAGCTCCGACCAGTCCCTGAAACTCCATAAAGATCAAACTTCAAAATTAAATTTTTATTCAACCAAAATAATGAAGAAATTAAAAAACACTGAAAGAGAAACATGATACCCTCGTAACGAGTCGTAGGGTAGCCCCACAGTGTATTTAGCTTCTTCAAGTGCCAAACTAAACCTGCTGAGCTCTTCATCCGTACAACTTCCATTGTCCTTAACCTGAAGCTGAGATGGCTTGACATCGTAAAAAATAGGGACGATTCTTTTCTTAGACTCAACGAGGAGGGAGAGCTCACGGAGACAGAAAGAAGAGTCACAATAACGAGGCGAAAACACAGCAACTCCAACCTTACACCCGACAATGGCCTTGTCAATATTATCGAACAATCTATCTCCCGGTTTAAGGTTGACGGCGTCCAAGAAGGGCTGGGCTCCTTGCCTCATCAGATGGTCGTAGAGTAACCGAACCACGGTTCTCTTGGTATCAATCCCACGGTGGTTTATGAAGACGGTGCATGCTGGCTGAGCAATGTTACGACAAAACTTGGCTTGAAAACACATCGTAGTCAAAATGCTAGCTAGGGTTTGTTTCTGCATTATTTGTTCCTATTCCAAGAGGAAGACACAACGATGGTTATGTAACTATGTATGTATATATATAAATTTAAGGAAGAGGCTTTGGTGAGAGACCCTATTTTTGAAACTTTTCTGGTTGAGGCAAGTCTAGGTAAACGTTGGACCCAGGGAAAATACCTGGTAGCTAGTGGATAAACTCAAACAAGAAAAATTGGAAATGGAATTAGAGTAGCATATAATCCACGGACATTCAAATGTTTGATGGGATTACTTATGACGGAGACACTTTTCTAATCCTATTCTACTTCTTGGGTCTTGGGGTTATTTGGACCTCTTTTTGTTCTTCTCACACGTCTTTACTTCTTTTTTTATATTATTTACTTTAGTGTTGTATTGTCTTTAAATTGGAAATCAAAATACAGAAGCATATAGTAATTAATTTAATTCACGTACATTCAAAGTCGGGATTACTAATTATGACACAGACAATTTTCTAATCTAATTCTACTAGACTTCAAGAGTTCAATGTTCATGTTCACTTTGAGATTGGATTGCTTCATCTTCTCATACTTCAATGAAATAAGTTTGTGTGTGTGTGTGTGTGTGTGTGTGTGTGTGTGTGTGTGTACACACACTTAAAAAAGTTGAAAATAATAATATAAAAATATTGAAATGGACAAATATCAGACATATAATCCATAAAAGAATTAATGCAGTCTTTTCGTTAAATAATTGCAAGACATCATCTACGTAACTCAATGATTCGATGTTTACCATGATCTCCAAGCTGAGAACTTGAACATGAAATTAATCCTAAGAATTGATTCTAATTTTCTTTTCTCTTAAATTTCTAATATATTTTTTTAGCTCATATCAATCTGGTTAACGTTGGCAGTTAATAGGTGGTTCTTGCATTTAGCTAACAAAGGGCTCATTCACGACGCCTCGTGCGCTCCTCTTCAGTCTCTCCATTCCTCCATCTCTGTATTTTCTCTGTTAATTATGTTATGTGGCTATGGTTCCGTACACATACATTGAGGTTTCTGAGAATTATGGTGAATTTTTGAGGTATCCATATTGCACAAGCAAAACCATACTGTACTTTGATACGTGTTCCGCATTTATATTTGATACAAAACAATAATTGAATCTGCCCCTTAAACACAACACATTTTGATGTTCTGTACGCGTGTATCTATATATGCTTACAAATGATGGCTTGTATTAACTGGACCCTTGGGAAAAAAAAGACTTCAAATCATCTATTATAAAGTTAGTAATACGTCCATTTAATAAGTTTTTACCTGAATATGAATATCTTCACAATTAAAAAAAATAAAGGAATAAATAAACAGCATTAAATGCATATAAAAATAATGAATATTGCATCAAAGCATGTATATGTAAACAGAAGGCAAAAATTTATTTCATTCTATCCAATCTGTTTGACCAGAACCTCTCTTGGCCCCACGAAAGTGACGGAATCAATATCATTCTCTTTTTTACCTAATTAACGCGGTAACCTAGCTGAAAGTTGATTATTTTTTTCCACAAGAATTAAATTATTATATTCTTAGTCATAAATACCTGCTCAAGAATTTAATTATTAATTAACTGCGGCTTAACTTTTTAAATTTGGATTTCACATATATTTGGATGATTTTATCAAATTAAAAAATTTGGTTTGGAATTTTCAGTGATGAAATCTTGATTCTCATTCAACAGACAAGGAAGGTTCAGATAAATAGAGGCTATTCTGCTAAGTTGTTGTCTATTACTATCTATAATACTAAAAGTGTATCCTACAGTGGAATCAAATTCATCATTTTCTAAGCTTTTGGGTAACTATTTCTCTTCTTGAGGAAGCACTTTTGCATATAAAAATTATAAATTATATATTATTTTATACACTGAGTACTATATTCATTAGTTATAATCATATTTAATAGAAATTATTTTTATAATTAATTATATGGAATAGACACTTCTTAACATAGGCTATTCTGAGTTTATTGTCTATATTACTTCTATATTTGTATCCTAAAAGTGGAACCAAATTCATTCAGGTTTCCTTCTTTTGGGTAATTATTTCTCTTGTTGAGGTAGCACTTTTGCATATAAACATTATAATTAATATTATTTATAATTTTAGTACTATATTAATCAGTAATACATATTTAATTGTGATTTTTTTATTTTAAAATAATTTTGATTATTTTTATTAGTTATATAGAATTGACACTTATTCTTCTTCTTCTTCTTCTTTTTGTAATCTTTGACACTTGTTTTCCTGATTTCGTTTCTGGGTCCCAATATTGTTGTGTTTAGATTACGTAATCTAGTTATTCCTTTACCCAAAACCTGAGAAAAAGAAAATAATACAAAACAAAAGTCACAAGCAATTGCATGACAAAATTAATCCAAAATCATTTTCTCTGTTTTGACGGTGGGTTGAGAATATTCAAGAGATGTGATTCCTTCTTTAATTTTAAGAGTTAAACAACGTTTACTTTCTTCCATTGTACAAAGTTACGTTTTTTAATCTGGAAGAATGAATTATTATCTTTTGTAATTATATTAGTTATTTGAAATTTTTGTCTGAAAAGTATATATTATAACTGCTAATTAACATCACATATATACGTACACTGCAAATTAATTAAACACGTACACTATCAAAACATGATATGTAAATTCGTAATAAAAAGTGATTATATTTTTAATTAAATTCTAAGCTTAATTATATATTTCTCAGAATGAATTCGAAATAATATTCCTAATTATAACAATACTTGTTATAATTACACAGTTATTGTCAATTATATATATAATTGTGAACAATTAAATATATGTCTCTATCTCTGAACTTAATTAAAAATGTTTATGTAATTCTATTTAAACTAAAATCAAACTATGCGTACAATTTTTTTTTAAACATAGAACTTGTCTTAGTTTAATACTAAAAGGATATATATACACACACACACACCCATATATTCATATCAAGATCTCTAAGTATAGAGTGAATAATAGTAAAGTAAATAAAAAGCAGTCTTTTTTATTTTCATTGATTCATTGAAAGATTTATTTTCAATCAATTTGGTAATAACGAATATATTACTAGGAAGCTGCGTCGATCTCGTTAAAGTGCATATTCATATAGATATCGATATATCAGTCTTATCTTGTCACTTACAATAAGATGATTCTAAGCTAAAATTGAAATAGAAAAGGTTTGAATGAAATTGTAAGAATATGGGTGATGTACCCTTTTTACTTGAGCTTAAAAAAAATTACTTAGTTAATATAGCATATAATACTTTTGATCGTCTTTTCAATTTTAAAATTTAATTCCCTCGTTTGTGTTAAACATCGACCCTAATCAGCAGGGCGTGGCCATTAACCAATTAAGTTTACAAACTGACCTTCTTCAGCCCTTCCAACCCGATTCTTGGCTCAACCTTCATGGGCTCTATAAACTCTTTATTTCATTCATACTGATGAACACTTTGCAATCAAAAATTATCTTTTGAAATTATGAGAATAATATTCAAGTACAGCTTCATGGCAAAGATAAATAAATTAAGTTAATAATAAAGTTACAAGTAAATATGTTATATGTAAATTTATTAAAATATATATATTTATATGCCTATTCATGGTGATTTAATTATTTTTAATGCATAAGAGTTTATCTTTAAAAAATCTCATGGCTTATTTTGTGGTTATCTGCAACTCGGCTATTTCTTTTCTTTTTTTTTTGGGATTTCTTTTATACAATTACAATTTCAGGGCCTGGTCTGGGGATAGTTCTGGTAGGCCCAAGTAACTTAGAAGGCCTTCTCCACGCCAAAGCTGGCCCAAGTCTGCATATTGTTTACTGCGCAGATCCAGATTAATTAATTAAAAAAACTAATCCTGAAAAAAATGGGTCGTTACAATTATCTGTATATAATATTTTTGGGACAAAATATAATTAATTAATTAGTGGAAATTCTCGGAGCCATATTGTTCGTAAAATGTTTTAAATTATACCCATTAGGACCTTTTGCTCTGTTCTCCAACCGAAAAAAAAAAAGACATCCTTTGGCGACAAATCAGACTAGAGATGACAATTTCTCATGGTGTTTGTGAGGATTGCGGTGTTCGCTGCCTTTGCTGTGAACATGGGATGGGGATGAGTCCTGTCTCCTAGAAATTATCTCGACGACCTTGAAACTATCACTTCATTTCAAACTTTCATATGACTAATAAAAAATTTAATTTGTGGAAAAACATTAAATTCATCATAACCAATCTTGTATAAAAATGAAGATATAACTCTAGTGCTCAATTTTCCAATTCAAATTTCAATACCATTTTTTTTCTTGGATTCACAATCGTCTGATCAGAAGGAAAGAATTATAATAAAACCTTTTTTTGCCTTCATATGCACGCATTAATTATAAAGTCTAATTTGGAAAATAATGCGACTTCTAACGCTAATTATAGCAAATTTTGTAAATGCAGAAAAGACAAAAGTAGATTTTGAGCAAAGGATCATTTAGTCAAGCCAAATGAGATGGAGAAAAAACAATGCTAGAGTTTTTCCAAAATGTCGATAGGTTCACGACTTAGACTCGAGAGAAAAAACCCAGAAATTTCTACGTCGCGCAGTCATAAGAAAGCAAGGTAGTGTGCTTTTGCGGCGCATTAAATTCCTTTGTTCACTTTCTATTTGATGTTTTCATACAGAATAATGCATTATCCTTGAGCGTTCAGAAAACCACTATAGGCACTGGTTTTGAGAATTAATCAATACCTCCATCCAGTGTGTACTGTGGGGCGGGTGCTTCCAAATAAAAGCTAAAACAACCAGGGTTAATTTTGTATAGATTTTTAATCTATAATTTGTTATAAATTTATTTTATTAGATAATTAAAAACATGTATTTAGTGAAACAAAAATAAAGATACTATGATGAACCAAAACAAGAACAAATTAAATATTTTCCTTTATGAATTATGATATACATATGCTGATGTGATGTCAATGACTTGTAATCTGCTACGTTGCCTCCTAACTCAATGCCTCAATATGCTGGAAGTGGGTTTGTCTTGAACGTGCTTAGAAAATCTATGTTGCTGAATACAGTACGGGCAATCTTAGGTGCCCATACTTTTAAATTTCGAATTTTATTTTCACTGTTATAAAATCCTATTTAAATTAGAACATTTTTTACAACTTCCTCCACTTTTACTAATAATATACCTAATATTTTAAATATTCAAAATACCTAAACATATTTTGAGCTTTCATGATCAGCTAGATAATTTAGAATGGAAGACAGACAGTGGTAATAATTTCTTGATTAGTATATGTTATTTTGCCAATCTATTGCATATATAATATTCTTTGCCAAAAACATCACGTACTGCTTTATATTTCCAAGAATTTTTTTTTAATTGAAATTAAAGAGAGATGAAAAAAAATACTGTCATTATAATTTAATGATGTAAGTTCACCCCTCATCATACTGCTTTCTATTTTCAAGGAATTTCTTTATCTAAAACAAGAGTGTCAGAAAATTCCTGTTATTAAGTTTGTAAAAATCTTTGATATGAAACTTAATTTGTCCTTAATTCAATTTAATTGTTATGATTTACGAATAAATAGATAAATATATATTTATTAATATTAAAAAATTCAAATAAACAATTACAAGTTGATTCACTCTCTATGCACCATATATTTGCTTTACAGGAGCACAATCTATACCACATTTATAAGGCCAAGAAAAAAAAACTTCTAAGTTAGATGTTGGCAATTAGCCAATCAGTAGCATAAAATTCTACAGTTGAGTAATAAGTAAAATATACAACATATATTGAACAAAGAGCAAATGACAAGAAATTACAATTTATTGAAATTAAGTTTGAATTTGTTACAGATAATATCCAATTCTAAATACACACACAAGGAAATGCAGCGATCAGGACATCTACAACTTTAATTATATGAAGTAGAATACAATGGACCGAGTTGAGAAACTTTAATTAGTTGTACAAGTTATGGATTTTATTTGTTGAAGCCTAGGAGCTAGTTTAGGCCAAACACTGTGCTTTTAAGGAGCATATGGAAATGGAAGCATTAAGACAACAATGGTGTCAAAGACAAAGTTTCCTAGCTAGCTAGCTCGTGCCCTTTTTCTCTTCCTCTTCTATCTCAACCAAGTTCATCACCGCATCTGAAGATTGCCGTACCAGCTCGGACCAGTCCCTGAAACTCCATCAAAATAAAACTTCATGAATATTACATTTTTGCTCAACTAAAATGAAGAAATTAAGAAAGAATGATAGAAAAATATGAGTAAACTAATAATTTACTCTCCAACCAAATTTATATATTTACTTAATTTTAATCTTTAAAGTTTTTTTAATGCAAGAATTAATTCTAAGATTATTAAAGTCGTTGTAGTTAATCATTATTTTGTATGTAAAAATATCAAAATTATTGTGTATCAGTCATTAGATACTTGATAGAAAGACTAATATATGACGAGTTTGATATTTAATTTAAATATTAACTCATACACTAAAGAAAATTCAAAAATTAAATTTAAGTGAACTTACAAATTTAGGGATCAAATCATCAGTTAATCAAAAAACATAAGTAATACTCTTATTGTAAATTGGTCTCTAGATATTTAACAAACTATTTTTGAATTTAATATTTTTAAGAGATAACTTATCCATTCAAAAGAATTTAGAAACTAATCAATAGAAGGAAACTGATTTTTATCTACCAGCGATATTCAAATCATGACACTTGATAAAAATAATATTTTTTAAAGTTATTTTTATCATGTGTTACTATTTAGACATTGCTATTGTATAAAAAAATTATTTATCGACAATAAATCAAATATTGTCTCTTATTTGAGTGATTTTGCAAATTGATGACCTAAATTTTTAATTTATTGGAGAAACATAATATTAATACCCTTTTGAGGAGTCGTAGGATAGTCCCGCGGTGTACTTAGCTTCTTCGAGTGCTAAATAAAACCTGTGAAGGTCTTTCTTGGAACAACTTCCATTGTACTTAACCTGAAGCTAGGATGGCTTGACATCGTAGAAAATGGGGACGATTCTTTTCTTAGACTCAACCAGAAGGGCGAGCTCGTGCAGGCAGAAATATGAGTCACAATAACGAGGTGAAAACACAGCAACTCCAACCTTACACCTGACAATGGCCTTGTCAATATTATCGAACAATCTATCTCCCGATTTAAGGTTGACGGCGTCCAAGAAGGGCTGGGCTCCATGCCTCATCAGATGGTCGTAGAGTAACCGAACCACAGTTCTCTTGGTATCAATCCCACGGTGGTTTATGAAGATGGTGCATGCTGGCTGAGCAATGTTGCGACAGAACTTGGCATGAAAACCCATCGTAGTCAAAACGTTGGCTAGGGTTTTTTTTCTCCTAGTCCAAGAGGAAGACTGATAGTCCCACATTGGTTGATGAAGGAGGTCTTGGGTTTCATATAAGGTTGGAAGGCACCATTTCTTAACATGCTAATCTTTTGGGAGAGTTCTACCTTTTGACTTATAACAATTGGTATCAAAGACTGACACGCCAACCGATGTGGGTTTTGATGGGACGAGCCCTGCGGGCCTCTGACATAGTTCCGTGAAAGTGAGGCACAGTAAGTCCCAAAGAGAGGCAGACAAGACCCGCTTTACACAAGGACGTGCAAGCTTCAAGGGGTGAGTATTGATAGTCCCACATTTGTTGGTGAAGGAGGTCTTGGGTTCCATATAAGGTTGGAAGGCACCCTTTCCTAACAGGCTAATCTTTTGGGAGAGTTCTACCTTTCGACTTGTAACAAAGACACACCAATGGTTATGAAACTATTTATGTATATATATAAATTTAAGGAAGATGCTTTGGTGAGAGCCACAATTTTTGAAACTTTTTTGGTTGAGGGAAGTCTTGGTAAACATTGGACCCAGGAAAATACCTGGTAGCTAGTGGATAAACTCAAACAAGACAAATTGGAAATGGAATTAGAGTAGCATATAATTCACGGAAATTCAAATGTTTGATGGGATCAGTTATGACAAAGACACTTTTCTAATCTAATTCTAGATCTTGGGTCTTGGGGTTATTTTGACTCTTTTTGTTCTTCTCACTCGTTTTTACTTTTTTTACTTACAATATTTCTGTGTTGTCTTTAAATTGGAAATCAAAATACAGAATTAATGTAGTCTTTTTCTTAAATAATTGCAAGACTAATTCATTCGTTGTTTATCATGATCTCCAAGCTGAGAACTTAAACATGAAACCCTGAGAAATGATTCTAATTTTCTCTCCTGCTAAATTTCTAATATTTTTTTGGAGTTCATATCAATCTGGTTAACGCTGGCAGTAGCTAATTGATTCTTGCAATCAGTTAGATGAAGGGTTCACTCACGAAGCCACAGGCACCTCTTCACTCTCTCTATCCCTCCATCTCTGTATTTTCTTGGTTTATGTTATGTGAATATGGTTCCGTGCATGTACAATTGAGGTTTCTGAGAATTATGGTGAATTTATGAAGTATCCATATTGCACAAATTGACATTTGTATTTGACATGACACAATACTTTAATTTGTCCCTTAAAGGCTGCACATTTTGACGTCTTATATCCGTTTCATCGTTTTTGTTTATAAATGGTGACTTGTGTTAACTGGACCCTTGGAAAAAAATTACTTAAAATCATCGATTGCAAGGGTAGTAATAAGTCCACTAAATAAGCTTTTACCTTAATATGAATATCTTCACAATTAACTAAAATAAATAAATGGACAGAAATAAATGCATATAAAGATAAGGAATATACCATCAAAGCATGTATATGTAAGCAAATTAAAAAAACACAGAAAGGATAAATTTATTTCATTCTTCCCAATCTGTTTAACTATAACCTCTCTTGACCCAGCGAAAGTGACTGAGTCAATGTCATTCTCTTTTTTTCTCCTAATTAACGCGGTAATCTAAATGTAGATTCTTTTTTTCCAACTAGTAATTAAATTATTATATTCTTAGTCATAAATACCTGCTCAAGAATTATTAATTAACTGCGGCTTAACTTTTTAAATTTGGTTTTCACATATGTTTAGATGGGTTTGATCAAATTTAAAAATTTGGTTTGGAATTTTTAGTGATGAAATCTTGATTCTCATTCAACAGACAAGGAAGGTTGAGATTGAGGCTATTCTGCTTTGTTGTCTATTACTATCTATAATACTCCAATTGTATCCTACAGTGGAACATCATTTTTCCTGCTTTTGGGCAATCATTTCTCTTCTTGAGGAAGCACTTTTGCATATAAAAATTATATATTATATATTATTTCATAAACTGAGTGCTATATTCTTTAGTTATAATTATATTTAAATATTATTTGTATAATTAATTATATGGAATAGACACTTCTTAACAGAGGCTATTCTGAGTTTGTTGTCTATATTACTATCTATAACTGTATACTAAAAGTGGAATATTCATTAAGGTTTCCTTCTTTTCGGTAACTATTTATCTTTATCTTTTTCTCTTTTGGTTAATTAACCATTTTTCTGGTTGAAGTAGCAGTTTTGCATATAAACATTATAATTAATCTTATTTATAATTTGAGTATTATATTAATCAATAATACACATATTTAATTGTGATTATTCTTATTAATTATATAGAGTCATGATAGGAAACGGTGGGCATTAGCACAGAAATATAACGATGGTCACAAAAATTGTCATTATAACAAGACATAACAACGATTCTTTAACTATCATAAAAATTTATAAATTAACTACTGTTATAGGTAAACTGTCGTTATATAACGACGGTTTGACCAAAGTTATCATTAAATTTCACATTCACAAGAAAATATAATATTTAATGACGGTTTCTTTGTAACCATCGTTATTTAAATATGGTTACACTAAAATTGTTGTTAAAGTTATTGTTAAATTCTTATCATTAATTAGAATTCACAATATTTAACAACGGTTTAATTTTAACTGTTGTTAGTTTAGGATGGTTATAGTTAATCGTTGTTATTTAACGATAATTTTATACTAAACCGTAGTTAAAACATTTAAGACTTAACAACAGTTAAAGTATAACCGTCGTTAAATGCTTTTATTCTTCCTCCTCCTTCTGAAAAATCTCCAGCCACTTATACTAGTGCTCTTTAATTTGTTCTCTTCTTCATCGTGCCCATTCATCATTTTCAGTCATCTTCACGTGCAGTATATGTTGTTTTGTTGATTTTGATTATTGTTGAATAGCGTGGCTAATGATTTTTTAATTGATTCCAATATTGAATGCACACAATGTATGACTTGTGTGTTTTTCTGTCACATTGTTTCATCCGCCTTACTCATTTATGTACCTCAGTCATAATTGCTTTTACGACCATCATGCAGCACTTAACATTAAGCACGTTGATCTTTATGGCCTTCTTAAAAGACTCCAACGTATAGCCTCGTAAGAACCCACGTTAATGGCTTGTTAAAACAGAGCCATTATATGGCTGTTCCTCAACTTCATGGCCGTTGGCCATTTAAGCAAATAAATGGGATGTTTCTGACCATTTGGACTAAACGTTTTAATTTTGTATTTAATTTATTAATTTAAGTTTTTTTATAATAATACTCCAACGTTAAGTGTATAATTGAATTAATTATATATGGATAGGAGGAGAATTTTCGAAGGAAATAGAGAACTTACGCTTCTTCCTCTGCAGATTCTGCAGAATTTGTGTATAAACGTAGTTGTTGTTCTAGTCTGAATTGCTTGCAGTGGCTAATCTAGTGGGGTTTAAGATTGTGTTGACTCTAGATTCTGCAGCGTCGTTAGGTTGCTGATTGTGATCCTCGAATATTTCATGCGTTTAATCTTGGTGTGTATATTGATTAATATTGGATATTTCATGCTTTTGAGACAATATTTCATGCTTATAAATGTTTGAGTGATTTTTTTTTTTTTTGGATTAAGATAAGATAGATATATACTTACAAATATAAAATGGGGATGTAAAAATTAGGAAAAAAGAAAAATACTGATTTCAACTTTAACTTATTAAATTTCAGAAGAAATTAAATTAAATAACATATGTTTAATTGGATTACCTTCATAATTGGGATAATTTTATAATTTAAATTTACAAATGTTTGTTAAAAAATATAAAAATTAAAAGAGTAAAAAAAGGTGAGTCAGTAAACTCCAAAATATAAATAAAATTATAAATTTTATAAATCGTAGATTTTAATTTAAAATTAGTTATCTCAATAGAAAATAACAAAAAGAAAAAAAGGTGTGCTTGTAAACTCTAAAATATTAATATAATTACGAATTTTTCAAATTGTGAAACTTAATGAGAAGAGAAATTTATAAAAAAAACTGAACTTAAAATTAGTTATTTCAATAGAAAATAACAAAAATAACAATGAAAAGAGGTTGAACAAATAACATGTGAGACTTAACGGGTAATATATAAGGCAGGAATAGTTACACAACAACAAAATATGAAAGCAATCATGACTTTTTCATTTTAAAATTATTAAGGTCAATTGTCATTTAAAATTGTATTTGTACTGAGTCTTAGTTTAAAGGTAATTTTTTAAAATTTTACTTTTATTATAAAAATAAATATTTTTACAATTTATTTATTATTTATTAATAAAATATATTTTTTATTTTCAAATACTGAGTGATTAAGATAGTGGACACCAACCTCCTCCTAACCCCAAAATTTAATTTATACTTTCATTGTATATTTTATATAATTATTATAGGATTTGCATTGTAATTCAAATTTCGATCGAATTTCAATTTTTATTGCATAATTTGAATCTCATTTCTTAATTTAATTTTTTTATGCATATTGCTATTATTATTGATACAATGATGGGGATAAATTAAATAAAATTAGCTCAAAAACTGGTAAAATTAAAAAAAACAAAAAAAAATAATACAAGTTTAACGATGGTTTATCACAGTCATTAAAATATAATTCAACAACGGTTAAGCTCAAAACCATTGTTAAATGAAAATAAAAAACAAAAAAAATTAGATTTAATCATGATTAATTTAAAACGGTCATTATATTTAATTTTAACAACGATTACAAACTATATGGATTACTTTTTACCACAGTTTATAATCGTCGTGAAATGATGACCTAACGACAGTTATATAAATTGTCTTTAAATCTTAACTTAACGACAATTAGTTCAATCACTATTAAAATATAACTTAATGATAGTTTCTCAAACTATTGTTAAATAATAATTTAACAATAATTATATAGTCATCATTAAGATATGACTTAGTGATGAGATTTTTATAAATGGATGAAACTGTTATTATATATTTTGTAAAATTACATATATCTTGGTGTCTTTACAAAGGAAACCCTAGTTCTATATATATACAGAAGTGATGAACCCTAGCTCCTACTATTACGTAATTTGGATATGCCCATATTTCGGGCTTGTGTTTATCCAAAAGGTTGGTTAGCTATGCAGATAAGTACAAAGAGTTACAGCTGGATTAGAGTATATCCGAATACCCCCCCTCAAGTTGGTGCATGAAGATTACGAATGCCCAACTCGCTGAGAAAGTCTATAAACTTGGTTTGTCCGAGGGCCTTAGTAAATATGTCTGCAAGTTGCATGGCAGTAGGAACATAGATGGGCTGAATGTTATGTTGGAGTACTTCATCTCGAACAAAATGACAATCCACTTCAATGTGTTTAGTACGTTCATGGAACACTGGGTTGTTAGCAATATGCATAGCGGCTTGACTATCACAATGAAGCTGCATAGGGGTGTCGTGAACGATGCCAAGGTCAGAAAGAATGCCCTTTAACCATTTGAGCTCACAGGTAGCAGTGGCTAAAGACCGGTACTCGGCTTTAGCAGAAGATCTGGATACAGTATGTTGTTTTTTCGTTTTCCAGGAGATGGGAGATCCACCAAGAAGTATTAACCATCCTGTTACAGACCGTCGAGTGATGGGACATCCAGCCCAGTCCGAATCACACCACCCGTGTAGTTGCAAGTCACAATCACGTTTTAACAATATGCCTTGACCTGGGTTTCCTTTCAAATAACGAATTACCCGGAGAGCAGCTTCCCAATGATCTTCCCTGGGCTGTTGCATAAACTGAGATAAAGTATGAACACAGTAAGATAAATCAGGCCGAGTGAAGCACAGGTAGATCAGTCGACCAACTAGTCGACGATATGGTTCAGGATCGGGAAGAAACTGGCCTTCAGCAAGTGGTAGACGATGGTTTTGCTCCAATGGAATAACTGCAGGTTTAGCACCAAGAAGCCTAACTTTAGAAATAACATCAAGGGCATACTTACGCTGGCAGAGAAAAATACCTGTGGGACTGCGAGCAACTTCAACGCCCAAAAAATATTTTAAGAGACCAAGATCCTTCATGTGGAAACAAGTGCTAAGATAATGTTTAAAGTGCTGGATGGCAGAGAGATGATTGCCAGAAATAATCAAATCATCTACGTATATGAGAATAGTGAGCTGAACACCATTGCGATGCAAATTGAACAAGAGTAATCAAGAGACGATTGCTGAAATCCATATGTTTTAAAAGCGGCAGAGAGTTTGGCAAACCAGCAGCGTAGGGTTTGTTTTAGTCCGTAAAGTGAGCGGCGCAGTTTGCACACCATGTCCGGATGCGAGACTCGAAACCCAGGTGGTGGCTTCATGTAAACCTCATTGTGAAGGTCTCCATGAAGAAAGGCATTATGGACATCCATCTGGTGAAACTCCCAATCTTTAGCAGCAGCAACAGCTAATAGCGCGCGGACGATGACCATTTTAGCAACAGGAGCGAATGTCTCAGTGTAGTCGACACCCTTAACTTGATGATTGCCAAGGATGATTAGGCGGGCTTTGAAGCGTTCAACTGTTCCATCAAACCGATATTTGATGCGATACACCCATTTACAACCCAGTGCTTTCTTTCCAGGTGGAAGACTCTAGACTGTCCATGTATGGTTGTGTTCAAGAGCGTGGATCTCTGTTTGCATAGCATCTCTCCAGCGGCTATCTTGTACAACATCTCTAAAATACATAGGTTCCTTTTCGGTAGAGTTGGTTGCCAAGAAATGTTTGTGTGCCAGAGAAAATCGATCACAGTTTACATATTATGTGATAGGATAAAGTGTACCTAGAGTATGTGAAGAAGGCGATGAACTGATGGAAAAGTTGGATACTTGGAAAGAGTTAGTGACATAATCTTGTAGCCTAGTGGAGGGATGCTTAACTCGATAACCACGCCCTAGTTGCTCATCCTCTCCAGATGTGCACGAGATTTTAGTATGTTGTGGACCCCCCTTGTCGTTGGCACATGGATCAGTGGTAGTCTCAAACGTTTCTTGATGAGAGGAAATATCATCATGCACAGATTCTGTATAAGAGTCATCAACAGGATTCTTAGGAGTAGATTTTGAAATAACTGATGGGTGCGAATTGAGCCCATCATGGATAAATGGATATTGGTCTTCGAAGAACTTGACATCTCTGGACACAAAGTATTCATGTGTGGAGAGATCATAGAGACGCCAGCCTTTCTTGCCATGTGGATACCCAATGAAGACACATTTACGGCTGCGACTAGCAAATTTATCTCTGTTTGTACCTTGGTTATGTGCATAACAAAGGGACCCAAAAACACGCAGATGAGTATAACAAGGTGGCTGACCATGAAGTATTTCATAGGGGGTCTTGCCATGCAAAACCATGCTGGGAGTGCGATTAATTAGATATCCTGCAGTCAAGATGCATTCACCCCATAATTTGATGGGAAGATTTCCTTAAAAACACAAAGCTCTTGCTACATTGAGAATATAACGATGCTTTCTTTCCACCCTTCCATTTTGTTGAGGTGTCCCTGTACAAGAGGTTTGAAAGATGATACCATGATCAAGAAAATAATTTTTCATGCAGGTGAATTCTGTCCCATTGTCACTACGAAGGAATTTAACCTTTTTGTTATATTGTCGGTCTATCATAGCAAAGAAATGTATCAGTGTTCATGAAACTTATTTCTTATCAAGGAGCAGAGATACCCAAACAGCGCGGGAGTAATCATCAACAATCGTTAAGAAGTACGATGCAACAGATGAAGATAAATTTCTATATGACCCTCACAAATCACAATGTATTATTTCAAATATATCATAAGTTTGGTAATTACTCAATGAAAACGCATCTCTAGTTTGCTTAGCCTTTTGACATATATCACATGCTTTATTTACTGATTCACTAACGGTGCTACTACTAACATTGGAAATTAAATTTGTAATCTTTAAAGACGGATGTCCCAAGCGCTTGTGCCATAAGTCCAGTTGGTTCACGCTTTCAGATTTATAGGCTTTTATACTTGGAATACTATGAAAAAAATAAAGCCCATTCCTTCGTTCACCCGCACCAATCAACATCTTCAAAGTGCGGTCCTGTATAACACACAAATTAGTTGTGAACTGAACGATGTAATTTGATTCATCTATTAATTGTGAAATAGAGATCAAGTTGCAGTGTAGACGAGGAACATAAAAGCACATTTGTAAGTGTTAAATTTTCAGTCAGATTGATTTTTCCTTCCTTGGTTGCAAGTATAGATTGGCCATCAGGAAGGCCAACAAGACATCCAGGTACTTTCTGTAGATTGCATAAGTGTTCTAAGGTCCCTGTCATGTGATTCGATGCCCCTGTATCAAGGATCCATGGAGTTTGGGTTAGCTTACCGGTCAAACATTCATTTTGGGTTGTTTTGGAATTATTAAGCATTGCCAGCAAGGTCTTCCATTGTTCAGTGCTTAGTCCCGTTATGCCACCATTATCACCATCTGGCCTGGTCTTCTGGTTTATATTCTGCACAGCATTGGAACGTACTAAGCTACCTTAAGCATGACCATTAGTTCCTCCAGGATGTTGTGATCCTTTTCCTCGGCCTCGTGGCTTCCCTTCTCCTCGTGGACGATCTCCCCACCAATCTGGGTATCCGATCTTTAGAAAACAGCTGGCTTCATCATGTCCAGATTTTTGACAATGTGTGCATATTACTGACCTATTTTTGGCCTCACCGCGTCCTTTGAATCTGGAATTTGTTTGAACAGCTAAACTCATCACTTCCGTCTTTTCATCCTTGACCCGTGTTATAGTTTTGAGTCTTTCTTCTTGTACTAGGATAGAATAAATCATATTCAATGATGGCAGTGGGTCTGTAGCTAATAAGTTGAAACGAACTGTTCCATAAGCTGTGTCATCCAGTCCCATTAAAAACTGGTGAACACGTTCTTCTTCTCGTCGGTTTTCAAGTTTTGCTGCAAGACCACACTTACAACCTTCACAAGTGCAAGTCGGCACTTGTTCATAGTTCGCCAAATCATCCCATAAGGCCTTCATTTTTCTGTAATAAGTCATCATGGACATTCCACCTTGTCTACATTCAACCAACTCGGTCTTCAGCTGCTGAATTCTTGGGCCATTCACGACTGAAAACCATTCCTTGATATCTTCCCATAATTCCTGAGCATTTTCCATATAAGACATAGTGGAACGAAGAGTGGGTTCCACTGTGTTTAGGATCCATAATATCAGCTTGGATTGTACAGTCCATCAATCCTCTATCGTAGAGGAGGTATCTTCAGGTCGCTTTAGAGTCCCATCGATGAAGCCCTATTTTCTTCGAGCTCTCAAAGAGGTTCGCATGGCGCGAGCCCATTCTTCATAGTTCTCGCCCCGCAGTTGCACCTACGTAATCATGTTACCAAGATTATCATTGGAGTTCAAATTGTAAGGTGAGGGAGTCTTCTTCCCTACGTCAATGTTTGATGTCACTGGTTTCCCTGCCATAGCAATTCCTGGTATGTTAAGATACGAAAATCTTTCCTAGGCAACCAGCCTCTGATACCATGTAAACTTACGTATATCTTGGTGTCTTTACAAAGGAAACCCTAGTTCTATATATATACAGAAGTGATGAACCCTAGCTCCTACTATTACGTAATTTGGATATGCCCATATTTCGGGCTTGTGTTTATCCAAAAGGTTGGTTAGCTATGTAAATAAGTACAAAGAGTTACAGCTGGATTAGAGTATATCTGAATATATTTGATTTCGTGATGGTTTCGTCAACCATCATTAATGTTATTAGCGACTGCCTTAATCGTCATTAAAGTCTTAAATAACTATCATTAAAATCTTTTTTTTTGCGGTAAGTTGACTTATTTTATTTTATTTTATTTTTTTGTAATCTTTGACACTTTATTTTCCGAATTTGGTTTGTGGGTTCCAATTGTGTTGAGATTACCTATTCTAGTTATTCCCTTACCCCTAAAAGATTCAAAATAATAATACCAAATATAACTTTTTTTTGTAACAAGACTCGTGGTAATTACTCAACCATTGTTAATTATAGATATAATTTGGAACAATTAAATATATGCTCTATCTCTGAACATAACAAAAAAATGTTTATGGAATTCCATTTAAACTCAAATCAAATTATGCGTACAATTTATTTTAAACATAAAAACTTAAATAAAATCACTTATTTAATACAGCTTCTGATACTTTTGATTATTTAATACAGCTTTTGATACTTTTGACCCTCTTTTCAATTTTTAAATTTGATTCCCTCGTTGGTGTGATAGAGATAGACCCTAAGCAGGGCAGGGCCATTGGCCAAGTTGAAAAATTGACCTTTAGCCCTTCCAACTATCTATCAAAATTACGAGAATAGTGTTTAGGTACAATTTTATGAAAAAGATAAATAAATTAAGTTAATTATAAATTTACAAGTAAATATGTTATATGTGAATTTATTAAAAAATGTATTTACGTCTTTATATTTTTTTGATTTAATTATTTTTAATAGATATAGTTTATCTTCAAAAATTTAATGGCTCATTTTGTGTGTGTGTGTGTGTGTGTTTTTTTTTTTTTTTGGAACAAGTATCAAAATGGCCATTTCTTCTTCTTAAAAAATTCGGGGGCTGGGCTAAGGACAGTAGTCGTAGGCTCAGCCCAGGATGGAACTTTCCTTTCACTACTGAGGTCTAGCCCAAGTGGCTTAGAAGGCCTTCTCCACGCCAAAGTTGGGCCAAGTCTGCGCATTGTTTACTACGGAGATCCAGATTAATTAATTATATTTTGTCCCACTTGTCCAAAAAAAAAAAATTATACCCATTAGGAGCTTTTGCTCTGTTCTCCAAGCGAAAAAAAAAGAAGGACATCCTTTGGCTGCACAAATCAGACTAGAGATGACAATTTCTCATGGTGTTTGTGAGGGTTGCGGGGGGTGCCGCCTTGTATCGATGCCCTTTGCTATGAACATGGGATGGGGATGAGTCCTGTCTCCTAGCTAGAATATGAAAATGGGAATTATATCTTCTCTCTCGAGGGTATATTAAAATCATTAACATCTTAATATATATAATTTTTTAGGAATATATTTTAATTTAATAATATTATTTTTTAAAAAAAAAAATTTACTTGAATTTTATAAATTATTTAATTATTCTGAAATTTAAAATATACGGAGATGTGGGTCTTTATACTTCTATGGAGAATTAAGCTAAAGGAAATTTGTTCTCTACAATGAAGAACGAGAAAAGGGACTGAAAGCATGAAATAGCGGGAACGGGATCATCAAGGTTTCCCGTTGCCATTCTTAGATCATATCGATCCCTACAACATCTATCCACCCGTTATTAGGGTTATTCTTGTAAAATTAACATACAATATATTTATTAAGTGTCTGTTATTATATTATCTATATTTTTCAAACTCAACACTGTGTCTCTCACTCTTTTGAAAAAGCTATTCAACGTCCTAAAATTTTATTTAAAAGTTTTGATTATAAATACTAAAAAAATGGTGTAATCTATGGCCAAAATATTTCCACAGGCTTCTAAATTTATAATATAATTACTCAAGCAGCTAGAACCGATTCACATTCAAACGTACTCAAGTTTGCGAATAGGAATTTTATTTAGTGTATAGATATGGAGAATTCGATCTCCTCCTACTGTTTGTTCAGATTGTATTTATTGAGAATTGTTTATATTTATAAATATATAAAAATTTTAATATAATTTAACAGTAAAAAAACTTGACATCTTGAGAGGTTGAACTCTCCATAAATTTATCTTTTATTTAATGTCGAGGGGCATCAATTAGTATTAGAGATAAAGATCAATAGGTTTTTCTTGTTTGAACAAGGCTAGAAATAATATTGACAACCTTAATTAAAACTATCACTTCATTTCAAACGTTCTCCACGTGAACGATAAAAACATTCAATTAGTGGAAAAAAAAAATTAAATTCAAGTCATCATAACCAATTCTGTATAATAATGAAGATATGACTCGAGCTCAATTTTCCAATTCAAATTTCAACACCATTTTTTTTCTTGGATTCACAATCGTTTGATCAGAAGGAAATAATTAAAATAAAACCTTTTTTGCCTTCATATGCACGCAATTATAAAGTCTAATTTGGAAAATAATGCGAGTTCTAATACTAATTATTGTAAATTCCGTAAATGCAAAGTTCAAATATTCTGTACGTACTAAGGAGACGTCATTCCCCACCTTAAATTTCTTATAAACAAAAAAACAAAACAAAAAAGATTATGGGCAACGGATCATTTAGTCAAGTCATATGAGACGGAGACCAAATAATATTAGTTTAGAGTAGGGTTGAATTTTTTTAATAATTATTTGTGAATTAATATTAATTATTTATTAAAAAATATTTATTAAATTATTAAATAATATCAATTATGAAATATTTTCACATTATATTATTTGCACCAATGAATTGGTATGAGTTTGATTTAGACTATTCATATGTAATCCTGAGATGTCTTTAATATAACATTTATTGTTGCCCCATTATAGATGTAACTACTATTTTACAGAAAAACATAGATCCTTCAATAATGTTAAGTACACAAATTTTAATCAAATTTTTTTATATATTTATTTTAAAACATGTTATATTACGTATCTATCTATATATATGAATTTTGACCCAGGTAAATAATAATTTTTTCTAACATAGTGTTCACTTTCTATTCTATGTTTTCATACAGAATAATGCATTATCCTTAAGCTTTCAGAAAACTACCATTATTGTCACTGGTTTTGAGTATTAATATTAATTATTGTCTCCATCAATTACTCTGTGAGACGGATGCTTCCAAATAATAACTAATAAAACCAAAGAGTTAATTTTGTATAGATTTGTAATCTGTAATTTGTTTTAAATTTATTTAGTAAGACAAAAATAAAGATAATAAGACGAACCAATCAAAAGAACAAATTAAATATTTTCCTTTATGAATTATGATCTACACGCGCTGATACGATGCCGCCGTAATCTGCTGCTACGTTGCCTTCTAACTATTTTTTTTTTTAAATAAGTGAAAAAATTATATTAATACGTGATTAGGATTTAAAGTCAGTAAACAAAAGATAAATGTAAGATAATCTTACAGCTTCTAAAATTATAAAATAAAAAATTAATATTTATATTAAAAAATAAAAAAGTAACACACCTCTTAAATTTTAATCTATTAAATTATATTTTAAAAATTAAAAATATAATTAATACAATAATAAAATAAAAAAGAAGAAGAAGTATATATTAGAGAGGCAATACATCTCTCAAACTCTTTTCAAATATTTTTTATACAGTCACAAATTTAGAGTTGTAAATTTAATTTCTTTCACTTAAATTTAAAATTAATCTGTAGATTCAGATAAATAAAATGTATTTTTTAAAATTTTAACACCTCTTCTATAATAAGAGGAAGAAAATTTCTCTAAAAAAAAAAATACTCTATTAAAAAAGAAAAATAAACCTTTTTTTAAAAAATAATTTAAAAATTTAAAAATATATAATAATAAAAAAAGAGGGAGAGGAGATGGCAGCCATTCTCCCTTGTGCAACACTATTTTTTGGGGGAAGGGGGGGCGCTGCTAGGATTTTGCCTCTATAAACTCCCTACGACGTTGCGTTCTAACTCAATGCCTCAATATGAAAACCTACTTTGGTGGAACTGGGCTTGTCTTCAACGGGCTTAGAAAATCTATATTGCTAAATACAGGACTGGCAATTTGAGTTGCCCATATTTTTTAAATTTGGAATTTTATTTTCACTGTTATTAAATCCTATTCAAATCAGAAATTTTTTTACCACTTCCTCCACTCGTACTAATAATATACCTAATATTTTAAATATCCAATATCCTAAATACCTAAACATTCTTTGAGTTTTCATGATCAGCTAGATGTTTTAGAATGGAAGATAGACGGTGATAATAATAATTTAATTAATATATGTTCTCCAGTCAATTGCATATATAATATTCTTTGTCAAAAACGTTCTCCACGTATTGCTTTATATTTCCAGGAATTTTTTTAATTGAAATTAAAGAGAGATGAAAAAAAAAATACTGTCATTCTAATTTAATAATTCACCCATAGCAATACTTTCTATTTTCAAGGAATTTATTTTTCTAAAACAAGAGAGTGTGAGAAAATTTTTGAGATTTAGTTTGTAAAAATCTTTGATATGAAACTTAATTTGTTCTTAATTCAATTTAATTGTTATGATTTATGAATAAATAGATAAATACATATTTATTAATAGTAAAAAAAATTCACATAAATTATTACAAGTTGATTCACATTCTATGCACCATATATTTGCTTTACGGATCTGGATCTTCTACAATGGAGGAGGGGCACAGCACGCGGTGCTGTGCCCCTCTCTCACTCAGACCAAGCAACTGGTCTTTGGATCAGTCGCCTGGCTGTGTCGCATGACCAGGCGACTGGTCCAAAGACCAGTCGCCTGGTCTCCTTCAGCTGTGGGGCACAGTATGCGGTGCTGTGCTGTGTCCCACAACAGAGGATCCATTTTCTTGCTTTACAGGAGCACAATCTATACTAAGGCCAAGAAAAAAAAAAGAACTTTGAAATTAGATTTAACAAGTAAAATATACAACATATATTGGAAAAAGAGCAAATGACAAGAAATTACTATTTATTGAATTTATGTATGAATTTATTACAGATAATATCCAATTCTAAGCACACAACGAAATGCAGCGATCAGAACATCTACAACTTTAATCATATGAAGTAGAATTCAATGGATCGAGTTGAGAAACATTGCAAGAAACCAAACTAAATAATAAATTATTTGAACAAGTGATGGATATTAATTGTGGAAGCCTAAACCAAGCTAATTTATGCCAACCACTGTGTATTTTTAAGGAGCATATGGAACTGGGAAGCATTAACATAATAAGACAGTAGCCTACCCAGCTAGTGCCCCCTTCTTCTTTTCCTCCTCTACCTAAACCAAGTTCATGACTGCATCTGAAGCTTGCCTTACCAGCTCCGACAAGTCCCTGAAACTCCATCAATATCAAACTTCAACATTACATTTTGCTTAACTAAAAAAAGGAATTAAGAAAGAATGACTGAGAAACATGAGTAAATTAACAAGTCAGTCCCTAATCGAATTTATGCACGCACTTAATCATTGTTAATTTTGTGGAGAAACACAAGATTAATACCCTTTTGACGAGTCGTAGGATAGCCCCACGGTGTACTTAGCTTCTTCGAGTGCTAAAGAAAACCTGTGAAAGTCTTTCCTGGAAAAACTTCCATTGTGCTTAACCTTCAGCTGGGATGGGTTGACGTCATAGAAAATGGGAACGATTCTTTTCTTAGACTCAACCAGAAGTGCAAGCTCGTGGAGGCAGAAATATGAGTCACAATAATGAGGTGAAACCACAGGAACCCCACTCTTACACACACCTATAGCCTTGCCGAGATGATCGAACAGTCTATCTCCTGGCTTAAGGTTGGCGGGGTCCAAGAAGGGGTTGGCTCCTCGCTTTTTGAGGTGGTCGTAGAGCAATCGAACCACGGTTCTATTGGTATCAACCCCGCGGTAGCTTATGAACACGTCGCATGCTGGCTAAGCTATGTTACGGCAAAACATAGCACTCAAATAACGCATATCGCAGAGCATTCAAAATATGACACAGAATTAACTATCCTATGAAAGTGTGAGATGCGCAGAAGAGAAACGCTGAGCGAGAGAGGAAAAGGGCCATTGAGAGGTGGGACTCACTGCGGACGCCAGACAAAGGGTATCCGTACAATGCCTCCTTTAAGCTCGACAATGTCTTTCCTTTTTTTTGTTTTTTTTTTGGGGGGGGGGGTAAGTTGTTCATAATTAATTCGTATTAAAATTTTAATTTTGAATAATTCATTATATTTTATAATTTTTACAAAAACAATAATTGAATGAAGATGTACTTTAATTTATAATGTTTATCTTGCAAATAAATTTACAATAGATGGATGATTTTAATTTTTTTTTTAAAATTTTTTTAAAAATAATTTATTAAAAAATTAAATTTCAAAAATAAATTTTAAAAAAAACTAAATCGCAGATAAAAGACTGCATTTTGAGAAAAAGAAAAGTTAAAAGGAGTATTTTGACGAAACGAAGTTGCAAACTTTCTCCCATAATTTTTTCATCAATACTGTGCATAATTATTTAACATCAATGTTGTATACTAAAAATTAATATAGTTTTTGTTTAATTTTTGTTTATATAATTTTAATTAATTTATGATTCACCGTGTCTTATCAGCCCAAGTTTTATTTCTATAAATTGATGACAGAAGCTAGCCAAACTTGTTTTTAAATTTGGATTTTTTTTCCACGTAAGAAGTACCTGACTTTTGAAAAAGGAAAATACAGGAAAAAAGAAAAGACACGACAGGAGTCAAACTTAAAACATCAAACTCGTTTCAATTTAATTATTTTTTTTTCTCTTTTTTAGAAAATGCCATATCTGTATGAAAAAACAGCCTAATTAATATCCTTCTTTTGCTTTTGTCTTTTTTGTCTGATTTATTTATCTTGTAAGGTTCATGTTGCTAGCTAGGGAAAGGAGAAAAAAGAAATCATAATCAAAACACACAAAGTCACGATATTGAAGATACATCAATATATGGAGTCCCCCATTAATAAGAAAACATAAGAGTACTCAAGGCCAAAAACTCTCATCAATATTTATAAAAAAAAATTTGAAGTTTATTTTTCAGCCATACATACTCCATTTCAATACTATGACTATAATTAATCAACCATGAAGACCAAAAAAAATTTAATAAAAATATTAAAGAAATCAAACAAGGAATATATGCTAATCAAATATTGTATACTAAAAATTTATTTAAATTGAAAAAACAATACTTATTACTCAATTAATGTAAATTAAAACTGTGCATAGTTATGTACATGTCTCCATCTAAATGTAATAGAAAGTGTTTACGTAATTCCAGTCTTTTAAAGCATAGAACTTTGTCTAAAAATGCGACTAGACATAGCAGATTTTTCATTTTTTGGGGAACCTGCCGTCCAAAACTCGATCCAACTCTCAACAAACACAAACAGAAAACCCAACCCAAAGCAGCACAGTTCGAAAAAGGACATGATTCCTCAACTGTACTCAAGACATAGCAGAGAGTTGTGCATAACTTGACAGATTTGGCTATGTTTTGAATTTTTTTTTTTAGATTTATTTTAAAATTTTGAATTTTTTTCAATATATTATTTAAAAAAATTATTTTATTTTTAAAAACATTCTTAAGTTAATTCTATTAATAAAAATTAAATAATTTTATTTAAATAATCAAAATATTAATTAGATATTTACTTAAATTATATAAACTCTTAATTATAACATATATAAAAATGATAAATATATCTTTTTGTTACATTTTGAATTTTTTTTAATTTAAATTTATTTTAATAACAATTGATTTATTTTAATTTAATTAGATAACTAAAATCTTTTAAAACTCAAAATTTAAAAAGTAAAAAATCTATTGTTATTTTAGTATTTAATAATTATATTTTTAATTTATTTTTTTAAAGTTTAATTTTTTAAACATATTATTTAAAAAAATATTATTTAGAAAAATATTTTTATATTAATTTTGTTAATAAAAAATTAATAATATATATATATATTTAAAAATTTAAAACAATGATTTATTTTAAAGTGAAAATAATATTTAAATTTCATTGTTGTTAAATTTAATTTACAATGTATAAAAGAAAAAAACATCCGCCGCCAAAAGGCTGTGTTTCGGAGCAGAGGATCCATGTCCTTCGGAAAAACCTCGAGCCGCTGCTACTCCGAACTGCCAGCAGCAGCATCCAAACACAACGAGTAGCAACCGAACCCTTCTTCTTCGGGAAAAAGACAACCGATTCTCAGTTGCTGTCTCTGCGGACAAGATTCAGCAGCCCAGGCTTAAACGGGAAAAGGCAAATCGACAACACGGAAACTTGCATATTCCTCTACGAGCCTTCAACAGCTAAAGGACAAACGAATCCTCTACTATTGGCTTCGAATCTGCTCTTAGCAAACCACCCGCATCAAACCACCAACTGAAGCAACACACTTCGGCAAATAAAAACCATCGAACTCGAATCCAACTTCAAAACTTCGGGGAGTGAGATGGGGCTCAGCCTATGATGGGATGTACCTTTCACAACTGGGATCTGGCCCATTAGATTTACTACATTGTGTTATGAATTCTTTATGCCCCACTAAGTCCATTTTGCTTGTGAAATGGATTAAATCCATACACATTAGATCATCTCGCCCAAGACATCTATCTAGTTAGAGAGATTCGTGGAGAGTCATACGTGGGCAGGGAATAAACCTCTCGATTCTTTTTAAAAATTAATTTTTTTTAATTTGTTTCTATTAACATACAAGTAAATAAATTATAGATCTTGAGAGTTACTTCTTTTAATTTGTTTCTACACAATGTATGACTTGTGTGTTTTTCTGTCACATTGTTTCATCCACCTTACTCATATATATACCTCAGTTATCATTGCTTTTACGACCATCATGCAGCACTTAACATTAAGCACGTTGATCTTTATGGCCTTCTTAAAAGACTCCAACGTATAGCCTCTTAAGAACCCACGTTAATGGCTTGTTAAAACAGAGCCATTATATGGCTGTTCCCTAACTTCATGGCCGTTGGCCATTTAAGCAAATAAATGGGATGTTTCTGACCATTTGGACTAAACGTTTTAATTTTGTAATTAATTTATTAATTTAAGTTTTTTTTTATAATAATACTCCAACGTTCAGTGTATAATTGAATTAATTATATATGCATAGGAGAAGAATTTTCGAAGGAAATAGAGAACTTCCGCTTCTTCCTCTGCAGATTCTGCAGAATTTGTGTAAATGTAGTTGTTGTTCTAGTCTGAATTGCTTGCAGTGGCTAATCTAGTGGGGTTTAAGATTGTGTTGACTCTAGATTCTGCAGCGTCGTTAGGTTGCTGATTGTGATCCTTGAATATTTCAGGCGTTTAATCTTGGTGTGTATATTGAATATTGGATATTTCATGCTTTTGAGATAATATTTCATGCTTCTAAATGTTTGGATGATTTTTTTTGGATTAAGATAAGATAGATATATACTCACAAATATAAAATGGGGATGTAAAAATTAAGAAAAAATAAAAATACTGATTTCAACTTTAACTTGTTAAATTTTAGAATAAATTAAATAAAATAACATATGTTTAATTGGATTACGTTCATAATTGTGGTAATTTTATAATTTAAAATTTATAAATGTTTTTTAAAGGATATAAAAATTAAAAGAGTAAAAGAGAAAAAGTGAGTCAGTAAACTCCAAAATATAAATAAAGTTACAAATTTTACAAATTGTAGATTTTAATTTAGAATAGAAATTTATAAAAGATTGAATTTAAAATTAGTTATTTCAATAGGAAATAACAAAAATAACATATTTTCAATTGCATTATGTTCATCATTGGCATAATTTGACGATTTAAAATTTATAAATTCTCATAAAATATAAGAATTAAAAATATAGAAAAAGAATATAAGTTAGTGAACTCCAAAATATTAATATAATTACAAATTTTATAAATTGTGAAATTTAATAAGGATAAAAATTTATAAAAGATTGAATTTAAAATTAGTTATTTCAATAAAAAATAACAACAAAAAAAGGTTGAACAAATAATACGCAACAGTCATGAGACAAAAAATAGTTGCAAGACAATAACATATGTAAGCAATCATGATGTTTTTATTTCAGAACTATCAAAGTCAATTGGTACCTAAAATTGCATTTGTACTAAGTCTTGGTCTAAAGGTAATATTTAAAAATTTTAATTTTATTATAAAAATAAATATTTTTATAATTTATTTTATTATTTATTAATAACATATATTTTTTATTTTTAGACAATATAGTGGACACCAACCTTCTCCTAACCCCAAAATTTAATTTATACTTTCATCATATATTTTATATAATTATTATGAGATTTACATTGTAATTCAAATTTCGATTGAATTTAAGTTTTTATTGCATGATTTGAATCTCATTTCTTAATTTAATTTTCTTATGCATATTGCTATTATTATTGATACAATGATGGGATAAATTAAATAAAATTAACTCAAAAAATGGTAAAATAAAAAAAGAAACAAAAAAAATAATGTGGGTTTAATGATAATTTATCACTGTCGGTAAAATATGATTCAACAACGGCTAAACTCAAAACCATTGTTAAATGAAAATAAAAAACAAAAAAAAAAATTTGAATTTAACTACAATTAATTTAAAACGGTCGTTATGTTTAATCTTGACGACAGTTATAAACTATTATGAATTATTTTTCACTACAGTATATAACCATTGTGAAATGATGACCTAACGACGGTTATATAAACCATTTTTAAATCTTAATTTAACGAGGATTAACTCGATAGTCATTAAAGTATGACTTAATGATATTTTTTAAACCATTGTTAAATAATAACTTAACGACAGTTATAAAATCATCATTAAAATATGATATAACGATGATATTTTTATAGTTGGATGAAACCGTTATTATATCTTTAATTTTGTGATGGTTTCGTCAATCATCATTAATGTCATGAGCGATAAAGCTTTAACCGTCGCTAAAGCTTTAAATAACTATCACTAAAACCCAATTTTTCTTTTTTGTTAAGTTGACTCTTCTTCCTTCTTTTTCTGTTTTTTTTTTTGTGTGCTAATTTTGGACACCTTTTTTTTTCCAGATTTGGTCTTTGGCTCCCAATTGTGTTTGTGTTGAGATTACCTATTCTAGTTATTCCCTTACCCCCAAAAAATTCGAAATAATAATACCAATTATAACTTTTTTTGGTAACAAATCTCGTTATAATTACTCAGCTATTGTTAATTATAGATCTAATTTTGAACAATTAAATATATGGCTCTATCTCTGAACATAACAAAAAAATGTTTATGGAATTCCATTTAAACACAAATCAAATTATGCGTACAATTTATTTTAAACATAGAAACTTAAATAAAATCACTTATTTAATACAGCATCTAATATTTTTTACCCTCTTTTCAATTTTTAAATTTGATTCTCTCGTTTGTGTGATAGAGATAGACCCTAATCAGCGGGGCAGGGCCATTGGCCAAGTTGACAAATTGACCTTCTTCGGCCCTTCCAACTATCTATCGAAATTACGGGAATAGTATTTAGGTACAATTTCATGGAAAAGATAAATAAATTAAGTTAATTATAAATTTACAAGTAAATATGCTATATGTGAATTTATTAAAAAATGTATTTATATGTACTTATGATTTTTTGGGTTTAATTATGTTTAATAGATATAGTTTATCTTAAAAAAATTTAATGGCTCATTTTGTGTTTTTCTTCACATTGGCCATTTCTTTTTTTTCTTTTTTTTTTGAACTGGGATTTCTATTAAACAAGTGCAACTTCAGGTTCTGGGCTGGGGACAGTAGTCCTAGGCTAAGCCCAGGATGGAACTTTCCTTTCACTACTGAGCTCTAGCCCAAATGGCTTATAAGGCCTTTACTTCCACACTGCATTATGAATTCCACGCCAACGTTGGCCCAAGTCTACGTATTGTTTATTACGGAGATCCAGATTAATTAATTATGTACTGATAGTTCTGTCCCAAAAAAACAAATGCTGTGCCGATAGCAAAGTTTCTCCCTGGGGTGGGATTTGGATGAGTTTTAATTATCTCTCGGACCCTGAGCCGCAAGAGTGAGAGTTTGAGAGAACCTTTTGGGAGAAGCTGTGCCGCGGCTTCTCAACTTTTTTTAGTTTATTTTTATTAACTTACAACTAAATAAATTATAAATTTTAAAAAAGATTTCTTTTCAATTTTATTTATTAATGTTTTTCAATTTTTTTTTAAATTTTTTATTGTATTAGTTATATTTTTATAATATTAAATTATACTTTCTGATATAATATTTTTAAACTAGTGTTAGAATTGTGTCACCTCTATTTTATTTTATACTTGTATCAAATTTTTGTTGATTCAAAAGTATAAGATTAACTTTCTTTGCTTGTTTTATTTATTTTATCTTATGATGTTTTTAATCTATGTGCCTAATGTAATCTTTGTCATCATATTTTATAAATGAATGTTTGAAATTTTTTTTTAAAGAGATTGGAATGTCCCACAAAAAAAAAAGGGTTAGAGAGATTCTATAAGTAGATTTAGAAATAAGTACCTGTTAATATATATCATGATTTTTTGTTGTTCATTTAATTATGATTGGAATTTGAATTTAAAATTATCAATTTTAGAGATCATTGGCATTCATGATTGATTAAAAACTTGGTAATTTCTCATCTACCTATTAAAAGGGTCGCAAGTATGTGTTAGAAAAGTGGATCTAAAGAATATGACCAATTCAATACATACCATTCATCAATGTGTAAAAGTTGGCTTATTTTTTCCTTGAACTCATAAACAGAATATGTGAACATGTTGAGAGATGGATACGTGGAGGCAGGCAGGGATGTTTAATTATAGGAATCTGGGTATTCTTATAATTAAAATAGTTTTCCCACAATAATTGAAACTCTCATGGGATTGTCAGTTTGATTGAGAAATTTTTGGCACCTTCCTTTAGAAGGGAATATCTGAAGCTATTCTATGCAATTTGTACAACTCATATTAACCCCACAAATGCATATAACATCGCTCTTTCCAGCTAAAGTTAGCCATCCAGCTGTTAGATATATATATAGTTGGCATCAGATTCACTCCCACATTTTATAATACTACAAAACATCAACCTCATATTATATAATGTTGATTTAATTTGCCCTTTTCCTGGGACTCTCCAATATATAAAAGAACATGTAAATAACTTCCATTGAAAATAATGTTTTATATATAAAGCTGAAAAATCATTATGAATAAAAATACGATAACATGCATTTTGTCTTCAACTCTTATTAAAAAAGAAAAAGAAAAAGAAATTAGAGGAGTAAAAATTTAAAACTTTTATTTTTTGTCCTAAATATATAAATAATATATATACGAGGCAAAAATGAAATTGTAGTATATCTCATTTCAGGTTCACCCATCCATTTTTTACATCAAACAAATATATTTACATTCCAAAATTTTCAGTTAACTTCCTGTCTGTCTGCTTTTGGTTAAAAACTAACCAACCCTTAATTATCTTTCAAAATTATGATAAAATAATTCATCATAAACTAAATCCGCTGTCATAATTATTTGTATATATACTGACAATACATGGAAAATTACTGTGTATTTAATTGATTTTGTGATGATAACATATTAATTATTTTATATAGTAATAAATTTTAACTAAAAAAATAATTTTTATCAAAGATATATATAACATGGAGAGCAAGAGTGCATTATATATATAAAATAACAATAATACATTAATTATAATACCTAATAATAGACTTTTACCCAAATAAAAGGGATGAATAATTTTTCCTATAGCTATAATATAAATGTGTAAAGAATTTACAATCTTGATCTTGAGCTGTAACTTAGAATTGAAATCCAAATGAATATTATTAAAAATTCAAATATTATGTACAAAAATTTTTATGATATTCATAACACATCAATATATTTCATCTAAATATATCTTATAGTTGATAATAGTACGTGGGTTAAATTTTCCATACGGATCGAAGGTGTAGTCATGAAAGAATAATGACCAAACTCTATCTAATCCACCTTTGGAAGACAACGTACGTGTGACGAACTTCATGGCCAACAAGAAAGAGTACGACACGAGAGAAAGCTTCTGTGAGCTTTTTATAAAGTACACTCTTTAGAAGATACTTGTGGGCAAGGGAGAGATTGAAAGCTAACCGGTAACCACCATGGTTATGAGCAAAAGCAGGTTATCAGCATCACGCATTCACACCCTTTCTTTTCACCTGCCTCATTAAGACAAAACCCCAAAGTTCTGCTTGAGCTCACTCTCTTTCCTTCAATAACCCCCGTACAAAGCTAAAGAATAAATTGTTATGTTCATTCAAGCAGCGTAGACAAATTATTTTTGAGTCGGAATTAGGGATAAAAATCAATTAGATTAGTTAAAATTTCACATTATTTAATAAATTTAAATTATCTGAAATCAAGTTAATTATTTTGATTAAATCGAGTTTAAATTTTTTTAAAAAAATTATATTCAAATTGTTTAAATTAATTTAAAATTTTAATTATTTGAACTTATTAATCCAATTTCATCTAATATTTTTTTAAACTAAATTCAAATAAATGTACTCATTTGGAACAACTTGATTCTTTTATTTTCTTTTTTTATTTTAAAAAAAGGGCTAAAGAAGAAGCTGTCTCTTTGTTTCCATGTGGAATCCTATTCCTATAATGCCCGAATTTACACTCCAAGTCCACGGTGGGCAAGGCTGCATGTCCCTGCTGTGCTGGCTTTCTCACTCTGTGTCCCATGTCCAGCTTAGACACTGATGACCACGTTCCCCAACATCTCATTGTACTACCTTGCACTCAACTAATCGTTCATGGACATTAAGAAACCGTTCCCTCTTACTCAGTGAAGATTATGCTCTGACACTGCTCAGCTTCATGGATTCCAAAGCCATTCTGGATTATGCTCTGTTTCAACTCACCCCAACCAGGACTAGGTGAGCCACCCCACAATTTTCCTCGGAATCCTCAATCTCTAGGTTGCCCTCTAGCTCTGTTTTCCTTATTGTTCTCTAATTCAACGGGTAGTTTTTTTTTTTTTTTTTGGGTGTATGATTGTTTGCAGATGTGAGCTGGTAGTCTTTTCTGGGGCTGTTTATGAGAAAATAGCTTCTGGGTTATTCGAACCTTTCGTTTCTCACCTGAAATTTGCCAAAGATGAGATCTCGAAAGGTGGATATTCAATTAAGCTGCTCCCACCCTCTCATGCTGCGCCGTGGTTCTCCAAAGCCACATTTGAGAGGTAACTGCCACTTGATGCGTTACTTTTGGCAATTTCGACGTTTCTAAAAATGGAGTTTGTGCATAATTCTTCATTTGTTCTTCTTAGATCTCAGAACTTAAATGTTTGCACATATGAATAAAAATGGGATGCCAACTTCCCTATTAAATGTCTCAATAAGTGTCGCGATTCTCATGTGAGAATTGGTTCCCACGTTCGCAAATTTTGGTATTGAGGATTTCTTTTTCTGCAGTACTTACAATTCATTTCTCAGTCCAGCAGTTTCTTTTGTGAAATTAGTATCAAATCAGTGGGTTCATTGACTAGAATCCAGATTTCGAATGATAAATCTAATGAGAATTTATGGAATTAGTTTATTTGGTTCTGTAGATTTATAGAATACAATCTTATTGGATCAGCGATTTCTGTAAGCTAGAATCCAGACTTCGAATGATAAATCTAATGAGAATTTATGGAATTAGTTTATTTGGTTCTGTAGATTTATAGAATATAATCTTATTGGATCAGCGATTTCTGTAAGCTGGAAGCCTGTAGAGTGGATAGACTTTAGACAACTAAGATACAGTAGGATACTTGCAAAGGTGAGAAAAGAGAAAGGAAACTGTAGAATTTATCAAGAACTTAGTCTCTTCTGCAATCTTCCCTGTTGAAACCCCTCTGCTCCTCCAAGCACTGATTTAGATCTGACGTAGAGATTCGTGAAACTGGTTTTGTTTTTTTTCAATTTTGTTTTTCTGGTTTTTTGCTTCTCGTTTTCATTTTTTCTTTTTGGTTTGGGGCCGGCCTATTTGAGGTTTACAGATTTGTGCGCTTTGTTAGCACACCAGCTGTTTTGGAGAGGTTTGTTAGCATTGAAAGAGAAATCCTGCAGATTGAAATTTCATATCAGGCTAACAAGTTATCAATGTCTAATGCAACTCTGGATGAAGGTATAGTCATGAGTTGTAATTTAAACATGTTTTGCGGATTTTTATTTAGTGATTACTTACGTTCGTTTTTTTGTATCTTAGCACTTACTGCACTAACAAAAGAGAAAGCTTGTAGACAATAGCATAATCATTTTATTCTTGAGGCTACACTTTAGACAGGAGCTTTTGCTTAGATAATGAAATTATATTAAAAAAACCTTCTTAAATTCTCTATATGCATTGCCTACAAAGTGAAAGAAACTTTAAATGACACAATGTAAATAATATTCTATACAAATTCCTTCATCTAATTATTTATTGCTTGAGTGTAGAAATTTTCTACTAATTTCCATAGTGTATCAGGAATAATGTCACAATCCAATGGCAACACCAAGAAGTCAAGGGATTCTATAAAGGTATTTTATTTACTAAAATGTCTCCCAAATTTACTGTAAAGACTTCCTTATTAATTAATTTATGTTTTGTGCTTGCTTCAGATAAATGGTGAACTTGAAGGTACTGAAAACAAAGAAGAGGAAAACTCAAAGTAACTTCCTATCTTTTCAACTAATTTCTGTCAATGAAATGTAATCTCATTTGTTAGTTTATAAAAGAAATTTGTACTAACACATTCAATTGGCATAATGATAAGGATTTCTCTGCAACGTCTGCTGGAGTCTCGAATAGCACTGCTCCGGAAAGAGCAAGCAATGGCTTATGCACGTGGTCTTGTAGCTGGATTTGCAATTGAAAATATTGATGATCTTATATACTTCACAAATGCGTTTGGAGCATTCCGTTTAAGGTAAGAACAGGAAAGATAGAAGTGTTTACTAGTAAACTATGAAATGGAATGTGATTGCCAATACTATGATACATATAGTCTAGATGTTGTTTCCTTTAAACTCCCTTCTAAGTGGCTTCCTCTCTTTCTTTATATTAGCTGAATGCCATCCTGCATATTGAGCTTGTTGACGGAATAAGCTATAGATCAGCATACCAACTTACAGAGAAACTTCTATAAAATGAAACTGCTTCCTTAAATTTAGAGCTACTACATCACTTAAAACTCGTATCTAACATCTGTGGTGTATCTTGCCTCACTGGCATAAAACTTTAGTTCAATTCCAGAACTGATTCTAAGTCTCAGTATTCGCTATTTGTAGGGAAGCATGCATTGGTTTCAAGGAATTATGGAAGAAAAAGCATGCAGATGATCTTTGGATAAAGGAAGTAGCTGCAATGCAGTCATGCTTACCATCTGCACTCTCATTTTCTGGAACATCGGGAATTATACTAGCAAATGAAATACCTGCCCCTGATCAGAACAACCAGATTAATAACTCCAAGGACAATATTTCTGCTAGTGATGATAAAAATGGATCTCTGGAAACATCAAATTCTGCTACTTCAAACAGAAAAGAAGGTATTGGTTTATTCTTTTTGTATTTTCCTTCACCTTAATTATATCACGTATATCGGAAAGTTTAGAAACTTTAAGGATCCCAGTTAACTCACACTATTTAATAGCTGATAATTGGCATTTCCTAGTCTTACACTTTCTATGCTTATTTGTTTTATTTACTTGCACATTTCTATATGAATGTTTATGTGTTTCCCTGAATTCTTATCATGCACTACATCGGTATCCTTGTTCTACACTAAAGTTTTTTTTTTTTTTTGGTACAATGCAAGAGCAAGGGTTTGAACCTAAGACCCTTTGCCGAACTATCCAACTCCCTCACCACTAGACCACACCTAGTGGCTTTGTTCTACACTAAAGTTAAAGGGTGAAGATAGGTCTTGGGAAGTAATTTCTGGTCAGTCACATAAAGCCACGCACAACCTAAGATCATCAAAGCATGACAACGAACAATCTGTTCAGTATCTTTTTGAAGCAATTGTCTTTGTTGCCTATTCACTCCCTTATTCCCCCTTTGATAGTGCATAAAAGATTGAATGCTTATAGTGTGCTGCTTGGCCCTGAAAATGAAGCCTAAATTAACACTGTTTTAGGAAGTCAGAAATTTTTGAAACCTCAGTTTTGTCTAATGGATGTAAAATGATCCAATTGTATAGAGTTACAGAAATCAGTTTTTCTTTCTAGTGGCCATACAGTGGTTATTTATTCTCAGAAATTTGCACAAATCTTAATTTGTCTAATGGATGTCATATGCAGATGGTAAATTGCCTCCATTTGATCAGATACCATCACATACTGCAAATGTTCAGATGCCAATGTCATGGCCATACAATGTACCTCCATTCATGTACAATTTTCAAAGTCCTATTCAACAAGTGCCTTCATATCAAGGATATCCTTTGACTAATGTGCAGTCTGTTCCTCCTTACCTACCAAGAAATATGCATTGGCCTTCCAACCTGGATAACTCAAGCCTTAGTCAACCTAAGGATTCTAATTCTCATAGGAAGAAGAAATCTTCTGCAGCAAGAAAGGAGAAATCTCTATACAAGCAAGGACTAGAAGAATTAGAAGACCGGCAGACAGATTCCAGTGACCCTGATTCCAGAAGCGAATCAAATTCAGATGAACAGCCGGACTCGAATCATTCTTTGAAGGATGATCCAAAAAGGAAAAAGAACAGAAGAAAGTCCTCTGGAACAGTTGTAATTCGTAATATCAACTACATCACTCCCAAGAGGAGAAATGGAAACCAGGGTGGAGTCTCTGATGAATCTTCTCAAGACGATGATGATGTCATCAATGAAGAAACCATCAAACAAAAGGTTGGTATCGCACTTGAATCATTGCAAAAGGTCCATAAGGTTGACAATCATGGTAATAAAAAAATAGGAGTGGCTGGACGCCATGTCAATAAATCCTTTGATGCTTCTGATCAGGACCTACGAGAAAACCTCAGTGACACAATTGAAGAAGGGAAAACAAATGAGAAGTGGGATGCTTTCCAGAACCTTTTGAAGATTGATGAGGAGAATGGGATTGGTGGAGCAGAAAGGCTGCAAATTGATGTTCAAGATGAACATTTTACGGTCAGAAACTCTGAAGAAAGAGTGTCATATTCTGCTAACCTATCTCCAGACTTGGAATTTAAAGAAGTTCCAAAGCAGCCAAAGGTCTCAAATGACTCCTTTATTGTGACTCAGAGAGATGAAGGAAATGAAGGTGGAGCTAAGTTCGATGAATACGTAGACAGCTGTGGTCCAGTTAAAAAGAGCAGGGAAAATATGGGTGAGGGGATACTGTTTTCACATAGATTGGGAGAATCAGGAAATGATGCTGGTAATTCATTATCTACTTGTGTTGCTAATTCATCAGTAAACAAGTGCAAAAATGCAGAAGATTGGTTTATTGTTGATCGTTCAGAAAAGATGAGGAGCCCTGATCCTATGATTGTCCCTACAGTGTTTGATGGTGATTGCATTTTATCATCAGTGGATTCCTTTGCTGAAAAAAGAAGTGGAGTCACTCCCGTGGATGATTCTTTCATGATACAGGGTCAATTGGCTGATAATAATCTGCCTAATTCTCAATGGAAGACTGACATTAGTGTAGTTGCAGATCTAACTTCTGCTAGCAAGCTGGAAAATGGCATGTTTATTTCACAAAATAAGCATGAGTTATCAAAGAACCAGGATCCAAATGATCTTTGTGCAGTTCTCCAACGAGATTCTGGATTAGGCCCCGTGGACGCCTCATGGACAATGGACTACGAAATTGACTTTTCTTACTCAGAAACAGATAGAAGATCCTCTGTTGGTGGTTTACATGATGATGCGAATAAAAAGCTTCCTCATAGTCCTAAGAAAATTGACAAAAGCAAAGTTTCAGGAACAAAAAATTCGGTAAAAGAAGAAAAGACAAAAGCTTTGCGTGGATCCTCTGGAAAGGGCAAGTATGAAATCCTGTCTAGGAACAAAAAACCATCTCCCATGAGTAGGCCCATAGTTCAGAAGAGCAAACTGGAAAAGGTAGAGTTAATTTTCAGTTCATATTTACATGTGCATGTTTTGCACATTCATTTTGTTGTTATTGAGTAGTCCTAATGATCTATGCTGGTGATCAGGAAGAAGAAATTCGGAAGAAGATGGAAGAATTGCTGATTGAACGCCAGAGGAGAATCGCCGAAAGAACTGCAGCCAGTGGTCTTGATCGAGCAGTGCGCAAGAAAGACCAAACTGAAAGTAAAACAGCAAGGGTTTCCACCAGAAGTGACAAGAATAAGACTCAATCCATAAAAGAGATGAACAGGATAAGCTCTGTCAAGGTCAGGGCAATTTAGCAAAACCGTTAGTATTTATTACCATTAGATATACTGTGTACCATGTCGTTTGGGTCAATATGGATTAGGCTCTCAAGTTTAGGGTGCATTTTACAAAGTAAGACTAAGATGTTCCTGGATGATCAGTGATAACAAAAAATTAGTAGTTTGGATTTTTATAAACTAAAAGTCATTGAATAATAATTGGCAGACTTATAAAAATTCAAACTTACAAGTTTTCATTAATTGTTATAAATATCAAAGGGTGCTTTATTACCGAAAATGCACTCTACATTCTAGAGAGCCTAAATTCGGGTTGAATACACAGTAGATTAAAATTATCATAGGTTTTATTAGATAAATAAGGATTCCATAGGCTGTGAAATAGCTGTATCCTAGCATTGCTACCATCTTGTTTGCATCTGGAATAATATTGTTCTGTGCATCAGACGTTGTATAGTATAGGTTTATTTTTTTCTGCAAATAACTGTGGAATAAGAGGCCCTATGGTAACAATTCAATGCCAAAATTAGTGATAAATTTGTTTATTTGATTTTATCATGTTACTACAACTTGTAATTTAAATTTCATTAATCTATATTTTTATTTGGACTGATTTGAAGTCTGAAAATTGACCCGAGTTTAATCCCAGGCTTTAGCGTAGTGTATCTTCTTATTTCACCTTTTTAGAGTCAACCCTGCGCTTCAAAGAGTTTAAAGAAGCTTAATTACCACAATACAACAATATATTAAATAGGTATAACTTACAAAAAAATACTAACAATTTTAAGCTGTTTTGCATATCCCATGCTTTTCTCTCTAATTCCAATCACAGTCCTATGGTTTGTTTTAATAATAAACACGAAACAACTTATCAATATTACATTCATTGTATCAGCCAATAATTTTTTTAATTGGAAAGAAAGGAGTCGCATATCACTTGGATGCATAACTGCTTAATTGAATAAATTATAATTTATAAGAAAAATGTTTAGGTTATTTCATGTATTCAAGAAAAATAATTATTCACCGACCTAATTCTTGGAAATACATGGTATTGAATTTGAAAGTATAAATGCAAAAAATAAAAAAATAAAAAATTAAATTTTCACGATCTGAAAATCATGGTGTTCTTGAATATGTCGGCAATAGCATACTTGAAGAGTGATATGAATTGAAGGAAAAAGCTGCAGGCGTCCATTGTGTTTGGGGAAAATAATAATAATAAGAATTTAACCAGAAACGTTATCCAACCGGTGGCTGGAGGTCGATTCCTCAGGAAAGACGTATAGGAGACAGGTTAGTTTTGGAATAGAAATTGGGTGAAGTGTAAACATATCGGGACAAATATTAATTTTCAGTTGAAAAATGTGAATACTCAATTATATTAAATTAAAATTTCAACGATTTATAATTAATCAAAGTAGTTACATCCATTACAGTGATACATATTAATTTACTAGGCAGCATGGGAAGTTTGAACTAATATCACATCTGGATTAATGTAGTTTTATTTGTATCATTCATCACAACTTATTTTTATACAGCAACGTCTAATATATATATATTCACTTTAGTTTTTACCTCAGTTATATTTTTCTCATAATCAATTAAATTTTGTAATTTACTTTAATTTATCTATTCTAGTGTAATTAATCATACTGTTTAAATCTAATTATTAAAATACATTTGCTACCAATAAGAGAATAAAATGAAGTATCATACAAAGGAAATATTATTTTGGTATATAATTTTATGTATAAAATTAATGTTTATTTTAGATAATATAAAACTAAATGCAAATAGATAAATAAATTAAGAAGTTAGTTGTAAAAATTAGTAAATTAAAAAAAAAAAAAAGATGTAAAACTCTTGAAAGCAAATCCTCGCACCCCCCATCGTGTTAATATTAATGTCTAAGCAAGACCCGGCTAGCATTTATACCCTATGTTGCAGACTGACTGAGTTCTAAATTTCTAATATCAAAACGAAAATTCGTGCCGTTAGTATTTAATTCATAGGCAGTTGGAAGAATCGATCAAAGACATGAGAATTAAAAAGAAAAAAAAGATGGTTCATACTTTAGAGATCATTTAATCATATCGAGACCAATTAAGGAAAGTTGTTTGTTGAAACTGAAAAGACAAAGCAGCTTAAATATAGAACATGCATAGCCATATATCAAAGTTTCTTAGACAGTGGGACCTCAAAGAGAAACTGTTCAACGATCTCTTTATTTTTAGTCATAAGCCAACCCACTTTATTAAACTCTTGGTTCATCAGTTAGCTGTTCATCATGAACGGCAAATCATTAACACTAAACTAAACTAATAATCCCTCCAGTTAGGAGAGGAAAATGTGACCCTTATAACCCTTTCCTCTACCATTTTCCTCCCTTGGCTCTCTCTTTTGAGAAAGTTCCCTTAGAAAATATTCAGATACATCTCGTCATCACCACCATTAGGACTAAGCCCCCATAATCGTGGCGTGGCGTGTCTTGAGTTTTTTATTCCCACCCCCATTTGAATATTCTTTTCTCAATTCCCTTTCTGCACAAGAAGATTAATTAATTAATAGAACATTTCTCTTGTTTTAGGATTTTTTTTCATCTTTTTCGTGGGGTTTCTCTTCAAAGTTCAAACCCAAAGCAAAATTCCAGAATGGTTTTACGCGTTTTGTGAACATAGTGGTTTGCCACACCATCATTTTTTCTGGTTTTATTTATTTATTGATTTAGTCAATATAAACAGTGAGACACATGGCTACCATGGGTTTCTGCGGCTTGAAGCCCGCGTTATTCCGTCGCAAGTCATTTGCGTTCGAGGTAAGATTCTGACTTTTCCTGTTTTTCTCTGACCCATTGTTGTTTTAGCATCTATTGTAGAACTCAGGCTTTTAATAAGCCAATACAAATATACTCTACTCTAAAACCTTTTGATTAGATCAAATTCCAAATCTTGAAACTGGGAATTCGATACTTTCTGACAAAGCGATCATTCCCATTATCCCACCTGTGTTTCGTTATAATTGTCATTATTCCGGACATGGTACGTTTCAGGCCTTAATTTCCTCGAAAGCTGGAATTGTTGTATTGTCCTTGTCTGGTTCCTTTCAGTTAAAAGAATTTTTCCGGGCTGCAAGAGGTATAAGTCATAGGAATATCATTATAATTAAGCTAAGTGAATAATTTCATGTGCAGACAATGAAAGGCTTAAGCATACCCAAGAAGTCATCAAAATTTCAGAAGGAAGGAAGAGGACAGTCAACGAAGAGCTCATTTGTGGGTTCAGACCAATTGATTTTAATGATGGAGGTTCAAAAGAAGATACTGGCCTTCAGGGACATCATGGACCTACCTCCTTGTAATAGCTCTGCTTCATTACGTGAGGTGCTTCATAAGTTCACTCTATTTAGAAAAAGACAACCTTTTTTTCTTTTGGTTATTCTTGTCCTTAGTTTGTCTTTCGTTTGTCATATATTGCAGATGGTTATGAAAACCCTGGAAAATCTGCATAGGCTTTACCCTGAGATCATACCAAGCAATGAAGTGTCAGAGATTAAGGAGAAGTTTATAGATCAGGTTTCATCATTTATCTTAAAAAGAATTATTGAAATCATAGGCTTTCAGAGTACTAAATATACATGTTTTCCAACAGGGTCTAGCCTACTTGTGCACGGCTTTGAAGTCTCTTGGAGAGTCATGGATGATGAATAGTGATTGGATGGTCGACAAGTTCAAATATAACTTTCCATCATGTAAAGATACCACCAATATGCGACAAATAGGTACTTTATTAATAATCTTATTATAGATGTTAAGAGAATGAATAATGAAATAAACACAAAACCTTAATTTTTTTTTTCTTATTTTTTGGTTTCATCAAACGTGTTTGATATTAATATGAAATTATATCAAATTAATCATGTCTCGTAACACTGGTTCTTAGATTTGATTAAATAGAGTGGTTTTAATGATTTTTGCAGGTGAAACGTTGTTGGTGACACTTGATTGTTTGATAAAGATGGCAAGTGAGAAGTTTCATATAATGGAAGAAGATGACCCAAAGAAAGAATTTATCATTCCACGATCCAGCTCGTCCGGGAAATCTATAATGGGCTCGTCCTCCTTTTCAGAGAGCAACTTCTCTTGCAGCTCTCCTCCTGTGACGCCAACTTCTGTCCTTCCAGAACCCATGAAGTATTGTGAAGATAGTCCAAGAAATTCATGTAGCTCATCACTTCTCTGGTCCCTCAGAGTTCAAGCTGTGGGAAAGTTGAACCCAATTGATATGAAGCGTTTATCTTTTCATATGCCAGAACAGGTGGAAACCCAGAATAGTAAAATAGAAGAGAAATCAACAACCAAAGATAATATGGAAGTGGATGGCAAATGTAGCAATACTCTAAACGACGTCACTTCAGAGGATCTAATTTTTGAATTGGACACAAGGGAGGAATTAGGTAGGGCAACTATTGATCATGGGAAAATAGGTAAGCCTCAAAAAGTGGCAGAAGTGGGACCTGTTTCATCCCCTCCGCCACAGCCACCACTACCAGTATCAACCTCACCGGTGCTGCAACCTAATGTGGCAGTGTCACCCCCACCACCACCTCCTCCTCCATCAGCAGCAGCAACCCCGCCACCATCCATGATTCTCCCAAATACTGTACCAATTCCACCTCCTTCACCATCAGGACCACAACTGCCACCACCTCCGCCACTGCCACAGCCTCATGGCTCCGGTTCAGCGGTAGCTCCACCTCCCCCACCACCCATTCCCCTAAAAGGCGGATCAGTTCCTGCACCTCCACCTCCAATGGCACGTGGGAATGGAGCTGCTCCGCCACCACCTCCTCCAGGTGGTGTAGGAAGAAGCCTGCGTCCCAAAGCGACCACAAGATTGAAAAGATCAACCCAAATAGGTAATCTGTACAGAAATCTTAAGGTGAAAGTGGAAGGTTCCAGCTTAAATGGAAAATCATCTGGTGGGAGAAGGAGTGCAATCGGGCAAAGCACTGGAGGAAAACAAGGAATGGCTGATGCTCTTGCAGAGATAACCAAAAGGTATACATTTTTCACACGTTTTTTGCATGACACTGACACAAGAAATCAGTACAGACATTACATATTTATTGTGTCGCATTACTAATTACTAATATCGTACTATGTCTGATATCTGGATTAGTATGCATGCTTTTTAGTATAGCAGTCTTAAAAGGAAAAATCTCTTTCTCTTATCTTTTTGTTTTGTTATTTCCCTTTTGATTAGATCATCTTACTTCCAACAAATAGAAGAAGATGTTCAAAAGTACTCAAAACAAATCACAGATCTGAGATCATCTATTTCTAGTTTCAAGACAAAGGAAATGACAGAGTTGGTCAAGTTCCACAAAGTTGTTGAATCTGTTCTTGAGAAGCTAACTGATGAATCACAGGTGAGTAAGATAAACTTTTATTGGGGTTCTATTCTATTTCTATCCATTGCTGGAGTAATTAATGAGCATGGTATATGAATTTCTATATATTGGAGTTTAGGTGTTATCGCGATTTGAAGGTTTCCCTACAAAGAAGTTGGAAGCTATAAGAATGGCAGCAGCACTCTACAATAAATTAAATTCCACAGTTTCAGAGCTTCAAAATTGGAAAATAGTTTCTCCCTTGGCTCAGCTTCTTGACAAGGTTGAACGTTATTTCAACAAGGTAATGGGAAATCTTCAAACTTAAATGTATATTAATCTATATACTTGCACATTCATTTCTAACCCAAAAGGGCAACATATATTCAGATCAAAACAGAAGTGGATGCTTTGGAGAGAACCAAAGATGAAGAATCCAAGAAATTTAAGAGTCACAATATCGAATTCGACTTCCACATTCTTATAAAAATCAAGGAAGCAATGGTGGACATTTCCTCCAGCTGCATGGAGGTAGCCCTGAAGGTATTCAAATTAGAACAGAAGCACAGCCAAAACAACTACTTTTGCCCAAACCATTTTGAGCATGTGAGCCCGGCCGGGTTTGAACTAAAACTTATAGAAATTTAAGTGTTAGGTTTAAAATTTTACTTTTATATTCATTGTTAAAGGTAAGGTAATAATCAAATTTAGGAGTAAAGTCTAAACTTGCTCATGTTTATTTTTATATAATTAAATTTTTTTTCATATTTAAAAAAATTATTCAAAGTGAATTTAAAATAGTTTACAAATAAATAACAATTTCCATCTTAAAAAAGGTCAAAAAATAAATTTCTAAAATTTTTAAAAAATGAGATATAAGAAAAAAACAATTAATATTATGTAAAATTTATTTAGAATAAGCTTGAGCTCAAGTTCACTATGTTAAGCCAATAAAAATATTTAAATCAAGAAATGTGCATGATCGCTTAAATTGCTTTTGGTTGGAGTTGATGCAGGAGAGGATAGAAGAGGGAGCGAAGAGAGATGCTAAAATGCTTTGGAGGGCTTTCCAATTCGCATTCAGGGTCTATACATTTGCGGGTGGCCATGTGAAGAGATTACGTAAAGCTGTGTTTTTTTCATATATATGAAGTAGCAAGTACAGGGTATATATAGGAGACTCTTGTGTACACAAATCATGGAAACCCATACCCACTCATGGCAACCCATACCTACAGCTCATACTTGATCATACACTAGTGTATGATCAAGTATGGTAACCCATACAACCCATACGTAAAGTCCCATAAGACAATAATTCAACAGACAATAATTCAACACTCCCCCTCAAGTTGGTGCATAGATATCATACATGCCCAACTTGTCTAAAAATTTTGTGAACCCTCGATAAGATACCGCTTTGGTGAGGATATCAGCTAGTTGATCTTTCGATTTAATCTTGGGTAACTCCACAATCTTTTCATCTAACTTTTCCTTAATGAAAAATCTATCCACCTCAACATGTTTTGTACGATCATGTTGTACTGGATTGTGAGCTATATCACATGCTGCTTTATTGTCACAATATAGTTGAATTGGTTGCTTTAAGGAGTATCCCAAGTCTTGCAAGAGCAATCTCAACCAGAGTGCTTCACAGATTCCTAATGCCATTCCTCTATACTCCGCTTCTGCGCTTGAGCGTGCAACAACATTTTGTTTCTTACTTCTCCATGTAACCAAGTTTCCACCTACAAAGGTAAAGTATCCTGAGGTTGACCGTCTATCATCAATTGCTCCAGCCCAATCAGCATCTGTATATACCTCTATATTTTGTTTGTTTGTATTTTTAGAGAATAGAATTCCCTTTCCTGGTGCAGATTTCAAATACCTCAGAATACGCATAACTGCTATCATGTGTTGCTCACCAGGATTATGCATGAACTGACTGACGATACTCAATGCATAGGCAAGGTCTGGTCTTGTGTGGGCTAAGTACATTAATCTTCCAACCAGTCTCTGATATCTCTCCTTGTCAACAGGCAATTGGTTTGGCTCAATACACAACTTCAGACCTTCTTCTATTGGAGTGTTAGCTGGTTGGCAGGCTGTCATGCCAGTTTCATGGAGTAAATCTATGGCATACTTCCTTTGAGATAGAAAGATTCCTTTACCTGATCGAGATACTTCAATTCCCAGAAAGTATTTTAAGGGGCCCAAGTCTTTCATTTCAAATTCTTTGGACAAGTATTCTTGCAAAACTTTCATTTCATCTGGATCATTACCTGTGACGATCATGTCATCCACATATATAATGAGCGCAGTAATTTTTTCATGCTGCTTCTTCAAAAATAATGTGTGGTCTGAGTTGCTTTGTTTGTAGCCAAAAGTTGTCATGGATTTTGTAAATCGTCCGAACCAAGCTCTAGGAGATTGTTTTAATCCATATAATGATTTCTTCAACCTGCATACCTTTTGTTTTTTTCTTTCTGCTATCATACACCCTGGTGGGAGATCCATGTACACTTCTTCAGACAGTTCGCCATGTAGAAATGCATTCTTCACATCGAACTGTTGTAATGGCCAATCTAAATTTGCAGCTAAAGACAACAGGACTCGAATTGTATTGATTTTGGCTACAGGTGCAAAAGTTTCTGTGTAGTCAATCCCATATGTCTGAGTATATCCTTTTGCTACAAGTCTTGCTTTGAAGCGTTCAATTGATCCATCAGCTTTGTACTTCACAGTATAGATCCATCGACATCCTACTGTTTTCTTTCCTGATGGAGGATCAACAAGTTCCCAAGTTTCATTCTTTTGTAGGGATTTCATTTCATCATTCATAGCTGCTTTCCATTTGGGGTCAACTAAGGCTTCCTGCACACAGTTAGGAATAGATACACAAGATAATTGATTCACAAATGACTTATTTGATTCAGACAAATGATGCATAGACACAAAATGATTCATGGGATATCTGACTTTACTAGAAAGTTCAGGTTCATATGTAGGCTTAGGTATACCTCGAGTATGACGTTGTGGGAGATGCCTTCTATGTGGTTCAAGAACATTTTCAAGAGGTGATTGGTATGGTATGTCGGCCAGAGGTAGCATTTCGTCTTCAGACTGACCAACGTGATGGTCGGATACGGAAGAATTTGGATTTACTTCTTCGTTTATTGAGAACGTGTCACCACTTTGGTCTAATGTTATAGTTCTTGAATCTAAAACACTCATTTCTTCATTAACTGGCTCAGCTTGTGAATCACCACTTATATCAAAGTTGCTCACCTCCTGTTCAATTGATTTTGTAGGAAAATCACAGTTCATGTCTAAAATATCATAGTCTAGAGTCTGAATTTCTTTTTGTTTCTCCCCCTGAGATTCAGGCTCAGAAAAATACATGGATTCTTCGTGAAAAATAACATCCATTGTGATAAACATTCTTTTTGTGGGAGGGTGATAGCATCGATATCCCTTTTGATGAGCAGCATACCCAACAAAAACACACCGCAATGCTCGCGGAGCCAATTTGTTGCGTTGATGCTTATGAAGATGTACAAAGACTACACAACCAAAGATATGAGGAGGTAGACTAGGCATACCTGGGGCAACAACTGCTTCTGTAAGAGTTTGGAATGGTGTCTGAAAACCAATTGAGCTAGAGGGCACTCTATTAATTAAGTATGCTGCGGATGTAATTGCTTCTCCCCAAAATGACAATGGCATATGAGCATCGATCAATGATGCTCGAACGACTTCCAGTAAGTGTCTATTCTTGCGTTCTGCAACTCCGTTCTGTTGGGGTGTGTCAGAACAAGTAGTCTGATGGATTATGCCATGTGCTTCTAGATACTGTTGAAATTCTGTACTGCGATATTCTCCACCATTATCACTGCGAATGATCTGAACCTTTGCATTGTACTGTGTTTCAATCATTTTTTGAAACTTTTGAAATAATAAGTTCACTTCACTTTTGGTTTTCATCAAGCATAACCATGTCATCCTAGTACAGTCATCAATAAATGTAACAAACCAATGTGATCCTCCCAAAGTAGAAATTTTGGATGGTCCCCAAACATCAGAGTGTATAACCGAAAATGGTAATGAACTTTTATTCAATCGTAAAGGAAACGAAGTACGATGACTTTTTGCAAGTTCACAAACATCACACTTAAAATGAGAAATGTCAAATTTTGTAAATAGACTTGGAAATAATTTTTTCAGATATCCAAAGGAAGTATGTCCTAGACGTCGATGCCATAAACTGATTTCCTTTCTGTTCTCCTCCCCCTTAGTGTCAGCCACCATCAATGCTTGTTGTAATTTATCAGAACTTGGTGACATCAAATCTAGGTAGTACAACTTCCCCTGCCTAGTACCATAACCAATCGTCTCTTTGGTTTGAATGTCCTTAAACACACAAAATTCAGGCCAAAAGATTACAACACAAGATAAAGTTTGTGTTATCTGAGAAACAGACAAAAGGTTATAATTTAAAGATGGAACAACTAAGACAGAATCTAAATTAAAGGTGTCTGTGAGGGTAATAGGTCCTTCCCCAGCTACTGGAGTTAAAGTGCCATTAGCAGTGGAAATAAATTTTTTAGAGGAATGAACAAGAGATGAAACATGTCTAGAATCAAAAGTCATATGATCTGTTGCACCAGAATCAATTATCCATGTACTATTAAAAACAGGTGCAGAAATATTATATGACTTACCTCCATTATCTGTTGTTGTTGCTAAGGCTGTGGCTTTTCCAACAATACCATCATCTATCTTTGATTCAACTGCTGCAGCTGTGACAATTCTTTTTTGGTCCTTCTTTGTACGGTTCGGATCCCACCAGTCCGGATATCCCACTATCTCAAAGCAACGACTTTTGGTATGACCAATCCGATTGCATTGTGTGCATTTATAACTAGACTTGTCTATACCGTTGGTCGTCTTATGATTAGGTCGTGAACGGTCTTGTTGATTTTGAGTAAACCGATTTCGGGCCACCATTGCAGAAGATCCAGGTGTTTCCTCATTCAATGCCAGACGGCGCACTGCTTCTCGTCGGATTAAAGAGTAACACTCCTCTAAGTTTGGGACTGGAGTACTCCGTAAAATCTCTCTTCGAATTTGGTCAAAGATGTTATCCAATCCTGCAAGAAATATGTGAACCCGTAGTCGGTCAATAGACTTACGGTATGATTGGAGATCCTCTGAGTTCTTCATGGCCACTTTATCTCGATGATCTAACTCTTGAAAAATTTCTGTGAGTTCTCCATAATAAGTAGGTAGGGTTTTTCCTTGTTGTTTGGCTGAGAAAGCCTTCTGGTTCAAAGTAAAAACTTGGAGTTCATCATTTCCATCATAAAATGCCGTTGAAAGTGCATCCCAAATTTCATGGGCAGTAGACACACGTATATAGCGTTTCATGATTTCAGGAGACATAGACATTAATAACCAGCGTTTAACTTTTTGGTTTTCAGCATACCATTTCTCATATCCGTCTTCTGATTCTGCAGGTGGCTTCATTTTGCCACGTATATAAGAGATTTTGTCTCTTTCAGCAATCTGCATTTCTATCAATTGAGACCATATATCATAATTGGCCTCTGTAAGAATGATTCCTGCATTGAAAACTCCTTCTGATTGGACAATTACTGGTAACGACTTGTAACCAGATGATTCAATTTTTTCACTCATTGTTAACTATCTCTCTTTTTTTTTTTTTGATTTTTTTTTTTTTCAGTAATCAGAAACAAGAAGCAAACATGAGCTTATCACTAACGCAGCAGAAGAAAAAAGAGGAACAGAAACTTATCACTTTTTTTGTGAGGGTTGACTAAAGCCGTCCATGGAAGAAGTTCTGATAGAATTTCTGCTATTTCTGCTTCCTCTACACTCTCAACTGAGGAAGAAAACAGTTCTTCTCTTAACTTCAAGGAGACAGAGCTCAGGCTTGGCCTCCCAGGTTGCCGGTCTCCTGAGAGAAAAGCAGCAAGCGACTGGACTCTCTCTTTTTCCACTGTGACTGAGAGGTGGTGCTGCTACTTTGTACAAGGATCAGCGGGTGACTTGGATGGTGCATCCGCCGGAGACGAGGTGGGAGTTGCGACTGAGAATGGCTGCAAGTGCGGATCCAACTGCACATGCGACCCTTGCAACTGTAATAAGTGAGGCAGAGACGAAGCTAGCGTCTATATTTTCTGGTGCAAGAAGCTGTGATTTGAGATTGGGTTGCAGCTCGTTGAAGAGCTGTGAAACATAGGCCAATCATGTAAAACTCATTTGACCTCTCAAGCATTTCCAATCTGGATCAGAACCGTGCTCTGATACCATGAAGAGATTACGTAAAGCTGTGTTTTTTTCATATATATGAAGTAGCAAGTACAGGGTATATATAGGAGACTCTTGTGTACACAAATCATGGAAACCCATACCCACTCATGGCAACCCATACCTACAGCTCATACTTGATCATACACTAGTGTATGATCAAGTATGGTAACCCATACAACCCATACGTAAAGTCCCATAAGACAATAATTCAACACCATGATGATCGTGCAGACAAGCTAACAAGAGAACTAGCTCAAGAAATAGAAAGTAACCCACACCACCCATGATCCATTGCAGAAGCTTTCTCATTAGCACAGAAGAGCTAAGAAGGCATAGTATATACCCTATCAATATCATATATATAATTACATACATACTGATATATACTGTTAAAACATTAATCTAATTACCCAGAAAAAAATAAAACATCGAAAACTGGCGAGGTTATTGCTTCATGCTTACCCATCATATAAACCTTCTTTTCCAAAGCCATTTTGTATATTAATCTATGATGGTTGGAGACTTGGAGTTATCGTTTTTGATAGGAGCTAGTCTTGCTTGAAGAGCGATCAGATTCAGAATAAATTGCGGGAGCTCACACTCCTGGAAGTTTGAAGTTAAACTTGTAGTTTCACTACTCCACAGTTTGTTTTGTTATATATATTACGTTTTATTTAAGAATGGGTTCACTTTTTGTGTTTTTCTGGTTTGGACTATTTAGTTTGATCGTCATATATATATATATATATATATATATATATATATATATATAGAGAGAGAGAGAGAGAGAGAGAGAGAGAGAGAGAGAGAGAGAGAGAGAGAGAGAGAGAAAAGCGTATAGCCATTTGCTGAAAATATCCCTTATTAAGTTATAGGATTACAGATATTCATTAGCAGTGTTAATTCTGCTTTATCATCAATTTCTCTCCAGTGAATTATTATAATTAATTGGCTTTGATTTCTTAATAAATTTTTTATTATATAATAGAAGTTTTATGAAAATCACTTTAGCATTTTACCTTTAATTAAATGGTGTCATATCCTGATTTTTCATGTATACAGATACTTGTATATAAAAAAATTGAATATTATTTAATTTTTTTTAATTTTTTATATTATTTAAATTATGTACAACTCATAAATTTTAAAAATTTTATATTTTTTATATTTAAATGCCTTAAAAATAATTTTCTAAGTATTTGAAAAACTAAAATTTCTAATTATAATTATAAAGGTATATGTACTCTGAAGAATTTCGATCCGAGTTCTATTCTTATTTACGCATACAAATTAAAGATTCGAGGCATCTTATGTTTAAGAATGAAATATATATGAAAAGAGTATCGATCTAAGATATTATAACGAAATTACTAGCAAGAAGTGACTGATAATGAGAATTTGAGTAACTAATAGAAGAGGTTAAGTTTAAACATCGATTTTGTAAAAATAATTATATTACAAGAAATTAATATATATGTATATATATGTGTGTGTTTGTTTACAAGAACTTTGTGCTTTGAAAAGAGGAGTAAGAAAAGGGAAAAGGAAAAGAAAAGAGATTAAGGAAAAGCCAACGCCCAAATATTACGTTTTACTTTGTACCGTTGTGTACTCCTCTTACTTCGCAGCTGTACTTGTGTACTATATCTCATATTTACATCTAAACCAAAACATATCCTCTTAATTTAACGATCCATATCGAACAAGTTAAAGCCTATATAAATGCTGGAGTAGCCTTCATTCGCCATCAATAATATATTATCAGCTTCTCTTCTCCTCACTTTGAGAACACGGAAGGGAAAGATGAGCTAGTTTAAGATGAGCTCGCTCAAACTCAAACAAGTTCTTGAAAGGCAAGCTGGAAGAAGATCTAGAGCAAGCTCTGGCTTTGAGCTTATTAATGGTATCACTTGGCGACATTAATGGAGTTGGAGGTGAAACCCCCCCTTTTTTTAATTCTGTGTTAAAGTCTATCAACATAGTGTGTGTTTGGATTGGCGGTGATTTTAGTGTAAACGTGATTTTTGCAGAAACAACAAAGTGTTGCTTCTGCAAAAATCATGTTTACACAAGAAGGAAACGGGCTTTTAATTTTATCCACCGCAAAACCAAACACACCTATAATATTTGTAAATTATCCACTCCCTATATATTTTACGATTGATTTCATGACTTTAGTAGGTCCAATCAACACTATATGAAGTTTAGATGAACTACTCCACAATCATAGTTTAAAAATATATTCATCACCAATGAATAATTTTACTTTAAATCACTTTCAATTAACATTTGTAACTTATTATTAGTCATTAATTAGATTAATATAGTCGTGTTTTTATGCTCATGAACGTATATCTTAAGTAAAATTATTAATTATCAGTGAATTAATTTTAGACATGGCAATCATATGGAAGTGCTTAAGAAGAGTAGGTGTTAGTAATTGAACTGAAGGGATTTAGTTTGAGTGAGAAACAACACTGAAGTTTGATTTGTTATGCCAATTACGCATTTGATCATACTTATACCCACTAGGATATATATATGTTAAAGTTAATGGTTAAAAGACAAAGGTCACCCATGTGACTAGTGGACCAATATGTTTGACTAGTGGAGCAATCACTTTGACAATAATTTCTTCATTATTGCCAAATTATTGATCACTATATGTGGCTGAAATCTGCAACATGTTGGAGCACTAATGACCACATATTGGTCATGGATTACAACTATAAATAGCCATGAGACTCACCTTAGTTCTTAAACTCTCAAGGAGTTCTTTCTTCTTCCTCTTGTTCTCATAGTGAGAGAAAGACTTGTGGGTTAAAGAGAGGTTTGAGTAAGAGTGTTCTTGAGTGTGTTTGTGAGGTGTGAGTGGTGGCTATTAAAGTCAAGCTTTGACTCTAAGAGAGTGGTGTAACTTGGGTTAACCTTATAGACAATTGGGTGAGTGAGGAAAGTCATTGTATTTCTTTTATCATAGTGAAAGATTCTTGTTGCTCTCCGGTCGTGGACGTAGGTATATTGCCGAACCATGTTAAATTCCTGTGTCCTACTATTGTCTAGTTATTTTTCTTGCACATTTAATTTCTCTATATCGAGGGCCATTCACAACAAACTGGTATTAGAGCCATGGCTACCACAAAATTCGACGTGGAGAAATTTAATGGAGAAAATGATTTCAGTCTATGGTGGGTCAAGATGCAAACTTTGCTGGTTCATCAAGGATTAGCCAAAGCCTTGCAAGGTAGAGAGAAGCTGCCTGAGACGTTGACAGAGCAGGAGAAGGATGACATTATGGATAAAGCACACAGTGCCATCCTGTTGTGCTTGGGTGATGAGGTATTGCGAGAAGTTTCTGAGGAAGAAACAATTGATGCAAACTTTGCTGGTTCATCAAGGATTAGCCAAAGCCTTGCAAGGTAGAGAGAAGCTGCCTGAGACGTTGACAGAGCAGGAGAAGGATGACATTATGGATAAAGCACACAGTGCCATCCTGTTGTGCTTGGGTGATGAGGTATTGCGAGAAGTTTCTGAGGAAGAAACAATTGCTATGCTATGGTTGAAGTTGGAAAGCTTGTATATGACGAAGTCACTCACCAACCGACTGTATATGAAGAAGAAATTATACATGATTCAAATGCAGGAGGGTAAGCCCATCAAAGAACACCTTGATGAATTTAACAAAATTATTCTTGATTTAAAGAATATAGATGTTAAAATTGATGATGAGGACCAGGCTATTATCTTGTTATGTTCTTTGCCAAATTCTTATGAGCACTTCATTGATACAATGTTATATGGTCGAGATTCTCTTACCATGGAGGAGGCCAAAGCAGCTTTAAACTCACAAGAATGGAAGAGAAAGGTAGCAAAAAGCAAAAATGAATGCTCAGGAGAGAGTTTGGTGGTAAGAGGAAGAACTGAAGGAAAAAAGGTCATGGTGGTGGTAAAGGCAGATTTAGATTGAAATCAAAATCTAGAAAATTAAAGTGTTTCCACTATCACAAAGAAGGACACTTCAAGAAAAACTGTCCAGAACGCAAAGGTAAGGAGAAGGAAAAGGCTTATGGTTCTGGAGATGTTGCTGTAGTAGATAGCTACGATGATACAAATGTTCTCTCTGTATCTGTCACTAACTCAAGAAATGAGTGAGTCCTTGATTCTGGGTGCTCATATCATATGACTCCTAATAAAGATTGGTTTATAACTTACCAGTCCATAGATGGGGGTAAAGTCCTTATGGGTAATAATAATGCTTGTAAGGTGGTCGGTATCGGCACGGTAAGGATCAAGATGCATGATGGAGTTGAAAGAATGTTGACTGATGTCAGGTATGTTCCAGAACTGAAGAAGAACCTGATTTCTTTGGGTACTCTCAACTCTAGCGGGTGTAGCTTCAAGGTTGCAGGTGGAGTTATACGAGTCTCAAGGGGAGCCCTAGTTGTGATGAAAGGAAGGAGAGTCAATGGCCTTTACATGTTGCAGGGAAGCGTAGTTACAGGTGCAGCTACAGTATCGTCAATGTCTGAATCAAACGTCACCAAGTTATGGCATATGCGGTTGGGACATATTAGTGAGAAGGGTTTAATTGAACTTAGCAAGCAAGGCCTTTTCTGTGGTCACAAGACAGGGAAGTTAGATTTCTATGAACATTGCGTATTTGGGAAACAATGTCAGGTAAAGTTCAACACCGCTATTCACCGTACAAGAGACACTGTTGATTACATCCACTCTGACTTGTGGGGTTCTTCTCGAGTTCCTTCTCATGGTGGCGGTAGATATATGTTGACCTTCATTGATGACTATTCAAGAAAGGTATGGATCTTTATTCTAAAGAGTAAAGATGAAGTCTTTGTCAAATTCAAGTAGTGGAAAACCTTGATTGAGAAACAGACCGGGAAGCAGATCAAGCGACTGAGAACTGACAACGGCTTAGATTTTTGTGGAGGAGAATTTAACAAGTTTTGTAAGGATCACGATATTGTTAGACACCGTACTATGAAAGAGACTCGACAGCAAAATGGACTTGTAGAACGGATGAACAGAACTCTCTTGAAAAAAGTAAGGTGAATGCTCTCGAATGCCAGTCTACCAAAACAGTTCTGGGCTAAAGCTGTTAACACAGCTTGCTACTTGGTTAACATATGTCCATCTTCAGCTATTGGTTTCAAGACTCTGGTGAAGGTTTGGTCAGGTATGCCAGCCAAATATGATAATTAAAAAATATTTAGTTGTCTTGCTTATGCTCGCATGAATGAAGGTAAACTTGAGCCTAGGGTAAGGAAATGCATTTTCCTTGGATATCCTGAAGGAGTAAAAGGCTACAAATTATGGTGTCCCAAGACTTCAAAATGCATCATTAGCAGGGATGTGACCTTCAATAAAGCAAAAATGTTGAATTCCCAAAAGGAATCATCAGGTGGAGAAGAAGACAATAGTGTTACGAAGAAGGTGGAGCTTGAGGTGGAGCCTGAGACGAAACATCCTCAAGATAACCAAGAAGATACAGAGGAAGAGCAACGTCCAGTCGAGGAAACAAGTACACAATTGCAGTATTATCAACTGGCAAGAGACAGGCAAAGAAGGGAAGTTAGACCTCCTCAGAAGTATGGATATGAGGATGTAGTCGCTTATGCTTTAAATGTAGCTGATAATGATGAACCACAATCATACCATGAAACCATGTTAAGTGATGAGTCTACCCAGTGGCTTACTGCAATGACTAAAGAGATTGAATCTCTTCGTAAGAATCATATTTGGGAACTTGTTGAAAGACCAGACAACCAGAGGATAGTAGGGTGCAAATGGGTCTTCAAGAAGAAAGAAGGAATCCTTGGAGTTGAAGATGTAAGGTACAAAGCACGACTTGTGGCAAAGGGCTTTACACAGAGAGAAGGTATTGACTTTAATGAAATCTTCTCTCCAGTGGTTAAACATAGCTCTATACGAGTCCTACTTGCCATCGTTGCTCATTTTAATTTGGAGTTTGAGCAATTGGATGTCAAGACAACATTCTTGCATGGTGAACTTAAAGAGCAGATTTACATGAGTCAACCTGAAGGGTTCGAAGTACAAGGTAAGCAAGAATATGTTTGCCTATTAAGGAAATCTTTGTATGGTCTTAAACAATCTCCTAGACAGTGGTACAAACGCTTTGACAAGTTTATGCTTGAAAGTGGTTATTCTAGGAGTAAGTATGATAGCTGTGTGTATTACAAAAAGCTCGAGGATAGATCATATTGTTATCTACTTTTGTATGTTGATGACATGTTGATAGCCTGTAAGAACATGTCAGAAATAGATTGTCTCAAGGATCAATTGAGACAGGAGTTTGAGATGAAGGATCTTGGAGCTGCACAGAAAATTCTGGGTATGGAGATCTACAGGGATAGGAAAGCAGGTGTCTTATTCTTTTCACAGAAAAAGTACACATAAAAAGTGTTAGACCGTTTTGGCATAAAGAATACAAAGTCTGTTAGTACTCCATTAGCAGCTCACTTTAAACCTCAGTAGTTTTGGCGCCCCAGACCAAAGAAGAGGAAGAGTATATGACACATGTCCCTTATGCCAGCGCAGTTGGCAGTATCATGTACCTCATGGTATGTACAAGGCCAGACATTTCACAAGCGGTTAGTGTTGTTAGCAGGTACATGGCGAATCCTGAGAAGGCTCATTGGCAGGCAATTAAATGGATTTTACGTTATTTGAGAGGTACAACTGATATTGATTTGATCTATGGTAGAAGCAAAGACATTGCAAAAGATATCGTTGGATATGTCGACTCAGATTATGCCGGAAATCTTGACAAGAGGAGATCTCTTACTGGATATATATTTATGCTATGTGGGTTGGAAAGCAACTCTACAATCAATTATTGCTTTGTCAACCACTGAGGCAGAGTACATAGCGGCAACAGAAGCAGTAAAAGAATCCATTTGGCTCCAGGGACTAATTGATGAGTTGGGTATACAACTGGAAGAAGCTATAGTCTATTGTGATAGTCAAAGTGTGATACATCTGACAAAGAACCCCATGTATCATGAAAGAACAAAGCACATTAATGTGAGGGTGCATTTCATTATAGATGTGATTGCAGAAGGGATTATTACTGTCACGACCCAAAAATAGAAGTACGTAACTGGCACGGGTTTTGAGAATAATCTCATCCCGTAAGCCTCTAGTATGATACATATAAATGATTTTCTCATAAATAGTATAGATTGTAACCAAATACATAATCACATTCATTTGAGAGCTTACTGTATAATTTCAATAATCTCAAATATACATAAATACTCTGTAAATGGAAGCTGAGATCCTGCCTGTGATATATGGAGCAACTCTAGAGTACAAGTACAATGTAAATTAAAATCTACGAGCCTTGGAAATAAAGTAGGCTCACCCAGAGATCATGTCATCTAGCTGGTCAACTATCTGAAAAAAAATGTAGAAATATCGTGTAGTGAATTTGACAACTCAGTGAGCAAATATAGTTTACTATAACTGAAACAGAACAGACCATTCGCACGAGTTTTCATAAATAGAAATTATGGTAGAATATAACATTATCTAAATCAATGTATATAACAACAAACTAAAGTTTTAAAGAAGGTAAATATTTTGTTAAAAGAAAATCTAAAATCTTAAGATTTAGTATAATAAACAATAATTTCAAAATCAGATAAGGAAATAGAAAGATAACTCTTCATAAAAAAAAAAATATTTAGAGGAGGACTCAAAGTAGTTCCATAATTATAATTTTTATACCCAAGCACAAAGCCTGGTAAGGGCAATCACCATATACATTGTTTTATCCCAAGCACATAGCAATGGGACGGGTAAATAACCATATTCTCATAATTCATATCATAAGGTTGCGAGGAGCTCTCCTCAACTCCCTGACCTTTCCATATGTTGACTGTCCTAAGCACACAGCAATAAGACGGGTAAATCACCTCATTCTCATCATAAGTAACCGGGCCAATTGCCACTGGTTATTGGAGGAGACATACTCAACTCCATACTTATTCATAATTCAATCCTCATGTGCCCGTTCGCACAAGGGGCTAGCAACTCTCTTGCTAGCTAAAGTTTCATGGTGCACCAAGGCTAGCTATCTCTGTCGCTAGCTAACAGTGTTTCTATCAATGATTCCTCCAAAATAAACTAGTTTAATAAATCAAAAATATAATCTGAAAGAACAATTGAAAATTATGAGGTTAAAATCCTTTTTAAGACAAGATATATCCCTCCCTTCCAAAATATTCCTCGGACAGAGTTCCGGCATAAACATTCATTCTCCAAAATCAGAAATACAACATTTTCATTCAAGTCCAAATAAACCATAATATCCAGTATCAATGACACATTTGAAACTCAAATACAAATTCAATTTCACCATATCCATGAAACAGTGAGATATCATTTATAACACAAATCATATGAAACAATATGAACAATTATAAGATTCAATAAAGTGTATCATAATACCACATTTTCATCATAAATTCAGGAGGGACTTATTAGAGGTCTGTTCTGCATGTCCTATAACTTCCAAGAATATAAATCAATATAAACATGAAATTCAATTTATGCTATTCATAATTAAAACTTTGTTTTAAATGCATGGACATGAGAGAGATTTAAAAATGCGTTATAGTAAATTATATTCACTCACAGTGTAAGGGCCCCAGATTGGACAGCCCCAAAATCCACGTTTTCCATTTGAATTTGATCCATTAGACATTAAAAGTGAGTCCGGAAGGTCCAAAAACCTAAAAAAATGACCCCGGGACGTTGTCACTGTTCACGGCCGGAAACACTGTTCACGCGTGGCTGAAATCACTATTCACGCGCAGAATACTGTTCACAAGCACTGTTTGGCACTATTCACAGTTACTGTTCACCGAAGTAAATTTTGCAAAATTAAACCACTAAATCATATTTTCTGACCGTAAATTTTATCCTACAACTAATATTCTACATCCTTAACAAAAGCCCTAAGTTAAAATCTTGAAAAACTATCAAAAATTCAGTATTTTAGAAAATTTACCTTGAAGATACTATTCACGAAATTCTGGTGAAATTCCGGCGAACTTCCGGCGAAAGTGATCGGTGGGTTTTGAAGCTCTCGCCGCCATGAGTCCAACGGTACCTCCGGTATCTCAATTGGACGTCTAGAATTGGAGAAATTTTAGAGAGAAGTTTTGAAAAACTTTAGAGAGAGAGAGAGAAATTTTTTTTTTCTTCTTCTTTGCCTTCTTTGCGTGCATCCATCCTTCCTCCGTCCCCTCTCTTTTTTTTTTTTTTTAATAATAATAATATTATTATTTAATAATTAAATAATATGATTTCTTTAATATAAATTCATATAAATTCAATTTTTCATCCTAAAATATCCTAAAAATTTCTAAAAATTTACATTCTAGTTAAACTCTTAAATAATGATTTTTATTAATAAAAATCTTAATAAAACAAATCACAAAATAAATATCTTTATGCATAATAAAAGAAAGAATATTTCTACAAATACAACAAAAATTTATTAAAATCCAATATAATATTTTGAGCAAAGAAATAATTATTTTAATTAACAATATACTTCCTTTTAGCAAAACATAATTATTTATAATAAAAATATATTTTTTATAGCAAAACATTATTATTTAAAAATAAAATTTTGGGATATTACATTCTTCCCCCCTTAAGAAATTCGGTCCCCGAATTTCAGCCTATCCTACCACATGTAGGGAATGAAGTCAAGACATAATTCAAAGCTACCAACCTTATTACTCAAATAATTAGGGATATCTTTCATCCATAAGTTCCTCACTTGTCGATCAATAATAAACATCGATTGTACCCTTAGTTAAGCTAAATTTTTGTTTAATTAAATTTCTTGGAATTAGGTAATATAAGAAGAATCTAATAAGTAGTTCCTTAACATTGATGCAAGAAAGTCTATATCCACATTACTCAATCCTGATGGCAAGGCTAGGCAATGTATTACTTTGCCTACTTCGTTCAAAAGAGTCTATATACTAGAGCTTAACTTTTTCCTTCTTTCCAAACCTCATTACTTCTTTCATTGGTGAGTCTTTAAAAAAAATACGTGGTCACCAACTGATAATTTCTAGTACTCAACATTCATGATCCTTATAAATTTTTGGCATGTACTGAGTTGCTTATATATTTTTTTTTCTAATCAATTTCATCTCCCTAATTGCAAATAAATACTAACCTTACCACTAAAAAAAAAATATGTATCTGCCGCGCATATTATTCTCTCTTTCATAAGTAGCCTCCTCTGAAAAGTGATTCTGTTATGTGACTTTTACCGTGGTATTTCTTTTGAACATTTTTTTTTCTATCTACTATAGTCACTGATTTTTGTTTTCCTCATATGACAAATCTTTGTCTAACTGAATTTTCTCGACATTGAATAACATGTGTTGGGCCTGGTAGATACTTTCGTAGTATAGACACGTGAAAGATTGGATGAATATTACTCAATTCAGATAGCAAAGCCCAACGGTAAGCTACTGGGCTGATCCTATATACTGCGGACCTAACTTTACTCAACGTAATAACTTATTAGGAGATCTATACTATTTTATATATATAACCTCAAATAATGTCATTTGTATATTGGCCTAATAACCACGGATATGAGCAAATTCAATCAAGGACAAATAATTTCTCCTTTCTCAACAATTATTTACACATAAATTTTCAATCTCAACATAATTCAAATCCTAGATACTAAACTCATCTTCGCATGGTATAATCCCTTAATTCAAGTGCCTTGATCCTTTCATTATTTTCAGACATAATTCTCAAAATATTCTCCATATTTTCAAATTAAGAGTTCAAAGATTAATTTAAATTATACTTCTCATATTTTATTCCTCAAGAACTTCAACACCGCTAATTCTCTTGATCACAGTCGTCAAAACACCATAAGGTCATCATCTGTCTATGTCTTTCAAACTTTTCATTACTTTACCTACTAACCACTTGGACACCATAATAACCGAGTTTTAAAGAAAAGAAATTATCTTCCCTTGCAATGAGGGAAAAGAACCTTGCATTTAATGCCAACCATTAATGAGGGAGAATGCAGTGAAACAAAAGCATAATAGAGAATGGTGCCAAATTAGAAAGTCAACAATTTGGACAAAGCATTGAAAAACATTAAAATCAGTGGCCGTAATTCTTGAAAATCTGTACACAAAATCTATCTATGATTTCGGCAAAAATCGGTGGCCGCAAATTTTGAATATATGTGCCAGAATCTACTTTAAAGCTGTTGATATTCGGTGGAAAAGAAACATTTCCGAACTTATAAAAGTCTGTGAAAAACAAAGAGTACGTAGCTAACTGGTAGGATGCAGTTGATTGCTTCAGAATAGATGTAATCAATCAACTGTAAATTAACCAGTCCAAATTAAAATTTCTCAAAATAGCTAGTCGACTTAATAATACCGATAGTCGACTGGCAAAAACATTGAGAAAACAAAATAAACCATTTGATTGTTCCTCTTCAACAATTAATTGGTTTGCATTTTCACTCTCTTTTTTTTTTATAATGACGGCTATCACCTACAACTTTCCTACAAGAATCAAGACATCAATGCTTTATCAAAGACAACAAGAAAAAGACAGATTTCTGGTGATATCTTATCTTATGCGCTTTATGTGCTTAACATGGGTCACAGTCATAATTACTGTACATATACATGCTTGCCGTCATTTTTGAAATTGTTTACCTTTAATTTAGCTTATATCCAACAATCACTCACATAGTTGTTCTAATAATACTCGGCCTATTCGCATAACTATTATAAATATGCCCTTCTCTGAGTTCTATAAATGCTTACATTAGTATCTTTATCTTTACTCAAAGTTAAGGTGATAGAAATTATGGAAGGAACCGCATTCAGTCAGTTTCGAAATATCTGTGTCTTTTGTGGTTCCAGTCCTGGAAAAGATGGGGAGTATGTTAAAGCAGCACAAAATCTGGGTATGGTGCTAGCTAGGAGAAGAATTCATTTAGTGTATGGTGGAGGTAACTGTGGGTTAATGGGGTGTGTGGCTACAGCTGCACATGTAGGAGGATGCCAAGTTCTAGGTATTATTCCTACAGCTCTAACTACATCCAGAAATATAGGAAAAACAATTGGGGAAGAATATAGAGTAGCTTCCATGCATGAACGCATGGCTAGAATGATGAGCAATGCTAACGCCTTCATTGCCTTACCAGGTGGTTTTGGTACTTTAGAGGAGATTTTCCAAATAGTCTCTTGGGCACAACTAAATATGCATCACAAACCGATAGGTTTGTTAAATGTTAATCATTTCTTTGATGGTTTGTTGTCTTTTCTAGATCAAGCTGTGGAACAGAAGTTTATCCCACACTCAGCACGACGACTTCTTATCTCGGCTTCAAATGCTGAGGAGTTGATTGATGCCTTACAAGCATATGTTCATGTACCTGATCCAACTATTGCTCAAATAGAATGGACGGCAGACAATCGCAGGAAGCGCAAATTGGATTTGGATCTTCATCTGTAACTGTAGTAGAACGTAGCCATTGCTGTTTCACTTTTATTTTCTTAAGGTCTATTTGGATACCATCCTTGCTAAACATACTCCTTTAGAGTTTGTAAAACTATCTTTAAATGTTGCTTATGATCCTTTGAACTCTTGTAATATTTTAGTGTATCGTCAATAATTATAATAAATTGATCCAGGAATGGCTTAAGTACTCTATTTATTAAGTCTATGAATAAAGCTTTGGACATTTGTCAAACTAAATGACATAACCAAAAATTCATAATGTCCATAATGAGTCCTAATAGATTTTTCGAATATCATCTTCCCTTATCCTCAATTCATGATACTCATATCCCAAATCAAGTTTTTTTTTTTTGAAAAAAAAAAAAAAATACTAAACACCTTATAACTGGTTAAACAGATATGAGGTAATGGATTTTTTTTTTATTCCACACTGTCACCTTATTCAACTGTCTATCATCTATGCATAGTAGAGCACCTCAAGGAAAGTACTAGAGAGTATAAATCCTTTGTCTAACAAGTCTTGTAACTTTTTTTTAAAATTTAGTCAATATCATTCTATAAGAGGGTATAGACAGATACTAGTTAGGTTCCAGGAAGTAAATCAATACTAAATTTTATTTTACGTTTCGAGGTAATTTTGGCAATTCTTCAGGAATTACATCAAAAAACTCTTTGACCACTAGAACTTGATTTACACTAGCATACGTCATATCAATATCTCTCATCACTGCCAAATATCCTTGGCACTTTTTTGTAATCACTTATAGTCTGCTAAAGCAGAGATTAGATTATTGGATATCTCACTATGGTCTATCTGTATCAAGAAAGAAAATTCTAAAAGAATATTGAATTTAATCACCTTAAAGTGATATTCCGAAATGACATGGCTTGATACCAACCAATCCATTCTCAGTATCACATCAAAGTCTATCATAACTAGACAGCGAGGTGAATATTATATTCAGAAACGATCGTAATTGGCATTTGTCTCAATTCTTTAAATTATCAATGATGCCTATCCCTTTCACTTTCAGGCAATAATTAACCCATAGATATTTATATTTTTTTTAAAAAAATGTCACAATATTCAATAAACCTTATACTAGGAACTTTAGCAATTTTGGAATAGAAAGGAAAGCGAAACCCTATAGAATCCTTCAGCAGCACCAGAAGTATAAATATGTCCGGCTCATACCCATACTAAAGGTCCTACTAAAGAATCCTTTACTCCAATAGTCACAGGGAAACCTAATGCTCTGATACCAACTTTGTCACGACCCAAAAATAGAAGTACGTAACTGGCACGGGTTTTGAGAATAATCTCATCCCGTAAGCCTCTAGTATGATACATATAAATGATTTTCTCATAAATAGTATAGATTGTAACCAAATACATAATCACATTCATTTGAGAGCTTACTGTATAATTTCAATAATCTCAAATATACATAAATACTCTGTAAATGGAAGCTGAGATCCTGCCTGTGATATATGGAGCAACTCTAGAGTACAAGTACAATGTAAATTAAAATCTACGAGCCTTGGAAATAAAGTAGGCTCACCCAGAGATCATGTCATCTAGCTGGTCAACTATCTGAAAAAAAATGTAGAAATATCGTGTAGTGAATTTGACAACTCAGTGAGCAAATATAGTTTACTATAACTGAAACAGAACAGACCATTCGCACGAGTTTTCATAAATAGAAATTATGGTAGAATATAACATTATCTAAATCAATGTATATAACAACAAACTAAAGTTTTAAAGAAGGTAAATATTTTGTTAAAAGAAAATCTAAAATCTTAAGATTTAGTATAATAAACAATAATTTCAAAATCAGATAAGGAAATAGAAAGATAACTCTTCATAAAAAAAAAAATATTTAGAGGAGGACTCAAAGTAGTTCCATAATTATAATTTTTATACCCAAGCACAAAGCCTGGTAAGGGCAATCACCATATACATTGTTTTATCCCAAGCACATAGCAATGGGACGGGTAAATAACCATATTCTCATAATTCATATCATAAGGTTGCGAGGAGCTCTCCTCAACTCCCTGACCTTTCCATATGTTGACTGTCCTAAGCACACAGCAATAAGACGGGTAAATCACCTCATTCTCATCATAAGTAACCGGGCCAATTGCCACTGGTTATTGGAGGAGACATACTCAACTCCATACTTATTCATAATTCAATCCTCATGTGCCCGTTCGCACAAGGGGCTAGCAACTCTCTTGCTAGCTAAAGTTTCATGGTGCACCAAGGCTAGCTATCTCTGTCGCTAGCTAACAGTGTTTCTATCAATGATTCCTCCAAAATAAACTAGTTTAATAAATCAAAAATATAATCTGAAAGAACAATTGAAAATTATGAGGTTAAAATCCTTTTTAAGACAAGATATATCCCTCCCTTCCAAAATATTCCTCGGACAGAGTTCCGGCATAAACATTCATTCTCCAAAATCAGAAATACAACATTTTCATTCAAGTCCAAATAAACCATAATATCCAGTATCAATGACACATTTGAAACTCAAATACAAATTCAATTTCACCATATCCATGAAACAGTGAGATATCATTTATAACACAAATCATATGAAACAATATGAACAATTATAAGATTCAATAAAGTGTATCATAATACCACATTTTCATCATAAATTCAGGAGGGACTTATTAGAGGTCTGTTCTGCATGTCCTATAACTTCCAAGAATATAAATCAATATAAACATGAAATTCAATTTATGCTATTCATAATTAAAACTTTGTTTTAAATGCATGGACATGAGAGAGATTTAAAAATGCGTTATAGTAAATTATATTCACTCACAGTGTAAGGGCCCCAGATTGGACAGCCCCAAAATCCACGTTTTCCATTTGAATTTGATCCATTAGACATTAAAAGTGAGTCCGGAAGGTCCAAAAACCTAAAAAAATGACCCCGGGACGTTGTCACTGTTCACGGCCGGAAACACTGTTCACGCGTGGCTGAAATCACTATTCACGCGCAGAATACTGTTCACAAGCACTGTTTGGCACTATTCACAGTTACTGTTCACCGAAGTAAATTTTGCAAAATTAAACCACTAAATCATATTTTCTGACCGTAAATTTTATCCTACAACTAATATTCTACATCCTTAACAAAAGCCCTAAGTTAAAATCTTGAAAAACTATCAAAAATTCAGTATTTTAGAAAATTTACCTTGAAGATACTATTCACGAAATTCTGGTGAAATTCCGGCGAACTTCCGGCGAAAGTGATCGGTGGGTTTTGAAGCTCTCGCCGCCATGAGTCCAACGGTACCTCCGGTATCTCAATTGGACGTCTAGAATTGGAGAAATTTTAGAGAGAAGTTTTGAAAAACTTTAGAGAGAGAGAGAGAAATTTTTTTTTTCTTCTTCTTTGCCTTCTTTGCGTGCATCCATCCTTCCTCCGTCCCCTCTCTTTTTTTTTTTTTTTAATAATAATAATATTATTATTTAATAATTAAATAATATGATTTCTTTAATATAAATTCATATAAATTCAATTTTTCATCCTAAAATATCCTAAAAATTTCTAAAAATTTACATTCTAGTTAAACTCTTAAATAATGATTTTTATTAATAAAAATCTTAATAAAACAAATCACAAAATAAATATCTTTATGCATAATAAAAGAAAGAATATTTCTACAAATACAACAAAAATTTATTAAAATCCAATATAATATTTTGAGCAAAGAAATAATTATTTTAATTAACAATATACTTCCTTTTAGCAAAACATAATTATTTATAATAAAAATATATTTTTTATAGCAAAACATTATTATTTAAAAATAAAATTTTGGGATATTACAATTACAGTGAAGAAGATAGGTACTACAGACAATCTAGCTGATATGTTAACCAAGCCAGTTCCGGTAAACAAGTTCAAGCATTGCTTGGACTTGATTGGGATACGAAGTAGGTGAAAGGGGCATGGAGGAGAGTAGCAGAAGAAAAACTATGGGAGTCTTTTAACCAAGGTGGAGATTTGTTAAAGTTAATGGTTAAAAGAAAAAGGCTACCCATGTGACTAGTGGACCAATATGTTTGATTAGTGGAGTAATCACTTTGACAATAATTTCTTCATTATTGCCAAATTATTGATCACTATATGTGGCTGAAATCTTGCTGAAATCTGCAACATGTTGGAGCACTAATGACCATATATTGGTCATGGATTACAACTATAAATAGCCATGAAACTCACCTTAGTTCTTAAGCTCTCAAGGAATTCTTTCTTCTTCTTCTTCTTGTTCTCATAGTGAGAGAAAGGCTTGTGGGTTAAAGAGAGGTTTGAGTAAGAGTGTTCTTGAGTGTGTTTGTGAGGTATGAGTGGTGGACTATTAAAGCCAAGTTTTGACAGCTTGGGTTAACCTTATAGACAATTGGGTGAGTGAGGAAAGTCATTGTATTTCTTTTATCATAGTGAAAGATTCTTGCTGCTCTCCGGTCGTGGACGTAGGCATATTGTCGAACCATGTTAAATTCCTGGGTCATACTATTGTCTAGTTATTTTTCTTGCACATTTAATTTCTCTATATCGAGGGCCATCACAACAATATAAATATATATATATATATATATATTTCACCGGTGATGCTCAATCTTGATACCTCCAATAGTGACATGCCCTTTCCCAAAGTGAGGCACTAAAGTGACCAACACATGCTCATCACTTCAGCACCCAAATCCTCCAACAACTCACTTATGCCAAGCCTCAACGCAGTCTTTATCTTCCTCTGCTTGTGCTTGTGCTTATGAGGCACACTCACAAGGCTTCCTGCAAACTCCGTCTTCCTCGGCCCTCGGTCCACATCATCATCATCTTCATCATTAATGTAAACATCGAACTTGACCACTAAATCCCTCTCAAACTCAATTCCTTCAATCACCAACACCTCCTCCTCTTCCTCCCCCTGCTTCTCACTCCTATTCCTCTTTCTTCTCTTCACAATCGTACTCACACTTGATTCCAAAACCAATGGGAACTTGGTTTCTTTCGTAGCAGCATTTGCTGCACCAATACCAAAACGTTTCTCTATAGCCTTTAAAACCCAATTTCTACGAGGTGTAGGCTTGGCTTCTAACCATGGAATAGTAACATCTTGGTAAATATAACCTAGCTTTCTAGTGTCAAGACAATCCTTGACCTTCGCCCGTACTAGGTTCTTATTCTCGTCATAGAACAGAAACCCAGATTCCAACCAATCTTGGTCTGTGATATCCTTTCTTCTCCCACCTAGACTCTTCCAAATCTCCCCCATTCTATCCACATTCAAATGATGTGAGTAGAAAATGGGGTCTCTTCCAGCAGAATACAAACTCCCCATGTCTTCCAAATTTGGCTGGGTGTTATCCCCAGTCCATACATGGACAGGACCATGAGGAACATTCTCTATGGTTCCACTGCCGGGGTCGCTCTCGTCGCCGGCACGGTAGGCATTGCCGAAGAACAGGGAAGGAATCTTAGAACTTGACACCATTTGCCTGTACATTATATTGAGATTGGCTGCTATTTGTTCATCCGAGGTTGTTTGGTCTTCGATGCCATTAAAGTTAAGATCCACAAGTTTTGGTGTTTGGTGATTTTCATTTTGGAGATAATCATAAAGTGGTGAATCCGGGTCTGTGTATATGGCTGGGATTGGCACCCCTTCTGGGGCATCCCAATTCCAAAAGGGTAGAGCAAAATTGGGGTCACGGTCTTTTATCAAGCTAGCTAAGATTCTTTCGTGGACTGGGTCACTACCCACTGTGGCTTTGCATGCCACTAATCTGGAAACATAGTATTGTTTTGGCATCCCTAGTTTGGTGGCTTTGGGAAAGAAGGGACTGAAAGAAGAGGTGGAAGAGGAAGCAGAAGAGGCAGCGTTGCTGGTTGCATAGAGGGATGACGGGGAAAGAAAAGCCATGATCAGCTTTTTCTATAGTTGATTTACAATCCCATTCTTAATTAAAAGGTCAGGGACTTTAATTTATGGCTATCATAAATGATATTGTGAAGACCATTCACCGGTAAAAAAAAAAATATTTCGGTATCAACTAGTTTATTCTTTAGTCAGAGATTTCTTGGCATTATAATCAAATTATAATCATTAAACCAATTTTCTATTGGAGGCTCTCTTACCTCACGCAAAGTACCAAATACAGATCATCAGGCCATGTGTAAAGGTGATCGCTTGCACAATGACATGCAATTAATATTCAGTTAGCAAGAACATGTAGTTTTCTTTCTTTCCCTCTTTATTTTTTTTCTCTTAATTTTTTGAAAATCCTATGTTGTCATGAAGTTTCTCTTTAAACTCTATTGGGCGAATTTCCTTTTTTTTTTCAGTAGTATAATAGTAATTGATTTTAGAATAAAACTTAATTGCAGTTTTTAAAAATTTGTTATCAAATTTTTCAATGAAGTTATCACATATGAATTTTTTTTAAAAAAAGAAATCAATAGTATGGTCTTGAGATCATAATAAGATGTTCATGTGTCAAAATTTTGTTGAAGAATCTTATCTAAGCTTTGTCCCTGAGTTTATTGAACCTTTTTTTTCCCTTGACACGACACTTGTTTTTTTTTTTATCTTTTTAATAAGTTGTAATTGATTGTAGCTAGTTTACCAAATCTCTATTCTCTATGTGAACGTATCCTGGGAAAAATGTTAAAGTACCCAATGAGAAGGTAATTGAGATTATTTCTATTTGTTTTAAGTAATATTTGTTGTTTCCCCCCATATTTTAGGGTTTTTAACAAGTTAGTTCCACCAAGCCTCTATTATCTAAGAACGTAATTAGAACGTGATAATTAATTGGTGTCAGATTACAAATATTAAAATTTAATTAATTTTGTGTTATAAATTTATTAATAATCTAAATGCCGTGCAAATTCATCCTCTTAATTATACTGGTTTTGGTTTCAGATATATTGATTAAGTGGAGTGTTTGAAGGAAGGACAGGCTACATCGATCTAGGTTCACTAATTAAGGAAGGAAATATCCACCCACTTGTTACCATAACTAATTAAAAATTCATAGCAAAAATAATTAAAAAGCATATATATGCTCATCGTCAAACTCAATAAATCTATATATGACACTGAATTTTCCTTCTTCAAAGTTATGTAGGTAATATCTAATTTGAAAGGGACAAAAGAAATATCAAAATGAGAGACACCGCAAATTAATCAAACTCCTATAAACCCATGAAATTTTTCAAAATTTTGACTAACTAGATAGCAACTCATTTTTGGCACGTCTACTTTAAGGGAGTATATCCATATTTCAACATAGTTTTTTTTATATAAAAAAAAGATTTGAGAATAATAATTTATTCAACCTCTAATTTTAGTATTTCTAAATTAATATTTTATTAATTTATACCATAAACTGTAGGGAAGAATAAACTTAACTATAGCTTCTAACTATGTCTTCAAATAAGAATAAACAACATTTATTATGTATATTATTTGTGTTGAATTTGAACGCGACTTGTTCAAAGTGATGAGGTAGATTGAGTGCGATCGAGGGGAAGAAAGATTAGTGTGCACATGTTAGGGATCCCAAATATTGTTGATAGATTATTATTTTCATTGACTAAGATTAATATATGGACAACGAAATAGCTGTTGAATTCATACATTAAACTAACCAGTTAGTACTATCTAATTAATTATAGCTTGATTGTCACTTTGACATCTCTTCACGCATTGTCCCCATTACAGTTTGAACCTCGAACTTAAGAATATTCAATATAGAACCGATCATTTATACCAATTATTATATATACACTTTTGAATTAATCAATAGATCGATGAGTTGTGACTCAAATGGTACTTTTCTAATATTGAAGTATTAGTGGGTATGGGTCCAATTCTTCACTCCCCCCATGTCATATATCTACGGTAAAAAAAAAAAAAATCAATAGTATCATCAAATTCCCTCTATCAATGCTCTTTCCTCTTTTGCTCATACATTCGAAACCGATCCATTCTATAAAATTAATATTTTATGAATTAAAGCTTTAAAAGTTTTGTAGTGCATGTAGTTCGTTGGTGAGGGTTAATAGAGTTGTCCAGCAGTTTCAAAAGTAATTTTTCATATCAAAGTTGCGTAATAGTTTCAAACCCGAATTGGTTCTTTTGAAAATATGATAGTAACCCAAGATGTTGATAACTATATCAACCAGAGTATTCGATCCATGACAAGTACTATACTCGTGTTAGGACTTGAAGATCACTTTAATTCTAAAAACTCCACCACTAGCAAAATATCTGCTTTTCTATGGATTCTGAATTTCTATAAAATTTTGGGAACTACTTTTTACTTTGTTTGCAGAATTATCCAATCTTTGAATTTATATTTTATATTTTTATTATTTCAACGTAATAATTAATAATTATACCAGTAAAACAAAATGCCGAGTCACCTTCTATATATAATCCAACTTTCGTTAATTTTCATGTCCTTTTTATTTGAAGTCTCACGTGCCATCTTGTGGACATCATAGATTACATCGTTGACTAGTACTCTTTACCTGAAAATAATAATAAAAATAAAGTGGAAACGTTATTGGAAAGCAAAACGACCCAAGCCACTATCACCACCACTACCACACACAAGTGTCTGAAATTTTAATCAGCAAGCTCGATCTTTATACTTCTTATTCGCACAAGCCCTTCCCCATACCTTGGAACTAACGTCACCCTAACACTATCATCATCCTCAGCTCCCAAATCCTCTAACAAATCAGTTAACCCTAATCTCAAATAAGTCTTCATCTTCTTGTTCTTGTGCTTATGCGTATGTGGCACACTCACAAAGCTTCCTGCAAACTCCGTATTCTCTGGTCTACTGAGCTTCTCATCTTCGTCATTGATATATACGTCGAATTTCACTGCTTTGTTTCTTTCAAACTCAATCCCTTCAATCACCAACACCTCCTCCTCTTCTTCCTTCTCGTTCTTGCTCCTCGACTTCTTTGGCCTCTTCACAATAGTACTCACAGTTGATTCCAAAACCAGGGGGAACTTGATCGTCTTTGAAGTCTCAACAGCCTGTGCTGCACCAATACCAAAATGCTGTCCTGCCACCTGTTTCGGGAGAGAGAAAATAATGATTCTTTGATTAATTAAACTGTACCTTGAACTGGGAAGAAGAGGAGGGCGAGGAAGAAGAAACAGAGAGACCCAGACATTCTAAAAATGCTATGCTGAAGTTTGGAGAATGGGTGTATCCATGAAAATGTTAAAATGAATTCCCCCGTGAGAAAGTCTCTCCTCTATATCAAGTGACAGATAAAGAGTATGAGAGTAAGTTTATGAGTTTTGTGTAACAGTGACTTATAATATAATGTGACATAAAGTTGGACATATATATGAGATTATATTATATGCATGTGTTAAAAGAGAGACTCGTGGCTAAAATTTTTTTTTTACGGTGTTTTATGCAAAAAAAGTGTAAAAGTGATGTATATCCCTCTCATTTTATTAAGGCGGCTATCTTAATTTTTCATATACTTAAAAATTTTTATATATAAAAATTGATTTTTCTATGTTATTTAGATCATATATAACACATCAATTCATATTTGCTATACTTAAATATTTTTGAAAAATTAAAATTCTCCTATACCAAATACTACCTAAAAGTAAAATACCCTCCAAACTTAGGGTGTAAAATTCCTAATTATCATTATAGTTTTACTATTATAGATATATATTTCTCTCGTGACTTACCAAACCATAAACCTCCTTGCAAATAGAAATGGTGATAAAATAATAAGCATAGTGCATAATGTGACGTGGCACCTAAAATTAGCGCAAGAATGGTACCTTTTGAAGTTTAGATCTCCGCGGCGTGGGCTTAGCTTTCAACCATGGAATATCAACATCTTGGTAAACATACCCAAGCTTTCTAGTGTCGAGGCAATCCTTGACCTTCACACGAACAAGATTCTTATTCTCATCATAAAAGAGAAACCCAGAATTCAACCAATCAGAATCATCAAAATCTCTTCTTTTCCCTCCTAGCGTTTTCCATATATACCACATCCTATCCACGTTCGAATGGTGAGAATAGAAAATGGGGTCCCTAGCAGCCGAGTAGAAGGTCCCCATGTCCTCGAGGTTAGGCTGGCTCCCATCACCAGTCCATAAATGTACAGGACCATGTGGCACATTCTCTATGGACCCAGCACCAGGGTCAGGCTCATCTCCTGCACGATAAGGGCTCCCTAGAAAGAGTCTTGGGGTCTTGCCATTAGACACCATTTGCCTGTACATAATAGTGAGGTTGGTCAAGACACGACCATTATTCTTATTGGCATCATCATCTTTACCATTATAGTCAAGGTCTATGAGTGTCGGTGGTTGATGGTAAAGGCTTCGGAGAGTATCATAAAGAGGTGATTTGGGATCTGTATAAATGGAAGGAATCTCCATGCCTTCAGGAGAATCCCAGTTCCAAAACGGTAAAGCAAAAGATGGGTCACCTATTAAGCTTCCCAAGATTCTCTCGTAGAAATAAAGGTACCAACGGTGGAAAGGAAAGAAGAGCCAAGAATTGTGGACTTGGAGATCAAGATCAGGGAACCCAACCTGGTGATAAGCACCATCACAATAAGCACAGTGGATATGAGCTTGTTGGGTGAAGTTACGTGGGTCATCAGGTGGGAGAGATTTCATGAGTTCAAGTGCTTTTTTGTACTTTCCTAGGTAGTCATCGTTGACCAGATGAGCATCTGGTCTAACCCTTAGTGGCTGATTAGAGGAAGGAAGTTTGAAGTCTATGATCTTAGTGGAAGATGGTGGGCAACAATTGGTTGGTTTGGCACCGTTGGGTAAGTCCGGTGGACCGCACGTGGTTAGATCCGGTGGGGACACCGGAGCCGCGACAGCAAAAGGGTTGCTGCTAAGAGTAGCAGCACCACAAAGTCCTCCAAGGCCAAGAAGAACGTTTCTCCTATTTCCTAGAAGATGGGGTAGTTGTCCTTCATTTTTAGGGTTTTCTGGGTCACTATTTGTGGCTTTGCATGCAACTTTGTAAACATGATAGGGTTTTGGTTTTCTAGGTACTGGACACAAGGAAAAAGTGGAAATGGATGGAGATGAGATAGACGCCATGGTTTATTATCTATCTCGGGTCCATAACAATCAAGGGTTTTATAATGAGATTGAGAAGACTTTTAATCATAGAGTTTACGTATGGTTGGTGATCCCCTAAGAAGAATTTAACTTGAAAGCCTTCAACATTGACATTTGTGTGCAGCAAAATGACATTAGTTTTTCAGCTATTGAATTGAAATTTAACAATATGTAGCTGACTTCTACTATATGAGGATCAATATTTCTTTTATACGTTAATTATATCCTCTTTTTGCACGCAATGTCCAAAGATCGATCGATCAAAATCACGCATTGATTTATGATACTCCTTCTGCCGTTTATGTACACTTTTCTTAGATATCGATGTCATAATCTTATCGTCCTTTAGGTTATGTGGATGGGAACAATGGAGAGAAAAAGGAAAGAAAACGGCTGCTCGGTTGAAACCATATTTCTCTTGTTTGAAATTTTGTTATAGGGATCGAGGGGAGAAGAATGAAGAATTTTCAACTGATCTTCCAAACTCCTCCTCCTTTATAATTTTAATTAGTTCCTCCAACTTAGAAGATTTTAAAGAAAAAACCAACCATTAAGTATTATATAATTGATTATTTCCTAAAAATACATCTTATAGTAAATCAAAATATTATAACGAATCATTTTAATAAAAGACAATCTAGTGTGTGTGTGTGTGTGTGTGTGTGTGTGTGTGTGTGTGTGTGTGTGTATATATATATATATATATATTAGGTATTTTGTTTAATTTTTTTAATTTATTAATTACTTTATCAATTTTAAACACCCGAACAAAGAGAAGGGAAATTGTCATATAGCCCTCTTCCCCCCCCCCCAATCTTTCTCCTTTCATTTTCTTTAAATTCCTTCCCTTTTTTACCCTTTCATCTCCCAAACATACTCTTAGTAAACACCAATTTTTATTAAAAAAATAATAGGTTTATTTTCTTTCTTAAGTCAGCATATGCTAATTAAGAATGAGATATTCAATAAAATAAAATAAAATAACCAATCAAAATTGTAAATTAAGATGATTCCACAATATATTCATAAAAACTTAATTATTGTTTTGATTTGTGTAATATATAGTATTTGATATGTTTGTGTTAGACATGCCTATAAAATAACATAGTGAATATAAACTTTATGGAATGCTATATACATGGAAGATATTGGTAAAGGTCGTGGGTTTGAAATAGTCGTTAAATACTGTTGAATTGTAATCTTCATACGTCATATCCACAGAAATTAAATTCAATAGGTAAAAAAGGTCTTGTATAGTTAATTTGTATGCCACAGATAATTGGACGAAATGATAAATAACCAATTATCGATTAATCCATGCTATTGACTGAAAATATTCAATTTAGCCGCTTAAATTTTCTTTTCTCTGTATTTTTACACTTTTTAATATAGAATTTAATCTCATTCAAAATATTAAAACTATCATTTTTTATCATTTTTTTTATATAAATTCCAACTTATAATATTATCAAAACTTTTCAATCACTCAATTCAAATTTGTTACAAGTTTGTGGACCCAAATTTCTTCACACTTATCAAGCGGTCAAAGGTGATAAATCGACTGTCGGCGAATTAGCAATGTGACTACTAGGGAGAAAAATATTTAAGAACCAGAAAAACTTTAATTATTATATAATAATTATCAAATATAAAATAATATTTTATTAATACTATTTAATACTTTATACAAAATTGATTACAATTGATATGCACAAATTAGATGTTCATTAAGTGCAAATATACACTGCCGTTGTCAAATAATAAATTATATAAGTACGAATATCGTTTTCATGAAGATTGATGTTATTAATTACTGTACTAATTTAATCTTTATCTTAATTGAATAATTCAAATATTAAATTGATTAATAATAAAATAAAATAAAATTGAATAATTTAAAAGTAAGAGTAACTCAAAATTAATTGAGATTATAGGGATTTTAATTTCACCATAATTAATTCTCTTTGTATTTATCTATCTCTTTAATTTATAAATTATAATCTTAATTGTAAGTTAAGATATCTTAAATTATCCATTAACTACTTTTGAAATTTAATAAAAACACCTTTCGAATGCTAACACACTATGCCTCTATGTAAATTACAATAAATAAAGATTCATTAAGATTTATAGTTCTCAATTAAGATTGTATAAATTATACAAGTATATCTCTATCTTACATACAATCTATAGTTTTTACATACTTATCTACACACATAAATCTCTTATCGGTCTCATTATAATTAACAAATCATCTAACTAATGATCAAACAATTAGATTCATTATACACAGTATATAAATTTAATTAAGAAAAATAATTCATTAATTAAATTAAATAGAAAATACAAAAATTTATAATTAGATTATATCGTAACCCTAAAAAATAAAATAAAACATAAAAGAAGAAGAAGAAAATGGAGTTGAAGCTGCTGTCTAAAGAGAGAGCTTTGACCTCCTCTCCTCCTCCCCTCTTCTAATTCAGAACTCAAGAGTCTTTTTAAAGGTAAAATTGATTTTTGAATCGTTCTCAAACTCTATCTTTAAAAGATTTTTTAATTCAACTCAAACTCTTTTAATAAAAGATATTTTAATTCAACTTAAACTCTATCTTCTTTTTTTATTATTATTTTACTTTTCAAAAATTATATTATCATCTTTAAATTACGACGTCAATATCCAGCATCTCTATGTTGAATCACTTAAAACTCAAAACATAAAAGTTGTAGATTTTTTTTTTAACTTTCTACAGCCTTTTAAATCTTCTCAATCAAAGTTGGGATGTGAGAGATATGTTCAAGTTAGTGAAGTAACATTGAAGCAATCCAAAATCTGCAATTCTTATTCTTTTTTCTCTTATTTTTCTTCAATTCTTCATCTTATTTTTACTTACAAAATAAATACACAATCATACATAAATCTAATATAAATTACTCAAAAACTTACAAAATTCTAAATTAAAAATAATTAATTTATGAGTATAAAACTCATTCATCAACAATATTTGTTAAATAAATAATATATTATTTAATAAATATTAATTACAAAATTAAAATCATTTTTGAATTAAAATTTTTAGTAAATTAATTACAATTATTATATAAAAATTTAATAAAAATAAAAATAGTTAAACATTTTAGAGATTTGTAAAATATATTAAATTTTGATAAAGACTAAAATTTTCTTACGGAAATAAAGTACAACAACTTATTTATTTTTAAGAAAATAATAATTAAATAAATTATTTATTTAATGAAAAATTAAAAGTTGAAAAAATTTAGATCTCTTGAAAGAAAAATTAAGCATTTAATAGCATTGATTCCATATTTGTAAGAATTCAGATCGTTGAAATCATTGTATAATATTTAAACTATAATTATTTAATGGCATGCTTCTATATTTAACAATTACTATGTATTAAATAGAGTTCATTGTGATAATTTCATCTGGTCTAGAATTACTGAACTTGAAATGGGAAAAGAACAAGTGGAAAAGTTGCACATGACCAAGAAGATTAGCGGATCAATTTCAAACGTAAGTGATAAAGAAAACTCCAAGTGTGCTAAATGTCGTCTCTCACTTGGCAAATCTTGACAAAACAAAAATGAAAAGGTTGACAAGCAACCTTAGCCACCAATATGTGAAATTGGTAAGGAAGGGTCAGCATCAACTGGTTAGATTTTCTTGTACAACATGCTCAGTTTAAGTCGTTAATGAGGTCCGAAACATACGTATGGGATACGAGGGTTCAATGGCACAAATAATATAGAAAGTTTGACATCCTAGATGGTCTTAGCTTGGCAAACCTTCATTGAAAATTTCATGTTCGCCTGTGATACAGATATTTTTGGATTTTGCCTTAGGTCTTTAAGTTTTATTTTTTGTGTCTTCATGTACTGAAAAAAAAATTCAAATTATAGTTTTAGAAGAAGAAAATACTACGAAATATAATTCCTTCAATTATCATTTTTCAAATCAAACCCTGAATTTGGCTAGAAACTACAAGCATAATTGTCAGAATGAGGTCAGGACATGCAGCAGCTAGGACTGCGTTAAACAAAAACTCAAATAAGTTGGGTCAAGTCCAAAGATTTAAACAGCCCATCCCCCCCCCCCCCTTTTAATGTGGGGATTTTCTTATTTCTAGACAATTAAGAAGCCTCACGAACAAACTAGCCACTCACAATTTCATTAGTTGAACTTGAAACTGCATGGTTTCTCTTTTCTAGGATTCATATTTACCTGGAGCAAGAGAATCTACTATATATCCACTCAATCTTGAAATACTTCACATCCTAGATAAAACTCTTCACGCGTATTACAATTTCAATCCACCATTAAACCAGGACGTAAAAGTAATAATGCTTATAGTCATAGCAAGGAAATATGAAATTACATCCCTTATAGACGCAGATCTTAGCAATTACACTTACAAATCAGGGCATTTCCTACAACAAAACCTTTATACTATGTTATCGAAATAGAAAAAATATATAAAGGTAGCACTTTTAATAGCAACCTAGTTCACAAAAGACAATATAGAAACTCAAGAATTAAGTGTAAGTAGGTACTACTCACAAGAATTTTCCTCAGGAAATCACTAGCAGACATAAATTTTATAGAATTTATTCTCTTGCCCCTCTTAAGCCTATCTATGTATGATAAATTCTTAATTTTTTACCTCGCCCGAGAATAACAAATATTACAAAATCAAATCACATTAATGTCATTCAGCATGATTCAGGAATGAGAAAATTTTCCTCAGCTCTTCTTGTTTTTCTTTCTTCCTTTCACTTGTTTTTCTCTGAACTTCTAGACCTTTGACTGATAATAGAGGAAGAAGATATCTTTTGACCTGAAGGTTTTTGATTGTTCAGCTGGCAATGAGTTTGATTCCGTTCTCGCTGATGTAAGTTAGATTGTGGAGCATTGGTGGTTGCTGCAGCAGGTATTTCAGGAACACCTAATATTTTCTTGACGCCAGGAACTTTAAGAACTACAAAATTCAGAAGGGAGAGCATTTAGGGATCTTATTTTTTTAAAAAAGAAAAAAGAAAAAAAAAACTCGATTAACTGTAAAAAGTTCATTTGTTTCGTACCATACGGTAGAAACTTGAAACGCATAGATAATAGGAAACGTAGACAAACATCAAACACGATTTTAAACCTAGGTGTCTCACAACCTATGGTTTCATTTATTAAAAAAGAAAAAAGAAAAAAGAAAAAAAGAATCTAGTAACTAGTCGTCAAATTTAAGTCCAACTGAAAACAACAAAATTTAGGCCACATTACCACTGGAAGATCTAAACAGTGGGTCAGGCAGTAATTAAAACTGTTGGAGAGGCGTTCAACTTGCTTGACATGTAAAGAACATCAGGTCAATCTGTAGAACTAGGAGTATAAGTTCACCTTAGAGGTTTTGTTCTCATGGGTAGATGTGTGCACTTGGTGAGAGTACCAAATGGTGGGGGTTTGCTTCAGAAAAGACCAGTAACTTTTCTTTCCCATGGTAAAAACCCAGCTTTAGAAATGGGATTCAAAAAAAGTTTTCTCTGTTTTGTCAATTGCAGAATGTCACCAAGAACAGGATATGGACATGTACGAAATATACATGTTTTTCAACTGGGTCTAGCTAATTTCTGCAAGGCTTTGAAGTCTCTTGGAGGGTCATGGATGATGAATAATATTGATTGGATGGTCGACAAGTTCAAATATAAGTTTCCATCACGTAAAGATACCACCAAATGCGACAAATAGGTACTTTATTAATAATCTTATTATCGATGTTAGAGAATTAATCATGAAATAAACACAAAACCCAAATTTTTTTCTTACTCTTTGGTTTCATCAAACAGTTACCTAAAAAACCGAGCCGTATTATGTTTGATATTAATATGAAATTATATCAAATTAATCATGTCTTGTAATACTGTGGTTCTTAGATTTGATTAATATAGAATGATTTTGATGAATTTTGCAGGTGAAACGTTGTTGGTGACACTTGCTTCTCTGATAAAGATGGCAGGTGAGAAGTCTGATATAATGAAAAAAGACGACCCAAAGAAAGAACTCATCAGTCCACGATCCAGCTCGTCTGGGAAATCTATAACGGGCTCGTCCTCCTTTTCAGAGAGCAACTTCTAGCTTGTAGCTCTTCTCCTTTGACACCAACTTTTTGTCCTTCCAGAATCCATGAAGTATTGTGGAGATAGTCCAAGAACTTCATGTAGCTCATCAAACAAAGGATAAATCCAGAATAGTAAAAAAGGAGAAATCAACAAACAAAGATAATATGGAAGTGGATGGAAAATCTAGCAATACTCAAAACGACGTCACTTCAAGGATCTAGTTTTTGAATTGGACACAATTAGATAGGGCAACTAGTCATCATGGAAAAATGGGTAAGCCTCAAAAAGTGGCAACTAGTTTCATCCCCTCCACCGCTGCCGCTGCCACCATTACCAGTATCAACCTAACCGGCGCTGCAACCAAATGTGGCAGTGTCAGTCCCACCACCGCCAGCAACCTAGCCCTCCACCATCCTGTTAGTGGTGGGTCCCTCCACATAGAGGACTCACCACCACTGTTCAATTAGAGAATTTTTGGCAACGAGTGAAGAAGAAAAAAACAGAACGGAAGTTGCAGGTGCGGAAATTGCAGCACTATTTCACCACCTTGAAACTCATCTTTGTTTATAAATAGGCAGGAGAAGAACGCAGTAAAACACACCAAAAAGCAGAGGCAATAAGTCTGAGAAGCCAGATAAGTTCTTTAAAGAGAGAGAAAAATAGGAGAGAGTTTGGAGTGATATTTAGAAAATAGTTCATAAAGAGTGAGTGACAAAATAGTGAAAAAAATACTCTTGGGGTATTGTAGAAAACACTCTGTGTGCTACTATTTTAGTTATATTTCAATTGTAACCTCTAGATTTATTTTGGAGAAAACTCTCTTTGTACCTGTTATTTTTATAGTAAAAAATTTATTCAGATTTGGTCCCGTGAATGTAACCCAAAAATCAAAAGTGAATCACGTTAAATTTTTTTGTGTCAATTTTGTTAATTATTTCGCATTTATTCTTGCTGGTAATACCTGCTGTGCCCAACAAGTAATATCAGAGCCGTGGTGGTTATTCCTTTAAAATTCTTAGTATGCTTTGTGGTTGCAGTATTGACTGATCTTTCACATTAAAAAAGATTTTTATTGGAATTACTGTTGGCTGAAGAAAGCTGTATGAGTACTATTTATACGTATTGATACTATTCATACTGCTCAAAATAGAGGCAAAGACCAGCAAGATGATCAACCTAAATGGCACAAACTACCACATCTAGAGAAATAAGATGAAAGATCTATTATTTGTGATGAAACTGCATCTATCGATGTTTACTACGACTAAACCCGAAGTTAAATCGAATGATGAATGGAACTTTGAACATGAGCAGGTGTAACATCCTTAATTTCATTTCTTTTATTGATAAAGGTACATAAATATTTAATGTAACATCTCTAATTTTGTTTCTTTAAAGATATATAAATATTTAATTAAGAAAATAAAATTTATTAGACAATTTTTAGATATATAAGGAAATATAATTCTTAAAAATTCTTCACCTTATGTGTATACATAAAAAATGTTTCTAACATTAAGGGAACAAGTAAAGAGAGAAAACCTAATAGAAAAAATTAGAAATAACATACTAAAGATAGGCAAAATTCTTTAGTAAGGAAGATAAATTTTTGTGAAGTAGGTAAAGGTTTTAAAATTTTAAGAAGATTGGATTAGGGTAATTTTCCTAATTCAAGAGTTAGAAATTTCTAAATTTAACATCTCTACCCATAAATTGGGCTTTGACCTATGGACACTTCATATAGAGTTTTTTCACTTCACATAGGTTTCTAGCAAGCCCATTGGATAACCTAAGTAAGAAATAAAACATAGACTTGGACTAGAATATAGAAGTTAGACCGGTAGTCCAAAAATTATGAAAATGTGACTAAACCCTCCAAGAAAGGTAGAATTTTATCCAAAACAAAAGAAATGGGTAGGAATGAGTTCAAATCCAAGAGAAAAAAATAAAATAAAATAAATCATGTGATGAAATAATAGTGTAATAATAATAAAGATTATGTTACATGGCATTAATACAAAAATTCAGTAAGTGGTGTGATATCCTACATTCATAATTTTAGCAAGTGGTATGATAATACATGGCATTAGGACAAAACATCTATATCCTACACTCATAATTTTAGCAAGTGGGTAATAATACATAGCATTATGACAAAATATCCTTATCCTACACAAATAATTTCAGCTAAGCAAGGAAGATTCGAGGGTTGAAAATTTGCCACCTAAAAAAGCAAACCTATCATTCTTGATTAAGATAAAAGAAAAACTAAATGAATCCCTAAATCAAAAGAACATTGTCCCTTGTCTTAAGAACATATTATCATAATTTTCAAAATACAAATTTCCTTTTCCTATGCATATCTTGACTAAGGAAGAGGAAGACAAGAACATGAGTTGTTTGTTTTCCAAAAAATCAACCAAGTGTATCCTAATTGTGATAAGGTAGACCCATGATCATGAAAGGTGAATTATTTGATAGTCTATTTAAGAAAAATCCACTCCTATAACATTATAATTTTGTCTAAGTGAGGGATAGGAAAAATAGAAGCAAGGTAGAGTGAGGAAAGGAGAGAAAGAGAGGAGAAGAAAGGAAGGAAAAAGAAGGAGAAGCTTAGAAGACTAAGTACTCAAGGTAAGTTAACTTAATCTCCACTTGAATCCATCTTTCTTCTTCATCTTTGGGGTTCAAAAAACTCACCCTCCTTCTCTTATTTAAGCTGCTAGAAAAGCTAAGGGAATGGAAGAATCTTGCTACTTTCTTCAAGAGGAAACAAGAAAAAGAATTCACTAAGTGAGCTAAGGAGATATTTAGGTAGGTTTAACAATATTTCTTTTTGAAAAAAAGTTTTGAAATTTGTAATATTTATATGGAATTTTGATCTTAGAACTTTGATGATTGGTCATAGATGTTGATATATCATGTTACATATTGATCTTGCATGTGATGTATATTTGAATACTTAGACTGGTGTAGATAGTTCTAGATAGGTATGACTATGGGTGGCAAAATTTTAAGTTTCCGTTTTTAAAATTTTGGGAAGAATCAGTAAAGAATTAAAATAAATGGTTAACATGAAAAATGTAAATCTATGTCTCACGGATTTTTAGCCACTGGAATCACTCAATTTGGAGTCCATATGAGTTAGATATGATCCGATTAGTAAGTAGTGGTCAGAAAATAGCTAATCAGGGAAGAATCTGTTAGGAAAGCTTCTGTGTTTGAATTTTTGAAATTATTCTGTAGGGAATTAAAATAACTAGTTAACATAAAAATTGTAGATATATGTATTATAAAATTTTAGCCACTGGAATCACTCAATTTGGAATTCTTATGAGGGAGATATGGATAGATTAGTAAGTAGAGGTCAGAACCTACTCGAGAAGAAATAATTTGTAAATTGAGGAAGTAATAGCACCAAGATTCCTTAATATTTAGCTAAACTATTCAACATAATAGTTTTAGATAATTGTTTTATCTTTAAATTGACACTAAGATCACCTAAATCTGAGTTAAAATGAGGGAGTTATACTCCAATTAGTGAGAAAAGGTCAAACAGGATAAAAACCTACATCAGGGAATAACTCAACATAAAGTATGGCCGTGTTCTATGCTGGAAATGACATTTTGAAACCTAAAGTATAGTTGTTTTATAGTAAATGGCCAAGATGTGTTATAGGATACGTTTAGGCCGGTTTGGAAACTAATAAAACTTATTTTCAACATTTTGTCTACCCTAAATAAACCTAATTAACTATTGGATATTAGTAGAAATCAAATTGATGAAGAATGATGTATTAAATTTGTAAAAACATGTGTTGAAAATGATATAAGTAGAAGAAAAGTGACTAAAGGCCATGCATAAAGAAAATAAAAAGATAAAAATAATATTTAAAAAAGAAGAAAAATCTTATAAATGACTAGTATACGCCATAGCCATTGCTATTGCATGAACTCCTTACCATCTTAAGTGTGTAATTTTGACATGGAAATATTTTGATAAAACATTATGGCATGTGAGTATCATGAACATACTATTATTGATTTTTGGCTATTAATGTGAAAAGAAAAGAAATAAGTACGGTCACATGGCGATCTATGTGGTGTACTAGTAGGGGACGCCCTACCAACGGTTATAATTATGATAATAAGAAAAGAAAGAGAAAGTGTGCCATGTAGAATAGAGCAAGAAAATTCCGTACCGAAGAGTAGAAAATACTCACCCTGATCGAGGTAACTTGATATGAGAATAAATTGATAGTCATCATATGATATTCTGAAAATAGTTAATCCTGCCATACATGTCATTACTGTACAATTTTCATGGGCATAGATAAAGTGCATTCATGTGACCAAAGATTTTTGATGTAGTTTTTACAGATGAACATGATGTGATAAGCTATATTGATGATGATTATGGTTTATTGTTGAACCTACTAGAATTTAATTCTCACTATTTTTTTTTCATATCATGTTCAGAAGATTAAATATGCAGCTATTTTCTATGACTCTTATTATTGTTGTACGTTGGATCGAGGTGCCCTACCTTGGGCAAATATCGATTATATCGGATGTATCAGTAGTAAATGTGATTGAGATTCTGGTGGAGGTGCCGCCACCTGCACCAGTATCCCCAGAAGTAGTGTACGTAGATGATTAGGCCTCATATGTACATGAATATGTTAAACTTCTGTACGGATGTTTATAAGTTAATGATATGTATGTAAACTTAGTATTGTATAAATTAAATAAATTTTATTTTGAGTTAAGTTGTAAAGAGGTAATAACTTCATGAAATTTTACAAATATAGAAAAAAAATTTGTTACATAAATGGAGTTGTTACAGCAGGTATGTGGATTCATTTGACAGTTTGTTGAAGATAATGTGTATAACCACATTTGTAATGAGACTTATGCACGAACGTTGTGGCATAAGCTGGAAGAGATGTATGCTTCAAAAATCGGCAACAACAAATTTTTTTATTTAACAAAATTGATGCACGTGAAATACCAAAAATGTACTTCTGTAGCAGATCACTTGAACGAGATGCAAGAGATCGTAGACCAGTTGTCGGGGATGGGCATAAAGTTTGACGACAAAGTACTTACTCTCATAATACTCGCCTCCCTACCAGAGTCATGGGAGACTTTGAAAATCTCAATTACCAACTCAGTGCCTAACAATGTCGTGAGTATAGAAAATGTTAAAAGCGGTATTCTAAATGAAGAGATGAGAAAAAGATAATAATATTCAACCTCTTCATCACAACCAGATATTCTAATTACAAAATCTAGAGGGAGGAGTTAGTCTAGGCATACAAAGCCTAGAGATAAAAGCAGAGAAAAATCGAACAAATATGCCGACATTGAATACTATTACTACAAGAAGAAAGGGCATATCAAAAGATTCTGTCGAAAGTTCAAGCATGATAAGAACAAAGGCAAGGAAGTGAAGAAAGACGACAGCAGTGATGATGAGCAGACAAATGCTATAAATGAATATTTTCCTAAATCTGATTTTCACCGACAAACTTGATGATGCAGGTTTCTGCAACACATTCATGAATGGCCAATGAAAACTCACTAAAGGTGCCTTAGAGGTGGCTAAAGGAAGAAAGTACTCAACATTGTATGTTATGCATACAAAGCTCTCCAACGCTACTGTGAATGTTGTGGAGAAAGAAGGTGTAGTCGAGTTGTTGTAACATCCCCGATTTTTCCTTATGTTACTAATTGGAATTTATTTTTTTTAGAAAGGAGAAAGTATTTTGAATCTCAAAGGAGGATTAAATTATTTTACAATTTTACTCAAGTTAAACAAGATCTTAGGATGGTTAAAATGACATTTATGTAAATTTCTTGAGATGACATTTATATAAATTCTTTGAGATGATAGTTTTGTAAATACTCTAGGATGACAGTTTTGTAAATACTTTAAGATGGCAGTTTTGTAAATAATAGAAGATGGTAAAGTTGTAATTATTGAGTGGTAGGTAGGAAAAATTTTAATAATTATGAGGGAGGTAGGTAGGGAAAATTATTGATAATTATGAAGGAGAGAAATGAGTGTTGGTAAGGAAGAGAAAGAAAAGAAAAAAAAGAGAGAGGAAAAGAAAGATGAGGAAAAAGAAAGAGGAAGAGGAAGAAGAAGGAGAAGGAAGAGGAAAGGAAAATCAAAGCATCAAATTTAAGGATTTGTTTGAGGTAGGTTTAACATCTACTCATAAATTTTGTACAAAATTATATATATGCTTTTAGATTTGTTTAGATGTTATTTTGCATAACATGTGGTCTAGATATTTATATGAAATTCTATTTTGGTTGTATGGACATGTATATGAGTACATAGGATTACATAAAAGAAAAACAAAAGAGAAGTTAGACTAAACTGAATTTCAGAATAATTTGGGAAGCCTCTATTTTTAGAATTCTGAGAAAATTTGGCAAGGATTTTAAAGAAATAGTCAACATATGAATTGTAAATATATGTTTCACGGATCTATAGGCTCTAAAATTACTTAATTTGGAGTCTATATGAGAGAGATATGGTTAATTAATTGAGCATATGTCAAAATCCAGGATAGTAAAAATAATCATTTTTATTTTTAATTTTCTAGAAATAATCCATAAGAAATTTAAAGAAATGATAAACATAGAAGTTGTAGATAATTGTCTTAATTTTTTATAACTTTGATATCACCTCAATTGGAGTCCATATAAGAGAGATATGGCTAATTAATTGAGCAGAGGTTAGAATCAATCTAGAATCCAGATTGGTAAAATAAGTATTTTTGTTTTTAATTTTTTGAAAATAATCCATAAGGAATCTGAAGATATGATAAATATAAAAGTTGTAGATAATTGTCTTATCTTTTTATATGATTTGAAATAACCTCAATTGAAGTTTGTATGCAAGAGATATGGTTGAATAAGTAAGAAAATATCTCAAAACACAGCCAGACCGTGTTCTGGGTTGCTTTAGGATGGGTAGGCTGTGTTCGGGGCTATTTTTGAGCATGTTTGAAGTATTTTTCAAGCATGACCGTGTCTTGAACATGGTCAGGCTATGTTAGGTGCTAGATTATCATATTTTTCACTTTTTTCTACCTAAAAATAATTTAGTTTGTTGAAATATTTTTAGGAAACATATATCCAAGAAAAATACTTTTAAAATAATGATTTGGTATCACAAATTACTCTTTTTCTTTATTTGATTTAAAATGAATCATATTGGATATTGGTATGTGATGAATGATTATTAATCATTTGGTATAAAAATGATGCATCTTATTATAAAAGTGATTAAATGGCAAGCGTAAAGCTCATGGTGAGTTGCTTGATAATTATATATTACATTTGATGAACATGCATTTATATATATACATTTATATGTATGGATGAATATCGACGGGTTGTATGGCTTGAGACGGTACCGAGTAGGGGACGCCTTATTAGCCTAAGTGAGTCAAGGGAGGGCTGCTCCAACCGGGTGACAGAGGTAATGTGAGGAGGCAGATGAGTTATGAACTTATATTCCCTGATCACTTATTGTGACTGTAGTCGATCGGTCACTATACGTATAGCAAATGAGTAAATTGAGAACTATGATATGTCTGAGTATTTAAAAAAAAGAATGAATTTTCAGTGCATATATAGTATGTTAATTATGCATCAACTGAAGTGATTTTATTTTCAAATTTTAATATTTTCTGTAGCTTATACAGCTGAACATAACTCCTATTTTTTCTCATTATATTTTATTTATGTTAAGTCTACTGAAAATCTTTGTTCTCACTATTATTGTAGTGTTATGGTCAGATAAAAAGAAATGAGATACAAAAGGGAAAGGTGTTATTGATGGAGATTTCGATGTCAGCACCACCTCCTCATCCTTTATATTTCAAGGGTGAAGTGCTGTATAGGGACTCTTATTTGTGTACATATATATATATTGTGTTTTGAAATTTTGTATTGTATAATTATAATATGTGTGAGGTTTGTAATAAATATGTATACATATATATTGTGTTTATACCTATGGCGTATTTAACATGCATAATGTGAAAAAAAAATTTAAAAGTAAATCGGATCTTACAAAGTTGCTATAATAATAATAAATAAATAAATAAATAACTAGATATTACAGTTGTGGTACAGGAGACTTAGCCACATGAGTGAGAAAAGTATGACATGTCTGGCCAAGAAGAAAATACTACCTGAAATGGATCAAGTATATTTGGAGAAATGTGTTGATTGCTTGGCAGGAAGGTAGAACAGAGTTACTTTCAAGAGTTCTCCTCCTTTCAGAATGAAGAATGTGTTGAATCTGGTACATTCAAATATGTGTGGACCAATGCCAAAGTCACTTGGTGGTGCTCAATACTTTTTGATTTTCATTCATGATCATTTCAGGAAGATGTGGGCATACACTTTGAAGACAAAAAATCAAGTGTTAGATATCTTCAAATAGTTTCATACTTCAGTTGAGAGACAGATTGGGAAGAAGTTAAAATACATCCGGACAGACAATGGTGGAGAGTATACTGGACCATTTGATGCTTATTGTAAAGAGCATGGTATTCGACATCAGACAACACCTCCAAAAACACCGCAGTTAAATGGTTTAGCTGAGAGGATGGATAGAACTTTAATGGAGAGAGTCAGATGTTTACTCTTACATGCAAAGTTATCCAAAAATTTTTGGGGTGAAGCCTTGCTTACAGTTGTACACTTGTTGAATTTATCACCGTGTGTTCTTCTACAGTATGATACACCAGAGAAAATTGGTCAAGAAAAGATTTTTCTATCACTATCTATGTGTGTTTGACTGTAAAGCCTTCGTGCATATCCCTAAGGATGAGAGGGCTAAGCTTAATGCTAAGACACGACATTATATATTTATTGGCTATGGTCAAGATCAATTTGGTTATAGATTCTATGACCCAGTCCAAAAAAAAATTTATTAGGAGCCGTGATGATGTGTTTATTGAAGATCAGACCATTGAAGATGTAAACAAAATGGAGAATAATGTTTTTAATTCCAATGGTGACTCAACAAACTTGAGATTAGTTCTTCCAACAATGGTGCCGAGACAAGTTGAAGATAACAATCAGCCTGATGATACTCATATAGAGGTTGAATCAAAAGAAGATGATGATGATACTCACCATTAACTACCAACACCTGTGCCTTCCCCAAATCGATTGAGGAGAAGTAGTAGAATAAGACAACCTTCTACTAAATATTCTAATGATGAGTATGTAACACTCACTAATAGGGGAGAACTGATAGCTTTGAAGAAGTTATGGAAGATGAGCACAAACAGAAGTAGAGAGAATCCATACAAGATGAAATGAAATCCTTGCACGAGAACAAAACGTTTGAGACAGTAAAGTTACCAAAAGGAAAAAGAGCTTTGAAAAATAAATAGGTGTTTAGGATTAAACATGATGAACACAGTCTCCATCCGAGATTCAAAGCTAGACTGGTTGTTAAAGGATTCAACCAAATAAAAAACATTGATTTTGATGAAATATTTTTACCGGTTATGAAAATGACATCCATCCGTACGACGTTGGGCTTAGCAGCGAGCCTTGACATGGAGGTTGAACAAATAGATATAAAAACTACCTTCCTTCATGGTGATTTAGAGGAAGAGATGTACATAGAGCAGTCAGAGGGTTTCAAGTAGAAAGAAAAAGAGGATTATATTTGCAAACTGAAGAAAAGTGTTTTTGGCTTGAACTAGGCACCAAGAGAATGGTATAAAAAGTTTGAGTATGTTATGGAGGAGTAAACCTACAAGAAAATTACTTCATACCATTGTGTCTTTGTGTAGAATTTCTTCGATGATAATTTTATTATCATTTTGCTGTATGTGGATGATATGCTGATAGTTGGTCGGAATGTTTCCAGAATTAATTGTTTAAAAATATAGTTGAGTAAGTCCTTTGCTATGAAAGACTTGGGGTCGCAAAGTAAATTCTTGACATGAAGATTACCAAAGATAGAAATACTAAGAAATTTTGGTTGTCACAAAAGAAGTACATTGAAAAAGTACTTCAGAGGTTTAATATGGACAAAGTTAAAGCAATTAGTTGTCCTCTTGCTAATCACTTTGGAATAGTTTCTAAACAGAGACCCTTTACAAATGAGGAGAAGGAAGAAATGGACAAGGTTCCATATGCTTCAGCAGTTGGGAGTTTGATATATGCCATGGTATGTACATGGCCATATATTACTCACTCGGTTGGAGTAGTGAGCTGGTTCCTTTCTAATCCTAGTAAAGAACACTAGGCTGCAGTAAAATGAATTTTTAGATTTCTTTGTGGAACTTCCAAAATATGCTTATGTTTTGAAGATGTCAAGTATGTGTTGGTCGTCTACACAGATGCAGATATGGCTGGCGATGTAGACTCAAGAAAGTCTACTTCAGGTTATCTGATTATTTTTTAGGGAGAGCTGTGTCATGGAAATTGAAGTTGTAAAAATGTGTTGTTCTTTCAACTACTGAGGCAGAGTTTATTGCAACAACAAAATCATGCAAAGAGTTACTGTGGATGAAGAAGTTCTTAAATGAACTTCATTTTTAGCAGGACAGATATTAACTATTTTGTGATAGCCAGAGTGCTATTCACCTTGGAAAGAATTCCTCATTTCATTTAAGATCCAAGCACATTGATATAAGATATCATTGGAGTAGAGATGTGCTGGAGAAAAAACTACTACAGCTTGAAAAAGATCCATACTGATAAAAATAGATCAAACATGTTGACAAAGATTCTACCAAGTGAGAAGTTTGAGTTCTGCCAATTAGCTGCAGAATGGTGGAGCCCTCTATATAGTCGAGAGGGAGAGATTTGTTAGTGGTGGTCCCTCTACATAGAGGGCCCACCACCACTATTCAATTAGAAAATTTTCAGCAGCAAGTGAAAAAGAAAAAAGTGGAACGAAAGCTGCAGGTGTGGAAATTGTGACACTATTTCACCAATCTTAAGGCTCATCTTTGCTTATAAATAGGCAAGAGAAAAAAGTAGTAAAATACACCAAGAAGCAGAGGCAATAAGTCTGAAAAGTCAAAGAAGTTCTCTGAAGAGGGAGAAAAATAGGGGAGAGTTTGGTGTGATATTTAGAAAATAGTTGCTAAAGAGTGAGTGACAAAATAGTGAGAAAATACTATTAGGGTATTGTGAAAAACAATTTGTGTACCACTATTTTTGTTATATCTCAATTGTAGTCTCCAGATTTATTTTAGGGAAGACTCTCTTTGCACCTGCTATTTTTATAGTAAAAGATTTATTCAGATTGGTCTCGTAAACGTAGCCCAAAAATCAAAGGTGAATCGGGTTAAATTTTCTGGTGTCATTTTTTTTATTATTTCACATTTATTCTTGCTGGTAATACTCGTTGTGCCAATCACATCCATGATTACCCCTAAAACTCTGCTACTTCCACCTCCTTCACCATAAGGACCACAATTGTTGCCACCTTCGCCGCCACCACAGCCTCGTGGCTCCAATTAGGTGGTAGTTCCACCACCCATTTCCTGAAAGGTAGTTCAGTTCTTGCACCTCCACCTCCAATGGGATGCGGGAATGGAGCTGCTCCACCACCACCTCCTCTAGGTGGTGTAGGAAGGGGCCCACGTCCCAAAGCGACCACTGGATTGAAAAGATCAACACAAATAGGTAATTTGTATAGAAATCTTAAGGTGAAAGTGGAAGGTTCCAGCTTGAATGGCAAATCATCTGGTAAGAGGAGTGTGATCGGCCAAAGTACTGAAAGAAAACAAGGAATGGTTGATGCTCTTGCAAAGATGACCAAAATAAAGTTTAAACTTGACTCATGTTTATTTTTATATAATTACTTTTTTTTCAAATTTTATAAAATTATATTTAAAGTTAATTTAAATTAGTTCACAAATAAATAATTTTTATCCTAAAAAAGGTCAAAAAATCAATTTATAAAATGCAAAATAAAAATGAGATATAAGAAAAAAGAATAATGAATATAATGTAAAATTTAATTTGAATAAGCTTGAGCCCAAGTTCACTATGTTCAGCCAATAGAAACAACCAAATTAAGAAATGTGCATGATAGATTGAATTGCTTCAGGGTCTATACATTTGCGGGTGGCCATGATGATCGTGCAGAAAAGCTAACAAGAGAACTAAAACTTTAAAAGCTGGTGAGGTTATTGCTTCATGCATACCAATCATATAGAACTTATTTTCCAGCCATTTTGTATATTAATCTATGATGGTTGGAAACGTGCAATTATCGTTTTTGATAGGAGCTATTTCAAATTTAGGATAAATTGCGGGAACTAAATCTCCTGAAAGTTTGAATATATATATATATATAAAGTAGAGAGAGAGAGAAGCGTATAGCCATTTTCTCAAAACATCGATCCCTTATTTTTTTTGGGGATACAAATACGAGACATTAAAAGCTAGCCATGCACCCAACAGTGCTGTGTGCAACCATTTCTATCCTCTCTGAGTAACCCTTCGATTTCCTACGGGGATGTTCTCAAGATCGTAAGGCCAGGCTCCAGCTCCTTTGCCTTTCCCATAAGCCAATCAGCTATTTTGTTTCCCTCCATGTATGTATGTCTGAAGCAGACATTCCATTCCCTTCTCATGCTTTCCCTTATCTGCTCTACCAGCTCAGTGTTGGTGTAGGACCTCTCGCATCTAGCTAGGCATAAGTCAACGGCCTCCCTCTAGTCTGATTCTATGATCACTTCTCTGAATTGCTTTTCCCACGCTAACTCCACAACCGTCCATATACTTCTGATCTCATTCGTTAAGCTGTTGTTTGCTTGAGTGTTCTCCATGAAACCCAAAATCCACTCCCCTATCATATTCCGCATAACTTCACTGCATGCATCATTTTGGCCTACATAAGAGCCATCCACGTTAAACTTCACTACATTACCCATAGGTGGGATCCATCCTATTGACATTAGCTGTATGCTTCTTCCTTGGAGTTTCGCATTGGAATAATTCCCTTCTATGCACTCTCTGGTTTTAATTATGCATGAGTAAAAGAGGTCTATTTTCGAGTTGTGTGTGGGGTTGAAAGTGATGTCACACCTCCTTACCCAGATACTCCAGCTTATAATTCCGAAGAGTGTATCCCATGGAAGGTCTGCTACATCCTCCTTCCCTAAGGTTCGTGTTAAGTTGTTTGTTAGCCATTCTTCTAGTTCCCAAGCAAAGAATTGTGACTAGTGGTTGCGTTTGACTAATCTGAGCTACAGGTTCTTCACGTTCTCGTAGTCCCTTAAGCAATGGAGTATGCTCTTTGCCGCAGATATGCCATAGCCCGTTTGCATCCAAATGACGGGAGTGTCTGAATTCATTGGTGAGTATATTGTCGTTCCCTACCAGTCAGAGAAAAGCTCTAATCATCTGTGGCCCCTTCCATTTCCATACCTTCTTCCATAATCTATTATAAATATGGTTATTATCCCTCCTCGCCTCATAAGCCTATTTAATGGTGAATTCTCCATTATTATTGTGTTTCCAGTAGATTATGTCTTCTCCCAGTTCATCCTTTGGGTTTGAGGTATTAGCAATTAAATTGGTAATGGCACTTGGTAGTAGGCTCTCGAATCTCCACCAGTCCCACTGTGCATTTTCAGTTACCATATCCAGGATGCATAGATTCTTCTCTTCCTCTTTGATTTCTCTTAAAGCATGATTTTCTAAGGGTCCCGCATCTTGAATCCAAGAGTCGTGCCAAAATCTTGCTTTCCTGCCTCTCTCACTTTCCAGGCTATGCCTTCTTCCACCCATCTCCACATTTTTTGTATGCCTCTCCAAAGATTTGAGGCCCCCGGTGCTTTTTCGCTAAGCCATGGAACCAGATGGTTTCCACATTTGTATTTTGTTTTGAGAGTCTTGACCCACAATGTCTCTAGTTTCTGAATCAAACCCCATCCCTCTTTCGACAAGAAAACCTCGTTCATAATCCTCAATTTCCTTAGGCCAAGTCCCCCAATCCTTTGTCTCACACACCTTGTTCCAGTTCAACATATGAATCTTCTTTTTCTCCTTCGTGTCGCCCCAAAGGAAGCCTCTATTTATTTTTTCCAACTCATCACACAAGTTCAAAGGAAGAAGCGTTGTCTACATTGCATAGGAAGGGATGGTGCTGAGAACACTTGACGTTAGTGTGATCCTGCCCGCTAGACTAAGTGTCTTGGCTTTCCAAGCGCTCAACCTTCTCATCACATTTTCCAGGATGAAGTTGTAAGTCCCCCTATTGACTCTTTTATGTAGAAGAGGCATTCCCAAGTAGACTTCTAGATCCCCTATGAATTGAAATCCCAGTGCTTGACTGTACTACAAAGCTCTAGTATGATTCACATTCTTCGAAAACAAGCACTTAAGATTTCCTTCCATTTATTAGCTGGCCCGAACTTCGATAGAATGTGTCTAAAACCTCCTTGATAATCTTGAATTGCTCCAATTCAGCTTCTGCAAAGAGTATCACATCATCCGCAAAAAATAGATGAGAGATCACAAGGCCTTCTTTAAATATTTTGATTGGCTTCCATGCTCTGTTATCGACTGCCCACTCAATGCAGTGAGAGAGCTTTTAAATACAGAGCACAAAGAGATACGGAGAGACGGGATCTCCTTGTCTTATGCCTCTCGTCATTTCAAATGGGTCCATAACCTCCCCGTTCCACAGGATGCTTGTGTTGCTGTTGGAGACGCAGTTCATTATCACATTTATCAGGTGATCTCTGAAGCCAATGTCTTTCAGCGTTTCCTGGATAAAGTCCCATCTTAATCTATCGTACACCTTCTCCAGGTCGATCTTGATGGCTAGCAATCCCTTTTTCCCTTTCTTCCTTCTCATTGTATGCATAACCTCCTGCGCGATGATAACATTGTTAGTTATATGCCTACTAGGGATGAAGCTATTCTGGTTGGGACCTATCCAGTGATTCATTTGGGCCTTGATTCGGTTTGCAATGCATTTCATGAAAATTTTAAAGATGACGTTGCAAAGAGCAATGGGCTTGAAGTCCTTCACGGTTTCTAGGCTTTCTATCTTTGGGATCAGCACCAGTAGGGTCTGGTTTATATCTCTCACCTTCATTGGGTTCTCATAAAGGTCTAGGATGATCTTACACACCAATGGGCTCACTATCTTCCACTGGCTCTAGAAAAACACCGCATGTAGTCCATTGGGCCCTGGGGCCTTGAATGAGCCCAAGCTGAAGACTACCTCTTTAATCTCTTCGTAGGTGGGAGGTGAGTGTAGCCTACACTACTAGAAAATTCCTGTATAGAGACGGAATTTTTCCGTCTCTAAACAGGAAAAATTCTGTCTCTAACGTAGTTAGAGACGAAATTAGAGACGGAAATAATTTCGTCTCTAAAAACGGGGTCGCTAAAATTTAGAGACGGAATTTAAATTTTCTCTAATTAGAGACAGAATATTTTCGTCTCTAAAAGTAATTTATCCGTCTCTAATTTTCGTTACAAATTCCGTCTCTAGACTTTGAGATGGAATTTTCCGTCTCTGATTTAGAGATGGAATATTCCGTCTTAGAGTCCAGAGATGGAATATTCCATCTCTGATTCCATATTCGTCTCTCATTTTAGAGACAAAATATTCCGTCTCTAATATCAGAGACGGAAAAAATCTGTCTCTAATATCAGAAAAATAAAAAAATTTAAAAAATCTCAAACCTATCAACCAACAACCAATATAAACCAACAGCCAAAAACCAACCATTTCAGGCAGAAATATCAACATACATTTTAAATCATGTCAAACCTCTTATCATCCATAAACATATCAACAAACATTTTAATAATCCCATGACATTACATGAAAATATCACCAATCAAACACTTTTGCATCATTAATACATAACACAAAGTCATAAATAACACAAACTATCATGATCCATCAGCAGCATTACTATTTTGCTCATTGTTATTATTCTCTTCTCTAGGTGAAGACGAGGAGGGCATTCTTATACTACCATCTATCATGAGGTGCCGAAACATCTGATCCCATTCCTCAACCTTTTGTTTTAACATAAAATTTTCATCTTCACTCTATTTGTGCCGTGCAGATAAAGCCTCAATTTTTGCATTCATAACAAAAGAGGAACTTGCTGAGACTTCATCAGAAGCGGAAGACCTAGAAGAAGAACTTGCTGCCAATACATTATGTGCTTGAGATCCTAGTCCATATATCCGTCCTTTATTGTTCATGCCGCCAACCACATCCAAATAAATAACATTGTCTGAATGTTGAGTGGAGTGTTGGCTACAACCCTCATCGCTCTGAGATTCGGACTGTCTCTCAGCTATTTTTGTTCGATACATTTCTTGAAAAAATAAAATGATTAAACAAAATGAATATTTCTAAAGAAATGAAAATAAAAGAGTAGTGACTACATACAGCAATTCTTCCTTGCTAGTCGTTGAACCACCCCGATGGCTTTCCTTTGGGTCGGTGAAGCCGCTCATACAACTCAAAACATGTCGGTTCTTTATTCATTTGCACCCTCTAAAATAATAAAAATTTAAATAATATTGAAGTAAGAACTTAAATCACTATATATTTGAGAGAAATTACTCACCATTCTTTTGGCATGCTCTCGTGCAGATATAGACCCTCCACTATGTACATTAAGTCCTTCTTTGGAAACTCTATTTTGTTTATTTTTTCTGGCTTTATCTTGCCAGTCTTCACTATCCCATTCAGCCCTTAATTTTTGTAGCTTCTCTGGTGGAATCCAAGCACCCTTGTCCTCACCGCTACGCACTTTAAACAATGCATTTTTTAGGGCTGTTGATCCTCTGCTATCAAATGACCTTTTAATATTATGCTCATCATTGTCCAACCACTTAAAATTTGACTAAACAAAGAAAGTAAAAAAATTAACATAACATTCACACATTTTTCAAAAAGATATCAATAAATAAGATAGGAAATGTTACATGTTACCGTGAACTCCTCGAACCACATTTGAATGATATTGTTGTCTACTTTTCCCCAACTGGACCAAGCACCTTCAAATTTTTTCTTAAAAATTGTTATAATGACACCTCTTGTTAAGATGTCAGGATAAAAATTGAAAGTATAGATATCAATTTAAATAAATATACTAACAAAAAAAAACACACACACACACATATTACTTACGTGTTCCCAAATGCAGATCTAATCCAAATTCGACCATTTATGTCCCTTGTTTCCCACTGAATAGTCTATGTGAAAGGAATTGGCTCAACATTTGGACATGTGGATGGATTAGGAGATGGGGCACATATAGTATGTGTAGGTGGAGTAGGGGCAACTGTACTAGAAAGATGAGGAGATGAGGCACTGGAATGCGCTGATTGTGAATGGGAAGATGGGGTAGAAGTATGACAAGTCTGAGAAAAGGAAGATGAAGTAGGTGTATGTCCAGTGTGGATCTGGTCAACATGAGCTATGTCAGTAACAGTTGATGTGTCTGGCTGTGTATATGGCTGAGAAATAGCCCGTCCCCACTCTCTACCTCTACCTTTACCCCTTCCTCTACCTATCATCTATAGACAAAAAGATAATCATAATCATCTATTTCAATTAAATTTGATGACAATTTAATAATAAAAATACAAATAATTACAAAAGACAATGATAACGAAACTCATAACCATACTACCATAGATTTATAACCTACTTCAAAAATACATAATATATGATCTACATAATACACTTAGTAAAATGAAGAAACCTAACAATACCTAAACATCTTCATCATTATCATTTTCTTCCTCTTCTTCTTCATCTTCCCATTCTCCTTCTTCCGTAGTATCTTCTTCATCCACATCTTTTATTTCAATATCTATATCTGTATCTACTTCATGTAAGTTCAAAGAAGAACCGTATACTTCATCCACAGGGCCTTCAATATCAACAAGACTCTGCTCGAGATTGTCATTTGCAACTATTACAGGCAATTACATTGATGACTCTTCTTGGTATGGAGCGTCACTTTCAGGCATTTTAGTTTCTATTGCGGTTTGTATTGTGGTTCGTGCCTTAGTTTTGATCACTACTAACCAATCATGTTGCCCTTCAGGATATTGTGTATAATATATTTGCGTTGCTTGTTGTGCAAATATAAAAGGATCATAATTTTTATATCTCCTGGATGGTCTAACCTCAACAATCTTATAGTTGTCTACCTTTGTTCCATGATTTAAGGTGGAATCAAACCAATCACATTTGAATAGAACTAACATCTTTATAGGCCATCCTGTACAGTGTACTTCAATAATGTCTGTTAAAACCCCATAATAATTATTTTCTGTTGTTTCATCCGTACCACCTGGACAACATACACTGAAGTTTGTTGTACCCATACCTTGGCCATGATCTTTTGTATTAAATTTATAACCATTTACATGATATGATGGCCATTTGTTAGCTTTTCTTTGAGGACCCCATGGCAAACTCTTTAGAAAGGCATCTTCAACATTATTATTTAACACCTAGTCATTAAATATTTAAGTCAGTCTAACATAAGAAGCAAAAATGTTAGAAAATAAGGAATTAAGAAAAATTCGTGCAACATACGTATTCTTTAAACCAAACAGGAAACATTGTGGAGATTTGTTTGTCCACTTCCGAGTCACTCATCCCACATTCTTGTAATATATTAGTATATATGCTACATTTAGAAAACATGTTAGAACAATTTATAGTGATATATATATATATATATATATATATATATATATATATATATATATATATATATATATTTATATAACACTTAAATGAGCATTTTATACACTTACATTAAAAATGGCTCCACTTCAGGACAATTTAGAAGAACATATAAATGTGCGGTTTGAAAGTCCCTTTCTTCTAACATGAAGGATATGCATCTTCCGGTTGGACGGCCAGGATAATTAAAGATAGAAAGCGGTGGTCTATTTGAACAACCTTGACCTCTATCATCATTTCGTGGTACTTGAGTCCTTCTACATGGAACATCAGGTGGATAATAGTAGGATGCAAATGTAGAAGTTTCTTCTACCAAATAAGCTTCACAAATTGATCCTTCAACTGCAGCTGTGTTCTTCACCTTGTCTTTTAGTGTGCGAATAAATCTAATACACTTAATTGATACATTTAGTACTATGAATCTGATTCCATAATTAAAAAAAAAAACAAAAAGGATACATAACTCTACCTTTCAAATGGATACATCTATCGATATTGTACTGGACCTCCAACCCTTGCTTCGTATGGCAAATGAATTGGAAGGTGTTCCATTGAGTCGAAAAAACTTAGAGAAAAAATTTGTTCTAATTTGCAAAGAATGACTGAAATGTTTTGCTCCATCATATATAAAGTATCCTCTCGCAATAATGGGGAAGTCAATTCTCGAAAGAACTGACTAAATTCTGTGAGTGTATTCCGAATAGGCTTTGGTAATACTTTGAATGCAATTGGGAGCAAGCGTTGAATAAACACATGACTTTTCATACCAAACAACTTTGCTTCTCTTATGTCAACACACCTTGATAATGTAGAGGCATATCCGTTTGGGAGTTTCAATTTTTTGACCCATTCACACACAGCTAATCTTTGTTGCTTAGTTAATGTGTATTTTGCTTTGGGTTTAATTAGCTTGCCATCTCTTCCATCCTATAGCTCTAATTCATTCCGTCTACAAATTTCTGCCAAGTCGAGCCTTACATTAAAATTGTCTTTTGTCTTACCTTTAATGTCTATCACTGTGTATAAAATATTCAAGAAGACATTTCTCTCAATATGCATAACATCTAGATTGTGTGGAAGAAGATTTGTTTTCCAATATGGTAACTCCTAAAGTATAGATTGTTTCGTCCAGTTGTGAATAACTCCATACTCTGGGATATTATCATATGTCTCTTTAGTTATGCTAGGCATATGTCTAACCCTTTCCAACACTTCTTCACGTGTTAACCGAGGCGGAGGTAAAGATGTTTCAGTATGTCTCTTTCGAAAAGCATTCTTATTCCTTTTGTAACTATGATCAAGTGGCAAGAATTTTCTATGACAATCAAAGAAAGATGTCTTCTGACTATGTCGAAGGGTGAATGCCTTTGAACACTCTGTACATATTGGACAAGCAACTTTTCCCATTGTCATCCAACCTAAAAGCATCCCATATGCAGGAAAGTCATTAATGGTCCACAACAAACAAGCTTTCATATTGAAGTTCTGTTTTAGTGAGACATAATAAGTCGTGACACCAGTATTCCATAAAAGTTTGAGGTCATCTATAAGTGGTTGCAAATACACATCAATTCAATTCTTTAGATTGGAAGGACCAGGGATTATAATAGTCAAAAACAAGAACTCTCTTCTCATGCACATCCAAGGGAGAAGATTGTAAGGGGTAACAATAACTGGCCAACATGAATAAGTCCGACCAGTTTTATCAAATGGAGCAAATCCATCAGCACACAAACCTAACCTCACATTTCGAGGGTCCATTGCAAATTCAGGATATTTTTCATCAAATTTTTTCCAGGCTTCGCCATCAGATGGATGAGACAAAGAGCCTGTCACCCTCACAATTTCTCGATGTCATCTCATTTGACTTGTAGTTTGCATTGACGAATAAAGTCTTTGCAGCCTTGGAATAAGTGAAAAATACCACATTTTTTTTCACTGGAAGCTCTCGTGCTTTGCCATTTCTGATGACCCTTTTGTAACGCTCTTCACCACAAAATTTACAATGACGAAGCTCCTTATCAAGAGGACTATGATAAATCATGCATCCGTTTCGACAACAGTGAATTTTTATACAACCTAATCTTAATTCTCCACTAATTTCTTTGCACGGTAGAGGTTTTGAGGCATACGATTTTCATTTGGCAATGCATTTCCCATAAATTGTTCCCACCAATTGAAACAATTTTCAGATATGTTGAAGTCAGACTTGATGCCCAAAGCTTCCACTACAGCTGACAATTCATAATAATTTTGACAACCGTCATACAAAGGAGCATGCGCAGTTTCTAACATATTAAAAAAATTTGGGCTTCCTGGTTAGGATCTTCATCCCTCTGTTCGCAATGAGAAAAACATTGTTGCTCTATATAATTACCAATAGCTGGTCCAGCAGCATCCATTACCATCTGTTCTTGATCATTGAAGCATGCCTGAAAGTCACTACTTCTATAATATGAGTTTCTTGAAACCATTGGTGGAAAGAGAGGTCTTGGTTCAACATGGTTGGTCCAATAATAATAATTACTCATAAATCCCTTCATACAAAGGTGGGTTTTCACTTCATCAACTAAACAATACTTCTGACACTTGCATTTTTTACAAGGACACCTCAACTTTCCTACACTTTTAAAATGATCCTGACTACAAGCAAACTCTATAAACTCAACAACTCCTACCATAAACTCATCTGTAACTGTTCTCTTATCAGGACTCACCCTATTATCCATCCACTTACGATGTTCAGGAACTTCCATCCTATTTTTAGGCATACATGAATCAAAACAAACAGCTTAATTCAATATAGTACACATTATAATAACATGTTGAACCAATACCAACATCAAATGCATAATGTGAATAGAAATTTAATTTTTTAGTTAACAAACCTCCATTTCTTAATTATTCATCCTCATACAACTATACAACATTTAAATCTTGGCCAGAACAACAATATTCCAGCCATTCTATGCAAAATTAATACCCATTCAAAGCATATTTTCCAACACAAAATACATGGTTTACATGCATCTAGATAAAACCCACCTATGGCCAGCAACTACAAAACTAAAATACAATAATTTTTTTTGAAGTTCTAAAGTTAGAATCTTACTTAAATCATACAGATTTTAGGGTGTTTTCAAAAGGAAATTATTGTTAAACCTACCTAGGATATGTTTCCTATAGCTTGCTTGGCTAGTTTTCACCTTGCTTCTCCTTCCTCCCTTAGATATGGTGTGGAGTTCTTCTCCTCACTCCCACTGTTCCAGCAGTTTTTCATGGCAGAGAAGATGAGTTTAAAGACTCAAAGATAACAAATAACTAACAAGACATTAGAAGTCACCTCTTAACTATTCATCATAGAACATCCGGAATCATAGGTCTGACTGGACTATATATTCATAGAATATCATAGACCCTATCAAACACATACAAAATATACAGACATTTCCTAACTATCTATATTCACATATATTCTCCTAGCTCTATCAAATAAATACAAAGCATACAACAAGTTAACATTATGCATATTTCTCAAGATTAGTATTCTCAATCATGAATATATGCTAATTTAACAACAAGTAAACTGTCATTATGAATATATGCTAATTCAACATCAGTATTCTCAATCAAATGCACAAGTAAGTAAGTGATAATGTTTGGGACATTAGGAATATCTTGTAGCTCGTAAACATTACCAAAATATTAGGTAGTAGATGAGGGAATAATAGTAGGAATAAATGAAGAGATAGAAGAAGACAAAGAAGGAAAAAAATTAAGTGTTTGGGCCTTAAAAAAAGGAAAAACCAACACAAAAATTTACCACCCCTCAAAGAACCAACACAAACAAAAGAAAAGAAGCAAAATGGGTGACATTATAAAGAATAATCCTATGCAAACAACAGAGGAAAAACCAGCATTGACAATTCACTGCCCAATGATAAGCTTTCATCTTTAACAAGAACATTAACATTTAATATTTAACCTGGCTTCATTTTCACCTAACCAGAAGCCCAATTACAAAATTTAAATACCGTAGAATATGTGATGATATCTCAGTTATTTGACTGCCAAAGCTAGAATACCAACTAATACATTCATTCATTCATTGGTTATGTATGTGTACAAAAACTGATACACAAAATAATTATTAGGAAAGTTATCTCATTCATTCATTCATTGATGATATCTCAATGAGTTTCACTCATCAACAGGAAAATGTCACCTCCCTTGGGCCTAAAAGAGTACACTTAATTCTAAAAGAACCTACGACTATTTGCTAGATAATTATTAGGAAAGTTACTATGGGTCATCATTTATGGTTCATTCACCTTTGACACTTAATAAAAGTAGAAAACAAAATTATGTGTACTAGAGAAAAAAAAAAGCCCCATTTCTAGACTCCCATGAAGGATCCAGTGAGTTTGAAGGGAAACTTCGGTAGCACTCATTGTATGCAGACGACTCAAAATTCAGATATTTCAATCTCTCTTGGAGTCACTCAATGTAAAATAGATTTTCTTGGGCTAACTCTTAAAAGTGTGTCAGTCTTATGAAAGTAACCATGAGAGTGTTAGTTTTGTTTTAAGATGTCATATACCAACTGCCAAGTTATATTTTTCTCTATCATATTCATCTCTTCCTACATAGTAACTCTTCATTCTAGCTTCAGCATACTTTGTAGGTTCTAATGCAACCACATTGCACCTTTCATAAATTTCTTGCAAAGTTTTATTGCCTCTAATTGAAAGCTCTATGTCACTATCATGGTTTTCTTCTTCATCTTCAAAATTCTATTCTTGGAGGTTATTTCTTTCTATGTTGACCCTTACATAAGGCTTCTAATTTAGAATTTTCCTAATTTTATTTATAAAACTTATCAAACTTTAGATTTGTACTAACAAAATCTTCTTTGTCTTCAAATTATGTATTTTCTAACCTTTGGAGTTTCTACTATACCCCAAAAAAATGCCAACTTCTGCCTTTTGATCCAATTTTTCTTTTTCATTTATAAGATAAGTTCATAACACACACAACTGAATATTTTAAGATGCTATACTAAAGGCTTTACTCCATGCTATGCCTCATAAGGAGTTTTTCCTTTGAAGGCTTTGGTAGGGAATATATTTAGTAAATATGGAAGTTTGATTCTATAATCATGCCTCACTGCATTGTTCAATGCATGTGGTCCTACAAGTCATCAGGGCCAAGAGAGTAAGCAGAAATGAAGGAGAAAAAAAAGTGAACAAATGAATAGCCTTGTATTGAATTGATACTTCTTAGATTATACAATGTTTGCTTTATATAGAGAGCTAACTAAAATAATTAACTGCTAACCATTTTCTTTACCTGCTATTAACTATTAACTACTATTAACTAACTGAACCTGTCTCCTTACTATCAAATCCAATTTCCCAAAGACATTTTGGGAAAAAAACATTGATGATAACAACACATTTGATAAACGAAAACCCTTCTACAGAAATTAATCTAAAAAGACCAGAAAAAATGCGGTGTGGTTACCTTTATGATCTAAGTAACCTAAGAGTTTTTTGGGTGTCCAAAATTTTCTCACATAAATCAAGGAAAACTTGAACTTAGAGCATTAAATTTATGTTCCTTGGTTACCCATAAAGAGTTAAAGGCTACAGGCTGTGATGTTTTCAAATAGAGCACCTAAAAGTTTTCATAAGCAAGGATATAATATTTACAAAGAATAAAATGCATTACAAAGAAAATTCAAGTTGAAAAACTACATATCAAGGTCGATATGAGAAAACTCGAATTTTTTTGCTGTTGCTATTGATTGTCAAGCTGTGATTATTATTACTGTTGCTATTGATTATGAACTTAATTTGAATTTTCTTGCTACTTACAGCTATCTTTATTGAATTTTTAGGTTTCACCATTGGTGTATGAAAAAATTTGGAAGCAATAATTTGATCCCACTAGATATTAAGACTGCATGGACTTATCATATGAATAAAATATGGAAAAATGAGGCTTTTATAAATTCTTAGGAAGCCATGGGTAATGGTAAAGATAATCCAAAGGTTGTTCACAACCTTATCAATAACTAGAATAATTAGGCACTACGAGATTATAATATGCCCTCAGTTAATGGAGTGAATTCTTCCATTCAATGCTCAACAGTAGATGCCCATTATTTTGATATCAAACTTACAATTATACAGTAATGCAAGCCAATCAATTTAGTGGCTTACTAAATGATGACTAAATGCCTATATAGATAATTTCTAGATATCTATGAGACTTTCAAATACAATAATGTTTCCATATATGCAATTAGAATGAGCCTTTTCCCATTTTCATTGAGGGGCAAAGCCAAAAGCTGGTTAATTTTCTTATATATTGGTTCTATTACTATATAGAATGGCCTTACTAAAAAAAATTGGCCAAATTTTGTTCACCAGCAAAAACTACAAAAATGAGAAACCAAAATTACTATCATTGGCTAGTTTCAGAATGAATCACTATATAAGACTTAGGATTGATTCAAAGAATTGATGAGAAGATGATCTTATCATGGACTCCCTAAGTGGCTGTAAATGCAAATATTTTATAATGGTTTATATAATTCTACCAGAACCTTAGTGGATGCACTAATTGGAAGAGCATTGATGAGTAAAACACAATAAGAGGCTCGTGTTTTATTGGAAGAGATGGCTACTAATGCGTACCAATGACCAACTAAAAGGAATGTGCCATGAAAAACACTGGGAATTCAAGTGGTAGATGTATTTACCTCTCTCATAGCTCAAATAGCTTCTTTATCTAAGAAACTTAATTCTTTGACTACTAATGTGAGTGCAATTTACACTCCACCTAAGATTTGTGACTTATGCAATGGAGCTCACTCTAGTTTTGAATGCCAAGTTGGTAATCCATTTACTCCATCTCAACTAGAGTAGGAACAATAAGTTGGAAATTTTAATAGGTAACCCAATCTAACACCTATAATCAATGTTGGTGCAATCCACCAAATTTTTTTAATGGAAAAATAGTGAGAATGTGATGTAGGCACTTATTGCTCCTCAATGTTAATTCCAGCCCTTCCCACCTAAAGTTTTCTTGGAAGATATTCTAGCCTAGCTCACATTGAACAATACTTAACTCAAAGAAAGTATTGAGAAATTTATGTTTAGAACAAAAGCTACTATTTAGAGCCACAGGGTCTCAATTAGAAATTTATCTTTTAGACCTTGGCCTCTTAGGGTAGTTCCCATAGCCTAGGATGTACCTACATAGGATAATGGAGAAGTGTTCGTTTTCATCACTTTATGCTACTTTCTAATGGATAAACTTTACTGACACATTTGGTTTCTAAGGGATATTTTCAAACATAAAAAATCTTTAAAATGTGTGAGTCAGGTTTACTCTAAATTGAGTGTGTCCACTAACTTTAACAATCTTTTTTTTTCAATAGACTTACAAAAGTCAAAGTAGTAGAAGTATAAAAGTCTGCAATCTTTTCTAATAATAGCCCCCTTTGAAAATTCATGGATGAAATAAACATATAAAATAGATAAGTCAATTCTACAAAAGCAAATAACACAATTCTTTTGGGGGCATTTTTAGTTGACAAACTTAGAATTTTTCTAATATAGGGACAATAAATCAAATGTAAACCAATTAGTATCCTAAGGCTAGTATCCTTAGGAGAGGTACTTAAAACGCTTTCTCTATTGAATCTAATAGTGCCCCAAATGATGATGGATTCAATATATTTTTTTCAAAAATTACTGGGACATAGTAGGAGAAGACATTTATCTGGCAATTCTCAATTTCTTTTTTAGCAAGAAAATATTGAGAAATATGAACCGTTAAAATATTGTCCTTATTTCCAAATGTCCAAACCCAGATAATATGACTAAACTAAGACCTATCTGTTTGTGCACAGTGATATACAAGATTTCTTCTAAAGTACGTAAACAGAATGAGGAGAAAATTATCAGTGGCAAGCAATGTGCATTCATAAAAGGGAGGCTCTTTTCAGATAATATTCCAATTGTACATGAGAAAATGCACTATTTGAAAAATAAGAAAAATGGGAGCAATTTTTAGATGGATATTAAACTTGATAAGAGCAAGGCATATGACAGGGTGGAGTAGAAATTCCTATTTGAAATTATGAAGAAGATGGGCTTTAGAGCATAATGAATTGAATTCATCAAGGGGATTGCGTCAACACCCCCTTTCACCATATCTTTTTCTTATATGTGTTGAAGGACACTTTTTCATGTTACAGGATACAGAAAAAAAAAATTCACTACTAGGTGTAAAAATCTCAAGAAGAAGCCCATCAGTGTGACACTTGTTTTTTGCTAATGATGCAATCTTATTTACTCAAGCACTGAACTAAATAGAATCCCATAAGTGTATGAATAAATTAGTGGCCAAAAGGTTAACTTGTCAAAGTCTGCTCTCTTCTTTTCAAAGAACACACCACACAAATTTAGCCTCTCATCTCCTAGTGCTGCTTTGACACATTTTCTATACTTTTACCTTATATGATTGACACACACTAGCTAGCTCTTTGAAAATGACAATTAATAAATTAATTAAATCACAATGATCTATCATTAGTCATGCTTATAAAGAGATCATGTCTCCACAAATATATGCAGGAAAACCAGTGATACATAGCATATGCAGGAAAACAATCCAAATATATGGCAGTCATGAGCCAGGAAAATTCACGGTCACTCAATTACATGCAAGAATAGATAGCATAAGCAATAACCGAACACAACAAATATATGCAGGAAAAAAACCCATCATAAATTATGGGAAATATTTTACAATTATTCCCATCACAATTACATTCAGCAAGATTTGTTGCTTTAGCTTTTAAGCAACCAGGAAACCAGGGAAACTAGTGACAGGGACTTGAAGTAGAAATCGTTCACTTACCTAGCTATGTCGGAGGATTCACTCAGGGGGTTGAAACCAGTGACAAGGAGGTTGAAATTTGTAGACTGCGGTGACAGGCGAAGATAGGGACTAGATGGAACCAGAAACAGAGACACTGGAAAGAAAAGTTAAAACAAATTACTCTAACATGGGAGGATTCATGAGGGCTGAGAAATTGAGACATTGAACACTGGGTAGGATTAGGAGTAACCATAACCAAGTCCAACGAAAAAAATTAACTTACCTCAGAAATTTGTACAATGCAGTCTATGAGGGCCAAGAGGCAAAGACAGGGAGGTCACCGGAGGCTTCCGTTTTCACGGCGAGTCTCACAGCACCGGCAGAGACCTCGACGAGACGATTTTAGGGCACAATATGCTAGGGCACGATGTGATTCTGGAAGAGGCGAAGGGAGTTCTCGGGAGGAAGAGTGAGGACGTGCAATGGGTAAGGGCAAAATGCATTCGCAGTGGGCCTAGACTCTCCCATGTCTAGCCCGCAGTCCAGTGCGTGGGCCTGATTGTTTGAATTTTGACTAATCTGTTATCTTTTAATTTAGAATTTATGTTCTTTTAGTGATTGAGTTTTTTGTATTTTATTTTTGGACTAGTCTTATATCTTCCAATTTAGACTTTATATATGTTTAGTGATTGGGCTTCGGCCTTTTTTTCAAAAAAAAAAAATCATCATTCACTCACCTAGTCAAAAAAAATATCGTAAAAAAATATGTAAAATTTATTTACCTAAGTAAGCTCTAAGGTTAAGGAGGTCTACTTGATTATGCATTATATTTTTTATAATTTTTTTTGTAAAGTATTTATTTAACTTGGCTGTAAAAATAAGTAAGGTTGATCATAATGTTATACAATACTGACAATAGATCAAGAGTCTCGTTTTATTTTGCAATCTATTTTATTTCACACCACTTGAGTAGGTGCAAGGCTTCTTGTACAGAGCAATTTTAGGTGTGACCTCATGTAAATCAACTAAAGCAGAAACCTGACCTTTTAAGTGATTTGACTTGTTAAGTTTTATTTTGACATTATATGAATAAATTTCGTGTTAACAATCTCAACGTGAAAAAAAATCTTATTTAAATTTTTTTAAATAAATAAGTTTAAGTTTGAGTATTTTAAAATATTAAATCTATTATATTTTTTAATATAAATTAAATTTAAAGATAAATTGCTATCTGATATATCTGATTCAATATTTTTATATTTAGTTCCCATACTAAGTTCTTTGTAACGATATGGGGCTTGATTCAAAAAACAACATTTTTTGTTGTATTTTAAAGTATTTTCACTTATTTATTTTAAATTTTATTTTTAATAAATTTTTTAAATTTAATTTTATAAAATAAATATTTTAAATGACCTTTTATAAATATATTTTTTAAAATATTTAAAAGAAAATTTTAGATTTTTAACAAATCTTTATATTTTTTAAGTTTATTTTCTTTTCAATTTTTAAAGACAATATAATTTTTTAAATAATTTTTTCAAAATATTAAAATTTCAAAATATATTACAATAAATTCAAAAAGAAAATAATCCAAATTTTTAAAAAAATTTGTTTATTTATAATTTCTTGGATAAAAATTTCTTCTCCTATGGTAATTACAGATAAAATAATATTTCTATAATTTCTTAATAGTATTCAATGACATAAAATATAAAAAATATATGATTTAAAACACTTATATTTCATAAAAAATTCATTTACCTCTTTTAACCTCATATTTTTTATTTTCGAATAATAAACACCTATATACACACAAATATATATATATATATATATATATATATATATATATATAGATCAAAATTATATTACATCTAAAATTAAGCGTACATATATTTATTGGGAAGACATGTCTTTATTTTTCATAAGTGCTTATTTGTTTTTGAAATTATTAAATTATTTCTCATAATATTAATAAAATATATCTATTCATCACTTCTGAAAACTGTTAAATAAAAGTAATTATGAAACATTTCTACAATAAAATATATCTACTCATCATTTATCTCTTTTAACTTTTTTTTTTATTTCATTTCACTTTTTTCTTTTTTATAAGTTTTTCATGATAAAATCATCTCCTATATAGAAGAGAATTTGTATATCGTAAGAATAAAAATTATAGTCAATTATATCAACCAAATACAATAAATTAATGTAAGAAAATTTTGATTTTCATTCCATCAACTTATTTTTACAAATTAAGCGGTACTTAAATTTCTCCTCTAACGATGATTATATATATATATATAATCAGCATTAGAGGAAAAATTTAAATTTTGCTTAATTTGTAGAAAAAATTATGTAGTATATAATGTGTTCGTATATGTGTATATATGTATGTATCTATACATACATACATACATACAAACATATATATATACACATATACGAACATACTATATACTACATAATCATTGTGACCAAAATTATATTATATTCAAAATTAAGCGTCAATATATTTATTACGAAGACATGTATTTATTTTTCATAAATGTTTAGTTCTTTTTAAAATTATTAAATCATTTTTCATAATATTAATAAAATATATCTACTCATCAATTTTGAAAAATGTAAAACGAAAGTAAATATGAAAAATTTGTAAAATAAAATATATTAATAAAATATATCTATTCATCATTTATATCTTTTAACCTCTTTTTATATTTCATTTTACTTGTTCTTTTTTTAGAAGTTTTTAAAGATAAAATCATCTTTTTTATAGAAGAGAATATGTATATCGTGGAAATAAAAATTATAGTCAACTATATAAAATAAACAAAATAAATTAATGTAAGAGAATCTTAATTTCCATTCCATCAATTTATTTCTACAAATTAAACGGGACTTAAATTTTTCTAAAAATTATCTAAATTCTAGCTAATTTTACTAATAATTTAAATATTATTTGGAAAATTAGATATAAAATGAGAGATAAAATATTTATATACACAATTTATAGATTAGAGATGGAATTGGAGATGAAAAATATTCCGTCTCTGAAATTTCGTCTCTAAATCCGTCTCAAAATTTTTTTTCCATTGTTCATGAAGTTAGAGATAGAATATTCCGTGTCTGTTCCTCTCTGAAGTCAGAGACGGAATAATTTCCGTCTCTAATTGAGTTTAGAGACAGAATTGGAGACAGATTTTTAGAGACGAAAAATTTCCGTCTCTAAATTAAAAAACTTTCCATCCGTCTCTAACTTCCCAAATCCATCTCTATTTCCGTCTCTGTTAGAGACGGAAATTATTTCATCTCTAATTTTCGTCTCTAAATCTCCTTTTTCTAGTAGTGATATCGGACTCTACTTCTGTCATATTTGGGAAATGGCCTTTAAGAGGTAAAGGCTGGTGAGTTGAATCATCTTGCGTGAACAGGCCTTCGAAGTATGCTCTTGCCATTGCTTTCGCCTTCGATTGCTCATGCTCTCATCTGCCTTCTTCATCTTTGAGAGAAAGAATCCTATTGTGCCTTCTTTTTACCATTGTTGTCGAATGAAAAAATCTGGTATTCCTCCCAGATTCAGCCATCTACATTTGGATTTCTAGAACCATACAACCTCCTCCTTGGTGAGGATAACTTCATATTCCTTCCAGATTTTGACCTTTAGTTCTTCCATATGGAAATCATCTCTGCAGGATAGCGCCTTCTCAATTCCAGAGATCCTTCTTATCAGCTCCTTTTTCTTCTTGAAGATATTACCGAAGACTTTTATGTTCCACACAACTACCTCTTCTCTGAAATTCCCTGCAGCCTCGTTCTAGCTCCTACCCTCCTTCCATGCCCTTTTCATGATCTCATTGAATGTGTCATTGAGAAGCCATGCACTTTGGAATTTGAACGCCCTTCTTCCTTGTTGTGTCTTATTCTTTTGGTAGATTTTGACACATACAGGTCTATGATCTGACTTCAGCGCTGGTAGATGGTGTATCGAGGTGTCTGGGAAGCTCTCTTGCCACTAGATGTTACACAGCGCGTGATCAATTTTCTCCTTGACTTTATTTTGTTCCCATGTGAACTTAGGCCCTTTGAACCCCATATCAATTAGCCATCTCCCTTGATTGAAGTTGTTGAAGTCCCTCATGGAACTCCAATTGTAGTATGAGCTCCCTTCCTTTTCACTCATGCTTTTATAAGCATTGAAGTCACCCATGACACACTACGGGGTCTCCTGGTCTGCACTAAACCTTATCAGTTTATGCCAGAGTTCTCTTCTTTCCATTATTTGGGGGGATCCATAAACAAAGGTAACTTTTCACTTTTGCATACTATCAGTCAGGGTGATCTTGGTGTGTATAAACTGTCGGTGTCTTTCAATGATCTCAACCTCAATCTCACTTCAATTCCACAGGAGCCAGATGCCTCCTACATATCCAACAGCCTCCACCCTTTCATTTCGTGGCCATCCCAATTTATTAATGATTCTGTCCGCCTTAACACCACTCACTCTAGTCTCTAGCAAAGTAACCAAGCTAGTATTATGTATCTTTGCTAGGTTCTTGAGAAGGAGGGGAAAGTACTTGGCCCTTACCCCTCTGCAGTTTCAAGCTATAAAATTCATAAAAAAAACATTGGAGAATGGATCACTCTGTTCACAGCAAACCACTGTAATTCTTGGAAGACAACTCCTTCGACCGGTCTCCTTCCTCCCCTGGCCTATCTGGACCCTCATGAGAAACCAATCCTGGTATTGGCCCTGGATCAGGGGCTTTTTCCTTTTTTGGAATTGGATTTGTAAACAGAGCGGATGGATGAAATTCAGGGTAAAAGGAATGGGCAAGGGCTTAGAACCGTTTCGACCTGTGCTCGATATGCTTCATGTCAGTCCCCTTTCTTTCACTATGCTTCACCACATCCCTGTACTAACCTTGGAAGACCTTTGCTTGATAAAGCCTATCGCCTAAAACGGACCAATGGACTTCTCCCAAAGCCTTGAAAGTCCCACTTCACTTATGGCTCGATTTGAGGAGAATCACAAGAAGTATAGACTTTTCCTGAAGCCCGGCCCAGAAGTTCTTTCCTTTTCTTTCAATGGCAGCTGGTATCTGGAGATTGCTAAGAAGTAGCCTGCCTCTGCCTGACTCGAGCCAACTAGGATAGGCCCGTTCTTTATTGGCTCCATAATTGTGCTTATGGCTTTGGGTTTTTGTGGGCTCATTTTCCCTTTGCCTTTGGGGTCACTTCCTGGAAGCCCATTGGTCTTGTTAATTTCAGCTAGGGCCACTCTTGTGGATCCATCTTTTTTTTCTGCTTGAGTTTGTTATTCCTTTCTACTTGGAAATTGATGCCTTTGTCTTTGTCTTCACCCCTAACGGGCTGGCCTCCTTATGTCTGTCCCTATTTTCTATCCTCTTATGTATCATCGTCCGTTAGCCCAAGCCCATTTTGTCTGCCCTAATTGCTGGGTTGTCTAACCCGAAATTACTCTTCTCCAAACTTTTCTTGCCCGTTTCTCCTTCGGGAATTGTCCCGATGATTACGCTGACCCCCTTTCTCGCTTCTTTGGTCTAGGGTACCTCCCTTTGCTTTTCCACGTGTCCCTCGAGCAACCCAAAGCGATTTGATGTTCCTCCTCCTTGTACGCTTCCAGCCGACATTAGTGTTATTTCTATCTCCTTGTTTCTGGCATGGGGAGTCTTTGCTACCGCCAGCTGCTCTCTCGCCGGTCTCCTTCTGTCCGCCCTCTTGACCATCATCCATGGCCCAAATTCCTCTTCTTCCCTCGCCTCAGTTCCTTCTCTCCCTTGTTCTCCCTACTTCTCCACCGGATTGTTGTTGACCGTATGATTCTCCCGCCTTATGTCTGCCATGCCTGAGTTTTTCGGTGGTTGACAAGTATCCCTTATGTTCCCATATCTGCCACACTTGAAACATATGGCATGGAGTCCCTCGTATTCGACAACAAACCGATTTTTGCCCAGCCAAAATTTGGGTATAAGTTTCTTCCTCAGATCAATCTCAACACACAATCTTGCAAACTTTCCTCTTTCTACCTCCATGGCTTCTCCTGTGTCTAAGTTGAGATTTCTAAGCATGTGTGAGTCTATTTTCAAAGTCTTGCCAATCCTATTGCCCAATGTCCATAGGAAGTGAGCATTGTAATACTCGATTGGGAGCCACGATATCTGAATCCACACTGCGGCTTTCTTGACTCTATCTTCCATTGGGTTGAAGTTTGGTCTCCACCTCTGTACCACTAGGTAGTGATATGTAATTATCTAAGGCCCCTCGTGCAGGGCATATTGATAGTCCTCCGTTGTGGAGAAATTGGCAATGTAAATATCGTTGCCTATGTTAATCAGGTTTAACGAGCCCATCGGATGCCACATTCTTGTGAGTCTCTCCCTTAGATATATAAAGCCTATTTTTCTTCCCATTAGCTTGACTATGAGTGACTTTTTTCAAGGCTTGTAATAACTTTTGTGTTCTTCAACAATGATGGTGATGCTCGGGAAGCAATCTAAACCTGTGTCATTTTCCATTGTTTCGTCCTCGGCTTCGTCATCTGTGAATCTGTCATCCGAGTCTATTTCAATTTCTAGGTCATTGGCAACTCCATTGAATCCTAATAGCATGTCCCTGTATGACATCCCACCACTTCCCCCTTCAACGGCTTTGAGAGGGGTTTGACCTTTCGTTGCCTGGCTGTCTGACTTCAACAACTCAATGGTGTTCGTCAGCTCTGTTCCTTTACTAGGTTGCAATGTCTCACTTCCTCCTATGTCATCCTTCTTCCTCTCCTCTGTCGGGATTTCCGTCTGGGTATTCTTCTCAATCCTTTCTTCCAAGACATCGTCATCTACTGGGTTCGCATGAGACTCATTGGCCTTGATTTTTTTTGCTTGTTCTAACTAGAATGTCTTCTTTCTCTTTCGTGTACTCCATGCTATTGTTTTTTCTATTTTTAAAGGTATTTTCCTAAGACTTCTTTTCAAGCCATCTGATATTACATCGATCCCTTATCAAATTATAGGATTACAGATATTCGTTAGTAGTGTTAATTATGCTTTGTTATCAATTCCTCTTTAGTGAATATTGTTATAGTTAATTGGCTTTGATTTCTTAATAAAATCGTTATTATATAATAGAAAGTTTATGAAAATCACTTTATCATTTTGCTATATGTATATCCTAATTTTTTATGTATATAGAAATCCATATATAAAAAAATGTATATATTATATACCACTCGTAAATTTTAAAATTTTTATTTTTATTATGTTCAAATATTTTAAAAATAATTTTTAATTATTTAAAAAACTAAAATCCTTAAAAATAATTTTAAGTATTTTGTTAAAAATAATCATATTCATATATATATATATATATATATATATATATATATATATATATATATATATATAGTGCATGTCCAAACGGTGATGTTTTGAGGGTATCTTTATTCATTTAATTTTTTGTACAGTTTTTTTTGCTAAAAGTATATTTTTTTGTGTAAATTTAAATAATATTTTATACACAATTTTTTTGTTGAATTTAAATAATTTTATTATATTTTGATTTTTTTTTTTTGCCAAATTTAAATATTTCAAGTATTTCGTTTACGTCTTTGTACTGTTGTGTACTCCTCTTGCTTCTCCGCTGTACTTGTGTACTACACCTCATCTTTACATTTAAACCAAAACATATCCTCTTAATTTAACGGTCCATATTGAACAAGTTAAAGCCTGTATAAATGTTGGAGTAATCTTCATTCGCCATGAATAATATTATTAGCTTCTTTTCACCTCACTTTGAGAACATGGAAGGGAAAGATGAGCTAGTTTAAGATAAGCTTCCTCAAACTCAAACAAGAATTTTTTTGAAAGGCAAGCTGGAAGAAGGTCTAGAGCAAGCTCTGGCTTTGAGACCCCCTTTTTTTATATTCCGCGTCAAACTCCATCAAAATAATATTTATAAATTACTCACTTTCTCTATAATTTACTCATTGATTTCATTACTTTTCGTATTATTTTGATAGAATTTGACGCGGAATAAAAAGAAGCTTGAAGTAGCTCATCTTTCCCTTCCATGTACTCGAATGAAGGCTGCACCAACATTTATAGGCTTAAATATTATTGATGGCGAACGAAGGCTACAAGCAGGTTCCTCTACACAGACGGCAGGTGAATCGGTAAATATGAGATGTAGTACACAACTACAGGTGAATCGGTAACGGAGCGACATTTTCGGTGGTTTGCACCCGTGAGTTGACGGTTTTGGGCAGTTTCTGGTATGGAGGCGGTCGGTTGTTGGGAAGTTTGTTCCATCGTGCCCCTTCTGTTAGTTAATCGAGGTTCTGGTGAAATAAAAGGGTGCCACTGGATTGCGTCAACCCTAGAATCCGAGTAGCAGAGTACTCTTTTACAGCTGTGCCTGTTTTCTTTTTTTGGGCTGGCAAAGCCAACAAACACAAGTATGTGGGTTCAATAATCACACAAGTATGTGGGTTCAATAATCACAAGTCTTCCTCGTCACTCAGCTACAAACACCCGATTGGTTGTAATTAACTTTAATTTTATATATTATGAATCGACTTGAGTTATTTCATATCTAAATATTTTAAATTCAATTCGAATTGATAAATTTAAATTTTTTAAAAATTTTATTCAATTAAACTCATTAATTTAATTTAATTCATTCAAAATATTTATTTTTATTCCGAGTTCAAACAAATTCTAACAAATTAAACAGATTATGTTCACCCCTATCTTTTATAATTTTTGAAAAAGTCTAACTTCATCCTTCATTATGTGAGTTTCAATTTAATTTAAATTAATTTATTTGGGTCATCTAAATTTATTTTGAACCAGATTGAGCCTATTTAGTTTTGGGCTTTTAAGTTTGGGCCATAATAACAATGGTCAAATAATTAGGAGCAAAAAAAGTTTGATCGCCATATAGAGATTGAATCTGCTCCCATTCAGAGGAGAGGCACTTCAGACCAACTCAGCGATTTGTACATTGTTGCATGTTTTGTGCATTATTTGTTTATTTATATATTTTAATATAATTTAAATTTAAATAATGTCATAACAATATTCTATGTTATGTAAATTTTTTTATATTAAAATATGTAAACAATACTAATGAATTACATAATTTAATATTAAATCTATGTGAAAAATAATCGATTTAAAAGAAGATAATTTCACCAGATTGTAATAAAATTTTTTTATAATAAATATATGATATATTTTGAGTATTATCTATACACGTAATATGTCGGTTCAAAAAAAAAGATATTCTTAACAATATTTAATATCAATATTTATTAACTATATTTTTAAGGGTATAATTTATAAATTATTAATTTTTCGGAAGACTAAATAATAATATTGTATTAAGTATCTTATTATGAGTACACTTGCCTATATATATGTTTGTGCTTTACTTGATTCACATATGCATGAGTTCTAATTAATTGGGAGTTTTCATTTTTTGTTTTATACCATATTTAATTTCTATCAATATTAATAACATTCTCATGTTTAATGGCACAAATTTTAAAAAATAGAAAGAGTATATTATAATGTGTAGGTGCATAAATTTGTGCTATACGCTAAGGTTTGATCGCCTTGCACTTTTGACTAACAAAAATTTTATTAGTCAAAAAGTTGCTTTTGAAAAGTAGAAACGATTAAATTACATAAATTTAATGATTATAAAGCACTTTATTCTATATACTATAAAGGTTGTCATTCCTAAAAAGATATTGAAATAAAAAAGGGCTGAGAGTGCTCGCTTGAAATGTATCTCTTAGGATAATGGTGCTAGTAGAAAAAGGAAAGTGAACAATAAGAGAAAGAAAATTACGGCTTATGGGATTTCGTAGCATAAAGAATAACAAGATGAAGTGATAACTTGTTTCTTTAGTAAAAAGATTGAAAATGTGTCAAGTACACCAAATAGTGTGTAAAGAAAGGTGCATTTTTCAACTTTATTTATCCAAAAGTTAATTTACTTTAATACTTAATGAAATTTAGTGAATCAATACGAGTACAATTACTTACGTAAATATTATTATGTAAAGTTATCTCAAGAATCGATTGTCAACATATATAAAAGATATATTTACATGAAAAATAATAACATGAATACTGTTGAGACTAATGGTGTTTTTAAGCTTAAATTAAGAATTAATTATTATTTGGATTTGAAATACGTTTTTATTATACAATCATTTAGACAAATTTGGTTGGTTTGGCAGCGGAGGGAAGGTCAGGTGGGCTGAAAGTGGTTAGGTCCGGCGGTGGGAATGGAGTGGCGAAGGCAAATGGGTCATTTCTCACAACACCATAAAGGCCTCTCCTAGCCCAATGAGGACGTTCCTTCTGTCAAGCATCATAAAATTGGGCACTTGGGTGTCCTTATTAGTGACTGTGGCTGGGTCACTACCCTTTGTGGCTTTGCGTGCCACTAATCTGGAAACATAGTTTTGCTTTGGCATGCCTGGTTCGGTGGCTTTGGACAAGAAGGGACTGAAAGAAGAGGTGAAAGAGGAAGAAGAAAAGACAGCGTCGTTGGTTGCATAGAGGGATGATGGGGAAAGAAAAGCCATGATCAGCTTTTTCTATAGTTGATTTTGAGATAATTACATTCTTAATTAAAAGGCTAGGGACTGTAATTTATAGCAATCGTAAATGATACTGTGAAGACCATTCCCCGGGAAAAAAAATAATTCGGTATCAACTAGTTTATTCCTAAGTCAGAGATTTCTTGGGATTATATTCAAAATATAATAATTAAACCAATTTTCTATTGGAGGCTCTCATCCCTTACGGAAAGTCCAAATACAGGATCATCAGGCCCTGTGTAAAGGCGATCACTTGCACGTACAATGACATGCAATTTATATTCAATTTGCAAGAACATGTAGTTCTATTTCTTTCCCTCTTTATTTTTTTCTCTTAATTTTTTCAAATCCTATGTTAAGTTTCTCTCTAAACTATATTGGGTGATTTTCCCCTTTTTTAAGTAATATAATAGTAATTGATTTTAGGAAAAAAAATTAATTGCAGTTTTTAAAAATTTGTTATCAAATTATCTAATAAAATTATGACAGAAGAAGGAGTTTTTTTAAAAAAGAAAAAAAGAAAAGAAAAGAAAAGAAGAAGCCAATAGTATAGTCCTGAGATCAAAAGAAAATGTCAGCCTGTCAAAATTTTATTAAAAAACTTAATAACAAATATTGTGAAAATATTATCTAAAGCATTGTCTTGGAGTGTATCAAATTACTTTATTTTCCTTGAGACAATACTAATTTTTTTTATCTTTTTCATAATTTTACCAAATCTCTGTTCTTTATTGAACGTATCCTAGGAAAATGTTAAAACACCCAATGACAAGGTAATTGAGATTGAGATTGTTTCTGTTTGTTTTAAGTAATATTTGTTGTCCGCCAACCCCCCGCCCCCCAAATTTTTTCTGTGTTTTTAACAAGTTAGTTCTACCAAACCTCTATTATCTAAGAATGTAATTAGGACGCCATAATTAATGTGTCCGATTAAAAATATTAAAATTTAATTAATTTTGTGTTATAAATTTATTAATAATATAAATGCCGTGTAAATTCATCCTCTTAAGGTTCACTAATTAAGGAAGGCAATATCCACCCACTTGTTACCGTAACTAATTAAAAAGTCATACCAAAAATAATTAAAAAGCATATAAACCCATGAAAGGGACAAAATAAATATCAAAATTAGAGACACCAGAAATCAAATTCCTATAAACCCATGAAATTTTGTCCAAATTTTGACTAACTAGATAGAAACTCATTTTTTGGCACTTTTAAGGAGCATATCCATATTTCAACACAGTTCTCTTTAACAAAAAAAAAAATTAAGAATAACAATTTATTCAACCTGTAATTTCAGTATTTCTAAAACATTTTATTAATTTTTACCATAAACTATGTGGAAGAATAAACTTAACTATAGCTTCTAACAATGTTTTAAAATAAGAATAAATAACATTTATTATATATACTATATGTGTTGAATTTGAACGTGACTTGTTCAAAGTGATGAGGTAGATTGAGTGATCGAGGGGAAGAAAGATTAGTCTAAATATGTTAGGGATCTCAAAGATTGTTGATAGATTGTTATATTCGTTGACTAAGATTAATATATCCACAACGAAATAGCTGTTGAATTAATATATTAAACTAACCAGTTTGTACTATCAAATTAATTTGGGCTTAATTGGGTGCAGGGACAAAACGTAATTATGTGTTGAAGGGGCTTTAGTCCCATAAAATTTTAATTTTTTTTAATAATGATATATAATTTGTTATATTAAATATGAATATATCATGATTTAGCTCTCCTCAATTAATGTCTTTAATTTTTTTTTCAGCCTCCCAATAAAAATTGCCTAGCTCCGCCTCTGATTGGTTGGTGGGTTTTGCAAAAAATCTGAGTTCTGGAAACTCAGTCGCTGCAGAGATTTGGGCTCTACTCACGAAGTTGAAGATAGCTTGGCAACATGGCCTCAAGAAACTGGTAACTGAAGCTAACTCGTCCATAACAATCATATTGGCTAAGGATGGATTCAAGGCCGAACATCCTTTGTCGGGCTTGATTGTCAGTATTAAATGTGCACACCTATAGAAAAGGCAATCGTGTAGCTGACAGTCTGACAAATCAATCCCATTTTAGGATGATGGAAGAGCATGTATTTTTTAAACTCCCTGTATTTGTGCTGATGTGATTTTAGAAGACATGAGAGGAGTTTGTTTCTTTAATTAGGATGATGTGTTAGTTTTCTTTGTTCACCAAAAAAACAAAGTACTATCTAATTAATTATGGCTTAATTGGCACTTTGACGTCTCTTCACGCATTGTCCCCATTACAGTTTGAACTCAAACTTAAGAATATTAAATAGAGGATTGCTCCTTTATGCTAATTATTATTGTTTTGTAGATTAAATATGTCATATATATATATATATATATATATATATATATATATATATATATATATATATATATATATATATATATATATATATATATATATTACAAATTTTATTTATATAATAATTATATAATACAATATTTTAGTACATAAATAAGAATTTTTATACAACACTCTATTTTTCAAACACAAAGGGTGAGGAAGTGGTGCTGACATCGAGATCTCCATCCATAACATCATTTTCTGTTGTATCTCATTTTTTTTATTTGAACGTAACACCACAATAATAATGAAAACAGAAGTTTCCAATAGAATTAACATAAATAAAAATATAATAAAAAAGTAAGAGTTATATTCAGTTGTATAAATTACAAAAAATATTAACATTTAGAGATAAAAGCATCACTTCAGTTTATACAAAATTAACATATTATATATGCACTGAAAATCTACTCATTTGTTACACGTATAATGACTGATCGACTACAGTCACAATAAGTTATCAGGGAAAATGAGTTCATCACTCATCTGCCTTTTCACATTACCTCTGTCACTCGGTTGGAGTGGTCTTCCCTTGACTCATTCAGGCTAATAGGGCATCTCCTACTCGGTACCGTATCAAACCATACAATCCGTCGAAATTTATTAATACATATAAATGTGTGTGTGTGTGTGTGTATATATATATGCATATTCATCAAATGCAATATATAATTATCAAGCAATTCACCATGAGTATTATGCTTACCATTCAATTACATTCATAATATGATGCATCATTTTTATACCAAATGATTAATAATCATTCATCACATACCAATATCCAATATAATTCATTTTAAATCAAGTAAAGAAAAGAGTAATTTGTGATACTAAAATTATCATTTTAAAATTATTTTTCTTGAATATATGTTTCTTAAAAGTATTTCAACATACAATATTATTTTTAAGTAGAAAACAGTGAAAAATATGATAATCCAGCACTCAACACGGCCTGATCATATTTCAAGACATGGCCATGTTTGAAAAATACTTCAAACATGTTCAAAAATAATCCCAAACACGGCCTACCCAAGCTGAAGCAACCAGAACACAGTCTGGTCGTGTTTTATGATATTTCCTCACTTATTCAACCATATCTCCCTCATACAAACTCCAATTAAGGTTTTTTAAAATCTTATCAAACGTTAAGACAATTATCTATAACTTTTATATTTATAATTTCTTTAGATTCCTTATAGATTATTTTTAGAAAATTAAAAATAAAAATACTTATTTTACTATTCTGGATTTTAGATTGATTATAACATCTGTTTAATTAATCAGACATATCTCTCTCATATGGACTCAAATTAAGATAATTTTAAAGCCTATAAAAATCTAAGACAATTATTTACAAATTTTATATTATCATTTCTTCATATTCCTCATAGATTATTCCCAGAAAATTAAAAATAAAAATGCTTATTTTTACTATCTTAAATTATGACCTCTGCTCAATTAATCAGTCATATCTCTCTCAAATGGACTTTAAATTAAGTGATTTTAGAGCCTATAGATCCATGAGACATATATCTACAGTTCATATGTTGACCATTTCTTTAAAATTGTTGTTGAATTTTCTCAAAATTTTAAAAATAGAGGCTTCCCAAATTATTCCGAAATTAAGCTTAGCATAACTTCTCCTTTGTTTTTTTTATGTAATCCCATGTACCCATATGTGTAACATCCCTGATTTTTTCTTATGTTACTAATTGAATTTTTTTTCAAAGAGGAGAAAGCGTTTTGGATCTCAAGGTAAAATTAAATTATTTTACAATTTTAATCAAGTCAAACAAGATCTTAGAATAGTTAAAATGACATTTATGTAATTTAATTAAAATGACATTTATGTAAATTTTTTGAGATAACAGTTTTGTAAATACTCTAGGATGACATTTTTGTAAATAATGGAGGATGACAAAATTATAAATATGGGGTGGTAGGTAAGAAAAAAATATTGATAATTATGAAGGAGAGGAGGGAGTGTCGGTAAAGAAGAGAAAGAAAAGGAAAAAAAAAAAAGAGGAGGAAAAGAAAGAGGAAGAAGAAGAAGAAGAAGAAGAAGAAGAAGAAGAAGAAGAAGGAAGAAGAAGAAAGGAAATCAAGGTAAGTTCTTAGTAATCTCTCTAATTTCATCATTTTTACTTTAGGAATATCATAATTCACGGTATGAATGTAGGATTTTTTTTGCAGTAGAAATCAAGCACACAAGTTTAAGAATTTGTTTGAAATAAGTTTAACATCTACTTGTGAATTTTGTATAAAATTATATATATACTTTTAGATTTATTTAGATAAAATTTTGGATAACATGTGGTTTGGATGTTTATATAGAAATTTTTTTTGGTTGTTTGGACATGCATATGAGTGCATGGGATTACATAAAAGAAAAACAAAGGAGAAGTTAGACTAAACTGAATTTCGGAATAATTTGGGAAGCCTCTGTTTTTGAAATTTTGAGAAAATTTGGCAAGAATTTTAAAGAAATTGTCAACATATGAATTGTAGATATATGTCTCACGGATCTATAATATTTTAAATCACTTAATTGGAAGTTCATATGAGGGAGATATGGCTGATTAATTGAGCAGACATCAGAATCCAGGATAGTAAAAATAAGTGTTTTTATTTTTAATTTTATGAAAATAATCTGTAAGGAATATGAAAAAATGATAAACATGAAAGTCGTAGATAATTGTCTTAAATTTTTATAGATTTTGATATCACCTCAATTAGAGTTCATATGAAGGAGATATGACTGACTAATTAAGTAGGGATCAAAATTAGTCTAGAATTCAGAATAGTAAAATAAGCGTTTTTGTTTTTAATTTTTTTAAAATAATCTGTATGGAATCTAAAGAAATAATAAACATAAAGTTGTAGATAATTGTCTTAAATTTTAATAGTATTTAAAATTACCTCAATCAGAGTTCTTATGAGGGAGATATGGTTGACTAAGTGAGGAAAGGTCATAGAACACGGTCAAGCCGTGTTTTGGGTTGTTTCAGTATAGGTAGGCTGTGTTCGGGGCTATTTTTGAGCATTTTTGAAGTATTTTTTAAGCATGGCCATGTCTTGAACATAGTCAGGCCGTGTTGGGTGCTGAATTATTATATTTTTCACTGTTTTCTACTTAAAAATAATTTTATTTGTCAAAATATTTTTAGAAAACATATATCCAAGAAAAATACTTTTAAAATGATAATTTTGGTATCACAAACTACTCTTTTTCTTTTTTGATTTAAAATGAATCATATTAAATATTGGTATGTGATGAATGATTATTAATCATTGGGTATAAAAATGATGCATCATATTATGAATGTGATTGAATGGCAAGCGTAAAGTTCATGGTGAGTTATTTGATAATTATATATATACATTTATATGTATTGATGAATATCGACGGGTTGTATGACTTAATACGGTAACAAGTAGGGGACGCCCTATTAGCCTGAGTGAATTGAGGGAGGGCCACTCCAACTGGGTGACAGAGGTGAGGCAGATGAGTGATGAATTCACATTCTCTGATCACTTATTGTGACTGTAGTCGATCGGTCACTATGTTTATAGCAAATGAGTGGATTTTCAGTGTATATATAGTATCTCAATTATGCATCAACTGAAGAGATAATTTTATCTTCAAATCTTAATATTTTTTGTAGCTTATATAGTTGAACATAACTCATGTTTTCTCATTATGTTTTATTTATGTTAATTCTACTGGGAACTTCTGTTCTCACTATTATTGTGGTGTTATGTTTAGATAAAAAAATGAGATGCAACAGAGAATGGCGTTACTGATGGAGGTATCGATGTCAGCACCACATCCTCACCCTTTGTGTTTCAAGAGTATTGTGTTGTATAGGGACTCTTATTTGTGTACTGAAATATTATGTTGTATAATTATTATATGTGTGAGGTTTGTAATATATATATACATACATATATATATATATATATATATATATATATATATATATATGTGTGTGTGTGTGTGTGTGTGTGTGTGTGTGTGTGTGTTTAAACATATAGCGTATTTAACATGCAAAATGTGAAAATAAATAAATAATAATAATAACAATGAGATAAATAAAAAAAGTCAGACATTACAAAATTGGTATCAGAGCAAGTCGATCTTAGGCTACCATGGGGTAGGTGGTTACCTAGATTGACTTAGAGGAGTCTTGAATAATTATGTAGAAACGTTGTGTAAGGTAGCAGATAAATTCAGTAGGAAAGTACTAGTATTTCCTATTTATAATCTTGTGTAGTGTGATAACTACTGTAAAATTTTGAACTGCTGTTGAGTTTGATCACCTCAATAGTGACTAATATTTTGCTTTATTAACACAGTGAGTTATGGTACCACCAAGAAGAAATCTATCAGGCAACGCAGATGTTACCTTAAATAACATAGCCGCAACTATTCAAACTCAGGCAGCTGCTACAAATCAGATTCTGCAGCACCTTCAGAATATTAATAAGAATGACGAGACTGGGAAAAATCAAAATAGAAACATAACTGGAAATGGTAATGGATGGTCTGAATTTATGGGAATGCGGTCTTCGTCTTTTGTGGGTGCATATGATCCCACAGTTGTTGAGAAATGGCTGACATAACTCGAAAAGATTTTTGAAGTTCTAAATTATTTTGATGAGCAGAAGGTCAATTTTGGGACATATATGCTGAAGAAAGAAGCTGAATACTGGTGGAGAGGAGTCAGAGAGTTACTGGTACATCAAGACAGGGAAATTACATAGAAATTGTTTCGAGAGACTTTTTTGAACAAATATTTTTCCAACCATGTGAGAGCTGAGAAAGAAATTGGAGTTTCTTTTGTTTAGACAGAGAAATGGGTACATTGAGCATTATATTACTAAGTTTGAAAAACTGTCTAAGTTCTCAAGTACTCTAAAGAATAATCTAGATGAAACTTGGAAAGTAGCAAAGTTTGAATCAAGACTGAACCCAGAGCTTAGAAATGCTGTGATGGCATTAAAGATTCAAAAATATGCCTCGTTGGTAAATAAATGTTGGATGTTGGCAATAAGTCTAAAAGTAGTAGAGGATGAAAGGGAGAGGCAGACTTAGTTGAAGCATAAGAGAGAGTTTCTAGTTATAGATAGAAATACCAGAGGAAAAAATATCATGAGAGGTAAACAACCAGACATTGTGGAACTTAGACCTTTTCTGAAAAAGCCGACAACGAGTCAGTGTGGAAAATACGAGAAATTCCATGGGGATAAACCATGTTATTTTGGCCTAGTTACTTGCTTCCGATGTGGCCAGAAGGAGCACGTGGCACGGCATTGTCCACTAAGAAATGAGAAAGGTACTGCATGAACTCAACAAACGACAGAAAGAGTTTTCACTTTGAGAGGTGCTGAAACAAAGACAGCTCCTAATTTGATGCAAGGTACATGTTGTATTAACAATATGCCTTTGATTGTACTGTTTGATTCTGGTGCAAGCCATTCTTTCATAGCAATATAATGTGTGGGAAAGTTACAACACTCTATTGCGGAGTTACTATACGAGTTAGCATTGGTGACGACAACAAAAGGAAAAATAATTACCTCATTAGTGTGTTTGAATTGTCTCATTGTATTAAATGACAGATCCTTTGTAGTGGATTTGATTTGTCTACCTCTGGATAGTATAGATGTCATCTTGGGTATGGATTGGTTAAATCAGAACCGAGTCCTACTGGATTGTTACAATAAGACTTTTGAGTTTCTCTCGGACTCACCGGAGGACAAAAAATATAGCATTATTAGTGCTCACTGACTTTATAAAGAGATAAGGGATGCGGATCTGAGATGTATTTTTCTGTATACTATCAACCCGAGTATAAAATGGGAACTGCTTGAAATTCCAATAGTCTGTGAATTTCTAAAGGTTTTTTCCTCTAAGATTTATAAACCTCCACTGAAGAGAGAAGTAAAATTTTTCATCGATTTAGCACCAGAGGCGAAGTCTATTTCTATCACTCCTTATAGAATGTCTTATGTGGAACTACAAGAACTTAAAGAGCATATCGAAGAGTTGTTAAAAAAGAACTTTATCAGACCTAGCATATCACCTTGGGGAGCGTTTGTATTATTTGTAAAAAAAAATATGACAGTTTGAGATTATGCATTGATTATAGACAATTGAATAAGGCAACCATTAAGAATAAGTATCAATTACTCAGAATAGACAATCTATTAGATCAATTAAAGGGAGTTACTATTTTCTCTAAAATAAACTTGAGATAAGGATATCATTAGATCAGAGTTATAGAAGAAGATATTTCGAAAACAACTTTCAGAATTCGGTATAGACAATACGAATTTTTAGTCATGCCTTTTGGGGTCATGAATGCACCTCCAGTCTTTATGGACTATATGAATTGCATTTTTAGACCCTACTTAGAATAATTCTTAGTAGTGTTCATAGATGATATTTTAATCTACTCTAAGAGTGAAGAAGAATACAACCAACATCTTCGATTAGTACCTCAGGTCTTAAAGGAAATGAAACTTTTTGTTAAGTTGAAAAAATGTGAATTTTGACTAAAAAATGTGAAGTTCTTAAGTCACATAATTTCTAAAGATGGTATGTCAATAAATTTCAATAAAATTGAAGCAGTGCTGAAATGGGAGAAGTCAAAAATTGTGACGAAATTAGAAGTTTCCTGAATTTAGCAAGACATTACAGAAGGTTTATATAAGAATTTTCTCAAGTAGCTTTGCCTTTGACTCGATTGACCAGAAAAGAAAGTCCCTTTACTTGGACTGAAGAATGCGAGAATATTTTCCAAGAGTTTAAAGTCAAATTGACTTCTTCAACTATTCTAGTTATTTTTAATCATTTTGGATGCTTTTGTAGTCAATAGGATGCTTCCAAGAAAGATTTAGGTTGTGTTTTGATGCAAGAAAGCAAAATAGTTGCTTATTCGTCTTGACAATTGAGACCGCATGAGAAAAACTATCCTACTCATGATTTAGAGTTGGCTGTGATATTTTTTGTCCTAAAGATGTGGAGACACTACTTGTATAGGCTGTATTTGAAATATATAGTGACCACAAGAGTTTAAAGTATCTCTTTGACAAAAAAGAATTGAATATGGGGCAAAGAAGGTGGATGGAATTCATTAATAATTACAAATTTGAATTAAAGTATCACCCAGAGAAGGCAAATGTAGTAGCTGATGCGTTGACTCGAACGTTGTTGCATTTAAGTCAAATACTGATAAAAGAAATAGAGTTAATTGAGGAATTTAGAAATTTGAAATTATCAGTTATGACTATCTCTGGAAGTCTGATTGTTAGTGAATTAAGAATTGAAAGTGACTTGAAGATTCAAATTAAGGAAGCATAGACACATGATCAATTTTTACAAGATCAAAGAGATCAGCTTGACTTTGCAATGTCAGAAGATAGAATTACTATATACCGGAACAGAACATGTATACTACAATGAGAGAATTTGAAGGTTAAGATTTTGAAAGAAACTCTTCAAAGTAAGTATACAGTCCATCCAGAATCTATAAAAATGTATCAAGATTTGAAAAGATTATACTGGTAGCCAAAAATGAAGAGAGAAATTGTTGAATATATGTTTAAGTGTCTGGTTTGTTGATGGGTGAGTTTTATACTCATAAATTAAATAATTTAATCTTATCTTTTTGCCATAATTAAGCATATATCTCCCTTATTTGTCTTTAATTTTGTGTATTTCTTACATATGGAGAGAAGAATAGAAAATGAACTCAATTGGAGGAATCAGAGCTAAATTGTAGTTCTTTGATAATGATGTCTATAAATCAAGCAGATAAAACAAATTCATTGAGAATGACTGAGTAAGGAGCATTATCTTATTGACTCCTGATACGCATCCTAATGGATATATGCACAAATGTATTCTTGATTTTTTATCACATTTCCAAAAGAACTCAAATATAAAGATTCAAGGCAAAGCACTCAATGTTGAGAATATGTTTGTTGTTTGTAGTCCAACCCAATCTTGCTACAGAATTTGGATTGTATCTCAAACAATACATATTCAATATGTATGAAATTTGGTAACTGGGTAGTTGACACAAATGGGTACAACTTTCATGTTTAAGTGGTCAAAAAATTCGGATATTGAAAGAGCCAAAAATGGGTTAGAATAGAATCTGTCTGCTATTGTAGTTTAGCCTGACTTTGCTCTAGTATTTTGACCATAAGTCACAAATTACGCATCCAATTTGTTTACAATTTATCTTGACAGAAAGATAATAAAAGTTTCTACAACTTTCATGTTGATGGAGTTAGCAAATTCTGTGGATTTCAAGAAGATATTCAAGATTCAATTTTGTTGCATATGACGGAATCCAAATTGTCAACTTTGTACAACTTCCTACCTAATAATTTTGACAATTACCACACCTACTACACCTAATTGTATCTATAAATAGAGGGCTTGAGGAGTGAGTTGGAGAGCTTTGCTAAAATTCTAAGTACTTGTAATGTTCTTATCTCTTTAAACATTTTGTATTTTCATTTTCTTTCGTAATATTATCATGCTTCTTCATATTTTATTTTTCTTTCTTGTCTTGATTATGGAGAACTAATCTCCTAATACTAAGGTGAAAGGGTGAAATTCTTGGTATGAGAATAATAATTTATTTAACTCTTAATTTTAATATTTATATTTGATGTTGTATTTATCTCCTCTTTTTCTTATGTTATGTTTTAATAGCTAACTGCACCACTTATTTCTTCTTCTTATTGTTTAATGGCTACCTTTGCCTCATATTTTTTTTTTATGGTTGGCTTTGCCACCTATTTTATTTTATTTTATTTTGTTATGTTAATTAGCTTTCTATCTTTCTCATTTTTTACATATTTTAATCTTGTAAAATGTGAACTTTGATAGATTGGAGACAATACAACTATTGGCACAATATATGCTTGACTTCATTTACAAGTTATCTTTCTTATTTTTATATTTTTCTTTAAACTTGTAAAATGTGAATTTTGATATATTGTAGATAATATGATAATTGGTACAATGTATGCTTAACTCTATTTTACAAGTTATCTTTCCTATTTTTGCATTCTTCTTTAAACTTGTAAAGTGTGAATTTTAATACATTGTAGACAATTTTTTACACAATAAATATTTGAATCAATCCTGATTTATTGTAGACAAGATAATAATTGCTACAATGCATGTTTCAATTTATTTTACAAAAATGTTTTATATATTAATAATACAATAAAAAGGAGGTAAATATAATTTATGTATAAACAAAGATGAGTTTAAATTAACATATCTTCCTATTAGAACCTTATTCATGTAAATATTTTAATTGATTAATAAAAGAGTTAAATTTATCTTTATTTGATATACCAAGAGTGGATCCCCTAACCTTAGCATGTTTCTTTACTTTGAATACATCTTTATTTAAGTTCAATATATTAGTTCTTTGCATATTATGTTCAATACTCTTTTCACAAAACAAAACATTGGCAATTAGATCAAAATTATTTATTTCTGATCTAAATTAGAATTTTCCCTCAATTGGTAATCCATGTGGAATCGACCTTGCATACTACTAAATCTATACTCCAACAGATTCGTGCACTTGCGAGTTTTAATTAAAATAAAAATATTTGTCAAAAGGTGAAGATAGAACATAAAAAACCTTCTGAGATGTTACAACCTTTAGAAATTCCTGAATGAAAGTGGGATAATATATCTATGGATTTTATTGTCGGATCACCTAAGATTCAGACAGGCCATGATGCAATATGAGTAATAGTAAATAGATTGACGAAATCTTCACACTTTTTACCCATTAAGAAAAACTACTCGTTGAATAAGTTAGCCTAGTTGTATATGAAGGAAATTGTACAGTTACATAGAATTTCTAATAGTATCATTTCATATCGAAATCCCCGATTTACTTCCAAATTTTGGAGAGCGCTAGAAGAAGCTTTTGGCACTCGTTTGTGTTTTAGTACTACTTATCATCTTCAAACAGACGGTCAAACCGAGAGAACTATACAGAATTTAGAGGATATGCTAAGAGCGTGTGTGCTAAAGTAAGGAAAAGAATGGAATGGATATCTGTCACTGGCTGAGTTTACGTATAATAATAGTTATCATTCCAGTATTGGAATGACACTTTATGAAACTTTGTATGGTAGGAGATGTAAATCACCTTTATGTTGGAATGAAGTGGGGGAGAAAATATTATTGGGGCCCGAGTTAATGCAATATACTTTTGCGCAAATACAGATAATTCAAGATAAAATACGAACATCTCTGAGTTGACAAAAGAGTTATTTCGATAGGAGAAAGAGACTGATACAATTCCAAGAAGGGGAGCATGTGTTCTTGAAAATTTCTCCTACTATCGGAATTGGCCAAGCAATGAAAATTAAGAAATTGAGTTTGAAATATTTAAGACCTTATCAAATTTTAAAAAGAATAGAGTCATCGGCATATCAAATTACACTTCCTTCGCATTTGTCGAATCTGCATGATGTGTTTCATATTTCTCAACTTTGAAAGTATCTACTAGATCCGTTGCACATAATTTAAGAATAAATAATAGCTATAGATGAGAATCTAACCTACCGACCGAGACTAATAGTAATTATGGATAAAGACGTGAAATAGTTGAGAAATAAAACCATTCTATTGGTGAAGGTAGGTTGGAAGAGTTTAACAATGGAAGAAGCCACATAGGAAAGGGAAGATGATATGGGACAAAAATATCCACAATTTTTTGAAGATAGTACACCTTGAATTTTGAGGACAAAATTCTTTTTAAAGAGGGAGAACTGTAACATCTCTAATTTTTTCTTATGTTACTAATTGAATTTTTTTTCAGAGAGGAGAAAGCATTTTAGATCTCAAGGGAGGATTAAATTATTTTACAATTTTACTCAAGTCAAACAAGATCTTAGAATGGTTAAATTGACATTTATATAATTTCATTGAAATGACATTTATGTAAATTCCTTGAGATGACAGTTTTGTAAATACTCTAAGATGACAGTTTTATAAATACTCTAAGATGACATTTTTGTAAATAATGGACGATGGTAAAATTATAAATATGGGGTGGTAGGTAGGAAAAAATATTGATAATTATGAAGGAGAGGAGGGAGTGTCAGTAAGGAAGAGAAAGAAAAGAAAAAAACAGGAAAAGAAAGAGGAAGAAAAAGAAGAGGAAGAAGAAGAAGATGGAAGAGGAAAGCAAATCAAGGTAAATTCTTGGTCATTTCTCTAATTTCATCATTTTTATTTTAGGAATATCCTAATTCACGGTATGAATGTAGGATTTTTGTGTGGTAGGAATCAAGCAGGCAAGTTTAAAGATTTGTTTGAGTTAGGTTTAACATCTACTCATGAATTTTGTACAAAATTATATATATACTTTTAAATTTATTTATATGTGATTTTGGATAACATATGGTTTGGATATTTATATAGAATTCCGTTTTGATTGTTTGGATATATATATGGGTGCATGGGATTACATAAAAAAAATAAAGAAGAAGTTAGACTAAACTGAATTTTAGAATAATTTGGGAAGTCTCCATTTTTGAAATTCTGGAAAAATTTGACAATTTTTTAAAAAAAATAGTCAACATATGAATTGTAGATATATGTATCATGGATCTATAAGCTCTAAAATCACTTAATTTGGAGTCCATATGAGGAATATATGGCTAATTAATTGAGCAGATGTCAGAATCTAGGATAGTAAAAATAAGTGTTTTTATTTTTAATTTTCTGGGTATAATCCATAAAGAATCTGAAGAAATGATAAACATAAAAGTTATAAATAATTGTATTATCTTTTTATAAACTTTGACATCACCTCAATTGTAGTTCATATGAGGGAGATATAGCTAATTAATTAAGTAGATGTTAGAATTAGTTTAGAATCCAGAATAGTAAAATAAACGTTTTTGTTTTAAATTTTTTGGAAATAATCTGTAACAAATATGAAGAAATGATAAACTTAAAAGTTGTAGATAATTGTCTTAGGTTTTTATAGGATTTGAAATAACCTCAATCAGAGTTTATATGAGGGAGATATGGTTGAATAAGTGAGGAAATGTCACAGAACACGGTCAGCCTGTGTTTTGAGTTGCTTCAGCATAGGTAGGCCGTGTTCAAAGCTATTTTTGAGCATGTTTAAAGTATTTTTCAAGTATGGTCGTGTCTTAAATATAGCCAGACCGTGTTGAGTGCTGGATTATCATATTTTTCACTGTTTTCTACTTAAAAATAATCTTGTTTGTTGAAATATTTTTAGGAAACATATATCCAAAAAAAATACTTTTAAAATGATGATTTTGGTATCACAAACTACTCTTTTTTTTTATTTAAAATAAATCATATTGGATATTTGTATGTGATGAATGATTATTAATTATTGGGTATAAAAATGATGCATCATATTATGAATGTGATTAAATGGCAAGCGTAAAGTTCATGGTGAGTTGCTTGATAATTATATATATATATATATAGACACACACACACACACACACACATTTATATGTATTGATGAATATCGACAGATTGTAATGAATAGGGGAAGCCTTATTAGCTTGAGTGAACCAAGGGAAGGCCACTCTAACCGAATGACATAGATAATGTAAGGAGGTAAATGGGTGATAAACTCACATTCCCTGATCATTTATTGTGATTGTAGTCGATCGGTTATTATGTGTCTAGCAAATGAGTGGATTTTCAATGTATATATAGTATGTTAATTATGCATCAACTGAAGGGATGATTTTATCTCCAAATCTTAATTTTTTTTGTAGTTTATACAGTTGAATATAACTCATGTTTTCTTATTATATTTTATTTATGTTAAATTTACTAGAAACCTCTGCTCTCACTATTATTGTGGTGTTATATTCAGATAAAAAAATGAGATGCAACAGAGAATGACGTTACTAATGGAGGTATCGATGTCAATACCACTTCCTCACCCTTTGTGTTTCAAGGGTAGAATATTATATATGGACTCTTATTTGTATACTGAAATATTATGTTGTATAATTATTACATGTGTGAGGTTTGTAATATATATATATATATATATATATATATATATATATATATATATATATATATATATATATATATATATATATATTGTGTTTAAACATATGGCGTATTTAATATGAAAAATGTAAATAAATAAAAAATCAGACGTAATAATATGCATGTCCAAACAACCAAAACAGAATTCCATATAAATATTTAGACCACATGTTATCCAAATTCACATCTAAACAAATCTAAAAGTATATATATAACTTTATACAAAATTCATGAGTAGATGTTAAATCTACCTCAAACAAATATTTAAAGTTGAGTGTTTGATTCCTACCACACAAAAATCCTACTTCCATACCGTGAATTATGATATTTTTAAAGAAAAGACGATGAAATTAAAGAGATGACCAAGAACTTACCTTAATTTTTCTTTCCTCTTCCTTCTTCTTCTTCTTCTTCCTCTTTCTCTTCTTCTTCTTACTCTCTCTTTTCCTCCTCTTTCTTTTCCTCTTTTTTTCTTTTCTTTCTCTTTCTTACCAACACTCCCCCTCTCTCATAATTATTAAAAAAATTTCTTACCTACCACCCAATATTTACAACTTTGTCACCTTCTATTATTTACAAAAATACCATCTTAAAGTATTTACAAAACTGTCATATCAAAAAATTTACATAAATGTTATCTCAAAAAATTTACATAAATGTCATTTCAATTAAATTACATAAATATTATTTTAATTATTTTAAATCTTATTTGACTTAAGTAAAATTTTAAAATAATTTAATTCTCCGTTGAAATCCAAAAGACTTTCTTTTCTTTGAAAAAAAATAAATTCTAATTAATAACATAAAAAAAATTAAAGATGTTACATATACACTTTTGGATTAATCAATAATATCATCAAGTTCCCTCTATCGACCCTCTTCCCTCTTTCGCTGGTCCATCCGAAACCGATCCATTATATAAAATTAAAATATTTTATGAATTGAAGCTTTAAAATTTTTTGTAGTACATGTAGTTCGTTGGTGGGAGTTAATAGAGTCGTCCAACAGTTTCAAAAGGGTGGTTTTCTTTCATATCAAAGTTATGTAATAGTCTCAAACCCAAAATTGGTTCTTTTGAAAATCTGAGAGTAACCCAAGACGTTGATAACTGTATCAACCGGAGGATTCGATCCATGACAAGTACTATACTCTTGAAGAAAGATTAGTGCTCACATATTAGGGATCCCAAATATTGTTGATAGATTATTATTTTCATTGACTAAGATTAATAAATGGACAACAAAATAGCTGTTGAATTCATACATTGAACTAACCACTTAGTATTATCTAATTAATTATAGCTTAACTGTTACTTTGACATCTCTTCACGCATTGTCCCCATTACAGTTTGAACCTCGAACTTAAGAATATTAAATATAGAACTGATCGTTTATACCAATTATTATATATACACTTTTGAATTAATCAATAGATCGATGAGATTTGACTCAAATGGTACTTTTCAAATATTGAAGTATCATGGGTATGGGTTCAATAATTACCCACTCCCCCCATGTCATATATCTACAGTTAAAAAAAATCAATAGTATTATCAAATTCCTTCTATCAATGCTCTTTCCTCTTTTGCTCATCCATTCGAAACCGATCCATTCTATAAAATTAAAATATTTTATGAATTAAAGCTTTAAAAATTTTGTAGTGCATGTAGTTCGTTGGTGAGATTTAATTAATAGAGTTGTCCAGCAGTTTCAAAAGTGTTTTTTCATATCAAAGTTGCGTACTAGTTTCAAACCCAAATTGGTTCTTTTGAAAATATGAGAGTAACCCAAGATGTTGATAACTATATCAACCAGAGTATTCGATCCATGACAAAGTACTATACTCGTGTTAGGACTTGAAGATCACTTTAATTCTAAAAACTCCACCACTAGCAAAATATCTGCTTTTCTATGGATTCTGAATTTCTATAAAATTTTGGGAACTACTTTTTATTTTGTCTGCAGAATTATCCAATCTTTGAATTTATATTTTATATTTTTATTATTTCAATATAATATTTCATAATTATACCAGTAAACCAAAATGCCAAGTCACCTACTATATATAAGCCAACTTTCGTTAATTTTCATATCCTGTTTATTAATTTGAAGCCTCAGGTGCTCTAGTAATAAAAATAAAGCGGAAACTTTATTCGAAAGCAAAACGAGCTAGCCAGCGTCACCACCACTAACACATGCAAGTGTCTGAAATTTTAATCAGCAAGCTCGATCTTTATACCTCCTATTGTCACAAGCCCTACCCCAGACCTTGGAACTAACGTCACCTTAACACTATCATCATCCTCAGCCCCCAGATCCTCTAACAAATCGGTTAACCCTAATCTGAAAGTAGTCTTCATCTTCTTGTTCTTGTGCTTATGCGTATGAGGCACAGTCGCAAAGCTTCCTGCAAACTCCGTATTCTCTGGGCTACAGAGCTTCTCATCTTCCTCATTGATATACACATCGAACTTCACTGCTTTACTTCTGTCAAACTCAATCCCTTCAATCACCAACACCTCCTCCTGTTCTTCCTTCTCCTTCTTGCTCCTCGACTTCTTTGGCCTCTTCACAATAGTACTCACAGCTGATTCCAAAACCAGGGGGAACTTTGAAGTCTCAGCAGCCTGTGCTGCACCAATTCCAAATTGCTGTGCTGCCACCTGTTTCGGGAGAGAAAAAATAATGATTCTTTGATTAATTAAATTGTAACTTGAACTGGGAAGAAGAGGAGGGTGAGGAGGAAGAAAGAGAGAGACCCGGACATTTTAAAAATGCTATGCTGAATTAAGTTTGGAGAACGGGTGTATCCGTGAAAATGTTAAAATGAATTCTCACGTGAGGTGGTGAACACATAAAGAGTGTGAGAGTTAGTTTATGAATCTTGTGCTAACACAGTGACTTATAAAATAATGTGACATAAATTAGCTAAACATATGAGATTATATCATATGCATTTGTTAAAAGAGAGACTTTGTGTAAGAAACATTTTTAAGGTGTTTTATGCCAAAAAGTGTAAAAATGCTGCATATCCTTCTCTTTTTATTAAGGGGGCTATCTTACTTTTTTTATACACCTATTATATATTAAAAATTTAAGTGTGAGATAAATAAATAGAAATTAATTTTTATATATTATTTAGATCTTCTATTTATTATAATAAAATATCTTTGAAAAAATAAAATTCTTTTGTACTAAATACTATCTAAAAGTAAAAAGCCCTTCAAACATAGGGTGTAAAATCCCTAATTATCACTGGTGCAGTTTTACTATTTTAGGTATATATTTCTCTCGTGATTTACAAAACCATAAACCTCCTTGCAAACAAAAATGCAGATAAAATAATAAGCTAGCATAATGCATAATGTGATGTGGCACCTAAAATTTGCACAAGAACACTACCTTTTGAAGTTTAGATGTACGTGGCGTGGGCTTAGCTTTCAACCACGGAATAGCAACATCTTGGTAAACATATCCAAGCTTTCTGGTGTCGAGGCAATCCTCGACCTTCACACGAACAAGATTCTTATTCTCATCATAAAAGAGAAACCCAGAATTCAACCAATCAGAATCATCAAAATCTCTTCTTTTCCCTCCTAGCGTTTTCCATATATACCACATCCTATCCACGTTTGAATGGTGAGAAAAGAAAATGGGGTCCCTACCAGCCGAGTAGAAGTTCCCCATGTCCTCACCGTTAGGCTGGTTCTCATCACCCGCCCACCTATGTATAGGAATATGTGGCACATTCTCTATGCTCCCAGCACCAGGGTCAGGTTGATCTCCTGCACGATAAGGGCTCCCTAGGAAGAGTAATGGGGTCTTCCCATTAGACACCATTTGCCTGTACATAATACTGAGGTTGGTCGGGACACTACCTTTATCATCAAGAACACCATTATAGTCAAGGTCTACGACTGTCGGTGGTTGATGGGAAGGGCTTCGGAGGGTATCATAAAGAGATGATTTGGGATCTGTAAAAATGGAAGGCATCACCATGCCTTCAGGAGAATCCCAGTTCCAAAATGGTAAAGCAAAAGATGGGTCTCCTATTAAGCTTCCCAAGATTCTCTCGTAGAAATAAAGGTACCAACGGTGGAAGGGAAAGAAGAGCCAAGAATTGTGGACTTGGAGATCAAGATCAGGAAACCCAACTTGGTGATAGGCACCATTACAATAAGCACAGTGGACATTAGCTTGTTGCATGAAGCTACGTGGGTCATCAGATGGGAGAGATCTCATGACTTCAAGTGCTTTTTTGTACTTTCGTAGTTGGTCATCTTTGAGCAGATGAGCAGCTGGTCTAACCCTAAGTGGTTGACTAGTGGAAGGAAATTTGAAGTCGATGATAGTGGACAATGGTGGGCAACAATCGACTTTGACACCGGAAGGTAATTGGTCCGGTGGACCACACGTACTGAGATCCGGCGGGGACACCGGAGCCGCGACGGCAAAAGGGTTGCTGCTAAGAGTAGCAGCACCATAAAGTCCTCCGAGGCCAAGAAGAACGTTTCTCCTATTTCCTGGAACATGGGGTAGCTGTTCTTCATTTTTAGGGTTTTCTGGGTCAATATTTGTGGCTTTGCATGCAACTTTGGAAACATGATAGGGTTTTGGTTTTCTAGGTAATGGACGGAAGGAAGATGTGGAAATGGATGGAGATGAGATAGACGCCATTTATTGTTTTAAAAGAACAACAGTTGGAAGGAAAACTTGCTTGACAATTCTATTGATGAGGAGAGCTTATTTATATACAGTCCCACTGAGGTCCTATTATCTTATCTTTATATTTGAATGGTTGTTATGCTACTTTGGAATTCTGCAAGTATACAAACTTATAACAACTGTACACCAATAAACCCTTTATATCCTATCTTTATATTTGAATGGTTGTTATGCTATTTTACTGTATACCAATACGGTCCCGGAAGATGGTGGTCCTTAAGGAGTGAGTGGGTTAGTCCTGTAAGTGGTTTGGTGAGTCAGCCTGCAACATGAGATACACGTGAAGAACCAGTTGCTACCAAGTCACCAGCTTTGATGCGTGAACGGAAAACAGGATTAGACAGGAATGTATATATGTCACTATATAATTCTTTCGATAAACAATCAGAGAAGTATCACTTTGAATTAGTAAAGTCGAAACTGAAAAGAAAAGATTTGAGTGTTTGATACTATAATTCAGTACGATGGAGAGAAAAGATACGGGCGATTGGTTGCAACCATGCATATTTCTCTTGTTTGAATGTTTGTTATAAGGAGGGGAAGAATGAAGAATTTTCAATTAGGAAATTGATTTGATAATTGTAGATAAATAATTTTTTTTATTAGTTTAAATTGTGATACGTGATAAAAATATTTTTTAAAAAAATTATTTTTATTATATATCAAAATTTAAATATTATTGATGAATAAAAAATTATTTGCGAATAATTAAATCAAATATCAATTATTTTAAACTAATCTTCCAAACTCCTCGTCCTTTCTAATTTTAATTAGTTCCTCCAACTTAGAAGATTTTAAAAGAAAAACCAACCATTAAGTATTATATAATTGATTATTTTCTAAAAGTACATATTATAATAAATCAAAATATTATAATGAATTAATAAAAGATAAACTTGAAAACAAAATGTTATAGTTATTTTATTTAATTGTTTTTTTAGTTTATTAATTACTTTATCAATTTTAAACACCCGAACAAAGAGAAGGGAAATTATCATATAACCCTATCTTCCCCCTCCCATCTTTCTCCTTTAATTTTCTTTAAATTCCATCCCTTCTTTTGTCCTTTCAGCTCCCAGACACACTCTTAGTACGTAAACACCACTTGTTTTATTAAAAATATATCAGGTTTATTTTCTTTCTCAAGTAAGCATATGCTAATTAGGAATGAGATATTCAATAAAATAAAATAAAAACCAATCAAAATTGTAATTAAGATGATTCCACAATATATTCATAAAAACTTAATTACTGTTTTGATTTGTGTAATTAAGAAGATATTGGCAAAGGTTGTGGGTTTGAAATAGTCGTTAATTACTGTTGGAATTGTAATATTCATACGTCATATTTACAGAAATTAATGTCCATCCGAAAAAAAGGGGTCTTGTCTAGTTTAATTTGTATGCCACAGATAATTGGACGAAATGATAAATAACCAATCATCTATAAATCCACGCTCTTGATTAAAAATTTTCAATTTAGCCACTTAAAATTTTTTTGCTTCTCTATTTTTATTATTTTTATATAAAATTTAATCACACTCTTAATATTTTGAGTGCATTTAACAAAATAAATAAATAAATTTATAATTTATTTAATTAAATTTATAAATTTATTTAATTAAATTAAAAATATTTGATAAATAAATTTATTTAAATGATTTAAATTAATTAAAATTTATAAATTATATATTATTTAAAATTTAAATAATATATAATTTATAAATTTTAAATTAATTTTATTAACTATATTCTTCATATATATTCTTTTGTAAATTCTAACTTGTTATCTCATCAAAACTTCTCAACCGCAACCGCTCAAAATATTGAAGTTATAAATTTGTGGACCCAAATTTAATTTCTGCACGTGATAAGTCGCCTGTCAGTGAATTATTGATGTGACTATAGGCACGACTTTATATGGCTCCAATTAGAGAAAAATATCGAAGACTCAGAAAAACTTTAATTATTATATAATAATTATTAAATATAAAATAATATTTTATTTATACTATTAAATACTTTATATGTAATTAATTATAATATTTATTGAATAAAAAATATATTATTTAATAAATATTAATTTATGATATATTAATTACAAAATGAAAATCATTTTTGTATTGAAATTTTTAGTAAATTAATTAAAATTATAATAATAAAAAATATTTAAACATATTGGATATATATAAAATGTATTAAATTTTATGACTAAAATTTTTTTATGAAGATAAAGTACAACTACTTATTTATTTTGAGAAAAATAATAAGTAAATAAATTATTTATCTAATTAAAAAAGTAAAAGTTGTAAAATTTTATATCTCTTAAAAGAAAATTTAAGCATTTAATAGCATTTATTCTATATTTATAAGAATTCATATATTTGAAATCAATGTATAATAATTAAATTATAATTATTTAATAGTAAGATTCTCTTGTTAACAATCACTATCTAAGAAATAGAGTTCATATCTGGTCCGGAAGCACCGAACTGGAAGAGGGACGAGGACAAGTGCTCAATGTCGTTTCTCTCACGTTGGCAAGCAGACTTTGGCCTACCCGATATGAGACATTGATAAAGAAGAGTCAGCAACAACGGGTCTGATTTTCCCGTACGTTGTTTAATTTTCTTGTACAACTTGTTCCGTTTACCTTTCTAACGACAAGAGTTGATTAGTACAAGCACGTGAAAAATCGTCAGTCGGTGAATTAGTGATGTGACTATAGGCACGACTTTACATGGCTTCTGTCGGTTAGTAATAAAAAAATAAAAAAACTTTTAAAATAAAAAAATTAATAAAATAATATTATTTTAATTTAAAATTTTATTTAAAAATAATATAAATAACTAAAATAATTAATAATATAAAAAATTTATTAAAAATATTAATAATTTAAATATTTTATTTTTTATTTTTTTTATTAATAATAAATAATATTTTTTTAAGTTATTTATTTTTTATTTTACTGAAAATAAGTTAATTTTTTTTTAAATTTTTTTAAAAATATTTTATTATTTATTTAACTAAAAAAACATTATTTTATCTTAAATTCTATTTTATTTTATCTCACTTTTTTTTACGTAAAAATATGTTCTCTCTGTAAATTATTAATTCTGACAATTAAATATATATTTTTATAAAATAAAATGAGTATTCTCATTCTATATATATATATATATATATTAAACAATCCTTTAAAAAAATTTAATTATTATATGATAAATATTAATATAAAATAATATTTTATTCATATTATTATATATTTTATATGTAATTGATTATAATATTATTGAATAAATAATATATTATTTAATAAATATTAATTTATTATATATTAATTACAAATTTAATATCATTTTTGCATTAAAATTTTTGGTAAATTAATTATAATTATTAAATTAAAATTTAATAAAAATAAAAACAATTAAACATAGTGTAGATGTATAAAATGCATTAAATTTTATAATGACTAAATTTTTTTATAGAAATAAAGTACAACTCTTTATAGAAATTTATCGTTGAAGTTATAAATTTGTGGACCCAAATTTAATTTCTTCACGTGATAAATCGTCTGTCGGTGAATTAGTGATGTGACTATAGGCACGACTTTGTACGGCTTCTATTAGAGTAAAATATGGAAGACCCAGAAAAACTTTAATTATTATATAATAAATATTAATATAAAATAATATTTTATTCATATTATTAAATGCTTTATATGTAATTAATTACAATATATATTGAATAAATAATATATTGTTTAATAAATATTAATTTATGATATATTAATTACAAAATTAATATCATTTTGGGTAAATTAATTAGAATTATTAAATTAAAATTTAATAAAAATAAAAATAATTAAACATAGTATAAATGTATAAAATGCATTAAATTTTATAATGACTAGATTTTTTTATAGAAATAAAGTACAAATCCTTATTTATTTTTAAGAAAATAATAATTAAATAAATTATTTATTTAATAAAAATTTGAAATTTACAAAATTTTATATCTCCTAAAAGAAAAATTAAACATTTAATGGGATTGATTCTATATTTAGAAGAGTTCGTTCGTATCTTTGAGATCATTGCATAATATTTAAATTATAATTATTTAATAACATGACTCTATATTTAACAATTACTATAAAATAAATAGAGTTCATTGTGGTCATTTTATCTGGTCTAGAAGCACTGAACTGGAAGAGGGAAAAGAAACCCAATGTTACTTCTATTACTCTCTCCATCAATACCCTCATCAGAGAGAGCAGAGAGTTCTGGGGAGGGGGTGGATCGGGATCCTCTGTTGTGCCTGGGGGCACAGCACGCGAGGCACAGCCTGATCAGGTGACCAGTCGCCTGGTCGAATACATATTACTAGGCGACTGGTCACTTGACCAGTCGCTTGGTCACAGTGTAGGAGGGACACAGCACCGTGTGCTGTGCCCCTCCCCCACTGTAGAGGATCGCGGTCTGGAGGGGGTTGCCATAGCCAACCCCTCCTCTACTTTTTCTTTTTTCTTTTTATTTTAACTTATTTTTTGTAGCTTGTTTCTAGAGAAGTTAACTTATTTTTTCGTATTTTGTTTCTAGAGAAGGCACCCTCTCCTCTACTTTTTTTTTAACTTATTTTTTTGTGTAGTTTTTTCAGAAAAGGCGACCCCTCCTCTGCTTCTTCTTTTTTCTTTTTATTTTAACTTATTTTTGTAGGTTTTCTAAGAGAAGTCACCCCCTCCTCTGCTTATTTTTTGTAGTTTTTTTCGGAGAAGTTGCCCCTGCTTCTTCTTTTTTATGTTTATTTTAACTTATTTTTGTAATATTCTCAGAGGAATTTTTTTTCCGAGAAGAATTTTCTATTACTAATGGAGAATTTTTTTATAAATAAGTTTTAAAATTTACTTTTTTTAGATTTTTTTACTAGTAAATCTGTAATTTTGAATTGAGATTTACAATTCTATACTTATATTTAGATAATAAAAAAAATGAAATTTACAACTGTATGTTTATATAAATTAAAAAAAATCAAAAAGAGTTAATTTTAAATTAAAATGTTATTTTTCAAAAAATTTATTTCCATTTTTTTATTTTTTTTTATTATTGTATTAAATATAATATTAAATAAATTAATATTCGTTGAAATATGTTGTGTGTTCTTTCTATAGGACTTGTTTATTTAATTTTTGTATACTTAAAAATTATAAAATTAAATTGATTATATTTATTCATTTGACTTTATTTTTGATCTATTGATAATCTTGTGAAAGTATCTATTTATTTAATTTTATATCTTCAGAAGTTACGTAATTAAGATGATTATATTTGTTTTATTTGTTATGATTGATATCCACTCGTTTAAAAAAAAACATAGCAAAAAGAACAATTGGAAAAGTTGCACGGAATATTAGAGGATCAAAATCAAACGTAAGCGACAATGAGGAAAACTCCAAGTGTGCTAAATGTCGTTTCTCTCACGTTGTAATTCTGGACAAAACAAAAATGAAAAGGTTAGCAAGCCGCATTTGGTCCCCCACCATTGGCTAACTTTTCTGGTACAAACAACGTGCTCAGTTTACATCGTTAACGAGGTCCGAAATATACGTAGCGGGTATGCCAAAACCGATAACGATGCTAATTTGGTATCCTAGATGATCTTAGCTTGGCAACCCTTCATTGAAAATTTCATGTTCGCCTATGACAAAGATAATTTTGGAGTTTGCCGTAGGTCTGTAAGTTATTTTTTTGTGTCGTCATGTGCTGAAAAAAAGACTTCAAATTATAGTTTTAGACGAAGAAAATACTACGAAATATAATTAGTTTTCAAATCAAACCCCTAATTTGGCTATAGACTACATGCATAATTGTCAGAATGAGGTCAGAACAGCAGCTGGGGCTGCATTAAACAAAAGCTCAAATAATTTTGGGTCAAGCCCAAAGACTTAAACACGCATTTTCTTTGGTTGAACTTGAAACTGTTCAAGCATGGTCTCTCTTTTAGGACGAAAAGGGACGCGGGAGAACCTAGCGCTTTGTCCAGGGGAGCCGCGAGAACCTCCAAAGCCGCAAGGCGGGGCTTGTTATGGCAGCTCCCTCCATTTTTTTATTTATTAGAAAAACTTTTTTTATTAAAAGAATTTTCTCCTCTCATCAGAATTTTTTTTAAAAAAATTAAAATTTGAATAATTTACAACATTAAATTTAGATCTATAATTTTGAACTCAAATATGAAAAGAAAAAGATTAAATTTATAATATTATTCTTATGTGTAGAATAATCTTGAAGAAAGTTAACTTTTTTAAAAAATAAAAAAGTGTGTTATGTCTTCAATAATAAATCTCTTTTTTTTATGTTGTAATCATTGTATTTTTAAATATTAAAAATAATATTTAATAGATTAATATTTAAAAAGTATGTTACTTTTATATTTTTTAATCATAATACTAATTTTATTATATTTTTATCTTCAAAAATTATAAGATTTATTTATTCTACTTTTGTCTTCTATTTGTGTCTTGAAGTATAAATAGTAGTATTTCTTTTATCTAAAAAAAAACATGGTTTCTCTTTTTTAGGATTCTTATTCACCTGGGGTAAGAGAATCTACTATAAGTATGTTTGGCAAATTAAATAAGTTAACTTATAGTTTATTTGATTAATTTATAAATTTTTTTGACTAAATTAGAAGTGTTTGATAACCAAATTTATTTGAATAGTTTATAATTTTTTATCATACGTTACTTTAAGTAATGTATAACTTTTAATTGATAATTTTTATAATTTTATTTCTTTTTTATTTTTATTATTTTATTCAAATTCCAACACTATTTTACTCACAATATGACATTACTATGTTCAAACAACATCCAAATTACATACCCTATGATGAACTTTCAGATATTATTGATAGTGACACAAAAAATAAAAATTTAAAAATATTTACTAAAATAAAAGAGATTCGTTATAATATTATTAATTTATTGTGAAACTTTAAATGATATGTTTATTTTATATTTTTTGAGATTATATAATGAAATGTAATTACTAACAAAAGATAATAAATTTTATATAAATATATTTTTTTATATCATTTTAATTCAATAGTTAATTTTATCAAACACTTCTAATTCAATAAGTTAACTTCACAGTTTTTAATTAAAAATTAATTTTTTAATTTTTAATTAATTTATCAACTATTTTTGTCACTATGCGATACCCAAAATCCTAGATAGCAGCACTCTTCATGCGTATTACAGCTTCAATCCACCATTGAACCAGGACGTAAAATTAATAATGCTTATGGTCATAGCAAGGAAATATGAAATTATATCCCTTATAGAGACAGATCTTAGCAATTACACTTACAAATCAGGGCATTTCCTGCTACAAAACCTTGATACTATGTCGAATTAGAAAAAATATACAAAGGTTGCACTTTTAATAGCAACCTAGTTCACAAAAGACAATCTAGAAACTCAAGAATTAATTGAGTGTAAGGTACAACTCACAAAATTTTTCCTCAGGAAATCACTACCAGATATAAATTTCATAGAATTTATTCTCTTGCCCCTCTTAAGCCCTTCTATGTATGATAAATTCTTAATTTTTAACTCGCCCGAGAATAACAGATGTTACAAAATAAAATCACAATAATGACATTCAGATGGCATGACTCAGGAATGATAAAATTTTCCTCAGCTCTTCTTGTTTTTCTTTCTTCCTTTCACTTGTTTCTCTAAACTTCTAAGCCTTTGACTGATAATAGAGGAAGACGATATCTTTTGACCCGAAAGTTTTGATTGTTAACTGGCAATGAGTTTGATTCGGTTCATGCTGATGTAGCTTGTTTTAGAGCTGGAAAGAAAGAAAAGTTAGATTGTGGGACATTGGTTGGTGCTGCAGCAGGTATTTCAGGAACACCTAATGTTTTCTTGACGCCAGGAACTTTAAGCATTGCAAAATTCAAAACAGAGACCATTTAGGGATCTTAATTAAGAAAAAGAAAAAAGAGAAAAAAAGACTCAATTAACTGTAAAAAGTTCATTTGTTTCCTACCACACAGTAGAAACTTGAAACGCATAGATAATAGGAAACTTGGACAAACATCAAACACGATTTTAAACTTGGGTATCTCACAACCTTTGGTTTCCTTTGTTAAAAACAAAAAGTCTAGTAACTAGTCCTCAAATTTAAGTCCCACTGAAAACAACAAAATTTAGACCACATTGCCACTGGAAGATCTAAACAGTGGGTCAGGCAGTAATTAAAACTGTTGGAGAGGTGTTCAACTTGCTTGACATGTAAGGTACATCAGGTCAACCTGTAGAACTAGGAGTATAAGTTCAACTTGGAGCGTTTGTTCTCGTGGGTAGATGCGTGCACTCGGTGAGAGCACCAAAAGGTGGGGGGTTTGCTTCAGAAAAGACCAGTAATCTTTTCTTTCCCATGGTAAAACCCAGCTTTAGAAATGGGATTCAGAGGAAGTTTTCACTGTTTTGTCCACGTAGAATGTCAACCCAAGAACAGGATATGGACATGGAATCTTCAGCTACCATCATTACCCAATTAAGCCTAAATTAAATCCAATCACAATAGCAAAATAGGAGAGGAACAGTAACTGCCACCCATTCCCAACAAGCTCAGTCCTCAAATAAACAATGATGCAATGCAAGCAATTGTTCGTGCTTTCAACATACCACATTTCTCTCGCATCTCAATCCCTGAATATAATTTCACAGGAAGAATTTAGGTTTAACAAATACCAAACCTCCACCAACAGCCACAAATTCTTACTGGCCACCAATATGGCATAGGCAGCTGCAACCTTCCTCTTTGCCTGAACAAGCACAAAATCCTCTACCTGTTACCATTGTGGTAGCATTTCAACCAATCGCTCCCCTTCTCCCACCCTCACAGCCCGAAAAAAGAATTTTTTTATCAGAAAAAGAAATGACTCCCCATTTGTTAAATAAAAGATTAGGAGATTTGTGACCTAGACACGTGCTCTTCAGAAACTCAATAATCATGAAATCTACATAATACTGATGACTCCCATGGAAGAGCTAAGTTCAAGATTTCTTCAATTTAAGTGCGTAACTTCCCTGATTGAGATGTCAACTGACCAAAAGTTGAAAGGCCACCGTCCAATTTAGTTACCTTAATCAATATGTATTGCAAGAAAAAAGATTCCAACTCTGTGCCTTTTTAATGATGAGTAAGCATGGCCAATAGAAAGTAAAGTTAAAATACAGAGTAGTATTGCTTATAAAGAACCTGAAAGGCCTTACCAAGTCCGCACACAAGTGAAAACAAATTTGATGTAATCCAGTAACAAAATATAGCCTGCACAATTACATAAATTAACACAAGTTAAACTACATAGATGACAAACGAAGGCAAAACTGCCTTCTGCTTTAGTTAGAAAAAAGAAAAATGAAAAAAAAAAAAAAAGAACAGGCAAGCACTCCTCTTCTTTCCCAACCAGCTATATTTTTTTTTTTGGTACAACAAAAGATGTCCATTGGACTACAGTTCCACAGCCCTATGTGAAGCCTGGCCCTTTAGGTCCTCCACTAGGAAGGGACCAAGAGCCTTTGGAGGAGTCTCGAAAATTTCCACCCCACTGCCCTGACCGTGAGCCTTTCGTGCCATCTAGTCTGCAACTCTGTTTGCTTCCCGAAAGGAGTGTGAAAATTCCACTCTCCAATCATTCTGCCTCCATTCTCTAGTCTGATCCAGAATCCTTGAGCACGGGGGGAGGCGAAATCTCCTTCCCTACATAGCTCGATCGCTGTGGTTGAGTCGGATTCAATAATCAAATCTTTAACTTTCAGATCCCATGCTATGTTCATGGCTGTGAGGATTGCCCAGAGTTCTGCCTTTAGGGGTTATAAAAGCCTAACCTCCTCAAGAATCCCTTGATCCATCCACCAATCTTGTTCCTCAGCACTCCACCGCAAGTAGCCCGTTTGTTCCTGAGCACAGATCCATCAACGTTGAATTTCACCCAATTCCCGCTTGGTTGGACCCATCTTGTACCCCTTCCAGGTCTGTTTCTGCCTTGTATCATCGATCTCGCCCTCATCCTGTCCACACACTCCCTCGCTTTAGATAGACATATGAAATAGAGGTCTCCTGAGTTAGATTTTCCGGGATCAAACACTAGTTCACACCGACGTACCTAAATATTCCATACTGTAATGCCAAACAGGGTTTTCCAATCATCGAACATGTTATCCCTTCTCCCACAGTTTCTTGTTAGGTTCCACTCCAGCCAGTCCTTTGTATCCTTGCCGAAGAAATCATTCCATTTCCTCGGATCTAGCAGCCTTAGCCAGAGGTTTTTTGCGTGCACCCAATCCCTAATGCAGTGCAAGGTGCTCTCTTGATCTTCCCCGCATAGCTGGCATATGCCAGTTGGGTCAATATGTCGGGAGAATCTCAGTCCATTTGTCAGTAGGCTTTCTCTCCCGCACATCCAAAGAAGAGTTCTGATTTTTTGAGGGCCTGGCCATCTCCAGATTTTCCCCTACAGGCTCTGAATTTGCGTCTGAGACCCTTCTACCCTGGCCCCATAGGCTGAGCTAACCGTGAATTCCCCATTACTACTATGCTTCCAGTAGATAGTGTCTGCTTCTACGTTGGGTTTCTCGCAGGCTTCCAGGGTCAGTCTGGTGCTAGGGGAAATGAAAGGACTAATTTTATTCCAGTCCCACTCCCCTGTTTTTGTAAGCATGTCCGCAGCCTTGTTGTTCCTAAGGTCCTCTGGTATAAGCGACTCATTCTCCTTGGCAATAATCCTCCCCCCTAGCAACCAATCATCCATCCAGAACTTTATCCTACGGCCATCTCCAATTCTCCATTGAATTCCCTCCTTGACCGCACTCTACACCTTTTGTATTCCCCTCCAAAGATTCGAACAGTCCTTTTGTTCACCCTTCAGCACGGGCAGTAAATCTCCCCTGCATCCGTATTTAGATTTTAAGATGTCCACCCACCAGATGTCTGGCCTGCTACAAATGTTCCACGCAACCTTCATAAGGAATGCTTTGTTCATTTCTCTGAACTTCCTTAAGCCTAGTCCTCCCTCCTGCTTTGGTCTGCAAATATTATCCCAGCTGACCAGATGCATTTTCTTCCCTCCTGGGTTGTCCCCCCAGATGAAACCTCTGCTTATCCTCTCTAATTCATCAAATAGTCCCAGTAGGAGCAAGGCTGTTTGCATTGAGTAGAAGGGGAGGTTGCTTAGGGCACTATTGGTTAGCGTGACTCTCCCTGCCAGATTAAGTGTAAAAGTCTTCCAGTTACTCAACCTTTTTTTGACTCTGTCCGTTATGTGTTTAAAGGTAGTCTTTCCTATTCTTCTGTGGATCAGAGGCATGCCTAGGTAGGTCCCCAGATTGCTTGTGAGTTGAAATCTTAGTTCCTTACTGAACTGTTCTACTCTAACGTGATTAATATTCTTCGAGAAGAAGCATTTTGATTTACCCTCATTAACAAGTTACCCTGAACTAGTGCAGAATACATCCAGACATTCTCTGATTAGGCTGCATTGATTCAGATTTGCCTCCACAAAGAGAATCAGATCATCAGCGAAGAAGAGGTAGGATATTGGCGAGCCATTCCTTCCCAGCTTTATAGGCTTCCACCATTTATTACCCACTGCCCAGTCTATGCACTGACCTAGTCTTTCGATGCACAGGACAAAGAGGTGAGGGGAGAGGGGATCTCCCTGCCGAATACCTCTGGTCATGTTAAAGGCCTTGGTTACTTCACCATTCCACAGAATACTAACCGAGTTTGTAGAAACACAGCACATAATTAGATCCACAAAATGGTCTCCTTCTAGAAATTTCCACCTGATTCTATCGTACGCTTTCTCAAGGTCAATCTTGATGGCCATAGTCCCTTTCTTCCCTTTCCTTCTTCTCATAGAATGAATAGCCTCTTGGGCTACGATCACGTTATCATTGATGTTCCTTTTAGGTATAAAGCTGCTCTAGTTTGGTCCAATCCATTGGCTCATGAGGGGCTTAAGTCTGTTTGCTATAACTTTGGTTAAGATCTTAGCAACGACATTGCATAAAGCTATTGGTCTGTACTCCTTTAGGCTTTCAGGACTCTCCACTTTTGGGATTAGCACCAGGAGTGAATGGTTGATTTCCTTGACTAGGGAGGGGTTATTATATATGTCTTTGGCAAGCTTGCACACCGAAGCACCCACTGTTTCCCATTGGCTCTGGAAAAACAAGGCATTTAAGCCATCAGGCCCTGGGGCTTTAAGGGGCCCCATGCTAAAGACAGAATCCTTGATTTCCTTATCAATTAGAGGGGCTTGAAGCCTGGTTAACTCCTCTTCTCCCACCTTAGGGAATCTGTCCTTTAGTGGAAATGGAGTGAAGGGAGAGTCCTCCTGAGTGAAGAGCTTTTGGTAAAATTCTCTGGTCATACACTTGAGGTTCTCCTCCTCGTACACCCATTCTCCTTCCTCGTTCTTAAGGGCTTTAATTCTATTTCTCCTCCTTTGGATCATGGTAGAGGTATGAAAAAACTTAGTATTTCTATCCCCAAGGTTGAGCCAGTTACAACAGGATTTTTGCTGCCACATGGCCTCCTCCTTGAGGAGGATGGTTTCATACTCCTTCCAGAGTTCTGCCCTAAGGTCCGTAAGGAATTGGTTGTCCCTGAAGCTAAGGATATTGTCTATCCCTTTCAGCCTTCTGACAAGCTCCTTCTTTTGTTCAAAAATATTACCAAACACCTTGTGGTTCCATATCCCTGCCTTTTCCTTGAATTCTCCAGAGGCTTCAATCCAGTTTTTGTCAGTCCGCCATACTTCCTTGACAATTTCAAGGAATGAATTGTCCAGTAGCCAGGCAGACTGAAATCTAAAAGCTTTCTCTCTTCGAAGTGAGGGATTATCAACCTGCCTACAGACCAAAAGTGCCCTGTGATCAGATTTGAGGGCAGGGAGATGGCACACAAGTGTCTCAGGGTGTACAGACTGCCACTGCATATTACAGAGGGCCTGGTCAATTCTTTCCTTGACCCCTCCCCTTTCCCAAGTAAATCTTGGTCCTTTGAATTCTAGGTCAATAAGTTCTTTGTCTGTGAAGAAGCTGAAGAACTCATTGATAGAGATATAATTATGGTATGGGCTCCCCTCCTTTTCCTGTAAAAATTTATAGGCATTAAAATCGCCTATAATCATCCACGGTTTATCCTGGGGAATTCTCATCTCCCTGAGCCCCTCCCATAGGTGTCTTCTTTTGCAGTAGTGTGGACTTCCGTAGACAAAGGTAACCAGACTTGTTTTCCTGTCCCCTTCTACTTTGATTTCAGTGTGGATGAATTGGCTGTGGGTTTGGATAGTTTCTACTTTCACTTTTTTGGTGTCCCAGAGCACCCAGATTCCCCCTGCAAAACCAGCAGCATCAACCACGCTACTACCTTCCCAGCCAATCTTCTTCATGAATTTTGAAGCTCTGGTGCCACTAATTCTCGTTTCCACAAGAGCAATAATACTTAGTCTGTGCATTCTGATCATGTCCTTTATAAGGAATGGAAAACATTTTGCTCCCGTACCCCTACAATTCTAGGTGATCATATTCATAAGAAACACTGGTGAAAAAAAGAACCTGCCGGTGGGACTCCACTCAATCATCCAGCAGCATAGTGCTGATGTTCTCATCTCCTTCACCATTTTCAGGTGACTCCTTTCCCCTTCCTACAGCTACGACATTATCCTGAGAAGTGATAGGGTTGTTTGGAGGGGGGTCAGGGGCTTTTTTCTGATCTACCAGAGCTGGGATTTTCTCCCCGGTTAAGGGTCTATTTCCACAGGCCTCTTTACCGATGGGCCCTTGGTCCCTGCTCTCCTCTGGTGCATCTTGTTGGGTCGGCCTCCCCTTCCTACCCGAAAGGGCTATGTTTTTTGCTTGAAAATGGTTCTTAGTTAAGTCCAAAAGGGTTAGCCTAATTTTGAAAGGCCCTTTCCCTTTGTTGATTTTCGGGCCTAGATAGGTCGGATCTCTGCTGTATCTGGGCTTGGAGCCGAAGAGGCTTTTATTTTGGGAGCTTGAAGGCTTTTCCAACCTTCTGTTCATGTTCCGGTCATGTAGGCCCACACCCATATTTTCCTTGCCCCTCGGTCTATTCTTGATCCCAACTTTGGGATTAGAGTTTCCTTCCATGGCTTCCGTCTCCTGCCTCTTCTCAGATAGTATGGTCCCTTCTGACTCTGGAACTTTCTTCTGCTCAGACTCTTCCGTCTCCTTTGTCAGGTTTTCCAGAACCTCGAAGCGCGAGTTTTGCTGAGGCATTTGTATGGCTGGGCTACCTTTCTCACATGCTTATGTGCCTCGGGACTTGTACGCCTTGGCAGGTCTCACTGTATGCGCCGCCTGACCTCCTGATCTCCTCCTTTCTAGTCTCTTGACTAGCATCCAAGGGCCAAAAGCCTCCTCCCCTTCTTCCTTACCGGCGACTGGTTTTACTCCGCCGAGCCCATCTCTCCCTCCTTTCTGCCTGGGTTACACTCTTGCTGCCCATGGGGTTGTGGCTTTTCTTTATTCAGGGGGCACAGATCCTTTCGGTGGCCATATCTCCCACAGCTAAAGCAAATTGAATGCAACCCCTCATACTCCAAGTTGAACAGATGTTTCCTTAGCCTGAACTTTGATACAAGACTCTTCCTCAAATCTATTCCCACACATATCCTGGCAAACTTGCCCCTCTCTACATTGGGTTCCTCCCCTATGTCGGAATTCATATTCCTCAATGTATGCGAATCTATCTTCAGCGTTCTTCCAATTCTGTTGCCTACTCTCCAGAGAAAATGGCTATTGTAATATTCAATGGGGAGCCATGGGATCCTTACCCAGATTGCTAGTTTCTTAAAATTGTCTTCTTGCGGCTTGAAGTTGGGTCTCCATCTTTGTACTGTTAGGTAGTGGTCAGTTATTAACCATAAACCTTCGTGGAGTGCAAAGTTGTAGTCACCGTGGTTTGAGAAAGTGGCCAGGTAGTATTCGTTTCCTATATCAATCAGTTTGAAGTCTCTGGCTGGATTCCACATCTTCGTGAGTCTATCTCTAAGGTATCTGTATCCAATTTTTCTCCCCAATAGTTTAATTATGAGCGACTTCCTCCAAGGTTTGTAGTAAGAGCGTCTCTCCTCTGTAGAAATCTCAATGGCAGGAAACTCAGAAAGACCGGTATTGTCTAGTTCTTCCATGTCTTCAGCTTCCGAGTCATCCTCGGGCCATTCCTCCTCCGAATCCACCCCCGAGACAGGACTGTTGTTAACCCCATTCACTTCGATGAGTCTGTCTCTGTATGAACACCTGCCTATTGCCACCTTATCTATATCCGCATCTGTACCCCCTTTCACGTTTGTTGAAATGCCCATTGGCTATTTTGGGCTCGTTCCCATGTTGGGGCTCTGGCTCAAAGCTTCAGCCCTCCTCAACCTGGTAGGCTCCTGGTCCGGCTCAGCATTGGTAGTTCTCTCTACCATGTCCTGCATTACTTGTTGAGGTTCGAATATCCTATCCCCCAAATGTTCACTGGGCCCTTCGTCTTGCATTCCTTGTTTAGTTACTAGTATCTCATTGTCCATAGATTCTCTGATCGCTTCGTCCGCCTTAATTTTTTTACAGCTCCTTTGCAGTTTGTCTTCCTCCTCCCTGGTAAGGGTTAGCGAAAGCTCCGTCATCTTTTCGGACGTTGTCGTTATGCTAACCTTGTCTCCGTATTCTAAGCAAGAAAAATTTTACCCCCACAACCTTATCACCACAGAAAAAAGGTTCTCTCCATCTCTGCTCTCATACAGGGCAGTCTCCATGAGAATCCTCGTGAACAGAAAAAATTGTCATCCCTACTCAAATTGTAAAATTCCCAACCAGCTATATATATATATATATATATATATATATATATATATATATATATATATATATATATATATATATATATATATATCCTCCACCCACCATTAGACATGTCAGATAAAGTAAAAGATAAGAAATGTTTATGTAAAAGGAAACTTGTACTAACATCTAGAATATACTTTTTATTCTTTTTTTATTTACACTGGATAATCAATAATTATAATATATAAAAACTAAAAAGATGTAAAAACAGTGTGTGATATACATTACGCCACACATAGGACAAAGAAAACTATCTAAAGACAAGCTGGACAATTTTATTTAAAGCTTTGAAGGTAGAGAAAGAATGATTATTAAGTGCCTTTTGCAATTTGTAAATCTCAAATTTTACTAATTAATTTTTTTTTATCATAATCTATAGCCCCAAAATCCTAATTAGATTCTATGGTCTGTACAAAGTCGCAATCTGCAACTTTTTTTTTTCTTTTTGCAAGTATCATATTCTTTCTATATAAGAAAAGTTCACCTTTATTTATGGTGAAGCAAACTATATCAAATCTAACCAACTTAGTGCACTATCACAGACAGAATAGTGTCTTTTGCTAACTCCAGACAAGTAACTATTTTAAGTGAAGACAGGTTGGAGTGAAGGGAAGTTATTCCTTCCCTGAGTAGCTAAGCTAGAACGATTTACCTTCGGGAATCCCATGGTAAAAGGAACTGTAAGAACAGCAAGGACCCTAGCGACATTTTTCATGGTGCTAGCAACAGGATTTCCTTCCATAGCTTCTTGCATATTGCTCTGAAGAACAACGAGAAAAATTTCATCAACGTAGGCATCAGAAGAATAATGGATAACACCACTCGCCTAGTCATTCTAAAGAAATAAAAATTTATAATAATGCAAAAATACCCTTCTAGAACAGAATATAAGGAATAAATTGAAGTGAAGAATTTAGAATCAAATATATTTCTCTTGTTTGAATGTTTTATATAAGGAGGGGAAGAATGAAGAATTTTCAATTAGAAAAATTATTTGATTACTGTAAATAGATTTTTTTTATTAGTAGTGTTGAAATTATGACACGTGATAAAAATAATATTTTAAAAATTATTTTTATTATTTATTAAAATTTAAATATTACTGATAAATAAAAAATTATTCATCAACAATGTGAATTAAATACTAATTATTTTCAACTAATCTTCTAAACTCCTCCTTTATAAATTTAATTAATTCCTCCAACTTAGAAGATATTAAAAGAAAAACCAACCATTAAATATTATATAATTGATTATTTCCTAAAAATACATATTATAGTAAATCAAAATATTATAATGAATCATTTTAATAAAAGATAAACTTGAAAAAATAATATTATAGTTATTTTATTTAATTTTTTTAGTTTATAAATTACTTTATCAATTTTAAACACCCGAACAAAGAGAAGGGAAATTTTCATATAACCCTATCTTCCCCTCTCATTTTTCTCCTTTCATTTTCTTTAAATTCCACCCCCTTTTTTTTTTCCTTTTCAGCTCCCAGACACACTCTTAGTAAACACCACTTCTTTATTAAAAATATATCAGGTTTATTTTCTTTCTTAAATAAGCATATGCTAATTAAGAATGAAATATTCAATAAAATAAAATAAAAAAACCAAATCAAAATTGTAATTAAGATGATTCCACAATATATTCATAAAAACTTAATTACTGTTTTGATTTGTGTAATTAAGAATATATTGGCAAAGGTTGTGGGTTTGAAATAGTCGTCAATTACTGTTGGAATTGTAATATTCATACGTCATATTTACAGAAATTAATGTCCATAAGAAAAAAAAGGGTCTTGTCTAGTTTAATTTGTATGCCACAGATAATTGGACGAAATGATAAATAACCAATCATCTATAATTAAATCCATGCTATTGACTAAAAATTTTCAATTTAGCCACTTAATTTTTTTTCTTCCGTATTTTTATTATTTTTTATATAGATTTAGTCACACTCAAAATATTAAGACTATCCTCTTCATATATATTCTTTTGTAAATTCCAACTTATGATATCATCAAAACTTCTCAACCGCTCTATCGTTGAAGTTATAAATTTGTGGACCCAAATTTAATTTCTTCACGTGATAAATCGTCTGTCGGTGAATTAGTGATGTGACTATAGGCACGACTTTGTACGGCTTTTATTAGGTCCCGTTTGATAAAAAAAAATAAAGACATAAGAATAGAATGAAATGGAATAAAATGGCCATTCTATTTTTTGGTTTGATAGATGGAAGTAGTAGAAATTGTGGGTCCCACGGAATGCTGATTATCTCCTTCAAGGTAATCAGCATTACCTCCAAAAACAGGTGAAAAATAAACAGTACGATAGAATGGAAAGTAAAAAGACTGAAATACCCTTCGTTATTTTATTTATTTATAAAATTTTCTATATTTAAAAATATATATATTTAAATTAACATTTTCAATATTATTTAACAAAATTTAATTCAAAATTTTATATTAATAATAATTTATTTTATTTTTTATTTAAAATAATTTTTTAAGTTAAAATAATAGTACTATAATAATTTTATTTTTCAAGGGTATTTTTGTCTTTTTGAAAATTTTTATTCCATTCCATTCCATTGACCTACCAAACGCAATTTTAATCGCAACATTTCATTCCATTCCATTTGAATCCATTTTTTTTCATTCCATTCTCAATTTCCATTCTCATTCCTTCCCTTGTCATCTACCAAACGAGACCTTAGAGTAAAATATGAAATACCCAGAAAAAATTTAATTATTATATAATAAATATTAATATAAAATAATATTTTATTCATATTATTAAATGGTAATTAATTACAATATATATTGAATAAATAATATATTTTTTAATAAATATTAATTTATGATATATTAATTAAAAAATTAATATCATTTTGGGTAAATTAATTAGAATTATTAAATTAAAATTTAATAAAAATAAAAATAATTAAACATAGTATAAATGTATAAAATGCATTAAATTTTATAATGACTAGATTTTTTTATAAAAATAAAGTACAAATCCTTATTTATTTTTAAGAAAATAATAATTAAATAAATTATTTATTTAATAAAAATTTGAAATTTACAAAATTTTATATCTCCTAAAAGAAAAATTAAACATTTAATGGGATTGATTCTATATTTAGAAGAGTTCGTTCGTATCTTTGAGATCATTGCATAATATTTAAATTATAATTATTTAATAACATGACTCTATATTTAACAATTACTATAAAATAAATAGAGTTCATTGTGGTCATTTTATCTGGTCTAGAAGCACTGAACTGGAAGAGGGAAAAGAAACCCAACCAATGTTACTTCCATTACTCTCTCCATCAATACCCTCATCAGAGAGTTCTGGGGAGGGGGTTGCCATAACCAACCCCTCCTCTACTTTTTCTTTTTATTTTAACTTATTTTTTGTAGCTTGTTTTTAGAGAAGTTAACTTATTTTTTGTATTTTGTTTATAGAGAAGGCACCCTCTCCTCTACTTTTTTTTTTTTTAACTTATTTTTGTGTGTAGTTTTTTCAGAAAAGGCAACCCCTCCTCTGCTTATTTTTTTGTAGTTTTTTTTCGGAGAAGTTGCCCCTGCTTCTTCTTTTTTATGTTTATTTTAACTTATTTTTGTAATATTCTCAGAGGATTTTTTTCTCGAGGAAAATTTTCTATACTAATGGAGAACTTTTTTATAAATAAAATTTAAAATTTTTATATTTTTTATTAATAAATTTGTAATTTTAAATTTAAATTTACAATTCTGTACTCATAATTAAATATATAAAAAACTAAATCTACAACTTTATGTTCACATAAATTAAAAAAAATTGAATAGAGTTAATTTCAAATTAAAAATTGTTACTTTTCAAAAAATATGTTTCTATTTTTTTTATTATATTAATTGTATATTTAAAATATTGAAATATAATATTAAATGCTTGAAATGTGTTGTGTCTTTTTTCTTTAATTAGAGTACTTGTTTATTTAATTTTTGTATATTTAAAAATTATAAAATTAAATTGATTATATTTATTCATTTGAATTTATTTTTTATCTAATGATAATCTTGTGAAAGTATCTATTTATCTAATTTTATATCTTCAGAAGTTACGTAATTAAGATGATTATATTTGTTTTATTTGTTATGATTGATATCGACTCATTTAAAAAAAACATAGCAAAAAGAACAATTGGAAAAGTTGCACGGAATATTAGAGGATCAAAATCAAACGTAAGTGACAATGAGGAAAACTCCAAGTTTGCTAAATGTCGTTTCTCTCACGTTGTAATCCTGGATAAAACAAAAATGAAAAGGTAAGCAAGGCGCCTTCGGCCCCCACCATTGGCTTACTTATCCGGTACAAACAACGTGCTCAATTTACATCGTGAAAATATCAGGAAGTGAAAGACGACGATAAACGAGTGATGGAAAGCAGAGAGGCGGAAATGGTGGAGCACACGAAAGAGGAAGAAGACATTCTTGACAGGACAAGTAAAAAAATCAAGGACTAATGAACCTCAATCAGCATCTATAAACGACGACGTCATGGAGGAAAGGATAGAGGAGATTGCTCAGACGAAAATCACGGTGGAGGTGAACAAGAGGGATGGTGCAGATGGAAATGAGATTTTGTCCCCGAGTTATAAGCTAATAGATATGGCGATCACCCCCGAGCAGCTGAAGCCAGACAACCAGAAAACAGAAGGGCAAACTTTTTCCAAGGAGGGAGAAGGAGGAAATTGTCACGGCCCTAAAATAAGAGTGCGTAATCGGTATGGGTTTTAAGAATAATCTCATTTTGAAAACCTCTAATATAATACATATAAATAAATTTCTTACAAATAGTATAGAATGTAGTCAAACTCATAACCACATTCATTTGAAAGCTTTATTATCTATACTGTAGAATTTCAATTATCTCAAAATATACATAAATATTATACAAATGGAATGTGATATATAGAACAACTCTAAAGTGTAAAATACAATATAAGCCAAAAATTGGAATTCCTAGAAATAAAGTATGTTCATCTATAAAATGTGTCGTCTAACTGACCAATTATCTGTAAGAGAAGAATCAAACTCTGTATTTTTATTTAAAAAAATGTAGAAATATTGTATAGTGAGTTTGACAACTCAGTGAGCAAATATAGTCTACTATAACTAAAACAGAACAGACCAAACGCACGAGTTTTCATAAATAGAAATTATGTTAGAATATAACATTATCTAATTCAACGAAAATAACAACAAACTTATAAAATTTTAAATTGGCTAAATTTGATTAAAAGAAGTTCTAAAATTTTGAGATTTAATATAATAAACAATAATTTCAAAGTCAAATAAGAAAATAATTCTTTATTAAAAAAATGTTTAGAGGAGGACCCAAAGTAGAACTATAATTATAATTTTTTATATTCAAGCACAAAGTCTGGTAAGGACAATCACCATATACATGTTTTATCCCAAGCACAAAGCAATGGGACGGGTAAATCACCATATTTTCATTATTCATATCATAAAGTTTGGAGAAACTTCTCTCAACTCCCTAACCTTTCTATATAATGACTGTCCCAAGCACACAACAATAGGAGGGGTAAATCATCATATTCTCATCATAAGTAACCAAGCCAAATACCATTGGCTATTGGAGGAGACATACCTCAACTCCATATTTATTCACAATTCAACCCTCATGTGCCATTTCGCACAAGGGGCTAGCAACTTCCTTGCTAGTTAAGGTTTTATGGTGCACCAATGTTAGCTATCTCTGTCGCTAACTAACAGTATTTCTGTCAATGATTCCTCTAGAATAAACGAGTTTTATAAACCAAAAATATAAAATAAAAGGAAAATTGAAAAACATGAGGTTAAAATTTTTTTAAGACAAAATATATCCCTCCCTTTCAAGACATTCCTCGGACAGAGTTTCGACATATAAATTCATTCTCTAAAATTAGAAATACGACATTTTTATTTCATTCCAAACAAATCATGATATTCAGTCCTAAAGACACATTTCAAGCATAAATCCAAATACAATTTCACCATATTTATGAAATAATGAGGTATCAGTATAACATAAATCATACGAAACAATTTGGAAAAAAATAATACAATTATAAGTTTCAATAAAGTGTAACATAATACCATATTTTCATCACAAACTCAGGAGGGATTGTTAGAGGTCTATTCTGCATGTCTTATAACTTCTAAGAATGTAAATCAATATAAATATGAAAGTCAATTTATACTATACACAATTAAAACTTTGTTTTAAAATGCATAGGTATGAGAGAGATTTAAAAATGTATTATAGTAAATTATATTTACTCACAGGGTATGGGCCCTAGATTGGACAACCTCAAAATACATTTTTTTCAATTTGAATTTGATTAATTAGATCTTGAAAATGTGTCCAGAGGGTCCAAAAACCTAACAAATGACTTCGGGAGCTTGGTCACTGTTCACAACTAGAAAATATTGTTCATACGGGCCAGAATCACTATTCACCGCCGGAAATCACTATTTACAATGAACAAAAAGTTGTCAAATGGCCAAAAAAATTCATATCTTAAGGTTTATCTAACTTTTGAATCCATCTACGGTGTCAGATTTTCAATTTAGCATCTCTAAGTAAGAGTTTCAGAGTTTATCTTTTTTTGAAATTTTTTACTTTCGATCTGCGGCGATTCTGCGGTTGATTTGAAAAATTATTCAGTCAAAATCGTAGTATTCTCTGTCCTGAATCCAGTGGCACCCTCAGTTTTGAGATCGAAAGCCAATAGGCATTCTAGATTTAGAGAAAAAAAATGAAAGTTATTATTCACATTATTCATACTATTCATAAAAATTTCAAAGACTTCACGCTCGGTTCCGTCTCTATCTCCCCCTCCCCCTTTTTCTTATTTTTTCTTATTTATTTAATAAATAAATATTTATAATTATTTTTTTTATTTCATATATATTCATATAATTATTGTTTTTCATTCTAAAATATTTTAAAATTTTTTTAAAATTTAAATTATTGTAAAACTTTAGTTGTACCCTTAAATCATGATTTTTCTTGATAAAAATTTTAATAAAACAAATCACAAAATAAATATCTTTATACATAATAAAAGAAAGAATATTTTAAAAAAAAAAATTTATTAAAGGCCAATATAATTATTTTAAGTAAAACAAAAATTATTTTAATTAAAAATATATTTGCTTTTAGCAAAACATAATTATTTAAAATAAAAATATTTTTTTAATCATAAAATATTATTATTTAAAAATTATGAGATATTACAGAAATGGTGGGGTGTCATACAGGGATAGACTAATAGGATTCAATGGAGTTGCCAATGGCCTAGAAGTTGAAATGGACTCGGATGATGGTTTCACAAATGACGATTTCGAGGAAGAAATAATGGAGAATGACCTAGGCTCATAATGCTTCCCGAACATCATTATCACTGCGGAGGAACAAAAGAGCTATTACAAATCTTAAAAAAAGTCACTCATAATCAAATTGATGGGAAGGAAGATAAGTTTCAGGTAACTAAGGGAGAGACTCTCTAGAATGTGGCGCCTGAGAGGTTCTTTGAAATTGATTGACGTAGGCAATGACTATTACATTGCCAACTTCTCCACAGCAGAAGATTATCAATACTCCCTACAAGAAAGACCCTGGATGATTGCGGACTACTATTTAGTGGTATAAAGGTGGAGACCAAATTTCAACCCAAGACAAAGTCAAGAAAGTCGCTGTGTGGATTAGGATACCGTGGCTTCCGATCGAGTACTACAATGCTTACTTCCTATGGAGATTTGGCAACAGGATTGGCAAGACATTGAAAATAGACATACACACGCTTAGGAATCTTAACTCAAACACAGGAGAAGCTATGGAGGTAGAAAGAGGCAAGTTTGTGAGATTGTGTGTGGAGATAGATTTGAGGAAGAAACTCATACCCAAATTTTGGCTGGGCAAACACCTTTTTTTAGTTGAATACGAGGAACTCCATGCTATATGCTTCAAGTGTGGCAGATATGGACACATGAGGGACAATTGTCAACCATCGCGAACCCCAGGTCTGGAAGGTACGAGGCTGGAGAATCAAACACACAACAATAATCCTGTGGAGGAACAAGGAGATTAAAGGAGAGAAGGAACCGAAGTGAGGGAGTAAGAGGAATTCGGGCCATGGATGATGGTCAAGAGATCGGAAAGAAGGAAAATGATGAAAGCTCAACCAGCGGTAGCAAAAGCTCCTCATGTAAAAAACAAGGAGACAGGTAGGACACCAATGGCGGCTAAAAGCGTTCAAGAAGGAGGAATGTCAAATCGTTTTGGGATACTTGATGAACACGTGGAAAAGCAGAGGGAGGCTTCTCAACTAGAAGAATTAATGAGGGTGGTCAGCGAAAACATAGGGATAATTCTTGAAGAAAAAACAGGTGAAAAATATTTGGTGGAAGGAAAATTTGGGTCAGCCAACCTAGCACTTGGGGTTGAGAAAGTGGGCTTGGGCTCACAGAAGATGCTTCAAAAGAGGAAAGAAAACATGGAGAGACACAAGGAGGCCAGCCCACTTGGGGTGAAGACAAAAACAAAGTTAACCATTTTCAAGCAGAAGGGAATAACAAACCCAAGTAAGAAAAAGGATGGACCAATAAAAGTGGCCCTAGCCGAAATTAACAACCCAACGGACTACCAGGGAGGACCTTAAAGGAAAAGGGAAAGTTATCCCCCAAAAACCCACACACATCTTAATGGGCTCGGGAATGAATGGGCCTATGCCAGAGGTAAAGGAGGCAGCACAGGAGAATGTCAGCCCAATCCCAGCAAGGGGAAAACCTTCGAATCCAAGTTTGGTACTAGTTTTTTTGCCTTAAGAGGTTCCAAATAAGTTAGGGGATGAAGGAGAACAGGCAAATGGGTTGTCTTTTAGAACTCACAGCGCTTTTTTGTAAGCAGAATGACTCCCTATCCATACCTTTGCCCATGAATTTTATAGTTTGGAACTATAGAGGGGCAGGCGCCAAATACTTCCCCCTTCTTCTTAATGACTTAGCAAAATTACATAATGCTAGCCTAGTTGCTCTATTTGAGACTAGGTTGAGTGGTGTCAAGGTGGACAAAATCATTAAAAAACTGGGATGGCCACGACATGATAAGGTGGAGGCAGTTGGATATGCACGAGGCATGTGACTTTTCTGGAACTCAAATGAGGTTGAGATAAATAGAAAGGCACTGGTAATTTATTCACACCAAGATACTCATGAAGGAAAACAAGCAAACTTGCAAAGTTACTGTTGTATATGGATCCTCCCCAACCCGCAGACAGAAGAGAACTTTGGTATGAATTGCTAAGGCTCAGTGCAGACCAGGACACCCCGTGGTGCTTTATAGGAGACTTCAACGCTTACAAAAGCATCAATGAGAAGGAGGGAAGTTCTTATTACAATTGGAATTCCATGACAGATTTCAACAATTTCATCGATGGGGGCTCAATGATAAACTTAGGATTCAGAGGGTCAGGATTCACTTAGGAAAGAAATAGAGTGAAAGAAAAGATTGATCATGCCTTGTGTAATGTTTTGTGGCAAGAGAGATTTCTTGACACAATAGTCCACCATCTGCCAGCTTTGAAGTTAGATCATAGACTTATCTGCTTTAAAGTCAACCAAAAGAATATGACCCAACGGGAAAGAAGGACATTTAGATTCCAATGTGCATGGCTACTCAATGACACCTTTAATGACGTCGTGAAGAAGCATGGAAGGATGGTAGGAGCTGGGTTGAGGCCGCCGGGAAATTCAAAGAAGAGGTATCTAAATGGAACATGAATGCCTTTGAAAACATATTCAAAAGGAAAAAAGAGCTGATAAGAAGGATATCCGGCATTGATAAGACGCTTTCTTTTAGAGAAAACTCATATCTAGAAGAACTAAAGGACAGGCTCTGGAAGGACTACGAAGCCATCCTTACCAAGGAAGAGGCTTTATGGTTCTATAAATTCATATGTAGATGGTTGAATCTAAGGGACAGAAATATCAAATTCTTCCACTCGATGACGATGGCAAGGAGGAGGCACAACAAAATTCTATCTCTCAAAGACGAGGAAGGCAGATGGGAGCATGAGGAGGCAAAGGTGAAGGAAATGGCCAGAGTATACTTCAAAGGCATGTTCACACAAGATAATATAACACACCAACCCCTCCCACTCAAAGGAATCCTGGCTATAACAGAAGCAGAAACAGAGAAGCTACACTTGCCTCCTACATACGAGGAGATTAAGATGGTGGTTTTCAGCATGGACGCCTTCAAGGCCCCGGGCCCCGATAGTCTGCATGCGGTGTTCTTCTAAAGTTAGTGGAAGATAGTGAGCCCTTCGGTATGTAAAATCATTCAGGAAATGTATGAGAATCCTGCGAAGGTGAAAGACATAAGCCAGGCCCTGCTAGTGCTCATTCCAAATGTAGAAAGCCCAGAAACCATAAAAGACTTCAGGCCCATTGCACTTTGTAATGTCATCTTTAGAATCTTTACAAAATGCATTGCAAACAGAATTAAGGCCCTAATGAATAAGTGGATTGGTCCAAACTAGAATAGTTTCATCCTTGGAAGACAAATAACCGAACGTCATTGTTGCTCAGGAGGTAATGCATACGATGAGAAGGAAGAAAGGTAAGAAGAGATTGCTGGCCATAAACGACCTGGAAAAGGCGTATGACAAACGCTGAAAGATATTGACTTCAGAGATCACCTGATCAAGGTCATAATGAACTGCGTCTCTAATAGTAACACGAGTATCCTTTGGAACGGGGAGGTTATAGACCTGTTTATAACAATGAGAGGTATAAGGCAAGGGGATCTCATCTCATCGTACCTTTTTGTGCTCTACATCGAAAGGCTGTCACACCGCATTGAGTGAACAGTTAATAACAGAGCATGGAAGCCAGTTAGGCTATGTAGAGAGGGTCCAACGATATAACACTTATTTTTTGCTGATGATCTGGTCCTCTTCGCGGAAGTTAAGTTGGAACAATGCAGGATCATCAAGGAAGTCTTAGCTACATTCTGTAGAAGCTCGGGTCAGTTGATAAATGAAAGGAAATCCAAATGCTTATTTTCAAATAACGTAAACCATGCTAGAGCCATGCAGTATAGCCAGGCCTTGGGGTTCCAATTCACAGGGGATTTGGAAACCTACCTTAGAATGCCTCTACTACACAAAAAATTCAATAGGGGATCTGTGTGCTTGGAAAGCCAAAACACTCAGCCTGGCGGGCAAGATTACGCTAACGTCAAGTGTTCTTAGCACTATTCCATTCTATGCAATGTAGAGAACGCTTCTCCCCCTGAATCTGTGTGATGAATTGGAAAAAATAAAAAGGGGTTTCCTTTGGGGTGATACGAAGAATAAAAAGAAAATTCATCTGTTGAACTAGAATAGGGTGTGTGAGGCAAAGGATGCGAAGGGGCTTGGTCTAAGGAAACTAAGAATTATGAACGATGCTTTCTTATCAAAAGTAGGATAGGGCTTGATTCAGAAACCCGAGGCCATGTAGGTCAAGATCCTTAAAACAAAATACAAGTGTGAAAACCATCCAGTTCCACGGCTTAGTGAAAAGCAACTGGTGCATTGAACCTCTGGAGAGGCATACAAAAAACCTAGAGAAGAGTCGAAGAAGGCATAGCATGGAAAGTGAGAGATGGCAAGAAAGCAAGATTCATGGCTCCTGGCTTCAAGAAGTGAGACCCCTTGAAAACCATGCTTTAAGAGAAATCGACGAGGAGGAAAAGATACTCTGTATCAGGGATATGATAATAGAGAATGCACAATGGGACTGGGTGAGAATTGAAAGCCTACTTCCAAGAAGCATTATCGATATAATAGCCAACACCTCGACACCAAAGGATGAATTGGGAGAAAACATAGTCTATTGGAAACATAATAAGGATGGAGCATTCACCATTAAATCGGCCTATGAAGTGATGAGGAGTAACAACCATAACCATCATCAAGTCTGGAAGAAAGTCTGGAAATGGAAGGGACCGCAGAAAATCAGAGCTTTTCTCTGGCTGGTAGGGAACAATAGTATACTCACCAATGAATTTAGACAGTCTCAACACCTGGATGCAGACGAGTTGTGCCATATATGCAGTGAGAAGCAGGAGACAGTACTACACTATCTAAGGGACTGCGAGAATGTCAAGAACATGTGGCTTAGATTAGTCAAACACAATCATTGGTCACATTTCTTTGCTTGGGGATTAGAAGAATGGCTTACACATAATTTGTTGCGAATACTAGGGAATGAGAAGTAGCATACCTTCCTTGGGACACTCTATTCGAAATTACAAGCTGGAGTATTTGGATAAGGAGATGTGACATCACCTTTAATCCCACATACAAGTTAGAATCGAACTTACTCTTCCCATGCATAGCCAAAACCAGAGAGTGCACAGAATGGACATATACCAATGCAAAGCTCCAAGGAACAAGTATATAGCTAATCTCGATAGGTTGGATCCCACTTGTGAATAACATAGTGAAATTCAACGTGGATGGCTTTGTTGTGGACCAAAATGTTGCATGTGGTGGAGTCATGCGGAATGCTATAGGGGAGTGGATTATGGGGTTTATGAAAAATACTAAGGCAAACAACAGCTTGATGACAGAGATCATAAGTATATGGACTGCTGTGTAATTGGCTTGGAAAAAAGGCTTCAGGGTGGTGATCATAGAATTTGACTTGAGAAAGGCTATAGATTTATGCTTAGCTAGATGTGAAAGGTCCCACATAAATGCTAAACTGATAGAGCAAATTAAGGGAAGCATGGAGAGGGACTAGAATGTTTTCTTCAGACACATACAGAGAGAGAAACAAGATAGCTTATTGGCTTGCGGGAAGGGCAAAAGAACTGGAATCTGGCCTCACGATCCTGAGCACACCCCCGATGGATATCGAAGAATTGCTCAAAGAAGATAGAACTGGTTGCACACAACATCATTGGGTGCATGTCTAGTCTTTGAGGTTTCTTATTTGTACCAAAAAAAAAATGTACATCATTAACGAGGTCCGAAACATACATAGCAAATACGAGAGTTGAATAGTGGTCCCTATATATGATTTACGATGCCTGATCATTCTTTTGGGTATACTAAAACCGATAAAGATGCTAATTTGGTATCCTAGATGGTCTTAGCTTGGCAACCCTTCATTGAAAATTTCATGTTCGCCTGTGAGACATATCTTTTGAGTTTGCCGTAGGTCTTTAAGTTTTATTTTTTGTGTCGTCATGAATAGTTTTAGATGAAGAAAATACGACGAAATATAATTCCTCCAATTATCAATTTTCAAATCAAACCCCTAATTGGGCTAGAGACTGCAAGCACAAATGTCAGAATGAAGTCAGCACAGCCGCTGGGACCGCATTAAACAAAAGCTCAAATAATTGTGTCAAGCCCAAAGACTTAAACACGCAATTTCATTGGTTGAACTTGAAACTGTTCAAGCATGGTTTCTCTTTTCTAGGATTCTTATTTACCTGGAGCAAGATATCTACTATATATCCATTTCATCTTGCAATACTCAAAATCCTAGATAGCACTCTTCACGCGTATTAAAACTTCAATCCACCATTGAACTAGGACGTAAAATTAATAATGCTTATGGTTATAGCAAGGAAATATGAAATTATATCCCTTACAGAGACAGATCTTAGCAATTACACTTACAAATCAGGGCATTTCCTGCTACAAAGCCTTGATACTATGTCGAATAGAAAACATATATGAAGGTTGCACTTTTAATAGCAACCTAGTTCACAAAAGACAATCTAGAAACTCAAGAATTAATTGAGTGTAAGGTACAACTCACAAATTTTCCTCAGGAAATCACTAGCAGATATAAATTTCATATAATTTATTCTCTTACCCCTCTTAAGCCCTTCTATGTATGATAAATTCTTAATTTTTACCTCGCCCGAGAATAACAAATGTTACAAAATAAAATCATAATAATGACATTCAGATGGCATGACTCAGGAATGAGAAAATTTTCCTCAGCTCTTCTTGTTTTTCTTTCTTCCTTTCACTTGTTTCTCTAAACTTCTAAGCCTTTGACTGATAATAGAGGCAGACGATATCTTTTGACCCGAAAGTTTTGATTGTTCAACTGGCAATGAGTTTGATTCGGTTCTTGCTGATGTAGCTTGTTTTAGAACTGGAAAGAAAGAAAAGTTAGATTGTGGGACATTGGTTGGTGCTGCAGCAGGTATTTCAGGAACACCTAATGTTTTCTTGACGCCAGGAACTTTAAGCACTGCAAAATTCAAAAAGGAGAGCATTTAGGGATCTTAATTAAGAAAAAGAAAAAAGAGAATAAAAGACTCAAATAACTGTAAAAAGTTCATTTGTTTCCTACCATACTGTAGAAACTTGAAACGCATAGATAATAGGACACTTAGACAAACATCAAACTCGATTTTAAACTTGGGTATCTCACAACCTTTGGTTTCCTTTGTTAAAACAAAAAATCTAGTAACTAGTCCTCAAATTCAAGTCCCACTGAAAACAACAAAATTTAGGCCACATTACCACTGGAAGATCTAAACAGTGAGTCAGGCAGTAATTAAAACTGTTGGAGAGGTGTTCAACTTGCTTGACATGTAAGGTACATCAGGTCAACCTGTAGAACTGGGAGTATAAGTTCAACTTGGAGGGTTTGTTCTCGTCGGTAGATGTGTGCACTTGGTGAGAGTACCCAAAGGTGGGGGTTTGCTTCAGAAAAGACCAGTAATATTTTCTTTCCCATGGTAAAACCCAGCTTTAGAAATGGGATTCAGAGGAAGTTGTCTCTGTTTTGTCCATCGTAGAATGTCAACCCAAGAACAGGATATGGACATGGAATCTTCAGCTACCATCATTACCCAATTAAGCCTAAATTAAATCTAATCACAATAGCATAATAGGAGAGGAACAGTAACTGCCACCCATTTCCAACAAGCTCAGTCCTCAAATAAACAATGATGCAATGCAAGCAATTGTTCGTGCTTTCAACATACCACATTTCTCTCGCATCTCAATCCCTGAATATAATTTCACAGGAAGAATTTAGGTTTAACAAATACCAAACCTCCACCAACAGCCACAAATTCTGATAGGAATGGGGACCAGAATTTCACAAGTAACTCACAATGCAATATCAAATAAGATCAATGAGACAAAAATAGATGCAAATCACGTAACCTTCTACTCAGCAAATAACAATGAAACAGTTAGTGAATCATAAAACAGAGCATCAGCTCTTCCATAGAATATCATGCAAAATGGAAAATGAAAACCATAAACAGAGCACCAGCTCCTTAGACACTTTCTCTCTGGAAATTCTCCACTCAAACCTTCAATCCTCCAGTATTTCCTCTCTCTCCTGCCTTCCTTCCTCTAATACCTCTAACAACTTTCCCGTAACTGAATTCTCCCCCTCCATCACACTTTTTGACACGTGTTTTCCCCTCCTGGAATAAACCTTCCAGACTTTGGGCCTTTGGGCTAAACCCAACAACTGATCTCTGTCCTCATTTCTTAATGGGCTCCTATCAATACTCTCTCCAGAAAAATTAGCCTTGTCCTCAAGACTGCTGAATTCAGGAAATTGGCTACGCAAAGTGAGTTCTTCTTCCCATGTTGCCTCATCATCAGTCAGCCCCTGCCATTTAATCAAAAATTCTTGTTGTTGTCCCCCTTGCCATTTAGATCGGCTGCCAAGAATTTTATATGGTCTTATAGTATCTTCCATGGCCAAACCAGTAGGTAATGTGCTCTCCACAGGATACTTTCCCACTGCCTTTTTTAAGAGAGAAACATGGAAAACTAGGTGAATTTTTGCTGAAGGAGGCAGCCTAGTCTATAGGCCACAGGACCCAGCTGGTCTTCCACCTGGAAAGGCCCATAATATCTTGGAGACAGCTTAGAATATATACGCTGAGTTATGGAAGCTTGCCTATGAAGTCGAAGTTTCAAAAATATCTAGTCATCCTTCTGAAATTCAATGTGCTATCTTCTTTTATTTGCACTATTACACATTTGCTATTGTGCTTTAATTAAGTGCAATTTTAATTGCCTTAAAGTTTCATCACGATCCAAAAGCTCCCTGGCCATTGCTTCCACTCTTGTTTCCCCTAACAAAAAACGTGCTATAGTAGGTGCCTTACGGCCATAGACCACTTCAAATGGTGTGGTACCCGTGGATCCATGATAAGTTGAGTTATATCAAAACTCAACCCAAGAAACCCATAGTGACCATGTTTTGGGCTGGTCTAATGCAAAACAACGCAAATATGTCTCTAAACAACGATTAATTACCTCGGTTTGTCCATTGGTTTCAGGGTGATAAGCAGAACTCATTTTAAGAACAGTGCCACACATCTTAAAAAGCTCTTTCCAGAAAATACTGATAAAGATGGGGTCACGGTCACTAATGATTGAATTGGGGATCCCATGTAACCTAATGATCTCTTTGACAAAAATTGCAGCTATACTCTTGGCTGAGTAAGGATGCTTGAGTAAAATAAAGTGGGCATATTTTGAGAGGCGGTCCACCACCACCAACACTGCTTCATACCCCTTAGACCTTGGCAACCCAGTTATGAAATCCATTGAAAGGTCTTCCCAAACTTGGTCAGAAATTTGTATTGGCTGCAAAAGACCATAAGGAGTAGTAGCTGAATATTTGTTCCTTTGACAAACATCACATTCCTGTACAAAAACTCGCACTGTGTTTTTCATTCCTAACCAGAAAAATTCTGCTGCCATGCGCTTATAAGTCCTCAGAAAACCCGAATGACCTCCCATAGGAGAGTTGTGGTATTCTTGGAGTAAGATAGGAATTAAAATTGATTTAGAAGAAAGAGCTAACCGTCCTTTATGAAGTAGAACTCCTTTGTGGATTGTGAAACCCTGATGATCATTATTTTGCTGCTGGATGGTATTGAGAATTTTGCTGCAGGTCCTCGTCTTCTATTTCTTGTTGGAAGTCAATCCCTTGCAACCAAATTGGAGAAGAGACGATGGTAGTTACTTCTCGTAGATAGACTTGGCTAGGTTGGCAGGGGACAAAGCCTTGCTAAAAAATGCAATAGGCTTCCTGGACTACATAAGAACAGCCCCTAACCCACGACCCGAAGCATCTCATTCAATCTCAAAAACTTGCGAAAAGTCTGGCAAAGCCAGGGCTGTGGTCAATGCTTTCTTCAAAGCTTCAAACGCATATGCAGCCTCACCCGTCCACTGGAACCCTTCTTTCTTTGTTAATTCAGTCAACGGTTTTGCTATCTTCCCATAATTCTGAATAAATTTCCTATAATACCCAGTCAGGCCCAAAAAACCTCTCATCCCCTTAACATTCTTTGGGGCTGGCCAATTGACAACACTTGTGACTTTGCTGGGATCTACCTCTACCCCAGTCTTAGAGATAATATGGCCTAGATATTCAACATGGGTTCTACCGAAATGACACTTCTTCTCATTTACCACAAATTGAGAATCCCTCAAAATCTGCAATACACATTCCAAATACACCAAATGAGTTGCCCAGTCATAGCTATATACTAAAATGCCATAAAAAAAATTAAGACAAATTTTCGGAGGTATGGCCTAAAAATAGAGTTCATAGCTGCTTGAAAAGTTGCCGGTGCGTTCATAAGCCCGAATGGCATAACTAGATACTCATAGTGTCTCTCATGAGTACGGAAGGCAGTTTTCTCCACATCTTCCTCTTTCATACGGATTTGGTGATAACCTGATTTAAGGTCTAGCTTTGAAAAGTAGGTAACCCCATTCAGCTCATCTATCAACTCATCTACTACTGGTATGAGAAATCTATCTTGTATTGTTGCTTTGTTCAAAGCCCTATAATCTACACACATACGCCAGCTATGATCCTTCTTTTTTACCAAAATTACTGGACTTGAGTAGGGGCTTGAACTATGCCTGATAATTCCTTGTTGCAGCATCTCATCAACTTGTTTCTCAATTTCAGTTTTGTGATGGTGAGGATAGCGATAGGGCCGAACACTGATAGGGGACGTACCTTCTTTTAACACAATAGCATGGACCGCATTTCTATGAGAAGGTACACCTGCCATTTCTTCAAAAACTTCTGGCAACTTCTGAAGCAGGCTCTCTAGTTCAGCTTGCTGTTTAACACACAGCTCTTCTTCCCTTTTTGTCACCACAGAAAGTTCCGTATTCCAACACAACCCATTTACTTCCTGCATCATATCCCTCCGTACTCCCTGTAACGAGAAGTTGTGGCAATTCTGGCCCCATTTCTATCCCACCCCATATCTGATGCCATTTAAGGTTACCAAGCTTCCCTGATGATTGAATGACATGGACATCTCCTTATAATCCATAGTGATCTTCCCCAACGTACTCAACCATGCCACTCCTAATATGAAATCAACACCACCCAGTTCTAAAATGAACGCATCAACCTTCGTATTTACCTTCCCGATCACTAATGGAACATTGGGGCATTTTCCTGCTGTCAACACCCTGTGCCCATCTCCTAGCCTGACTGCAAATTTCTTACAGTGCTCAACCTCTAAATCCAGTGATGAAACCACCTGTGATGCCACAAAATTATGGCTGGCACCACTATCAATCAACACCAAAATAGGGGTCCCATTGATCTTCCCCACCATACGCATTGTTTTACAGAGCCTCTTTTCTTCTGCGGAGTAACCCATTACCCCCATCGTTCTACATTCAAGCCCAGAACCTTCGACGTCTTGCTCAACTTCCATAGTCGCAGCTGTTCCCTCCGCGTTTCCTTCATCCATCTCGTCGTCAGCCAGGATGGTCACTCGTAATGACCGAGCCGTGCACTGATGCGTTGGAGAATATTTCTCCCCATAGCGAAAACAGAGGCCCTTGCTCTTCCTCTCCATCATCTCGCTGTACGAGATATGCCGAACTCCTCTGGATTTCTCCATATTCGAAGCTCGGTTTGTATCTCCCCTATTCCAGAACTCGCGACCACAATCAATCCTGAAGAGGGAGCTTGATGTGTTCCCGTAGCATATGGTTGCCGGATTGGACCACCATTGATGGATCCCATCATCACTGCTCCACGCCTTTGGGCTTGGTTAGCCCAATTCAGCCCACCTCTTCCATGTTCTGTTATATTGGACTGATCTCCTTCCTTGCGCCAACCCGACCCGAAAGAGTTGTGGGAGTAAGAGCTTCCAGACTTCTCCATTGACCCAGCTACTCCAAAACGGCCTCCTCCCTGGCCGTATCTCATACATTCGACCCCTTCTAGCTCTGCTTTGACATCTCTGGCCAGCTGTATTACTTGCCATCTGCTCTTGGGTCTGAAGGTGTGGACCCTTTGCCTGATTTCCAATTTCAATCCTCCCATGAAATACCCCACGTATTGCTGTTCGGATATCTTAGGCACTTGAGAGGAGATGAATTCGGAACTTTCTATGTATTCCTCCACAGTACCCATTTGATGCAAAACTTTCAACGCTTCATATGGATTGTCAAATCGAGTTCCTCCAAAGCGACTGATCAAATCTCGTTTCAGCTTTTTCCCAGGATGGATTCTCCTCGGACTCATGCCAAAGATTGAACCAATGAATTGTGCTTCCCTCCATACATAAACGAGCAAGTCTGATTTTCATTGCATCATCAGAATTATGAACCTCAAAATATACCTCTGCACGTGAAATCCACCCACCGGATCTTCTCCAACAAATCCCGGCAACTCTATTTTCTTCACAGATAGCTTGTATTCATCCATGCCGTCGTTTATTGGATCCATTGGAGGATTAGAAGATGATCCTGACGTTTTCTGGGACGATACTGACAAATTCACTCTTGGCTCATTAGGTTCTTCACACTTTCTCTTCCCATTTAATTTTTCAAACTCACGCACCATTCCTGCTTGCATCTCCATCAGCATTGCCCGTAACTCTCCCATATTAATCTCTATTCCCTCTACTCTTGGACAAAAGCTTTCACCATTGAAATTCGGTTTTCCATTGCTTCGTTCTTATCTGCTGGTTTCGGGGCCATCTCTTGGAATCCGGCAGGTCGGACCAATTGATAGGAATGGGGACCAGAATTTCACAGGTAACTCACAATGCAATATCAAATAAGATCAATGAGACAAAACTAGATGCAAATCACATAACCTTCTACTCAGCAAATAACAATGAAACAGTTAGTGAATCATAAAACAGAGCATCAACTCTTCCACAGAATATCATGCAAAATGGAAAATGAAAACCATAAACAGAGCACCAGCTCCTTAGACCCTTTCTCTCTGGAAATTCTCCACTCAAACCTTCAATCCTCTAGTATTTCCTCTCCCTCCTGCCTTCCTTCCTCTAATACCTCTAACAACTTTCCCGTAACTAAATTCTCCCCCACCATCACACTTTTTGACACGTATTTTCCCCTCCTGAAATAAACCTTCCAGACTTTGGGCCTTGGGCTAAACCCAACAACTGATCTCTGTCCTCATTTCTTAATGGGATCCTATCAAATTCTTACTAGCCACCAATATGGCAAAGGCAGCTGCAACCTTCCTCTGTGCCTGAACAAGCACAAAATCCTCTAACTCTCACCATTGTGGTAGCATTTAAACCAATCGCTCCCCTTCTCCCACCCTCACTGCCCGAAAAAAGAATTTTTTATCAAAAAAAAAAGGACTCCCCATTTTTAAAATAAAAGATTAGGAGATTTGTGACCTAGACACGTGCTCTTCAGAAACTCAATAATCATGAAATCTACATAATACTGATGACTCCCATGGAAGAGCTAAGTTCAAGATTTCTTCAATTTAAGTGCGTAACTTCCCTGATCGAGATGTCAACTGACCAAAAGTTGAAAGGCCAAAGTCCAATTTTGTTACCTTAATCAATATGTATTACAAGAAAAAATAATCCAACTCTGCCTTTTTAATGATGAGTAAGTATGGCCAAAAGAAAGTTAAGGGAAAATACTGAGTAGTATTGCTTATAAAGAACCTGAAAGGCCTTACCAAGTCCATACACAAGTGAAAACAAATTTGATGTAATCCAGTAACAAAATATAGCCTGCACAATTACATAAATTAACACAAGTTAAACTACATAGATGACAAACGAAGGCAAAACTGCCTTCCGCTTTAGTTAGAAAAAAGAAAAAAAAAGAACAGGCAAGCACTCCTCTTCTTTCCCAACTATATATATATATATCCTCCACCCACCATTAGACATGTCAGATAAAGTAAAAGATAAGAAATGTTTATGTAAAAGGAAACTTGTACTAACATCTAGAATATACTTTTTATTCTTTCTTTTTTACACTGGGTAATCAATAATTATAATATATACAAACTAAAAAGATGTTAAAACAGTGTGTGATATACATTACGCCACACATAGGACAAAGAAAACTATCTAAAGACAAGCTGGACAATTTTATTTAAAGCTTTGAAGGTAGAGAAAGAATGATTATTAAGTGCCTTTTGCAATTTGTAAATCTCAAATTTTACTCATTAATTTTTTTTATCATAATCTATAGCCCCAAAATCCTAATTAGATTCTATGGTCTGTACAAAGTCGCAATCTGCAACTTCTTTTTTTTTTTTTTTTTTTGCAAGTATCATATTCTTTCTATATAAGAAAAGTTCACCTTTATTTATAGTGAAGCAAACTACATCAAATCTAACCAACTTAGTGCACTATCACAGACAGAATAGTGTCTTTTGCTAAATCCAGACAAGTAACTATTTTAAGTGAAGACAGGTTGGAGTGAAGGGAAGTTATTCCTTCCCTAAGTAGCTAAGCTAGAATTACCTTCGGAAATCCCATGGTAAAAGGAACTGTAAGAACAGCAAGGACCCTAGAGACATTTTTCATGGTGCCAGCAACAGGATTTCCTTCCATGCCTTCTTGCATATTGCTCTGAAGAACAATGAGAAAAATTTCATCAACGTAGGCATCAGAAGCATAATGGATAACACCACTCGCCTAGTCATTCTAAAGAAATAAAAATTTATAGTAATGCAAAAAGACCCTTCTAGAACAGAATATAAGGAATAAATTGAAGTGAAGAATTTAGAATCAAATATAAAAGGAAATCAAAAAAGTCATTCCCAAGAAAGTTCATCCTCTTTCCTTCCTTTTTTTTTTTTTGATAAATACGAAGGTTAACCCTTTTAGAGATTGAATTTGTCCTGCAATTTCGTACACAATAAACAACCACTATATTTCAAACAAGCTTTAATTTTTCAGAATCTAGTTAAGCTTCTTATATAATGAATTAACATGATAAAATTCAAAGCAGAAAGAGAGAAAAATAAGATCAAACAAACATTCTGGAAAGAAAGAAGAAAATAAGTACAAGTTTCCAAAAGGAAATGCTCACCTCTACTGTTATTAAGAAAGACAAAGCAGTCAAAACTGGAAAGATGTACAAGCTATCTGGAGTGGTAAGATCAAGGAACCAGTAGGCTCCACCATTCTTGAATGATGGCATTTTTTCAGCCATGTTTGTTATCTAGCAATAAATGAAACAGTGTAAATGGATAGCAATAATTAATAAGTCCATCAAACTGAAACAGTTAAACTTATTGGGAAGAAAATCAAATTGAAAGACATCTTACCGCAAGGAAAAAACTGACAAAGATAGGACCTTGAATAAAGAGTCCCTTCAATGGAGTAAATGGACTCACACCATATCTACATTATCAAAATGACATATGGTTAAACAAAGAATCCATTAGGTTTGAGTTGATACTTAGAACACTGAATTCCCAACAGTCATAGACTCGTGACTAATTATATCATATTCTCAAAGCTCGTAAAAATTTGCATAATAAAAAGTATACTTCCACATACTCAATGATCACACAGCTATCTAAAACCAATATTTAAATCTCATATCCTCATGCATGGCCTGAGACTTTTTTCCATTCAAACAACAAGGCAGAAGCATATGTTACATTGCATCATTGAGAGATTAGACCGAAATGCTAGTCCATGAAAAAGTTAACACCAAACATAGATTGCTCCACCAGTACATTATATTACCAGATGTAAATTACATCAGACTATGGGGTTAAAGCATGAATATTAGCAATCATGGTATGAAAATCACCACAAACAATCAAACATAATACCAAGGGTGTCCCATAAAGGCAAACTGAAAAACTACTTACTCTTTAAATAGCTTCTGCATCTGCTTCTGACCTTCAGCGACAGCCATGGGATCCATAGCCTGGACAGTTAATGTTATTGTGCTCAAAGGAAGCAGTGGTTTCTAATATAACTATATATAGCATACATGTAAGAGAATCTAATACATCTCTCCAAAAAGAGAGATATTAATAAGGGAAAACTTGCAAGTGATTAAATTAAAAGGGAAAAATATTATAAGGTGCCTAAAGAGGCACCGTATTCCAGGTTGTCACCTCCTGAGCACTAACAGGTTCTGGACTGTAGGCCGCTTTAATTTTTTCCAAGTTTACCCTCGAACAATCACACTTTAATAACAGAATAACCTCAATTAAAATTATGGTTTTATATTTCAAAGAGTGGTTATCTGATTAAAAATCTAGTAGTAGAAAAATTTGTGAATACCAAAGGGGTTCCTCCATTATTTTCTTTATCTCTATTTGATTCTTGCTGTTCTCTAATAGGAATTTGGGTAGTATGGAATGTCTAAGTTCCATATAAGGTAATATAGGATGCTTGATGAGATATTTAAGTAGCTTAATTCTCCTCCTTTAACGGCTAGCTTTTAAGGATGTATTTCCCAAGTTATTTGGATGCCTATCATTAGTATCAGAGTTGGTTATCGATGTCAAAAAAAAGCTATTTGTGGAGGGGTTACTCAGAAAGGCTGAGTGAAGCCGCCGGAACGTCAACTCTCAAAGGCAGTGCTATGATAGAGATTTGAGTAGTATGAGATGTCTAAGTCTCACATCAGGCAATATAAAATATTTGATGGAGTATTTAAGTGACTTGATTCTTCTCTCTTAATGGCTACCTTTTAAGAGTGGATTTCCCAAGTTGTTTGGGGGCCTATCGCTCTCTTCCATCATTTTCCTCCCCATTTTCCCCGTACTCCTCTTGTCCTCTTAGTCCTCTTGTACAAAAATTATTCAATCATACCACATGACGTACAAAGACTGGTTACTCAAAGATGTTCATTTCAAAACCCCAAACATTTTACCGAAGATAAAGGACAACATATTAGATACTTACCTGATGAACTAACTAGTTAGATGATGATTCAGAAATTTTGTTGATTGAGACTAAAATTTTCAGATATATCATCACAGAAATAAAACTTGTATTGGGACAAAAGCATTAAACGTAGCATAACAATGTAAATAGCATTGCATCCACTATTTCCACTATTTTCTTTTCTTTTTTTAAATAAAAACTATTACCAGCAATTTAAAATAATGACTTTATGACATATAACACCATTACCTTATCTTGCATCTGTTGCTTAATGTCCTCCAAGTGAGGCCTCATTAGCTGAACACATGAAATAGTAAACTTAGGTACCAAGAATGATCCAAATGCAGAAACTATGTTCATTAACATAACCACGAGAAAAAGCTTAAGGGCCTTTTCAGAAGAATGAAAAAAGAAGGGATAAAGAGGGAAGAAAGGAAATTTACCCTCCAGTCCTTCTTTGTAAGATCATAATTCAAAGAGAGGAAAGCAAATGAAAAAGGAGTGGCTTTCCCTCCAAAAATAAAAATTTTCTCCACTCTATTTTCAAGAAAAATAGAGGGGAAGGAAGAAACGAAGAAATTGCCATTCTTTACTTTATTTATGCAATAAAAGAAGACAAAGTTACAAACAGCACAACATACTGTAAGCTTAGAGGTGGCCTTAAGTTGATTTATTAAGAGTGGAAGTGTTGCACTTCGAATCAAGAGGGTTGTTAGAACAATGGCTGCCCACCTGAAATAAAGAAGCAACACGGTTAAAAGTTTCATTTTAAAATCTTATGGCACCAAATTCTTACTGGAATATGAATAAAGAAGCCATTGGAATATCAAAACCAGAATATGCGTTGTGTTCTACAATATAAATGTGTAAAAGAACAATCTTGCTAGCATTAATTCAAAATCCAAAATTCTAATTAAACTGTCAAGTGTCTTGAAAATAATCAACAGCTGAAGATTCAAGTTCAGATTTTATTATCCATGCTAAAATACATTCCCATCTAAATTATTTTCCTTGTATCAAGTCAGAAATCCTCTCATTATTCTTAAGAGAATCTTTAAATGGCATATCATAAATGTGAGTGTTCTTCAGGCAGATAGCTTATCTTAAACTTAATATTTGGACAAATAATGGCCCCAAAGGAATGGATATTTCAAGCCAAAAATCCCTAAAAGCAAAACCCCCACACTTTTTTTTTATCACCAATCTATTGGTGATACAATAATACATGTGTGCATTGCTGAATTATTTTGGAATTCCTTAGAATTCATGGAGAATTGTTATAAGATAACCATTAGCAATAGCGTTCCATGGAATTTTATAACCAAATATCTTTCCATGGCATTTCTTAGTTGATTTATGTGATTCCTTAGCTTTAATTGTATTTCTGCATTGTTCAAGATTTTAGTATTATTTGATATATCTTTTTAAGAGTATTGGGGTAAGATAAGTATAAACTTACCAGTTTAAACCAATGTAGGAATGCACGGAATCTATCAAGTACTGCAAAGCTTTAACAGGTAGATAAGAATCAGCAGCAGCAATTACAACTTCATTAACAATAGGAGCCTGGGAAGCTACAGCCTCCAAGGTTGTGTCGGTGAGAACATCTGCTACATCACTTATTATTTCAATATTATTTGAACCCTGATTCATTTCTGTCGACATATATCGGCAGAACGAATATCCAGAGCATGGAACAGGGAAACTGTTTGACCATATTCCGTCTCGAGAAGAGGCAGCAAACCTTACTGATTTTTTCATAGAGCTTCCAAATGACCTTTCTTGGAGAAATTTACCAACGTCTGCTGCAGATAATTTTTCATCTTGCCATTCACGTTTATGTTCATCTCTATGGAAAACATAACTCAAAGATGGGTGGCACTTTCGATCTACGAGGTTTCCTCTTATCAAGAGACAACGTCTGTAAGCCATTGATATTCTTTGCAAGCTCTATCAAACAGCATCAAGTGACCAAATTAGTAGTACAACCCAGGAAGCTCATGCAAATTCAATAATAAATAGAAAAGAAGAAGAGGTAGACTACTTATATTTAAACAAGGTTGTTCAAAAACTGGCCATCTGATAGTTGATAGGCCAATTCTATGACACACGACGTATACCAATACACAATCTGACAAGACTAATAAAACGCTGTCACATTAACAGAACTGCTTGTAACTGCACATGTGGTCAGGTATAAAACTGCATGAGTGGCTCTACTCTAATTTTTTCCCTGTTAAAGTCAGATGTAGCCACCTGTTTATGCACAATTGTGATTGAAAGGGTTGTGCCATCATTTGAAAGACACACTTGGATCAGTAAATTTGTTGCCATTTGCCATTGTGTATTGCTGCATCTTATCATAGGATCGGCTTTTCGTATAATAGGTAAAATAACAATAATATTAATAAATAAATAAATCCATTACAATAAACAGGGCGTATGCTATGCTAAGTTACAACCCGTAAAAATATTCGGTTTCAATCGACTTATTCTGTACATAGCGTCGTTACATAAGGGGGGAATAGAAGACTCATGATATCAGTTGAGCAAAAAATGAGTCAATTTTCCTCGGTGTTCACCCTAATTTCAATTTAGTTTAGCCCAATTTCACTAGCCAGCTCTTACAGCAAGGTACGAAAAACCCTACCAGGGTAGATAAACCCTGAAGAATCTCTACAAGTCTCTTACAGCAACAATGCGATCAACCCCAGCGAAAATCCTGGAACAAATAATTCAAATAAAATATTAGGAAAAAAAACAAAAGAAAGAAAGCCCTGCGGATTTACTTAGAGAAACAGAAATGCTAACAAATACAAAGTCGGAGAAAGAGAAAGAAAGCCAAAATCAGGAAGAAGTTAAACCATCCAACTTGTCTGTGAGTGAATTCTGAAGTCCTCCAAACAAGGTCGGCATAAGAAGGTGCCTGCCGTGGAAGAGGCGGCAGAGTACTGGATTCAGTGGCGGAGCTGATGGCCGCTACAAGGCGGGGAAGCTGGGAAACAAAAGTGAGAGTATCACGCCTAAGCGGGGCGCGGGCCGAGATGGATCATTCTTAGACCCGAAATTATGTTTAGGTCAGGCTCAGTCCATTTTATTTAAGCTGGATCAAATTCATAGTCTAAAAAAGCATATCTAATATGGACCCAAAAAAAGAAAATCTAATGCGTTGATCTACACACACAAAATGTATCAAATTAACTGTAATTCAAAAAAAAAAAAAAATCGTAGCGGCTACTGCCCTATGCTATGATTTTAGGTTTGCACGGCTTGGCCCTCTCTAGTGTTTTTTTTTTTAAAATAAAATAGTAAAAAAAATAATGAATAATTAATTGAAATCTTAATTTTAATTTTTTTAAAAATAAAATAATATTAAATATATTGCTTAATTACATTTTTAATCTTTTTATTTTTAATTATACATCAATTCAATCTCCTTATAATTTATAATATAAATTCAATCTCTTTTATATTAATAAATAGATCTAAATAATTCTTACCATATTCAAGCATTTAAAAAAATTATTAATAATAAATTTAATAATAAAAACATTATATATATATATATATATATATATATAATAAATTAATGGTAGAATAAACAATAAATTTAATAAATAGACTGTTTTAAATTATTTATTAAAAATAAAATAATTAAATTAATATTAAAAATTACAAGAAATTCAATTAACATATTTTTTAAAATTGAAAGATCAAAAGTATAATTAAACTTGAATATATATAAATTATAAGTCTTAAATTAATTTATTAATAATTTTTAAATTTAAAAAAATAAATTGAAATGTACATTAATACATATCAAACCATTAATTTTTATAACAGAGATTTTCCTTCCTTTGAAAAAAAGAAAGAAAGAAATACATAAGTCAACATTAATTAATTCCGCTTATAAGAGGGTCAAATAGGTCCTTCGAAGTGAATTTGTTTTCTTCACTTTCTCAAGTACGTATAATCTTTTCTCTCCTGACTTTTTCCTGGTGGCGCATCTACTTGCTTCTGGTTGGATCTGTTTTTGCATGGTGTTGGGTTATCTTTTCATGTGCCGAAGGGAGAGTGGGCCGTGTGCCTCCACTTTCTCTCACCAGTTTTTATGATTCCTCTCTACTTTTTTCAAAAAAGAAATTAAAACACAAATATTTTATTATAATTTTATGAAGGAACACATTATAGTTAATAAATATCTATTAAAAAAAGAATTTATTTATAAGTTACCAACTTTTTCTTTTCAAGTCATACACATCCAAAAAAAAAAATATAATAATTATTGTACTTAGGAAATTAATTGAAGATTATTGTACTAAACTCCCACTTCAAATTCAAAACAAGATGTTCTTAGTATCCTTTGTTTATAGCAAGAGGAAAAGACAGAGTAATTATTTTTTTCATGGCAAAACGTATAGTAATGTTACTCAAATACTCAAAGTATCTTTTTTATATATATTACGTAATATTCTGATATATATATATTTTATAAGTAAAATATTCTAATTTTTAATCACGAGCTATATAACGTGTAAGAATTTTACATTTTTTATTTTTTTAAATAGTATTACTGGACATTATTTTTACAATGCTTACATTCAAGTGATTTTATTTGAAAAAATAAAATAACGTCATTTAAATTGGATATAATTAATTTAAAATTGTTTAATTGTATAGATTTTATCATTTTGTTCTGTGTTTCTTGCCGTGCCAATCTCTCTCATGGCCCACCTGCGCACACAAACGCATGCTGTCACTAAAATCAGTGTCCAAAGGGATAGACTTTGTCCATTTAGTATTTAGCGTATTGCCGGCTGGGTCCTTTTCATGCATTTGCTTCCCGTCCAAGGAAAACCACTCTGACCTGAAAATGCCCCTCGAAAATTTCTATGACTGGTTCTGTTCTTTTCCTATTTATTTATTTTTCTACCTAGCTGTAAACTAGATGCACTATCTGTCCAATAGTTAATGTCTGAGCTTTATATAATGCTTTATCTTTGTGGGTTTTTCTCTTTTGACTAATTCGTGGGTTTTGAGCAATGGCTTCGACTCTGGTACTGGCGGTGGTGTTTGTGTTTGATTTGGTTGCTTTTGCTCTGGCTGTTGCTGCAGAGCAGAAGAGGAATACTGTGAGTCAGTCTATTGGCTTTCCCTCTCTTTCGCTCTTTCTCTCTCTTTTCTCAGAAATTGCTTTTGCTATGATTTTTTTTTGGGGGGTTTAATTGTTGTGGTTATGGATTCATTTTTGGACATAGGCCCTTCAAATAGGAGAAAGAAAAAGGAATATGGTACCCGACTGAAAGACTTTGAATTTGTGGTTGTGATTTCCTTTTTTCTGAGAATGGGTGATAATTTTTTTGGAAAGATTGATCACAATACTATCTACTAGATATCGTCTGGTTTAGTACCTAAAACACCATTTATGTAGTGCTTGTTGAGTTTGTTCCTTGTTTATTCTAAGATTTGCTTGACTTCTCGTAGAACTATGATAGGACATATAGTAATTATGGAATTTGGAGGGGCTTGGGATCTTTTTCTTCCTCTTTCAATAATCTCGTTTCTCATCTCTCAATCACTCATTTCACTTGCTCTTATGTTCCAAATACTAGGAGTGCCTATAAAGGATGGTTTACCGCATTCAGGTGACATGGAGCCTTAAAACTCATTGCAAATTACTCCCTGAACTTGCTTGTTGTGTGTAGTTGAATAATTTCTACTGACGTAAAATTTAAGTCAGGAATGGTTTTGGACCCTATCCGGGAAATAATATCACATATAATAAATGTATAAGTAGAGCAAGATTGTTGTGGAAGACAGACTTATATTTTATTAAAAAAATTCAAATATGTGCAGATTTTAGAAACTCAAAAGTGAGTGGGATGAGTTAAGCTCATCAGCTTGGCAGTTCAAGAAGAAAATTTGGGCTTGACTTTGAGAGATCTCAGTTATTTGCTAAGCAAAAGGAGATTTCCTTTTATATTGGTAAAGGGAAAACATTTATACCCCTTCAAAATTGTCTTGTCAGAATTCTGCAGCAGAATAAATTCTGTTTTTGTTGCTATTTTAATAATAACATGTGACTGTCATAATAATGAAAATAAGAGGACACATGAATCACAAATTTGACCTGGTTAACCAAGTGGTTGGAAAGGGGCAAAAATCAGCTTAACATTCACAGAAAAGGATAACAATGAGCTTACAAGTGCAAATCTCAACCAGAAATGGTTCAAATAATTTACACATTTTGCTCTTACATTTAGTGATCAACTAGTGCCTAGACAAACAAAACCTGGTCAATTTTCATATTACAAATATGTAGGCTTATGCGGATATACTCCTTATGAGACCGTTATATTGACACGTATCTATTACTTGAAAAACTTAAAGTCATAACCCAACAATGGCCTATTGTTGCTTCCACATTCTAACATGAAGATAGTCTCAAAACGGAGAAATCCTGATGTAGTTGTTACTTCACACCCATGACACAGGAAAACTCGTCAGATGCTGTCATAACTTCACCAATAAGGAAAAAATAATATCATCCTCATAACTGGGTTGATATATGAAATGAAGCCTTTAAGCATTATTTCTTCATCAAGTTCATTTCCTTTTTCTTGTATGGACCAAAGCTCTTTTTCATTATTGTTGTGATATTATCAATTGAATAGAGCTTTGAGGGCCAGACTGGTTCTACTTGAATCTTTTTGCTTCCAAGACATCAATTCTAAGCTTTTTGATAATGATACAATCAAAGCTATTAAAAGGGTCATTTTTAATTTCTTTATTTTTTTGTGGGTGTGGGGTGAGTGGTTCCATCAATAGAGGTTACACATTAAGTGGTAACCCTCGATTTCAAACTCTCTGGGGAATGTGGGAGCCTTCACCCATTCTGTAAGAGGTTTTCAGCTGGTAGCTTTGATGTGCCTCATGATTATATCCCTAAATATGCCAACAAAATGTTATATGTTGCTAAATGATGTGATTGTTATTTGAAATCAACATGAGCTGGGGCAACCTTAAGGGAACTTCTATTAACTTTATTATCCCTAAGTTGCAATGCATTCAGCAACTTCTAGATGTGTAAATTATTATTTCAAGGAAACTGCCAAATTCGGGTAGTATTTTGTTCACAAGAGCCTTATTTTGTCTTCTGTTCAGAATATAGGAGCGTAGCCGTAGTATATGTTATAGTATTTTACAGATCATTATTAGCTATTTGAACATTTTTCCTGTGGATCTGCTGTATAATTTCCTTATTAGGGAGGGGGCTGAGTTGTGATGACAGAAAAGGCAGGAGTAATCAAAACCAAAACAAATCCAAGGGATTTGAGAATGAGTTTTCTTATTGTATTCCATCCTTCTTCTGACAGGCCAAGATAGCCCAAGAGGGAAATCGCAACTACTGTCTCTATGATTCTGACATTGCAACCGGCCTAGGTGTGGGATCCTTCTTTATTCTAGTAGCCAGTCAAGTGATTATAATGGTTGTCACTAGATGCTTGTGCTGTGGGAAAGCTATGACACCTAGCAGTTCCAGATCATGGGCAATCTGCGCATTCATAACCTGCTGGTATTGCTTAAATCTGAGAAATAGAAATAACAAATTTGCTTAAAATTGATCTCTTGTTGATTTCCAGAATCACAGGTTGCAGGACCAACTGCAGTGCCAGTTCTTACTTTGTCTAAGAGTATTCTTTTATCTTCATTTCCAATTCTTATCTCTGCTTATTTGTTATATACTTGTATTGCTGATTCAGGGTGACATTTATCATTGCTGCATCCTGCTTGCTGGCGGGTTCTGTGAGGAATGCTTACCACACCAAGTACTGGACTCTCTTGAACAACAACCCCCCTTCATGTCAGACATTGAGGAAGGGAGTCTTCGGAGCTGGAGCTGCCTTTATTGTCTTCACAGGCATAGCCTCAGAGCTTTATTATGTAAGTTATTCAAAGGCTAATGCTGGTCCTCCTCCTTATGCTAAGGACACTGGTGTGAGAATGGCAACTTTATAGCTTATCCCATTAGGAGTGTGAAATATCTTTGATTGGAGTTGGCTACTCTGGATGTGAAAACCTACTATCTAGCAAAACTATATAACATGTGAATCTTAGTTGAAAAGGACCTCAATGTTCAAACTGTTCTTTGTTTTGTGTCTTCCTTTTTTTTTTGGTGCGTAATCAATGACACTGAACCTAAATCACTTACATTACCGATCAATAGTGTCAATAGCATGTTATTCTTTTTCAACTCTACATCTGTATTTGTCAAACTTATTTTACTTACGTCCAGTACTTCGTCGTAAAGATTAATACAAAGACAGTGCTTCAAAATTCATACTGAAAACCTTCCTTCAATAGTTATGTAAGCAATGTTACTACAGGTTGAGCTGGATCTCCAGTGTTAGAGTGATGCTTTCTATCACTGCTCTTTCTCTGCCTCCTAGGAGGGTCCAGATGCTAGCAATGCAGATGAACATTTTCAAAATGGTCCAGTCTTTTTTGTTACCTAAGATTAATGCTGCACCTCACAATCTCAGCATTGACCACTTGAGGAGACTACTAGGTTTCCATTCATGAACTCTCAAACATGACTATGACGATGATCCAAATTCCTATCTAACATTTAGTGATGAACGAAATTAGGCACCATTACTCATAGGGAAACAAATTGTGATGTTGAGATGTCTTTTACTGCCCCCACTCGCAAGGTAGTTCAAGATTTGAAGCTGATGGGTATCTTCTCATGTGCAGTGGCCAAAGAATCCATAGGATATTACATGCGTATCTAAGCTGGATGATTGACGCAGCTGGTTAGAGCCTTTAAACCCTAAAAGAACCTAGGCTTCACGTGGATAAAGTAAAAGGCTGTTTGCCAATTACTGAAATGTATTACGTATGTTTGTATAATAGTAAAACAAACTGAGTTAAACCGGATCAAGCTGAGCCTTTAGAGTCAAATAAAAAAAACTTGGTCCATATCTTTACATAATTTTAAGGTTTGTTTTCACTTTTTAGATATTGGCCTTAAACAGTCTGAATCAAGCTAAATTATTATTTTGACGACTTAATTACAAAATGGTCTTGTTCTACTCAACCCTATGAAACCTCAGCTCGTTAAGAACCTGATCAGGTCAGGTCACGCTAGTCATACAACAAATTTTCATTAGAGAGAGGAAATTATTTTCGTATACGGTTGATGGCTCAATATTTATCACGTTAACAAAAATTAGCAATAGTTCCTATCATAGGCCGAACTCTAGGCTTAACTTTTATCGATTTTTAAAAGATTCAAACCCAAAACTGAGTTAAATATAATTTGAGAATTGTGGAGCCCTTTGAACTCCAAATCTGACCCAGTTTCATTATAAAACTGAAGAGAATTTCAAGAATGAAAGGGGTCTACAATAGGTCCATAGCTCTGAATGATAAAAGAAAACGACAAGCAAAAATAATCCTTGAAGTTGAAATGGTGGGCCAAGATACTATACACTGTTCTATTTAATCAAAACAAAGGAGAAAACACCATGTGAACCATAAGCCCAAAGATAAAAATTATAACAAGAGAATAAAATAAGAACAGAATATGAATTAAAAAAAAAACTGTAACAACCATAATTCTTTCATGCCCTGAAGGAAAGAATGATTCTCAACAAGTGGTGATGATGAATCATGAGCAATCAAATCCATATAGATATCATTCCAACATATACATATATACATACATACCCACAAGAATCTTCCATCACATTCTGTCATTTCAGCTTTGCTGGATCAGACCCCATTTACCTATAGTCATCCTTGTCACAAAGCACTCAGAATTCTAAACAACAAATTCCTAAACTGATGAATAATCCTTGCACTATTTGCATGCATTCACTCGGTTTGGGTTCGATTCTTTTTGGACCTCAGAATTCTAAACAACAAATTCCTAGACTGATGAATAATCCTGCACTATTTGCATGCATTAACTCAGTTTGGGTTCGATTCGTTTACGAAGTATTCTGAGAGTAAAATTATAAGAGTGCGCTCTTAATATCACCAAGAACACTTATTAGTACCAAGATAGATAAAGAAACAAATTGCGCTACGATCAGTCGGACCACTTTGCTTGAAGATGAAGCTGAAGCTAAAAAAAGACAGCTCCAAGTACTGCACATTGTGAGAATTACAAGTTCAGAAAGACCAGCACAGAAATATCCATATGAAAACAAGAACACTTACTAATCTCTAAGAAAACACAAACACCCCCAATAAATAAAAATCTATGAACACTACTATATGTTAATTTTTGTGCTCAGGGCTTTATATCAGAATCATCCCAGGGAACATTTAGATCAGTGGAGACCAAAGAATCCAGGTCCTCCCAACTCCAATAGTTTGACATTTCCATGCCAGCGCTTGTTGAAGCTATCTCCCATGGCTGCGTGTTAGTTCCTCCAGAGCTGGGCTCCTCCATTGTTTTCAGCTCTTCCCCATAGTTATAAACATTGGAGGATCTCAAAGTTGAAACTGAACATGGGTTTGTGTCAAAAGAAGAACTTGAGCTTGAGAAGGGGAAGAGCAGGCTCTGGTTTTGAGGAAGAGGCAGAATTGAACTCATGAAGATGCCATTTCCAATCCCAAAATCTTTACTTTGTGAGTCTCTGGTGTTCATCAGATTCTGCTGTGGCTGCAAGGATGTTGTTGGTGGACGAATCAGAGCTGGGTAGAGAGATGGAGCTATGCTTTTCTGATTATCACTCCGGGCAAGAGGAAGAGTACTCTGCCTCAACCCCCCATCAGTATTGCCAATTGGGGTGGTGATAGAGGTGGTAGTGATGGTGGTGGCGGTGGTGGAAGAGGCTGCGGTGGTTGATTTTTTGGCCCGCTTATTCTTCCGGCCACCACCAACCGGAACATTTCGTAAAGTTCCACCTTTAGTCCAGTGCCTCTTGCAGGTTCTGCAGAAATGGCGAGGCTGGGACTTGTTGTAGTTGTTGTAGTAACAGAACTTGGTGTTTATAGAATCACATCTTGGGCACTTCAAAGGCTCTGATGTTTGCTGGGTTTGTAGTTGTTGCTGCTGTTTCTTCATCACGGAAGGCTTTGGAAGCTCCAAGTTTTGAGCCTGCAGTAAGGCCTGGTTCCAATCAATCCCACTACTAGAAACCTGCTTAGAACTCAAACCCATATCTTGAATTCACCCAGAAAACCAGCAATAAGATCAAAACCAGAACTTCAATTTTTCTTCTATACAATAAGATAAAAAAGAGAGCAGAATTTAGCCCTTGGATCGAGGTGCTAGGAGAGAAATCAATCTAAAGGATAACAAGAGGATCAGATTGCTTGTTAAGAAGATTGGAGATTGGAAGTGGTTGTTTAATGGAAGGAAACGTCTAGGAAGTTGGGAAGAAGAAGTGAGCATGTCTTTTTATCTAATCTGTCTATATTGAATAATCCCTATTTATGATCTTATCTATCTGTAAAAGGAGCAATAGTTATAGCAAGAAGATCGCCAAAAATCACTTGAAGTTGTGTTTGGTTAGGAGGGTTTTGATGACTGCTAGTGGGGGTGAAGTAGTAGTAATGGAAATTTATGCAAACTCTATAGGAATTAACAAACCTAGGATTTCAATTTATCTTTCTTCTCCGCACAAGAATATTATAGTGGGAAAAGAGAGAGAAAGATACTTAACCCCTAAGGTGAAGATGGGTGCTTGACACGTGGAATATTTTAGGCCGTTGATAGTGCTTGATGTGTTTGGGTTGTTAAAGGAACGTAGATATGCATGATGCTATTGCTATGATAATTTAGGTAGACTTAGCTTCCAATACAAAGTTGGCAAAAAAAATAATAATAATAATAAATAAAAAAGAAAGGAGAAGTACCCTAACGGTGAATAGGCTAGAATTGTACTATTTGTAAATGGATCGTGAATAGAGAGAAAGAGAAAGAGGGGGAAAGGAGGTAATAGTGGGCCCTAAGATTCTTAGTGAGGTTAAACACAGTTGGCAACACATGGTTTCACACACAGAGGGGAGAGGAAGAATAGAGGGTGATGGTGATTTATGGGCCAATGTCATGTGATTACATGTTGCAAGTTGGGTGGATCTTTGTGTTGCATGCACGTGTAAGTCTCACGTTCGTGGGTGTTGATTGAAGCATCCTTAACATTGCAGAGAAGTTACAGCAGAAAAGTTTAAGAAATGAAGCCTCTAACTAATAGCTGGGTTGTGGCTGCTCTTATAGTATTTGTTCTTTGACTATAAAGATGGTTTTGGTCATGTGTTTAACTTTGTTTTGCCAAGAAGTTTGTTTGATGCAGCATTTGAGATGATACAAGGAATTTTTTGGATCTTAGAGAAAGTTTAATTTGAGTATTAGCTTACTAAATATAAACAATAATATAAATACGAAACACAAAATAAATATAAATATTATAATATAATAAAATTTAAAATATTTATATATGATTTAAAATATCATATTGTGTTTAATGCAAATATCAAATACATATTAGATATAAACACAGCATATTTTATGAGTTTTAACAATTTTTTTAGACAAATAAAAAATAAGTGGTAGAAAAGAATTTGAAGATCTATAAAATAGTTTGAACTTTGAATTCCTTTAAAACAATAATTTTTTTTTTTTCATTTTGTGGTAAATCATGGTGCATTATTGGTAAGATTGCAAATTGATGCAGCCCTTCTCTTTTGGTATTATAAAAGAATACCTTTTCATATTTAAAATTTTACTCATTTTTTTTAAAAAAAATATGTCATTCCCTTTTACGAAGTGAATTAAGGGCTTTAGATTATGGTCGGTTGAGGGTTTGTGAAGGGCTTAATTAATAGTTGTGAAATAGTGGTTGTAAAATGTGGTTCATAGAATTGGCGAAACAAAGGAAGATTTTGAAATGATTATGCGGTGTGTGTCAAATTTGAATGGCTGAACGCAGAAAATTGATGTTCAACGAATGTAGCAGCCGTCACAAGACTAGAGGAGGCTATAGTCAAAGTAAAACTATATAAAGATTTAAATATAGGTCCATTAATTTGATCTTCGCGTACAAATGTGACAGGAACGCCTATAAGGAGGTGTGAATTTTAAGTGAACTTTGAAGATCATATATAGAATCACGATTTCAATGACAGATTTTAGCGCTTCAAACAAACTGGGTTGCTTTCTCAAAGCTTATTCTCATAGCTCTCTCTTCTAAGCCCTCCCCCTAAATGGCGCATACATATCATAAAAAAAAAAAAAAAAAAGATTATACAAAATGAATGAATTAGGTTCAGTGGCACAGGATGACATGGGTTTTTAATGTATCTAGACTAGTTTTTCTTTGTTCGTGGCATGAAATATTCTCACACTTTTTTAATAAATAATTAATCTAATTCGAGAAATTAAGATTTACTCTTTAAACTTTAATCTTTTGACATTGTATTCAATTATATTCACTATTTAGATCACAAATTTATAAGTTTGTAATTTAAAAACAATTAACTATTATGGATAAGAACTCCAAATATGACAAAATGATTAGAAAGGACACAAAATGATGATCAATCTTGAGAAAAAAAAATTATTGTGGGATTGAAAATTACAAATCTACGTGTCACGTCCAATAGTAAATATTATCCATATTTATTTATGGACAACATATAAAATCACTTCGAGTATATATATAAAGTTTTAGGCTATTAATTATTTAAACATATATTTATGTTGAGACTAAAAAATATGTAAAAAAAATTATTTAATTTTAAGAATGGACAAAATTAAATTAAATTGATCACTGTAGCACAGTACATCTGACTATAATCACTGCTTAATTACCTCCACACCAATACTTAGGCTTTTGTTGGAGTTAATGATATATATTATTAAATTTATAAATATTAATTGAAGTGAATTTAGAAATAGGGTAAATGTATTTAAATAATAAAAATATTGAAGAAAAGAAAAGGAGACCATAATTTCTCCAAGTTGGCGGTGGCGATCGAGGACCACAAAAGCCACATGTAATATATATAATTAAGCCACGGTTAGGGTATGAGATTATAATTAAGGCACAAGCAAAGATTAATTAAAACTCGACCAAATTTGAAAAGGTTGATGAGGGAATGTGCATGGAAATCAATCTTGGTCGGTTGGTTAGGTAAAGTGTCTCGTGCGGTCGATTCCTACAATTTGAAAACGACAAAACAAAGAATGTTTGTCGTACAATTTTGAAAATGACTTAGTGCTTTGTTTAATCCAATTCTCCGTCTCTTAAAGGGCAAGAGTCTATTATGTCCAACTAAGAGGCCACCTAAGTCCATCAAACTACTTTACATTAATTATTCTCTCTCTCTCTCTCGCTCTCTCTCACTAATGAAACTTTAAAAATATAATTTTTTTTTCACAATTACTATTTATTATACATAATTTATAAGAATATATTTGGTTTATCTATTTCTTATTTTTTTTATTAAAAACAAAAAAATACGATTAAAAATATATTTTATAAATTTTAAACAAAAATATTTGTTGAGAATATTTCTTAAACAAAAAATGTCTAAAAGATATTTTTGGTGTTTTTAAAAAATAATTAATGATATTTTTGTTATTTTTAAAGTAAGTGTATAGAAAATTAAATTCAAAAATTAAGTAATCTTTGTAGGTATTTATATCAATTAAATTTAAAAATATATAAATGATTTTTTAACTTCACAAAACAAACATTTTTTAAATAAAAAAAAGTACAAATAAAAATATATTTTAAAAAATAAAACTAGAAAATGAAAATTGAAAATATCTTAAATGTTACCACATTAAAAAATTAATTTTTTATTTATTTATTAGTAGAATTTACAGATAAGATAAATGAGTGAATTTACATTAAAAAAATCTTAAAAAATTAAATTAAGGATCCAAATAACACAATGGCACTCCCATGCCCATGATTTAGTGGCTCTTGCTGTTCATCCACATGGTTTTAGTTTCATAAACATTAAATATTCAAAAAACAATTAATTAGGTACCATCACTTAGTGTAAGAAGGAATAATTTGCGATGCATGATCACATTACACGTGTCGCGATATCACGGGCCGAACAGATGCTTCCAGGTTGGAACAAAGATTTCGATGTTTATTTTAGGATTAGTTTTATGTTGTTGGGTGTATGACTAAATTTGTATACGTTTCTGTGTTCTTTTGGGAATTGATGAAGATGTTTGCTTAATGCTTAGGCAGTGTCCGTCTTAGACGGGGAGAATGCTAGTGTTCTACCACTATTCCCACACTTGGATTTGCTATCAAGTAAATAGTAATTTTGCTACTTCCCAAACAAAACTATTTTAAAATAGTCAATTTATTATTAAAAAATTATTCATATATTATATTCTAAATTTTGAAATCAATATTAAGAAAAAAATTATTTTTAAAATGCATTAAATCAATATAAAAAATAAGTATTTAAGGTAGGCGAGAAAAAATTTAATTGTAATTTAAACATAAATTAATTTAAAGATATTTTTTTATCATAAAATAAAAAAATAAAAATTATTTCCTGTGTGGAGGAGCATCCGTGATTTCCAATCAAGCGTGTGATACATGCTAAGTGCTATTTCTATTTGAGGTTTTTGGAGCAAGAAAGTGTATAGTGAGATAAAAGAACAAAAGGACAAAATGGTGAAAGTAAGGTCATCCACTATGAGTCTGTGAGAGTTTGTTTTTTACTCTTCGGAATTTGGATTAAGAAGACAATGAACACGGAATAATTAAACTAAAACTGTGTACGTTGGGAAAAGAAACCCTTTAGATCTATATCTATAGCTTAATTTTAAAGAGTTCAATTTGACGAGAAATTTTTTTTTATGTAAAAATTAAAATTAAATTGAATTTGCGAATATACTTAGAACTGTATTTATAAAGTTGATTTTGTCTTATCAAATAATTGTGCTGAACTATAACCAAAAAGAATTTTTTTTTTTGGTACGATCAGAGGTATACTACTAAAAAAGAAAATTCTTATGACTTGATATTAAAATTGACAAAATAAAACTTAAACTATAATAATGCATATACTGCTTTTATCTTGATATATGTGTATTTTTTCTTACAAATAAGAATCTTAAAACAACATTGAAAATATAAAGGTGAAAAGCTCTACCATTAAAAAAAAAAGTTAAGTTTGTATTTGGTTTGTGTTTTTAACTTTTAATTTTATTAAAAATATATTTAGTAGAGTTTAGATTAAAAAAAATTTTAAAAAAATTCTTAAATGAATAAAATTAGAAAACATCTAAAAATATTTTCAGTATTTAAAAAAAAAACAAGTGACATTTTTTTAATTTAAAAAATATATCTTAACTATTTAAAAAATTAAAATAATATCATAATTATAAAATATCAAACTCAAAAATTAAGTAATATTTATAGTTATCTATATTAATTGAATTTAAAAATAAATATAAACAAACAAATTTTTAATTTCACAAAATAAATATATTTTTTAAATAATGAAAATTTGCAAATGAGAATATATTTTAAAAAATAAAAATATTTTCATATAAACAGAACTTTTCATGATAACACCCAAATTTGATTAATAAAACCAAAATTACAAAATACATTAATAAACAGTCACAAAGCTCCATTTCTTAAAATTGTTCATATAATTACCCATCTTGTATTTGATACGTGGGAAGCGTGGTGGCGGGAAGAAGGTAAAGAAGGCTACAAATGCGTGGGTCTACATCTCGTATCTAGAAAATTACGAAAACAAAGACTAGGGAAGTTTCCATTTTTGTTTCCAAGTGAAGAAGAGCACTGAGGAGTCATCCACCAAATGCGTGCAAATCTAACTAAATGCGTCCATTTGTACCGCAATAAGCCAATTGGGAACCCTTCCCTCTCTGTGAAAGCCCCATTCAAGGTGATGGACGGTGGTTGAGTTGGGACAATAATTTATGTTTCAACAGGAAACTAAATGAAGACCAACAGTGTGGAATTTGATTGACGGTGGACCCAGCCTGCCATGCCTATTTACGACTAACTAAATTGGACGGCTACTCATTTTCTTGGATCTCTGCCACACTCTCAACACCCAAATGATGATTCTCAGCCAAAACAAAGTTCTTGTTTTTTATTTTATATTTACAACTTCACTCTTTTGTCTCGCCGAGTTTTTCCCCGTTGAAAATTCTCCTACACAAGAATCATGGTGTCAGGCTACTTTGATAGAGAGCGACAGCTACCGCACAATATTATTTTTCTAAACGACATAGGCTAGTAGAAAAAAGAGATAAAAAAAATTAAACACAAGGCGTCAAGGTCATCTGGATTTAAAAAATACGGACTATCATGGCCAAAAGACGATCAAGCATATGAAATTATGAAAATGAACAATCTAAACAGGTTTCCTAGAACTATCTTCAGAACTATATGATTTATGTGAACCACAAGTTGAGATATTATGTTGTTATTTATTTAGAAAAGATAGAAAATGGAAAAGCCTAGTCCCCCCCCCTTCCCCACTTTCAGCCAAAACAACTTGCGAGAATACTTTAAAAAAACCTTAAGTAAGAAGGTTAGGTAAGAGACGTTGGCTGCTCCAACGACTATCCACTGATATCGCACTATGAATCTTCACGCCTCTAACAATGGCCACCTAGCTGACTCACGGTCACAAATTAGACCCATAGCAGAGTAAGCAATCTCATGTAAAATATTAATAAGATTCAATGATATTTGGATTCCAACTAAAGCACACCTAGCACTTTCAGGATACGGTGTTCATTCTATTACATTTTGAAATATCTTCCTCCTATCCGTGACAGTAATAGCTATGTTGCCGAGACTAACATGTGATACAGACGCGATAAACATTCAACCACATTCTCCGATCCTCATGGAAGATGAGAAGGCTTGAGTAGAGAATGACATTGCCCTCGAATCCAGCAAATGAAACAACCAAAGACCACCCTAAAACTTGAAGTCCTTCTTCTTGGATTTTCCCTCCTTTTCTTGCATCTTTCTCTTCCTCTTATTGGCATTCTGCAACAGATAACCACAAAATTAAACATAAATCAAGACCCAAAAAAACAAACCATTAAGTCTGTAGATCACATGAAAGTTAAATGCAACATACCTCTGCAACCATGTCACTAAAATCCTCACGCTGACTCCGCAATTTCTCTTCCTCTCTTGCTTCCTCATACCTGCATTAATTTCAGCAGAGTTAATCAGCAGAGCTAAAGAAATCAGTCTCCTGAAGTTTAACATCACTAACAGATAAATTAACATTTGAAAGAGTAAACTCCATACTTTGCAGGCAAAACATTTTCCATAGCTTCCAGCTCTTCTGGCTGTAACGTAACATCCACTTTATCTGTCTTCTGACCTCTGAGCAAATCAACCTGAAAGTACCAAAATGCCAGAAACCATGAAAATATAGTATCCCTCAAGTTAAGACAAGAGGATAATCTATATACAGTATACACCGTAAGAAGCAAAACTTATTGTCATAGATCCCAGAAGATTATGATTATGCACATCCCTCTAGACAATAAAATAACCTACTACCAGGCGCCCCACCCCCCCCAAAAAAAATTCTTACCCTTTTAGCAGCCGACTTATCCTGAGTGCCAGTACCAACCACGTAACTGGAGAGAAAGGAGAATCAGTACTTGTTAAAAACAAAAAATTGTGCTGCATTAATTTAAATAAAAAAAATCAATTGAATTATGTTGTTATTGCATACGTGTGTGTGGTTCCAAGTAAAGTTCCTGGAGCAATTCTTTCTTCCTTCTCTTCAAGTACCTTCGTAGAAAGCAGCAAATAGTTAGTTGATACAACTGTTCAACAAATAAGCAGAAGTTGACGAAAAGCAATAATATAAAAAGACTCACTTGATAAAGAGGCCTCTCAGGTTCCTTCCTCTGCTGCTTACGAAGGTCAATAACATCAGGTGTCTCCACTCCAGTGGGAGTGCTGAGGCGGAAAAAGCAAGGCGAAAGAAAAAGTGAGTTGACAATCACACTAAAAAATATACTAAATTACACAAAACCTCAAGCCATCCCCAACGTTCCCACCTCCACACACAGCAGAGGGGGAGAGAGGGAGAGAGAGAAAGGAAGACTATTTAGGCCAGATAAAGCTTAAATACCTAATGACATCTATTACTTGTTAGAGATTATAATAAAACCTATCATAGACTTTCACAGTTTTGAGTTGAAACATGGTATTAGAGCCTCTATGAATTAAAAATAACACTACCTTGAAAGACTATCAACAGATTGAATGCCATCTTGAAGTTCCTCCTCCTCCATTTCCAGTTCTTCCTCCTCTTCCTCTTCTTCTTCTTCCTCCTCTTCCTCCTCCTCCAAGTCACCCCAGTGTTTGGTCTTATCAATTGGCTCCTCCTGAATTGATAGAACGTGAAAGTAAAATACAATAAGCAATACCATAATGAAATAAAGAACAAATTGAATTGGTATGAGCTCATAACTAAGTAGAATTTATTACTTTTTTGCAAAGTAATTTCAGCGCTTAATCTACTATAAGACTGCTTCTACTGAGTGAAAATGGGAGGAAGGGAAGGAATGATACGTTGCTAATTTCACCAATCCCTCCTCATTTCTCTCATTTTCACCTCTATTAAGCATGGCATAGGCTTGAGAGGCCAAAAAAATTAAATAGAATAAGGAAGACATGCCATAAGCTTCAAAGCATCTAACTTAACAGGAACCTAACCCTGGCTGTCATTACCCATCAAAAAAGAAGGGCAGAAGTTGATGTTGGAAAAATAAAAGCCCCTCTAATTACACACACTAACTTCTGTGTAAACCCACCTCATAGTTAGGCTGTTCTTGTTGATGAACGCCAAAAACGTCTCCATACAGCGGACGCCCATACTGTTAAGATGCAAACATTTAAAAGGTATTTGAAGTGAAAAAGAAAATCCAGAAACCCATTAGCAAACTGAAAAAAACCAATGGTAGAATGTGGAGTTGATAATAAACACTCACTTCATCAACAGGAGGCTTGCCCCATCCACCGGGATGATAACCAAAGCTAGCTCCGGGAGGAATGGGAGCATTCAACCCAGGGATCTTAAGATGAGGGTATGATGGTGGAGGACCGTATCTCTGTAAACACACGGTTAATATAGTCAAAAAGTCAATAACAGAATAATACAACAAACAGGCTACACAAGGCATTCTCTGATATTACCTGCATATTAATAAGCCATGGAGGAGGAGCACCCTCAGGCATACCAAGAGCTTCCTTCAGTTCATGTGACAGAAGGCCAGGTTTCATCTCCCTCAATTTTACCTGTACACCCAAAAAAATTAAAAAATGCCAACATATTAAACAAGAACCAAGTTATAACTTGCAAAGGTGCCGATAACCCTGACACTCAACCAGATCTTTCGATGCATCTCATTAGAAAGGAAAAATAATCTGACATCTGTATATCAATCATCTAATGAGAAAACATAAAATCCTTCCACTAACAACGGACAGGAAAAAGAAGTAAAATTCTTTGACATTAGTCAATCTGTTGTTCAAAACAGAAAACAGGGGGGAAAAATTGCACTTAATTACATCAAGAACACTACAGAGATAAACCTAGAAATCATTATAAGTAACTTGAACAGCTCCATGGACCAATTAATATACACCCAAAACAAAACAAAAAAAGAATTAACTGTTAAAGAATTCCTATCAACAGCCTGATGTCCGTGAAGGCAGATTTTCCTAATGAAATCAGCCAGAAAAGAAACAGTATAAACTAATCTACGTAAGATGGAACTTTGAAATGAATATCTTGTACATTCAGATTCAAAAGAGAATAAAACCCTAAAAAAAATACTGCAACTGAAAAGATACTTTTGAAAAACAAATCAAACAATTTGCTTACTATATACCAGATAGTAAATACAATATACCTCAAATTCTTTTCCCTCATGGTACAGGTCCCCTAGACTTGTCAGCTTTGGCTTTGTCTGATACTTAAAGAATGCATCATGAAGAACCTAGCAAGTAGCAACCAAAAAAAAAAGTGCTATAAGAAAACAGTTTGGACTTGTAAACACAATTGAAGATCATGGAAGCAAGGCAACTGGCACATATCAGAGAGGCAATGGTTAAAGAAACCTGATAGTCAATATCCATTTTCCCCATTTTTGGTTGCATACGCTCCCGTTGCTTTTGCTTCAACTTTTTACTGTCCTCTTTCTCAATGTAAGCCTGCATGAGAGAATAACTTGACAGGTAAGTAGCTGCTATAGCAATGCAGGCAAATAAATTAAAGGACAAATACATAACTAGCATAGAGAATTTCCATTCCATGCCATGTCATAACAGATGAAAGATACAGCCAAACCAACAAAGGTTGTAAAAGCATGAGGACAACACTGACTTAATTATATTATGCCAGTTGCAAGTGAAACATCCTCATCTAAATCTCCAATACAGAAATTGAGTAAATATCAAATACTAGAAATGGCCATATCATTAATGGACCATTAACAGACCAACATTGTTTTGTGACAGGCCCAGAAGTTGACCAAATTCTGAGCAGCAAATCCAAAACAACTACTCATCCCATCTCATAAAATGTTTTCTGAAAAAAAATTAATATTCTTAAAAGATGGGCTTCTGTCCAGCTACCCAGCAAGAAAAGAAAAATTTATTGACAAACAAATTGAAAGCTCATTCTGTATTCCACATCAACATTTCTAAACAGTAACAACAACAACAACAACAACAACAAAGCCTTTTCCCACTAGGTGGGGTCGGCTACATTTGCCAAGGAGCATCAAAGAAGCATAAAAATTGTATATCTGAATGACACAAATATATTTTAATGATTTTTTTCTTCTTCTTTTCCTTATCCCCTCCAGGCGATTGGGTGGAGTTCACTCATAAAAATGTCACAACAAACAAACCCATACATTACCTGTCTTATTTTCTCAATTCCTGTGGCAGCAATGAAATCAGGAAGCTGGAAGGGTTGTTTCTCAATACCTCGTTTCCCCTGCAAAAAACAAGAACAAAATGTTTGATGAGACACAAGTAATTTACCCATAGGCTATGAAGTTCTGTGGAAAGTAACGTCAACTATAAATCAATGAAGACAAGAGAAATTCAGCCCGAGCATTAATGACAATGGAAAGGCATCTGAAAATTCAAAGCAGAACTATTAGCGCCTTATTTAAATACAAATGCCCAATAGTATTATGCAAAAAAGTCATACAATAATAAACCCCCATTCTATAACATCATACAAAGGTCCATATCCCCATGCAATCTAGTAAAGATGTTAAAAGAGAAATGATTCAAGGATGCCCATTGCCAAACACCTACAAGTCCAGGCTTGTTGATTGTCACAGCAGCTCCCCTGCAAGCACCACATATATACATATAAGAGAAACCTTATCGACGTTATCTTCCTCAACCTAGCCCCTACATCCCTCATCTTGATCACGCCCAACAGACATGTTTCCATCTTTAACCCATAATGATCAATAAAGAAGTGCTTATTAACCTGCAAAAATTTCCTCTTCTGACACCAATGTCTTGGTACAGGTACAGTATTCCGGTATGATTTTAAAAACACCAGTAACTTTGGGTCTGCTGCAGTAGCATCCCACACCTTAAAAATGAAAAAGAAACTGTTATTTCACATTTTCAAAATGACCATGAGACCAAAATAAAAGTAAAAAGTAATGACAGGATATCAAAAGTTGAGCATAATTAACAGATTCCAACCTCTACAACATCAGGTCTCGAACAAATTTGTTTTAGTTCAGCAATCTTCATCCGTCGTTGAAGCTGAACACAACATAAATCTTTTAGCATATTTATTGGACAGAATGATATAATAGAAATTGAAACCAAAAAAATTACAAATTGCTACACCTTTTTCTTCTTGTTTGATACGCCGCCTCTCTCTTTTTGCTCATTATCATTTTCTTCCTCTTCAGAATCTGAGTCAGCTTTTTTAGTAGTAGGAGCATTTTCAGCTGACTCATCCTTCTTATCATTATCCTGGTTGTAAACAAGCACACAATTCAACAAATAGTAAACAATCAAGATACAATGAGAAATTGACAGTGGAGATTGATTCATCACCTCAGAACCAGTAACTTCACTGAAACTAAATTTCTCAAAGATTTTTCTAAATTCTTCATCTAAGCCTTCATCTAGCTCTGCCTTCTCTGGAACATACTCAACTTCAACTTTTTCGACAACCTACATAGAAATAATGGTAATATACACATGTCAAAATAAACTTTGGCTGATGGCATCATATTTGCAATATAACAATGGCAATTTAGATCTGGCACAAGATCTTATCCAATTGCCCAGATAAATCCCAAAAGGCCAAAACACTCAATACTAAAGCTTAATGGAACAATTACAAGAATAAAATAGGGTTACCAGCTGACATTGAAACGCATTCAAGCTTCCAAGAGAAAAATAAACAGATGACATTTGTACACTTCATATATTTGATGACTAATCAAACTATACTTGTATACTTTCTTTACTTTCCGAAAGACACCAAAATTCAAAACCTAGAGAGTTGGAAACATCCTAAACTACTAACTAATAACGATCCACAACCAACTTTATTTTACACTCATAACTTTAACATCCGGCACTCTGCAGTCCTAACTTCGTCCAATAGCCCTTGATCTAAACAGAACGAACACGTCAAACCTAACTGCTTCACAAACCGAAGTACCTAGTCCTCCTATCTTCACCCCAAAACTACCTGTCCCAAAGCAGTTTGAAATATACCTAAAGCTAAAGCCTCTGCCTGTCAAATTAAAAGTATACGCAAAGCCACAACTTGATTTCCTCACATTTCTATTCCTCCTATTTCTCGACAACCGTGATTAGAGTTCCACTTCCGGAAAATTGAAGGCACCCGCTTCAAAATAACACAGAACTCTGTTAACAAGACACTGAATATAGCAACTACGCTAAGTGCCAAATGAAGAGCTCCGTTAAAGTTGTAAACCCTAACTTCACTGCAATATTTTTTTTAATGAATACAAATAACTCCTAACGGGATCAATTTCTTCGTCGTCCATACTTTCTGGTGATAAAAAGCAGCGTAAATTACAGACCTCCAATACCGTACAACAAATTAAACGCATCAAGGTATAAAACAGTCACAACCGACTTAGAACGGTTATAACCTGCTGTGGATCCGTATTCTCCTTAGCGTCGTCACCGTCTTCGGCGGCACTAGAATCCGGCTCCTGAGAGGCCTTGCTGTTGTTCTTCTTCTGCTTCCGCCGGCGGCGACGGCGGTCGCTCTCCCTCGACTTCTTGGCGGAGATGGAATTGGAATTCGCGCTCAGATCTCCGTTCGCAACGACGCCGTTCTGATAAGTGAGCGTCTCCGCGGCCATCGTTGGGTTTTCGTCCCCTTGCACGAATCGAGACGAATTGGGGATACCGAGTGTGGTTTTTCAGTGCTCCCGGACGAGAGTGGATATATGAAATTAGTCACCAGATGAAATGTCCTTTTAGAAATGCCATGCCAACGGTGATTTGTTGTTGTGGGCTTGGGTTTCGTGGCTCTCTCCACTGGGCCTTTTGTTAACAACAGAGCTAGCCCATTGATCTAGAACATCTAACCTAATTTGAGATTTGGGCTGGACTTTAACTTGCCAAACGTGATCGAACATGGTTTGAGTTGTAGGAATATGGCCCATTTAAGTAAACAGATATTATAGTATTTAAAAAAATTAATAACTTTCGGATATAGGATAGAAAATTTATATTGAGGTTAGTATTCTTTCCGTGTAAACATTATATCAAAGATCCAATCGTCCTGATTTTCTTTTCGGGTCAGTACTAGATGAGCACCTACCCGCTCACCTCCCTTTTTTAAAAGAATTATTTTGGGTTGATTTGAGTTAGATAAACAAATTGAAACTAGTTAAAATTTAAAAAAATAATAAGTTTGAATGAGAGGGTCATATAAATTTTTAAAAAAATTTTATACTCAACCTGACATAATTTGATCGAGAGCTTTTTTTTTTAATTTGATATTTATCATGTCGGATTGATAATCCCACTAATATGATCTTTTGCTCATATTTAATTAATACTATTGAATTTTAAATTACTTAACGAATGAAAAAATGATAGAAAAATAAAGAATATAGTGAATTGGAAAAGAAAGTTTAACATGGTTAACTAGAAACTTGTTTTGCATTTAAGGAATAGTTATTATGGGAGCATATTTTATGAAAGGATTAGTTTATATTAGAGGCTAAGAGTATTCAATAAAAGCCTTTGGATGTTCACCCAAAAAAAGAATAGAAATGGTTCTTATTAAAATGTTATTAATTGAGTCACATGCTATATCCACTTTTTTTTTTTTATAGTATAAATTCCCACTCCTTCATCACAGAGAAAATGGGAAGGCCGTGACTGGGAAGGCAAGCACCGACGGCCAAAGCTAGAAATTTCTCTTATCAGCGACATTGACACTCATCCTTTTCATAAGTGCCCACCCAAAGCTCATGCACTTTCCCTCTAGAATCAGATTGTTACCATTGTTTCTGGCCGCTACATCAACTGTAGGGTTCTAGTGCAGTGCACATGGAGCTACATATTGAACCCTGGTTTATTAGCGCACACACGGAGCTAAATTTATAGCGCTTCAACATTTTTTTCAATAATTTTGGGATGTTTTGATCTACTCTATTTTGACATTGCTAAAACAGTATTTTTCTTCCTAACGAATGAACCATGCTAGAACTTTGTAACCAAGGAAGATGGTGGAATTTGTAAGAAAAAGAAACAGAGGGAGGTGATTGGTGCAGCAGATAAGAGTAGAGAAGACAACTTTATTTGAAGAGGGAGAAAAAGAGAAATGAGAAATCGATAGATTACTCAAAAAATAAAAGGGAAAAGCAACAAATGTCCCGAGGAAGAGATGTAAGAGTATAAAAAATTATCCAAAAGGTTTACATTTAAATGGCAATTATTCCAGAGTTGAATGGCTATTATTTATGTTGTAATTCTCCACTTTTATTGTTCTTAATAATAGAATATCTGTATATAAATTTTGGTCCTTAAACTTGCTCATCTTGCTACCATCAAATTGTAAATTATTTATAGAGAGACTGAATTTAAGAATTAAAAAAAAGTCTTGACCTTGAGAATCCTCCTGAAGAATAACAATAATAAGAGACTATTATGTACTTTTTTTTTAAGAAAATTTCTAATGCTATATGGTACGCTAGCATATTTAAATTATTTAAAGTTCATGTTTACAAAAGAGAGAGAGAGGAAGGTGGTTGGCGGTTGGTGGTTGCTATGAAATAATTTGAGAGTGCACAAGACAGAAAGAAAAGTAGCTCCTTTTATAGCTAGATGAAATTTTCCAAACCATTTAACTATGAAGTGGATTGCAGAAAAGACAAAATGGGAATTCGGAGTGAGCACCTCACCTAAAAAAAATGAATAAATATATAATTTAATATCTAAATTTATTAAATCATTATAATTTAATTTTTAAATTTAAATTATTAAATAATTTAATTTTTAAATTTATCAAACGTCAAACAATTTAATTTTTTTGTTATTTTTATACTAATTATTTATTGATGTGTCTACCCGTTAAATATTTAAATGGTATGTTAAATATTAACTAATTATATCTTGTCAATATTGACTCAACTTAAAAATTGAGTAAATACAAAATTTACTCATTGAATTTATTATATTCTTATAATTTAATATCTAAATTTATTATATTCTTACAATTTAATCTCTAAATTTAAATAATTATATAATTTAATTTTTAAATTTATAAAATATCAAATAATTTAATTATTCTATTATTTTTATTTCAATCGTTGACTGATGTGATTTATTAAATAATTATGTGACATGTTAAATGTCAATTAATCATTCTACATCAGCATTGACTCATCGATAAATTTTTAAAATAAAATTATTTCTTCAATCTCATACAATATTATTTATTTTAAATTGTTGAATTAACTATTACGTTCATTTTGCGAACAATATAAATCGTAAAAGCATTTAAAGAAAAAAGGAGATCATTGTAAATTTCAACAAGTTATCGTCTATTTTTTTTTGTCCATAAAAAAGAAAAGATATATCTCAAATAAAATGATCTGCAAGAAAAGAAACATTTTATTAAAATACATAATAACATTCAAACATGATCACAAGAGCTAACTAATACATATCAACTATAAATATTTCAACATTAAAATAATTGAATTAGAATAAAAATGATAAAAATTAGCACAATAATGAATAAGAATATATTGAGAATGTTGAAATCATAATATCTTCTTATAGTTTAAAATGTGTAAAGTATCAAATTACCATAGTTGTTAATATCACAGATTTCAGAATAACTTTATTATTTTTAGTCATTACAAATTTTTTAAAATAATTTTATAGTAATTAAATGTTTTGTGGTGTTGTGAGTTGAAATTATAAAGAGGAAAAATAAAGTGAAAAATGAAGTATTTTGAATTTTTTTTAATTGAATCAATGCTTATATAATATAATTAGTTTGCATTTAACGTATTATGTATACAATTAATGGGCTACATCTCAAATAAGCAATTAGTGTAGTGATAATAAAAAAAACTAAATTGTTTGACTTTTAATAAATTTAAAGACTAAATTATATAATAACTTAAATTCAATGATTAAATTGTATGGACATAATAAATTTACTAACTAAATTGTATGTTTACTATTTTTTTTAAATTGATTTATTGTTAATGTGACATGATTAGTTGACATTTAACGTATTATATAAGTATTTAATAAGTCCCATCAGCAAACAGTTAGTGTAAAAATAATATAAAGATTAAATTACCAGATATTTAGTAAATTTGGAGATTAAATTGTGCAATAATTTAATTTTATAAATTAAATTGTAAAAATTTAATAAATTCAGATATTAAATTATGTATTGCTTCATATAAATTAATACTCTTGTGCAACACATTTTTTAATTATTATAGAAGAAATCTTTAGTTTAACTATAATATCTAAAAATTGTTATTAAGTAATTTGCATGAATACTATTTCTTTTATAATATCTAACTCATTTATGCTGTTTATTCTTAATTAGGTTATGAGTGTGCAAAGAGTAAGATATCTTATCTGAGGTGGAAATAAAGATGTAATATGTGGTTATACTCATTATTATAAATTTAAAAAGGATAATAAAAATGTTTAAGTTGCCTTTTGCTTAAATACTTTGAATTTGAAATTTATAATAATAATAATAATAATAATAATATTAATAAAGAATTAAAAACACGCAGGGAAGTGATAATTATGGTATTAGACAAAAAATTATAAAGGTTTTAATGCAATCAAGGAATAACTTTTATATAGGAATCTATTTGGATTCTAATAGACCCTTTTCTTTTATTTGTCTCCAACAACATAAAAGTTTTTTGGTTATCAGGTTTTTATTTTTATAACTTAAATATTAAATAAATTTAAATTTAATAGTTAAATATCAAAAATTTAAATATGCAAAAAATATTTATAAAAAAACCTCATTATCTTAAATAAAATTAATTTTATTTTCAAAATATTTATCACTAAATCTATTTCGAAAGCTTTGTATCATTTCTTTGCTTATCCTTTTTTGACTAATTTCAACTAAATGTAATTTGTTCTAAATAGATATTTATATATAAAAAATGGAAAATAAAATTGATTTTTTTTAAATTGATTTTATTTTATTTTTATTTCAATTTTGTGGAAGATTATTGAATTGCATTTGCTTCTCATTAAAAATTTTGATATATCCTCAAAATTCCAGCGAGAGGCTAAAAGAGAGAAAGCAATCAATAAGTGAAAATCCGGAAACACCCTTCGCCGACGGTGGACGTCTTTCTAACCCCGCGGGGTCTGAATTGGAAATCGATTCCGACGTTGTCTACGCGCCAAGCGAAGGATAATATACAGTAAGCCAAGCTCATTTAAAAAAACTAGTAGTACGATGCCTTAGTCGTCCGTACAACTACGTGGCAGATAATGACTCGAGATTCTGATAAAAGCACGAACAGCACAGACAAAACCTGACGTATGTTTTCCTTCATCGTGCCGAAACATGCGTTGCCTTGTGAGAAAAAGATGTAACCCATAAAGAACACCGTCTGACCCCACTTGACATTCTCGTAATTCTATTCTCAACGTAAAGCAAAAATGGAAATCAAACCAATTTGTACAGCTTTTTCTTCCTTCTTCCCTCGCATCTCTCTCCTCCATTTTAGATCTAAATCACAAAGGCATTCTGGTATCTGAGGTGTGTTCCACTCGGCTGGGAGAGGAGGAGGAAGAAGGGGCACTTACAGGTGCGAAGGTGAAGTCTTTCACCTCTCCTTCCTCCTCGTGGAAGACACAGAGGAGTAGAGAGATATAAATAATCCAATTAATTGTTTTGTTTTGTTTTGTTGTGTTTTTTGTTTTATATATTTACTTATAAATATTTAGGGAGAGAGAGGGTTTGGATTGGAGAGAGAATCAGAACAATGGGGTTGGTGGGTCTCCAAGAAAATGGAAATGGGCTGTCTGAGGTTCCATTGGCGACCAAAAACAGTTATCGAAGGATGGATTCTGACATCACAGAGGAGGAAGCAAGCTTGTCGACCAGAAAGCATAATACCAAGAAATATATCATTGTTTGTGCCATTTTTGCCTCTCTGAATTCAGTGCTTCTCGGCTATGGTAGGTAATTCTATTTCATTATCTTGATTCGATCGGTCTAATTTCTTTTTATTTTTTTCCTAGTTTTAATTGTTCTGATTAATAGATGAAATCTCATATAATGCATGTTCTTCGTTGGGTTTGTCTTCTGTTTTTTCTTTGCTGTATTGACTTAATTATGTTTGTGAATGTTCTACGTGTCTTCGACGTGCTAATGAAATCCAAATACCTCGGATCTATTGTTTTTATGGAATTTGATGCTTTTCGGGGATTCTACAGCTCATTTACAATGGCCCAAGTTTTCATCGCCACTCAAATATTAAACTTTACCCGAGAAGAATGCTGCGTGAGGAAAAGCATGTCTGGATAAAATGTGGATAAAACTCCCACTTGTAATACTGGTGGATTCATTTAAGACCCTGAAGATGCTTAGGTCATATTATATCGTGCTTTTTATTTATTCATTTGTTTTTTTGGTGGTGGGGGAGGGTGGTTTGCTGCCTTTGGTTTTGGCATTTATAGTTAAGGCATTCTTATGTATGCCTTTGGTTTTGGCATTTATAGTTGAGGCATTCTTATGTAGTCTGCGTAGAATCATTAAATAGTGTTTGTCACACATGATTCAAGATGTATTTTTTATTGTTTACTCCTACTCATTTGTGAGTGGAGTCTAGTAATGGCAGGTTGCGTGAGCCAACCCAAGAAAATTCCATATAACATGGCTGCATACAGTACTCGCCAGAAACCGTCGAGCCTTGCTAAATATTTACAGGAGTTTGTTCATCATGCTATAGTAAACTACAAAAGATTTCTCTTGGGTAGGCTCATCCAATCACATTATTCCTAGACTTCACTCACAAACGAGTAAGAATAAAAAATAATAAAATTACAACTTTTAAATAATGAAACCCTTGAAACATGTCACAAACACTTTGGTATGTCTATGTAGACTATCCTATACAAGAATGCGTCATGTTATATTACATTTTATTTAGATATTTACAATTGCAACAGCACCAATTTCTACTTCTTCTTTTGAAATGCTATGACTGGGACCAAAGCATGTTCCAAGTATCTGGCTGATTATCTTTGCTTTTCTCTCTGCAGATGTGGGTGTCATGAGTGGAGCCATCATCTTTATTCAGGAGGATCTAAAGATAACAGAGGTTCAACAAGAAGTACTAGTTGGAATTCTGAGTATAATATCCCTGTTGGGTAGTTTAGCAGGTGGAAAGACATCCGATGCCATTGGTAGAAAATGGACAATTGCCTTAGCAGCAGTTGTCTTCCAAACAGGTGGGGCTATTATGGCTCTTGCTCCATCCTTTCAAGTATTGATGATAGGAAGACTCATGGCTGGGGTGGGTATAGGTTTTGGGGTCATGATTACACCTGTCTATATTGCCGAGATATCTCCTGCCGTTGCTAGAGGATCTCTTACCTCTTTCCCTGAGATATTTGTAAATCTGGGAATCCTTCTTGGCTATGTATCAAACTATGCGTTTTCTGGGCTTCCGGCACATATAAGCTGGAGGGTCATGCTTGGTGTGGGACTGCTTCCTTCAGCTATTATAGGATTTGCACTGTTTGTGATACCAGAGTCCCCAAGATGGCTAGTGGTGCAGAATAGGATTGATGAAGCTAGACTAGTGCTGTCAAAGATAAATGAGAGTGATCAAGAGGTGGAAGACAAGCTGTCAGAAATACAGATAGCTGCTGGGATTGCTAATGCTGAGAAGTACGAGTCAAAAGCTATTTGGAGAGAAATACTGCGTCCTTCTCCCGCAGTTCGAAGAATGCTGATCACTGGGTGTGGAATTCAATGTTTTCAACAGATCACAGGCATAGATACCACTGTATATTACAGCCCCACAATCTTCAAGGATGCCGGGATCACTAACAACACTCAGCTTCTTGCAGCAACAGTTGCAGTTGGGTTCACAAAAACTGTGTTCATCTTGATAGCAATATTTCTGATAGACAGAGCAGGCAGAAAGCCTTTGCTTTATGTGAGCACGATTGGGATGACAGCATGTTTGTTTGGGCTGAGTCTCTCTCTAGCTTTCCTTGGCCACGAAAGAGTTGGGATCATACTGGCAATTTTCTCAGTTTGTGGGAATGTAGCCTTCTTCTCAGTAGGACTTGGCCCCATATGCTGGGTTTTGTCATCTGAGATCTTCCCTTTGAGACTCCGAGCTCAAGCATCGGCTCTTGGAGCAGTGGGAAGTAGGGTCAGTAGTGGGGTGATCGCCATGTCCTTCCTGTCAGTCACTAAAGCAATCACAGTAGCAGGAACCTTCTTTGTTTTTGCCGTGGTTTCATGTTCAGCTGTTGCCTTTGTTCATTACTGTGTTCCAGAAACAAAGGGAAAGACATTGGAGGAGATTGAAGTTCTCTTCCAACAGGAGGGAGAATGTCAAACAAGTGAGGTAGAAATGGGAGATGCACAGCGCCTGATGCAGAAGTCATGAACTAGATGGTGAATTCAAGTACTATACTCAATTGGTGGCTGGCCATATTATTTATTTAAGCAGAAATTTTTTGCTTTTGAAATCATAAAGGATTTGTTCTGCAGTGGAACAAGACTTACACAAAATTGCTAACGAGGAGAGGAGAAACTTTATCCTACAGAGTTGTTCATGTAGCCACCAATACTAGCTAGTGTAGATCTTAATGTGCATATGTTCTCTATGATTCTTTTTTACAGTCTCTGGGAAATTGAAATCACATTACATTGTTTCATCTACCTATAATAGGATTTCTGTTTTCTCTTTCTCTCCATTATGTGTTTTTCTTTTTTATTTTCTTTTTTAGTATTTTCATATTAAAATTTTAAATGCACCATTTTTTTATTATTTGAAACTATAATACTCGGGTAAAAAATAATGTAGGCTTTTGATTTATCCTAACTTCAACGGACCCACGCAATCCAATTGATTTATTTGTCTCCATAAATAAAAGCTCATTTGAATAGTATTAGCTATTTGCATTATATATTAAATTTGATAGTAACTATACATATAGAATCACCTTTTTGTTTGTTTTTCAAGTTATAAAAAAGAGTAATGTTATTTGTATAAATATTCTTTTTTATAAGGATGTCACATAAAATTATTTTTTGATAAATTGTTGATGGCTCATATAGAAGGATGTATAACAGAATAAGTAGAGCGATTAAAGTGTACTTCATGGATCAGGAAAGACCTTTTTACAAATTTAGTTTAGTAGTTTTTTTTTTAGGACAAGTAGTTTAATAATTTTTTTTATCAAGTAAAATATTATTATTTATATATTAAGACAAGTAATAAAATTAATAAATAAAAAATAAAGATAGGATAAATAAATTTTATATTTTTAAAAATAAAAGATATAAACAAATTAGTATTATAACTAAAAAAATATAAAGACAACACATCTCTTAAATTTTAATATATTAAATATTATATTCTAACATTTAAAAATACAGTTATTATAACATAAAAAAAAAAGATATATTATTGAAGAGATAACACACATAATATTTTTTGAAAGATAACTTTTTTTAAATTTTTTGTACTCGCTGTAAGAATAATGTTATAGATTTGATTTTTTTTATTCAGATTTAATTTTAAATTTATAGATCTAGATTACAGAGATGTCAAATATGTAAACTCTGAACTTCTTCAAAAGAAGAAAAAAAATTTTAATAAAAGAAAAAAAATTTCTAATAAAAAAAAAGATTTTCTTTTTGAGAGAAAAATAAGAGAAGCCTGAAGGAACAACGAAGCACGAGGAACAAGAGGTTGGAGGGGCTGTCATCTGCTTGAGAGTAGGGGTGTAAATAACTCGATCAACCCGAAGCAAATCAAAGTAATCTGACCCAAAGACTGCTATTTGAATGAAGAAAATTGGATTAATGGGTTGAAAATGGTTAAAAATATAAATTTTCGGGTTGTAACGGATCGGTTCGGGTTGGGCAAAAATAAACCCGCACAACTCGACCCGACTCAAAAAATGCATTAATAGGGAACGTTGCGTTTTGTTGCCTGTGAGTGAGTCCCCTTTCTGTAATCGCGTTTTGTTGCGTTTTCCCCTTTCTGCAATCGCAATTCGCATGCCCTAACCCCTAACCCGAGTCCCTTGGCCTCATCTCATTTCTCAGTTCTCAGTTCTCACTCTCGACTCGAGTTCTTTGGTTTTGATTAATTGATTCTTCTGTTCTTCTTCACTCACACGAACACAATCACACCTCAACGGCTCAACCTCGAAGGCAAATCTGGCATCCGTAAGCTGCTCACACAGTCACACCTACGACCTCCAACGTCACGGTAGCACTAGCAGCGTATCCTCTTCTTCGATAGCCCCAATACAGCCATACAGGTAAGTTTCTAATATTCGCCCTAATCTCAGCCTTAATCGATTATTGAGTTTGTGTCTTAGTTGCCTTGGCTGATTCTTTGAAACTTTGATTGAGTTATGATTATTTGATATGGTGTTTTTAAGTTGAACTTCATATCTTGGCAAATCCAAACAATTTTCATGACTCTGATTGAATCTGAGAAATTTTTGTTCTGAGCTGATATATTATCCGTGACCACATCTGGTTTAAATTTCTTATTTGCTTTGTGATGGCTCTTGAAAATTTGTTATGGGCTGATATTGATATTGATAATTTGATATTGATATTCATGAGTTGTGTCACTTCGTAGGTTAAGATTTAAGATGGATTCCTCAAATTCAAATGAGCAAGAGACAGTAGCATCTACACTTAAATCACCTGAAGTTAATCCAAAAGGAAAAGAAAAGCTAAGTGCTTCATTATCACTTGAGACTAAAAATTCTAATATCACTCCCCCTAAGCGACATAAAAGAAAACCCCCTGTTAGTGGATCTAGAAAATCTTTAGCAGCATGAGATCACTTCACCAAATTACCGGATACAACAGAACCTACAGGTTAATGCAACTATTGTGGAAAGAAGTATACGTGTAATCCTAAGGCACATGGTACTTCGAATTTAGTAAGTCATTTATCCAAATGTCCTAAATATCCTTTTGCTTTAGTGAATAATCCTAAACAACAAGTGCTTGGTTTTGAGCCTAAAAAAGATGGTGCAGGAAGTAACATGATAAAAGCACCACAAATATATGATCTTGAGGAGTGTAGAAAAGCTATAGCTATTTATGTTATTACTGATGAATTTCCATTTAAAATAGTTGAAGGGTATGGATTTAAGTATCTTTGTAGTAGATTAGAGCCACAGCTTCATATTCCTTCTCGTATCACTGTTGCAAAAGATTGTTATCAACTGTTTTTTGATGAGAAGTTAAAGCTTAAAAATTTCTTACAATCAAATTGTGCTAGGATATGTCTCACCACTGATTGTTGGACTTCAATTCAAAATTTAAGTTATATGGTAGTCACTGCACATTTTGTTGATAATGACTAAAAACTCCAAAAAAAATTTTGAAATTTTGTCTATTCCTAATCACAAAGGAGAAATAATTGGAAGGCATATAGAACTTTGTTTGAATGAGTGGAGCATTGAAAAAGTATTTATGGTGACTGTGGATAATGCTAGTGCAAATGATGTGGCAATATCATATTTAAAGAAAAGAATGAAGACAATAAATGGTTTGGTTTTATATGGTAATTTCATGCATATTAGATGTTGTGCTCACATCTTCAATTTGGTTGTTAATGAGGGTTTGAAGGAGATGCATTCATCTATTGCATCTATCCGTAATGCTGTGAGATATGTTAAGTCTTCTCCCTCTAGACTTGCAAAGTTTAAATGGTGTGTTGAATAACTAAAGATTACATCTAAAAGTTTTGTATGTCTTGATGTTCCAACAAGGTGGAACTCAACTTTTTTTATGTTAGAAGCTGCTGAGAAATTTGAACAAACATTTAATAGGCTAGAGGATGATGAATCTGCCTATGTTGATTATTTTGATGATAAGACAGCTAGTCCTCCTTCTTCTGATGATTGAAAAAATGCTAGAATCTTTATATAATTCTTAAAAAATTTCTATGATGTTACATTAGAGTTGTATAGATCTTTATATGTTACTTCAAATAAGGTCTTCTCTCAGCTTGCTTTAATTTAGAGTGAATTGTTGCATTGGAGTTCAAGTGATGACTCTTTGTTGAATTGTATGGCAATCGAAATGAAGAAAAATTTTGATAAGTATTGGGGAAAAGTGGAAAGCATAAACCTTTTATTATTCATTGCTAATATATATGACCCAAGGTACAAACTTACTTATTTGAGATGATCATTTGATGATATTTATGATGCTGCTGTATCTTATAATATGGCTCAAAAAGTTAGAGAAGATGCTTTCAAATCCCATTTAAGAGTTAGAGATTTTATTGAAGCAAAAAATGAAATGGAAAGATATTTAACTGAACCTTGTGTAGATGCAGATGATAGTTTTGAAGCTCTAGAATGTTAGAAATCAAACATCTCGAGGTTCCATATTCTTTCTATTATTGCTCGAGATGTATTGGCTGTTCCTGTGTCAACGGTGGCTTTTGAATCAGCATTTAATACTAGCGGCCGTGTACTAGATGTATTTAGATCATCTCTCTCTCCAAGAATGGCTGAGGCACTAATTTGCACACAAAATTGGTTATTTAATATTAATAATGTGGATTTTGTTGAAGAATTGCAGCAATGTGAAAAGATTGAGACGGGTAAAATATCAAATATTTTGTCTATATATTATAACTCATTTTCATTATTATATTCTACTCAAGTATGTATTTATTATTTGCATTTTCAATGTTTTGCAGAGCTCGTAGGATCTGTTTCCAAATAGTAATGCTTGGCAAAATTAGGATGTTATGTTAACTTGTTGGGTTTTATTTTGCTCTGTATTTATATATCCTGGATGCTTTATTTCATTATGTTGAACTTGTACTTTGTTGCATTTCATATCTTTATTTTCTGGGTTATAATATATATCATTTTCAGCTATTAGCCTATTATGAACTTTAAATATGATAAGATGACTTCACAGCTTAAGGTACTCCAATGAATTTCTTCCATTCTTCTCTTTTTATTACTTTTTTAGAAATGTCATGATAATATCATGTGATCATATGAACAATTTATCTGAATTATATGTTTCTAGCCTAGTAGAGGATGTGGCTTTTTAAAAAAGGTCAGTGTAATTTATTCTTTCTTATATTTTACTTTATCCCCAAATCTTGCTTAAATATGACTTGATGATTATGTTTATACCAGGACTTTGGTTATCTGCAAACAACATCAACTGAAGTGTTGAAATCCTATGTTTTCAATGAGCCAATTATGATCAATGCTGCACATCTGTCACCTCTTGGGCCTACTCAGTTTGAGATTTAAAATTTGATATTTTTCTATATAATAATTGAATCAGAGTGATAAAGCAAAGGCTATGGAGGATAATAGACAAGAATTGGATTTAGTCTTAATTGATTTCTTTTATTTAATTATGACACTGCTATTCGTATTTAAAACTCTCTAATGCTATCTGTTATACATCCTTTATATTCTCTCTCTAGATGCAGCTACTTCTGTACATCATATTGGATGTAAGTCTACTGAACTCCAGTCAAAACGAGGATTGCTTATGGATCTTTCTGATGCTAAAATTATGGAGTTACTAAAATCAAACAGTTTGGATGTAAGCCAATAAGCTACCTAATTTTTCTGTCCATGTCTGTGTTTCCCTCTATTGTCCTTAACATTAATTTTTTAATGGATATGATAGTTTGGTGCTTTGTGTTTTCATTGCTAACTCATATGTGATCCTCTTACGTTTGGAAATTTTGTATCCCCTTCTCTGCAGAATGCCTCCGCTCAATCACTTTTAACATAGGAAATAGGATTCTAGGTGATATTTTGGAAAGAAAGAATGGAGATGTACCTCAAGTAAGAGCACTGCATAACTTCTACAATAAATACACATACCACAAATCCTTTCACTATACTAGCAAACTCTTTTTTTTTTATTGTGTTACTGAGCAGTAGTTCTATTCCCTTTTAACAGATGCTCTGATACAGTTATATCACAATTTCATAGAGACTAAAATCAATCTTCTCAAGCTTGCACATTTTTCACATGATATGGAATTGGAGTTATCTCATACGTGGTAAATAACTCATAACTACGAGTTAACACGCACACACACTCACAAAATTCTGTTAACTTTTATCCAGAAAGTTTTGAGAATACGCTGTATATATTAACTGATAATTTTTACATGTCGACTATTAATGATGATTTTTGCAAAATTTTAACAAAAATGAGCAAATTGGAACAGGTCCCAGTATATATAGTAGAAATAGCTCCCAAAAACCTTCGAGGAGGGCTTGCAACAACAAATCAAGTTGGGGAGTAGAATAGATTGTTTATACTTTTGTTATCTGGTTAAAAGAAGAGTACGATTAAGTTCTATTTTGGCCTTGACTCTAATTGTTCTGCAGCTTATGATTGTTATTGGAGTATTAATCTCATTTTTAATAGGAAGTGTCATAACTTGGAGAACACTAGCTCTAGCTGGTAAGTTACATGATTAGTTTTCAATTGTCACTTGGGGTGTAGCCAATTATGGAGAAAAATGTCTCACTGTTGGTTTGGTTTGAACTTTGAAGGACTTGTGCCATGCATTTGCTTGCTAATTGGTTTGTGCTTTACCCTGAGTCACCCAGATGGCTGGTAAGCATTAAACTAAATTTTATGGCCCAAAAAGGTCCTTTTTTCTCTTCTTCAAGATAACGGATAAGAGGAAGACAACAATACTATTTAGTTAACTGAAAATCATTGTTTGTAGGCAAAGGTTCATCTTGAAAAAGAATTTCAAGTAGCTTTAAGGAGACTTTGGGGCAAAGATGTTGATATCTCTCGTGAAGCTGCTAAAATTCAAGTACTTTTCTAGCTCCCTTAATTGATTGAACACCTTTGTAAAACTTTCTAATCAATCTGACACATATGAGGAGCTAACTCATTGTTCTCTAATAGGATTATATTCTAACTCTTCAAAGTCTTCCCAAGACCAAGTTTCTGGATTTGTTCCAAAGCAAACACGTGCGTTCTGTAGTTGTAAGTAACTATCTCATTTGGCAGAAATTTAATCATGGGGTAGTTGCTTTGTTTGAGCTGAGTTAGTCATGCATTGTTGCAGTAAAATAATTTGACTTTTTTTTTCAAAGAAAAAGGATCTCTGGGAGGGGGGAGAGGATAATTAAAAGCAGGTGGAATGATAAATGGGGCTTTTACATGAAAGCATTAAACAAAGGATGTTAGATAATTTTCAGTGGGGAAAAAATGGCTAAGGGTTGTGGTTCTCCATGAAAGCATTATACTCATTTTTTGTTATTTGGTAGGATTTGGCATTTGATTTGTCCCTCTCTGCCCTTTTGGGAGATAACATCTACAACTTTGAAGAGCTTCTTGCTCATCCTATTGTAGGTATTGTTACCAAAAATTTTGGAATAACTATGCTTGGGAATTATTTAACTTTATTCACCTATCCTTTATGATTTATAGATTAAAAGTCTTCTAGGGACAAAGGTGGAATGGCTCTATTGTTCTTCAGGCATTCAATTCTGGCGATTTAATTGGCTATAAAGAATTATGTCGGGTGCATAATGCTGCGTTAAGTGCTCAGTTAGCATTAGTTTAGAATGAGCAGAGGTTGCTGGAAAAGATCAACATTCTCTGCTTGATGGAGATTATATTCAAGTATATATGCACAAATTGGATTGTCATAATTGTCATATGTGCTGATGAATATAATTTATTACATGTTTATGTAATTTCTTAGTCAAACAGATTGTAAATACTTGCAATCGGCCTTCTGAAGACCGAACTATTCCCTTGAGTGTTATTACATGTTTTTATTTCCCTGTGCGTTTCCCTCAACCTGTTTTTGTTTATTCTCTGGAACTCGCCCAACCCGAATAGCTCGGGTGAACCGAACTAAGCCTTCTCCAACCTGAAGTAACCTAATATGATCGGGTTACTGGTTTGCACGGTCGGTTTCAGATGGGTTCATAGCAACCCAAAGCCTGTACAGTCGGGTTGGGTTATGTTATCAACCCGACCCAACCTGACCCACTTTCACCCCTACTTGGGAGTCTCGTGGCACTGTGCTGGAGGAGGGTGGCAAGGGTTTCGTAAAAATTTATAGTTGAACAAGACCTTCATTAGTAGTTTAGTAGTTATTCCACAAATATTTTGATAATTTTGCTGTGTGAGTGGGTTGATAGGTTGCATTGGATTCAGAATATTATGGGCCTAGCCTTTCAGATTGGATTGAGCCTCTAAATTGGGCCGACCCAGTAAAAATAAAATATTGGAGTTGTTCCTTTTGGTTTGTATTGCATACCATTCCACAATTTTATTAGTTTTATTCTCTGTAGATGTGATTAGCATATCGCGAAAACCAATTAACATTTAATTTTTTTACGCAGAATTTATTAAAACCAGTTAGATCAATCAATTCAGATATAAATAGCATGATTAAACGCACCTCGTATTTAGTTATGGGCTTCTGTCCTTTTTGTTTTTGGTTGGTCAAATTGTCTTCTACGCTCAAGAATTAAGGACCCAGAGAATGAAAGAAAGCGAAGGCCACCACCGCGTGCTCTACAGAAATGATCAGACCAACTGGGCTTGAAATTTGAACAGACTCTGGGAAAAAAGAGTCCCAAAAATGAAAAAAATTACTGAGCATTGAGCTTTCATCTAAAGTTCAAATTTTTATTGAAAGTGGGTGGAGCAAAATTCTACAAAAATTGGATAGAATTCCCCTGTTCTGTAGCATAGATTGTAAATTGTAATAGGCCGAATATATAGTTAAAAGAAAAACACATTATTTAAGTATAGGAACCATATTTGTGAGATTTGGCCATACTATAACTGTTAAGCTCAACATCCCTAGATTTATATATTAATTTTTAATTAAAAATAAAATTGAATCATTCATCTGATGATTCTAACACTCTACTAATTCAAAATTAGACTTCAATTTGAATAACTATTGATAAATTATAAATATGTTGATGAATAGTCTTTCGTGGGTAATAATTTTTTAAATTTATAAAAAAAGATAAGAACAATAAGAGAGAACGATAATTTTGTTACATAGTTCGATGATCAATTTAAAATATAAATAATGAGAAATATTAAAAAATTACAAAAGAAAATATCAGTCTTCTTACTTTAAAAGAAGTCATAGTCATTATATGCGTGGCGAAACCTTGAGCAAGAAATTTGTGGTTGAACCAACACTCCTTGAATGTAAGAAAGTAGGTTGAACACCAATTTGCTTGTGCTATGCTTACTCAAGTTCAACGTGCCCCCTCTTTTCCTTGTTCTCATTTTAGGGTGGGGTGGCATGGTGATTAAACCAGATTGAAGGCAATTAGTGCTATAATGACATAGAAAAATAATTATGATTATTGTAACTATAACTAGTTTGATTGTCTTTTCCTTTTAAGTTTTTGCCCTGAACAACTCGTTGTCGCCAGGCTGACTTCATAACTGAAACGAGAGAGAGTGATAAGAGATATATATGACTTAAGTTACTTCCAACCAAAAAAATTAAAAAGTTAATCTTCGAAAGATATATGTTTTTTTAAAATAATCTCTTAAAATTTAATTTTTTTTATTTTAATTTTTACATTTTCAAAAAATATCCTTACCTAAACTTTGTTTGTAAATTTACGTAATCAAGCTTTATATAGTATACTACATTTTACTTAACATTAAAGATTTACTTAAAAAAATTTATCTTCATTTTATCTTCTTGACGAAAAAGCTTTAATTTTAAATAAAATAAAATATATTAAGTTAAATAAAATAAAAATTTAAAGTCTGTTAAACTTTTAATTAAATCGCATAAACAATTATGTTAATAATATTTAGAGATGAGAGTTTTTTTAAAATAAAATAGTTTTTAAATGACTTAAATAAGAAAATTAAATTTTGATATACTAAATTGAAAAAATAGGTATATTTTAAGAATAAAAACCATTCACTAAAAAAACAAAAAAGACTTTGAAGTAATTTTTTAAACCTCAATTTGTGCCAAATTAAAAATAAAAGGGAAAAGAAGAGATGAAATCTTATGTGAAGGATCAAAATTGATATCTTCCCAAAACAGACGAGTTGTTGTCACAAGGCAGGCGAGAAGGTAGGTGCTCTATTAAGATTGGAAGCCGAGAGATCACTTTCACAATTTAATTGTCCCAAACAACATAAGCTTTGTCCATTCCATTCTCAAAAATCAATCAACCCCACTTTTCCAGAATCCGACCGCCATGCATATTCACAGGATTAAACATGCCATCCTATTCAGCGTTCAAGAGAAAGGAAATGACAAACATTTTTCTGTCTTATTCTGTCCAAACTTTAAAAAGGGCATACAATAATAATCTAATCTAGCCCTTCAACCTTAACCAACTGCTTCCTTCTCCTTTCCTATGGTGGAGTGATCCCAGTTACGATCAGTTCGTATTCACTTATAACACAAACAATACAGAGTACAGACAACTATTTAAAACTAATCATTGTATGTATATAACCCTCTACTTACAATCTTCAGACCTAAGAGTTGCAGAAGATGCAACAACTTGATATAATACTGTCAACAATGCTTCCCTTTTCAACCTCCAGCTTCCTACTCAGCTTGTTCCACAGGTGCACTGCAAAACTTTCCTGGTGAATTTGCCCGAGTTTCTTGGCCAAGCATTTTGATTGGAGTTCATCTCTAGGCGCTTGAAACAGACTACCAATACTCCTCCAACCCACTGGATAAAATGCAGATGGTGGAAGAACAGTAAAATTAAACCCTGGTATTCCACTCACCCTAGAGACCACTCTTGAGACCAAGTAAGGACCATTATGACCCCACTTGTTCCCATCAAATGTGAGTGCAAATTCTTCAATGAACTTGAAAAGTAATGGATGCTTTTTATCAAATATCAACACTGCATTGTTCAATCGGCTCCATTTCCCAGTTTTCACATCAGAATTCTGTGCTCCAATGGTGTTTCTCAGCTTAGAGAAACTCTTCAAGACTATAACATCTGCGTCCATATAAATGCCTCCAAACTTGTACAACAGAACAAGTCTAAGCAAGTTGGAGAGGTTTTGACCCAAAGAGATTTCACCAGGATTCACATTTCCTCCCTTCAACCGATTGTACCAAGCTTCAGCATGAGTGTCCTTGAATATGTAATTGAAATCCGGGGTAATTGCTATTATTCTGAATCCTTTGCTCAAAAATGGCCTCAGAATTTGAGACCCCCCATCTGAGTCCAGAGATTTGGAGACTATCACCAAACAAGCTTTTGGGTGAGACTTGAACAAGCTCTCCACGACTAGAAACTCCCTGTCACCAAATGATTTCATGGAAGCAATCCAAGTCATGAAGAACCTGATCTTACAAGAAGAGGAGTCAGAAGAAGTGTTCCCAGCAAAAAATGATCTGAGTCTGGTATGAAACAGTGAGGACTGAGCTTCTGAGCGGACACTTCTCAGGCCCCACTTGTGTCTCCTAGCTCGTCCCGACCTATGAATAGGAAATTTCTCAGTAGGTTGCAAAGGAATGGAAGACTTTTGCAGAAGCGGTTTCAAAAAAGTAGCTGAATCGTCTTCCTTGACAGCGGACAACACAGAAGGAGAGAGCTTCAACTGGGAAGAAGACCATTTTCGGACTGGTTCTCTGGGGAAAATGATGGGTTTGGGTGGGGATTTGGCCAAGAAAGGGACATGAACCCAGAATACGGCGAAACCCTCGTAAACCAAAAGAAAGAGAAGAAGAAGAGCAAAGAAAGAAGTGGGCAAGTAAAAGAGTATAGCAAGCCGAGATCTTTTGAGGTCCTGCACTTGGTGAAGATGAGAAGGGAGACGAAACTCAGAAGGTTTGGTGCTCTGATACATGGCTTTGATTTGGGTTAAACTGTCGATGATTCACACAAAGTTTGAACTTTGAGTTTTGAAAGCACTTGCATATAAAGTTGGAGAGCATTTAATGGTGGAGGCGGGAAAAAGATCATAAAATACTAGCGTTTAGGAACTTTGGGAAGTGGGAACCAAAAACATGTAAAGTGGAGGTGACTGGCCAACTTCGTAGTGTGAGAAAACTGAAGAGAGAAACATCGTGGATGACCTTTTGGCTCACGTTGGCTGGCCGTCTTACCTTCTTTTCTTGTCATTGGGTTAAAACTGCGAGAAATTAGAAAACTTCTATCATTATAAGTTCGTATTTTATTTTATTTATTGTTCATCGCTTATATAGGAATAGTCTAAAAATAATGTAATAAATTCAGACAATAAAAAATTCATAAAATACAAAAATTAGGCATAACAATAATCATAATAATATACAGTGACTATGTTTAATGCATATGTCATTGAGTTGATATTTGATATATTGATAATAGATAATTTTTTATCTATCAATAATATATAGATTTTGATATGTAATAGAAATAATTTTAAAAAATATTATTTTTATCATGTATTACGATTTGGACACTGTTGGTAGATAAAAAATTATCCACCATCAATAGACTAAATACTTTTTCTATGTCATTTGATATAAAGTCAAGGGAATCAAAATATTTTGATAGGACATATAAATTGATTGAAGCAAATGTTATACGATCAATTAAATTTTAGAAAAATTATAAATTTTTGTAATTTAATTTAAAACTAATTTATCTTCTTATTGTAAAAAAATTATTTTAAAATATGTTTTATAATTTTATAATATTTTAAAATTATTGTTAAAATTAAAATGATATATAAAAATTAAATTTATTAGCTTAACATTAATAATAATCTCATACAAATGACAAGTTAAATAGATTATTCATAATAAAATTATTTAGTATTTTAATATTTCAAAATTAACTAAATAATTATATGACAACCACAAAAATACAAAAAAAAAACTAATTTAATTACACCAAATAATCTGTAATTTACCATAAAGTTTTGAACCGCTTTGATTATTTGTGTCATAAAAGATAAACTAACAAAAAATATCCAAAAATTTATGATTAAATGCAAAAGAATAGTTTACAAAAATGTTTTTTGTTTTTATTTTTTAAAATACAGTTTTTATTTTCTAATTTTTATATTTCTAAAAATATATTTGACTTGTGTTTTTATTTTTATTATTATTTAGTTATATTATTGTATTTTTATTTTTATTATTTTAAAATTATATAAATGATAAAATATTGTATATATAATTTAAAATAATAATAAAAATATTACTGTTATAATATACTACAGAACTGAAAATTTTAAAAACGTTTTTTTTGATATTTTTAAAAATTTTAAAAATATTTTTTAAAAATAAAAACAAAAAATAATAAATAAATATATTTTTATATTTATTTTTAATTTTTATTAAAAATAAAAATTAAAAATAGACAAGTAAACAAATCTTAAGTAATCATGCCCGCAATGTACAAGTTACTGACATATTCAACTTACGTTTAGATAAAATAATAGAATTATAACAACAGAAGACTATCATAACGTAATAATCTGTCTCTTTTTTTAAAAAATAACTAATTTTAGACTTTTTCATGAAAAATTACATTAAATATTTGAAAGGAAAGTGAATATCATCAAGATTAGTACGAAATACTGTATTTATTCTTTAATGACACCTCAATGAAATCACAATTTGTTATTCATACCTTTTCTCCACTTCTTTCTCAGTTTTAATGGAGAAGTTTTCATTCATTTAGCAATAATAGCATCTGGTGAATAAAAATTGCGAAACTTTCATACACCACCACTTCACCCTATTTAAAATAAATAAATAAATAAATTCTGACAGCATTTATTAAATATGTGAATTCCTCCTCACTGTCACATACCAATTTTACTGCTTGTCCTTTTAAATCCATCTGGCAACATAAGCAGAGTCCAGCCCCTTTTTCTTTGTTGATTTTTATTAGTAGGTTTGTTTTGGGATTGTTTCTTTCCATCTTCCTCAATTGAGAAATTGTTTTTTCCAAATATGACAGATTTGAAGAATCAGAAAGTATTTTAAATTTTAATACAGTGTATATATTAAAATGAGTGAATTGAATATATTGAGAGTTGTAATATGTTTGAACGTTATGTAAAAAGAATAGTTTTTAAGTGTATATATAGTATATTAATTATGCATCAATAAAAGTTATGACTTTATCTCAAAAATTTAATATTTTACTATAACTTATATAACTGAGCATAACAACATTTGTTTAATAATCATACCGTGCTGAATATGGTTTTGAATATCTGAATATTCTTTGATTTGAGAATATTTAAAATATGGCTCTCATATGAATGTACTTCTGAACTGTATTTTTTATGTAAAAAGTTTTAAAACATAAGTACATCCATATGTTGACCAAAGAGGTTATAGGAGGTATTATCTGTTCACTGAGTTGTCAAACTCACTACGCAATATTTTTACATTTTTTATATAAGAATACAGTGTCTGATTCTGTAGATAGGTGATTAGTTAGGTGACATATTCTCTGAGTGAGTGTACGTTGTTTTTAAGACTCACAGTTTTTAAATTATATTATGTTTGTATTTTAGAGTGTGCTCTGAACGCCACAGACAGAATCTCTACTTCTATTGTTACTTTGACATTTATAACTTGGACTGTATAATGTCTATACATGAGAGAACCTATATCTATCTATTTTCATGACAAAAAATAGTGCTATGCATGTTATGATAAATATTTGATTGTGAAAAAAAAATTATTGTTTACGTGTCCGTAAATTGAGGGCGTTACAAGTTGTTATCAGAGGATTAAGTTTTCCTGTGGCTATGAGAGTAAAGGATTCATTAGTAGGATCTTTAGTATGGATATGAGTCAGACATATTTATACTTCATGTGCTGTTGAAGAATTCTATAGGATTTTAATTTCCTTTTTATTTCAAGTTTGTTAAATTTTCTAGTATAAAATTGATCGAATATTGTGACATTTTAAAAAGTATCTATAGGTCAATTTTACTGAAAAGTGAAAGGGATAGGTGTGTCAAAGATTTTAAAAAATTGAAACATATGCCTAATGTGACCGTTTGTGAATGTGATATCATTGTACCTGGTTGTTTAGATATGATAGACTTTGATGTGATATTGAGAATGGATTAGTTTGCATCATACCATACTATTTTGGAATGTCACATTAAAGTGATTAAATACAATATTTCTAGATAATTTTCTTTCTTTATACAAGGAGACTGTAGTGATTTAATATATGCTTTAACAGCCCATAAGTTATTCCAAAAAGGTGTCAAGGATATTTAGCAGTGGTGAGAAATGTTGATATAAAGTACACTAGTGTTGATTAAGTTCTAGTAGTTAAAAAATTTCTCGATGTGTTTTCTGAAGGATTGTCAAGATTACCCCCAAAACGTAAAATAGAATTTGGTATTGATTTACTTCTTAGAACCTAACTAGTATCTATATCCCTATATAGAATGATATCGACTGAATTTAAGGAACTAAAAAAAATTAGTTACAAAACTTGTTAGACAAAATTTTTTTACGTCTTAATACTTTCTTTGAGGTGCTCTAGATCTATTTGTGAGAAAAAAAGGATGGACCACTGCGATTATACATAAATTATAAATAATTGAATAAAGTGACAGTGAGTAATAAATACTCATTACTTCATATAAATGATTTGTTTGACCAATTATAGTGTGCTCAATATTAAAAAAAGAAGAAGAATTTATTTGATATTTAGATATCATCAATTAAGAATAAGGGAAGAAGATATTTTGAAAACTACTTTCAGGACTCGATATAAGCACTATGAGTTCTTAGCGATGTCATTTAATTTGGCAAATGCCTCAATTGCATTTATGGACTTTATGAATATAGTACTTAAGTCGTTATTGAATCAAATTGTAAATATATTTATTGACGATATATTAGTATGTTCCAAAAGTTCAGAGGATCGTAAGCAACATTTGAGAATAATTTTATAAACTTTAAAGGAGTATAATTGGTAAAGATGGTATCTAAGTAGACCCTAAAAAAATAAAAGTGGTACAACAATGGCTACGTTTTACTACATTTAAAGATGAAAATCCAAATTCAATTTGCGCTTCCTGCAGTTGTTTGCCATTCATTCTAGTTGAGCCATAGTTGGATCAAGTACATGAACAAATGCCTATAAAGTATCAATTAACTCAGCATTTGAAGTTGAGATGAGAATTTGTCGTACTGAGTTAGGGATAAACATTTGTTCCACAATTTGATTTAGAAAAGACAACAGATCATCAAAGAAGTGATTTATATTTAACAAACCTATTGGTTTGTGATGCATATTTAGTTGTGCTCAAGAGATTATTTGAAAAATATCATCTAAAGTACTAAAACCACCTGATAAAATAATAAAAGTATCAGTATTGCTCATCATTCTAGCCATGCGTTCATGCATGGAAACTACTCTAAATTTTTCTCTAATTGTCTTTTTTACGATGTTGAATTTAGTTAAAACTGTAAGAATAATACTTAGAACTTCACATATTCTTATATGTGTAACTATAGATACACACCCCATTAATTAATAGTTACCTCTACCATAGACTAAATAAAATTTTCTCTTAGCCAACATCGTACTCAAATTTTGTACAACTTTCACATGCTTTTTATTTTTTTCAAAACTGAAACCACAAAAAAATCTCTCCACAGATGAAAACACGATCAACACACACAAAAGAATCAAGATGTTTAAAGGCACAACAGTAACACATTGTCAACACAAACCAGCTTCACCTTATTAAAACAGTTGACAAGACGAAAATTGTTACCTCAACTGTCATGCTACGCCTAGAGTGGAGCAACAAACTTTAAAAGAAGCCCTCTTCTCTTGTAATCGCTAACTGTCAATGTCAGTGCATGCCTCCTGCCGTCATTTTCCGGAACTCGAAAGCCTAATATTTGGGAAGTGGGAACCAAAAACATGTAAAGTGGAGGTGACTGGCCAACTTGGTAGTGTGAGAAAACTGAAGAGAGAAACATCGTGGATGACCTTTTGGCTCACGTTGGCTGGCCGTCTTACCTTCTTTTCTTGTCATTGGGTTAAAACTGCGAGAAATTAGAAAACTTCCATCATTATAAGTTCGTATTTTATTTTATTTATTGTTCATCGCTTATATAGAAATAGTCTAAAAATAATATAATAAATGCAGACAATAAAAAATTCATAAAATATAAAAATTAGGCATAACAATAATCATAATAATATACAATGACTATATTTAATGCATATGTCATTGAATTAATATTTGATATATTGATAGTAGACAATTTTTTATTTATTAACAATATTTAAATTTTGATACGTAATAGAAATAATTAAAATGATATATAAAAATTAAATCTATTAGCTTAACATTAATAATAATCTCATACAAATGACAAGTTAAATAGATTATTCATAATAAAATTATTTAGTATTTTAATACTTCAAAAATAACTAAATAATTATATGAAACCACAAAAATACAAAAAAAAAAAACTAATTTAATTACACCAAATAATCTGAAATTTACCATAAAGTTTTAAACCCCTTTGATTATTTGTGTCATAAAAGATAAACTAACAAAGAATATCTAAAAATTTATGATTTGACGTAAAATAAGAATGTCTGTAATTTATGATTTTTTTTTTAAATTTTATATTTCTAAAAATACATTTGATTTGTATTTTTTTTAATTATATTATATTATTTTTATTTTTACTATTTTATAATTATATAAATAATAAAATATTATATATATAATTTAAAATAATTATAAAAATATTATTGTTATAATATATTACAGAACTGAAAATTTTAAAAATATTTTTTGATATTTTAAAAATTTTCAAAAAATAAATAAATATATTTTTATATTTATTTTTAATTTTTATTAAAAATAAAAATAAAAAATAAACAAAGTAAACAAATCTTAAGTAATCGTGCCTGCAACGTACAAGTTACTGACATATTCAACTTACATTTGGATAAAATAATAGAATTGTAACAATAGAGGACTATCGTAACGTAACGTAATAATGTCTCTCTTCTTTAAAAATGATTAGCTTTGGACTTTTTCATTAGAAATTACATTAAATATTTGAAAGGAAAGTGAATATCATCAAGATCAGTACGAAATACTGTCTTTATTCTTTAATGACACCTCAATGAAATCACAATTTGTTATTCGTAGCCTTTCTCCATGATTTCTTTCTCAGTTTTAATGGAGAAGTTTTCATTCATTTAGCAATAATGGCATCTGGTGAATAAAAATTGCGAAACTTTCATACACCACCACTTCACCCTATTTAAAATAAATAAATAAATAAATTCTGCCAGCATTTATTAAATATGTGAACTCCTCCTCACTGTCACATACCAATTTTACTGCTTGTCCTTTTAAATCCATCTGGCAACATAAGCAGAGTCCAGCCCCTTTTTCTTTGTTGATTTTTTTTAGTAGGTTTGTTTTGGGATTGTTTCTTTCCATCTTCCTCAATTGAGAAATTGTTTTTTCCAAATATGACAGATTTGAGGAATCAGAAAGTACTTTAAATTTTAATATATTAAATATTATATTTTAATATTAAAAAATAACATACTTTCTAATAATATTTTTTAAAGATTAATTCTCTTTAAATTTTTTTTATTGGTTGTGTTATAAAAATAATATTATAAATTTGATATTTTTTCATTCAGATTTAATTTTAAAATTATAGATTTGAATTCAAAATTGTAGATATAAATAAAAGAGATATTAAATATTTAAACTCTAATTTTTAAACAAAAAAAATTTAATGGAAAGAAAAAATTCTCTTAAAAAGAAGAGAAGCTTAAAGGAACAACGAAGCACGAGGAAGAAGAGGTTGGAGGGCTGTCATGGCAGCCCCCTCCTTGCGGCACTTTTCTGCTTGGGAGTCTCGCGACGCTGTGCTGGAGGAGGGTAGCAAGGGTTTCGTAAAAATGAGTAGTTGAACAAGACCTTCATTAGTAGTTTAGTAGTTTAGTAGTTATTCCGGAGAAGTATTTTGATAATTTTGCTGTGCGAGTGAGTTGATAGGTTGCATTGGATTCAGAATAATATGGGCCGAGCCTTTCAGATTGGATTGATTGAGTCCCTAAATTGGACCGACCCAGTAAAAATAATTAAATATTATAATTTTTTTTCTTTTGGTTTGTCTTGCATATCTTGAGTCAGTTTATTGTTTTAAAAATAAATTTTAAAAATAAATTATTTTTAAAATAAAAAAGCAAAAAAAATTACTTTTGTTTTCTATTTTTATTTTTAGAATACAAAAAATTTAAAAAATAATATATATTTAAAATAATTTATCAAACAATTTTTTTTTAAAAAAATAAAAAAATAAAATAAAAATCAAACAAACCTTTATTAATTTTATTCTCTATAAATGTGATTAGCATATCGCAAAAACCAATTAATATTTAAATTATGTTTGGCAAGTCAAATATATTAATTTATAATTTATTTAATTAATTTATAAGTTTGTTTGACCAAATTAGAGGTGTTTGGTAAACAAATTTATTTAAGTAGTTTATAGATTTTTATCATATGTTATTTCAAGTAGCGTATAGCTTTTAACTGATAACTTTTATAATTTTATTCTTTTTTTATCTTTATTATTTTATTCAAATTTCAACATTATCCTATTTACAAGATGACATTATTTTTACTATATTCGAACAACATTCAAATTACATACCCTATGATAAATTTTTAGATATTGTTGATAGTAACACAAAGAATAAAAATTTAGAGGTATCTACTAAAATAAAAAAGATCTGTAATAATATTATTAATTTATTGTGAGACTTTAAATTATATATTTATTTTGTATTTTTTAGAATTATATAATAAAATATAATTACTAACAAAAAATAATAAATTTTATATAAATATATTATTTTATATCATTTTATATTTATCAGTTAATTTAATAATTAATTTTATTAAACACTTTTAACTTAATAAATTAATTTAATAACTTTTAATTAAAAATTAATTTTTAAATTTTTAACTAATTTATTAATTATTTTTATCAAATATAATCTTAATTTTTTTACGTAAAATTTATTCAGTTAGATCAATCAATTCAGATATAAATAGCATGGTTAAACGTACCTCGTATTTATTTATGGGCTTCTGTCCTTTTTGTTTTTGGTTGGTCAAATTGTCTTCTACGCTCAAGAATTAAGGACCCAGAGAATGAAAGAAAGCGAAGGCCACCACCACGTGCTCTTCAGAAATGGTCAGACCAACTGGGCTTGAAATTTGGACAGACTCTGGGAAAAGAGAATCCCAAAAATGAAAAAAATCACTGAGCATTGAGGTTTCATCTAAAGTTCAAATTTTTATTGAAAGTGGGTGGAGCAGAATTCTACACAAATTGGATAGAATTCCCCTGCTCTGTAGCATAGATTGTAAATTGTAATAGGCCGAATATATAGTTAAAAGCAAAACACATTATTTAAGCATAAGAACCATAATTGTGAGATTTGGCCATGCTATAACTGTTAAGCTCAACATCCCTAGATTTATATATTAATTTTTAATTAAAAATAAAATTGAATCATTCATCTGATGATTCTAACACTCTACTAATTCAAAATTGGACTTCAATTTGAATAATTATTGATAGATTATAAATATGTTGATGAATAATCTTTGATGTGTAATTATTTTTTAAATTTACAAAAAAAAAAAATAAGAACAACAATAAGAGAGAACGATAATTTTGTCAGATGTTTCGATTATTAATTTAAAATATAAATAATAAAAAATATTAAAAAATTATAGAAAAAAATCACTCTTCTTACTTTAAAAGAAGTCATAGTCATTATAGGTGTGGCAAAACCTTGAGCAATAAATATGTGGTTGAACTAACACTTCTTGAATGTTAGAAAGTAGGTTGAACACCAATTTGCTTGTGCTATACTTACTCAAGTTCAACGTGCCCCCTCTTTTCCTTGTTCTCATTTCAGGGTGGGGTGGCATGGTGATTAAACCAGATTAAAGGCAATTAGTGCTATAATGACATAGAAAAATAGTTATGATTATTGTAACTACAACTAGTTTGATTGCCTTTTCCTTGCAAGTTTTTGCCTTGAAAACTCGTTGTCGCCAGGCTGACTTCATAACTGAAACGAGGGAGAGTGATAAGAGATTTGACTTAAGTTACTTCCAACAAAAATAAAATAAAATTAAAGAGTTAATCTTTGAAAGATATATGTTTTTTTAAAATAATCTCTTAAAATTTAATTTTTTCATTTTTAATTTTTAAAAATTGTACATTTTCAAAAAATATCCTTACCTAAACTTTGTTTGTAAATTTACTTAATCAAGCTAGTATACTACATTTTACTTAAAATTAAAGATTTACTTTAAAAAATTTCTCTTCATTTTATCTTCTTTGAACGAAAAAAACTCTTAATTTTAAATAAAATACAATATATCAAATTAAATATTTAACAGTCTCTTAAACTCTTAATTAAATCACATAAACAATTATGTTAATAAGGTTTAGAAGATAGTTTTCTTAAAACAAAATAGTTTTTAGATTATTTAAATAAGAAATTAAATTTTGATATACTAAATTAAAAAAATAGGTATATTTTAAGAATAAAAACCATTCACTAAAAAAAACGAAGACTTTGGAGTAATTTTTTAAACCTCAATTTTTGCCAAATTAAAAATAAAAGGGTAAAGAAGAGATGAAATCTTATGTGAAGGATCAAAATTGATATCTTCCCAAAACAGACGAGGAGTTGTCACATGGCAGGCGAGAAGGTAGGTGCTCTATTAAGATTGGAAGCTGAGAGATCACTTTCACAATTTAATTGACCCAAACAACATAAACTATGTCCATTCCATTCTCAAAAAACAATCAACCCGACTTTTCCAGAATCGGACCGCCATGCATATTCACAGGATTAAACATGCCATCCTTTTCAGCGTTCAACAGAAAGGAAATGACAAACATTTTTCTGTCTTATTCTGTCCAAACTTTAAAAAGGGCATACAATAATAATCTAATCTAGCCCTTCAACCTTAACCAACTTCTTCCTTCTCCTCTCCTATGGTGCAGTGATCCCAGTTACGATCAGTTCATATTCACTTATAACACAAACAATACAGAGTACAGACTGCTATTTAAAACTAATCATTCTATGTATATAACCCTCTACTTACAATCTTCAGATCTAAGAGTTGCAGAAGATGCAACAACTTGATATAATACTGTCAACAATGCTTCCCTTTTCTACCTCCAGCTTCCTACTCTGCTTGTTCCACAGATGCACTGCAAAACTTTCCTGGTGAATTTGCCCGAGTTTCTTGGCCAACCATTTTGATTGGAGTTCGTCTCTAGGCCCTTGAAACAGACTACCAATACTCCTCCAATCCACTGGATAAAATGCAGATGGTGGAAGAACAGTAAAATTAAACCCTGGTCTTCCAGTCACCCTAGAGACCACTCTTGAGACCAAGTAAGGACCATTATGACCCCACTTGTTCCCATCAAATGTGAGTGCAAATTCTTCAATGAACTTGAAAAGTAATGGATGCTTTTTATCAAATATCAACACTGCATTGTTCAATCGGCTCCATTTCCCAGTTTTCACATCAGAATTCTGTGCTCCAATGGTGTTTCTCAGCTTAGAGAAACTCTTCAAGACTATAACATCTGCGTCCATATAAATGCCTCCAAACTTGTACAACAGAACAAGTCTAAGCAAGTTGGAGAGGTTTTGACCCAAAGAGATTTCACCAGGATTCACATTTCCTCCCTTCAACCGATTGTACCAAGCTTCAGCATGAGTGTTGTTGAATATGTAATTGAAATCAGGGGCAATTGCTATTATTCTGAATCCTTTGCTCAAAAATGGCCTCAGAATTTGAGACCCCCCATCAGAGTCCAGAGATTTGGAGACTATCACCAAACAAGCTTTTGGGTGAGACTTGAACAAGCTCTCCACGACTAGAAACTCCCTGTCACCAAATGATTTCATGGAAGCAATCCAAGTCATGAAGAACCTGATCTTACAAGAAGAGGAGTAAGAAGAAGAGTTCCCAGCAAAAAATGCTCTGAGTCTGGTATGAAACAGTGAGAACTGAGCTTCTGAGCGGACACTTCTCAGGCCCCGCTTGTGTCTCCTAGCTCGTCCCGACCTATGAATAGGAAATTTCTCAGTAGGTTGCAGAGGAATGGAAGAGTTTTGCAGAAGGGGCATCTGGGTCTTCAAAAAAGTAGCTGAATCGTCTTCCTTGACAGCGGACAACACAGAAGAAGAGAGCTTCAACTGGGAAGAAGACCATTTTCGGACTGGTTCTCTGGATAAAATGATGGGTTTGGGTGGGGATTTGGCCAAGAAAGGGACATGAACCCAGAATACGGTGAAACCATTGTAAGCCAAAAGAAAGAGAAGAAGAAGAGCAAAGAAAGAAGTGGGCAAGTAAAAGAGTATAGCAAGCCGAGATCGTTTGAGGTCCTGCACTTGGTGAAGATGAAATGGGAGACGAAGCTCAGAAGGTTCGGTGCTCTGATACATGGCTTTGATTTGGGTTAAACTGTAGATGATTCAAAAAGTTTGAACTCTGGGTTTTGAAAGCACTTGCATATAAAGTTGGAGAGCATTTAATGGTGGAGGCGGTAAAAAGAACATAAAATAATAGCGTTTAGGAACTTTGGGAAGTGGGAACCAAAAACATGTAGTGGAGGAGAGGCCAACTTGGTAGTGTGAGAAAACTGGAGAGAGAAACAGCGTGGAGTGACCTTTTGGCTCACGTTGGTTGGCTGTCTTACCTTCTTGTCATTGCGTTAAAACTGCGAGAAATGAGAAAACTTCTATAAGTTCGATTTTTTTTTTTTATAAATTGATTGAAGCAAATGTTATACGATCAATTTAACTTCAGGAAAATTATAAATTGCTGTAATTTAGTTTAAAATTAATTTATCTTCTTATTGTAAAAAAATTATTTTAAAATATGTATTATAATTGTATAGTCTTTTAAAATTAAAATTATATATATTAACTAAATATTAATAATAATCTCATGCAAATGACAACGGAAATCGATTATTAATAATAAAATTATTTATTATTTTAATATTTCAAAAATAACTGAATAATTATATAACAACCACAAAAATCACCAAAAAAACTAATTTAATTACCCCAAATAATCTGTAATTTACCATAAATTTCTGAATCCCTTTGATTATTTGTGTCATAAAAGATAAACTAACAAAGAACCTCCAAAAATTTATGATTTGATGCAAAATAAGTAGTCGTGCCTGCAATGGAAGTACAAGTTACTGACATATTCATCTTACGCTTGGACAAAATAATAAAATTCTGGCAGAAGAGGGCTGTCGACTGTCATAACGTAATAATCTCTCTCACTCTTTTTTATTTTTTTCCATAAAATGACTGGCCTCGGACTTTTCCATTAGAAATTACATTAAATATTTGAAAGGAAAGTGAATATCATCAAGACTAGTACGAAATACTGTCTTTATTCTTTAATGACACCTCAATGAAATCATAATTTGTTATTCGTACCCTTTCTCCACTTCTTTCTCAGTTTTAATGGAGAAGTTTTCATTCACTTAGCAATAATAGCATCTGGTGAATAAAAATTGTGAAACTTTCATACACCACCACTTCACCCGATTTAAAATAAATAAATAAATTCCGCCAGCATTTATTAAATATGTGAATTCCTCCTCACTGTCACATACCAATTTTACTGCTTGTCCTTTTAAATCCATCTGGCAACATAAGCAGAGTCCAGCCCCTTTATCTTTGTTATTTTTTTTTAGTAGGCTTGTTTTGGGATTGTTTCTTTCCATCTTCCTCAATTGGGAAAATTTCTTTCCCAAATATGGCAGACTTGAGGAATCAGGAAGCATTTGCCTAGAGTAGCCAATCAATAAAAATTACACACAAACAAACAACGAAATTCATCTGATGTCAACCCACTCCCAACTCTTTCTCCGAGCAGAGAGGCGGGGGAGAGGAATGTATTATCATTCCTTGGCCCCTTCAATTTTCCTAGATTGCCCGCGTCATGGCCCTTCACCTTTTCTCATGGTCAGGTCCATCCAAGAACCACTCAGCTTTATTCGCAAGAACTCCCACCCTGTTAATTTCAGGAATTACAATCTACGTAACTCATCCGTAATGTCGGCCCAAAAAACAACTCAACCCTAATATTTGGGTTTCAGCTGTCATTATATTGGAATTTTACTATTGTTCACTTAATAATTAAGTTTTTGAGTTAAAGTGATCACCAAATCCTCTCCAACAGAGTGGAAAAAATTGAGGTACTATAAAGATATGTTTTGTAACCACTAAAAATTCGAAAAAATTGTGTGAAAAGATGTGTCAGCAATAATACTTTCACATAAAAAATTATAATAAAACTATTCATTAATTTTCAATTTAAGAACTTAAAACTTTTAAATTAGAGTAATCATCTACAATAATTACCTAAATTAATATTTGCGTTTCTCCCATCTTTTTGTATGAACATAATTAAAAAAATAAAAACCGCTCTTAGCTTAAAATAGATCTCCAGAACAGAAAATGAAAGCTTGAGCAAGTGCACGGGACAACAGTTATTGAGACACAAAACAGACATTCTGCAAGAGAGCATTGGTCACAAAGAACGACAGTAGTGTAGTAGTAATTTTTCAATGAGACCTGAATTTGTGCTCTCGTCTTCATCTTTTCCAAGCATCCACTAACAAATTAACGTCAAAAACATAAAAATGTTACATTTACTTCAAGTTTCTTTGTTTTTCATTTTTCCAGGGAAGGGAAAAGGAAATGAAAACACGATCAAAACACACAAAAGAATCAAGATGTTTAAAGGCACAACAGTAACACATAGTCAACACAAATCAGCTTCACCTTATTAAAACAGTTGACAAGACGAAAATTGTTACCTCAACTGTCATGCTACGCCTATAGTGTAGCAACAAACTTTAAAGAAGCCCTCTTCTTCTCTTGTAATCGCTAACTGTCAATGTCAGTGCATGCCTCCTGCCATCATTTTCTGGAACTCGAAAGCCTACTGTTGCTTCTATTCTTTGCTTCTTTCCCATGAATCCCGCCTGAGCTCCTTGGGCTCCACCATACTTTTGAAGTATTGTTAATGAAATTGGCAACTCAAAATTGTGCAACATATTTGACTCTGTCCCTTGATCCACTGGAGCACTTGTATCTACTAACTTCCCAGCACCAGCAGCTGCTTCCAAGGCTGCAGCAGTAGCCACCACCCCATTGCTGCCCACACCAGCCACTGTGCCATTGGCACTGTTATTTCCAGCTGCAGCCTCATCTTCACCAGGTTTTGGAGCATAGTAGTTCCTTGATCTAGTCCATCTCCTTGAAAACGGATCATAACCAGCCTCCCCTGCTTTCAAACTTGAATTTATTGGCTTCAATTCAGAAGCATTTTTAAAGTTCTCAAACCTATTCTTTCTGTTCATCTCGGCCAGCTTCAAAGCCTTGGCATCTTTCTCCTTTAAATGCCTGGATGCCTCTAATTCTCGCAGTCTTGTCTTGATTCTCTCAACTTCTGCCTCATTATGCTTGCTCTGGGCTATTTCCAACTCCCTCCTCAGTCGATCTTTCTCAGCTGCAATATTTAGTGGCCTTGATGAGGCAGATTTTTTCTCTTGTAACATCTGCTTCACAGTAGCTGCTGAGTAGACAAATGTGTTGATCTTTTGTATAGCTTGTTTTTTTTCAGACACATCTTCATTGCTTGGCATTCTGCCGCCACTTCGTTCTACTTCCTTAACCCACTGTTTGAACTCCTCCTCAAGTGGAGCAGAGTCACTAACCATAGCCATTTGCCACCTCGCAGCAGAATTTTCATTTCCCCATGTAAGGTTTAAATACTTGTATGTGGTTTTATTCTCTAATTTATACTGCCGCTCTGGTTCTGTGGCATCCACATTCTTCACCATGCAGAGCCGGTAGATAGGTCCAGACTTTGATCTACCAATACCAACTCTTACAAAGCAACCAACAATTAAATCTTCAAAGAAGGGTTCCATAAACCATTTTGCAAGTTTTGACCTGCGAATAGTAATTTCTTTTATATCCTCAAATGATGGCCCCTCAGACCCAGACATTGCCCTATCTTCATCACTGTCCCCAATTCCTCCATCCCCAGTGGACCCTTCATCGTCACTGTGAGACCTACTTTCACTCTCACTATGGCTTGAGCTACTAAGACTTGTTGAAGTGAAAGGCCTGTGCTTTGGTGAAAAATGCCTGGGCCCTGAACCTCTGGATGCCTCTCTCAGTCTGCGATGGGCTTCTGGATCTTGCTGTTTCAACCGCTTTGCTCGCAATTCATTTAATGCATCATCCTTGGCAGCTGACCTGTCAGCAGACCTGGCTGAAGATCGTACACGAGATGATGGGAGAGGTGGAGTCTGTTTTCTGGGCACAGTTGTCTTTCCTTTCTCACGCTTTGATGCTATCTTCCCCAATAAATTTTTATCATCTTTTTTGGTTGCCCTATCTGACAAGATCATCTCTCTTTGAAGTTCAGTCATCTCAGAAAGTTTCCTTCGGTCATCTTCGTCCTTATAAAGATCATCACCAATATCAGATTCATCACTGCTATCTCCTTCCTGATCTGAATGACCATCATTGCCAACTCCTTCTTCCTGACTGACTTGATCATCATCTCTTTCTGTTGGATCTAATCTCTTCTTTAAAGGAACCTGTGATCCAGAGGGCTTTCTGCTCATATAATTGAGCTCATCATCTGAATCATCATCCCTAGAATCACTCCCACCATCTGAATATGAGCCATCACGTTGCCTCCTTGAAGGTGGGAGTGAGTGTCGGTTTCTCCCAGCTGTACCAGTTCTTCCTGCAGCCTCCAAAAGCAAATTTTCTAAATCTGCCATGATTGCCTAGCTTCAACTTTAAGTTCAGATTGATCCTGCGTATATCAAGGTGTCAATAACTGTCTCATAAGCCACACAATAGCTGTAGACGAAAGCATATTCAAAGCAAATAATGGGATATATGAACACTATGTTGTACAAGTAATTATGATGCAACAAGTATATATAATAATATGAATATGATCAGATTGGCCACATGGACTCAGCTCAACTGATATAAAGAAGCATTGGGGTTGAGGCCGAGGTCTGAATTTCCAGACCCATGCAAATCAGTTCTCATGCCAATGGAGACCATAAAGTCAATAAGCAAAACACTTTTTAGGTCTAATTTTGGCAAAATTTTCCTAAAAATTTCTAATGACATCCGATCATAGAATTATTTTGACTCGTTCAGAGTGATTCTGCACGAAGCTCCAAATCATCTGAACCCATAAGTAAGTCCTGTAGATATTCAGCGCATAACGTCTAATATTCTCAAGTAATTACACTCATACATAGACAGAGAGTGAGTATAGTAGGTAAGATGAATGAAACCAAAAAATAACATCCGAGTACGCTTCGATTGTGATTTGCAAGGTGTTGAAACACAGAATATAATTGAATTTAGGAAGAGAGCATATTATGACCGGCTTCGTCGTTCTAGGTGTGAAAGCATAAAAGATAAAAGTTTATAAACATCATTTCAATTCGACAGAAACTCGAAGGAGATTTCAGTAAGACATTGGGGATTACTAACGAAACCTAGGGTTTAAGCGATTGACAAACACTTCAATCCCGATCTAAATAGGAGTTCTAATTTCTCTCTAAGATTTCAATTGTAAGAAAATTGCCCACAACAGAGAAATCAAAGAAAATCAGATAATGGATGCAACACAATCGAAGAAAGAAGTCTCACAGTGAACAGAAGCTGCAAATCAGAGTATTTGATGGCGGAAGCAGGAAGAACTTCGAAGCTTGACGAAGGAAAAACTCGATAAAGAGTTCAATTTGAGTTTTGAAAAAAAATCTCCAGTGAGCTAAGACAGAACTCAACCTCCTATTTGTACTCCATTTTTTCACGCTCAGGTCAAAAAGGAACAAGATAATCAGTACAGTCCCTAATCCTTCTCATGGTGCACTTATATTATACTGCAAAAAATGAAATACGGAAAAATAATTAGGGCTTTGATGTTGACATTAGACCAAAGCTTAAGCTTTATAATATTTGATCCTCTAATTTATAAGTTTCGTAGAGTTTTCCATTCAGTAAAATAAAAAAAATATTTAAAAAAAATTAATTTTCATTTTGTAACTCAAAAAATAGTAATATAATATATACATATAATAAATTAATTTAATTGTGTATCCATTTAGTTTTATTAATTTTTATATTATAAATTAATTTAAACCTAATCTAAAACCAAACCATCGAACTTTCCACGTGCTAAGAATTGGAGTTTATAGATAGAAAATAATATATAATTGAAATTATTATAAAAAAATGTTAATACAATGTGTATTTTAGCATTATAAAGAATACCCTTTCATCTAAAGAAATAATTTTCATCCAGTACTCGAAGAAAAAAGGAATAATACTCACAACCTTTTTAATCTAAGAAATGAAAACAAATGATTTTTCAGTCCTTGAAGATGATAATATTATAAAAAGTTAACCATCTAAAAGTTCACGGAAATAATTGTCAAGTTACATTAAAGAAAAAAATTGGTTATGTGAATTACATAAATAATATATTATTTATAAAATACCAAAGAAAATATGAAAATAAAATAAAACAACGAAAAAAAAATAAAAAACGACAGTTTGCCATAAATTTGGATTACATAAATTTCTTCATCTTATATATATATTTTATTATATAGCTGAGTAATGATTTGAAAAGAAAATGTAAATTTTTCTACATAGTTGATTTAATCATCACTTATCTATAATATAATTTTTGTTATTGAAAAAATTAACAATTTTTCTTGAATTTATAAATTTATTTAATTTAAATTTTTAAATTTTTTTAAATATCTTAAAATTATTAATTACTCTGTTAATTTTTAAAATTAATAAGAATTTTTTTTAATATTTTTTATTAATGTATTGAAAAGAATTTAAAAACTAAAATTAAATTGATATATGAATTGTGATTTTTTTTATTAACTTTAAAACATATAACAAAATAAAAGAAATTATTATTTGAATCCGTCTGAAAAAATTCATCTTCTGCCACGCGGCTATCGTCAACTAGCTTTCCGCGTCGGTGACACCAGTGACTCTGCGAAGAAAAAGAGTCCGGACAGGGAGCAACCAAAACACGAACACAGACATTGTCCCATGGATTCAGATCAAATCCAGCACAATTTAGTCAAAGTCGGAGGGATAAACCTTCACGTAGCCGAAATAGGAAACGGTCAGAATCCTCTGAATTTCCTCACTCACAACACCTTATCATCTTCTTCAATCAAACACCCTTCTTTTGTCCTGGTCTTGTAGGTCCTAACGTCGTCGTATTCCTGCACGGGTTCCCGGAGATATGGTACTCTTGGCGCCACCAGATGATCGCCATTGCCGGTGCCGGCTTCAGAGCTATTGCCCCCGATTATAGAGGCTACGGGCTTTCTGACCCCCCACCAGAACCCGAGAAGACTACCTTATCGGATCTTCTCAATGACCTCCTCGGAATCCTCGATGTACTCCGCCTGGCTAAGGTACTAAATTTGCAAACTTTCTGCTTTTTATCGTTTCCATTTTCTTGTTTATTGTATGGGGAATCAGACGCTCTTTGCTTAGTTCTTATACCACAAGGAGCTTTCAATTCGAGGGAAATTGTAATGGAAATTGACATTTCTACCGACAATAACTATTATTCGTGGAAATGAGACGAGAATTATGTATAAAAAATATGGATGAGATTTCAGGGGAAAAAAGAAAAAAAAATCATGTTTTCAACTTTTCGTAGAATAGTATTTGTATGTAATTGTTGTTTGCATTTGTTTGATCCTGTTTACAGCTTTTTCTTTGGAATTTTTATTTAATGGCTGATTTTAGAAACACTGCAAAAGTAGGTTTCCATGACTCCTTCCAGAATTGATTATCAAGAATTTTCCCCAAGTGAAGAGCAGGAAAATTATCTGGGGCTCAAAAGGCTATTTAGGCCTTGCTGACTTGGTTCAAAGCACTTAAAATAAGGCACATGTACCATGCTTTAGGACTGGGGAGGTCCTATGTTGAGCATATGCTCAGCAGGTTTTGTTTTGCTAATAAACAATGCATTAAGCTGTCTGTTCAATATTCAAGTTCAATACTATAATGGCATTTCAGATTTTATGTTTCAACGGTTGACTCCAGATATGATTCTCAAGATAATTTGGTCCAAAGTAAACATAAGGAAGTTGGTTTGTCTCTATCAATGTAAAACATGCACAAGTTTTCCTATAATTAAGGAAATCCACGGTTGCCTATTTCAGGAGTGATCAATCATGCTGTGTTGGTTGTGTTGCATGATACTGATAAGCCCATATGGTTAATCACTTGCCTTATTCAATCCTCGCTGTCCCTCACCAACCCCGTATGTGTTTTTAGGTTTTTCTAATTGGAAAAGATTTTGGATCTCGCCCTGCATATCTATTTTCCATTCTACATCCAGAAAGGGTCTTGGGAGTTGTCACATTGGGAGTTCCATATGTGCCCCCAGGCCCCTCTACGTTCGAGAACCATCTTCCTGAAGGCTTCTATATCTTGAGATGGCGGGTAAGCTTAAATTCCGTTTGACTTTCTGCCATGCCCATAATTATCAGTAACCTGCTTTCTGTCCATTTTAGGAACCGGGAAGGGCAGAGGCTGATTTTAGACGTCTTGATGCTATGACAGTAGTGCGAAACATTTACATTCTCTTCTCAAGAAGCGGGTTACCGATAGCTAAGGAGAACAGGGAGATCATGGATTTGGTGGAGCCATCTACTCCTCTTCCCCCTTGGATCACCGAGGAAGATCTTGCAACATATGGAGCTTTGTATGAGAAATCTGGATTCCAAACAGCTTTGCAGGTTCCATACAGGTACTGCAGTTCTTCTGGTTTAGAGTTATCTGACAAAAAAAGAAGTAAGAAGTTTTCATCGTTCCATTCCATGGAAGGTTCAGATCGTCAACTTTTTCTTCTTGACAACTTGACATATTAAATCATGACAAAAATCCTACGTGGTTCTCGAACTCTAAAAGTTATATAAGATGCAGGCGAATTCTTGTTGATGGCATTGGATTTGATTGCCTTTTTAGGTCATTTGGTGAAGAATTGAAGTTAACAGATCCAGTGGTTAAAGTTCCAGCACTTCTGGTAATGGGTGAGAAGGATTATGTTTATAAATTTCCAGGGATTGAGGAGTTAATAAAGAGTGAAAAGGCAAAGGAGCCTGTTCCCAATCTGGAGATCACATTTATCCCCGAGGGAACCCATTTTGTTCAAGAGCAATTCCCTGAACAGGTGAACCAGCTTATCCTCAACTTCCTTGGGAAGCACATTTGATTGTGATGGTGTACTTTAGTGTGGAATGTGGAGTATATTACCCATGTGGTAAAATGATGGGATTTAATATTGCAACTAGAAGTTCTTATAATTACAAATTATAAAAAATATTATTCCAACAGTATTAGAACAGTATATTCTATAAAAAAGGATAAAGAGGATGATTCCTAGCAGAGTAGGAAAATAGTATAGATTTCTGGCAGTGCTGAACAAGGCATCGATTGTGACAATTTTTCATTCAGATGTCACTGCAGCCATCACTACTACTATACTGTAGTTGCCTATACAATAACATTGCGACCAAAATAATTTTATTGAAAAACCTTTTTACATATAAACGGTATTAACAATGCAAATAACTTTTTAAATTAATATGGTGAAATATCGAACTTTTTTTACAATAACAATCAAGTATTTTTTTATTAAATAAAATTAATTATATAAATTAAATAATATTATAGTAATTTATTGTAAATAAAATTATTAAATAAATTATTAAATATTTTTAAATAATTTTATTTATTGTTTTTTAAATAAAAAATTTATCTTTAATTATCAGATTATTTTTTATTTGATTTTTTTAGTAAATTTTTTATATTTTTTATTTGATTTATTTTTTTTAATAAAATTTTTGTAAGTTTTTTTCACTTATGATAAAATTATTTTAAATGATATTTTATCATTTTTTAAAATAAATATTATTTTAATTTTTTAAAATATATTTACTTTTAGTTATTTCTGTTTTAATGTGTCTATATATTTATGTCAATATTTTTATTTTTGTGACAATATTATTTGAAATTTATTTAAATAAAATATTACGACGATGCCGAATAAATTTGGAGCTTCCAGGGTTGTACTTAAGAATCTAGTGAAGTTTGGAATAGCAAAAGTCTAATTTTTTCCTTCTCACGGACAACCAACTAAATGCTTTAATAGAGCTAAATATTCTCAAATTTGTAGCCATAGCAAATTTGTGAATGTAAGTTCACGAAATGTTAAATCTTTCGAGAGATTGAATTTTTTTTATTATTAGATATATTTTAATAATTTTTTATTTTTTATTAACAAACAAATTTTAAAATTAGATAAATTGTTTCAACACAAAACATAGAAATCAAACTGAAAAGTGAAAAGCTTTCGGTGGACGTAGGCTGATTTTACTCGTTGAGACAATTTTGTTCGTAATTCTATTCATGGTATTTAAAGCTTATATTTTTTTTTCATAGAAAAATTAAAACTTTAGATTCATATCTGTGACATTTATATCTAGTAAGATTAACATATCTGCTAAAAAATAAACAGATACCTACTTAAAAAATTGAGAATTAGTCTGTCAATATAAACATTTAATATTAAGATATTTAAATTCGTACGTGCAAAACTTTTATTAGATTTTAAAAAAATTATATTCATTTTATTATAAATTTATAAAAATTATATTTACTCGTTATTTAATTTTAAATTGAATTTTTTAAAAATTTAAACCCATATTTTTTAAAATTTTTTAAAAAATTAGATTAAATTTTTTAATAATTTATACTATATTAAATTAAAGTATTTATAAATTTTTAAAAAATTATATTAAATATAAATTTTATTAATAATTTTGTAAATAAAAAAATTGAATATAATTTTTAAAAATTCTAAAAAAGAAGTGAATTTAATTTGATACATTAATTTTTTATCTTATTTTTTTAATTGAAAATTTAATATTATTTTTCTTTTCATTATTCGTACACCATGTCTGCCATGCTGATAAAATCTCTCCGCCTCGGGAGAGAATCAATGTGTGTATAATGGACCAAATCCAGCACAGGTTCATCGACGTAGAAGGGCTCAAGCTTCACGTGGCCGATGTCGGAACCGGTCAGAATCCACTACGCCACGCTCCATTTTTATTTGTCCCTACACCCTATCACTCCATTATTCAAACTTTTTTTTTTTTTGGGTGTTTCAGGTCCTAACGTCGTTGTTTTCCTTCACGGGTTCCCGGAGATATGGTACTCCTGGCGCTACCAGATGATCGCCCTAGCCAGTGCCGGTTTCAGAGCTATTGCCCCCGATTACAGAGGCTATGGACTTTCCGACCAGCCACCCGAACCCGACAAGGCTACCTTCTCCGACCTTCTCCGCGACCTTCTCGGAATCCTCGATGCACTCGGTCTTGCTAAGGTACTAAATTTGTGAATTTCCTGTTTGTTTGACGAGAAAATGCAGTAAAATCATCTCAAGTTTTAGTTTATAAGGTATGCAGCATGTTTCATCTTTCAGCTTAGTGTATTAATAATCCAATTTATGGGGAACCAAACATAGTGTTATGAAATTAGATTTATCAATTGGATTATTATGCATGACTGAAACCAAACACGACCAAAGATATTTCTGTTCCAGTGAAGAATAAGAGCAAATATATGTTGAGGTTCAATCCTAGCTGCAAAGTACTTATAATTAAGCACATATATGCTGCTACGTGTCTCAAGAAATTTTTAATTGTCTCCTTAAACTGAGTACTTGTTATTTTCAGCAGTTTTTTCTTTTCAATGATGCTTTTTCTGGTAATTAATGCATTATAGCGTCTTTCTAGTTGCCATGGTAATGCGTTTTAAACTTGTCTCAATTGTTAACTTGATATAATTATTCTCAAGCTAATGTGGCCCATGAATTGTGAAAAATGAATAGAAGGCCATGATTTTCTTGATGAGTTGCCATACTACGTATCATCAGTAAACTAGAGAAGGGAGTGTTTCTCTGGAACTGATGGGATCAATTGGTTAACCTTTCTCGCTATTCAGTCCCTCCAATTATGTAAATAGGTTTTTCTTGTTGGAAAAGACTTTGGAGCTCGACCTGCATATCTGTTTGCCATTCTACACCCAGAAAGGGTCTTGGGAGTTGTCACATTGGGAGTGCCATACGTGCCCCCAGGCCCCTCTTTGTACCACCATTACCTCCCTGAAGGCTTCTACATTTTGAGATGGCGGGTAAGCTTAAACTTCATCGACTTTTTCAACTGTAATTACTGGTACTATCAACAATGCAGCCTTGTTCTTTCCATTTTAGGAACCAGGAAGAGCAGAGGCTGATTTTGGACGTCTTGATGCAAAGACTGTTGTTCGAAACATTTACATCCTCTTTTCCAGAAGTCAGATACCAATAGCTGAGAAAAACCAGGAGATCATGGATTTGGTGGAACCATCTACTCCACTTCCACCTTGGTTTACAGAGGAAGATCTCGCAGCATATGGAGCATTGTATGAGAAATCTGGATTCCAAACTGCCTTGAAGGTTCCATACAGGTACTGGAATAATCCTTGTTCTCAATACAGAAATGAGGTTTTATCTATAACAAGCAAGGCGCTTTTATCTATATTCAAGAGCACCCTATTCCATGGAAGGTTCAAATCCTCTGGCTAGCTTGCCGAAGATTTCTATTAATTTTTTTTTCTCATCGATGCATACAAAGATCTGTAAATTGTAACTTTATTACTTTTCCACTTCCAAATTGGAGAATTTTGGTGGCATCAATTTCCCCATGCAAGCTCATTTTTATCACCTTTTTAGTGGAATGCTATCAATTAAAGTCTACTCTCCCTACCTGGGAAATTTTCTGAGCTGTGGGTGAATAATGGTTAATGACAGACAATCTCATTGCATTTATAGGTCAATCGGTGAAGTATTCAATCTACCAGATCCAAAAGCCAGGGCTCCAGCGCTTCTGATAGTTGGTGGGCAGGATTATTTTCTTAAATTTCCAGGGATTGAGGATTTAATAAACAGTGAAAAGGTGAGAGAGTTTGTTCCCAATTTGGAGATCACATCCATTCCTGAGGGAACCCATTTTGTTCAGGAGCAATTTCCTGAACGGGTTAATCAGCTTATCCTTGACTTCCTTGGTAAGCACATTTGATTGTGAACGTCACTGTAGAAACTGAAGTCATGAATGACGAAGTGGATAGCTTGGCCGAAGTGTTGAGTTTTGTAAGGACATTTAACGGTTTATTTTGACGATATAAAACCAAGTATGTGTTATGGTTAATTTTTCTTTCATTTTGACTGGCTCAAACATGATTTTATTTATAATAAATCACTATAACATCATTTAATTTATATAATCAATTCTATTTAATAAAAAAATACTTAATCATTATTGTTAATAATTGAATTATACTCTCCTATTCCCAACTCCAACTACCTCAACCCTCCCCCCCTTCTTCTCGAAGCTGAGTAGATTTTGTAATTGGTAATGTTTGTTGAACTTTTGACCTGTATTAACTCGAACACACTTTTACTACAATACATAGGCTTTTTCTCATTCTCATACAACAAAGGGAAAATCCAAACATGGTGCGATTACAAAAGCATATGATGAGAGTACCCAATTGCATATGAAGCTGCTGATTGATTCACCTATCTCTACCGGTATTAGAAAAATAAAAAGAATAATCCAGCTTAGTCTTATATCAAGTTGCTGTAAATTTGGGCTAACAAAAGATGGAAGGATTTGTAGCAAAATATAAGCTCCTGGTACAAGAAAATGAATGAATAAACAAAAATATTGGCGGGAAAAATACCACTACTATTACACAGAAACTATGCCAGGAATGAATCCCAACTATTGCTATTGATTTTTGTATACATCTGGGCACCACTCGCAAGAAGAAACAGATGGGAAAAAAATATGTAGAGAGAAAAACGCAGAGTTGTTTTGAATAAAGTAAAACAGTTTGGTCAGTTTGACGAGGTGAGCAGCAGCACCATTTACTTGGCCGTCGTGAAACAAACACTAAAGCAGGCTCAGGCTCAGGCTGTACAGTGTATTCCATTTGTTGAGCTTTCATGGAATTCTACATGATTCGATGACTTCACTGACAGCTTTATGTGTCTCCTCTGAGATCATGTTCAAATTCAAATGAAATTCCTGGAGACAGATATAATAAGAGTTAAAGTTGCTATAACTACTGTGAATAAAAGTACATAATAGCGGGCCTATGTCATAAAGCAGGGCATCTCCAACAAACACCTAAACCATAACTTGCCCAAGAACAATCCAATACCCACAACGAACACTTAAACGGTGATTCTAACTATACAGTTTAAACGATCCCACTATATTGGGCAATTCAAACCTAGAAATGTGATTACCTCTCCAGGTCACTAGCATTCTAGTAATAAGCAACTCAGTATGAGCAGAACTACATACCAGAAGATTTTTTTGGTCATTTTGCCCCCCACAAACTTTATATGTTAGTTGTTCCACTCAAAGGCTAGGCCTCCAAAACTAAACCCAAAGTCCAATGCCCATTCCCCCAACCGGTAAAAAGCATTTCACAAATATGTTTGCTTGCTAATTGCAGAGTTTTATCTGCCACGATATTTATGGGTATCAAGAGCAACATACCACAAATCGCTCCAACACAGGAACAAGAATAGCTAATTTGCGATCTGGAAGATTGTCAGCAATTGCTTCACGTATGCTCTTGCTGTAAACAAAAGGAATATAAGGATATGCAACAAAACAAAATTGAGCAGAAGGAAAAAAAACGGATAAGAATGATAACCTTTCAGTAGAAAGAAAGGCCAAAAGCAGGGCAGAATAAGCTTCTACAATCATTTTCTCAGCTTCTTTTTCACCTTGGAGAAGAGCTGCCTCATCATTCTGCATGATGGAACACATGATGATTCAAGATATATCACAATAAGAAATTTTGTTATCTTTTCACCCTACATTACAAGTATTGCATCACAGCCCAATTTTTTATTTATCTTTTCACCCAACATTACAAGTATTGCGTCACAGCAACTTCTAACCCCACAATAAGCACAGGACAAATTCTAAATTGGATAATGCAACCTACCAATTGCAAATGTTTTTCTTCCCCAGATCCCTCGCCTTCACCTTGGTTGGCCAAGAAAACAGAGCATAATAATTGAATAACATCCCTCTGAGCCTCTTGATCCAAGCCTTCTGAGGTAGGTAGACGAACACTGGCTGCTGCAAGACGTGATCTGCAGAATCCACTAACAAAGTTTAAAGGGGCTAAAAAGAAAATAGAATAATAACAAGATGCACATCGCAAATTGAAGTGGACCCCCTCTCTTTTTCCCCCAAAACAAGGATCAAAAAGAAAGTACAAAGTTCCACATATCTGGTTTCTACTCAGAATAATTTGTCAAATCTTCATGCTACACTATAATGATGAGAATGTGAATGACACTTTAATATAGAAGAAAGCCAATCCAGATGGGATGAAAGAAGCACCTGAATAAGCAACTTTTCCTGAGATTCAAACAGAACTATGATATTTTGATTATATGGAAAACCATACCAAGTAACATGCAACAACGGTACACAGGTACAGTCATATATAGGTATCTAATTCAACTTTTAGCCAGTCAATTGCTCAAACAGAATAGTTGAAAGCGGAGGAAAAGAGAAATGTGAAAACCCATAAATCTCATCTGTATTCCAACTGCCAGTCAAGAAACTATTTTTAAATTAAATTACCTGTTATGACTATCCTTCTCTACCAGGTTCACAAGAAGGCCAAGAATAGCAACAAGAAAATCTAGCTCATGATCAGTGAGATGCATATCACATTGATGGTCGATTTCACATTTTGAAGTATTTTCTTTCATCTGAGAAAAGGACAATGATGACGAGCTGAAAGAAGGGAAATGGCCAGCAATTAACGAGGACATGGTCTCCAGTCCACCATAGGCAGCAATTTGCTGACAGCCAACAGGATTGTCATTAGTCAAATTCATCAGCACCTACAATGAGACAACATTAATTAGTGCATAATCTGAAGTGATTTATTCTGCACTGCGTGAGGAAACTCTGATAAGAGTTCATATGAAAAAGAAAAAGAAAAAGAGGGATATGCACATATGTATCCTAGCTCTGTCAACAAGCCTATCATAATACCCAAAAACAAAACAAGAATTATATATCAGTTGATATTTCTCTGGAATCTGAGGATTGTTGGTATAGCAGTAACTTAGAACACAGATTTATCTATGAAAAAATAACAATCACATGATCTAAAAGGTAGACACCCCTTGTCTCCCTCCACGTTCACTCAATTTTCCAACATAATATGAATTAGAATCTAATGGATAAGGTGTACCAAAGAAGGAACAAGGGTGATAGCAGAGGAGCAGCTGGAAATGAAAGGAAGGATGGTATGACTAAAGGGGATAACAGAACAGCACACATGGCTGATGAAGCAGGCAACGGCAAGGGGAATTAACCATTGGGAACGTGGAATGGGGCTAAGGGGTGAGGAAAGGGAATTTTGGGGAAGGTTTGGGAGGCATCGGGCATTCTTGAAGTGTGCAAAACCTTAGTTTTTCATTCCTTAATTGTGCATTTTCAATTTCTGGAAGCTGAGAATGATAGGATACCTCCCCCACTAAAGAAATACTTTCGGAGGAGAAAGTCATATGAAATTCAGGTAGGGCCACATCATAAACTGGTAGGGAAGGACTGAGTCAACCAGAAAACAGAACCTAGCATAACATCAGGAAGAATTCGCCACGTTCAGCACAGTTACCCCACTTTGTTATTGGTTATTTATTTTATTTTATTTATTTTTAGCAGTTGCTGCATTATTGCTATCTTTTAGGAATAGGTTACTGATTGGTTACGTCTCTTAGTTTAAATTGCTGTCAGACTATGTATTGAAGACATCAGAAATTATCATAGCCTATTTAGGAGGCTAGTCCTCTCCATGCGGACTGTTTCTTATCTTTAATGAAAATCTCTTTTCCCCACATTACCTTTCCCTCCTGGCAGTAACAGAGCAGTACTCAGGTCAACATCTAGCTTAAAAGTATTTTCCTAAACTTTCCTATTTTCTCTGTGTTTTGGCTGTTATTCTTGAGTTGGAAGGGATTTCTATCAGAATCCCTTCTTTACTTGATACCATTCGTATGTCCTCCAAATCAAATAGAAGAGTTTAGACTCCGGATTATTTTGTGTTCACTTGTAAGTCCTATTTCCAATTTTGTACTTCTAATTGAGAGGTTTCTACTGGCCAGCCCATTTGGAAATCTGAAACTCCTTCCAAGATCAAATCTTTTGTTAAGACATTAGTACTCGAAATGATTGATACTAATGACATTTGCAGCTTGACAAACCTTATACAGCAATCCCCCCGTTGGTTTTTACATGTAAGCCTAGCTCAGGAACAGTTTGCTCATTTATTTTTGTACAGTTAGGCCAAACTTTCTAAAGGAATAATCTGTTTGGAGTTCTTAGTGAACACTGGGGGAATAAAAGTTACAGAAGGTATAAAGAGACCAAAATTAGTGGCGACGAGCAACTTATGCTGTTCCTGGCATATTTGGCTCAAGCAAAATGCTTGTATTTTCAAAGGCATTCCTTGCCCTTACACATGTTATGGCCTAGGGTTGCATTTATGGCCTCTCTTTGGTTTTCCATGCATGGTTTTTCCGGGGAGTTTCTTTGCCTGATATGCAAAATGGATATTTAAATGATATATAGAAAATACATCTAATAAAACTTTATTTCCAAAGATTATGAGAAGAATGAACATTAAATGATAAATAGAGTGATCAAACACTAAAAGAAATACCTTGACAGCAGTAAGAAGGCAATCTGCTAGAAGACTCAATACTTCTTCACCGCCAACGTCAGAACTGGAACAATTGACATCACCATTTGAATCTCGTTGGCTCACAATTGTCTGAGATTGACATCCATCTTCAAATTCTCTTTTTGATAGCTCACAATTTTTAGATCGAGATATGTTTTGTTTCCCTGACATTAGGTCCCACTTAGAGGGTTGAAAGTCATCCTCATCGAATGCAAATGGATCTGGACTATCATCTAAAACTACAATTGATGTGTCTTCAGTAAAGCGGACATTCTTCCTAGAACAGTTATTGATCTTGGATGTTTTGCAATCTGAACTCCTTGATGCACTACTGCAAGATCCATAAGTGGAAGAACTGACTCTCATCTCCAGCGAACAAGTATCACTTATTGAAGTGCTGGGAATTTCAATAATGGATGCCGGACTTTCCAATTCAGTACATGTAAACAGCTGGCTGTTCTGAAATACAGTAGATCTCTTCTCAGAAGAGGCTCTCTCCATAACATGGTATTTTCTAGAGGAATTGATGGATACCGTCGCATTTTCTGCAAATCCAAGAAAAATAGCATTCTAAAAATTGGAAGATACCTTATTTCAACACTAGAAAGAAAAACAAATTTAAACAGCTTGTTTCCACCAATTTAATTAAAAGGGCAGAGTTTTTGTGAAAAATATATGACAACAGCTAGGCCATTATCCAAATACTTGTGTGGAAAGAATTGTACCTTTACTTTATAACATAAAAATATAGACCGATGAAAGATGAGGTACAACAATGAAGGTCATTCTACAAACTACCACATCCAGAATAAACATCTGTTTTCTCTGAACTCTGTATGAGAAAAGACCTGAACTTTGAAAAACATGCTCTTGAATCTAGATAGAGCAATTTCTGCATTATGGTCCCACACACTCCAGTCATCAATCTCAACTTGTAGTGTCATATAAGCATAATAAGCAAGCCTTGTAGTGTCATATAAGCATAAAAAGCAAATTGGAAAATTTGTTTCCCAACCTTTATGATATTGTTCACTTCATTTTCACATTTTCACATTTTTTAAATTTGGAGAAAGGAGACAGACTTCATCTAAATAAGGTAAATTCATAAAATAGTCATTGGAATTCTTAGAGGAAGCACGCATGTCACTGAATTAGGGGCTTCCCACAGTTACCACAATATTCTTCTGTCTTAAAGCAGACCACAATTATAAGAAATTAAAGCCACAAATATTATGCAGTGTAAAGCCACTATGTGAAGCCCAATAAGGAAGGTAAAAATTCTTTCTCTGTCTCCAAATATTTGTAATAATTTACTTGAAATCAAAGAAAGAAAGAATAATTATACCCTGTAAGAGGCAAACAATTCAAGCAATAGCCCTTTTCCAGAAGAAAAAGTATCATTTAAAAGTATAAAAATTCTACAATGATATAGCAAAATTCTGCAAAAAAAAAAAATGCCAGCATATAACTATAAACTGGAAACACTGAGACTTTTGAAACAGCTAATAAGAATCTAGTACCTTTAGGGTCCTTGAGCAGATCCAGTTCAGAACCATGAACAGCCGTAGCAAAAGGATTATAAGACTTGTTATCATTAGATGTAGCAGAAGCACTCCAATGTAAATATAGATCTAGATGTTAGGAGATTTTTTTTTTTGGAAGGGGGTGGGTGGTGGGTGGGACAAGCAAGAAGAGCTATCAATCATCAGAAATGAAAATTAATAGAAGAAAAATAGAATAATTACAAAAAAAGCCAAAAATAAAAATGATACAGGGGAGGCAAGGCGACAGAGGGGGAAGTTACCCATTGTGTAATCATTACCTGAGAGAATTTTAATGACACGTATAACTAGCTCTGTAAAAGATAATGGGGTTGCCAGAGGATTCAACTTCCCTTTCATTCCAAGCAAATGACTCTATTATGACAAAGTAGATATGAAGATTGATAAATTAACAACTTCATTAAGCTAACAATGCAACAAAGCTTGCAGTGTGCACATAAAGATGGAAAAATACACAAACAAAATTCAAGACAATAAAAATATATCTATTTCAAAAAGAAAAAAGAAGTTATGACAAATTCATAAGTAAATAGGCAACGAACATATGTGGTTGCACCTGATTGTCTTTACTAAGGAATGTAGCATTTTCCATGATCTTCAAACATTTGAGAAGCAGGGTTAGACTCTTCAGCCGTTTGTCATTTCTAAGATCTTTGGCAGACAGAGAACTATCTTCCATCCAACCCTGAAAGGCGAATTCATGGTTTCAAGATAATCCATACCCCAAAATAAATCTACAATGAAAGCGAGGTTGGGGGCACTAAACCATGGGTACATATATATAAAAACTTAAGTAACAAACATATTAGCTCTGCCGAAATACATAATTGAACCCGTGTGCCATAACTTCTTGTTTTAAGATAAATGGAAGCAGGCATAAGGGAATCGGTGATGAATGGACAAGAACAAAATATCACATCTCAAAGCAATAAGTATCAATAATAAAATATTCTCTCCACTTTTAACTGTCTCTGGCAACTTCTTTTTGCTACATATAATTAACATTCAAGTGAAATAAAGCATACATGAAATTAAACTAACATACAAGCTCACACCTCCAAATCTGAATTACAATTCATGGTGACTTCAAAGACAGCATCAAGTCCTCCATGTTCCCTTAATTTTTCTTTAAAATTTCCACCAGCCTTCCGAACTGCACCAGAGGTTTCTGAACACATGCAGTCCCCCAACACCATCCAAAAAATAATAAAAATTGTCAGCAGAGTATTTAATTACAGAGAGCAATTGGATAAATGCATACAAGAATATACAGAGACTCAGTAGGACTACAAAAGATTAGTCTATATAAGTTATTTCCTGGTCAATTACAAGTATCACAAAGATCTACCAATTCCTCGGTTGTGTTAGAATTTTAACTTGAGCAGAGAAAGATTACTGCAGAGAACCATAATTTACATGGAGAAAACTATGGAAATCTTACTTAAATTTATATTGAAAAGCATATTAACAAGACACAATTGAACACATTATTTTTGACCCAATATAAATTTCTACCAACCTAAGCAAGATTGAATCAAATTTTTTAAGTACCAGTATGTTATGAACCTAGATTCCTAACAAAAATTACAGAAGAAACAACAAGAAAATAACAAAAAGAACAAGTAAAAACCTTTCCTAGCACTTCAAGGGTCTAGGACCTCCCCACAAGTTTGCCCCAAATTCTGCCTATCCCTCACCTCTGCCCACACCCCTTATTTATAACCAAATTCTTAACTGATACCCATAACTGCCCCTCTCCCAAGCTGCCACGTGTCTCTTGCAGTCCATAATCCTTCTAATAACAGTAGAGGATCTATCATTACCCCGCCCTTGAAATTTCACCTTGCCCTCAAGGTGAGTGATTGAAGAAGGAATGTTCTTCCCATTGTGAAGTTGTTTGCCTTTTCCTTCCCCTTGTTCTTCATTCTTTTTTTTTTTTTTTGATCCAGCGAATGAAGCTTCAAATTTTGGGCCAAATCCATTGTTAGTCACACTGCTTAAGCCCATAGTTGAATTTTCAGCCAATCTATAATTTGTATGAGGCCTAATAGGATTAAAACAATACCAGATCAGGCCTTTTCAGCTTTTTTGTCAACCCAATTTTTTTCTTTCATCTCATAGGCCTAGTTCTTTTGAGGCCCAATCATCCCAATTTCAACCCTAATAACCCCAATGCATCCTTTTTGCACATGTCCCATTCTCAACCTATATTTCCCTTCATTGAAGGGCAGCCTCCAGGACACACCCACATTTCTGTACATTCCTCTAAATTGTTCCATCCAATATAGCCTTCTTCCCAGCATCTCCTTCCCATTCCTCATCTCCCTTGCCTTCTTTTTTTGTTTCCGCTTCCTCCTCTCCCTCTTCCCTTGCTTCTTTGGCCATTAACCATCCCTGCTGCTGCTCGTCACTGCATCGGTGGATTGGACTAATATTCTCATCACTCCCAGGGCATAACCTAAGGTTCAGATTGCATGACACCTCAGCCTCCAATGGCCAATGGTATTGTCCATCCAATTTGGTGGTGGGAGATGCAACATTAGTTGCTTCTTTTGGTTCCCCAAAGTTCTGTGTTTCTTGTGTGTTGCTCGGGTTGACAAAAATGTTGATCCTAGTTGACTCCACCAGACCAGATTTGCATAAGAAACCCAACCCACTCTGTCACTGCCTCGTTGCTTCCCTATCTGGAGTTCTCCTGAAGTCATCTGTCACGTGCTCTGCATTCAACATCCTTTTCTTCACCTCTGTCAAGGCCTTCATCACAGACTTTATAGTACTCTCCACTCTCCCTATTCTTTCCTTTATACTACCCATATCCCTCTCCAAATGATTAAATCTAGATTCCATCCTAGGGTTAACCATCAACAAGGATCATGTGCTCTGATACCAATTTGTTAGGAACTTAGATTCCTAACAAAAATTACAGAAGAAACAAGAAGAAAATAACAAAAAGAACAAGTAAAAACCTTTCCTAGCACATCAAGGGTCTAAGACCTCCCCACAAGATTGCCCCAAATTCTGCCTATCCCTCACCTCTGCCCACACCCCTTATTTATAACCAAATTCCTAGCTGATACCCATAACTGGCCCTCTCCCAAGCTACCACGTGTCTCTTGCAGTCCATACTCCTTCTAATAACAGTAGAGGTCATATCACAGTACATTGAGAACTAATTTTGTTTGAATTAGAATATCAGATGATACCTCCAAAGTTCAAACATAGAGAAGCAATCAAAGTAACATGTATAAGATTGTAATTATGAGAACTCTTCATCAGTCAGTTCTAAACAACATTTCAAATACACAGGGAGCATAGATGTAATGGGCTATTGTTACTTTTGCACAAAATGACCAGCTTTAACATTTTTAAAGAACCAGATAAATTAGGGGAGAAAAGAACAACTTTAGCTAATAACGTAGAATGTGGAAGTTGATATTCTTTGAATACCATCAAGAGAAATGGCAGATAAGCATGCCTTCTCGATAGTCAGCAACGCTAACCATATTGGGCATAACTCTGGCCTCTCTACCCCACTGTCATTCCTACACGTTTTTAGCTCTTTACAATTCACTAGAATTTCTTGAACTCTAGAAAAGACTGCAACAGAACTGGAGTCCAATCTTCTCATTGTATTTTTTAAGATGCCAGCATTTTGACGCAATGCTAGAAGTTTTGAGCCAAATTTAGGTTCTTTGTCTTCAATGGCTGTGGAGACAATTGGTCTCAACAACTCGATTAGAAATCGAACACAAACAGGTGACTCAAGAAGGCGATCATCTTGACCCTGAAACAAAAGCAAATTCAGTAAACACAGGCAATGTGAATCATGTAGCGAGATAATATTGCAGAGTCCAAACTAAGTATCAGATTGGAAATATATGCCACAAAATAATCATGCACGAAGGTGATGAACAAATATTTTTTCCAATAAATATTCAAAAATGAAGCCCCAGCATAAACTTATCAGATATATTCAACAAAAAGGTTTTCGTAGATAATAGTCATCCTATATATTTCCCATCGGTAAAGAGTTCCCAAAAGCTTTTCTTCTTAAGGACAAGGTATTACATGTTTCAGGACAAGCAGATTAAAAAAAAAGCAAGGCAGAAAACCATTGAAGGCCCATGAATATTTTAGATTTTCCACTGACTATGAACAATATGCTGGGAAGTTTGATGGATGAGGAACCAAAACCATAGAAACCACCAAGAGTAAATGTGTGACAGAACAAAATTAGTAAAAATGAAACTTGTTGAAGGAAACAATTTATCGCAAGTATAGCTTCCTCCACAAACTACGAATAAATTAAAAGAATTTTGTTATAGATAAGGTACTAATCCTATAAATGTCTGCTACCATGTATAGAAAAAATAATGTATTAGAATGAGATATTCATAATTTTGAGGAAAGACTACCTAGTAATTTTAGCTGACATCATTTAAAATAGAAGCACTATTAAAGACATAAATGTCTCACAAAAATAAAATATGAGATCATGAGACTAAATTATTTGTCAACTGTTCCAGTGATCAGAGGGATTTTGACACATCAAATTTATAAAACTTGATATACTATGTCATATAACAAAGTCAAATAAGTGCGTGAGAATGCTGAGGGGAAGAGGCAACAAAAAAGGTCAGCTCTGAGAAGACTTAGACTCAAAAGTTATTTCCTTGCAGTAATTTAGAATGACAACAAAGAAAATGAGTTCAAGATCACTAAAATAGGGATCCAATGATTAGAAAACTTAGCAGATTGAACGTTACTCAAGGTATGTTATAACAAGCAAAAGGATGGCTAATGACCACTAACTTTTTTTTTGGGGGGGTCTCTAACAATCACTGTTGAGTTTGAAGGAATTTATGGATTATGGATTGTATAAATTGGAATGTTCAGGGCTAAGTATATATAAGACTGGTATAGCTTTTAATTGAGATTAGAATTGAAGGAGGAGGAGAGAAATAGCATAGATTCCAGAGATAAGGTTTTTAAGACGTCATACCAAGGAAAATGTTTCTATTGCTCTTGTAGCACTCAGAAAGTTGGTACTACTTCCATATAGATTGTTCTTTTTTCCCTTACCAACTCAGTTGTAAAATTAAAAATATCCAAATGGCGAAACTTAAACACTGAAAATGTGGAAAAATTTAAACCATGGTATTAGAGATTTACTCTAAAAGACTAGATCTAGGATCAAACACCCAAGAAGAGAGCAAACTTGCTGAAGAAATCTAATAAACTAATAAATACTTGGAAATAAAGCATTGCATCAATATTGAAAGAGAAAGATAGCTTAATCTTTATTAAGATGGAATGGAAAATTCTACATCTTCTTATTAATCATAATTCATAAGTCAACCCAAAGCTTCTTTCACGATTCACTACAATTACAATGGCACAAATAGATTCCTACAAGACTTACATCACTGGTCAAAATGTATAAAAGAGTTGCAGCTGCGAGATTGCTTGGAGAATCATCAAGACTGAGGCCCAAAATAGCATCAACTATTGCCTTTGCCATCCTAGAAAGAAGACACGTGAGGGATTTATCAGCTGAACCTCCATAACAGTATGTTTTCTATTACAGAGTAAGTACAATCCATAAAAAATGTACATAGGAAATGCTAGAATCACTCATAGACAAACACAAAATAGGTTCAGTCAAAGAGCAACAAAAAGAGGAAGAAAGAGAAGATTATGTCAACCATCTTAGTCTATTATTTTATTCTTTCTCTCTTTTTAATATTAGGAATATCAATTTTGGCATGCTGAAACTTCCCCACTGTTTTTTCCTTTTAGCAATAACATGAAGACACTGTATGAGTAAGATAAAGGTTTCACAAGGCAGATGTAGCAAAAATAAAACCAAATTATGAAGCTATTTAACCCCGAATCCTTATGTGGAAACACTACTTAATTACTATCATTCTATAAATTGGCCAGAAAGTCCACTAAGCAGAATGATCCAAATGCAATCCTTCAAGAGGGTCAAAGATCTAAGTTCCAACGTACATATTTATTTGGAAGCGACTATAAAGATCTCGTAGTTGAATCTATCCAAATCGTAATTATTTTAACAGACTCACTGACGAATCAAAATACAAACGCATCTTTGCTTGTCTTCCATTTTTTCTTTTTCTCCTGAACCACTAACAAATAATCGAACCAACAATGAAATTTGGAGCACAAACTATCCCCGAACTTCAAAAGTAAAAAAACAAACGCCCAGTAAATTCAAACTCACACTCATCAAGTAATCTAGGAGTACTACATGAGTTCATCCAGCCGACCCTCATCCCAAATTTTAATTTTAAATTTCACTACAGCAAACCCCAACAGCAGAATTTCAAAAATTTCAATTCTTTCCTTGTGAAATTTTCATACGAAATCGCGTACCCTTGAGTTCGTAGAAGCCGCCGTTGATGCGCCGTGCCGCATATAGACAACAAAGACAGCAAACTTGCCCTTCTGATCCGCACTGGCTGACCTTTCCTGAGCCCATCCAGAGCAAAATTCACCTCATCCACGTGCTCCATCATCTCCCCGAACTCCTGCGCCTCCATCAACGTAGAAGTCACCGGAATCGACAGCCCACAGTTCTTAGGCACTTCTCGCTCCTTCTTCCCGGTCCTCGCTCTCTTTGACTTCCTAGAGGCCCCGTTGCACAAATCGTCGAAAGGGACCGTTGCGGGTAAGATCGAATTCGTATCGCAGGGGTCTGAATCAAACGCGGACCAATGCGAGGATGAGCCTTGGGACGAGAATGCGAAGCCGCAAAGGTGGTCTTGGGAACTTTCTTGGGACAGAGAGTCCTTAAAGGGCTCGGAAACGTCGTCGTTCAAGGAGTCGGAATAGGTCCTCGAAATTGACCTGTTGCGGCGACCGTACGTCCGAACGATCATGTTTGGTTCTTGAAAATCACTCCAGGGTAGCGGGGGGTGGCTATATTGAAGTGTATGGATTGGGCAATGTGAGAAAAGGAGAGGGCTTTTTGGGAAGTATGAACTGAAATTTGAATTGAATAAGGAATAGATTGAGAATTTCAAATGGAAGGCGAAATAGGGTTTCGATGGGGACTCTACCTATAAACAATTTGCCCAGCTGAAGAACCCGAAGAACGCTCAAGGAGTGGAAGAAGACAAATGAAGGGGAATACAGATTTGGTTTGGCGTCGTTGCTGAGGTTTTTGGTGTTTCATTTTTTTTTAAATCTTTTTTATTTTTATTTTTTATTTTGCTTATTTGGGCTCCTTTGTTTTATCAAAATCCGTGCGACTATTTTAAATCGCTGGGCCACTGAGATTATCCGCTAGTAATAATATCATTGGAGGTTAATTTGGTCATTTCCAGGGAGAGTGAATGAAATATTTGAAATTCTTTCAAAATTAAAAATTTATATAAAAAATTGTTTTCTTTCACACAAAAAAAATATATTATTTAAAGTTAATGAATTGATCAAGTGATTAAAAAAAATGTGATTCTTAGATGATTATTTGAATTCAAATCTTAGAAAACGATCGCATAACAAAAAAAATAAATTATTTTCTAATATTATAAATATAATTTAAATTTAAGATGAAACTTTATAGAATAATAAAATTTGTTTGAAATATGGAGACAATAAGAGATGAGGATATTGTACATTTTTTGGTTAGGAGACGAGACGCTTGCTTGCATTCAAAAATAATAATAATTAGATTTTGAACCTCAAATTGTTAAGTTGTAATTTAGATATTAAAATTTAAAACTATTCCAGTAAAAAAATTACATAATTAAATTCAAATAACTTAATAATTTCAAGTGGATTTTAAAAAAGTTACTTCCAACTATAGAAGAGTCACTCACCCAATAATTAATTAATTAAATAAGGATAAAAAAATAAAACTGAAAGAAGAAGAAGAATAAAAGAAAGGTTGAAGGGTCACCATAGTAACCTCCAATAATTATTTTTTATTTTTGTAACTTTTTATTATTTTGAAAACATATTTATTTTATTACATTCATTTTTAATTTTAATTGAAAAACATGACTATAAATATTTTTTAAACTAATTTTTTATAATTATAATATTATTTTAATTTTGTTTAATAATTATGATATACTCTCTTTCATAATTTATAAAAATATCACCGATTACTTTTTTTAAAAATTAAAATTATTTTTTTAAAATATTTTTTTTTCTTAAAGTCTATTTAACACTTTCAATTATATTTATTGCTTTCAATAAAGCTTACTAGACCTTAACTTTTGCTTCTTTTTTTCTTTTTTGGTGTGTGAAAGGGTGCTCAAAATTAATTAATTAACTCTTCATAAATTGAGTCACCCTAAAGTAATCCTTCCACCAAACAAAAAGCAATGCAACCCAAATCCAATCTTCTTTAACACCATTTTAAAAAATTTATTTGTCTTGTGAATTATGGAAAAAGCAAAAAAAAAAAAAAGTAGTTATTACGAGTGACTAAATACACATTTGAGACATTCAGGGAAGTGAAGTGTGGTAGAGCCATCTTCAATTTAATATATATGTAAAAACAAAGAGAGCAGAAAATAACAAAATGTAGATACAAATAACAGTTTGTTTTTTAACTTCCAAGAAATTGTCCTAGGTCCCTTCAAATTTGAGAACCATTCTTTTTTTTTAAAAAAAAAAATTAGAGTATGTTTGTTTAATTTGACTGTTTTTTATTTTTATTTTTATTGAAAATAAAAAACAAGATTGAAAATGTATTTAATTAAATTTAAAATAAATTATTTCTTAAAATAAGATGAAAAGAGAAAATATTGACATTTGTAGTAGTATTTTTGTTATTTTAAAAGAAATTTTATCCTAATTATTAAATAAAATTATAAAAATATTAAACTAAAAAAATATGTATATTAAATAAAATTTAAAAAATTATAATTTATCAAATAAAATTATTTTCTAAATAATAAAATCTTAAAAATAAAATTATACTTTAAAAATAAAAAATAAAAACTAAATGCACCAGGCCAGCACCATTAAAATAATTGAAAAATAAACATAATTTGAATTGAAACATAAATTGATTTAAAGTATTTTTATATATAATAAAAATTAAGTTTGTTATTTATAATAAGTTAAAGATAAACTAAGCTCAAAACGATGCACTTAGGAGATTGATTATTAACAGAAAAAATAATTAGTTGAACATAAACTCAGGAGCATTACAAAAATAATTAACACGGATTAAATCAAACAAAATTCAAATTTATAACAAAAATAAAACAAATAGAATATAAATATGGGAAATAAACAAATGTGGAATTTAATTCAAAATACAAGTTAATTCATAACCTCGAACCCGACAAAAACAATAAAGATCTCAGATGTTAGTTGAACAACAAACAATTCATCATTATTCTATTAACATCACGCGTAATTAATTACTTTGTAATTATGAATAATGAATAATAAAAATAAAAAACGACGTGGTTTGGTATGAGACTAGACTGGCTTAGTTAAACCTAATTCAACTTATTTTTATTTTCTTTCCCTTTTTTCTTTTTTTGGACATGAATTTTTATTTTCTTTAAAAAACGGCTTGTTTGGTCCAGCTGATTTAAATTCGAATAGCCCATACAATTAAGCTTTAGACAACCCCATGGGCCTGGAGTTTTTTTTTGTTGAATTCAAAATAAAATTTTGGTTTTATTATTGAGATATGCTTAACTCACATGACATGATTATTGTCAATATGAAAATAATAAATTATAAGAACATATTTTAAAAAAATATTAGAATAGCTTTTGGTACATATGTATCTTAATTTTTATATATGAAATAATGAGTTTCAAATATATAAAAATAATAATTTTTAGGTGATTAAGTTAATATTTAAAATTTTATATTTGTTATACTTAACTTCTTAAAAATAAATATTTAAATATTTAAAAATTTTAAAAAATTAAAGTGGCATAAATATTTTTACATTCGTTAAATATATAATTAATCTCATTTAAATGCTTATATGGTTTATTTTTATAAATTTTTTTATCGATTCAAATTTTTAAAATTTAAAAAAAAACTATAATTCACTATTTGAATTATAAATTTACGAATAAAATAATATTTGTTATATACCAATCATTATTTAAGCATATTTTAATAACGATAAATTAATAATAAATTAAATAATAAGTATAAAAATTTAAGTTTGACTCTTGTGTACAAAAGAATATATTTAATATGCTTAAAACACTAAATATTAAATTAAATTAAAATTTAATATTAATTATATTATTATTTTATTAAATTTATTTACAATGTTTAGAAAAGTGAAAATAAAAAAATAATTATAGAATAAGAGCTTGTTTAATTAATTTATTTTTTATTTTTATTTTTAAAAGATATGTTTAAAATTTTTAATACTGTCATACATTATAACAATAATATTTTTATAATTATTTTAAATTATATATATACTTTTTTATTATTTAAATAATTATAAAATAAAAAAATAAAGTAAAAATATAAATATATAATTAAAAAATAATAAAAATAAAAATACAAAATAAAAGTATTTTTAAAAATATAAAAAATAAAAACAAAAAACATACCAAACGCAACCTAACATGTCGTCAGGTGAATATTTGGCAAACGCCATCTCCCACCGCCTGACTAAGGAGTCAAAGCCAAGTTTGGAATCCCTGCGGCTTTGTGCCTCAACCCTAAAATGCCTTGACATACTCTTCTCATTTCATTTGCACCCCCAATTGTTTTTACTTTTCAACGATAATTTCTTGTACACTCCTGTACATAATTTTTTAAATATTATGAAGGTGTTGTGCAGTTGATATTTTTTAAAATATTAAAATTAATTTTTAATAAGTCTGTGAATAAAATTCAAATAATATTAAAATATTTTTTAAATATAAAACTAATTTCATTTTAACTAATAAAATTATTTTTAATTTTTTTTTCTCTAAACACGAGAAACTCTTTTTATTTTAACCATCTTAATTTGAAAGTTTTCAAGTCCCTCAGAATCCCCTCCAAACATATTGTCAATAAAGATTTTGTGCAATATTTTTAAATGAAGTATCACTCGCTTTTAGAAGAAAAGAAAAGAAATTAAATAACATTAAAGTCAGTTGGTAGAGCCCTTTCATATTTAATAAATACCCTAATAAAAATTATTCACTATCTAAGAGTTACAAGTGGTGACGCTGATAATAAAATTAGTTCAGAAGTTAATAACATCTGAAGAATTAAATTATTAATTAAATTTATGTTAATCCATCCATTATATAACATGCTTTCTTAACCATAGATCCGAGGCAGTTAGCTTTCAAAGGGGTTAAAGAGGGCAACTTCTGCAAGGGGCCCACATCACTTGGCCGTAAAATTTAATATTGTTTTTTTTATCAACAATTTTATAGGTCATTTTTTTTTATTTTTTAAAGTTTGTTTAGAAATATTTTTATTATTTTATTTTTTGAAATTTTTTTTTAAAAAATAATGTTAAAAACTGTTTTTTAAAATAAAAAATAAAAAAATTATTTAAAAGTAAATTTTAAAAACAATATTTAAGAATATAATAATATAATTTGCGTAATAGTTGAAAATTAATTTTAATAAATTATTTATAATTTTATTATTGATAAAAATAATTTTTTTTATTTTTAAAAACAGTTTTATACGATAAAAAAATATTTTAAAAATATTTTTTAAATTATATTTTTATAAAGTAAATTTTAAAAATTATTTATAAAAATAATATAACAAATAGATTTTTTTTTATAAAATAAAAAAAATTAAAAATAATTTTCAAACAAACCCTTATATTTTTTTATATTTTGTCGTTTGTGGAGTAGAATATTGACTCACAGAATAGTTTTTACTTGGAATATTTTTTTTTCTGATTGATAGGAATTTAATTTTTCCTACTAATTATCATTGGGATCTATTTTTATTGTTATTATAAGAAATACAAAAAAAAGTTTATAACTAAAAAAGATTAAAATTTAATTACAAATTTGTCACTCAGTTTGAAAAAACGAGAGACTTTAAAGTTTAAGTTTACAAAAAAAAATATAGAAAGGGATAATTTTAATATTTTAAATTATATTAATTATATATTCAAATAATATAAAATTTTCTGAATAATTAAATAAAAAATTAATAAAAGTGAATGTAGCTGAAAATAATATGTAAATTTCTGAAATAATAATAAAAATGGATCCCTCCCATCTCCTCAAAATAAAAGATAATTTTCTAGTAAATTATTAAAAGTCTCTCGTAATTAAATCATGTTTAATAACTCACATGTTCTAAAAAATTCTTAACTCGTTATAATTTTTACAATATTTTCGATTTATTTGAACAACTCAAAAAAATATTAACAAATTAATATTATCATTGCATAAAGAAAAAGAATAATCAAAATTTCCTTTTTTAGATATAAAATTAATAATTATTTCATGAAATCTGAATTTCACACGCATCAAATGCCTTTTTTTTTTTTTTTGTTGTACGCAAGGAGAAAAATCTAGAGTCACCGCACTACGGTGTCACTGACAATCCAAAGTCATGAGCTACGATCAAAGAACCAGAATCTGCCATCACAACCACGTAAGCCCTAAACCAATAAGCAATCGACACGTACTCACCTGCTCCTCGCATCTCCTTAAAGTTCAATAATCTCACTAATTCCACGCACTCCGGAATCTCTCTTCGATTACGCCCTTGCCCTTTCAAGGTCAGAAACCCACGAATTTTAGTGTACGCTGTTTATTCGAAATAGGAAATCTAGGGGAAAAGACTGAGGAGCAGTTTTTTTTTTTCCCACTAAACTTGTTAAAATTTTAAAAGTACCCCAAAATTTTTTCATCTTCATTGTTTTGACACTACAATTATTATTTATTAGCAGCGGCTTACGCATTGTAAGAGTACTATTTTTGACCTTTCGTTTTCTGGATCTAGGGTTTCTCTTCTGATTCTGACGACCTGTTCTCCAATTTATCATCTTCACGATCATCACCATCATCAAAACCCTAGCTAGCAGCACACCAATACGAAAAAGAATCACCAGTTACCTTTCACACAAACCGAGGAAGTCTAGGGTTTTGAATTGTTCATCTTCATCATCATCACCATCATCAATCACAGATCTAATATTTTCCCTGGAAACAAAAGTGTCTAATTTTTTTTTTATATCTCTGATAATGCAAAAATCGGATGAATCTAAAGCATTCTGGGACGATGATGGATATTTTTCCTTGTGAAAGAAATTCTGATAGAAATTCTGGAGTTTACTTACACAGAATTTTGATGAAAAGCAAAGACTGAGTTTGTGATTGGAAGGGGAAAATATGTATAAATCGGTGGTGTATCAGGGGGAGGTGATATTGGGGGAGGTAGAAATATACCCAGGAGAGAACAACAAGAACCTCGATGTGAAGGAAATCAGAATAAGTCACTTCTCGCAACCGAGTGAGAGGTGCCCACCACTTGCTGTGCTTCATACCATCACTTCATGTGGTGTTTGCTTCAAAATGGAGTCAAAGACCTTGCAGACGCAAGACGCGCTCTTTCATTTGCACTCCTCGTGTATCAGAGAGAACAAGGTATATCAAAACAAAACTTATAAAAGTAAACCCACTAAGTAATTAACTTTTGAACTTTCAGAAGAAAGAAAACTTATATTCCCGAAAATCCTTATTAATCTTTCAAAGGACTCTGGACAAAATCTGGCAGGACTTATGTTGAAGTTACAGTGAAATTTTTTGCCATGATTGTGAACCCACTTATGTATTAGCTTCGTCCAGATTTTATAATAATACTCTGAACTTGCAATCCTGCTATTTTGAACTCGCATATTCTGGGAACTGGCTAAATAAGCTTGCCACATGATTGACTTCATTATACTTCTGTTAACAGACACCATATATCAGCCTTTCTGAACAAACTCGGTGTCACGATGTGCAATGCTAGTACAAGATCAGCATATTTTTGTGAAGACACTTGCTTCTTATTGATCTTACAAGTTAGAACATTGTTGCTGAGGGTTGTTTATTATGTTGAGAAGTATGTGGATAGTCAAAAGGAACATTTATGGTCACAATTAGGGTTTCTGCAGATGAAAGTATTAGAATTTATTGAAAAATTAAAATTCTAGTTCAAAGGCAGGAAATGATTTAGAAGCTTAAACATAACTGTAAATTTGTCAATCATATATCACAACACAAAAGATTTGTAGGGTTGTTTATGAATCCTTAGCATTTCACAGCTGTCACTGTTTACTACCTCCTTGTCAACTATTGTTCTTTTTGAATTGGGTATTTATGTTAATAACATAAATTATCTGTAGTTATCAGCTATCCTTTTTTTGTTTTTCTGAATTTTCTTGCTGAATTATAATTATGATCACAACATTGGCACCTGCAGACTGCTGTTATGCCACTAAGTGGTGAAGAATTACATTTGGTTGCAATGTATTCACGGAGTAATGATAGACCGTGTTTCTGGGGATTTATTGTTGCATCAGGACTTTACAATTCATGTCTTGTGATGTTAAATCTCAGATGTCTGGGAATAGTGTTTGATCTCGATGAAACACTTATAGTTGCAAATACAATGCGCTCGTTTGAGGATCGAATTGAAGCACTCCAGAGAAAAATAAACACTGAGGTAGATCCACAGCGGATTTCTGGTATGGTGGCAGAAATCAAGCGCTACCAAGAGGACAAGAGTATATTGAAGCAATATGCCGATAATGATCAGGTTATTGATAATGGGAAAGTGATAAAAATTCAGTCTGAGATTGTTCCAGCATTGTCTGACAATTGTCAGCCTATAATCCGGCCACTGATACGGCTACAGGAAAAGAACATTATTCTGACCCGCATCAATCCGCAGGTATATTATTTTTCTATATCCAATTATCTAATTGTATCTACTGCAACATCTTGGGAATTTTGCTCCTTATTCTATAGATATTATCCATTGTTGATCCTGTTTCCTATCAAAAGACATTTCTGGATTTTCTTCTTTGGTTCAAGTAAACATCTGACCTTTTTGCTTGCTTTTAGTGTGAATTGTGCCTTATATTGTTGTTTAAACGAGAGAGTAATGTGGTATTTACATTACAGTGTTCTACAGTACCCTATTTTTGAAGCATCTACCACCTGTTAAGTTTCTGTACAGATGCTTTGATGTTTGATTTGGGATGTAAACAAGAGCAGATACATTGTGTTTTATCTATTAATCATGTAAGCAGATAGACTTGTCAGTATTGTTAGTCTTACTAAAGCTTCTCTGTTTAATAAAGATTCGTGATACAAGTGTACTTGTGAGGCTGAGACCAGCATGGGAAGATCTTCGGAGCTACTTGACTGCAAGAGGGCGCAAGCGTTTTGAGGTTTATGTTTGCACAATGGCTGAAAGGGATTATGCACTAGAAATGTGGAGGCTTCTTGATCCAGACTCAAATCTGATAAATTCCAAAGAGGTTTTAGCCCGTATTGTATGTGTTAAGTCTGGTAAGTGGCAAGTACCTTATTTTATTTTACTTTCCAAACAATAAGCTATATAGCACCTAAAAGAAGCAAATTAAGAACGTGAACAGCCTGCATTCTAAAATTCATAATATCTGAATAGGCTAATGATGCTGGGGTGTGATTTGTCCATGCCTTATTGTATATGCGTGTTTTCTGTCAGCATAATTCTATTTGCTTTTTATGCTTATTGTGTGTGTGAATATATTGTAATAGGATTAAAGAAGTCATTGTTCAATGTCTTCCAAGATGGTCTCTGCCATCCTAAGATGGCGTTGGTAATTGATGATCGCTTGAAAGTGTGGGATGAGAAAGATCAACCTCGGGTGCATGTTGTCCCTGCATTTGCTCCATACTATGCACCTCAAGCTGAAGTAAATTTGCTCACCTATATAGTTGAAAACTTAATGTCTGCAATGATGTATGTAATATTCCATTGTTTCCTTTGTGATTTGAACTCATCAAACCTATTTGTCTTGTAGGCAAGCAATGCCGTCCCTGTATTGTGTGTTGCAAGAAATGTTGCTTGCAATGTTCGGGGTGGCTTCTTCAAGTAAGAATTAAGATCTCTAGAAATTATCTTGCACACTAGAAAGAAGCAAAATAAATGCAAAAATTCACTAACTTCCCATGCCCAACTGGGGGAAAATTATCTTTTACTGTTAGAACTTAATTTTTGAGCACTTTACTTTTCTTCAACCAGTATAACGGTAGGAAGATTCTTGGGACCTGATTACGACCTCTGATTTGGTGACAGAGAATTCGATGATGGTCTTTTACAAAAGATTCCTCAAATTGCCTATGAAGATGATATTAAAGATATTCCTTCTGCGCCTGATGTGAGCAATTATTTAGTTTCAGAGGTTAGTCTGTGCCTATCATATATGTGGACCGCTATTGACTCCAGTCTGCTGGGCATATACTATGTTGAAATTTAAGTATAACGATGATCCATTAATTTTCTGTCATATCTGTTTGCACACATGCACACTTACGTACTTATGTTTAACTGCTGTTCAGGATGATGCTTCTGCTTCCAATGGAAACAAAGATTCACTTTCATTTGATGGCATGGCAGATGTTGAGGTAGAAAGAAGATTAAAGGTAACAAGCCTGAGTTCTGATTGGACACATGGGACCCGTATTTTACATATAAGTATACTTGAAGTTTGTCTGATATTTCTCATAACTGTACTTTCTTTCAGGAAGCAATATCAGCTTCTTCAGCAGCCCCTGCAACAAGTGCTAATGTAGATCCCAGGCTCTCTGCTCTTCAATGCTCAATGGTCTCTTCTTCTGGCTCACTTCCGCCACCAACAGCACAGGCATCATTGAGTCAATTTACCAATGTACAATTTCCTCAACCCGCTACCCTAGTTAAGCCAATGGGTCAAGTTGCCCCTCCAGAACCAAGTTTACATAGTTCTCCTGCCAGAGAAGAGGGTGAGGTACCTGAATCAGAATTAGATCCAGATACAAGGCGTAGGCTTCTCATATTGCAACATGGGCAAGATACAAGAGAGCATGCTTCAAGTGAGCCTCCATTTCCTGTCAGGCATCCCATACCAGTTTCTGCGCCTCGTGTGCCTCCACGCGGGGGATGGTTTCCTGTAGAAGAAGAGATGGGTCCCCAGCCATTGAACAGGGTAGTTTCGAAAGAATTCCCTGCAGATACTGAACCATTGCGTATTGAGAAGCACCGGCCTCATCATCCTTCCTTTTTCCCCAAGGTTGAGAGTTCTGTTTCATCTGAAAGAATTCTTCATGAGAGCCAAAGATTAACAAAAGAGGTAATGGCTATGTCCAGGCTAGCTGTTGTGTTCAGTTTTGCTGAAAGGTCAGAGTTCTGGCTTGTTTAGTGAATAAATTGTACTAAATTAATTTATTTGCAGGTGTATAATAGAGATGATCGCTCAAGATTAAATCATACAATCTCTAGTTATCATCATTCTTTCTCAGGTAAGCTACAGTTGCATACTTGGTTGTTTCTCATCAGTATATTTCCCAGTATTCTTTTATCAGGGATTGACAGAGATTGGCTTCAGTTATTGGCATTGACAACATTGTTTGGTTTGAGAGGGCTTGGTGTTTACTGGTTCAGTGTTGATTTGGGAGGATTACTTTATTTATTTTGGGGTTTATTTAGCCTTTAGTAGTTAAGTTTGGTTACTGGTTATTGTTTTCTTGTGAGATCTCTTATTTAGATCCTATCTGTCACCTTTCTAGAATTTAAAATTTTCATATTATACCATCCCCCTTTTTCTTCTTCTTGGCTTATACAATTGCCTCCTTCTTCATCAAGTAAATATATCTTTTTGTCTTGGTTCCTTTTTTTAAATCTTCATTTCCTTATTAACTGGACATAAATATTCAAAAAATTTGATATGAACTTTTATAACATTATTATGGTTTTTTGGGGTAGAGTTATGTGACATTTTTTCCCCTTATCAGTTCTATCTGTTTTATATTATCATTACAATGACGTTATCTCATGGTTCTGTTATGAAGGCGAAGATATTTCCTTGAGTAGGTCATCTTCCAGCCTCAGGGATCTTGACTCTGAATCTGGACATTCTCTATTGCATGCTGATACTCCAGATAGAGCATTGAAGGAAATTGCTACGAAGTGTGGAACTAAGGTGAGGAAAAATGTTTTCCTGCAAGTAATTAGTTAGATGGCACTACTGCATAGATTGTTATCCCGTGTACCATATGAAGTTTCTTTTACTTTTATGCAAACAGGTGGAATTCAGGTCATCTTTGGTTGCTAGTGCAGAACTGCAGTTCTCAGTTGAGGTATTTTTCACTCCAGTAGCAAGATTTTCTGATTCCTTGTTGATTATGTTCACATGAAATTGCTACAAATTTCGTTCTATTTCTTCTTTTTTAAATCATGGGTTTTTGTGGAATGTCTGATTTTCAATCATTAGGATAAATTTCTCTTTTTAAATTGATGAATGAACTCAATCAAATCTTTACTTTTTTTCCCTGTGCTTAACTGAGCAAAATTTATTTTGACCTATCTATTCTATACTTACTATTATAATGCTTTTGTGGCTATTGGTCTCGATGGAGTCTAAAAAAAATGTGGGTAGTTATTGGTGGATTTTAAAATATATAGAGCCTTAAAAAATGTGGGTAGTTAGTGGCGGTGTTTGGAAATTTTAAAACTACCAATAACTATTTCTTTATTTAACATAAATAATAAAAAATTATAATTAGTGAGTAGCTATTTAAGATTATTAAGTAGTTACTTTAAATTTCAAAATTAATTATTTAAAAAAAAATGTTGGTTTCAAGCTATTAGTAAATTTTTATACTCAAACTCGTTGACTTTCTTATAGTAAGCACAGGTTTAGGTGTCCTTACAAGTAGATTTGGAATTGTTGGTTCTATTTGTTATTGCTGGAAAATGAACCTGTAGAACAATATTATCTTTAGGTCAGAAGCTGAAACCTGATTTCTTCTTGCTTCCTGGATAGTGTTGTCAGTTGTTTTGAAATATGTTCTTCATTAGATTTTTCAGAATTTATGCCTCAATGAACTCATCATTTTCTTAGGCATGGTTTGCTGGGAAAAAAATTGGTGAAGGAATTGGCAGAACTAGAAGGGAAGCCCAACATAAGGTTTCTGAGGATTCTCTTAAACACTTGGCTGGTAAGATTTTTCATGGAATTTTAACTAGGTTCAACATTATATAACATTTTCTGTAGTTTTTATTTACATGTTTGCCATATTTTTAGGCAGCAAATCATAATTTATTAAATAAAAATTTGGTTAATAAGACTGACCCATTATCCTAATATTGAGGCCTTTTGAAAGGCTAAACGAACTGAAATGACTTGAATTTTGATGGACCAACTCTTAGTTGCCAAAATTTTTAGCAAATTCTGGAAACACAGTTCTGCTGACTTGTATTTTTTTTATGGATGAATTCTAAATTAATTAAAAATTATTTTAGATTACTTTCTTGGGAGTCAAATTCATCATGGCAATTATATGATATTTAAGATTCTGGCAACACATATCTGTAGAATCATTCCGTTGGTTTTATTCCTAAAACCACTGAATTGAATGAACAAAAGCCTCCAGAGTGGACAGGTCCACTGCTGATGGGGTTTGTTAGCAGGAATATTTTACATAATCCCTAGCATATTAAAGATGTCAAAAATATGTTAGTGGTTGATTATTGTTATGAAATTACAAGACAAACATTAGGAGAGAAGGCCTTGTTAGGCATCTAAATCTACTAAAGTTTATTAGGGTTAATTTGCTCAGAGTGAGCAACACAAAACTAGATCCTTTTTTGTGTGTGTGTGTGCATGGTTGTTACTTGGAGGAAAGGAAGTCAATCAGTAATGAGAGGAAATGGTTTGAATTTTTTGGTTATACATGATTAAGAAAATTGAAATGTGAGTTACAAAAGAATGGTCCTAAACTATCTAAAATCTAGAATCTGCTATTTGATCCCTTTTTTTGGGTTCATTTGGTTCTTGTTGAGACTTGAGCTTAGATCCTCAACCCAAAACAACTCTAATACCACTGAGCCAATTGGCTCATTGGACTACTATCTGATCTCATTAGTAGGGTTTGAAGAATAAAGGATGATTATGACAAAACAAGATCATTTTTCAATGGCATTCATCACTTGCTAAAGTTGTTGGGGAAATCATTTTATTACATTTTCTATGACCTCTTTTCTTTTTTTCTTTTTTAACTTTTCTTTAATATATTGTAACCATTTTGAATACTTTGCAGATATATATATCGCTCGTGCAAAGAGTGATTCTGGTTCCAATCAGGGGGATGTCAGTGGGTTTTCTAATGCAAATGACAATGGTTTTGGGGGTAATGTTAATTCATTTGGTATTCAGCCATTGGCTAAAGAGTCTACATTTTCAACTGCGTCAGAGCCATCAAGAGTTTTAGATCCTAGGTTGGAAGTCTCTAAGAGGTCAATGGGTTCAATCTCTGCCCTCAAAGAATTGGTAAGATTTTTAATAATTTGAGCATTCTATTTTTGCCTGTCCATTCATATGAAATTCTTTTAAAGATTGTGTTCTTATTATGCTATTAAATCTGCATTCAACTTCTTCAGTGCATGATGGAGGGTCTTGGTGTAAGTTTTCAACCTCAGCCTGCTCCAGTGTCAACAAATTCAGTTCAGAAAGATGAAGTACATGCACAGGTTTGTAATTGATATTGTTCAATGGTCTGAACAATGTACTGGGTTAAACTAGGTTGGTTGATTTGCAGAATTTGATTCTTTTCTCTTTTCCGTAGGGGTGTTCATCGGTTTGGTTTGGTTTGATTTGATTTAGTTCGGTTGATCATTTTTTTTTCTCCTTAGACCGTCTTTGCTTTGCTCCTGGGTGGAGCCGTTTTAAGTGTTGCGTACCTTGATTAAGAATCTTTGGTTTAAAAAATGATACCATAAATTACAATTTCATACACAATCATAAAATTCAACTTAAATTAATAATAATATTCAAATGTAGGCAAGCTGTGTGTGCAGAGCTTCAGAGCGAACCATGCTTACTGCCTAGGGTCTCTAGAGAGTGACAACACAAGAGGGAGTAGAGCTTCAGAGCCTTGTGTGTTCAGACAACAGACTGCGAAATGACCGGGGACAGAGGGAGGGGAGGGGGTTTGTTTGCATGATAGAAACAATAAAAAATATTATTTATTAAAGTAATATAATATTAAAAATATAAAATATATTAAATATGGCAGTCGGTTCGATCAGGTTTTGTTAGAAATTTTTTTCAATTGAAAATTAGACGGAACCGAACTGCTCGGTTTCATTTTAACAAAACTGGTCTAAACTGCCTAAAATCGGTTTTTTTTTTTTGGATGGTTTGATTTGATTGAGTCGGTTTTCAGTTCTATACACCCTTACTTTTTCGAAATTTAAGTATTGGAAGGAGGCAATACATACTTTCTTTATAGTTGCTGTTGTCCTGGGTCTTATTCTATATATCTGATCCATTTGGGATGAAATATCTGAGTATGTTCAAGTGTTGCTTTATTTTTGCGGGTTATGACTCTTTCTTAGGGACAGGGTCTAGTAGTTGGTGGCGGACAAGCATTGGATGGAATTTCTCCTTTACTATTTGGAATCTGGGGTTAGATGCACCAAGTAGTAGTTTTGCTAATAGTATATTTGTAGAGTTTATTACAAATGAACGAAAAATATGCTTGGCCTTAATTACTATTGTCATTTCTTCTCTGAAACCCTGCTCTGTGGCATTACAGTCTAATTCTTGCAACTTTTTAATCAATTTTTCTGTGTTTTAGGTAGAAATAGATGGTCAGGTCTTTGGCAAAGGAATTGGATTAACATGGGATGAGGCTAAAATGCAGGTAAATCAATTTCGCGAAAGCTACAACATTGTTTATTTATGGATGTGTATGCCTTTTCTTTGTAAATTTGATTAATTTTCTCAGATATGTTATCGGAGGACTCAAATGTTTTTCTTTTTTAAAGGCTGCCGAGAAGGCACTTGGAAGTCTAAAAACAATGCTTGGTCAATGCACTCAGAAAAGGCAGGGTTCTCCAAGGTCAGTCATTTTAACAAGAAGCTTTTATTTATGTAATTTGTATTTTACTTTTTTTTTTTAATTATAGATAGCTTTTAGATATAAAAACACTCTACTATATTGTACTTTTAGCACTAGCATTGGCTTTCCTACTTTGATATGTTCCTTTGGTGGAGTATAAGCTGTCGTATCTGCTATTGGGCCATTGGCTGGCATACAATTACAAAGAAAAGTCATCAAGATAACTGATTTGAAGAATGTGTAGAAAGAGACAAAATAATTAAAAAAAAATGAAAATACATATAAAATTGGCTTCGCATGGGTCCATTTCATTTTTCTTGACCCATTTCAGTGTTTAGTCTTATTTTACTAAATTTTGAGGTATCTGTTTCCTACTTCGATTCATGTTTTCTGTTTTACATGAATCAGGCCAATGCAAGGATTTTCAAATAAACGCATGAAGCAAGAACATCCCCGATCTCTGCAGCGGATTCCCTCTTCTGCTAGATTTCCCAGGAATGCTCCTCCTGTTCCTTGAAAAGACTAACACGTTTTTTTTCATCTCACTAATTGGTATGGGTGGTTTTGAGACATGTATATGTTACTGAAACATCAATACGGAGAATGGCTGGTTGGGTTGGAGGGCTGCCGGTTAAGCGGGTACTTGGCCTTTCAGTCTTTCTTTTTGTTACCGAGTCCAAAGCCACGTTAGAGCTCCCCCTTTTGTATCAAATTTCAAATCCTCACTGAAGTGAGGTCGAGATACCTGGAAAGAATTTGTAAGATCTTTGGTCCTCCCAGGCAATGCAGTGCCAATTGTGTCCTCCAAATGCTTCGAGTCTGGGCAACCAGATGATGAGGCAGTGCCATTTACTGTACTTATTTTTCTGTGGGTTTGGAGAGCGTATAGGAATCGGGCACTGGCGTTGGAGTTAAGGTACACCATGTTGATCTATACCCTGTCTGGCAATGCTTGGAGGCAAGAGATTTCACTAACCTAACCAGCGTTGCTCTGAGGTTGGTGATTATGCATATTGATGTAACCTACGCTGATGTAATACAGTTTTTCACTTGTGAAAATCCATGAATTTCTTTTTCTTCTTCTTCAAGTCATTTTTGGTGAGTGACTTTTTGCGGCTTCAAGCAATGCTTTAAAAATCGAATTTGGCTTTTGAACTGATAGATTGAGTGACTATTTGCAGCCTCGAGAACTCCATATTAGCTAGTATTGGTAGATTTCTGTAATCAGCCAATAAAAGGGGGGATAAGGCAAAATTGGGATGGAAGACTGGTTGGGATTGAAATTTATTTTTAAAGATTCATTAATAATAATATAACTAATCAGTTTTCATAGCTGACTTAAACTTGACAACAGAAAGCTCATTTTCATAACGCTGAACTTAGAAGTTTGATATTTTAATTTGATTTTCGTCACAACTTTTTAGTCTATGTTATGTTAGATTAAAAAGAATATTTGAAATCTATTTTTTAAATGACAAAGAGAGAAAAATAAATTTCTTTTTACTTATTTAAAAATTTATATATAATTTTTTTTAATCAAAATTTATTCAAAGATAATAGTATAAAAATATTATTCTATAAATTTTTATTAGTATTCAGTATGTATTAAATTGATATGGTGCACCTGGGAATTATAATTTTTGTAAAATTCAGTTATGACTTTCTATTGAAAAAAATGGCGAGAGCTAAGACCTAAATTAATTTGTAACGCAGTAAATTGTATTAAAAAAAATTATTAATTTTTATTTTTCCTCCTTCGACGTCGCGGCCTTTCCTGTATTTTTCGCCGTTAAGTATATAAAAAGTCAAAAGGAAGTTTATAAGCAAAGCCCAAGAGCTCCTCCCAAAACGCATTCTAGAGAGAGAAAAACGGAAAGATGTCTTCCTTCGATGTTTTCAGCGTTGATGGCGAAGAATTGAACGTCAACTCTTCTTCCGCCCATCACTTCGCCGACCACCACGATGAGGACTCCTACTCCGGATATGGTGGTTACTCCGGCTTCTCTGGCGAGTTTCCCCCCGACGGTGATGTCCCCGTCGACCACACGGCCACTGCGTCGCCGGAGATCTTCGGGTTCAGTGATCCGAATCCCAATTACTCTCAGTCTCCCTTCGAATCGGTCCATGTGGAGAATGGGAATGAAAACGGGAACGGTTATGGTGACGGTGTTTTTGTCTCTGATGGCCCGGTGCTTCCCCCGCCGACTGAGATGGAGTCCGAGGAAGGTTACGCTCTTCGGGAGTGGCGCCGGTGAGTGTTTGAAGTTTATTCTTTTTTTAGTTTGTTTGTTCAGTTGAGTTTACTTTGTGAATTTGTCAGATCTCGTTTGAACCTGCTTAGATCTGTGATGATTTTGCTTTAATCCAGTAGTTAATTATGTGTTTGATCTTACAGTTCTTTCTTTGATTTTTTTTCCTCGCGGTTACTCGTAAATAGTTAGCAATATTTGATCTCATCTGTGGAAAGAAACAAAGTGATGAATTTAGTTCAATCCAGTGTCACTTAAAACAGTCGGTTGAACTTGGTTAAGATATGAAGATACGAATTTTCTTGGGGGTTCAGTGTAATTGTATTCGAGGAAATCATTCCTGGGGATTTAGACTTCTCGAACGCGTATTGGGCTAAACTCTTTTTTGTTTGGTGGGGGGGGACGGCAACATCACTCTGAGTATACAGTTGCCTCCACCTTTGTAAGCTGGATCTCCATACATTATGGTGTGATGAGGTGTTTTTGATGGTAAATTTCAAGTTGCAGAACTATAGTTGGTGGATAAATTTCAGGATTTGCAGCGTCCGTCTCGCGGGCTTGCTTTTTTGAATTTAATGTTGGTGGAAGAACAATCATTCCTTAACCTTTTGGTGTGAGATGATCATACCTCAGGTCTTTAGCTGACACGGTTCATTTCCTCCCATCTCTCCCTCTAGATCTAAGAAGCAGTTTGCTAGTAACCAGGTGATGATAAAGTTCGCTGAATATTGGATCCGATTTTCCTGAATACATATGTTGGATCTTTGTAAGAGCTCTGAGGAAAGTATGGCATGAAATACCTGGCGAACTGCCTTGGCATTTAATTCTCTGTGCTTCTTAGATAGGCCACGATGATTGAATTTTTTTTCCCTCGAGTTTTGCATTTTTTCTTTCCATGTAGGTCGGGGAGAAATAAATATTGGACAATCTGGTTTAGCAAATAGGCACATCCATCGAGTGTAAATTCTGTACCCAGGAAGCAGAAAATAAATTCTTGTAAATCTAAGTCATCAGATCTAAAATTAGGTGCCTTTGAAAAACTCATTCCTCCCAATTTTTTCTTGCCGCTGGCCTTGATTGATCTGTTTGTCTACAATTGTCTTTATAGGTTAGGCATTTCCTCCTAAGTTTATAGATAGGGCAATGTCCCCCTTTTTTATTACTTTTTTCTGATCTTTTGTGAAAAATAAATTAAAAGCTTATTGCGTGTTGTCGCTTTTAAGTTCTTGCAATCGAGTCCCTGAACTGTTGCGAAATCTGGTTAATGTCATTGGCTTCTCATACACAAGACAAATATTCTGTTAAGTTGGTCAAACTCAGTTAACAAAATCATTAATGTTTTTGCTTCCCTTACGCAGTCAAAATGCTATTCTGCTAGAGGAGAAGGAGAAAAGAGAAAAAGAAATGAGATTAAAGATTATTGAGGAAGCTGAGGAGTATAAGCAGGCTTTTTATGAGAAAAGGAAGCTTAATGTTGAGACTAACAAAGTTCAAAATAGAGAAAGGGAGAAGGTAAAGTTTTGCCCCTATCATGATATTATTTCTTCACATAATATAATATTTCTTTCCATCTTTTAATTTTAGAAAATGATATTTGTTTGCGGAGCAGTTATACTTGGCCAATCAAGAGAAGTTTCACAAAGAGGCAGACAAAAACTATTGGAAAACAATTGCAGAGCTCATTCCTCGTGAGGTTCCCAATATTGAGAAGAGAAGAGGCAAAAAGGATCAGGAGAAGAAGCCATCGATTACAGTCATCCAAGGCCCAAAGCCTGGCAAACCCACGGATCTTTCTAGGTTGCGCCATATACTGTTAAAGCTTAAGCATACACCACCAGCCCACATGATTCCTCCTCCACCTGCTCCGGCTAAAGACGCCAAAGCCAAAGATGCAAAAGATGGAAAAGAAACAGCATCTAAAGCAACTGATACAGCAGCAGAAGGTGCACCTGGCTCACAGCCGAATGATGCCCCCTCAAATGACTCTTCAGTAGAACCCCAGAAAGAAGCTTCTGCTACCGAGGAACAGTCTGCTGCATAATTCTACCTAGTATAAGGATACCTCTTGGTTCCCCTACAATCTTTCTTCTTCCATCCCTTTTTGCTCGTGCAGTCTTCATTGAATGCTTTTGTTTTGCTATTAGTTTCTAATGCTTATTGGCTGTATTTTATTACCAACTTCAGGGTTTTGTATCATTTTCCTTCATTATTGACAATTATGACCATGGAGGATATCAGTGTTCAAGAGCTTGATTTTTATTTTTATTTTTTGAAAAAGAAAAACTATTTGTCTTGTCTCTGATTATTGGAATAGGTAGCAGTGGTGTCAATTAGAATGTTACATCTTTTGTAAGTGGCAGTGGAGAACATTAATCTTTGAATAAGAAGTACCAATTTATGATATTTTTACCAAAAGAAAAGTAGCTAATGATTAATTATGACAATAATAGAATATGACCATATTGATAAAAATAATTGTACATGGTTCTTAATTATTACTTTTCCTTATTCTAATCTTTCTTTGAAATTCGTTCTTTTCATTTTTCCTAATCTCATCGTTCACCAATAAAACATATTTAGACAAAAATGAAATGAAAACAAATTGGTTAAAGCACAATGATTCATGAGTTGACCGTAAGAAACTTCAACGGGTTCGATTCTAGTTGAGTGTTAGTTATACCAATTTCTTAGTGAATTTTCAATTGTATGGCTTGTCTTTAATTGGATTTCAATTGTGAATTAATTGAAATATATACAAAATAATCGCAGTTAAAAAGAATGAGTTGACTGAGAAAAAGTCAAAATGATTTCAGTTTAAACATCTAACCTATTACAAATTATCCAAATCCACGCTAATAACTTGTAATAGCTTTTTCTTTATATATATATAAATATTACAAACAAACCTGTAGCATTGAAGAAAGAACTTACTAATAATCCATTATGTTATCTTTCGTTTGGACTGTATGTTTTCTTCCAATCACAGGAAGTTAAAATAGTGTAAGATAAAATCAAAATGTTAAATGATGAGACAATATGCCCTAGCACGAAGTTGCTTTCATTTCACATTATATAAATTTAAAAAAAAAACAAACGAAAATGAAAAAAATAGAAGAAAAGAGAATTCCCCCCTCCTTGACATTTCTCTTCTATTGAATAAAAAAAAACTTCTATCTCTTTCTTTTTCTTTTTTTCGTTTCTTCTTTCAACTCTGCAATCAACATGAGGTGCAATAGGATTTAGCTGATACAGGCTTCATCTTGGTGTCACCTGAGTAATAGTGACAGGAGTAGAGCTAATTTGAGAACTTGAAGAGTCAGCAGATGACTTCTTTACAGAGGATTCTTCCAGGAAGAATCCTGGTGCTGTAAGTTCCTTCTCGTTGAGCCGGATTTTCCTGGAGAGCATATTGACAACCTGGGACATCAATGGTCTTCGGTTTGCTGCTGCCTGGGTGCAGAAAAAAGCCACCTTCATGTATCTAATTACTTCTTCCTCAGGAAATTCTTCAATGTCTGGATCCACAAGCTCCAAGAGTTTTCCCTCTTCATGAAGTTGCCAGGCCTGTTAGAGTAGACCAAGATCATTAGATTATGTCCCAAGCCCCACGTTGAGAGTAACAGACACATCTTGGTTATATTTGGTCCAAGGAAAACTTCTGAATGTTGTATGGTGTCACACATTATGTGATAGTTAATGGATTGGGGAAGTAGCAGGAGACGAACAGCATATCAACCTTTACCTCAACAATTTGAGTCTTTTTTTTTTATTTTTTTCGGGAGGAGGGGGGGTGTTGTAAAATACAGTTTACTAACTTATGGTTTATATCGTTTTCATTTTACTACCGTGTGGTTCAATAGTTGATATTTTGCTACCTTGAAGTTGACTGTGTTAGCACATTACTACCCTATGCTTTAATTCGTAAATCTCAAAGGTACATTCCCAAATTCCATTTGATTCCTCCAAATTTCTCTCAATTTCATCTCAAGAATTAAGAATTTGGGGATGATGCAAGAATTTTAAGATGTTGGATTAAACTATTAGACAAAATTTTGAATGTGACAAAATTTGGGTACTAAGGGACTCAGTTAGGAAAAGAGGGGTTATGGATTTCAAGATGGAATTAAGAGAAATTTGGAGAAATTAGAGAAATCGGATGGGATTTGGTTATTTTCATTTGAGATTTTACACAATCAAAACACATGGTAGTGTTATGTTAACAAAGAAAACCTGTAGCATAATGTTACACATGGTAACAAAGTGAAAGTGGCCCAATCTACGAGGTAGTAAACTGTATTTTACCCTCTCTCTTTTTTCCTTCACAGTTGAGAAACTGCGATAGGTAATGGATTAATGAATGAAAGAGTGGATAGTAAATATGTATGACGCTGCTAAGCACCTCATATAAAAGCAGGAAACAAAAACATACCCATTCCAAGAGTAATTTCTGTGTCCCTCCCCAATTTGTCTTTGCACTGCTTTTGCCACTAACTATTTCTAGTATAAGAACTCCAAAGCTGTATACATCAGCCTTCATGGTTAGCTGCCCCCCTAAAGCATATTCCGGTGCTAGATAACCGCTGCACAAAAGGAAATCAAAGCAAGGTATAGTATGAATCAGGTGACCAAGTTTGAAAATACAAAATAGTACAGATAAGTGTATATAGATTAAAATATCCTGAATCTTGTTACTACGGAGATGAAGGTCAAGGCAACAAAACAACCAATTCCAGTTTCTTCTTAAGGAAGAACTTCAAAATGAGATACAACTAAAGCAATGTATAGTATGAATCAGGTGACCAAGTTTGAAAATACAAAATAGTACAGATAAGTGTATATAGATTAAAATATCCTGAATCTTGTTACTACAGAAATGAAGGTCAAGGCAACAAAACAACCAATTCCAGTTTCCTCTTAAGGAAGAACTTCAAAATGAGATACAACTAAAGCAATGTATAGTATGAATCAGGTGACCAAGTTTGAAAATACAAAATAGTACAGATAAGTGTATATAGATTAAAATATCCTGAATCTTGTTACTACGGAGATGAAGGTCAAGGCAACAAAATAACCAATTCCAGTTTCTTCTTAAGGAAGAACTTCAAAATGAGATACAACTGATTTCGTATTAAAATTCAAATATCATTATAAGTTAACATGAGACATGCCATGGAAACATTTTAATTAGCAATCTGTCAAGGAACCAGTCAAATTAAAAAGCTTAAACAATAAAGGAAGGTCCATGAATGGTTTTAATTTATAAAAGAAACACAATCATTTGGAAACTTCATATGCTGCCAGAAAGTTTGGTCAATTTATCATCTGGCTTTCATTTCAAAGAAAACGAGGGAGAAAAACCTTTTACTTTTTTTGGAAACTATATACTTTTTTGTCTGTAATCATGATTCTGAGTGCATGGGTCAACAATATAAATAAATGGTTGTCCACAAGCTTCAGTAACATCTAAATGAACTCTCATCTTTAATTAATCTGTAGTCTATTATTTCTGAATATTGAAGGGCTTTAATCTGTAGTCTATTATTTCTGAATATTGAAGGGCTTATTCAACTGATGCCTCCATTAATGATTTCAAGCAACATAATCTACTCTAACTTTGCTTTCCATAAAAGTGCAACTAGTGCCGACATTCTTTTACAAAATCAAGCACATGGTACATCTCAGAAAATTTAGTTTCTTTTATCTCCTGGTCAACTGTCAAATCCAACTGGATGTCAATGTCATTTGGGAGGATATCTTTGGTCAATTATCATATTGCCAGTTCGGCCAGCACACTCAGATGATGAAAGATAACCAAATATGAAGAGTTCTTACTTCCTATAGTGGCATATTAGTTGATGTTCTGTCTGGGATGAGCAACAATAGCCTTAGACCCAAAATTAAATGAACAGGACTCTTCCCACACTAAGGCAAAAACAAACATATAAAGTTTAACTGGGAATCTGAAATATAACATACGTTGTTCCAGCAATTCTAGTGCTAATGTGAGTGATATCATCTGGGAATAATTTAGCCAACCCAAAATCTCCTATTTTCGGATTAAAATCTTGGTCAAGTAGTACATTGCTAGCTTTGATGTCTCTGTGCACAATGTGTGGCACAAGTTCTTCGTGAAGGAATGCAAGACCCTTAGCAGTACCCATGCAGATAGCAGATCTTTTTCTCCAGTCTAGTTTGATGCTTGTACTCCTTGTGGCTGCATACATATTAGAGAGGAAAAAAAAAATGAAAGACTGGTCACATGCTGTCCTCTATTCAATATATAGATCCCAATTCATAAGTTCAAAATTCAAGCCAAAGCCTAGGTCAAATTTACCAAGTAAGGCACGATCAAGGCTGTTATTTTCCACATACTCGTAGACTAAAATACGACTAGGTCCTTGAACACAGCAGCCGATCAATTCAACAAGGTTTGGATGCTTAACATTTGATATAGTATTAATTTCAGTTAAAAATTCACGAACTCCCTGCTTTGATCCAGTAGAAAGGGTCTTCACTGCTACCTGTCTTCCATCTTTTAAGGTCCCCTAGTAAAATTGCAACATGGTTATTTAACAGTGGCTTAAAAGGTTAATATGAGCATAAAATGTTCAAATGTTAAAATGCTATGTCACTTCTTCGCACCCAATTCGCTTTTGTCAGCTTAAGTACTAAGCTAGGATATACCGTGCCTATTTTGAAACCATCGGTGATGAAATTTTTACCATTCTTTAGACTGCCTTTTGTTTAGTTTTTATTAAATAGAAAAGAACAGAAGGATTTACATCTTACAGCTAAAGTAATATCTATGTAGTGAAAACATAACATTGAAGAATTGCCAACACCAAGATTGCAAGAGCTCTTTCATTATGCCTCAAAGAAAATTGATGGCAGCTAGGTCCAATAATCCTTAGCCCAAGCTATGAAAGCATGATTCTAAAATGGCAACCAAGAGTAATGAAAATAATTTATTTTGCAAAGCTGGATGCTGACCAAAGCACCCAGAGTGTACTCTTGTTTTTTGTAGAGAAAAAGTTAAACTTAAACAAAGTTTTGTACTTCAATATTTGGGGAAAGAATAGTATATTTCTGCATAAGCATTATAATGCACCATTCAAAAAAAAATATTTAATACAATTCCCCTTAAAGCCTGATGCGAACACCAAGACTTCACAATAAACCTATGGGTAACGTTTTTGCTATATATGACATAAATCATGTCTGAGGAAATGGATTCTCCAAGGCTTTCATCCCAGTTCAGCATGAAAGAAAGAAATTGGCAAATAGCATTACCCCTAAAGAATTAATATCTAATATAAGTTTAACAGGATAAAATGCATATTAGTCTCATAAAGTTGCAACATATGGCAGTGTCTTTAATCCTAATACCTGGTAAACAGTTCCAAAACCCCCTCGTCCTATCTTGTTTCTTGAGTCATAATTATCAGTTGCCTGCCTTAGTTCTTTATCGGAGAAATTCCTAACATTATCAAGCGGACTGCCTGAGCAACAAAAGAAAATAGGCATGAAAAAGTGATAATTTGAAGAAAAAAAATTGTAGTCACAAAAGTAAACTCAAATATACATCAGAATCACCAGGAACAAGATCATCACTGTATTGCTGATCCAAAGTGGCAAAAGAGATCCTAAAGGATGTTTGCTATCAATACTGGTTTTATATTCTACAAATGTACAAAATATGGACACAGTAACCTTGTGATTTCAGATCAGAATTTTACAGTTAAACTTCCTATTAATAATGGCCCACAACCAGGACAGCTTGACTGGAAATAATCAAAGTGAGCTATTAATGAATATGCGAACAATTATCCTAATAAATCTAGACCCCATCGTTCTTTTCAGTTGTGAGAAACTCAACAATATCAAAGCCTCTTATAAATTTCTTATAGTTGACTAGAAAAGGCCTGATACAAAAGCCCACAAAAGGAATAAGAAACAGTGTAATGTTCTCAGATAAGCAGGTAAATTGGAGAGAAAGAATCTCAGAAGATGCAGCAGTAAGCATGAAAAATATACTAGGTATGCTTGTCAATGTGAACATGCAAGCATCAAAATTTATATACTGATAACATTAGAAGTCGCCACCTATCTAAAAGAAAATCCATACCCCAAACCTGCTAGTTAATAAACTTTTGAAAGCTCATATGGTTTCTGTAGCAAAATGTGGTTTTATAGCTTAGGCCAAGAAATGGGCATAAATCATTCAGCTGAAATAGTACGGGTGAGTTTTGCAGGCTGACAGCTGACTAGCCCAAGGTTTTTGTCAAAAGTGTGATGGATATGAGCACCGTTATTACAGGTGAAGCATTGCAAATAAGTTTGTTACATTTCCACGATATGAGCTTGGCAAGTTTATAATATGAACAGGGGGAGAGACAAGCAACTCAAAGGAAAACAAACGTATTGCAGAGTGAGATGAAACATCGAGTATGGAAGCAGAGATAACAAAAGAAAGATGCTGAAAGAAATTTTCAGACACTATGGCATGCCTGAAAATCATCAAAATTAATAATCAGTTTACACCAGTACTTAAACAAACTTTACGACTCAAACAAATAAAAATGAAATTACATGAACTTCTAGACTTATTGAAGGATATAAATATGAAATCCAGTAACTGCTTGGCCCTTACCATCAATTTCATGAGGAGTGTGAGAGGGACTCCTTTTCCTCTTTATAGTTGAGGCTCCAAAGCAGCCACAACTCATAGTGATCCAATTATATGACAGTTATAGTCTGCAATCTGCATTATGTAACAATTTCAACACAATTGGAATCCCATTTGTTTTGTAGATCTTTACTGCAGACACTAAGTGTGTGCTCGGTAGGAGTGAAAATGAGAATGTGAAAATGGAGAGGTGGAAAAGCTATGAATTTAGACTACTATTATGCCCAAATACATTGTCACTTTCCACCTACTCATTTTTACTCCTACCGAACATAGCATAACCTAAAACACATGGCCATGCGCAGGCATAGACACACGAGAACACACAAAGGCAAGCAGGAGTAAAGATTATGCTATTATCTTCAACTAAAAAGGTTATGCCTTCGTTCAACTTGATCCCTGGGAATAATAATATCTAACAAAGTGAAACAATTATGTTGACCAATCAATAGTAATTCCTAAAAAGTCAACTTCTTCATGTTAATTCTTTTCCCTTCCTAGCTCAATTGGAGACTACATCTTAGATCCTATTCAAGATAAAGGAGGAAAACAATATGCATAGTGTCTTCAAATCGAGGCATCAACCCCAAAACTGAAGAACAAACCGGGTTTGTCAATTTGTTTAAAGTTTAAACCATCACGAACAATCCAAACACTTACACTGACTTCAAAAATAAAAACAAAAATGGACAAACTAACCAGACAACCTAAATATAGCAATCACGCAAAGTTCCCATTTCGTTTATTTCACTGTACCTAGCAACGCGCTTACTAGAGAAAACCCATTTCCAGAATCAGGCTCAGCTCGTAACCCCATTCTGAGTTGGTTTCTAATCAACAATCAAACAAAAAATTTCACGAGCAAGCAAGCAAATCTCCATAAAAATCAAATTTTTAACGAAGCAGAGGGTGAAACAACAACTGAGATATTACAAAATAGCAGAAAAAATTACTAGTCTTGAGATCGAAGAATGATGACCCCGTTGATAGCACAATCCAACTGGAAGAAGTAGTTTTTTAGCACTTCAAGTTGGAAGCGGAGATCGTGGGGGAGACAATGGAAATGAAAAATATACTCTCTCTTTTTTCTCGGAGTATGATTGAATTGGTTCCTTTTTTCAATGGAGTGGTGGGCGTTGGTGTGCTTGGTTTGGTTCTTCTTCTTCTTCTTCTTCTGGGTGTGGGTTGTCCAGCGAATAAGACCGGCCACGAGTCGCAACCTCGGACTTCTTCACCTCTTCAGCGAATTCCCACTAGGTCCCGATATTTGGAGAAAGTGACCGTTTCGTTCTTCTGTTAAACCTCCTGCTCGGCTGCCCCAGCAGTTATATCAACAGAAAGAAAAAAAATCAGAAAAAAAAAAATTATTATCTCTGTTATAATTGTTTAAGCCAAAAAAACTAACATAAAGCTTCTCCCTAAAGTCCAAATCGCTAAATTTTTTAGCCTGACAATCCGGGTATTTAATTTTGAATTTTTTTTCACTCAATTATTTTATCGTTTGTCAAATTTCTTAATCTGAATACGTTTATATGAACTTAGATTAAGGAAAGAAGAAAAATTGGCTCTATTCTAACCGTTAGAGAAAAAAATGACTTCTGAAATTGTTAAATTAATAAAATTTTCTACGTCCAAATTATTTTTGAAAAATAAAAGTTAATAAATGATAATGGTTTAAAAACTAAAATATATTCAGCCGGAGGTTGATTTATTGTGTAAATAGATTGTGTGACAGTGTTTTTTTGGGGTAAAATCAGAGAATTTGAAGGTCTTCGAAATAAGTTTGATAGAATAAAAATTAAAATTTTATTCTATAAGTTTATTGTATTTGATTTATAAAAAAAAAAAATTTAAAAATACAAATTCATTTCTACATGAAGGATAAGATTATCTCCAAATAATGAGAGAAATGTAAAAATTAAAATGAAATATGAATAGATAAGATTAAAATACATTTCTCGTATTTAAATTAATTTTTTAAATGTTTTGTTAATATTATTAATATTTTAAATAAAATTTAATTAAAATATTTATATTACTAATTATTTTTATTTATAATATTTTAAGTTAATTTTTCAAATTAAAATAATATTATTTTATCTTTTTATCAATTTTTCATTTTATTCATGTATTATTTATAACATATTGAATGTAAAAAAATAAAAACAATTTTTTTATATCATACTAAATATAATTTTATTCTACTCTGATTATTGTTTTCATCCTTTTTTTTCAACAACTAAAGGGTGATTAGTTCTAGTTGACTGTGTTGAATAAATAAATTAGTGAAAGTTGACAAGATGATCTAAATATCATTTCATTGAAATAAAAAAAACAAAATGGTTATTTTTTTATGTTTATTTCAATTCTTTTTTTTGTTCTTTTCAAATATCACCTTGTGCAAACTTTTATTCACAATTTTAAATATAGTCATACTTCATCTTTTTATTTCAGAAATTTTTTAAAAAATAAAATAAATTATTCACGAGTTTGTAATTAAAATGACAAAAAGAGTTGGAAAAACACTTAAAAAACAAAGAGTTAGTATTTAGTACACCGACAGTGAACAATATTTTATCCACAAGCGGTGTTCAGATTATGATACGTGGCAAAAATAATTTTAAAAACCATTATTCTTGTCACGTGTTACGATTTGGACACAGCTGATGGACAAAAAATTATTTACTGCTGGTGGACCAAATATTTTTTCAAAAATAAATTAAAACTTGTAAATAAAATTAATTTTATATTAAAATTATGTAAAATAAAATAAAATAAGATGGGAATCACGTTTAAACAAACAAATTAAAATAAAATAAAGTCAAAATCATAAAGGTAATCGTGGACGCGCGTGTTTGCCATTGGGGGTATCATTTGGGTGGAACAGTGCCTAAATTTTCAACTACGCGCACTTGGAAAAAAACATAAGCCAACTGGACGGCAATTGCAAATACGCAAAAGAAATTCCAACGCAGAGACTACTGCATTTTCTACTTTTCTAATATGAAAATCAAACAGGTGCTTTTACTCTATTTAGCCCTTTGACAATAAGACTGTTGGGGACTGTTCAAAGTTTGAAGTTTGGATGCACCAAGGCAAGAAGAAAAGCATTCACATTGCTGGAATTGTATGTAGATTTTAGTAATTAATACCTTTTTTTTTTACTTTCAATTTTTTAAAAACTCTGAACTTAGAATTTGATTAATTTTTGTATAAATAAAATTCAAACTCCACCTTAATTTAATATGTATTTTTTTACTATTATTTATTCATAAATACTGTTTTTCAAAATAAAATATTATTGGAATATTAATCATTAAGCCATTTTATGATATCTAATTTTACTATTATTTTTATATAATCATTAAGCCATTTTATGATATGTTTCATCGAAATTTCAATAAAAAAAATCATACGAATATTAAAATAATAAATAATTTTATTGTTAATATTTTATTTTTTTATAATTTATACAATTTTATAATATTTTAAGACTGTTATTGAAATTAAGCCAATAACTTCAATTTTATATATCATGATGATCTCAATAATAAAATTATTAATTTTTTTTATAGAATTATATGATTATATTGTTAAAATTTACATTAAAAAAAATTAATAAGTGAATATATAATAAATTATAATAAAATTAAATATCATAAAAAATAAATAAATTATAAAACAAACTATCAAAAATAATCTCTAATTTATTTTATATTACGAACAAAGTCTTCACATTTGAAAATTTTAAATTTGCACAAAATGAATGACTAGAAAATTATTAAGGGATACTCTTTCTAAACAATACATAATTTTTTTAAAAAAAATGAGAACATTTTTCTGAGAAGTTTTTGTCAACTTTTGTTCTTCAAAATCCAAAAAAAGAAACTACAATATTAGTAATTAAGAAAAAAAAAAAAAAAAGCAGCCAGAGCCAGCCATGTCCTAGTCCTATGACCTAGTGTTGCCCAATCAAAGTCAATGATATCTTTCTTTTTCTGGTGTTTGAAGCGTTTGTGGTTGTGGCCTTCGTTTAATTATTTCAACGTGTTAGTTAGCCATCGACCAATGCGCATACATACATACATACATTTGAATTGCTCCCAAAGACACTCATTAATTCTATAAATGACAGTGCTTGACCCTTCAAAATTCTCATTAAAAAAAAAAGACAATTTGTATTCGTTTATTTATATTTTTATTAAATAAGATATTAGCGTGACATTTTTTTTTATTTTTTTAGTAATATTTTTATGATTATTATATAGAATATTATTTTATATTAAATAAATCATAAAAAAATATGCTTGAAAAAGTAGAAAGATAATGTAGTGTAAAAATATTGTGTTTGTTTGATTTTTTTTTTTTTAAAAAAAATTACGTTTAAAAATTATTTTACAGAATAAAAAAAAAATTCGTTTGTTAAACTATTTTAAAAATATAATATTTTATATTTTTTTGTGTTTTGAAAATAAAAATAAAAAATAAAAATAATTTTTTTTTATTTTTTTATTTTAAAAATAACTTATTTTTAAAATTTATTTTCGAAACAATAACAAAAAAATAATTATCAAATGAATTTTTTTATTTTAAAAACTGTTTGACCCATTTATTTTTTATACTTTGCATCCCTTCCCTAGATAAAATCTTCGTTTTATTTTATTTTATAAATTCAAAATCGAATATTTAATTTTGAAGATACCAACGAACCAATTAATTAGTTGGTCTTCTATCTTGTATTTGTTAATAAATTAAATTAGTTGACATTTGAATATGTATCGAGTTAGTGGTAAAGTAAACTATTTTTAAGATAATTATGTTTTAAAGAAATATTCTCTTACTTTGCTCTTTGAATTGTTAATTAATTTTGAAATGACTCCAGCAAATTCAAAATCACACGTAATTATGATTATTTTACTTTAACTTAGGGATGCACATTTAAATACATAAATTACATAACTAATTTTTTTTTAAAAAAAAAAAGACAAAGACTTTTGAGTCAGATGCAATAGTCAGATTAATTATTTTAATGGATAATCATTTTCATCTTGAATTTATATAAATATATTGCTTGTCGTATTTATTTTTCAGGGATGATTTTACTCTTTTTCTTTGTCTTTTTTGGTCAACAATGTTTTCCGTATTTCTTAAATTTCTGCTAGACTAAAGCAAAATTGACCCTTCAAGGCCCGTGTTTTTAGTTTATGTACAACTCTTAGGCCAGTCTCTCTTTCAAATCAATTGCGTACGTCACCGAAAACAAAATACATTGGATTTTAAAATAAATAAATAAATAAATACTGCCTGAATTTATTTATTTTTTTCTACCTCAATACATTGGAGTCTTTTTATTTTAGATGATTTTATTATAAGTCTATAGGGAATAATTTGATTTTTTTTTAAGTTATATATATTTTTTGGACTGACAAGTTGTAATTTATTTATAAAACATGTTGCTTGTTTTTGTTGAATTGGGCCATTAGTTTGTGTTTTTTTTTTGGCCCAATATTAGTTTGTGTTCTCTGGATCTTGGATCTGTACTGTTTTTTTGTTTTTTTTACCAAAGTGATTCTTTTAAGCTAAATTTGGAATACGGAATTTATCTATTAATAAATTATGGAACAAAATTATGAAAATGTATGGAATAATATTTTCGTATTGAATTTTTTAGAGAGATTCAATATGTTTGTTTGTATTATATTAATATTTAGTAATCATTGTGAAAAGTAATTCTATGGATTAAGCCTTGGCCAAAATCAAAGTTTATGTACGTCACTAAAGCTATGTCTTATAGTCAAATTAGAATAACTTATATTTACTTTCAAAATCTTTGAATTTGTTTTATATACCTAACTTTTATTTTTTTGTTTAATTTTACCAATTATTTTTTTATTTGAAACAAATATTTATTATCTTTAAAATAATTACCATTATAAATAAATAAAAATTAATAACCACTCATTGTTTATAATTTTATTTTTAAAAATATCTATATTAAAAGAGACTAAAATTATATTAATATAAATATATTTATGTGTAAATGAATTTAATGTCATAAATTAAACCGTGTAAATTTATGCCAACTCCGACATGCGAATCATTATTTAGTGGAAAAGTGGGCAAAATTCCCCACTCGGCCACAAGTCCCCGAGGAACAAAATTCTCATAATCCATTATTGTCAAGAAATTCCTGTCACCCCTACCTGCTTTTGACTAGTCACCGGGGCGAAGTTTGCTTCCTTTTGAAATAGATATTCTCAAATCCACAATCTGTCCACTGAAGAAACAACTCGCCGGGGGTTTATTTTAATTTTTTATTATTGTTCAATAAAGTGATCGCATAAGGTTTACGATGAGCTCTCTCTACGGGCCTGATATCCTCGGAAGGCGATAATTTAGGAGCACTTGCAAAGACACTCCAATATTTAAATCAACGCCAATATTCATTGAAGAGCGTTGAAAGAGTCAAAAGAACACTACTTGATAAGAAAAGAAAAATATTTATAGTCAAGCGTGAGTGGCAATTTGATAGTTTTGCTTAATCGGAAAGTTTGTCACTAATTTACCATATAGCGTTCCCTGATTGGTTTTAGATTCCTTAAGCGTGGTCTGTACGTGATTTTTTTTTTTTTTTTGGTACATGCAAAGAAACAAGGTTAATCAAAACATAAACGAGGAAAAGTTTTTCCTCTAACGTCATCCAATAGGATGTTACCAATACCCTCATGAGCCCATTCGAAGCAATGAAGACCTAAGCTCAGCTCATGCGCCATCTTGGCCATCCAGTCTGCGGCTCTATTGCCCTCTCTACATGTATGCTGAAACACTATCCGCCATTCTCTTACTATGTAGTGGTGTATATAGTATAGGAGACCCGCATTTGGGTGATCCTTCTCGTACCCACCACAACAAAGATTCACTGCATATGATGAATCAGATTCGATCACAAGGTCTCTACATCCTTGTTCCCATGCCATACTCAAAGCCGTTGCTATCCCCCATAGCTCTGCTTTAATAATACTACATATGCCCACTCTTCTAGTAAAACCACCCTTCCATGCGCCCAAAGACGCATATAGTGGGATCTTTGAGGGTAGGATGAGCAAGTGCCTTGCTGCAACGTCTCGAGGTGAGTTTAATATTATAATGATCGGCCCAAATTAACTATCGTTAGATTAATTAGCTAAAAGCAAAAGGGATCATAAATATTGGTAAAATGGGTACTTGCACAGAATATAAGCACATTGGAAAATTTTATTTTAAAACTATAAACATGAGTCAAATGAATGTGAGGGCGCAATTTTTTGGAGTAAAATCTTAGTGTCGTTTGGTTGGTGGCAAAGAAAGTAATGAAAAAGAATAAAAAAAAGAATTTGAAATAGAATAGAATTGAATAAAATGTTGTAAAAAAAATTACATTTGATATGCAATGAAATGGAATAAAATGAAAATCTGACAAAAAGACAGAAATATTCTTGAAATATAAAAATAGTAAAATAATATTATTTAAATTTAAAATTATTTAAAAATGAGATAAATAAAAAAATAATTAATAATATATAATTTTTATAAATATTATTGTTACTTAAAAATTTATTTAAAAATAATATAAATAAAAAAATTAAATAGTAATATAAAAAATTTATTAAAAATATTAATGATTTTAAAAAATAATTTAAATATTATTTATTTTATATTATTTATCAATAATAAATAAAAATAATAAGTTTAGACCCCCTCACCTTCGCTTTTAGTGTGGAACAACTATTCGCGACACTAAAACGTAAGTAGAAAAAAGCTAAAAAAATTGGTATTTTTTATTTTTAAAATATTATTTTACGTTTTTCGATGTATTCCCACGCTTTCCTTTACTTTCCATTACTTTTGAGAGGCAATAGAGATTACCTCCCTTCTTTCCAGCAGATTCCGTGTCCATCTACCAAACACTGTCACTTGATGGAATGGAAATTGAGATTCCCATTCCATCACCTAGATTCCATGTAACAAACGGGCTGTAACTGATTAATATTATTAATTTGGTTTTGATTATATTTAAAAAAATATTGAGAATAAAATTTTAAATATATTATATTAAACTTTAAAATTATGTAAATAGATATTTTAACCAAAAAACATTTAAAAATATTTTTTAGAGCATCTCCAATAATAATACTATAAAAAGTTAATTAAATGAATCTTATATTGTCATATTATCACTTTTTACTTTAAATAATTTTTTATTATTTTAATTAATTTTTTACTTTAATGGTACAACTTTCAAAAGTTCATTAAATGAATTCTACCGATTACTCTACATTTTTATATTTTATTTATATTTATTTATAATTTAATTTAAAATATTTACTTATTTGTAATTTAATTTTAAAACAATAAATATTTAAAAAAACTTAAAACATATTAAAAATAATACAAACTTATTTCAAGTAATGTTTTTTATAAAGTAATGTTTTTTATAACAATAATTAAAAATAATAAAAAAATACATAATATAATATAACTAAAAGAAAATTTAATTTTGATTATTCTCACATTAAAATTGTTTCCAAATATATTCCACCAAGTTTCTTTATAGTTAACGATAAATTCGTTTTTAACGAACAAGTGCTCTCCCTTATAAGTAGTTGCAAAATTAGGATGAGAACTATTAGATATTTTAACTGTTGATATGTCATTGTTTAAATAATTATAAAAGTAATCAAAATTATTACTATATGTGTGTCTCGTTTTCAACGATCATGTTATGCAATATGATGCATGCATATATTATATGCTTGACTATATTGATATGCCAAATACGCGTTGACCCACGTATAATCAAAAATCAAGTTTAGAACACTTTAAATACCCCTCCACATCCTTTTTCTACTGCTTCTTGATGTTGGACAAATAATTTTTTATTTTTTTCTTGCATCATAAGGATTCTCTTGACAAATGTAGCCCACTTTAAATAAATACCATATGCTAAATAATACCTCATGTTATATTTGGTTCTATTCACTATATATCGTATGTTGGGAGGTTGTCAATTCAAAATATCATAAAACACATTAAATTGGTTTAACAAGTTAATATCATTGTTTGAATTAGCAATACCAAAAAATGCATGCCAAATCCATAAATCTATGAGGTCGCTACTTCAAATATGATAGTGAGTTTCACATTATTACCTCGATAAATTTGGCCTTTCTACACTATTGAATAAATTTTTCATTCTCAACGCATACAATCAATGGAATCTAATATTCTAAAAAAGACACGTGCCTCTTTTATTTGCAATAAATGTTTAATGTCGTTGTTGTTAAACCTTCTTGGGTATTCAGGCTCAAATATCTTGTTCACACATCGTACAAATTTCTCTTAGCATTTTGATATAGTATTTTCGCTGTACATAGTCATTTACACCGTCAATAGGTGATCCAACTAATGCCATCGAGATTTTAATTGAACGGAATCTTTCTTTTGTAATTGATCACAGTGGTAGTTATAATTATATTTGATTTTTAACTAAAAATTATATATTTTTCGGTCAATTTTAACAACTGTATTTTTTGAAATGTTAAACCACGCTTGAATAAGAAGTGTATCTTTTTTCATTGTGAACTTGATTAGAATTTTTTTTTTGACTTGCATTTCTTCTTTCTTCATTGAGCACAATATTTTTTAAATAGACTTGAATGAAAAATTGTGGAATTGAAGACTTGGATATGGACTCGACCAGTGTTTCAAGTTCTTGATGAATGAACTTTACACTACTAATATCCATTGGAGGCTTATAAAATATGATGAGATTTGTTGGTTAAAATGAAAACATAACAAATTAAAATTTTTTTAATATTTAAATTACTTTGTAGATTTGAAAAAAATAAAAAAATTTGAGAACTTTTAATAATAGGAGGTTGATAATTTTGTATAAAATTTAAAAAAGAATTTAAATTAAACTAATTAAAATTTATTTACTAAAATAAGTAAAATTGTGAGTTGAAGAAGACTACAAATAAAATTGATAAGTTAAAAAGTTGAGTGTAAAATATTTTAAAATAAGATTAAATTTATAAAAAAAATATGCAACATCTCCAACGATAATATTAATACAATAATTTGCTTCTCCTATTATTTTTGATAATGGTAATAATGAGAGAATTTCTAATTTTTTTCATTTTTTATAGTAATATTGCAATTCATCTTAAAAATATGTTTAGCATCGCAATACTAAATGTTTTGATTTTGGCATCGTAACATAATTTTATATTATTATTTTTATCTTAAATTTAAGTATAAAAAAATATTACTTCTATAAATAACTGTATTTTTATATTAGTATTATGATAGAATATTTTAATGATAAAATATGTTAAGATACGTTATTTAAATAAAAATATTACAATTTTTTTTTCATTAGAAATGATCTTATATAATAATAAAAAAAATACATAACTAAGATGAAAATGTCTCACAAAATCATTTGAAAAAAGAAAGAAATAGAACAAAGTGAAACAACACCAAAACCAAAAGGCACAATAAGCAAACATGGAGGAATTTCCCGAAACGTTTAAAATTTGATCATATGGAAGCCCAGCCTCCCGGGAAACACAGGAAGTGAGAGACAACGCACATTTTCTGCACTAGACTTGCTCCCCAATCAGAAGGAGAGAGAAAGGGAAAGAAGGTAGGTAAATAATCACAACGTTGAAAGGCAGAACCCAGTGAAGTGTACGTGGGCATTAGAGAGAGAAAGAGAGCTTGGAAGAGACAGATCTTTCTGCTGACGACTCTTCCGCTTTGCAGCAATTGAATGTGCCAAGCAGCCCACAGAGTAAAAGAAAGCAAAGCAAAAGTGGAAATCTTCGAAAGACATTGACGCCATCTTTCTGTTTTTGTGAGGATTCCCCAACAAAAACCTGAAATCACCTGCTTTTGTCTACCACCCATAACCCTAACCTGGAGTCCTATAAAATCAAACCCTTATTAAAAAGAATAAAAACTCAAATATCCCCAAATATCCCCTATTCACACTAACCTCTCTCTATCTTCAACAGTGATATCTGTCGCCTTCAATTGGGACTTTCCACCACTTTACCAATATTTTTTTGCTGTCTCTTGTCCCTATCTCTTTTGGGTATAAAAATTGGGGCATTTGGGTATGAATCAAATTGCTGGGACGAAGGACCCAGAGGACGAGCCCGTCGTTCAGTCTCAGCTTCAGCTTGAACCCCAGGAGGCTCCTAAGGGTTCGGAGAAGACTGAATCAGTGAGTGGTGAAGAAGAGGCCGTACTAGAGGAGAAACCAGTGGGCGATCCAATGGAGGAAGATCCAGGGGGTTCCGCCACTGTTTTTTGCATTAGACTGAAGCAACCTAGGTCGAATTTGCGGCACAAGATGAGTGTGCCAGAACTTTGTCGCAATTTCAGGTACGCGCTGTGGAAAATAAATAGGACGAATTCTTACTCAATTTCGTGCATTTGTTGATGGGTATTTTTTGAGTTTTAAATTTATTCTAACAGAAGAGTTTATATAGAAAGAAGAAACGGTTGGGCAAATATTTGTATCGTGTTTTCATGCCTGAAGTTGATTGAAACCGTATTATTGTACATATGGATTTTACCTCACAACAATTCGTAAGATAATGTAAACTGTTTTTTGCATGATTAGATAGTGTATAAATTTCTTGGTGTAAGATTTTTAATATTGTGGTTGGTCTTCTGATGACTGCGTAAGGTGAATTTTATTTGTGTATACTGTATAATTGTAAGCCTTCTATGCTATAGTGTATTTGCTACTGTCAATTTATCAACAAATTTTTTTATCTTGTGTGTTTTTTTTTTTTTCCCAGTGCTGTTTCCTGGTGTGGGAAACTGAATGCTATTGCTTGTGCATCTGAAACGTGTGCCAGAATTCCAAGGTTAGTGTATTTTTATTCATTTGGTCATGTTTCCTGTCTAAGAATCTGTGACCACGTGCTAGATGTTTCATTAAGAATGATACTTTCTGTTTGGATAAATGATAATTCATTACAAATTGAAGAGCTAAAGAACTGATAAGAATAAGAAAATTGTTTTGTTGGTCCATTGCATTTTGTAAGTTCTGTATAAAGGAGAGAAGACTCAATCAGAATGATTATTATTCCAACCTTTCTCATTTTCTTCCTCTTATGTCAGAGGCCCAGATAAAGGACTAGCAAGAAATATTGTGGGGGATCTGTAGTGTCATGTATCTATGTCTGACTTGGAACTCGTTTCTTTAATTTGCTTACAGAAATATTTTTTCTGCCCACAGCCTGTTTTATCATTTGTTGGCTAATAAATTTTGTCAATCAACTTCTGTATGGTCTAAGTCTTGAGCTCTGCTTGAAGTTGTGAAGTATAAATGTTATCTGAATTAATAGATAGGTGTTCCAATGTGTTAATCCCTTTTGCTTCTTCTTGGTCCTGTTTGTTTATCACGACTAAGATAGGAGAGTTTGGACTCTAGATGCTTCAGGTCTGTACACTTGTAAATCCTATATTCATTCTCCTACTAGAGAAGTTTTCCTTCTTGAGAAACCCATTTAGAAATCTAAAGCTCCTTCGAAGGTCAAATATTTTATTTAGACAACGGTACTCAATAGTAAATAGAATTAACACAATTGATGTATTGCAGGTTTGTAGATCTAATACAACTTTGTCTTCTAATATTTGTATATGCGCATGCATAGTGCAAAGAATGGTGCTCATTTATTTTTACACTGCAGAGTGGCTGTTTACTTATGGAATAAGTTGTTCAGGGTCTTTGTTGAGAATTGGGTTTGTATGTGGGATTTAGAGATGTTTCTCCTTATACCGTTCAAAGGTTTTGGGCAGAAACAGAAGGGTAAAACATTGTGGCAATGTGTGGTTTTGCTGTGATTTGGAACATTTGGTTGAAATGGAATGCTTTATCTTTGGGGTGTCTCGTTTGCTATAGATGCCTTGTGGAATAGAATAGCTTTTGTGACCTCTCTTAGGTGTTTGGCTCAAAGCTTATTTAAGAAAGTGGTTCTTAGATATGCAGAGGGTTTGGGCAGTTTGCTGCTTTGCAAAATTAAGTTTCTATCTTATATTCTATTCTATTATGATCTTGTTATGATTTTTGTATTTTATCTTAGGAGGATAACCTATCCTCTTCTCTTGTTCATGTATATTAAACTGTTGGCTGCTGTTAAACCAAGAACCGGAGAAAAATAATTTTCTTAGGTAGCTTGTAATCCTTGTATTATGTTTTCTTTATCATCTCTAGTTCCTGGTAATATTATAAAAGATTTATAATATGTAACTAGTTTTTCTCATGGATATCATCATATATTATATGCATATGTGTGTTATAGATAAAAGCACAAGCTAATTTAAATGCAGAGTTTTTCTTAAACAGGCTTGTTCATTCACTAAATAAGGTGAACTTAACTATGCCTGAACAGGCTGTTATTTTTGTTCAAACTCATCTAATTATCTTTACAAAGAGACAAAGATGATTCCTAATCCTGCTCAATAATGTTTTTACCCGATACATTAGTTTGCTGACACTGCTGTATGGTCGTTTTTGTTGGTAATCTTACAATGGTTAATTTTTCTTCTTCTTCTCTCTCTCTCTTTAATTTTTTTTATAGTTCAACTGCCAATGCACCATTTTGGATCCCCATACATATTGTGATCCCAGAGAGGCCAACTGAAAGTGCAGTGTTCAATGTCATAGCAGGTATTTTGATGTCATCGCTTTCTTCTCTAACTATAGGTGTTTTGTTTTTGTTGTGATTGGGGGATTTGTTTTGATTTTATTCTTTGCTTGGTTGTGATGCCAAAATTGGCTAAACAATAGTAAAAGTTAGGAGTTTGTCCAGTTCTCCTGCGTAACAAATATAAAGATTGTAGCCTTGCACTAGTCCCTGAGTTTGTTCCATGGTGTAATCTGGCATTAAACAAACATTAATAATTTTTATCCAAGAAAGAAACCAAACATTAATAATACATAAATTTAGGAATAGAAAGTTGGATAGATTGCAAGACCTCAGGTTAAAAACAAAGAAGTAATCTTTTAATTTTTGGAAATAATCATAAGATCATGGCTCTTTTTTTTGTTTTTATTTATTCGATATTGAATTTTCACAACTGGACTTTTTTTTTGTTGGGAAATTTGATAGTTGCATCATATACTTTTACAGATTCTCCTCGTGATTCTGTCCAGTTTATTGAATGGTCCCCTATCTCTTGTCGTCGTGCAATATTAATTGCTAATTTCCATGGGAGGGTAACTGTTTGGACTCAACCATCTCAAGTAAGTAAGAGTTACTGATCTATTTCCTAAAGCTACATAACTGGATACTACTTTCGCAAATTTTCTGGAATGGCTTTTTAAGTATAATATAATACCAAGTAATTTAGCATGGTTTTTCAGTGGTAGTCTAATCGTGTTGAACCAGTAACATCAGTCATTGCACCTGACCTAATTCCTAAGCTTGCCATTTGCCTTCAACTGCAAATGCATTGCTAAAACCTACCCCTAAGTTTCTCATTTTCCAGTGTGAGTGAGGCAGTTTTTATAAATCCCAGTATTAGGGGGGGGGGGGGTTAGTTGCAATATAGCTTAATTCTAGGAGCTAATTGCATGGCTCCAGTGTCTGTTGGTTGGTCTTTTGTCCACCTTCATCCTTTCCTGGCTTCTTCATTGCTCATTTTACCTTTAACAGTTCAACTATATGTTTCAAGCTGGCTTATTGTGTGTCCATTCAGGGGCCAGCTAATCTCGTAAACGATACTAGCTGCTGGCAGCGTGAGCATGAGTGGCGGCAGGATATTGCAGTTGTTACAAAGTGGCTGTCAGGGATGTCTCCGGTATGCAGTTAACTTCTCTTCTGTTGTTGATCTGATGTTCAAATATTCTGTAGATTTTCATGAGAAAGTCTTGTATATTGTGTATTGTTTTCACCTCTTTTTTTCTTGTCTAACTTTGCCCTTAAACTTATTTGGTTGTGAAAGAATTTTTTTTTTTTGGCCATAGTGTTAGATCAAAAGATTGATGCTCCCTCTCTTCCCCCCTTCCCTTGGTTAGGTAATTTACAACCATTGTCTTTCAATTTACCTCTCAAAATTGTTCAGCCACTGCCATATGGAGTAGATTCTATGGTGTTTTTTGGGTGAATGCTGGGTGTGTGCTCTCAAGTTGGAACAGTTTCCTTTGCTCAGCTTCAGGGGCTTTGGTAGGACTAAGGAAGGAAAGGCTTTATGGTAGTGTGCTATCTATGCTGTCTCTTTGTGTATATTGGCTAAAGCAAAATGCTCGTGTCTTCAAGAATTTTTCTCTGCCCTTAGACCAGATTTGGGACACTATGGCCTCTCTTTGGTGGAACTTCAACCTGTGGTTTCTTTAAGGGAGTCTCCTTGCAGATATGCAAACAAATTGGAATGCTTTATTGTATTACCAAGATTGTTTTGTCTTTCAAGTGTTTCTTCATAGTGTCTTTGCTAAGGAGTAAGGAGGATATCTTATCTTCCTCTCTGTTGTGCTCTATCTTCTCAGCATCTGCATCTTATTATTCTTCAGGAAGATAAACTAGGTTTGAAATTATCATTCAGTATTATGGATCCATTTTCTGTGTAAAGATCTTTGGCATTGACTTGACTGACTTTTAGAATAAAGTATTATCTATCTATTACTATCAGCGCTCTATTTTTTTCCCCTTTCATCAATCAAGGAAAAACAAAAATGTTTTGTTCCTCTTATCGTCAATCAATCATTCTCTCTTGTATGTCCTTCTGCCCTTCACATGAGCAGTTGATTCTTCCATTTCTCCTTCGTAAAGTTTATTCTATGCATGGTACTCTTTATTAAGCTGTTCTTGAAGAGCTTCCTTAAAATCCCTTTCACTAATACTTTAGGTTTTAAGTATATTGAAGAACTTTTCATTCTTTTTCTATTCCTGCATCTTAAGGTATTTCTTTTAATAACTGTGATGCCTACAGCCTATGTATGTGCAGAGCTTTTAAAATTATGCCACAGACACGTGGTGATAATATTCTTTAGTTGTTGTTCTTTAAATTGGACATAGTTACAGGCATAGCTTTTCATTATTATATAGGCTTAATGGCAGTTTTGGCCTAACAAGTTTCACAAAAATCCACTTCCTGTGCGTTGAAAGAAATAGAACAAAGTGAAACAACACCAAAACCAATTGCAGTAATGTTGCTCTTGTGATTTTTGAATTGATACAATGAAGTCCCTCTGTCAGGTGGCTGTTAAATCAAAAGATGAAATCACAAAATTTGGGTGCCATGGCTTTGAAATAGAATAAGCAAAGACAATATTACATCAGCGACTAAGAGAGCCTCTTAGGAAAAGAAAATACCATGCAATCTCCACATTAGCCAAGAAAAGAGTGCCACATCACTGTCAATTGAATGGACTTAATTGCTTCAATTTGAAAATCATGAGGGCAACTTTACTGCAACTGAAACTATGGGTACGAAAATTGAACTACTGTAAAACTGGGGAACCAAAAGTGCAATTAAGCCCATTATCATTTCAGATTCTGTTCTTGTTTGATTTAATTTTCTTTTTTCAGGTTACATTACTAATCTGACAATTTCAATTATTAATTATTTTTTATCTGAAGTAATTAGTTTTAAAATATCAGTATAGATGGCTTTCATCCAAATCGAGTGCTCCTGCCAATTTAAAATCAACGTTTGAGGAAAAGTTTCTTTCACAGCAATCTCAAACCTCAGGTAATTTCTTCTGTCTACAATTTCTTTTCTAAGTTTCCCCTTTTTTCTGTAATATTCTTTCCTAAATTCTACTGAGAAGGAAATATGTGGTATTATATCACATTTACATACAATATTCTGGATTTTTTTTACTTTTCTGAAGTTGTTAACTGCTGGTAATGCTACATCTGGGACTGGGAGGAATAATAATTACTATATTCTTTTGCCTTTTAGCCTTTTTTTTAATGATGAACCATTTGAGAAGCAATCAGGTGGTGACAAATAATTTTTTATATTGCTTTTTTTGCATTTTCAGTAATATATTTTCTCTGATGACAAACTTTATGACAAAAAGTCACAATCCAAACTTTATAGAACATGGATAGAAGTTTTCATTTTTAGCTATATTTTTGTTGACCTTTTTTTTGAAGAAAAAACTAATAAAACCTTTTTCTGAATGGTTGATGTGTATATGCATTACTTTATTTTTTGGTTACATTATTGCTCATAAGGGTAGGGGAAGGGGGGATTTTCATTTGGGTCTGTTCTTTTCAATACTAGACTTGAATAAACTTTCTCCAGTTTTAATTATGGCAGTCAACTATCTTATACAGTCACTGGATGTAACACTAATGCAAAATTGTATATATGGTGATGATGGTGTTGGTGAGTGATGACAATCATGATCATGCCTGAAATCAGAAATCTGTTATTGTTGTCTCTTCTTTATATGATTGCATAATTGTTTGTTCATATTCATTTCACATGTACTCTCTTGGATTAGTAGTGCAGCTCTGTGTATTAAATCTTGGGCAAGCTTGCATATCTGATGCTTGGGCTGTTTTGATTTCAGCTAGATGGCCCTATTTTCTTTGCGTCTGTTCTGTTTTCTCATCAGGCTCTGTTCAACTTCATTGGTCCCAGTGGCCTCCTAGTCAGAATGGCACAGCACCCAAATGGTTTTGCACTAGTAAAGGACCCTTGGGTTGTGGGCCCAGTGGAATCATGGCTGCTGATGCTATCATAACAGACAGTGGTGCAATGCACGTGGCAGGTGTGCCAATTGTGAATCCATCCACCATTGTTGTTTGGGAGGTTACTCCGGGGCCTGGAAATGGTTTCCAAGTAACTCCAAAGACAAGTACTACTAATGGTGTCCCACCTCTTAGCCCACCTAACTGGGCAGGTTTCGCACCTTTAGCCGCATATTTGTTTAGTTGGCAAGATTATTTATTATCTGACTCAAAGCAAGGGAGAAAAGAGACAGATCGAAGCCTTGGTGATGCTGTACCACTTCACTGCTCACCAGTTTCAAATTTTTCTGCATATGTGAGTCCTGAAGCCGCGGCTCAATCTGCAGCAACTACTACATGGGGTTCTGGTGTAACAGCAGTGGCTTTTGATCCAACTTGTGGTGGTTCTGTGATCTCTGTTGTGATAGTTGAGGGTATGCCTGATTCTGGTTTAATTTTCTTTTTTCAAACACAATTTCATTATGTTCTGTGCTAAGAGTGCCATCATTAATGATACCTTATTTCTTCATTGATTAATTTTTTTTTTTTTTTTCTGCACCCTTTCCTATTTCCATTTATTTTCTCTAAATATTGTAGTTTACATGCAGAGATTGGACAACTCTTTTACACTAATTAGTGTTATAGGGCTTTTGTTTCTTTGTCAGAATTTCATGCCTGAGGTTTAATGTGCACTTACCAATGAATTAAGAAATTGATGTATGACTGTTTTCACTTGTGCAGGACAATACATGTCCCCTTATGATCCAGATGAGGGCCCATCAATTACAGGGTGGAGAGTGCAACGCTGGGAATCATCTTTTCAGAATGTTGTCCTGCATCCAATATTTGTGAAGCCCACTTCCAGTATGGTTGGACAGCCACCTATGCAAACGGTGTGGCAGTCCAAAGTGGACCTGAGCATACCACCAACAAATGAATTCAAGAATCATCAAGCAACTGCAGCTGGACTGACCACTGATGTGCTAAAGGGATCTGAGTTTGGTGCTGATAAGTCAAAAAGGGTCAATTTTGATCCATTTGATCTTCCAAGTGATGTTAGAACACTTTCTCGAGTTGTTTACTCTGCTCATGGTGGTGAAATTGCTGTTGCTTTTCTCATGGGTGGAGTCCACATCTTTTCTGGTCCAAACTTTGAACCTGTTGACAACTATCAGATTAATGTTGGATCTGCAATTGCTGCTCCTGCTTTTTCTTCAACAGGCTGCTGTTCAGCTTCTGTTTGGCATGACACAAACAAGGACCGTACAATACTAAAAATAATCCGGGTTCTTCCTCCTGCTGTTCCAACTAGTCAATTAAAGGCCAACTCATCAATGTGGGAGCGTGCAATTGCTGAAAGGTGGTATCCTAAACCCCTTAAAGTATGTAACCTGTTAACTGTATATTAATTATACCCATTTTTATGTCAGCTGCATCAGATACTGGAAGTTGTGATTTGTCTCATTTTTCAATGATTTGCATTTGCTGTGCTAATATCTGTTAGGAAAGCAGGTTTTGGTGGAGCCTTTTGGTTGGAGTGGATTGGTGGGATGCTGTGGGCTGCACCCAGAGTGCTGCTGAGGATGGTATTGGTAAGGAGGTGCATGTTATTAAGTCCTTTTGCTGTTTTGGTTTTCCTGAAGTTTGTACCATAGATTAAAGATAAAAGGACGATATGATTTATTTTGTTTAATATATGCAATCTGCTAGAAAGCATCAGCATAATATGCTATTGGTTCTCTGTATTGATGAGTAATTTTTTTTTTTGTTTCAGTTTCACTTAACAGCGTTATTGCAGTCTTGGATGCAGATTTCCATTCTCTTCCTTCTACTCAGTACAGGCAACAGTATGGTCCTGTATGTTACTGTGAATGATTTCTGAAACCTATGATTTGCTTTTATAGTTAGCTTTAATTGCTTTTTTTTCTCCATTATTATCAACTGATCACTGGAAGTTCTAGGGGTGTCTGATTTTTCTGTTGTTAACTGTGATGAGAGTATACTGTTGTGTATTAAGCTGTTGGTGCAATGTTTCTTGAATCTGAAATGTCACTTTTAATTCTAGTCCCATCAGTCAATGCTTGTGGGCCATTGGGAAACCAGTTCGTAACAAATCTTAGAATTACTGCTTATCTCATAAGACATAAACAGTGTTTATTAGTTGTCCTTGGTGAGGACCTAGTGGATGATTAAGAGCTTGCATTGACATTGCACTACTCTGTATCAATCTTTGATTTGAGTTCTGTTTGGTGCCAAAAAGCTTCTATTAACATGAGGCTTCCCACTGGGACATTTTGGTGGTACAACTTGCTCCAGGTTACGTTACACTTGCAGATTCCTCTTTTTTGCCTCCTTGGCTAACTATTTTTCTGTTTGGTGCCGTCTCCCCTTGTATAAAATTGTTTTCTTGTTGTTTGTCAAGCCACTTTTGTTGTTAAAATTTCCATCTGGGTTTGAGTTTGTGAATTTGAATTTGAATTATAAACTCCAGTAGAGCTTCCAAGGTCCACATTTCAACCGAACTTGCATGGTGTCTTTCATCTGGGAGAGTTTTCTTCTAAGTGAGGGGAAGGTGTTATGGCATTGCACTTTCGATGCTGTCCTCTGGGGCCTTTGGTTTGAGAGTACTGCTCAGATTTTTAAGGGAAAAAACTTTATCCCAAGACTTGCTTTGAGGCCAGATTGTTTTCATGGCCTCACTGGGGAGCTCTCCTGTTTGATTTTTCTTTTTGTATATACTGTTTAGTTTTGTAGCTTTTTCTAAGGAGGAAAACTTATTCTACCATTTCTTTGTACCAATTCTTTTTCTAGTAAAAATTTCTTCTTCTATTCTATCAAAAAAGAAAAAATCAACGACATTGACTTGACCTTTTCAGTTCCTCTGTTGATTGTAGTGTTTTCACTAAGGCATGTGCATGTCCCTCTATGCTACTGCTTTTTAGGCTAAGAAAACCTGGTTTTGTATGATTGCAGAGTCTAGACAGGATAAAATGTAGGCTACTGGAAGGAACAAACGCCCAAGAGGTCAGGGCAATGGTTCTGGATATGCAAGCTAGGTTGTTGTTGGATATGCTTGGGAAAGGAATTGAGTCAGCTTTGTTAAATCCTTCTGCTTTAGTGTCTGAGCCATGGCAGGCATCTAGTGACACACTATCCGGCATTGATTCTGAAGCAATGGCTATTGAACCTGCACTAGTTCCAAGTATACAGGTCTGCTATGGTTAAATTTGTAAATGTGTTCCTTATTTTGTTGGTTCACTGCATGGTTCTTTCTGCATAATCGTCATCTTTACTTTGTTTAATGTTCCCATACATACTTCATACTTTTATGTGTATTTGCACATGCGAAAGCACTCAGACTTGCATATAGTAATAAATTACATAGATAAATATATTTGAACCTATCTTCATGCTTCCATATATTATTAAAACTTTTTTTTTTGGTGAAGAATTATTAAAAACTTTAGAGTTAACTCCCTCACTCCTTTCAGTGGCCTCATATTTCCTAAAATTTGTTAAACATGACTGCATATGCTTCTTCAGTTTTCAGTTTCTTAATTTTTTTTCACTATTATACAGGCTTATGTCGATGCAGTTCTTGATCTGGCTTCACATTTTATTACACGATTGCGGCGTTATGCAAGTTTCTGTCGCACATTGGCAAGTCATGCTGTGACTGCAGGCACTGGAAGCAACCGCAATATGGTTGCTAGTCCTACTCAAAGTTCTGCAACTCCTGCGACGAGTCAGGGTCAGGGTCAAGGTCAGGGTCAGTACTTAGTATGCATTGATATGATAGATTAATATTTTTTTTGGAACTTTTTTTTTGTTATATTAAGGTTTGTTTAACCAAATAACAATTTGTATGAATCAATACTTTCAAATTTTTGGTTCAGTTTTGGTCAAAAATCATTATGGATCTACTACAAATGCAACATTTCTGTGCATTCGTTTTTACAGTCATTGAAAACTATCAATTGTCCTACCCCGAATTGCCTTTACCATCTTCATCAGCCTGATCTTTATTGTTTATTTTACATATCAAATTAAATTGAAGACAATGTTTTCCAGGAGGTCAAAATGGGACCACCAATTCTACTGGAAGTGCACAGATGCAAACTTGGCTACAAGGGGCTATTGCCAAGATTGGTAGCAGCACTGATGGAGTGTCGAATCCACCTCCTAATCCAATCAGTGGTCCTTCATCATTTATGCCCATTAGTATTAATACAGGAACATTTCCTGGAACACCTGCTGTTAGACTTATTGGGGACTGTCATTTCCTTCACAGATTATGCCAACTTTTGCTCTTCTGTTTTTTCTTTCGACGAACACAACTTCCTCGCTATATAGGTGGTGCACATAGAACTGCTGATGTGCAGAAACCCCTACCTACTGCTCCTGGCAAGGTAGAGGATGTTGCTAAACCAGTGTCAGCTATGGTCAGGTCAGATGATGGTCAGACAGGTCGAGCTGGTCAGCTAGTGCCTGGGACAAAAGGAGGTGAGGAAGCATCTCCTGGGCGTTCACGACTTGGTACTGGAAATGCTGGCCAAGGATATACATTTGAAGAGGTATAAATAAGTGAGAAAATATTATGGGCTTCTCTAAAAGCTGATTTTTTTTATTTGCTTCTTACATAAATGTGTATCGGGACTCTTGATATTTCTTTCTGTTATTTACTGAGGCTATAAAGTAGATAATTGATTTTACTTAAAGTTGTCATTGCACTAATAATGCAGGTGAAGGTACTTTTTCTGATCCTTATGGATCTCTGTCGTCGAACTGCTGGTTTGCAACATCCGTTGCCAGTTTCTCAAGTGGGAAGCAGCAACATCCAGGTTCGGCTGCATTATATTGATGGGAACTATACTGTACTGCCAGAGGTTGTCGAAGCAGCCCTTGGTCCACATATGCAGGTAACTTTATGTTTTTTTTTTCACTTCATTGAAGGTTAGTATTTGTGGGAGACATATGAAACTAGTTACAATTAGTATTTCATGATTTTGGCACAAAATAATGACATCATTCAAATAAAAAATTGAAACTGTGGCATAATAATGTTAAAAAAAATGGGACTATGCAGAACATGCCCCGCCCTAGAGGTGCAGATGCTGCTGGGCTTCTACTACGTGAGTTAGAACTCCACCCTCCAGCAGAAGAGTGGCATAGACGGAATATGTTTGGTGGACCTTGGTCTGATCCAGATGATACTGATTCTGCAAATGATGCACCTAAACTAGTTAGTTCAGAAGATCCACTTGATTTCAGCTCATTGGAGAATTGTAATGTTTTCTATGGAGCCCATGGCTTATGGCCAAGGAAGCGCAGGATGTCTGAACGGGATGCAGCTTTTGGGTTGAACACTTCTGTGGGCTTGGGAGCTTATCTTGGTATAATGGGTTCTCGAAGAGATGTTGTCACTGCAGTGTGGAAGACTGGCCTTGAAGGGGTTTGGTATAAGGTTTGAAAAGAAATCTTGTCCATTTTATTTTGCTTGTTTTCCCTTCATATTTACATGTAAGGTTGAAGAAAAGTTGAAGCATAAACTCAACTAATTTGTGCTGAAACAAAGTCACCTTATATAGAATGTAATAATAAGATGGACCAGTGAGGATTCGACTATTGCTTAAATAAGTTTTATACCTTGTCATAGAATTACGTGACCTCAAAGCAAAGATCAAAGAGTGGATTTTATATCTCAATTTCGTCTCTTCCCATGAAAGGCAACTGTAGTCAAAATGTAGATAAACATAGGCTTAACACAACCATGTACTGAAAGAAACACTACGTTTCTGCTGATTAGGGTCAACAAAGTTGAACTCTTGGTCACTTAATTACAGATGTTCTGATGCAACGTTGAAACCACATGACTTAAATACTCCGGAATCTGGATATTAAGTAAGCTTCTAGAGTTTATTTTGTGTGATGGGGAATGGGATAGGAATATTGGAAATATTAGGATTATAGATTGATATATTTGTAAGGGCTATTATATGGATGCTTATTAGCAAATTAGGGATTATCAGTGTGGACTATTATTATATGTATATTTATTGTAAATTAGGATAATAGTTATCAAGTAAGTTGGGTTTTCCTATATAAGGATTTCTATGCAGTTTGATTTATTAAACTTGAATTATTAGACTTGATCCCCTTTCCCTTCCCTTTACTTTTCTTTATTGTCCTACAAGTGTCTATATCTGTTTGATCTATATACCCCTACCAATGGATAGACAACAAATTGCAAAGTGCCAACTGGCCCAAATGTTGTTGGTGTTATAGAGATTTAGCATAATGCCTGACTTGTTATTCTGATCAATCATGACTGATTTTGGAAGTAAAATTACCTCTTGCACTTGGAGATAAGTAGTAAAAGACTTGTTTATTCTTCTACCCGACCTTCTGATTTTATTATCTGCCTTCTTGTGGATATGTCTTATATTTTGTGCTTAGTCTTGACTTCTGTGTGATGCAGTGCATAAGATGTCTGCGGCAGACTTCTGCTTTTTCTTCACCTGGTGCTACCAACTCTCCTAACCAAAATGACCGGGAGATTTGGTGGATCAACCGCTGGGCTTATGGCTGCCCAATGTGTGGTGGAACATGGGTTCGAGTTGTGTAGCTGGCTGTGTCTCCGTATTTAGGTGGGATGAAGTTTCCTGGGATTGGGGGAAGGTCGGTGTTGCATACATTTATGGCTAACCGTATGTACTGAATGCAGATGAATTGCTGACTGGAATTGTACAGGAGAGGAAAGGTGTAGATTATCCTGACAGGTGAATTGTCAGTATTATCAATAATTGTTGATGACCTAATTATCTTGTATTCAAGTAGCTGTTTTGCTGGTCACTTGTTGCATTCCAATAACTTTTTAAAGCAATTCATCCAAAGCTTAAATTTTTTGGGAACTAAGACCACGTTGCAGCACCAAGTATGCGGTGTCCGTGGTATGTTTTAAAGTTGCTCCTTCCAGGTATGTAGTGACTTGTACAGTTGTACACAGTTTCTACCCTTTAAAATCGACTGGAATGCATTCCATGCAAGGCATGTGAAGTTTATTCTTTTTCAATAATTTTTTTAAAAATAAAATTCTTACTGTATCTGTACGTAGTTCTAGATAGAAATTCACATTCAAAATCCCAACTAATCTCTTGAATGTTGAAACCCCATATTATCATTGAATTTCCCCAACTTTCTTTGAGATACCTTCTTTTGGGTTTGGTGGGATTGATTATTCTTTAATTTATTTGGACCGAGCATTTATTGTAATTTTATAATAGCCAAAGATATGTGTATAGGTTATTCATTTGACAATGCAGGTTGTAATCTTTTGTAAGAACCCTGGTGTATCTGTTTGTTGCACGCAGGTGTGAGAGTCTTCTGAGATAGGATTATTGAAGAGGTTGCTGCAGGTGGATCCAAGATCAGCAACATATATTAGGGTTCCTTATTAATCCCATAGAAAAATAGTAGAATTATCAGCTACCCAATTAGGTTAATTAATGACGTGGATTATGTAGATGATCCCTCGCCTTCACAGTAGCATTAGCATAAAAATCCCTGTATTATAAGAGTGCATATCTTCATTAGCAGGTGGCAACTGGCAAGTGATATTTGAGTTGTTTATCCATTTGCACGAAAAGAAACCATGTATTTAATAGATTACCTGAGCATTTTATAAGCTTGATGAGAACCTTGTAATAATTTTGAAACTATTTGTTTTCATATGGCAGACACAATTACTTGACTCTCTTGTACTTTGTTTTTTCTGCTTCGTCGAATATCTTTTTTGATATTCATGTTTGATGTGCAATAATTGTTAGGCGTGAATGTAATAGCATTGATTTATGAGGTTGTGGTGGTTACAGCTCTACCCAGCACTCACAGCGGAAGGGAAAGAGCAATTCCATAAATTTGGTGTTGTGAACTAGTGAGAAGTTTGCATTATGTTTTCATAAGTAATATCAGTTGTATATAAATTTAATTCACTTTTTATGTGAAAAATATAAAATTTAATAATTTTTAAGAAGTTTTGGTGTTTAAAAGTATGCATTATTTTATAAAGTATCCCATTTAAAAATATCTTAATTTTTTTCTCAATTTTTAAATTGATTTACATTCAAAATTCACTAAAATTTTATATAAAAAGATCTGACTGCGATGCAGTGGAAACATTCTGTGTAAATTTTTAGTGAATTTAATTTTATTATAAAAAGACAAGTTAAAGAGAATAAAATTGAAAGTAAAAAAGAAAACTATTGACAAGTCGTTATCTCCATATTTGATTTGTTTTAACATAGGGACATAGTCTATATATTTAAATTATTTTTGGTCTATCAAATATATCTTCTAATTTTTTTAATATAAAATGTGAAATATATAGTTAAAACAGATTTTTATTTTAATATTTTTTTATAAACACTAACTTTCCAATGTCACTATTTATATTTAGATAGATTTATTTTATTTTATTTTATTTAGTCACCTGTACAATAACGTATATAATTTCTTTTCTTTTTTTGGTTTGCATGAATAATATAGTTTTAAAAAGTAAATTATTTATTTATTTTTCATTTTTCATTATTTCTTATATGAAATATACCAAACGGTGGACTGGTCAAATCCTCGTAAACCCAATACCAACCAATCACTGCGTTTAATGACAATGGCCCGGCCCGTTAAATCCAGATACCCGATTCACTGGACCCGATTACCCATTTCCATAACAGAGTTGAACCTAAGCTGTCTCAGAATTTCAGAAACAAGGAAGTTAAATTCGTTGCTCCTTCGGTTCAAATCCGATCCCAATTGAGCAGTGAGCACCACCACCATTGCAAGAGAGATGAGTCAAGGATCTCATTCATTGGCGTTTCGGGTCATGAGGCTATGCAGGCCTTCGTTCCTCATGGATCCGCCCCTCCTAATCGACCCTACCGACCTCCTCATCGGCGAGGACCTCATGGATGACCCCATCGCCGCCGCAAATGTCCCTCGTCTTATCGGTGGATACACCAATTCCACTGATCCTAGCAACTCTGACCCCAACTATCGTAGCCGGTTCCTTCTTCATCAGTCCTCCGATGCTATGGGACTCTCCGGCCTCCTAGTGCTTCCACAGTCTTTTGGGTATTGCATTTCTCTCTCTTGCTCTCATCAATTTTGAATTATTATTCGGTTGATTTGTGACACTGTGAATCTGGGGTGCTGCAGAGCCATTTATTTGGGAGAGACTTTCTGTAGCTATATAAGTATTAACAATAGCTCCAGTTTCGAAGTCAGAGACGTTATTATCAAGGTGCGTTCTCTATGATAGTTTTTCTACATCGGGAAGAGCTCCAAATCAGTTACAGTTTTAATGGTCATGTTTTATGTATGGAGACCGATATCTTTTTGAAGCAATTCTAAATTGAAGTAGTCTTTAATTTAATGGAAACAATGACAAATTCTAGCATTGTGCTATTGCAGACTCAGCGCACAGAACATACTGTTTAAATAAACCTTAATGCTTAGCCCCTAGCTTAACTTGTTGCAAAGTGACAGTTCCTGTTTCTTTAACCACAATTTTCCTTAATTATAATGGCGAAGTAATGCTTTCCATATTTTCAAGGTAATGGGTTCTTGACCTGTGGGATGTGTTATGACTATATTTAACTAATTAGGTTGGCAAAATGAAAAGTACTACTATATGGCATGGTATATGAAAAATATTAGCTCTCATCATATGCAAGGGGATGATAGTGCACTTACAAGAAACTCTTGACAGAATGTTAAAGGATGGATACATACAAATACATACACAAGAAAATGAAAGGTACTGCTGATGCATGGAAAAGTTGGAGTTTTGGTTGGTAATGGTATAAACATTTTGAATGGGAGAATGATTTACAGAAGAAAGACAATAGAGGTGAGGGAAGGCCCCTAAGAAGGACATGTCTTCTGCTTAAAGATCCTCTGAAAATCTTACTCTGTAAATGTTTTGTTTTGATTCATTTGTGTTGCACAAGTAGCTAAATATAAGAATCTTTTACGAGTATCTTTATAAGTCATTTTAATTACATAGACGTGCAAATTCAATTGTATTCATAATACTCGTGTTGATTATTTTAATAACTTTATGTCTTCTAATATTCAAAAGCTCATCTATTGCAGGCTGAAATTCAAACAGAGAGGCAGAGAATACTCCTTTTAGATACATCAAAATCACCAGTTGAGTCAATACGTTCTGGCGGGCGTTATGATTTTATTGTTGAACATGATGTGAAAGAGCTTGGACCTCACACGTAAGTTGCAACTCACTGGTAACATCCTTAAATGCCTATTTGCATGCTAGCATGTGATTGTGTTGTACCATGTTATTTTTCTTTTTAACTTTTTCTCTTGGGTTTGTTAATTTGACCATACATTTGCTTTAGGCTGGTCTGCACTGCACTGTACAATGACGGGGAGAGTGAGCGTAAATATCTACCACAATTTTTCAAGTTCATAGTTGCTAATCCACTTTCGGTCAGGACCAAGGTATCAATCTCTTTTCCTTGTAAATCAAACTCTGATGATACTTATTGAAGGTGAATAAAATTATTTTCTCAAATAAAACAGTATTTCAGCATTGTTATAACTTATATGCTTGCTGAAACATTTTTGCAGGTCCGTGTTGTCAAGGTATGTTGAGGATTTGAATAAACTCTTCAGATATACATGCTGGTGATGTATGAAAGCAAGGGGGTTATGATTTAGTAGACAGGAAATTGGGGTTTCTAGGGCAAATCAAAAGTTACAAAATTGTGGATTGAAGGTTCTTTGAAAGTATATGTTAAGGGCAGGAAAATTGTAGGCGATATGATGTGTTTTTAGTCAGTTTGGTAGCTGTCTGGGTGCTGTGAATAGTACTTGGGAAAACAATGTTTTGGGTTTAATAAGTTTTAGATAAATCCAAGGAAGGATCAATTAGGTTTTGGTGGGATGAGTTTATGATGCTTTCTGTTAAGAGAAACAGGCTTGGGTATCATAGAAAAGTAAAGAAAATATAATAGTAGCAATGTAGCATAGAGGAAGAAAAAAAAAACCTAGGAATCGCAACTAGGGTTCCTTAGACTTTGCACAACTAGAAGAGAGTGATTTTCTGCCATAAGTGATAAAACTGATTATTCTACTAAAAGAAGGCATTGCAACTGGTCAAATAATTAAATTGATCTATAACTTATCTTACAAGGATTAGTAATAAAATCCTATTCCTTTAAGGATTGGTACTTCTTGTTAATGCTAAACCTAAAGGCAAACCTACACATTAAAAGAAGATCCAATAACATCTAAATGACATAAACCAAAGCTCAATTACAACCCATAACTAGGAAATATGAAATTACTATTATTCCCCTTGGATTGATAATATAAAATACAGTAAAGTAACAACTTATTAAGGCAATCAATATTAAATAATTATGATCTAATAAGGTTATGGACTAATATTATTGGCATCACTATTAAAACAAAAACAAGACACTGATGCTTTTTCAATGCTAGTGCATCCTTCATCAGCCGGTCTCACTTGAATTTACATGATTCTGGCAATTCCTACCATGATTCCAGTGATTTTGGCAGCCACAATTCTGGTCATCCCTGCTTGAGAATTGAACCGAATTACAATTCTAATTGTAAATTGTATGGTCTCAATAACCATGACTGGAAGCCTTAAAAGTCAATCAATTTTTGCTGCGATTTAATTATTTCTGAAAATTGCATTGCATGCAATGACAAATCTAAGATTAGGAATATCTTTTTCTAAAACCAAATAATTATGTGCTTGTACAGTTTCCCCCTACCCAGTTCACGTTCCTTCAAATTTTAAGGTTTGTGTGTGTATGGTACTTCACATACGATTTTGATTATTAGATATGCCAAGGCAAACTATTTTAAGTATTTTGAACTCCTGAATTTGCATAAACATGTTTTTGTGTTCATCTGTCAGTGCTCAACTGCTCATTGTCACAGCTTCATTCCTCAATATTTGATCATGTCTAATACTCAATTGTCATGTTTGACCCAATCTATTATGTATAATAACTGATCAAAATAGTATTTAATTTTTTTACCATTGTGTTGCAAAATTATATTTTGGTTGCTCCCTTCTTTGCGAAACAATGCTTCTAATTTTAACCTAACCCCGACTTTATATACGAATATTAAGGTTTTATGTATATAATTACCAATAAAGTAAAATCCAGTGCCCCAACTAAATTTGTGCACTGCAATGCAACCTTAAGCAATTCATGTTTTAAATTACCCCCCTATGATAGTACCACTGATGTGTCTCAGGAAACTACCTTTTTGGAAGCTTGTATTGAAAACCATACAAAATCAAACCTTTTCATGGACCAAGTTGATTTTGAACCTGCTCAGCAATGGAGTGCGACAGTACTTAAAGGTGATGAGCACCAATCTGAGAAGGATTGTCCTACAAGGTCTGTGCTATGTATACCATTTGGAATTAAGCATCTAAGTTGAACATATAGCAAGCCTTAGATATTCTTTTTCATAGAAGTTTTTGCTTATCTAGTGTAAATATATATTTTGTTGATTCTCGTTACTGATTATGAATTAAATGAAATTTGCAGAGAGACATTCAAACTGCCGATACTAATAAGATCTGGTGGTGGAATTCACAACTATCTTTATCAATTAAAAATGTCATTGCCTGTTTCTGCACAAACAAAAGTTGAGGGAAGTAATGTTCTTGGTAAACTCCAGATAACATGGAGAACAAATTTGGGTGAACCTGGTCGCCTACAGACACAGCAAATACTGGGGACTGTATGTGCTTCTTCTTCTGTAATGATATTCAATAGACACATTAGTATTCAAAGTATTAATGCCACCCTGTTAAGTATCAGAAACTTACAAGGACGTTCATGGCTAGACTTTGTTGTCTCTGAATAACATCCCATCTGAATCCAGTATCAAGTTTTTTTTTTCTTTAAAAATGAGAATCAACGATGATATGGCATGTTTAATATTCAAAACCTACTAAATGAATGTGAACATGTTAATTTAAAATAACCCTCCCCCCCCCCCCCTATTTTTTTTCCTTTTTCCCTTCCTTGTGAGTTTCTAGAGTATTATGTGTGTCATGAACAAGAAACATATGGTAGACAAGGAGAGACATGCATTCAATTTTCTGAATTATTGGGTACTTGGTTTTCACACACACCACTTTTTATGGAAAACATCTAGCATATAACATGCATATGCACTTCAGATTGATGTCTTATTGTCAGGATATGTTTCTTTGCAGCCTATAACAAAGAAGGAGATTGAGTTGCAAATTGTAGAGATGCCATCTATCATTAACCTTCAAAGACCCTTTATGGTAATTTGCAGTCCATTGGTCTACCCTTTATGTTACTTATTATACTCTAGGTTTTTGGACCAGGGACATTTTTCATCCTAGCAGTTGTTGATAGAATCTATTTTCTATCTTAGCGATAGCCTTTTCTGGTTATATTTTATTTTAATCGTGAGATTGTAATAATATAAATGGTAATGAATTTGGAAGCTGAAGTCTATTATCTGTTACTTGCAGCTAAAACTGAAACTTATAAACCAGACAGATAGAGAGCTGGGCCCATTTGAAGTTTCTTTAGCCCAAAATGGTTCGCATGGGGGGAAAGCAGTTATGGTTAATGGTCTTCAATCAATGGTAATGCGTTTGTGTGGATTCCATTGTCTTCGCTGTGTGTCCTGCCCGAGTGTCAATGTTATACCCTTTTTTTTTTCTTTTCTATTTCTGTTTCATGGTATACTTGTATCATAATTTCTAGTTAAAGTTAGATATTTCCATTATGCATATTTTTACTAGTATCATTACCAGGGGCGGAGCTAGGCAATTTTTATTGGGGGGGCTGAAGAGAAAAAAATTAAAAATATTAATTGGGGGGGGGGGGGGTTAAATTATAATATATTCATATTTAAATAACAAATTATATACCATTTTTTAAAAATTTAAAAAAATTTGGGGGGGGGGGGTGTTAAAGCCCCCTCAATGCATAACTATGCTCCGCCTCTGATCATTACAATAGATCATAGAGTTGCTTTACTTCATGAGTAAGATATGTTTCATATTGGCCTCAGAAAAACGGGTACTTGATGAATTTTCTGAAAAGTAATGAATTTGTGGTCATTAATTTTATCAGTTTTGATTGTAGTTGAAATTGACTTGCTAATTTGGAACCTATATGCAGATTTTATCTCAGGTTGAGTCATTAGGCTTCACAAACTTCCACCTGGTATGTGAATATAAATAATTCTGCTCTTATATCTACCTGTGGTAGTAGATACTTTTGAGCAGCTATGCAGCTCTTGCCTAGTTACGCATGATAGAACAATAAGTGAAACTTGTTTGGAAGACCTATATTTGCACATTGTTAATGCTTCTTTCATATCATTATTTATGAGGAACTTCTAAGTTATGATGATCAAGGTATATCGTCCAGATATTGCCATCAGTAATAAGAGTTTCTTTTTCTTTTTTTAATAGAAAAGGAAGTTGTGACAGTTCAGTCCATTGCAATGGTTACATCTTAGTACACTTTAGAACGAGGTTGTTGTTTGATACTATCAACGATGTTGTTACTTATGCAGAATCTCATAGCTACTAAACCTGGAATCCAGAGAATTACAGGCATTACTGTATTTGACACCAGGGGGAAGAACGAATATGAACCTTTGCCTGATTTAGAGGTTAGTTATAGGCATTGACTATGTTCCAGGCATTACAGGCTTTTTGAAAAAATTAAAAAAATATGGCAGAGAGATTTGTACCTAAGATCTTCTACAAACTATCCAAGCCCCTCACCACTAGACTACATCTTGTGACTTTTTTCATACCTTATTGATATAAATTCTGAAAGTTAGATACCATTCTGATTTGTCGCGAGTTGTTGCAGATTTTTGTGGAGATGGATTGAACTTGGCTAGTACAACCAATTTGACCTGAAGAAGTTGACACCACACTGCATCTTTCCTAAGGGTTGATCTGCTTCTTTCCACAAGTCATGGTTTGCATTATCAATGGACCTAAAACAGATTAACCAGCTCCCCACAAAATCTAGCATGGTGACTATGATGCCTCCAGGGTTAGATCCTCTTTTAGTTAACAGCAATGGATCCTATATGATCATCATCAAAGCGCTTCTAGTCCAATCCCATCATTGGTCAGATGCAAAGTTTCGTATTTATTGGAGTAATGGGGGGTTAGTCACGGGCTGTAAGAGGAGGCGAATAACTTGCAATTGTCGGATCAAGGAGTTTAGTTATATTGATTGCCATTGAACTCTAATTATCCTTTGTGGAATGTGTACATCACAATTTTTCACATTGGAATGAATGCCCGACTATATTATGAGCAAATTGCTAGTTCCATTAATTGGCATTCAACGTTATGGAGGCCTTTCGCTGGAATTTAGGAAGAGTGATGCTATTTGCAGTTTGGAATTTGTCTTAAACGAGATGGAAAACTGGAAATTTTATATCAAAAATTAATGCAAGTGTACAAATTACTTGTGGTATATGTGAGAAATAAAAGAACGGAATTTTTTTTTGCCCTTTACAATGGTACAAAGAACAAACATTTGGGTGGGTCAAATAAATTGGCTTCATTTTAGGTAGATTTGATTTTAGAAATATAAATAATTAAACTAATTATTTATAAATTTAAGTATATCAAAAAGTGAGTCTCATTAAAATATATATTAGATAAAGTAAATATACAAAATAATTTCCAAAAAAACATTTTAATTTTAATTTTTAAAATATTACTTTAACCAAATTAATTTTTGAAAAATATAAAATTATTGTTGATTGCTCCGACCATTAACTCACGTTTTTTGTCTAAAAAACTAATGTGTAACATTTTAAGGCCTGACAAACAGTATTTTCATATGACAGTAAATTTATGAAAAATACATTTGAAAATTATATAACATAAAATTTTTAATAGATTTTTTATATGACAGATAAATAATTTGTATTATACACATTTAAAATACCATGTTTTTTTTTTTAAATTAACTGTCGTGTGTGTGAATATAAACTAAGAAAAAATACATTTTATCATTTTAAAATATTGGTGTAATTGTAATTTGTACTCTCTTTTTTTAATTTGAACAATGTATTCTCTATTTTTTTATATAATTGCAATCTATCCTCCAACAGTTAATTTTGACCTTAAACCCAATTTTTTAAGACATAAAATAACTAAATTATCCCTTATTCTTTAATTTAATTTTATTTCTTTTTTTTTTTAAAAAAAAAACAGGGCACCGTGTTTCCTTTTGGCAACCCCCAGCGAACCACCAAGCCATGTGTTCCCCTGTTCTTCAAAAAATTCCACCACTGTGACGCCATCATGTGCGAGGACCTTGCCTTGGTTGACAGCCACCATTTTTCAACCAGAGATTGTCTTGGTAAGTGTGAATGGTCACATATTGACAGCCCCTATTTCTGAATCAGAGCATAATACGGAGAATTTACAGTTAGGAACTCTTCAATTTCATCTTAGCCAGGGGAAGGGATTGACTTTTGTGGAGGCAATGAAGAGTTTAGTTCTAGTGAAAATGCTTGGGTTTTCAATTGTATAAGTCAAGAGGAATGTTTTCAAAAGTTATTTGGGGCTACAAGAATTTACTCAACATGTTGGAAATGTTAATTTACTAGATCTAGGTTCCCCATTGGAGGTTCAAAATTTAGCTGAGGAATCTAATCAAATTGTCCTGTAGTTTATGAAAATGAACAAGGAACGATTGTACTATCTAAAAACATCAACAAGTTATCTTCCTCTAGTGGTTTTGCTTCTTTTGATGGCATTAGATCTCCGAGTGTGGAATTAGAACTGCGGGAGATTGAGAAAAAGAATTAATAGTGGATGAAACCTCTACTGAATCAATATGCATAAGATGATCTTCTTGGTTTAATATCCTCAAACTTTCCTCTGCTTGACAAATATGGCCCTCCTTTCCTTGACTAACTTCCAGTTGGAGCCCAGAAACATTATCACCACTAGTTTTGCAACAACTAAAGGATGGAAGGATAAAAAGCAGCGTTATTTTTATTTAAAAATTGAAATAGGTTCTTAAAATTAAAAATATAATTTTTTGGTTTTTTTTCAAAAAAAATATTAAAAAATAAGAGATAATTTAGTTATTTTATTTTTTTAAAAGTTGAGTTTAATGTCAAAATTAACCGTTGAAGGATAGATTGTAACTATATAAAAAAATAGGAAAAACATTACTCAAATTAAAAAAAATAGTATAAATTATAATTACACCAATACTTTAAAATGATAAAATACATTTTTTTTTATAAACTATTTGATAAATGGCTTTATGATATTTTATATAAGATTTTTAGACAAAAAAATGTCAAAAAATTAATGACAAGATCAATTTATAATGATTCTGATAATTTTTTAAAGATTAACTAATTGATGGAGTCTACTAAAATAATTTCAAATATTTGTTCACGCTACAAAAGTCAAAGCTGAAACTTTCTTTTATTCATGAAGCGAATACAAGGCCATATTAAACTACGAAGCAAAGTCAGAGCATGAATATATACACACAAATAAGACAAACAAAGGTAACCAAATATCCCAATGGGCTTTTTTTTTTGGGGGACTATAGATATTCCAATTATTCAGGCTTATGAACCCCAAGTGGCCCAGTTGGCTTCACTTCCAACACGCGGCATCATTTGGATCATTGACTGTGAATCAACATTGAAGTCGGCCCCACACATAATCCCCTCGCTATCAACCCTGGGCACGGCCTTCATCTTCTTAGTAGGATGCTCGTAACTTCTTAGACCATGCTCACTGTGAAACATGCACCCTGCAATTTTAACGACATTCAAACCATCAAAATTTCACTCTTGATTATGCCGAACACAAAATCCTTATTTGTGATAAAAGAAATTTTCTTAGATAGACATAATTAATAGATTCTAGCTTTTTATAATAATACAATAAATTAATTATAAATAAACATATGATCACGGAAGACTGACGTACATTATGCTTAATTTGTTTTTTTTTTTAAATCGAGTTAATATAAAAAAATTTCGTAATGAAATGAAAAAAAAAAATTGCATGTATACCAGTGGGGAAGGGTGCAAACGATTTAGCACAACTTGCTTTTATAAGCTCCAGGTCTTCAGAAATAACTACAGAACCATCAGCTGCAAAACCCCAGAAGAGGCCAATCTGTCCATTTGAGCCCTGCCCAACCAAAATAACCAAGATGTGGATATTAGTAGAAGGATAAAAACACCTTCACATCACCCAATCACGCTCTGTTTTTTCCAATTTCAAACAAAAACAGAGACTTAAAAAAGATCTTACCGAGGCAACAAAAAGTGATCTATCCTTATGATCATAGATCAGAAATCCAAAACTGCCTTCAAGCTCTTTGAGAACCTGATCAGCTGGGTATGGTCCCCTGTCACGAAGGGTCCTGTATGCTTCTATGAGGAACATAGCCTCGTTGGTTCCCTTTGATAGGCCATACTGCCTGATGAGGCTGCTCAAATTGTTCAGGCTCCCCAGGAAAATGCAGTACATGTCATCCAAACTACAAAACATCCTGTGACATTTTTTGTATTATTATTAGCAATCAAACTCAATAATCATATATAAACATAATTCATACGTTGCTTCTGAAATTACAGATCCATTAACATAGATCATCCTACGTAAATCTTAAATGATATCTAGCTAGAATTTTTCATTTTTTAATTTTTTTTTTTTTTTGGTTATTGCAGTTAGACAAAATTAATCCACTTTGGTCAAAGTCCACACTAAACCAGGGATTCACAAAGAAACGTGAAGAGCCAGAATATTTATTGATCTCTGATACGAGTATCAAATACAATAGGTCTCCATCCGTCTATGAAGTATTTGCATTTCATAATCCGGTAGGTAATTGATTATCCAAATGAGGCGATTTCCAAACTTCTGGTAACCCACATTGACACATACCTGTGAGGAGAGGAAGAATAGTTGGAAGGCGAATAAGCTAATGAAGCATCATTTCCAAAGGTAATGGAGAAAGCGTTGGAGGGATTGGAGGACATGAAATGGGTCAAGATATCGTGAGGAAGCCTAGGGTTTCTGGATGAATTCAAAGAAGCTGGGCTATTCAGCTCCTGGGGTGGATTCACCAAATTGTCCTTGAAAATCCCTAACATCTTTGCCTCTGGAAGGTCAGCAAATTCTGATGCCGCCAATCTTGGTTTCTTATCTTCTCCAACAAGTGAATAGATCTTTCTGAGAAAATGCACCAGTATCAGTATACCAACTATTACCTGCAAATAGAACATCAAATTAATCTCTGGAGCCCTAAATTGAAGAATAAATAAAAATGAAATCCGAAATGTGGGAAAGAAGAAAGAAAGACGAGAGAGAGAGAGAGAGAGAGAGAGAGAGAGAGATACCAAATTGAGAAACCCAAAAGAAGCAGAAAGACGACGAAACGAAGTGATGGGATGGATGGCCTTTGAATACGGACGGTGATATAGGAAGAACGGGTCGTTCACGCTTGAATATATAGAGGAAGGGAGCTAATCGGGGGGTGTCCACGTGGAAGATTTATCCAATAAAGGACTTGTGATGACGTGGGGGGAGGTGGCAGGAAACTGGTTATTTTTGGGATTTACGGGGAAATGTCGCTAGAATCTTATCCGGATTACATTACCTTTGACGGTGATCCGAGTCAGCAAATTATGATTCTGAGGGCTTCCATCGAAAACCACGTTGACTGTTCTATTTATGAGACATTCTGACATACCGACACTCCGCAATTACAGATCACGTTGAATTTTCATTTGGGGTTGAGTCATATTTACTATTTATTCGCAAATTTTAGGATAATTATTCATTCACGTAACGGTCTAATTCATCTGTAATCTGAATTTTTGTACGACTCAAATAATAATAATAATATATAAACTAGCTCATGTATATTTTAATTAGTTTAATTTTCTCGTCAAATCTAGTACTTGCAACTTGACTTCAAAAAGTAATTAAAATTTTATTATTTAACATTTAAACGACTCAGCATTATTATCCAAATAATAAAATTAAAATTATGTCAAATCACGGTACAAGTTTATTTTCATTATTAAATTAATTTTTTATTAGTAAAATAATTAAAATTAAAATTAAAAAAAAAAGCTATTTCATTTCAAATTTAATACATGTCCTAAATTTCGTTTCCGACAGCTCAAGTTCAAATATTAAAAAACAAAAAAGGAAAACATTTGATTTGAAATGGATCTGTTTTGTGGTCTTGTTTTTTGGATGCAAGCTCCTGCTCTAGTTCGAGAATATCATTACGTTGATAAATATAAGGAGGGAGAATAGTTCATTGAATTAATAATATACTTTGATTCTTGGATTTGATGAGTTTACAAATAATGCTTCATCAAAGACTGTTGAACTCTCGTGTATGACTATGAACTCCCCTCTCATCTACTATTAACAATAGTTACAAAATGCGATTTGCCAAGGCCTTATAGACCACACACACACACGACACAATACAAGTCAAACGACAAAAAATACGAACTCCCAACACACAAAACGACAAATTTCAAAACTCTACATTATTCTATTTTTTAAAATCTCAAATTAATTTTTATTTTAATAAAATCTATTACGTCCAAAAATGTTAAAACTATATTAAACAAATTTTTATAAAAAAAAAAATTAATCTATATTTGTGTTTTTTTTTTCAGATTTTCTATATCTAAATCGTGTTACCGTTGTCCGAGATGCGTTTGGCACACGTCTGAGCTAAAAAAAATAGTTTTTATTTAAATACGTCTCAAACACATCCATTCAAACACTGGTTCCAACACACTCAAGTCTAAAGATAGGTTTTTGTGCTTCATAGTCTTAAGGTAGGTAAACACATCATCGAAGATCGACATGCTCTTCCTAGTTTTTACAATGAAACGCTAATGAAAATATCATCGATGTAAAAATTACAAGGAATATTACCAATTATCTTGTAAATTCTGCTAAATATATGACGTATAAAACTTGTGTTTCGAAAAGTGAGCTACTTCACAAAGATACAGAATACCTACATTTGCTTATACATCATACTCCATGCTATTATATTTGTCTTCGGAATAATAAACGGCATTCACAACATTGCCTCCAAATTTCCTCCCATTCAGTGCATTTTTAGCAGTGAAACAACCAGAGCTATCAGAGTATTCCAAAAACACCTGCAGGGGAAACCAGCACCAGCATCAAACTACAGTGGAAATTATAATGAGGGTAACATAGCCCACCAAAAAGATTCATCCTTGAGTTGCGTGTGCATGATGTTAACTAATGCATCAGAACTCAGAAGAATTCATACCCTCAAAGGGTAGTGACTAGGTGATTGTCAATGTTAGTGACTGACAGAACAGATCAAATGCATCGGAAGTGAATTATGTACCTTTCCAACACCTGAGGTAGGTTCTCCAATGTGATTTGGACGAGGAATAACGACATTTATCAAGGTCCCTATCCAGTCCAACCATGTAGAGGGAAGTATATTAATAAGAAGTCCAAGAACATGACTAAACACATTCTACAATTCGGCCATTTAATCTTGCAGCACATAAAGGATTGTCTTTTCCTTTGCATTTAGGTGGCAGCCAAGGGGGAAAAAAAAAACATACTCAACTACTTTACAACATTAAGATCATGAACATCATAGTTTCCATAACTAAAATGACTTCTATATAGTGAGAATAACAATTGAACAGCAATAGGCAATATACTCTTCTTCTTTTCTCGGTTCATGCTTTCTTTCAGTGTCAAATACTCCCAGAAAGACCAGCATTGCATTGTCATTAGGCAACAACGTGAAGACAAACTTCCCTAACAACTTTTTCCTTGTGTGCCAGCCATTGTACTGAAACACTATCAAGTATCAATCATTTTAAAAAAAGAAAATCATTTGTTTTTGAGACGTTATTTGAAATTTTCTCCAAACCAAGCTATAGAAAATGCAGGTCCAGTCACGAGTTATTCCCACTATTTCTCTGACAGTCACAAACTTCCAAAAATTACTCTATCAGAGTTAAAAAATATCTGAGACAAACAAACCAGATTTAGTATTCCCTGAAGATCTAATTACACCTTAAAATCCAACTAAAAAAAAACAGCAAATGTATTGACATAACATGCACAGACTGAAGTAGAGGACAGGTAAGTGATGGGAAAGGTCATATCAAGCATCGTGCATACCGAATTTGCCGCATTCATCCCGCATGTCTTCCAATATTTCTTCATACTCTTCATCATCCCTCAGTTGATCCACAGTAACAGCCTTTCAAGAAGGGAAATAGGTTAAGGAAAACAGCAGTAAGAGTCAATTAAATTGGACCGTTAACAAGGAGTAGTTAAAAACCTCATAAACAGGAAATTTAAAAAGAGAAGATAAATAAACCTATGGGTAAGCTCGCATCAAGTATTCTGGGATAACAACTTCAGTATATAGTAATAAGCAAAATCACCTCAGTCAAACATAAAACTTTAGTGGCGGTTTCATCATGCATTGTCAGTGCTCTCTCCACTCCTGGAATATTCAACCCACCAGCTTCCAAGGCTAATTTCTGTTAATGAGAAAAAGATAATCAAGGACATTAAATAAGGAAAACTATAAAAACAGAAAGCAAAAGTAAGTCTGCTTCACCTGCATAACTATATGCTGTTGTGCCCGCGCCAAAATATGTTCGTGTTCTGATTTAGACTGTCCACTGCCAAGAAGTGCATTATGACAAATTTCATTATTGAAAACCAAGTAGAAAAATAAAGAAATATAAATCTAATCTCAGATAATGGAAAAAGTGATGTATTGCAACAGAGGTTTAAAATTTCAGAACTCATCTAACATATGTTTTCCTTGATGCATATTCATATCATGATAATCGACAAAAACACAGGAAAAACAGAAAGTACACCACAAAATATAAATGCAGTGGAAAAATGATCAACAAAACCAATGTACAGAAACTTAATAGGTGCCAATATGGTGCTTTAAGATTATGGATTTAATACTATCAGTAGAATGGGAATAAGGATTAATCAATGATCTTGGGGATCCAACTGTTTAGTAACTAGAGATTTAGCATAACCATGGTTTTCTAATAGATCTCAGTTACCTATTACATGAACATTGCTTGACGTAAAGTTTCTTTAGCTAGTAAAAAGGAGTTGGGTTTAGTAATTAGATTATTAGACATTTAGCATAATTATGATTGCCTATAAGATTTCAGTTTCCTATTTAGAGGGACATTACTAATATGTAAGGTTTCTTTAGCTGATAGAATTGGAACTACCTTAGTTTTGCATACTAAAAAGAAGTCACTGTATTCAATTATTTGTTCTAGTCTCAGTTAACGAATTCCTCCTATCGTACTCCTTTCTTCTTCTCAATCTAAATTTTTCACTTCTATCCTTCATCAGTGAGCCCCACATCCATGTTTATATTTGGATATTCCAAAGCTTGAGAACATATAGAAGAAAGAACTGGAAATTGTGTCCCAATACATACAGAAGTATATAAAACAAAATTAGGCAATAGGTTAAATTTAGCTAAAAGCATATTCCAGGCTCATTTCAGTGAAAAGGCTAACCTGACCGTCGCACGCCGAACAGTCAGTGTTTTGTCACCCATTTTAAGGCCATTCAGAGAGGCACAAGCAATGTCCGTTACAGCTGGATCCTGACAGGATTGTAGTCAGCAAATAAAAGTTAACAAGAAATATACAAGTTGTGTACTATCAGAAAACAAGGATATAAGTATAACTATAGGATGACTGGAGTTAAAAAAATTGCAAAACAATATAAGTTGTAAAGAAGTATCCACAAAAATATCTACAGATTCTGCATTTGCACTTTCTTCACCTGATAGATGCAGAAACCATATCCTTTAGAATTTCCAGTGTCTTTATCTCTAACTAGATCAAAGGATCTGAGAGGTCTGCCATAGATCACATGCCATCATAACATCAAATAATATCATGTTTACGTTTGTAAAGTAAATCTATCGGCATACATGAGAATCAAATATAGAAATTCATGGCAGGCTTACCCAAAAGCTTGGAGCAATTCTCTTATTTGTTCTTCACTAAAGTAGTATGGTAGCCCACCCACAAAGATGCGGTCAGGTCCCTCAGTTCCACCAATTGCACTGCTAACAAATCCAAGGAAAGATATTTCAAACATGACATAAAATCCATTCAAAACATAAAATATAGAAAGCACCATTAAATAACATGGCCAGCTTACCCTGCAGCAAGACCAACAGCAGATAAGTTAAGGTATGGACTCGGTTGGCCAGGACCTAAAGCTGCAGCTAATGAAGGATTATAGTCTGTAGGCCTACGAACCCGCACAGCAACTCCCTAAGATATCACAACAAGAATTTCAGTGTCTAGCACACTCTGCTTCTTGCATGGATGTTAAACGCAGGAGAAATCACCAATATTTTAATTCCCTAGGTAACACACTCAACAGAAGGTTAAGCAATAATCAAATGCTCCCCAAATTAGTCTGTATAATTCATAACCTCTCACTTGTAATGCAAACACCAAACCCTAAACAGGCTGCACAAAGCATCAGATTGAAAATGCTCAAGATAACATCAAGCAGGCAATGACCTGATAAAATGTACATGAAAAAGTTTACTTTGCCACCAGTTGCCCCAAAAAGAAAGTAGCAATCTTAACCATCCGCCAACTATATGAAGTAAAGCACCTGGAGCAAGTAGCAATCTTACATGACAACTACTAACAAAATCACCCTCCACAAAATATTAATAAATTGCTCCTTTTTCACCAATCAAAAATTACCTAACCTTTAACTTCCCAGCCCCAACCCAAGCAAAGAAAGCAACTTGTCACATTGACCAATGCTATAAAATATAGATGCTCCATTTGTTTATTAGTAATTTAAAATTCTACATGAGTATTAATGCGACATAACCCTGAGAATGAGAGTCCAGAAATCTCAAGCACTAAGTAATGATAAAAGGTCAACTAATGGATTGTGGCAATTGACATACTCCTTCATTTCCATCATCATTTCTTTCAATTTAATATATTAATAACACCTTCAATAGCATTGCAAAAGATTTAACTTGAAGTACTTGCCTCAAATATTATTCCATCTAATGCCATTGCATTACTAGCTTCTTCAACAGTTCTCATCTCCACAAATGCAAATTTCTTCTCATGATTAATGTATACATTGACAACAGAATCACCTTAAAGTCAGAAAATATTGAATAAGAAATAAAACCAACCAATATCTGAAATATATATATATATATATATATATATATATATATATATATATGTTTGTGTATGCACACATCTCAGTTCCAATTAGCAAGTCAATAAAATTTTATGCATCTGAACCTGCACCAGCAGAATTTCCCCCAATAGCAGTCATAACATGGCTGAAGAACGTTGCAATTGCCTGTTTCAAAAATACAAGAACCTCAAAAGAATTTCAAAAAGCATGAGGAAACATTTCTTATATAAGTTGCAATCTAGCACAGTTGGGCTCTCAAAGCCGCCTGCAGAGCATATGTTATATCCTCCACTCAAATCTATAGTCCAGGAATGCTTAAATACAGTCATAACATGTAGCCAGAAGAGCAATTAGACATAAATTGTTCTCTCACAGCTTCCTCCCTCCATGCATGGAAGAAGACAAATAATGCAGGTGGAAGACCAAAACAAAACATTGAAATATAGGTTTGGAACACCTTCCAATATTAAAGCTATTATGTCATTAATTTTAGAAGGTCGGTAGATACAAGATTATGACATCAAACCACTGGAAAATAGTTATTTTTTAACACTCCCTAGGTAAAACAATAAACTTTAGATTCTAAAAAACTATCCTATTATTGTCCCACTTCTTGCCTTCATATTTTTGCAACGTATCCTTCAACTTTCAAGGTGATATAGAAGGAACACAGGATAAGAACCAAGCTTTGGAAATAATATGAAAAGGTTGTAGTTAAGAAAAGTGGGGAAACCCGTCAATATATTATATATACCTCTAAAATTTTTCTGACATTCCTTTTTTTTTTTTTTTATAAAGTAGGTCCTCGAAATTCAAGATTCTATTTTATCCATTTACATATTTTCAAAAAATTTTAACTTATCAATAAAGACCCGTGTATATGATCAACAAAATAAATGTGGTACAAAAGGCAACGTTGAAAGGTAGCTAAAATTGTTTCTATAAAGAACTGGAAGCCAATACTTGTCAAAGTTGTCAGTCTTGTAATATATATTAATTGTTACTGTTCCAATAAGAAGTTGGGACATTTTATGAAATAAATGAACCTCAAAGGAATGTCAACACATTCAACTGTAGAACCCACACTACTTAGTTGAGAACCAAAATGAAGAGGAGAGAACCTGCTCATTAGTCAAAGGGGGAAGCCCACCAACGTAAACTCGCCGTGCATGCCTTGTAGCCTGTAGAGCAAGCAATAAAATTTGTAATGAAGGCATATATGCCTAATCAGACTCTCTCTTACTAACACAGAAATATCAAAAGTCACACAACCTGCTGCATCATAGGTTGAACTGGCATCAAGGAAAGTGCTCCAATCTGTGACATTTTAAAAATAATTAGGGTATTCATTAAAAAAAAAAATGAAGCTATGGTGTCATGACAATCAACAAACTAGCACCTGCGACATCCCAACTTGTGGCAAATTATGCACAATTCCTGGATGAGTAATACCCAGCATTTGCCCTGCACTATTAAACTTTAAGAATACACGTAGATATAGAAAAACAAGCTCTATAGCAGAATGTTGCATTGCTTTGAAGTTTGTCACCAGATCAAACAAACAAGAGGTCTAAAAGTACTCATCTCACAACAAATGAAGCCAAAATGAAAGAGGATATATCATACCTAATACATTGCATCATAAATATAAAAATTCAGAAATGAGTTCAATCACTGCAGATCTGGGAAAATGTGTCTACCAATTGGCAACTTTTGCCGATCGAAGGCGAAAGGTCCAGCTACAGAACACATAGGCTCTCCATTGAATATGCTACAGGATGTACGCTGATATGTAGATTGGTAGAATATGCAGCCCAACATTGCCTTCTTACCCAACCATAAAAATAATCCAGAAACACAAACCACACACAACAGCCAAACAAACAAGAGTGGTTCTTAGTTTCAATGGTAAATTTATTCTTCAAAAAGTATCAACGGAAACACTGAAACTAGGACAACAACTTTCACAAACTGATAATGCAAAAATACAAATGAAGGTTGTAAAAATAAACAAAACAGGAATACATAAGGAGTACAAAAATATCTAAGTAAGAGGTTAGGTACAAACCTGAAACAGCGGGAATTCCAGCTGCAGCAGGTGGTGCCATGTCAAAACCACTGGTCCTTTTGCTGCAAACACAAATAGATGCACCAGAAGATAAATAGACTGACACAGATTTGAAAACCAAAATTTAGAGACAACAGCATTTGAAAATCTTATTGAATTAAAATAAGACAAAATATAAGAGCATTAGACCCATTCAGCAGTAAACATAAGACTAAAAATGAGGACCATATGAGCAGCCACCATGCATAAACAAAGTGCTAACAAATGGGCATGAAAATAACCTGCAAAACAAACATGAAATGCCTCTGTAACTTTCAATTATAACAAAAATGGCTGGAAAATTATGTTAAAGCAATGGGCCCATAAATCAAATAATTACTGACAATCATTGGAAAGCTAGAAGATAATTCATATCCCAGAAGAACAATGGGCCGACTAAAAAGTAAAGTGCAAGTACCTTTCTGAATGAGAAGGGGATCTAGAGCGTGATCTAGATTCCCTCTTGGATCTGTAACTTGACTGGGCTCCATATCTATGCCTTGTTTCTCCGTCTCGAACATCACTTCGATGCCTGAAAAAGGAACAATCTATTTAATATATAAATATATGGGTTGACGAAAGTTATACTGAGGTATCAATATAAAAACGGTGAATGAATGATAACCTGTCATAATCATGGATCTGATGACGATTGTAATTGTCATATTTGCCCCTTCTCCTAAAGCCTTCATCCTTATAGTCCCTGTTATGGCGCTCATGAAAAGATTTTCTGTCTCCATCTCGCCTTCTCATCCTTGACCTCTCATGATCAGATCCACGATAATTGGCCTGATGTAATTCAGAAATTTTCAGAGACCTGACCCACCATAATGGGTGACTAACAAAAAAAATATGCACAAAGTATACAGACTAAACCCAAAAAAAAAAAAAAAAAGAAACCAAGTTAGAGTACAATGACCACAACTGCACATTAAAAAGAAATGAAAGGAAAGAGAGAGGAACGGGGGAACCCAAAAAAGAAAAAGACCCACAGAAGTGAAATGCTATTTCTATTTAGGTCACAAACTTGTATAAAATATTACATTCTACAAGCCATATAAACTGGCAATACCCTTAATGTTTTAAAAAGGAACAAAACTCAGTCAGTGGTAAATGGTAACTCAACAGCAGGTTAAAAAATTCCTTCATTCCTCTTGCTCAATTATGACGTGAAATAATAATATTTTTGGTAGCTAACAAATGAAAAGCCTCTCCGCTTGCGGGGATAAAGCTGAGTACATCTTCCCCTCCCCAGACCCCACTAGATGGGAGCCTCGTGCACTGGGCCGCCCTTTTTTTTTTTTAACAAATGAAAAGCGTATACAACCTGCCCAATATTATAACTTACCATTTTAAATCAAATTGTAGGACTCAAGGTTACAGAATGCAATCAGCTCCTCTGTCTTCTTCACAGTTTCTCAATACTTTCACTTTCCATCATCGAGTTTGCTTTGTTCTTAGTTTCAAATAAAATAACCTTACAATATTTAGGCGTGCATGTACTCTATCATATTTACAAACTCCAGAAACAGATATGGTTATAATCACACTATATATTTAAACAACATTTCAAAAGGCGGAAGAGAGAGGGAGAGAGATTTTGCCAACATAAAAATAAAAATCCAGCTTGACCAAAGTTGAATATTTGACATTTTCATCCCATGTATGTCAAAGCAAGCAAATTATAAATATCAAGGTAAAGCCTGAGGATGACAACGTGCCGATATGTTTAGCTATACAATTATAAACATGTATAACACATCAAGCAGCATCCCTGGAGAATCATATTGTTTTGGCAAATATGAAGTTGCCTCATTTAGCTAGCATACCAAGTCAACGTAAAAGACTGTCTCTGACCCAAATCTTTAATCTGCTTGACATGATTTCTGACCCTAATGCTCTACAATTACCAGTTCCCAGATAAATATTGGGGGATAATGATCTCCAGAAACCCAAAGCAAAACGACACAACAACATATATGGAGAAAAATGAAGCCATGCCTAGCCAAATTGAAACATGATTCACATCAAACCCCTCCCAAGAAAACAAAGCTCATTATGCGAGTTGTTTGGAAAAGTTACGGAAAAGGCCAAGAAGAACAAGCTCACCTTGTCGCGATTGCCACTGTCAGGAGATCCACCGCCACGATGACCATTTTTATGGAGAAAAGAGGCGTTATGTTCGGATTCAGACATTACTGCTCTGGAATCTGAAACCCTAATGAACCCTAAGTCCTCTTCTTGTTGGTATGAAAGAAATGGGATCAATCAAGCGATGATCACTTACGAATCATGAGAATGATAAAATTTCGGCTTTTGGATAAAAGATTACCGAGTAATAATCATTACCTTTCTTACAATATTTTTAGAATAAATTATATTATTTTTATTTAAAGCTTACACTCTTAATTTTTTTAAATTTTAATTTATATAAATTTTTATTTATAAAATTCTAAATAAAATTTAGAAAACAAATTTGAAAAATACTTGTTTATTTTTTTTTATAAAATATTTTTTAAATTTATAAAAAATTTAAAAATTCTAAACAAATATTTTTAAATTTTTTAATACAATGATATTTTTATAACTATTTCAAATTTGTTATAATATTTTATTATTTATATAATTAAAAAATTAAACAGATTTTAAAAAATATAAAATATTTTTACTAGTCAAACACAATTTTATATTTTATATTTTATATATTTAAAAAAGATCATAAATAGTAGTATTTATATTATTAAAATTTCAAAATAAATAATTTAATATAATTTTTTTAAAGTTAAAAAAATATGAATATAAATTTTACAAATTTTATAAAAAAATTTACTCATAATTTTATTATTTCCCCTCTTATAATAAACATAAATAATCTCACTAACTATATGATTTACTTTTATAACTAAAATAGGTATAAATTAATCAATTTTTACTTAAATTATAACTTTTAAATTATTTCTCTTTTCTATTATCTGTTTGAAATTTTAAAAATGGTTGGAGATGACATTTCATATTCAATTTGAAAGTTAATTTTGGACAAAATAAATTTAAATTGATAGACTTCCAAAGGCTGTCCTCTCTCATCGTTAGATGTATTTCAAATTTTTTTGTTTTAATAATTTATTGGCAGAATTATTATAAATGTAAATTAAAAAAATTAAAATTAAAATCTCGAAATATAAATCACAAACCTATCCAAAGAGATTTTAAAAAAATAAATAAATAAACTCCTCACATAATCATATATGGGAATGCCTTCTGTCAGCATTGGACCAAAGATTCAATAACCATGCATTTGATTATTATTATTTTTCTGCGTAGATCTATCATCCCATGCAGAGCAAGTTTCCCCACCGCGTGAGGTAAGGTGATAATACTTTGATTGTGCTTCTTCATGGTTGATCATCCATCAAGTGAACAGGGATAAATTAGAAAGCATTGACATCCTCTAAAATTTTTCCACAATTTACTAACAGAAATATACAGAGTTTATAAAAGTTATATTTAAATAAGTGAGTTTTGATTATTTAATAAATATTAATTATATCTCTTACTTTCCAAATTTTGAGGCATCCAAATTCGTAGTTCGAGGCTCCCAGATTCAATCAGTAAGATTACAATATACAGTAAACATAAAAAGACAAGCAAAGGAGGAGGAGACGAATGAACCAAGCGAAGGGCGCCAACAAAATGATTGGAATAGCAGTAGATATTAGTAGAAGAAACGGGAAAAATAAGGAAATGAACGGTCTCACATGTCATATTTTACAGGTAAGATAGCGTACTACTAAATAAAAAACCCTCAAGATTTATTTGGCTCAAGAAAATCAGTAACTTGTTCTGCCATCACCCTAAAAAACCCTCAAGATTCATTTGGCTCAAGAAAATCAGTAACTTGTTCTGCCATCGCCATCAGTTATCACATCGTTGAAGGTTCCATTACTTGGAATCATGGGCAAGACATGCTCTTGATGGGGTACAATGACATCAAGAAGGTAGGGACCAGGGGTGTCCAACATTTTCTGAATTGCTGCTCTAAGGTCGTCTTTCTTCGTCACACGGGCTGCTGGTATGCCACAAGCATCTGCAAACTTCGACATATCTGGGAATATCTCGGTCTCCTTAGATGGGTCTCCCAGATATGTGTGAGCTCTATTAGATTTATAAAAGCGATCTTCCCATTGAACAACCATACCCAAATGTTGATTATTCAACAACATTATCTTAACAGGGAGATTCTCCACCCTTATAGTGGCAAGCTCCTGAACATTCATCATAAAACTTCCATCACCATCGATGTCCACTACAAGAGTGTCTGGGTTAGCCACAGCAGCTCCGATGGCAGCTGGCAATCCAAAACCCATAGCCCCAAGACCCCCAGATGTTAACCACTGCCTAGGTCTCTTATATTTGTAAAATTGAGCAGCCCACATCTGGTGCTGTCCAACCCCAGTACTTATTATTGCATTCCCATTTGTCAGTTCATCCAGAACCTGAATGGCATACTGAGGAGATATATCTTTCTCAAATGTCTTGTAACTCATTGGGAATTTGAGTTTTTGCTCGCTCAACTCCTCTCTCCAAGCTTGAAAATCAAGTCTACTCTTGATTCCTGTCCTCTCCATAATCCTATTAACGCCTTTCAAAGCAAACTTCATATCTGCACAAATCGACACATGGGGCTGCTTATTTTTTCCAATCTCAGCTGAATCAATGTCTATGTGAATGATCTTAGCTCGACTAGCAAAAGCCTCGAGCTTCCCTGTCACACGGTCATCAAATCTCACCCCAAATGCAAGCAACAAATCACTTTTATCCACAGCATAATTAGCATAAACTGTTCCATGCATTCCAAGCATTTGCAGGGACAATTCATCAGCGGCGGGGTATGCTCCCAGACCCATCAAAGTACTTGCAACAGGGATTCCAGTAATTTCGACAAATTGCCTCAGTTCCTTGCTTGAGTTCAAACAACCACCGCCAACGTATAGAACCGGCTTCTTCGACTCCAATATCAACCTGACAATCTGCTCTAACTGAATCTCAGCCGGAGACTTTGGAAGCCTCGACATGTACCCGGGCAACTTAATTGGTTGGTCCCAATCTGGAATCGCAAGCTGCTGTTGTATATCTTTTGGTACGTCGATTAGAATCGGGCCTGGTCTCCCCGAAGTAGCTAAGAAGAATGCCTCATTCACAACCCTAGGAATATCGTTTACATCAAGAACGAGATAATTATGCTTCGTGATCGATCTTGTTACCTCAACAATGGGGGTTTCTTGGAAGGCATCAGTACCGATCATTCTTCGTGGGACCTGCCCGGTTATGGCTATGAGGGGTACGCTATCGAGCAAAGCATCGGCAAGACCACTTACCAGATTGGTGGCGCCGGGGCCAGACGTGGCGATGCAGACACCGGGAAGGCCAGAGGACCGTGCGTAACCCTCGGCGGCAAAAACGCCGCCTTGCTCGTGGCGGGGGAGGACGTTCCGGATAGTATTGGAGCGCGTGAGCGCTTGGTGGATCTCCGTAGAAGCTCCTCCGGGGTAGGCAAACACATCAGTGACACCTTGGCGTTCAAGAGCTTCAACGAGAATATCAGCGCCTTTTCTGGGTTCGTTGGGGGCAAATAGAGAAATAAAAGTTTCTGGGGTGGCGGTGGTGGGGACAGCGGCGGAAGAGGCGGATGTAGCTGGTTTGGGAATTGAGTCGGAGATGGAGCTGGAGATCCGAATAAAACGGGATTGCGCAGGCTTCTTAGGAATCGAAGGAAGGGGAATGGTGGATCTGGGAAAGTGTTTCGGTGAATTAAAGGACGAAGATGTAAAGAACGCGTTTTTTGAAGCTATAGCAGCCATTTTCTATATGCAGAGAAACAGAGCATCAAAAGCGCAGGAGAGGGTTGGTATTGAATCAGGTCTCTGCCGTGTTTGAAACTACGACGTTAAATATAGACTCTATTATTGACATTGGTCCCTGTACTGGCACGCTCCCTTTGACTCGCGGAATGGGTTGTTAACTTATTATCGGGGTAAAATGATTTTTTTTAATTTTATATATATATATATATATATATAACTTTCAAAACATCAAAGGGGAAACTATTCTAAATTTTTTATTTTTTATTTCCTATTTTATTTCCAAGTAAATATTTTTTTCTAACCTGTCTACAAAGCTATTAAAAGAGTTTTCCCTGTATTTGGAACACTAAAACTAAAATCGCTACTTAAAAAAGGCTTGATTGAGAGAATGAATTGGAAATAGAATAGATGGGATGCATTTAATATCTATATTAATATGATTTTGACTCTTTAGTTTTTTTTTGGTCTAATAATTTATTTTTAATTTATTAATAAACATTTATTTTTTTTATTCTTCACTTTTCTATAAGTCAATAACTATCACTCTATTTTTTCACTAACCTTTATATAATAATAACTCTATAGATAATAGATAGTTTCTAATAGTAATTATTTAAAGAATAATTAATAAATTTGTTTGTGACACATAATTAGTTAATGTTATTTTTTTAATACGCTTGCTAAGCCACTAGTTCAAATTATTGTTTAAATATTAAGGATTCGTTTGGAGAATATGATATGATATGATAGTAAATAGGATAACAGTAGAATAGGATATGAGTCTGATAACTCATATTCTATCATGTATTTAATGTGCAATAGGATAGACATTATATTATCATATCTTGTATTTGAAATAAATAAGATAATGATATGATAGGATAAGAATGACATAAAATGACAAAACTACCCTTATAATAAAATTACATATATACTTGTTTAAAATCAATTTTAATACAATTTTTTTTATTACTTTATATACTGGTATGAATTTTAAAATATATATATATATATATATATATATATATATATATATATTAACAAAATAATATCCATAACATTAGGTTATCTTTATTTTTCATTCATTCTTATACCCGCTTGTCAAAAAACTTTATTTTCTTTTTATTTTTTTATTTTTTCTTTTTTTATAAAAAAAATCCAATCCTATTTTTCTTCATTTTAATAGACTCAAACAGTAATAGAATAGCCTCTTTCATTATTTGTCATTAGATCCCAAATCAAAATCAAAATTGATTATTATCATAGTAGTTGATTAAGGTCGTCACTTCCGTATTTTTTCAAATATTTCAAAAGAACAATTTTTCATTTAAATGCCACAAATTCTGTCGCTTATAAAGAACATTCCATCCATGAAGCATCAAAATATCTTGTTCAATCAAACACACGACAAGATATTGATAATTATATATAAATATTACATATGTATCATATTGTATTTTGTATTTGTATAATATTTGAGTTTCTTAACACTCCACTACTTTTATCGCATTCTAGAAAAAAATAAAATATGCAAAATGACAAACTATCAACTTTATTGATAATTCATAAATTAAAAATGAGTACATAGCTGCTAACTGACGAACAATGATATTTATGAATAAATATCTGCCAACCACCATAGCTTGCTTTCAATGCTTCTTGATTCCTTGTAAATGCCCCTTCCCAACAACAGCAACAATAGAGTTACACTCCCTTGCCACTTTTAATAATGCAGTGGATATGTACCTAAATATTTTAAGAAGGGAAAATAATTAGAATTGAAAAAAGATGATATAGACACGATGTAAAGTAGTTATTGAAGAAAATATCTAACAAAGCAGAGACAGGTGTAACATCCCGTAATTTTTACATTTAAATAATAATATTTTACTATAAAAAAATATATTTTTATTTGTTTAAAAATGATTATATTTTGCTAAAAGTAAGTATATTTTTAATTAAAGTAATTGTTATTTTGCTTGAAATAATTATATTGGCCTTTAATAATTTTTTGTTGTATTTTTAAAAATATTCTTTCTTTTATTATGTATAAAGATATTTATTTTTTGATTTGTTTTATTAATATTTTTATCACAAAAAATCATGATTTAAGAATTCAAATAAATTTTTATGAGAATGTAAATTTTTAAAAATTTTGGGAATATTTTAAGATGAAAAACGGTATTTATATGAATATATTTAAAATAAAATTTCATTATACCAATATTAAATAATAATAATCATTATTATTATATATAAAAAATGGGAAGGGGGAAGACGGATTGCAGAAATCGAGGGAGAGGAATAAATAGTATCTCTATATTTTCTCTCTAAATTTGGAGTGTCAACAGACCTTCGATCTCAAAACTAACGGTACCAATGGATTCAGGACGGAAAATACTACGATTTTGACCGAACAATTTCTCAAATCAGCCGTAGAATCACTATAAATCTGAAGTAGAAAATATCAAAAAAAAAGATAAACTCTAAAACTCTTACTTAAAGACCTCCAATTGAAAATCTGACACCGTAAATAGATTTAGGAGTTAGATAAACCTTAGGATATGAAATTTTTCAGCTATCTAACAACTTTTTATTTTTTGTAAATAGTATTTTTCGGTAGTAAATAGTGTTTTCTGACTATAAATAGTGACCAAGTTTCCGAAGTCATTTTTTCAATCTTTGAACCCTTCGGACACGTTTTTTAGGTCTAATTGATCAAATTCGCATTGAAAAAGTACATTTTAGGGTTATCCAACCAGGAGCCCTACCTTGTGAGTAGATACTTCTTTCTATGACTTGCCTTATGTTCTTCTTGAACTATAAATGTATTATTGTTTCTGTTTATAAATTATTTATGCTATTATAAGTTTATTAAATGTGTTAAAATATCTATTATACTTACAAATTAGCACATAGTTCAAGAAGAGTATGGTTTTAGAAATATATTTTGGAACTCATTCAATATGTGGTTCTAAATGTATTTATCATTATTTGATAAAGTGAATATTATGTGCACGATGCATTGATTTGTAAAGCTATATACTTGTGAAAATGATGCATGTCATATTATAAATGAGACTGAATGGCAAGCGTAAAGCTCATGGCGAGTTGCTTGATACTTTTACATTGTATTTGATGAATATACATTAATATATATGTATTTATATATATAGATAAATATCGACGGGTTATATGGCTTGTGACGGTACCGAATAGGGGACACCCTATTATCCTGAGTGAGCCGAGAAAGGATCGCTCCAACCGGATGACAGTGGTAATGTGAAGAGACAGATGAATATGCATTAATATATATGTATTTATATGTATGGATGAATATCGACGGGTTGTATGGCTTGTGACGATACCGAATAGGGGACGCACTATTAGCTTGAGTGAGTCGAGGGAGGGCCGCTCCAACCGGGTGACAGTGGTAACATGAGGAGGTAGATGGGTGATGGACTCACGTTCCCTGATCACTATTGTAATTGTAGTCGATCAGTCACTATGCGTATAGCAAATTGCATTGACCAAACGCCGAATAAGGCAGGTCATTTTACATTGAGTGTGTAAGATTACCAGATCGTCGAGTGAGACAGGTCATTTTTAAATTAAGTGTGCCAGACCACCGAGTGAGGCATGTGCATTAAAAGTGATGATTTTATCTCAAAATTATAATATTTTACTATAGCTTATACAACTAAGTATAATAACATTTGTTTTATGATCATACCACGGTGCATATGGTTTTGGATATTTAAATATCCTTTGATTTGAGAATATTTGAAATACGGGTCCCATATAAATGTATTTCTGGATTTTATTTTTTATGTGACACATTTTAAAATATAAGTACATCCATATGCTGACCTAAGAAGTCATAAGAAGAATTATTTGTTTACTGAGTTGTCAAACTCACTACACGATATTTTCACATTTTTCAGATGAGAATACATAGTCTGATCCTACAGATAGGTGATTAGTTAAGTGACATATTCTGTGGGTGAATCTACATTGCTTCCAAGGCTCATGGTCTTTGAATTATACTGTGTTTGTATTTTAAAGTGCTCTGAACGGTACAGGCAGGATCCTTGTTTCTGCTGTACTTTGATATTTATAGACTTGATCTGTATATTGTGTATACATGAGAGATCCTATATATATCTGTTCCCATGATAAAAAATTGAATTATGCATATTTATGGAGAATATCTGATTGCGGAAAAAAAGTTTTATTGTACGTAACGTAAATTGTGAGCGTTACAACAGGTATATAATGGCCATAAAAATTGGTGTTATCAATATAAATGTTATCTTGTATCTGGAAACTTTACAGCGTTCTCTAATTAAAGGGGGCAAGATTTCCTTTCAACCAGACAATGGAGGGGAACCTATATATATATAACCAATTAATGAACCTTATCTACATGCCAAAATAAGCAAATCTAATTTACAGAACCCAATATTGGGTTATAATTAACAGACTTGTTTAACTCATTTTTCACATAATGACGTGAAAGGAAAAATACTCTCATCTATGTCAATTTATGGATTAGCACAACATAAGTTGCCTTAACCATGATCACCAAAGAAATGCAACAAATTCACTCAACTTTCAACACCTAAAAAAGATCAGCAAGAGCAAAAAATAGAAAAAAATGAATTGCAACACTAATAGGACAAACCAAACACAAAAAATAAAAAAGGTAAAAGCTCATAGACAAAGGATAGCATCTGACAAAAAGTTACTGACACTCAACCTCCCTACACAAACAAAAATAACTAGTTAATTAAACATATATCATTACCAAAAAAATGATTTTAGTAAAAAAAATGTCCATTTTCCCGACTGAAAGCTGATGAATAATGTAACATCCCTAATTTCGTTAAAAGTACATTAACGAAATAAAATTTATTAGACAATATTTTAGATATATAAGGAAAATATAATCCTTAAAAATTCTTCAACTTATGTATATGCATAAAAAAAATGTTTCTAACATTAAGAGAACAAATAAAGAAGGAAAACCTAATAGGAAAGAAATTAGAAATAACATACTAAAGAGATGCAAAATTCTTGGATAAGGAAGATAAATTTTTAGAAACAAGTAAAGGTCTTAAAATTTCAAGAACATTGAATTAGGGTAATTTTTCATAATTTAAGAACTAGAGTTACTAAGTTTAAAATCTTTACCCTTACATTGAGCTTTTACCTATGGACACTTCATATAGAGTTTTTCCACTTCACATAAGTTTCTAACAAGCCCATTGGATAACCTAAACAAGAAATAAAACATAGACTTGGATTAGGATATAGTAATTGCACCAATAGCTCAAAAATTATGAAAATGTGACCAAGCCCTCCAAGAAAGGAAGAATTTTATCCAAAGCAAAGAAAATGGGTAGGACAAGCCCATAATGGGTAGGAATAAGCCCAAATCCAAGAGGAAAAATAAAATAAAATAAATTAGATGATGATATAATAATAAGAATAAAGATTAGGATACATGGCATTAAGACAAAAATTTAGCAAGTGGTGTGATTCTACATTCATCATTTAGTCAAGTGGCATGAAAATACAAGGTTTTAGGATAAAAATATCTACATCTTACACTCATAATTCTAGCAAGTGGTATGATAATACTTGGCATTAGGACAAAACATTCCTATCCCACACAAATAATATCAACCAAATAATGGAGATTCAAGGGCTAGAAATTTGCCACCTAAAAAGGCAAACCTATCATACTTGTTTAAGACAAAAGAAAATGGAAATGAATCCCTAAATCAAAGGGACCTTGTCCCTTATCTTAAGAACATATCATCATAATTTTCAAAATACAAATCTTCTTTTCCTATGCATATCTTGATTAAGGAAGAGGAAGACAAGAACATAAGTTGTTTGTTTTTCAAAAATTCAACAAAGTGTATCCTAATTGTGATAAGGTAGACCCATGATCATGAAAGGTAAATTATTTGGTGGTCTATATAAGAAAACCCACCCTTACAACATTTTAATTTCGTCCAAGTGAGGAAGAGAGAGAAATAGAAGTAAGGTAGAGTGAGGAGAGGAGAAGAAAGGAAGGAAGAAGAAGGAGAAGTTTAGAAAACTAAGTACTCCAGGTAAGTTACCTTAATCTCCACTTGAGCCCATTTTTCTTCTTCATACTTGAGGTTCAAAAATTTACCCTCCTTCTCTTACCTAAGCTGCTAGAAAAGCTAAGGGAAGGGAGGAGTCTTGCTACTTCTTTCAAGAACAAACAAGAAAACCAATTCACTAAGTGAGTTAGGGAGATTTTTAGGTAAGTTTAACAATATTTCTTTTTGAAGAAAAATTTTGAAATTTGTAATATTTATATGGGATTTTGATCTTAGCACTTTGCTTATTGGTCATCAATGTTGCTTCATCATGTTACATATTGATTATGCATGTGATGTATGTTTGAATACTTAGGCTGGTTTAGATAGTTTTGCATAGGTATGGCTATGGACGGTAAAACTTTTAGCTTCTGTTTTTAAGATTCTGGAAAAAATCGGTAGGGAATTAAAATAGCGCGCCAACATAACAATTATAGATATATGTCTCATGAAAATTTAGCCACTGGAATTATGCAATTTGGAGTTCATATGAGGTAGATATGATCCGATTAGTACGTAGAGGTCAGAAAATGTTTATTCAGGGAAGAGTATGTTATTAAAGCTTTAGTTTTTGAATTTTTGGGAATATTCTGTAAAGAATTAAAATAGCGCGCCAAAATAACAATTATAGATATATGGCTTGTGGATTTTTACCAACTGGAATAACTCAATTTGGAGTTCATATGAGGTAGATATGATCTGATTAGTACGTAGAGGTTAGAAAATGTTTATTCAGGGAAGAGTATGTTATTAAAGCTTTAGTTTTTGAATTTCTGGGAATATTCTGTAAAGAATTAAAATAGCGCGCCAAAATAACAATTATAGATATATGGCTTGTGGATTTTGACCAACTGGAATAACTCAATTTGGAGTTCATATGAGGTAGATATGATCCGATTAGTACGTAGAGGTCAGAAAATGTTTATTCAGAGAAGAGTATGTTATTAAAGTTTTAGTTTTTGAATTTCTGGGAATATTTTGTAGGGAATTAAAATAACGCGCCAAAATAACAATTATAGATATATGGCTTGTGGATTTTTATCAACTGGAATAACTCAATTTGGAGTTCATATGAGGTAGATATGATCCGATTAGTACGCAGAGGTCAGAAAATGTTTATTCAGGGAAGAGCATGATATTAAAGCTTTAGTTTTTGAATTTTTGGAAATATTCTGTAGGAAATTAAAATAGCGCGCCAAAATAACAATTATAGATATATGGCTCGTGGATTTTGACCAACTGGAATAACTCAGTTTGGAGTTCAAATTTGGGAGATATGGTCTAATTAGTTAGTAAATGTCAGAACCTACACGAGAAGAAATAATACTAAATTTAAAGGAGTAATAACACCACGATATCTTACTATTTTGTTGATATGATTAACATAATAGTTTTAGATAATTGTCTTAACTTTTCATAGACACTAAGATCATCTTAATCGGAGTTAAAATGAGAGATTTATGCTTTGATTTGTAAGCAAAGGCTGTGTTAAAAGTTAGTAAAACATATTTTCAATATTTTTTCTACCATAGATGATTTTTTTTAAACTATAGGGTAATAGTAGAAATCAATTTGAGGAAAAATGCTATATAAAATTTGTACGACCATGTGTTGGAAATGATATAAGTAAAAATAAAATGACTAAATGCCTAGACATAAAGAAAATGAAAAGATGAAAATAATATTCAAGAAAGAAGAGGAATTTTATAAATGAAAATAATAAATGCCTAGTGTATGCCCTAGCTATTGCCATTGCATGAACTTACTACCATTTTAAGTGTGTAATTTTTAACATGGAATTTACCCTAGTACTCATATAAAATTTCCAAGAAGTTTTGAAAGTGCCGGTTTTATTTGAAAAATCTTAGTATGCTCCGTGGTTGCAGTATTTCCACATCAGAAAAGACTTATTCTAGTTACTGGAAAAAAAAATTGTGATTTGTGAAAAGTGCATGTCTAAGGAAAACTCTGGCAAGGAAAGACTTGGTACTTAAGCGTGTCCATTAGTGACCCACCTCTCTTTCCTGGGAATTTTCCTGGTGCGCTGTTTACAGACTACAATTACTATCCAGTTATCGAGGTATTAATGTAGAATTTTGACATGGACATATTTTATAAAGTAAAAATTAGAAAATGATTATATTCATGGCATAATTTCAGTTTACCAATGAATTTTGAAAATGATTATGTTTTGATAAATTATGGCATGAGAATATAATGAACATACTTGTTATTGGAATCATATTTTCGGCTATTAATATGAAAAGAAAAGAAATGAGCACGGTCACATGGCAATCCGTGTGGTGCACCAGTAGGGGACGCCCTACCAACGGTTATGATTATGGTCATGAGAAAAGAAAGAGAAAGTGTGCCATGTCGGACGGAGCGAGATAAGCCCGTACCGAAAAGTAGAAAATACTCACCCTGACCGGGGTAGCTTGAAGTAAGAATAAGTTGATAACCATCATATGAAATTCGAAAAAATAGTTATTCATGCCATACATGTCATAACTGTACAATTTTCATGTGCATGATAAAGTGCATTCATGTGACCTAAAGATATTTTCTGTAGTTTATACAGCTGAACATGACATGATGAACTATATTGATGGTAAATTATGATTTATTGTTGAACTTACTGGGATTTAATTCTCACTATATTTTCATATCATGTTCAGAAGAATAATATGCAGATATTCTCTATGACACTTATTATTACCGTACGTTGGATCGAGGTGCCCTACCTTGGGCAACTACCAACTATATCAGATGTATCTGTCGTCGATGTGACTGAAATTTCGGTGGACGTGCCACCCGCACCAGTGTCCCCCGAAGTAGTCGACATAGATGATTAGAGTACAAATGTTTGTAAAATAATGGTGTATATTTTGTAAAATAATGGTGTGTATGGAAACTAAGTATTGTATTATAAGTATTGTATCACTGTTAATAACAATTATGCTTGGTTATTATTACGAGTTAAGTGGTTAGAATTAAAATAGTAATAACTTCATGAAATTATTTTAAATATAAAAAAAAAATTTATGGAGTTGTTACAAATAAAGATAGTAACAACAATATACCGAGACTGTTTTCTTTTACTCTTTTTTCCTTCTGCAGCAAAAATTGGGCGGGCCTCAAGCCTAATTTTTAAAGCATTTTCTAAGGCTTGGCTAACGCCCCTTAAAAATTGATAAACTCTATGGCAATCCCAATTAACAGTCCACTATTATTTTACATAAGAAGAAATATCTAAACTACCACAATTTAACTAATCTACTGTCCCTTTATATGTATGCAATTTCTTTCCACTAGCTTCCACTACTATAGTAGTCCATCTCTCTCTCTGCAACACACACAGTCCCCCACACCCAATCAGCAGAAGGATGCATATAAATACTTACAATTAATTATCATTGTTAATTGTTAAGTATTATCTTTATAACTTAACATTACAAACTACAAAGTATCACATGTTACTGGTGTATGGATTTATTGTGACAATATCAATATTCTTATGGGTAAAATTAGCAAAAGCAGTCTACTTAATGTTAGAATACATTGTGATATATCATATGTAAAAGAAAAGAGAGAACAATCAAACCAACCTGAATGTAATTAAGTATATCAACAGTTGCAACTCTTGATCCTCCTTCTTGCTGTCTCCGGATCCACTAATAGAGAGTTTTTCCTGAAATAAAAAGGACAACCTACATTAATCAATTGTCAAGACATGGTTTCAATCCCAAGTATAAGGGGAAAGCCCAGATTCAATTTATGAACAATACTACAGCCAAAATGTTTTCCCGTTGATGGGTGTGACAATCCTTTATCACAGACCAAGAGAATGCTATCAACAACCAATCCTTCACCACTCCAACTGCATTCATGGTCAAAGCGGAAGTCTTCCCAACAAGCAAAAACACAGCATCATTCAGGGACAACAGAAAATCACATATGTAAATATCAACAAATACAAGCAAAAAAAAAAAGAGAAAAAATCAACAGCCCTCAATTTCTTCAATTTCTGCAATACAATTTCTACGATGAAATTGATTCGAATCCAAAAAAATAAACAGATACAAGCAGAAAAAGGAGAAAAACAGAGGCAAAAAACTATAGATGCAAAACGTGAGGATGCAATCAGGTAAAACAGAGACAATGGGAGAAAAGTCGCGAGGGAGAGAAACAAAGACTAGTGGCGAGGGAGAAAGACGTTCGCGAGCAGGTGGGGGTGAGGGAGACGAAGATGATATCGGGGTGAGGGGAGACACAAGTGTGCTATCCTATCCGGTTTCTATCCCACACCATACCCTACAGGATATCAATATGAACTGGGATGTAGGATATGATAAGAAATCAGATAAACTTATCATATCCTACCCGTCCACCAAACAACAAATAAACACATGATAGTATAACTTATCCTATCTTACCTCTCTTATCAGGTGTACCAAACAGGCTCTAAAAGCAATAAGACAGAGTGAGTTAGAATGAATTGCTGCCAACTTTACATCCTAATTATCAAACTTTTTCTAAATTGTAAAGGTCGAGATTGGTTGAGTTCTTTTTCTTTTTTTATTTACTCTTTTATTTCACTAGTTTTTCTATTCATTTATGAAAAATAAATAAATAAAGATAATATTAAAAATTCCATCTTTGAAAGCCATCACACTCACACCCCATTAATAAAATGGTATTTTCTAAACAATTTAGGCACGAGTTATCATCTATGTCTTTCATCAAACTTCCAAATAATAGGGTGAAAAATCTTTCTCTTCTCACTCCATTTTACTCCAACCTATCTCACTCTCTTCAAACTCCCTTAAATCAAAACAAAACAAATACTTCACCTTTGTTTTACGAAGATAAAATGTATACTAACAAAAAACAAATGAAAAATGTATCAGCGATTACTTTTTATTTTTTTAATTATTAAAAAACCACCAATTAATAACTTTAATAATATATTATTTAAATTATTATATTATCAATTCAATATCGTTTTTAAATTATGCTCAATATACTAGAAAACAAAAATTTAGCTTGACATGTCCCTGCACATGTGAACATCGTGTTATTTTTTTTTTAAGTAATTAGAGTACTTTTATATTTTTAAATATAAAATTAATTTCACTTAATGTATTAAAATTATTATTTTATTAATATTTTTGTGTGAATCCAAATTTATGATATTATGAAACTTTTTCAACCATCGATTGCATTATTAGTATTTTACAGGCTTGAATTACATTTAAATGGCTGATAATAAGTGTGTCTTTTGTAATTAATATTTTTGTCAATAAAAAATATTTTGGACCGGCAATTAATTCGGAAAAAACTATCAATTTTGTAACAAAACTACTCATGCTCAGTAATACAAGAGAAGTCATCGATAAGATACTTTTTGTATTGAAATAACCATTTTGTGTTAATTATATTAATTAAAAAAATATATGTGATATATTTTTATTTAATTATTATTATTTTTATATAAATAAGCGACTTTATGAAAAAATGTGATAAAAAAGTAACCTTAAATAAAAAAGTGATTTTATTTAAAAAAATGTTTCAATATAAAAAAATATTATTATATAAAAATGTGTTCCTGTATCAAAAAGTATTCTTAGGTGAAAAGTTATTTTTACGTAAAAATATGTTTTTATATAAAAAAATATAAGATAATTATATCAATCATTCATTAATTATAAATACTTATTTTTTGATAAAAAAAAGACATAATAAAATATTAAAATAAATATTTTTTTGGTATAAGAATTTATAGTTTACAAAAAAATTTATAATTCTCTATTAAATATATAGATTAAGATTTTGAAAAGACTAAATAATTTTTTTTATTATAACTTATATCTGCTTATTATATTTTTAAAAAATTTAATTATTATGATCAAATATATATTTCTTAGAATTTTATTTTTAATTTATCGCATTTATACAATTTTATGATTTATATTTTATCCATTGTCAAAATAAAAAAGATGTGTTTTATCGTAATTCGTAAAAAATAAAAAATAAAAGCGTAGACCAACAATATACAGTAAGATTACACAATTTACTAACAGAAATATAGAGTTTATAAAAGTTATATTTAAATAAGCGAGTTTTGATTATTTAATAAATATTAATTATATACTTTCCAAATTTTGAGGCATCCAAATTCGTAGTTCGAGGCTCCCAGATTCAATCAGTAAGATTACAATATACAGTAAACATAAAAATACAAGCAAAGGAGGAGGAGACGAATGAACCAAGCGAAGGGCGCCAACAAAATGATTGGAATAGCAGTAGATATTAGTAGAAGAAACGGGAAAAATAAGGAAATGAACGGTCTCACATGTCATATTTTACAGGTAAGATAGCGTACTACTAAATAAAAAACCCTCAAGATTTATTTGGCTCAAGAAAATCAGTAACTTGTTCTGCCATCGCCCTCAGTTATCACATCGTTGAAGGTTCCATTACTTGGAATCATGGGCAAGACATGCTCTTGATGGGGTACAATGACATCAAGAAGGTAGGGACCAGGGGTGTCCAACATTTTCTGAATTGCTGCTCTAAGGTCATCTTTCTTCGTCACACGGGCTGCTGGTATGCCACAAGCATCTGCAAACTTCGACATATCTGGGAATATCTCGGTCTCCTTAGATGGGTCTCCCAGATATGTGTGAGCTCTATTAGATTTATAAAAACGATCTTCCCATTGAACAACCATACCCAAATGTTGATTATTCAACAACATTATCTTAACAGGGAGATTCTCCACCCTTATAGTGGCAAGCTCCTGAACATTCATCAGAAAACTTCCATCACCATCGATGTCCACTACAAGAGTGTCTGGGTTAGCCACAGCAGCTCCGATGGCAGCTGGCAATCCAAAACCCATAGCCCCAAGACCCCCAGATGTTAACCACTGCCTAGGTCTCTTATATTTGTAAAATTGAGCAGCCCACATCTGGTGCTGTCCAACCCCAGTACTTATTATTGCATTCCCATTTGTCAGTTCATCCAGAACCTGAATGGCATACTGAGGAGATATATCTTTCTCAAATGTCTTGTAACTCATTGGGAATTTGAGTTTTTGCTCGCTCAACTCCTCTCTCCAAGCTTGAAAATCAAGTCTACTCTTGATTCCTGTCCTCTCCATAATCCTATTAACGCCTTTCAAAGCAAACTTCATATCTGCACAAATCGACACATGGGGCTGCTTATTTTTTCCAATCTCAGCTGAATCAATGTCTATGTGAATGATCTTAGCTCGACTAGCAAAAGCCTCGAGCTTCCCTGTCACACGGTCATCAAATCTCACCCCAAATGCAAGCAACAAATCACTTTTATCCACAGCATAATTAGCATAAACTGTTCCATGCATTCCAAGCATTTGCAGGGACAATTCATCAGCGGCGGGGTATGCTCCCAGACCCATCAAAGTACTTGCAACAGGGATTCCAGTAATTTCGACAAATTGCCTCAGTTCCTTGCTTGAGTTCAAACAACCACCGCCAACGTATAGAACCGGCTTCTTCGACTCCAATATCAACCTGACAATCTGCTCTAACTGAATCTCAGCCGGAGACTTTGGAAGCCTCGACATGTACCCGGGCAACTTAATTGGTTGGTCCCAATCTGGAATCGCAAGCTGCTGTTGTATATCTTTTGGTACGTCGATTAGAATCGGGCCTGGTCTCCCCGAAGTAGCTAAGAAGAATGCCTCATTCACAACCCTAGGAATATCGTTTACATCAAGAACGAGATAATTATGCTTCGTGATCGATCTTGTTACCTCAACAATGGGGGTTTCTTGGAAGGCATCAGTACCGATCATTCTTCGTGGGACCTGCCCGGTTATGGCTATGAGGGGTACGCTATCGAGCAAAGCATCGGCAAGACCACTTACCAGATTGGTGGCGCCGGGGCCAGACGTGGCGATGCAGACACCGGGAAGGCCAGAGGACCGTGCGTAACCCTCGGCGGCAAAAACGCCGCCTTGCTCGTGGCGGGGGAGGACGTTACGGATAGTATTGGAGCGCGTGAGCGCTTGGTGGATCTCCATAGAAGCTCCTCCGGGGTAGGCGAACACATCAGTGACACCTTGGCGTTCAAGAGCTTCAACGAGAATATCAGCGCCTTTTCTGGGTTCTTCGGGGGAAAATCGAGAAACAAAAGTTTCTGGGGTGGCGGTGGTGGGGACAGCGGCGGAAGAGGCGGATGTAGCTGGTTTGGGAATTGAGTCGGAGATGGAGCTGGAGATCCGAATAAAACGGGATTGCGCAGGCTTCTTAGGAATCGAAGGAAGGGGAATGGTGAATCTGGGAAAGTGTTTCGGTGAATTAAAGGACGAAGAAGAAGAAGATGTAAAGAACGCGGGTTTTGAAGCTATAGCAGCCATTTTCGATATGCAGGGAAACAGAGCATCAAAGCGCAGGAGAGGGTTGATATTGAATTAGGGCTCTGCCGTGTTTGAAACTACGACGTTAAATATAGACTCTATTATTGACATTGGTCCCTGCACTGGCACGGTCCCTTTGACTCGTGGAATGGGTTGTTAACTTATTATCGGGGTAAAATGATTTTTTTTAATTATTTATATATATAACTTTCAAAACATCAAAGAGGAAACTATTCTAAATTTTTTATTTTTTATTCTCTATTTTATTTCCAAGTAAATATTTTTTCTAACCTGTCTAATAAGCTTGTTAAAACACTAGTTCAAATTATTGTTTAAATATTAAAAAGTAATAAGACAGAGTGGGTTAGGATGAATTGCCGCCAATTTTACATCCCAATTATCAAACTTTTTCTAAATTGTAAAGCTCGAAATTGGTTGAGTTCTTTTTCTTTTTTTATTTACTCTTTTATTTCACTAGTTTTTCTATTCATTTATGAAAAATAAATAAATAAAGATAATATTAAAAATTCCATCTTTGAAAGCCATCACACTCACACCCCATTAATAAAATGGTATTTTCTAAACAATTTAGGCACGAGTTATCATCTATGTCTTTCATCAAACTTCCAAATAATAGGGTGAAAAATCTTTCTCTTCTCACTCCATTTTACTCCAACCTATCTCACTCTCTTCAAACTCCCTTAAATCAAAACAAAACAAATACTTCACCTTTGTTTTACGAAGATAAAATGTATACTAACAAAAAACAAATGAAAAATGTATCAGCGATTACTTTTTATTTTTTTATTTTAAAAAAAAAAACAAATGAAAGATGACTCGCCAAGACGAAAATGACAACTATTGGGAAAGTCCACACAATTATTACCAACCCCCTCCTCCTTTCAAAAGTTCACTTTATGGAAGGCTTGGTACAATATTTTTTCTTTTTGTGAGAATCTCAATTTAAAAATATGAGATTATTATATTTGATATAAATTTTTAAAAATATATTCTCAAAAAATTAAAATTATTAAAAATAATTTGTTTATAAAAAATTCGTATTAATTTTCTATAATTTAGAAAACTTGTTTATAATATAGAAATACAAATATATATACATTTTTAATGATATTATTACTCTCTCTCACTTTTTTATTTATCTCTCTCTATTCTCTCTTTTTTTCCATATTTCTTTATCTCTCTATTTTTCACTTTCTCATCGACTATCTCTACTTTATCACCTTTTATTTTTTTTTATTTAAGGAATATTTAAAAAAACATATAACATTTGAACCAAAAAAAAAGATAAAAAAATTTAAAGAATGAATATCTAATATTTTTAAAAATGTTCAAAAGTCAATCAAATAACAATTGTAACATTTTTAGGAACCTTATTTTTTATAAATAAGATTTCCAATAATGATGGGATTGTTTAGTAACTATTTTTAAAAATAATTTTTTTTCAAATTTTTTAAAACAAAAAAGTTTATTTAAAAATTTGATTTTTATTTTTATTTTAGAAATAAATTTTGAAAATATTTGTTTTTAAAACAATAAAAAAAATAAAGAAGTGTTCTTTTTATTTTTAAAACATTTAAAAAATAAAAAATAATATGTTTTCAAAATAATTTATTAAAAAGAATTTTTTATACTTTTATTTTATAAAATAATTTTTTTAAAATAGCCCAATGTTTCATACGTTTTATTTTAAATGCAATGGAGTTAAATATACTTTTCGATACATTTTCAGTTTATTTGAAAACATAAATAAGCCACCATATTAAAAGATTTTATATAAGATTTAAATCTTTTTAATAAAGAAAATTGGGTCAAACACAATAGGAAAGCAATACCAAATCAACGTGTGATACAAATTTTAAACACGAATTTTTTTCTATAGATTCAAAACATGATATTATTTTTTTTGGAGTTGGAAGAACGCCCTTAAAATTTAAAAAAAAAAAAATTAATATTGCTTAATATGCAACTAAAAGATATCTTTACCATGTAACCAAAAAAAGAAGAAGAGAAATTATCATTTTGATATATTATAAATCATGTGTATCGCTTCAATGTCTTCAAAAAAATTTGTAAAAATATTTTTTTAAAATATTGAAATAATAAAAGAATTTACAAATTATGAAATTAATGTCCACAATATTTTTAAAAAACCGAAATAAATTTTTTTTATGAAAATTGAAATAAATTTTTTGTTAATTCAAAAGCATTAAACAAGAGACTTGTAAGGATGTAGTTTAAGAGACTTAACTCAAATAGTATTCTTTTAAACACAAAATTATAAAAATACTAATATATAATAATTTCTCACTGTTAGACTCTTCTCTGCACCATTTTTTTTGTAGCAAACATCAAATTTATCCATAAAAAATTAACAAATTTGTGGAGCGATTGAGTGTCATTTATCGAATATTTAAATTTATGAAAAAAAATAATTCTTCAAAGAAATTAATTTTATATTAAAAAAGATAGAAATAATCTTTTCAAAAAAAATACACCAATTAAAAAACATAGAAAAACAATGAAAAGAATACGCTATCTGCAAGTACGGTATTGTAAGTCACATGTATTTAGCAATACGACAAGGACAACTGTCGCAGCAATAAATATCAAACGGTTATGTGTTTCCGTAGAAAATTCAATATAGCCGCGGAACAGAGGTCTCGCATAAAGTTGTGGCTGTTATTGCGTTGCTTCAGAAAACGTGTCGTTTACTTGTGGCTAGCACTGGTAGGGCTCATTGGTCCCATCGCCATTTGTCGTTTTGGTCTAGTGCTTGGATGTACACGTCTATCTGCCTGCTAGGACGGTGTGGATCAACATCGAACAAGTGGGCACTCTCTCTCTCTCTCTCGCTTCCTATTATATTTTCAATCCTACTTTAATAATATTTCTTCGCAGCAAGTTGGCCGCACAAATTAATTTCGGAATAATAGGATCTGATGTGGAGGGGAATTATGAGAGGACAATGTTTATTTTTTGCATATTATTATATTAAATTTCAAAAAATTTGTGATGATAAAATTTTTATTATTGCGTATTGTATTCTTCATTATATTTCACTGATATATTAATAAAAAATAATACTATATAAAAATATATAATAATAATTATGATAACTATTTATAAATTATAAATATTTATTTTTTAATAAAAAAATATAATAAAACACTTAAAAAATATTTTTTTGATATAAAAATTTATAATTTATAAAAAATATATGTGATTTTTTATCTAATACACAAATAAAAATATTTAATAGATTACAATTTTTTTTATTTTAATATATATGTAATGATTGTATTTTTTAAATAATTTAATTATTAAAATTGAAAATATATTTCTTAAACTTTTACTTTTAATTTATTATATTTATATAAATTTATGACTTACGTCCACTTGTGTTTGTTAAAATTCTACGAGAATAATATGTAAATTTTAAAAATTTATATTAAGTATATTTGACAAGTCAAATAAATTAACTTATAATTTATTTAATTAATTTATAAATTTATTTAATTAAATTATATGTGTTTGATAAATAAACTTATTTGAGTAACTTATAGTTTTTTATCATACGTTACTTTAAGTAGCGTATAGCTTTTAACTGATAATTTTTATAATTTTTTTTATCTTTATTATTTTATTTAAATTTCAATACTATCCTATTTACAAAATTATATTATTTTTACTATACTCGAACAAAATTCAAATTATATATTTCATGATAAACTTTCAGATATTATTAATAATTATATAAAAAGTAAAAATTTAGAGACATTTATTGAGATAAAAGAGATTCGCAATAATATTACTAATTTATTGTGAGACTCTAAATAATATGTTTATTTTATATTTTTTAAAATTATATAATAAAATATAATTATTAACAAAAAATAATATATTTACTAAATACTTTTAATTTAGTAAATTTACTTAATAATTCTTAACTTTCAATTAACAATTATTACTTAAAAATTATTTTTTTAATTTTTAACTAATTTATCAATTACTTTTATTAAACATAGCCATTACATAGATATGTTTACACAGGCGTAAAAAACACCACAGCATCTTATATTACGCATAAAATTATGCTTTATTTTTATTAATTGTATGTGCATGAAATCTATCTTAAGGTCAAAGGGTGTAGACCAATCTAGTTTTGGGTATAATTAGCTAAACTTAATTATTTTGTTTGACGCGAGTGATTAAATAAGTAGCAGGGCGGCTAATGATTGCTTTAAATAATTATGAAACCTCGAACATTAATTAAATAAAAACGAACTCAAATTAATTAACGATCTTTCAAATTAAAAAATAAATTTCAAATGTACCAAGTGTTCAATTATTGTCTGTTTCTCCCGTATTTTATTAATAAAAAAATATATAGTATTGATGTTATCTCGGTTGTGTCTTTTTTGTTCACTCACGGGACTAACATCGTTAAAACAATATAATTATTCTTGGAAATAATTGTTTTGTTGGAGATTGGGACTCTTTTTTAGAACTATTAATAATTTGGCTGAGAACTGCACCCACCACCCAAAAAACAACAAAACAAAAAAGAAAAAAACAATTGAAAAAGACGCACAAAATCAAAATTTTTATAAAGGAAGCACCTTTTTTTGGCTCTAAAGGTTCTTTTCAGTGAGAGGATCAATGTAGAGCACATACAAAATTTAACTTAATTCGTCCCAAGTTTTGGCGTTCCTTTCATATTGTGTATACTTTATTAGTTACGAAAATCAATTTCTACAAACTTAATTTCTTTAAAAGAATTTATATAATTTTAATGTGATATCATAAATTTAACTTTAAAAAGACTTTTACGCGAAGAGATGTATAAAAAATATATATATTAAAATTATTAATATTTATTTTTTTATAAATTAATTTAAACTTTTATAACGGCATGGTCATTCACAAATCATAATATGAATATGGGCTTGATTTTTCATTTTTTTTTCTGGCCACAGTACGCTTTTGTGGCGAGAGTAATTAATTTGCATATTTTGGTTGCTTGAGTACACCGAACTCGTTTAAAATTTGATTATCTAAAACGAGTATATCACGCAAAATTAGTTTATATGATCTTTATTATTCTATCTCTAATTTTTTCGCATGCTTTTCTTTTTTCTTTATTATATATATGAACAAATGATTTTGTAATCAATTTAATTACATTTAAAAATGATTAAATATATATAATTCCATATATAAAAGTTTTAATATTTTAAAGTCAAAAGATACGACACTTTCGTGAATTAAAAGCAAAATTGGGTGGCTTAGGATGCATTTTGAAATTTTTTGACTTTTCGAAAGCTATAGCATTAATTGTCGATCGGAGTGCTGTGGAAAAGCTCTTATTTTAACTATGTGATTAATGTTGGTAAAACTCTTACAAAAGCCGTCTTCCAAATTAGAATTATCAAGATTTAATTATTCATTTAATCTTTCTACTTTTAATTAGTTTTTAAATAATTATTTTATAAGTTTAGAATTGACTTCTGAATTTTTAATTAAATTCTTACTATTACAGTACCGTTAAAATTTCTCTACAAAATAAAAACAAAAGGGATTGAAAAATCATTAAGAAAAAAAGACCACTCTCTTGAAAAAAGCCACCACATTTTCAATCCCAATTAACCCTTTTGGTTATAATTATGTTATTTATTCAATTTAATTAAAAATACATCATCAACGCAAAATCTAAAATCAACCTAATAATGATTCAAATACCTAACTAAAAATATATTTAAATACAAATAATATATTAATTTTAAACTTAATTCAATTCGAGTATATTTTATAAATTAAATAAATTAATTTATAATTAATTTAATTAATTTATAAATTTATTTAATCAAATTAAAAATATTTGATAAATAAATTTATTTAAATAATTTAAATTAATTAAAAATTTATAAATTATAATTTATTTAAAATAATATATAATTTATAAATTTTTAATTAATTTATAAATTATTATTTTTAATACAATAATAAGAGTAGAATCCGATTTAAGCCCCAAACCCCAACCCCCGCATTTTATTTTTATTAAATATAGTCTTATGATCGATTATAAACGTGCGTTTTTTTGGTATGGTCAACTGTAATTAAACGCGTATTAGAGTGTTGGGCAATTGCATGGGCGGGTGAAAATGGTGACGCACCTGCCAACCACGACCTTCTCAATTAGGTCACAGACGGTTGCAGGCAGCAAGATAGGTTCCTCAACTTTGGTTGGTTCTACTATTTGGTATAGCAATAGCATACCAATTAGGTTGGAATTTAAGATAACTCTCTATTTTTGTCGTTTTTTTTTGTTTTTTTTTGGTTCGTTTTGTTTTCTTCTGAACCTATTAAGAACTTAGAGACAGAAATTAATTAAGACTCACAATTAGATACTGATTCGTACAGCCGTTGGGCAATTACACCACCAATATATTAATTTTCATTTTTTAAAAAAAGATTTAAAATATTTGTAGTTGATATAGTAATATTTAAAAATACTATGACATCTTCAAAATAAATATCTCATATTTTTTAATTATTAATTTTTATAAAATATTAAATTATCATAATAAATATTATTATTTTTCATATGTTAATATCTAATATTGTAACATTTAAATATATATACAAAAATTAATATAAATCTAATGTGTTCAAAAATTAAACTCATGCTTAATTTACAGCCATAATATTAACAAAATATTTTTTTATTTTTATTGGATAAACTTACGCACACTTTAATTTGCTGTTCACGGGTCATCTATTCTAGAAGACTCTTTCACCTTAATAGTAACGTTTGTTTGCTTTGCCATAAGCATTATGCTTTTGTTAATTTGAAATTTATATCATGGCAAATACACAATAAAAATCACTTTTTTTTTTAAAATGAAAAAGGAAACATGGGATTTTTATGGTTAAAGAGTTTGACTTAATTAATTGAAGAGTTTCAAACTATATTTAGTGTAATAAAAATTTGAAAAATTCATTAGAATTAATCTTATAAATATAATATTAAAATGATTAAAAGAAAGGAAGATGCCTATTGTAGTTTATTTTTTCAGTAGTGAGAAACTTGGAAAAAATTAGAAATTAGGTTATGATAAATGTTCATATATAATAAATCTATTTCCGTCTCAATTTGATATAATCTTAAAATTTAAAGTTTTCTATTTTTCGGAAATTGATCTGTCAGGCGTGTTCTATCGTTCGCGTCTGGTGTCCTAAAGCTAAGCAACCAGTGCGGGTCCCACTAGCACATAAAAAGAAGCATAGTATAGCATATCCCCTCCCTCCGTAACAATCTCAGTACGGGTTTACAGGTACTTCCGGTCACTCTCATCCTATAAATATCCCCCTCTCGCTTCTTTCTCCTCCAATAACATTCTTATCCCTCCGCTGACTGTTTCCGCCGCCGCTCTCTCTCTCTCTCTCTAGAACCATCTCAATTTTCACCTCCTCCTTGTTCTTCTACCTCTCTCTCTCTCTTTCTTTGGCTACTTTGCTTTCTGTGTATGGCAGCGAGATTGTTATCGAATGAGATTTTTGATTTATGCCTTGGGAAGCCTGCGCTTAGGTCCATTTCTGTCACCGACACCGTAGCCAACGCGCTCTCCGTCCTCAAGAAGCACGGCGACAGCTACATCAGCGTCTGGAGCTGCGGCCACTCGTGGGTGTCCGGCGACGGCGAGTCGATTCCGAAAGTAGAAGGAGGAACAGCGGTAACAGGGGACTGCCAATGCGTCGGTAAGGTTTGCATGGTGGATATCATCTGCTTCCTTTGCCAACCGGAGAATCTTTCGTCCCCTGCTAAGGCGTTTCAGTCCCCGATTTCCGTTCTGATCCCGAAGACGGCCTCTGGGCTTGTCCGGCATTTGGAACCCAATGCCAGGTTTGTTCTATTTAAGAATTCATGAAATTTTAAAATTCACTAGAATTTCAATTACTTTTCATCAATGCGAGAAGAGCTTTAATTTATTAATTTGTGAAATTAATTATCGGGGACGCGTTACTTGAATTTTTTTTTTACACGATAATTGCTCTGGCGAAAATCATAAGTAATTCCTGTAAATTCTGCATCCAGATCTAATTTCTGCTTCTAGGTTGTTCTAGCGTAGCTCCGAATACCAGATTTATTTACTAGCCAAGTACTATATAGTATTCAAAGCGCATTTATCAGATAAAAGAACGACCTTCAATAAGATTCTAGGGTTACGATTCCCTTTTGTATTTATATCTGGGACATATGAGGCTCTTGTGGTTCTGAAATTGTGTGGTTTTGATTGGCTTTAAAAAGAAAATATCTTCTTCTTCTTTTTTTCCTTTTTAATTTTTGAAATAGAAAGATATCTAAAAGGGTTTTGATTCCTCATTGGTTACTGAAGTTGAAGCACGTTGCAGTATTGCATTACGTTTGTCTCCTTTTAATTTTATTTTCCCAGAATGTAATTTATTTTATTTTTGTGATTGTTTGCAGCTTACTAGAAGCTATAGATCTTATGCTTGAAGGGGCACAGAACCTGGTCATACCAATTCAAAATCATACCAGCTCAAGGAAAAAGCTCCTTGAAAAGAAACAATATTCGAACTCAACCTTCCACAACAATAATTCCCGATACTGCTGGCTCGCCCAAGAGGACGTGATTCGCTACCTTCTCAACTCAATTGGGGTGTTTTCCCCCACATCCACGAAACCCATCAACTCCCTCGGTGTTATAGACACCCAGAATCTCTTGGCTGTCTACTACGACGACCCTGTATCCTCTGCTTTGAACCTCATCAAAGACTCCCTCATTCACCTTAGCTCGGTCGCCATTTGTAACCCACAGGGCCAGCTTATTGGTGAAATCTCACCCTTCACCCTCAACTCTTGCGACGAGGCGGTGACGGCGGCCATAGCCACCCTCTCTGCCGGTGACTTGATGGCCTATATAGACTGTGGTGGCCCACCAGAGGACCTGGTGCAGCTTGTGAAAGAGAGACTGGAAGAGCAGAATCTAGGGGCAGCTCTGGAGTTGATGGGGGAAGACTCGGGGCTTTCTTCTTGGTCATCGTTTACTTCATCTTCCTCTGATGAAGAGCTCAGCTCAACGAAGAATGGGAAGCATGGGGGTTACTCTGCAAGAGTAGTGAGGAGGTCAGAGGCCATTGTTTGCTATCCATGGAGCTCCTTGGTGGCTGTGATGATTCAGGCACTTGCTCATCGTGTGAACTATGTGTGGGTTGTGGAAGAAGACGGAAGCTTGACGGGGATTGTTACGTTTGCAGGAATGTTGAAGGTTTTCAGAGAACATCTGAAAGCCATGTGATAACAGGGAGACTATGAGCGATAGAAAGAACCACGTGATAAAATTACATGAAAAAAAGAAAAGAAAGGAAAACCAAACTTTTCTTTAGTCTCAGTCAGAAAGCGTACTCTATTTGGGCTTACATAATCAATTTGTTCTTTGCTCACAAACGGGTGCTAGAAGAAACAGATTTGAGATATTGAATTTGCAGCCATGCGTATATATTTATTTTAACCAATATATACTTCAGCAATCGTGTGTGTTTCTCTGTCTATATATATATATATATATATATTATAATTGGCTGACTTGTATAACCTTCTACTATCTTAATTATAACTTTTACCTTTCAACTTTATTTAATTATGTTTATTTACGTCGTTTACTGGTAAATTATCTTTCAACTTTGATTATAAACCTGTTTTGAGTTTTTATCAAGTAATAAATAACTCATTTAAAACAGTAAATAATAAAAATGAATTAATTAAATTAAAGTTTTGTAAAATGTGATTCAACAAGTATATTCTTAATTAAAATTTCTTTAAATTTTATTATTTTATGCAATTAAATTTTTAATTAGTATTCAATAATCGTGGGTGCGGAGCCTGAGACGTTAGGTAACTGATAAGCATAAACCATAGACCCACACAGCGAAAGCTATTAACCTCGCCAAGTCATGTTAAAAAGAGATTTTGATATTGCTGTAATAGCAAGGGATTTGAGTAATTTGTTAAAAAATAAAAAATAATCCAACTTTATTAGCTCCTTTATAAGCACCTAATAAAATACCGTGACGAAAACATTATTAAAAAAACAAAAGAGCAACAACATGAATGTTTCATTTTTTTGTTCTGCGTCGAAACAACAACATAAATATTAGATGACCTTTTGAGGCTTGTGTGCATCTGAACTTGGGTCATGCAGTAAGATTTAGACTGGGCTGCGTTCAATGCGGCCTCACTATTGGGTCACCTCGAATTATATTGGGCCGTTGCTAGATTATGAGAACTTCAAGGAATGGCCTAATCATTTATGGGCGATATATCCTATCTAAGATTCCGTTTTGGTTCCCGTTGCCTTTTAATGTTAAGGAAAATAAAATAAAATAAAATTCAGAACTCAATTTATATTAAAATGATTATTATCTCCGTAACTTTTAGATTCACAATTCACAACTTTGAGTGAGATCAGTTACACTCAAATTATGAATTGTGTAATACTTATTTATCATCATGACTATATTAATTATTTATCACTTTAGCTCTCTCAAAATAGTTATTTTGAGAAGTTAATGCATAATTATGACTATTTTTTTTATCAAATAAATAATTTGTTCCTAGCTATTATTCGTTTAGCTTTGAATTAGTTGATAAGCATATATGCTTTGTACTTTTTCTCTGTATTAGAGGAGTTTGAATTGATGCTCAAATTTATATAAAAAGAAAACATTGTGTTTTAATCGAACTCGACATAATAATGTCATATTTAAAAGTCGGAAAAGTATTATTATAGATTTTTATTGAAATTTGTGATAATTTTTAATTTTAAAATAAAATAAATTCTTTTTAATTTAATCTTTTAATAAAAAAAATATTTAAAAATTAGATGTTCTATATTATAAAAATTTCTTATAAAAATATTAGACAAGCAAATGTTTCGGAGATTATGTTCCTAATATAACTTTGCCCAGTAAAGATATCGATTAAATAAATAAAAATTCTATTTGCCTTGGATAAAAATATTAAAAATAAAGTGCAAATATAGCCGAAGTTCATCTTTTTTTTTTCTTTATTAGCTAAGATCAGATACATGACGAAAAAAAATAAAAAAGTCGTCGTTAAAGAAGAAGAAGAAGAAGAAGAAGAAGTCGTCGTTAAGGACAACAGAGAATAAAGAAGGAAGAGACAAAACCATTTCGTAGTCTTATCCATAAAGTTTATTATTAAATATAAAACAAACTAATTTTATTGTAAATAAATTTATTTGACTTCTTTTTTTCAAATTTTATGCCTTGGCGCATATGACGAAGAGCATACAAAAAAAAAAAAAAAAAAATTAGTAAGAGAGAATAATGTTTGTTACACGCATTAAATAAATGTAAAAAGAAAATGCATAGTTTGAAAAAAAAAAAAGAAAAAAAAAAAGCGATGGAGGGCATATCATATAGGATGTTGGTGATGATGAGGTGAGTTGGAGACCACCTAATCCACTTTCAACAAACCTAATCTCCTCCAATACCCTCCCCATCTTCTCTTTCAATTTTTGTTCCTCAGCTTCTTCCTACTCAACCACCGCTTGCCGCATCATCTGATCTCATTCTTCCAATTTTGACTTTTAAGTGTCCTCTTTTGTTTTGTTTTTTGTCAAAAAATATTCCAATAAGATAAGAGTTATTAAATAATATAAAATAAATTATTTATTTATTTCATAAATATTTTATATTATCGTGTATTTGTTTTGTTGAATAATATAATCTTATCTTATATTTAGTAAGTAATAAATATGATAAAAATAATATTATTTTAACAAAAATAATATTTATATAAAAAATATATTAAATTAATTATTAATTATTTTTTGAATAAATTTTTTGACAAATTAGATATTGGGATTTTTTTAAATTCCATCAAAATTACTTTTTTTTTTTATTGTTGAAAAAAATTACTGTGCTTTTATATTTTGATTCAATAATCTATTTAAAGAACACCTAAATCCACAATTGATCAAAATTTGATGAGATAGTTTGTGTTTTTCTGTGGCATTGGAACTCATGAAATTAATATGATGATTGACCACCACAGTTATCCATTTTGGCACTGCCTAATTTTCCCTATTTAATATGTCTTTAACTTTTAGAGCAAAAGTGGTAAGCAAGTGGGGCACTTGAATGTAAGACTTCTCCTTAATTAGAGGAACTAGGCTACCAATTATGATACCTTTTGGATTGGCCCTTGTCCATGGTTAAAAACAAAAAAAAGAATAGTTCAATAATAATAATTAAAAAATAAAAAATACTGTTTTATTAACAAAATCAGAGGATGGCAAAGGGGACCTTGCAGCTTAATTAATACTCATGGAGCCCACCTAAAGTGTAGGAGATCCATTTTGAATAAAAATCATGAGTGTGACAAATTTGTTCTTTTTTTTTTCTTATGCAGTAATTAATTAGCAAATAAAATTTGTGTTTTGGCTGAAAAATGTTTTTTAAATTATACTGTTTTTTAAATTAAACTGATTTTTAAAAAATTAAATAATAATAAATTTAGCCTCTAGAAATTGACATAGTCAGCATTTAATTTATGCGATAATTAAATTTTATGATTTTGTGTATTTTTAAGCCTAATGAAAAACATATAAAATCTTTAACAATCTCTCGTGCAAAAAAAAATAAAATAAATTTTATAAGAACTTCTTCAAATTTTTATGAACTCAGTATAATTTAGTTAAAAAATGTTTTCTCTGCTCAATTTAAAAAATTAAGTAAAATTATTTAAATGTTTATCGAAATTTCACAATAAAAAAATAATACGTGAAATAATTTTTTTTTAAAAAAATCAATCACATAATGTTAAGATATAAAAAAATATACACATAGTTTTTTTATTATGAAATTTAATAACAACAAATTTAAATTAATGCAATGGAATGCTAGGTAAGTGGTTGATTGTTGGCTGTTGAGCCAACAAAATCATGCAATCTATTTTCCTTTCTTTATGGTTTTCAATCAATCATCCACATGTATTTTATATATACAAAAGCAACCAAGAGGATGTGTTGTTGATGAGATGAGGTACCTCCCTTCTATCATTGAATATGATAAATCTTGATTACTAACTCAGCAAAAAAAATAAAAAAAAGAGATGGTAGATCCAAAATGTGGTTGAAACTACAGCTTAACATTTATGAATCCAGCTTCTATCTCGGTGGTCCCAAATGCCCATACATTGTGGATTCATCTTGTAAATTTTGTTTCTTGTTTTCAAATTTCAATCATCCATCCATGTATCTTTCCTTTTCTTTTATTACAATTAGGGTATCCTTTAATTTTGTTTGGGTTGAGTTTTAACATCAAAAAATAAATTAATAATTTAATTTTTAAAATTTATAAACTCATTTAATTTTGATTTTTCAATTTATTTGAATATATATTAGTTCTTAAAATTATCATTTATTAAAATTGATATTTTGATAGACTAATTTGTACACTTTAAATTAAATTTGAAAACTAAAATTAAATAGATTTATTAATGTATAGATCAAATTATTAGTTTAATTATTATTAAATGATTCTTTCAAAGTGTTGTTAAAAAAAAATCAAAACTCGGAAATTTCAATGTTTTAGTTTATTTTTTTATTTTTGGTAAATTATAATGAAGGATAGGTAGGGTTATACATTATATTGTAAGAAATTAATTTACTCACATTTGAGTAAAGATGGGAGATGGCAAAACAAGAGTTGTCATCAACTAATAACAAATGCTGCAATCTTGATTTTTCAATTATACCTTTAAATTATAAACTTATTCTAAAATTTTTGGTAGACCAAATTAATAATAATAACAATCTTCCACTTTTAGTATGAAAAATTATGATTTATTATTCAAATAAAATTATTATTAGAGACTAAAAATATCATCGTTAGCATAGAATAATAAATATCAACTCAATGTATTAATATATAAAATTAAGAATCACAAAATAATAATAAATAAATAATAATCATGTAGCATAGTTTATTATATATATATAGTACTATAGAAATATTGGACTGTTAATTAATCATGTTTACTAAGCAATGGAGCGGCTGAGAGAACATATGAATTTAAAAATAATTATTTAATACTAATATATGCTTGCATAAATAATATACAATATTATAATTGACTTGGCTCTTCTTTTATATTTTGCTGTTGTTTGGTGAACTGACAACTCAAGGGTCTAGTTGAAATAAATAAATAAAAATGGTAGCAACAAGTAATTTTGCTTAAGTTTAATAAAAAAAGAAAGAAAGTAAGATTAAAACTAAAGTGTAAATAAATACTTCGTAAAGAAAAGCAACCAACAATAAGAAATGATATCGGACACCAATTGCGTTGCCTTTTCCAACAGTGTACTTACAAAAAGGGCCCGGATTTATTGACAAATCATTTACCTTTTATTATAATATAATTTAATTTTGTACTTTTTTGACTTTATGGATTTGTTTGTTCCCTTCTTTCATTGTGATTTTTGAAATTTTAGCATCACTAATTATTACATTACATAAAATGGTTAAAATTATTGTATAATATTTTTTAATAAAATTAATTTTATATATTGATAAATGTATAAATTTATGCACCAGAAGAATAAATTATAAAGATTGATAAAAAAAATTAAATAAGATATTTGATAAAAAATCATATTTATTCTCAAATCTAAATATTTTTTTAAACTTTAAATTTTTCATTTTAAAATTTAAACTTAAAAATTTAATTATTAAAATTTTAAACCCCAAATTTTAAATTTAAAAATATCAAATTTTATATCTCAAAACTCAAAATTCTAAAAATTTAATATCTAAATTTTTAAATCTAAACTTTAAATTTTAAATTTTAAATTTTTGGACTCTAAATTTTAATTTTTAAAAATTTTATTTAAAAAATAATTAATAATTAATTTAATATAAATATATTTTTGTTAAAATAATATTATTTTTATTCTTTTTGTTGCTCATCAAACACATGATAGAAAGTTATGCAATATAAAATATTATATATTAATACAAAAAATATATGATAATATAAAAATTTATTAGACTTATTCTATATTATTTAGTAATCTTTATTTTATCTAACTTAATCTTATTCAATATACCATAGGACCTTACATATTTTATCATTTATTTAATTTTTTTCATTCCCACAAAATTAACTTAACTATTAAAGTTAAGTTTGTGACTGCTTCTTTATTGTGTTGACCTCCTCTTATTTTAGAGCTATCAAACATTAAAAAAATGAAGTTCATTATCATTATCTTGATATTTGTATTATTACCATTTTATAATATGTAAATTGTAAATTATTGCTTTCTTTAATTGATTTATGTATTGCAGTGTAAATAAAGGATTTCAACTTCATCATATCAAATTATCTACGTAAATTATTTATTCAAATTAGCTAATACCCACTAGATATTGGTCTATTCCTTAATTGTAAATATTAAAATTAGCATTTGTAGATGTTTTTAAACTTAAATTCAATTGAAAATGAGTAATATAAAAAGAAAAAATAACTTAGACTTGAATGGGCTGATTTAATGCATAAAAACACGAAAGATTTTTTTCCCCACTGAGAAGCAGTACAGTTTAATTTTATTTAACAAGTAAAATTATAATTGGTTTATTTCACCATTTCAGTATAATTTTTTAATTATGATATACTAAATTTCACATCCTTAATCAGCAAAAATATTGAAATTTAAGTCCTTAATTATTTTAAAATAAGATTTAGATTCTTAACTGTTAGTTATGGATTATATTATAATTATTTCCAAATATAACACGAATGAAAAATCAAACACTGTGACACGAAGAGTGGGAATTTCTTAATATCTGTCTGAATGAGGAAAATATTTGAAAAATTGTCCTGAAAAAATATCACACCCGAACAAAGATTTCCTTATCATAAATTACAATTAACAAGAGAAATCTAATCAAAGGACAAATAAAAGGTAAAAAAATCTAATCCACTCCTCCAAAACGAAGAAAAAAAAAATCCAAAAAGCAAAATTGTAAATATTTATTCTGCATTGGCAAAACTTTCAGTGAGGGGATGTGTAGCCATCATGGCCGCGTGGTGCGAAAGCTAAGTGGCAAGCAAAAAGAAGAGAGAGAAAGAGAGGAAAAAGAGAAAGAGAGAGAGTGGATAAGTGCGCCTTCACGGATTCACATTCGTGCATCTTTATTCACGCTCTCTCTCTCTCCCCTCTCTTTTTCTCTCTGTATAATTTTTATTTTTATGTTTAAGAATTTCTATGAAATAATATTATATGATGTCGTGACGCTCTTCCTACGTCCACGCGTCCTCCCAACCTCTCCCCGTCTTCGCTTTCAAGAACAGAATAGAAGCAACACGAAGCACCCCACAGTGTCTGACAGGGAAAGCCCACTACTGTTAGAGAGAGAAGCTAGAGCGAGAAAGTCCGGGGCTACCCGAATGAAAGTTTCTTCGGGGTTTCGTGGGTGAGGGATTCTGGTCCGGAGTGATCTCTTTGCGTGATTCTATTTTCTGGGTCGTCTTCGTTTTTTATTGAGAGAAAAAAAAATCTGCTTTTGGGGTTTTCTGGGAGATGTATATAGCTTCCATGCGAAAGTCTTTCAAGGACTCCTTGAAAGTGCTTGAAGCCGATATCCAGCATGCCAATACCCTGTAAGTTTTTCACTTTATTTCTTGCATTTTTGTGTGTGTAGTTTTTGTTTTTTTTAGATGATGATTCCTTTAATAAATTTTTTACCTTGTTTCGAATGTAAAGGTGATCATGTTCTTACAAGGTTAGACACCCTTCGATTTTTTTTTGAGTAAATGATGATTGCTGGTGAATTTTTTTTTTTTGGAGGGGGGGTTTGATTTTCTGGGTCTGTGTATTTGCTTTCCCTTTTGGTCAACCATACGCAGTGATATAAGAAATTTTCAGTTTTAATTATTTTGTCAGTTTTGCTTCTCTTTCTCTGTTGGAAAATTTTGTACTTGACAATGCTGAAGCCAAACAAACACAGTGGAGGCTGTTGTGGAAGTGTCTCTTGGAAACCCCAGTCCAGGCTGTGCGATCAGTACGTTTGCGTACTGGATCGTCTATACCAGAGACCCACTTGGCTGTCACTTTTTCTATGCATGTTTGAAGATTTAGTGGCCTGAAACTCTGCAACCCATAGAGCAACAGACTCTTGAGGGCCTATGGCTGTGGCGTTGGGTTTGGGCATGGTTCCCTTCTCATTTTGTGGTGGCGGAGTGGTGGATCCTAGGCCAATTGCCACTCCTGGGTTGCGGTTGCTTCTATATTTTAACATTACTTCGAGACATTGTTTCGGCCTGCTAATACTAATATATGTTTATTATTTGGTTGTTAATTTTCATAATGACTTTGACTATATTGCTCCGTTTCATAATTACATCTTCATCTATTTAGTTCATAGTCCAGTTATTCATAGAGCTTAGAGCACTATGGCTTTCATTACTGATGACATTATCTTAGATTTCAGGGGGTGTATTTATGACATTATTTTGTATTCCTTATAATTTGCGTCACATGGTCTCCGTTGACATTGAATGAATGCATAACTGATTAATTTGGCGGGTTGGAAAATATTGCATGCTGTGATAATTTTGATATATAATTGCTGTTTATTACTCTCCGATACCGAATGCATTTTCATCTCTAACTATATTGACGGGCTACCTACCTGTGGCTTTTCCATACATTGTTTCAAGACTTAAATTTTTTGTTTGTGATGAGCCTCTAGTGAAATTTTTATAGAGAAGCTAGAAAACTAAGCTTTAAAAGGTGTTTTTAAAACATTGCAATGATAAATCTTTGGAGGGATGCCCCCTTTTCCTTCTATCCAGCCAATCTTCATAGTTATACAAGTACACAAGTTAATGCTTGATCACGCAATTGGGCGTGTAGGGCATCGGATTTTCCAAGGGAGTATGATGGTGCATGCCTTCAGATGAGAATGTCATACAGTCCAGCTGCACACCTGTTTCTTTTCTTAGTGCAATGGACAGACTGTAATCTTGCTGGAGCCCTTGGACTGTTAAGAATCCTAATTTACAAGGTAAAGTACTTTTTGGTTTTCAACTTTTCATATTGAAATGAGGGATTTGGACAATGTCACAAATTTGCGTCATGGTGCAGGTTTATGTGGATGGCACAACCACCATGTCCACACATGAAAGAAAAGCAAGCATTAGAGAATTCTATGGTATCTCTCTCGCTTTCGATCTAAAAAGTTAGTTTGCATTTTAGCCTCTGTTAATTGCTCACCTATACAATTGCTATTGTGATCAGCGGTTATATATCCCTCTTTATTGCAACTTCAAAAAGGTGTCACTGATACAGAGGATAAAAAACAGAAGGCTGTATGCATGGAGCGGTATCGAAGAAGAGATGATGAAGAACTTAGGCAATTTTCAGACATAGACATTGAAAGAGATGAAGAGTGCGGTATATGCATGGAGATGAGTAGTAAGATTGTGTTGCCCAACTGCAACCATGCCATGTGCTTGAAATGTTACCGAGAATGGTACTTCTACTCTGTCTCTCTCTCTGTGATACATTCATTATCTTCTGACAATCACGTCTTCTTGACATCAAGAAATAAGAACTATGGTGTTACTTCTACTACATATTGTGGTACTATTTATTTGAACTTCTCCAATTCACCAACTTTATGCTTGCTTTTCACTAGGCCTGGCATTATGTCATTTTGATGCTTTATTGTTAGTAGTCAGTGGTTATAGGGTTTCCAGGATCATGGTAATAAAATGTAATCCATAAAGCCTGCTCGAGTTTCTATAGAATTTGGATTTGTTCAGTTTGCTTTGCTCATAATTGTTCGTGAGCTTTTAATTATGTAAAGGAAAATTGCTGCTGGTTGTAGAATCCTATGAATGGTTGTGGGTGTGATGTCATTACATGCATCATCATGCATACAAAGGTATGGGTAGTCATTGTTTTGTTCTACTTTAGTAATCCGATTTGTTCATTTTATAATTTCTCTTATTGTTGCTTGATTGTGAATATTTTATAGAATAAAAAACAGCTGATAGAGTGAGAAAGTATTGAAGAGGAGAAACTGATTGCAACTGGTATGGCAAGCATAATTGGTTGTATGTTGTCTACATTAATTTTGACTAATTATGACACGAATATTGTATGTTCTAGATTTAGCGCTAGAGTGTTAGGGTGGGAAAGAATTGAAGAGGAGATATTGATTTCAACTGGTCTTGTATGTTTTAAATATTTTCCTTTTGGCCAATTATCATTTGAGTCTTGTAGGTTTTGAATCTACTGAATTGAAGGAGTTATTATGGTAGCTCATATGCAGGGATTGAATCTTTACTATTTGATAGTTTCATGGAGGCATGGTGATTCTCTGATGCTAATTATGATTATCTAGTTGTTAATTTTCCTTTTTCATTTGGTATTTTGGGTGCACCATAGTGGCTCTTAAGAGTGTATTATGTTTTAAGTAAAAGTGATTTGGGTCTTTTCTTTTTCCTTTTCAAAAAAGCGGTTGTTGAGCAGTCGTTAATCTTTTGGCTAATTGGGGAGCCATACAGGAGGGATTGATGGTGGGCTAGATAGGTGTTTCCTGAACTTATACCGGATGTAGACTTTGATCTGAGCCCTTCTGAGTAGTCAAGGGGCTTGAATTCAAGCTTTAGATTGCCTCTGGCACATCTACTTGTGTGTGAAACTGGTTATTTGTGAATGGTTTGAACAGTGAGTGTTTAATGGCCTGATTGCAGGGTGTTTTTGAAGAGACTATGGTTGGCTGGCAATATCTTGGGGACTTGTATGATGTGTTGGACTTGTTTAGGCTTAAGAAAATTGATTAAATTCTTCCTTGACTGGATATCCTGCATGGCTAGATCATTGCCTAGTCTAATGATGATCATAGTCTGGCTGCTCTTGCATGAAGTGTAATGTTTTTGGATGCAAAGAAGGCACAAGCATCAATGGCGTTTCTTAACTTGCAGAAATGAATTAGGTTTTATTATTGGAATAATTAGAAATAAGATTTTGTTGTTATCTTTTTTGAAGCTATTGTGGTTTCTTCTATCTGATAAAATTTAGCAGTTATCTTGACCAAAGAGACTAGAAGAGAAAAAAGAGAGGTTATGATTGACGTCCTAGTTCTAGGAATTAGGCGTAAAGTAGTTTTTGTATGAACTGTTACTGTTTCTTTTGGATTCTGTGAAGTTGTCAAGCATACAGGTTCCTGCCTTGGGTTGTGTTTGTAGTTTATTGGATTAGGCAATTGAGCCTGACAATTTTTCTTGAATTATTCATTCCAAAGGGCCAATAATGAGCTGTCTAATCAAGATGACGCGTAGCCAGTTATGCAAAACGTAGCATGCACCCACTTTGATATTCTAATTGGCGGAAGAAAAATGCACGCAGTTTTGGCCCCGTTTGTGATACTTAATTGTTTCGCTTGTAACATTTCTTAATGATTGTCTGTGTCCATGAGCTGTTGTGGCTATCAGCTAGTCAGCTGTCTTGTTTTATGTGAAACAGCTTACTGTACGTGTATTCTTTTTCCTGTTTGTAGCAATCTCAAAATTTAAATCTAAAAGTCATAAAGTTACATATAGTAATGTGCTAAAGCTGATTTGAGTTTTGGTGACATGACTGATGCTCTAGAGTTGTCTAACTGAATCTCAGTGCAGGTGATTTAATTTTATCTCGAAATTGGTATTACTGTTGTAGTTCTCATGTAGTCTCCCCTAAAACTAATTCTGGCATACGTCAGTGTTTGTGTGTTTTTCTTCCACGGTTGAAAAATGTAAGTAATTCAATATGTTTTGCAGGCGAACAAGATCTCAGTCATGCCCCTTCTGCCGCGACAGCCTGAAGAGAGTGAACTCAGGGGATCTGTGGGTATTCACTGATAGTAGGGATATAGTAGACATGGCAACAGTGACAAGGGAGAATCTTAGAAGGCTTTTCATGTACATAGATAAGTTGCCTTTGATCGTTCCAGATTCCCTTTTTGACCCCTATGACTCTCACCTAAGATAACTGGTTGCTACTGTCTGATGATGTTGTCTTTGGATGAGTAGTTCTTTACATAAAGTCTGAGGTTGATCCGGCAAATTTAGTTTATTATATAGAATTGCAGTACTAGCTTCCCACTTCTATCAGAAGTTCCCAGCCCTGAGTTATTGTGAGGTTGGTGGTGAAGTTGAGATGATAAAATTGTATCTAGCTCATTTGTATATCTTTGTACAGACCGAATTACTTCTTCTTAATATGAGATTTGCACGTTATTCAGTAATTTCCATGTGAAGCTCTTCAGAATCATTTCTCTGTTCCTCATTTGTTTATGATGTGAATCTCTTTGCCACTTGAGTGCAGGTCAAGAGATCTTTAAAAGTTTGATAGTCTTATTTTAATTGCTTTCAGTTATATAAAATAATATGAACTGCTTAACGTGATTGATTATGAGAAGTACTAAATTCAGTCAAACACTGATCCTTTGAAGTTTTAATATTATAATTTTGACAAAATTATTCAAACCCGTCATCTCTAGAGATTGTAGTTATTCTGAAAATGCTTTTTATGGGTCTCAGCTCTTAAATCATTCACCAAAAAGAAATTGATAATTACTTAATCTAATTGAAAAATGTTCTTTTAAATAGTTTAAATGTAATTATTTTTTTGGGGTAAAATTTTCAAATATTTGTATTTTTGATTGCATCTCATGAACTTTTTTTTTTTTTTTTTTTTATAAATATTTTAACAGCTTCGGGTGTTGGTGGAGAAGATACTTAGATGTTCAAATTAGGGGTAACACAAAAAAGAAAGAAAAAGATGTTCAAATTAATATCAATATAGAGAATAAAGGAAAAATAGGCCAAAAGATTCATATGAAGAAAGAGATTTTATTTAGAGGAAAGATTTGGAGGTATTTTGGTAATATTGCGCAACATATAAGAAATTGATAACTGGTTTTTTTCTTGGTGGGTACGATTTGTACAACATTGTCACTATTAAGATAACTAGTCAGTCGCCTGATCCAATTGTGATTCGGTCGAGTTCAAATTTTTCATTATTATTGGAAGAACAAGAAATTGATATAAATTGAAAAAAAATGATAATAAACTGTTTGTTTCTTCTTTTTTTTTGGTTTATTACCAGAGGAAGATATTATAATTTTTGTTTTTTTTTTTGACACGGGAAGAGGAACAAAGTGACCATAATTACTCAAAATTTTCACCTTCAATCATATGATACGGCAAGCAAGTTGGTTATTGATTGAGTTGAAAAATATCCAAGAAAGCCACCCTGGAATCTAGTAGGGACCTAAGAACAGTACAAAATTAACCCTTCTATATTTAGGACTCACGTTACTTGTAAAAGGACGAAGGGCACAAGTCCTTCCGTCAATGTCTATATTTGAGTAATAATTGATTCCAGTAAAACTTTATTGAATTTAAAAATACACACTAAAAATAAATTGTGGTAACTGTGATTCAAATTGTCACAAAAGTAGCACTGCTTTATTCAAAATCACACCACATTGTTCTTCCAATTCCCAAAAAAAGCCAACAAAAATAGCCACACAAATGCAGGTTGGGAATGTGTGTGTGTGAGCTGTTGACAGTAGCAATTTAAACGCAGAGAAACACGAGGGGAGAGAGAACACTCCAAGAAGTTTTGTTTTAGAGAGAGAGAGAGGGCAGAGCAGGGAGGGTGACATGGGGAGAGGGGAAAAGAGAGAGGAAAGAGAAGAAGGGGTCATGTCCACGGACTTCTTCTGGTCTTATACGGATGAGCCCCATTCCTCACGGCGACGCGAGATCCTCTCTAAGTACCCTCAAATCAAGGAGCTCTTTGGTCCAGATCACTGGGCTTTCCACAAGGTGCTTTCTTTTTCTTCCTCTTGATTTGTTTCTGTCAATGTATGCGTTCTCCATTGTTCATGTGGAAATATTTTCGATTCTTCTGGGTATATATTAGAGACAATGCGGGTCTGTTGCTGGATCTGATTTAAATGGCTTTTGCTTATTTTTGGAATGCGGGTCCGCGTTCATTGTTGCTGTATTGGCTTCTTGGTGTTTTTCTCACTGATTAGGCTTCTGGGTACGGCTTTCGATATCGTTTTTATCCATCGTGTTCATTTGTGTTGGGTTTCTTCTTAGAGTTGTTTCATGGATCATGAGAGGAATAATGCGGGTTTTATGAGATAAATGCATTTCTTTTAACTGAACATTTGATCAAATTTAGCTTTTGTTTTTGTTTTTATTTTCTTGTTTTTTGTTGGGCATTGTTTTATATATTTTCTCCGCATTTAAGCGGGGTTCATCTGCATTTGTTTGCAGTTGAAGATCAATTCAGAATGTTCTAGTTTCTGGCAATTTCTTCTTTATTGTCCGAAATTTGACTGCTTTGGATTGTAACTCTTTTTGTTGACTAATTGTATGTTGGTTTTGTTCTCCGCACTTGACTCTTGGAGAATGTTGATTTCATATTAAACGTGTCTGTGCATTTTGTTTACCTTGTAGCCCTTTCTTGGTTGTGAAATTGCCTGTGTTGTAAAGATCAAGCATCTTCGCATTTTCTTGGTTGTATAAGTTCTGTGTTTCTTCAAGCAAAATGTGGTTTCTTGACTCTGCAAATGAATATATCAAAGATTGAGACTCGAGAGAGAGAGCGGTTTATTTGTTTAGTATTCCATTTTAGTTCTTGACCATCAATTCATGGATGCTAACTTTTGCAGATGAGTTAGTTGATGCCTAGATTGTACCTGGAAGTGCCACACGTTGAAAGTCAGGCACTGATACAGCTACAATTTAGAATTCCTAAATCTCCTGGAAGATCTCTCTAAAAATTCAAATCTGCGTAGATTTCTTTAGAAATTGTAATATCCGTATTTAGGTATAATTGAAGTTTTGCTTGTCTTAAACTGACCCTCCCTCATATGGCCATAAGTGGTTCAATTCAAGTTAAAAAAAGATGTTCACAAGGGAATGTTGGCATGTACATATTATGCTTTTGCTATTATGTGTTGTTGCTTTAAATGTATGGCACTATGGGCAGACGTGTACATAATATTAAGGTAAGTTTTGAAGCATTTTCAATTTGGATCGCTAACTTTTTAGCATTTGTAAACCTTTCACTATTGTTTTAGTTATTGTTGCACCTATGATATTTGTTGATGTCTTTGAAATCGTGGGTTTGCAGATTACAGCAGTAGTTTTGCTTCAGCTTGGTACTGCTACTTTACTACGTAATGCAGGCTGGCCGAAGATACTTCTGGTAGCCTATTTTTTCGGCTCATTTCTCAACCACAATCTCTTCTTGGCTATCCATGAGCTGAGCCACAATCTTGCCTTCTCAACTCCAGTCTTCAACCGTTGGCTGGGGATTTTTGCTAACCTCCCTATCGGTGTACCCATGTCTGTGACTTTCCAAAAGTATCACTTGGAACACCACAGATTTCAAGGTGTAGACGGCATTGATATGGATATCCCTACCCAGACTGAAGGACGCGTTGTGACAAATATTCTTGCAAAAGCCATATGGGTTATTTTACAACTTTTCTTCTATGCCCTTCGACCTCTGTTTCTTAAACCAAAACCTCCTGGTTATTGGGAGTTCATTAACTTCATTGTTCAGCTAGCCCTTGATGGGGCAATGGTTCATTTTTTTGGCTGGAAATCATTTGCCTATCTTATCCTCTCCACATTTGTTGGTGGCGGGATGCACCCAATGGCTGGTCACTTCATTTCAGAGCATTATGTCTTTAAAACTGACCAAGAGACATATTCTTACTATGGCCCTCTGAATCTTCTCACATGGCATGTGGGCTACCACAATGAACACCATGACTTTCCAAGAATTCCTGGGAACAAGCTTCACAAGGTGAAGGAGATAGCTCCAGAGTATTACGAGGGCTTAGCATCATATAAATCTTGGAGCCAGGTCATTTACATGTATATTATGGACCGATCAGTTGGACCCTTTAGCAGAATGAAGAGAAAACCCCAGAAAACTGAATAGGTGCTCCCACACATTGTTCTTTTTATGTATCCTTTCTTTCCTCCTTCTTGTCTCCCTTGATTTTTCTTTGTAGACTTTATTGCGATGGTTTGATCAGATATGTAACATTGTGAATCCAAATAGCAAGTCATATATTTCTTAGCTTAAGCAAGACATTTTATTTTTCCTGTCTCTTTCATGCACTTGCACAATTGCACATCCACTCACCAACGCCTCTGCATTCTTCAGTTCATCCCTGTTTTGAATTTCAATTCATTCCAAATCCCTTCCCCTTAGATGTTCACTTTGCACCTTGCTTTTACATGTATTTATGGTCTCATGTATAAAAATTCAGTTGGCACTATGAATTTTGGACAACTTCTTCGTATTGCGAGAGCGAGATTTGAAGTAGACTTGGTCTGAAATTGAACCAATCACCTCTATATATTTAATTGTCAAAATTTTTTTTTATTAAAAAGTATGTCTGATATGTTTACATATTAGTTAATGATTGATTTTATTTATTTATTTTTGTTGGACTGGGACTGTGAAGAACTTTTCCTTAATAATAAATAGTAACCATGTAATCATCAACTAAATATTGGAATGCTCCATCATTTTTGTTTTTTTTTTTACTCGAAACTTAATCCCTGACCAAAATTTTCGAGTTTTGGGGAACCAGATGTTCAACTTGTCCCCACTTTTCCGTTATATTTCTGAAAGGAAGGCTGTAAAGCAATAAACACATCTTTATGAAAAGTTGAAAGTTGAAACAGATTGAAATAGCATAATTGAATTCCACAGATTGAAAGCAATTGGTTGAGAGATTGCTACACATTGTTAATGGTTACTAGCAGCTGTATTGCACCTGGTATAGTTGGAGAAGAACGGAAATAATAGGTGGGTGCCCAGATGGGAACCACTCAAATGTGCCTTATACGAGAGAGGATCTCAATCTTAGTAGCAATTAGCAAGTAGGGCAAGAGTATTTTGTAGTTCACAAACACAACCCTCAACAAGCATGCTATTTTCCTTTTTTCAACCACCTGAATTTAGACAATGGTAAAGGTATCTTATAGCCTGAAATGAAATAGCCAGCATCCATTTCTTCGCTGAACAGAACTAGCCTTCAGAACTTCGGAGTTCGGAGTCCCCTTGCTTCTGCCTCCAGGAACTAGTCTGCTTTATTGCCACAAGAATGACTGTCTATTTCCATTGCTCATTGACCAGAAATTTGGCACTCCATTCTTCAATTTTTTACCTACCAAGTGTTTTTTTTAAAAAAGAAAATAACTTCAATATTAGGGAAAGGAAGAGGGGAAAAAGTTCTCCATTGACAGCTTATTTGGTCCTGCTGTGTAAAATTTGTTTGGAAATTTACTTTCCCGAAGTACTGTAATAAAAAAAAAGAGTCAGATCTTTTAACAGGCGTTTTTAGCAAATTTTTAAGTGTTTGAAATAATATTCGTAATTTTTTATTGGGTTTTTTTATATAAAAAATATTAATTTCTGTTGCTGTTTCTATTTTAGAGAATAAGTTTCAATTCTTTACTTCTCTCTCATAACAAAAAATTTAAAATGACTTTTTCTGCGAGCTAAACACATGCCTAAAGTAAATGATAATAAATACCTACATTCCTGCTGGTTTTGTTATTGCAGGCAATCCGGGAACCACCAACTGTATATTGTGGCTGTTGAGAAACATGGTTGAGCAGGGGAAGTCTAGCTCGAACGTAATCATCCTCACTATCATAGGGACATCCCTGGTTAGCTCCAATAGCTCTTAGAGCCATGGCCAGTAAGACTGAAAGGCCCTACAGGTCAAGTTAGCCATTTCTCAAAACGTTATGCTTCTGAACTGGTTAGATAATCACAAGTTTTTAAGACACTATGAAAATGCAATTTAAAATATTGTATTATGTCTTGTATAACAATATAACTTTGTATTTAAAATATTGGTATGACTATTATTGAGAAATTTGTTGGTGATTCTCAATGTTTTTTGGTAAACAAAAGATACAATGAGACTGTATACCTGTGCTGAGATTATCACAATCCCTATCCATTTACAAATCTCCATGTTTGTGGCCACAAAATCCTTGAAGCCTTCAAATGTTCCTGTTGGATCCTCAGGTAAGTCCTGAATGGTGAAATAGCATTTGAAGAGCCAAAACAAGTTCATGAGTTTTATGATTATTTGAACGCTAGAAATAGCAAAATAAATACAAAGATTCTGGATGGAAATGTCACATCTTCCCACTTAGAATTGAGGAGAATGTCTGCTGCCACTGCTCCCTCCAACAGAAGAAGCAAAACGATGATCAACATGTACTTTCTTTGATTTAAGGAGACTGAATTTAAATGGTTGATGAACAATAATAACCTCAAAAGCAATCCCAATTTATAACAATTTTGGGACTTCACAAAATGTAATGTAAATGCAAGAAAACTTTTGAAGTTGGCATTCCATATCTTTAATGGCAGGAAATATTTAATATGTTTGTTTTTAATACACTACATCTAAAATATTTAGTGTTATTTAAGATATTACGAAGTATAAGATAACACAATACTCAATCACATAATCTTATATTTTTTAATTTTGTTAACTTTTCATAAAATTTTAATTATATTTTTTTTATAACAACTTTTAATTTCAAAAAGTGGTTCAGTGTAAGAAGTTTTCATTTAGTAGGATATAAAAAAAAAAAATATACTTAGTCTTACTCTTATAAAAAGAGATTATTTTTAAAATTTGAATTTATGATTTCTAAATCACAAAATAACAATCTTATTGTTAGGTTACAATTCATTCTTTTATGACAACTTTTGATTATTATATATAAAAAATATATACTTTCATATTCGAGATATCCGAAAATAAGATATTAAAAAATATAAGATAAGAGTGTAATGTTAAATTCTTAATTCTTTTATGAAAGAACATTTATAAAAAAATTTAAGTTTAAGCTAGTACTTTATATATGCAATAGAGAAGGATACGCAAGAAAGGCAACAGTCATTGATGCTATCTGCAGCCATATGGCCTAGACATGTTATGACACAAAAGAAAACACCAGTGCCCATTGAAGTGTAAGCAAACCTGCATCAGAGACAGATAAATCTCAATCATCATTAAAATCCTAAATTATTGGCAAGTTCCTCTTTGATAATATTTAAAAAATATGGATATTAACACAAATATAAGATACAATACATATAGATATTTTAATAAAAATAAAACATATAGTATTTAAATATAACTTAAAATGATATATTATTTTTAGGCACATAAAATACAATAAACTCTTTTTTTTGAAATGTCAATATCTTTTAAACGATAAAAGAAAAAAAAATCTAATGAATAGAAGTGGTTGGTTACCATGGAGAAGTAGAAGTGAAATCATAAGATGGTGAGGAGATATCCATTTCTCTCTGCCAAACTCTGAGGAGCCAAAGACCATAAAGTATCAATGCCATCCCCACGATTCCCATGATGGAATTGACGAGTTTTAGCAATGGCTTTAAGCAAGCTAAAGCAGCTGCCACCATCATAAACACCTGTGCTCTGTGTGTGTGTGTGAGAGAGAGAGAGAGAGCATCACTCATATTCCCATTGTAAATATGAAAATTTGACAAATTGTTTGGAGGGTTGCTTTTGTAAATTTTATATAAATACATGTTCAACATGATAAAAACAAATCTTAATGCATGTGACCCTGCTACTATTTTTCTGTCTTATCATATAAAGGACGAAAAGCGGCATAAGTAGGAAATTTCTGTGAAACTGTCTGTTCCGTATAGAAAGGCTTCAAAATTGCTAGTCTCTTTGGGGTTAACTTCATTAGGAATTTAATTTTATAGAACAACAGTCAAATCGTGTTGCTGTGGTGTAGTGGTTATCACGTTAGTCTTACACACTAAAGGTCCCCAGTTCGATCCTGGGCAGCAACATTTTTCCTTGCTTTTATCTTTAAAATTTTCCCTGCTCTCGTTTCAAGAGTCAAGACATATATATATATGTATATAACATTATAATGGTAGTGGCAGACTGCTTAATTTTACAGAGTTGTCATCCTCATTTATGCTTGCGATTTTAATATTTTTTTATTGCATATTTTATTTTATCCTTAAAATATTCAGTTAAATTTAATATTAAAATTTTTTTTATGTGAAATTACTATTTTAATATTTTTTTTAAAGAAAAAATGATAAACAATTGCCGATGAGAGAGAACCCACAATTGCTCACGATGTAGTTTTCTGTAAAAGATTGTTCTCTGTCCTTAAATTTTTTTGTGAAATTACTATTTTACCCTTTTAAATTTTTTTTAAAAGAAAAATGATAAACAATTGTCGACGAGGGAGAACCGCCAGTTGCTGATGAGGTAGTTCTCTGTAAAAGATTGTTCTTCGGAGTGCGTATGGTTGTGCTGTACCTGTGGGCGAATGATGAACCATGGTGCAGAAGATTATATAGAGCCTGGGAAAATCAGTATTTTTAAAGTAAAAATAATAGCTCTTTAAAAATAATAGCGCAGCTGCATCCAAAGTGAGCTTATAAAAAAAATGATGAACAAAACGAAGATTTTCCTCTTTAAATGAAATTTTGATAAGCATGGTCAGAAAGACTGGTTGTTAGTGACTGGCCAGGAAAAGCGGTGGCTGTAATTTCTTAAAAGAAAAGAAAAGAAAACCTTCAGAGAGATAAAATAGTAATTTCACTTCAAAAAAGATTCCAATATTAAATTTAACAGGGTTTTTTAATTACAGAATAAAACATACAATAAAAAACAAAGATGATGAGACATTACAATGATTTAAGAATAAAAAAACTTACAATTAAAATTATAAATCAAAGGGTCAAATTGCTATTTTTCCTTAATTTTTTAAAAAGATTGGATTGCTAACATCAGTATCTTTATATTATTTAAGTCATATACAACATAATAAATATAAAATTTTCATATTTGTTGCACTCAAACATCTTACAAATAAGTTTCCAAACCTTTGAAAAACCAAAATTTTCACCTAACAAACAAGACTTCAGAGGTTAACATGAAAGAAAGTTTACAGAGGCAAATGCAAGAGACAAGTCAGATATACTGAAATTTACAAAAATGCAAGATTTAAACTTCGAAGTTGGATCCTTCTCCCAACACACGTTTTACCAGGTAATCCATGGTTCAACCAGAAAGAGTTTGGAGGGGTTTTAAATAGATTATGAAATGAGAAGATCAATGTCACCTCTTACTTTTCAAGATAGAATTCAACTTCTGTATATGGGTACGCATTTGCCCTGGAATTGTGTCTATAGTACATCATATTTGAAGGTTCAACCAAATTCTGTGACCAAAAGAAAGGCGTGCACTGACACTAAAATCAATTCATTGTTTCAGCATGCCTGCAACATACTAGCAATCTGGGTGGAGCCGACCCCTTTGATCTTCTGAATGTCATCAAACTTATCCATGGGGCATAAATTTTAACCGAATGGGCAAATCCACAACTGGTGTAACTGCAGTAAATAAAAGTCTGATAAATTTCAGCAAACAGCCCCATCTGAAAAAATACTGTTTGCCACACGTTCTTGTGCCCACGGCTTCACTTTTATATATTGTCAACATGCTTCAGATGATCTTTCCAACTACTTTTGGCGGCGGAGAGAATCTCGGACATATGTATGCACCTCAGTCTTGACCACCAGATGCATCTTCTTTGAATCTTCCCATAACAAACCATTCCATTCTCGGGCACAGTCACAAGCAGCTTCAAATACATCCTGCCCACAAATGATACAAAGTATAAGATTTTCATGAGGGATTGTCTGATATATGAACTCAAAGATGCTAGGTTGCTACCCTGGAAGGGAACTCGTCGTAAAAATATGCTTCAGTCATCTCAACTCTGTTTAGATCGGATTCCCAAAGCCTAACCTGTCACACGAGTACATAACCAGACATCAGGAAATAAAAACTAGCATTGCAATTTATATATCAATCTTACTTAAAAAAATTAATTAACTCCTGTGATCAATCTCCATTAAAAACTATATATCAAAAGTAAAAAACCTGATCTGTCACATTTTCAGGTACAGATGGTATTCTCTCTGCAACACGAGCATGAGCATTCTGCTGAAGGAAACCAATTATCTGCAAAAGAATGCTCAGGGTTATCTGCAAAGAGATTGTATGAAGCAACTTCCTGATAGTCAACTCGACCAAACAGTAATTCCTTTTGTCTAAATGCACACCCAAGAATGGTCAGTTAAATCATGCGGATAACAACAGGGAAAAGGGGAGTACAGTGACAATGATGGAAGAGGTGGCACAATTGAAATTGTATTTCTTACATCCCCCTCCATTATAATGTTCTGCATTTTCTTCGGGTGCCAAATAAGTTTTGAAGGCATATCAATCCCCCTTTTAGTGGCTGCTAACCTATATCTTGCACAAGTTGACCAAGCCCTCACAAATAAATGATATTTCAGTATTTGAACCTGATTAAAATTTACCATGAACTTTGATTCCACATTTTTATCTTGTTCCCTAAGCAAAACCATGATTATAGTTGGTCCCTATGGAATTTTAGGTTTCCTTCTGGAACACTGCTGTTGGTAACTTAAGGCTTCAAAAACTAATGCATTAATAGATATAACTGAGACCCTCCATAAAAAGGCAAAAATGTAGATATATAAAGAATGTTGTCAAAAACTTTTTGGTCACAGAACAAGGCATACAATGGCTCTGGAAGTGCAAGAAAGAAAAAAGAAAAAACATTTATAAAAAACAGAGTTGTCCACCGGTAAAGGTTCATTCAAGTTGGACGAAGTGCATAGAAGGGTTGAGCAGGCAGTGTACCGCATGTCATGCCAAATAATAACTAGCTTACTTTACTTCAGCATAATTATGTGATGGTTTACAAAACTGAAACAAAGGGTAAAATGTCTAGAGGCCAAACGGGCGTAGTAAGAACATTTACCTTCTTATCTATGGTAAGTAAGCAAGTTTTGTAATTTAAAGGAGATATTACAGTATAAATTTGCTATACTTGCCTGCTCTGCTGTAATGCCATTTTCAAAAGCATTATACAAGCTTTCTTTTGTAATAGCTCCAACAATAAGATTTGGAAGTTGATACTCTACACTGCATTATCACAAAAATCACAAAAGTATTTAATACTAGAAATGGATGAATAAAAATAAGAGCAACACCAGAGTTCTGAGACCAAGAAAGAATAATTTAGAAAAACAGGCAGGCCAAAAGGAGAGTTCTGCAATAGTCTATAAGTGAATTTAGGGAGGGGGGGGGGGTAAAGGATTTGGATTAATATCAATGGCCTTCAATCCAAAAAAACAAAAACAAAAATCAATGCCCAAACTTCTGTATTACGAGGATCTCAACTTAGATAAACCTATTCAACTTCATATGGGAAGTAGAGTGCTGCTTATGACAAATACTTTGACTACACTTGTTATTGCTAGAGGTATATGACCCAAGACTTGAAAGCTCTGCTGAGGCATATACTTATTTAAAATGTCAAATGAAAAGGATTCTAATAAGTTGAAGGTTCAAATTCTGCATAAAACTCAGTTCAGCCCAGATTATAAACAATAATGAGACATGGATGCCTTTTAAAAAAAAAAGGTTGTTAACATATCTGGTTTTCAGAATTTGAAGCAACAGAGCTGGACTCAGACAACAGATCTCCTTTATCTTCTTTTTCGTCTTGCCACAGATTGATTGGAATAAATTGTTAAGCCCTGGTGAGATAATCTATCTGGGAGATGCTAATTATCAATATAAGACTTCCTGATTGAATAGTTTCTTATTTACTTTTCTTCACATGTTCTTATAGTTCTTCTCAATTACAACAAAAGCTGAACTGCTGAAAGCTCAATACTACGGTAGGGGCCAAATATTGCTATTAAGCCCAGAGTAGAAGAGCAACCATTATACTGTGGGATCAAACATTTGAGTGATAATTTAGTTTGACTGTGTTCCTTTAGGCTTCTAATAATGTGTCCCAAATCCTCCCAGAAGAAATTCCGCAACCACAATTAAACCAGGATACTCTTTCAGAATCTGAAAACAATATCTTACCAATTAAAAAATTCTTTTGCAGTCAAAACAATCAACCAAAAGTTTCTTACATATTCAGCTCACTGTAACCATTACAACTGCCGAACATCAACAATTGAAGAGAAAGTCTATTGTAAGATAGGTAAATTTCAATAGTCAGGGCATTAAATGCTCACATCTTTTTAAAATATTTATGCTACTTAAGCAATAATATTTTTTTTTGATAAAAACTTGAGTTATAATGTTTTTATAAAAAATGTTATAATGTTCATATAACATGCAAAATAATAGACTGTAGTACACTACAGGGAGCCGGGTTGTTCCCACAACTTGCACAACAGAAAATATGACCGTAATTTACAACCTTCAGTAAGAAAGCCAATAATTGAAGATTTCCAGTTCATACAACCCATTTAGTCCTCATGCTTCAGTACACACTGTCTAACAACAACAAAACGAGACAGCACAAAGGAGAAAAATTGATGGATAAAATCATGCATTTTAGCAAGTGTTTGGGTGGGCATACCTTGAGAAAAGCCGCAATATTTCACAATGTAATTTTGAAGTTGAGTAAGCATAAATTCTAAAATTAGTTTCCACCACCACAAATCCCTGAAAGAATTAAAAAGAATGGCACTTTTCATTCATTCATATTCACAACTTTTTACTGGTAAAATAATTTAAAGAAAAAAAAATACAACAGCAACGATATATTTATGGTTACCATTTGTAACATGGATCAAAAGAATCCAATCAGTAAAGTCACAACCAATATCAATTGAAGGTTTGTAAGAGATAATACATTCACAAAAACATTTTTGAATAAGAATGAAATGATCTCCTATAGGTAATTCAGGATAACTTAAAAACTCCAATAACAAAAATCTTCTTGGTAAATGCATGTCAGAGATGAGGCAACCAAGATTCCATAAATGTAAAACACAAAGGAGAATTATTTTAGAATTTCCTTTAATGATCAAAGTGGAGATTTCATTAGAAGGAAAGAATGAACAAAAAGGAGAGGAATAAGATATCCATCATTAAAAAGGCACAAAAATGGAAACAAGGTAAAACCAAACAAACCCATAAGTACAATAGAACCCCCTAACCTCTCTCCACACTTGTTAATGAGAGACGCCCTAAAGGAAACCATGTACTGAAACAAGGCCGTTTCTAGAATTTTCTATCAGAAAAAAGACATTGAGAATTAAGAGAATTTAAAAGGAACAACCTGTTTTCTTGATGATGAATCGGCCAAGCTTACTGAAAGATTGGTAGCCAATTTAGTAGGTATAAACCAACTTTCTTTCCTGCCCTATAGAATTGTAATTAAAATGGGGGAAAAAGAAGACCGTTATTTATGAAAAATAAATACATAGAGTTAAAATCAGCATGAGACTCATCACATTGTGTACAAAAATAAGCACAGAAATATGATAACCTGTTGTAGTTTGACTAGTCCAAGGTCTGCAAGGTCCTTAATTATGTTCCTCTGGAAATCAGTCAATGTGTTTATATTATATGCCTAATCATGAGAAACAATCCACAGTGTCAAAGTCACATCGTATTTAAATATAAATATACTTAATAGTTTTAGTAAGACATAAGTATAGAGAAAAAGGTACGAGACTGAAAAGGTCTGACTCTGACCACCACTTCAGCAAAAAAGATAGTACACAATAATGCAAATTCTTATTCCACACATGACTAAGAATATCTTACCTCCCCTATGACATGAAAACTAAGCTCCAGCAAAAAAGAGATCAAGTCAGCTGCATCAACACCTCGTGCCTGCACAAAAAGTGGATCATAGAGCCAGTAGAACACAAATGACAAAAGCATCGGAAAGATAAAATTAGAGTTGCACAACAATTCCTTGCCACCAATAAGACTGGTATTTGAACCATCGAATTATCTCACTGTTCAATACCTCAGAATTAGAGATATATTCTCTGATGATGTACCAAAGCTGTGCATTTGTATCCATCAGCTGTAATTTACAAGGATCATCAACCTTTATTTTTTAGGAGAATGCACTGCATTAAGTGTAAGTGGATTATAAATCATTTGACACATACCAAGAACTGGAATCCACTTTCAGTTAATCTTGGAGCTTCTTTATCTCTGTATTGGTACGTTAAAAGGATGAAATGAAATATGAAATACCTCTAGCAAAACCAACATATATTTGCAACAAAGTGTTAAAAAGGAGAAATAGTACTGCTAAGCAAGCAAAACCTTTGACTCATAAGACGCCGCTGGAAAACTTTCATCAAAGAAGAGCTGATGTTTGAAGGCCTTTCAACTTGATTTGAGCATATAAGTTGCAACAAGAAACACTAATTTATCACAGAATCAAGTCATTTAAGAGTTAGAATAAAGTGACTACTGTAAAAAATAATAGTAAGAATGAAATTCTTAAATAGATGTAAGAGATTGGAATTAAAGGATTAAACATTATACCTCCCATTGTTCTAGAGCCCAAGCATCAAGATCGTCTAAGCTTTTGAGCCTCACAGTGATGTTAGAAGGCATTGGTTCCCTTGGCAAAGTTCCACTGCCATATTTAATCACAATGTCATATTCCCAGCTAAATCATATCTTGAATCCCTAACATGACTACAATATAATTAATATATTAGAGCAACTCCTTTCCTTAACATTTTCAGGTATGGAGGAGGGACCATAAACAGTCATCTAATTTCATGGGAAGACCACCTGCCATCTATTTAAGTGAACTCATAAATAAGCAAAGTGGAATGGTCATATCATATCACCTAAATCATTTATTCACCATAAAAATTTTGTACATGCTAAGAGCAGTGAGAAAACAAGTTAAGTGAACTCAAACCAGGAACAGAAAAACATAAATTGATGAGCAACTTACCCATTTACTAAAAGCTTCTGGAGACTTATCTGAAATGTTCGATTGATTTTGTAACTCTTTTCATTCTTCCTGCCAATAGGAGGAAAAAATGAATAAAGTAAACCCACACACACACACATATCAATTCTTCATAATTTGGAAGAATAAATTGAAAAGAACAGGCAAGCAGTATTAGGTGCTTATATTATTAAGCTATTGGAGGTAACTTAATTAAAATAAGTATTGCAAAAGATAGAAGCGGCCTGACCAAACAAATTCCAAGCATGCCCTGAAGCATGTGATCTATGCAGTGAAAGATTTGCACACAAATCAGATAACCAATAATGTTTCATTGAACTAAAACAAACTTCAAACATAATATGACAACATCTTTAAATACATTTCAGGGTACTACAATGATGTCCATACTAAGGGATATCATTTGCCCAATTAATTTCCGTCTGTGTCTTCATGGTTATCATTTGCGATTAAATGAACCACTTTAAACTATTCAGAAGCATAAACTTCTACATTCCAATTTCGTTAAATTTCAGACTAGTGTACGATTTAAAGAGTGCATAAATATGTACCTATCGACAGTTTCATTTAAAATTCTCAGTTGAACCAATCTATCAATGGCTACTCTATGCTTTGAAAATCCATCCGGAAGCACCCACTCCTCCATTGTTTTAGCTGTCACCTGAACATCAATATGAAGCATCTGCAAGACGTATTTCTTGGCTAGTGGCGGCAAAGACCTGATATTTTAAAATATATCTACGGTAAGGACACAAAGTTATACTCAAGAAACTTAGAAACAAATGTCATCTAGTTAGCCTAGTTAATGCAGAACTTGTATCAAACAACCCAAGGTGAGTCCACAATAGAGGTGCCATGAAGTTGATGATCTTTTGCATTCCAGAAAGCCCACAATCTCGAAAAACTAACACAGAATCCCGAGAGGGCGAAACAGAGATATATTTCCATAAGTAAGTGCAAGTTTTAATAATCGAGTAATATCACAGTCAATATATAAGCTAGCAAAATATCTATAGCACGGGTGAAGTTTTTACATGCCGCAGAAAAATAAGATGGAAATTGACCTGAGGATAGCTTCACAGATGAACCCATTGTCATAGAGCTTATCAAGCTTCATGGCAGGCATCGAAGCCACCATGTCCATAAAATTCTTCGCAATGATCCTAACCTCTGGCATTCTGAAACCAATCCCTTATTATTCTCTTCTCTGTTTTTATCAGATTTTGATTAATGGGGTCTTTCCGCAGAGCTTAAACAATCAAGATGAAAAAAAAATGGTAACTTTATGAGAACCCATCTGAAATCTCAGTGCTTTTCATAATTGCAGAGCAGCCACCTCTCGCGACTCGCGACTCCAACGATGAAGTCCTCTTGTGGAGCGCTAGGGATGTTTTGCTTGCTTTGCTTAATCCAAGCAAATGACCGAGCTGCCAAGTACTACAGTATCGAATTGATAGATGGGTGCTTCCGACGCTAATTTTTATAACGAGTTGTGGTAGTATAATTCAGAACATAAATGACAAAATGCTTGAGATTAAATTAATTTAATATTTAAACAAATATGGGAGACATTTTTTTTAAGTTACATTTTAAAACTTAAATAAAAAGTACAACATATATTCCCCAAAAAGAAAACATAACAGTTTTGATCTTAAAAAGAAGTATATAATTAAACTTAATTAATAATGTGTTTTTATTAAAATATATTTTTTATTTAAGAGTTGTTTAATTCAAAGGAAAAAGAAGGGGAGAAGAAACAATTTTTTTTTTGTTTGATTTAGTTTAAAGAGAGGAGAGGAGATGGATGATAATTTTTTTTTGTTTTATTTGTGAGAAGAGGAGAAGAAAAATAAAATAAAATAATTATTATATTTTTATTAATAAAATATGTATTAATTTTTTTATTAAAATTTTTGATTGAGGGGTCTTAATTTTATTGTCTTTTTATTTTTTAAAAAATTTATATTTCTTTTATATATTTTTTTTATCTAAAAAAAAGATGATAAATTTTAAAATTAAGAATGCAGCACCATTTTTTAAGAGGAGAGATTTTGAGAGAGGGAAGAGATTTTGTCTCCCCATATTTCTTCTCTCCCCTCTAATATATAAAACCAAAATGAGAGGATTTTTTAAAATCTCCTCCCTCTCCTCCCCTTCCCTTCTCTCTTCTCCCCTCTAATCAAACATACTCTTAAAGTTTGTAGGTATATTTTTCAAACTTACTTCAATAATAATTAAAATTTAATCTAAATTAAATGATGTAATATATATTGAAGGTTTTTAATTATATTTTTAATCGTTATAGTCAAACTAATTTAATTTTTCTAAGTGAATTATAGAACTTTTTTTTATTGAGATGATATCATAGAGATAAAATTATTTAAAAATTTACGTTGGCAATTTTGTGCTAGTCACACAAATTGGCTCGACCGACCCACTATGGTTCACTAACTCACGCCTAATCAATCATTTAAATCCAAACATCTAATAACTTGTGTGCAGGCTTGCCCTAGCTCTCTCTCTCTTGCGGCGCACCAGAGAACAGCAAGCGCCGCTTCTGTTTGGGGAGGTAGCTGCCATGGCAGCTTCCTCCCCCCCTTGTTTTTGTCTTTCTTTTTTTATCTTCTTCCAATAGGGAAGTCATCTTTTTCTATTTAGGAAGTTTTTTTTTCTTCCATTAGGGAAGTCTTTTTCCTTCTTTTAGGGAGGTTTTTTTGCTTTGTTGAGAGAAATTTTCTCTCTTTTATAGAGATTATCTGGTACTCACCAGCTCTTGAAGATCTACATGTTTTGCTTCAGATCTACAATATTTAAAGGTTATAAGAATCTTTAATGCCATGAGTCATTATTTTCAGAGAATATTGAAGGGTGTGTTGCCTTTCTTTAAAAATACTCGAAGTTTTTTCGCTCTGATTCTAAAGCAAGTTGTAGTTGAGTAAAATTTGTATTTTTCTATGATGTTGGTAGTAAAAGTTTAGAGGTGTGTTGCCTTGTAATCTGGATTTTTTCTATTCTTCAGAACTGCAGCCTGATCTGTAATTTTTATTTTATTTAGTCTTGCTAAAGGTTTCTGTAAGTTCAGGTTTATACCTGTTTTATGAATATTACAATCTTTGATCTGTCAAAAAAAAAAAAACTTGTGTGCAGGCTTAGGTGCAACTGATTATAGGGGTTTGGCAGCGTCTCTCTCCCCCTCCTCCTTTTTTTTATTTCTTCTATTTTTTTAAAAAAATTTTAAAATTTCAAATTTATATCTATTTTACATTTAAATTTATAATTTTCTACTCACATTTTAATACAAAAATTAACTTACTTTCACGTGTTATTAATAAATTTACGAATATTTTTTTTGTTATATTAATTATTGCATTCTCTAATTATAGTATCTATTTTTTTTATTTGCTCATAAATGTAAAATTAACTTTTGTTACTTTTCTTGGTCGTTTCATATGCTTTTGTGTTGTTAATTTTAGTGCGATTTAATCTATTTTATCATGATTTTATGAATAAATGTACAAACAAAATTTGTTAGTTACAGGAGATCAGATAAAAATTATGCACGGACACATCGAGCCAAACGCCCAAACGGAATAAAGGCATGAACTTCGCGGTTGCACAACGAGTCACGTAGCCAATGGTCAAACGACATGTGACATTTACTCGGCTTCAAAAAAAAGTTTAGAAGCAAACAAAAACTATGATCCTAATTTTAAACAAAAAAACACTATTATAAAAAAAACCCCTTAAGATATTCATGATAAATAATATGCCAAAATTAAAAGGAACAAAATAAAAATAAAAATAGTATCCATCTATTCATGGTAAATAATATGCCAAAATTACAAGGGTTAAAATAACGCGAACTAAAATACAACTTATTTTTCTTTTTCTATGTGGATCAAATTACAAAAGTTGAAAAAAAAAATTAAGATTATGTTTGATAAAAATTACTGATAAATTAGTTAAAAGTTTAAAAGTTAGCTAAAAGTTAAAAAATTAATTTTTAACTGAAAACTGTTAAGTTAATTTATTGAATTAAAAGTGTTTGATAAATTTAACTATTAAATTAGCTAATAAATGTAAAATGACATAAAGAAATATATTTATATAAAATTTATCATTTTTTGTTAGTAATTACATTTTATTATATAATTTCAAAAAATATAAAATAAATATATCATCTAGAGACTTACAATAAATTAACAATATTATTGTGAATTTTTTTTATCTCAGTAGATGCTTCTAATTTTTTTTTCTTGTGTCACTATTAATAATATCTAGAAATTTATTGTGGGGTATGTAATTTAAATGTTGTTTGAGTATAGTAAAAATAATATTATCTTGTAAATAAGATAGTATTAAAATTTGAATAAAATAATAAGAATAAAAAATAAATAAAATTATAAAAACTAAAAAATAAAAATTATATGCTATTTAAAGTAGCGAATGACAAAAAATTATAAGTTACTTAAATAAATTTATTTATCAAATACTTTTAATTTAATCAAATAAATTTATAAATTAATTAAATAAATTATAAATTAATTTATTTAACTTATTAAATATTTTTTAAATAAAGATGATAACCTAAAATAAAAAAAAAATAAAAAAAATAGGAGCCGACACCATGCACTTGTCGGTCCACAAGAGCGACCTCGTATTAGTGCTAATTTTCTTAAATGGGCCGAAATTTAGGCTAACTTAAATTATAGTGATTAATTAGTAATAAAATAATGATATGCCTATTTTCCTCTCTTTTTTCCCAGCGGTAGTGCTGTAGGACAGTGAGTGTTGACGAGAATCTCTCTATTCTCTGATCTACAGCTTTCTGCAGAAGAACCATAATCAAACAGAGCAAGCTACCACTACCTCACTGAGAGCTTCATCATAGATAGAACTGAGAAATGGATTATCTACTATGGAGGCTATTGCCTCTGTTGGCACTGCTTGTTTCCTTCGTAATCTTCTTTTACTTGCAGGATTCCTACAGGGCTCACTTGTTTCCTCGGAGAAAGGTCCTGTTCCTTTTCTTTTCCCCCTTTGAACCATTCATTGACTCTCTCTGCAACATGGACTATCTTGCCTTCTGCATAAATTTTGGAATCTTTGACCAAAAACGTGACTTTTGAAGTGTGCAATAAACTCGTGATCTTGCCTACTTTGTAGCTATTGTGACAAGTTTTAATTGTTGGGTTTCTCTATATTAGAGGTCTGAAAATGGAAGAGAATGTGGGTTTTGTTGTTATGGGGTTGAATGATGTTGTTTATGTAACAGCCACACGTGGATGAGTGCAGCTTTCTTCCTTATCGCCATTACTGGATATCCAGCAAGCGTATTGTGACCCCACAAGGGGTTATTTCTGGTTCAGGTAATTGTTTAACCCTTGATCTTGTGAATTTTCTTTGGGTCTTTAAATTTTGTTTTTTAAACTTATCCCTTAAAGTTTTAGAGGTTATGTATAAAATAAGAAAATAGAACATTCAGTTTTGCAACAGTGCTAGAGTATAGAGAAATATTTGTCTCATGACAATAATGTACGTTTCTATCCAATGCTCGGGATTTCACTATGTGATCATGAACCTTTTATGCTTTTGTCCAATGGAATTATAGTTATTATTATAATAACTGTGCGTTTTTTTAAATATACTTTATTAAGAGAAAAAGAGGAATACAGAACAGGAAGATGAGTAACCTTCCTAAAGAAAAGACAAAAAGGAGAAAAAGTAACTTAAAAGAGAAATATAAATTTGTTCAAAAGTGCTCTGCTGTCCCCTGTGTGTCTAATAAATAAATTCTCTTAAAGGATCCATTAGAAGCAATCCACACAGAAGCAAGGAAATTATGCTTCCACTTAGAAGATGACCCGGTAAGGACCTCTGGTTTAAAATACTAGCGGTCTACCCTCATGCTCGCTCCAAATACAAGCATAAAGTGCACAAATCTACAACACTTTTCTCTCTTTTGTCCTCCCAAAACCTTATAAAACGAGTAGAGAAAAAAATACTCTAAAGTTGGTGAACAAACCCAGGATTCACCCAAAATCCTAAATAACTTGCCTTACAACTGTCAAGAAAAATCACAATACGAAGGGAGATCAGAAGCTATATCCAATCTTATGCAGCACATGACACTAATATTGAGGATTAGTGTCGCCAACAAACTTGTAAAGTTGTAACTCTTAACGGATCTTTTGTGCTAATCCTGTTAAGTATCACTGTTCAAACAAAGGTATTGGCCTTAGGGGGAGTTTTAACCTTCCAAAAGAATGTAGTATGGGGTAAATTCTGAGTGGAAGGGTTCCAAACCAAAATTTGAAAAAGGTATTTACAAATTAAGGACTCCAGGTCTATGTCTGCTCATCAGTGGAACTAGATAGTGAAAGGAGTCAAGAATACTAAGGTTCATAACGAAGTGAAAATTACGTGAAAGATGGGAACCTTGAATAGGAAAGAACTGAGAGATTTAAACTTTATCTATGTGAAAGTCGATACAATTGTGGGAAAAGATCCAAGAAAGAAGACTACCCTATCCATGCACAAATCTTCTCAAAATTGGATAATGGAGCCATCCTCCACTTTTAAAGAAAGTAATGGAAAGAAAGAGGGATATATCTGCCAAATGATCTTCTAGGGACTGCCTAGTCTTGATATCACATCACAACCATTTTGGTGCATGTTTACTCTTGACTAACTATTGTTATTGTAACTTTGAAGCTTTCACCAGACTATGAATATTTACATATGTTAAGTGATTTTCTTTGCAAAATCGTTCAATTAAACAGTGGAGATAAAGGAAGGGAAGATCATGTCTATTGTTAAAGGAGATGGTAAGCGTGGGAATTCTATGCATGAAGAAGTAATTGACTATGGAGAGGCTGTGGTCATGCCTGGCTTAATTGATATGTAAGACGTGTAAATCATCTCCTCATGGATTATTTCTTTTTCCCTACAGTTCTAGTAGATGCATTGTCTGAATTATACAATGATGAATACTCATTAATTTATTTTGATAATAGTTGTAGATGTCAAGGAAGAGGAATGTCAACATAAAAATTTCTTCTTAGACATATAGAACTTTTGGGGGGATGCAAAATGAGTGTGTGGCCATATATTCTTGCTTCTTACATGTTTTGGCTCATAGTTCACTTCCTAAATTAGGTGGAAAATATAGTTCTTAGGTGTTTCCTGATTGAGAATTGTTTCAATAATCTTTACAGTTTTCATCTGAAATAATCAAATTGAACCTGAGATTCTTCCTGAATTATGGTCTGTGATACCCTGCTTGTTGCTTACTTGATATCTAGGATTTGGTTCTGGCCATATTGGAACTTATTTTAATGATTTCCTACTGTGCTAGAACATGAGGCACTATCTGGTTAAAAGATGTGTAAGAGCAATTTGAAAGGTGAAATAGAATGACACTCTTACTGACTGTCACTAAAGCTTCTGTATTATTATGCAGCAGGTTCACATTTTAGCACTGAAAGAGAAAAAAAGAGGAAAAAAGAAAAAAAAGAATTGCATGCTCACTGTGAGGATTATAAGTATAGATGTAGGAGCTGAAAAGAGGATGAACCTCCCACCAGATGGAAGTTTTTTTTATTTCTTATTTATTTTGCTATGCAGTAATTGGGCTACATGATCAAAAGAGAAGAAGGAAGAAGAAAACAGTGTCACTAATTTGATATCCTTGCTTTATTTATCTTCTAAATACAAAAGTACTAAAATTATCCAGCACTAATTGTGCCATGGCCTAGTTGAGTATCAGACAGCACAGTCAATTGATGCTGGACATGTTATTAAAATTTTTTCTTCTAAACCAGGCTGTTGGTAGTACCAGAAACGAGATGGGTTATTTTGTTTGATTCAGAACAAAATAAGTACTAATAATGTGTGACATAAATATCAAACAGATAACTTTTGTGGTTAACTAGTTTTTACTGGTAAGGGAAACAAATTGGATTGTAAGAATTAGGAATACTTAAATAGTCAAATATAGACTCTTTCCTTAAAATCAGTGAAATTTAAGGCACTTCGTCATTCCTATATTTATATGATTTTAGATTGCTAACCCAACCAGGTTTGCTATGATTTACTTAAATCAAAGATATAATGTACTCAAAAGTTACAGTCTTCTTTTTCTACTTCTCCTTCATTGTATGAATTTTACTTACTTTTGGCAGGCATGTACATCTTGATGAGCCTGGAAGAACTGAATGGGAAGGATTTCTTACTGGGACTAGAGCTGCTGCTGCTGGTGTGCGGATATGCTTTCTTCATTAGTTTAGAAATTTTCTTTGATGTTAGTATTCATTAATGCCTGATCGGATATTTCTGGAAATTGAAGACTTTTTCCTATTCTTCTTGAGAACATCTTTATGACAAACTTAGCACTAAGAGAAAGAAAACTTTCAGATGACTTATATGATATTATATTATTATGAGTTCCCAACTGATGTTAGTGAACTTCTTCATTGATTTTTTGCTCTCTGTTCTTGATGGCTTTGATCATCTGGAATATCCTGTTGTTGTTACAGTTTCTTCACTGTTCATTTTTCTTGTTCTGTTAATAAGTATAACTTAGACCTATGCCAACTCTGTTTTAACAGGTGGCGTAACAACTGTGGTTGATATGCCTCTAAACAATCACCCAACAACTGTGTCTAAAGAAACACTGACACTTAAGGTATAATTGATTGATCCATTGTATACATTTATATTTTTTTAAATTAATAAGAACATCAATGGTAGTAAAAGCATTATATCACTTATTTTATGATGAATCCATTCATATCAAAGAGAGAGAGGGAGACACAGTTCCTTCTATATACATTAATTTATATCTTCCAGGGGTTAATATTTTAATATCTGGTAAAGTTGTCTTTTGGTGTATTGAATTTAGGTCCCTTGCGATTAACTGTAAAATTTCAGTACTTTTTCTTTCCTTAACATTGTTTTCCACTTCTTGTTTACAGCTCGAGGCTGCAAAGAAGAAAATCTATGTTGATGTTGGTACGTTTGATAAACTACATTTTAGCATTCAATCAATAGAGTTTCTGAAATTTTTTATTAATGACAGGTTTCTGGGGAGGTCTAATCCCTGAAAATGCACTTAATTCGAGCATTCTGGAAGGTCTTTTAAGTGCTGGTGTTCTTGGGGTGAAGGTAACCAATCAAAAACGTATGCATTATTAATGTAATTCTGTTTAGAGGCCAAGGATATGTTCATCATGTTTGAATACTATTTCTTAGAAGTTGAGTCTTATTAGACACTTTATCCAGCATTAATTTAATGTTTACTATAGATTTGAGAATCTTTGGATTCTGGACATTTCTGGAGTCTGGCCCTTGTTATCTGAGGATGCCTGATCTACTGTCCTTATCTGTCATCTCATTGACCATTTATTCGCCCCCCAGCCTCAAAAAAATTGTTGGGATTGGTTTACTTATTATGTTGGAAGCTATGCGTGGGCTTTTATTTTGGCATTTAACATTACTGCTTCAAATTTCAAAAGTGACATGGTTTGCCTCCTTACAGTGAGGTTGCAACTCTCCTTTAATACATATACAACGCATACATGATATTTGCTCTGCTGTTTCTCATGCTATTTTAGATATGTATGCTAATGGCTGCTATGTTTTGGTTTGACTCATTTTTCTTTTTGTGTTTGTAGTCTTTCATGTGTCCTTCAGGAATTGATGACTTTCCTATGACAACTATTGATCATATCAAGGTAACTTACATCAATTGATTGCAATTCTTCATATTTCTTTGCTTTCTCTGTTTCAGTTTTCATTTTAATTAATATGGCATGAAATTGTGGCTTTGCTGGATATACTGTGGTCTGCTTGCATGGAAACTCGCTTTTTATATCATTAATAATTCTCCTAGTTAGTAGTATGGAGTCACATTTCCTTTGTTGGATTGTATAATACATTTGTTGTGGTAACCGTTTTTTCAGGAGGGACTATCTGTGTTAGCAAAATATAGAAGACCCTTGATTGTGCATGCGGAGATTCAGCAAAATTCTAGAGTTAAAGATAATGGTGATCCACGTGCTTACTCAACCTATCTCAAGACTAGGCCACCTTCATGGTAAGACATTAGTTATGGCCTTGCTTTCTGAAGAAACAAGCATGCTGTTAAACTATAAATTAATTCCACATAAACAAGTCATTATGCTTTTTCTAATAAAAAATATTGTTGACATTAAATTGGTTAGGGTCCTACTTAAACAGACTTATTTTTCATGATTAGGATAGCTCAGACTTTAAATGCTTACAACTTCGTGATTAAGGGCCTTGGCCCAAATTGGTCATGAGCTCCCTTCTGTGAAGCAAAAGCTCTGGGATTCTACAGTTCAACTCTTAATTGAGTAGAAAGTTGCACTCCAGTGACCAGAAAGAGGTCTTTCTGGGGTTTGGGAAGGGGAAAACTACCCCTATTGTTGAGATTTTACGTTACATAAAAGAAGATGCCTATGACCTAGTTCAAAATATATTGTTGAATATTCTACCTGTAATTGACAAACTACTAATAGGAATGAATTATCTGTTGATTATGTTTTTCCATGATGCAAGTCCATTTGGGATTTTGGACGAGCATAATATCATATATATCTTTAATTGGCTTACTGTCCATAATTCACTTCTAAACCAGGGAGCAGGCAGCTATTAGAGAACTTGTAGGTGTTACAAAGAATACTAGAAGTGGTGGCTCTTTAGAAGGAGCGCATGTTCACATTGTTCACTTGTCTGATTCAAGTGCTTCCTTAGATATGATTAAGGTATTATATGTTTTTTCATGTGGATGTACCTGTTCCAATGATGGTAAAATACTTTTTCTTGTAGATTGACAATCATATAGAGTTCTTTTGGATGATTCTTGTGATAGTGGTTCTTATAGTTAATTGAAGTCAGTAACAGTTTTATATTGAACTGGCTTATCAACATACGCTTGCTGTATATTGAGTGAACCGTACATTATATAAAGAGCTAAGCATTAAATTCCCTATAATATATATATATATATATATATATATATATATATATATATATATATATATATATATATATATATATATATATATATATATTTCCATTTTACTTTTATGAAATGCTCCCAAAATAGCTTTTATACCAATCGATCGAGGAAAAAAGGAAATAGAAAAAAAAAGAGCAAAGACAGAAATATAGGATAAGCTAGAGAAGGGAGAAAACAGAGGGGGATGATATGGTAAAATAATGCGAGTAGCACTTATTTAATTCCTCATCAAGGCTCTGCAATTTTCAAAGTACAAGTTTAATGCAGGTACCTTAAGAAGTTGTAAATTAAATCCGTGGTATTTTGAGTGGTATATGAAACCTTCAAATCAATAAGATATCACATAGCAGTATAGCACATTCTTAGAATGATAGGAAGTCTTCATAATCATTCAGTGTCTATCCATGATTCATTGAATACGATCCTAGTATAAGCTATATATGTATACTATTAATAAAGAGAACAGGGATGCAGTCTTTGATCTTCACTGTTTGTCCCAAAAGCTCCAAAAACATCCTTATTTAATTTTAGTGTTTGTTGATTATTAATAAACTAATAAAATTTAGGGTTGTTAAATTAAAATAAAAGATTAGAATCAAATAAAATGGAGAGTTATGGATAATTAAACCCCCATTTCCTCTCTCTTTTTCCTTGATTTCTCCATGAATTTTGTTCTTATGTGTGCCACTTTCTAGTAACTAGAAGTTAGAATACCATTAACAGCTGTGACTGATAAAATTACTAACATATTTGTAGGTCTATTTCTTCATGACAACAGAATCCCAATTCACAGATATGCAAATGACCTTTTTACCCATTTGATTTGATTGTCCATCTCATTTTTCTTGTTGCAAAAAATTTGGCAAATTCTTCTCTCATAGTAGGAGGGTGCTATTGTGACACATTGATGTTCTGCAGGAAGCAAAACGTAGTGGTGACAGCATAAGTGTTGAGACATGCACCCATTACTTAGCTTTCTCGTCTGAAGAGATACATGATGGAGATACTCGTTTTAAGTGTTCTCCACCAATTCGTGATGCATCCAATAAAGAAAAATTGTGGGAGGCTTTGTTGGTAATTTCTTCTCCACAATGCAAATATATATCTTCCTTTAGTTATATATGTTTTACCTGTATTATTCTTCATTTTAGGAAGGACATATTGACTTCTTAACTTCTGATCATTCACCAACACTGCCAGAACTCAAGCTTCTTGATGAGGGTGACTTCTTGAGGGCGTGGGGTGGCATATCATCTTTGCAGGTTAGTGACTTTATCATTAAGTAAAAGTTAAATTGTTATAAACTATTTCCTTATAGAAATACTATAAATCCATTGGAAATCTACAAATTAGTAGCTGAATGAATAACATTTTTATGGACATGCATTGCAAAAAAGAATATATAGAGGGTATATCCACTTTTTATTTCATAATTTTTTATGCAATCAACTACACAATGTGGTGTGCAACTGTACGTCAAAAGAAAGTGTGTAATATTGTGTTTCTGTTTGTACTTTTAAGTTTGAACTGTGCATGTTTGATATTTTCTGTCTCATGCATGATTTTGAAATCGATGAACATAACAAAAGTGGATATTTATGTTACTAAAATGTTGTAATATTAACCCAATAAAAGGAATTATATCATATGTGTGACATCTGTATTTGCATGATTGCAACCATGAATCAGAATCAACCTTTCTGAGTTGTTTTCCTTGCCTTACTCCTTCCACTTTTAGCAAAGCCCTGATGGTAGAATTTTGTCGTTAGAATTTTTGGGTTCTTTCACCTTTAAATCTTCCCTTCATTTATGGTCCATAATCCTTCTAAACAGAACTTGATTTTTGGGGGAGTAGCAGGATAATGTAATATATGCTTAAGTGGGTGATTTACACATAATTATTACTATATGTGACTATTATGCTTTTATGTGATATAATTTGTCAATTTGGCTTCTTTGTGGTGTTCAACCAATGATTGCTTTAAAGGAGTGTCTGTCGGAAATCCTACAAGATGGCCAGTGCCTATTATATTGATGTGGTTCCTTGATTTCTCTGTTTTTTATTTTGTTTTCCTCAGATAAATTTTGTATCCTTCCCACTTGTAATATCTATCTTCATTTCTCCATAATAAAATCACATTTTATCAAAAATAAAAAATGATTTAAACTATAAACTATGGGCCAACATAAAGCTCCTTAACGCCATGATGGGGGATTTATGCAATATTTTTATCAGAAAGCCACAATCTAGTTTTCTTGTTTAGTTGAATTTGATTTCTTATCTTGCAAATATAAACTGTATTATTGGTCTGAAGGCTAACTGATGCTCCATTGGGAGACTTGTAGTTTGTTCTTCCAGTGACATGGTCATATGGGCAGAAACATGGAATAACTCTGGAACAATTATCATTATGGTGGAGCAGGAGACCTGCAACATTTGCAGGATTAGAATCCAAGGTGACACGATTGTAGTTTCCTTCTTTACCCGATACCTGGTATCCTATAAATAATAGTACCTGTTTCCTTTGCCTCTGATTCAGTATATGCTTAATAAAAGAAAAAATGATTATGATCTGTCTCGACTCAGAACAATGTGTAATTTTATCAAATTCATTCCTATTGGAGATAATTACAGCTTTATTCCTTTGAAGCTAGAAATTTTAACTATACAAGAAAAAAAGAAGTAAAACCTTATGCTTTATTCCTCATAGCTGTACAATGATTGAGCAAGATAGCAACCCAGGAGAAGGTCAATTTGCTATCTTACTGGAGGATACTTTTATGAATTAAAAATAATGCTTTATAGTTTTAAAAGAGAAGTTTTGTCTACGATTTGTCTTCATAGAAATTTAGTTGAAAAACCCTCATGATAAAGCATTTTAAAGATATATTACATGTGGGATTGTTCGTTGTGCTTTTCTAGGAAGTTAATTGCAAGTTCAAGTAAGACTAAATTATCATTTATGTTATAGGGGACTATTGCAGTTGGAAACCATGCAGATATTGTAGTGTGGCAACCGGAATCAGAGTTTGACCTGAATGATGATTATCCTGTTTTCATTAAACATCCTGTGAGTGTTAATTCTTCTTTCCCTGTCATTGAACTCATTCTGTTTATGACTTTCCATGATTCAGTGACACCGTTTTTAAACTTCTACGTGGTGGCTTCTTCTTGATAGAACTTCTATCCTTTTGCTTTTCGTTATAAAACTTGCATATCTGTAGTTGGAGAAAGAGAGTTTTTTTTTTGGGGGGGGGGGGGTGGGAGGGGGGTTCTTTTTCTCTCTCATTTAAGTCCTTTGTCTTTTTGAAAAAACAATAAAAAAAATATTAATAGTCTGATTTAGCACTTTACCTTGTACACATTGCATTTTTTAATTTTCTATTCTGAAATTACCCTTTGTGATATATATGCAGAGCATTTCTGCCTATATGGGAAAAAGGCTATCCGGAAAAGTTTTGGCCACTTTTGTCGGAGGAAACCTTGTCTTCAAGAATGGCAAGCATGCTCCTGCTGCCTGTGGTGCTCCAATCCTAGCTAAATGAGTTGGTTCAAAATTGGCCACTCCATAAATGCTCTAGGCACTCACCTGAATTTCCTTTTCTTCTATAAAGAGTCTGTTGGCAGTTGTCACTCAGAAGTACATTAATATGCTTACTTGTCTATCAATGATTAGTTTGGTCTGTTTTTTTCGTAAACTTAAGTCCACTTAAAGAATTTCTCAGTTTTATGATCCTGGTTTGTATAGACATCTGTCAAGCATATGAGCTTTACCTGGAGGCATAATGAGAAATATTAAGATGTCTATTGTAATCTTCTATTTCAGGGACAAAAATTCTTGTCTTGTATTGTAATTGTATGTGGGATCCTAGTTCAATATGGAGAAATGTGTGTCACACCCATTATTGTCTGTATATAGAGCCCGATTGAATAGTAAAATTTATAGTTTATTAGAATTTATCTATTAGTATAATTGTTTTTTATGTCAAAAAAAATAATATTTAGATAAATTTAAATAAGTAACTTATCAATTTTCAATAAAATAATTTTAATTTATTTTATAAGTCAATTTTTTAAACTTATTGAAAAAAATTTATATAGAAGCTCAAATTGATATGATCAAGAAGTTATTTTGTACTTTTATAAGTTAAAATTTTATCAAAATTATACTATTCACTTTTCTCCTTCTATCAAAATTATATTCAAATATTTTTAAAAAAATTTATAAATTTTAAAAATATTTTTTTAAATATATATCTAAATGCTAAATAATTTAATTTAAAAAAAAATTTCTATAAAAATTTTTTATATAAGGTCTTATTCTATAAGTGTTTAAATAAATTATATACTCAAACTGAATTATAATTTATAAGTTCTTAAAAAAGACCAAACAACATTCATAATATATTAACATTGTCTTGTCCAAATTTTAGTGAACATAACAAGAGGAATGGAAAAATTTGAAATACAAATTTTATAAGGAATATAAAAAGTCCATTGAGAAATTAGTATCTTATATTTCTTAGTATATTGAATATTATAGTGTAAAATATCAAGGTATAAATATATGTTTTTTAATCTCAAAGAATTGGTTTAGCGATTAAGTGTACAGTTGTAAGTTTAAATTTTAATTATTATAATTTTCTAATGCAAAATAGTAAATTTATTTATTTATTTGTAAATAAATATTCATTGACAAAAAATAAAATAATTTTTGTTATTTATAATTGATTGATTGGAATGGTAAATAGTTTAAAAATTTTAAAAAGAGACAAAATTTAAAATTTAAAAAAATTATATTGTGAAAAGAATTAAAAATTATAATTATTCTAAAATAAAAAAAAAATTTGTTATAGTGTTTGTTTGTCACACGCATTCATAACGAACTTAACTGATGCGTGAGCGCGGTCCACATGATCCGCCTATAAAACGACATCGTTTTAAAATTATCCTATTCGGATGGCCAAGAGGCTAAACCCATCCATAAACCTCAAAATGACGTACAAAAGTGCAGCGGCGCGAAGACTCAGAGCGAGTCAAACTCGGCGGTGACATTCCGAGTCCGTTCGCCTCCTCCCTCTCTTCTCTCTCTGCGCATTATCCAATTATGGAACTCAGTAAGCTCTTCATTTCCGTGAAGAAACCCTCAAACCTCTTCGCTAAACCCTGCTTCGTGTTCTCCAACTCGGCCGAGTCGAACTCACTACCGGAACGAGTTACGCTGTCACAGACCCTTCAAGCCGAGACTCTCAAGACCCTGGAATGGAGCTCCATATGCAAGAAGCTCTCGCAGTTCACTTCGACCTCCATGGGCTTCTCCGTGGCGCAAAATGCACAACTGCCCTTCGGCAGGACCCAGAAGGAGAGCCAGAAACTTCTCGATCAGACTTCCGCAGCCAGGCTACTCGCTCAGCCAATGAACTTTTCGGGTATCGAGGACTTGACGGAGATTGTCAATGTTGCAGCCTCTGGTCAGCTGTTGACGATCAGGGAGCTCTGCACGGTTCGCCACACACTGCGTGCCGCAAGAGAATTGTTCCATAAGTTGGAGGAGTTGGCTTCAGGTGCTAATCATCTAGAAAGGTATAGTTTTTACTTTTTGAATAAAATTTTGTCGTTGTCTGTTAGTTTTGATTAAAATGTTTGGTTTGGAAATTTGAATCTCTTCAATACAATCAAAATTCATAAAACCAAAATTAACTTAAAAGATGAAAAATTGAAGATAGGTCATATAACTTAAGGTGACTAAAGTATAGATATTTTTACCCGGAATCTGAGAACTGGGGAGGTGTTTATAGGTCGGCATTTCTGGTTTTTAGAAATTCTTGTAAGGATGTTTATATTATAAGCTTTGTGTTTGGGTTTTGGGACTATAGTTTACACCACCTTTTGTTGTCAGTTTGGATAGGAAAAGATGTATTAGCCAATGAGTTTCATCAGAGTGATCACTGAAATTCTGATAGATCAATTTGGAAGATATAGAGCTCTTAGACTCCTCTATCCCGTGTGTTTTTGTCCATGTTTCTCACAATAGATATGGACTTCTAAAATTTTAGAACAATATTTATTGAAAATCCTCTGTGAATTGACATAACTGGCTCTTATTGTTGATGATATCACTTTTATATGTTGATTCTAAAAAGTAAAGCTTCATTTGGTGATTTCTTAATTTTGAGGTAACTATTTAGAAAAATTAATTTTACTAAATAAGCAGTCCATTCCATATTTTTTTGGTAGAAGCTGCCCAATCTTATCTTGAAGTATCACATTTGGAAAGTTGGAGCATCACATCATAGGATTAATACTTGTTTTACTAAATATAGATGAGTAGAGTGAGAGCTAGAATTCAGCATCTTGAGAAGGTATAGAGAGATATGGTTCAATATGTCTGTAATACTTGGATTGACGCATTTTATAGAAAGGTTTGTGTTGCACCTACTTCAGTGTGGGTGATAAGAAGTTTTCCAACAATAGCATTTTCCTGGCATTCAAGGAAGTTCTTGGTCCAATTCAGATTATAAGCAGTTTTTTTTATGCATTTTTTCTAGGTGTTATGTTTTTCCTTGACAAAGTTTGGAGCATAGATCATATGGTAATGGATTCTCGTGTCTCAATAAGGCCTTAAAAGAAAGTTTTATCTCAAAGGTACTCTTACATATAGAGTATATTTCTCTCATTTAACTTGTTCTTTTGCTTAAATGCTTCATGCTATAAGTTTCAAGATAGTGATCACAATCAATATTTTATCAATGCAATTTTTTCCAATCAGGTACATGCCCCTACTTGAAATATTGCAGAATTGTGATTTCTTACCGGAGTTGGAGCATAAAGTAGAGTTTTGTATAGATTGCAATTTTTCAGTAATACTTGATGGAGCAAGTGAAGACCTGGAGACCATTAGATCAGAAAGAAAGAGGAACATGGAAATTTTGGATTCCTTGTTGAAGGAAGTATCATCTCAGATTTTTAAGGCTGGGGGCATTGACAGGCCATTAATAACCAAACGTCGATCTAGGATGTGTGTGGGTATTAGGGCTTCCCATAGGTATCTACTTCCAGATGGTGTAGTTCTGAATGTTAGCAGTTCTGGAGCAACATATTTTATGGAACCCAAAGATGCAATTGATCTAAACAACATGGAGGTAAGGCTTTCAAACTCTGAGAAGGCTGAGGAAAGAGCAATTTTGAGTTTGCTTGCATCTGAAATAGCAAATTCAGAAAGGGAGATAAAGTATTTATTGGATAGCATTCTTGATATTGACCTTGCTTTTGCAAGAGCTGCCTATGCTCAATGGATGAATGGGGAATGTCCAATATTCAGTTTAGGTAATTTTGAAGGTGGTGATTATAATGAAGAGGGTGATGCTTTAACAGTAGACATTGATGGTCTACGACATCCATTACTTCTGGAGTCCTCTCTAGAGAGCTTTTCAGACAATCTTGATCTGAGATCTGCAAATGCTTCTGAGTTGGGTAACAAAAATGGAGTAATTGCTTCAAAAAATTTGTCAGAAGACTTCCCTGTACCAGTTGACTTTAAAATTGGACGTGGAACCAGAGTGGTGGTTATCTCAGGACCTAATACTGGAGGGAAAACTGCTTCCATGAAAAATTTGGGTCTGACATCACTTATGTCAAAGGCCGGAATGCATTTACCTGCCAAAAGCTGTCCCAAACTTCCTTGGTTTGACCTCATCCTGGCAGATATTGGAGATCACCAGGTAATTTGTGACCTTATATATTGCCAATAAGAGTTTTCCCCTGACATATTGTAGTTGTTTAATTTATTTTCTAATTTATTTTCCCTCTATTGAAGTCCCTGGAACAAAATCTCTCAACTTTTAGTGGGCACATCTCACGTATCTGTAAAATATTGAAAGTGGCCTCAAAACAATCACTTGTTCTCATTGATGAAATTGGCAGTGGAACTGATCCTTCAGAAGGTGTAGCTCTTTCTGCCAGCATCTTGCAATATCTGAAGGATCGTGTTAACTTGGCTATTGTGACTACTCATTATGCTGATCTAAGTTGTCTGAAAGACAAGGATACCCGTTTTGACAATGCAGCTATGGAGTTTTCACTGGAAACATTACAACCTACTTATAGGATTCTATGGGGATGTACTGGTAATTCGAATGCATTACACATGGCTAAATCTATTGGCTTTGATAATAACATAATTGAATGTGCACAAAAGTGGGTAGAGAAGTTAAAGCCAGAGCAGCAAGAAGAGCGGAGAGGAATGTTGTATCACTCACTACAGGAGGAAAGAGACCAACTAAAAGCTCTGGCTGAAAGGGCTGCATCTATTCATGGCGAAATTATGAATACATACTATGAGGTAATTCTAGATGTTCTAGGAGCAATTTGGTTCTTTATGTCTTGATTCCAGCTTCTTTATCTTGGTCTACACTCTACAGAACATCAATATTAATGTTTTTCCTTGTCAAGTTTATCTGAAATTTACATCCTTATTAATTTAAAACTAATCATATTAATAAAAATAGGGTAAACAAACAGGGAATGTTTGACTTAGTATTTTTGTTGGGAATTCTCGATACCCAAATTTGAAAATTATATCCTGCAGGTTCTTTTATCTGTAAATCTTTTTTCCATTGTCTTATTGTTAATCCTTCTCGCCGGAACTCAGCTGCCACAGCTTCTTATAGAAGGATAGAGCTCCCTGTAAGGCTTTTGTTTGGATTGCAGTCCTTAATAGGGCTAACAGTGATGATCTGTTACAGGTATGGGTCTCATAAGGCCCTTTCCCGTAACATTTGTGCTCTGTGTCATAGATGCTATGAAACAAATAACAATATTTTCTTGCATTATGAGGTAGCTTGGCAGTAAAGCAGTATGTAGTTTGGGCTTTTTGGAGAGCATTGGATATGACTGCTTAATTTGGGCTTTTTGTGCTCTGTGTCATGGATGCTATGAAACAAATAACAATCTTTATAAGGTAGCTTGGCAGTAAAGGAGTAAGTAGTTTGGGTTTTTAGGAGAGCATTGGATATGACTGCTTAATTTGGATGTCTTATTTTCTACCCACTTTCAAGGTTTTTGGGAGTAAAAAAGAGAATAAAGTGCTCTGGAATTGAACTCTTCCCAATAGTGTTTTGTCTATTTGAATGGAGCAAAATGCCAGAACTTCTTATTCTTCCTTCACCCCTTTCTTGGGGCTGGCTTGTTTTCTGAGCCTTTCTGTGGTATTCAGCTCACAGGGATTTTAAGGGGGTCCTTTTGTCTATTATGTAAAGGAACTGTTTTGCTCGTTTGAGCTGATGTTCTTCATTCTTTGATTTTTTTGTTGCTGATCCTCCATATTTGTGCTTCTAATCTCTTAACAAATTCCTTTTTTATTTAAAACAAAGTATAAACTGAGTGGTACAGATATTTTATAGGTTTGAAAATTATTAGCAGATCACTTGAGTCTTGTATCTTATAATTTATGTGTTCAATCCCAAGGGATGGCCAAAACCTGTATATTTTCATTTTTTTTTCGGGGAGATAGTTCTAGAATATGTTCATTTATTTTTTTTACTTCATTATATGTTTATGAATATAAAAATAAGTGCATGAGTTTGACCATAAAAAAAAATCATAATCCTTTATTGCTGGGAAATTTTGTTCACCAATTAAATGCTTGAGCATTTGCCAGTAGACTTTGATTATAAATCATTGTATCGTTTCCTTTTTCTCCAACTCTAATTTTGCCCCTCCTTTACAAAAATTGTTTGTGAAGATCCAAGAGGAGGCAGAAGACCTTGATAGACGAGAGATGGCTCTTATGGAAAAGGAAACTCAACAGTTCCAACAAGAGCTAATGGATGCAAAATTTCAGATGGAAACTGTGGTACAGGATTTTGAAAAACAACTCAGAACTGCTGGTCGTGATCAATTGAATTTACTGATTAGGGAATCTGAATCTGCAATTGCCTCCATTGTAAAAGCTCACGCACCTTCTGATGGTTTTCCTGTTAGTGAAGCTGATCAGCCTTCATATACTCCACAATTTGGAGAGCAAGTCCAAGTCAAGGGATTGGGAGGGAAATTAGCCAGAGTGGTAGAATCGCCTGGGGATGATGAGATGATCCTGGTACAGTATGGTAAAGTGAAGGTCCGTGTGAAGAAAAGTAGCATCAGAGCTATTCATTCTAGTGTAAAGAATGCCACAACTAGTTCTGTCGCACATCAGGGGAGGCAGGTATTGCAAAGAATTACTCGAAGAAGTTTAGATCTTAGCTTGTTGTGTAATTGTTCAACTGATATACTTGTTCCTTGAGAAGAGTGATCGGACCAGCATAATTAAAAGAGGCCCTTTTAAACATGGAAAAAAGCTGTTGGCATGGGGATGAGGCCTAAAGTAAATCATGTCATGCTAAATATCACCCCCTGATGTGGGCACATTCAGTTTACCTCCATATCTTGTTTTACTTTGACATGCCCATTGACATTTTGGTATTGATTCCCGCAGATATATAATATTAATCGACTTTTTTTCCATCCAACTTCCCCTCAATACTGAAGTTTGGAGTTTGCTTGGGGAATTTTCATCTTCTTCTTTGAATAGAAAATAATTATGTTTCCATTATGAGTCATTTGGGAAGTTATGAGGTGATTTCCATTTTACCTATACGTGATTTTACTAATGATATGCTTAGTGATGTGCACTGGTGTGCTTGGCTTACCATAATCAGGCCTCAAAGGTTGGTGCTGGAACCTTTTTTAATTATGTATGGCAGCTTTAGCTTGTAGCCTTAATTTCTGTTTCAAACTTCTCCCTCTCTTTGTTTTAGTTGGGGGGTGGAAGTGGGGAAACTGTTCAATGGCTGACAATTATTGCTCTCATTTGAAATGCTGAACCTAACATCTGGATCAAATATTGTAGAATCGACGGAATAGAGAATCCCCGGGTAATCTAGAGAGCAACAACAACGAAGAGCTTTCTTATGGCCCAGCGGTGCGGACGTCTAAGAATACAGTGGACTTAAGAGGTATGCGAGTGGAGGAAGCTTCTATCCAGCTTGAGATGGCAGTCAATGCAAGCCGTCCATATTCGGTTCTCTTTGTTATACACGGGATGGGTACAGGCGCAATTAAAGAACGTGCACTTGAGATACTAAGCAACCATGCACGAGTTACTAATCATGAACCAGAAAGTCCAATGAATTATGGTTGTACTATTGCTTATATCAAATGAACAATCATTCTCCTGCTGCAATGAGCTCTGTCAGGTCGTTGACCCCTCTTCTGTTAGTAGTTTGCCTGTTCCTTCTGTTACCAGTCCTTACATGATCAATCAGGTGAACTTTTTTTGTGGGGGGGGGGGGGGGGGGGGGGGAGGGGAGGGGTGAGAGGGTTTTACGGCCAGGGGAAACTAAATTTCCTCTCGGATGATTTTAAAGGTACACTCCCCCCCCCCCCCCAAAAAAAAAATTGACATGGTGTGTTAAGATTTTACATCCAAATTGTTTTCCATAAGATTGATGTGTACATAGACACTAATTTGTTATAATTACCTCAGAGTTGTAATTTTAGCAGTTCCAGTGCATTGATTTTTACACTAGAGGTGTGGTTTGCTTCTCAAGTAATCTTGGTTTTGTTGATGTACCTTAAATGAAACATTCTTAAGTCGTTGTTTCTAGATACATAGTTTTGTTTTCAGTTTGTTTCTTCTAGAAGACGGCTAAAGAAGGCCGCACCTGGATGCACCATGCAAGTGGTCTAAAATGGTTACAAGAATGATGCTGGCGCACTATAGATTTTACTGGTGGATCCAAAATCCTCATAATTTCTTCATATGTATTTATCTTTATGATTAATTTGATATATGTTCATCATTAATTTGTTTCTTCGTATTACCTTTCTCGAGCACAATGGGAATGAAATTACTGTACCCATATTCGTCAATGTGTAAGATGGGTCCAAATCTTGCCCAATCAAGATAAGGTACGGTCACCTATGAGTGCATGAATAGAACGCAAATAAACTTGAGGGAGATAGAAAATTTTATTTTGGTATAATGATAAGCATTCCCAATTACTGAAAATCTATAATACCACTCCTTTCAATGGGAATAGAACTCTCACTTTTTATTTTTTTTTGAAATATTGCACCTTTTTCAACAGTAAAGTATTTCAAAATATCCTGTCTTTTCTTCTACTAAATGAGTATTTCACATTCCATTTGTATTATTTTTAGCATTCTCGCATAACTCAACATAAATGTGGTAAAACTTCAATTTCCAACCTTGTTTTGATGCTCGTACAGGAAAAGAAATGAGTAAAGTTAGTTATATAAATTTTATATTTTTAATAATTAGCATAATTATAATAAAAGTGCCTTATTTAAATAGTCGCGTGTAAAATTATTAATGTAAAGTTATTTACATCGCAAATTTTCTTTTCTGACAGTGTAGATAGCATTCTAATATTATATTTTTGTGAATAGTATGAAAACAAAAGAGTGAATGTTTTATTTTAATCTTTTAAAAAAATTTCTGTTTTTAAAAACATTCTCACGAATCCCATTAAATTTGATTATTTACTCCTTATATTTTTGTAAATAGTATTTAAAAAAGAGAGAGAGAGAGTGAACTGTTGTTTTATCTGTCAAATACTCCTTAATTTTTTTTCATTTTAATCTCTTAAAAATTGTTCTGTTTTTAAAAATATTCTCACAAATCCTATTAAATTTGATTATTTACTCCTTATATGAACTGTTGTTTTATCTCTCAAGTACTCCTTAAAATTTTCATTTTTTTAAAAAAATTGTTCTATTCTTACAAATTCTATAATAAATTTGATTATTTAGATAGCGTTTTTTTTTTAATGTGTATAGTTAAAAAAAAAAAAATCTGTCGCTAGCTAAGCCTAATTGAAAAAGATAGAGAGAGAGATGTATAATTGGAGTGCTGAAGACAGCGTCCAGGAGGCCAGTGAGGCAGAGAAGCAGAAGCTTTGGCCCCATCTCTGCATGTAACGTCTAGCTTTTTTCCATATTACACGTATCACTCCTGAGTCCCGAACCGCCTTTCTAAGCTGCCACATGCAGATTCTCCTACGCCACCCCTCTTTGTAAGCTTCTCAATTTCTTGATATTTTTCGATACAACCTACAAAGATAAGCTTGCTGTATTTCTAATCCTCGCCTTCAACCTATAGAAGCCTGTGAAGTAGCTTTGGGCAGAGCAAAAATGTTGGCGGTGTTTGAAAAAGCCATTGGAAAACCACCGGAGGATCTGAGGCTTCCCTCGGTGGGGTTGGAAAATTCAAGGACCCCAGAAGAAATTTTAGAGATTTTTCAATCACGGTGGTCCAATTCTACCATTTACAACCTTCCTCATGGCAATTTCATGGCTGTGTCTCGTGAAGAAGAAAGTCCACTGCACCCCAGGTAATAGTTACATAGTCACTATGAAATGGATTTGTACAAGAACAGTGCTTCTGGAAAAATGTCTAAATTTCTCAACTTTGTTTGCCCATTATGCCTTTCAAGCTTATGAAATTAAAAAAATCAACTTGGCTCACCAGAAATCTTGTGAACCAAAAACAGAAAATGAAGACTCCAGAATCAGTTAAGTGCTTTCAAATTGTTGGTTTTATAGTCCTGGTTTGATCCATGGTAACCATGTATGCAATAGGTCTACGGTTGTTATGGACGATATCTTCTGCATTTTCGTGGGAACTCTAGCAAACGTGGCTGACCTTAGGCATCATTATGGCCTCCCAAGACAAGCAACAGAAGCCATGATTGTGGTTGAAGCTTATAAAGCTTTAAGAGATCGAGCTCCCTACCCACCTGACCAAGTTGTCAAACACCTTGATGGAAAATTCGCATTCATCATCTTTGATGCCCGAACCAACACTCTGTTTGCAGCCAGGGTGAGTTAATGATACCCAAAATAAAAAGAAAGTTTCTTTTCCCTTTGCTTCCAAAACTTGCAGGTAAAATCCTTTTAGCCAAACGTTATCAGCATTTTTATCTTGACATAGTTTTTGCCAACGTTAGGATCGTGAAGGAAATGTGGAATTTCAATGGGGAATGGCAAAGGATGGATCCTTGATCTGCTCTGATGACCCTAACATCATCAAAGAGGGTTGTGGAAATGGAAAATCTTCTTCACCTTTTCCTCCTGGTTAGTTCAACAATTTAATTTCCATTCCCTTAAATCTCTGATCACACTTGAACTTGCTCCGGAAACAGCTTCTTGAAAACTGGGATCTTTCCGACATCCTAACGCTCAGTACTTTCATTAACTTGTTGAATTTGAGTATCGCAATTGCAGGGTGCATTTTCATGAATGGAAGTGGATTGACGAGCTTTGATTATCCACTTCACAAGGTTCGAGCAATAGCCCATGAAGATGAGAGTGGAAACATTTCCGGTGTGCGTTTCCAGGTGGATTTGTACACAAGGATTCCCAGCATTCATCGCACTGGAAGTGCAGCAAATTGGGCAGATGCTGCTGTGGTCCAGGGAGAATGAATGTTCGATATTTGATATCTCGTGAAGTTATAAATAAATCCAAGCCTGTGTAATAATCTTGCTTGTTGGGTTCATATCTAATAAAGAGAAGATCTGGCTTTTATGCCATTGCTTTCCCATATTTCCCTCAGACTTTGCTTCGTAGAAATGAATGTATGTTACTCTTTTTCATGCTAAAGTTGAGCTATTTGATCAGTATGATCAGGTTAACAAGCAAAGTTGGTACAGATGGTTCCCCTTTTTCGTTAACTAGCAAGGTTGCTCGGTAGAATTGATATGTTCTTTTTCAATTCATTAAAAAAAAAAAAAAACCTGTCAAAGATGCAAAAGCAATCTCTTATAAATTAGAGGTTTAATTTGTAAGATACCTTGGATTTATGAATTTTAAGCCGATATTCAAAATGTTAATGTTAACACTTAAAAGGTATGATTAAATTAGTTCGGTTTTTATATTTTAATTTTATTTTAAATTTACATTTACGCTTTTTAAATTCAATTTATATAAAAAATTTTGTTAATAAAGTTTATATTTTATTTTTTAAAAATTCATAAATAGTCTAATTTAATATAGTATAAATTTTTAAAATAAAAAATTAATATTTATAAAAATTTAAAATAAAAAAATTAATGTAATTTTTTTAAAATTTTAAGGAGTTGTAAGTGTAAGGTTTATAAACTTGAAAGAAGATTTTTGTTTATATTCAAAGTGTGAATGTTATTTTTATAAATTTAAAAATAATGAATATAATATACTTAAAAATTATTATTATATATATATATATATATATATATATATATATATATATATATATATATATATATATATATACATTGAAAATAAATCGCGACATCACTATTAGTGATGCATTAATGGAAAACCACACAATACTTAAACAACGGATCTACTCCTCTGATTCTCATTTCTCTGAAATTTATTAGAATAAATAAGTATGGAATTTATCCCAAACACATAATTATTTCGAGTTATACTATTGGCATAATTTGATTTGTGCGTAGTTATTTATATATATATAAAAAAACTAAAGTCTACCATCTCTATGTATATATTATTAATGTTGTGGAAATAGTAAATAGGGGTTGAGGAAACAATTTAGAGGAAATTACTACAAAAGAAGTTTTGTCAAAAAGTAATTCATCAATAATTATGTTATTATTGTGAAGTTTGTCATTTAAATAATAATAAAAATTTAAAAAAATTATAATGTCAAAATTTTAAATTTATAAAAAAAATACTTGTAAAATAATTTTTTAAAATATTTTAAATAAGGTTAGCCTATATTAAATGTTTCTAGATGATGAAAAATGAAAAGGGCAGACTATATTTTTCTTTTATTTTAAGGAATTTTTTTTTTATTATTGCACCCAAAAATAAAAAACTATAGATTGTGGGCACAAAACGTGCAGGAGACGTTTTTGGGAGAATATAATCTGGCTGCAATGAAAGGCAATTGAGAGGCGCCAAAAGTATGTTCTCTGTCCCATTTTCACACCCCACTTTATTTTTTTTCAAATTTTATTTTATTTCCAGAAGAAAAAACCCATGACGCCCTTCGTTCAATTATTATTTTCAGTAGTATATATAGCAGAATCGATGAACAAATGCCGTGGGCTTCACCGGATTTCACTCTTCACTCAGGTGCTTTCCTTCAGTCTACTTCCTTGTTTCATTATTAGTGGGAGAGTCGGTGAAAGTTCTCAGCTTGGCCACTCAGCGTGCTATTAATTCTGGGAAATTTGGTAAGAAAACTTCTTCTTGTGCATGACAATCCGAGAAACATTGGCAGTAGCTTGAAATTTCGATGGGAATGTTGTTCTGCGAATTCGTATCCATTCTTTGCCCCATTTGCGTCAAGATTTCATATCTTGAATAAGGATTTCAAATTTTATTTCAAACGTGATTGGGTACTTGGTGTTTGATTTCAATGCTAATGCTACCTAGGTGCAGTTCGATTTTTCATGTGAATTTGTCTGCATAAAGTGCGATGACCTAATAGTACTTTAATTTTATTATTTTGGCCAAAGCTCATATCTTTGAAATTAAAATGATTGTTGCCACCTGAGCTGATTATCTTAGCGAGGGCAACATGTAGAGAAAGTAATGCAAAATGTTCCAGCATTCAATAATCACAAATGGTTTTTTGAGAAGCTTACCTTCTTGCTCCCAAGTTGCTATCTTTGTGTGCAAAACTGAATGAATATCATAAATGCAGATATAAATTTTCTTCAGATTTTCCTAGCATCCAAGAAATGGCCCTGAGGGGTTAAGACTATGATGGATTTGGCTTGTTTGGTACCTTCAACCATTCTCCAAGGCAACACTCTGTTAACTTTTTTTTTCTTTTGTATTTTTGTATTCTTGGTATTTCATATTTATGCATAGTGGCTTTACTCACCTATTAGTTCACTCTCCTCTTAGTCGTACTCTCTTTAGTTGTTCTAATCTAGTTAATATTTTATTATTGAAAAATAGAAGTATAGGTTAATTCTTTTGTGTAATATTTGGGAAATAGTTCTTAAATAGTGAGTGACAAAATAGTGAGAAAATACTTTTAGGGTATTATGGAAAACACTTTGTGAGCCACTATTTTGGTTAGATCTTTGTTGTAGCCTTTAGATTTATTCTAAGGAAGACTCTCATTGTACCTGCTATTTTTATAGTAGAAGATTTATTCAGATTTGGTCCCGTGGACGGAGCCTAAAATTTAAAGGTGAACTACGTTAATTTTCTGGTGTTATTTTTCTTGATTATTCCGTATTTATTTCTTGCTGTTATACCCGCTGTGCCCAACAAGTGGTATCAGAGCCGTGGTAGTTATTCCTTTAAAATTCTTATTATGCTCTGTGGTTGCAGTATTGACTGATCTTCCACATCAGAAAAGATTTTATTGAAATTACTGTTGGCTAAAGGAAACTATACGGGCAATGTTCATACGTACTGTTACTATTCATACGTACGGTACTATTTATACGTACAGAGGTACTGTTCATACATACAGTATTGTTTATACTGCCCAAAATGGAGGCAAAGACCAGCAAGATGATCAACTTAAATGGCACAAACTACCATATCTGGAGAAACAAGATGAAGGATCTCCTGTTTGTGATGAAATTCCATTTACCGGTGTTTACTACAACTAAACCCGAAGCCAAATCTGATGAAGATTGGAAATTTGAATATGAGCAAGTGTGTGGATTCATCCGACAGTTCGTCGAAGATAATGTGTACAATCACATTTGCAATGAGACTCATGCACAAACTCTGTGGCAGAAGCTGGAAGAGCTGTATGGTACAAAAACCGGCAACAACAAATTGTTTTATTTAACAAAACTGATGCACGTGAAATACCGAGAAGGTACTTCTGTAGCAGATCACTTGAACGAGATGCAAGGGATCGTGGACTAGTTGTCGGGGATGGGTATAACGTTTGACGATGAAGTACTTGCTCTCATGGTGCTCGCCTCCCTACCAGAGTCATGGGAGACTTTGAAGATCTCAATTACCAACTCAGCGCCTAACGGTGTTGTGAGTATAGAATCTGTTAAAAACGGTATTCTGAATGAAGAGATGAGAAGAAGATCACAATATTCAATCTCTTCATCACAATCAGATGTTCTGGTTACAGAATCCAGAGGGAGGAGTCAGTCTAGTCATATAAAACCTAGAGATAAAAGCAGAGGAAAGTCAAACAAATATGCCAACATTAAATGTTATGTTGGGCACAGCGGGTATACCAGCAAGAAATAAATGCGGAATAATCAACAAAAATAACACCAGAAAATTAACGTGGTTCACCTTTGAATTTTAGGCTACGTCCATGGGACCAAATCCGAATAAATTTTCTACTATAAAAATAGCAGGTACAATGAGAGTCTTCACTAGAATAAATCTAGAGGCTACAACAGAGATCTAACCAAAATAGTGGTTCACAAAGTGTTTTCCATAATACCCCAAAAATATTTTCTCACTATTTTGTCACTCACTATTTAGAAACTATTTTCCAAATATTACACAAAACTCTCCCCTATTTTTTTTTCTCCCTCAGAGAACTTCTCTGGCTCCTCAGGTTATTGCCTCTACTTCTTCTGCTTTGGTGCGTGTTTCCCTTCGTTCCTCCCTGCCTATTTATATTTGAGGAGATGCCTACAATATTTGACAAAAGAATTCGGTGCCTACCTTTATTTTCGGCTTCATCTGCGGCTTCCCTTTTCGGTGCCTAATATTTCCGCGTGCCGCCGCTTTTCTTCTTCCTTCTTGCAAGTTTCAATTTCTCTTCTTGCATCTTGGAGTCAAACATTTATGTTGTTTTTGCAAAATTTCAAGGTGTGGGCCCTCCTATGTTGGAAGGACCCACCACTTAACAAATCTCCCCCTCCCGACGACTACATAGAGGGTTCCACCATTCCTGCAGCTAATCGACAGAACTCAAACTTATCTCTTGGTAGAATCTTTGTCAACATGTCTGATCTATTTCATCAGTATGGATCTTCTCAAGCTGTAGTAGCTTCTTCTCCAATACATCCCTGATCCAATGATATCTCACATCAATATGTTTGGATCTTGAATGAAAGGAGGAATTTTTCTCAAGGTGAATAGCACTTTGGCTATCACAAAACAATTGATATCTGTCCTGCTGAAAATTCAGTTCATTTAAGAACTTCTTCATCCACAGCAGCTCCTTGCACGCTTCTGTTGCTGCAATAAACTCTGTTTCAGTAGTCGAAAGAGCAACACACTTTTGCAACTTTGATTGCCATGACACAGCTCCCCTGCAAATGTAATCAGATAACCCGAAGTAGACTTTCTTGAGTCTACATCGTCAGCCATATCTGCATCTGTGTAGGCGACTAACACAGGCTTGGTTTCTCCAAAACATAAACATATTTTGGAAGCACCACAAAGATATCTGAAAATCCATTTCACTGCAGCCCAATGTTCCTTACCTGGATTAGAAAGGAACCGGCTCACTACTCCAACCGAGTGAGCAATATCTGGTCGTGTACATACCATGGCATACATCAAACTTCCAACTGTTAAAGCATATGGAACCTTATCTATTTCTTTCTTCTCCTCATCTGTAGAGGGACTCTATTTAGAACTTAGTCTAAAGTGATTAGCAAGAGGACAACTAACTGCTTTAGTTTTATCCATATTAAACCTCTGAAGTACTTTCTCAATATACTTCTCTTGTGACAACCACACTTTCTTAGCGCATCTATCTCTGATAATCTTCATGCCAAGAATCTGCTTTGCTGGCCCCAAGTCCTTCATGGCAAAAGACTTGCTCAATTGTGTTTTCAAACAATTGATTCTGAAAACATTCTGGCCAACTATCAGCATATCATCCACGTACAACAAAAAGATAATAAAATCATCATCAGAGAAATTTCGCACAAAGACACAATGGTCTGAAGTAGTCTTCCTGTAACTTTGCTCTCCCATAACAGACTCAAACTTCTTATACCATTGTTTTGGTGCCTGTTTCAAGCCATAAAAATTTTTCTTCAGTCTGCAAACATAATCTTCTTTTACTTTCTGTTTGAAACCTTCTGGCTGCTCCATGTATATCTCTTCCTCCAAATCACCATGAAGGAAGGCAGTTTTCACATCCATCTGTTCAACCTCCAAGTCAAAGCTCGCTGCTAAGCCTAGAACTGTACGGATGGATGTCATTTTCACAACTGGTGAGAAAATCTCGTCAAAATCAACGCCTTTTCTTTGGTTGAATCCTTTAACAACCAACTTAGCTTTGAATCTCGGGTGGAGACTGTGTTCATCATGCTTGATCCTGAACACCCATTTATTTTTCAAAGCTCTCTTACCTTTCGGCAACTTCACCAGTTCAAACGTTTTGTTCTCATGCAAGGACTTCATTTCATCTTGCATGGCTTCTCTCCACTTCTGTTTGTGCTCATCTTCCATAGCTTCTTCAAAGCTATCAGGTTCTCCCTCGTCAGTGAGTGTTACATACTCATCGTCAGGATATCTAGTAGAAGATTGTCTTATTCTACTACTTCTCCTCACAGGTGTAGGTAGTTGATGGTGAACATCATCATCATCTTCTGATTCAGCCTCTATGGGAGCATCATTAGGCTGATCGTCATCTCCAACTTGCCTCGGCACTACTGTTGGAGGAACTAATCTCAAGTTTGTTGAGTTGCCATTGGAATCAGGAACGTCCTTCTCCATTTTGTCTATGTCTTCAATGGTCTAATCTTCAACAAACACAGCATCACGGCTTCTAATGAGATTTTTCTGGATCGGATCATAGAATCTATAGCTAAATTGATCTTGACCATAACCAATAAATACACACTGTCGTGTCTTGATATCGAGCTTGGCCCTCTCATCCTTAGAGATATGCACGAAGGCTTTGCAGCCAAACACCCGCAGATAATCATAGGAAACATCCTTTCCTGACCACACCTTCTTTGGTGTATCATACTGAAGAAGAACACACGGTGATAAATTCAACACGTGTACAGCTGTCAGCAAGGCTTCACCCCAAAAAATTTTGGGTAACTTTGCATGTGAGAGTAAACATTTGACTCTCTCCATCAAAGTTCTATTCATCTTCTCAGCTAAGCCATTTAACTGCGGTGTTTTTTGAGACGTCATCTGATGCCGAATACCATGCTCTTTACAATAAGTATCAAATGGTTCAGTATACTCTCCATCATTGTCTGTCCGGATGCATTTTAATTTCTTTCCAGTCTGTCTCTCAACTGAGGTATGAAACTGTTTGAAGACATCTAACACTTAATCTTTTGTCTTTAAAGTATATGTCCACGTTTTCTTGGAATGATCATCAATGAAAGTCACAAAGTATTGAGCACCACTAAGTGACTTTGGCATTGGTCCACACAGATCTGAATGTACCAGATCCAACACATTCTTCATTCTAGAAGGAGGGGAACTCTTGAAAGCAACTCTGTTCTGCTTTTCCGCCAAGCAATTAGCACATTTCTCCAAATGTACTTGATCCATTCTAGAGAGCATTTTCTTCTTGGCCAAACGTGTCATATTTTTCTCACTCATGTGGTCAAGTCTCCTGTGCCACAATTCAACTGCATTTTCTTTTTCAACAGCATTCACAGCATCGTTGGAGAGCTTTGTATGGATAACATACAACGTTGAGTCTTTTCTACCTCTGGCCACCACCATAGCACCTTTAGTGAGTTTCTATTGGCCATTCATGAACATGTTGCAGAAGCCTGCATCATCAAGTTTGCTGGTAGAAATTAGATTCAGGCGAATATCTGGAATATGTCTGACATCACTCAGCACTAATCTGGTGCCGTTCATCGTCTCCAAGCAGATATCTCCTCTGCCAACAACTTTTAGTAAGTTGTCATTTCCCATCTTAACAACACCGAAATCTCCTTCTGTGTAAGATGAGAAGAATTCTCTACGAGGTGTGGCATGAATGGTAGCTCCACTGTCAATCACCCAACTGGTCTCATGGATTGTCAGATTGACAATATCATCATCATAAACGACATTGAATTCGTCTATGGCATTTGTCTGCTCATCATTACTGCTGTCATCTTTCTTCACTTCCTTGCCTTTGTTCTTATCTTGCTTGAACTTTCGGCAGAATTTTCTGATATGCCTTTTCTTCTTGCAATAATGGCATGTTAAGTGGTGGGTCCCTCCAACATAGGAGGGCCCACACCTTGAAATTTTGCAAAAGCAACAGAAATGTTTGACTCCAAGATGCAAGAAGAGAAATTGAAACTTGCAAGAAGGAAGAAGAAAAGCGGCTGCACGCGGAAATATTAGGCACCGAAAAGGGAAGCCGCAGATGAAGCCAAAAATAAAGGTAGGCACCGAATTCTTTTGTCAAATATTGTAGGCATCTCCTCAAATATAAATAGGCAGGGAGGAACGAAGGGAAACACGCACCAAAGCAGAAGAAGCAGAGGTAATAGCCTGAGGAGCCAGAGAAGTTCTCTGAGGGAGAAAAAAAAAATAAGGGAGAGTTTTGTGTAATATTTGGGAAATAGTTCCTAAATAGTGAGTGAAAAAATACTTTTGGGGTATTATGGGAAACACTTTGTGAGCCACTATTTTGGTTAGATCTCTGTTGTAGCCTCTAGATTTATTCTAGGGAAGACTCTCATTGTACCTGCTATTTTTATAGTAGAAGATTTATTCGGATTTGGTCCTGTGGACGTAGCCTAAAATTCAAAGGTGAACCACGTTAATTTTCTGGTGTTATTTTTGTTGATTATTCCGCATTTATTTCTTGCTGGTATACCCGCTGTGTCCAACAAATTCAAAGTTATACACACATGTAAGAAACGCATTCCCATATGCAAATGCTCTAATTTTTCGGAAACAAGAAATACCGATTCATATGTAGTCCTGGGATGTCATCATGTTTTTGTCTTAGACAAGTTATTAATGCTATCTTTGTTTTGTCTTATTTACTCTGACATTGGTTCAAGAAAATTTTCAGTTGTTGGATAATGCCCTGATCCTGATATTTACTTGACGTTTTATTTCTCCCTTTAAATCATAATAGTGGTATTGAATTGTTTATTAACCTTTTGTCTCTGAAGTATAATTGGTATGGAAGTCTCTGGCCAAAATGGATTCAAATGTGATGAAGAAAAAGCATTAAAGAGCTTGCTTGATGCGTTTGGATCTGCTTTTTCTCTTGAGGACATAGCTTCTGCCTATTGCAAGGCAAGCCGAAATGCAGACTTGGCTGGTGAAATATTGTTTGACATGCAGAGGAGCTCCTCAACCTCTCCAACCAATTCATCTGAAGCAAATTCTGGGGTTGAAGTATGTAGAGCATCATCAGATGGTTTCTCCTTTGAAAATTCCTGTAAAGAGAGAGAATATTCTAGGAGTTTAAAAACCAAGGTTCGCCCAGTTTCAGTAGGTACTGTTTCAAGCATACTTGGTAAGGATTATGTCAGATCCATGCCATCAGCAAATGGGTCTTATAGTACAAGTAAGCCATTGAAGTTGGATACAAATGTGCTGCCAATGTCTGAAATCTGGGGTGATGAAAGTAAGCCAAATATTTCAAAGCAGGATCAGCTTCACCAGGACATGGAAGATTTCTTATTTAAAATGCTCAAGAATGGTTTTCAGCTTGACAGAGATAAGATACACAAAGTTCTTGGTATATAACTCGAGGATTTTACCTTTTAAATAAATACTTAAGCTGTTATTCTTTTTGTTTTTCTCATTGACACTGTCTTTGCCTTTTATGAGATACAGCCTCTTTTCTGTAAATAGTTCATTATTTCATCTGTTCTTTTCCATCATTGACAACTCAATTGGTTCCTAACCCTTTCTTTATTTTTCGATTAATTGGATAACAGAATTGTTCAAATCATTATTGATTGGCTGTAATTGATACCTCATCTTCTTTGTACATTTTCTTTATTCTTATAATGCTTAGCTAACCATTTTTGAGAATGTTTCCTCATCTTTTGCTCAATTAGAAGTACCATTTTAATCAAATTATGACTTTGATCGCATGTCTCTTTATTTTATAGTTGCCTTGATATTCCCATGTCTATTAATCACAATTAGGGCTTGAATATGTTTTTTAATAGCCTAACATTTTCCAGTATTCAGTGTGATAGGTCTTGAAATTTTAATTACTTCTTGATTGCTCTGTTATAACTTAGAAGTTTTGAATGCTCTCTGCTTGGATATGATATGACCCTAACATTTAAGCTTTTTAATTTTCCATTTTTGGGTGACTTTATGTTCTTGCATAAACTTATCTGGTTTTTATTAGAGTGTTATCAATTATTGCAACTAATTATCAAGAACAGTGATGTTGCTACTTTCTAAAGGTGTCAGTCTGCTGACAAATAATGTGTATTCATCAGTTCGTAACTGAGACAAGTAATGATATTCTTGTCACTTTATATTTACATGGTCTGTTGATATAAGTCATACTTATTTATTTGATATACATAAATATCTTGGCCAAAAAGAAAAGCATGTATAATAAATATTCTTTATTTTTAATTTAATATTATAATATCTTCTTAAATTTGTATTAACTACTAACCATTTTTTATTGCAAACATGCAGATGATTGTGGATATGATCTACAAAAGGTACATAAAAATTGTCTTACACTATTATGCTGTTTTCTTTTTAAATACAGTTTACTATTGCTATAATTATCATTTATATGTTAGCTCATATTATTTTATTTAGAGTTCAGGCCATTTAATTTTGACAATGACTTATTGTTCCCCTTATCTGTGTTTTCTGGGATATGCATATTCTACCTGAGTGTTTCTGATTCTTTGTAAAATGACTTATATAGTTATATAAAGCATTGTTAATTTACAGTTTATTGTTAAATTGTTATATTTTGTATGAGATGTTTAAAAGACTGTAAACTCTAATACGAATTTCTACCTTTTTTTTGTCAAATGTCATTTTGCATTTGCATGACATTTTTGCTGTACATTGTTGAGAAACAACACTGATAACTTATGCTATATATATTTTGAAATCATTCAGAGCATGGAAAAACTGCTGGATCAATCAATTTTAACCGGGGACAAAAAGACAAGTATTGTTGGTGCTTCTGCTGGAAGGGTAAGTATGAAAGTCGGGATACTTTCAACCTGAAGCTCCCTAGGATTGCTTATGCCTCTTATAATATGTCTACAGGATGTTAGAGTTTGTAAACTGATCTACTTTGAGATCTTTTGAATGAAGGCTATCAATTTGTTATCTTTTATTAATTTATCAAACTCAAATCCAAGGAAAAGGTGATAAGCATTGGAAGGGGGGGCTATATGGTATTCTATCATCTAATGCTGCTGAATAAATGATCTTCTCTAAGTTACTGGAAGAATCTGAATCACAATTTGTCTAAGTGGGGTAACTAACTGCAATTCAGTGTGCAAGTTGACACACTGAAGGCAGATCTAATGTCAGTTCCCAGATTACAAAAAATAGAATCCACCAATTAAGGAAACATAAATCTTCCTGTTTCATTCCCATTTTTTTCTTTGTCTAAAAGGTAACTTTACCTTCTTAGCATTTCTCTTTATTTTAGGAATTTACTCTAATTATTTTCTTTGTGTTTATTCATGAGTTTAGGCATTTGATGTCTATACCCAATTTTTAAAACTCAAAATATGATTGATTGTGACAGACTATGTTTATTTTATGTGATGCATAATATGACATAAGAAAGTATTTGATATATGTGTGAATTGTTATAACTTCTATATTTCTTTGTATTATTTATATTCATATATAACAGTTACTTGTATAGATGCACTGGAAATGAACCCACACTAGTAAATTTATACAAATCGATACCTCCACACATTCTAACTTGCAAGTGTACTTGCACCCTCAGCACCTTCTTTTGGCTCAAGGATGAAGTCATATTCAGCATGGCTTTTTATCAATTAAAGTTGATTTGTTAAGAGGAATTCTATTTAATATTATAGAAGCTAAAAAAGATTATCAAATATAAGTTGGGGCACTTCTCTGTGCATTGGCTTAGTTCTGTTCTTGAATTCAAGAGTGGAAGCGAATATCACATAGATTTAATTATATGTTTGTTAAATGTAAGGTAAAACAATTTTCAGTTGCAGGTCAGGATGTAATTGGTAGCATATTGCAACTTTAAATATTTCATGAAATATTTGTTAAAACTGTTGTTGAAATATTTAGGCTCTAGGTTTTATTTTGTTAAGGAAATGCAAGAGTTAATGAGAAGGTTGCCTTTCTTATCAAGAAAAAAAATTAGAACGTTGCCTTATATTGATGTACCTGATTATCATCTAAAGAAGAAACATAGCTTATGGACTCCTGTTCTGTTAATGATGTTGTATTCTCTATCTCAGTTTTCTACGTTCAACCTTCATGGACAAAATTTTTCCTTAATGTCTACTAGTTAGAAATTCTGATGGCTATTTTGATTCATTCTTTTAGCTAACTGTATTTTTACAGTCCACAGATATGAAACCAAAACCTGAATTACCTTCATCTGAAAGAAAATCTCAGAATGTAAATTATCCCAGAGGGTATGATTCTCTTATACCTTCTTTCCTTTCTTGATTCTGTTAATATCTACTCATCTGTCATCATCTTAGTTACAATTAAAGAAATACTGAGAGACTTTTTTATTTTTTGCTTTACATAACAGACTCATTTCCATGCCACTTTTTGAGTCTCATTATGTTTTCTTTGTTCATTCAGCCATAGAAGTAGTGTTTCAAATAACGGAGTGGAATTACATGGGCAATGCAAGGGGAGATATGACCTTCAGAAAGAAGTCTTGGCTGCTTTATTTCATGTTCCTGATCATGCTGAGGAATCTCCTAAAAGAATAGTAAAGGATGTGAATAAGCGTTCACGATATGGACAAGTGATCATTGAACCTCCTGAAGACTCCCCAGAAGAATTTGAGTTTGACATAAACTACTCACGACAAGAAAACATAGATAGTATTTTTCTTTCTCTTTTCTGTGGAACCTGGTTCTTAATCTTCTTTGTCCTTTCTCTATTATGGAAAACTTAGTACTCAATCCTTTGGTTGTTAAAAGTCCACTTCTGCGGATTCATTACTTTCATAGAAGCAGAGTTGTTTTGATATTAGGCTATGTAGTAAAATAAATATTGATATAGGATATATCTGGCATGAAAGTATAATATTCCTTCTATATAAGTCAATATTGTTCAAGATGGCATTTATGGAGCAGAAAACTTTCCTTCAGGTAGGAAGTCAGTGTTTTCCATCAACCTGAGTTTACATATTCTGATCAATTTTTGGATTTCTTGAATTATGCAAGACAATTTTGAAGTCTTCTAAGCTACATAAAGATTTTATAACTTGCACGCCCTTCCTAAGACAATTTATTGCCTTGCTAATTGGCTATATATATGCTTCCCCCACATTGGGGCAAGTGTTGGAATTTTTATTGCTTTAATCAGAAGAATTGTGTGTTTTATTCCTAGAAGTAAATCCATTGGCCATAAGTTGTTCCTTATGTATCATGTTACATAATTGGATATTTTATTTTCTGCTTTTTTGAAGTTCAGTTTTACTTCATATTAAGATATGATTTGTGTATAGTAGATGCAGAAGATGAGGAGGAATACCAGAAACTCCGTAAAGCTGTGAAGGAGTACCGAGGGACAATGATTGAATATTATAAAGCAGTATGTTGCGTTCTTAATTCCTGTTTATAGAGATAATTATTTGTCTCACAACGAAGTACTTACATAGAAGGGGGAGGTATTTGATGTTTTGGGGCCTTTTTTCAGACTTTGAAGTAAACTTATTTATTACCTGTCAGGCTGTTGATGCATTTGCGAAGGAGGATCATGTCAAAGCAGAAAAACTTCTAGAGCAGGTAAAATTATTATAGAACAGTCCTTAAGTATAAGTTTCATTATAACACAGTAAAAGTCACGACTTTTCTTTTTTCTTAATTTTTTTCATTATATTGGTTATGTTGAAAATCTTGAGTTATGAATATCTTATTTCTGAACTCAAATAATGCTAGCTGTAATTGGATATATGTTGTTTAATTTAATATAGAATCTTTACGAAACCCTAGTTTCTTAAATTTTATCGTCTCAATTGTTTATGCTATGGTGATGACAGGGACAATTTTTTCTCACAAAGGCTCATGAAGCAGATGAAGAATCTAGCAAAATGATTGTTGAAACTAAGTTAGTGTCTTCTAAAATATCCTCGTGCACTGGGCCGTCCTTTTTTTTTTTTTATATGTATGTATGTATGTATGTATTATATCATTTCTTTTATTGCATTTATTGGCAGGGCTGGTGAGGCACAAGAAATGTTGCTTGACTTGCATGACCATGGTTCAAAGGAGGCTATAAGTTTATTAGAGTGTCATCTATCTTCTCTCTCTGGCATTCCATGTGAGTTATGGCTTTGGCCCTGTTGGATTGCTTTGGACTTTTGTCCTTTACAACTTTTCTTCTATTTTCTATTTTTTTTAATATTTTCTCATTTTGGCCAGCATTCAAGTACCTCAAGGTTATCATTGATGCAAATAATCAAGAAGTCTCTAAAAGGTCACGTAGACGACGGGTAAGATCACCTGACTACTTAAGGGTTAATTTTTGAATGTTATTATAGTTTGCTGATTTGATGGTAGAAAACATTTTAAAATACATATAAATCACATTTCAGTTGTAAAATGGAACTAGATGTACCGACATCCATGCTACTTGAGATCTTTAGTCATAATCTATGGATGCTAGGTTTTATTTTTTTCATTTCTTTCCCTTTTTCCGTTTGTCCAATGACTGTATATGATTTGTTAGCCATCCTGATGATAGCTCCCAATTAAATTTCCTTTGTGGTTTCGGAGAAGCTGAAATTAGATAAACCTGTGTGAACCTTATCTTTGCATATCTTGTGCTTTTATGGAAAATTCAAACCCATTCATATACATATTCCCTTCATACTAGAAAAACTGAGGAAAATTAAAGCTAGGCAATTCATAAGTTACTGTTCTATGTTTGTGCGCAGCAGGCAGGAGTTTCTTAGGTCTTTTTTATAAAAACATAGTACGTGGACATTCTATACATCTCAGCATCATATGATTGACCATTTTAAAAAGTTTTTCTGCATGTTATGTTTTTATTAAAGAATTTGATAACAAACACAAACGACTTTACCTAAATTTTGTTCTTCTATAGTTGATAAAATGAAAAATCTGAGTGCCTGACTAGTTTACTGCTATCCTATAAAAGTACCAACCCTTCAAAAAATATGGTCTTGTCGTCTTCAACATGTCCCTATCAATCATATTAAACATGATGCAATTTTTCAAAATTTACCATGTCAATGTTAGTGTTATGTTCTGTGTCCATGCTTCTTAGTGTTATCTGATTTTAAAGTTGCTTTGATTTTCCAGCACTGCATATGGTGTCTGATGTTTTGTTTTGGACAGGTTATGAAGCTATTAGAGAAGGAATCCATAGAATGGATTGAAGGAGAAACTGCTGGTACAATTTTAATCCGCTTGGATAAAATAGACCGTAAACGCTTGAGTTTTCTCAAAAAAGAGTAGTTTGCCAATCGGAATCAAATTGTTAAGGCCTTATTGGCCATCAACTTGCATGATGATTTGCAATTAGCATCATTCAGACTGGATTACATTTGGATTTGAGGTTGTCAAAAATTCGACTTTTCGTTCAATTCTTGTTCACAGGTTTTCAAAAGTTTGTCATTTCGTTCAATTCTTGTAGTGAACTTTTTGAAGGATATAAATTTTACCCTTCACTTACCATGGTTTTTCATGCTATATATTATCAAGCATTTTGCATCAATAATCAGTCTTAAAAAAGCTGCGACACGAAGAAACAGTATAGTTTGTCACTTCAAGCCAACTTTACCAGAGTAGTTATAGTATTGACTTTAAAAAAAAAAGGTTTGGTCAATACTCAATACAAATATTTTCGAACGATGTTAGAATTAATTTGTTTTTTGTTGTCAGAGAAAGGTAAAATAAGAGAAAATTAAAACTTTAATGCAGAACAGAAACAAAAAAGAAATATATTCATATAAAAATAAACTTTATAATTATCCTCTTAATCATTTATTAAGGTAAGTTTTATCTTAAAAATTAAAATTAATATCACGTCACCCCACTTATCATCTTCTCATCACACTTAGTTACTTCTCTTTCTACACAATTTTTTTGTTTTTTTGTAACACTTACCCAAGAAAAAAGGCAATAAATTGTTTGATTTCAAGGAATCAATCTAAAGGAGCATTTAGAACGCATAGCAATATAGTACATTTGGTGTGTGTTTAATTGAGCGGAATGAATTTTAATAGAAATAAAAAAAATAAGAATAAAAATTTATTATTTCATTTAGTATGTAATAAAAAGAATTGAAATGTAATATTTAATTATTTATTATAAAAATAAATTAAAAAAAATGAAAAAATTGTATAAATAAAAAGATTAAAATATTTTTAAATTATAAATTATAAATTTTTTTATTTTAATGTGAATTAAATTAATTTAAAAAAACAATTTTTTTTTTATTTATCAAATTATTTTACTGATAAGAAATTTACAGAGCTTTATGTTGTTGTCGTTCGTAACAAAATAACCTACCCGTAACAAGTATTCACGGGCAATACCGCCTTCGGACTTCGGACTCGCCCATATACGTGAGACTTGCAAAAGCATCCTATTCCGACCAGACACGTGTTGACCCCACGGGAACCCACAAAAGCTAACGTTGACGTTTAATTCCGCGTCATTTTCAGAATTTCAGTAGAACTCTGTTGTTACCCACCCGCTCTGCTTCTTTCGAGTGGCTTTCTGAGTTCTGGTAATAATCGACACAGACGCAGTCTCTCTGTTATCGGAATTTGAGAGAAGAATGGGTGGATCCGTAAAAGATGTGCAATCAAAGCGGGAGCTTGATAACCTGATCTCCACAGGTGCTCCAGTTATCCTTCATTTCTGGGCCTCATGGTGTGATGCTTCTAAGCACATGGACCAAGTCCTCTCCCGCTTGTCCACCGATTCCCCTCATGCCCATTTCTTAAGGGTTTGAATTTCTCATTTCCCCTTCTTGATTTCCCATTGAGTTTGATTTTGGCTCAGCTTGTTTTTTTGGGGTTTCGTTATATTTAACACCGAATGTCTCTACTTTCGAATTTCTTATGAAAATTTGTAGGTTGAAGCTGAAGAGCAACCTGAGATATCCGAGGCTTATTCGGTTTCTACTGTGCCTTTCTTTGTCTTCAGCAAGGTACGGTACTATTACTCTTGCTTTTTCTCCCTCTTATTCATTCTATTGATGATGCTCATTATGAAAAAAATATGACTATGTTTCTTCTACTTCAGTGATCAATCTGGCCAAAAAATAGAGTATTGGTGTTCCATTTTGCCTGCTGTTTAGTTATTGAGTAAGCCCTAGACTGTAAGTATGTATGCCTATAGCATGTCAATGTGGAAAAAGGCGAGTGCATGAGTAACTACTTCTTGGCATTGTGAATTGTGAGTTATGAGCTATACATGGACATTTAAGAAAATAAACCATGTCTGTGAACGACACCACTTGACTTTTCAAATTACAGCGACATTTCAAATTTTTTATGTCTATGCTTCTTAGGTTATATGAGACCTTGTCTCATTGCACTTGGGTTCTGCCCCCTGGACAACTCTTTTAAAGAATACTATTCATATGTAAAAAGATAGTAATGCCCCTTTGCTGCATTGGACTGAGGAAACATTATATGATGGGTTAGATTAAATTTTGTGTAGGATGGAGACAATTTTGTATAAATGGAATGTATTATAGTTATATGTTGAATGTCTCATGTTTTTCTGGTTGATTGTTGAGACATGATTTTGATATATATTTTTTCATGTTTCTGTCAAAAAAGAAAGGCTAGAATGCTAAACACTTTGGGTCCTTGAAAAATATACAAGAATTTAAACAACCTCTGAAAATGTAACTGTTCCAATCGGAACTTAAACAGTCCTGTGTGATTTGGAACCAATTAAAAACTAAAAATAATGTACACAAAGGATTATCTTTGTTTCATTGTAATCAATAGTCAAAGATTATTTAGCATTGGAAAATCATCTGTTACCCTATTTGCCTAGTTTCAATAACGTATTACAAGTAATTTTCTGTCAGGATGGCAAGACATTTGATACATTGGAGGGTGCAGATCCATCAAGTTTGGCCAGTAAGGTTGCTAAAATTGCAGGGCCTACTAGTTCTGGAGTTGCTGCTTCTCCTGCCACTGTTCTTGAAACAGTCAAAAAATCTGCAAAAGAAACTAGTGATACATTGAACAAGCGATTGCAGCAGCTCATTGACTCTCACCCGGTCATGCTTTTCATGAAAGGAAGTCCTGAGGAGCCAAAATGTGGATTCAGCCGAAAAGTAGTCGATATTTTGAAGGAAGAAAAGGTCAAGTTTGGAACTTTTGACATCCTATCAGACAATGAGGTTCGCGAAGGCTTGAAGAAGTATTCCAAGTGGCCCACATATCCTCAGCTTTACTGCAAAGGAGAACTTGTTGGTGGGTGTGACATAGTAATTGCTATGCATGAGAGTGGCGAATTGCAGGAGGTGTTCAAGGAGAAAGGGATTTCTGAGGAAGAGACTCTTGAAGATCGCCTGAGAAAATTGGTTGATTCTTCAACTGTAATGCTGTTCATGAAGGGTAACCCAGACGCTCCAAGATGTGGTTTTAGTTCAAAAGTTGTAAATGCCTTGCGAGAGGAGGGTGTGAGCTTTGGTTCCTTTGATATATTAACTGATGAGGAGGTGAGGCAGGGATTAAAGGCATTCTCAAATTGGCCAACCTTTCCTCAGCTCTACTACAAAGGTCAGCTGATAGGAGGTTGTGACATTGTGATGGAACTGCGAAGTAATGGGGAGCTCAAATCGACCCTGTCCGAGTAGGAACCAGTACGGGTCCATCATATATATATATATATATTATGTTTGGATGTCTATTAATAACTAGTTTAATCTACTAATTTTTGGTAGAACTCATCTATATAAGAATGTCTTTATATGCTGTGTATTGTAGGGACGAGTCCGATGACATTTTACGCGTCAGTTTTGATGATGCTATCTGGGGCTTGTGGTTATTGACGTTGAGTCAAGTGTTCTATATGCTTAGATTGTTCAATGTCCGCAAATAAATTTTTTGCGTCAAGCTTCATGTTCAGTTGATGATGTCCATAGATTATTCTGTATATTCTATTAATGGATGTTTTCTGATAAATATGAAAGATAGTCGATTTTTTCTTCCTTTTGGCTGAGAATGTGTATTTCCCGCAGAGATAAAATACTTACGGCTAAAGTAGAATCGTAAACCTACACCAAAACAAAAAAGTGGAAACGTAAATAATTTGTTGAAGAAATGTTTGACCATTATTTCTTGAAGATTAATGGCTTTATCTCAGCTTCAATAGGAAAAAGTTGACATTACAATAAGTGTAATTATTTTATTTTCTACTAAAAATGCATTATACATCCCCCTATTGACCTGCTTTCGATTTGAATATATTACTAAAAAATTTTGGAAAAATAAATATTATCATTTTTGCAGGAACGGAAGGGAAGTTTGAGGTACATAACATCCGGGAAGCATGATAACTTTTCACATTGGTTGAACAACGACAGAATGATAAGGCTGATAAGTTAGAGGCTTACTTTAATACTCTCTGTTGTTGTAGAAACTATACTTTTCCTTTCTTTTTTTGGTAGATAGAAACTTACACTCTTCAATGCTTAAATAATTGAGTTACAAATAATCCAAGGAATGTGACAACAATATCCAGAATCCGAGGCTAAGACATCATAATTTCTCTCCTAGAACTTAGAAGAAAATACTATGTTATTCTCGTCCCCCGGTTACATTTTTCAAGTTGTATCAGTTATCAGCCAAACCATCTCCACAATCCGGTCACAGGGATTCATGATGCAAAGACATAATTTCCTGTGATGCAAAAATACAGTAATGAAAGCAATATTTGTCCAGTCAAAAAGACCAGATCAAGATCATTATTGACAAGAATGTAGTGCTAGATGCTTTGAACTGACCTTGTTCTAAGGTCAACTAAATCCACACATGGTGGTTTGGCTAGAAACCAGTGAAATTGGAATTTGAAGATAAGTTTCGAAATTTACGCTTTCCTCGTATTCAGAATCTCCTTAGTTTCATCATCTTCATCAATGTTATCTTTCTTCATGCGATCCAAAAGCCCATCCACTTCTTTACCACCTCTTATATAAGCCTTGATTAGGGCATTATACATTTGTTTGTTTACTGGGACGACATTTCTTAACGACCTCACCAAAGCTTCTACATCTTCAACGCTGCCTTTGTCACCAAGCCAATTCATTATGCGAGAGACCACCTTGGGATTAGGCTTCCATCCTTTATTGTCCACATTCGAAGAGAGGGCTGCATTTAAGCACCGCAATGCATTCTCCATCTCACCCTTACGCATGTATCCACCTGCCACTACAATCCAACTGTCTGGGGCAGTGGCCTTTCCCTTCTTCTGTAAATCTTCAAGCATGGATTCTGCTTTCTCATGCATACCTTTTCCTGAGTACCCAATAAGGACAGTATTTGGGATTTGAAAATCATAATGATTACTAGTGGATTCCCACTCCTTCAGTACTTTCTCAGCATCATCCAGCTCACCAAGTCTTACCAGAGATTCTAACATGTTAGTGAAATCCCTATTTATGCACCTCTTGCAAGCACTCTTCTCCAAGTCCCATAATCTTATCACCTCAGTCTTATTTCCTAGACTAGCAAAGAGGGAGATAAGATGATTGTAACCTAGACCATCTTTCTTATCCAGCCTCTCTTCTGATTTCTTTAGGGCATCAACTGCCTTACTCGTAAGCCCTGCTTTTATATAGAAATTAGCAACAACAGCATAAGTGTTCCAGTCCATTACAATGTGAGATTGGCTTTCCATCTCTTTTAATGTTTTTTCCATTCCATCAATATCAGACTTCACACCACATGAATTGATACAGATTCTGTAGCTGAAGTTGTCAGGCAAAACTTTGTTCTTTTTCATCTCAATCAGAACATCAGGGACCTTCTCATGCCGACCAATATTAGTGTATAGGCACATAATATCATTGTAAGTTAGAGGTGATGAAGCCAACCCCAACTCCTTCATTTTCTGCAAATGGGAGAGGGCCTTATCAGTTTGGCGCTGCCGAGCATAACAATTCAAGAGAGCACCATATGTCTTATCATTTTTCTCTTGGTCCTTCAAACTATTAAAATAGCTTTCTGCATGAGGGTATCCATGAACCTTGCCAATCAAATCCAAATGCACCGCATGTTCAGTAGGTGAAAATATGCATACACCATTCTTATGCATCCACTCAGATACCTGCACCATTAAGCAGCACAATTTAAGGGATAGATACAACCAAACAAAGAATCATTTCAACAAGCCCAATTACGGTGTCTTCATATCAAAGTAACATCAACCCATGCATATCGGGTTAGTTGCATAATATTCTCGAACAATACAGAAGTAGTCCCATATATAAGTCATAAGGTAACTAGAGAAATTTCCATTCATCGTAGTTCACTGTTCTGAAGCATAATAACCATCATTTTGCTGAAGCCCTCAGGCTCTACAAGTTACACTGATCCCGTTTTTTCACCTCATTCTGCTTTTTTCTAACTGAACTTGTTGTAAACTTCGAATTCAAATGATCCAATCAAACAAATTAATACAAATAATTTCGTTGTAAAATGCCATTACTATATTAAACCAACTACTCCACTTCAAATTGGATTCACACAAATGAGTTATCAATCAGAGGAATCCAAAACAAGGCTGTCCTAATTAATGACACAACTAACCAAAATTAAACAGTTCACCATTTCTAAGACCAACTCCCTGACTTGTTGTCAACTAAATGAATGATTCGAAAGGACAGAAACTCAAGTCCTCAATTCACAACATGAACATGGATATCAAGTTAGTGATCCTCGAGTAATTTCTCCATCCGTTTACTTCATTGCGTAACTTCATTTAACTTATTCGGTTCACTTGTCAAACAATGCTGACAAACACCCCCCCCCCCAATTTTCTACATTACCTAAAGTTCTACTATTACATTCTTCCTTCTTCTTTTTTAATTATATGTTTTGCTCCCCCTTTTTCCCAGGATTTATGAGGATAAAAATCAGCCAAAATGCAGCGAGTTTGAAAGAAATTTAACGACCTCTAGAGCTTGTGTGAACCTCCTGCGCTTGCGAAGATCGCGAATGATGCGCTGAAGCTCTGCTACCCGGACCTTGTTCCCCTTGTAGACCCAATCCTCGAGCTCAGGTGCCACGCTTGTGCTAGGATTCCCAAGTGGACTGATTTTCGAGTATAGAGTAGGTTTCTTGGTCCTGCTTGTGTAGTAATATCTGCTCGTAATCCCGTTTTGCATCACGAATCTACGAAAGAGCTTCGACTCCATGGCTACAGATTTTCTGGGTGAATTGAGAAAGGAACTGATGATCGGCTTTGCGAGACCGTCGCACTTGGGTTTAGGGTTTAAGACTGGGCTTACTACTTGAGCTTTTTGGGCAAATGTCTCATTAATGGGCTTTGGTTGGTGATAGTAGTCCTTTCAAATCTGGTGAATTTTTGTCCAAAAGAAAAAAGTATGGTGAATCTTTTTTTAAAAAAATAGTAATTATTTTTAAAAACAGATCAAACAATCATTTAAAAATTACAGAAAATTACAAAGAACAATAAGAAAAATAATTGTAACTCAAACCTGCACTTTTTAGTATTAAAAAAATTACAGATTATAAGACAAAACATTTTTTAAATATTATTAACTATAACAAACTTTACTAAAATAATCTCAAAAGAAAAAAAAAAAAGTAAGTTCTTTTAAAAAAAATAAACATATAAGAATGATTTTTTCCTTTGTTACAATAATTTCAAAGTTGTTTACTTGACTACAAATTTTTTAACTGAAATTGAATTTCTGTCAAACTTAAATGCAGTATAATAACATTTGTTCAAAGTCTATGATACAAAAAAAAAATATTAACATTATTCAAATAAATTATATAAATCATGGTAAAATTAATACAAATCCATGTCAAAATTGGTATGTATTATGGATAGGTGGTGTATAAATTAATTGGATATACTAATTAATTTATTTTTTCAGTTCAATCGATGTCAGATTATCTATAGAAATGTAATCTCGGTCATGTTCTCTTATATTTTTAATTGAATAAATCATTTTATATTTAAATCCTCTACTAAATTATGAGAAAACTACGGAAAAACAAGCATGAAGTCATGGAATTTTTGCACAGCTAGGGAAGTACAATTGTTTTGGCTTTATTTTCTCCTTCTTAATTAACTAACATAGTCTCCTAATCTTATTTTGGTGGCTGCTCATATATTGTGAGAGACACTCCAACAACTTCATTTCTAGTGCTTTGAATTGGGAAATCTGGAGCTGCAGTTCCAACCTCTCCTTCTTTAGGTTCTTGTTCTCCTCCATCAGCAATTGATGACTACTACTGTTTTCTTTAATAAAGCCCACTGCATTATTTTCTTCCGAACAAGATTTGAGGTATGAAGGAAAGATGCTTGGCTCGCACTTTTTTCTGATGATTTCCGCTAGCAAATGCTTGCAACCCCTCTGGAATTTCTCGTGCTTGAATTCCCATCTTTTGGATGATACCTTTTTAAATCCCTGTGTTAATTTGAAGGATCAGAAAAACCAAACATGACCAGGGTTAATTATTAAAACAAAAGTTGAAAGAATATTGTTTTGAATTTCTTTTCTTACACACACATGCACTATCCATATCCAATATTAAGATTTCGAACTTGTGAGAAAGCACTTATCAAAGAAGAAACAGTTTCAGTATCCCAAATAAAATTAGTTTTACATTTAAAAAATATAAAAATAATTATGCTAAATTAATGAAGTTATTTTTAGAGTTCATTATCCGAGTTGAAATCTTAGTTGGAGCCACAAGTACCCAAAAAAACTTATGAATTGAAAATAAAAAAATTGTTGTGAAAATAAAACCTTTTTATATGAATAATGCACCAAAAGAATAGGTAAAATTGAAAACCCAAAAAGTGTTAGAATACTATTCAACAAATGAGGAAAATAGAAAGAGTAGTCTACAATACTATTCAACTATAAAAGTGTTAGAATTCTCATATTCAACAAAACAAGTTTTGTCAATATTGTTGTGTTTTCCCAAATGGCTGCAATTTGAGAATTTTTTATAAACCACACGTATTCATTCTAAAAGATTATCACAAACTCCTTAATTGGATGGTATCACTATATATATTGACTTTATGGTTAAATAAAGAATTTGATTACACGTGCAAATGCGATGTATATTAATTTAAATTAGATCTAATTTGACCATTTTTCGTATATGCATGTGATTTGATATTTATTTGATTCTAATTAAGACTCCATTTTCAATAAAGAGAGTGCCATTGAAGCTTCTTGAGCTCTTTAAAAGTAAAAAATAAAGGAAAAGTAACTAATTAGAACTTCTTGGGATGCTCAGCAATATTGCAACCTAAATTTATATTTCTAAAAATAAAAGGGAATTGATGCATGCTTGATCAACTATTTTTTTTAAATTGTGCCGAATTTTTATTATACCTCACAAGCTGATAGTAAAATAATTAGAACAAAATTACATAGCTAGCTAACTGAGAACAAATAAAATCATGATATACTAGTTTTAATAAATTAACTCTAATGAAAATATAGTAATCACCATGATGAAAAATTAAATAATTAATTGTGACATCTTTTTTTTTTAGTAAATATTGTTTTATTCGTTCAAATATTATTTTTTAAATTTAGTTCTCTAAAAATAATTTTTTTTCAAAAAAATGTTCTCACATTCACTTTATTAGTAAATGTTTAACATTTTTTTTAACCTATTTAAGAGATATCTAATTTAAGTGACGATGTGATTTAGATAAATTCTTAATTTAATTAATAAAATAAATTTATTAAATTTTTGTTAACAAAATTAATATAAAGTTTTTAAAAAGAAGATAGTCTTTAAAGAAAAAATAAAATTGAGAAAATAAAATTTTAAAAAGTAAAATAAAAAAAATATGTATCATTCAAAGATCACAATAATATTGCACGTTCACACAGTTTGAATATAATAAAAATAATCCAAGCAAAAAATATGTAAATGATATCAATAGCATATATATAAAAGAAATTAATCTATAAATCTGTTCTAACTTTATAAGGATCATAACCTTTTTTATATATTTTGAAAGTGGAATTAACCTGAAAATGATTACAACTTACATAGGTATTCAATTGGCGAATGAAGCTGGAGAAGTTGTTGTGCTTGAAATATCTAGGCAAGGTGAGCTCTGAGAATTCTGCTGGAGACCATACAACAAAACCATCTCCTTCCACATTCCATGACACAATTCTCTTGCTATCTTCATCTTCATCTTCATCATCTTCTCCGATATTCACTCCACCTTCTTCCACCAAATCATACGTCTTCAACAAAAACGGCGCCGGGCACCGCGGCCTCGGAGACTGCCCAGCCGGGGCGGCGGCAACTATCTTGCCGAAGCTATGGTGGTTGAGCTCCAACAAGTTTTCAGCCATGCCTGGCTAGCTCTTCATTTGTATCGCCCAAACAGGTCCTTATTCCACATTCCCTTTCTTATATACCACGCACTACTGGTACCTGGTGGTAGCTAGGAAACTTGGAAACTACTAGCTAGTGCCGTGTATGGTGGACTGTTCAATTTCTATTTTGTCTGTTTAACTTTTATTTTCTTTTGCTTTATTTTGTGCATGTCACTCTTTTGCTTTCTTACGGGAGAAAAAGAAGACATTTTTTGTTTCTATATTCAGATTTGAAAAAAGGGCAGATGATATTTTATGATTAGTCAGAGAGAGTTAGGAAGTTTCTTGACTTTGCCGTGTGGTAGTTTGTCTTCAACATGTTTGAATAAAGACCAAATAATAATAGGTAAAGTCTATTTAGTGTTATATTGTTGAATAATGCTAATGCACGTGATTCTATAGTTAATTAAAAAATTTATCTTATTTTTTCACACGAATAACTTAAATTTTTTAATTGTTAATTAATGTATTTTATTTTAAAAATATGTGTACGAACTTTTCTTAAAATAAAAAATATAAAGTAAAATACTCTCTTATTTCTTTATTAATATTTTTATCATACCACTCTTTCTTTTTATTATAAAATATATATACAAATTTTTCTTAAAAATAAAAATATATATATTACAGTTTAATTCAATTATTTTAAATACTTTTTATAATAAAAATAAAAAATAAAAAAGTACCCTTCAAATTATTCTTCTTTTTCGTTATCTCTTAATATATACCAATTATTCATTTTCAACTATTTTTTTATCCCCTTTTATGATTAATATTATTAATTTTAACATAAAATAAAAAACTATATAATGATAATGAATGATTATACATTCATTTAATTAACTTGATAAATATTCATGTAAATAAAATTAATTTGATATGAAGTGGGACAAATTCGTTTCTTAGATATAGAGGAATATTAAGGGAGCAAGACAGAGATAGAAGATAATTGCTATGAGCCACGTATATTATTATAAAGTTATTTAAGCTATCCAAATATTAATTTTGTTTTCTTAAAAAATTTGTTGAGACTTTTCTCTTTGATCATATTTTATCAACAGAGAAACATATTTTAAAATAAAAAAATTAAGAGATTAATTAATACAAAAAGACACACAAAGGAGCGTAAAGAAAAGACAGTTGAAAATAAATAAATAATATTAAAAAATAACAAATAAGACGAAGATAAATATAATAGTGTTATTTTTATTTTCTTTCATAAAAGGTATTTAAAATATTTGTGTTAAATTATAACTTTTTTATTTTAAAAAAGAAATTAGAATATATTTTCATAATAAAAAAAACCCATGTAATTAGGATTCTTAATTTATAAGGTCATATAATAAAAATATTAATTAATAAAAAATATTTTTTTAAGACAATTTTGTATATATTTTCATAATAAAAAAAACCCATGTAATTAAGATTTTTAATTAATAAAAATATTAATTAATAAAAAATAGAGTTTTTTATTTTTATTTTTAAGACAATTTTGTATATATTTTTATAATAAAATAAAAAACAGTGTAATAAATATATTAATAAAAAATACATAAAATTTACTCTAATTATATATTTTCAAATTATCTATTTGTTTTGTGCATAATGTGAAACCAATGTTAAAAGGAAGAATCAGGATCTGGAGGTATATAAAATATGTGCCCATAAGCTCTAACTTTATGGGTGTCCCTATGACTATGAGAATATATTCCCATAAAACAATGTCTGATCATATTTTATATATTCTACTATTAATTTTGAGATACTGTTTTAAAATTATCTGAGACATTGAAAAAAAAGTGATTCTGGAAAGCCGCCGGTGACTAGCCTTACGACGACCCGTGGCCCACACGGTGGAAACCACCTCCTTCATGCCGTGAGAAAATCAACGCCGGTGACTGGTCTTGCGTGATTGAAGTGGATATTTCCTTGGAGCCTTTACCAGAAATTTTTGCAGGTCACTTTTTCTGCAGTTGAGATGGAGGCGTGTTTTTTTGCTTCGGAAGGTGCGAAAATAACTGCTTGTTTGGGTCTCGACAACATCATCCTAGGAGAAGATGCTCTACTAGTCTTCCAATCTGTCGATGCTGATTTTTTTGACTTATTCTTATTTTTGAGTTGGGTTCTCTGGAATATTATATAGGATAGCCCACAAATTTACTCAGCTTTTTAACATTTTTACCGTTGATTGTTTCCGAACAAAAATATTCCCGATTTATTCTTGATTTTGACTGTTTCAAAGTACATTTTTTATTTTTAATTAAGTTTTGGCTGTACATAAAATATGCCCCCATTTGCTTTAACTTTATGGGTGTCACCACCAGAGAACTTCCCAATGTCCCTACTCGTATGTATAATATTTAAAAGCACGGTTTATTTTATGAAATTAATAAATTAATTGACATGAATAATTATACATATTATTTAATTTTTAAATTTAATCGTCAATAATTATGATATATTTTCTAAAATTACATAATTACTATACATTATTTTTTAAAAAAACACTAAAAACGTTTTTTAAATATTTTTTATTTTCACTTTATTTTAAAAAATATAAAAAAAAACAGATAAACCAAAACGTACTCTTAAATTTTAAAATAATGTTTCATATGTACTTTTTTTTTAATATTAATTCTTAAACACTGATTTGTAGTTATTTAACACTCTAAGAAATTGATCTGTGGTGGTGTTTTTTTTAATTATTCTACTTTATGGATTTACTTTTTTACAATTTATCAAGTTTTGTTTTTTTGTTTTTTCGAGTTTTAAGGTAATTTATGTATTGTGATGTGGCTACTTCGGCCTCCACCACATTATCCAATTTGTTCCTGTGTTTCTCATGCACAAATAGGCTATGCAATTTTATTAAGATTAAAGACTTGTATAAGGGCCATGATTAATTCAATTAAAATATTTATTTATGTTATATTTTAATTCCCACTAACATAAATTTAAATCTTAAAATTTTATTTTAAATTCATTTAAATATTAGATACTTTTTTTAATATTGGTGTCCCAAAAAAGTTAGGTTAGGCGGAATGGATTTTGGAACTAGGTAGCGCGCTAGCCCTCGAGGACTCTTCTTAAAACGAGGGCACAAATCTTTACTTTATACGATCGATGCTTGGAGAAGGCAAAAAGAGAATGGAATTAATCATGAAAAGTTGGTGGAAACTTTGACGCCTCTAGAGACTCGAGATGTTAGGTGTAAACACCTATAGCTAATAGCTTCAAGACAATTTGCATGATTATTATGTCTTCAAGCTTACTCTTTTTTCTTTTTCTTTTTTCTAAAGATAGATAATTTTATTTTATTTTATTTTTTAAAAAAAAGAGATAACTTCTCAAGAACATTAGAAAAGTTTTTATTTATTTATAAAATCTAAAATTTACAATCATTTGAGAAAAAAAAATCACACTAAAAAAATAGCTAATAAGTAGAACAATAAACAATCAAAAAGAAAAATACCTCTTACCATAATTTTGAAGGTCTTGATCAAAAATTTCATCGTCCCAATGCCTTTAGTTTTGTTGAAAAAACCTCACCAGAACATAGCAAAAGAAAAAAGCGCACCTCTCCAATTTTAAAAGCGAGTCTTCTATATTACTTCTCTTAAATATGGATATTATTATATTTAAATGTGACATGGTATTTTATTTTATTGACTCTGAATAAAATTAAAATATGGATCTCCATCTTAAAAGACAACTAAAAACCAATTTACTCTTTAATTACTAAATTTATTACTAATTCCCTAATCTAATTCAGAAAGAAACAGGGGAATAGGTATACATACTTTGACTCGTCTCATTTCTTATTCCATTAATTATATGTATTTTGTATTTACAATAAATAATATCATTTGCATTGAGACGAGAGTTATATTATATGTTCAAATGTATTGTACAATCTAATATCATTTCTATTTCACTAAAAGAATATCATAATTAATATATATAATTTTTTGTCATTAAGATAATATGAATCTCCGTAAAAAAATTAATATGAGTAATAAATTTTTATCACCGTAATTTCATTAATTTAGGTTCCTTATATAGTTGAAAATGATGAACAGTGAGCTTCAATCTGGTGATCTTAATCTTCCATTATTATTATTATTTAAACCGACTTCTGTATACAGTTGCTGTGGTGTAGTGGTTATCACGTCAGTCTTACACACTGAAGGTCCCCAGTTCGATCCTGGGCAGCAACATTCACATGATCTTGTAGTTTTTGGATCTCTATTTTTTTTCAAGCGTTTCGTTTCCCCAGCTCCAGTTTCCACCAACGGAATGCCCAGAAAATACTCAGAAGTTTCATCAGTTTGCCTGTGCTAGGAATTTCGTTTCATGTAGCTTAGAAATATAAACCAAAATGTGTTGCTTCTTAGTTAAAGGAATTGCAGAAACAAAAAGGATTATAAATGGAAACGTCACTACAACCACCTCTTCGAGAAACCAGATGATCGTGCAATTTTACATAATTGCAATAAACTAAACTAAGTCTATTAAGTTATTGAAGATAAAAAAAAAAAAACACTAACACAGATGAGTACTCGTGCTAAATTCCAAGGAGCCAGCTATTTGGGTCGCACTGGTTAATATTATTTCTCTTGGAAACGACAACCAGTAAAGAGGTATCGGGTGTACAATGTATAAACTACTGACTTTCTATATGAAAGAGTACGTGAAATATCTTCAAATAAAAGAAGATTAGTTTTAGTCTGTCAATAGATTAATTTATACGATGGCAACTCTTCAATTTGCCGTGGACCACTTCGTAAAGCTTGGCTGGTCCCTCTCAAGTCTCAAAGGGATTCTTACGTACATATTTTGTGCAGTTATATAACGCCAAAAATTAATACGGATTCGTTAAAACACTTCAATAGATTATCATCGATTTTTTATACAATGATTAATACATTCCATTTAAATAAAAATTGTTCATTATTATCTAGCTTTATTCCTAACTCCTCCCTCCAAGCTTGAAGCAATTACACATTATAATGGCTGCTAAGGTTGGATAGCTAATAAGCAAATCTTATAACATGTTCGATTCTTCTAAATTCGATTCTTGTGAGAGGACCAAGTTTACTATAGCTGAAAAAACTGGACGCCATTAAAGGATGGTATAGTATACACAACAAGAGAGTGACTACATCTGCAAAATAAGCTACAACATTGTTTACAAAATGTTAAAGAATCAATGTTCTTTAGCCTAATATATAATAACTCTACTAATTTATTAAGTTCTTAAGCTTACATTCGTTCCTCTTCACGAAGTATACAACAGGGAACGAGATGAACAATCTCAACCGGGCGATCAAAAAACCAGGAGACACAAAAGAAAGCAGCAAAAGAGGAAAATTACAATTCTGTTCAATGACTTTTCTGCCTGCATCTCCTGCCTTCTCAATCTTGGGCTATTACTTCCCATCAGGTTATAAGAATTCGGGTATAAATTTTCTGAGTTTCCAAACACTCTAGCATAAACCATATCTCCAACCATCCCAACCACAGGGTGGTGGAATCCTGGAGCAACGGTGGCACTGAGATTGAGCATTTGTGACGCATTATCTTCAGCTTGGTATAGAGGAGAACCGAAATGTTGACTCTGATAAGGATTACGATGTGGAAGCTGCAGACCACCTTGAGATGCTGATGCCATCAGATCTTGAGAACCAAAAGCAGGTGGTCGTGGTGGTATAAAAATATCTCGATATGATGCCTTCCCATCACATTCAGTTTGAGTCGGGGCTTGTCCGCGACCATAAAGTGGGACCATTGTGGTGCTAGATATATTAGCCTTGCAGACTGGGCATTGTGGGTGCTCACCAGATGCAAGAGAAGAACTTTGGACATGGAGCCATTTGTAGATGCAGGGCCAGCAGTAAAGGTGGCCACAGAGGGTGACTACTGGTTCGTGCGCAAAGTCTAAGCATATGTTGCAATCAAAACAACCATTGCCATTTTCTGTCTCTGTCACAGCACTTTGGATGCTTTTCCATTCCTGGGAAAAGTAGTGCTCAAAGGCCATGACAACTTGTCACAACTTTTGACAACAGTTCCTTAACCCTGGAATATACAGGAGATGAAACTAGCTTAATAAATAATACACGGGATCAAATGAAATTTGGGGCATTATATTCATATTTGTGGTCAAATAGAAGAAAAGACCAACAGTAGGACCTGAAAGCAGATATTCAATTTATGAATAAGTAAACAAAAACAAACTGAAGATGATATTTTGATTCTAAAATATCGTATGCAACTGCATAAGCTCTATCCTAATGTGGGCGAAACTTGCAACAAAAATAAGGCACCGAATGAATTTTCACCAGGAAAAAAAATGCTGCCAAGTGTGAAGACCTCATCATGTTGTGACTTAATCAAGTAAGAACCATAAGCAAATACCCCTCAACAATCTGATAGTTATATGAAGCAAACAAATCAGAAAGATCAAATTTTGAGATGTCTCAATATAATATAAGTATTACAACTAGTATGTTATGTATCCTTCATGAGGTCCTAGAGGGTTTTTTATCCTTTACATAAATTCCTAGTGCACATATCCTTCATGATTTGTTTCGACTTAATATACCAACTGGCAACTGAAATTTCACCAAGCCAATGTCACTGACGTGAAGCTATTTTCCAAAAAACAACCATATTTTCCTCATCTCCATAGAGTAATAATGAAGGTACCGCATAGAATATTTATTTCAAAATCATAGGTTGCAACATGCCACCATAACAGCAAACAAGGGATAAGTAATTGTCATTACTCATTAGACAGAAATAAGTGAGGGTTATGAGACATGAGATCTGAATTAATAATGCCATGTTAGCATACATAATGAATATATTATGAACCTTTCAAGCCCCTTATCAACTCTACCACTGTTCAAAAGGATGCACAGGACAAGAATCTTGATCTTGGATTAAAAACCAACGGCTAGATTCTGGGTCGTCTAAAAGATCTTGCATCATGACAATAAAAATAGAAGGACCTACTAATTCTGAAAAGAGAAATAAAGCCAAACAAAAACTCCTTCAGGAAAACCAGATTAATTAAAAACAGTGTCCAGCATCTTCATATAATGAATGTTTTTCATATGTTTGAGGAACAGTAATTGGGTTGTACTCAGTTATGAGCAAATAAAGAGAGCCCAATTCTATGCCACTGTAAGAAGATGCTTACAAGTATTTTCAAAAGCAACAACGAAGAAAACCAGAGATAGAATATATAATACAAGGTGGCGGCTATTAATTGTGTTGGAGACCTACCTGCCCAGGCAAGGACTGACTTTAAAAAATAACAATTATGTGATTAGACAGGTTATGATTCTATGTCCCGAAAAATTAATTTTCTGTTCTTCATTAAGACAATCTCTAGAAGCAGCAAGTCGGCTAACTCAAACCCATAATCTTAAGCTTAATCGAACTTCTTAAATTATCACGCATCATTTCTACCAAGAGTAAAAGAGAGATGCCCATATCTTTAATAAAAGAAATCCTATGGTTCTTATGGTTAATGGCAAACATACAGATCAGATCTATCCATTTCTGCAGCGGCTGTCATATTTATAGCAGATAAGAAAAAGAGAAGAGAGGAAATAACCAAATTATTCTAACAAACCCATAGCTCATAGGACACTATCCCTTATCTGTTCATGTTCTGGGGATTCATTAAACATCTGGCTATATCACTCCAGAACTCATTCTTGTGTCCTAATGGCATGATCGTGTAATTGCATGCAATTACGAACTAGTAGTTGACAAACGTAAGCAATGACTTAAACTAAAGAAGTATTGCAGATACCAGAGAAGTTATCATTTTAGGTGATTTAGTCACGCGGTGGACCTCCCAGATTAGATGGAGATGCCATCTACTTCAAAGTATAGAATTTAGGTCTCGTCGAACACAGAATGGCTAATCGCTTGAAATATATGAACCCAGCAAGCCTAAAATTTGGGTCTTTAAAGAAAGTCCAAACTAAGATCGAAAGCAACCAAAAATACAAGATCTAGCCATCTAGGCATCTTAAATCAAATGAGGGCGTTCACTCACACAACCAAAAAAACTGCAGAGCCTACAAATTGGGAGGATGGAGAGTAAGAAGAAGAAAAGAACCACCTTTGATTTCCAGAATCAAACAGAACAAATTGGACAACAATAAAACTAAAAAAATAGAAATGCCCAGAAAGAAAAAAGGAGGGTAGAACTCTGCGATCCTCCCTTACCCAGATAATGTCCCTCGAAGCAGCTAACAATAGATATTCAGATAGAGAGAGATATAAAAAAGAGATATGGACGAGGAGGCAGAGAGTAGATGAGGTTTGGAGAGGAATGGCGGAGCTTGTCTTTCGACGGGGTTTATAATACAATTATATATAAAAACAATATTACTTATTTTATTATTACAAAATATATTTTAAATTATAAAAAATAAAAAATAAAATTTTTATTTATTATTAATAAATAATTTTTATTTATAAATAATATTTAAATTATAATATGTGATAAATATAATATTTTTTAAAATTAATTTTTTTATGTGTTAAAAAATGATCAAATTTAAACTTCCTTTAATTTCAAAAATTGAGATGGATAATCATATATTTGATCTGTCATAAATTAAAATTAGATTTTTATGTTCTAGAGTATAACAAAGAATGAAGTATAAATAGTTACAATTATAATTTATGAATTATTATCTATATTGTATACAAATATAAACAGTAATTTCTTAATTTATTTAACATCCTATCCTTTAGAATAAAATGTGTACAAATTATAATACTTTTCTGCCGACATCACTATGGTTGTTTAAAAGATTTTCAAACTTTTTGTCGGTCAGACCTATAATGGAAAGGAACCTAATTATTCGACCAATGTACCTGGACATCACACACATTATTAATTATATTTTAAATAATTTATATTAAAAATTATTTATTATTCATAAAGTAATTATTATGTGATGATTAATAAAAGAGTAAAATAATAGTTATTTTCAAAAAAATAAAAAATATTTATTAATATAAAAAATAAATTATCAGACGAAAAGAAATTTTCAAACTAAAATAAAAAGACTAAAAGAAACTAAAAAGATAAATTAATTAAAAGGAGTGATGTGTAAATGATTTTCATCTCTATATCTTTTTTATTTAATTCATTTTATTTTTTTACATCACACTTAATTTTACACTACTCATATACAAGTATATGGTTATTTTATTATGTAAATTGAAATATACACTAATTGAACATAAGATAAAAAGAAAATCAATAAATAAAAAAGGACGTGTGGGGTAGTCACGCTGCATGCCTAGTATCGCTCGACGAGATCCACTTTAGTAAAAGGAAATAATGCGCAGGGCAGACATAATAATATTATTTTTGAACATTTCAGGCATTTTTAAAAAATTATGAAATTATATATTTTGTGTTAAAAATTATACCAGTTCTATCTATATATATGTATTTAAGAAAAAATTAAAAAAAATATTTATTAAATTAATATGAGAAAATATATTTTTAAGATTGTCCAAAAGTAAGTTTAAGTTTTTGCAAAACATAAAATTAATCCCAGTTGAAATGATTGAATAAGTTAAAGGTAACATGATTTGGTCCACCCTACAAATCCTTTTCTTTTCTTTTTGCTTTTTTTTTTTCTTTTTATTTTATGCCGCTATTAATTCATTAGGTCAACGAAAGAATGTAGCCGCCGTGGGGAACAACAATACGAGGCTCAGCCAAAATATTTGTAGATATATATATTCAAGAAAATTATATTTTTGTTGTCGGTGAATCTTTAATTTAATTTTTTTAGAGATAAAAGTGTTTGTAATATTATTTTTAAATAAATTATTATTTAAAATTTGATGTTAAATTTAATTTACCGTTGAAATTTTTTTATTATATTTATCTAATTTATAATTAAACTGAAACTTATTTACCATTAATTTAATATTTACATGGCATTTATAAGTAAGATTTTTGAAAAGAATTAATTTAATTATAAAATTAAAAATTTTATTTATGTGTGATATGAAAATATCAAATATAATAAAATAATTATAATTTAAGCAATGAATTAAGTCAAAAATAATTTAATTAAAGAGTGAAATTATAAACATTGTTTTCTCTATAGTATTAAATTTAAGAAATGTGTACGAAATTAAATTAAAAACTTATTTACCTGTCAAAAACAAAAATATAATACTTTTATTACGAAATCTGAACTTTTAGATCACAATGGCACTTGCATTTGTCTTCAAAGTAAGATTAATAATTCTCTTTCATACTGTTTAGTTACAAGTATTCAAAATTAATTATATAGCAACATTTAAGTTTAATCAATTTTAATTAATCACACAGTGCTAAACTCATTGTGTGGGAGTGGGAGTTTGCCTCTTCTTTTCATATAGGTTTTGTATTCTTTAGACAAACAGAAATCTTTTACTTTTTCTTTTGTCTTGTGGTTTCACTCTAAGATGATGTTTCAGTTTGGATCAATTATTTTTGTTTCCATCATATCCTTAATTTTTTGTTGTTGTGGATTTGAATCTACTTTTCTAATTCACTGTCTAAGAGCAATTTAATAGAGGGTGGAAATAATTTTCACTACAAAAAAAAAATTATTTAGCGGAGATTTTAATTTTAAACCGTTCTAACACTATTTTATGATGGTATGAAATTATTATTAAATCAAAAAATAGACAAAAATATACAATGGCGGTTTAAATCGTTGTTAAGTGTAAATTATACTTTAAAAAAAATACATGTTTGTCTTTTTCTATTATACTCAATATTTTTGGAATTCATATACTACAAAATATTTCTATGAAAATTTTTAAATTAATTTATCTAAATTTTTTTCACTTCAACATGTGTTTTTTTGGCTACAAATGATTTAACACTTACTTTAGACACTCAATAATAACATTTTGAAACTAAAAATTAAAGAGTATATTAATAGTTTAATTCTTAAAAATTACAAACCCATTTGGTTTTAATATTTTATTTTTTAAATGTATAAATTAATTTGTTAAAATATTATCTTATTACACATTAATTATTATTTTTTAAATCATATTCTTTATATAATATTTTTTAAAGAGACTAATATACAATAAATTTAATATTTTTAAAATATAATTTATATATTAAAAGACTAAAATTAAATAGATTTATAAATTCAAAAACTAAATTATTATTTTTCTTAAAATTGAATAAAAAAAATAAATGGAATATATATTTAACTATAAAGCGTAGAAAAGTTTCAAACAAAACTACTTGAGCGCGCGCGAACAGAGAGGGCTTCAGTTTCGCTCTCAGCATTCAGAAGTCAGAGGCGTCTCTTCACATTTCACAGAGCTTCGATTCATCCACAATGTCTACAATCAAAACTGGATCCAGGAAACGAGGATCCGAACCCGATCTCATCAAATCAGACAAGAAGAATAGAGTCGTAGAGAATTTCGATTTCGACTTTGATCTCTCTGAGTTCGTCCTCGGATAATAATTTCCCGTCACTTTCTTTCTTTTTTTCAAGACGTAGTATGAATTTATTCTAATATGTGAAATTATGGTGATAAACTTGCAGTGACATCAAAGGAATCATGTCCGCGCTGCACCTGATCAGAGAGAAAGCTCAGAAGGACGGTCAGAAGAAGAATGAAGAGACTATTTCCAGGTATTGCAAGGCGTTTTGATCATACTCGAATACTTTGTTTTGTTATGAGTTCTAATGAATTTTTTCAGTGTTCGGAATGTGTATGAGGATTTGTGCGGTGTAGCTTTTGATTTTGTGTTGTGAAACTGAGAAAGTAATACAACTTGACTCGTTGAAGGTTTAAAATTATTCGGCATTCAAACGGTTACTTAATTCTGTTTCGATTTTGCTTCTAAAACAACCAGTTGAGCCGAATATATGTTGAGGTATTTAATTCTATAATTTCCAGAAATGTGCCAAGAATTTGGTGAAATTTAAATAGATAATCGAAAGTGAAAAATGCAAGCTCTGCTACGAAGGTTTTGTAATTGGTGCTTTCTGTTTGTAACAGTGTGGCATCTGAGATCAAGTCTATGATTGAGGAATTGAAGTCCAAATTTGAGAAGGATAGGTAAAACAGAGGCCAGTTAATTTCAAATTTAGCTTGTGCCAGAGACATCTTGAACCTCTATTTAGCCGCATCTTTAATCCTGTTTCACGTCACTAACCAAGGAGTTATGTTTTGGCTTCTTTTCTTTTTTTTTTTTACAATGTCAGACAAAGTTTTGCTAAGGCACTTTCAAAGAGTTCCAAAGACGTATGTGATAATAACTAGCCATCAATATGATTACTTCAGTCGTATTAAGCAAGAGATTTACATGTTACCCAAAACTTGTTTTGTTTGTGATTGCAAACCTGCAGTGTGAGAATTCCTTGAAGAATGAAACTGCGAAGTTTCAATCACTATATGAGAAATTTTCTAAGGAGAAAGCCACCCATCTGCAGGCCTTGAAAGGTACTCAGTATCGTTATCACCAACAGCTCTGACTAACATTATCTGTACGAGTTTTCATCTTCATCGAAAGACTAAAACTGCCTGTGACAGCAGCTGAAACGTCTACCTTTTCAATCCCGTATGAAATGCAGGGTTCCTTTTGCAATTTCTTTTACAGGGTACAATTAGAGATAATAAATATAAAGGTGACAACCACTGGGAACGTTTCTGATAATTGAACCTCCGGAATTGTTGATAAAAATTGAGGCTTACTGTATTATGTATTCATAAGTCATCAGCCGACGGGCTTCCGTAAAGAAGTGAGAAATGAATCAATGATCTTATTTTGCATGTTTGGGGAGCTGTTCATTGTTTGTCGTAAACCGGATCTCTTTTGCCATCCCTAATACGGCAGAAAAAAATACTACGGGCAATGATAGTATTTGAAGCTAAGCATATTAAATATTTAATACTCTTACATGTATCAGTTTCAGAAGCGAAGGGAGCCAATGTGATTGTTCAAGTTAATTACCCTGCACATACTGAACTTCAGAGTTCATTCCGATTAATTTTTGTCCTAAAAGCTAGCTAGAGTTGCAGAATAAATGTGCACCTGTTTTAAGTGACAATGTAACAATCTTTACTTGTTAGGTGCTAATTGAGTAATTGTTGCCGCTGTTTATTAGATATTATCTCCAAATTCGAAGAAGAGAAGGAAAAGCTATTCATGAGATATGAACAACTAAGTAAGCTATTAGACTCATTGAACCCGAAGTCAGTACTCTATATTTGTTTTTTAATTTTATGAATATTTTTCACTATTTCAGGGAAGAAGGAAAGAAATATGATAGCTGAACAAGAGAAGGCCTATAATGATAAAATTGCCACACTGGGGGAATCCTTGAAAAAGAAGAAACAGGTATACTAATAATAAGCATCAGATTCTTGGACTTTCAGCTGCTTTACCTATCAGCCTAAGAAGCTTGCACACGCACAACGCACAGTTCACTCGGGCAAGCAGAAGCATTTTTGAACGATTCTTTTTTTGTCGAACAGGATGACAAAACTTTCAGTGTTTTAAGAAAAACTCTTGGTTCGTTCTTGGACAGTGCCTCAGATGAGGATTTCCCCCCTGATGATTGAAGACTGCCGCGATACATAGGGAAATCTTATGGTTCAATCTTTGATTCTATACGTTTCACTTCGATATGTAATTAGAGATAAACTCCACATGTGCTTATACTAAGAGATCTTTTGCCCTGATTTTGATGCGGTGCCCCATCCTCGTTCTGTTTCTCAACTAATTATGGCCACCCTGCTTGCTGATTCCGGTGCAATTCCTCAAAATCTAAACTGCATAGCTCTTGCATATACCCACCAATTTTTCCTTTTGCCCTTTGTCAGAGTAAATATAATATTAGATTCATAAGGTTCATTTAGCGGTCAGCATAAGATAATATATTGAATAAGAGTACGATAGATCTGATAAATTTTTATTTTATTCAGCGTTTGATATACATTAAAATAGATATTATATTATTTTATTTTGTGTTTAAAAAAATTAGATAATAGTATGATATGATATAAATTATATAAAATAATAAAATTATCTTTATAATAAAATTTTATATATAATTATTTAAAATTAATTTTAATATAATTTTTTTATTATTATAAATTAAAAGACAAAATATGATAAGAGGTCTGATAGTGTAGGATAAATTATCTTCTTCATAATTTAATTTACTCTATAAAATAATAATTTTAACTAAAAGATAGAATATGATAGGAGACTTAATAATGTTATCTTATCCTAATAATGTATTAAATATAAAATAAAAATAAAATATGATATATTATTATATCATGTCTTCTTTATTATGTGCACTAAACAACCTTTAAGTGTATAGAAAAGAATGATTTGAAACAAAATTATAGGGGATCAAAATGATACGAAAAACAAAATGGTAAGTATTGTCCTAAACCTTCTTTTGTTGACCAAAGAGTTTCTATTATGAACGTGCCAAAAAAAATGCACCCATTTATTCTGTAAAGAAAATTTCAGGCTCATATAAAAGATAAAAGTCTCCAAAAATAGCCGTTCCACTTAAATATAACGTAAGTGGAGACGTCTATAAATTTAGAAGCGTTAATTACATTTACTAAAACCCCAAAGTCGACGGTACAGTTTGGTGTAGATATGCATCCGCAGACGAGTACATTAGACAACGCTGATAGCTAAGGGCACTCTGAGGAATTGTATCTATTGAACCAGATGCAAGCACTCCCGTCGGAACCATTTCACATGAAACCGAGCTGAATAATCTTTTGATAAAGTACAGTTCTGTAATTTAGGATATTTTTACTGTTTGCAAAAGTTGATTTTTTATACATTGAGATTTATTTTGTTAGCATAAAATTACTGTTTTAATTCCATTAAATATTTAACAAAAAGTCACAAATTCTATCAATTTAATTATATCTTAAAATCATCCACCTTTTCTTTTCAACTAATCTTTACAATTAAAATTAGAAGTAAGCAAAACGTGAGATTATCAATTTGACCTGATAAAAATTAAATTTTAAAAAAAAACTTCTAATTCAACTGAATCTTAAGAGTTACCTAAAAATATAAGATTAATTTAAGTGAAGTTCTGAGATTGGATCTGAAAAAAAAAATTAAGAGTCATAATTCATCTAATTAAATCTAATTTTTTTTTAAAAAAATTTAATTTATATCAATTCCCTCATTTGACCCAAATAATTTTTTTAATTAAGCTAAATCGAATTAGGTTAATCCAACGAATTATACCTACATCTAATAAAAAAAATTTCCCTTCCTCAAATCTTATACGACTCTCTAATTTTTCTGATCTTGTTCTAATTTCATCTGAAAATCTTAAACACCTCTGTTCTATAAATATGTTCAATATAATATTTCAATTTCTTAAAAATTCTCAAAAATTCATCTTAAAACTTTTAACCTCTTTCCATCCAAACTCCACAATACTTAAATTCTTATCCCATTCTCATATTCTTGCACAATCATTCACTCTTAACACTATCAAATTCTTCCCTTAACACAAACTCTTAGTTCAAAATGTTTTTTTATAGAAGAAATTGAGAAATATATAAAACAATTAGTTGAGATTTAAGAATCCCTGTTTAATGTTTAACGGAATTAAAAGATAAAATTGTGTTATGCTAAAAGAGAAAAACTTCAGGATAGCATAATGAACCACATGGACAAAATGAAGACAGTCTAAATCACAAAAGAGTAAACTGTTTTTTTATCGTAATTTTTTTAATCAAATTACAATAACTCTTATTATCAAATACAAGGGCTAAAATTCCTCTATTTTCCCTCCAACAAGTGTCTCGGGCTAAGTAATATGGTACAATAGACCGAAGTTAGTTCCTAAGAGTGTTATAATAATATCCACTGAAAGCAATTCAAACGGCATAAAATTGTCAATACAACTAGGGACAAGCAGTATTAAGGAAATTCAGAGCTAGAATAGAACTAATGGAAGGAAAATTGGAAATACCTAAGAGGATCAAGTCCCTCTTTCGACAAATTTTCGCATCAACTTTTGGAAATATAGTACTGCTAAAATCTCTCTGATACACGTACTTGCGCCCATCCATTTCTGCTTCGCAAACAAGGAACCAGATTTCTGATGACCGTAATTTGAGCAACTAGTTGACTTTACCATCCTATATACAGGGCTCTACTATATTAGTCGTTAAAGACCTCCTCGTGAAGTATCTAGGAGTCAACATCCTTCGAGAGCGGAGAAAAAGGAAAAGCAAACTGGAAGGGCCTCCATCAACTTCAGACTCAACCAGAAACAAAGCAGGAAGTGGAAGCCAAACATTTTGCTTTTTGACTTCTCAAATCCGGAGAAAACTCCCTATCACACATGGTTCATAAGGCCCGGGGGGTGGGGGGGACCACATCCGACTACAGTGAGTTTACTGAAAAATTGTATCTCAGGTCCCTTTCTTTTTTTGATCTTTTAACTTTTTGACCTCCTTTGTAAGCATTCTTGGAGCTATGGCCATAGCCATGAGCTCTTGGAAAAGCAACTTACAAGCATAAGGAATGTAAACCTGCATTCAGAATTAAAAGCCAAGAAAAAATTTCAGCACAAGTAAGAAAAACCTTACTTCCATCCTATCATGTTAGAAATTATTGAATAAAGATCTTACAGACTACAGTAGCAGAAGAGGTAGAGATTAATCACCTGAACTATGTCTGTTTTATTCTTGCACCCTCTGCACTCAAACGAGTTCTTCTTGAGATTTGCTATAGCTATCAACCCACAACGCTCACACACATGGACCCTATATGCATCACTTTGATCAAACAATCTCTCCTTTAGGAAGTGAGCAGCACCATGCGCTATCATACAATCGCGTTCCATCTCTCCAAATCGCAGACCCCCATCGCGGGAGCGTCCTTCTGCAGGCTGCCTTGTGAGGATCTGCACAGGACCACGTCCACGAGAATGGATCTTATCATCAACCATATGCTTCAGCCTTTGATAATATGTAGGGCCTAGGAAAATCATGGCAGTGAGACGCCGCCCTGTATGACCATTATACATGGTCTCAAAACCACGCATTTGATACCCACAATTGTGTAGGGCTTTGCTGATATTGTCCACCTGTAAATTAGTAAAAGAAAACGATGTTCTTAAGCAAAACACAAATGAAAAGAGAGGTATAACATTGAGAGGAGACAGTACGATTTGTTATTATGACATAGTTGACAGCATTAACCTTTGCCAAAAGAGCCTTGTATTTAGTAGCAGATTCTCCACTTCAAGCATATTAAGGACCATAGTTTTCTTAACCTCCAATATTTTTCATTTTTCAGTAAGTAAAATGATTCATTGAAAGCAATTCCATTCATACAAAAAGTTATCTAGCCTTTGCTCTTTATGACACAGTTTCCGTCTACATGTGACACCCTCCATCCTATCCCTTTCCTTAAGTTCCAAAAAAATTATGAAGGGCATTAAGGTCAGAATAATAACACTTAAATCATAAAAAGGCATTGAAAATCTATGCATCAGTCCGCAACAAGTGCTTACTTCTACGGAAAAGGTGAAACCAGAGAAATCAATAACCAGTGAAGAGCAAAAATGCAAATACAATTTTCTTATATGTAGACTAATTATTGTGAATGAAGCTTCTTTAGGTATACAAATTTGTATACACTACTTTAGATCCCTGTCCCTTGGTCTTGGGTAAACTACCTGACATCATTCATGGCTAAATTCCATATTGAATAGCTTTTTGTTCAAGTCTCGGCAAACAGCTTTTTTTCTGAGAATAACAGCTTTATGATGATATTGATAGCTACAGGATATATTGTTAACCTGTTCTTCCTATATAGTTGGCTAGGTAACAGCAAAACCCTATAGGAGCAGCCAGAAGTAGCCGACTCAAGCAAGCAGATCCAGCTTCTAACAATGTACAGGAAAGAGAATCTGATGATAGAATGCTACTTACAGTAACATCAGTAAATGGAGTAGCATCTCCTTCTTTTCCCATATGAGCTGCAACCTTTCCCATGATACACTCAATAAGCTGACCAATTGTCATTCGAGAAGGAATAGCATGTGGATTGACAATGATATCAGGGGTGATGCCTTCCATAGTCCATGGCATATCTTCCTGCGTATAAGTCATACCAACTGTCCCTTTCTGACCATGTCTGCTACTGAATTTATCACCAATCTGTGGTATCCGAACAGATCTCACCCTCACTTTCACAAATCTCAACCCATCAGCATTTGTTGTCAACAGAACCTACATATAACAGCCAAATTCCACATTGACAATGGTAAAAGATAATGTTAAGACATTTAGGTTATAGGTATAGATGTGCTCAGACTTCAATTGTAGAAACCATTTTTCTTTCAAGGAACTCTTATAATCACGTTGCAACTCATTAAAATTTCATGACAAAGGACCAATTTGTAACAGTGAAAAGTAGAGGCGAAAAATTAAACTTACCTGATCAACAATTCCAGTTTCACTATGGCGCAAGCTTATGCTGTGATCACGTCTTGAGTAGCGTGTGGCTTGACCCTGGGCATCATCCTGAGAAATCGGGGAGGTCTTTCCAATGATAACATCCTCACCAGAAACTCTGGTACCCTTCACATGGAATAAATTACTTTAGTTCATCATATAAGTTTCCTTTTAGGACAAGCAGATCAAGATTCAGGATGCTGTCACAGTGCAAATTGAGATATACTTACAGGTGGTGCAAGACCATCATCATCCAGCTTATCATAAGAGCCATGCCTCATACCCTGCAAAATAGACCTTGGTTCATATGTCCTATATATAGCCATGTGACAATAAACATTCAAAAGCAGATCCTAAGTTCTCACCATGGTATTAGCTCTGTCTGGACGACTAAAATCTTCTTTGACAAGAGTTCCCATCTTCTTCTCCTCATCCCTGTATAAGAGAAAGCAACATCTCAACAAAAAAAAAAAAAAAACCCCACAAGTGCAGCAATTAAAAAGAAAACATATATAATAAAATTGGGCAGCATACACACCTATATGAGCGGAAAAACAGAGACCTAAAGAAACCACGATCTATTGATGATTGATTCATGATGACAGAATCTTCTTGATTATACCCAGAATAACAGGCAATGGCCACAATGGCATTCTAAGACAAGGAAGAAACATGTGAGATCATTCAATTATGGAAGTAATGACAAAATGATAATAACAAATGAAGTAAGAATTTACAATTCCAGCTGGGAGTTGCCTGAAGTGGAGATGCTCCATGGCTCTTGTGGTAACCAGCGGCTTTTGAGGGTAATATAGTACATAAGCCAGTGTATCCTAAGTGATGGAGGAAAAAAAGATGAAGTAGCATATAAGTTCATGTACAATAGAATGAGCAGACATATTAATCACAAAAACAACTAAATAGTACCATCCTAAACTGGTAGTTGGTGACGTATATTCCCATTGCTTGCTTCCCCATAGCAGACTGATATGTGTTACGTGGCGACTGATTGCACCAATCAGAGGTAAGTAAGATGAACCTTGAACATTAATTCTGATCGGAAAGAGCATCAGATTAATATGTTTACCTGATTGTGGTCAGGAAATGGAATAATTGAAGCACATACTCCCAAAATCAGTGATGGGTGGATTTCACAATGAGTATAAGTATCAGAATAAGCTTCCTCTGGATGGAGCCTTGCTTGTACAAGATCCTGTTACATTTTTTTTAAAAAAAACTTCCTTTAGTCCTCCAATACCTCATAATGCACAAATGAACACATATATAATGAGGATGAGGATATGGTTTTCAAATTGAGAATTGTAGTACTGACATTAATCGTCATGGAAATCATTGTGGTCTCTTCTTCTTCTGTGTCAATATATTCTATATACCCATTGGACACAAGATCATGCCATCCTCCCTCTTCTGGGGATTCCTGAAGAAGTAATATAACAACTTAAAACAATTACTGCAAAATATCTAAGCTCCTAAGATACACTGCAGTTCCTACTGGCTCACCCTCTGCTGCAGTGCAAGAATATCCTTCTTTTTTATGAGTAGCCTCTGTTTATCCACAATGAATAATGGACGACTGCAGCGACCATAATCTGTATATATCCGCAATTCTTTAAGACGGATATCTCTAACAACCCCAACTTCAGTATTAACATCAACCTGCACAAATAAAGAGCTGTCAGCACTACAATTGAAAACATATCTGCAGAATCCATCTAATTATTATATAAAAGGAAAATAAATCAACAATTGCATTTCAGATAGCCCATTAAAACTGTTCTCAATAAAGCAACAACATTACAGAATAATTATAGCATGGCATCATCTAGCATGTAAATAAAAATAAATACTCTTATACCAGAAGAACTACAGCTTCATAGATACATTAGCATGACGTTTCCATAGGCAACCACATTTGGTCCAAAGTAAAATGTTGGACTGAGAAGGAAAAATGAATACTGATGCTTTTTCTAGAATTTGTTTCTAATTTTCTCATATCCCAATCTCATCAACATTCATCATGCCAACTCCAAGAATCTCCAACAAAAAAGAGAAAATCTGACCAGCACCACCTCCCATTCCTCTTAGGAGGTAGAGGAAGCAAACAAAGTAGCAATTGAAACATCGGTATGCAAATGATTCCAAGTATTGTATTAAGATATCAACATAGATTATATATCATTTAAGGAAGAGAGGAAAATAACAGTGATGCCACTCAAAGATCATGAAATAGAGAACATAGAATGGAAGAAGCAACCTATGTTGCGACCAATTTCATACAAACACTAAGCAGAGTTTTTATGATGTAAAACCAAATAAAGAATGCACATGATTTTTTATGCTCCATCTCAGCTTTCTCAATGTTCTCACCAAAATATTAATTGCATACAAAAACAAATTAATTCTGATGCTGTCAAACCAAATCAGAAAAAGGAAATAAAGTTTTACCCACTGGCTCGGTTTTCTCAATGTTCTCACAGATATACCAATTTCATACAAACAAAAATTATAGTTTTATGTCAAACCAAATCAAAAGGGAAATAAATTTTTACCCGCCGTCTCAGCTTTCTCAATGTTTTCACCAACATATCAGGATTTCGATGGATACCCATCCAACAACCATTTACAAAAATTTTTGTAGCATGGGGAATAACTGCAGGAGAAATTTCCTACAAAGGAAAAAGATATTAATTTAAACATAGAACGCATACAGAGGGGAAAAAAATACTACAGTTGTTGCAGGAATATATGCACCTCAAAATTTTCTGTACCCCATTCTTCCAAAAATTCAAGGATAGGGTATGCTGCTGAACCAACTGTTATGTAAACCATCAATGCCAGATTCTTCACCAATCCACAGGCCTATAAAACAGCCAAAATCATCAGTACAAATACCAAAGAGAAAGATGAGTTCCTCAGAACATGTAGCACTATACTTGGAATGCCAATTACTCACTTGTCCTTCAGGCGTTTCTGCTGGACACATCATTCCCCATTGTGAATTGTGCAACTGCCTTGGTTTGGCCAATTTCCCTGAAATTTAAAAAAAAAATAAGGAGAGAAGAAAAATTTCAACTTATAATCAGAAACCTTATGAAAGATAACAATGCCAAACTTGATCATTCAAACAATTAGTGAAGAAAATGATACCATCTCAAATAAATGGTATTATCTTATACATGGCATGTTCAAAAAAAAGGGAGAGGGGGATAATTGATAATTGGATCATGATTGGACACCCAAGTAACTTCACCTTCACGCCCTATGGGAGAATTCAATCTTCGCAAGTGAGACAAAGTGGATGCATAAGTTAGTCGATTCAACACCTAGCATGGAAGACAGAAAAGATGAATGTCATATCTTTTGTATAAGTGACAAAGAGAAAGTGTACCCCTTGAATGATAAAATTCATGCAATGATTCATGTTCAAACCTGTGATACCCCAGCTCTTGTGCCAGCTGCATTTGCTTGCCCCCAATTACCAGTAGCAAGTGAGTATTTAAGACCACTTGTGATGGTTTTTGCCTTAATAGCAAATTGCAGGTTAACATCTTTCCCATTATCAACACACTGCACCATTCATGTAATATAAGTTTATAGTCCTTGCAAAAGGAATATAGTAATAGATACACGTCAAAGCTAATACAAACCTTCTGTACATAACCTCTGACATCTCTAGTTAGCTTTCTGAATAACTGCATCACAATATACCATGACCAGAAATTAAGACACTCAAATATACATAAAAAAGGAGACAAATGCATTGCATAACCAAATAAGTTAGGTAACATCAATTACATCAGAAAGAGAAACAAACCATTCTAAAGAGACCACCAAGTAAAGGACCAGCCAAGTCCAGCCTCTTGTTACCATAATGATCCCGGTCATCTTCAGCCCTCCGGCCAAGCGCACATAGAAGCAGTCGATGAATGATATATCTGTGGTATAATTATCAGTAATAAATATTTATGTCAAGAACCATTTTAACTCAAACATTTAAGCAGTCGAGTTAAAGCACACAAATGGCTTTATTATAATATTTAAAACACTCCCTCATACAAAAGCCCTTTGGACTTGAAGTATAGGCAAAGCACAAGCCCAACATACCTTGTGTTGAAAATTAATTAAAAATTAAGAGAATTGGAGTTAGCAACAATAGAATTCTTAATTACTTGGTCATAGAGGTTCTAATACAATGTAAAGAACATTGCAACTCAAAAACTTAATTTGTTGAGTGACGACCCACGAAGAGTTTTATTATAATGTCTAACAACTTAAGAAGTCATCAAAATGAAAATAGGTATCTTCTAGGAACAAACATACCCAAAATAGTAAGCTTTCTTTGTCTCGCAGTATTCTCCCACACCAACATGAGGAAGCATCTCCTTTTGAAGGATCTCCTTAGCATACCTGCAGATTGAGAAACAAATGTAACCCCTTGATCAATAATGGGTGCACACTAAACCTCCTCAAGTTCCATAAAACAGTAACTCACTTAATTCTCTTTTCCCTGGTTACACCTACAGTTGATCCTCTTTTCCCAATGTAGTCAAGTGCAACCTGCAGTAGAAAAACATATTATCATTGAACTGATATGCCCTGATACCACATAGCTTCAAAGTGCTTTTTTATTATTATTATTATTGTAAAAGCAGTTCAAGTCATTTGAAAAATGAAAAAACTAAAGCGTAAAATTAAAATCATTTATCAGATAATATAATATTTCACTAATAATAACATCAGTTTTTAGACACTCTAATTAAAAAGTACTAACCATTGAGCTACTAAATCAAATGAGGGCACCTTACGGAAGGGGAAGAAGATAGAGAGAGAGTATTACAAATTTACAACATAAAATGGGAATAAATTTATATCAATGCAGAGCTCAATAAGCTGGGGGAGCAAAGAATATGCAACACACATAATACAGATCTAGGTCAGAGACTGGACGAGATTGGGAAGGCACAATAATCTCATTTAACATAATTATTAAACAGCACATTGCAGTAAGTGAATAGAAATTGATTATAGCAAAACCCACTTGCTGATTTTGAATAACAAATGCCTCTTCCAGGGAAGGTCGAAGTAACTCCATCATTTGAGCATCAGAGAAGTCATAACAAATATGTTCAAGAATGTCTTTGTCAGCAACAAACCCCAATGCCCGAAACACAATTATTATAGGAATTTCAGTTCGAATGTATGGAAGAGTTGCGCGAATATATTGTCCTGAAGAACCCTGAAGCAGTAAAAAGACACAAATTTAGACTATGCAAAGCACATATCTAGCCACAAGCCAAAATGTGAACTATTTTCTTGAAGAACAGCATATGCAAAAATACAACAATGATTCACATTACCCCTTTGGAACTCGTTCGAGAGAGCATGCGCACAAACATAGTACTGGGTGGCCTGTTCTGGGACTCCGCCATGGACCGAACTTCAGCCACATAGGCGTACTTGTTAGGTTGCCTCTTCTTAAACACATAGACATGATTGGTGCTCATCTTCTCCTGAGCAATTAGAACCTTTTCACTTCCATTAATAATGAAATATCCTCCTTGATCATATGGACACTCTCCTAGCTCAGTCAAATCCTTCTCGGAATTCTGATATAATGTACAATAACTTGACCGAAGCATTATGGGAACCTAATACGATGCAACATAGAAGCAGTAGTTGAGTAGTCAATCACAAAAATCAAAATCACCGTCTAATTTTATATGACATAGTGACACACCTTTCCAATGAAAACTTTGGTAAAATCATGAGTCTCAGTAACCTCTTCACCATCATGTCCTTTTTTTATAACCCTCTTCGTGACATCCACATATAAAGGAGCTGAGTATGTAAGATTCCTCAACCTAGCTGCCTTCGGAAATAAAGTTGCTGTTTCTCCATCGGACTCGGTCATCATGGGCTTACTCAAGTAAATCTGACCAAAGCTGATCTTATATATTGTCTGCAGATAAACCCAATGTCATTGAACCCAGACAACACATCATATGCTAAACTTCTACTTAATATCAGCGCATTGCACCCCCATCCCAAAAAAAAAAAGAAAAATTAAATTGTCGACAAATTTCAATGAAATGGGACAAATATAAACTATGTTAGAGTCTAACAATCCCAAACCCTTGGCAAACAACGGAAATATTTGACAAAAAAAAGATTGGGTAACCATCCAAAATGGAAACGCAGAAAAATTTCCCTCTTAAGAACAGCACCTCGGCGAAATCGGACTGTTGACCGGGATTGTGCTGTGACTCGGGTCGAATTTCAATGTCAGCTGACTCGTCAACAATTTCCTGCATGGTGTTCTGGATGAACTCGTCGAATGAGTCGAGCTGCTGACGGACCAAACCCTTCTCTTCGAAGTAGGCAGAGATGACAGCCCATGCATCCTCCTGGGTGATTTCTTCCTCTTCGTCATGCTCTTCAATGATTTGGGGTTCGTACTCGTCCTCTTCTTCCATGGTTTTCGAAATTGGTTACCGAGTTCGTTAGGTTACTCTATTCAATCAATTACAGCTCTGTGTACTTGAATTATCGTTGCTTTTCTTGTTCTTTCTTCGCAAAGAATTCTTGTTCTTTCTTCGCAAAGAAGCAGCAGAGAGTGAAACCCTAACAGAGGGTTAGCTTAAAGACTAACTCCGTACTCCCGAAGAGGCGGGATTGAGAAACTGAAAATTGGAGTGCGATTTTATAGGCAGTAGATCGGTCAAGGATCTTCTAACGAGGCGGTTGGGATTATTATTATTTTTTATCATACAAAATTATAAATTAATACACGAAGTAATTAATACTAGGTATGTTAAATTTTAGTTATACAACTTTTTGGGGTTAAATGATAATTTTCTTTTTTTGTAAATCCCTCAAGTGTTGTTTGGTACAAAAAAATTTTTAACATTTTCTTAAAAACCTTACTTAGAAAATTAAATTTATATTATAAGATTTTAATCAAAGTATTTTAAGTGGTATTTAGTATATAAAAATTATAATTTCTTATTATGAAATCTATTTATAAAACATTTGAATTACTACATTAAGTAATTGATATCAAATATATAACGTAATTAGATAACTTATCTTATATTCAAATTTTAGTTATACAATTTTTTTGGAGTGAAATGGTAAAAATTTTCTTTGTGAACTTTTCAAGGGCAGTTTAGTACAAAGATTTTTTTAAAAATTTTATTCAAAAAAATTAAATTTATCATGTTTGATATAAGATTTTAATACGAAATTTTTAAGTGATGTTTAGAATATAAAATTTTTTAATTCTCACCTATTTAAAAACTTATATGTAAAATATTTAAATTTTCATATGTTTTACATAATATAAAAATAATATTTTTTCTATATTTTATAATTAAATTTTGTATTAATAAATTTATAAGTACTTTAAATACTAAAATATTCACGTGCTAAATCTCACCTTTAAAATTTAAATTTCCTGTGTCATTCATTTACAGCAAATAAATAAATAATTTAATTCCACCTACGAAAAAACGTATCTTAAAATTTTAATCCGAGGCCACTACTAGCCAATCACCCAAAACTTACATGGGAAACAAAATTATACCACTTGCATTCGAGGACATATTGGCCTTTGATAACGTAACAAATAAGAATTTTTTTTATTAAATTATAAATAAATGATGTTTTAATTTACTTATTTTAAACAAATTATTACTATTTACAAATTTTTCTGATAACCCAGTATTTTAAACATATGAACACCAACCCCAGTTGGGTTTTCTGGATTGAGGTTGGAATTTAGCCCAAAATATAACCGTCAAAGCCATCAAGTTTTCGTTTAATCAATCAAGCATTGATAAATTTAAATACCAAGTAAGATGTTTTTTTTTTTGTTGAATTTGTAATTTCAATCTTCATGTACGATCTAAAATATAGATTTCATTCTAAGATTTTTACTATGTTAGGATTCAGGAGTGTATTAAAGTTAACTAAAATTTACAATGATAATCAATAATAATTTAGTAAAAAAATTGGTTAGAATTGGGGGAAATTGGAAGTTTATCATAAGTTCACCGGAATCTCCTTTTTGTGAATTGAAGCATATTCTTATTTTTGTATACAAAGAGGGAGTAAAAGCGAGGGATCATTATCCGAAGGAAACCAAAAGAAAAGATGTCCACCATATATGGAATTCAGACAATCGGAAAAATGCAGACTCTTACGTTTCTGAACATTTCCTCGCGTCATCCTCGTCTCCTTTCCCTCCCCCTTTTGCGTATGCTTCTATTGTAGCATGAAATTTATTTGATAGTGAAACAGGAACCACGAGCCACTGAGTGTCTATAGAAAAAAATGGCCTGCGCAGGGGTCGTCTTCGCTCCCCCTTTGTGCTCGGGTTTAATTTCCATTTCTCATACTAGGCCAGGACCCACCACTGAGCTCCTCACTCGTTCGTCTGCAGCTCTTCGCATCCGCTGCTCAAGTTCTAGTTCAGAGGCTCCCCCAGGTGAGATTATCATTTCTGACTGTTATACCCGGAATTTGCTGACATAATGATGAAATACAGAAGGGAGTAGCCAGTTTTCTTCGTGAAATTGAAAACATTGTAAAACATGACGGGTTCGTGTAATTCTATCATATGGGTGTAAGGGTGTTGCTTGCATTGCCATTTGCAGTGAAAGATTAAAGGGGCTACTTTTATTAGAAAACTTGCTGCCCTTTTATGCTAATTGGCGTTAAGGACAGTGATAGTGAGTGCAACTGTGCAAGTCACATTTGAGATTGACATTGGGATATCAAGCGGGCTTGGCTGGCTCCGGTGACCTTTTGTTTTTACCTCAATTTAAGCAAAATTAATGTTATATTCTTGTTTTCACAAATGTTTATTTGGGGCTAAGTTCATTAATTTACTGGTAGATAGGGGGAAAATGTGCATTTTCTTTGTAATTATTCTACTTGTAATTGGGTTGAAGTTGTTTTTATTGGTGCCTTTCTGCAGAGAAACTTATAACCGGTGCTGATTTTTCTGTAACTGGCGGTGCGTATGATTTCACAAAAGCAACAATATCACTAACAAATGAGTTAATCTCGTCATCAAAGAAAGTAACTCTTATAAGGCACGGTCTTAGCACTTGGAATGCGGAAAGTAGGCTTCAGGTTGGCGGTTTTTCTTTTAAGTCATCTGCTCTCTGTTGGGTTTGGTTTAGAACCTCCTAATACGACAGGGTGTGATTGATAATAATAATAATAACTATTATTTGGTTCTACCTCCTTTTATGTCTTTATATGAAATGATTTTTAAATCACTTAAACTGTACCAGTAATTTTTCTAAAACTTCAAATAGCTTTACTTTTATGATTAAAGTGTTAGTTAAATATTTAGACGTCTCCCATCGGATATCCTCTCTCACTTGCATCTAACATCCATAATCATTAAATTACTGATATATACCCAGGGAAGCTCAGACTTATCGATACTAACAGAGATTGGAGAGAAGCAAGCAGAAAGGTGCAAGAAAGCCTTAGAAAATATATACTTTGATCAGTGCTTTGCGAGTCCAATATCTCGTGCCAAGGTTAGGGACCAGGGAAACTTAATTCTAGAGCATGCTGATACCAATTCTCATTTTATTAAAAAAAAAATTGGGGTGTTTTGATGTAGCGAACTGCTGAAATTATATGGCAAGGAAGGGAAAAACCATTAGTTTTCCTTGATTCACTGAAGGAGATATCTCTATATCATCTTGAAGGCATGAAAAATGGTAAGATTACCTCTGCCCAATTGGAAACGCCAAGAAATGATCTTTTACAGTACTGTCATGATAAAGTTGCATTTGTCAATATTAACCTTGACAGACCATCAGATTGATCATAATTTTGTTAAGTGTTTTGACATAGTTAACTTTCTTACCTTAGGTAAAGTTAATGCTACCGAATGTTGATATAACACATGAATTATGATTTGTATGTCACTGCTTGATTCGATCTGTACTCTTCCCACCATTCTTTATGCATAAACTGAATCAGCATGTTCCTAATTTGGAGGCAGCGGATGCTAAGAAAATATATCCGAAAGAGTACACAGCCTGGAGAGAAGATCCAGCCAATCTTTACATAAATGGTAGATTCCCTATACGAGATCTATGGGGAGCTGCAAGAGATGCTTGGAAGGATATCTTATTGACGCCTGTAAGATCTTCTCCTGCCATTGTCATTTATTTGTGCAAGTATCGATTTGGAAGTAACATCTAACGTTTTTATCTCATTCACCAGGGAGAAAGCTTTCTTATTGTGACTCACAAATCCATATTGAGGGCCTTAACTTGCACTGCTTTAGGTTTAGAACCAGAGAGGTGAGTATTGTTGGTGTTGTAATTTCAAATTAAACTGACCTTGGGTGCATCTGGTGAGAGCTCTACTTCTGGCCTTAAATTTACTGATTATTCTTATGGTTAGAAGTAATGGAAAGTTTTAGCCTCATTATGTACTGTCAAATCCATTTTTGGCTAGACGTATATAACATTTTAGCAAAAATATTAAGTAGGCTCAGTCTACAAGTAGATCAAGCCAATTATAAAAAGAAATGTAAGCATGTAAGAGGTGGGTCCTATTGAAAAATGTATTTAACATATTTACATGTTTGTTCATGTTAAATCTATTTTCAGCTATACCATCGTGTGCATGGTTGAAGCAACTGTCTGATGCTTTCTTGATCTTAGTATACAGGTTTCGTGCAATTGATGTCAACAATGGTGGGATATGCGTATTCAACTTCAACATCAGAGGAGAAGCGATGCTTCAGGCTTTGAACATGACAGCTCACATGTACAGTGACCATGTCTATCCCGGCTGAAATTTCTTAACAAGTGCATTTCATGGTGAAAAGAAAAAAAAATTGTGGGTATCATTTGTGCAAATTAAAATGTGAATTCCAGTGCTGAGTGTATTGAGATTGTTTCACTGTCATCATTCTTTGATAAAATCTTTTGATGTCATTCAAACTAGCAAACTCAGGTTCTCTGTAGAAGGTAAGTGAAAGAAAGGAAGTTAATATAATAATGGTGGGGTTTCTGCAGAAAATAACTATACCTGCATCCCTATACACATTCATAATCATACATGCAACAAGACACTTGTTGGAGAACCCACAATAGCACACCAGGCAAATCAGATTCCACTTTTGTCATCCTTCATCTTAAAATTCTATTTCTTGAAGGTATATCTAAAGTTACATGGCAGAGATACACTTATGTTAAGTGAAAATGTTGAGAGTCTGAAGACATCGGAAAAATTCCAAGTGGTGTAGATTGATAATTACATTTGTTAAGCCTTGCTAAAGTTAATTTTACCAGGGCATTTTTTTTTTTAAATGATAATAACAGTTTATTGTTAAAACTAGTTCAGACTTGAGAGGTACAAACCATCTCTGTAGATTAGATACAACACTGATAACAGACGCACATGGCGCATTTTTTTTTTTTTTATTCTCTCATTCAATAAATATATATAAAAATCTGAAATTTATAGAAAAATTAATAAGATATAACAAGAAATTTTATTATAAATTAAACCTGCACTTCTAAGATTAGAAAAAAAAAACATAGATCAAAAGGTAATATATTTTTTAATTATTATTAATTAACAATATAAAAAATTATAACAAATTTCATCACAAAATAGCTTATTAGAAATCTCAAAAAAAAAAAAATCCTTCAAAAGTAGGTAACTTATTTTTCAAACTGTATTGAAGATCAAGACTCGTAAATAATAAATTTTTTTTATTGGAAAGTAAATTATAAATATTTTAAAATATTGATTAATACTGAATCTACACTAGCAAAAAAGAGAATAATTTTATATTTTACATCAATTTTATTTTATTTTAAATCATGAATTGGTTATATCAATATTAAGAGTTGACTGAAAAATGTAATCTTATATATATTAAGTACTTAATTGAGCTAAATCTAAAAGTTAACGTAGTAATTTTTCAAAAAATAAAAAGATTAACTTAGTAAATTAATATCAATACTAGGCAAAAAAAATTCAAAACAGAACCAATATCAATTTTTCTTTTTCTTTTTTTCTTTTTTTTTTTTTAAAAAAACTGAAACAATAGTTTACTCTTGGAGAACCTATGACCAAATAAACGACGTTTTTGGAAAACTGATTAATTGTAACCAACGACTGTGTCGATTTGGCACAGGAGCCAACTTCTAGTTTTCGGAGGTCCGCCACTGCTGGCTGTGTTCCACTTCCACACTCGGCAAAAAGCAATCTCGATAAGCGAAAGTTAATTTCTGTCCACTTTCTTTCATGGCAAATTTTCATGGAAGCCAAACAGTTGAAGGAAAAATATCCAGTTCCAGAAGGCCCGTCACAATCTGCAGAATATCGAGCTCTGATTTGGGCAGGCCCTCGTCTCAGACCCCTCCAACAAGCTCATGCCCGTCTTGTTGTCTCAGGTTGTCACCGTAGCCGAGCTCTCTTGACGAAGCTTATCACATTGGCTTGCACCGCCGGTTCAATAGCCTACACTCGCCGACTCTTCTGCTCTGTTTTTGACCCAGATTCTTTCCTATTCAATTCCCTGATCAAAGCCTCCTCCAAGTTTGGTTTTTCCCTCGATGCCATTATCTTCTACCGTCAAATGCTACTTTCAGGCATTGTGCCTTCGAATTATACCTACACATCAGTGATCAAAGCTTGTGCTGATCTTTCGGCCCTGAGCGCTGGTAGGGGTATTCATTCCCATGTTTTGGTTCGGGGGTACGGGTCGGATTCGTTTGTCCAAGCTGCTCTCCTCACCTTTTATGCGAAATCAAGTAACTTGGGTATTGCCCGGACTGTGTTCGATAAAATGCCAGAGAAAACTATTGTAGCTTGGAATTCGATGATTTCGGGTTATGAGCTGAACGGGCTTGCGAAGGAAGCAATAGTACTGTTTCGCCAGATGCAGGCGTTGGGTATTAATCCTGATTCTACAACTTTAATTAGTGTCCTGGCTGCTTGCTCTCAACTGGGGTCACTTCATTTGGGATGTTGGGTGCATGACTATATCATCAGCAATGAAATTCATGTAAATGTGATTCTTGGTACCTCGTTGATAAACATGTTTTCTCGATGTGGTAATGTCGGCAGAGCACGGGCAGTGTTTGATTCGATGAATGAGCGGAATGTCATTGTGTGGACGGCTATGATTTCTGGGTATGGAATGCATGGTTATGGTAATCAAGCAAAGGATCTTTTCCACCGAATGAGAGTACAGGGGCCAGCTCCTAACAATGTCACCTTTATTGCTGTCTTATCTGCATGTGCTCACGCAGGGTTGGTTCATGAAGGTCGCCGAGCGTTTCTAAGTATGAAACAAGAGTATGGTCTGGTTCCAGGAGTGGAGCACCATGTTTGTATGGTTGATATGCTTGGGCGTGCTGGCTTCCTCAATGACGCATACCAGTTCATCCAAGAACTGCGTCCTGAGGAGATTGTTCCAGCAGTTTGGACTGCGATGCTTGGGGCTTGCAAGATGCATAAGAATCTTGATATTGGGGTTGAAGTTGCCGAGAATCTGTTATCTGTAGAGCCAGAGAATCCTGGGCATTACGTCTTGCTTTCGAACATGTACGCATTGGCAGGAAGAATGGATAGAGTTGAATTGGTTAGAAACATGATGATCCAACGAGGCCTGAAAAAGCAAGTAGGCTACAGCACCATTGATGTGAACAACAAAGCTTACCTGTTTAGTATGGGTGATAAATCCCATCCAGAAACGAATGAAATTTACCAGTATTTGGATGAATTGATATGGAGGTGCAAGGAAGCAGGTTATACTCCTGCTCCTGAATCGGCAATGCATGAGCTGGAAGAAGAAGAGAGGGAATATGCCCTTAGATACCATAGCGAGAAGCTTGCAGTAGCATTTGGTCTACTTAAAACCAGCCACGGCGTAACTCTCAGGATTGTCAAGAACCTTCGGATATGTGAAGACTGCCATTCAGCGATCAAGTTCATTTCAGCTGTAACAACCAGGGAAATTATTATTCGGGACAAGCTCCGGTTTCATCATTTCAAAGGTGGCTCGTGTTCTTGTCTGGATTATTGGTGATAAAATTTACCCCTGCTTGGATTTGATTGGTTGGAGAATTTTTTAGAAGAAGATCTTTAGAGGAGAGATAAACACAATATTTTGTCTTATTCAACTATGAGGAATTTAAGTTCAATTAACATGACAATAATTTTAGATAGACATGATTTACAAAACAAAACTAATAATGAATGATTGGTCCGACCATAAAAAGATGAATCTTTTACTTTAATTATTTGAATTTAAACTTTAAAATTAATATTTAAAAAAGTTCTTTTTTAAAATATATTAAACTAATATAAAAGGTGTATTTTTAAGCAATTGATGTCCGTACAATGAAAATTGTATTTAACATCCTTTATTTTATTTTTTATTTTTTTTGTGTTGTGGGTTAGTAATCAACACAAGGCAACGGGAAATTTCTTGCTTGCATAATAACGTAAGGATAATGTGTTGACCCATAAAATGATGCGTCTCTTATTCATTTTATAGCCTTTTGTGCTCTCGTGTGTTGTTTTCATAGCAAGGTATATTATTTTGTGATCATTTATTAATGGACTCATGACATTAATTTGCATTTAAAATTAAAATAAATTTGATGTCCAATTAGATTAAGGCTAAAGAATATAAAAAAGACACCAGGTTCGGTTTACCATGGTCCCTCCAAAAGCCAAAAAGTTATAAGGTGAAGAAAAAACAAAAAAACTTTATAGACTTTGACTTCAGTTTCATGGTAACTTTTCTTCATCGGTTAGATAGAAAAAGCTAGATGATTTTTGAAAAGAAAGAAAGACACGTTACCACTTACCACTAGTTTTGTCTATCATTTCCAAGCTTTTTACGACAAAAGTGAGTAATGCCGGAATTATAAGTTTGTATTGCTTGAGTATTTTTAAAAGATAGATAAATTAAATTAATTATTATGTAAATATATTATAAGTGTATTTTAATTAAAAAAAGCACGAGTCATACATAAAATTTATTTAAACTTAACTTATTTTAAAAAAATTAAAATATTATTAAGGAAAGTTTAACTTCATGTGAGGTTTTTTAAAATTTTAAATTTTTATTTTTATTTAAAGATACTTCCTATTTTATTTTATTTTATAAATATAAATCTTTAACAAAGATAAAAATTTTAAAAAAATTCATACATTTCGGCAACGCTCAAAAAATTAATTTAGTTTATCTAAAAATTAATTTTTCTATTTTCTTTTGATAGGTTGAATATATGAAAGGAGGAGATAGGTAGACCGTAGATTCAATTTTTTTTTTTTTTGGGACAGGGCAACGTAGATTCATTGATTTAACTTTATAAAGAACAGATATGATGAGTTGGGCCAAAAGGGGCAGATGCAACCCACGTGTAGCACGTGCTAGTGTACAAAATCTAAATAATATTATGCATAATGTCCGTGAGAAACCCCGAAAACGGTGTTAGCTACCAAACAATTCGAGGCAGAGATTCTCTCTGTTGTCCCAAAAAAAAAAAAAAAAGGGGGCAGAGATACTCACAGCTGCTGTTCCCCATTAACTCAGTCTATTCCCATCACTCACCGTTCATTTTCAAAATGCCACATCACATCCGTCCGTTTTCCGCTTCCATTTCCGATAATTTAATTAAAGTTAAAAATATTGGAATTCGAAATGAGAGTAGTTTAAGCCGTTCAGAGGTCAGTAAACGCTGTCGTTTTAGAGGTGATCAATTTATTAATTACCGGTCGCTTTCCATATCCCTTCTTTCAAAAGACGCAAACGCAATGGCAAGAGATGCGAAGGATAAAGATCTTTTCGAGTCTAGCATCTGATGATCGCGGACTGGTGGGTCCCACCGATCCTGTCAGACCTTGATGGGACCCAGCTAAAATCCCACGTCTAACTATTACGATTGGAGAGTGCGTTGCACTTCCCTAGCGCGTGGCCAAAGTGGGTTCTCAAATGCTGCCTTGAAAGCGCAGTGACTTCCAAAAGGTTCAGTTTTTATCTGTTTTTTCTCATTGCTTTCGTCTGCATCCGCCTCTCTCTGGCTGACACTGCAACGTCTCGCTGCGAGCCTACTCACAGTCTTCTCTTCAGCCACAGTTTAATTTTTTTTCTTGTAACTTGGTCCGAAGCAGCTTTCCGAACCCAAAACCCAGAAGTTTGAAAAAATCAAGCAAGTTAAGGAAAGAAAATGGGCTCTAAAACGGTTTAAGAAGAAGGCTAAAATTTGTTTCTCTCATCATGAATTTGAGACAGCGTCCTCTGTCTATGCGCGGAGGTGCGGTGCCCCGCGCGTCGCCGCCGCCGCTAGCGCAATCTGTCTACAACATTATACCCGTGCATGAACTCCTCACTGACCATCCTTCTCTCCGGTACCCAGAAGTGCGTGCTGCTGCTGCAGCTCTACGCACCGTAGGAGACCTACGGAAGCCCCCTTTCATGCCCTGGAACTCTCACTTGGACCTCCTCGACTGGCTGGGCTCGTTCTTTGGGTTCCAGAATGATAACGTTCGGAATCAAAGGGAGCATTTGGTTCTCCACCTTGCCAACGCGCAGATGCGGCTTCAACCTCCTCCTGCGATCGTCGATGCCCTTGACCCGGGTGTGCTACGGCGTTTTCGGCGGAAGCTTCTTCACAACTACAGTGCTTGGTGCTCCTACCTCGGTTTAAAATCGAACGTGCGGCTGTCTAATCGTCGAGACCCAACTGATCTTCGACGGGAACTGCTGTACGTTTCGCTTTACCTTTTGATTTGGGGCGAGGCTGGAAATCTTCGCTTCGCCCCTGAATGTATTTGCTACATATATCACTTCATGGCGAAGGAAGTTAATTACGTTCTAGATGAGTTCATAGACCCAGATACGGGTAGTCTGTTTTTGCCTTCAATTTATGGTGATTGTGCGTTTTTGAAGTCAGTGATTATGCCCATTTATCACACGATTAAGACTGAGGTTGATAGTAGTAGAAATGGAAAGGCTCCGCACTCGGCATGGAGGAATTACGATGATATTAATGAATATTTCTGGAGTAGGAGGTGTTTGAGGAGATTAAAGTGGCCTCTAGACTTCGGGTGTAATTTCTTTGGGACTACTCCAAAGAACAAGAGAGTAGGGAAGACGGGTTTTGTGGAGCAGAGGTCTTTTTGGAATGTCTATAAGAGTTTTGATAGGCTTTGGGTAATGCTCATACTGTTCTTGCAGGCTTCCATTATTGTTGCTTGGGAGGGTACAACATATCCGTGGCAGGCGTTAGAGAGAAGGCATGTCGTGGTAAAGCTGTTGACCGTCTTTATCACTTGGGGTGGTCTAAGGTTACTTCAGTCGGTGCTTGATGCTGGGACTCAATATAGTTTGGTTTCAAGAGAGACTATGTGGCTTGGGGTGAGAATGGTGCTGAAGAGCATGGTTGCCATTACGTGGACTGTTGTGTTTGGAGTATTCTATGGAAGGATTTGGATTCAGAAGAATTCTGATAATATGTGGTCAGATGAGGCAAATCAGAGGATTATTACTTTTCTTAAGGTAGTCCTTTTCTTTCTTATTCCAGAATTGTTGTCATTGGTACTATTTGTAGTTCCACGGTTACGGAACTTCATTGAGGAATCAAACTGGAGTATCGTGTACTTGTTGACATGGTGGTTTTATACCCGGATATTTGTGGGCCGTGGTGTGAGAGAAGGGCTTGTAGATAATGTAAAGTATACTGTGTTCTGGATCGCAGTGTTGGCATCAAAATTTTCTTTCAGTTATTTTGTTCAGATTAAGCCTTTAGTTGCTCCAACAAAGGCTCTTTTGAAGCTTAAGGGCATAAAGTACAATTGGCACGAGTTTTTCAGTAACACCAACATAACAGCAGTTATCTTGCTATGGTTACCTGTTGTCCTTATATACTTCATGGATTTGCAGATATGGTATTCAATTTTCTCTTCCTTTTTTGGTGGAGCAATTGGGCTGTTTTCACATTTAGGTGAAATTCGGAATATCTCACAACTCAGACTTAGATTTCAGTTCTTTGCCAGTGCGATGCAGTTCAATCTGATGCCAGAGAAGCGGCTGCTTAGTCAGCAGGCAACACTGCTAAAGAAGTTTCGTGATGCTATCCACCGGCTGAAACTGCGTTATGGGCTTGGTCAACCCTACAAAAAGATTGAATCAAGCCAAGTGGATGCTACCAGGTTTGCCTTAATATGGAATGAGATTATCATAACTTTCAGGGAGGAAGATCTTATCAGTGATAGAGAAGTTGAGCTCTTGGAACTGCCACCAAATTGCTGGGACATAAGGGTCATTCGCTGGCCCTGTTTCCTTATTTGCAATGAGCTACTGCTTGCTCTCGGTCAGGCGAAAGAGCTGGAAGACGAGTCTGATTTGTCACTTTGGTTGAGGATATGCAAGAATGAGTATGGTCGTTGTGCTGTCATTGAGGTTTATGATAGTATCAAATATTTGTTTCATATAATTGTTAAAGTTGACAAAGAAGAGTTTTCCATTGTGAATAATATATTCAAGGACTTAGATAGCTACATTCAGACTGGGAAATTAACAGAAGTATACAAGATGTCTCTGCTACCAAAGATACATGATAAGTTGAGTGAATTTGTTCAGCTTCTGATACAATCAAATAGAGATATGAATAGAGCTGTAATTTTGTTGCAAGCCTTGTATGAATTGTGTGTTCGAGAATTCCCAAGGGTGAAGAAGTCCAACAGCCTGCTGATAGAGGAAGGTCTGGCACCACGTAGTTCAACAGCTGATGAAGGGTTGCTTTTTGAAAATGCTATTGAGTTTCCTGATGTTGAAAATGCTGTCTTAGCCAGGCAGCTAAGACGATTGCATACAATTCTTACTTCTAGAGACTCAATGCACAATGTACCATTGAATCTTGAGGCAAGAAGGAGGATTGCTTTCTTTAGCAATTCTTTGTTCATGAACATGCCTCGTGCACCCAATGTTGAACAAATGATGGCTTTTAGCATTTTGACCCCATATTACGATGAGGATGTTTTATATGGCAAAGAGATGCTTCGAAAGGAGAATGAGGATGGCATTACTACTTTGTTTTATTTGCAGAAGATTTATGAAGATGAATGGAAAAATTTTATGGAGCGCATGCATAGAGGGGGCATGGAGGATGACAATGAACTCTGGGCAACCAAAGCAAGGGATCTTCGCCTTTGGGCATCTTATAGAGGTCAAACATTATCTCGCACAGTAAGGGGGATGATGTATTATCATAGAGCCCTTGAGATGCTTTCGTTTCTTGATTTAGCATCTGAGATGGACATAAGGCAGGGATCACAGAACATTGGTTCACATGGCTCAATAAAACAAAGTAATGGTCCTCCATCTTTACGAAGTCTCAGGAGGGCAGATAGTAGTGTGGTCCCATTGTTCAAGGGGCATGAATATGGGAGTGCGCTGATGAAGTTCTCATATGTGGTGGCCTGCCAGATGTATGGGCACCAGAAGAATACAAAAGACCCTCGTGCAGAAGAGATTTTGTATTTGATGAAAAACAATGAGGCCCTTCGAGTGGCATATGTTGATGAGGTTTCTTTGGGGAGGGATGAAACTGAATATTACTCTGTTCTTGTGAAGTTTGATCAGCAGTTGCAGAGGGAAGTGGAGATCTATCGGATTAGGTTGCCAGGTCCCTTAAAACTTGGAGAAGGGAAACCTGAGAATCAGAACCATGCCTTAATCTTTACACGGGGTGATGCAGTTCAGACCATTGATATGAATCAAGACAATTATTTTGAGGAGGCTCTCAAAATGCGGAATCTGTTAGAGGAATTTAATAGCTACTATGGTATTAGGAGGCCAACCATTTTGGGGGTCCGAGAGAATATTTTCACAGGATCAGTTTCCTCTCTTGCTTGGTTCATGTCAGCCCAAGAAACAAGTTTTGTGACACTGGGCCAGCGAGTTCTGGCAAACCCTTTGAAAGTGCGAATGCACTATGGTCACCCAGATGTATTTGACAGATTCTGGTTCTTGGGTCGGGGTGGAGTCAGCAAGGCCTCTAGAGTGATAAATATCAGTGAAGATATTTTTGCTGGATTCAACTGCACTCTGCGAGGTGGCAATGTGACACATCATGAATATATACAGGTAGGCAAAGGAAGGGATGTTGGTTTGAATCAGGTTTCCATGTTTGAGGCCAAGGTCTCTAGTGGCAATGGTGAGCAGGTTCTGAGCAGAGATGTGTACCGTTTAGGCCATAGGCTGGACTTCTTTCGCATGCTTTCAGTATTCTACACAACTGTAGGGTTTTATTTTAACTCCATGATTGTGGTACTGACTGTATATGCCTTTCTATGGGGCCGTCTTTATATGGCTCTCAGTGGTATTGAGAGGGCAGCCATGAAGAATGCTACCAACAATAAAGCCCTTGGTGCAATCTTAAATCAGCAGTTTATTATCCAGCTTGGTCTTTTCACTGCACTTCCAATGATTGTTGAGAATTCTCTTGAGCATGGGTTCCTCCCAGCAGTATGGGATTTCTTGACAATGCAGTTGCAACTTGCATCACTATTCTATACATTCTCTTTGGGAACTCGTATGCATTTCTTTGGTCGGACGATACTTCATGGGGGTGCAAAGTACCGAGCCACCGGACGTGGTTTTGTGGTGGAGCACAAGAGTTTTGGTGAGAACTATCGGCTTTTCGCTCGAAGCCATTTTGTGAAGGCTATTGAACTTGGAGTTATTTTAATTGTGTATGCTTCTCATAGTCCCTTGGCTAAGGATACATTTGTATACATAGCACTGACGATCTCAAGTTGGTTCCTTGTAGTTTCATGGATAATGTCCCCCTTTGTCTTTAATCCCTCTGGCTTTGATTGGTTGAAGACAGTATACGACTTTGATGATTTTATGAATTGGATATGGTATCCTGGTGGGGTGTTCAAAAGGGCAGAAGATAGTTGGGAAACATGGTGGTATGAAGAGCAAGACCATTTGAGAACGACTGGTATATGGGGAAAGCTGTTGGAAATCATTTTAGATCTTCGTTTCTTCTTCTTTCAGTATGGCATTGTGTATCAGTTAGGTATCGCAGGTGGAAATACCAGTATAGCTGTTTACTTGTTATCTTGGATAGTCATGGTCGTCGCTGTGGGTATTTATATCATCATAGCATATGCACGGGACAAGTATGCTACAAAGGAGCACATGTATTATCGACTAGTTCAGCTTCTTGTGATAGTGATCACAATTCTTGCCATCGTCCTCTTGCTGAGGTTCACTAAGTTCAAATTTATTGATCTTCTCACAGGCCTGATGGCATTCATTCCCACAGGATGGGGAATGATTTTAATAGCCCAAGTACTTAGGCCTTTTCTTCAGACAACTGTTGTGTGGGATACTGTAGTTTCCTTGGCTCGGCTATATGATTTACTGTTTGGGGTTATTGTTATGGCTCCTGTAGCAGTGCTCTCATGGTTACCCGGATTTCAATCAATGCAAACTAGGATCCTCTTTAATCAAGCTTTCAGCAGGGGCCTCCAGATATCCCAAATTCTTAGTGGCAAGAAGTCTGCTTAAGATGTGACTGGAGTAAGTTTTATATCATGTTATTAGTAATATTGTCTAGTCCTTCATTAATTGAATATGAAAAGAAACATGGTATTTGTTCTTGATGAGTAATTTGATTGAATCTGAATTGTGCTTGTTGAACTGTAAATTCTTAGTTTTTTCTCCTTTACTAACTATGATGGAGCGACTGGCAAGTTACTTCTTAAAGCATTTTGCCATTGATCTAGCTGGTCAGCTGGACCATTGATTCTGGATTTTACGTCCTTGTATTGTAAATTGTATGTTCAGCTACGCTTATATGGTAATATGCACATGCAGGTCTTGATGCTGAGATGCATCTGTATATTCCCAGGATGGGTCCTGTAACTTGTTAGTGGAGTAGTACGCAATACTAGTACCAAGCCAAGCTCCTCATATTGTCATGATGGAGGGCTGACTACAGATAAATCCATGTACGAACATACAAAACTCAAAAGAGATATATTTTTTTTGTTTTTCTGGGAACTATTTTAGAACAATTTAAGTTAGGTCAATTCAATCATTTTCTCTTAAGATCACTGTGAATCATGGGTTGTAATAACAAAGTCAATAGGTTATTACCTATACAAATTCTGCCCATATCATATTTGTTATTACTTTTGTTTTTGTTTTAGCATATCCACTTGGCTGCAATTTTTGTGCAAGAATGTTGATAAGATAGATCCATGCAACTTGAATACTTGAAGGTTGAAATTTTTTAGATAATTCTGGATTACATTTCGAGTGTGGTAAATGCTACTGTGATGTTATCCCCTTTGACATTACCTGACGCTCAAACAATACTTACCGTCTATGCTAGTATCTTGTCGTTATTATTTTAGTAATGGTACTCTGCTGGGATTTCTTCTCACCACCAATATTTTGCTATGTTTACTTTGCTTCGAAGCATAGGAATACAGTAGTCCATAGTAGGACAAGCTTGGTATGTAAAATCATTATAACACCTGTGTACCATTATTCTGCTAATTGACTTAATTAGATCTTATTTATATGCTACACCATTAAGTTGAGTTCCGTTTAGGTGGTAGCTAGGTGGACTAAGTTGTTAACATCTACAAGGTTTTGAACTCCTTACATTGTAGTGAAACTTTACTTGTTGCAATTGTTTATATCAAAGGCTTGTTCTTAATTGAATTCTTAATTGTTCTGATTCAAATTTTGGTATTATTTTCAGGCCATGAGGATTTAGGAAACACAGTAATTTAGCCTTATTTCCTTCATGGTGGTGGCCTACGTGTAACAATATTACACTCTCCTTAACACTTGATCTTTAAAGGAGGGAGGCAGATTGTGATTTTTGTCTCCCAACTTTACTTTGTTTTCTCTTGGTGCTTCAGATGTCTTGCGTTTAGTTCAGTATTGGAGGAAAGCAGCAAATGATTTCCCCATATCAGTCATTGACAGTAGACTTCCTGTACATCTTGTCCACATCGTTGCACTCTAACTATACACACTATTGCCACTGATTTTGTTTTTCGAATTCACAAATGTTTTATGTAATGGGAAACCACTAAAATCCTCGTTATTTTCTTTGCTGATGTAATTCAATGTGGCTACTGTAATTTCGTGCCATTTTGTTTCATGGTGTTGCTTATGTACATATAACGTTGCAATTGAACATGCCAGTGGAAATATTTTACTTTTATGCTCATAGCAGAAGCCTTCTTACAAGTAACTTGTCGAGCATCAGGTCCAACGACAGCTTATATCTGTAACTATTGAAACATTTTCCCGAAGCTTAACTAGGAATTTGCAGATTTACATTTTATTTGAGAATTTGCCCCTCCCTACATTTCCTTTTTTTTTTTTTTTAAATTTTGAAACTTCGAAGCAGCAACAACTGAGTAAATCTCACTCATTTTGAGTTCGTATAAATTTAATGGCAATTTTTTCCTTTTCCCTTCGATTTTATTTCATTTACCAGCTCAAAACTCCTTTAGAAAGAACATGAAAGCTTGCTAATCATTCCTAATGTATCGTCTATGGTAAGCTTTTAATCTAAAACTAAAAGCATTTATCTTTGTATTGCTTCCTTGCTTACACGAACTATTTCACAAGAGGCAGAGTTAAATAGACAGCATTATGCTCTTTTTCTTCTTTTTATCAACTCTGGTACAACCTTTCATTGGGTCTTGATAGTGCTATGAACATCTCGTTTTCGTTAGCTGCACGTGTATTTGTTCATAAAAAGCTAAACAACGTAACATTTCAAGGACATTCCTCTTCAGCTATACAGCGAAGTGCATAGCTACTCAAAAAATCGAAGGCTAAAAATCATTTTACATAATACAAAAATCCTTTCACAAATCGTCATTTCCAATAATAGGTACTTTCTCATAGGCAGACCTTTCTCTGAATCTCTTTGGAAGAATGCACTGGCTGCCGAATCTCTGCTGAAAGTATATGAGGAGAGCAAATAAAAGACCACCACAAGGAATTATGATGTCCCAGGCCGTGGAATAAAAATCCATCTTATGGTTTGCATATATATATGATAAATTGAGGTACCATGCAGAAGTGTGAACTCTGTAAAGATCATATGCATGAGGCAGTATGCGAACAATGGTTGTCCCCACGTAGAAAGAAGAGGTAAGGGCCTTTCCTTCTGAATTGAAGAATATGTTAAATAAGATTTGTGGGAGAAGAAAACCATCTAGGAGCAAACCAGCAAAAGATTTAAGATCTTCCCAGAGAGAAGGGAGCCTGTAAGAAAGTCGTCCACGAGAAAATCTGTGGCGTGATAGACGAAATGGTTTTGGCTGAGAATTCTTCCATCTGTGCAACAACCAAGCAGTCAATCCACCGCTAACATACAAAGGTAGAGTTACAAAAAGGACCTTTCTCTCAGAAAACCACAAACCCGGGTGGTTTCCCTCACCCTGTCTTGAAGAACAGGTCAATTGGAGAAGACGCAATTCCAAAAGAAAAGCTATCATGGTTACTATCCTCACAACTACTTCATTCACTTCAAGCCAGCCTTGGCTCCCAAGAAAAAGATTCTGCTGGCTATGTTTTGCCATGAATATGGCTTCAAAGTTCAACAGCAGCGGAATCATGTGTCCCAGAGTAAGAACAATAAGCATCACAATACTTATATAAGGAAGCACATCTGGGTTTCTTTTCACATAGAGGAGTTGCAATCCTACAAACACACAAGCAAGTGTGTTCGATATCAGTACCATAATGATCTCAAAATTCATTCTCCAAATGGATGCTTCTGCTTGACTTGTGTAAATGGAAAATGTGGACAACTGAAGAGATTCAAAATAATATGGGTCAGACTTTTCTCTTGTGCTTTCTACTGTTCCTTTAACAGATTCACCTACATGTGCATTCAACGGAGGAAACTGGACATTAACCAAAATTTCACAATCCAGTGATTCATTCTTTATCAGCTTCTTGTCAGTTGACCTCAGATGCTGGCATCCTATCATACACAGACGTCCTGTATTCCTATTGTATATTCCTTCAGCAGAAATGACAACTTCTCTGGTCAAAGCACCCTCACCACCAAACTTAAAATCAGCTGATGTTTTAAAGCTTATTGTATAGCTGACATTCAACAAACTGCTATGGTTGTCTAATTGAACCCTATGCACTTTTGTCTTTCCCATCGTCAACATATGCAAACCCCCATATAATCTACTGTCATAAATCTGATCACCCACAAAGAGTGGTGACAAGTAACCTTGCGCTACTTGTCCTCTGCTGTTTCTTACTAGCATGCTAAATCTCATATCAGAAGAATATCCATCTGGATACCTCCTTCCCTTTCCTCCAGCAGTCTTCTTTTCAGCACAAGATTTTCTTTCTGTATTAATTTCAGTATACTTGTATTGGAAACCATGGAGAACTCCTGGTACCTTTGAGGAACCCTGAAATCCAATTTTACTGAAGTATCCAGATTCATCAACCGCTTTATCACTCCAAATTTGACCCAAAACAGTACTCCTGTTTCTTAAAGACAAAATTGCAGGGAATCTCAGAGTGAGCTTAATTGAACAATCTCCAACATAAGCATTAGTCAAGGATTTTGAGAAGTTCAAGATTCGACATGCAACTGCACAAAGTCGGTTCTCTTTCTCATCCCATGTTCCCTCAGATATTAATGCTGTGTTTGGATAAAATGGAAACACAGTATCATGATAGCTTGGATCAGGAAAACCCAATAACATCTGAACTTTTTGCTTTTCTGTACATCGAGTGCCATAGAAATACATAAACTCAGGTAAATATCCAGCATCCGTAACAAGAGGATTGCAACTGACACCATGACAGTGATTCCCATATTCCAGTTCAAATCTATCTGTGTGTTCATGAAATACAGTACAGGCACCTTGGCTAAAGTTGTTGAGGGGTAAACTCTCACCATCTGATCCAGCTAAACAACCATTATCATTGTCATTCCCAGTTAGTCTATATTTATAATTTAAACTCCGAGACAAAGCCAGTATCGAAATGGGTTCAAAGTAATGCAAGCTATTCCGATCATCAAAGCTTTCCAGTGTCCCACTAATCAAACAATTAAAAATGCTAGAACTTTGCGGGTAATTAAGCTTAAGAATAACATTAATATTTCTCACTTTACCATACGAGTCCGTTCCAATCATACAAAGCTTCCCAGAAGATTCTGACCACAATCCATGCAGCACAAAGCCTATACCTGCTCTCCAATGCGATACTCTGGGGCCCCGATAAAATTTCCCCAACAACCTGCGAAAATTGCCCTGAATTGGGTGAATTTCTCGGTTCCGAAGATGCAACTGTGCTCGCACTTCATATACACCATCATTTACAGTTTTGTGAACTGAGTGGAGCAGAAACCATAGATGCTTTGAAGAATTAACAGCGGAATGTGGGTTTTTATTGAAAAGTTGATCGCCGCCGGAGAAGTACCCAGATTGAAATTGAAGCGACTGGGCGATCCGAGGGATACCGCCAGTCTGAAGCTGCACTTCAGATAAGGGGACGATATGATCGCAGAGTCGTATATAAGTACTTTCAAAATTCGAATCTGAGAACTTTGAGGCTACAGAGCAGAAGTTGCAGATGAAGGAGAAAAGGAAGAAGATGAAGAGGGCATTAGATAGAGATTTAAGGGTTTGTGAAGGGTTTACGAGAAATAGTGGACTGCAAAGGGGAACACGAGATCTCTGCAATGGAGAAGGAGATGAATTGGACTCCATTGACGAAACTAGTGAGGCTGTGTCAAATCACATTGCTGATTTCAAACTTTCTAGGGCTCACATATTTGCATTGCTTGAGATCGAAGCGCGAAGAAGGCATATTTGCATAATGCAGAATCGGAAATGGAAACCTCGTAAGCGGTGAGATGGGCCGAGAGTGTCGCCTACGCACGTAAAATTCAGTGATATGATAATAATTTTTTTTTTTCACATCTTGAACAGATAAAAGTTTTTTTTTCTTTTGAATGATCTTTTGAAATTTAATAAAATCTTTTTTTTCTGAGATGTGAGAATTATTTCATTAAAAAAAGGTTTTTATTCTCTATTTTTATTTTTAAAAAATTTTCATTATTAAAATATCACATTTATTTTATGTAATTAAAAAAAATTTCATCTTTATTTTTTAATTAAATTAGTATAAATAACTATAAATATTTTTATTTTTTTATTTTTTTTAATAATTATGATTAAAAACTACAAAAATGTTATAAATCATTTGAAAAATATTGAAAATATCTTTTAAATATTTTTATCTTATTTTAGAAAATATTTTCTTTTAAATCTGTCAAACACAATTTCAGTTATCTTTTTAATTAAAATAAAAATAAAAAATAGACAAATCAAATAAATTCTAAATAAATATATTTTGTTTTCAAAAACACACATTCTCGATATAGATAGTTATGCAAGGCTTTCCTCCTTTTACAGCTGAGACTTTTCAAAAGAGATAAAGTTTAGGTTTATTTTTTTCTGTTTTTTCTTTCTACCTTGCATGATTACTTGAGAAAAATACCATTTAACTCAATTTTCTTTGGTAGCACAATGTCATCTAGTTTGATAACAAACCATTCTTTTCTCTCTAAAGTATTTTGCATGTGTAAAATGCACCTATTAATCCTTATATTTATAAAAGCCACAGTAATGCCTTCCCGAAACTCTCCAACCTCTTCTTTTGCTTCTTTTGGCAGCCAGAGTGATAGAGAATATATTTAACATCTCATAAAATATCTATACAAGATTACCAAACAGATTAATTTACACATTAAATAAATCACTCCATTTATTCTGTTTCATAGTTCATATTTTACATTTGCAAGCCATTATATAATATACATTACACACTATTAATACAGTTTTAACAAAGCATACCACAAACACGGAAATACAAAGAAAAGGAGATTGAGAAATTCTAAAGTTTAGACCAGGTCTATGAAAATACATAGACTAAGCTATGAACAGACACTTAAGCATGTCAAACACACTATTTAGTGAAACTCTGATATACTTAAATATTTATTTATAATTGGGTTGGTTGTAGACCGGATCAATCTAAGAACTTCTCAAAGAGATTAATGTTTCAACAAGCACAGATTGAATGTCATACGCGAGAACAGGATCATATATTACGAATGGATGGAATATCCTGGTCGGGAAGCTTGATAGATACTTGCAACTTAGTAGCACAGTTATTTTTGCAGCTGAACAAATTGGCTGCAATCAATTCCTTTATCAGAAAATGCCTCTACTAGTTTGGGGAAGAGCTTAGCAAGCATGATTTTAAAACCTGTCGAAGTCCCCTTCTGACTTTCATGCTCGGTTTTTTCACATCCAAAAGCACATCCAATGGGAGCTCCTTCGCTGTACGCCTTACAAGCAAGAAGGATATGCTGGGAGCGATGGTTGAAGTGCTCTTCCACAAGTGCCTCAAAATGCTGCAGCAAGGCATCATTATTAGTAACAACGCCAAACTACTCCATCATTTCAAACTGCTCATGATTAAACTAATGATATATAGCCCCAAATTTATATTACAAAGTCAACAGTTTTTCTGATCCTAGCGTGACCCTTTTTGAGAAATTATAGAATTCATCGGAACATGCACATCCAGTTTATGATCTAGCAGTGTCCAATGGTTATATTTTTTTTAGGTTCTAACCAGTATAGACACACATTTCTGAAATCTAGAATGTTGAACATCAATCAATGTCCAACACCTGACCAATAGGCGACACCACTATCAATCATTTTCTATACTTTCTAGTTCATCACTGAATAGACCGTAACAACCGAGGAAAATAGAGTCATTTTACCTTGGGTGGCTTTCGTAACAGATACAGCATGGATTTGCAGGTGACAAGGAAAGCATTCTCATTGTAGCTCACTGAGTTTTTCTCTCCTTCAGCTCTGCCAATCTGCTGGTCATATCCAGCCTCATTGAAATAAGGCTTCTCATTAAGGACAAGGGCCTGCAGAGAGAGAAGGAGTTGAAGAATTGTGGAGACCCAGGGGGTCCACACTTCGGTGCCTGTACCAGTCCAGGTATTTAGGAGACTCAGACAGACTTTCCCTGATTCATACAAATTAGGATTTAATCGGAGCCCACCAGAGTTGTAGTGCACCATCTGCATGTGATTTCAAAGGCCATAATGACAACATGAGAGTTTGTTCAGATATAAACATGCAGCTTTCTATGAGATGATATGCACATAAGCTGTTACAAAAACAATATAGACTGAGAATTCTTGCAAAAAGCATGGCCTGAACTTGGATGCTCATTTCAACAAAAAGGAGGCCTCAATAAGTAAGGGTGAACTAAAGACTGCTAAAGAAGACCTTCTATACATAGATTATGAATGAACAGAATTGAATAAGCACTGCAAGACTATATTCAAACACTTACAGGTGGTCCATTAGGATATTCCGGAGGGAAACATATATCAAAGAAGAATAACCCATCATGATAAGGAGTTCCAGGTGCACCAACAATTGCTGCTCGCAAGAGATCCATTCTTTCTTCAAAGACACGGACATAAATAGTTTCTGTTTAGGCCAATAAAAGTTTTGTAAGGGCATTTGCAGAAGTTAATTCGGATATTTGCAAAAAACTTTTAGAGAAATTGGCCTTTGAAAATTTTAGCAAGAAAATCAACCCATGAATTTTCTCAGCATCACAAGATAGTTAATTTCAGGTTCTTCAGATTTTATCTTTAATAACCAGCAAAGCTTGCATACTTCTTTTAATTAAATTTATGGGATCCCATTCTGTAAAGATGGAATTTCAATATTTTTCCTGTTCATCTTTACACAACCCACCAACAAAGCCAGTTCGTCTGAATTTTGCGGTAATCTACAAGGCTCCTACTTTACCTAAGATAAAATTTTGACTCTAGTTTAATCTTCTTCTGCATTTTCCTTTTGGAGATTTGACCTCACTGTAGAGTATATAGATCAATAATATAACAACTAATACCAGGTCTTATTGCCATGTGATTTTTTTTCCATTCAAAATAAGCTTCTTTCCAGATTGAAATGGATAAAAGAATTAAAAGTACCATCAATCCCATTCCATATAGTGACAAAGACCAGTGACAGTAGTGATCCAATTCAATTTCCTAGTCTAAGCTTATACTTTATACAACCACCAAAAATCTGCATGGCATATACAACAATGTGGTTCAAACCAAATAAGGTAAAGTGCACACCAGGAAGATTTCTCTCCAGGATGCTCCATTCTTGCTGAACCTTTTTCACCCATCCTCTTTTTACCTACAAAAGAACAAAAAGAGAGAACAAAATTATCCTTAATGTTTTTAATGTCATTACATAGCTTCGAATAATGATGTGTCAATTTCTAACCTGAGATAATGCCAACCCTTTTCTCTCATCAAAAAAGTGATGGTCTGGGCAATTATCTATCATATCAAACTGCTTAAACCGATCTGAATTATTGCTGTCCAACGAAAATGGAAGACATTTCCTCTCATATGCCCTAATAACTTCCTGATCTGGATTTATGCTTTCAGTAGACTGCAACTCACTCATTGGATGTGATTCAGTGCCGAGGTCACAAGTTTCTGAAACTTCTTTATTATCAAGAAATTCAGATTGATTTCCCTCTTCAGAGGTAGGGACTAAGGAAACTGCTACTGAAAGTGATGTTACACCTAATGTTTGAAATATGCTGGCCTTAATGCTGGAGAAAAGTTCAATGGCAGCTTGAGGAAGGGAAAAGGAACTAGGTTCCCCTGAATGCTTCTCGCAATTCTCTCTATCACTATCAAAATCTAACAAGCCCTGATCATCAGAGTGATATTCAGCTTATTAGACAATTGCATTTGGTAAACTTGTAGTCAACAATTAATCTCACAAAAAAGTGTTATTCAAGGATTACAAATCAACTGCTAAACTCTGCATACGCACCTTTTTTTAATGAAATTTATGACTAATTTTAAAAATGAGTTTAGAAGTTTCTTGAAATTTTCACTGGCTATTCAGTGTTTTCCCCATAACTTTCAAACCAAGACCTCAGTATCTCAATGTTCCAAGCATTTAATTGACATAAAATTTTTAAAGTAGTGTATGAGAATTCCAATTATACACTTTTGGATGCACACAATGATACAGCTACGGACACAGAAGAGATTGGCTCACCTTTCCCTTCTCGTCAGAAGTTAGATTTCCATGTTCAATCGTCTCTTGAGTCAACTCCCCAACATCTGCTTCAGAAGGAACAGGGGTTTCAGTTGAACCTTCATGTTTATCAATTTGGAAAATTTCATAAGGAGCAACCTGTTGGAAGAAAATATATATGAAGGCTTTGTATATAAGATCAACGATAAAAGGATAAATTAGAACAAAAAATTAGAAATAATTTTCTGAAGTGGCTTATCTTGGTGTCCAAAGAAGACACACTAGATGTCAATATGTGATAGCAAGATCATCATATATATCTGGGGCAATGCAAGTTTGGTGGTTGTAAATCATTTTGACCATTACTACCATATATATATAGCTAGCAGCATCATTAACTATGACAAATTGAGTACAGAATATTAGATGTCATACCTTGGTCGTTAAACCAGTAGCCCATTTCACCTCTACAGCACCATCTTTGAAACCAGTAACATTGCCAATACGGGATAGGAAACAGTTATCAGGAAACTCATTCTGATAACTGATATGGTTCCTATCTATCGGAGCAGCCTCCACATTCAAGTCAGTTGCTGACTTTGCTTGATTTTTATCAGCTTGGTAACCAAGCTGTTTTTGAGCCGCCTTGAACACAATATCACCAAAACAGTAGGAGTAGTCTGGGTGCTCCACAAGTTCGTATGCACTTACAGTTTCCTCCATCCTATCTCCAGCCAAAGTCCCTGGCTCGGATATGAAAACAGTATTCCATTGTACTTTCACAGTACGCTCTTTTGCATCCACACATTGGACAACACCCCATCTTTGACTGCTGGGCTTAGGAAGATCATCAGAAGCACCTTTTTCCAGGACAAACTGCTGAGGCCAAAATTCATGTGTGTTTATGACATTCACTGGGAGTAAAGTATGTGGATCTACTCCTGAAGAATGTCCACCATCCTGCCACACAATATCAACTTTGGTCCTTATCTTCCCAATTACAAAGAGTTCCCTGATATTGGAGTTAAGGTTTCTATTTTTACATCCTCTTGCCATAATGTGTTCATCATTCAAATCCCCAGTGGATGCATTTTGGAAATTCTGTTCCATTTGGTCTGCCAGTGCAAGCATGCACCAGTCACCAAGCTGCCAGGTTGCATGTGAAAAACATGACAGCAAGGTCAAGTTTTTGGAATCTTGCCAGCGTGTGGGAGCATTCACATTAAAACTGGGACCCATGGGAACAAATGCAAGCCAGTTAACATACACCAAACCTGCTTCAACAGCACAAACAGTTCCTTTATCTTGATTGTCTCTCCAAGTTCCACATAACCATCTAGCCGATTTAGAAGAAGTTGAGGATTTAACCCTTACTCTCAGCCCTGGATAATATGGATACTGTGAATCTTCAAGTAGATTACGTGTTAGAGGTAAAAGGTTCTCTCTTTCCAAGGCAATGACCTCACATTTAGCTCCATCATCAAGCAATACAGTTACTTTGTCCACCACCCTTTGAACTCGTCCAAGCCATGGCCCCTTAATCACAAAATCACCCTCTGAAATGGAGCGAATCTTCAAAAGTCTCTTGGAGCTTACATTTTTAAATACTTTTCCTTGAATATTCTCCAAATCCACAAAAACATCAACATTTGTAACTCTGCCCATCTGTCCAGATGGATCGGACAAGAAGCAGACCACATCTCCATGAACAAATGCTCTTTCAAATGAGAGAAAATCATCAATTTTCCAAATGCTTTCCTCTAAACTTGATAGTATGCTCCGAGCTTGCCCACCATATAGAAAATCATTTTCCTCTTGATCCTCGGTGCTGCTACTCTCACTAAAAGTCTCCCAGTCCGAATCAGTTATGTCCATATCCATCAATTAGATGCCTGTCATAATCCATACATAGTAATATGACTTGATTACAAGAAAATAATAAGGAAGAACAGAGTTTTAGTTCATGGACAGGAGTCCCACCAAACTTACAAATAGATGGAATCAGAACTAATCTTCACTCAATAATGTCTTCACAATCAAGGACTTAAGCTGGTAACTAGGTTGTAGATTTTTAACCCTGCAAATTAATTTTTTGGAAATCAAGGTATGATTAAAAGAAAAATATCGGTATTCACATTTCCTTATTTAGGGAAACCTTGAGCCATTTAGAAAACCAAGTTCCAAGTTCATAATGGAGCAGTAACTAGGAATAAACAGGGATACAAGAAGTCTCTTACCTACATAAACAAATTGAAGCATTAAAACCCGTGCCAGCCTGTATTGCAATCTACGATAGGTATGTTGATATTGATTGCAAAGAAAATTGTGTACAATACAAAATGTTTCTGAATGATGCTGCGTTTGCCACAGAAAATAAAGTAATGTATCCAAAAATATTATTTTGACCACCAAAGCTGGAGATCTGATGCCAAAGGAGATTTGCCTGACAGGGTAACAGGAGTCAACCGAGGACTCAAAAATGCCAAAGGAGATTTGCCCAAATTGGAATGGACTTTCCAGAGGAAGAAACTCCTGAGGGAGATTTCCTATACCAGAAGTATCAAGGAGCTGCAAGTATCAGATATTTTTCCTTTCTTTTTTTCTTTTTCTCTTTTTTTTTGAATTTTTGAGAGAAGAAATTCAAGATGATGGAGATAGCAGACCAGGGTAGCCAAATATGCCAAAGGAGATTTGCCCCAGAGAAAGGGTGCAGGACCTAGTGGAATTACTTCAGTATGGTAATATTTTTAAAGGAAACGACAAAAATTCTTTTCATATATTTACTGCCAGGTATCCAACAGAAGGAGATTAAGTAACTTTTGCCAAAGGAGATTTGCCCAATACAGCTGAATCTTCAGACATAAAAAAAAACATATAGGTAAGAAATTTGCCTCTTCCAAGAATGGAAGTTATACTGCCAAAGGAGATTTGCCCCACGATAAAGTCAAACACTGTGTGGTCTATCTGCTATCAAGGGAGATTGATTAACATCAAGAATCAACAGAACTCCAGAGTTCAAATCAGGAATTATCTGGTCAATCAAACATAAATCTTCTGCAACTTGACTCACAGCAAAAGGGTAATCGCTAGATGACCTGTCTGAAAGAACTATATTGAAAGCTCATTGCCATTGCCAAAAGTCAAAGGGCTTCTGTTACCAGATCATTTCTTTCAAACCTGCAACAACATGACTGGTGAATAATTTCTGTGGCCTTTTCATTATGAAAGATTGCACTTATGATAGTTAAGCTGCCAATATCTAATAAAGATAGTATCCTAAATCAGAATGAAGATAAAAGCTGAATGTGAGAATAAATTGGTTTACTACTTTTAAGTTTTAATAAATTGATATCTTTAATTGTACATCTAAGACATGGTATCTAAAGGTATCAATGTTTTGATAAAGTAAAATTGGAAATTACAAAAAAATGGATTTAATAATTTTCTTAAATTTCCTATTATCTTGATTCTTGATAACCACATAGTTAGAAAAAATACAAATAAAACTGCATGCATACTAATCTGCTGATTCAGTAGAAAATCTATTTTAGCATGCCACATGAAAGTCACTTTTTGAAGCAGCCATTGCACTTAACTAAGGTTTTCTGCACATCAAATTTAAAACAAAAGAACAAAAATAATTATCCACCGTCTCTGTTTTTGAGTTGGTACCTGAAATTGACAGAAACTAAGATTGATATAAAGTATAAAGTATTCCTGATTTCTTTCAATCAAATTACTCTCACCTTTATTGCTATTCTTTAATCAAATATACCAGGCATACCTATGAATGATTTTGGGTTATATTGAATCTATGGAGATTATATTAAAACACTTCTAAAGAAATTGAATTTTACGGAAATCAACAGTATTTAATCCAAGTAACACAATGAAAAGCCAAAATCCTGCCTCAGAATTAGTTTAGACCTAGAAAATTTAAATCCTTAACCCCAAGTCTCCAAAAAATTAGAAAATCCAAAAGTGCTGACAAAAAGGGAGCTAAAAAAAAAAGGTGAATTTGCAGAGTAAGGGGCCGTACCATTTGCGCCTTTGAACTGATTGGACCCATATAATCTATCAGAGACATAAACCCAAGAAACCCATGAATCCAAACGTCTAAGGAAGAAACTTCGAACAGATTATAGCAAGCTGTTAGTAGGCTACTCCCTAAAATTTTCTTTCAGCTTCCAAAACCATCTTGGTCATTTCTCTTTGACTACAATTTTTATGTCTGTTCGGAAGAAAGGAAAAGATGGGTGCTGTTCAGATAGGCCTAGTTCCACGCCCAGTCCCACCATCCTCCACACCACCACCGAACTTCGAAACCATTGCAAGGAGACACACGAAACTCTCTCTCTCTCTCTCTCTCTCTCTCTCTCTCTGTGATTGTTAAGGGTTAATATTAGAAACTAGCGAATGGGGCCTTTTTCTTTCACAGATATAGCCATATAGGAGACTCTTTGAAAACCAAGATGGGAAAGAATATACCAACCAGGATCAGACACAAAATAATGTTCTTGCAGAACAAGACAGTTAAAACTGTTTTGACATTTGTACCCCGAAAACCGCATAATCTCCTTTTGTTCCTTCTGTCTCTCTCTCTCTTTCTCTCTCTGATAATGATGTCCCACAAATGAATTAATGAAACCTATACTATCCTAAACTGAGAAATAGAATGTCATTATGTCGTGTTTAAATTTAATTTGAGTTCGACTACAAACAGTGGCGTTAAGACTATTAAAGGAAGTAATAATTTTGTTAGTCATGTATATTTATTTATAAAAAATTACAGCATTATGAGAAATACAGTAAATAAAATGAATACATTTAAATTTATTTAATAATTACTAATAATATTAATTAATTAAGGTATTTAGATATTTTAATACTAAAAAGATGCTGAAAATTATTATATTATTTGACATAATAAAAATGGAATAAAAGGTTTCAAATGAGGTTAAACCAAAAATATATATTTATATTAAATATGACTCATTTTGATAAAATATTTCATGGAACAACAATCCAATAATCTCCTATATTTGGGCAATGAGCCTTTTGCTGGTCTTTTGAAAGCAAAAACAGGGTCTTCTTTGTTTGCTGGGATGTGTTACTCCAGTTGGAAGAACAAGGGGGAAAAAGGAGAAAGGGAAATCCAAAAGAGAGAGAGAAAGATCATGTCAAACATGCAAGCCAAAGAACAAAAAAAAATTCATATTGCAGCATTAATCATCAATTGGATTCATTATTTTTTTTAAAGAAAAAAATTAAGAGGCTAATAAATTATTTTAAATCTAAGGAAAACTATATCACAATTAGTAAATATATGTTAACAAGAGTTGAATATAAAATATTTTGGTCAATGGGGCTCAATTTTTATTCATTTAGATACAATTCATTACTTTGAGAATTTACAAAATAGACCTAGGTGTCATAATTCACTTTGCTCTGTATTAATTGAATGCTATAATAAAGCAATTAATTTAATGGCATTAGAGTTGTTTTAGAATTCAAATTCGAATTTCAATCATAATCAAATAAAAAAAAAATTAAAATGCTATATTTTTACACCTTAAAATGGAGTTATACAAGTAAGTTAAGAACGTCTTTTTTTTTTCTTTTTCTTTTTTTCATTTGGGAGAGAAGTCAATAAGTAATTTAAGAACTTTTAACTGGGAGCATATATTGTCATAATGCTGCCATCAATCACTCTCTATAAGCTTTAGTGATAAAAAAGCATCAAGTTTCGTGAGTCTGATTAACAATTTAATGACATTAAGCAAGCTCATGTGGAAGGTTATTCTCTTGGATATCCTTGGAAACCTAGTTTACTATTCTATGACCAAAACAAAGAATATTCTTTGTGCTTTAGAACTTACTAGGATGATTTTACTAACAAACATAGCATTAACATAATCTAATAGCCAACGGACAATTCTTTAAAATAATTTACAGAGAGTAAGTGATTCAATTTTTTTTGCTCTTAATAAATAGTATATGCGACAATGACAATTTTTTTTATAGATAATATGGAAGAGATAAAATATCAGTCAGTCATCTTAATTTTATAGTTGATATGATCTAAATCAAAAGACCAAAAATCATTTCTTTTTATGATTGTATTTTGAGTATTTGAATTAGTTTACTTTGATCTAATCAAAAACAGATTATAATAAAATTATTGAATTTACAAAAAATAAATTATGATATAGTTTTCAGAAATTGATATAATTAAAATTTAAATGTGCCTAACAGCTTTTAACCAATTGCTCCGGATGAGTTGCCAAAGTTTAAACTTTAAAGAATGTGACTTGCCCTTACAGCACTACACTATCTAGTTGGAAAGGTAGAACAAACCACTAAGGGAAAACGACCAATTCCTAACAACTTTTTCACTTCCTATGACAAAATGGAGTTTAAAACCTTTTATTTTCTCTTTTTGATGAGTAGATTGCAGATTGGAAGTTCTTTTTGTACTTTGCTTTGTATGTGCCCCAGATTTGATTCCAAATTCCATTGACCCCTCGATGATTGATTGCTAGGGGACCAGGTTATGGAGATTACAAAGGAGTCTTCTTTAATGGAGTAATTCAGCATTTAAAAGTACCACTTGGTGAAATTGTTTGGGGTTCTAGTGTCACAACGATTGCCCATTTTGTTATGCAGAACTTTTCAGATTCTAGTCCCACTCCATATTACTCATGCTTCCTTGTTCAACATCCAAGGCAATAAATTCAAGCTGTATGAGCTTGATCAATCAAATCTTGCAGCTTTCTTGTCTCTGAGAATTGCACCACAGGAAGTTCTTGGTTTATCATTGCTAGCTACCATCCTCAGATGGACAAAAGTTATCTGCAGTTTTTTAACTATTTGCTATCAAATACTTTAATTAAATTATGATAGGAAGAAGAATTTTTTTTTTTTCAAAAATTAAGGATACGATGCTAAGTTGAAAATGTAGTGAGTTAACTAATAATTCAGTCATTAAACTTATAAATTCACTTAATTTCATTTTTCGAATTATTTTGAACACATAACATAATTTTTAAAAATATAAAATTTATTTAATATATAATAAATTTAATATTTTTAAGGACTGACAAATAATTAACGTATAATTAATTTATAATTTATATATTAAAATTAAATGAATTTATAAATTTATAAATTAAATTATTAATTCATTCAAAAATATTTCTATCTTATAATTTTATTATAAAATATCTATATGTAAGGTGATAAATTAGAATGTGTTATTAACTATGATGGGATAACTCAATATTTTAAGCATTGAGGGCCATCCAAGCATGGCAAGGCTAGATTGTGGGAATAGGAGACTTGATGGCTACTCCACTTTCTTTTTCACTTGTTTTTTAATCCTTAAAGAACTTGTCTTTAATACATGCTCACAAGGATCTGAACTGGATGGTTGCTATTCATTTTCTCTCAACTCTGCTATTGGTGCATTAAAATACTTCCATAGTGGATAGTGGATTGCTTGCATTAATCACCTAGACCTATCTGCATAAGAAAATAGCAATATCAATGGAGAATTTTCACTACCAGCGCCCATGTCAGATTCAAACCCTTAAACTAAAAGATATAACCACTGGTAACTAGTTAAGGTGTGGCTATATTTTCTTAACTCTTCTTAAAGTAGACTTAAAGTATGCTTGCACTAGTTTGTACGTTAATCAAAGTTAAGTTCTTTTATCTTAACGATACACTAAAATTTTTTTACGTATTGACTTTAAAATTTATATTTTAGTAAGCAAAATAAAGAGCATATTTTCTTAACTACTGCACCAACCCTTTTAGATATTAAGATAAACAAAGTTGATGGATTCAGCACCAGCGGATCTTCCATTTGCCAACCATTTCTTCCGTACGTAGTTACACACGGGGGTTTAATTTTGTAAGCAGGCTCTCATTTCAATCTGTCTAACAGAAGAACAGCATATAGGGCTCTAGCTGGAATATTCAGAGACTCGTTCCTCTTTCTGTAACCTTTTTTTTTTCTGGGGAAGGCAGAAGTTTGCAGAATATGAAGTGAATTTTGAAGGAATATGGTGAAAGGTCCAAAATTGGTGGACTTTGGAGAACAGTTTGAGCCACCTGTGGAGAATTATAATTAAAAATTTCTGAAATGGATGTGTACGTGTCTGGTTTGTCTGTCTCAAGTGTGTGTTGGTGGGGGTCAGTCATTGGAAACAAGAGATATTCACCGATGAAGGTGGAGATTGAACTGTCTCTCTCTCTCTCTCCATTTTGTAGCACTGAAATGCATTTAAGAGCATCACTTCTTGGATTCACAAAGGTGCTTTCACACGTTTCGGAGTCACCAACGTTATTGCTTGTTTACTGAAAACATCACTTAAAAGTGCATCTTCAAATCACCCTTCAAAGTCAGCATTAATATGAAGTTTTTAGTTATAATGAAGCCATATATAAACTCGTGAGAGTTTCTTGACACTTTTTGATCACCAAGGTACAATTATGATGTATAATTGGATTTTTTTTTCTTTTAGAAATATTATATTAGAAGAGAGAAAAACCATTGAAAAGTGTCATTTAAAATTGAAATTTGTGAATAATTAAATATATTATTACAAGTTTAAATTTTAATTATATTAATTTTTTAGAGACATTGAAATCTTGATTAGTGTAAATTATTTGTTTTTAATTAAATAAAAATAAATTAATTAAAATACATTCAAATTAACTTAAATATCACCAAACTGTGATTAAAAAAAAACATGTTCATATCCTGAATGTTGCAACTATCTAAGATAAAGTAATGCAAAAGCACATACCTTGGCTGCTTGTTGTCAATAAATAAAAAGAAAAAATATTTATTATAGACAATAGTTTAAATTTTTGGGTTAAAATATTTTTTTTAATATAATTTTAAATTTTTTGATATGATCAGCCTGTATGTTACGTTAATAATAACATAGTAATATGATTATATAATATTTATATTGTTATTTTACTATATTAATTTAATTTTATATTTTTGTTAATTTAGTCCAACAAATTATTGATTTGAAATTTCATAGAAACAATGTGCTTTTCTTGTTCTTAAAAGTTTAGACTGTCATATAGTTTAAGCAAAAGTGGACCATTGGTTGAAGCAAGTGTCATATGGAAAGAATCTTTTCAGTTCACGCGACAAAATCATCAGAAGTTGGGCAAAAAGCAATGAGAATTTAGGTAACCTTTGCATTTGTAAAAGGGGAAAAAGGAAACGGTCTAAGACTTGGCCAGTGTTTCTTTTTACTTAAGATATTGATGTACGATGGGGAATAGAAAACTCGATAAGGAGCACGTTAAAGAAAATTCATTTGAGTTGAGGCTCCTTTAATCAAGTAGTTTATATGCCTATTTGTGTACACTTTTAACCAAAACACTTTCTCATTTTGTTAAAAGATAGTGGTAAAATTAAGGAATTCACAAACAAACAAAAATTGATAAAGTTTAAAGGGTAATTTATCTATTTTTTTTTAATTTACACTATTAAAATCTTTTTTTCATTTATAAAATTATTAATGTAAGTTATATTTTATATATTTTTTCTCTTAAAATATTTTTTTAGGTCTCAAAATTAAGATTTTTTTTTACTCAAAGTTAAAGTTAATAAAATTAAGATTTTAAGTCTCACAATTTTTTTTTACTATTTATTGAATTTTAGGTCTTAAAATAAAATTTTTACTATCTATTTTAATATTTTTTTTAAAAAAATTTCACTTTTAAATTTTCATAAATTTTAAAAAATATTAAGTCGGTCCTACAATTTATTTTTTCAAACCGAGGAGTTAGTGAATCCACTGTGAGTTGCAAAATAAAAAGGGAAAGAGAGAGGAAATCCACTGGTTAGCAAAAGTGTTGTTTATTATTGCAGAATAAAGGCTGGTGCACTATTAATATAATAATAATTCCCAGTGCATTTTAGAACCACTACGAGGATAGTGCTTCTCAAAGGAATAGATTCACAAACAAGGTGGACTTCTTCGTATGCGTTTGTCAAGAATCACCTTTTTTTTTTTCTCGAACTTTTTAGAACATTCCTTGCATTTGAAAAATAAATAAAAATATTGTAAGCCGCCCATGCATGAAGTGGTAGTATATGGAGATCAATCCACATAAACAGCACCTGTGCAGGTATTTTAAAATTTAAATTAATTAATCACACTAAATATTTGACACATTATCTTCATTCTGAAATTTTAAATATTAAAATATGTTCAAAATATCAAATATTATTTAAAATACTAAAATTAAAGGCATAAAATATTTGCATCACTTTAAATTCATAGAGATCTTACATTTTTTAAGTTTTTATTTTCTTAATTTTTATAAAATGTTAAGTATATCATTTCTATGATAATTTTTTATTATTATATTAAACATAATAATTTTTATAAATATAATAATATTTAAAATATAACTCCTCGATTGTGTTTATTTGATTCTTAAATATTGAAAAATTACATTTTTTGTGATCATTTAATGATTAATTAAAATTAACTCAAAAGGTATTCAACTTAGAATTGACTACCTATCAAATAATAAATAAATGACATGTTTTTATTTTTATTTTTCCTCCAAAACTTAAGAAGACTAGACAATAAAATTAGTGTAATTCAATTTTGTAAAACTTCATTGTAATGAGATTTGAATTTTTAAAAGTGTACTTATTTCTCAATTATTGCAAGTCCCTTTAGAAACCACTAGCTCCAATATCTGTTGATGACATTATATTTTATGAAATTTATTTACACACACGTGGAAAAAATCTATGAAGCCACGTGTCTTCACTTAATCATGGAAAAGATACTCCCGTTTTTTCTTGTTGATCAAAAGTAAAATAATAATTCAAATTTTGAATTTATAAATTCATTTATTTTTTTAAATGCACTAATTAATTTTTAAATTATAAATTTATTGTATTTTAATATTTTTTTAATTTTTAAAAATGTCAAATTTGTTATTCATTAATCCATGACAACTTAATAAAAAGACTAACATATAATAAATTTAATATTATTTTAAAACTAATTATTAATATAATAAATTTTAAAAATTAAAATTAAATAAATATACAAATTCAAAAATTAAATTATTAATTTAATCGTTGATTAAATAAAAACCACCTTGGTAGTAGCCCATGTCTGGCTGAACAGATTGAGCAAAAGATTTACAAGTCTAATCAAAAGCTACCATGTTAGTGCACAGTGAAAATAAAATAATGGTCACATGTAACAGCAAGTTCATCAAAGTCTCTTGCTATTATAATAGTAAAATAGATAACGGGAAACTCATATATCTTTATTAAATGTTAAATGGTGGCGGAATGAAAAGAAGTGGAGCAGCTATCGCGACGACCAATTCGTTGGCATAATCATATTTTAAAGGAAAGTGGGAGATGAGGAAGTGCTTTACTACATTCCAAGTCATTGTGTATAGTTTAGAGGGGATTGATAGTGACGAATAAAGTGAGTCCACTACTAAGAACCACTTTGTTCCATGGATGGAGATATTTGTCCATTTCTTATTCTCCCTCAACCTTACAACTATACACTCAACATAAAAACTGGTTTAATGACCGAAGCGACCAAATTATGTATTGTTAGGCATATAATTATAGTATTAAATCTTAATTTTCTCAATTTCTAGAGACCAAATGATAAGGATTTTTTTGGTGAATTCCAGGGCAGAGCTAGGCAATTTTTATTAGGGGATTGAAAAGAAAAAAATTAAAAAATTAATTGAAGGAGGGTTAAATTATGATATATTCATATTTAAGTAACAAATTATACATCATTTTTTAAAAATTTTAAAAATTTTGGGGGGTTAAAGTCCCCTCAATGCATAACTACGTTTCACTCTTAGTGAATTTTTTAATTATAATATGAATGACTTATTTTAAAAAAAAAAAATTAGATACTGGTCTGAAGTTTTTGTTATCAAAATTTTTTAATAAAATTATAATACATAAAAGTTTTTTGAAAGAGTGAATAATATAATATTACAGAAAACATCTATATTTTTATTAGAAAATCTGACTAAAAGAAGTTCACCCTATTCTTTTAGGTCACCAAATGTCCTATAAGAAAAAGGTCCAGGTGTCGGTCTCTTAGCAAATATTCCCATTTTCTGCATTTACTCATTCATGAAGCACTTAAACAGTTCATTCACACAGGCAAGGAGGGACCAAGCAGGGCATACTCATGATTTCCAATTGGGAATTCAGCCTAAACATAGTTTTCATGGATGGAAAAGGGTTGAGACAATCTGGGTTTGTGGGGGTCTAGTAGCCAATGAGATAGTGGTAGGGAAGAGAAGAGCCAAATGGTGTTGATGGATGAAGGTGAAAAGGTTCATCCTAATCAGGTTGAGTCAACCATGGTCCATGGACATTCATGTTTACTCAACATCCTCTTTTTGCACTGCCCCTTCAATAATAAAGTACAAGAGGGAATGAATTGTCTGCAATGGATAGGTATTCCCTAAGGAAATTGTGGAAATATAATGCCAAGTCATTGTCCTTATCCAAAGTTTCCAAACAGTTCCAAGTTTGCTTTAACATGCGATGGATAGTGACAAATCATGAAAAGTCTAATCTTTAATTAAGATAAAGGGGTGGCCATCACAACAGATATTGTATTTCCTTATCAAACTATATTCAATTATTCTAAGAAATATTCTAAGAGTAAAATCATAAATACACAAAATTGATGTGAAAAAATGCTTTAAAGGAAAAAAATTGTGAAACTCCTAACAAAATTGAAGAAAAAAAAATGACCATCAGGGAAGATTTGATTCACAAGGCTTTTAGAATTGCAGGATCATAATAGCCTCCGGGTGTTTGAGGATTCTGTTTTCCTTGTTTTCTTCTTTCAATCCACAAGAGCAAACCATCTCAGATTGGCAGCTACGGTATGGGTTCTTACACGAGGCAATGTCTTAAGCATATCATTAACCAGAAAGGGTAATGGAACAAGAATCTCAATTGAGTCCTGCTTAAACTTTTTTCAAAACATTCAACATCATTAAATCGAGATGATGGAATTGAGATTAAGCTGGCTTCTCATGCTTATTCTAATGAATGCTGAAGCTCAGCTTATGTATAACTGCACCATATAATCTACACCTTTCTGTAAAGAAAGAAAAACTTCACATTCACAAAACTCCTTGTATTCTCAATTTCTCATGGAAATCTTAGAGAGCTTCGCAGTCAGAAAATATAAGAAATCTACCGACTCTATCTAGCCTACTAAACAGTTCATATCAAAACTCTGACAAATTTGATTTAAACACTGAGATAGCAATTTAAAGCCAAACAGTAAGTAATTTTCAAGAGGTATCCCAAGAAATATAAGTGTTTTAAGTCCTTTAAGCAAAAGTTGTTAAGCACAAGCACACAGTAACCCAAATTTTTTTTTTTTTTGGGACTGGCCACAGTAACCCAAATAAAGACACGGTATTTTGGTATGTATGGATTAAGACATTGTCTCCCATGCAAGAATCACATTGGGCCCCCTTTTTTTAAATCATGAGAGATGGAAGATTAAGTTTACACGCTCTATTTCTAAAAGCTGAAATCAGTATAATGCATAACACGGTAGCATGCCTTAAAATACAGGCGGTAATATAAAATTTCTTAAGACCTTGAAACTCAGCCTAAAAATTAATGATGTTCACACCTTGAACAACTAAGTATAACGTTGCAAAGGAAAAAGAATAATTCTATGTAAATAATCCTACAGAACCTGCTTACAAAGTGGATTGTGAAAATTTCCACCTAACGTAACTATCAAAATATAAATGAAGCTCCTCCTCATGATATAGCATCAAAATGTCAAAACTCATGGAGATATATAGGTAGCAATTACTGTAAACAGATAGGAGCTATATCCTCCTTAGGCAGTAACTGCAACCTTTTCCTGTTTCTTTTTAGTAGCTTTTGAAGGCACTTCAGACACAATATTTTCAGGTTTCTCAATTCCTTGAATATCAGTTATCCTTAGCTTTGTCAGCTCCTGAAGATGATAACCATAAGCCAAGCAGAATTAACATTGATATTATGTGTGAAACTAAATATAATTAAATAGTTGCTTTCCAACAAACCTGGCGATGGCCTTTGGTTCTGCGGTAATTCTTCCTTCTCTTTTTCTTAAAAATAATCACCTTTGCATCTAATGCCTGAAGTAAAAAAAAAAAAAATGAACAAGTTCTCTAGTGCAGAAGAAGAAAGAACACATCTCTAGCAATACCAAAAAAAAAACCATAAAATCTACAATGCATGAAAAGTAAGTGGGGAAAAAGAGAGAATAGGAAAACTATACTGTATGGGTGCAGCAACTGTGGAAGGTCCTTGGGGAAGTGGGGAAAACACACAGAGACCATGATAAAAATCTTCCATCAGGAGCACCATTGCTTGGCCCTCTTAAAGCCAAATCACATATAAAAATAAAGTCCCTTTAGGTATGCAGAAATAGCAATTTTATTCCAGGGTTCATTCTGCGAAAATAATGCCAAAAAAAAAAATCGGAATAATAACATAGCCATTACAAGCCTTGTTACTCAGATGCTTCAATTTGTTTAGTTGATAAATTTCACAAAAAATAAAAAACAAAAAACCATTCAATGATGATTTATTTTATGATAAATAAACAAAACAGTGTACAGGGATAAAATAAGATATATAAAACAGCAAGTTAGTTGATCATCGATTGTGATGACAAATGCATAATATAATCACCATTTTTTTAGTTATATTTTTTCTTTTCCAGTGCCTGAAAGTTATCATATTTATCAACTGACTAACTTTTGTACACAAATGAATTAAATGTGATAAAAAGATTTCTTTTTTATTTTTCTTAACCAGATGTATTTATGTCATTTCGTCAGAGCTTTTTTTCATTTCAATTTTTTTATAGTGGTTTGGTTCCATTTCAATATGATTTCAAGCGCCAAACACAGGAGTGGAATCAAATTCAATTGCACTTCAAACACAACCACATACTGAAACAGGACTGATCATTCCATTTCAAACATAGTCCATTCCCATCCCCATCCATGAAAATTTATTCCGTGCACAAAAATTGCCCAAATTTGATTTAAATAGGCAGTGCCACACTTACATGCTCCTCAACTACAGCATGAACAGCAACATCTGGCACTGTGGGTCTTCCTATAATTGTCTGACTACTGGAGCCAAGCAACAGAACTTTGTTTAGAATCAACTGCAATGGACAAAAAGTGCATATAATGATATTAACATTGACAAGCGAATATTTAAGAAAGTAGCATGAAAGATTCCATAACAAGGAAAAAGAAAAAAATGGCTACAAAAGCACACAACCCATTGCTTAATAAGATTAGTGACATACTTATACTGATACAGCTATTACACAAACAATGTTGCCAAAATTACAAGAAGCAGGTTAGATGGTAGAACTATCAATAGAGTAAGAAGCAAAAGACACGTCTTCAAAAAGTACTTTCTGGAATAGGCTAAGACACCACCTAATTTCAACAAACAGCATCTATTGTACTATCATCATCTATCCAAATCTTAGTGTGACAGTTTTACTTCAGCATGTACTTTAGTGTATGTATACCACTTCTACGCTGCACATGGATCTGATATTTTCACATGGTCAAATTTAGGCTGGTTTTTAAATGAATCTATGAAGAGCTTTAACAACAGATTTAAAAAGGGGGAAAAACCATGTCAAACCTGTCTTCACAATCTCAAACCTTATTTGGATCCACCTAACTTTTTACCAAAGTGCTCAATTTCTCATCGTCAACTCATTAACTTCTGCTTCCCATGCATTGATCTCAAATTTCTATTCAGCAATTTCTATTATAAACACGTTGATCTCAAATTTTTACAACACCCTAGCATGTCTGTTCACTTTATCCCTCTCTGAGTCTGTTTCTGCAAGCATCTATTTTAATCTTCTCTTCATTACAGAAGACTAGAATTTTTCCCCAAAACACTATTTGCACAACGCTAGTGCACTACTCCTTGCAAGAGAGGAAATGAAGAGGGGGAGGGGGGATGAGGTGCTGACTTAAAAACAAATTAGTTGACAAGTCAGCACATTTTGCTGTCTCGAACCTTCGTGCAAGAATGCTAGTAGCAAAATTGTTTTTTTACCTGTACTCATAACTTTCCATCTTCTAAAAGAAATTGGACTTTATTTGCAATAAACAATATGATGAAACATTTAGACCAAACAGAGATATATCCTGGTTGCAAACAAAATGACAAACAAGTACAACTGTATATAATGATCAATTGGTGCAAAAATAAACCTGAAATGCTTTTCTCTAAAACAGTATATCTACATTCTGGGTTAACTAATTATAAAACCAATTCAATTCTAAGATTAAGAGGTAGTTTGGCAAACTCAAGAACAGGTTTAATGTTGTTTGTGATCATATAAATCCAAATAACTTTGAATTGGTTCCGAATACTTAGTTTGATTAACATTTAAGTTTGAAATAGTTCTAATATCAAATAATGTTGGGTGATCTATTTTTCAAAATTATAAATCACAAGCAAATATTAAAAACTAAAAAAGAACGACCAAGAGAGAACAAGAGAGATAACGAGACATATGATGATATAAGAAGACATTTGACTCCAAGTCTCCAATAATGAAAACACTTTATGAGAAAATAAAGGAAAAAAAATTTTGGGACAATAAATAGGATACAAAGATTATTAAGTTTTCAGTATAAAACCAATTATTGGTCTGAACCCAGTTTTGACATATAAACTGTTCAGATAAAATCTAATTTTCAAAAGTGATTACCAAACACTTGATTTTAAAACTAACTCCACTTTGCTGTAACTAGTTGTCTAGTTTTGGGAATTTGGCAGAAACCACTGTCTATATGATCTAATGTAAACTCGAGGATGGTTCTGTGCATACAAATAGATAGAGTATCAATAAGACAAAAAAGGTTCAGCAGGTGTATTAATTATTGAATTACTTGAGGAAGAAAAAGAGAGTTGAATACCAAAGAACGTGGAATAAACTAAAGTTTCAGATAAAAGCTTTTCAACAAAGGACCAAAATCAATAATGAAGATTTTTAACACTTGAGTTTTTGAAATTTAAAACTGTCTTGGCACTTCATGATATTAATTCTCATGCTAATTGAATAGGACACTAATGCCTATCAATATTGCGAGGTAAAACAGCAGTATGCCAACATCATTTGAACAGTCGGATAACAGACAGACAACAGGTTGTTCCCCGACTGTTTCAAACTACCCCCACTAACCCAAAGGAACCAAACATCAAGCAAAACTCGGCATGGCATGACAGCCTCTTGAAACAAAACAATAATGCCATTGCTTATAATTCATATATCAATCTTCTATCAAAAAATATATATCTATATATCAATCAGTGGCACAAAATCATGGCAATATGAAATTAAATCAAAAGAAAAAAATTCAGTAAACTTGAAAGATGAATCACAAAATGATCCTGATCCCAGAACTTTAATGAATATAAACGTAAATACCCCAGGATGAGTAGCATTTTGCAAGGATCACAACTGGTGTCAGGATACATGTATGCAGGCTCGAGGTGACCTACCTTGTCATTTACATCGCAAAACTTCAGTCTTTCCGTGAAAATGCTGTCCCCATTGCTTACTTTAAACTGGTGCGAACCGATCTAGACTCCAATAAATAAATAAATAAGATAAAAGAAAGAAAGATTGGTATATACACTCAGTTTCTTACTCATTCAGAGCTATAAAAAATTAGCAAATTGAACCTGAACAACAGCGAAAACAGGCTCGTATGGCTTGAAAACCTGATCATTCTTGTCGAGAGGCCCTATCACTTTGTACCCAATAGCCGCCGCTTCTACTTCCTTTTCCTCTGCCGTATAGTGTCTTTTCCCACCAGCCCCACTTGAGACCGAGATATCCTCGTCGTCGCTACTCTCTAACTCCCCATCTTCTTCTCCATTACTGTCGTCTTCGGTTTCTTTACCTTCGTTTGTATCATCATTTTGTATACCAGAAGAGAAATAGCGAAAGTGGGACCATTGCGCACAGCCGGTAGTGATCCTGACATCGGTGAGAGTGTGGAGGAAGCTTGATGTGAGGGTGTTGAGAGGTGGGTTCAGCAACGTCGGCGGAAGTGGGAGTGATTGGAGAGATGGGTTTGTGAAGAGAAATGCGGAGGCTTGGCGCGTTAAAGCTTGCAGACACCGCCTATTCGCCATGGATGCTTTTGGAGCTCTTCTAGGTTTATGGGGTTTTGATATGCTCGTTACACACTGCGCTCATTATTTTTTTTTTTTTAATTAACTATTCTTCTTTTTGGCTAAAAAAATAACTAAGATTCAAGTTTGGATTGCGGAATAATGAGTGAAAATTGTCTTAAACATTTAACCAAACACATTGCAAGTGTTTCGGTCTCAAATGCTTTAAGAAATTAATCTTGAAGAAAGAAATGCACAATTAGTCAAAAACTTATTTTTAAGAAATAAGTGGGACTTATTAATCAAACTGTTCTCCATCAAAATTCACACTATAATTTGTTTTAAAATGGCAAAGAATTCCAATTTTTAATACTAAAATTTTAACACAATGCCTAAAATGTTTGTGTTTAATAATAATAGGAAGATATTTAAAGTATAAAATTATATCATTTTGAATGATATGTTAAGTGATCCAACAATCATAATCATCTCCCATAATGAAAGTTCTAATTATATAAATTTTTATAAATTATTGACTACATATTTGTATAATAAATTTTACTTGTCACACTAAATATAAAATTTTAAATATTATGATATTTTGTATATTTTGTATATCATGAAATTTAACATAAAAAAATATGAAAAAAATAATATATCAACCCACACCCAATTTACTAAAAAAATAAGTTATTGTGAACTTAATTAACAAGCATTATTTTCATAAAATAATTTAATTTTTGTTAATAAAAGAATAATTTAAAAATATATTTGATATAATTTATTTGATTAATTTATAAATTTTTAATAAATAAATTTATTTAAATAATTAAAATTAATTAAAATATTATAAATTATAATAATTTATAATTTATAAATTTTAAATTAATTTTATTAAATAAAATTTAAATTTAATAAAATTATATCTTAATCTTAAAAAAATGAATATACCAAAAATTGATTTAAAATTAAGTCAAACTATGAATTAAAAACTAAGTATATAATTAAACTTGAAAACAAAGACAGAGATAATTTAATTTGGTGGGCTTTTCTTATTTCCGTCATTATTTATCACCTTCATATCGAGGGCCGTAGGAATTTTTTTGGTAACACGTAGTTGCTGAGAATTTGACATAAATTTCCGCTTCAGGTCTCTCTCCCGCGCGCAGATCCTGTACCTTCTCGGTTCTGACCATTGTTCTTCCGAGATTACATAGATCTAACCGGCGATCCCAAAAATGGCGAGTCGGTTCGGGTTATCCTCATCCGGTCCGACGTCAATGATCGTCACCAACACGCCGTCGCAGGACCTCGCTCTCACCAATCTCGCCTTCTGCTCACCTTCTGATCTTCAGAACTTCGCCGTTCCTGGTTCCCATCGCATCTTCCTCGCTTTGGTGGGCGACTCCTTCGTCTTCTCTCTCGCATATCCTTTTCGTATTTGTAGGAATTTTGGTCATTTTTGTCCCATTGCTTTTATGAATTTTCTCGAACGATCAAGTGTTGACTCATTTTTGTAATGCAAATGCCAATTTGGGTGCATGGATGGTTATTTTGCCGAATCGGGTTACGAATGGATTCTTTAAAATCGATTATTTTTTACTTTTGTCATCTTAACTAAGACATACCGCTCACGAAAGCGTACGCAGTGGTCATATTGCACTGAATTCGATTCAACGTCGGTGTGCCAGAGTGTCTGCTGCTGAATCGGTACCTGTGAGCAGGTCGGTTATTTGGCTAGTTAGTCACAACTTGTATATTGCTTTGTGCAGAGCCATTTAGTTTCTTATTATTTACACCTGTTTTTTTAGATTCTTGCCACCTGACAATTTCAACCTGGCCATGCTAACCCTTGAATTGGACTTCATTAAAAGGGGAAGTAGAAGTGAACAGGTGAGCATATTTGAAAAATAATCGAAGGCGCTGCTATTCAACATTTTATTATTAAGTTACTGCAAACTAGAGTGCCTTAGAAATGAAATTGATGCTCTGTTTTGTAGATTGATGCTGTTCAGCTGGCTAAGCAGCTTAAAAAGAGATTTCTAAACCAGGTGGAGTTTTCAGTAGATCACTTATATCCATTAGCTGGCTAATTTTGGTGTTCTATCAGCTGTCATTTGTTGATTATTTGACCAATAAAATGCTTGTTATAAATGTATAATATTTCTGATTGTTACACTGCTCTGTGGTCGCTAGATGATAAGATCACTGATCAGAGAACTCCATAACTTCTTGGCTAGTTTAGTCACTGTTACACAGTTTCTGGATTACAATAATAACAATAATTAAGTTTTTCTCTGTTAGATGAAGTCGGCTATATAAACAAACAACGCTACGGTGATTTATTATAAATAAAATAAATAAATAGATTATTAACTATTAAATCATTTTCAATAGTTTTATCAATTTTTTTTTTTACTTTTTTCTACCTTTAACTATCAAATTATTCTCTATTTTATCTACTCTTCTCAACAAGGTTTTTGCAATTTTTTTCTATACATAATCAAATCATTTTAAACAAGATTTTATTATTTTTTCCACAGATAGATGCTACCCAATTTTCTTTTTAATGTATTCATTTTTAATCATATATTTTTTAATATGTCCACACATTTAACGTAATATTTTTATTTGTACAATATTAAGTTTATCTTCATATTGCTTTTTAACTGTTCAACATTTAGTACTATATAATATAATAAGTCTTATAGCCGTATAGTAGAATCTTTTTTTAATTTTGAGTGGTATTTTTCTATCACAAATGACAGTCGAAGCCTTTATTTATTTTATGCATCCCGCTTAAATCTTATAGTTTACATCCTCTTTTATTTCGCCATCATTTTGTATAAAATCCAAAATATTTAAAATTTATAACTTATTTTAATATATAGTCTTTAAATTTTATTTCTAAATTCGTATTTATTTATCTTTTACTAAAAATACATTTCATATTTTCTGTTTTATTTCTACTTATACAAAAATTATGTGTTTTCAAAATTTGTCTTCATAACTCTAACTTCATATTTATTTTTTCTTTCGATTCATCAATCAAAATTATATTATTTGCAAAAATTATACATCGATGCCTCAAATCTCATATATGTTCAGTAATTGCATTCAAAATCAAGTTAAAAAATATATGGACTCAGAACTGACTTTTGATGTAGTCTAGTAGTTGTGAAAAAATTATTTGTCTCCACTTTATGTTCTCACGCAAGTCGTGATCTATCGTACGTATATTTGATTATTTAAATATACGCAATACGTACTTCTTTCTTCTCTAAAATTTTTCATAAAATCTCTCTTAACACTCTGTCATATGCCTTTTCTAAATCAATAAAAATTATATACAACTTTTTTTACCTCTTTCGATAACTTTTCATCAATTTTAGACAGTATATGGATTACGAAAGGAGAAAGTCATCTGGTTGTTACATAGCGTTTTGGCTATTATTTGCATTAGTATGTGTCAATTACTTATCAGAAACAATGCTAGTTATAGTACATGATAATTTCATTAATTGATGCGCTGCTCTTAAATGATCAAGTTATTTTATGTAAAAAAAAAAGTCTAGCACTGAATATGATAGCTTTTCCTTTGCTAGTGATTTATGGATATTAATTGCCATTTTTTGTATTTTTTATTCTCAAATCCTATCAGGAGAACTTATATTTCTGTTATTGTAGCCCTTCTGGAAGAGGTGAATGGGACAAGGTGTCATTGGATTAAGATTAGTATGAAGAATCTGTGCATTTAATTTGTAATCACATTAGGCATTTGCAATGTGGAAAGATGTAAGAATGAAAACCACTTGAGATGTACTACATGTTAATGATTGTATTGTTCATTAGATTACTTACCCATGATCTTGTTGTTTTGGTGTCTCATATATGTTATTCTGTTGTAAACCTTACCCTCTTCACCCTTTTTCTAATTTTTCTCAAATTATTTTCTAATTCTCTGGAACTTTGAGGACATTCTGTGTTCTGGATCCATTTATTACATTTTTTTTTGGATGATGTACTATATGTTAAAGACTTTGAACATGGATCTTATTCATGCAGGTTATGACTGCAGGGCAGAAAGTCTTGTTTGAGTATCATGGAAATAATTATAGTTTTATGGTCAGTCAAGCTGTTGTTGAGGGCCATGAAAATTCTAATTCTCTTGAGAGAGGGATGCTATCGGATGACACATACGTTGTTTTTGAAACATCACGTGATAGTGGTATAAAGGTGAGTTTCTCCTTTGATTTTTAGTTTCCCACTGATTATGATTAGGTGAATGTTTGGCGACCCTTGAGGTTAAAATAGTCATGCAAATAGCTTAGAGTTAGAGGTCACATTTTCTGCATGTCAGTAGAAGGCTAAGTTCAGTTATTTGTATTGATCATTATTATATGTGCTCTTTCTTGTTTAAATGACATGATTATGATTAAATGCTCTGCTAAATAATACATGGTCAAAATGTTGAAGACTTGAACTTTAGATCCTGCATAACATTTGAGCCATGTCTGTTTTCATTTCAATAGTCTTTCTTCATTGCCTTATTGCTGGTTTGATAACAAGTGCAATCCAAGTAATATTTTAGCCAATACTTTGCTAAGCAAGATAATGACATGTTATAATAACATTTTAACTGCACTGTAATGTGCTTTGGTATTATTTATCCACTGATAATTCATTGGTTCATGTTGTTCTTTGCAGGTTGTCAATCAGCGTGAGGCTGCCACAAGCAACATTTTTAAGCAGAAGGAGTTTAATCTTGAGTCACTGGGTATTGGGGGTCTGAGTGCAGAGTTTGCAGATATATTCCGAAGAGCTTTTGCATCTCGTGTTTTCCCTCCCCATGTGACATCTAAGTAATAGATCTTCTACTTAAATCCACATAATATGCTAGTTTTATGATATATCATTTTCTTACTCGGGAACTGTTGAGGTTCCAGATTAGGGATCAAGCATGTGAAGGGCATGCTGCTTTATGGGCCTCCTGGCACTGGAAAAACTCTTATGGCGCGCCAAATTGGAAAAATTTTGAATGGGAAGGAACCAAAGGTTTGCAAATTACTTCATATGCTGGTGCATGAAGTGGAATACCTGCATCTATATGAAAATATTATGTATGCAGTCAACAGTAAATGGAAATAAAACTTTCTGATCATCATATATATTTTTTCATTTAATATCTCTCAGCCTCTTAATTATTGGTCATAGTGGGGCTAGTAACTGCCTCAAAACGTGGTCTTCTTAAACATTATCATCAACGGTGCTTCATTCTTTTTTCCTACTATCTTTTCACATAAAAGTTTGGCAGAACATGGTTTTTGTAAAAAAAAAATTAGTTTTCTACTGTCAAAAAGCTTTTGTGATGTTAAATTGTTCATGCTTTTGACTACTAGTTACTTCAAATTGATTGATTGTTATTATGAATTTGGCTAGATTTTAATTATATCGAGTCCCTTTGTTTGTGAAGTTCCTGTAAATTAATAATATCTCCCGAAATGTCCTGAATTCTTACCCTGACTAAGAAGAAAGAGGCTCTCCCCTGTCTATTTCTTTGAATGCAGTTATCATGAACCTTTTTTAAATGGCTTTAACTCTCTCGTGGTTCAGAATCAATAGTCACCCTATTTTTATGTCTTCTGAGCATAACTTGCTATATTGTTTAAGCTTTCTTGATTGTTAAATGTTCCAAAGCTAATTGACATACTTGATTAATGTCTAGACTAGAATTGAATGTAATTAGATGTGTATAGCACTTTGCTTTCTTGAGGTTAGTAATAGTCTTTTGTGGTGGTTGATGGATCTTAATATTCTTTTTTCTATGGCCTGTACTAGATTGTAAATGGCCCAGAAGTCTTGAGTAAATTTGTTGGTGAAACAGAAAAGAATGTGAGGGACCTCTTTGCTGATGCTGAACAAGATCAGAGGACCCGAGGTAAGGGATGTAGACAATTACATGTTTCTCTAGGTTAAAATTTCTGAGAGTTCACTGATCTCGTTCACCATTTTTAATTTATAGGGGATGAAAGTGATTTGCATGTCATAATTTTTGACGAGATTGATGCTATTTGTAAGGTATGAGAATTTTTAGTTACAGATTGACATCAGTCATTTATTGTATTATATCGGTGGTGTTGTCGATGTGTTAGTTACAGTTAATGACTAGCTTCAGCTAATAGAATCTTTTTATTTTTAATCATCTGGGATATTGTAGTAACATTTCAGTCAGGGACCTTGAAAATTAGCATTTAGTTCTACAAGTAATTTACAGTAGTTGAGTTTGAAGTTATATTGTGATTGCATTGTCTGATACTATAAATAATTATTCATGATTCCTCCGCATGCCTTGTACAGTCAAGAGGTTCAACTCGAGATGGCACTGGAGTTCATGATAGTATTGTGAACCAACTTCTTACTAAGGTTAGTGATGATCTTGAAAGCTATCTTGATAAAAGTATAAATCTTTCTCCATTAACTATCAATGTAGCTAAGATTATCTTCTTGGTTTGTAGATCGATGGTGTGGAGTCACTAAATAATGTTTTGCTTATTGGAATGACCAACAGAAAGGACATGCTTGATGAAGCTCTTTTGAGGTCTCTTTATCTTCCTCCTCTGTCCCAGATATTTTAATAAACCACTTTTCATGGGAACTGTAAATAGTATGTAGTCAACAAGGATATGCAAATGTTATTATGGCTTGTAATTGACTTGTACAGTAGCTATGTATGTGTGTGATGCAAACCTTAAAGTTAATCATCAATTACTTATCTCTTGTAGACCAGGGCGACTAGAAGTCCAAGTTGAGATAAGCCTGCCTGATGAAAATGGCCGAATGCAGATTCTTCAAATTCATACTAACAAGATGAAGGAGAATTCCTTTCTAGCACCTGACGTGAACCTTCAAGAGCTTGGTATATTTAGTGATTCTTAAGTCTTAAATTTGTTTCTACATCTACCTCTGAGTAAAAATAAATTGGATGCTTACACTTGTTAATTACACTAGCAAGATATTTTGTTGAAAATTTGGTTTTAACTTATAAGCTAGTTTTCATATCAAATATTGTTTAGTAAAACTTGGTAAACCATTTTTGAAATTTCATATAATGTAGAGACAGAGAGGAGAAAAATGAGGAAACTTTTGATTCAAATATGATTTCTTAAGTAGAAATTAACCTTGTATAGGTTAATATTGAACTGGTTTTGACTTAGGGGACTCAGATAAAAACTAATGATTTTAAAACCATCTCCATTTTACCTAGTTGTCTGGTATTTGGAATTTGACAAACACCCTCTTAAGGTCCCAGCAAAGGTACATGTAAGTAACAATGCATTCTTATTCTGTATATTATGATTCTTTGCTCTGTATATTGAAAAAATTATGGCTGTATCTGATGATTTGCTTGTCCATGTTTTCCTTTGACTAACGAGTTCAGTGCTGTAATGTAAAACTATTAACCCTTTTTCTGGGAGGCATAAGCCAATGAATAAGAGTTTATTAATAATCAGTTATCTAGATAAAGTTGCTTTGTATTCTTTCCTTCTAAATTATGAAAATGCATGCTGGAGAGACAAAATGTGCAACTTCTGATGTTGAGATATATCTAGATGATTTCTCCAAAAATAGGGAAAAAAGGTTGTCTGGTTCACTTTGTTGAATCTATGAGACCATGGTGGTTTACTGGGGGTTTTCTTTTTCTGCTCTTGTGCAGCTGCTAGAACAAAAAACTATAGTGGTGCAGAACTTGAAGGTGTTGTGAAGAGTGCAGTGTCATATGCTTTAAATAGACAACTGAGTCTAGATGACCTCACCAAGCCAGTGGAGGAAGAGAATATCAAAGTTACAATGGATGACTTTTTGAATGCACTTCATGAAGTTGTTCCTGCCTTTGGAGCTTCAACTGATGACCTTGAAAGATGCAGGTAGTTCTTTTAACTATGGGATTTAAGACTTTCAGAAATGGATAAATTGAATTCAATTCTACTTATTTTATCGTTTTACCTCATTAACTGTTCTGAAATTATGCATAAAAAGTTATTTATAGAAGACATTTTTGAGAATTAAGTTGTTTGGTAGTCTGAGTTGACATATGAGCTGGTGTTTCTTTCGAAAGATCAGTAACATGTTACTGTTGTTGTTCTTTGACTATTGATCAAAATCTCTTGACAGAAAGATCTGTTTAGATTTAGTTGTTGAAATTGTAAAAGGAAAGGTAAAGACTTTAGAGCCATTGGGCTCTTTTTTAACCACATAAGGTATCTACAATTGCCTTGTTGGAGTTGAGTAGGTGATGCCATGATATGAAAATGAGACTGAAATATGACAGACAAGATTCCTTAGGTCTCCCTCCTCCCTGTTGTTTCTTTAATTATTAGAAACTTAATCTATATATTAATTTTTCATAGGTGTAATTTTTCCAAATTTACATAAAAGGACTCTTTGAGGAACCAAAAACAAAACTATAATTGTAAACATATAATTTGTGGGATTATAAAATTGATAAAATGGCCTACTTCTACAAAATCTTTGCAAGCCATGCTTCAAACTTCTTGGTTATTTCTTTACCACCTTATATTAACCAGAAAATATAACATTATAGCCATTTCATTTTACACCTTCATTATCAACGCAACTCAGACTGCGTTGCTTCTTAATCTGACAAATATAAAACAAGAAAACCGCAGGTCACAATTTTTAAGTTATACGAAAGATTGCCTGCAACCTCTCTTTCTTTGCATGTGTAACACCAAGTGAAGTGATGACTTCAGATGTACTGGTGAGATTCTTGCAGACTTAGTTTATGGGAGTCCTTGGATAGTTTATTACAGATACTGTTGACTGTTTCATTGATGTTACATTTAGTTAAAGAATAGTTGTTTAATTTTATGATAAATGTGACCATCTTGCAGTTAAAATCTTAGCCTGGAAGTCCAGCAAAATTAACATTTTTGTTTTTTGATTTATAGACTTGGTGGCATGGTGGATTGTGGCGATCGAAATAAGCACATTTATCAAAGAGCTATGTTACTTGTGGAGCAAGTTAAAGTGAGTAAAGGAAGCCCAATTGTTACATGTCTTCTGGAAGGCCCAAGTGGCAGGTATATGAGTTTTCATTTTCATTTGCTTTTGTAAACAGAGTGTTTCTGAAATTACCTTGTTTATTACAGTGGTAAAACTGCACTTGCAGCTACTGTTGGCATTGACAGCGATTTCCCATATGTCAAGATTGTAAGCTCTCATTATTCGAGCATTCCACTCCAGGAATGTAGAGTGCCTTGACATCTTACTTAATTACTGATGCTTCTGATTTTGATTTTCTGTAATTGAGTAGGTTTCAGCTGAATCAATGATTGGTCTACATGAAAGCACTAAATGTGCGCAGATTATCAAGGTTTGTCATAAATAATAATTTGAGCCTTTCTTTTAATTCTATCAAGTCGATCTAATTTCTGAAGATTTAGTTACTGGCTGTAAATTTGAGGCTTTCATGCGTGTTGAGCCAAGTTTATACTTCATACTTTTCATACATTTTTTAGTCATCTTTATTTCATTAGCACGAAGACGTGGTGATCTTGTATTGTAAATGCCTAGCTTACAAGCTGTCTTATGTAAATACTAAGGCTTTTAACAAAGTGGTATCTTCTAACAGACTTTTGAGGATGCATACAAGTCACCATTGAGTGTCATCATTCTTGATGACATTGAAAGGTAATATTTTTAATCATTATTTTGTCATCCTTGACAATAAATCTTTGTAACATATAACATCATTTATTTCTTCAAATATTGATGCAGATTACTGGAGTATGTGCCCATTGGTCCACGATTTTCAAATTTGATTTCTCAGACACTACTGGTACTGCTAAAACGTCTTCCTCCAAAGGTTTCTATCTGTCCTTGTCTTATTGGCTGGCTACCATTGGTTTTAATGGTTCCTCTCCTCTTAAAATTTCCCTTTCAGTTCATTTTTAAAGCATATCTGTTGATTAATGTTCTAAAGCAAAATTAACGGATGAATTCGGGTCCAACCTGAATTGATTAGAGGTCCAATGGTTTCAACTGGCTTATCTGATTTTGCTGATGCCTTCCGCTCCTCCCCTTTGGAAAAAAAAAAGGGTAAAGAGGTGGGCAGGTGAAGATCTGCTGCCATTGGGTCTCATATGGTACTATGTTGTCAACGAACCAAAAATTATTAACTGTTTCTCGACTTGTCAAATGCCAATGTTGACCAGAAACGCTTCATGTAAGAGAAACATGTCTAATCCGCTCATAACATCTTTCATTCTTATAGTCTTTCTCTTCTTTTTTGTATTTCTTTTCTTTCTTGATAAAATTTCTTTTTATTTGAAAATAACACGCATCTTTCATTCTCGCCTCCCTAAACTCAAATTGTTTGGATGATAGCGTCTCAGCTGGGTTTGCCATCTTGAATTTGTGCTTGGGTTTTTGGATGTGTTCTAATCTTTTGAATTATTTAATGCAATGCTGCTTGCTGTGATGGTTCTTTTACCAGTTGAGACTAGAGAGTTCATCTCCACATGGTCAGAACCGCCAAGTGAAAATGAAATATCCATAGACAGTCATGAAGCAAGAGTTTCTTTGAAATAATACTAATAGTAATTTGTTGATGTTGCCTAAGTCTTATAGTTACTAATGTACATTTCGAACCATGACGTCAGGGCAAAAAACTCCTGGTTATTGGTACGACAGGTGAATTGGGTTTCTTGGACTCAATTGGATTTTTTGATACTTTCTCCGTCACTTACCATGTTCCTACATTGAACGCAAATGATGCGAAGAAGGTAAAACTTATTTTTTATCTTAACATTGTGATGTTATCTTTGGCTTGTGGGTTAATTGTGTCATTAATGTGTGCTATAGGAAGCTTATCTCTTTCTTTGAATGGTTTAAATTCTTTTGGCAATGTTGACAATGTTTTTCAGTTCTCTGAAGATGAAATCAGTTGCTTCCCTCGGACAATAGTTTTGTTGACTCTTTTTAATTTCCTTTTCCTAACAATCATAAAGCAGCATCATTCATTAGTAGAAATTTCAAGTGCTTGTAGTTGTTGGTAAAATTGAATATGGGTGAAACTTAATATGTATTTTGAATTTAGACGTTAAATTATAGCTTATACATGTGAGATTGCAATTTCAAAATAGATTCTAATTTTCTCGTTCTTTATTGAATTTCAGGTTCTAAAACAGCTGAATGTCTTTGCTGAGGACGATATTGATGCCGCTGCAGAGGCCTTGAATGATGTAAGTTTTATCACCCATTGAGGCTCCATTGAATTAATTGTCTCATCGTATTAATTAATCCCGGCTCATAAAATTAGAGCAAATAATATTATATGAAGGAAGTTTTTCTTTTGTTACTAATCCTGCATGCCTCCTTTAATAGTAGAACCCTAGACCTAGCTGTTGGGACTTCTTTCTGTTGATTCCGTCATATCATGTCGTAAATGGAGTTTCCTTTATTTGATTGTTGCTTTCTTTTTCCATTTCTTATAAATGAGGGGTGTCAATGAAGTAATATCTAGTATTCTGCACATGCTATTGTAAGCACTAGGCAGTCAGTTACGTTGTTTGGTTTAACTCTTATTTTGCATGGAAAATTCAGTTGAACACCAGTTGTTACCAGAAGGCAATTATTGCATAGTGATATAGGTATTCACTCTAACTTCTCTTGTTCGTGCTCAATTTCATTTTTCAGATGCCTATCAAGAAGTTATATATGTTGATTGAGATGGCAGCCCAAGGGGAACATGGTGGATCTGCAGAAGCAGTCTATTCTGGCAAAGAAAAGATTAAGATCTCTCACTTCTATGATTGCCTCCAGGATGTCGTCCGATTATAATTTTTGATACATAATTTCCTTCACAGTTAAGAGTGTGTAGGGTCATCTTCATTGTGTTGTCAGTTAAGTTTATGTAGGCAGTGTGTCTCCATCTCCTTCACTTCTGCTAATGGTATTTCTCGGAGGCAAGAGATTGCAGTTCCTGCTATATCACGGAACCTGAGGCTGAGTTTGATTACTTATTCATTTGGTGTGTATTTTTTTTCGAACAGTATGTTTGAAACGGGATTATTAAAATAGGATTTAATTAAATGTTTATTCCCTATATTTTCATATAATTTTTAATTTTGTTATTACACTTTAAATTTATGTAATTGAATTCTCATAATTCGAAAAAAATTTCAAACCAATCTCTGTCGTCAATGTCCATAATTCCTTGGCATAAGTGTCCGTGGCTAATAGCCTAAGGGAGTGTTTGATATATAATAATTTTTTTTATTTTTGAAAATTATGTTTCTTAAAAAATATACTTAATGAAAATTATAATTTTTAAAAATATATAAAATATGTTTGGTTGAATTTTAAAATTGTTAAAAAAATTTAATTAACATTTTTTGAGAATCTTATATTTATCTATTTAGTTATATTTAAATTTCTTAAAAATTTTAAGTAATTTTTTAGAAATTTTCTTTAATTTTTTTTTATAAATATTCTTGCATGTTTTTATTTTTAATAAATAATAAAATATTAAAATAATAAAATAAATTAAAAAATAGTTATGAAGACCAAATCAAAGAAGATTAAAATTAAGTAGGTTTTTCATGAGGGGCAACTCATCAACAAAGCAGAAACCAATTTGGTTGCACAAGCCAGAAGAAATTACTAAGGAGGAATATGTTTCTTTCTACAAGAGCCTGACCAATGACCGGAAGGACCACTTGGCTGTCAAGCACTTCTTTGTGGAGGGTCAACTTGAGTTAAAAACCATTCTCTTCATCCCTGGAAGAGCTCCTTTCAATCTCTTTGACACTAGGAAGAAGATGAATAACATCAAGCTGTATGTCAAAAGGGTGTTCATCATGGACAACTGCAAGGAGCTCATCCTTGAATATATTGAATTCGTTAAGGGTGTTGTTGACTCTGATAACTTGCCACTCAACATCTCTCGTGAGACGCTGTAACAGAATAAGATCTTGAAGGTGATAAGGAAGAAACTTGTGAAGAAGTGCATTGAGATGCTCAGAGAGATTGCCGAGAACAAGGATAAGAAGGGTATAAGTAAGGGATAAAAAGAAAGATATATTAGTAATTGTGTTTTTATAAAATCATTCCCGCTCCCAAGGGAATCCAGATTCCCACCCCCACCCTAGAGAATTATTTTGTGAGAATCCTTGCTAAAATTTGATTCCCAAGAATTGATAATTCCTGAGAATCATGAAAAAAAAAAGAACTAAACAAAGGAGTTTAAGATTCCCAAATACAAATTCCCAAAATTTAAAAAAAGACTCTCCCTACCAAACACCCCCTAATAGAAGATTCACTTATAACTATCCTTAGTCTACATGGATTTTCTTTACCTCCCATCACCCACCATGTTGCAATCCCTCTCCCGCACAACCCCACGCGATTCTCGCCCTCCCTCTTGATTATCTTATTTTCCCCCAAATCCATAAAAACTTGTACCAAAAAGGGACATTGAGTCAGAGGAAAGCAAAAGGGAACTTTCAACTTTGTTCGAAGAGGGAATAACGTGACAATGATCAATGGGGATGCTGAGAGTAATGACAATATGATAAATCATCATCTTCTACACTGCAAGGTTGGGATTGTATGGTAAATCTCAATGCTAAGAGGAAAAGAATACTCTTTTTTTGGAAGGAGCGAAACTCTCAAACACACGTCACGAGGTAGGGATGACGAAATTATATAACCTCACAGCACAATGTCTTCTGATTGTCAAACAGGTTACGCATGCAAGGAAACATTTACAATTGCTACTCACCGACAATCTGAGTGTGATGCATTCCATATTCAAGTTTCTGCATCCCCATATGTGATACACTGAAATAAATGCAATGGCCCATGAGACTCTCATCAACTTGGGATCATTGAGACTGATTCACCCCTAGCAATTATTGCATGCGCATTAGTTGTGCTGCCTATAGAGACTGGTGGTGGTTTGGCCTGGCAGCTGATCTTGTAAAAGGTAAATATAAATATACTTTTCGCAAGTAATCACGTAACTCTATCAACAAATGCTCTGCAAAGTAGAAGGCTGGTAACCTCCACTAACTCCATCTTTATTTGAATAAGTAGCATTACCAGATGAAGCCCAGTCATATGGTGTTACGGAAGACTATCCTTATGCATCTGATGGCTCCTCATATAGTCCAGCACAGAGAAGTTGTTCCAGTCCGGACTTTCCAATGCCATTGCTTCTGACAATGAGCTCCAAGCCACAAATAATCCATTCAATCTTAGGATATTCGATCTTCAAAATGCTAGTTGGTGGTGGCCAAAACTTACCACCCGATTATCTTTTCTCCACACTTCCACTATTATCTGGATTACATTAGCACAGATGCTACATTGAACTTTGGGCAACACCCGTATGGCGGATAGGTTCCAACTTGTTCACCATTAGCAAGAATACTAATAATACCCGGGGAGAAGGATCCTGACTTTAAAAATTCTCACAGTACCACGATATACAGCCCATCATCATTGCCAAGTTTATTCCAAAGAACAACAGTGATTGAGATAATTTCTTCACGTTCACATGATGAGATAACTTCTGCACACTCACATGATGAGAAGTATATGGCAGACAGACATGACATGCCCTCATGGTTGCGGGACCCTGAGATTATCAATGCATTCTACCAACTTTGAATCGAGATAGAAAGTATTGAGAAGGAAATTGAGAGAAGACACGCTGATTCAATGTTTAGAAACAAATACGGTGCCAGAATTTCACCATATTAACTGTTCATATCAAGCTCAGGAGCTGGGACCACCGGAAGAGGGAGTCCAAATGAGTACCAAGTCTCATATTCAAATTTGTGACCATTTCTCTCTGACATGCATATAAAATATACCAGAAGGAAAAGTAAATTTCATGACCATAGAAATTATGCTTAATGCCAACTTTTGTTTAGTTGGCCAAAAACTGAATCAAGTTAACAAAGTGAGTCACCCAAGGGAATCAATATAAGCATAAGGGTTCTACTAGCATCATAAACCTACATGAGTATTTTATTGACAAACCTCAGCCAACCTGGCAAATTGAGGGTCTATGTTGAACTGCTAATTACCATGTAAGCAAAAATTTGGTGACAAATTCTATGTCTTTCAGCGTTATTATAGGAATTGATGTTCGTATTAGTCATCTAGAGTATGGCTTAAATCACTTAGAGCACATTGCAGAGAACCTATAGTGCTTCCAAGAACTCTCAGTAACAAGCAAGCTTGATCTTCACTCACAAAGCATTGGTCAAGTACATTGGATTTTCAGACATAGATTTGAACCTCATGTATAAAATTTAACAACTACCAGCTAGAAATACTTTGATTCATAGCTATTCAGCAAATTAGCCAAGCACAAAATGTGGAGATGCACACAGCTTTTTGACAGGCAATACCTATGTGATATAAAAGTGTACCGAGACAATAATTGTGTAACAATATTAAGCAATCATAGCTTCAGATTGGAGGACAAGCTTGTGCATTCAAAGTCTATGCACACACACTCTCAAGTAAATAGATAACCCTAGCCAATTTCTAAATATTACGATATTAAGAAAAGGATTAAAGCTTCTATGAGTGGATTTCTTTATTCCACAGAACTATATCCCAAACATCTCAAGTATGAAATAACAATAACAATATATTATTTAATCACAGATTGACAAGATAGTATTAAGAAACAAACGCACCATTACCCATATGATATCATGCGTAGAATGTGTATAGCAAAAAATGATAAAAGAAATTAATGTATATACTATTTTCTTCTTGTAATATCAACATGCAGTAAACTAAAAACTTAAGGAAGTATCGAGCAAATTGGCATTTCTTTGAGTAAAGACACAAAAGCACTCAATGTTAGTCACATGCTTCACTATAATTGAATTTATATAGTGCTTCAAAAAGGATGTATTCAAATGGAAATAAAAGGGTGAAAATGACTTGATCATTAACTTTCAATGATATTGTTTTGAACTTTGCATTCCTTGTGTATGTTGTTTTGGTAATTTACTCTTTGCAATTTATATATCAAAAGATTATGAACAATTACTATGTTGCTACTTCTTCAAACCAGTTATTCCCTTGAACAAATTTTCCCTTCATTTCATTTTGACGTTCATAAAAAAACAATTGCATATGCCATAATTAAATTTGTTTTAATATGTCAAGATAAGAAAGTTCCTTGCTTCAAACGGTTATAAATATAGTTTTATCAAATGTCTACTGAGAACAAGACAAGTGGAACATTTCATCAATCTCTTGCCCATCAATGATCGATAATTTTTTACTGTTTAACTAAGCCATGTGAAATGTATATCTTCTGCGCACCAAATGCCTCATCAAGAGCCATCCATTAATGGCACTTTCAAGTGAAATATCATTTTAATCTAGAGAGTGCAAAAAATCTACAATTAATGAAATGAACAAATGATTCTCATGATGTGATCCTAAAGTTTGAATAAACAAATAAGACAGTAAAATGGTTTCTACCTAAATCCACAACAATAGACTATCAAGAAACATGCACCTGCGGATTAGTTTCCAAGTTAACAGTTATCAACCTTGACACACTGGCAACTTAACTGTCATTCATTAATCAGGAATTGACATCATTTTACTAAACATCAAATCACAATCATAAAGAAAACCATCGCAACTGTAAGTAATCATCCTATATCCTTAGCAGAACAAAAATTATCATAAGATTGATTAGCGTCTGATATACTTATCCAAAAGAAATTCTCTTCACTAGGTTTAGTATTGTAATAAACTGCAGTTAACATTCATGTATTCCGACGTATCAGGTTATTGTAAGGGGAATATTTTCAGGCAGCAATATAAAATTTATTGAAGACGCCCCTTTTCGGTGTTGTCACCACAATTGAAGTCGGGAGGTAATTCACACATTATATGTAAATCGAAAACAACCCAGCACAAGATAACCTGAAATCCAATTTTTACAAAGTAATTTGAACCTGGGAATTATACCAATCAGCAAAAACAGGATGAGGAGAGGAAGCTAGTCATACTTCTCTCTCCAAGAGTAAACAAGAAAGAAAACCCACGACAGGGCCAATAGAACGTCGCCAACTGTCTGCCTGAGCCAATCCCATGCGAGGTCCTCCACCTTCCTTTCAAAGCAAATCCTCCACAGAGCCATGAAAACATGAAGAATCGTACACCCTTTGGCGAAAAACACCTGAAAATCTCTGTCCTTTACGAAAGAAACCATGAACAGAAGGAACCCGATGGCGACCAGCAGCAACCCGGAAAACGAATCGGAGGTTTTGATCAATAGCTGATCATGCGGGGTAGATCCCAAGAGCTTCGTCGCAGTCTGCACCCCATGCCCAAATGTGTACACCTCCTTCATGTAGAACATCATCAGGGCCCCAGAAGTAATGGCGATCAGAGAGTGGAGGATGCAAATCACGAAAAACGCCGACGAAGATCCCATTTGATAGACGGTGGCGGCGGCTGCGAGCGACTGATACTTCACGGATTCGACATGATTAAGATTAAATCGGTAAAACCCTAACCTTCTCCAAGGTCACGCTTTGGGAAGCAGACGATGGAAAAACGCTCCAAAGTGCGTTTTGTGTTTGAAGCTTTGGGCAAAGATTCGAAGACTAATATGACGAAAGAGAGAGACACAAGATAAGGATCTAGTGGGGACCATTTCTATAACATGCACTGGACGATTGTCCTTCAGGGAGACACGTGGCTAGGATCCAGATGTGCTGACAGATTCTGATTGATGACTGGGATGAATCTGATGTGGCCAACTCCTTCATCTAAAAAAAAAAAAAATCAATTCGTCGAAATCATTTTATTTAGTAAACGACAAGATCATATTGTGATTATCATGTAATATAATATAAATTATTAATAGGCACATAAAATATTGAGAAATATTGTTTTATTAACGTAAATATATAACACAAATAAAAAAATCCTAATTTTATTGAAATTATGTAAATAACTAGTCTTAATACTATTGAGATTCTCTAAGTCAAACACATTTATTCATAATTAATATATAAATCTAAAATAATTAATTATTTAATTATGAGTTCATAATTATCTTAAATAGATACTAGTAACACCAACTAGCATATTACTTGAATTTTAAAAAAATAATACGCTTTTAGGAGATTGAGCGCTATTCATATTCTTCTCTTGTTTATTAATTAATGATGTGAAAATTAAATCAAGATTATCAATTAAAGCTATTTTAGAAGCAAATTTTTAATGATTGGCATGTTTGAAATACGTAAATAATTAAATTATTTTATCAATATGGTTAATCAAATTCTAAAATAAACATATTATTAAATAAAGAATATAATTAAACCAAAAATTTTATTTAGAAAATAATTTTCCTTGGTCATATTTTCTTTTGTTCACTTGTCAGAGTCTGAAATCTGACCGAACTTTTCAGACTGGTTATTTTCCCTTTAAAATTCAAAAGCGATGCTACTTTAGAATTTGTCTGATGCTCCAGCTACATACTTATACACCAAGCCATCAAAAAGGCAAACTCAACGTATTAATGAAAGTGGCTTGATTAAGACAAATTACGTACTCATACTCATAGCCATAGCTCTGAGGTGTTTTTATAGCTTGTATTGAGCTCCTTTAAAGTATTTGATGTATTTAAAAAAAATAAAGTTAAATATTTTATATTAAAAATTTACAAATTTATAAATTATTATCTAATTATTTGTATATGAGAATGTTTAAAAGAGATGCAATTGCAATGATCTTTGGTTCTGTTCCTGCCCCTTTTTTGGGGATGAAAGGTTATGTTCCTGCTTTTAATTGGCAATGTCTTGATGTGCAAATCTGATGGGGTTTTATCCACCCCAAACCAATATAAACCTTCTTTTCCTTTTAAATTTCCTTTTAAAAGGGAAAAAAAAAAACCACAGATTACAAAACCCTTTGATCAACCTAGAATTAAATCTTTAAAGATTGAAAAACCCTACCTGTTAGTAGAAGATAAACAGAACCTTACTTTCTTGACAAATAAAAGTTGGCACCTAGGAGACCTTTCATTCTTTTGGTATTTCAGACACCTATGTGTTGATCCACATAATATTCTGTCAGTCATACACTTCAAGCAAAGTTTGAAGATACTTCTGACCATGATACCCAAAAAAAATCCCAGCCATACAAAAATGGAGTTGAAAGACTGACTCAATGAACAAAAGGTGTTGGGTCCTGATAGAAGATAAAATCACCAGGAGCAAACTAACAGTAAACAACAGCAGGTGGAGAATCTTGGGTAAATTTTGGTCACTGTATTAATCAGAAAGAACAGACATGAATACTGGACCAGTACTCTTTGCCTATACGATAATGGAACAACAAGATGGGTCACCACATATGGGGACTTTGGTGGCAACCCATATTATAATTATTGAAGATTTTACTATATATACAAACAAAAAATGAATAAAGATGGACAATTTCACAAAGTAGAAACTAGAAAGAATGACAACGTCTATGAGGAAACAATACAACACTCACCTTCACATTTTCTTCAGCTCTGCAATGAATGATTTTTTTTTAGGTGCAAAAGAATAATATAGAATCACCCAAACAAAACTTCTCAACTTGGATCAATGTCTCTACTACCAGCAACAACTTTGCGGTGGCGCCTAGAACCTGATCTTCTATCTCTCCCACGTCTTCCAGGGCCTTTCCTAAGAGGAGAACTTACAACCTTTTCAGGTGAAGTCTCAAGCACCGGTAATGGAGGTGGGGGAGATGGTGGAGGAGGTGGAGAATTGAGAGTAACAGGGACAGGTGCAGCCAGGCGCTCCAGTATATCCCTATGATATTTCTGGAAGCATTTGAATAATAGAAAGATAAATTAATGAAAGAGAACAAGCGACCAAGAAATCACAAGGCAATGAAACAATTTTCAACAAATAATGCATCATCTAAAATAATATATAAATAATTAAAGTCTATGGAAATCATAGAAATAAGAGAAGAGCACTGGAGGGGGGAAAAAGCCCAGGGGATGTGGATAAATGAAAATTAAACACAAATAAGCCAATTAAAATGTATTCTAAGAAGGTAAAAAGCTACAGATGCCCAGTTGCAGAGCCAGAAACCCTTCTCTTCCCTTCTCTTTGATAACTTTCTGAAGAGAAAATCTCTCTGAAGGAATAGAAGAGTAATCACCATATTACGTTACTTGATAATTTCTAATGTGAATATATATATATATATATATATATATATATATATAACATTTTCTCCCTGCAAAATGGCAAGAACCTCTCACAGAATATGGTTGCTCAAATTTTATAATACAGATTGAAAAAGTAAAGTGCTTGAATCCTTCGGAGTAAGCAGATAGCTTCTGCAAAAACTATGCAACTGAATGTTTTACCTTTACTCTGAAATATTAAATACAAAGAAGAAGAATTACCTGAACTACAAAGTTGCGTCTTTCACAATCCAAAAACATGTTAACATGCAAATCCACCTTTGACAAAAATTTGTCCCTGACAGTTGAGAAACTAATCTGGTCCCTAGAAGTAAATCGGTCAACTTCATTGAACCAAAGACAAGTAAAGAGGTTGCTAATAGGAACATGCTCTCGTACTATTACACATCCTTCAGGAACATCTGCAATTCAGCCATTAAGATTTAGAAAAGCAAAGTAGAAAATGAAGCAGGTGCATTTCATCCCACATAGATAGAGGAGTGAAGTTTCACCTACCACTTATAATGGGAAGCTTAGCCTCTGTATATGGGGTCAATCCCTCATTCTTATAAAACTCAACCTGAAAGTCAATGGAGGCATTGCCATACTTTCCAGCAGCTTTATTTGCCTCAGCCTCAACAAATACATCGAAGCGTCTATAATGTTTGGATATTGCAAACGTTGCATTTTGCCTCCACAAAAACCTAAATAAGAGCCAGAGAAGTGGTTAAGGTGTAAATACATGTATTCCGGCCAGACAAAGCAAAATAAGTATAGCACAAAACCATAAGCTTAAGCTTCATCCTTGAATGCATACAAGCAATTTCCTTTAATGTTCTAGCGCCATAGGCATGAAATATGTCCCCTAATTAATTACATCCAATGACATACTCCAAGTCAGCATATATAGAAATCCATTAACAACACATGCACAATTTTCCTGCAAGATACAACATATGTGAGGGTCTTCTTCATGGGGAAACGAATTGTTATACCTTGGATAGCCACCAAAACTAGGAAGCAGGAGGAAGAGAATAATATTACAAAATCAATTGTAAAGTCATGAAATTTGACAGTACAATGGGAGGAAAAAGGTCTGGCACCTATTTTGCGGCCCTAAGGTCCATGGTAAGACCATTCATTACTCATTAGTTTCTTCCTAGAAGCTATTTCCAACAACTCATCTAGGACAACATGAGACTTTAATGTCCAGAAAAATTTGGAGGTCGCCTTGTGTGAGAAAAAAATTCCCATTCTTGGACTACAGACTTTTCTATGCTAAGATGTGACAGAGGTCTAGTAGAGAGATATATCGAAGGAGCAATAGCACATTACAGTTTATAGATAATAGCTTGGGCTCATATGATGATACAGTTAGAAAATTTTCTCTTTCTACATTTGGCTGATGAAGCACACAACTTATTGGAAAGAGAGATATCCTTGTGCCTTGGTGGTAACATCTTGTTTGAAAATATATATTATAATAGTCAGTTCTGCACAAGTTGGATGTCATATTTGTCTCAACCAGAATTAGATAGAACATTGAACAATATGATAGACTATGTATCAAATAAATGATAGAAGACTGAAGTGAGAGCTACAGAAAATTTCTTTGTCCTCAACATGTAGAAAGTACGAAGGCCTAAAGCTAGATAAGATAGATCTTTATATAATATAAAATAAAGAGATGCTATAATATCAAAGATTGAAACTAGATAAACCTTTCAAGAATTTGATATGGATCAACAACAAGCTCAAGCTTTCCATCAAGCCATATAGAATAGCGGGCATTTGGAACCATTCTATGCAGCAGAAGCTTTGGAATCTGCGGCAAAGATATCAAAAGTGAAAAGATATACAACGGTACTACTAAATAAAAATACACAACAGTGTTCAGGTGAAATTTTATGTCAATTCAATTTACAGAGATGCTAAAATTATATCTAAATGATAAAAATATCGTAATGTTCAATTAAGAGGATCTAGCCAATACTAGAACTGCTTATCTGAAAATTTTCCCCACCCATTTCTGTGTACTGAGTGTCAGTCAGTACAGCATCTTACCTCTTTTAACCTAGATAATTAGAAAGAGGAAACCACAGTCAACAATATTAGTTTTCTACAGAAACAATCAGATAATGAAGAAAAGGTTAATTATTTAGAGATTCAGTGCCAAATGACAAAAAAACCATATGTGAATTACAGTTACGCATTCATAATAGTGCTGAACAAATTTATACTTCTGACCTTGCCAGTGCGTCTAGCATCTGTGTAAGGAAGATTACGAGCAACAATAATTCTCCATAACCCAATTTTTTTGCTGCTTCCCAGCCTACCAGAAGTCTTAAGATATTCTTCTGTTACTTCATCAGTAAACATAAGGAAGCATACAGTCTTCTTTGAATAGTCGCTTATATTTTGTGGCTCATTTATCTCATCAAAATTTCCTGAACAACATATTCCATTCGTTAGCAAATTACTAGCTTAAACAAGTAAATAAAGGCAGAAATCACATAATACTAACCAAATATGGCCGATGCAACAACTACACCATGACATTGCTCCATATCAAGAAGGTCAGCATCATCCATGTCAAATCCTGTATTACGACCGGGTTTGGTTCCTCTTACAAATCTGATTGTGCACACATGCATCATTGAAGATTCAGAATGGACAGATATGAATAAAAGGATAGGAGAAATATCATTAAAATCTAGCACAGACAAATTATAATTATAACAACATTCTTATGTACTTAAGGGAAACTTCCAACAAAAGCCAAAACATACCCACAGTGCACACTCATTGACTCTCGTATATCAAAAGAATCATTTCTCTGCTTCAAAGTAGGATATCCACCAAAGTCTGAACCACCAAATTCTCCATCTCTACTCAAATTTTCCTCGTAGATAAATGTTAAATTCCTAAGAATTGGCGAAGGTGAGGGTAAACTTGGCATCAGTGCAATGGCTTCATCCACAGGAAGGTAACATACCGGGCACGCTGAAAAATAACCAAGTGAGAATATTCAGGAGCAACACCATCAACATAAAATAATCTGAAATATAACCTTGATCCTCCATGTCCTCACCAACTTAAAAAATTTAAGGAACTAATTGATATATGCAGGGATTATGAGTACTAATGCAAATTATTAAGTAGAAAAACAACCTATAATACAAGATCAGAGGCAACAGAATAGAAAACTAGAACTTACGCCGTGGTCCAGTACGCTTTTTATCTGCTGGTGGGGGAGGGAGTGTGAAACTATTGCAAGGATGCCCAGAAGGAAGAGTGTAGCCCAGAAAATAGTTTGGGGGAGGAGGGGGTAATACCCAATTTGCAGCTACGCCCCTGATATTTGGCATATTCCTGGACGGAGAATCACTTAAAGACATGCTTTCATTAACACTAATATTCTGCACACTGTTTTCTTCCTGTGTATCTTCACCTAAAATAAGCCATATTGCAAACATTATGTCCTAATTAAACTATAAATGAAGTGATAACTAGGAGTCACAAAACAAGTTTTCTTCCTTCAGCATGGCAGAGCATATGCTAGTGAGCCAAGTTGAATTAAAAGGAAGAAACAGATAAAATTGCTTATTCGCATTTGAATAATAGGATGACTTACAGTTTACTCCCTCATGGTTTGGTCTTAAATCAATTTGTTCCTTGTGGTTTTAAGCATATCATTTCCTCCTATTTACCACTTAAACATCCCGTGATATTTTCTATTCAAAGTTTAAAAGAAATAACCATGTAAATATTAAAACAATTAATATTTTCATTATTAAAATTCTGTTTTATTTTAGTGTTCAAATGATATTACTTAGACTAAAGCTAACAACTTCAATTTTCAAGTGTCGGCTTAATCCTGTAATGGCCACAAAACATGTTCAAATTATACGAGGAACAAACTTTCAAACAATAGGATGGTTGAATGACACGTTAAATCACTAGGTGGCATATTCATTTTCGGCCAAATCACATGGGTAAACCATCATATATCCTAAATAACATTAGCAATAAGACTCAAGTATGAAATTTCAAATTATTATAAGAATTGCAAAAATGGGATACACTAGCATAACAAGAAAAGAAAATTGGATAACTTTTAATAAAAGTAATGCCAAAAATAAGCAATATTATCTCCAGAGTCATTTGCTATGAGTATTCCCTTAATGTGATGTATCATTAAATCTTCCACGACATGTCACAGAACCAAAACTAAACACATCATTTGGTATGCATTCTTGAGATGGGTGATCAATCAGATGAACTGTGGAACCAAAACCGCGTTTCAGGTGCACAAAATCATCCTATTTATCGAATTGAAATTTGAAAAATAAGTGTAATCGCATCAGCCACGATTGCATAATCTCATTCTCTAAGCAAAACAACAAGCAATATTATCTCCAGAGACATTTGATATGAGTATCCGCTCAATGTGATGTATAATTGAATCTTCCAGAACATGTCACAGAACCAAAACTCAACATCATTTGGTATGCATTTCTAAGATTGGTGGTTAACCAGATGAATTCTAGAACCAAAACCGCGTTTCAGGTGCACAAAATCATCCTATTTATGGAATTGAAATTTGAAAAATCGGTGTAATCGCATAAAGTTACGATTGCATAATCTCATTCTCTAATCAGAGCAACATAAAAAGGAAGAAGATGGAGATGAAAGGAAAGGAGAAAGAGAGAGAAATTAAGACACCTTTTCCAACGTACAAAACCCAGACGAAAACCGCGGCGGATATGATACAGAGAAACAACATTCCGACCTTCTTTCGGCCAGCAAACTTGAAGATCCAAGGGAACAACCTCTCTTTCTCTTTGAACATCTTGGGAGGCTTGCGAGCTGTTTGAATAGGCGATGCACCGTTCTGAAGCTGTTTATCCAAAGACCCATAACTTCCCGAACGAATACCCAATGACCCTCCAGTCATTGTATCTCAGAACCCTTATATACCCCTCTCATCTCCCTCCACACCCACTCATCCACGCACCCTGAAGATTCTTCAGCTTCAATATATCATGTACACTGCCACAAAACTCCCGAATATAGATTTAGCACCCACTCACTTCCCAAACTCTCAGGTACCTCAAAATTTCAGGGAATCAGAGTTCCCTGCAATCAAATGCACTTAGCAATGCACTCTCACTTCAACGCAACAAGCGAAAAAGATTTTATAAATAGGCGTCGAAACACACAAGGGGAAAAAAAAAATCAGTGGCAGGAGCAAAGCGAAAATCAAATCCAAACTTGCGCTTCCAAATGCGCAAGTGAAGAAACAGCAGGGTTGAATCCAAATCCAAATCCAAATCAACTAAAATAAGGTCGTTTAACACTGAAACAAAAATTGGGTCCCAAGAAAAATACTCTCTTTCTTCTATAAAAGGATGAATCTGAAGTTTCTGATTCGCGCTGCTGGTGGGTTTTTCTCAAATCTGGGATCACAAATCACAAGTAGTATTTGAATTTCTTATTTATTTACTCTTCTTCTTCTTTTTTTTTTTTTTTTTTTGGCTGAGGAGTTGATTTCAGACGAAATTTCAATGGACTACCAGTATGTATTTATACAGTGGGAATTAGTATCGAATTAGGAAAATATTAAAAATCGAAATTTTTTATATGCTAATCGGCGCAATACGTGCAATGTAATGCCCCTTTGTCTCACTCCAAGTGACATAGAAATATGATGCTACCGCAACTTATTGCTTGACATCTGCAACTAATAATTATAGACAGTTTTATAATTTTATAAATTTAAATTAAAACTCTAATCATTGCAAAAATTTATTAATCACCGTTTGTTCGTAATATTAAAATTATAATATGCAAATAGCGATAAATTTGGATGTAATTTTTAAAATATTTTTTATTTGTGAAAAAGAATTTAAAATAAAAAAATTATTTTATTTTAATATCTACCAAAATATATTTACATATAAATATATTTTACAAGTTGATATTAAATTATTTACTATTTTATATGTTATTATACTGAAAACCCCAACAGCATCCACCCAAATACTGATGGAAGTTAATTAGTTTAATGGCTCTAATTCTTCTTTAGTTTTATTTAACGTTAATTTCTATTCCTTTTTATCTTCTTAACGTTGGTTTAATATAATTCGGTTGCAAGTTGAAGGACGATAAGATATTTCTCATTAATTATGTAATTGCCATTTTTTTTTGTCAAAATATGAAATAACTGACCAATGTGATATTAAATTATTCTCAAAACTGAAAGTCTTGAGATTAATTTTAATTAGAGTTAAATAAATCAAAAATAATAGTTTAGTGAATGGATAAAGCAAAGCAAAATGAAACAAAAAAGAAAATGTAATAATTGAATAGAGTTAAATGACAATTTGGGAGTAACTAAATAAAGCTCCAAATCGAAAAACCCTCCTAATCCAATCAATTTTTTATGATTTGGGTTAACTAGTCTGAGTGTTTTAATTTGGGGTGGTTTGAGTTAAAAGTTATAAGAATTAGAGGTGAGTATAATTTAGTTAATTCAATTAATTTTGATTAAATTTGATCAAAAAATTATTATAGATAAATTAAATCAAGTTGACAGATTCATACAAAAAGAATTAAAATTAATTTTAGGTTAATTCAAATAAATCGAATGTAATTTTTAAAATTTTTTTAAATTAAACTTGATTAATTCAACTATATAATTTATTTATTTTAATAATTTAAATTTTCAATCAAGTTTAAGTATTAATTTTTTAATACCATTGTTACACAATTAATATTTAAGCTTCTAATTACTAAAAGATTAATATTTTGCTACTCCAAACGAAAAGTGTATACGTTTAAGCTAATCATGGTTAATTTTGATGAAAGGGTTTTTTTCCTAACTAGAAAACATGTCATAAGAGAATGATTTCAAAAATGGTGAGTCAAGCCTAATTCAATTATTTGTTTAGAAAAATAAAATAGCACTTTGACATACTGAAGTATTTTATAATTTTTTGAAAAATATAATATTTTAACTTATAATTAATTGAAGGAAATTCAACTTATAAATATTTGCAATATAATGCTCCTTTCACTGATGTGTCACTCTGCGTGACATAAAAATGTGGTGCTACCACGACTGATTGTTTGACATGTGCAACTAATAATTATTATAATTTTAATATTAAAATTTCAAACTTAAAGCCCTCTTGTAATCTTGTTGTTAATGTTTAATTATATATATTTTTTCATCTTAACAATATTTATTTTAATTAACAGCGAATTATTGCAGGATTAATAATTTCTAAAACATTAATACTTTGCTACCACAAATATATGTTTTGATTTATTTTTCGTTCATTTGGGTGGAAGTGTTTCTTTCTAACTAGAAAACATGTAAAACGATTTCCCCTGTGTTTTTCAAGTTTTTGTAATAGTCTGCGTATTTAAAACAATTATTTAAATTAATAGTGAAATGTTTTAAAATTAATTAAGTATTATTAAGAGATTAAATAGCCATAAAAATTTATTATTTTATAATAACTCTTTCATTATTGCTATTGATAGTAAATCAATTATATAAGAGAATTTTGATCTTTTAGCCTCTCTTTTTTTGGGTTAATATCTTTTTAATTTTGTATTTGATTAATTTAAATATATTATTTTAAATTTTTTAAAAAAATTATTTTCAGTATATATCAGTTTCTACGTTATAAAAGTGACAATTATTTGTACTTTATTTATCTATTATGGTGCAATATAAAGTCAATTTTATTGCTTTCTTAAGGATATTTATTTAATTGATTTTCCTTTATTTTTAAAACATTTTAGAATTTTCAAAATAAGTTAACTTAATTCATATGAATTTACATGAATTGAATTAAAGAGTTTTTGTAATACTAAAAATTTAAATATGTAAAAAATATTTATGAAAATAAAAATAATTTCAATCTTTTAAATAAAATTAATACTCAAACGAGACAAAAGAAATCATATGAATTGACAAATTTGTAAATCAAGTTGAGTTAACCTATTTTTGTACCGTCAAAAAATGTGAAAATACAACTCATTTGTGTGGATTGATTGTATAATCTCTTAAGAAAATATAAAATTTAAAAATATATAATATTTTAATTAATAATTAATTAAAATAAATTCATAAATCAAATTATAAATTATAATAAATTTAAAATCACAAGTTTATAGTTTTAAATTATAAAAAAACTTTTTTGATACATCATTAAAATATTGAAACAATTTTTAAAATAAAAATCAGACTAGACGTAAGATAGTCAGAAAAAAATATATATTTTTATGAATTAAATATAAAATTAAATTAAATTTAATAATTCTAAAAGTATGTTTGATAAATTAATTTTTAAATTATTTGACTAATTTATAAATTTATTTGAGTAATTTATATTAATTAAAAATTATATATTAAATATATATTTTTAAAATTTTAAATTAATTTATAAATTATTTTTATAAAATACAACCTAAATATTAGGAATAGGTAGGCACAAAGTAACCCATTTTATTTTGAAAATAACAGGTTAGTAGACCGTACCCAAATTAAATGGAAAATCTTGTAACGGGCATGCTCGGTTACTTGTAAGTTACGGCAAGTTCAATTGAATTTAGGTCTCGTCCTATTTCTTCCTCTCTCTTTTTTTCTTTTATAGATCCAACATCACCCATTCAACAAATAGGAACTTTTACCGAATCATATATGAAAATCAACACATTTCTTAAATATTATTAACCAATAATATAAAAATTATAATAAATTTTAACAAAACATTACTTATTAAAAATTTAAAAAAAAAATATTTTAAGAAAAAGCAATACATCTTTTAATTTTTTTAAATATTAAAATTTTTAATTAAAATATTTCTTTTAAATTTAAAATATTAAAAAATTAAAGAGTAAATTACAGATCTTTTAAAAAGTTGATTAGTGTTAAATTGCTTTTGATAATAAAAGAATAATTTACAAACAAAATGAAAAAAAAAAAAAAAAAACTGAGGGAGAGAGAGGAAGAAAATGGGGAGACAGACTGCGCGCGGTTGGCAACAGCCCTTCCAAGTTCCAAAATAAAAGAGAGTTTTCGGTGACCCCTGATTATGGATCTCAAGCCACATGTTTTTGATAATACTGTAATCGAACTGATTTAGTTTTGATTAATAGACCAAAAAGTCCAATCCAATAACTTTAGAAATGACTATAATATCTTCCCAAGACTCGTCGGTCGTCGACTTTCCGCCAGTAAGCGTCCTAATATTATCGTCTTACACCTATATTATTTTACTTTCCGCCAATTATAGATCCATGGGCGCGTTTTTGCTTTGATAAAATAGAAAGAAATTTAAAATGAGAAATGAAATTTTATTATTTGATTTGATAAAAAAAATAATTTTTTTTATAACGGGTGAAATTTAAAATTTTATTATGAATTAATATTAATTTTATATTTTTTTATTAAAATAATTTAATTTAATTATTAAAAAAATTAATTTGATTATGTTTTGTAAAAATTAATTTATAAGAATTTTTTTAAAAAAAATATTTTTTATTTAAAAAATTAATTTAATTATTTTATATTAAAATTAATTTAATTATTTTATTTATTTTATCTTTTTATTTTTTTAATTTTTATTAATTAAATAATAAAATAATAACTTTAGAAATGACTATAATATCTTCCAAAAACTTGTCGGTCGTCGACTTATGGTGTGTTTGATTTTATGTTTAGGCAATATGATTTTTGTCTAAAAGTGATTTTTACAAAAATTACAAAGTGTTGTTTCTGTAAAAATCACGGTTACAGCAATAGTAAACAGATCTTTTTTTTATACACCGCGAAACCAAACACGCACTTATTGAGTTTAGAAATAACTAATAAGCATATGTAAGCGTCTTAATATTATCATTTTAGATCTCGTTTTGATGGCAAAAAAAATTTAAAAATAAAAAAAAAATATTAATATTAAAATTACGTTTAATATGATATAAAATAAAATAATTTATTTTTTATTTTTTTATATTTAATATATTATATATTATAAATAATATAAAAATTAATAAAAAGATAAAAATATTTTTAAAAAATAAAATTATTAAAATAATATAAATAAAAAAATATTTAATAATATAAAAATTTTATTAAAAATATTAAAAATAATTCAAATATTATTTATTTATTTTATTTTATTATTTTAAAAAAATATTTTAAATTTTTTCAATCTTATTCTATTTCATTTTTTTTATCTATTTTTAAAATATAAAATAACGTATATTCTACAATAATTATATTTTACCAATCAAACACTACATTTAATAGAATAAGAATCTATATTTCTATTCTCTCCCTCTATCCACCAACCAAGCAGGATCTTCTACCTATATTTTACTTTCCGCCAATTATAGCTCCATATTAATTAATGGCCCTTTCTATTGACTTTATGGTCGAGAATTTCTTCTCACTCTGGCAACCTCTTGACAAACCATTCCATCTACAAAATTGTCTACTATTTGATTCCGCTCCACTGCGCAACCGTACAACTCCGAGAAAATTTCCTCTCTGCAATGTTTGATTTGTAAGAAAAAAATAATAATTGCAAGAAAATTTTCTTATTATTTAATGTTCTGTTTTTCTTCCAATTTTCTTAGCGGTCGGTAAAATGTTCAGATTTGTAAAAATTCTATGTCTATACGTATCTATCTTGTGCAGAAATGTAAAGACGAGAATAAGATCACTTTCTTCTCGTTGTTATTTCTTCTGCGACTCCCTCCCTCTTTCACTCTATCGCAATTTTCTGAAATCGTTTAAGAGGGACCATTTTTGCTCACGCATCCGGCTTGAAACTTCTACCTCGTCATGGAAAATATGTGACAGAGATGGTACGCTATGAAAATTACTCGGAATTAATTTGTCCAGTTCTCGTTTACACCTAACAATTTACTAATTAATAATACGAAATTATTTGTCGACTCGCGAGTCCCAATAATCATCGTTGTCACGCTTCTTTAAACAGTTTGCCATAATTTTTACGTTCTTTTATTGTTCTTTTGTGTATATAAGCAAGTGAACAATTATGGCAACGACGAAATATAGCAACATTTTTCTTCCCCCCCCCCCCTCCTTTTTTCAAAACTAAAGATAACGTATGAAGAAAAACACTAGAATTAATAACGGTTTGTTTGAAAGTATTTTTAAATATATTTTTTTTAAATAATTTTTTAAAAATACTGTTAAAACTGTTTTTTTACAATAAAAAAGTATTTAAATTTAAATTTTAAAAATAATGTTTGAAAATATAATGATATAATTTGTGTAATAGTTAAAAATTAATTTTAATAAATTATTTACAACTTTGTTATTCATAAAAAGAATTCTTCTTGTTTTTTTAAAAAATTTAAAAAAAATTTTGTACAAAAACAAAAAAAATAATAAAATAATATTTTTTAAATTATGCTTTAACAAAGACTCAGTTTGGATATACAATTTATTTAAATACTTATAGAATAAGGTTTTATATAAAAAAAACTTATAGAATAAGATCTTTTAAATTAAGTTATTTAACGTTTGGATACATACTTAAAAAATTATTTTTTAAATTCATAAATTTTTTTTTAAAACATTTAAATATAGTTTTGGTGGAATAAAAGAAGTGAATGGTATAATTTTGATAAAATTTTAACTTATAAAAATACAAAATAACTTTATGATAATGTGAATTTGAATTTTTATAGAAATTTCTTTTAATAAATTTAAAATATTAACTTATAAAATAAGTTAAAATTAATTTATAAAGATAATGCACGAAGAAAAATGATAGAATCAACAAGAGCCCGTTTATTTTAACTTTTTAAAATTTTAATTTTTATTAAAAATTTTAAAAAATATTTATTTACTGTTTTTTTATTTAAAAAAATATTTTTTAAATTTTTCATATTTTTTAAAATTTTAAAAATACTAAAAATACATTTTTAAAATGTTTAGTACTATAGCATAATATAATAGTGATATTTTTGAAATTATTTTGAATTATATATATAATATTTTATTATTTATATGATTATAAAATAATAAAAATAAAAATAAAGTGAAAATACAATTATATAATTAAAAAATAGTAAAAATATAAATATAAATTAAATGTAATTTTTAAAAATAAAAATAAAAAATGTTTTTACAAACTAAATACATCCTTCTTATTTTTTAAAGTGAAAATAGAATTTTTATTTGTTAAATCAGAAACTTTTTAAAAAAATTAAGAGAGGAGAGAATTGAACATACATAATATTTATAGTCACGAAAACACAATTGGAGTAGTCACATTAAAGAAAAAAATATTATACGAATTATTAAAATAAATTTTATTTATATTTTGATAATTAAGAAGTAGTTTATGGGCATGAAGGTACGTAGTCAAGATCAAGTTTTTGATAAATTCCTTTTATTGAAAGAGAATTATCCAATTGGCAGCCCTTTGCTTAAACATTTTACAGAGTACACTCTCGAAGTAATTAAAATTCTAATTACATTAAATCAATATCAATGCGAGAGAATGCAGCATTAATTAATATTATTTAAAGATGAAATTTAATTTGGATAAATTAAATTCAGAGAATATCCCTGGTACCGCTAATCATTTGAGCTAGTGACCATTACTCCTTTACTTTATTTTGTAGAATTATGGCGTGGAGCTATTTGAATAATTTAATAAATACATTTTTTTTTTTATTGGTAATGAATATTAGTTTGATGAAAATTGTAAGTTGGATCGTCCTTGTCCTCGTTAACGAGGACGGAGGCGTAATGAAAACCCAAAAGTGAGAGGTCCCTGTAACTTAAAAACTAGTGACTGTATACCATGATTAAACTCGTTCCATTTCTTTTAATGGATTTAATTAAATTAACAGTTTTAAAATAATTTTGACTTAATTCAAGATAATTGAATACAATTTTCTAAACTTAACTAATTCTGTCTAACATAACTTGAATTATTTGAATATTTCAAAATTTTAATCAAATTTAAATATTATTTAGTTGAATTAAATAAATTGACCGAAACTTATATTTATCTATAATTTATGATTTTATAACTTAAATAATAAATAAATTTAAATTTAATTATTGAAATTTTTTTATAATGTTAAAAGTTTAAATTAACGTAAAAACATTTATAAAAATAAACAAATTGTTTATATATATATATATATATATATATATATATATATATATATATATATATATATATATATATGGTCCATGAGGTCTTGGATCTAAGCATCAAAACAACAAAATTGCAACTATAACTTTGAAAGGCATGTGGATGGCTTCTTTCGTAGTATGGTTGCCTCTCATTTTCAGAAGAAAAGTCTAATTGCCATATGGGGGGATGCATTCATTCAATTCAGAAATCATGATCAATTGTCAATTTCTGAGAACTTAAAATTTTGTCAAACAATTCCAATTATTCATCAATAGACAGCGTATAACTACAAACAAATAGACTCATTTTTCACAATAACCATTATAAAAAATTTAATAATTAGTTTTTTGTACTCACAAAAATATTGTATTTTAATTTTAATTAGTTTCTTTAGATTGATCAAAATCTTCATTAATTGATCATTGGAATTTTGATTGAAATTTTTTAAATTATTAAAGAAAAATTCATGATAAATTTAAATATAATCTCTAAAAAAGAAAAATATTTTTTTATTTTATTTTAGGATCACACCAAGAGAATAAGGGCCTATTTGAAAGTGTTTTCAAATATCAAAATTTCTTTTACATTTTTATATTTATATATAATTTATTGCATTTATAATTATCTTTAAGAGAACAAAAATTAAATACATGTCTTTCTTGTTTTAAATTATTCATAAAATTGATATTTTATAATTTTTTTAAAAATTCACAAATAACTCAATTTAATACAATATAAATAATAAAAAAATTAAATTAATACTTATAAAATAAAATAATTTATTTAAAGCTTCATAAAATACATAATTTAATCCTTAAATTTATTAAAATTTTATATTTAATTTTTAAATTTAAATTATTTTTTAATTTAATCTATAAATTTACCAAATGTCAAATAATTTAATTATAATATTATCTCTACACTAACTGTTTGTTGACGTAGCACATTAAATACCAACAAATCATATTACATTAACCCTTATTCAACTTTAAAAAAATAGTAAATACACAATTTATTTACTAAATTTTTACAGTTTAATCTTTAAATTTTAGTCATTACACAATTTAGTCCATAAATTTATCAAACGTAAAATAATTTAATTTTTTTACTATCTCTACATTAACTATTTATTAACGTAACTTGTTAAATATTTATGTAGTACGTTAAATACCAACTAAGTATGCTACATCAGCACTTATTCAATTTAAAAAAAAAATAGTAAATACACAATTTAATTCCACAATTTTACATCTGAATTTATCAAATGTCAGACAATTTAATTCTTTTGTTATCTCCACATTAACTGCTTGTTGGTGTAAATTGTTAAATGTCTACGTAGTATGTTAAATGTCAATTAATTATATAACATCAACACTGACTTAACATAAAAAAAAAAATTAAAAATGCTTCATTTTTCACCTTCTCCCCCAAAAATCTCATTTTCTGATTTCAACTAACAATGTTGAGAACACTTCAGCACTATGAAATCATTTTTTATTGCACATAACACAGCCAAAAGACCAAAAATGAAACCTCGTTTCTAACACACTGTGAATATTTGTTCTTTTTTATACTTGATGCTCAAGCCTTAGGCCAAAAAAATGAGAATTATTAAAATTTGAGTAAACAACTTTATTTCAAATGTTTATAAATGAGTCAATACTGAAATTGTAACATGATCGATTTTTTCTTATGTTACTGATTATAATTTTTTTCTTCAGAAAGTAGAGAGCGTTTTGGATCTCAGTGGAGAAATAAATTATTTTATAATTTTATTCAAATCAAACAAGATCTCAAGATGGTTAAAATAACATTTATGTAATTTCATTGAAATGAAATTATTGTAAATTTTTTAATATGACATTTGTGTAAATACTCTAAGATGATAGTTTTGTAAATATTTTAAGATGACATTTTTGTAAATAATAGAGAATTGCAAAGTTATAAATATGGGGTGGTAGGTAAGAATAAATTTTGATAATTATAAGAGAGAGGGAGTGTCCACAAGAAAGAGAAAGAAAAGAAAAAGGAAGAAAAAAAAGAAAAGAAAAAGAAAAAAGAAGAAGAAGAGAAAGAGGAAGAAGAATAAAAGGGAAATCAAGGTAAATTTCTTAGTCATCTCTCTCATTTCATCATATTTTCTTAAAAAATATCCTAATTCACGGTATGGATATAAGATTTTTGTGTGATAGGAATCAAGCACACAAATTTAAAGATTTATTTGAGACAAGTTTAATATTTACTTATGAATTTTTGTACAAAATTATATATATATTTTTAGATGTATTTAAATGTGAATTTGAATAATATGTGGTCTGTACATTTATATGAAATTCTGTTTTAATTGTTTGGACATGCATATAGGCGCATGGGATTACATAAAAGAAAAACAAATGAGAAGTTAGACTAAACTAAATTTTTGGAATAATTAGAGAATCTTCTATTTTTGAAATTCTGAGAAAATTTGGCAAATTTTTTTTAAAAATGGTCAACATATGAATTGTAGATATTTTTGAAATTCTGAGAAAATTTGGCAAATTTTTTTTAAAAATGGTCAACATATGAATTGTAGATATATGTCTCACTGATCTATAGGCTCTAAAATCACTTAATTTGGAGTCTATATGAGAGAGATATGACTGATTAATGAGTAGATGTTAGAATCAGTTTAAAATTCAGAATGGTAAAAATAAGTGTTTTTGTTTTTAATTTTTTAGGAATAATCTGTAAGGAATTTGAAAAAATGATAAATATAAAAGTTGTAAATAATTGTTTTAAATTTTTATAGGTTTTAAAATCACCTAAATTAGAGTTTGTATGAGACAGACATGGTCGAATAAGCAACGAAATATTACAAAACACGGTTTGGTTGTATTATGGGTTGCTTCAGTTTGGGTAGACTATGTTCGGGATTGTTTTTTAACATGTTTGAAGTATTTTTTAAGTATGACAGTATCTTAAAACATGGCCAGACGTGTTGGGTGTTGAATTGTCATATTTATCACGATTTTCTACCTAAAAATAGTCTTATTTGTTATAAGGTTTTAAAAAACATATATTTAAGAAAAATAATTTTAAAATAATGATTTTATTATCATAAAGTACCATTTTTTTTATTTGATTCAAAATGAATCATATTGGATATTGGTATGTGATAAATGATTATTAATCATTGGGTATAAAAATAATGCATGTCATATTATGAATGTAATTGAATGACAAGCGTAAAACTTATGACGAATTGTTTGATAATGATATATCGCATTTGATGAATATGTATTATATATATATATATATATGTATGTATGTATATGGATGAATATCGATGACTTGTATGGCTTGAGATAGTACTGAGTAGGAGATGCCTTATTAGCCTAAGTGAGTCAAGGGAGGGTTACTCCAATCAGATAACAAGGATAATGTGAGGAGGTAGGTGGAAAATGAACTCACATTCTTTAATCACTTATTGTGACTGTAGTTGATCGATCGCTGTGTATAGAAAATGAATAAATTGAGTAAATTAAGAGTTGTGAAATGTCTGAACATTAAAAAAGAGTGTAGATTTTCAATGTATATATAGTATATTAATTACGCATCAATAAAAATGATGGTTTTATCTCTAAATTTTAATATTTTTTATAATTTATACAATTGAACATAACTCATATTTTCTCATTATATTTTATTTATGTTAAGTTTATTATGAACTTTTGTTTTCACTATTATTGTGGTGTTATGTTCAGATAAAAAAATGAGATGCAACAACAAATGGCGTTACTGTTAGAGATCTCGATGTTAACACCATCTCTTCACCCTTTATGTTTAAAGAATGGAGTACTGTATATAGACTCTTATTTGTATATCAAAATGTTGTATTATATAAATATTACATGTGTGAGGTTTATAATATATACACACACATACACATATATTGTATTTATGTATATGGCGTATTTAACATTGGAAATGTGAATAATAATAATAAATAAATAAAAATAAAAGTAAACCAAATCTTACAAAAATAACATAATTTTTTGACATTTAATTTACCACATAAACATTTAATAGGTCACTGGACAAATAATTAAAGTAAAAATAATAAAAAGACTAAGTTGTTTGACATTTGATAAATTCAAAAATTAAATTGTGCAATAATTTGGATTTAAGAAGTAAATAGTATGGATATAGTAAATTCATAGATTAAATAATATAGACATAATAAATTTAAAAATTAAATTATAGAGACTTATTAAATTTAAAAAATAAATTATATATTTACTCTTTATATTAAACTGATATGTGATATGATTAATTGATATTTAATATGCCACATAGATACTTAACGGATCATGTTAACAAGTAGTTAATATAAAAATAACGAAATAACTAAATTATTTGACGTTTGGTAAATTTAGAGATTAAATTATATAATAATATAAATTTAAAAATTAAATTATGTATTTACTTTTATAGATTTGATATTTTTATTTTAATTTAAAATAAAAAAATGTAAATTTAATTTTTACAAATTTAACACATATAATTTATTTTATCTGTTATAAATAGTATCTAAAGGCATCAATTAATTGGCACTCTAAAGTCGGTGGGTATTGACTTGTGCATATTCATTTAATTCTATTTTGACGTTAAAACAGCCAAAAGCCGCGTCATCTCTCTCCATAAATACTTGCAACTTGTGTAATTAACTTACGAAAGTGATATCAATGAGAAATAAATAAATTTATAGATTTTTATTTTATATCAACTTGTGTAATTAATTTATAGATTTATATATTTCACTTCTTTAATTATTTATAAATAAAATTTTACTAAATTTTAATATATATTTTTAATTTATTTAAATTATATTTCTATAATTTTTTTTCCCTCACATTTTCAATTTACAGTGGTTTTGTATAACCAAAAAAATGTGGCAAGAAAGTAAAATTAGCATGCGTGAACATCTGACGCAATGATAAGATAACAGTATTAGATAAGAAAATGGTTGCTTGAAAGAAAGTCCAAGCCCAAATATCTCTGGGATGGGCCTCCGGGCCCATTTCCCCCCAGAGCACGACAGAAGTTTAGAAACTTTCCAGTTTTTACTGCCTTTTTTAAAAAATAAATAGTAATAATAATAATCTTATTATTATTACATTTTAAAAATATTTTAAGATAACTTCTGAAAATATACGCAAAATTATAATATTTTAGATTAAAATATATACTTTAATTTCAAATTAAATACTTATTAATAGTAATGCTACTAATATCGTGTAATAGTTTATATTTTTTGAATATTTTATTTCAATTTTTTTTATTTGTTCTTTTGAGAACTGCAAATAATTTATATAAAAAGAATTAATTACACGTTTTGATAAACACGTGAATATTTAAAATATAAAACAGTAATTAAATAAGTAAATGAATTATTAAAAAATATTACATCAGTGTGAACATAAATATATCTAACAAATTAAAACAATAAAATCGGGAAACGTGGGCTTGACTGCATTCCATGTGCTAAGTCGTCATTTATTCTGAGTAGTTAAGTCGGATTTAAATTGTCAATGCCTTCATACTTAATTTGTTTACATTTCCTTTTCCAAATCCTTCAAATATATGTGCTGCCGGCCATACAATGGAAACGTTTGTTAGAATATGTGCCATACAATAGAAAAGTTTATTAGAATATTTTGTAGATTTATATATATATATTAATTAATTGTATATAAATTATTATTTAATAAATAGTTAAAATAAAGTGATATATTAAATTAAATAATTTCTAAAATATAAAAATATTGCCACTTTATATGTAGTATGACTTAAAATTTGTTTATTATGAGTCAAAGATTGATGTCATAAATATAATTATAAATAAAATTATAATATTTAAATTATAGATAAAGTAAAATATTTTATATACAATTTCTCTTATGTTTTATTTTAGAGTATAAAAATAGTTTATATCTATTATCTTAAAAGACCAACGACCCATCTTGCCAATAACGATAAATTCAAATATGTTATATATATATATTAATAATTTAATATAATATTATAAATGAAGATACACAAATTAATTATCACCTTGTAGTTGTTTAAATTTTTTTAACAAATTTTGCTCCTGTTTCTTAAATTCAATGAACAAAAGCAAGGTGAACAAATGAAACTCGTCGTGAAGATTTTAGAAGACAAACAGAAATGTGAGTTATAAATTAAGCTCGATATTTTGAAAATATAATACATGTTTACAATTTTTATCAAACATAAAATTAACATTTTAAATTATATTTAATCATTACAAATTTAATCATATTTATATCGTAAAAAATAAACATAAAAATATATATTTGTACTGACAAATAGAATCAAGGATATATGATGGGAGTTTTTTTTTAAAGTTTGGATCCTTTTTAAGTATTTTAGCTATTTAATGAATAAAAAAAAATTTACTGATTTAAATATAATTTTATTTATCTCATAAATTTTTAAAAAAACTTTAAACGATGCTAATAATTATTCATCACACACCCAGCCCAGCGTTTAAAGATATTCGACAGGATTAACATAGAATGGAATAAAGGATTTGAAGACTAAATTGTGATTCCCTCGTGATGTGAAATCTCTCGCATGATATGGTATATGGTTAACGTGAAGAAGTAATATAACTTAAATAACAATTCTGTCCACGTCAACATGGAGCACCAGTGGTCTAGTGGTAGAATAGTACCCTGCCACGGTACAGACCCGGGTTCGATTCCCGGCTGGTGCACGATCGTTTTGGATTTTCCAATTTAATTTTATTTATATTTTTCTGTGAGTTCAACTTATCCGACCGGTCAATTATAAGCTGTCGAGGAGTTAGGTGCATTGATTTACAGATCTGTGTGAAGAACAAGGCACATGCAGAGAAACACGTGCCATACCGTCTGCTGGATCTTCCATTATATTCACAGCTGTGTTAGTCAGTTGCAGAAGGTGGTTCAATTTTCAGAATGGGATTCTCATTATTCACGCACCACAGAAAAATGCCAACCCATCCCTTTCACTATCACTTCAAACCCACATATGATCCAACACACCAAATCTTGAACTTCCTTGCTCACAACGCCTTATATCTTATCTGCTTTCCCCATCTCAACCCATCCCCATTTCTTGCTTTCTCTATCTGTCAACTTATATACACCAAACATTTCCATATGAAAACCATCTTGACTCTGCAGGCAGCAGCCATCCACGTGGCGTATAACAACATACATACTGTAACACTTATTTACTAGTATCATTTTTCATATATCTATATTAAGAAGAGTCAATCTTAAGAATCTTGTTGCTCATTTCTTGCTGAAGTACTTGAAATGTAATTGTATAGATATAAAAAGATAAGATGACAATTTTAATAGCTAACAAATTTAAAAAAAAAATAGTACACATTCTATTTCTTAAAATATCTCAATTTATTTTACTGAAACATAAGCACTGACCATACATATATACATCACCTTGGTCACACTAGAGACCTATAACATATTGGTCTACTTACCCAATACAGTCTCATACCTGCAAATAGTTATACATCTTCTATTATTGGCCAATCGTGGAGAAAATGAGGCTTACTTGACACACTTTGGGCACTCCCTTAATTTTCGAGAATGCATACATAACATATCTTTAGACCATCATTTATCATAGCATAAAAATCAAGCAACCAGTGAAAATTGATAAATTCAAGTTCATAAACATAAACAGTGTTTTAAGAAAAGGTTAACTACATCAATTTCAACACAATCACTTTCTTTTCAAGGCTGTCAAGGTTACAACCATCAACTCAAACTAAAACATATAAGAGTTCTTGGTTAATGTATGCATATTAATACTTAAAGTCATAAATCTCTAATTTAAGAGCTTCTACTCCTCAAAACAAAACTATGATTTTGATGAGATTTGAGGTTATTATTAAATATGACAAAAGTTCTCTAAAACTTTTAAAATTTTGTATAAAGATACCTTTACATGTGTATTTTATTTCGTAATTCTCTCATCCCTTAACGCTTTCATTCAACCCCAAAAACTACTTCCATACCTAGAATAGTGCAAATTAGTTTCGGTTCTATTTTCATTCTATTTTGCATTCATTTGGATTAGTAAAGCTTTTTAAAAATTCATGATATTTTATATGAAATATCCTAGATATGTTGTATAATCACCATAAAAATTTCAAGTAAAAACTAATTCATTTGTCCCCTCGAATAACCCAAGTTTTAAAGCTATCCCCTATTATGGCTTGTTCTGTCTCATTTCCTATTCTACCTAATTTCTACATTTTATTCTATACCTTAACCTATCCATTATTTTCTAAAATTTAGTGGAATCCTTAAATAAGATCCCTCTAATGTGTTGTAAAATTTTCATATAAAATTTTAACATTTAACCCCTTCAATATTTTGTATTTCCATCAACATTTTAAACTGTCCAGCAAATTGTTCTCAACACTGTTTTAATTGTAAAATGCCTAGTTGTAGGTTCTCAAAAATCACAAACATTTTTAAAATTGATTATGAATATATTAAGACTCTTATCACCAAAAATTAGAGAATTTAAATGTCATTTACTAAGTTTATTAAGCCAATATTTTCAGGTGCTAAAATATTTTTATTTTCTCAACCTAACCCTTCTATGCTCTATGACATTTACTCACTAATCAGACCCTAACTCAGTCATATGGACTCAAAATTGTGTGATTCCAGTGACTATGTAACGGTAAAAAATATATCTACAACGTTCATGTTAACCATATTTTCATATTCCTTATGGATTATTTTTAGAAATTCGAAAATAAAAGCTATTATTCACCAGCCTAAATTTCATACCCTATTATGACCTCTCATCACTCCCTGAAGTATAACTATCTCATTTTATGTTCGATTGATGTGATTCTAAATGCTATAGAAAGTTAAGACATAGGGATACAACTTCTATGTTGAACACATTTTCATATTTTAGACAGAAAGTCGTCCATGCAGATTCTAAAATTAACCTAATAAACTCTAAACCATATTTTTATAAGAAGTCAGACTTACCTTGTGTAAACCCACTCCTATGACTCTCAATTTGCAACTTGCTATCCCTCTTAATTTTCTTTACAATTTAGCCACGTTTCTTGCACCAAATATGGGGTGAACAAAACTTCAAATCTCAGCACTCACTCTCACTCTCACTGCCTTATGGTGAAGGAAGAAAAATTCTCTTAATTTATAGGCATTTCCTCTCTCAAATTTTTGGTTATTCTCTCTCTCTCTCTCTCTCTCCCTCTCTCTTTCTCTTTTACTTTCTTTCTATCTTAGACTCCCTCTTGTCAATAGTATTTATAGAGTAAAGAAACAATTAAAATAAAATTAAGGTGCATAATTTCTTTCTTTCTTTCTTGTCGTGGTTTGTAGAAACAAAATAAGGAAGGTACATGGTTTCTTTCTCTCTTATCATGGTTTGTAGAAACAAAATGAGGAAGGTGCATAGTTTCTTCCTCTCTTGTCATAGTTTGTAGAAACAAAATAAGGAAGACGTGTGGTTTTTTCCTCTCTTGTCATGGTTTGTAAAAACAAAATGAGTAAGGTGCATGGTTTATTCCTCTCTTGTTATGGTTTGTAAAAACAAAATGAGTAAGGTGCATGGTTTCTCCTTTTTTGTCATGGTTTGTAAAAATAAAATGAGGAAGGTTTATGGTGGCTGCAAAATAGCATCCTTTGGTGGTGCTACTTGGCAGTTCCTTAATTATTTTATTTTACCTTAATTTACTGCTAATTCTAAATTAGTGATGTCCTAAAAATATATTTGTATTATTTCTCCATCTATTATGATCTTAATAATTTTATTTGTATGATTCATGATTAATCATATATCACCTTTTTTTTAATACCTTATTGTTTCATAACTAAATATTTTAATTATAGGTCATATGCATTTTTTATTTTTTCTTAAATTTATCTAGACTCAGGATGTTACACATACCACATGTGATTCTTATATTATTATTATTATGCACCGTGATCTTTTTATCAATGTTTGAAGATAAAAATAAATATAAAATAATTAATTATAAAAATACAAACAGCTTTTGATGTTTATCTTATAAGAAAATCTATCTTTAATAATAATATAGTTTTTATCATAAATGATTTGTCTTTGATTAAGTTGAGAAGTAGATATTAATTAATTGAGATAATTAGTACAAGTAGATCTAAATACTATTTGATCGATAGCAATACACACACAAAAAAAATGTTAAATTAATTATATGGTTTAATTAGGTTTGTAGTTGTCCAGCTTATATATTAAAAAAAAAAGGAAGTTATTGAACGCGCGCAGACATATAAAAACTTATTCTTTAACTTGTGATGCGACGAAAAAAAATTGAGTAGTTACTCTCTTGTCATAGTTTGTAAAATTAAAATAAAAAAGATGTATGATTTTTTTTTTATCATAATTTATAAAAATAAAATAAGAAAGATTTATAGTGATTGTAAAATAATATTTTTTGGTGGTGTTACTCGGCAGTTCTTTAATTGTTTAATCTTATCTTAATTTATTGTTAATTTTAAATTAGTGATATCTTAAAAATATATTTGTATCCCTCCTCCATCCATTATGATTTTAAAAATTTTATTTGTATAATTTATGATTAATCATATATCACCTTTTTTTTAATACCTTATTGTTCTATAACAAAATATTTTAATTTTAGGTCATATATATCTTTTAATTTTTCTTAAATTTATCTAAATTCAAGATGTTACACATACCACATGTGGTTCTTATATTATTATTATTATGCATCGTGATCTTTTTATCAATGTTTTAAGATAAAAAAAATATAAAATAATTAATTATAAAAAGACAAACAGTTTTTGATGTTTATCTTATAAAAAAATCTATCTTTAATAATAATATAGTTTTATAATAAATGATTTGTCTTTGATTAAGTTGAGAAGTAGATATTAATTAATTGAGATAATTAGTACAAGTAGATCTAAATACTATTTGATCGATAGCAATACACAGACAAAAAAAAATGTTAAATTAATTATATGGTTTAATCAGGTTTGTAGTTGTGCAGCTTATATATTAAAAAAAGGAAGTTATTGAACTCGCGCAGACATATAAAAACTTATTCTTTAACTTGTGATGCGACGAAAAAATTTGAGTAGTAATTATTTATAAGAGTTTGGTCATCGATGGACTAGTGGACTTGAAAGAAGTATATTTAGCTAGCTTTCGTGCGAGGGATGGCACTTCAAAATTGACTAGTTCTGAGGTAACCCCGAAGGTGGCAGAAGGTCCTAGGTTTTTCTAACTCGAGATAAAGATCTGAATAGTGCAAGCCAAAAATGGTATTTTATGGCTGTAGAAGTTGCACAATCCATGGTTCAATTATCGATCAAATGGCACATCAATAACCTAATTATTCCCCCCTTCCCCCCCAATACCTGTGTGAGAGAGAAAATGCATGAATTTGAATATCAATTTAACTAACATATACATAACACGCATAAGTATTTTAGTATTCTTAATTTCAAACGAAGTGACACGAGTTAGAGTTTTCCAATTGCCCCAAAAAAAAACACAAAACTTAACTCTCAACAATTATATATATGTATATATAACAGTTCGTCTCAAGTTAAATATTATTATTACTATTTATTTCTTGCATTTTTTTTATGTAAATTTAGTTTATTAATTATCTTGTTGATAAAAATTATTTATTAAAGAATGAGAATTAACAATAAAAAAATTATCTTAATATGATGGAAACTCATGAATCATGTGTGAACACTAATCAATGATTGTCAATTATATTAAGTAGTAAATTAAACACCGCCTTCATCTATATATAATTAATAAGGTGCCAATTAATTTAATTGATAAAGTTATTGTTGGGAATTATAGTAAATTGTTTTTAGATATTAATTAAAATTATATAAATATATACTTATTCAGAAAATCCTTTCAATTCAGGGTCTAAAAGAAATTCTACGTGTTTTAAACTAATATGTATATATTGGAAATTATATTAAATGGTAATAGGAAGGCAACTAATAAATGATTTTAATATAGTCACGTACACGCACAATGTTAAGGAGATAAAAACAAAACATAATAATGATTTTCTAGACAAAACCAGGAGCCGCGTTTTATTTATTTATTTATTAATAAAAAATTGTTAGAATATTTATATGAATTATTATTTTATTAATTATTAAGATCAGTACAGATTGAATCGTTATAATCTTGTGTGGACTGTAATAGATGGATTGCATAAAAAATTTGGACAGAGGTCCAACCTATAATTTTTTTGACTGTGAATTTTGATCCTATCAAAAGATTGATTGAGTAAAAAAAAAAAGATATAATTTTTAATTTTATTTATTTATTTATTTAATTAATGATTTATTTAATTTATTCTTTTACTCGTTAAATAATATTTAGTTTAACATGATTGATTAAATTACCACAATTTTAAACTCTCTCTCTGAATTTTTTTTAAAAGTTAAAGAAGTTCAATAAATTGTAATTTTTTTTTAATTTATGAATTTTTTAAGTACATTTTCTTAATTTATATTTATTATTTTGATTATTGTGATTGAGATATTTTAACAAAAATAAGATAGAAAAATCGTGTGGATGGGAAATTGATTTTGGCTTAGTCATTTAAATGAGATAATCATGTATAATTTGAGCAATTGGGGAAGCAAAGACAAAATATAGGTCTTTATCACTCCACGTGTACAATTCTTTTTTAATACTATCGTGATCCATGAAGATTCTTTACTCTTTAATTTTCATTCTTTGAGATGGAAGCAACCACCCGGTTTATTCCGAGCAACTTTATACTTACAAGCTTTTTATTTATTTTTTATTTTTCAGCTTTCTATTTGATCACACCTTATTATTTTATAACTTAATTTTTGAAATATTATTTTTTAAATAATTAAATTAAAATTTATCACACTTTTCTAATCTATATTATAATATTTAAATGGAATCAATTTCGTAATTATATTTCAATATATAAAATATTTGAGCGATGCTTATTATTTAACCTTTCTTAAAGCTTTAAAATAAAATAAGCATGTAATTTAATAAATAAATGACTAACTAACCTATGAATTAAAAAGTGATTATAGGGGAATCTGTCCTCATTTATTTCCAGAATGTTAATTACCTACCCTGTTTGTGTGGGATCTCGACAAAGATTCCTAACGCTGTTTTTTTTGTGTGGTAATATATAATGATATTTATTAATTATATTAACAACAAAAAATTAAACTTAAATTTTATAATTAAAATATTTCGATTCTTTTAACCTAAGTTAAATTCGTTTTTGTAAAGAAGTGATTTTTACATCCACTTTTTTTTTTTTAATATCACCCGTTAAATTTATCTCATATAGAAAATCGAGAGAAGCTTGTAAGTCAATCTGGATCAACATTTACTATATTAAAATAATAAATTTTATTTATTTATTATTTATTTATCTATGTGTCTATGAAAACAATGTCTCTATCAACTTCGGTCGTTGGAGGGCAAATTCGTCAACAAACCGAATTTTGTTTGTTCATATGCCAGGTCTCTTTCCAATTATTGCCCCCCGGACAAAGTTACAAAAATGTCCTTAACATTTGTGCACTGGGGCTGGGTTATGATGAGGGAATCTTTCCCGAACCTAACGAAAACCCAGAACCATTGGCACGACGCCGCGTATTCCCAACATTTCAATTTGGTAAGGGACAGGTAGGTCCCTCCTATTCTCCCGTTCGGATAAGCCTCAAAATCTGACGTCCCAGATCTTGCAACGTTGCATCCCATCACATCACAACCCTCCAATATACCATTTATGCCTGCCCCACCTGCACCATAAAATATTTCTTATAAAACCTTTTCTATTTTCTATTCTTGTGATTTCGTATTTAAATAATTGTAAAGAAGGAGAGAAAAAGAAGAAGAAGTGAACTATGGATATTCGAGTATATCCATACGGTTTGGATGAAATTATTGGAGGCAACTGACGTGGATCCTGGCTGTCCGAGAAGGATTTCCAAAATTATATGACTGGTCAGATCTGTGCTAGCCAATAAGCGGCTGCCACATAGGCAGCCAGCATTTACAGTTCATGTGCGCGGCGATTAGATAGTCCAACATGGTCTACATAGGACCCGCCTGAACCAGAATTTTGGTATAAAAGAAGAGTCATACATAATCCATTTCCATTACAGAGTCACATCTTTTTTGTGTGGAGAGGAAGTCGAAACAGAACCCCACCAGCACGTGAATCTGATAACCATGCGAGGCATCTCCATGGCCGGAAGAGTGACCAGAATTCTGGCGATCCGCCGCCGGGAGGAGGAGGAGGAGCCAAGTGCCGGTGATGTTGAGTTTGAATTCCTTGAAGACGGAGAGTTGTCATTGGCTAAAAGTAGCAGCAGTGACGAATGTTGCTCCAATGAAATGGATTTGGAGGATGACGGTGTTGAAGAGACAGATAACGATGGCTCCGTTGAGGATAATAGAAGCTACTGGGATAATCAACACCAACTTTTGCAGGTAAGATTAAGAACTCTTCATTCATCTGATTTAATTTTTCTGTTTTTGTTATAGAAATTTGTTTTGTTTAATTAGAATTTGGGTTAAAGAACGAGGAGCAAGATTAGATCCATATGAAATAAGAAAAATAAAATTACAAGGACAATAATAATTAATTTTTTTTATTAAATAACATCGATTATATAAATAAAATGATGTGACAAGTAATTTATTATAAAATAAAATTAATAAAAATATTATTAATTATTAAATTATTTTTATTAATTTTATTTATTATTTTTTTAATTTATCTTAAACAACTGCTCTATTTAATTTATTTTTTACAGTAGAGTTTTTTTTTTCGTATAATCAAATCATATTAAATAAAATTTTATTATTATTTTTATAATATATATTATTTAATTTTTTTAAATATATTTATTTTTAATTATATATTTTTTAATATGTCTACACATAAAATTTTTATTTATACAATATTAAAATTATTTTTATGTTATTTTTTATTTTTTTAACACTAATATCATATAATATTATTAATTTTATAACTGTATAGTAAAATTTTTTTTTAACTTTGAGCAATATTTTTTTATCATAAATATATTTTAATTTTATTTATTTTATTTATAAGATATTATATAAATTTTGTTTATATATTCGTATTTATTTATTTTTATTAAAATTATATTTTATATATTTTATTTTATTTCAGTCGTGACAGATTTTTAATTTTTTGATAACATAAGTAAAATGCCAGCTAGGTTAATTATAACTGTATTTTCATTATATCTTATCCGTGATTTTTTCTAATTTAAGCTTAAAAGCTTAGTTGTAATTTATTGTTCTTATCTTTTTATTTTTTCTGGATTTGAATTGTGCAAAAACAAGTGAGACTATGAGCCTAAAAAACAAAAAACCACTCTAAAAAAGAAATCATGCATGTTGGGAAACACAATGCCATATGTCGATTTCAAGAAGGTCATGGAGATTTTTATTTTGTGTGTTTTAGTTTGAAGCTAAGAATAAGGCGTAATTAATTAACCAAATAGTATGTGAATATTGCAGAGTATGTTATGCAGGACAAGTTCAGTGGAGACGAGGATTAGGAACGCCACAAAAGAAGCGATTAAGGAGATAGAAAACGCAGAAACGGTGTGTGGTTGTGGTAGAGAAATGGCCGTAAGCTGCTGCCGAAGCTGCTTAATGAGAGAAGTCTCTAGACGGCTCCTGGATCACGGCTTTAATACTGCCATTTGTAAAACTAAATGGAGAAGCTCTCCAAACATTCCATCAGGTACACATGATTCTTTAATTTATCTAATCTCTCTCTTTTTCTTTTTTAGTTCTTTCTCAATTTGTCATTTTAAAATAGAAAAAGATCTAGGAAGATTAGACCCAACTAATTAACTACATTATCCCACATTTTTTTTGCCTGATCGAGAAGTCATTTTCTGTCACCAAAAAAATAAGTCCATTTCAAATGACAAGACAATTATCTCTTCTTGCTGTATACCCTTTTGTATATATTCATAAAATTATGACCGTTAATATAAAGTTATAAGGTTTCATGTCCACTTTGAAACCAAGTAAAAATTAAGAAACATAAGTGTTTTTAGAAATAATTTTTTATTTATATTTATATTTTAGAAACAAAATTTAGAAATAACTTTTTAAAAAATAAAAAATAAGAATAAGAATAAATTGTTTTTTATTTTCAATTTTTGTTATTAGAACAAAATAAAAAATAATATATTTTCAAAATAGTTTATTAATCAAGTTTTTTTTATTTTTGTTCTACAAAATAAGTTTTAAACATAATTTTTTTTTTAAAAAAATAGAATCAAATAAATTTATATATTCTTCTGTCTTTATATAAATATATATATATATATAGTATCCCTATGGGGAAACTTTCTATTCATGAATCAAGCTTAAATATATATTAGGTGGTTAAAAAGGGTTTGATCAATTAATATTATCTTTCTCCATGTAAATGTAACTTTTACATACCAACTAATTAATAGTGTTGAAAGGATAAAAACAACATTTACATCAGCGTTTCTTGAGCTAATATCAACATGGCGTGCAGGGGAGCACAATTTTGTAGATGTGATAGAGAGTAGAAGCACGAAGAAGGGAGAGATGAGGGTGATAATAGAACTGAACTTCCGAGCAGAGTTTGAGATGGCAAGAGCGAGCGAAGACTATAACCGGCTAGTGCAGAGGTTACCGGAGGTGTTTGTGGGGAAATCAGAAAGATTAAATAACCTTATCAAGATCCTGTGCATGGCAGCCAAGAAGTGCATGAAAGAAAAGAAGATGCACATGGGGCCATGGAGGAAGCACAAGTACATGCAAGCTAAGTGGCTAGGTCCATGTGAAAGGAACACTAATTGGTCCACTAGTTCGTTTTTGACGGGGACTTGTGATAAGGATCAGGAGAGGAAGCCAAAGCCGAAGGCGTCCATGTTAACTGTAGATTTGCTAGAGAAGCTTCCTAATATGCATTGTAAGGTAGTAGAGGTTGCATAATAATTACTCGTGGCAGAAAGCAATGGGAGTTTGTCTTTATTATTTCCTTCCTTTGGTGAAGAAAGAGAGAGCGATCGATTCCATATACATGTATCTATGTAAAAATTAATAGATGGGCGTTTCAAAGGGGCTCTTTATTTATTTGTTTTTTACAATAACACAAGAGTGTTTGAATTATCTCTGATTATTAATATCTTTAATTTTGGGTAAAAAAAAATCATGAAAATTGACATATGTCTTGTTGGGCAAAGCGGGTATACCATCAAGAAATAAATGCGAAATAATCAACAAAAATAACATCAGAAAATTAACATGGTTCACCTTTAAATTTTAGGTTACGTCCACAGGATCAAATTCAAATAAATCTTCTACTATAAAAATAACGGGTACAAGGAGAGTCTTTCTCAGAATAAATCTGAAGACTACAACAGAGATCTAATCAAAATAGTAGTTCACAAAATATTTCCCACAATACTCCAAGAGTATTTTTTCACTATTTTGTCACTCACTATTTAGGAACTATTTTATAAATATCACACCAAACTATCCCTTATTTTTCTCTCTTCAGAAAACATTTCTGGCTTCTTCTCAGGCTGCTCTTGCTGTCTGGCTAATCTACATCTTGGTGTTGGTCTATCTTTCGTTTCCTCTCTGCTTATTTATAGGCAAAGGGTGAAGGAAAAAAGGCGACTACTTTGCGTGCAGGTTCTACTACTTTCTCCTGCCTTCTGCCACATTCTCCACGCAGCAGCCGCAATTGCTGACTCAATTTTCGGTGCCAAACTTTTTCGCATGCAGCTTCGTTTTTTCCTTCTTCAAATTCAATTTTTCTTTGTGCAAATGGTGACAAATTTTTCAACGCTTCTTCTTTCTTCTTCATTTGATAAATAATGGTGGTGGACCCTCTATGTTGGAGGGTTCTACTCCAATCACTTACAAATCTCTCCCTTTCGACTATATAGAGGGCTTCACCATTTCTGCAGTCAATCGAAAGAACAACACATTTTTGCAACTTCGATTGCCATGACACAGCTCCCCCTGCAAATGTAATTACATAACCTGAAGTAGACTTTCTTGAGTCTACATCACCAGCCATATCTGCATCTGTGTAGGCAACTAACACATACTTGGTATCTCCAAAACATAAACATATTTTAGAAGTACCACGAAGATATCTGAAAATCCATTTCACTGCAGCCCAATGTTTCTTACCAGGATTAGAAAGGAACCGGCTAACTACTCCAACCGAGTGAGCAATATCTGGCCGTGTACTTACCATGGCATACATCAGGCTTCCAACTGCTGAAGCATATAGAACCTTGTCTATTTCTTTCTTCTCCACATCTGTAGAGGGACTCTGTTTAGAACTTAGTCTAAAGTGATTAGCAAGAGGACAACTAACCGCTTTAACCTTGTCCATATTAAACCTCTGAAGTACTTTCTCAATGTACTTCTTTTGTGACAACCACACTTTCTTGGCGCATCTATCTCTGGTAATCTTCATGCCAAGAATCTGCTTTGTTGACCCCAAATCCTTCATGACAAAAGATTTGCTCAATTGTGTTTTCAAACAATTGATTTTGGAAACATTCCGGCCAACTATCAGCATATCATCCACATAGAGCAAAATGATAATAAAATCATCAGCAAAGAAATTATGTACAAAGACACAATGGTCTGAAGTAGTCTTCCTGTAACCTTGCTCCCCCATAACAGACTTAAACTTCTTATACCATTATCTTGGTGCCTGTTTCAAGCCATAAAGACTTTTCTTCAGTCTGCAAATATAATCCTCTTTTCCTTTCTGCTTGAAAGCCTCGGGCTGTTCTATGTATATCTCTTCCTCCAAATCACCATGAAGGAAGACAGTTTTCACATCCATCTGTTCAACCTCTAAGTCAAAACTCACTTCTAAGCCTAGCACTGTACGGATGGATGTCATTTTCACAACTGGTGAAAAAATCTTGTCAATATCAACGCCTTTTCTTTGGTTGAATCCTTTAACAATCAGTCTAGCTTTGAATCTCAGATGGAGACTGTGTTCATTATGCTTGATTCTGAACACCCATTTATTTTTGAAAGTTCTCTTGCCTTTCAGCAACTTCACCAGCTCAAACGTTTTGTTCTCATGCAAGGATTTCATTTCATCTTGCATGGCTTCTCTCCGCTTCTGTTTGTGCTCATCTTCCATAGCTTCTTCAAAGCTATCAGGTTCTCCTCCGTCAGTGAGTGTTACATACTCATAATCAGGATATCTAGTAGAATGGTGTCTTATTCTACTACTTCTCCTCAATCGATTTGGGGAAGGCACAGGTGTTGGTAGTTGATGATGAACATCATCATCATCTGCTTCCGATTCAGCCTCTATGAGAGCATCATAAGGCTGATCGTCATCTCCAACTTGCCTCAGCACCACTGTTGAAGGAACTAATCTCAAGTTTGTTGAATCGCCATTGGAATCAGGAACATCCTTCTCTATTTTGTTTACATCTTCAATGGTCTGATCTTTAACAAACACAGTATCACGACTTCTAATGAGCTTATTCTGGATCGGATCATAGAATCTATAGCCAAATTGATCTTGACCGTAGCCAATAAATATACACTGTTGTGTCTTGGCATCGAGTTTGACTTTTTCATCCTTAGGGATATGCACAAAAGTTTTGCAGCCAAACACCCGTAGATAATCATAAGAAACATTCTTTCCTGACCACACCTTCTTTGGTGTATCATACTGTAGAGGGACACACGGTGATAAATTCAACACGTGTACAGCTGTCAATAAGGCTTCACCCCAAAAAGTTTTGGGTAACTTTGCATGTGAGAGTAAACATCTGACTCTCTCCATCAAAATTCTATTCATCCTCTCAGCTAAGCCATTTAACTGCGGTGTTTTTGGAGGTGTCATCTGATGCCGAATACCATGCTCTTTACAATAAGCATCAAATGGTTCAGTATACTCTCCACCATTGTCTGTCCAGATACATTTTAACTTCTTCCCAGTCTGTCTCTCAACTGAGGTATGGAACTGTTTGCAGACATCTAACACCTGCTCTTTTGTCTTCAAAGTGTAAACTTACGCCTTCCTGGAATGATCATCAATGAAAGTCACAAAATATTGAGTACCACCAAGTGACTTTGGCATTGGTCCACACAGATCTAAATGTACCATATCCAACACATTCTTCATTCTGGAAGGAGGGGAACTCTTGAAAGCAACTCTGTTCTGCTTTCCCGCCAAACAATCAACACATTTCTCCAAATGTACTTGATCCATTCCAGAGAGCATTTTCTTCTTGGCCAAACGCGTCATACTTTTCGCACTTATGTGCCCAAGTCTCTTATGTCATAACTCAATGATACCTTCTTTCTCCATGGCATTCACAGCGTCGTTGGAGAGCTTTGTATGCATGATATACAACATTGAATTTTTCTACCTCTGGCCACCACCAAAGCATCTTTAGTGTTTCCATTGGTCATTCATGAACATGTTGCAGAAGCTTGCATCATCAAGTTTGTCGGTGGAAATCAGATTCAGACGAATATCTGGAATATGCTTGACATCTTTCAGCACTAATCTGGTGCCGTTCTCTGTCTCCAAGCAGATATCTCCTCTGCCAACAACTTTTAGTAAGTTGTCATTTTCCATATTAACAATACCGAAATCTCCTTCTGTGTAAGATGAGAATAATTCTCTACGAGGTGTGGCATGAATGGTAGCTCCACTGTTAATCACCCCAACTAATCTCATGGGATGTAAGATTGACAATATTATCATCATAAACGACATTGAATTCGTCTATAGCATTTATGTTGATCATCTTGCTAGTCTTTGCCTCCATTTTGGGCAGTATGAACAGTACCTCCATATTTATGAATAGTACCGTACATATGAATAGTAACCGTACGTATGAATAGTGCCGTACAAACTTCCTTCAGCCAATAGTAATTCTAATAAAATCTTTTCTGATGTAGAAGATCAGTCAATACTGCAACCACAGAGTATACTAAGAATTTTAAAAGAATTGTGACTTTGATACTACTTGTTGGGCACAGCGGGTATACCAGTAAGAAATAAATGCGGAATAATCAATAAAAATAACACCAGAAAATTAACGTGGTTCACCTTTGAATTTTAGACTACGTCCACGGAACTAAATTCGAATAAATCTTCCACTATAAAAATAGCAGGTACAAGGAGAGTCTTTCCCAGAATAAATCTGAAGGCTACAACAGAAATCTAACCAAAATAGTGACTCACAAAGTGTTTCTCACAATACCCCAAGAGTATTTTCTCACTATTTAGGAACTATTTCCTAAATATCACACCAAACTATCTCATATTTTTCTCTCTTCAGAGAACATCTCTAACTTCTCATTAGGCTGCTCTTACTGCCTGGCTAATCTACATCTTGTTGTTGGTCTATCTTTCGTTTCCTCTCTGTCTATTTATAAGCAAAGGGTGAAGGAAAAAAGGTGGCTACTTTGCGTGCAGGTTCTACTACTTTTTCATGCCTTCTGCCACATTCTCCATGTAGCAGCCGCAATTGTTGACTCAATTTTCGGTGCCACTCTTTTTCGCATGCAGCTTCGTTTCTTCCTTCTTCAAATTCAATTTTTTTTGTGTGTAAATGGTGGCAAATTTTTCAACGTTTTTTCTTTCTTTTTCATTTGATAAATAATGGTGGTGGACCTTCTATGTTGGAAAGACCCACCCCAATCACTTACAGTTTTGTGGTGAATTAAAAAGTTGCACCTTGATAAAATTTGTTTTGAGTCTAATGTGGTGAAACTTAAGAATATAATTAACAGAATTTATTTAATGCGTGTCACGTATTGGTAAATTAACAGGCTATTTGTAAACTTTAATGAATATATAATTAGTTAAAAATTGAGATTTAATAAGTAACGAAGGCAACTCAGCAAGGTAGGGACAATAGTAAGATTTCTTGATTTTTTTTTTCTCTTCCCTAAAAATGAAACTTCATTAGAAAGCATAAGAACTCGAAGAAAACAGGACATATACGAAAGTATTACATATGAACACGCATCACTCCCTCCCCGAAGATACAAAACAATAACAGGCATCAAGACCACTAACTTAATCAGATATACGATTAACTAAAAAACATAAGAAGAAATGATCTCAAAGACTTTTATATATAAAATAACAACACACATTTTAATTATTTTTGAGGATTTCGTCCCTTAAAAAAAGCTTCTTCTTGCTAGAAAGACGAGAACCATTGATGTGGATCTAAAATGAATTTCAAGAAAACCAACCATTTACAAGGAGAAAAATCTTTCATAGAGAAAGAATATGTCTTCTAAAAAAGAAGATAACTTCCATAATAAGAAGAAAAAGAAAAAAAGAAAAGCAGAGGGAGAGCCAGAATGAAGGTTTGCTTGAGCAGTCCTAATCTTCAAACCAATACACACAGAACTTAAATTCTGACCCTTTTTTTTTTTTTTTCTTTGGAATGAAGGTTTGATCTGTTTGGTTACGTTAAACAATCAGCGAAAGCCACTGGTCGTTGGTGAAGGCATTAACTGGACTCATCATTGGGTGTTTCCCTCAGAAAGCCCACAAGGCCTTGTCTCTCGTTATCATAACTAATCCTTGTCACTTTCTGAGCCCGACACATTAAATCATTCGCCAAATTGTTAAGCTCAAGCCCATGTCGACCTGTTGTGTTTGGGTGAAAGCCCACGTCACGCTCAAAAGCAACAAAAACACTAGATTTGTCTTTTGCTTTTTTCTTCATAAATAAAGATAAAATAATAAGTTTTGTGGCTTAGCAAAACTTGACTTAACAAGCATTCTTAGTGGAGATTCATCTTAATTTTTGTGATTTTGAGTAATTGCATTTTTAATTAAAGGTTAAATTTATGAGATTTGAATGGAAGGGAGTATCTATTTGTCAAAACTAAAATGTTTTGAGAGTTATTTGGTACAGGATCAAACTTGAAATGAGTGCTTTGTATTTTAGCCAAATTAAAATTATAAATTTCTCTTAACCTAAAACTTGTTTTTCCTTTTGCAACAAAAAATATTTGTCTTAACCTAAAATTTGTTTGTACATAACAAGTACGTAAATTATCTAAATTCTTAACAACCAAATTAGTTAGTGACTTTGTAACCTAACAATTTTGACTCCGACATTTAAGGATTTTGACAACGTTGAAGCCAGAGAGCTTACCAAATTCCAAACTCTATTTAAAACTTCACATTTTAAAAATTTTTAAAACTATTTTTTTTACAATAAAATATAATTATTTATTACATTACAAGATTATAAAGTAGAATCATAACTAAGAAAGTAATTATTATACCAAAATATTTATTTTTCATACATTGTCTCACAAAACAAATAAAAAAAATTATTTTTTTTAATTGAAAGAAAACTTAAGGTTAAAGTCAAATTTTTTTAAAAAAAATTAAGGAAACGGTGACAAGTTGCACATGGCACAGAATTTTTAATTTAATTATTCTATCTATAACATATTTTTTGATGCATTGGGTACATTGGTATAACCGAAAGTCCTTCGCCGAACCTGCTCTCAAAAGGAGGGAACAAAAAAATACTAACCGTAGCGCATCCGTGCGAACCGTACCAATTCCCTCGTAGCTTCTCTAGCTTTTGTTAAAGTCCCTTCGTACCTCATTCTCTCCGATAGCGACACTTGGATTCCTCCACTCACAACTTTTTAAGTTTCAACCTTTTGATAAAAATTTGAAAAAGAAAAATCAAGGCAAAAATTTTGACGCTCTCCGTTTTTTCTGACTTTTCCTGCGTGGACCCCGCCACCTACCGCCACCCCGCTTACATCAAACCCGGCACAGTGGTAGACACGTACATTCTTCCAACCCCTCACCGCACCCAAAGGCAAAGGTGGGACCTTATCATCATCATCATTCATCATCTTCTTGCCAGATAAATATTGGGTACATGAAATCTACGGTTCCTATTTTCCTCCGTATACCATACGTATGATCTTGCATTGACCCTACCAATATAAAGACAAAGGGTTTCTCTCTCTGGGTGTGAAAAATGGAATTAGGTGCAGGATTTTTCTGGCCTTCTCAAAATATAAGCTGGACTGGGGAAATACCCTTCTTCGCGCACGGCGAATTGTCCGCCAGAGTGAAAACCTTATAATATACCTTGCGGTGAGCTTATGGTATTTTATCGAGATCCTTTTGTTCTGTGATTATTGGGGATGCTTTTTTTTTTTTTCATTCTATCTTTTTCATGGGTGATGTAATTTGTTTTGTTTCTGTATCTGGGTCTTCTTTATCTATCAATATTTTAATGAATTTATGATTCTTTTAATACAAATGATTACTTCTTCTTCTTTCCTTCTGTAGCCAATAGGGATGTAATAATGGGTGTTTCTTCATTGTCGATATTAATTATTCTTTCTCGGGTTTCTGGCGTGTTATTTATTATTTAATTTTTATTAGATTTAAGATTTGTTTATTCGGTGTCTGTGTGGGATTTTCCAGGCCATTACGGAAGGTGGTATTTGACTTTGATGCGAAAAGGGGTTTGCTGTAGAGGTTACGGAAGGTCAGGTCAGGTCTTGAATAATCAAAGCTCTGTTTTCTCTAGGAATCTGAATGTGAATGGGCTTTAATGAGCTTCAGGGGTTTCTGTCTCCGAATGGAACTGGATTTATCTTCTGAAATCAACTCATCCTTGTTGGGTCTTCATTGGTTTGAATGGGTTTTCCATTTCTTTGAGGGAAAAGTTTGAAATCTTTCGTCATTTATCCGCTAAGTTCTGTTTATGGGCTTGGAAAAATCTAGCCTTTGGAGCTCTGTAATTTGTCTACGATTATTCGAAAAGTACGCTTTTGGTTTTGAGCCTTCTTCTCAGCTAGAGGGGAAGGAGGTAGACAAGGTTTAGGACATTCATATGTATAGATCTTTTAGGGCTTGAAGGAATCATTGGGAATTTTAAAAATGGAAGAAGATACTAATTCTTGGATAAGGAGGACAAAATTCTCTCACACTGTGTGCCACCGATTGGACTCGTCAAGATTGGCCTCTATTCCTCTTCGCATTCATCCAGGACCTTCATCAGTTTCTTTCAATCTGAAGCCAGTTCCTGATGTTTCGAAGGTTCAGCGAAATCCTCTTACAAACAAGCCGAGATCTTTGTCCCCTTTTCCTGAAACCTTTATTTCTGAGACATTCAGGGAAGCTCGGTCTGAGCAAAAGAGGTTCTCAACCCCTGGTCCTAGGAGGAAAGAACAGAACAAGAGAATCATGGGGAAGTTAATGAATAAGGATTCTCGAGAGGTCAAGGCATCCAATTCGAAGTCGCCATCCAACAGTCCCATCAGGCACTTGGCATCGATGAAATCGAACGACAACATTAAGAATCGCAAGGAGTCAGCGTGGACAAAGTATTTTGACCATGGCGGGGGAAGAGTTACTGCTTTGGAAACTGCAGAAGAATGGACAGTTGACCTCTCTAAGCTGTTTCTTGGGCTTAGGTTTGCTCATGGGGCTCATAGCCGGCTTTACCGCGGTAACTATAAGGATGAACCTGTTGCTGTTAAACTGATCAGGGTACCAGATGAAGATGAAAGTGGAACCTTGGCTGCTCGATTAGAGAAACAATTCATTAGAGAAGTCACATTTTTATCTCGTCTCCATCATCAAAATGTTATAAAGGTGATCAAATCCTTCTTTCCTTTCTTTCATGTATGCTTTTTACAGTAAAATTGTTCATTATGAATATGATCTGTCATGTCTTGTTCATTAGAAGGTGAGCAAATCCATTGTATTTTTAACTAATAATTGGATTTGACACTTGAATCATATGTTGAAGTAATCAGCTGCAATAATAAGGGTACTACTTTGGGCATGCTCTCTCGTATCGTTTTGAAATTATTTACTGTAATATTAAGACCGATAGTTTTACATCCTGTCCTTTCTCATATATTTTACTTTGTTTACACAGTTCATAGCAGCATGCCGAAAACCACCTGTTTATTGTGTCGTCACAGAATATCTGTCAGAAGGTTCCTTGAGGGCGTACCTGCATAAGTTAGAGCGCAAAACTATTTCTCGTGAAAAGCTAGTAGCTTTTGCTCTAGATATTGCTCGTGGAATGGAATATATACACTCTCAAGGTGTCATTCATCGGGACCTTAAACCAGAGAATGTCATTATCAATGAAGAGTCCCGCCTCAAGATTGCTGATTTTGGCATTGCTTGTGAGGAGGCATACCGTGATGTATTTACCGACGACCCTGGCACCTACCGTTGGATGGCACCTGAGATGATCAAACGTAAATTCTATGGGCGAAAGGTTGATGTGTACAGTTTTGGGCTTATCCTATGGGAAATGGTGACTGGAACAATCCCATATGAGGATATGACTCCCATCCAGGCTGCTTATGCTGTAGTAAATAAGGTATGCTCCTTAGCAACCAGATCATGTCAATGTGAATATCATATTCTTTGCAACTTCATTCTTTATTGCCAGTACTCTTTATAAAAAAAAAGTTGAGTGCTAAGGAATTCTTTTCAAGATACATAATTGGCATATGTGTGGCTCACTGATGCAAAAGGGGGAAAAAGGAGTATAAATTTATTTGAATGCTTTCTTAAACTAACACAAGTTGGTTTATATTAAAAATACTACAGATGGTGCTTTCTCCATGAGTGATGTTGCGCAAAGAATAAAGCTTATTAGATTTTTAGGATCAATTAGCCTTTCGGTAACTGAGGGAAAAGTTTGATGTTAATTTCATTTTTTTCTTTTTGGTTGTTGATTCATCCGAATTTGAAGTAATAGTGTAATCAGTAAATTGTCTAGCTTATATTTTTTGTTCTCTCTTGTTAGTTGACTCGAATGATGGGGTTTATTTCTAATTCTTTTGTGATTTACTCTTTTATTTCTTCAGAATTTGAGGCCTGTTATTCCTTCAGACTGCCCACTTGCTTTGCGAGCGTTAATTGAGCAATGTTGGTCCTCGCAACCAGATAAGAGGCCTGAGTTCTGGCAGATTGTTAAGGTATTAGAACAATTTGAGTCTTCACTTGCCCTCAATGGAACTCTGAATCTTGTGCAAAACCCATGTTGCCAAGACCATAAGAAAGGGCTTCTTCATTGGATTCAAAAGCTTGGCCCTGTGCATCAAAATAATGGCCCTGTGCCGAAACCTAAGTTCACATGAATTTTCAAAGTGGCTTGGCTTTTGTAGTGCACCAGGTCCATTGTAATTAACAGTGAGGTTTGTATTTTTGAGCTTCTCTGAATGTAGTCCTCTGTATAACATTCATGTGAGAGTAAATTGATTTGTAGGCATGTGCATTGAGGTGAAAGGAACTCTTATTCCTGCTGTTCATACACACCAGTTATAATGAATTTATGGCACCCTATTTTCATGTGTAAATGTAGTTTAAATTAAAACTTAATCACCTCATCCCCTACTCCCATAAAAGTGAAAAGCTATTATTCTGGTATGACTTCCCAAAGAAGTTTTTCTTCAATAAGATTACAAATTTTTTTCCTGCAGTTTGTTGTAATTTGTATTTGTAGTTTCTTTAATTTCAAAGTTCTAATTCTTAAATTTACTTTGTCACTTGTTTTTGACTGATGTAATGAACTCTGTATTACTCTGTTTTACTATTTTGCATCATGAAACTAGAGTTGTCATCTTTAGAAGCCTGACATAGACTTGGCAGATTGCCAAAATCAATTATAGATTGAAAGTTTTACGGTTGAGACCAGCACAAATCGGCTTTGCTGGCTTTTTGTATTCTCTGTGAAAGCCTCATAAACTTATTGCACAAGTTGGTTTCCCCATCAGCATAACAGAAACTTCATGTCATGAGTTCTTCTTTTAAAATATGTTATCCTTGGCCTCCAAGTACTCGTGCCTTCAACTAATCTGTCACTCAAAGGCCAAAAGATCTTAACATTTATTATTCGTCTTTTGTTTGTTGAGTATTCTAAATTAGTCAGTCTTAACATTTAAGTCTCTGTTGTCTTTGCTTCTGTTTCTTTTAATCACTTTTGCTTCTCCATGTGTTTCCCTGTTTGAGAAATCAAATCCTAAAAAATCTGCCTGTCATATATATATATATATATATACATGCATTGAATCTTTAGGAGAATGCATGTGACTTTCTAGTTTTAGTTGGGAAATATCAAGAATAAAGATTCATATCTTACTTTTAATAAATGACCATTTTCTAAGCTTGTTTGATTTAGCAAGATGAGAAGATGCTTTTATTATTTATTCTGTTTTAATATCTAGATATGTTATTCCATAATTACCCTAGTAAGACTAAGATACCTGCTATCATTATAAATATAAACCTTTATTCTGGATTAAGGCTGTTTGTTTTCTGTGTGAATATCTCAGACTTCATTGCACTGCTTGGTTCCTCCATGCACATAACTCCAAAGCTTTTTGTATCATAGAGCCGGTATTTTACATTTTTTGGAAATTATGGTTTAGAAAATTAAATTATTTATGACAATTGATGGCTGTTTTAAAAATAATATAGTTGATATTTTATTAAAGTTTTGGAATTTCCGTGTTTTTGAGCGGTCTTATGAAAACACAAACACATATTTTGACATTTTTTGTGTGGATATAATGATGGATTAAAGGGCTTGTGTTGTGTATGATATTTTAGGCCAAAAAAATCAAAACATTTATTAACCGGCTGTGGTTCGTTGAGTATTCAAAATGCCTCACTTATCAAATAAATGACGAGGTACCATCAATTCAAGTGTGTCGCGTTTGTTACTGTTTCTCCATGTGTTTTCGGAGTCAAATCTCCCTGTCATCCTGCCTCAGCAAGAAAACATACGTGTAATGAATGTATCGTATTTTGCCTAAGAGTCTTGTGAATCTAAGCTGAGGTAATCGATGGAAAATAGATTCACGATGGTTATGTCTGTATAAGGCGGAGCATTTGGGAAGGCGGTCTGTTTTAGATACAATGTAAGCGCGTGTTTTAAAGGCGGTAGTTGGGGATCCAAATTGATTGCGGCTGATGTCATTTGTGTTGGTGTCAGAATTGACTATTCCTTGTTTTGTCGAAATTCAATGTCTTTGGTAACCTCTTCCCTCAGTCAGGGGCTCCCCTTTTTCCCAACCAACGTTCCCCAAATTATCCCTCTGGGCTTTTTAACGTGTTGGATTGGACTGGGCTTTGTCTGTTCCACATTGGCCCAGTAGGCAGCATCTTTGGGCTCCACCCTACCGACCCATATGAGGTATTCTTTATAGAATAATGTTACTCGCCTCTTTAATAATATATACACAAACACATACGTATGCTGAAGAAATTTTAGGTAGAATTAGTCATAAAAGATAACTAGACTAGGCTATTCGAAAAAATAAAACATATAGGCAAAGTATAGATTAGTATTATTCACATTTAGGTGGAGTTTGGTATACTATGATTCCATATTTTATATTTGAAAATTTTCATAAAAAAGATACTGAGTTTGTTTGATTTTATTTTTGTTTTAAAAATAATTTATTTTTAGAATTTATTTTTAAAACAACAACAGAAAATAGTTATCTAATAAATTTTTTTATTTTGAAAACAAAAAATAATTTTTAAAAATAAAAAATAAACACCTATTATTACTATTTTATAAGAGTTAATAAAATTAAAAATAATATGACGTGAAGTTTTTATAATTTTACAATGATATAAAATAAAATAAAAAATGGTGTCATCTTATCGCATTAAATATCAATATTTTTAAAAATATTTTGAATTACGTTTGACATTTAAAATATTGGGTGAGAATAACAATATATCAAACACATCTTTCATGTCGTATTTATTTAAAAGGCATGAACAATAATTGCAAAGACGGAAAAAGACATGTTGATAGAGGAAATCTATAAATCAGAAATTTTGTGGATGGATGAAGATGGGGTAATTAAAAGTACATGGCCAAAGGCTTCCTCTAACAAAGAATTTGTTAAAAGTTATGAGAAGTTATTAGGCAAAGGCTGTTTATAAGCAGAGGACCACTCGGAGTTGGGCTTATTAAGTCGGGTTTGAAGGGGACCAAAATAAAATGAGTACATTTGAGTGCTATCTTGCAGCCTTATAAAAGGGAAAGGACTTTTAGGTTTTGTATTGCCATGTATTCCTAACGTACAAACAACCAAAAAAAAAACAAACTCACAAATGTTGAATAGACAACGTAAATTTTTTTTGTACTTTGAAATATTAACATCCATGATTGATATGAGTCGAAAACAATTTTTTTCATATAAGATTAATAAATGTCAAAGGGGGTGGTACATCTTTAAAATTGTCTAAAGAAAAAAGAAAAAAAATGTTAATTTTGAATAAAATTCTTGAGTTGATGTCAACTTTGGATGACTGAAATTTTCTTATAAATAGTATTTGAAGAAATATGAGTTTTGGGTTTGAATCCTTTAAAAGGAATTTAAAGATTAAAATTATAAATATCAGCTAGTGTATTCTTAAGATCATTAAAGAAGAATATATATCATAATTTTTTTATTAATATTTTTAGAATTTCAATATTTACTGTCAAATTTTTATTAGAAATATAATATGTGAATTTTTTATTATCTCAAACAACATATAATCAATTTCTTAAAAAACGCTCTTTCAAATGTCATAAAAAATTTGAAAAAAAATTAAGCAAGTAACTATCTTAACTTAGCCAATTCTATTTAATTTTTTTTTAGTTAAATGTATTATAATATCTCAATAACAATAATCAGAATAATAAAGTATAGATTAAGAAAACATACTTAAAGAATCTATAATTAAATAGAATCAGAATTATAATTTATTGAACTTCTTTAACTTTTAGATAGAGTTCAAAGAGAGAAAAGGAGAGTAAAAGAATACAGATAGTGGTTAGTTAGTCAGCACCCCTTAAATTGATATTTTTGTACGTTGTTTAACGGACAAAAAAATCAATAAAAAAATAATAATTAATTAATTAATAAATAAATATAATTAAATTACATTTTTCTCTCTTTGACTCGGTCAGTATTTTGATAGAAACAAAACTAATAGTTAAAAAAATTGTAGGTTGGGTCTCTATCTAAATTTTTTGTACAATTCAGTTATTACAGTTCATACAAAAATATAACAGTCCAATTTGTACTAAGTTTAATAATTAATAAAATATCAATTCATATAAAATATTTTAACAAAATAGACATACAATTATTTGTGAATTATATATTTATATGGTCCAATACAACTTCACTTAATAATGGTCGCCCCACCAAACAAAGGTAGAAAGAAATCAATAAGTGTCTCATAAAACAGCGCATCTGATAAAGCCTTTGTCTTGAAATTCGTTGCTTATGGCTCGCAAGATTCTGGATTGGGACAACTCAATGGAGCTTTGATGATGGGGGGGAAGAAGTAACAGCTTTAATGGAGATATTTTTGAAGAATATGTTGTCATTTTGCTTTACAACAATTTGTGGCCATTGTGGCGGTGACAACCCAATATTGTCTTGTTTTAGGTGGGGAAAACAATTCACTTGTTTGAAGATAAGAACTTCGAAGAAAGGGCAAGTCATTGGAGAGCACATGCTCCTTTTATCTTTTAGTTCTTTTACCATTTTGTGAGTTAAACAATTTCTCAGTCTATTAAATTAAAAAGGTAAAATATATTTATAAATTTTTTTTTTTAAATTTAAAATATAAACAAATAAAATTTATATTTTATGTATTTTTATAAAAAAAACTTGTAAATAATTTAATCAATACATTACAAATTGTCATAAAAGTCATACTAACGCTTACAAAAATTTAAAATAAAGAAAATACGATTCACTTGTTTGAAGATAAGAACTTCAAAGAAAGGGCAAGTCATTGGAGAGCGCACACTCCTTTATCCTTTTGTTTTTTTGTTTTAGTTCTTTTACCATTTTGTGAATTAAACAATTTCTCAATCTATTAAATTAACAGGTAAAATATATTTATCTTTTTTAATATTTCTGAAAAATTAAATTAATTTTAAATTTAAAATATACAAATTTTTCAATTTATACAATTGTTAATAAAAATTATATTTTATGTATTTTTTTCTTAAAAAACTCATAAATAGTTTAATCAATATATTACAAATTGTCATAAAAGTTAAATTAACGTTTGTAAAAATTTAAAATAAAGAAAATAAATATAATTTTTTATAATTTAAAAGAATTTGAATGTAGATCATATAAATTTCAATGAGTGTTTTTGTCTTAATTTAAAATTTAAAAAATGTGAGTATAATCTTTTTACATATATAAAAAAATGAGTTTAATTCGATTTAAATTAAAACCTATATTTTTTTTGGGGGGGATTGATTTGAAGTTTGAAAAGAGATGCATGCACACTCGTTTTCCTTTCCAATTTTTTCATTAACTTGTAGTTGATTTTTTAATAATATATTAGAAATAAAAGATTTAAGTGAATTGCTATTTTAATTTTTAAATGATTTTTTTAATTCAATCTCAAAAACTTTATTTGCGTGTGTGTTTAACAAGTTTAATTATCTATCATAATTAAAAATTTACATAATTTTAAGTAAGAGCATAGTTTTAAATAAATTAAAACAATTTATAATTCTATAAAACTCAATCTTTTTAATTTGAGGAATGATTTATTAATTTTTTAGTCATTATTTTAGAAATAAAAATTTGAAATATACTAAAATAATGTCCAATAATAATAGCTTAGTTTTTCTAAATAAATAAATTTGAATATAACCCACAAGCACTTCTAGCTTGTTCATAATAACAAAAAATATATAATTTTGTCAGGCAAAGCTTTAACACTCGAAATCCCAGTTATTGAATTTTTTTTTCAAAGTTCATTCTTATTTAAAATAATAACATTATTATAAATAAATACAGATGTCGAAGGCCGATAGCAAAATCTTAAAAAATAAAAGACTAACGAAGTTTCCTGTGATTGATTTGAAGTTTGAGAAAAGATAAGATGCATTCTTCTTTTTCATTGCAAATTTATTTATCTTTATGATTTTAAATTTAATATTTTAAAAAATAATTTAAAAGATTGATTTGAGATGCATGTGCACGATTATTTGTTGGTTTGTTGGGCTGCGGGCCATTTCGAGGATGGGACTTTATCATGTCGTAAGATGCATGACCTCATCTTTCATCTGTCACGCCAATTTCGTAAGATTAAGATTCCCACATCAAAAACTTGTGGTCCTAATTCTGAATCATTTCTTTTAATTTACTTTTTTAAAAATCTAAAAAAAAAACACATTATTATTCATATTTTTTATTGTACTCATAAATTATTTTTATTATTTTACCAATTAAAAAAAAAATGCCAATTTTGCTTTGTAGGAAAATTTCTATTTCTTTATTTTTCTTTAATAATATCATCAAATTAGCACAATTTGAAGATAAATTTATAATTTAAATAATAAATAAGTTTGTATATAATAAAAAAATATTTACAAGGAAAAGATATCTTGTCCGTTTCAGTCATTGGGCTGATGGGATACGAACACGTAGCCCTAATATAGAAAAGATGAAAACAATTGTTGGGATACAGGTGGGAGGGACGGGGATCGAGCATATGAGCCATCTGTAGCTTTAATAAAAGGTAATCAATGTCCTCCATCCCAACCTAACCTTGCCCTACCCCGCCCCACCCCACCTGTAAGATTCTTTCTTAAAGGAAATTGGACATATTTGAGTATTTATAATATTTCAATGAAAATATTATTGGTTAATTTCTACAAATGTCATTGGTCATATAAATTAATTAAAATGATGAAGTGAAAAATTTGTAATTTATATGTTGGGGGCCAAGCTTGGACCAAGTATCTTATCATCTATATTAATTTCTTATTAATTAATTGCACCAATTACTAATACTATTGTTGAAATTTTATTTTATTTTTAATTATATTAGAGGTTTATGAATTAGAGATCTAGTAGTGAGTGAAAATAAAAACATAGTATAATAACCAACTCAATACACTAAATTAGTGCTATATGAATTATGGCTGACCTCATTGACTACATTTGATTCTAGACTTCAAATGAGAGTAAGAAGCAAGTCTCTTTAACTACTAGGTCAACACTAAGAAATAACTATATAATTATTCTTTCTCCAAATTAAACATGATAGAATATAGAGCAATAAAATTATAAAAATAAATAAAAATGGGAATATTGCAAGTATTAAAATGAGAGGAGTAAGTGCTATTTAATCATCATACTTCTATCAGCTTTATAATATTCAGATGTTTATTACTTACAAGGCATTAGAAGACAAGTTCATGAGATGGATGTTTTGTGCGTATATATACAAATTCTTTCATTTACAGTACTTTTTTTATGTCTAAAACGAATCAACACCTAATTAACTTAGTTAGTGTAGCAGTCATCAAGAGTTCATGAAATGGTTTAGCATGAAGAAACACCATAAAATCTCGAATGTTCCCTCGACGACCAAATGCAGAAAGGGAGAACGGGAATCCAGAACAGTGTGAAAACTCTGACGAAGGAAAGCTAGCTATCTATGAGGTTTATCCCTATCATCCTTTAAGTGGAGTGCTAGCTAGTCATTTCAATTCCCTATCGGCTTTTCAAGTCTGTGGCTGTGGCACTAAGCTTCAAAGCCACTTTATACAGACCACTCTATTTCACCCCTCTCCTCTATGTAGTGTTTTTGACGTTTTCTGGATTCTGATACGACAAAATAGAGTTGCGGGTGCCATTTGAGCTTACCCATTCATATTAATTTAATTATTAGTCATTTTCGTTTCCCACTGACCAAATCCTCCCCAACCATGTGCTCATTAATCGACATTGGAGAAACCCAATTAATGTTCTGCTGTGTGGGTCAGATCAATAACGACGTCCACATTAAAAATGCATAGCATAATTTTTGAAGACCGAAGAATGATTTTATGGTATTTTTTGTTATATTATTTGTTGAATTGCTGATTAAAAAGATTTAGTGCATTTCTTATAATGACGTTATCAGTGGGGCTCATTTTTATTTTTATTTTTTCTATGCCTTGATTGAGGTATTTAGAGTTCTAGACTATGAAATGAACCATTTCGTTTTCTCTTTAATTTTAATCTGAACAAATGTTTTTCTTCTTTTAACATTTTTATTAACAGACTTTATTTTTCACGTATATGTATTCTTACAAAATTCTCAATAGCTTACTTGAATACAACATATATCAAATTAATTAATATAAATTTTAAAATAAAAGATATTAATGAAGTATATATTTTTAAAATTAGATCGTGTAATTATAAATTTTAAAAGAGATCAATTCTAATTATATATTTTTAAAATCTCAATTTATTCTAATTATTTTTGGGTAATTAAAGGAAAAAAATATGAAGTATATTTGGTTTTCGATTGCCCATACAATTGGAGGAAGCATGCAGTTAATTCCCAGTGCTAGTATGGTTATGGTGGTAATTAACTAGTAATAAGTAGGAACAAGATTGAACAAAATACAAGCATTCGTTGAATTTTTACAAATTAATTGCTAATTAACCTTAATTCAAGAGAAGGAAAGTAGGAAGGAGTAATTTCTAATCCAAACAGAAAAATTATTAACTTCAATTTAGTGAATTTTTTAAAGGCAATTACGTAGTTATTCAAAGTTTCGCAAAGAGACCCTGAAAGAGTGAAAGTGACATTAGTGCTAAAGAGATTTCCAGTTCCTACCGGAATGCATATCAATCCAAAATAATGAAACGACAGAACTAGCAGATTTCATGCTGACCATATATAACTGGTCCAAATGGGAAAGCAGCACTAATTTGACTATTAACTCGTTCTTTTTATAATTTTTCCTTTTTTTTTTTTGTGTGTGGAACAATCAATTAAAAGAAAATTTAGTTTATGATATATATTTTAAGTAATTTCTATCAATTTTTTAAATGAAAAATATAACATGTATATTTTTTTTATAATTCAACATCACATCATTATTGAGTTTTTATAAAAGAATTCTCTATATTGGAGAACTTAATAGTTAATAATAAATACCAAAGCAAATTTATGCAATTTTTTCCCCTTATACTAGAGGTATTGACTTACATGGTGAAAGGGAAAGTAAGAAATCTTATTCATCTAAAAATGACCATTACAATCCAACCCAACTCTCTTGCCTAGGTGTCATCCTATTTGGACAAATTAATCCAGCCTGTATACTCTATTAACCATCAAACAAATAAAACCATATGCTAAAACAAAATTCATAGAATAACAAAAACATATTACACTAATAGCCCCCCCTCAAGCTGGTGCATAAAGATTTTGTATGCCCAGCTTGACTATGGAATGATAAAATGAAATAGAAGGAAGAGCCTTAGAGAAACAATCAGCCAACTTATTAGAGGATGGAACAAGGAGCAAATGAATTAAGCCAGTCTAAATCTTCTCACGGATCAAGTGGCAGTCAATGTCAATATGTTTGGTTTGCTAATGGAAAGCAGCATTATGAGCAAGATAGATGGCAGACTTATTATCACAAAAGATAGAAGCTGGGGAAGAAAAAGAAACATGCAAGTCATGGAGCAAATAGTTAAACCACTGAATTTCACATGTAATAGCAACAAGAGTGCGATATTCAACTTCAGATGAAGAGCGGGCCACAATTGATTGCTTCTTGCATTTCCAAGAAATGAGACTACTACCAAGAAAAATACAAAAGCTAGAAATGGACCGTCGAGTAATAGTATAAGAAGCTTAGTCAGAATCAGAGTAAGCTTGAATATTCAAAGTAGAAGAAGCAGGAAAGAATAATCCTTGACCAAGAGCTGCTTTAAGATACCAAAGAATTCTGTGTAAAGCCTGCAAATGATGATTGTTAGGACAATCAAAAAACTGAGAAAGATGTTGACCGCAAAACTGAGATCAGGTCGAGTATTGCACAAATAGAGCAATTTCTCAATGATTCGACGATAAAAAATACATTAGGAAGAGAAAGGCCTACATCTCTGGAAATTTTGGAAGAAACAACCATATGAGTGATGGCAGGTTTACAATGAAGAAATTCAGTATCTTCTAACAAATTCAAAGCATATTTGTGCTGGAAAATATTAATACCAACTGCAGATCTAGCAATCTCAAAGCCTAAAAAGAACTTCAAAGTACCCAGATCCTTAATCTTAAAAGAATCATGTAAAAATTCCTTAATCATAGTAATCAAATGCAAATCATTAGAAGCAAGAATAACATCATCTACATATACCAATAAGGCAATAAAAGAGGAACCATCCCATTTAGTGAAAAGAGAAGGATCAGAAACAGCTTGGGAAAAGCCTTTGGACAATAGAGCTTTAGTTAATTTGGCATTCCATTGCTTACTTGCCTGCTTCAAACCATACAAGGATTTCAGCAACTTACACACTTTAGGAGAAGTGGGATCATGAAATCCTGGTAGGAGAGTCATGTAAACATCTTCAAACAAATCATTGTGTAATAAAGCATTGTTAATATCAAGTTGATGTAAGTGCCAACTATGAATAGTAGCAAGGGCAAGAAGAATTCTAATAGTTGTCATCTTGGCCACAGAGGAGAATGTATTAAGATAATCTACTTTATTTCTTTTAGTGTATCCCTTGGCAACTAACATTGCCTTATACCTCTCTATACTTCCATCAGAATTGTATTTAGTTTTGAATATCCATTTGCAGCCAACGTGTTGCTTATTAGGAGGCAAATCAGTTAAAATCCAAGTATTATTCTACTACAGGGTATTAATCTCAAGTTGCATAGCATCTTTCCAACATTGATGCTTAAGAGCCTCATTGTAAGTCCTAGGTTCTATATGATGAGTGATTTGGACAGTGAAGATTTTATAGGCAGGGCTGAGTCTATGGTCAAATTCATGAACAATGATGGGGCGAGGATGAGAAATGGAAAGAGCAGAATTAGAATGAAGAGTAAGCAAAGTGTTAGAATAGTCCTGCAAATAAGAAGGAATCTGACGCATCCTGATACTTTTTCTAGGAACAGGAGGAGAATGGGAAATAGAAGGTAAGGAGGAAGAAATGGTAGGAAGAGGATTAGCAGAAAGTTGAGAAGATGAATCTAGTAAAGAAGAGGATGATGTAGGTGAAGGGGTAGTAGAAGGAGAAGGAAGTGTAGAGGAAGGAAAAGGGTCAGACAAAGGAACAGGAAATGAAGTAGGTAAAACAAATTTTGAAATAGAAGAAGGAGAGAAGGAAGTAGAGTGAAAGGAAAAACATGTTCATAAAAATAGACATCTCTAGAAATAAAAATTTTGGAAGAGTGAAGGTTAAATATCCGATAACCTTTAGTGGTGGTAGGAATACCTAAAAATACACATTGAATAGCCCTAGAATCAAATTTGCTTCGGGTGTGAGGAACTGTAGAGGCAAAACATAAACAACCAAAGACTCTAAGATTCTCAAAAGATGTAGTGTTATAAAGGAGTTGAAATGGAGTGTTGTTGGAAATAATGGGAGAGGGTGTTCGATTAATGAGGTAGACAGCATGAAGAATAAAATTTGACCAAAACATTGTAGGGAGATTGGATTGAAATTTAAGTGCTCTTACTACATTAAGTATATGTTGATACTTTCTCTCTACAATAGAGTTTTACTGTGGTGTGTAGATGTAAGTGGTGTGATGAATAATGCCTCTAAATGCATAAAAATCAGGAATACTAAATTCTTGGCCATTATCACTCCTAATACACTTAACCAGAAAACTGTGTTTCTACATAAAAACACAAATTTTGGAGAATTTGTCTGGTCTCATACTTGAATTTCATGAGAAAACCCCAAGTGAACCTATTTTTGTCGTCTACAATGGTTAAAAAAATACTTGTTACCATAGAAAGAAACAATGTTGGAAGGTCCTCAAATATCCACATGTAATAAATCAAAACAATGAGAAGAAACAAATTTACTGTGAGGAAAAGGTAATCTCTTTTATTTGACAAAGTGGCAAATGTGACCATGATCAAAAGTAGGTACAGTTACAGAATTATCCAACAACTTGAGTAATTTTATTTAGGGGCAGATAAATGCCCTATCTTATAATGCCAAACATCACAGGAACTAAAAGTATTGTATACAATAGACTTTGAACAAACATGAGATGGATATGAGATGAATTGGTAGAGATCATTTGTCCTTTTAGCTAACCTAATCATCTTCAAAGTGTGAAGATCCTGAAGAAAACATAAATCCTTATGAATGATAATACAAAGAGAATTAAATGAAGTGAGTTTGCTGATAGATATTAGATTGAATGAAAAGAGAGAAACGTAAAGGACATGATGCAATGTAAGGATGGGTGACTGAATAACAGTCTCAATGTGTGTGACTAGAACCTTTTGTTGGTTAGGAAGAGTTGTAGAGATGTTTGAAACATGTTTATATGTGAAAAATGCACTAAGTGAACATGAAATATATTTTGTAGCTCTAGTGTCTAAAATATATGTCATACTATGAGGCAAATTAGCATCAATGTAGGAAAGTGACATACCACTTGGATTCTTTGCCGCTAGAACAAAATTAGATATGAGGTGATTCACTTGTGCAGTGGAGCTGAGATTTGCTTGTTGCAGTAGAGAGAGAAGATGATTATACTAATTTTGAGTTATAAGTACTCTATCATCAGCCTCAGCAGGTGCCATTGACTTATGAACTAGATTATCATAAGAACTGTCAACAATAGTTATTTGTCTTGGAATAGATTCTGAATCAATTGATTGTGTATGACCATTCTCATCTAGTTGATTAGTAATATTCACATGATTTGCTTGCACAACATTGGTTCTATTTTTACTTCTATACCCGATAGGATAGCCATGTTTCTTATAACAATCATTAATAGTATATTCCATCATATTACAAAATGTACACTGAGGTCTTGCCCTTTGATTGGTATAGAACCTTCTCTGGATTGTGGCAGGACTACCAGAATTAGAATAGTTCTTTTAAGAGTATTGATGAGATCCATAATTATAAGTCTTTTTGTCTTGTGAAGGATTGTTTGATCCTTGACTAAGAAAAACAAAAGTATCTTCAATTTTATTTAAGCCTCCAATAAATTGTCTCTCGTGCTGCAACACTAAAAAAAAATAGTTTGTTTATGTTAGGAAGTGATTCCATTAATAAGATTTGAGACCTCACTGTTGCAAAATTCTCGTTCAATTCTTTCAAAAATCGAATAGAATAGTCATTTTGCTGCCACCTTTTTATAGCCTTAAGAGCATCACAATTACATTGTGGAGTGTAAGTACAAATTGGAACACTTCTGAGATTTAAATATTCATTCCACAAAATCTTGAGCTGAGTGAAATACTTAGTCACGGTTAAGGAATTTTGCTTGAAACTAAAAAATTTCTCCTATAACTCAAAAATTCTAATAGTATCTCCTTGAGAAAACCTATCGTGTAAGTCTTTCCATACCTCTATAGTGGTATCAATCCATAATATACTCTTTGTAATCGATGGCAAAAGCGAACAGACTAACTATGAATAGACCATAGTATTGCATCTTTCCTATACTGCATACAGTGGATTGGTCTTATCTATAACGTCTATACTGCCATCAACAAATTTAAACTTATTCTGTGATAATAATGCCATCTTCATGGATTTGTGCCATGAATGATAGTTCGATCCGAAAAGTGGTGGTGAAACAAGAACGAGAGATAGATTCTTGTTCGGATGAAGGTATGGATTATCTTTAGGTTTTGTGTTTGTTTGAAATGCTTGTCTCTGTGCCATGGGAGTAAGATGATTGTTTACAACATCTGAATAGGATATTTTTGATGGATATTGGTTTTCAATCACAGTTTGGATGTCAAGAAAATGATAGTAAGAGAGAGAAATTATGCTCAAATTTCTATTATGTTATCAGAATTTACTCCAGTTTTAATGTGACACAATCACAGATGTTCATTTCTATAAATTTTATGTTCTAGATATTTAGCTTTGGATGTGAGAGGAGTGTGTTGAAATTCTACATTAAATGAGTGTCTAAACATTGTGCTTCTTAAAAGTATAGACAATTTTTTTTCTTCGAGTTTTGAAAAATGAATTATGCTCAAATTTTTAAAAAGAAGAATCTCCAAGAGTCTATCCGTTGCTAATATGAAATCTGAAACTGGATTTCTTTGATACGACACTCTATGATTAAGGCACGTTTACTTTTAGCTACCATAGGATACCTGATATTTTAGTTTTCTTTGAAAAATTGACCATTAATCCATTAAATCAACCTTAATATTGAACGTGTTCCCAACAATGAGGACGTCCCCTTCAACGACCCCTCACGCCTAGGACCAATATTAATTGCTAAAAACCAAAAAATAGTCTAACTTTTCACACGAACACACGACACGTTACCCTAATATGCACCAAGTTTGACTATTAAACTTTGTAAAGGTTTGTTACAGCCGAAATACCTATAGTGAGATTTATTAATTCTCGAAGAGAAACAGTAACAATTTGTCCATATAGTTAGAGCTAGCTAGCTAGGAACTACGACATGGAGCCCCCACCACTTCTCAAATCAGAGATCTTTTTCAGTAGCATCTAATTATGATATTATTTTTGCTTTTTTAAAAGTCACTAGCAATTCCTGATACGCCGAGACATATATTGTCTGAGAAGCATTCTCTTTTTTAATTGAGGGAATGATAATTGTCTTGAGCTCTTGAGTTTGCCAAGCTATTGTAACTTGCAGGAGCTAGTATTGATGGAGAACAACCCTAGTTCTTCCAGAACTGATAGAAAGTTCATTGAGAGGAATAGAAGAAATCAAATGAAGGCTCTTTACTCCAAGCTCAACTCTCTTGTACCTCATCAAAGCTCAAGGGTATATAAACCCTCTTTCCCAGCTTCTTCTTTCAGCTCTTTATGTTATATCAATCTCTCTAGCTCCTTATGTTTGAATCTTGCGGTGCAGGAGGTAATTTCCCTGCCGGATCAGCTACACGAAGCCACGAACTACATAAAGAAGTTGCAGATGAAACTGGAGAAAATGAAGGAGAAGAAAGATAGCCTAATGGGGTTTGAAAACTCAAATGGGAGCGTAAATAGAGGAAAGGTTCTGGGGTTAAAATCACCAGAAATTGAGATTCGGCAAATGGGTTCAGCTTTAGAGATTGTTGTCATAACTGGGTTGGATTGTCAGTTTATGTTCAATGAGATTATTCGTGTTCTTCACGAAGAAGGAGCTGATATTGTTCATGCTAGTTATACAGTTGTTGAAGATGCAGTTTTTCACACAATACACTGTCAGGTAAACAAGGCATTGCTATGAGAAGTTCGACCTCCTGAGATGTGGACTCTTAATTTTTATCTTAAGGCGCTATATATTTTCAGAGAGGTGGAGCTTTCCATAGCAGCACTCGTAAATAAATTTTCCACTATTGATCTGGACATATGCATTTATAGGTAACTGATCTGGCTTTGTAATTAATGTTCAGGTAGGGGAATCCTCTAACGGAGCTGCGAGGATATCGGAGAGACTAAAGAGGTTTTTGTATGGTTCTGATGCAATTTAAAGTGTATGGCAATGGCTGCTTGTGTGGGAAATATGATGATTGATGAGAATGTGAAGAAATTGTGCTTCATCCTCGCTAATCGGCAAATTCACTTTGTAATAGACAAAAGCACATCAGAATTTATATGACAGCAACTGATCTGTACTGTGAGTGTGCATAGATAGATATATAAATATATATTCTCTATGGTTTTTTAGATTCTTCTAGTTGTTGCTTTATGCTATATATAGAAGTCGAAAATTCTGATATAAAGGGTTTTTAATAAATTTAATATTCTGAGTTTCGGATATTATTAAATAATCGTTCTTCTGTGTTTGGACAAGTAAAAGCAAAAAATAGGTGCTGGGAATTATGAAAATTGACACTGAATCTAAACATGATGCTTGCATTTATGCATAATTAATTACTATTTCCATTCTCTTCATTTCTTTCTCCCTTTTTTCATTTCCCAAAACAAAGGGGCGGGCGCTGCATATATATTTTAGAAGCTGCAAGATCTGAGGAGAAAGGGCAGTGTAAGTACAGTGTGGAACAGACACCAACGCACTAATATATTTAGTACGTACATTGCAATTAAGAATCATATTGTGTGAAATATTTAGACTTATAAACTGCCGTGTCAATAATTCAAACGCAGTTCGATGATGTTTATATATATTACTACAAAACACTCGCTCGGAAGTTCTAATAACTTTGAGATTGAAGGAAAGTTCCTACAATGAGAGAAAGAGGGTCAATATTTTTTGCTTGTTCGAATGGTCTTGGTCGGGTAAATTTTTGTAGTCAAGGCTAGCTCATAAAATAACAATTAGAAGGATTGATAATGGATAAATATTTATACTATATTACTAGTACATTAGTGACTTTCACATATTCACATATAGTATACAACTATATTAAAAAAGAACTCTTGTGACCGCTTGTTAAGAGGAGGCTGCTGCCATTAGCTCTCTCCCCCTGTTTTTTGTCTTATGTTCGTTTCGTGCTCTTTTGCTTTTGCAGTTGTCTTCTCTCTCTCATGAGATTGTTTTCCTTTCTTTTGTGAAAGATTTTAAATCTTCGTAATAAGAGAGTTTGGCAATCAAAATTTGTTATGTTCTTCAAATATTTATACAAGATTTGTTAAAAATGCTTATGTTCAGAAAAGGAAGAACGTATGTTGCCTGTGTTTGATGATATTTCTTTTCTTTACTGAATTTGTATTGTTGTTTTTCTGTTAGATGTGTTGTAAATCTTCTTTTAGATTCTAAATTTGTAAAGGGTGTGTTTCTCATCTTGTTTATCTCTTTGCTTGCCTCAGAAGTGCAAGCTATTAGTTTCATCAATTGTAAGCAGCCTTCCTAATTAATCTTTTGATGGTGCTATCTTATGTGCCTAATCTAAGGTAATTTGCTTATTCATATTTACACGAAAGAACGTCCAAAAAATAGTATACAACTATGAAAGAATTGACAATGAGCTAATAGCTTATGTGTCTCAATTTTTAATATTAGTGTAAATTTGATATATTGACGTTCCATCTTTACTCTCTGTTCTTTTCTTGTGAAAAGATCAATTTGTCAAAATGTTGCCTTGAGATTATTATTAGATTTGAAAGAGTATAAATCCTTTCTGGAGAATACTTTTGCTTACTGCAGTACAATCACTTTGATGTTGAAGCTGGCTTGGTTTGAGACACAGGTGAAGGGCAAGTCTTCCAAAAAATTATTATTTAAGAATTAATATGATCTCTTAAATATAACATTCTTAATTTCGTTTCTTTTATTAATAAAAATATATAAATATTTTATTAAAGAAATAAAACTTATTAAATCACTACTAGAAAAGCGAAAAATAACTGCGGTTTTTTTTGGGGTTTAGCGACGGTTTCAACCGTCGCTAATGATCATAACGACGGTCGGAATAACCGTCGCTGAGACAATGTCTTTACGACGGTTCGGACCAACCGCGGGAATAGCGTCGTTAAGACAAGGCATGGCAACGGTTTAAATCCGTCTTAACGACGGTTACGGAACCGTCACAATATGCAGTTTAACGACGGTTTTTCTAAACGTCGTTATATCTTGGGAGATAACGACGGTTACAGGATCGTCGTTAGGTCTATTTTTAAAATTTTTTAATTAATTTATAGGCAATCTTAATAACGGTTACATGACCATCGCTACTTCTGTATTGACGACGGTTCCAGAAATCGTCGTTATAGCTTGGGGCATAACGACGGTTTCCATACCGTCGTTATGTCTGTTTTTAAATTTTTTAAAAAAATTTATTAATTTTTAAAATTATTTATTTTGATATTATTATCGTATTTAACCTTGTAAAATATATATTTTTATTCTAATATTCATAATTTACATTATTATGTATTTTTATTTATTTTTATTTTTTTATCTCAAAGTTCATTTTTACATTATAATTTAATTTAATTTTATTATGTTTATATTTAATTTTTTATAATAATTTTTTTTTAAAATAGTCTATTTTATAATGTTAACTTTTTATATATTAATATATATTGAAAATGTTAAAAAAAAGTAATGTCATGTAAATGACATTAATAAATAAATTATAAAAATAAAAATAATAATGACTTAAAAATTAAAACTACAATATACATTTTTGTACAAAAAAAATATACAAAAAAATCATCAACTCGGACCTTGAGGATCCTGTGGCGTCTGATCTGCCTGATGTCCGCTGCCTTTGTCACTAGGAACCTGAAAATCAATTTTATTATATAAGCGTTTTTAAAATTAAAAATATTAATAATAACATCTATTTATAAAATTTAGGAATTAAATATTACCCTAATATTTGCACTCGGAACAAGTGCAATGTCAGGCGGCACTTGATCTGAAAATTTCTGGAGCAAGAACGCCATAGCTACCTCCATCTGTTTCTGTCGAGCTATCATCTCAGCATCACGTGCCTCTCGCTCCGCCTCTCGTCGCTGCTGCTCTACCTCTCGTCGCTGCTGCTCGACGTCTCGCTCATGTATGGCTGCTTTCAATCGGGCCACCTCATTCTGTAATTCATCGTATGAAGGCCCAGATCCAGATGAGCTCGACCCAACAGAGGCACGTCCGAAGACTTGGGTTGGACAAACACCTAACCCAAATTCTCAAACACGACTCGAGTGCTCTGCAGTTCCCAAGGCTCTCGCAAGTGAATCATCTGTCGAGAGCTCTTGGGAAGAGCTATACTCCTGTTGGATCGAGGCAATTTTTTTCCTACAAAATGAAAAAGAAACATTAAATTTTTATTACAATTAACAAACAATCAAATCAAACATAATTAAAAGTATCTACATAAAAAGTTGAAAAACAAATAACTTAATAAATTTCATCAAATTTAACATTTAAATAAAAACTAAATTATAATAATACAGGTATATAAAAACTTCAAATAAGAGTGAATAAAATGGAATCCCCAAAACCGCTAAAAATTATCTCAAGAAAAAACTCACAAGTATTTGTAAGAGAGAAGATTAAGAATTTCAAGTTGCGTAATGAAAATGAAGGAGGAAATGCAAATTTAAAGGAAAAGGTGCGGTTTAACGACGATTTTCTAAAACCGTCGTTGAATGTAATTTTAACGACGGTTAGGGTTCAAAATCGTCGTTAAAATTGAGTTTAACGATGGTTTTATTAAAACCGTCGTCCAAGAGGCGCGTGTTTTAACGACAGTTCACGAAATCGTCGTTAAATTAGACCAGAAACCGATAAACAGTCCAATTTCTGTGGACTTTTACGACGATTTCAAGTAAACCGTCGTAGGAATAACAACGGTTTATTGGAAACCGTCGCACGAATAACGACGGTTTCGAGTAAACCGTTGTTAAACTGGGTCAACAAACAATAAACGGTCCATTTTTATTGAGATGTTACGACGGTTACTGTTAACCGTCGTTGATGTTACGACGGTTATCGCAAAACCGTCGTTCAAGTAACGACGGTTAGTGCCGAACCGTCGTTCACTTAACGACGGTTAGTGGCAAACCGTCGTTAAACCGCAACAAATACGATAACGGTTGATTTTCCTTGTGACATAATGACGGCTTTACCGGAACCGTCGTGAAGTAACGACGGTTTATTTTAAACCGTCGTTATGTCATAGAATTTAAAGACGGTTACATAAACCGTTGTTAAATCAGCATTTAACGACGGTTGTGTTGACCGTCGTTAAATGACCGTCGCAATTCCGCGCTTTTTTTGTAGTGAATAATTTTTAGATATTTAATAAAATATAAATTTTAGAAATTCTTCACTTTATGTGTATACATAAAAAATATTTCTAACATTAAAGGAATAGGTAAAGAGAGAAAACATAATAGAAAAAAATAGAAATAACATCTTAAAGAGAGGCGAAATTCTTGAGTAAGAAAAATAAATTTTTTGAAGTAAGTAAAGGTCTTGAAAATTTGAGAAGATTGGATTAGGATATATAATTTTTCCTAATTCAAGAGTTAGAATTTATAAGTTTAACATCTCCACCCATATATTGGGCCTTCACCTATAGACACTTTATAAATTTTTTTCACTTCACATGAGTTTCAAACAAATCAATAGGATAGTCCAAGAAAAAAATATAACATAGACTTGGACTAAGATATAGAAGTTGGATTGATAGCCCAAAAATTATGAAAATATGACCAAACCCTCCATAAAAGGTAGAATTTTATCCAAAGTAAAGGAAATGGACAAGAATGAGCCTAAATCCAAAAGGAAAAAAATAATAACCATGTGAGGAAATAGTAGTATAATAATAACAAAAATTATGTCATATGACATTAGGACAAAATATTTATATCCTACACTCATAATTTCAGCAAGCTATGTGATGAAATAATAGGTAATAATACATGGTATTAGGACAAAATATCTATATCCTACACTCATAATTTCAACAAGCCATGTGATGATATAGTAGGTAATAATATATGACATTAGGACAAAACATCCATATTCTACACAAATAATTTCAGTCAAGTAAATGAGACTCAAAGGTTAAAAATTTGTCATTTAAAAAGACAAATATATCATACTTGAGTGAGATAAAAGAAAAAGAAAATGAAATTTTAAATTAAGGGGACTTTGTCCTTTGTCTTAAGAATATTTTATCATGATTTTCAAATACAAATATCATTTTGCTATGCATATCATAACTAAGGGAGAGAAAGACAAGAACATGAGTTGTCTTCTCTCGAAAAGCAACCAATTGCATCCTAAGTGTGATAAGGTAGACTTATAATTATGAGAGGTGAACCACTTGATAATTTATTTAAGAAAAAACCATCCCTATAACATTATAGTTTCGTCCAAATGAGGGAGAGGAAAAACAGAAGCAAGGTAGAGTGAGGAAAGGAGAGAAAAAGAGGAGAAGAGGGAGGAAGAAGAAAGAGAAGTATAAAAAACTAAGTATTTAAGGTAAGTTAGTTTAATCTTCACTTGAATCCATCTTTTTCTCTTCATCATTGGGGTTCAAAACTCACTCTCCCTCTTTTATTCAAACTGCTGGAAAAGTTAAAGGAATGGAAGAATCTTACTACTTCCTTCAAAAGAAAATAAGAAAAAGAATTCACTAAGTGAGTTAAGGAGATCTTTAAGTAGATTTAACAATATATCTTTTTAAAGAAAAGTTTTAAAATTTGTAATATTTATATGGGATTTTGATCTTAAAACTTTGATGAAATTTACAATATTTGCTACTTTAATGATTGACCGTGGATATTGCTATATCATGTTACATGTTGACCTTGCATGTAATGGATGTTTTAAATATTTCGATTGGTGTGAAAAGTTCTGCATAGATATGATTATGGGTGACAAAAGTTTAGGGCTTTTATGCTATTGTTATGTATATTTGAATATGGTAAAAAAAATTGATGGAATATGATTAGTTTGATAAAATGAGTATGGCCTTAAACATTTAAAAAAAAACCATGAGAAATTTTTATTGGGAAACACATTTAATAATACGTGATTTGATTTCTGTTTTTTTGAGAAGTAAATGATGGAATATGTTAAATTAAGTGTAAGGAATCTAATTAAAATGTTGAAATGAGTAATCTTTTGATTAGATGAAAATTAGAAAAAATAAAATAAAAAAAAGACGTAATAAATTGATGAATTAGAATCTTATGAAGAGTTTGGTTTGAAAATTAGATTTTAGAATAACTAGGAAAACTTTTATTTTTGAAATTCTGGGACAAATTGGTTAGAAATTAAAAAAAAATAGTTAACATAAAAATGTAGCTATATATCTTACGAATTTTTATCCACTGGAATCACTCAAATTGGATTCCATATGACAGAGATATGGTCATATTAGTAGATAGTGATCAGAAATTAACTAACCAGTGAAAAGTCTGTTAGGCAAACATCTGTGTTTAAATTTTTAAGAAAAATTTGTAGGGAATTAAAAGAAATTGTTAACATAATAAATATAGATATATGTCTCACAGATTTTTATTCACTGGAATCACTCAATTTGAATTTCATATGATGGAGATATAGTCAGATTAGTAAGCAGTGGTTAGAAACTAACTAATCAGGAAAAAATATGTTAGGTAAGTTTTTGTGTTTAAATTTTTGGACAAAATATGTAAGAAATTAAAAAAATTGTTAACATAATATATATATATATATATATATATATATATATATATATATATATATATATATATCACGGATTTTTAACCATTAGAATCACTCAATTTGGAGTTTATATTAAGAAAATATGGCCAGATTAATAAATAGAGGTTAGAATCTACCCGGAAAGAAATAACATTGAATTTGAGGGAATAATAACACCACGATTTTTTACGATTTCACTAAAATGTTAAACATAAGAGTTTTAAAAAATTGTCTTAACTTTAAATAGACATAAAGATCACCTCAATCGGAGTTAAAATGATGGAGTTATGTTCTGATTATTGAGAGATGAAAATAATAAATGACTAGTATTTGCCCTAACCATTGCCATTGCTTAAACTCCTTACCATCTTAAGTATATAATTTTGACATAGAAATATTTTATAAAGTGATATTTAAAAATAATTATCTTCATGGCATGATTGTATTTTACCAATAATTTTTTGTAATGATTGTGCTTTGATAATAAATTATGGTATGTGAGTATAATAATCATACTTATTATTGAAATCATATTTTTGGTTATTAATGTAAAAAGAAAATAAAAGAAAAGAGACGAGTACGGTCATATTGCGGTTAGTGTGGTGTACCAGTAGGAGACGTCATAGTCACAGTTATGACTATGATAATGAGAAAAGAAAAAGAAAGTATGTCATGTCAGACGGAGCGAGAAAAACCTGTACTGGAGAGTAGAAAGTACTCACCCTGATCGGAATAGTTTGATATGAAAATAAGTTGATAGTTATGATATGATATTCTGAAAATAATTATTCATGTCATATAAGTCATTACTGTATGATTTTTATGTGCATAGATAAAATGCATTTATGTGACCTAAGACATTTGTTGTAACTTGTACAGATGAACATGACATGATGACTATATTGATGATAATTATGATTTATTATTGAACTTACTGAGATTTAATTATCACTATATTTTTACATTATATTCAGAAAACTACATATGCAAATTTTCTCTATGACTGACTTTTAGTGTACGTTGAGTCGAGTTTACTAATATCTCGGTAAAAGTACAACCATCTGCACCTGTATATCTGGAACTGGTCAATATAGATGAATAAGATGTAGATATATATATATTTGATTTTTTACAAAAAATTTTAATTAATGATATATATGTAAATTTAAAATTGTAATAGTGTTAATGGTATACCATAAATTTTAATTATGCTTGATTAATTTAATTGAATGTTATTATAAATTAAATAATTAAAAATAAAAAGATAATTATTTTATGAGATTTATATATATATATATATATATATATATATATATATATATATATATATGTTAAAAAAATAGATTTGTTACATTAGGTGTCTCAAAAGTATTGGTATCTTTGTTCAATTGTTGGCAATTTTATCAATTATTTTATTATGCATTAAATTGTTAATCATTTTAATTTAATGGTCAATAAAACTTAACTCTTGATGACTGAAAGATATTATATCATTTTAATCTCACAATTTTAATTGTTAAATAAAAATTTAGGATTTATTTCATTAGATATTTTTAATATGCATGAAATATAACTTTTACTGAAACTCTCCGTCTAGATCTCAGTCACCCAAGCTTAGCTGAGTGGACCAATACTGTGCATTCTTATTGACAGATGATTTTGCAGCCGGAGATGATTACTTCTTACTTTAACTTTCTTTTAAAACGTGCAAGTGAAACCTTCTATATATCTTTTCTAGGTGGATCAGATCCTCTGCTGCAAAAGACTGATGGAGAGAGAAATAGAGAAGAAGTGAAACTCACATGAGATCTATATAAACGGATTTGATCGCTTTAATTTTTTTTGGAACTAGGCCTAATAGCAAATGCAGCATGACACCATGTCTCATTTCTTCCTAAGTAAGGTCATAAATTTACTTCCAAATTCGTATTTATTTTACCATGCTACCGGCTTATTACCATGTACTTGTATAATATTATTTTTATTAAATAATTTGTTAATCAATATGAGTTTATAATAGTTTTCTTTTGGTATTTTTAACAAACAAAATTTTAGATATTCTCTCATAATTAATTTTTTTAATAGCACCTATAATACTGTAATTCTTAGCCTGTTACAACGTTCTTAAATGGAAACTAATTAAGTTGCTTATACACACACACACACACTTGTAAGTATAAATTCTACAGATAATTGTATATCTCATGATGTTCATGCATGATGGTTGCACATTAATTTTCATTAAACTGTATTAAGTAATAATTTATAAGTTTCTAAAATCTAATTTATTTATTTTTTTAGTTTATTTAGCTTTGATTAATAATTGAATTTAGATACTCGGCGTTAAAAATTATTCTAATACTATTAAATTAATTGACTTATTATTGGTCTAAAATCTAATATAATAATAATAATAAATAAGCAATAAATTTAAATTCAAACTTCCACTCCATAATTAAAAAAAATTACACATAATGCCCAAACTTTTAACGATGAGTGCAGGAATGGTTTTCTATACTGGTTTGCAAGTAACTTGACCCTACTAATTATGAGATTAATTTAAAATTAGTTCCAATATATAGCTCGACCTTTAAGGCACGTTTGGAGAACCAGATAAGAGCAACAAGATAGGATAAGCTATCCTATCCTATTGCTATCTTTCGTTTGGTGTACATGCTGATAGGATAAATACAATCTTTTAAGTTATCATATCCTATTGTGTAGTTAATATTTTTATCCGGTCTCTATAGCTGGGATAGAGACCGGATATCCCAAATTCTAGCCAACCCCAAAATTGCCCCTCACCCTCGAGCTGCAGTTTTTCTCTCCCGAGCTTTCACCATCAACCTCGAGCTCTTCAGGACTTCAGCCTCACTTTCGCCCAGCTACCTCGAGCTCTCCAGCCTTCGAGCTCTCCACTCTCACTCACCTAAGCTCTTTGAGCCTTACCCACCTTCGAGCTCGAAAAACCTCGCTCACCCAAGCTCTCGGAGCCTCACCCAAGCTCCCTCACCCACGAGCTCTCGAGCTCCCACACCTCTGATCTCCTCCTTCATCCAGAACGTTGCTCTATTGTCAACCCGAGAAAAAGTCTTCTCCCACCGTCGATTTTCATCATCTGAGGTAAGCATTGTTTTCTCCCTCTGTATATTTGGTTTCCCTGCATGGTTTGGGCATCTATGCTTGGTTTTGTACTCTCCGAATTGGGATGGTTTCCTTCTCTGGTAGATCTGTGTATACATGTGATTGGCTCTGGTTTTTGCATTCTGATTTTCTCTGAAAATTGATGATTATCATATTCTTATTTGCATTCTGGTTTCTGGCTTTGAATTTTGCATTCTGGTTTCCCTGGCTTCGTCTCCTAGTGATCTTTATTTATTCTCTATTTCTCTGAAATGATTTAGCGTAAATATGCTTACTGGAATCTCAATAGAACTTTCTGTGCAGGTTGGGTGTTAGTTAACGTTAGTCAAGACCATCAAATTTTCCAGTTTTTACTGCTGGTATGTATTTCTATGGAATAATTGTCTGTGCATTATGCAAAACCTCTTTTTGGAGCTGTTTAATTGGACTTTCAGCTTAAGGCTTATGGATTTGTCTATGGCTTTCATTGGTTGAAAAAGTCCTGCCTTTACTTTGGTTCCCCCTATTAGTTGGAACCCACTCCTCTAATTTAATATGTTCTGAAGTGTATCTGTGCTTGAGTTGCTTTTTTGACAAGGGCTGAGTACTAATCAAATCTCATTGATAAATTGGGTTTGTTGATTTCTTATGCTGGGATTTTGAATGGTATGAAAATTGTGTCAGTCTGCCAAATAGCGATAAAGTCTATGGAAAATGATATAAATAATCGTGTCCCAAATATAATTTCTGGATGCTAATCTTGATTATTGAGAGTTACTTTTTTGAAATAATGGCAACACTGTGTCATATGGTTCTTTTGTTCTTCATTCTTCATTCCTCATTCTTATAATTCTATGTAAAATTAACCATGATTTATTTGAAGCTGCGATAAAGATTTTGTAGCATCCTTCTTTTGTCATGTCTACCATAACACTGCTAGTTTCTGGAAGTCAAACATGAATTTTTAATTACCATATTCATATTGCTCTTGGCTTTGTTTAAATTCTGTATCAGAATAGGTACTTTGTTTGTCTTATTGTGAGTCTGGATTTCATCTAGTTATTGATAAGGCATGAGCATATTTGATCCTTTATTCTACCTTTTGTATCCTTATTCTCCAACTGTGAGGTGCTTCAAAATCCAATCTGAGCCTTGATTTTTTTGTATAGGTAAATATGAATTTAGAGGATCAACTTGAGATTATGTCATATCTGCTTATGGAGGAAATGTTTTTAGAGATAGTTAGGATATGTTTTACAATTTTTATTATAGTGAGTCTTTCTGCATTGTGGTTTTATGAAAATCATAGTCTTAGGGAACAATCAAGGGTTAGGGAGGGTTTAAGGAGAGAAATTTTAGAGGGATTGATAAACCAAGATGATGTTACATCCGTCGATTATCTTCGCATGGATATTAGGTCATTTCGTTCATTATGCTTTATCCTTCGTACTAAAGGCAGATTAAGAGAGGATAGACTAGTAAATATTGAAAAATAAGTGGCTATGTTCTTACACATATTGGCACATCATTCTAAGAATCAGGTGATTAAGTTTTTATTTAAAAGGTCTGGAAAAATAGTTAGTATGTACTTTAATAAAATGTTGAAAAGTGTCTTACGATTGCAATAAACACTCCTTAGAGGATCAGATCCTGTTTTACAAGATTGCTTAGGTGAGAGATATAAATGGTTTAAGGTACGGTGTTTGTGTTATAGAATACATTAATAATTGCATTCTAATTTGTTAAACATTAACTTTTTATTTGTATTTGTATTTGTATATAGAGTTGTCTTGGAGCATTAGATGGAACACATATCCAAGTTAATGTGCCAGCAATTGATAAACCGAGATGTCGTAATAAAAAAGGAGATATATCGACTAATTTCTTAGGTGTATGTTCAAGAGATATGAACTTTATATATGTGTTACCTAGATGGGAAGGATCAGCATCAGATTCAAGAGTATTGCGGGATGCCATTTCTAAAAGGAATGGTTTAAGAGTCCAAAACAAGTAAAAAAGATTTACACGGTAGTGATGCATTAATAGTAACGAATGAGTAATTATTAATATGTTCAATTAACAATTTTATTTTATTATAGGGTATTATTACCTTGTGGATACTGAGTTTACAAATAGTGAAGGATTTCTTGCTCCATATAGAGGATATCGATATCATCGTAGTGAATGGAGACACGGATATACATCATCAAATAAGGAAGAGCTTTTTAATATGAGACACACGATGGCAAGAAATGTGATAGAGAGAACTTTTGGGTTATTAAAAATGCGTTGAACTATACTCAAAAATCGGTCTTTTTACCTAATCAAAACCCAAAACTATATTATAATTGCTTGTTGTCTTTTATACAATTTTATTAGAAGAAAAATGCATACTGACCCAATAGAAGATCAATTGGATGCATAATTGGATGTAACCCTACAAAATGAGGATATGGCACATGCTGATCCTATTAGCACAATTGAGACAAGTAATGAGTGGTCTACTTGAAGGAAAAATATAGTAACACAAATGTGGAATGAATGGCTTGCTAATAGACACATGGATTGATTATTAGTTACTGGTTCCTTATTTGTAATTTTATTTTGTCTGTTGTTTGGTTTATGTATTTCTTGAAAGGATTTGAAATATTTATAATGTTTGTAATTTATAATTTCAATAAATACTTCGCGTGTAATTTTATATTATTTTTTTTATTGGATTTGACACGTCTTATTTGTACTTGATCTTTTTCTTCATATATTCCATACTTGATTTGTGATTTATATTTTGGTAATGAGATAAGAATGGAATCCGAGAGCAGTATGCAACAAGCTATCAGGAAAAAGAGCGATCGTAGGTAAGGGTCTAATCAAGAGGGCGAAACCCTCCTTAATATATTGATTGAAGCCGTGAATAAAGGACATAGATGTGACAATAGACAATTCAAGGCATATACTTTGAAAATGACTGAGGCAAAGATGGAGCAAAGGTTTCCTGGATGTGGAATCAAAGTGAAATCACATATTGAGTCTGCAATGAAGAGGTTAAGAGCTATCTATCCAATAGTTTATAATATGCTAAATCAAAGTGGATTCGAGTGGGATAACGAAAAGAAAATGATTAAAGTAGATAATGATGATGTGTGGATTGAGTATATAAAGGTTAATGTTTATTGTTTTTCCTCTTTTATGAATTATTTTGTTTCACTTTCTACTTATGATTAATTCAAGTGTTTTCATTTTGTGTAGAGTTATCCAAATGCAAAAGATTACAGATATACATCGATCTTGCTACTTGATAAGCTGGCCATTGCTTTTGGGAAAGATCGTGCCATTGGTAAAGGAGCTGTTAGCCTGTTACTCCTGCTGATGCTGTTGAGGAATTAGATAAAGAGCTTGAAGAAAATGATGATGAAGAGCTCGAGAAAGATTTGATACAGTCAACATCTGTAAATCAGGCTCAATATAAGAGAAAGAGTGATGGTGTGAAAAGTCATTAAATGAAAAAAAAATAGAGGAGCAAACATAATTGCTAGCAGCATAAATGAGTTAGGAAAGAGTTTTGGGACGTGGTTAGAACATAGTTCAGATCGGATGAGTAAAGTTGCAGATCGCATTGGAACAGCTAAGGATGTATTTGATGATTCTAGGAATCTTTTGAATGAGTTGGATAAAATGAATTTGATAGATGAATATTATTTTACTACAACAGAAAAAATACTATCGGTGACACACCGGTTGCATATCTTTTGGGGTGCTAATGATGTAAAACGTCTTGCATTTGTAAAATCGTTATTATAGTTGTTCTCATGGAGTTTACTCTTTTCTGTAACTTTGTTTTATGTGTTGGTTTAATGTATATGCGAATGACGATCTATTTTGATTGGATGAAACTTATAGATATAAATGATGACCTATTCTATTTTGAGAACTTATATCTATGATTTGAATGTATAATGTATAACTTTTTAAATGACTTTAAATATTATTGACTTAATGAAATTTATGGAAGACAATGACTTGATGAATGACAATAATTTTATGGATGATAATGATTTGATGAAATTTATGGATGACGACAATTTTTTAAATGGTTATATTGCAACTAAATCAAATAACATACAATTAAATGATTATTTTGGTTATCTTGTTGTGAAGCAGTCTATTATTATATGATATATTAATTTATAAATGAAATTTCTGGATGAGAATACTTTTTTAAATGGTTATATTGTAACTAAATCAAATAATATACAATTAAATGATTATTTTGGTCATATTGTTGTGAAGTAGTCCATTATTATATAATATATTAATTTATAGATATTATTTTGTTAATTATATTTATTTATTTTTATTTTAAAATTTATACCAATATATAAAGTAATAAAAAATTGTATTAAAATTGATTTTAAATAAGTATATATGCAATTTTATTATAATGGTAATTTTGTTATTTTATACTATTTTTATTCTATTCTATCATTATCTAATTTATTTTAAATACAGGATAGGATAGCATAATGTCTATCTTATTACACATTGAACACAGAATAGGATAAGAGCTATCATATTCATATTCTATCCTATTATTATCTTATCTACTATCATATTTTATCTTATCATATTTTGCTCTCTAAACGAATCCTTATAGTACACGCGGGACGGACGGAAAAGCTTTTATTATGGTGAAAGGGTAACTCATTAATATAATGTTTAAACTAACTGTGTTTGAAAGTTCATCGGAAAAACTCTTTAAGTACTAATTTATGCTCTAGTGCTGTGGACTCAAGAGATATATACTATTTTATATGTTTAAAGCATCTGATTCGACTTTGCTGAAGTTAAATCGAAGTTATTAGATTTTGCTTTTGGCTATTTTGTTGGAAGATGACAAAGTAATTAAGTTATTCAATGCACGTTTGAATTATTTTATTTTATTTTCTATTGAAGCAAAAACAGAAGTAAAAAAGTAATTTTATTATAAACAAAAATATCCTCTCTCCACATAAAAAAAAATTACGAATGTATTCAATATTTTCTTTATTAAAACTCTTCTCATGCTCTCCTTTTTCTCTCTTTTCGTGATCACCTCCATTAGTGCTGTTGAAACTTCAACAATCCCACTACTGCTAATCGTCACTGGTGACGACTCTCATCGGTGGCAGCTCCACCGCCAGTAAATCATTAACGACAATGAAAGGCCTTGACATTAAAAAGAGAGAAAAAAAAACCAAACAGTTAATCACAGTTGAATCAAAAACAGTTAAATAAATAAAATCTTCAAAAGAATTATGCAATAATCAAATAAGAACTCCCATTCTGTACGATGAATATCGGCCTGTTTGAGGTTAATGTCGAACTTCATTTCTTAAACGACGAACCTGGATAGTTTCTTCTTTTTTTTTGTTCAAAAATATTTTGCATAAAAAAATTAATATATTATAAAAAAAAGACCAAAATTGATATTACTAATAAAATAATTTCTAAATATATCTTTTTTAGTAATTTGAAGCAAAAGGTATCTTTTTTAAAAAAAAATTGACCACACATTAATGATATTGACAAAGGCACTTATAAAATAAGTTGGTTAAATACTATTTATTTATTTTTTGTTACAATACTTTTTTTAAAATTATTTAAACCAAAAATAATTTTAAAAAAGTAAAAATTAAAAGCACAAGGTGCATTCAAAATTTTCTATATATTATTATATTCCCCTTCTTCATAATCACCCTTTATTAAAAATATTGAGCCTAATTTCATTCTTAAAATTCGAGTCAAGAGAGAAAAATTCAACACACTCTCCTCACATTCAGGAATGAACATCTAGAACGTGAAGTTTGCAAACATAAATATCTGCAGATAGACCACATTGAAACTAAAGCAGACTATGATACCATATTAGAAATATTGGACCTAATTCTACAATTAAAATTCGAGTCAAGAGAGAAAAAATTATATTTACTTTACTTATAAGGAGCACAATATTTAGACATTCAACCAATGTAAAATTTCAACACCCTTCCCATCCCCCCGACCCTAGCCTCCCTCCCTCTCTCTCTCTCTCTCTGTGTCCACACAATGTTTCGGAAAAATCTCAAATGAACCCAAAAATTCCTCTTGCCTTATCCTATTCTCTTATGCTCAACTATCAACTCTTTCTCTTTTTTCTTCTCTCTTCTAATCAAAATCACCTTGTGTTTTTCTCTGAATTCAAACTTCCAAGTCTGAAACTTTGAAACACTTGCTAAAAAAACCAAAAAATAGTCTAACTTTTCACACAATCACAAGACTCATAACGAAGCCCTAATATGTACAGTTTTACTATTAAAATTTGACAAGGGGTTGGCCGAAATACCTATAGTGAAGTTTATTACTTCTTGAACAGAAACAGTAAAAAATTGCCCATATCGCTAGAGCTAGCTAGGAAGCACGACATGCAGCCCCCACCATGTCTCAAATCATAGATCTTTTATTATTACGTAGCATCTGATTATGGTACTATTTTTTGCTTTTTTAGAAATCACCAGCAATTCCAGTTACAATAAGACAAATATTGACTGAGAAGCATTCTCTTTTTTAACTGAGGGAATGATAATTATTTTGAGCTATTGAGATTGACATTCTATTTTAATTTGCAGGAGCTAGTATTGATACAGAACAACTTCTTCCAACACTGAATAGAAGAAATCAAATGAAGGCCCTTTTCTCCGAGCTCAACTCTCTCCTGCCTCATCAAAGCTCAAGGGTATATATATTACTGCCCCCTTCTTCTTTTAGCTTTTCATATTCTACCAATCTCTCTAGCTTCTTATGTTTGAATCATTGGTGCAGGAGGTGATTTCACAGCCGGATCAGCTAGATGAAGCCAGGAAATACATAAAGAAGTTGCAGATGAATCTGGAGAAAATGAAGGAGAAGAAAGATAGCCTAATTGGGATTGAAAACCCAAATGGGAGCGTAAATAGAGGAAAGGTTCTGGGGTTAAAATCACCAGAAATTGAGATTCGGCAAATGGGTTCAGCCTTAGAGGTTGTCATGATAACTGGGTTGGATTGTCAGTTTATGTTCAATGGGATCATTCGTGTTCTTCATGAAGAAGGAGCTGATATTGTTCAAGCTAGTTATAACGTTGTTGAAGACGCAGTTTTTCATACAATATACTGTGAGGTAAACAAAGTATTGCTATAAAAATTCCACCTCCTGAGACCCTTGATTTTTATCTCTATATTTTCAGAGGGGGCGAGCTTTCTAGGGAACACTCGTCAATAAATTTTCCATTATTGATCTGGGCATTTGCTTTTATAGGTAACTTATCTGGCTCTGTAATTAATGTTCAGGTAGGGGAATCCTCTAACAGAGATGCGATATTATCGGAGAGATTGAAGAGGTTTTTGGATGGTTCTGATGCATTTTAAAGTGTACGGCAACTTTGTGGGAAAAATGATGAGAATGTGAAGAAACTTGTGCTTTATCATAGCTAGTAAGCAACTTCATATCCTGCTGGATTCACTGAAGCTGATCTCATATTGTTATGCTCTTCCCATTGTAATAGACAAAAGCACACCAGAATTGTACGACAGCAACTGATCTATACTTTGAGCGTGCATAGATATAGATATGTAAAATTAAATATATATTTTCTATGACTTATTTTTGCTGTATATTGAAGTTGAGAATTCTGATATTAAGAGGATCTTTAATTAATTTAATATTCTGAAATTCGGATATTATTAAATAATCGTTCGTGTGTTTGGGAAAGAAAATAAGAAGAGAAGTAAAAGCAAATAGGCGAGCTACGAACTATGAGGCATAATTAATTACTATTTCCATCCTCCTTCTTTCTTCCTGTTTTCATTTCCCAAAACAAAGGGGTTTTTGTTCAAATGTTTTTTTGGTGTCAAAGGCTTGCTCATAAAATAACAATTTAAAGGATTGATAATGGATAAATATTTATACTCGCATGCAAATGATATAACTATAAACGAACTTATAGCTCGTGAGCTGCTAGCTTTAAAATTGACGTGAATTTAACGTTCTGGGTTTCCTTATCTGTCACCCTTTTCCCGTATCCTCTTCGAGTCATGAATTTTCTTTGTAGACAAAGAAAAAAAGAACTTGACTCAGGTTTATTCATTTTTAAAACTACTATTACATTTGAGAGCAAAAGAGCATAAATCATCTCTGTAGAATGCTTCTGCCGAAATTACTTTGATGTTGAAGTTGGCTTGGCTTGTGAGTTTTGAGGCAGTACTTTACAAGAAGTTAATATGGATGGTTAAAAGATATATTTGAGAAAAAAATTATCATTTAAGATGATTTTGGTATCTTGTTCCGCCATTGGCATTAATTTCACCAATCATTTACTATGGATTCTTTCTTTTGACACATGTTTCTGCAACTGGAGATTGCTACTTCTTATCACTATCGGCCCAATAATTCTTAAATTTAATTGAGGCTTAAAAAAAATTTAAAAAATGAGGCTTTTTTAAAAAAAAAATATTAAAATAAATAGTTAAAAAAAAATTGAGGCCTAAACCTATAGTTTTACTATCTTCACCCTTGAACCGGTCCTGCTTCTTATTGTAACTTTTTTTCAAAACCTACGATTGAAACGTTCTATATATACTTTTCTAAGAAGATTAGAATCCCTAGCAGTAATGCAGAGGTCCCTTGGAGCAAAAAAAGAAAAAGAGAAAAGAGATAAAGTTTACGTAAGACCCATAATAGTGAATCTCACTTCCTTTTCTCTTTCTCTCTTCAACAAGACCTTGCAATTTTGCAAAAGAAAGGGCACCTTGAATTCTTTTCTTTCCTTTGTTACCTTAGTTTACATGAACAATGATTGATGATAACTTGTACCAAAAGAGAGGGGATTATGGTTAAGATTCTTTAATATGGTCAATAATATATATATATATATATATATATATTTGGAAGTTATTTCGGTTCATAGGAGTAGAGATGGCTCCTTCATGGCAACAATGGGAAGTTTAAAGATAGTTCTTTTTCTCCCTATTTTTTTTTACAAACATAAATGATTTGGGAAAAACCAGAAGCATTCCAAAGATTAAAAAAAAGCTAACATCACTTATAAGTATAACTGCCCATGTATTTTTGGGTTGGGGTTACCTAATTTTTTTTTTTTTTGGGACAGCAATTGGGTGAAGAATTGACAATTTATTACTTTTTTCTTAAAGGCAGATTCTTACTTGGACTTGGAAGTTGGAGTGTTCAAGTAAAACCTAACGAGCTTGTCCCATGAAATTTTGGGGTTGGGGCTATCTAATGAAGAGATCTGGCCCAAATAAAAAAAGAAACAATATATTGGGGCCCCTTTTGTAATTAAGTCGCTTTTCCGGGGGCAATGATGTAAATAAAGTGAAAGAATATAAAACGCAAACAAAACCCTAGTTTTATTTTTCCACTCATCCCTGTCTCTGAGCTAGGGTTGTTTCGTTTCACTCTTCCGAACACAGCCCCTGCGTTTCCCAGATCGAACCCATTTGCTTGCGCCAATGGGTGGAATTTTTGAAGTCGGAGCCGTTCCATTCAACCCAGATGGATGGGGCCCACCGGATGCCGCTACCGGCACTTCCAACCTTCCGCTGAATGTACCCTTTGCCCCCTTCTCCCGCTCTGATAAACTGGGTAGGATCGCCGACTGGACCCGCACGTTCAACAACCCAACCCGCTCCAAGAACCCCACCGACTCCGTCTTCGACTTCACTAACGACGATTCCTTCCCTGCCTCCGCCGATGATGACTCATCGTTCCGCCTCGTCGACGGAAAGCCCCCTCCGCGACCCAAATTTGGTCCGAAGTGGCGGTTCCAGCAGCAACGCCAGCTCCCTCAGCGCCGTGACGAAGAGGTCGAGGCCCGAAAACGAGAGGCTGAGAAGGAGAGGGCACGCCGTGACCGTCTCTACAATCTCAATAGATCCAACGCTCACAATACCCGTCGTGAAGCCGCCGTTTTCAAATCTTCTGTGGATATTCAGCCCGAGTGGAACATGCTCGACCAGATACCTTTCTCCACCTTCTCTAAACTCTCCTTCACCGCTCCTGAACCCTTAGACCTTCTAAGCTGTGGTGGGCTCGAGTTTTACGATAGGTCTTATGATCGAATCACCCCGAAGAACGAACGTCGTCTTGAAAGGTTTAAGAACCGGAACTTCTTCAAGGTTACCACCACTGATGATCCAGTAATTCGGCGGCTTGCTAACGAGGATAAAGCAACAGTCTTTGCTACTGATACTATTCTTTCAACGCTTATGTGTGCACCTAGGTCTGTTTACTCCTGGGATATCGTTGTTCAGCGAGTTGGGAACAAGTTATTCTTCGATAAGAGAGATGGGTCCCAGTTAGATTTGCTTTCGGTGCACGAGACCTCGCAGGAGCCATTACCCGAGGCTAAGGATGATATTAACTCAGCCCATTCATTGAGTGTTGAGGCAGCTTATATTAACCAGAATTTCTCGCAACAAGTTCTGATTAGAGATGGGGATAAAATGACGTTTGATGAGCCAAATCCTTTTGCAAATGAGGGTGAAGAGGTTGCTTCTGTGGCATATCGGTATAGGAGGTGGAAGCTTGATAACGATATGTATCTTGTAGCAAGGTGTGAGGTTCAGAGTGTCGTTGAGGTGAACAAGCAAACGTCCTACCTTACTTTGAATGCATTAAATGAATTTGATCCCAAATATTCAGGTCTCGATTGGAGGCAGAAGTTGGAGACACAGAGGGGTGCAGTCTTGGCCACAGAGCTGAAGAATAATGCAAATAAGTTGGCTAAATGGACTGCCCAAGCTTTGTTGGCAGGTGCGGATATGATGAAATTGGGATATGTATCTCGGGTTCATCCCCGTGATCATTTTAATCATGTCATTCTGGCTGTGGTTGGATATAAACCCAAGGACTTTGCAACACAAATTAATTTGAATACAGCTAATATGTGGGGAATTGTAAAGTCTATTGTAGACTTGTGCATGAAATTGAATGAGGGGAAGTATGTTCTAGTGAAGGATCCGTCTAAACCCCAAGTTAGGATCTATGAGGTTCCAGCTGATGCCTTTGAAAATGACTATGTGGAGGAGCCACTTCCTGAAGATGAACAAGTTCAGCCTCCAGCAGAGGGTGCTGATGGTGGGGAGGCAACTGCCACAACAAATGATGCGGAAGATAAGCAGGTTGATGGCCAAGCTTGAAAAGGTAATCACACTACTTCATAGCTTGCTGACAGTAGCACTAAAAGTTTACTATATATTTTAACTTATAATTTTTATACACATCTATATTTTTTTAGAGTATGGAGTTATGAATGTTGTTATTAGTTTATCCATTGTTTAATGCTTTATGATTCTTGATATTCTCATTGAAGAGTAATGTTTTGTTTGTTATTGTGATGCGTGTATTCTGTTCATCTTGTTATTGGGGTCTTAAGTTGGCCTTCCTTTATAATGATCTAGTGTTGAGTATGTTTTAGGCTTGATTGCATGTACTGATCTAACTTGCAAACTTAATAAAAATTTGCAATGATTTTTGAAGTTTCTTATTCCTAATACAGAAAAAAAAGGATTGATTTATGCATTATTTTAATTTAATGCCCATTTATTTTAAAAAATTTGGTATGATCACAAGTTCTTGATGGCTCCAATTCACCTTTGGTTGATGTGCTATTGTTGATGTTTGGAAACTTTTTTTAATAAACAACTCAATAGATGGTGGATTGGAATTGACTTGCTCAATTTGATGAGGCAGGGATTGATATAAAGGGTAAAGGCTTCATATGGGTTTTGGGGGCTTGAATTTGATTCGTGTTTACACTATCATATATGTTTGTTTGTGTGTCTAAAGCTCTAATTATATATGTTTGTTCCTGATAATTCCTTAATTTTCTTATGCCATATTTCTTTGTCTCACGATTTCGTTTCTATCTTGCGTTCCATAATTTCTAGCCAATATATTTGGGGTCACCAACCTCAAAATACTTTGAAATATTTAGATTTTGCTGGTTGGGGACCGGTCCTTTTATTTATCAATCTCTCACAATCTTTTCAAAAGTTAGGATTTTGCATCTAGAGAACGTATCTTCTTTTTTGCTTTTCCTCTCTTTTGGCCTAAATGATCTTTAGTCTTAATAAATAACTTCACCAAGATGTATTATATTTTAGTTGTTTCTTCTCACTTTAAATTAATAGACGTGCAAAAATGATACAATAGCACATTTGATGTATGAAACCAAACAATATGAACAGTTGAATGCCCAATAAAATTGCAGTTACTTATTATATGCACGATAAAGAATTACTCAAAATAGACTTGTTTTCTGCATCTCAGCTGCTAAATATGAAAAAATTCTCTTCATTGCTCCCTCTCACACCTATATAGCTGTGTTAGTGAATCGGCCACATATAGGGTGAAGGTTCAAGGTTCGGGAATAATCTGCCATGTAAATAGGTTGGGCTTGTCAATTTTTAAACTATTCAGTTTATTGGGTACTAAGAAGTTACGGATTCTCCATATAGGAAACCATATCGGTGTTGGACTTGATACTCTTGTGTTCAACTACGTGACAGTTTTAAGATAATGACTACTACTGCAAATTCTACATACAGGTGTATTTTAGCAGTACTGTGTTTGTAGTGATTGAGTGGAGGCTTTAACAGAGGAGAAAGATAATTGAGCCGAGAGAAGTCTAAAAGGGGAGGATTGAAGGAGGACAAAGGAGACAGTTTTAGGTTTGTTTGAATTTTAAAAAAAAAAATTGTAGCCCATCTCGGTTTCATTTGTTTGGTATCATACTATCGTTTGATTCCTACTCCATAAAGTCATAAAATATGGTTTTACTGGTAGATGACTTCATAATTATATTATTTGGGGTGTTTGAAACCTTGAAACACTTCAACATCAAGTCACATTATGTTTTTAAGTTGGCACTTGTTGAATTAGCCATGTTCTTCTTATCACTATTGACATTTGAATTTCCCTCGCTTTGATGACCTGAATAGTAACAATATTTTAGTTAAAATCACTTTTCAAATAGTATTATGTTGTCTTATGTACATATAATTATACTAGTCGTGTTCTTTCATCTATCTGTTGGAATAGCACATCTCTTATTGGATGTGTTTGTGGGAACATTCTAGTTTGTTTTCTTTATGAGACATCTAACATAAATCACCCTGTTCTTTTACTGGTGTGAGGCACATTTGGCACTTTCTACTTTGTTTTAGTCGTTGTTTATTCTAGGATATATAAATATTTCTGATTAAGTGAGCGAGTGCCACACATGCACTTGAATGTTGGTTAATTTGCATTAGCCATTATTTATACATTTGCTATGTTGCTAATAGGTATCACATGATCTCATGGGTAAATGCAGGTCAAATATGCTCAAGGGCTTGCGCCCATTCAGCTTGTAGCCGATTTGCAAAGAGAGTTAGTTTGAACCTTTCACCGGATTTGCTGTGGTCAAAATTTTGCAATTTAGTTTCCAGATTTTCTCATGGACCAAAATATTCAATAAGCCTAACCGTAGTTTTTTGTTTTTTGGTGAGATGCTACTGCTACTTTTAGTATTTATATGATTTATAGAATCGGTACGCTTATTGAATGTGTCAACTGCTTTTCTTATTTGTTATCCGAATTGATAATCTTAGTAATTGTGCCAATGGATTAAGGCAAATTTGTCTGAATTTTTTTGTCTTTTTGGCTTAAAATCGTCTTAGGATTTCAAATTTACGAAAAAATTTATGCACAAGAGAAATGATAAAGGAAGATTTCTCATAGTATGGGATAGGGGGAAGAAGGCCTTCAAATAATAATAATACTAACAAAAATAGGTCTTGCCGGTTGGTCACTTTCTCATTGCTTTTCTTTTGACTGCTTCATTCTTACCTCGGTCTTGTTAGCTCATATTCGACTTTGGGAACATACTCTTCCTACTTTTAAAAAATTTGAACTATTTGCTTTCTGGTTGCAAACTTTCTCTGAAAATAGCTAGCTCTAATTTGTTCCTTGTTACTCTCAGTCTCAGCGTAGTTTTGGAGTCTGCTTGATTTTATTTTTAATTTTTTCTTAGAAAAAAATGTCGCTCATTTTAAAGTTTTTTTATTTTTTTATTTTAATCCTATTTGGCGAAGACTCATAAGAATCTGCCTATTTTAATTGAAGTAGAGAATGAGTAATTTTGAGTTTTTGTTATTGAATTAGAGATAAAAAGTTAATTTTATTATGAATAAAAATATTCTTTTTAAAATAAAAAATTACAAACTTATTTAACATTTTTTTTTTCTTTTCAACATTTTTTAAAGTAGAATATAATTTTTCAATGTTGTTTTTAAAAGTCTTTTTATTTTTGATAAAACAAACAAATATACTATTTATATAAGAAAATTATTATTTTTAAAATTATAATGGCCCTTTTTTTATTAAAGAAATGTTTTGGATAAACAAAAAGGTTAGTGTATTATAAAAATAAAATAAAAAATTGATATTACTTATAAAATTATTTTTAAGCATTTTTTAAGTAATTTGACAGTAGATTTTTTTAAAAAAAAAGATTGGCCAAATACTAATGATATTAATAAAAAAAATTATAACTTGATTGGATTAAATACTATCAATTTTATTACAAATTTTTTTAGAACTCTGTTTTTAATTAAATGTTAACAAAAACAAATTAAAAACACGACCATTATGGTAGGATGGTGGAGAAAAGGATAAAATTGTGAGGACCTTCACCACACATATCCCAATCCATGTCCTTGTTGGTTCATAAAATGTTCCATTCCTTTAATATTTTAAAGATATTCAAGCAGGTCTATTAGCTTTACGCAATTTCAAACGCTGATCAACTAGATAGAACAAGCTTGTTCAACTAATTTATAGAGTTGTTCATATTCAAAACATATTAGATCAGAGTATTAAATTTTTTTTTATTAAAACAATTAAAATATTTTTATTTTTATAATCACCGACACAAAATAAAATTATCGAAACGAAATAAAATATTTATTTAAAAATTATGTTATTTTAATTAAAATTATTATATTACAGAATATTTTGATAAAAATACTTTTATTTCGAATTGTTTTAATAAAAATATTTTTGTTTTAAATTATTTTCAAGTTATTTTGATAAAAATACTCTTGTTTTGCATTATTTTGATAAAAACACTTTTATTTTAAGTTGTTTCGATGAAAAAATATCAAATTAATTTAAAAATAAAAAAATTGACAATATGAAAATAACATCACATTACATCTAATACTAAGTTATTTTTTCTCACAAGTCATAACATTTTTATCATTTTTTTTATTATCTCTCTTCATTCTCATAATATTTTTTTTTTATTGTCTTTATTTTAAAAAAATTATAAAAATGATAAAAAAAGATATTGAGAGACAGAGAGAGAAGAATGTGTCTAAGAGAGATATTTAAAGATAGAGACAAAATTATAGTCGACAGAGAAAAATTTGCTGCACCAAAATTAAAAATATAAAGAGATTGATGTAAAATAAATATTTTTGTTGAAATTTAAGTTAGAGATTTTACTATAATAACATATTTATTTATTATTTAACTATAAACATTAATTTGAATTAATTTTAATATAATTATATATATATATATATATATATATATATATATATATATATATATATTATTAATATTATGTTAAAAAATTTTAAAATTTAAAAAAATTATTTAAAATTATTTAAAAAAAATTTTAAAATTTTTTTCGTTTTTATAAAATTTTTAAAATATTTTAAAATATTTTCAATTTTAATAGTTATCAAAACATAACTCGAAACAAAATTTAGTATTTGCTTTTATCCAATTCATCATGTATGGCTGTGATACGAACTAACAGCTCCTCAAAAAAACCTACAAAACGTACATTAATCGCTCAAATTTAGGCAGAGATGATATGGCTTCAATGGCGCTCCCCAGGGGCCAAGATGCATGCAGATACGAATCCCTGTACTTAATTTTGTTCACCACTGTCACCACCTGCCATGGATATAGACCAAATCCATCAACCAGCAAGGTGTACTGGTATACGAGATCCATGCATATATATGGAAGAGCTTTTGGGGTGTAGACATGTGGAAAAGTGGAATTGGCATCCTTGTATGTTGTTTTACAAGCAAGCTCAGCTGTAATCTTAAAATCAATGATCCGAACTTTGTCGCTGGGTTTTTTTATATCTCCAAAACCAGCCTACGAATGAATAAAATTAAGGTGATTAGCACGGCTATTCAGTAGCATTAAACTTGGACAAGCACACGTACAATGGGTGCCCACCTCGGTAGATTGGTAATAGAAATATGAGGTAAGGTAAAGATATTTCTGTCCTTCTCCCCCTTCACCGTTCCATATCCCTCCAAAAGTGCAATTCTTGTATGAACTTGGCTCATCAACTTTGAGAGCCTTAACAACTGTGTTTCTGCATTCATTGAAGCTTGATCCAGTAGGAGGCCTTATCCTCCACATCTCCATATTTGTAAGTCCCTTAATTAAAAACTCACCTGTTTTCAGCATAGCTAGGAGAGGAAATTAACTATACAAGATAAGGAAGCTATGTTCACACCTGAAGCTAGCTAGCTGAAACACAAGGGTTGTCAGAATCACCCGAAACCTTTAAAATCTCTGCACGAATTGCTTCCATACCATAGTACAGATAACTGGAAGCAACATGTTCAAAGTTAACTAATGTGTATAGGTGCTCTCTCTGAAAGCTCTATATATATCATAACATCTCACCTATGCACGTATATGTAATATAAGGTTCCCCTGAGATACATCTTTGTTACGTAAGGGTCCTGTCCATTTGAAGCCTTCGCATCATCTTCTTTTGAGATGGCATATGCCATTGGAACAGATGCACCTCCAAGATCAAGCACTCCTACTGTCTTTGAAAACTCTTCTCTCAAGTTACTCCATAGATAGTTGACTGTCACCTAAAAACAAAACAAAAATGTATTTCATGGTGCTTTTATATGTAGACCTCTCTACACAGTTTTGGTGGTGATGAATGATACCCGTAGATAGTATCCTTATTGGGTTCCACTAAGAATAGCAACTGCTTGAGGCTCAACTTTAAAGGTGCTTCTGTTGTTGAGCAAATCCCTGACCTTGAGATTTATGAAAATGGAAAGCCTTAGAAACTTAGAAGCACAAAGCATTAATTTTAACCAAAAAGGATATATGTTACCGCTTGCAAGATGGGTTCAGAAGCTTTGCGTTTCAAAGTTCTCCAACCAGCAGTTGCCTGCATTAGCAGTACTGTACGTTTTCAGTGTTTAAAGGTATGAAAATGACATATTAAAGGGATCAGAAATAGAATAATGCAGACCTCAAGTCGGGTGGGTGTGTTCTTAGGAACAACGGTTTAGGCTTTTTGCCGAAGGGGGATAATGGATTCTGCAGCCTTTTGGGGGTCCTTAGCGTATGAACTCAAACCCTGCTTAACTTACCCCACAAAAAGTATCATGAGAATGCGATTGAGGAAGCAGCAAAAGACGAGGGGGTGGAGCAGTCATACTCTGGAGTAAAGCTCAAATTAAATAGGGGTCAATGCGAAGGAGATCCAAGCTCTAGTTGAAACGGAAGACGGGTGCCAGTGCTACCAGCATCGAAAATGACCGCATACGAGGCAGGAGATGGAGATTTATTAATGTTAAAGGGGGACAATATTTTACGATTACTGATTCTGAGACTGCGAGCATGGCATTAGGCAGAGTAACCAGGTGATGAGCATAAGGGAATCCATGTGAGAATTGAGCAGCACTTGCTCTGCACTGCACTACTCATCACCACTATATATAGGCTTGAAAAGTATTCAATGTTATTTATTTATGAACTTACAACAACAACAACAAAAAAAAAGGTAAAATTCTCTTGCAACTTCTGTCATATTTACTTTGCTTTAGTTTTTTCATCTGGGAAATTGTTTTCGTCCTGTCTTGCCGCGTGTTTCACACATGAAAGAGGTATTTAAAAGACTATGACGTTTCTTACGTGTATCTGGATATGGGTCCCATGGTTTGATTAACTTTCTCATTTGGTACAAGGTGGGAACATGAAAAGGGGGAAGTTGAATTCGTTTCGCATTATTTCCAAGGCTACTTTACCTCTATCAGGGAAAATCCTTATTACTAAGCACTATTAGGAGCACCGTCATCGCAACCATTTTGCCGTCCAGTGCATTGCAGTCAAGCAGGGATCTCTTCAACTGGGTCCTGGAGTACTTTTGTCGATGATAATACGTATAAATGGATCTTGGAATATATTGAAACCATGGACTAAATCTTTGAGTTATATGCTTCCCTTAAAACTTGCTTTAGTGCTTATGCACATTTTCTTTTGTTTTTATCTAATGGTACTTATCGCATTAAGTGGATACTTAATCAGTAATATGACTTAAGTTATGAAAAAAATTAATTTATTAATTGAAAGAATTTATAACTTAAGTACTATTTTAAAATTTGATAATTGCTCAATATAAAATATATCATTATATCCTCCAAATTACATGGCCTTGTAAAATCTTGGATTTGAAATTTGTAAATTATTTATTATAAATGTGTTATTAAAAATATATTAATTTTGTAGTTTTTTTAAAAATAACTTAAAATTTGGAGTTTAAGATGATTGATATTTGTTAATTTTATTTATTTATTATATACTTTTTTATTAAAATTTTAATTAAAAAGAGTTTACTTTTTATTTTAAAAGGTTGCCCTTCTATCTTGGTTTAATTGCTTAGAATTAATGAAATTAATAACTTTGATATAAAAACAGTTCAAAAGTTTAGGAGGTATTTGATATCAGCAAAAGCAGCCTATGAAATTAATGAATCAATTAATACGTCAGCAAGGCCATTGGATCAGCAGCATCAAAACTTGCAAGATGAAGGTTTTTCTGTCCTCCTCATGCATTCGTTGAAGCTTGAAAGTAGGAGAGTTGTCATAATCACCGCAACTCAACGTCTCTGCACCAGATGCTTCAGTAACTGAAAGCAAGACCTTCAAAAACCCACCACCCAGAATATCTATCTTTACTATTCGTTAAAATTAAAGAGTTTGCAGGCACTACTAATAAGCACACTAACTAACTGATCAAGATTAGGGACTCCATGCTCTAACCACTTTGCATAATTAAAACCCCTGTATTGGGTTAATGCAACTTCATTGAGTTTGCTCGGTCATTGTCGGTGTCCCAATACCACAAAAAAGATTGGGCTGGAATCACTCCTCATGCTTCTTCTGTTCTGGGGACTGCTGCCCAACACTGAAGCACACGGGCCAGTTGGACAAATTGAAGCCTCTCTTCAAGCCCAAATGCCAACTATGTATGTTACTAGTATTAATGTGAATTGGGTTGGAGATTTTAGGTTTGAATTAGAAAAAAATAAAGTTAATTTATTGGATAATCAAGAATTTTATTTATAAGTGTCATATGCTTGTTAAATTAATGTGAATTGATAATTTAAAAATAATCTAAAACTAATTTAAAATTTTATTTATGTATCAAAAATGAAAATAAAATTGTACTTGAAAAACAAGAAAAAAAGACGTAGACATAGCACGAGGGAAGGTAGTTAGGGTGCAGACTGCAGAGTGGGGTCAAAATCTTATGTGTTACGGTTACTTTCACGAGATTGTGGGGCCAACGGGCATAGTTTTGTTTTGTAAAGAAGAAAAGAAGTTAGAAATTGAGAGGTACAATGATGAAAAGGTTAAAAAAAAAATATACTTTAAAGGAGTGTGTGTAAAACTAATAATGGGGAAAAGCTCAAATTTCAAAGAATGAGGTGTCCGTTGGCAATAAACAGAAACCTCAAAGTACCCATCATTCGTGCCTGCGAAATAGATCGTAACGGCTATATGTTAGGCTGAGAATAGGGTCCCTATTCTACTCCGACAAAACTCACCCAACCCATTTAACTCCATTATTCTATGGTGTGTGACGACCGTGAACACCCTATTTTTCCAACAATTTTAATTACAATCCCTACTCCTCCAAAATTGGTTGCCAGATTACTGGCTGCAGGACGAAGATTGATATACGTTCCAGAACCAGAATTTTGAACTTGGAGTTACTGAACCAAGATTTTCTATGTTCGAATTAAGTCACTTGAAAGAAATCGTGATTTTTTGAAATTTTGCAAAAAAAAATAAAAAATACAATTTATTATATTTAATTTTGATTTTATAAATTTTACTTGTTTATTAAATATTAATTATCATAACCTGTGTTTTTTCTCTTAAATTTATATTATAAAATTGTTTGAAAATTTTAGAAGTTATCAATCTCACTTTACTTTGTGAAAAAAAAAATTGATTTACAAATAATTTTTATATATATTAATAATATTTAAATTATGACACATAATAAATATATTATAATTTGAATATTGTTAATGAACAATAAAATTATTTATCAACGATGAATTAAATATTAATTTTAAAAATAATTTTATAAGTTTTTTTAATTATTTAATATATTTTGAAAATTTAACATTATTTTTATTACAAAAATAAGAATTGAGTTAAGAAGCACTAGAATTTAAAAATTCGGTAAAAAATTAAACCAACTTGCAGGTAGAAATAAGCATGGATAAAATATGGGTACTAAATTCAAAATTTATTTTCGTTGTGATTGAATTTTTGAATTCAAATTTATTTACTCAAAAATATTTTAAAATAATAAATTTTTTGAGTTATTTGCATAAAAAATTTCATATAAAATAAAAATATAAAATATAAAAAAATATAATTCAAAAAAATAATTTTAAGTAATACTATTCTCAATAAATCTATAATAATGAAAAATTGAAAGTGGGGGCAGAGGCCAAAAATGACCGAATGGACAATGAAATAAAATCTGTGTATACCTATTTAACATATAAATATTTTACACATCCCTACTTACAAGACATAGGATCCCTATTTTGCACATATTTTAATGTCATAAGTTATAATCAGCTTGCGCTTCGCTTGCATGTTCGAGTACTATTCTCGTTGACTCAATGCTTATTTGCAACGAGTTTTTTTTTTTTTTATATTAAATAAGAACGTTAATCAATTTTCATAGTCTAGTTAACTTCAAAAGTGAAACTCTCGTCAGTTCTGAATCTAAATGAAATTAAAATAATTCAACTTTTAAATAAGTCAAAGGGATTATAAATCTAATTAATTTTTTATTTTATTTATCCCAACTAAAATATTTTTATTTATTTACAGGTAGGTGTCAACAAAAAAAAAAAAATACTTGAATAGAAAACCAAATCAGCGGGACAGATGGGGATGCATGCAAAATCCATAATTGAATGTACATTGGAGTGCCCGGCAAGTTATACAAATCCATAGATTTTATTAATGCTTCCTCTGCACTGCATTCATAATTTGATTCTTCGAGTGCTGCCCCAAGTCAGAGAAATTTTACTATAATGTGGTTTTCGCTGCTTTTATTTTATTATTTAATAAGATTTATTTTGTTAGCACGATATTATTATATATTTTTATTTCGTTAAATTAAAAAAATTATTTGATTTCATTCAATTTGATCTTCAAAAATATTTCAAACTAATGATTTCAAGAATGGAGTTCAGAGCAGAAGAAATGGATTACGGCAATAATAAAATAAAAATAATTAAAATTATATCATGATAATAAATTATATTTTTCCTATTTTAATATATAACAATTGCCAAGTCTAAATTAATAATAATTTTATAGTTCATATTTTAAATAAATGTTGAATTCATGAGACGGATAGATAATTTCAACATTTTGAATAAAATTAATTTTATATTAAATAATATAAAAATATTGTGTAAATATGCTTGAGTTCCATAGCCAAATATTAAAAAAGAATAATTTTCAGTTGATTAACCACATAAACCCTCGCTAATTGTAGAACCCCACAAAATTTGTGTTTTTAATTTCGGATGCTTACCATAATTGTTTTTTGGGCATTTTACTTTCCATAATTTCGAATAATTGAACTTTTATTTTTGCACTATTGCAACGGATACTTCTAAATATGCCATACGAGGTTGTAGGAATTTTAAATTGCATCTTTTCCCCCCCCCCCCCCTATAAAAATAGTAACGAGGGATTCTAATTCTTCAATAATTTCAAAGGCCGTTTAGTCTGTGGCCCTATAGTTTTTGTCCCTGTATCATTGTCCTTTTCCGATCTATCTATCAATTTCTTTTCTTTTTTTTTTTTATAAAAAAGAAACAACGCATCAATGCCTATCATAGTTTTACTTCATTCACCCTACAAAAGTAAAAAATGGCTGACACCTTGTATCCAACAAATATTCTCTCATCCGCCAATGCCCTAATCCTTACTTTTCCCAATCCAAAATCTTAAAAGCTATCATTTTCATTGAGTGTTGTTATGAAGTGGATCTTTTAAAAAAAATAAAGACTTTTTCATTTTTGTATTTTTTATTCATTTAAAAATGATTATTTCTCACATAAAATCACATACATTTTTTAATAAGAAAATTTTTAGTTGTACCTGAAATTTTTATAACAACGGTTTTTTATCCTTTTACTTTGATCTATGTTTCCTCCTTCACCTTCTTTATCAATGTTTTATTTTCTTACCTTCTTTGCCTTTTGTTTTTGAGGGGCTTCGTTTAATTAGTTGCCATTCAAGTTGCCCTAAACAAAGTGTTAATAAAAGCAACGTATATAAAAGTAAAAGGGTGCTATTACCGAAGACCTTGGAAACTTCTACATTTGCCTAGCAAGGAGTGCAAAATTCCAAATATTGGGTTTCTTGCACCTCTGCATGGGCACCCTTTCTGTCATTGGTCTTCTACAAAATTTGTTTTTTTTTTCTAATCATAAATGTATGTTTAAAATATACCCAAGTCACATTTCTTACTCTATGCAATAAAATTGTGTAGTTCTATTTTGTGAAAATTCATTTTTAAATAGTTAAAAAATTATAACAAAATAGTCACGCAACAATCATAATTTTAATATAATTATTCTTTTTAGGAATTTTAAAAATAAATTTTATATTAAGAAATGATTCCGTATGTAACTGATTTCAAATTAAAATTACTAAACCCAAAGCCCGATTGGCGCGTGGTTTTAAGCGCCAATTCAGAGACTCATTAATTCGGTTTTTTAGCGTTGCCGTTTAATTTTTTTTAATAGATAAAAAAATCACAGAAGATTAATGTAAATGTCATAAATTATTTAAACTTTTATAGGTTATAACCTACAGGTTTATGCCCCACATAGGGTTATCCCCAGCTGTTAACTGGTACCTTCATTTACATTTTAGGGGGATTTTTTATTTTCTTCGGGAGCAATAGCCGCAGAGAATGGGCTTAAGTTCCTATAAATTACCTCCTTAATCCACTCTCACCAACATCACTTCTCTCTATACCGTCTGCTTTCTTCTTTACTTTCCTCCCACTTTTGAGCACTGATGGCCAAGGCCTTGGCACTAATGCAGCTTCTGCTTCTCCTGCTCACCTCCTTCACTGTGTTTGCTGAAGATCTTGACACTCTCCCACCCCCTTCTCCTCACTATCCAGTAGCACCCCCACCTCACCACCCCTACCCTCACCCTCCCACTCCGGCGCCGGCTCACCCCCCAACTCACCACCACCACCACCACCACCACCACCATTACCCTCCCACTCCTGCTCCGTCTCACCCACCCACTCCGGTGCCGGCTAAACCCCCTACCCACCCTTACCCTGCTCCTCCTACTCCTGCTCCAATTAAGCCACCCACCGCCCATTACCCTCCTCCTCCTGCTCCAGTGAAGCCACCCACCCCCCATTACCCTACTCCTCCTCCTCCTGCTCCAGTGAAGCCTCCCACCCCCCATTACCCTCCTACTCCTGCTCCAGTCAAGCCTCCCACCCCCCATTACCCTCCTCCTCCTGCTCCAGTGAAGCCTCCCACCCCCCATTACCCTCCTACTCCTGCTCCAGTGAAGCCTCCCACCCATCATTATCCTCCTACCCCTGTTCCAGTTAAACCCCCTGTTCTTCCACCAGTGCATCCCTTCCCCAGAAGCTTTGTAGCAGTTCAAGGCGTTGTTTACTGCAAGTCCTGCAAGTATGCTGGGGTTGACACCCTCTTGGGAGCCACTCCAGTTCTTGGTTAGTGTCTAACTTATGTCAAGTTGTCAACTTTTTACTAATTTTTTCTCTTCGCAAAAGCCCCAAACTTCTTTAACTTATTAATTATTATTAACCCAGACAATAAGTTCCAACCTATAAAGCAAGCTTTTATTTTTCATGTACTTTTTCAACAATCCTGCATTTTTCTCTTTATAATCCTACATTATTCCGTCACTACATAAATATCCTCAATTTATCCTCGAACCCCAAAAAAAAATTGAAAAAAGAAGCATCTTTAGTCTATTCTTCCACTCACCCAAACATATATTTTTTTGTGGCAAGTACTTAAATCAGATTTACAATTTTTTTCCCTAGTTCTTGCGGATCTTTCACGAGTAAATCTCGAACAAGCTTTGACCATAATTAAACTGTATATATCTATAAAGAAGGGAGTGAGAATAAGAGATAAGAAATGGTAGGGAGGGTCACCGTAGCTACAGGATAAAGTTGCTATTTCCAGAATGCCCAAAAAAAAGTTAATGTTTCCTTTTCTCAAAGCTGCATAGTGATTGTGACAAGATAAGGGCAATGTAATGGGACCAGTGCCCAACGTTACGTGTTCTTGTCGGCTAAACGACAACTGAGGACTGTATCGTTTTGAAATTGCAGGTGCAACTGTAAAGCTCCAATGCAACAACACCAAGTACCCACTGATCCAAACAGCGAAGACCGACAAGAACGGCTACTTCTACCTGGAAGCTCCCAAGAGCATCACTACCTTCGGAGCTCACAAGTGCAAGGCGTTTTTGGTCACATCACCATCTGCCACGTGTCAGAAGCCCTCTAATCTCCACGGTGGTATTATTGGTGCCGTCCTGAAGCCAGAGAAGCCATTTATGTACAACAAGCTTCCTTTCCTTCTCTACTCTGTTGGACCTCTTGCTTTCGAGCCCAAATGTCCATATTAAGAAAGAAAATTTCTAGTTGTGTAGAACTGTGTTGGCGTTCGGCCTTGGTGTTTCCATTTTCTAGTGTCTCGTGGGATTAGATTGTGTTTACGCCCCTAAATTAAGTTGTAATGTTGTATTTCTGTGCTTGAATTATACAATCAATAAGATTGACGGTGATATTAGATTGTACTCTTGTTGAGTTAATTTAATATTTCTTTTTTATGATTGTCCTCAAGAGATTTTAGTTTTACTTTTTATTATGACTTTTATCCTTAAAATTTAATCCTTTCTAATCTTTTTCTTAAGAAAAAATTAGGGACATGAAAATTTTTCTTCATGAATCTGAAAAAAGTTAACTTTTTTACTAATAAAGGTTTTAGACGAAATGAATTTTTAAGTGTACAAAAAAATCAAAGTAAATTTATTTTAATAACTACAACTAACATGAGAATTAATTAATATATATATATATATATATATATATATATATATATATATATATATATATATATATATAGTTAGTCCTTTTAATTTTGCAGTCTGGCCTTGTGCTATCAATGTGTAAGCTTATTTTAAGGTTTGGCATAATAACCAAAAAAATAAAAAAAAGTAGCAATTTGAAATTTACCTTCAGTTCGAAAACCCATGATTTGTATACTAAATTTAAGTCTATTCTGGCATTCAGCGTTAATTATTCATCTGAAAAAAATAATAATTAGGATGTTCTCAAAGCTTAAGGCAGCATTATGAAATTGATAATTCCCGTTAAATTTATATGGAAAAATATGTAGAAAATAATGATTTCTGCATAGCGTAAGGCATTTTTGTCTCTATGTAAATCATAATTATGCCGTTCAAAGTAAATAATTGCCTTTTGTCAAAATCACTGTGCCTCCTTTTCCATATATCGAAGTTATGATTATTTCGTTTATAATAAGCCAGAAAGTTATCTTCATTTTTCCATTAAAAAAAAGAAAAGGAAATTAAAGCAGAAGTATGCTACAATGCTATAATTGGATTCCTAAGGTCAAAAGTTGCATGAATGTCTAGTAAATTAGTAATTTATTCATTAAACATTAATTTTATGAAACTGTCTTTATTTTTTGCCAAATTTATCTTGTACGATGCTTTGGATCCCAACTATTGGATTCCTCGAGGATCATGAAATTCTTTTACCATGGGCCTAACTTCTTGACTTTATGATTGGTTTTGATGGAATGTACCTGAAAATTTCTCTATTCATTTGTGTATGGCTGTAAACTAACAGAACACGATGCTTTGGATCCCTCCCTCTTTGACTCTTAATCATAATTTGTAGGTTTCCTTTCGACCATTGGATTCCTCAAGTACCATGAAATTTTCTGCCATTGCTACAAAAGTTTAAAAGAGTCGAGACACAAGTTTTCTAGTACCAAGGAATTAACTTCATTTATTTACAAATGAGTAAAAGGCTATGGAAATCGTCATTAGAGCAGAGTCTCATCAATGCTAACATGTAAAGGAAAAATCAGAGTTATTGAGCTTTTCTATTCCCTGCTCTTTCTTTACTTTCTTCCCAAAGTCTTGGACTTTTTATGTGAACAAAAAAATAAATACAAATAGAATGATCCCTTGGACTTTATAGCACGGATTCAGACTACAAAAAAGAAAATTAAAGATTCATGGATTATATTTGACTGTTAATAGAATGCAATTTTACTGATTTTTGAAAGAGGAGTTACAAGTTGCAACAACAAAGAGAAGCCGAACGTAGCATCCAGGAGGAAAAACCAGAACCGGAGCAGAAAAAACAGAGTGGGCTGGCTGTTCTGAGAATATTTTCATGAAGCCCAGGCCTTAAGAATAAACTAAACTTGAGCCCAAAGAATAAAACCATGGGCTCCAGCCTGCTTAATAAATAATTTAAAAAGCCCATGCTTGTCTTGGAGTTGAGCTCATCCATCTTCCCCCCACCAAAAGAAAAGAAAGAATGAATTTTGTTCAAAGTAATTTCTTAAATTAAACTCTAAATTTCTTTCATAAATTTTTTAGTAATTCCTTCGTGCTTGGCGATGTAATTCAAGAATCGTGAATATTTTTTGAAATAAAAAATAACATCGCATTAAATTTTGATTGCATGGTTCATAAGGTAGAAGAAGCAAAGAACTTATGGATTGGTTACATACCTCATTGGTTTCAAACATTTATGAGTTATTTTGTTTCATTCTTTTATTTATTTATTTTTCAAATTAAGATGACGAGAAGATGGAGTTTTCAAAAGTTAATTACAATGTTTTAAAGTTCTTGTAACACGAAGAAGCTTTTACTTTTTCTTGTTTTCTTTTTTTGGCAAAAGAGGAGCAATTCTTTGCTTAAATTTTCGAATTCCAACCACTTTAACTTTTGTTGCCACTTCCCAAATTGGGCAAGCGATCTTTCTATGCAAAGACTGAGGTGCCACTTCCAATCTTCTCTTCTATAAATTAGAAAAGGACGAACCCTTCTTAATTTGAAGGGGTTTTTACAGTACAATAAAATTCTATAGTGAGATTAAAAAACTGGCATAATTAGAATTCAAAATTATGAAGAAAAAAATTTCCAAGAAAAGGAAATCCATCACAGGATTTAAGAAAGGAGGTTGTGCAGCAAATGAAGAAGTTTGTGTGAATTTCATGGAATCAAAATTGTTGTAAAACATGGTGAGTGGCTGTATCTAGCACTGTCCAATACATAAATGGAGTCTTTTTCTATGATCTTGAGTGTTGCACTAATTAGATAGAGAGTGGTCACTTTTCTTCATTTCTCTTCCACAATTTGTAATCTCTTTTGCTTTTTTATATAAATATGGCGAATTGGATTCTCCTCCTCTTCTTCTTTTTCCCTTGTTTTTCTTATGCTTTTGTAGCTTCGGATTCTGAAATTAGGAATTGAAGTATCATCCTCAATGTGGGCATCCATAAGTCTGACTTGTCTAAAAGCAAAGGTATGTGAAAAGTTTGTCCTCTAACTCTCAACACAACGAATGTTTTAGTTCAATTTGCATTCACACATAGTTCCCCTTTGTTGGGATCACTCCACAAGTTCCAATTTTATTAATATTTTTTTTAATTTTAAAAAATTTTAAAATTAATTATTCTAATATTAAAATTTTGTATTAGTGATTAATTTTTATAAAATGTTACTTTTATATATTTTTAATTTGTAAACGGAAAATGTAAATCTTAAAAGGGTGTGTGACAATGTTACTAGGCCCGAGTGTGAGGGGCAAATGTGGAATTAGACACAAGGCTAAATTAGGAAAAAGAAATTAAATGAGTTAATTTTGAGGTTAGACTTAGGATAATACAGTTAGTGGGTTTTGCTTAGTTGTTTGAAAGGAGTAAACAGCATTAAATGGAGAATAGTGGAAGATAAAATTGGGCCTTCCAAACAAGGCATAGGATTACATTAGCGTAGTCAGACTCATGATGGCCTCTGCTCTGCAAGTCAATGCCAAATATTAAACTCTTTTTGACGGTTTCTCTCTCTCATACCCAACTGTGCCCCCAATAGCCCCACTCATCTTCTCTAAAATTCCAAATACCACCAATACTACTTTACCATTTGGATCCCTTTTCATCAAAATCCACCCGCACTCTTGGAGCGTGTCTACACTTCCTTAAATTCTGTTTCTCTTCACTTTTTGTTATTATTATTTTCTCAATAATTTTATAATGCAAAAGTGAGAATTCAAATACTATAAGGGAGTGTTTGGTTTGATGGAATGGAAAGGGAGAGGGAGTGGAAATGTATCTTTCCATGGTTTGGTTGAATGGAATGTCTATTCTGTAGAATGCAAGATTCCATTAAATAATGGAAAGAGCATTCTTCCGTGAATGCAATGGAATATGGCATTCCCTTGGGCAAAAGACAAACTTGACCCTGTGTGCGCGGGTTGCTTTCTTTTTTTCTCTTTTTCCATTTTCTTCTTTTCCTGGTCCGTCTTCGTGTCTCAGCATCTTCTTCTTCTTCTGGTCTGTCTTCGTGCTCCATTCGTGGGTTTCAATCTCAGCTCAACTGGTTTGGGGTTCTATTATCAAAGGGCGTTGCTTCAATGTGTTTGCATTTGGTGCACTTTTGCTGGAGGTTGCATGTGGTCGCAAACCCATTGAGCCCAAGGCTCTTCCAGAAGAGTTGGTTCTGGTAGATTGGGTGTGGAAGAGGTACAAAAAAGGGAGAATACTCGATGCAGTGGACCCAAAACTAAATGGGAAATTTGACGAGAAAGAGTTGGTAATGGTGGTAAAATTGGGGTTGATTTGTTCAAGCTGGGGTTGATTTTTTCTTTTTTTAAATGGTAAATTTTTTTTATATCAAAGATAATATAGACTTTTGTATTATTTTATCTTTCTATTTCTTTTACTTTTCCATCATATACCAAACAAAGTAAATACGTTTCCATTCTTTTATCCATTCTTACTTCCATTCCTTTTTCCATTTTAACTTAAATTCATTCTATTGTACAAAACAGGCTCTAATGGTATACCGAAAATGAAAAAAAGTATACTTTGACTTCTTTATGACCAATTTATAAGCTAATATTTTAATTTATTTATTATTGAATTTTTTTTCTAATCTTATTGTATATTTATTTAAAAAATGTGTAGTATTTCAATTTTTACAATTTAAAAATTTTATTTCTTACTTTGTTCTAAGTTTAATTGAAAAAAGACATGTATGTTCAATTATTTTTTTATTTGTTTAAGAATATGTAAAAAATTTGATATTTAAAATGTCATTATTTTCCAACACGACTATTCATTTTTTTATACGTATAAATGTAACTAATAAAAATATGACTATTCCCTTTGTACTTAAATAAAAGAAATTTAAGTAAAAATATTTGTTTTATGTGAAAAAATATAATTTTTTAAAATAATTAATTTATAAAATTATTACAGAGAAAATAATAAAGTAAAAAGAATAATTTCTATAATAAAAATATTTATATTTGAATAAATAAATAATTAATCATATTATATTTTTAACTAAAATAAATGACCGAAATTAACTTTTTAAGATATTAGCATATATGATTATATGCATTTTTCCTTTCGTCCGTGTTTACGAACTGCCTATAAATCGCGTGGGATTCCCCGGCAAAGTAAGACTCGAAGTCGAAGGTCCTTACGAAAGCCTTTCTTACCAAACCAGAGAAAGTAACCAAGTCTCGTCTCTCATCTTGCTCTCATCAGACATTTCCGCCTCTCTCTCTCTCTCTCTCTCTCTCTCTCTCTCTGTTTCTCTCTTCCCTTCTTCTTCTTCTTCTTCTTCTTCTTCTTCTCTCAACTGAAGTATCAAAACCAGTCATCTATGGACTCCATATCCCCCAGGTATCAAGAGAATCCAAACCCATCTCTTCTTCCTTCTCCAAACAGTCACAGTTCAAACAGTTGCTGCAGTACCAGCAGCAACAGCAATGGAGTCCAACCCCAACAATTGCCCACTCCACCCCCACAGCCACCGCCACCACCTCAACCACCCAAACCCATCACCAGATCCGAATCCGCCAGTCCGTATCCGACCACCTTCGTCCAAGCCGACACCTCCTCCTTCAAGAAAGTAGTCCAAATGCTCACCGGATCCTCCGAGACCGCCAAGCAAGCCTCCTCTAAACCCAACGCCACCTCCGATTCAGCTTCCAAGACCCACATCCCTCCCATCAAATCCATGCCCAAGAAGCAACAATCCGGGTTCAAGCTCTACGAGCGAAGGAATTCCCTCAAGAACCTTAAGATCAACCCTCTGATTCCTGTTTTCTCTTCCAATAATTCTGGGTTTTCGCCCCGCAAGCCCGAGATCCTCTCCCCCAGCATTCTCGACTTCCCTTCACTGGTTCTCAGCCCCGTGACGCCGCTCATACCCGACCCATTTGACCGGTCCGCCGCATCCGGGTATAACAGCAGTCCCACTTTGGATACAGAGGCTGAAGAGAGAGCTATTAAAGGGAAGGGGTTTTTCTTGCACCCTTCACCCGCAAATACTCCAAGGGACGCTGAACCCCGTTTGCTGTCTCTGTTTCCTACCACATCTCCCAGAGCTTCAGGTTCTTCTTCTTGAATAATTTTTTGCCTTTTAGCTTTTGAGCAAGATTCTTATATATATTAATGGCATTGATGAGGAGGAGAGAGATAAATTTGTAATGCGATATGGAGAAAATGGAGGAATCTTGCTTTGATTATATGTAAAATTATGCTATGTTTCATTTTTCTACTTGAGCTTACGGAATTCTGGAAAAGTTTATCTGAATTTGTACCAATTGCCAATGTGAATCGTAATTGAGTTAGGTACTATTCAATCTTCTCAATGAGAATTTAATTGGGGAAGAATCCACCATGTTTTTAATGTAGTTTCTGTGGGTAGCTATGAAATTCAGAAGATTTACTTCATTTCCTATCTTGTCAAATTCTTCATTCAATGCATAAATGAATTTTGTCCTCCACTTCAGTTTCATCAGCTTGTGAGCACTCTAACTAAAATTCTAAATGCAGCTGGTAAAGAGAAGATTTAGTTTCGGACAAATATTAATGACACTTACCGTAATATTTTTTTTTAAAAAAACATTAATTGTTTACCTTAGGGTAGCGTTGTAGATGGTAGAGAAGAAACTGGAAAGATAAAATTGTGGCAGCTGTCAAACAGTGTAGAACAATGGGAAAGGAATCTTGACCCATTTGGTGTCGTTGTGATTGAGGGAAAGATATGCCGGCAGCAGGGGAAGGCATTCATTCCTATCCGCTTGTGTTGTAAGAAGTAAGAACCCATTTGGTTTCAATATTGTGCTTTCGGCCTCTCTGCCCAGCCAACCACGAACTAGTCACGCCAGCCAAAATAAGAGTCAAACAAGTTGATGTTATAGATGAAAGCAATAAATGGAGACGTTTATGGAGGCGAACTTAGCAAGTATAAGATGAGGCATTAAAGTTTTTTCTCTTTTATTTCTTACACTACAGTAGTAGGGACCCATAATTTCATTTGAGAGTGAAACTTTGAAAGGCCGGAAAAAGATATCATTGAAAGACAGTTCTTCTTTATCAGAATGATTATTTTAATTCTCCTTTTTGACTCAATTGAGACCAAAACCCTTGTTACTGGGCACATCAGAATTCAGAAAGTGGGACTGGGTGATGATGAAAAGAAAGAAAAGTTTGAATTAAATGGAAAAAGCCAGAAAACATGGTTGTCCAGTATGACCCCCTTGCTGTTTGTTTCTTTGTGTGTGAATTACATCTCTTTATTATTGGATTCTCCTGCGAATACTCTTGTAGCAATTTTTTTTTTCAATTTAATTTTATCTGTTTGTGCGCTAATGTCATACACAGAATCTTTTTTAGTCTTAAACTTGTATATACGTCAAACTCTCTAATATTTATGTCTAATTATTTGATGTAGAAATATATTTTTTTTTCTGAAAAGAGTTGATGATCCACATAAACTTTTAATATTAGAATAATTCAAACTGTATAGATGACTACCATTTATGATATTTTATTGAATTTCATTTATGAAGCGAGCTACTTTGTGTTTGCTTGAGACATCACAGTCGATGTCAATGTAAAAAATACATTTTTAAAATCACTTCAAACAAATTAATTTTGAGTAAAGATCGAAGGTAATTTTTTTTTTTGTGGTGTTTATCAATGGTAATTGAAGGTTAGAATTTGTTGTTTTTATAGATAAATACTAAATTTATTATCAAACCACACACGAAGACCGAAGATAAACTTGAATGTAGTAGGAATAAATGTATGAATTTTTGTGGCATTTGCACGTCATGGTTGGTGCTACATTTATTGGGAATTTGAAACTCAACATGTGCACTGTTCCGAACCCGTCTGGCATTTTTGGCTTGCCTATTATGAAGGTCATCTTCTATTCTCTCCCTTTCGCTATCAATTTTGGGAAAAATACAAACAGTATTTCAAATACGGCTTGTTTTTATTTGGAGAATTACTTGATAATACCTACGAAATTTCATGGATCTTATTGTTTGAAGTTTGATAAAGGACAATCAAGCATGCCATATTTGACTATATCTTTGCTGGCTTTGAATTCTTAGAAGCCAAGGATATTGGTCCTTAGACTTTCATTCTTTCATTATCCCAATGTTTCTTATTTTATAGTTGGCGAGCTATGATTATCAGTTCGCTCGGCAAATTTTATATTTACAAATTTAATTTATAGTGCGTTTTTAAAGTCAAAATAATTTATTTAACTTTTTTTTTTAATAAAAAAGGGTGAATTGATAATTTAATTTTTAAACTTATAAATTCACTTAATTTTAATTTCTAATTTTTTTGAATGCATGAATTAATTTTTAAACTATATACTTGTTATACATTAATCTTTGAATATTTGATAGAAAAGTTAATTTTTATATTAAAAATTAATTTATTAAAAAAGAGAGAGCGAAATTGATGTGAAGTTATATTTTTTTTGGGGGGCGGTTGAGAATTAGCGACGCTAGTTGATTCCCATGAGGCCACTTACCTGAGAAAGGACGAGCAGGAATTGGAGGTTTGATTTGAGAAAAGAATAGAATATTGTGAATCATGACCTCTGGCTCTCATGAAACTTCACAAAGAAAGGAGTAAGAATGCTGCCACACTTGATTGGTTGCAAAATAATAATAATAATAAAAGGACGATAATTTGATTAAAGCTTCCTAAAAGTCCAAAATACAGTTCAAAGTCTGAAATATCATAGATATTGATAGTACCATGATATTTAAAAATTTCCATGTCACAATCAAAGACATAGTAAACTCATCTTATTTTAAAATGATGTTTTATACTCTTAAAATTATGAACATTTTTTGAGATGTCTTACAAAAAATAAAAATATCTCTCTTTATTTTTTATACAATAAAAATATTTTTGAATCAATATTTAAGTACGAATTTAAGGATAAATACTTGTATTCTATAAGTGGTTGATAATGACCTCTATAAATAATACATGATTGAGGTCAATCTTATGTTCTAAAGTAAGTATTTAATAAACATAACTTATATCTGGAGGTTAGTCAATCGGATCCTGTATTCGGGCGACTAGTTTATTCAACCCTTTCAATAAATAATTAGCGTCAAGTTTTATTTTTGACTCACTCTGTCAACTCCACCTTTTTTTATTAAAAAAAAATGAAATTGAAGTGTTACGAGTTTTTTTCTTTTTAATATATGATTGAATTTAAATATATAATTTTTTTAAAAAAATATAATAAAAATAAATTATTTCAATAATACCTTTGATATCTCTTTTTAATTTTATATCTACATTTATCAAATTACTTATTTTTAACACTCAACATAAAAATGAGATTAATTAAAAACCAAATTCACACCCATTTGAAAAACTTCGGCGTCATAGAATTTCTCCGGAGATAATTGTCTACTGCAACACAAATTTTTGATATTGGAAAAATTCAAATTCAAAATTAAGATTGATAATTAAACTCATTTAGCACTACTAATTATTGAGTTGTAATTTATAAACAATAAAACTTTATATTAATCAACCAACGATCTCATAGACATATCAGAAGAAATCAATTTATTGAACAATTTGAGAGGCGGATGAATATTCCTATCGACGGATCCGGTGAGAAAATATTGATAATATATTAATATTCAGTTTAATTGACAATTATTTTAATTAAAAAATAAATAAATTTTGGATGTTAAAAAATTTATATGATACGTAATGAATGGCAGTAGCTAAAGAGTGGACGACGACACTTGACGGAAGGCTGCATTGGATTCAGGGTGAAAGGAACAAACCCAATTTGAGAATAAATAATAACTCTTCTCACTTTTCAGATGCACGCAACAACCCTGAGTACAAAACGACAAAAGCTTTGCTTGGTATGCGTTTCATTACACAAGGACTAAGCAGATTCTGCCTTCCCATTTTATGATTTTAGTTGGTTCAGAAAATCTCATTCTCGGGAACGAGATTTTCAAGAATAAGATTTTCATTCTTATAGGTAGAAAAGTTTTGGAGGATAAATTTTGTTGAGCTTTTACATTTATATATGTTTGAGAATGTTTGTATTCTGAAAATAAATTTATTTGACCGTGTAAAAAATACGATAATATATATTTTTTAAAATTTTTTTGAGAATGTTTAAAAGATAACCTGAAACAAACGCCTTCTTAGTGTTGACTTGATAGTTTTGCTTCTTCTTTTTTTCATTATTCTCTCTCTCTCTCTCGAACAAACACAATATTTGGATTACTAATATTGAGCGATACATTATTTCTTTTAAAGGCACTTTCGGCTTTGATTTACAACATCAAGATGCCAAGCATCCCAGAGTAAAATTACTCATCTTTGAAAAGAAATTCTCGCTAAGCTGGGCTAAAAGTCGTTGTCCTAAATATTTTGAGCGAAAATTACTATTTTGAAGAACCAAAAAAAAAAATGAATGATATTTGAACACTAATGATTATATCTTCTTTTCTACCAACTTATTTGTCATACCTTCCTGCGTTTTGTTTCGTATTCTTTCTAAATCATGGATTTTTTCTGCCGTTATAATAAATTTAAAATAAATATGATTAAATGATATTGAATTATTTTAATTTAATATTACATGAGAGAGATGTATTAGTGGTGTGCGTACAAAATGTCATTAATTACATTACCGCGTAATGAGTTCATGAAACGAAGGAACGACGTGACGTCTAATAAGTAAGTATTTGATGCGGCGGTAAATTAAATTTTATATAATTGAAGTTATCTAATCAAAAAGTTAAAAAAAAAATGGATTAAATAGATATTACAAATTTTGTTTATCAAATATTTTTTAAATACATAATTAAAGAGAGTTTTTTTTTTTGTTTACAAAGAAACAGCAGAAAAAACTAAGCAAGACTAGGAAAGCAAACACCTCTAAAAACACGTAATCACAGAACACAGGTGATTCAAAAAATACATGCTCCTCCATTGTCAGATAACGAGACTGATTAGCCAGGCAATCAGTCACTGAGTTGCCTTCTCTGTAAGTGTGCACCATCTTCACTTCCCAGCTCATTTCTAGAAGACTCTTAATGCTATCAATCAATCCTGATAAAGGGTCTCCTGCTTAATTTGCATCGTTCCCGGGCAAATCTGATGGCCATTGTTGAGTCAGCTTCCACTATCAGTCTCCTCATGCTATGCTGCCATGACAATTTCAAACCATTATACATAGCCCAAATTTCATCAAGGGAGTTTCCAGTACCAACACTTCTTGCAAATCCTACCACCCAGTCACCGTTCGCGTCCCGGATAACTCCACCACATCCCATGGTATCTCCTCGACTCCAACAAGAGTCGTCGACGTTCGGTATACACCAGTTGTGTTCTGGAAACTTCCGACCCACCAACTGTTTTGTTTTTCTCTTCTTGACTCCATCTTGCGGTTTCTGGAGTAGGTCATTCTGTGCCAGCTCTCTCGTGTTAAAGATGATACGATCGAGGAACTAGATTTATTGCAGCGTCCTTCTTGTTCCTGAACACACAGTCATTCCTCTGCAACTACACTCTCCAAATAGCCCAGTCGAAGGTCGTCCCCCCATCTTGTATTAACATCTTTTTCCCCATTCATTCAAAAGATTCATGGGTTAAGCCATGTCTTCAAATCCATGGAGAATAAACGTTGCCATTTGTTTTGTTGCAGCAGACTTCGCCACAGAGGAGCAACCTCCTGGCAATCCCGTAAAGCAAGCATGCTCTCACAAAAGTGATGACGAGAAAATTAAAACCGAAAGTGAGATTTTTTTTTTTTAAAAAAAAAGTTAAAATTGATGACGGGAGAAGTGAGTATGAATGAAATGAAATAATAATCCTAATTATTTTCAAGCTTACACAGAATTATTTTCGTCTTTTTTCTTCTAAATATTTAATTAAAAAGGTTTTCAATAATCCAAATTTCACATTCTCTATCCAACATGAACATAGGATAATTCTTTTAAAATCTTTACCTTTAAATAGATTTAAATTTCTCATTACCTTATTGATCGAATGAGAATCTCAGAAACCTTGAAAGAGATCTCATAAAGCCACACAATAATATTTATTTCCTTTATTCATTAATAATATATAATATATATTGAAGAAAATCAGTTTATTGAATTGCATAAAGAAATAGAAATGGACCCTTAAGACAAAAATTATTTCAATTTTTATTATTGAAAGTTGGAAAATTATTGAAAAGAGGAATAATTATAGTATGATTGTGATGACATATATCCAATAATTCCTCTAATTGTGGTTTGTTTGCTGATGATTTTCATGCATATCCAAGCATGGATCAATCAGTCAATCTGTAACAACCTGTATTGACGGAACAACCACGGCGGTAACGGTTGGCGCGTTCCCTTTTTTCGCAATCGGAGTAGGATCTTCCTCTCCGCCCACATGGGATCCGGTTGGCGCTCAAAGTTTTGTACGGAATGTACCTTCCTTTTTCCAACAGTGTTCGGCGGCTAACCTCGGAATCCATCAGCATCTCCTTGTCTTTTCCCATGAGGTCACCTACTGAGCCGCTCCACCCGATGTCTTGAACTTTGGATGCTTCAGCCACAACCATGGCCATGGCCACCAGCACCAAAACAAGACCTGGCTTGTGGTCCATTTCAGATACGATGATTAATTAATGTTTTGGGATAATGTGATTAAAGAGCACGAACACAGGGCTCGAAGAATTTAAGCTAATTGAAATGGTTGAGTTTCTTGGGATAAATAAAGAGGAGGGATTGAGGTTAGGAATGGAAGGTGTTGGTTTTTTGTGGTTACAATTTGACACTCAACATGTGCACTGTTGCTAACCCTTCTGGCATTTGGCTTGCCCATTATCAGGGTCATCTTTTTTCTCTCCCTTTGGCTATCAATTTTGGGAAAAATAACGAACACTATTTCACGTGATGGTTTGTTTCCATTTGAAGAATTACTTGATAATACCCATGAAAATCCATAGATAAAGGGGTGTTCATTGGATCAGTTTATAATTCGAAAAACCGAATCGATTCATTTGAATAAAAACTTCATCTAATTAATCAAACTAAAATAATTAAAATTAAACTAATCTACTCTAATTTTAATTAGTTTAGATTGGATTGAATTGTCTTTTGTTTTGATAGTAGTAGCGGGGATGACCTAAAAAAATTCAAGATGTTTCCATTAATTTCTCCATCACTATTTTTTTGGGGACAATCATGGCTTTGGAGGAGATTATTTTGGGACAATCTCTTGAAGTCCCAGAAAGAAAAGGGTTGAGCAGCCTCTAGTACCAGTGTTGTGCTCTGTCCGTCATGCATACCGCTACAGTTGACAAATTTGTATAATTAAGTGGAGGACGTTTCTGACTCTGCTATGATTGTTCCCATAAGCGTTTATGACTTTTCTTGTTCAGTAATTCATTATAATCAAATTGAGTCCTAAGTGGCTCACCATTCTCTTTTGCCCTTGAAAACATCACGATGCTGAATTTCTTCTTCTTTAGTTTTCTGCCTGAAGCCTGTTCGGTAGGTTTATGTTTTGGCACTGGGTCCCCTCGAATGCTAATAGGCCCAATTCTATTGTAACGAGTCATTATTGAACAAGATCAAGAACAGAACCAGCTACAAAGAATCACTACAAGAAACTGAAGTTTCAGTGGCGACTTTTCTGTGGCAACTATAGAAAGTCGCCACTGAAAATCAGTTTTAGTGGCGACCTTCATGAGTGGCCACTAAAAATATATATTTAGTGGCGACTATTAATAGTCGCCACTGAAAGATGAACTTTCAGTGGCGACTTTTAATAGTCGCCACTAAATATACACTTTCAGTAGCGACCCAGAAGAGGTCGCCACTAAAAGTAGAATATTTATCTAACTAGACTTTCAGTGGCGACTTAAGGTCGCCACAAAAAGTAAAAAAATCATTTTTTATTTTTTTTCTCTCTTTTCACATTTAACAAAACTAAATTTTTAGTTAAAATATATTAAATTTTAGTTATAAGATAAAAAATTATGTTAAATATTTACTAATAAAATAAATTCAAAATTTTTTTAACTTAAGTTAATTTTTTATTAAATAATAAATTAATAAAGTAAAATTTTAAAAATCAAACTAATAATGTATATATCTTTGAAAATTCAAAATAACTATTTAATTTAAAAAAATGATAAAGGAAAAAAAAATTATTTTTATTGAAATAAATTAAAGAAAAATTTAAAAAAAAATTCAAATATATTTCTCCGAAACCCCTTGAGCATGAATCTTTTCAAGTATAAAAATGTTACTTAAATAATTCTCACAATTATTGTATATTTAAATAAAATCACCTAAAAGAGAAGCAGCTTTGGGGTTTAAATTAAACAATTTATAAAGTCATTATACAATTAATGAAAGGATGATGAAATAATTAATTAAATTTAATGATTTTAGGCTTATATTATTCTTTGTGATTGTGTCTTTTTTGTTTTTTTTAAGAATTGATTTCGTAATTTTCTTTACATTTAAAGTTTTGAACCATAATATAATTAACTATTTTAAATAATCAAATATAACGAAGGATATTAGAATTGATGTTGGCGACAACATGTGCAAAAAAATTATTAATGTTATCTTTAATCTCTTTTTTGTTCTTATCACTGGATCGTTTTATCTTTATTGAGTTTTGTCTAATTTTATCTTTTTATTGTTAGAAAGTATAATTGTTATTAATTTCTTCGTGCTAGATTACTACATTATTTTTCTCAAAATCGAAAGTTGAAATCAATTAAAAAATTTCTCTACAATAATATGAAATATAAACAAAATAATTGTACTTCTTTCGCCAATTGAAATTAAACCGTTGGTAGAAATTAATAGTGCAAATTCATTTTTTAACTAGAAAAATAAATTGAGCCCCTAACAGAATGAAAGAAGAATATAAGAACTTACCAGATAATTTTAACAAATAGATATATAATAAAGAAGTGATTTTATGATAATCTATAATCAAGGTTCGTGCACTTTATAAAATTGAAGAAGTACTTTAGTTGAAAGAAATAAACTATTAAAAAAATTTAGAAAAATAATTAATCTACTTTTCTAAATATAACTAATTATGCTTAAATTTATAATAAGTTCATAAAGATATTTTATATCGTGATTTTCTCAAAATTAAATAAATAAATAAATAAACAGTAATAAAAAAAATTACCACAAACATATGTAAGAAGAAATAAGGAAAGGATCTTGTGGTTCAGTTTGCTATTCCTGCTTGCATATATCCCATACATACACTATATGACGTGATTAATTTTCTCTTTTTTTGGCTTGAAATTACTTGCTTGATCATTTTATATAACATGAAACGCTTACAGAGTAAATGATATCGTTATAGTTTAATATCAGTAAAATTATATATTATTTCCTTTTTTTTGACTCAATATACATAGATATTTATATTGGATCAAGTATAAATTCTATTTAATAAAAAACATACATATTTACATGGTTTTTTTTATGATTAGATCAAATTTATCTATCAATTTTTGTCTTTTATTATCATGTCACTATCACACTAATTTAATATCATACAAAATTTATTCACTTTTATGTTTGTGTTATGTCTTTCTCTGATTCTGAGACTAACAACTATTTCTGTGATATAGTTGCATCCTACAGTTGGATATGCAAAGTTATTTGACGAAAAATTAAATTAAAAAAAAATCCGTCACTAAATCCGTCTCTACTTTTCAAAATAATAAAATGTAAAAATTGTGTATATAAATTTTTCATCTCTAAGTTCATACCTAATTTTTGAAATAATATTTAAATTATTTTTCAAGATAGAATCTAGAGATAAAAAATTTTTTCTCTAAAATTTCTGTCTCTAATTTTGTCTTTATCTTTTCGATAAATTTAATGTCACTAATTCGGTTTATATTTTTCAAAACAATTTTCAAATTATTCATAGAGATAGGGAAATTTTTGTTTATAAATTTTTTATCTGTAATTCTATCGTTATTCTTTGAAATGTAAACAAAATCATCGTTAGAGAAAGAATTTAAGTCCCACTTAATTCGTAGAAATAAGTTGATGTAATGGAAATTCAGATTCTTACATTAATTTATTGTGTTTGGTTAATATATTTGACTCTAATTTTTATTTTCACGATATACGGATTTTCTTCTATATAAGAGATTATTTTATCTTGAAAAACTTAGAAAAAAGGAAAAAGTGAAATGAAATAAAAAAAAAAGAGTAAAATACCTTTTACCATTAATTTTTCAAATTTTTTATATTTACTTTCATTTTACATTTTTCAGAATTGATGAATAGATATATTTTAATAATTTATGAGAAATGATTTAATAATTTTTAAAAGCAATAAACATTTATGAAGAATAAAGACATGTCTTTTCAATAAATATATGTACGCTTAATTTTAGATATAATATAATTTTAGTCATAATGGTTATGTAATAAGTAATATGTTCATAAATAAGACTTTAATTCTTACGGCCACAAAACTGTTTTAATTTTAAAATATTTATACCTTTTTAGGTAATATTACATATTATTTTATTATTATTGATCTTTTGAATGATATTAATTTTTGTAAAATATTAATACATTAAAATATATTTTAATTAGTCATTTGACATTTATTAACTAAAAAATAATTTTAAAAATATACACTTACATTTTATTCAATTTAAATTAAACAATTTTTAATAATAAAATTTATGCTTTATGCATTTTTTTAAATTATAGTTAATTATAAATAATTTAATTTAATGTAATACATATAATTAAAAGTTCAAATTAATATTTTAAAAAACTTAAAATAAGAAAAAATAGTGTAAATTAAAAAAAAATACCTTGAAAGAATATCATTATAAATTTAAAAAGAAATATAGAAAAGGTGAATTTTTTTAAATTTAAAAAGAGAGAGCATAATCTATTAGAAAGTAGCATTGACATAAAGAAAACATGAATGTATTACTATTATTTTTTCCCTTTTGTTTTTTTAACACATTTTTTAACATCAATGTATTAATTGAGAAAATAAATAAATAAAAAAATGCTGACCGCTTTTTTAACATGGGCTTACCGGCATTTATGTATACTTTTTCCCCCATTGAAAAAAATGCCCATGTTCAAAACATCTAAAAAAATTCCCCCCCCCCACTTTATTTTTGCTACCCGCGCAGGCGTGCACACTTTCCCTCCCAAATGGCAGCTTCTCCTTTCGTCCCCATCCAGCAGCTTCTCTTCCCTGTGGCAATTTCTTCAACAATCGAACCCCAATGAGCTTAGATCAAGTGGATGGGTGTATAGTAACTAGATTGAGGATGGTAAGGCAACAAAAATTGTGAGGAAATAGCATCAACAGCGACCTCCTGCAGCAAAAAATCGAGGCACTGTTCACAGGTTCAATCCATCAAATTTCTTTGCGTTTTTGGCATTTTTAGAAGCTTTTGACCATATATTCTTGTTTAGAAGGTAGGATAACGTCTTTAGAATTATTTTTATGGTCATACAACATGATTTTTTAACTGAAATCCATGGATTTTGCTTGAGTGAATAGTGCATGCGAATTTTTTTCCAAGGTGCTTGAATTTACAATTTCGTGGGAGAACCCCCGATGAACTTTCGTGTTGCACATTGCCGTTGAGTCCAGCTTGAAGCGTCCAAGGTGCATTACTTGAACTCAGAGTGGTTAGCTGGATGAACCCATGGAGTACTCCTAGATTACTTGATGAGTGTGAGTTTGAATTTATTGGGCGTTTGTTTTTTTTTTTTACTTTTGAAGTTCGGGGATAGTTTGTGCTCCAAATTTCATTGTTGATTCAATTATTTCTTAGTGGTTCAGGAGAAAAAGAAAAAATGGAAGACAAGCAAAGATGCGTTAGTATTTTGGTAAGCCATTGAAGACAAAGAACCTAAATTGAGACAGCCCTGACCTTTACTGATTGGATCACTCTTATTGTATTCATTGCTTCTAATTTGATTGGGGCTTACTTTTAATTTACTACTTTCTGGAGAATGAAGTGAAACTTATTAAGGGACTTTGTTCACTGCCCTTTTTTTTTAAGATCATGCTTGTGTAACAAATTGCACTGGTGAATTATTTATAAAATTATTCCAGTAGTGATTTATGTTCTTCTGCTGGTGCACTGCTAGTATAAACTGCTTATGTACTTTGGTTTAATGTAACCTTACTCTTTTAGGAATGACAATTGGAATAAGATACCAGGTTGATATGATATTGGTTTCTTGTGTAACATCACACGATAATGAATAAATAGGAAGGTGTGCGTGCTTTAGAGGAAGTACTAGGAAGCTTGGTAGGTCGGAAGATTTAGAATATATGGAAAAGACTATATATGACCCAAATGAGTTATGGAGGTCATGACTATTTGTCATCCTCTGCTTCCTCACAAGTAGATTCTTTTAAAGGTACATGCTTTGTTTTATATGTATTTCTTTGTTTAGGTGATTGTGGATTAATCTTTTGTGCATGTGGAAGAAAGTGAACATCGCTTATGCCTAAAATTGCAACTGATGTATTGATGAGCAAATTATTCTGGAAAATATTTTACTGCCTGCTTATGTGTTTTTATCTCATCCTCTGTTCTAGATAGAATCTGGCAGGCCTCTAAAGAACTCACCTACTGTCTTCCTACAGATTCATACAAGTTTCCCATATAATATGCCAGGTAGCACTAACAGAAAATTAGGCTGAGAGATACAAGAACAATGGGATAGGATTTTACTCAATGCACCCAGGTTGGGTTGAGACTCCTGGGATTACCAAGAGTTTGCCAAACTTCTCTCAAAAGTAAGTCCTTACATTATCCATAAAATCTATTTATATCATTCAAGTAACAGAAAAATAAACATTAGTTGGTGCATTCTAAATAGTACTTATTTTTTATTGCGATGATTTATAGGCTTTCTAGGAAGCTTAGAACAAGTGAAGAAGGTGCAGACACTGTTATTTGGTTGGCTTTACAACCAAAAGAGAAATTGGTATCAGGTGCATTTTATTTTGATAGAGCTGAAGCTCCCAAGCACTTTAAATTTGTAGCTACCAGTGGATCTCATGATGTGATTGACTCTGTTGTTGATAGTTTGCACTCCATGGCTGCTCTTTCCCCCTAGTGGGGTACTTTTACCTCAAAAGAAACCTTAAACTTAGAATTAACTTCTAACATAAGAGGCTCAAATGTGTGGCTTGGTTCCAAGAATTATACCTAAAGCTCAAGTTTGCATTGATATGGCATTGACTAAATTAGTGAAATAATTTTTCCTTAAATTTCTATTATCTTATATCAAGTTTGATGCATTGAAGCTAGTGGACAAAGGACCTCCGAGAGATTGGGATTAAATCTATATTTAGAAAATCTTTCTAAAATATTCATCACCAGCTTGAATGTAAGATAGTATTCAAAATGTATTTTTCTGCATAAATTAGTTGCCATATGAAGGAAGCATAAATTTTTATGTGTTGCATATTCATAAGAATAGAAAATGACATGATATAATTAGGGATTCTCAATCTAATTCTCCATTCCAATCCCACAAGACAGGGAGTGATTAGCAAATTCTTTGTAAAAGTAGTCAAAACGCACCACACATTGTTGGCTATATATTATTTACAGATTTGATGCTGCAAATCATATGCCTTTTACAGTTCCACAAGACAGGCAGTGATTGATAATGACTGGTCACTTTTAAAAATTATTTTTGTATCACTTTTAGAATTTGTGCACCTGTTTTCAGCTTTATTTCTTGATTCTTCTATACAGGAAATGATAATTATTTTTCCTACAATTAGTAATTCAAAGTTGACATTTCATGAGGTTAATTTTCATAAACCATGCCTAAAGCAAGCTTTATGTCCCTCGTGATGTGAAATTTTCAATATGCTTCATGTTGTTTCCAATATGCTTTATTTTTCCTATAATTATTTTTTGATGTTGGATTAATAGGAGGTTTTTTTTTTGCAGGATGCCAATCACAATGTACATGGCTTATAGGGATGTTGATTGCTTGATATCTATTACCGAATATGGCCAAAAATACGACAAAGAAAATCCAAATATACATTGGTCTTAATCAAAGTCGCAAACTTAATTCTTTTGATAAATTTTTGTAGCTAATGATAGAAGTAGTTATAGTGGATTTTCATTGTGTTAAGATTAATTTCGTTTGTAAATAGTTGCTTTTTCTTTCATGAAATGTAACTAGTTACGTTACTTTAAATATTTGTATTTGAACTAATTGTAGTTGAATTTAAATTTAAATAAAAATATCTATAATTTTTTTTATGATTTTAGCAAGAAAAATAATGTCAATTATATTTTTTTGTGTAACAATTAATATTTATAAATTTTAATAATAAAAAAATTAATATAAAAATTTGCATATTAGACTTTCAGTGGCGACTAAAGTCGCCACTGAATATGTCAAATAATATATAATTAAGCTTTAGTGGCGACTAAATTCGCTGCTAAAAGTTTACTTTTAGTGGCGACAATAAAAAGTCGTCACTAAAAGTGGATTTAGTGGCCACTTTAGTCGCCACTGAAAGTAGGCTTTTTTTGCAGCGACTTTCGGAGTCGCCACGAAAAACATTCAGCAACGCAAGTATCAGTGGCGACATGGTGACGACAAAAAGTCGCCACTAAAAGTCTTTAGTGGCGACTTTTAGACTTTCAGGGCGACTTTAGTCGCCACTAAAAGTCTATTTTTTTGTAGTGAATTGAATAGGTGAATCTAGTTCCCATTCAATCCCAGGAGATTTGACAAACACCAACACACCTTGATAAAATAACCACCATATATAGTTCCCGAGTTAACAAACTGGAGCTTGTAGGTCCCTTTTTGAGTGGTAGTTATTTTGATCTTTATGCATGGTCACCGATCCACTTAGCTCTTCTGCTTGTATTCCTATCATCATCGTCGTGTGGAAATCTTGAGCATCTTCCATGAGTTCATCTCAGTCAAGTTCCATATATACCTCCAATTCCTTAGGACTCTTAAGGCAAAAATTGTCTTACCTCCCTCTGAATAACCTTTTTCTAAATATGACAGATAGAGGTGAGAAGAAAAATTGTCGTTAAATCGTTTAACAATAATTATATAACTTGTCATAAAATCAACTATCATAGCCATTCTAGCGACAATTTTATAGACATTTTGTGTTTAACCACTTCTTAACTATAATTTTAAAATCATAGTTAAACCATAGTTTAGTAATAATTTTAAAACAGTCATTAAATCATACTTTAACCATGGTTTCAAAGTCTTTGCTAATTTTTTTAATATTCTTATAATTGTATCTATAATAATAAAAATATTTATAAAAAAAACTAATTTAACCATAAAAAAATATGTTATTAATAAAAAAAAATTACAAGTATATTTATTTTTATGTTAATAATAATAATTCTTGAGTATTTAACTCTTTAAAATGTAGAAATTTTATCAAATAAATATATTTAATTGCAAAAATTTTATAATAAATTTTACATAAATACGATATAATTGATATTGAATTGTAATTTGATATTACAAATGAGCGATGTATTAGGGGTGTGCACACAAAGTCATATTACATTGCTCTTAATTACCACGTAATGATTTTAGTTATTTAGCTTGTGTTAAAGAAGGAAATGAAGGAACGATGTGATGTCTAATAATATATTATTAATGGGAGTGTTGATTAATATGAAAGTGAGAAAATTAAAACTAAATAAAAATAGAAAAAATATTTAGTCCACTGACGATGGATAATTTTTTGTCCACTAACATTGTTCAGATCAAGATACGTGATAATAATAGTATTTTTTAAAATTATTTCTGCCACGTGTCATGATCTAAATATCACTGGTGGACAAAAAATTGTTTACTGCCGATATACCAAATACCAACTCATAAAAATATTAAAATTGATGAAGAGAAAATTGAGGATGAATGAAATAAAATAATACGTCTCGATTCATAATTCCATTTTTAACAAATAACTTAATCTCATGCTTAAGCAAGATTATTTTCCTTTTTTTTCTTCTAAATATTTAATTAAAATGGGTTTCAATAATCCTAATTTCGCATTCTCTATCAACATGAACATTATATTGGATAATTCTTTTAAAATCTTTACCTTTAAATAAAGGGATTGAAATTTCTCAATATACTTTAAGATAATTCTCACCTTAGAAACCTTGGAACAGTTCTCATAAAGCCACACAATAATAGTTGTTTCCTTTATTCAATAATAATAAGATATCGAAGAGAAACCATTTTATTGAATTGCATAAAGAGAAGAAATAAAATAAAATAATTTTAAATTTTTAATTAAAAGTTAGAAAATTGTTGAAAGGATGAGTAATAAGAATATAATATATAGTGATGACATATCCAATAATTCCTCTAATTGTGGTTTGTTTCTTGATGATTCTCATGCACATCCATGCATGGATCAATTAGTGAATCTGTAACAGCGTGTAATCCTGGAACAACCACGGCGGTAAGGGTTGGCGCGTCCCCTTTGCTGGCAGTTGTAGTAGGATCTTCCTCTCCGCCCACATGGGATCCGGTTGGCTCTCAAGGCTCCGTACGAAATGTACCTTCCTCGTCCCGCCAGTGTTCGGCGGCTAACCTCGGAATCCATCAGCATCTCATTGTCTTTTCCGATGAGATCACCTACTGAGACCCCCCACCCGATGTCTTGATCTTTGGATGCTTCGGCCACAACCATGGCCATGGCCACCAGCACCAAGACAAGACAGGGCTTGTAGTCCATTTCAGATACGACGATTAATTAACGTTCTTGGATAATTTGATTAGAGAGGAAGGCCTTGTTTTGGTGATGCTAGCCTCTATCCCTGCCCTTCCTTGTTGAGGAGGGAAGAGAAGAATTTAAGGTAACTGAAAATGGTGGAGAAATGGTTGAGTTTCTTGGGATTAAAAAAGAGGATGGATTGAGGTTAGGAATGGAAGGTATTGGGTTTCTGCGGTACCTATCATTTCTTCCTCCTTCTTTTCCTCCCTGTGAAAGAATGCCAACCGTTCATCCAAACTTGACTTGTTTAGAAATTTTTTAATAACATTTATAAACTAAATTAATTATAAAGCAACACGTTATTACTTCAAAAGTGAATTATACTAAAAATATGTTTTTGTTTATGATTAATTTATCGTAGATTGAATTTACTAGAAATTTTCCAAATAGAGATAGGTTTACAAATTTGGACGAATGGTTGGCATTCATTTTCTGAGAATGGAAGGGGAATTGTTTCTCCTAACTGTCAATAACTGAATTTAGAATGTTGACTCTATTTAGGGTAAACTGCTTATTGATCAATTGGGCTTTTCCTTCATTTTCTTGGGTGAGTTGAAGGCCTACTTCATTTTTCTCTCATGAGCCGGGTCCAAAACCATACCAGCAATTGTGCCTTGCTCCTCTTGAAAGGGAATGACTGACTTTAGCCCGTGCCTGTCCAAAAAAATAAAAAAAGAAGGCTTTAGCTCGTGCCCTCTCTAAGTTGACCCAAAGAACAAAATCATGTTCTCTCTCGGCCCGAATGGATACTTGCCCATGAGAAATTTTCAAGTATATATAATGTATTTGTCCAAAAAAAAAAAGTATATATAATGTATTAATTATACAATAAATTAATAAAAATTCATTAAAATATGTATTTTATATGTAATAAGATATATTGACACATTAAGATTTTATTTGACAAAAATAACTAATAAATTAACTTAACATTTATAAATTTTTAATTAATTTAAATTATTTAAATAAATTTGTTTATCAAATATTTTTAATTTATTCAAACAAATTTATAAATTAGTCAAATAAATTATAAATTAATTTATTTATTTTAACAAATAAATTCTAACTATGATATTTTTTTTTATAAACTCTTTACTTTTTTTATTTAATTTGAATCTAAAATTTAAATTTAAATTTTTAATTTTAAAAATAATTTTAATACTACGTAAACTTTTACATTATATGGTTCTTAAAATTTTTTCACAATATATGGGGGTTCCAAATCTCCTCCTCTCCTTAATAGATCTTCCATCTAGACGTCTTCTTAATTTAAAAAAAAAAAAGAAGAAAAAAGAGACCACTTTTATTAGTTAACAAAATTGTCGTTTTATCCTAATTGTCTTGTGTTTACATTTGATAGTCAACACTGAAACTCACGGCGCAGTACATTGGGTAGTTTATTATGGAATTCAAACATTGGATTCCCCAATGGCGAAAGCAGCATTTACCAATTTGTCAAGGACGCACGCCAAAACGTGTACACGCCAATCTCACATTAAAGGTGCTAAACTCAAGTTTAGCACAGCATGCTTTTTATTCAATTCTCCATTCTTCACGCAGCTGACAATGAAAGCACAACGCATTTGCACATTTCAGAATTCCAAACACACTGAAAACTGTTCGGGTAAAGTAATTTCCCAACGCCCTTCGTCATCCAGTTGTCGAAAAGTCAAATTTGGCGACGCGGTGGCGGTACAAATTTGAAGTCACATGGGAAAATTCTTGGTAATACTCTCACTGGCCAACCGAGTTTAATAGTTTCAATCCATGGCCCCAAAGTCTAAACACCGAAGCTTCGTCCCATTATCACCTCTGGTTTGTCTTGCTTGCCTTTTGAGAATTGCTCCTATGACTAAGCTACGTCTGCAAGATCTATCTCAAATATTTTGCTTTAAAATATGGACAAGTGAGTTAAAAAAAAATTAAATATACTCTAAGGACCAATCGTGAAATTCTATAGAAATATCAGTATTAACGTCTAATTTAACAATTTTCACATATTTTTTTAATACTGAATATTTGTTCTTTTTATAAATTGCATTGAGTAAATTTTTGAAATCTATGACGGAATGGTGCCTAACAATATTTTGCTTTGCAGATTCATCAAACACTAACTCTAAGCAACTGTGTTCGGGTGAATTTGTTTATGATAATTCTTAAATTGTATTGGCAAGATATTAAATTTTGTTTTAAAATATAGTTTTGATAATTTTAAAAATAAAAAATATTTTAAAATATTTTAAAATTTTTGTGAAAATAAAAAATTTTAAAAAAAATATTTCAAATAATTTCAGATACTTTTTTTTTATTTTAAATTTTTTTAACGTAATATTAATAATTTAAATAAATAAAATTATATTAAAATTAATTTGAACTAATATCTATAGTTAAATAGTAAGTAAAATACACTATTATAGTGAAAATTTTGATTCAAATCTCAACAACATTTAATAACTACCTTTCTCTTGTATTCATTTTTTTTTTTATCTTTTTAATTCTTTTATGGTTTCTATTTTTAAATTTTTTTCTTTATTTTTATGTGACCATGATTATATCTTTATTTTTAGATATCTCTCTTAAGTAGTTTCTTTTCTCTTTGCTTCTCAATTTATCTTTTCATCGTTTTTGTAGTTTTCTTTTAAAAATGAAAACAATGAATAAAAATAATGTCATAAATACAAGGGAGGGAATAAAAAATTAACAAATATATTGTGATTTATGAAAAATAATTTGAGTGACGAATAAGATAGATCTGAGCAACTTAATGTTGGATGTGATGCGATACTATTTTCATCCACTTTTTTATCAAAATAATTTGAAATAATAGTATTTTTATTGAAATAAGAATATTTCTATCAAAATAAAGTATTTTCATCAAAACAAGAATATTTATATTAAAATAATAATATTTTTATTGAAACAAAAGTATTTTTACCGAAATATTTCGTAACATAATAATTTTAATTAAAATATCATAATTTTTTAATAAATATTTTGTTTCGTTTCAATGATTTAAAAAATAAAAATATTTCAGTCTTTTTGAATGAAAAAAAATTTAGTTTCCCAATAATTGTGTAGGAGGACAGTATAAATTTATCTAAATACTTAAATATGTGTTAGTAGATTCTATAATAAGAAGTTCTTAATAGGGTGAGTATCAATTAAAAATTTAAATTATATTATATCAATTGAAAATAAAATGAAAATTTTTTTTTATTAAAAAATGAATAATTCGATCAATTTTAAACAAATTTTAAAATATTATATTTAAATTAATTTAAAATTGTATTCATATAAATTTATTAATTCGATTTATATGGTCAGAATATTTTCTTTTAAAAAAATTTGGATGAATATAAATAAATTCTTCCAGGTCCTGGTTCTTAATTCATATTGACTCATTGTAGAACTACCTACCTTGTACATGCTCAAACAGTGCAATTTCCATGTGCCGTATCATAAATTGTCCACTGCGGAATATGCCAAATCCATTCAACACTGACATAATGAATTTAGCACTATTGATCTGCAATTGGAGACCCCAGAAGTTGCTTCTTCAGGTTCTTCCCTTCTCGTCACATCATTTCATGCTTGTGGATGTGGTTAACCCAGATAAGTCTATTGTGCTTATCCATCTTCCTCAAATAAATTAATCAAAAGGTAGACCCCAAAATAAAAAAATAAAAAAAATACATCTAATGCGTATCAAACCGCCGAAACTAGAAACTACTAAAAAATGACCTCCACCCTTTAATTCTATGTCAAGAAACATCAAAATAAAATAAATAAAAAACCCCCAGAAAATTGCCTCCGTCAGGTCCCTTCTGGGCACGTCATGCTTGTGAAATTGGTTAACTTAGCAATAATATAGAGCTTGTGCATCGTTTTCATTGAAATTAATAAAATAGGTAGACCCCAAGCGAGAGATCGTAGATTCGATACAGCTGGTACGTCTGCTGCAATCAGAGATTCGTAGAAAATTATATCCACCCATCAGGGGAAATACAAAAAATATCCTACTCGTTATCACATGAGAAAGTTAATTGAGGCATTTTAACAAACACTCGGCCTACCAAAATTTGATTTCTTACAACCCAAACCTCCGCGAATTTAACAGTGCAAAACTTGCCATACCCAAAGCAGAGCTCCAATTAAAACACAAAAACTGCATTTACATCTACAATGTCATGATGACCCTCGTTCAAAATCTTACCCTCTCTGGTCACATCATGCTAGTAAAATAGAGTTCGTTCATCATTAAAAGAAGAATAAAGGGTAGACCCCAAATAATTTTATTAAATCGTATATTGTTTAGACACCGTTTGAACACAAATAATTAAAAAGAAGAATAAGTTAGTGAAATAATGTGCATGCACATAATCTGAGGTATTAGGAGGAGGTAGTGGAGGACGGAGACAAGAGAAGTGGGACCTGGGGTGAGGTTATATGAATGAGGAGCTTTGAAATTTGGCATGAAATAATGAGATATCAAATCTCTTAACCTAACAACAACTACGTAGATCCCTGTCCACCCCTCGGCGTCTTTGATCTTTCCCATTAATTATTACTTAATCTCTCGTGATTTACAAGATAAGATATTTACACGCCGAATTGCGGAGATACTTATGCTCTCCATCATCAAACAGGCGTAAAAGTGGAATATGGTCTTCGCGTGGGACCCAAACTCTTCTTCCAACTTTATTTATTTATTATTTTAAATGTTTTGATTTGATCGTTTGATTTAAATTTGAACAATGCTCCTCCTTCGCTTTTTTTTTTTTTTAAATTACAATTAAATTATTTATTTACAATTTTATTATTATTTAAATAAAAATAATAATGATATAAACCTTTTTAGTAAATTATATAAATTATAATTTATAATTAAAAAAAATTAATATTCAATCTATTGTTAATAAATAACTTTTTATTTATCAATAATATTTAAATTATAATAAATAATAAAAATAAAATTTAAAAATATTATTTTTATTATATATTATAATATAAATATTATTGATAAATAAAAAATTATTTATTAATAATAAATTAAATTATTTATTTTTAAAAAATAAATTGAATTTAGCAAGTAAAATTTAAAAAATTTTATTTATATAAATTAGTTAGATTTATGATTGAGTTGTTATAATTTTTATCATTAAGTTCACATTAATTATATTCCTTTAAGTCTCAGCGTCAAAAATAATTTTAAAAAATATATTTTTTATAAATATTATCGATTAATAAAAAATTATCTTTAGATTAAATTATTATTATTTAAATAAATTAAATTTTATGAATAAAATTTAAAGAATTTGATCTATATAAATTAGTGAGATTTATAATTGAGTTATTATATTTTTATATCATTAAGTTCACATTAATTATATTATACAAGTGATCTATATTATTTAATACTTCATATTACATTAATATGAATATTATCTTCTTTTCTTTTATCACCTACTTTTTACGTAATTTTTTTTCTTCACTCTTTGAGCTTATAATTTCGCCCCAAATTAATTTGTGGGTAAAGTAAAATAGAGTTTCACCCAATAAAATCGAAAGTTCTCGAGAAATAAATGGCTCCACTACTGTCCTTTCTCTGATCATGGTAGGTCCACAATCACAAAAGCCTGTCTCCCAGCATGATTTTGTCTTTGAAAGTTCGGCGTGGAGTATGATTTTGTATTTTGAATATTATACTGTAAATGACAGGAGTAGAGTTTTATATTCACTTTTGCATCAGCGCTACTTGCTTTACCTGAGATGTCACCTAATTGTTAATACCAACTTCATTACAAACATAGTCGTTACTGATTATGGATTAGTAGTTATATAATAATTACTTCATATATTAATTCTGGATATACCGCTAAAATAAATAACATTGATATGAAATTCAAGACAAAATAAATCTTAAGAAATTAACATAGTGAAAGAATATATAACACGAAATAAATTGTTCTTCTAATTTTTAAAAGATATATATATTTTAATTTAATTTCCTCATTTTAATCATTTAAAAACAGTTCAACATTAATCCTATTAATAAATTTAATTATTTCATTTAATCGAAATTTTAATTGACCTTAATCTAACTTAGTAGTCTTTTATTCAAAATTAAAATTTTTAATTTTTCGCGAGAATAATTTTTTTTTGAATCAATTGTTAATGTTAAGTAAAATATAACATACTAAATTAAGCTAGATAATTTTTTGTTTAAGAATTATCGCGTGTAAATATATTTGTTAATAAAAATGAGCCAGATTTAAAAAAAATGTAATTTTTAAAAATTAAATAAAGTTGGGGATTTGAATATATAATTCTGTTCATATGTGACTCAGCTGCTAAGAAAAAGACATGAATTTCCAGGTTTTACCCAGCATTTGAAAATCAAAATCGATTACATACAAGACCTCCCAACTACCCACCAGCAGCCACCGGACTACAGACACTTGTACGGTTAGCCATTTGTCATATCTCTCAGGAAAAGTGAAAGTTCTTAATAGGCTAATAATACTATAGCCCCCACAATTTTAACTTCTTCTGATTACAAAACAGAGTTATTTAAATTTGGGGTTAAAATATTTTTGAAGAATTTAATTATAACATCTATTAATTATTTATCATAAACCATATCTTGAAAAAACATATAACTCACATGTTGCAGAATTGATCCCAGTGTTTCTTTAAGCGTCAGCGCCAGATTATTCCCTTCAAACAAAGATAGCGTTTGGCTTGGTTGACAAGTATTGTGCACGTCTGCATATTGAGTCAGGGCATTAGATAATTGATAAGGCACTTCAATTTCGTCATTCTATTTTTTTAAGAGAGTTTTGTGAATTGGATAATATTAAACAAAGATAGAGGAAAAGAATTAATTAAAAAAAGCCAAAAATTGGTTAAAACTTTAGGATAGTTGTCTTGTATTCAGCAGTCTCATCATCAGCCCACATTTTCCTTTGTCCGTTTCACAACCGAAACAGTACATGTGGCCTCTTTCTCCTGCAGCTTACCTTCTCCGCCCTTCTATCCTCTTCTCTCTCTCTCTCTCTCTCTATACCTCTGTGTGAGCTTTCGCTAGAATAATCTTAGGAAACTGCAATTGGGCTTTGTTAATTCGAGTGTATCCTGTTCATGAGGTAATCTTTTTCTTCTACTCTTTTTTGTCATTCACTTTCTGGATGCGTTTCTTTTTCTTTTTGACCTTTAAGGATAGCAAAATCTTTGCTTGATGCCTTGCGTCTTTCTTCCTTCGTGTGGGTTCCGTTTAGAATAGGTATTGGTGGTGGGGGCACTCTAATTTTATCAACTTCAGCTCTGATATGTGAGTCCGCTTCTGAATTTTGTGGTTCCCAAAATTTCTTCTTGTCTCATTTCCCCCCCAAATCATGTGTTCCTGCATAATTCTCAGAAACCTCTGATTGAGCTACATCCTCTTCTCTCTGTCTTTTCTTTTCTCAAACATAATTCTGCATAATTCTGTAGTTCAGTCTACAATTGTTCTGTCTTTGCTTATTCTTGAAAATGATGGTGGTGGCTTAGGGCTTCAAATAAGGTCATTTCTATTCTTATTGTACTGATTGTATTAGGGATATTTCGTTTTCATGTTCTTGGTATCAAGTACTTAATAGCCTTCTATTCTTTTTCTTCAAATGCTTGTCAATTGGTACTTTTCCCCGCGATTAAAACTTTGAGGCAAGCGGTCCTAAATTGTCTCACTTAAATTGTGCTTGATGCATGCTCAAAATGAGAGCGGGGAAAACACTTGAGAAAAATGAGGCATTTTCTACTTATTCTTCTGTCAGAAAGTATAGTGTTAATATCTTGCAAGGGCGTTTTCAACTCATCCTTTTTGGTTTGTTCCACAACTTACAGAACTTACACTCCACTTTTATCAGATTTTAAGGCATATAATTAAGCAGGCGTACTTCTTTTTATCAGTCCTGGATATAAATGATACTAGATATGGTTGTCATAATCACTTTAATAGTTGCATTGACATTGTCTTGGATCTTCTGCAAATGCTAAGTTATTCTTGAGTTCTATGGTAGTTGCAGAGTCCCATACAATTAGATTCCCCAAGATTGCATAGTTTTTGACATGCCCTCATATGTGTCAAACTTTTTATGTGCTCCTACAGTTTTATATTCATACTGTGAGGTTTTTTTGTTATCAACTTTCATGCTTCAGCCATTGTGCTCAGAATGGCACCGACATACAAATAGGTCAGCTAGTGTGCATCACTTGTGAAGGACACGTATCCGTTTTTGACAATGACTACTAATTCATCTCTTCCTCCTGGAACTCATAAAGAAAAACAGATTCTTTTGGAGGTAACTTCCTGTAACTTTCATTCCTTGTTCTGGCTTAGTTTTTACTTTTTATGGAATATTTTCTCTTTGACACCCTGAACTTTGAACTTGTGGCATGTTCAGATTGGGAATTCTGAAAAGCAGTTGTGGGCATTGATCCATTCTAAAGGCCTACTGCACAATGATGCCCAAGACTTGTACCAGAAAGTCCGTTCTAGTTATGAGAGAACAATCTTGAATAATTACACACAGTCAGAACTTCAAGATGTTGAATATTCTTTGTGGAAGCTCCACTATAAGCATATTGATGAATTTCGCAAAAGAATAAAGAAAGGCTCCGGTAATGCGGGGAGCACAAAATCAGGAACACTGCAAAATGATTTAGTGCGGAGAAACAATGACAATTATCTAAAGGCATTTAAGTCATTTCTGTCAGAAGCTACTGAATTTTACAAAAATCTGATTGTAAAACTCAGAAAACACTATGGAATCTCAGAAGAGGCCTTGTTCTATAAAAGGGGTAGCATCACTACTTTGGTCGAACCAGATGCCATGTTGAAATGCCAATATCTATGTCATCGCTGCTTAATCTGTCTGGGGGATCTTGCGAGGTATGAACAACAATGTGAAAATCCTGATCTTCATAATCAAAATTGGTCAGTTGCTGCCACCCACTACTTGGAAGCAACAAGGATTTGGCCAGATAGTGGAAATCCTCAAAATCAGGTACTTTTATCTCTTAAACCATTACACATTACCTCCATATCTGTTACAAAAGAAAGTTTTTGTCCTCTACTTTGTTTCTATACCGGTACCCTTGTTCATTTGCAGTTGGCAGTATTGGCGACGTATATTGGTGATGAATTTCTTGCTTTGTACCACTGCATAAGGAGTTTAGCTGTTAAAGAGCCTTTTCCTGATGCGTGGGACAATCTTAATTTACTGTTTGAAAAGGTAAGATGGTCTTGAGACTCTTCTATGAACTATGTTTTATTTATCTATACATATGCTTAAGATTTCTAAGTACCATATTTGCCATCTCCTCAAGCATCTCTTACAATTTTGCAGAACAGGTCATCTCATCTGCATTATGTTTCCAGCGAAGACTGCTTTGATTTTGTCAAACCTTTTGGAAGCATTGAACAGACTCAAGCAGAGCCAAAAGATGATAGATCAAATTGCAACACATTTAGAGGCCAAAGTAATCGCTTTGCAGACACACAGTTGTGGTCTCTTATGGTCAGAACAATAAGTTTCTTCTTCATAAAATTGAGGTACATCTTGGATTCAGTTTATGTTATTTGGGAGTTTTCTTGGTATGATATCCTTCCTTTTAGCTTAAATTTTACTTCTTCAGCTTAAGCCATGCATATTCATGGTATCCTCTAACTCTATTTTTAGTTTAGAAAATATTTTGGTATCAAAGTTAATTGAAAATTTTATTCTGCAAAGTTTCAAGTTGCCTGAAGGTTAGTAGTCTTATTTTCCCTTTATCTTGAAACAGTTTGGAGGAGTTCCCTATTGTATTTGCTTCTACTATCAGAGAGTTGGATAAAATGATGGGGCTAGAAGATACAGAACTAAAGACTATGTTGGAGTCCTATGAACAAGTAAATTTAGTCAGAAGAGGTCCTTTCCGAGCCATACAAGTAGTTACTGTACTCATCTTTGTCCTAAAGCATCTAATCAACAACCTAGAAAAAAATGAACCAAAAGACAAAAATGAAAGACAGCAACTTGGGGTGGTACAATTGGCATTATATGCTACATTCAGTTTCCTGGGACGTTTTGTTGAAAGATGCCTAAAGGCTGTTCCATTGCATTCTTGCCCCTTACTGCCATCTGTACTTATTTTTGTGGAGTGGACTGCAAGCATGCTTGACGCAACAGAAGTATATGCAACTGATGAAAAGAGTAGAGGTGCAATGTCTTACTTTTTCGGTGTGTTTTTTGATCTTCTAAACCAATTGAATGCCTGTAGAAGGGAAACCAAGAAGCTTCTAGATAGTACACCTCTTTGGGAAGATTATGAGTTGAGGGGCTTTGCACCTATAGCTTGCGTACATGTCTCATTAGATTTCTCGGGCAATTGGGAACACACAGACAATTTTGAAAGTGGCATTGAACTACGTACTATGCGCATCAGTAAAGCAGCAATGAAAATTGCTAGCAGATCAAATTACTTGCAAAAGGGGATCATATGTGGTGAATTAGGAATGAAGTTTTCTGTGGATGGATTAGATGAATGCCATGACAAACAAGAAACAGAAAATGTGGAGTTCAATAGCACTAGTACAAAAGGGGAAGAGTCTAATGGGCAAATTCATAAAGGTCCAGAGGAACATGACAAAGAGATGACAGGGAATAATCCAAGTAATTCCATTACCAATGGGAAATCTGCTGCAGTGGAAGAAGAAGAAGTTATACTCTTCAGGCCTCTCACAAGATATAATTCAGCACCTTCATACCCCTCTATCTCTACAAATGAGCAGACATCACCAAAAGACAAGGATGATCAAAGCTTACCTTCTGATGATTGTTTGCGCCGTGCTACATCACTGCTTATGGCACAAAACCCAACTCAGAGTAATCCATGGGGATTCCATGCGGACATTGAAAATTTTAGGAGCAACGAACCATTCAAACAGGTAGAACCTGTAATGAAGGAGTCAAGTGCGCACACAATTTCTGGAGGCTTAATCTCTGCTGGGCCTCCCTCACTAAGTGCTTGGGTCCTTGATAGAGGAACTCTAAGCAACAATAGAGATAAAGGGACAAACGGTATTAGTGAGCACAGATTACAGCCCATTGAGGAAATAGCTTCTTCATCCTTGGCTGGTCTTTCCATCACTAAATCTGAGGATTCCATCGTTAGTTCTGCAAATCAGTCTTCAAGCTTCCATCCCTCTTCTGCCACATATTCTGTACCAGTGCCTTCTGCTCCATTATTGCCAGATAATGCCGCATGGTTTACTGGTGTACAATCTGGTTTGTCCACTCCATTATTGCCGGATAACCCATCACCTATAAGTGGCTATTCAGATTGGAATTCTACTTATGGACCACTTGGATATGGTCCTAACTTTCCAGCTTTTACAAATGGATACCCACCACCTCGCAGAATGACTTCTTCAGAATGGTTGCGATGGTACAGAGAGAACTATAACCCTGAGAGAGCCAACAGTTACATGCAGCCTACTCACTATAATGCCTCTGGAAATCCTGAGAATTTCCTGTATCATGATCCATACAGGTTTATTCAATATGATCGATGGGGAAATCCTTTGTCTTCTAAACAGTACACATATATAGAGCACCCAGGGCCCCCACCATTGCAGCCAGGTTTTGCTTCTGCTATGGGTGAAGGTGAACACATTACCAGTGTCTTCAACAATTTTCAAAGGCCAAGCCCTTATGGGTGTGGTGCTGTGACAGACCTGAGAAATGAGCCACAGCCTCTGCTAGAGTACCTTAAGGAGAAGGAATGGCGACTCCAGCGAGATCCTACTCTCTGAGAGCCTACGTTCATGGGAAATTAAAAACTATACTCCTTATGTGAATTTTTTGTTAAAGCATTTCATGGTTGTACGCCTTGCTTTGCACTTACTTTCTCACATAAGGCATCAAACAGCTCCACTCATTGTGTACAAATAAAGCATATAGATGTTTCAGTCATTCCCTGGAAGAGAAATTTAGGAGTGGATGGAAGATACTCCTATCATCCTTCATGTTAAGTGTAGCACATTCACACAGATTAGTTATTGTCTGTTCATAGTGCATGTTACTTTGGTCCGGGAAAAGCGTGTATAAGATATGGTGTAGATTTTTTGGGTTATGTTTTGTCAAATTTTTGGTACATTAAATAATGGAGAATTGAACTTATAGATGTCGAACTTCTCACTATTAAATCATACCTATTAGCTTCCATTGTGTAGAATTAGAGTCATGAGTTTGTTAGTACCAAAAAAATCACTTTTTCTTTCCATGTCAAACTCGTTTACGATTGTTTATTGCGAGAAATCTTTTTAACAAACGTTTTTTTAGTTGAAAACGGTCCTTAATCAGAATAAACTCGTTACTTGAGTTAACTTCAAAAAATAATACTAAAATTAAGGAAAAAAAAGTATAGATGTAAAAAATAAAAATTTTATTTTGGGTCTGAATTTATTGTCAACAGAAAATATATGAAAAATTCGTTGACATTTTGTCGAGCCAGGAACTATTCTTTTTTTTTCTCCTTCTGTTACGGGATTTTTTTTTGGACAGGCTCTGTTACGGGATTTAAAAAAAGAACTTGTGTACTTCTACAATCCCAATCTTCTGGGCCATAGCCCATAGGGCATATGCTCCGGCCGTATTCTCTTGAGCCTGGTCCAATAATATATTAATAAAGTAAAACGGAGGGGAATAAACCTCTTGGAGTTTCCAGTTTCCCCCTTTCTTTGTGTTGAAGTTGCAATCTCCGATCTATACTTTGCAAGATGGATACAGAATCAGATACTGGAGATGTATCGTCAGCAAAAGCAGTTCTCCTGGGAGCTTTAGCTCCTGGTGTTAACGTCCGTACTATCAATCAACTCTTTATGAATTTGTAACGTTTTGCCTGTTTATAACATTTGTGTACTAATTTTGTTTGTTCGTTTGATTATCTTAGAGGTTTTTAAATGTTTTATCCTTTTCGTATTTCAGGGTCCTACATGGATTACATTAAAGTCGGCTTTTTTAATGCTGGGTCTTTGTCTTGCTGTTATGCTGGGCTTAGCATTCTCTTCCAGGGATTCATCGTTGATGCTTCATGTTGCATTCCTTGTTCTAATCTGCGTTACCCTCTTCTCACTCCTTAGCTGGTATTTTTCTGTGGTTCTTAGCTGAAAACCAACAAATATATCTAAATATGATTGCCCTTGTCGTATTTGCTACCTTATTGAACCTGGGATTGTAGTTTATAATTGATGCTTCATGTTAAATATATTTTTCTTTTACATATCTGTTTGTTGTCTGCTATAATCAGAGTAATTGGACAGTACTGATTGGACCTTTTAGCATTGTCTGAGATTCTGAAACTTGATAGGGTGATTACAAACAGATGAACTTGGCAGCTTCTGCTGTGCTGGTTCAAATATTTAAGACACAGATTGCATTCTTATGAAAGCTAGATTGAATATGTACATAGTAGCCATTTAGGTATTTGTAATTGCTGCTTTTTCTTTGACCTTGTGTATGCCGTTGACTATTGAGGAACTCACTTTGCAGACATCGAAAACGCCATTTTCCCGTTATTTCTTTGACATTGTAAATATGGTAGATGAAATTCTATTTTTCTTGTTTAATACTGTGTTATACCGTTTTCTCCATCTTGTATTGTTTGATGATAAAACTTCGATAAAAGAAGAAGCCGGAGGATGTTGAAACTTGGAATAGAGTTGTATGTTGTTGAATTCTTCTTTGTTTTGAGTATTATATTCAAAACTTGAGAAATAACTAGTCTCCCCTGCAGACTTCTGGTTTGTTCTCATTGAGCAAACAGAAATGCTACAGACTCAAGACCTAGTACCATAAAACTTGAGAAATAATTCGTACTAAGTTAAGTTGACTTGATACCTAAAAGATACATTGTATTTTTTTAGGTGATCAATGTTCTGGTTAAATTTTTTGCATTTATGGATCGTTCTTTCATTTCAGATATTGGAAGCAAGTCCCAAATTGTGTGAATTATAGCCCTTATTCTATTCAATGGTGAATGTCATGGTGATTATGTATCAGGGTAATGCCATCAGGGTAATTGGTGTTAGCCATGGCAATGTTGGTGATGGTGATGTGTTTGTTGCAATAAAGCTGGTGGAGACTAGGAATGTTAATGGTAGGAAGGACAAAATAAGGTATTCAGTGGATTAGTAAATTTTAAGTTATAACGCGCAGCAACCATTATGGTGCTGCGCTGCTGGTGATTGTGAATGATTGCTAGAACTGTAGCATTCTTGTAGTGCATTAGTAAGAGATGGTGAAGTGATGGTACTAATTTTTGTTTCAGGTTTCTTACTCTAATTCTGCCATTTATGACTAGACCATGTTATCAAGTAAATACCTTAATATTAGGGAGCGTGATGGTTTCATTTTTTGTTGTAACTTGTACCCATCATGTTTGAGATTTTGACTTTACCTAAAAAATTTCTGTCATATTGTACAGACGTAGAGAGCACTTATCCATCTGAACCTGGTTGGCCTTTTTTTTACCATTAGCTATAGCTATGAAATTGTGGAATTGATATTTGATATTTAGAGATATTTTTAATCCTGGCCGAGATATTTTTATTATTGACCCCTAAGATGTAAATCTTCAATTGCATCCCCTCGTGAGTTTAAAATTTTAGGTAGTCATAATATTTACTCATGTTTATGCATCCCAACCTGCTGAAGCATATTGTAATTGGAATTAAGACGTGCTTTTGAATGACTTTTGTTCTTTTAAATAAAATGTTTTGTGATGGACTGGTATTTGATATTATGTTTCTGACATGCCATTTATGTTTTATGAGTATTTTGAAATTTTGTAGACCTTGCATTTACTAGCTATTTTCCTGGAGCGCCACTAGTGTGAGTGCATCAGCGGAAAAAATAGATATTTTCTGACAGTATTACAAGTCCATAGGCCTTTTGGGTTTCCTTGTGAGGAGAAAATAGCAAAGAGAAGTATAAGAAAAAAAAGCACTTTTTATCAATAGTGGCTTAGAATCAAGCGAACTGATACATTCTCCGTGCAGGTTTCTTGCAGAAACTGGTTTAGTTTCTATTGAACATCAAATGCGCGAGATGGGCTTGGCGCAGAATGACAATCTAGAAACAAGCAGAAAGAGCAAATAAGCATTTTCTTATAATATTACAACAGAAAACGCCATATGCTTTGAGATTGGAAGACTTTTATGAGGACACTTTCTGATGAATTGCTTCATGGTGCATTGATTGAACGGCGAACAAATCTTCCAGAATTGCATGAGAAACATACTGGCCGAAGCAATACTCCCAAGTCAGTCGTGGCTTCCTTCTTTTGTTTCCCTTTGTTGGGTTTGACAAAACAGAAACATTAGCAGCTTGAGAACTGCAAGTCTGCAACAAAATCCATTTCTTTCACGATCTGCTGTTTTGATCTAATTGGAGGACATCATTCATATCTTCTTCATCTTAACCATCCCCCATTGAATGCCCTGCGCTTCCGCTAGTGGTTTTACCATCTAACATTTGATTTTGGTTTAGGACCAGTTTGGAACGCTATTATCTTACGTTTTCTTGGTATTTAATATATTAAGGTGTAAGATATCATGGTTTTTAAATATTTTTTGTTTGACATGACAGTTGAAAGTTATCATAAAAATAATAAAATTGGTGTTTATCAAAATTAAGAAGATTAAAACATGCATACGAGATTCTCATGGTTTTATGCCACTCGACGGCTTCACTATTTTGGACTGCAACTGACATCTTAGATAAAAGTGTATTAAATACATTGGTCATGGATGTCTCTTTAACATTTTAGATCTTAGAACGAAAATGATAATGTACTAAATATTTCTTTATCTTTTATTCAGTATAGGTGTAAATGAAGAATTAGATGATTTTTAAATAGGATTTTCTAATCAATTTAAAATTAGTTTTTATTTAAGGCATTTATCTATAAGTGAGATGATTTAATTTATTTTTCAAGATAATGAGAACTGCTCAAAGAATTTATTTACCTAAGGATTTACATCGGTTGTATGCCTTTATAGAGTATGGTAATTTAATGAAGGACCCAATAAGGGAATATAATATATTAAGATATTATGAGCAGCCTAGTAGAATATGTAAGACAATACTTATGCGTGTTTGGTCATTTCCTGTTTTTTATTTTTATTAAAAATAAAAAAATAGATATAAAAATGTATTTGGCTAAATCTTATTGTTTTCATTTTCAAAAACTGGAACTTATATTTCTGAAAATTTTAGAAACAATAAATTGATATTTTCAACATTTTCAATCGAAAATTGATGGTATTTTTGCAATTAATTCAAAGAAATAAATATAAAAATAAAACATAAAAAATACATATATACGATTTTAGTAACATCAAGAAATTTCATACTCTCCAACCACAGATCAGTGTGCAAATTTAACTACTGCTTATTTGCTTCTACTATAAATATGATGTGGCTAATAAGATTATTGAATAAGCACTCCTTGTTTATGTGAAATGCATGAGAGAGAGAGAGAGAGAGAGAATAGGCAGTGCTTGTTTATTTGAAATTCATGAAAGAGAAAGAATACTATTTTTAATAAATGAAAATAAAAAACATTTTCTAAGAGAATTTCACATACTGTGAAGCTTATTTCGTCCGTGTTTGGGTATGAGTATGACTGAAGGAACAATTAATGCTATTTAAGCAAGTTTGAGCTGGCAGAACTCATTCGGTGCTGTCACCCCTAAATTAAACAGTTTTCAATGTAATGTGCAGGTCATTAATCATGATTTAAGCAGCCATTTGTTCATTGAATTTTAATTCTGATATTTTATCGAAATTTATTAATTATTTTTTACATAATTTTATAAAAGGATTCTTGTTAAATTTAATCAGCACCGTTGGTTTTCATATTTACATTCATCCTATCAACTTAATTTTTTTTTAATTAACATATTTGCAAATAATTTCTATGCCAATAGAAGGTACTGGAAATCAAATCCTTGGGAAGCTGAGATTTAACCAAGTGTCAAAAGTCTTATATCCTTAGAAAAGGTAGTAAATTGGCGGTGGCGTGATTGATTTCTGTACGTCGAAGTTTTCTTTTTCCGCTCTTTGATTCGGGGTGCTTTTTAATTTTTATTCAATTTCTAAAAAATAAAGTAAAAGAAAAATTGCTAATCTTCGTCCGCAAGAAAAATTAAAAAAATTTACGAAATCTTTTACGTGGCGTTCAAATACTCGTCAATGAAGACCAAAACGACAAAACAGCAGGATCTTTCCGTACACACTTACCGTACTATCTACCTCCGCACGGAGGACGTATGCCAACCCGAGAAACCCCCCCCCCTGGGGTCCTCCCTCCATTTCTTTCTCTTAATTTTTTTTTAAGTCTCCTTTCCCCGAGGGCCAGCCCTTGTTTTTACATAGTAATGGTATATAAACGCCTCACGTCCACCCCATTGTTTGCATTCTCTTTCTCTCTCATCAACCGATTTTGTTTGATTGTCCCTTTTCTTTCGGTATCCTTTTGCATGGCACGGTCACTTGCCGCTTAGCTCACTAGCCTGCTTCCCTTAGTGCTTCATACGTTTCAAGAAAAACCCAGATTGGATTTTTTGCTTTGATTGTTTCCCCCGGCCAGGTATTCAGCTTTTTCCTCTCTTTTCTTGTTCTTGGTTTCTTGTCGAAGAGCTGTCGGGGTACCTTAGGCTAGCTTTTGTTGGTGATCATGGCCTCAAGTAGCCACTGGGACGCTGATAAAATGTGAGTATATTTTCTTCAATGCTGCTTCTTCCCACTGCTTTAATGGGTTTTCGTTCTCTGAATCTGTCGTCTCTGCTTTTATCCAAATTGCTTAATTCTGTGTTGTGTCTGATTTGGGTTTTATAGACTTCGACTATATTTGCATGATTATATGATCAAAAGGGGAATGGATAAGACTGCTGCAATTTTCCAAAAGGAAGCGGATATTTCTAACGCTCCCGTTGGTATGCCTGTTTCCTTTACTCCTACTTTATCCACTCTCACATACACGAGTTTTTCTTCTTGATTTTGTTATGCATTAAAAAATTTATATAAATAAGTAGCTGTTGAGATGTATCCTTGGCGTCCCACTGTATTCCAGCAGGAGTAATTAGTGTACATGAGGTGATATCTCTGGGATGAAACTCTTCTAAACCTTACTTTTTCTTTCAACCTTTTTTTTTTAAATTGTCGCTTATTGAAGGGCTTGCCCTGTTAATACTACATTGCATCACGGTGAATCAATATTGATGTTTTTTTCTTAGTTGGTATTGAAATTGGAAGCGTAAATTGATTATTTGGGTACAAACATGAAACTTTTTGTGTTCAGTGATTGAATCTCCAGAGGGATTCCTGCATGAATGGTGGTCTGTTTTTTATGAGGTATATTCCTCTAGGAATCTAAGCCATCAGGAGACTGGGCCAGAAGCCTCTAGTAAGGTGATAATATGTTTATTACGAAGTGTTCATAAATTTGAGTAGTAAGATGGTTCATCCTAGTCATTTATTTGTCAATTTTCAGGCCACACAAATGATCGATAATGAAAGAAAAAGCATCCCTCCTATAATCCCTCAACTAGCAGTGAGGGAGCAGAGACCTCAACAGTTTCAAATCGGCTCCAACATTAACAAGACGGTGGAGCAACCAGCTGCTTGTCTATTAACTTCGAAAGTGTATAATAAAGAACATCTTAGATATCTGGCCAAAGATTCTGATCCCAGTTTACATCATATCAATAAGAAGAAACTAAAATTCTTGGCAGGCACTAGTTCAAAGTAATGAATAGACATTTTTTATTTTTTCCTTTAAACGTATATCCTATTGAGTTTCGTGTTACCCCATTCGTGCAGTTCCTCCATGCCTCTCAAACCCATAAGTTAATTTTGCCTTTCACAGTGACAGAAAGGAACTTAAATAAGGTTCTTTTGATTTGTAGTGATACTGACCCTTGAGTTGTGATAAAATTTAAAATGTTAGCTCTGAATTTAAAAGTAAAAAAAAAGATTTGAGGGAGTACGTAGTTGATTGTTGTCTTAAATTGAATTTAAAGAATGATGATGAAAGACACTTCACTTTTTTTTCCCCCTTTTCTTTAGAAAAATTCTTTTACTATTCTGTTCGGTTTATTGTATCAGTCATCCACAACAAGATGTTGGCAAGCAGGTCCAGAATCAATTCTTTAGGGTATGATTTAACCGACATATTATAATAAAAATAACTACCTAAGTGCTTGGCATAATGGATATAATTTATTGCTGCTCGCAGGATAGTGGAATAGGCATTCGCCTAGGCAGCAATGTACAGATGGACCCCCTGGATGTAGTACAAAGAGCAGTTCGGCCTTCAGATAGGCCTCGTGAAACAAGTTTGTCTTGAACCTAGGTTCCTAGTTCTTGCATTTTCTTTTTTCCTTTTACTCTGGAGTCTGTAAAGACTTGTTGCTTGGCATAACCTAGTTGCTTCATTGTCTGGTTTTGCAAATGTGCACAAGTTTGCTTTCTGAAATTATATGTGAAACGATATGTTCTTTGTTTTTTTCTTTTTTAACTACCCTTTTTATGTTTAGAGAGATATAAATTGAAATATTTGCTGGTCCTTAACAGAGAAATTCTGGTATTTACACAGAAGTCATTACCTTATGCTAACTCTATAATTTGAACCTTGGAGGTATTTTTTTTTTTAAAAAAAAGAAACTTTTTTCTCCAGCTCCTTTTAATTAAATTTCGGTGTAGAATGTTGGGAAATTTTTTTGTACTATATCACATATGAATGCATATAATAAAAAATTTGAATGTTACGTTAAAAGCTTCTTTTTCCCCTTTATCTGATTACTGCACATCCGTCTCTGTTCTATTATCTCTACAGAAACCAATGAAGGACTCAGCCTGGTGCCTCTAAATGGATGTCCTTTAAATGTAGGTGATGGAGTATTTTGTGGAACCTTTTGAACAACAATTCCATTATATGTATTCAGTTTTTTAAACAAGTTTCGTCGAAGCATATGCGTAAGCTCATAGTTAATGTTAACTCATCTACTGACCATGGTCTCATGGGTCTGCAGAAGCAGTTACTCACTTCACTTTTGCAAGCACAAAACTATCAGCAGCAATTTCAGGTGCTTAAAACACAAAATCAGCAAGCACTCTTAGCTCAAGTGCTTTCATGTACACCTAAAATTCATACATCCATACTTCCTGGAAACTCTACAATATCGAACAATCAAGATCTGAAGATTCCCAAGACTGAATTAAGTAAGAAGGATAGGCAGGTTAGTTGAAACGTTGACTTTTAATGTTCCATTGGTTGATATTTATGAAGACTTCTTCCTATCTTTTTGGGCTTTAAAAGAAGCTTTAACACACTCCCTTACAGGAAAGCTAACTAGGCTTGGAACATGACCTACACTTACCTTATTCTAAAGCTAACACAACTTTGTACAGAAACTTCGAATCATAAAACTGGGGGCAAAAATGATCAAATGGTGAACCAAATGTTTATACTATATAAGTAAAAAACCATTTGATCTACAAGATTAAGCTGCCAAGTAAGGGCTAACAAACATTATTATAACTTTAACAAACTAAATTTATATAGCTCAAGAAATTTGAAAAAGATCTGTGAGAAAGTCTAAGATTTGGATATTATGGTTATCGTGAAGATACTTTGTATGATGCCTTTTTGACATAATGGGTGTTTTGTGATTTCACATTCCTTTTCATAAATAAGCTAATATTTGTTATTGTAAATTAAAGTATGTGATGAAGGTTTTCATACCATTCAAGCTTATATCCACATACTAATGGTTAATTTTCTCTAGAACATTTCACATTATTCTAATTTTTCAGTTATTGTATATTTTTTTTAAAACAATCTGCTATCATGGTGACAAAAATAATGGTTCAAATGACACAAACTGTTGAACATCGATACCAGCAGGGTGAGCTACAGCAGCTGCAGCCCCCAGATGTGGAGGTATGCCATTCCCCATTTAAAAATTTCAGATTATTGAACTTTCTAGTGACATAAAATGGTTTCTTATAATATACCTGAACCTTTATTCAATCAGAAGAGCAGAAAGAGAAAGACAACTACATTTTCAAGAGCCGGAGAAACTGCCATGGTAGGTTGTCATAAACCTTCAAAGAAAACCCTGGAACTCCTTGCATTTATACACATAATTGGATTCCGATCTTCTAATAATGGTTCTTTCCATGTAATACAAATTATAGGACTTTAAAATTGCGGCAGATGATAGACCTGTGGATGAAAACATTGAGTCTTTCCTGTCTAATGAAAACGAAAATGCTGATCATAGAAGTGTGCCTTTTAGCAATCTGAAACGTGTTTCTACTACATCCGATACAAATGAAAATAAAGGTAATGTATATATATATGGCTGTAACTTATGCAATAAACCAGTTGATCATATTTATTGGAATTTGGTGCTGAGACATTTAGCCACACAATGAGTTATTTGAGGCGACGGCATCTTCTTTTTATCCTTTGTCTTCAACAGTAGTATAATTTCAATTTATTTATCTTAGCTTCTGGGTGAAGAAGCTTATGATATGGTTCAAGAAGATTATATCTAGTTAGAGTGCCTAACCTGCTAGACAGGGTTGAAATAATCTATCATAAGTTGTTAATTTGATTCCACACATACTTTCTTTTTCTACCTCAAAGCTCCTAGCCTCATATCCAAATGCTCTTTTCATCCACTTCTTTAGTAATAATCTCCAGGGTCTTCAAGCATATATTCTTCATTTTGATTTCTTTTTCTTTGGACTGTAGAGGGTTGAATATAAGACTATAAATGCACATTCAAATTATTAATACTAATGCTAGATTATTCTGTGGCCCTGTGTCTGCTTCATCTTCTTTCTTAGGAAAATCTAAATGTTTAAACAGTGAAACAGGAATTTTGGTATGTTCACAAATTACAATTATTTTGAATACATGTTTATTCTAACACAAGATTTCCGTCTGGTAGGTTTTTCATTTCAAGAAGTTGGTTGCCTTCACTCAAGCAAAAGCAAAGTTTTGTCTTGCCATTTTTCATCTGATGGAAAGGTTTTAGCAAGTGCTGGACATGAGAAGCAGGTGCTTTAGTCTGATCAATTTTTATTGTGTAACTTACAATTCTGAATCGTTGCCTAGGCCTTGGCCATGTGTTCAAAGCTGATTATAATTATGATGACAGGTTTTCATTTGGAACATGGAAACTTTTGATTATGCTACTACTTCAGAGGCACATTCACTTCTTATTACAGATGTTCGGTTTAAACCAGGTTCAACCATATTTGCAACATCTTCCTTTGATAGAACTGTAAAAGTATGGGATGCAGCCAGAGTAAGCCGTTACTTACCACTTTCTTCTCTTCTTAGTTGTCTTTCCTCTACACACACACACACACACACACACAAACATATATATACACACACCATGTTGCTTTGAACATATCTCCCATCTCCCTTCTTGTTCTCTATTCATTTTTCTTTCTTTCTTTCTTTTTTCCATTCACATTCTCTTTCCTTTGCATTTGAATTTATGAACACTTCTTTATTGAAAGCCCTATGTTTTCGTTATTCATCTTAGATTTGTTATGTTTTTCTTTCAGGTTGGCCTTTTCTTCTTGCTTTGGTTTTTAGTGGAATTCCATTGAGAAACAACTTCCCGTGCTCTTCTTTTATTGTTCATTTTATGTTATGCTCTGCTTAAACATTTTGTTTCATGACTTCAAATGTTATTTCCCAAATCGTGAATTCAACTAATATAAACTAATGTAGTATAGTTATGAGTTTAATGAATATTTTGAAATCAATTTGGAATTTCACAATTTAATTAATGTTGTTGTTTTACGGTATAGCCAAACAAATCATTGTTCAAGCTCCCTGGTCATGCTGAGCAAGTAATGTCATTGGACTTCCACCCAAGAAAGGCAGATCTTCTTTGCTCATGTGATAGCAATGATATAATTCGATTGTGGAATGTCAGTCAATGTGTTTGCATGCATATATCTAAGGTCAGTTTTACACCCTTTTGCTTTTGCAAAGATTATATTTGTCAGTTTCTTCAATTGTCTTGATCAGTGCTAGAAATTTTCCCTCAGCCAAACTTCTTATTGAATACTTTCATTCTGACATATTACAGACAGAAGTTAATGAAGGTTTATAGCTATTTACACCTCATATTCTATTAATATATTCTCGTAACATTAAATTACTAACTTGATGTGTCCACGACGTCAGTAAAGCACGCACCTGCACTGCAAAACAACAGTATCTGAACATTATGATATTCTTTTGGATTCATTCATCTCTTCAGGCAACCTTGTTGTACACTATAACAGCAGGAAGTCACTTATCAAATAATTGTAATAATAAATTGCAGGGAGGTAGTAAACAAGTCAGGTTCCAGCCTCAATTTGGGAATTTTTTGGCTACTGCTACAGGAAATGATATCAATATAATTGATATCGAAACTGACAGCCTTCTGTATAACCTAAAGGTAAGCTCGACTTTTATATTTCATCAAAACTCCTTTCACTTATCTGGTTTATCTCATCTGATAAAAATCTGCTTCATTCTAGGGACATGTTAAAGATGTCCTTTCCATTTGTTGGGATGTTAGTGGAAACTATATCGCCTCTGTCAGTGAAGATGGTGCTCGTATGTGGTCTATTATGTCAGGTGGAAAATGCATACAAGAATTGCATTCGAATGGGAACAAGTTTCAGTCTTGCGTATTTCATCCTGGATATTTGAACCTCTTAATTATCGGTGGCTATCAGGTAAACACTTCGTGTATTTATGTGATTGATATTATTGGGCGGTACCCCTTTATTTGTAATAATGTTACGCTGACTGCGCGTTTTTCTTTTGTTTGCCTAGAAAGTTTATGCACCTTGTTCATGAGCACAAACTACCTAAATGCTTAATTACATCTGTTATGCACAGTATAACTATGGTTATAATTCCACAAAAACTGAAAGTATATTGTTTTCTTCTATCTTTCTGCAAATAATGATCTTTTATCTGTCATCAGTAAAACTTGGCCATTTTTATGCTATTACACTAACATCCCCCCCTCCCCCGCCTTTTTTCCTTTTTCCCGCGGATATACTTTAAAAAATATATGAAATAAATAAACCAAACCTTGATTTCTGAATGAGCAAAATATAAGTTTTAAACCTCTTGTTTTGATGTGTCAAGTTCTAAAATATTTGTTGAAGCATCTGGTTATTTAGTCATTAACCGGATGGCTTCTATGGCATACTTGTAGAGGATAATGATGGCTCAGAAATCTAGCTCTGCCTGTTCAGTTAACATATACTTTCTGCACAAGTGGAATACCTTCTGATGAGACAACATTTTTATACGTTTTATTGTAGTCCCTGGAATTATGGATTCCAACTGAGAGCTGTAAAACATGGACTCTCCCTGCTCACAAGGGATTAATTGCTGGACTAGCTGACTCATTCCAAAATCAATTGATTGCCTCAGCTAGCCATGATCATTGCGTGAAATTATGGAAATGATGACTCGAGTGTGTCACTGTTTCAGGTGTAAAAATGTGAAGCTTTTGTAAAATAGGATTTCCTTTCCCTCTAGATATCTTGGGATTGGTTGGAAATTCTATAGGTGAAGGGTTAAAAAAAATTTAGATTTTGGGATAAAATTACTTACAATCTAATGGAGAAAAAAATACAATATTGATATATTTGTATTGCAGACTGTGGCCAACCTTTTGCAGACTTATAATCAATTGAAATGTACAGACATTATAAAATTTTTTGGCCTTGTTTCTCAAGGAAGTTTTATCATTTATGGAATTTTACTGCTATAGTGCTATTTTAGTCATTCCTTACAAGTTGCTAGTTGAATGGTATTAAATTTCGAGAAGTTTAGATTTAGTTAGATCTCTAGTCTATTGGAACATATTTTAAGTATTTAGTAAATTTTAGAAGACTAGAAGGAAGGATTTACACAATCTTTCCCCAAGCAAGATAGATTGTGAAAAAAATCTGAAGTACATTATACTAATACGGAAAAATGTACCTTAGAATTGCTGAATTCCTTTGACTGTAATACCAAAAAATAAAGAGACTCCAGATGTTGCTCCAGAGGCAGAGCTTCAAGAGTCTCGGAGACAAGGAAGATTGGTGTCCATTTCGCATGTATTGTTTTAAAAAATTCAGACAAGAACACACTTTTGCTAACGAGTAGCATTTGTAATATTTTAATGTAGGTTAACAAATACAAGTGTTACAGAATTTAGTCCTTAACTATACCAAGAGAAGAATATTTCGAAGTTCATACAAATTGAACAAAGTTGCTTTTCAATGAGATAATTACTTCCATAAAACTTCATGACAAAATGGGTCAATTTTCCACCACCTTGCCAAGAAAGGAACCAGTCCTATATGACAAACATAGCGACTTCATTAAGTCCATTACTTCCATAGTTCTTCCATTGGGATCCCGCGCTCCTGAGCAACTTCGCGGAACTGCTTCATTTTCTGCACAGCTACAACTGTTGCTCTGGCATTGTTGAGGGCATTATTACTCCCTATTTGCTTTCCCAAAGCATTCTCAACGCCTGCCATTTCTAGTACAATTCTCACAGCTCCACCTGCAATAACTCCGGTACCAGGAGATGCAGGTCTAAGCATCACCTTTGCTGCTCCATAATCTCCCTCAGATCTGGAAAAGCATTTTACTCGATAAAATTACAAGGGGCTATCCAGAAAGAGAACACGTACTTATACTGAGCACTAATTAGAGGACTTTGCATTCACAACGTACATTATATCCTTAGATTCCACACTCAATGATGCCTTTTAACATTGCAAAACGACTGCTTATTTTGACAGAAGGACCACAAGTACTTCAATATGCATAGATACCAGCAGAAGCTAACACATGAGGATGTGTTTATCCAAGCTTTATGCAGCATGTCAAGGGAGAATGAAGTATGCGACTCTCATAGTACTGCCATTTATCAGTTTCTTCCTAACTAAAATTAGACCCAATGAACTTCAGCAACTTGACACAAGGCGTTTTATATGTCTATGATTCATCAGCCTAAATTACTAAGTATTGGAATTCATTATGCAACTAGTCTTCTTTAGTATCAACTGCAAATAAGGTAGAACACTTTCTTTTTGATATAACATAAAAACAGAATTTTCTTAATATGCTGAAGTATGAAAAATATGTCCACCCATTTTTGAACTTTTGCCACGACATTTGGAAACGATATTATGGTCTTCAGTTATTCAGCTAGCGTTACCATATTTTTGTCCGACTGGACAGCAATTGAAACAGCTTATTAATAATGTAAGAAATTTATCAAGGATCCACTTCACATCAAAATTACTCACATTACTAAAAAAAATTTATCCCATTTTAGAAATAGAAATCCTAGCATATGATCATGGTCAGACCAAACAATGTTAGTTTGTTACAATTCAATTCACATATTTACAATTCCAATATCTATTCTTGACAAAACAGAACACACTACAATACTCTTTCAGGTACATCTTTGTGTTAACAAATTTTACATTCATAGAGCACTTTCATCAAATAGAGTGTGAGCAAACTCAACCTTCATTATCCAAAGATCAGCATTGTAAACCACTACAACCATACAAATCAAACAGATGATAGAAAGACAAGAATGGGAGAGTGTTGATCAACTGTACTTTACCTATGTGGGAAAGTAAGGTACTTAGTCATAGGCACTGTGATGATATTCCGCCTTGCATTTACAGCTGACTTCTGAACAGCGCCTATAACCTCCTTAGCCTTCCCAACTCCTACACCCACTTGGCCTTTCTTGTCACCCACAATCACAACTGCCCTGAAGTGCAATTGCTTCCCTCCTTTCACCACTTTGGTCACCCTTCTCACCTGTACTACCCTTTCTTCAAATCCATCCCTAACCTTCTCTTTCTTCGCTTTCGAACCAAACCCAGTATCTTTCTTCACCTTAGAGTCCATTACGTATATATCCTTGCCCAGAACACTCACACCACTGTATCCAGGCCCATAGAGCTCCTCATATGCGGCAGCTATTTCTTCTTCGGTTTCCATCGGACCCTCATCAAAGGACGGAGGGGAAACGAAGCCTTCGGGGGTTTCCGGGGGGTTGAAAGCAACGTCTTCTTCTGGGCTCACATTGTCGAAGAAGGAGGTTTCAATGTCGGAGGATTTGGCTTTGATGGCGCTGAAAGAAATAATGGGAGATGAGGAGATAGAGAGAAAGTTTAATGGGGTTGTGGTGTGGGTAAAGAAGGTAAATTTGGTGGTAGGGAGGATAGAGAAGCGCGAAGAGGTGTGAAGGGACAGAGAGTAAAGGGAATGGAGAGCTGCAGAAGCTGCAGCCATGGAGGCTCTGAAATGAAGAGACTGTTGGAGGAATTGGGTTATTGGATCAGTATTGAGGTAAGGCTTATCCTGAAGCCGGAAGATGGATCAGCACTAGGACTTGGGAGGGAGTGGTGACGATGGTGTCCCTGACCAATAAAAATTTGCCATATGTTGCGAGAAAGAGCTAAAGAAAAGGAAAAAAAATAATACTACTTGGCATTTATTTATTTCATTTTTAAGTAGAGGGTGTCCATGTCACATTATTTCCTCAATTTTCAACTGTTTTAATTTTAAAAAAATGAAAATATACTTAAAGAATAAGATTTAGATGTAATTTTTAAAATAATTGCTATTAAATTTTACAGTAAAAACATTATATATATATATATATATATATATATATATATATATATATATATATATCAATATTATGTGATTGATTTTTTTTGCCATGATTTTATTATAAAAAGTTATGACATACACTTAAATAATTTTATGTAAATATTTTCCATAATGAAAAATTTGAAAGGTGCAGCATTTTTTAAAGATATAAAAGATCAATTTAATTAATGAGAATTTAACATATCAAATTTTTAAATAATATTTATTTTAATTACCTTTTATCAATGGAAATTCAACGGCAGAGTTCTCCACAGTCTAACCTTAAATTTAATTTTTTTGGTTTAGACATAAATTAATTCCCAAAGAATTCGAATTTCTTTTTCTTTTTCTTTTTCGTTTGACAATTGCTAAGTTCTTGGTTTCTGCATTTCTACCCGTAGAAAAATAATTCTCAATACATCAAACTTATATAAAAATGAAAGAATTTATTTTTTATTCCATCCCTCGTATATGACAAAGAATTGCATACATTTGACCTATTTTACATTTCAAAGATTACAATATCAAAAAAAATTTGACTGTCTTCACTTGACTATATCTTGTCATCTTCAGACATGCAAGACCTTGCACAGAACCCATCGAAGCTCTTCTGATGGCCTTGGAGGATAATGTTGTCTCATTCTCGTTGCTACGTACTATTGAAGAAGCTCAACCACTGCACAGGCTCAAAAGGCTGTTAGCAGCTTCCTGCTCATTATGGCTAAGCTCTTCTATTAATAAAGCCAAAGATGCTTCTTCTTCTTCATCTTTAGCTTGGTGCGTATAAGGCCTATGTACGTAGCTACTGCTGTATGTGCCGTGCGGTTGCTGCCCTTCTCTGCTTGTTGATGGAGGCTCTGCCACTTCTGGCCTTTGCTCCTTTTCTACAGACACATACTGCGTCCCTCGCATCAAAATGGATCATTATATGAGAAATTAGGTTGAAAGACATTAGGTGATAAACCATTGTACGATTCCCAAGGTGAGTATTTCTGAGTGCCATAGCAAATGGGTCTAGCAGACACTAACACAGGGGATCCACGTGCAGGATCAAATTGTCATAGTAACATTCAACTCACTCCATAGGTTAAGCTGTTAAGTAAAGGGACAGAAATGGTTCATGAAATATTGGACATGCAAGATGCAACGAGAAAATGGAAGAATGTTAAGAAAGTTTCTTAGGAGAAAGAGTTATGGAAGAAGAGTTAACATGAAATCAAATTAACCACAGTATGACTAAAGCTAACAGTATCAAAGAAGCAGAGAACTTCTGCATATGCAGATCCCAAACATATTCATAGAAGAGAACATGATAAGTTCAAAGAACTTATAGGTGGTGAACGAGATGCTTGTGTGCTTCATTGTAGAAGTTTATGTGCCTTATATAGAGGCAAACCAGTTAAAGCTATAGCCGTTTCTTGTCCTTAAGTCCCCTTTTTCAGCAGATTTTCAGGTAGAATGGACAGAGAAATTCAACAAAATACATGAATCTGTTTCAGCTCCTCGATATAAGTCAATATGTTTCTGAAGGATGATGAAAGCAGAAGAAATGGGGCCCCTTTTTCACATTTTCCTACTATCTTCACCATCAAACAAGCTGTCTGTTGAGCCCTTTTGTTTTGTAGCAATTTTATATTATTAAGTGAACGAGTGGCCCCACCTAACAAACTACTAATATAAGGACAAACCAAAGTCGTAAGCACCACCTTGGAGGTCTTCGATACTTTTCACACTTTGTCTTATATACCACCAATCCACCATGGCGCGGGTCCATCAAACTGCTTCAAAGTTCAAACCCTCCCTCTAGGGCTCAAACGACAAAGCAGTGGTGCTAATGCCACGTGTGTGGTTAGTCCAAGCTGTTTGATAAACCAGAATTGCGAATGGATAATTTGAATTTTTTAATGGTTAAATCTATTTTGAGCTTTTTATTTTAATAATTTATTAATTAAGTTATAAATAAAAAAACTAAGTGAGAATCTCTAAATGTATATCTGAAAAAACTTAAATTTTTCAAAAAGATAATATATAACAAGTAGAAAATTTCAAGAGCATTACCGTCCTTATTATCTACAGGAAGAGATTGCTTTTCAGTTTTCCATATTTGAAACTCAACTTTAATATTTAGTAACTTGCTTGATAATGAAGTAAAGCTCACCAGATTTTTTTGTTCATCCTCGTAAAAGGTTACAGAATCTCCAACTTGTAATTCATAGTACTTGACTAAATTTCCTGTTACATTGAAAATAGAAAGTGTTTATGAATCCAAAATCATGCATGAGAGTGCAATGAACTAATTGGGACTTCTAAATTAGAAATGGGAATACCTGTATCTTCAAGAACATACATTCTGCTATTGTTATTAGTCCAGTACCTGTGTAATAGAAAAAAAATATACTTAGCATCTTGGGAGACGATTTAGAATACCCAATAAAAAACATATATGAATTACATAGAGGAGATATATATTCAACTCACTTGAATTTCAGGTTCCATTGTTGGTCAGAATATACATCTTTCACTAGAACCTGGATTCCTTCCTTGTTATGGAGCGCAGGAAGGTTCTTCTCAGCCTCTCTCTATTTATCATAAATATAAATGTCTTAGTTATTGTAAATAAATAAATATAGTACATTTAAGGTGAAAAAAAGAGGTTGATTTGCCATATAATGCTGAGTTACCCATCATAATAGAATAAATATTTTTCAAAATTGGTGCTCAAAGATGATTATGATTTATGACCGAAAAGAGAACAGCACCACTGTTTCTTTTTTCCTTCCTTTAGTTTTGTGTTAAAATCGATAAGCCAGGAAGGAAGTAGTTATTGGGCAGTCTGGATCACAATCATGTTTTGGACTTTTGGTCAACGTAAGAAATATCAAATGAAAGGGCCACCTTTACTTCAACCTGTTATCTTTCCTTGGAGGGGAAAATGGAATAGGAGGGGAGGGGGAGGAGCACAAAACCTAATAGCCTGAGTTAGCAAGCAGTTCAAACAAAAGCAACACCTTCGGGAGGACAATGCGGCCTAGGGAGCCAACGTCGCAGGATTTTAATTTCTTTGTCAAAATGCCTCTGAGCATCTGTTCACAAACAGGGAATAAAAAATTTCAAAGACCCAAACGAGAGAAGTCCACATAATATATATAGAGAATCATTATCTGAAGAGACCCAATTTTAGATTCTAACTAAGCCCACCTTCCCATCTGGAGAGCAAAGTGTACAGGAAATTATGCTTTCAGAGACATTTTCCTGCACATTTGCCTCTTCCCTGCTAGGGACTTTTTCCCTTGGCTCTTCTGGGATTGCAGAAGCAGAAGCAGAAGCCCCAGAAGTAGAACTTCTGCTCCTTTGCCTCGCCTGTTTTCTCTTGTCCCTAGCAATCTTGCTCATCCACGCTCCCTCCATCTTTCTCTCTTCATCATGGAAGAAAGCTCGAGGTTGCCAGTTTGGCATTCCAAACTGAACAACGCTCTGGCCCATGGGATGAGCAATGGGATGATTTACCTGCTGAAACGAATTCATATAAGGGAATTGCACACTCTGATTACATGGTGCAAAGTAAGGTGCTGGATAACAGTATTGCGTAGGTGGTGCGGGTGAGGGAGTTGCAGGAAAGGCTAGAGGTCCATAACCATAAACCGGGAAATAGGCATTCTGAGGATAATCCATGTTTTGTTGCGCAAGGTAATTTACGTTAGACCAGGAGGAAGTGGTGGATGTGGTGGTGGTGGTGGTGGTGGGTGCGTTGGTGTCCATTTTCAGAACGATGTATAAGGCAAAGATAAAACTTGATAATGACTGTAATGTAGAAATCTGAAAGAACAAGTAGTGAGCTTGGGTTGCTGAGTGAAGTGGAAGTGCATAAGTAACTGGTATTTGAAGGCCTTGAGGCGCTGTGATGGTGCCAGTAGATGAAGCACAAGTGTGGCAGCAAAAGCAAGATAAACGCGTTAAAAGGTTGATCAGATGGGGTCGTGAAGAGAGAGACAGAGGACCAAGAAAGGAATAGAAGAACAACGGAGGAAGGGAGAAGAAGGTAGCGTTGATGGGGTCGAGTGTGTGACAGGTGGCCGGAGAATAGTGGCATTGGGATACACATCCGAGTTGTAAATGCAGGCATCTTTCTCCACTGACTGAAACATTAACAGAAACACGTTCAAAGCAAGGAAAAAAGAAGAAAACAACAAATTAGAAACCTCTTGCCGGAGCATCCATTGCTGTTGACTCGAGCGTTACGGAAGAGTAAAGACGTCAAATTGCAGCGAGAATGGAAAGCTGGCATTATCTTCATCAAGGTAAAGCGAAAACCAACACACGCACTCAGCCCTATGTTTTTGTCCGATACCCTGGAAAGCAGCCACCAGATAAAGCCTGAATTTAGCTGAGGATGGGAAAATAGAAGAAGGGTTAATGGCAGATAGGAAAGAGAGATGAAAATTTCTGAGCTTTGTAGCCATGGTGGCATGAGGCCGGTGGGGTTCACTTGGAAGCGGCTGGTTCTGGGAGGGAAACTTGAAAGCCAAAAGTGGGCCATATATATAGACTAGGGGTTGGTCAAATGAAACATCATTAAGCATATTCTTTGTTTTTTCCGCAAAAAAAAAGAAGAAGGAAAAATTACACAAGATATTTATAATAAATAATAATATCACCCTATAATAATAATATTGCGGATTAAATTTTTTTTTTAAATTACAGTCAAAGATGGGTTATGTCTCAAACTAAATTCTTTTTAGACAATTATAAATGTGCACTTTTTTATATGAAGCAGATGTATTTAGCACTTCTTGGTCGCCTTTCTCGTATTCAAAGGAAAAAAGTTAAGCTATGCTAAGGGAAACCTGTTTTTAAAGCATTCCCTAAAAATATGCTTAAGAGTTGAGAGGATAATGAAAGAAAAGGAATTTAGAGAAAAAATATATATGAAAAAAAAGGAGGGGAGGGGAGAAAGAACGAGATGCAATGCTTAAATGATAATTTTTTTTTATTTAGATGTTTAAAATTAGCAAATTAATAAATGGAAAAAATAATTAATTATAATAATATAATTTATTAATATATAATTTTAAGAAATAATAAATAATACAATACCTAACTACTGCTTTTTCTTTCAAAATTCTTTAATCGAAAATCTTAAATTTGGCGAGAATGGGTGTTCAAGATTCTACGTTTGCCATTTTATACTCTCTCTCATATTGTATGTCTTTTTTCTCACCCTCAAAAAGTTTAAGATATGTGCATTAATTAATGAATAAAGAAAATGATGGAGATTAAAGTTTAAATGCTGATGCATATAAAATAATAATAATAATAATAAATTTTGTAAGAAAGATAAACTCGCGAGACTTTTGCAGTATATCTATCTCTTAAAATATTTTAAAAATCCCCCGTTACATGAGAAATTAAGCAGCATTTAGGCAAATTATACGAGAAACATAATAAAAAAGACTAAGTATGTTTGGGGGTAAGATGGTATCAATCTTACCAAAAAGGCATTTCTGGCTCGTGCTATCTGTTTCAATATTATATCAAAGAGCACACGCAGTATGTTTAATTAATTAATAAAATTAAATCACTTGAAATTAAGGAAAAAAAGAAAGTAAAAGGAAGTATAGTCAGTTATATATAATGTTTAGAATTCATATTACTCACTAGCTTCCTGTCCTCTGGAAACTGGAGACTGAGTGAAAGATGCTTATAATGTTTGGAATGTGAGTAAAGATCCTTGGACTCCCATGTTGGTAAGGTGGTGATCATGTCTGTCCAATCTATGAAACTGCAATCGTGATGCCACGTCAAGTGTGTTTTTTTTCACTTGCTTCAATACAAATTCAGCATCAGATGCTCCCATCTGATTCATCCCTGCATCATAATATAATTTTTAATATAAAATCTTAAAATATGTACAAGAACTAGATAAAAATTTATTAAAATTGATGCTTCCAAGTTATGGGTTCACTTTACATTCATCACTTAAGAAGAGTGCTAATAGTATATGTATTTTTAAAAAATTGAAAAAAAAGGGGGAAAGAGTAGAAATTGAATTGGATTATATCAAAAATTTAAGTTGAAATGAGGATGAGTGAGTTTAAAATGAAAATAAGTTTTTAGGCTCAGCAAACATTTATAAAAACTTAGAAATTGATGTTGTGCCGTGTCAGATATTAACTCTGTTTTGGCATAATGATAATGGGAAGAAAAAAAAATTAGTGTGGAGAAATCATGCTCATATATATGGGTTACAAATAATTGCAACTAGAAAAAAGATTTACTTCTCTCGGTTCAAGTATATCATTTGTATATGAAAAAAAAAATCAATTTTTGTTGTGTATATTTTCTAAAGATTATTTTCCTGTTTTTTAATTGCAATTAATGATCTTCGGAAAAATTCTTGTGGAAACTTGGACAGGCTAGTGAAGCCTAAATGAATGCTAAAATTTCATTATTTTTGTGCAGTTGAAATTATGAGGCATGAAAACTGGTTGTCAACAAAGAATTTTAGCGAGAAATCTGTCGACCATCACTCAACTATGTTGAGGATGATATGTAAATATTTTAAGGAAAAAAGGTAAAACTACTCAACAAGAAGAAATTAAAGTGCTAAGTTTGTAAAAGCATGTTAGTTAGAAGCCTTACCAAGCAAAACTGGCATATGAAGAAGCGAGGTGGAACCTTGACAGTGGGAAAATTATTCAAATGAAGTTGAAGCTGCAGGCTCATATGAATGGATTGCTGGAAAATGACTAGATTTATAATGGAGAAAAGGGAGGTTGCTAGTGAGCAACATGTGAACAAGAGAACTCATAACTCCAAATGTGACATCAATATTCTTTTGCATGCAACTTAAAACCCTCCGAAAATGACACGTACGAGAAGTAAAATCACTTAGATAAAGCGAGTACATATTCATGCCATACATAATTTGTAACATTAATTTTGATAGATAATATTATTTGAAAATTTTATTAAAATCACACGAATAAAATAATATCGAATCAAACGTTATGTCTTATTGTTTCTTTTTTTAATTTTACTTTTTAGGCTAAATTACTTTTTTTGCCCCTAAAATTCAATTCAATGTTAGATTTCATTTCTAAAGTATTATATTGTTAAATTTTGTCTATATTCTTTTAAAAAAATTAATGTTACTCTCTGACTTAATACTATTAATTCAATTGATAAAATCTTATAACTTAACTTTTATGTAATCTTACTAGATAACTCATCTTCTATTTTAAATTTTTTCTTTCTTTCTTCTTCTTTTTTTTTCTCTTTCTTCCATCTGACCTCAATATTCTTTTGTATGCAACTTAAAACCCTTCGACAATGACACATACGAGTAGTAAAACCACTTAGATAAAGCAAGTGCATATTCACGCCATACATAATTCGTAACGTTAATTTTAACAGATAATATTATTTAAAAATTTTATTAAAAACACACGAATAAAATAATATTGAAACAAACATTAAGCTTGATTGTTTCTCTTTTTATTTTAATTTTTAGGCTAAAATACTTTTTTTACCCCTAGAATTTAATTCAATGTTAAATTTTATTTCTAAAGTATCATTTTATTCAATTTTGTCTATATTCTTCTTAAAAAAATCAGTGTTACCTTATAAACTAATACCATTAATTCAATTGATAAAACCTTATAACTTAACTTTCATGTAGTCTCATTAGATAACTCATCATCTATTTTTTTTTTGTCTCTTTCTTTTTCTTCTTTTTCTTTCCTTTTTTTTCACCTAACTTCAATATTCTTTTGCATGCAACTTAAAACCCTCCGACAATGACACGTACGAGTAGTAAAACCACTTAGATAAAATAAGTGCATATTCACGCCATATATAATTCGTAACGTTAATTTTGACAAACAATATTGTTTAAAAATTTTATTAAAAACACACGAATAAAATGATATCGAATCAAACGTTAGACCTAATTGTTTCTTTTTTATTTTACTTTTTAGGCTAAAATACCTTTTTTGCCCCTAAAATTTAATTCAATGTTAGATTTCATTTCTAAAGTATGATTTTGTTCAATTTTGTCTATATTCTTCTAAAAAAACTAATGTTACTCTCTAACTTAATACCATTAATTCAATTGATAAAATCTTATAACTTAATTTTTATGTAGTCTCACTAGATAAATCATCGTCTATTTTAATTTTTTTTTGTTTCTTTCTTTTTCTTCTTTTTCTTTCTCTTTATTTCATTTGACCTCAATACTCTTTTGCATGCAACTTAAAACCCTCCAACAATGACACATACGAGTAGTAAAACCACTTAGATAAAGCGAGTACATATTTATGCCATATATAATTTGTAACGTTAATTTTGATAGACAATAGCGTTTAAATTTTTTATTAAAAACACATGAATAAAATGATATCGAAACAAACATTAGGATTGATTGTTTCTCTTTTTTATTTTACTTTTTAGACAAAAATACCTTTTTTGCCCCTAAAATTTAATTAAATGTTAAATGTTATTTCTAAAGTATCATTTTGTTCAATTTTGTCTATATTCTTCTAAAAAAATTAACGTTACCTTCTAACCTAATACCATTAATTCAATTGATAAAACCTTATAACTTAACTTTCATGTAGTCTCACTAAATAACCCATCATCTATTTTAATTTTTTTTGTCTCTTTCTTCTTCTTCTTCTTTTTTTATCTTTCTTCCATCTGATCTCAATATTCTTTTGCATGCAACTTAAAATCCTCCGACAATGACACGTACGAGTATTAAAACCACTTAAATAAAATAAGTGCATATTCACACCATACATAATTTGTAACGTTAATTTTGACAAACAATATTGTTTAAATTTTTTTATTAAAAACACACAAATAAAATGATATCGAATCAACCGTTAGGCCTGATTGTTTCTTTTTTATTTTACTTTTTAGGCTAAAATACCTTTTTGCCCCTGAAATTTAATTCAATGTTAGATTTCATTTCTAAAGTATCATTTTGTTCAATTTTGTCTATATTCTTCTAAAAAAAATAATGTTACCCTCTGACTTAATACCATTAATTCAATTGATAAAATCTTATAACTTAATTTTTATGTAGTCTCACTAGATAACTCATCATATATTTTAATTTTGTTTTGTTTCTTTCTTCTTTTTCTTTTTCTTTTTCTTTCTCTTTCTTTCATCTGACCTCAATATTTGTTTGCATGCAACTTAAAACCCTCCGACAATGACACATACGAGTAGTAAAACTATTTAGATAAAATGAGTGCATATTCATGCCATATATAATTCGTAACGTTAATTTTGATAAACAATAGTGTGTAAATTTTTTATTAAAAACACATGAATAAAATGATATCGAAACAAACATTGAAGCTTGATTGTTTCTCTTTTTTATTTTACTTTTTAGACAAAAATACCTTTTTTACCCCTAAAATTTAATTAAATGTTAAATGTTATTTCTAAAGTATCATTTTGTTCAATTTTGTCTATATTCTTATAAAAAAAATTAATGTTACCTTCTAACCTAATACCATTAATTCAATTGATAAAACTTTATAACTTAACTTTCATGTAGTCTCATTAGATAATTCATCATCTATTTTAATTTTTCTTTTGTCTCTTTCTTCTTCTTCTTTTTCTTTTTCTTTCTCTTTCTTCCATCTGACCTCAATATTCTTTTGCATGCAACTTAAAACCCTCCGACAATGACACGTACGAGTAGTAAAACCACTTAGATAAAATAAGTGCATATTCACACCATACATAATTCGTAACGTTAATTTTGACAAACAATATTGTTTAAATTTTTTATTAAAAACACACAAATAAAATGATATCGAATCAAATGTTAGGCCTGATTGTTTCTTTTTTATTTTACTTTTTAGGCTAAAATACCTTTTTTGCCCCTAAAATTTAATTCAATGTTAGATTTCATTTCTAAAGTATCATTTTGTTCAATTTTGTCTATATTCTTCTAAAAAAACTAATGTTACCCTTTGACTTAATACCATTAATTCAATTGATAAAATCTTATAACTTAATTTTTATGTAGTCTCACTAGATAACTCATCATCTATTTTAATTTTTTTTTTTTTTGCTTCTTTCTTCTTTTTCTTTTTCTTTTTCTTTTTCTTTCTCTTTCTTTCATCTGACCTCAATATTTGTTTGCATGCAACTTAAAATCCTCTAACAATGACACATACGAGTAGTAAAACTATTTAGATAAAGCGAGTGCATATTCATGCCATATATAATTCGTAACGTTAATTTTGATAGACAATAATGTTTAAATTTTTTTATTAAAAACACATGAATAAAATGATATCGAAACAAACATTAAAGCTTGATTGTTTCTCTTTTTTATTTTACTTCTTAGACAAAAATACCTTTTTTGCCCCTAAAATTTAATTAAATGTTAAATGTTATTTCTAAAGTATCATTTTGTTCAATTTTGTCTATATTCTTATAAAAAAAATTAATGTTGCCTTCTAACATAATATCATTAATTCAATTGATAAAACCTTATAACTTAACTTTCATGTAGTCTCATTAGATGATTCATCATCTATTTTAATTTTTTTTGTCTCTTTCTTCTTTTTCTTCTTTTTCTTTTTCTTTCTCTTTCTTCCATCTGACCTCAATATTCTTTTGCATGCAACTTAAAACCCTCCGACAATGACACGTACGAGTAGTAAAACCAGTTAGATAAAATAAGTACAAATTCACGCTATACATAATTCGTAACGTTAATTTTGACAAACAATATTATTTAAAATTTTTTATTAAAAACACACAAATAAAATTATATCGAATCAAACGTTAAGCTTGATTGTTTCTTTTTTATTTTACTTTTTAGGCTAAAATACCTTTTTTGCCCCTAAAATTTAATTCAATGTTAGATTTCATTTCTAAAGTATGATTTTGTTCAATTTTGTCTATATTCTTCTAAAAAAAACTAATGTTACCCTCTGACTTAATACCATTAATTCAATTGATAAAATCTTATAACTTAATTTTTATGTAGTCTCACTAGATAACTCATCATCTATTTTAATTTTTTTTTGTTTCTTTCTTCTTTTTCTTTTTCTTTCTCTTTATTTCATCTGACCTCAATATTTGTTTGCATGCAACTTAAAACCTTCCGACAATGATACATACGAGTAGTAAAACCACTTAGATAAAGCGAGTGCATATTCATGCCATATATAATTCGTAACGTTAATTTTGACAGACAATAGTGTTTAAATTTTTTATTAAAAACACATGAATAAAATGATATCGAAACAAACATTTAGCTTGATTGTTTCTCTTTTTTATTTTACTTTTTAGACAAAAATACCTTTTTTGACCCCCTAAAATTTAATTCAATGTTAAATGTTATTTCTAAAGTATCATTTTGTTTAAATTTGTCTATATTCGTCTAAAAAAATTAATGTTACCTTCTAACATAATACTATTAATTCAATTGATAAAACCTTATAATTTAACTTTTATGTAGTCTCACTAGATAACTCACATCTATTTTAATTTTTTTTTTCTCTTTTTTTTTCTCTTTCTTCTATCTGACCTCAATATTCTTTTGCATGCAACTTAAAACCCTCCGACAATGACACGTACGAGTAGTAAAACCACTTAGATAAAATAAGTGCATATTCACGCCATACATAATTCGTAATGTTAATTTTGACAAACAATATTGTTTAAAAAATTTATTAAAAATACACGAATAAAATGATATCGAATCAAACGTTAGGCCTGATTGTTTCTTTTTTATTTTTCCTCTACTACGAAACTTTTCTTCTTCTTTTCACTTCACCACAAAAAGTTTGTAAAAATGGATTCAAAATCCCTTGTTCCGAAAACCAAAATGGCACCCCATCATCTATGAATAAATTATCGAAATTAATGCTAACATTTTTAACATTTATTTGGAGAAAAGCGAGATGACTGTTATCATAAATCGCTTTCCAAAGGAGTAACTCAAAAGTATAATTTTTTCTTTGTGAAATTTAAGAATGGAACTTTGTGAAACTCATTAGGGATAAATTTGTTTGGAAACCAACAACATGATCGAAAATATTCTTTGAAAGAGCTCTTTAAAATGCCTGCGAATTTACAATCAAAAGGAAAGAATGCTTCACATGCCAAAATATTTGCTTTTCAAATAAAAAACTATAATTGGAGGGAAGAATACTTTTTTCTTTTTGTTTTTTTCAATTCCTAAATTAAAAATTGGATCCTAAAATCACTTTTTTTGAGCCCTGCTTTGATCTCTAGTTTGTTTTGAGTTCCTCTTATTTATTGTAAACTATAGAAAGTTGATTATTAGGTGGGGGTTTGTTTGGGGTTAGCCTCGGATGAACTGACTCTAGATGTGGTTGCTTAGTCTTGCATTCTTTTTGTAGTGACAAATTGGATAACAAACAAAATTCATGATCAAGAAGGAGTGAAATTATGTCAAAATTCTGAAAAGCGTTTGTTTGAGCCCAGCTCTTGAGAAAGAAGGGCTTTTAGTCATAGAATATTGAGCCTCAGTTTTCTCATTCGACGTACGACTCTCATTTTTGGATTACAGAAGGGAGAGGAGCAGGAACCCTAGCGGTGACTTCTTTTCCTCTGCAGCAGCAGACGCAGCAAGCAATGGCAGCCACCCTCCTCTCTTTTCTCTTCTGTTCTCTGTCCAAGATGAAGTTTTTAATAATTTCTTTTTTATGAACATTTTTTTTAAGAAATCTTTTTCTTTTCATTAGGGAAATCTTCTCTTTTAAAAAAAAAAATTATATTATTCTTTAGAATTGTTCCTTTTCTATTATAAAAGATCTAATATTAAATGAATTTTTAAGAATATTTATAATTTACTCTTTGACAGATGAAACTGTGTGAAATTGGTTTCAGAAATAAATTCAAATTTACAATTATTCCATATTTTGAAAAAGCCTGACAGCTAATGGCCCGACATTTCATTCAACTAGAGAGCCACCATTGAGACCACTTTCTAATTAAAACGGCTATAATATTGTCGATACGTAGAATTGGTAACACCTATTTTAATATGCCACAATGAGAAAGTCTCAAATAAAAAAACACAAATAATATGAGAGAATCAAGTCTTAGCCAATAGCCATTACCGTTCCTCTTTTTTAAATTTATTTTACTTTTTATCAAATGGAATTATAAAATTGGTTCCTAAAATAAATACAAATTTATAATTATGTCCGAGATTTTTAAAAAGCTTGACAGCAAATGCCTCAATATTTCTTTGCATGCAATTAGAAAGCCTCGATTAATGGCATCCTAAACGTGGGTAGTTAGTAATGTCTATTTTGATGGGAAACATTTGAAAACCCCGGCCACCAAAAATACAGGTAGATAGAATCAAGCCTTCTCATGGTGGTTCTTCTTTTTTCTTGGTAGACAATATTTGAAGTTCACTTTTTTTAAAAAAAAAAAAAAAAATACATATACGATGAGATAGACTCAAGTTTTATCCATAACTGCTCCTCTTTCTAATTTCTATTTTACATTTTAATAAACGAGATTGATTTCTTTAAAAAAATGAAAATTTCTGGAACATGATTTCAATTTGCAATCTTCATTCTTCCCACATCCTCACTTTACATTGGCATTAAGCATGTGTAAGAAATATACAATACATAAAGTTTGAAATGTTCATATTTGTTATATTTATATTTCTTGTAAATAAATTTTTAAATACTTAAAAATTGAAAATTTTCTCATATCAAAATCAAACACTACCTTAATATTTATAGAGTCCGATGATTGATCTAAACTTAGCCAGCGGCCAGAACCTCCGTTGATCCATAGCAAACAATAAGGTAATAAGTAAATTTGTCCTAAAGTAGGCAACGGATTTTAAGTGTTGTTGTAAATATATGGACTAAGTTAGATTATTTATCATAGCACCATATAAAATTAATATGATTATGTGCTAGTTTTAGCAATATATAGAACGGGAACAAAAGGCTACGCAAATACATATCATTGTTGGTTGAAATGCTGTCTCGCATTTGCAGTGTTGGTGAAAATGCTGTTATTCATCGGAATGAACACAAATAAAAAGTGATGAAATGGTTTCCTTGTAAGATTTACATTAGAATAAATAGGTCTTTTGGAATATAAAAAAAATTATAATTATGAATTTAGTTATTTAAAGTTTTGTTTCTTAATTTAATTTTTAAAAGATTATTATGTCATTAAAATTGTCTTCACTTTAACTCATTAATAGATATTTACAAATTTATTATTATCTGGCCTAAGTTTAAGTGCCAATATGATTTAGATATATATATATCTCAAAATCAAAATTGTTGGTTACCATAATTGGCTATTAAGCATATATCAAGCTCAATACTGTTCTTGATTTCTATCTTATAAGCTATGCATCCACAGAAGGTTCTTTTTAAAATTATTCTCCTCATTTTGTGAAGAGCGCCTGGATATGTAGCTTTGCATTAGAGCACTGTGATCTTGTTCCAATAATTACTTTCCCCATTTTTCTTCTCCTTCGATCACTTCTAAATTAACTGTCTCCCCCACATATTATACATCATCCTCTGGAAATTAAAAGCAAACACTCGCAATTCGGAATTGAAAGGTAAAGAAAACAAGAATAAACAAATTTTATAGGAAGACAAACTTTACAGTATCTTTGCATTCATCTTTGTTTGGAGAAACAATTCATTAATATCTAGCTAATTTTGCTTTACAAGGTCTTGTTACATAAAGAAAGGTACCATAAGCAAGCTTTCAATGAAATCAAACAGGTTTTCTTGGTTTGTAGGGTCACATGCTAAAACTGGGGGTTGAGACAGATGAGTTGGTATGTAGTCTGGTACTAAGACCAATCTTCCTCCTGAGACAAACCATGAGGTAGCCACTTAGACAATCCAGCCTAAGGGAAACGCATTCATGATAGGCACAAAAGGCTGATTGACCTTCTTATAATAAAAATTTAAAGAAATTACATGATCTGATCATATGCTACGAAGTATGGTGCAGCAAAGCAGTACTTCGTAAATTTTGTGTAGCAGAAAGTCGCATAACTCGCTTCTTTCTCTTTCTCTTTCAAATAAAGATACGCTCCACAGCAGAAGAATTGAAACATTCACCCATGAAAAGAAAGCCGAAACAATTGCAGATGCTTCCATTACTCTGTAGCCAAAATAAGGCAATACATTCGGTGAGTTGCTCCAAAATTTTGAAGCTCGAATGGGGAATAAATTGAAGGCCATTAAAAAGATATCATGGATAAAAAAAATCATATGTCATGTTTGCAAGCTACCCCATAACCAAGATCTAGTGAAATATATAATTATCATCTGAGATAACACGTTGTATATGCAGAGTTTAATCCAACATTTCAAATCAACCTCCATCCTTAACACAGAACCACACCACAAGTGAGGATTTAATAGGAAAACGACTGGACTAACAAAATGAAAAACCAGATATAAGTAATCGGAATGAGTATAATAATTATAAGGAAACCTTAATATGCGCAAGTATACAACATAATCAGAAGCCAGATTTCTCTGGTTTGGCACACTGACAAGAGGAAGAAAACCTAACTGAGGAGAAATTAAGATCATATAACCACAAATACTTAGTTGATGTTATTTACCTCTATAAGCTTCATCTACAACTCGGATCTACAAGATGAAAAGAAAGGAGAACCTCAAGATGGAGTTCTAATGGTTATGGATTTATGAAGAGTCTCTGGGACTGCTTGATATTTATAGTATAGGAGAGAAAGAGGTTGTTGGGCTGCATGAAACTCGAAAGCCTCCAATGATAACACCTGCCAACTGCAGTACAATAGCTGTCGATCATGCAAAACTCTAATGCAAAGCTTGACAGATCGAGGCCATAATTTCTGCTTGAATAGACACCTTGGACAGCGGAATCAAGCGTTATACAAGGGCTGCCAGTCATGCAAAGCTTGACAGATTGAGGCCATAATTTCCGCTCGAATGGACACCTTGGACAGCAGAATCAAGCGTTATACAAGGGCTGCCAGTCATGCAAAACTCTCACGCAAAGCTTGACAGGTAGAGGCCATAATTTCTGCTCAAAAAGACACATTGGACAAGGCAGAATCAAGCATTATCCAAGAGCTGTCAACCATGCAAAACTCTCACGCAAAGCTTGACAGATAGAGACCACAATTTCTGCTTGAAAGACACATTGGACAAGGCAGAATCAAGTGTTATCCAAACGCTGTTAAGCATGCAAAACTCTAACGCAAAGCTTGACAGATAGAGGCCATAATTTCTGCTCAAATAGACACATAAGACAAGGCAGAATCAAGTGTTATCCCACACCGTTCCTCCTCCTTCTTTCTATTTATTTTTTAAAAGATGAAATGACTAGAAAGTTTCCTAAATGAATGCACATTTACAAATATGTCCAAGTTTCTGAAACTGAGTGCAGCCATATCAGTTATCATCCATCTGAGCTTTACTATCCTCAAAGTCATCAATAACACATAAATAATACAGTTCAATTGGCGACATAGACAAACATCCAGTCCTCACTTAACCTAGAGGGAGAAAGCATAAGGCTGAGAAAAAGGCTTTCTTCCATTTCTACTTTATTTCTCCTCTACTAAAGCATAACCTCACAAGCATGTTTGTACATGTGACCAAAAATGGAAGAATATAAAGTACCATCTTATTCATTCAATTCAATAGTGACCAGTCCTCAAAAAAAGAAAAAATCCACCAATTGAAATAACAAAAAATCTATACATAACAAGATATTTTTATTCACTGATTCACATGATCAATTATGTGTCAATAATCTTATTTTATGTTTGAGATGTAATCAGATTGAGTTCAAACAAGTATTGATCATTCATATTGGTTTGTTTAATTTTATTTGAATTTGAGTATTTTAGAGTTCGAACAAAACATCAATTAGGTTGTTTAAAGCTATATACTTAATTTTATATTAGTTTGAGTTTGGTTTGAACTTGTTTGATTATTTAAAATAGCTAATGCCTACCACAGTACAATAACTGTCAATCATGCAAAACTCTAACACCAAGCTTGACAGATAGAGGCCATAATTTCCACTAAAATAGGCCTATTGGATAAGGCAGAATCAAGTGCTAGCCGAACCCCTTCCTCTTCTTTCTTTCTACTTGTGTTTAGAAAGGTGAAATCAACAAGAAGTTTCCTAAATGAACGCAAATTTAGAAAGATGTCTAAGTTTCTGAACTGACAGTAGCCTTATCAGTTATTATCTGTCTGAACTTTACTAGCCTCCAAATTATCAATAATGCATGTATTAAACAAATTAACTGCCAAAGTCATTAAAACATCCAGTCCTTGCTTTACTGAGGGGAAGGTCTCTCCCAAGAATAAGACCATCTTCCATGTCTACTTTATTTCTCCTCTAATAAGCATAGCCTCATATGCATGTCTGTATTACATGTAAGTGATGTAACCAGGAACGGAAGAATACAACTTATCATCTTCTTCATTCAATTCAATGGTCATGACCATCCTCGTAAAAATAAAATAAAAAACTACCAATAGAAAGAACAAAAAAGTTGTCAATAGAAGGTCATTTTATTTACATGATCAAGTATCTGTCAATAATCTCATTCAGGTTTGAGAAGTAATCAAGCCACTTTTAAACAATTATTGATCCTTCATAATTGGTTTGTTTAATGTTAGTTTGAGCATGGTTTGAACCTGTCTGATTATTTAAAATAGTTAATTCCTACAATAATAATTTATAAAATAATATTGAAATCTAATATTTGTTTTGGGGCCAAATCACAACAATTCAATAGAGTATATAACTAATAATTATGATTAATGAATATGACAAGGTTTTAAATCTAATTTACTTTCATAACCAATATTGATTCAAATGAAGAAAATATATTTCTGAGTTCAAGCAGTGAATGTTAACACTTGATAATGGATACTAGTATAACTATAAATTATAGTACTCGTTATTACTATCAGCAAGTGAAGACTCAAAAGTTATCCCAGAAAACTCCACTTTAAGTCTATTGTTCTATTATTCTAAATTTTTTAAATACTCAATTTAATCCAAAAGTAAAAATATCAACTTGTTGCATATTAGTCTAAAAACCAGAGTTTTTCAGGCTGTGAACTCAACAAAATTCGGAAAGGTGTGTGTGTGTGTGTGTGTGTGTGTGTGTGTGTGTGTGTGTGTGTGTATTGATGCTTGTAGATTGAGATCTCAATGTTAAGAAGAGACAAAATTTCAAATCGGTTTTCTTTCACTTGCGTAACTTTTCCCATCATCTATATAAAGGGTTGGAATATGTGAATTCATGTCTCATATAATTTTATAATTGAGTATATGAAACTTGGACGTTTTCAAATTCTGCAATTACCTTATACACAATAATTATTGGCCTAGCTAAGAAGGGTACAGAAATTTCCAAATATTCCCTACAAATATTTAACCATCAGGCTTCAATAAATGAGAACTATAAAGAGAACCAGGAGTCTGTGGAAAGAACCTGCTCAGGATTCGCCATTGAGTAAGGAGAATGGTAGTTGAGTCCTGCCTTCTGCCACCATGCACGAGCGCTCAAACCTTGAAATCACCGTCGTGGATTGGGTCCTGAATAAGGTTTAGGGGAGAAGAAGGACACGTGACTTGCACGTGATCACATATGGAGAGAAAGGGGGCTCAGTTGGGCTGCTGAGAATGGATGAGCCAGCCAAATATGAAGATGGGCTTGTGCTTCCTTGGGCCACATCTATCCATTGAAGTTTTCGAGATTTAGTACAACGGAGCAAAAATCAATGAAGAACGTGGCAGATGTCTCAGCATACGTGGCAAACTTAACACCACGTGTCAACCAGTTTGCCTTGACACCACCTCCTCCTAGCATGCATGGAAAATCGGTGACAAACCATTCAAGCTTTTAAACTGCAGAAATTCACCAACGAAAACAATTACTAGAGAAAAATATGGCATCCATGTCCATAACCAAAAGCGCTTTCTTCCGCCTCTCGAAGTCTTTCCCTCGCGCCCCTTCACTTTCTCTCAGATCTTCCCGCAAAGCCTCCAGGGTCTTCTTCGCCTCTGCTTCCAACTATTCAGATGTATACTTGGTTCAATGTTTTTCACAGATCTCAATTAGGCAAAAGACTTTTTATTTCAATGTTTAATTTTCTCAATTGGGTTTTGTATTTCAGTGGAGAAATGCAGCGGAGGGAAAGAGGGACTCGAGAGCCGATTGGGGCTATGATTCTGCAATGGCAAGACGCGAAGCAGAGGACAAAGACTCGGAGATGGCCGAGAGAGCGAAGGAGACGATGAACGAAGGTGTGGACAAGGCCAAAGAAAGAGCCCAGGAAATGAAAGAGAGAACTAAAGAGTACGCAGAGGAAGCAAAGGGGAAAGCAAAAGAAGGAAAGAATACAGCAGCAGAGGCGGCGCAGAGTGCGAAAGAGAAGGCCAAAGGGTATGCTTACGAGACGAAGGAGGAGGCCAAGGAGGCTGCAGGGACCATGGCCGATGAAGCGAAAGAAGGGACAAACAGAGCAGCGGAGAAAGCAAAAGAGTATGCATATGAAACAAAGGATACGGCGAAGGAAGGAGCAGAGAGGGCGGCGGAGAAGACAGAGGAAGTTGCTGGGTCGGCGACGGAGAAAGCGGGGGAGACGATGAAGAATGTAGGGGAGAAGGCGAAGCAAACGGTGAAAGGGGCGTGGGGAGCGGCGAAGGAGACGACGCAGAAGATTAAGGAGACGGTGGTTGGGAAGGACGACGACGACGACGACGACAAATATCAGAAGGAGAAGGTCATGGACGAGGATGTTGTGGAATTGAGGAGACGAACTGATAATAGGAAGAGCACTTAGAAGGGTTTCTTTCGGTTTGTTCAAAAGGCAAATAAAATTTTGAACGTGTTTGTGACGAGGGAGCTTTGAAAGAATCATGTTTGATTAATTTCGCAGTAACATCGCATTATCTTGATGATTTTGTGTGTTTATATTGTTATAATTACAGAAATTATACAGTTTATTCCCTCAAAGTTGGGGGAAAACATGACGTTTTGAATATCATTATTAAAATTAAAAATAATTCATACTTTAAAGTCTTATAATTAACTTATAATTTGAATTCTCACATGGGCAATGGAAGCTGAATAATCAAGCACCAATGTACCATCAGTTGTCTTTGTTTTTTTTTTTTTTTTTTTGAACAGTTAACACCAAAAGATGTTTTTTTTAAATATATATGAGTATTTTTGTATTTTTTGAATATATAATTAATTTTATTTAGACTGTTGAAATATTTTTTATCATAAATGTTTTTGGCATACACAAATTTTTTTATATTATAAAGATCTTTAAATTGATACTTATTTTTGAATCTTCAAACAAGTCTAAAAGATTTTGCTCTTATGCCTAAACATGAAATTCGAGACGGCAGTTTAGCTGGGAAGCATTGTTATTTATTTATTTATTTGACTTTAATTAGAATTTAAATTTGACTCTTTAGTTTTAAAGACGGCTCAATTGACTCATGTTTTGTCTTTAAACATGTGAGTATCTCTTAATTATATAACTAAGATATTTGATATATTTTAAAAAGTTATTATTATATGACGAATTTTACTGTACAACATTTGGTAAGTTTTATAGTATTTTAAAGTATATTTTTAATCAATTATTTATATTTTAAATGATAAATAAATTTCAGTGATCAAGAAATGTCTAACCTAAAAAATTCGAGTTTAAAAAATGCTTATGAAAAAAATAATATTTCAAATAATATATATATATATATATATATATATATATATATATATATATATATATATCTTATATAGAAAAACTAAAAAAATGTGAAAATATTGATGACAGGGCCCGTAGGGCCAATGATATGGTGACCTCAAGCTTTCTCTTGGGCCTCATCTCGCCATTCAGGGCCCAAGCAGAAATCATTTGTTTGATTCACCATTATTCAATAATACTATCTATACTATGTCCAAAAAAAAAAAAACTATCTATAGCCCGTCCAAAAGAAAAAAAAAACTATCTATTTTAAATTAAGCCCAAAAAAAAACTTGTCATTTTTTTATGAGTTTGTTATTTATTTTTCAATTATAAATATATACCAAAATTTAATTAAAAAAAATCTGATAACAACCACACAAAATATCTTAAACTAATACAAAAATGGCATTTTTATGTTTGCGTCTAAGTATGTTTGTCAATTAATATTTTATTATATATTATTTAAGAGACTATTGTATCAAAGATGTAATTTTTAGACTAAAATTGTATTTTAATCCTATACATATGAGTCTAGTATTAATTTATTTTTTCAATTTTTTTATTTACTATCTCAAAAATTTAATTTTGTATAAGTTTCATTTATTCATTCAATTTTTATTCATAAAACTAATCATGTGAATTGCTTTTTGGTGAAGTAACACATTAAGGAGGAATATAGTATTGTTGGCATATTTCTCTTTTCACATAAAATGCATATAGTAATCAGAATTTATGACGTATATTGAGAAGTATATATTGATAAAAAATTCATTGTCTAATTATTTATGAAAAGTATATATTAATTAAACTCTATCATTTAATAACTAGTGAGAAAAAAAAATATGGTGGGATTAGGATCCTTTTATATGATATTGGTATTATGAGAGAAAAGAAATAGACACACTAAAATATTTAATATTTTTATAATTAATTATTTTATATTTAATTTATTTATATAAAAGAATCCAAATTCAGCATTTTAAAAATATCATGTGAGTTGCTAATGTGACACAACACTAAACAATCCTTAACATCATTAATTTTGTTAATAGAGACTAAATAAAATGATTAAAGTAATATAAAATTGAACACAAATAATAAATTAAGACAAAAATATTTTAAAAAAACATTAATTTTTATTATTAAATTTAATTTATTTGTGCATAGACTAGATAAACAATAAGATAGATTGAGTTTAATAAAATAATACAATAAAAAACCATTTGCTCAGGAAAAACAAAAAGAAAAGCATACAAACCATGATGATAGCACTGTAGCAGTAGTAGTTGGGGTTTGGACCGTTGAATAGAAGGAGGGATAGCGTTATGGGAGCAGTTGTAACTTGCAACCCCTAAACAAATCCCGACGTCACCACCATCTCCATCTCCCTTCACTTACGTCATCACGTAACTCCGGGCATAACGTTGTCGTAAACTCAAGCTTATGTTTGAATCGTCCAAAATGCCCTTACGTTATTCACGGTATCCAAAATATCCTGAATACATGTTTCAATAATATAATATTTATTGACAAGCACTAGAACTTCTACACCAAGATAATCTTCAAATGACAACAAATTAACTCTAAGCAAAACTAGAGTTCAGTTCTACTTGAAAAAAGAAAAGTTTATTTATATGTTAATCATTTTTAAAAATATAAATGAATCTTTAATTTTCATATTAATTTACATATAATTTTAATTACAAGATATTATGGTGGCTTTAATTGGGCATATTTCTGCTATAATATTGAATATATGAATATCTTTTAATAATATATTAACAAATATTGTGTGTCTTTTTTTTTTCAATGTTGTGTTGTGATGAATTTGTCCAAATTCTCATCTCTATTTATATTTATCAGAAATTGAAAATACAAACGGGTCCTAGCAATTCTATAGACAATTGTTTATTTGTTTTTGCTATGCAAACTTGCAACAGAAAATTAGAGTAACCTGAAACATCATATCATGGCCTTTCGTGGGAGCCAAAGTTCCACAAATTGATGTCTGAAAATTAAATAAACCTCAATTTAAAAGAATTGTTTTTTTTTTTCCAGTGAATTTAGAAACTTTAATGGAAGACTTCAGAGACTAGTGGTATAAAAAGAGAGAAACAGAGGAAACACAGAAGAAAGAGAAGTGGAAGAGAATTGCCAAGTTATCACAGGCACCATTTCATTCCCCACCCCCACCCTCAACCGCCGCCTAAGCCCTTCCCAGTTGTTTTTCTCCTTCCTTTACAATCTTATCCTCTTCTTCTTATTTTTCATCTCTTATTCCGCGGGTCTGAACTGATAGAGAAAGATCAGCTCTGTAAGTTTCAGACTTTCAGGTGTTAATTGTGCCTCTCTTCTATGTCCTTGGGTACCCTTCAATCAAGGCTGAAAATCTGAGCACTTTTCAGTGCATTATATTTATTCCTGCTCTATTTCTTTAAGTCATATTCTATAACATCTCTCTGTCGCTAAACCCATAATCCTATTCCCCTTGGATCTCTCTCTCCCTCTCTCTCTCTCTCACACACACTCCTCCCCGGATTGAGGCCATTCCTTATTGTACCTTTGTCCACGTTGCACATCGATTCACCGTCGCTCAAATTCGCAGAAACCGCAAACTTTCTGCTTTCACCTTCTCCATCTTTTATTAATTGAGGGAATCTTGAATTAATACATATATATAGTTGCAGATATGCTCTTAATTTCTTTTCTAAGAGATCTTGGTTTTGTCAAATTGTAGGTTGGTTGGAAAAAACATGCACAAGGTAATGATAGCCCGTGGTTTTAGCATGGAATCTCATAGACATTTCTCAGACACGTAGAGCTGATCATAAATACAAAAGCACCAATCTTTTCTGGTTATAAATACAAAGCCACCCAAAAGAAAAACGCATTCACATTCACATACTCCTAAGCAAAAGAGAAGTTTCAGAGAGAGATAGATATAAATATAAATGCAGCAGCAGCAGCAAGAAGATGATGGAAGAGGAGGAGATCGGAGGTTGAAGGCGACGCAAGCAGAATGGAAGGCTCAGATTCAACCTCCGCCAACCCAGAAATGCCCTCGCTGTGAATCACTCAACACCAAGTTCTGTTACTACAACAACTATAGCTTCTCGCAGCCTCGTTACTTCTGCAAAAACTGTAGAAGGTACTGGACCCAAGGCGGAACCTTGAGGAACGTCCGCGCTGGCTGTGGGGTTCGTAAGGGCAAACGCGTAACCACCAAAAACTCTTCGTCTTCCTGCCAAGAACCACCACCGCAAAAGGTCGTCCAAATGGAGCCTAATTTGACGGCGCCCGTAATAACGGTTTCGTCAAATGAAGACTCTTCAACCGTGGGTTCTCCTTCTCCGGCGGTTTCAATCAGTCCCTTCTATCAAGGTGGTGGTGGGTTTCTGGCTTCCCTGGCGGCGATTCATTCTCTGAACCCATCTCAGCCGTTCGATCAATCTCTGGATGTTGGAGGTGACGGGGTGGGTGGGTCTAGTCTGGGTATTCTTTCTGGGTTCATGGGTTCTTCTCTTTGCTCACAAAACCACCAGCAGGATCAGAGCCAAATCAGCTCATCACAATTTTATCAAATGGGTATGAGAGATGATCAAGCTTTAATTCAATCAACCATGGCTAATAGCACTATTTCCGCTTCTCGCCATGATTGGCCTCGGAGCTTCATGAATAATGCTAACCATATGGCCTCTGATGCCTCCTTGTGGAGCACTGTAAGCACTACTTCCACTGGTGGAAACTCTGAGAGTGCTGCTATTGGTGGGTCATTTTCTTTGATCCCAAATGATCAGTGGCCTGATCTTCCGGGGTATGACCCTCCTCCATGATCGAAGGCATAATTCTGATTAATTAATGAACTAGCCTTCGTTTCAGCGTTATTATAATTTGTCTGTGTTTTCTTTCTTTTTGGTACCAGGAGTGTAGGGTTCTTATTAGCATGGTGCATCTGGTTGGTTTTGTAAGCATATTGAACGGTATAGAGTATATTGGGGATTCAATGTAGACGGAGAATTAGTAGCCATAGCCATTTGTTTCTCTAGTCATATGCAATAGCACACAGAATTTCTGGGTTGGTTCTTTGTTTTTAAACGTAACAAGATTTGATTATGCAGTTTGTGACTTTTTTCTTTTTGTTACATTAATCTTCTACCTTTCTATTCAATGCAAACCATATATGAACTTTTAGTTGGATAGTGTTAAACTATAGTCTACAAGGAAAGTAAATCGTGAGGTTTATTATAAACTCTATCATGTTTACTTAAACTAACTAGCTATGAATAAATTTATTGTGTTAAAATTTTATTTAATTACTAAAATGAAAGGTTGCTAGACATAATGATTGAAATTTTGTAAGTGAAAGATGATGAATAAATTTATTGATTCATACTGAACGCATGCATAAAAGAAAGTGATGTGATCTCTCCGTTAAAATAAAAAAGTTGAAGGAAAAGATAGTTGGATTTTGTGCATGTGGGTGAGTGAAGAATGATCAGGATCCATAAACTCTTTCACTTAAGAGTCCCATTTGTTTTATCTGCAAGATGTACAGTTTTGTTCGCTTTATCTATTGTGATTCAGAGTGCCTGTGTTAGGCCTTAGAGCTAAAGAAGCTTGCGAAATTACTTTGTCATTATTTTTGTTTGTATATTGCGAGGGAAATGGCACATGTGCCCTAAATGGGTTTCCTTTGATAATTGGAATATAAACAAACATGGGTTTTCTTTATCTTCTTCTCATAGCACAAATACATGGTTTTGAGTGACGGTGTCTGTATATGGATGCATGCGTGAGCAAATAACTAGAAACTAGACCATGTTTGCATGAAAGAGCGTTTTGAAGCAGTAACAAAAAGATATTAATTGTTTGTGGGAAAGAAAGGATGATCAGAATTTAGTAAGGGGCGAGGGAATGATGGAGAAGTGTTGGGGTTTTCGAGTAAAGCAAATCTTTGGTCTGCCATAGGAAGATCTGATAACAGAGAATAAAAGCAGAGAGACATCTGATTATAACTCCCCCACACTCTTCTGTACCGTACGTCACACGAATATACAATGTTTGATATGACTCAGGAGCAGCAGTAAACTCACTGTTCTAATTATGCATGCCACCATTGTAGTTACGTTTTGTTCCCACTCCATCCTTTTAGATATATATAAATATATATCATCAAGTATATTTATTTAGAAAGGTTTACTAATTATTTTTTATTTATTTATTTTTAATGGAACCAATTTATTTAAGAATATTTTGCATTTTTAAATCCTAATTTTTAATCCTATGGAGCTTTTGGCTTCACATTCATTAACATTGGCCATTGGGAAAGCTCAATGTGTTGAAACGATATGATCGTCCAAGCAATTACTTAATTGTAATAGTAAAGTCTTACCAAAAAAATAATAATAAATAAAAATTGTAATAGACTAATAGTAAATTTCTTCGACTCATTAGATGCAACGTAGTGACGAGAGGAACCACTTTAACAAAAGTGATGTGATAGCCAATAGCAAGAAAAAAATAAAAAAAGAGACACCGATGTGATGGCCATCCTTTCAATTTGTTGGGTTTTGTTTGGATTATATATTATAATAATAAAAATGCTCAATTACTTATATATATATATATATATATATAAATATTTTTTTTTTCAAAATGAGTAATTATATAATCAATTGATATCAAGATTCAAAGAAAAAAAAAACGATGAACATGCTATCAAATTATTAAATCTACCAGTTAGAAGAACAGAGAATTTTAAGGTTTTTCTTTTTCAAAAAAAATAATTTCTACAATACTAAACTTTGGGAACAAAATTCATGATCATAGTACCAATTATCAAATGACAGTCCTGTAAGTATGCTTGTAATATGGTCAAATTATATTAATATAGTAAACAAAAAGGTTAACTACATGTACAAAAAGTTATTCTCGACTTATCCTATAATAATTACTGTTCTATGCAAGCTCTCTTTTTTATCCTCTTGATCTTAAATTTTTTGCTCTAATTAATCCATTGATGAACGAGGTGCTAACTATCTATTTCAGTAATTTTCTCCACAAAACGAATCACTTTTGGGTGCCATCTTTCACAATGGGACAAGAGAGAGAGAGAGAGAGAGAGAGAGAGGGAAGAATCAATTTCGGGTGTGGAGGGATTAATTAGTTTTTGCCTCTAGCTTATATTCTTTTGGCCTAAAGTGGAGACTTGAAACATAATGTAATTGAAGGATTCAAAGTTGTTTAGTTAGAGTCCAAGTCACATAATAAAATGAGGAGTGGGAACCTTATCCATGATTGCCACCTTTAATTTACACCTCCCTCCCTAGCTATATCGTGCAATATATAATTGCCACTCTTCTATATAAAGCTGGTAGTGACACATGCAGGGAGGAACAATCCACTGTCTAGCTTTCCCACCACATTCTAATCCACCATGATTTTGATGTATCTGGCTCTGTGGGTCTCTCTCTCTCTCTCTCTCTCTCTCTCTCTCTCTCTCTCTCTCTTTCTCTTCCTTCTTAGCATGATGATAACAAGTGGTGGGCCCATAACCAGTGACCTACACCTGGTGTTGCTTTACAATTCGCACCATGGTTGGGTCAGTTAGACTCTGTGTCTCTTTTCTGCAGTTGAATACTGATTACAGAGACAATGTTTCATGGACTATCCTTTCTTTCTCCTGTTTATTGTTTGCTCCAATTATTTTTGTTGGCTGGGATTATTGACCTTAGAGTAATATCCATGGCTCTGTGTCGGTTTAAAGCTTGCGAATTGGCGATTTCTGATTGGAAACACAGTACAATGATAGAGCGTGTCAAGGTGAAGATTATTACTGAGAGCTTTGATTTCTTTAATAATCAAGCCTTTTTAGCGTTTAGCAGGAACAAGTTATATAATATTAGAACGATATTGTTGGGCAACAGAAAAGTTCATTTTGTACGTTTTCTTTTTCAATTTTTTATTAAACCACATTTATAATAAGTTTTCAAATTCCAGTTTGTAATTATTATTCGCTTATCTTTCTATGAATTTGATAAAAAAAATGTTTTTTATTTCTTAGAAAATATTAACGATAACTATTGTTCTTGGAAGTCACTTTTCAATCTTATCTCAAGCGAAGAAACAACACAACAGTGTACAATCACTAATTAAACTTTGAAGCTTCATTAATTTTTTTTTTCCATTATTTCGATTTCATTTCTCATACATAAAACAAGATTACTTTTTATAATAATACTAAATGAGATAACGTCCACTGAATATGTAACTCTTCTCCAATGACCAGTATTCAGGCCTCTTCACGAAAGTAAAGTCGATTATACATTCTTTTTTTTTTTTTTCCTTTTTTGGTTTTTCAAGAGATTGCATAATTATAATTAAGTAGGAATTAAAAATAATATAACATTATAAATTTTTTAATTAAGATTAATTACAGTACGAGTTTTGACTACACTACAATAAATAAAAAGTATACAATCTAGAGACTTACAAAATGAGAATATCCTAGAATTCAGAAGCAAAGAAGAGAGCAGGAAAAGTATGTTTTGATTAGGTTCCAACAAAACAATTTCAAACATTATTTGCTTTTTCGTCGTTCAAAATCCTTGAGACTGAAGCCTACCATAGCGACAAATGAGAAGCCTTCTTGTTGGTTTAGTAGTTACAAAGGGAGAAAAGATTGAGCTTTTGTGACGAAATGTGGACACTCATGCTCCTCGTGGATATTTCAGGAGCTAACTGTCATCGTACTATTTGGCTTTACATGCAGAATGATTTTGGTGGAGAGCGTCACTAAGCTTAAATTAATATTATTTTGCTATAATTATTTTTGTTAATCAATGAATTTGGTAGCATGGACTGAGATTGATTTGTTATCAAAGCATGACACTTAATTATAATATTATTTTATAATTTTAATTTTTTATTGTTTCCGTGACAAGCTTAGCAACATATTTAAATTCTGTTTAGTAGATAAAAATAAGAACACGGGAATGTAATAGAATGGAATGGACATTCAATTCCTTGATTTGGTTGTTGAAAGTGGTAAAAATTGTAAGTCCCACAGAATGTCTATTTCCTCTTATAAAATAATCAACATTACCTTCAAAAATAAGTAGAAAGTGAACAATGCGATAGAATGGAAAGTAAAAAAATTGAAATATTCTTTATTATTTTATTTATTTATAAAAAATTTTATAATTAAAATATATATTTAAATTAAATTTTTTAATATTATTTAAAAAAATTTAATTCAATTTTTTATATTAATAATATTTTATTTTATTTTTTATTTATAACATTTAAAATAATTTTTTAAGTTAAAATAATAATATTATTATTATAATATTTTTTAATGGTATTTTTATCTTTTTGATAGTTTTTATTCCATTTCATTCTATTGCCTTACCAAACGTAATTTTAATCATAACATTTCATTCCATTCCATTCTATTTCATTTCAATTCATTACATTCTATTCTATTCTCAATTTCCATTCATATTCTTTTCGTTGCCACCAACCAAATGGGACCTTAACATGTTTATTTTTAAAAAAATTATTATATTTAACGGAACTCAAACTTATTTTTAAATGTCAGTGGAAGTGATTTTTCTGTTGAAACAAAGAAGCAACAATTAAATTTTTTTCATTGAAACAGAAGTAAAAGCAAAATATTAATTTCATTATAAAAGAAATACTTACACAAAACTCACCTCTGTGTCTATCTAAGTAATGTTTATCTAAAAGTGTCTCTATCAGATATATTTGATCTATTAAATATAAAGAAGACTAAACTAAAGAAATAGATGGAGTAAAAATTATACTAATATATATATTGGATAATTAAAAATGAAATGAGTATGCATGTGTTTAGTTCAATGATAAACCTAATCCTCTTCTAAAAAAAGTGGTGCGGTTTCAAACTTCTTAACTCTCAAGTTAAAAAAAAAAATTCTATCCTTCAAGATACCAAAAAAAAAAGCAATAGAAAGAAGTTAATGCGTGCATGCACAAGTCAAAGGGGAAATTGATTAACAAATTAATATGAATTATCAACTATGCATTAAAAATATGAATAGAGTTGAGAAGTTATCAGGATAATTGCTTTTATGTTATTTTTGGATTTGGCCGAAAGCCAAAGAAACATAAGCCTAGTATTTGGGAAATACTTCTATAATTTTTAAGTAGCAAATCTCTACCCTTGAGAATGTTATGCCACACCCAAAAGTTGCACCTCTCTCTTTTATCTTGTTGAAGGTAAGAATTTGTGCCCATTGGGAATTAAATTCCATTATATATAAACCTCCAAACTTGTTTTGTTAACAAGACTAAGTTCATACTTCTAAAATTCTTAAAACCTATTCCCCCTCTTTTTTTCTCATGGTCAATTTCTCCTAGTTAATTTAGTGGATGCCTTTCTCTTTGCCTGAGTTACTCCACCAAAACTTAGCAACTTTTGGACACAGTTTAGCACAAAAAATTTTAGGTGTGCTAAGATAATAGATATGGCGTACGTTGGAATTGCTTGTAAGATTGCTTTTATTAAGATTTCTTTTCCTCCTTACGATAAATACTTGTTTTTCTAACATGATAATTTTTGGGTGACCCTTTCAAGGATCCAATTCAACGCTTGCCTTTCAGATCTTCCCCAATTTTGCCAACATTCTCGAGTACTTGCATCGATTCTCCCAGACAGGCATATTTAAAGAATTTTGAACTTTTTCCTTAACATGGGTAGGAATAAACCTACTGAAAATAATTCTTTATTTTTCAAAGTTCGCTATTTGCCCTGAAGCTTTTGAATAAACCTCTAAGTGATGCTAGATCCTCCTAGCTTGATACTCATTTGCATTAGCAAAAATAATGGAATTAGCGGAAAAAAATAAATGGGACAACTTTGGTGCATGCCTTGCTAATTTAATTGCACTTATCTCTTTATTCCTAATATAGCCCCAGAGAGAACATTGGCAACGAGAATAAAGAGGTATGGAAAAAAAGGATCACCCAGCGTTGAGTCCCTTTGTGGTATAATATAGTTGGTCCTAAGACCTTATTCACCTTAACCCTATAATTGACTGTAATGACACAGGTCATTATTATTAACTCATCCCATTTTTTAGTATATCCAAAGGATATCAACACATTCTATAAGAATCTCCATTTAAGCCTATCAAAGGCTTTATTCATATTTAAGTTGATGCCCATGAATTTTTTTTTATTACTATTGTATTTAAAATAGTATAATATGCCTCTTGTACAAACACAATATTATTTTGAATAAATCTTTCACTCATAAAAATACTCTGATTTTATTATATCTAATCATTCATGTGATTTTTTATGCGGTTAACAATAATCTTGACTATAGTCTTATAACAAAAAATGTTGTAGTTTATAGATCTAAACTGTCTCATATTCTCTAGATTCTAAATTTTAGGTATAATAGTTATGTAAGTTTTATTCACTTCCTTGGGTAAGAAGCCTTTTTCAAAGAACTTCTTAATTGCAACACCATTCTTTTTCTTTACAACATTCTAGAATTTTTGAGAGAAAACACCATTTATACCATCTAAATCTAGGGTCTTCACAGCTCTCAAATTAAACACAACTCTCTCAATTTTTTCATTTGTAACCTCTTTCAATAACTATTCATTCATATCTTGAGTGATTCTATGGGGGATAATCTTTTCTAAACATAGGAACTAATATGGGTTGCGAGAAGAGAACAAATCCTGATAAAAAGATTAAAACACCTCCTAAACATCTTCTTGCTTCTCCTTCCATTCACCATTTCCATCCCTTATTCTAGAGATGTAATTTTGTCTCCTCCTTTGTAACGTAGTCTGATATAAGGATTTTGTATTATTTGAAAGATGGATCCTTCCAAGTGGGACCCATGTTATATTAAAATGAAAAAAAAGAGGCCGTGAGTCCCACTAAGGGAAATATGCAATTGTTAGACACTGAAGATCACCGAAAAGTTTGAAGGAAAAATAAAATAAAATGCAGGCGTGATTTGCGTGATTTGTGCGCGTAGTAGGTGGAGGTGGAGCCTCTCCCCCTCAACAATTCATATCAGATTCAGTGAGAGTCTCACACCTTCAGAGATGAAGGTTGAGAGAAAAAATAGAGATCCTTAGAAAGAGAATTTTCTGAAAGTACAATCCACAAATTGAGAGAGAGATCCACTTAAGGGTAAGTTTTGTAATTCCATTATTATTATAGTAGAAGTTTAAGCGGCTTATGGGTCCCGTGGTTTTTACCTTTATTTTAGAAGGATTTTTCACGCTAATATCTTTGGTGTTATTTTTTATTTATTTAATTTGTGGGAATTATCTCAACAAAGTGGTATTAAAGCTGTGGTAGTTATTCCTTTAAAATTCTTAATATGTTCTGTGGTTGTAGTATTGACTGATCTTCCACATCAGAAAATTTTTTATTAGAATTACTATTCACTGAAGGAAGTTGTACTTCATTGTTCATACGTACGGTAAAATTCATACGTATGTCACTATTCATATATATATATATGTACTGTTCATATTGCTCAAAATGGAGGAAAGCACCGGCAATATGATCAAGTTGATTGCATTTAATTATGCAATTTGGAAGTCAAAGATGGAGGATCTTTTATACATTAAAGATCTATGGAAGTCGATTGTGATAGCAAAGGAGGAAGCGGTGGCTACTCTGAAAGATGACAAAGCCGATGGCAAGGCAACAATCAGCACATCAGACATTGACTGGACTGTGCTGAATCGTAAATGTGTTGCTCAAATCAGACAATGGATTGACAAGAGTATTTTTCAAAATTTTGCTAATGAACATGATGCTTATGTTCTTTGGCAAAAGTTGGAGAAAATGTATGCAAGGACAACTGTACAGAATAAAGCCAATTTAATACGACGATTAGTTAATTTGAAGTATAAAGACGGGAGCAGCGTATAGGAACACATGAGCGAGTTCCAAGGCATTATAGATCAACTCAACTCAATTAAGATGACTGTTGACGATGAACTACAAGCATTGCTGATGCTGAGTTCTCTACCCAAAAGCTGGGACACTTTAGTTGTGTCAGTCAGCAATTCTGCTCCTGAAGGCAAGTTTACCATGGATATGGTAAAAGACAGAATGTTGAACGAAAAATCTCGATGAAAAGACGAAGGATATAATCCTGAAGCTGAAGCGCTTGTCACAAAAAAACAAGGGAAGCAAGAATGGCGTGGAAGAAATAAGGGTCGAGATTCTCAGAGTCAAAACTAGCAAAAAGGACGATCAAAGTCCTGATCAAGGCATGACAAGAAGTGTCACCATTGTGGCAAGCCCGGACATTTCATTCGAGAATGTCAGAAGTTAAAGCAGTCCAGAAAACAAGAAGTAGAAAACCGAACAAATGACATTGCAACTGTCACCGAAGAAGTTGTCATTGTTCAAAGCTAATTATGTCATTTATCATGTCAAGACTCTACATGGGTAGTTGACTTAGGTGCTTCCTACCATATCACCTTAAGACGAGAGTTCTTCTCATCCTACACTCAAGGTGAGTTCGGGTGAGTAAGGATGGGAAACGATGATGCATCCAAAATTGTCGGTATCAACAATATTTGTTTGGAAACTAATCTTGGATGCAGATTATTTTTGAAAGATGTAATGTAACATCCCGTAATTTTTTTAGATATTTTCCTTAAAAATTCTTCACCTTACATATATGCATAGAAATGTTCTAATATTAATGGAATAGGTAAAGAAAGAAAACCTAAGAGAAAATATTAGAAATAAACATGTTAAAGAAATGTGAAATTCTTAGGTAAAGAAAGATAAATTTTTGTGAAGTAAGTAAAGGTCTTAAAATTTCAAGAAGATCGGATTATGATAATTTTTCTTAATTTAAGAGCAAAAGTTACTAAGTTTAGTATCTCCACCCGTAATTGGGCTTTAACCTATAGACACTTCATATAGAGTTTTTCTACTTCACATGAATTTTTAGCAAGCCAATAGGATAGCCCAAGGAAGAAATAAAACATAGACTTGGACTAGGATATAGAAGTTGGACCGGTAGCTCAAAAATTATGAAAATGTGACCAAACCCATTATGAAAGGTAGAATTTTAACCAAAGTAAGGAAAATGGGCAAGAATGAGCCCAAACCCAAGAGGAAAAATAAAAATAAATAAAATTAAAGTGATGAAATATTGGTGTAATCAAGATTAAGTGACATGGCATTAAGACAAAAATTTAGCAAGTGGTGTGATTCTACATTCATCATTTTGGCAAGTGGCATAATAATACAAGGCTTTAGGACAAAAGCATCTATATCCTACATTCATAACTTTAGCAAGTGGGTAATAATACATAGCATTATGACAAAACATCATTATCCTACACAAATAATTTTAGTTAAGTAAAGAAAATTCAAGGGCTAAAAATTTGCCACTTAAAAAGGCAAATCTATCATACTTGATTAAGACAAAAGAAAAAGGAAATGAATTCCTAAATCAAAGGGATCTTGTCCCATATCTTGAGAACATATCATCATAATTTTCAAAATATAAATCTCCTTTTTTTATGCATATCTTGACTAAGGAAGAGGAAGACAAGAACATAAGTTGTTTGTTTTTCAAAAAATCAACAAAGTGTATCCTAATTGTGATAAGGTAGACCCATGATCATGAAAGGTGAATTATTTGGTGGTCTATATAAGAAAATCCACCCTTACAATATTAGAATTTCGTCCAAGTGAGGGAGAGCAAAAATAGAAGCAAGGTAGTGTGAGGAAAGGAGAGGAAGAAATGAAGAAAGAGGAAGGAGAAGTCTAGGGGACTAAGTGTTCCAGGTAAGTTTAACAATATTTCTTTTTGAAAAAAACTTTTGAAACTTATAATATTTATATGAGATTTTGATCTTAGAACTTTGATGATTGATCATGGATGTTGCTATATCATGTTACATATTGAGCTTGCATGTGATGTATGTTTGAATACTTATGTTGGTGTAGATAGTTCTGCATGGGTATGGCTATGGTTGACAGAATTTTGAGTTTCGGTATTTTAATTTCTAGGAACAATCTATAAGGAATTAAAATAAATGTTTAACATAAGAATTAAAGATATATGTGTCATGAATTTTCACCCACTGGAATCATTCCATTTGGAGTTCATATGAGGTAGCTATGGTCTGATTAGTAGTCAAAGGTCAGAAAATGAATCATCAGGGAAGAATATGTTAGGATAGCTTCGGTAATTTAATTTCTGAGAATTATTGGTAGGGAATTAAAATAAATTGTTAACCTAAGAATTAAATATATGTGTGTCATGGATTTTTAGCCACTGGAATCATTCAATTTGGAGTCCAAATGTGGTAGATATGGTCCGATTAGTAAGCAGAGGTCAGAAAATGTTTATTCAGGGAAGAGTATGTTATTAATGCTTTAGTTTTTGAATTTTTGGAAATATTCTGTAGGGAATTAAAATAGCGTGTCAACATAACAATTATAGATATATGGCTCATGGATTTTTACCAACTGGAATAACTCAATTTGGAGTTCCAATTTGGGAGATATGGTCTAATTAGTCAGTAAAGGTCAGAACCTATCTGAGAGGAACTATCATGTACTTTGAGGGAGTAATATCACCTTCGTTTCTTAATTTTTTGCTACAATGTTCAACATAATAGTTTTAGATAATTGTTTTATCTTGAAATGGACACCAAGATCACCTACATCAGAGTTAAATTGAGGGAGTTATGCTCTGATTAGTAAGAGAAGGTTAGATAGGATGAAAATCTGCATCAAGAAAATAAAGAAATAAAATTAGTATTTAAAAAAGAAGATGAATCTTAATAAATGACTAGTATAGCCATAGCCATTGCCATTGTATGAACTTCTTACCATCTTAAGTGTGAAATTTTGACATGGAAATATTTTATAAAGTGATATTTGAAATGGTTATGTTCATGGCATGATTACCAATGATTTATGGTAATAGTTATATTTTGATGAACATACTTGTTTTTGAAAGCATATTTTTGGCTATCATTGTGAAAAGAAAAGAAATGAGCACGGTCACATGGCAATCCGTGTGGTGCACCAGTAGGGGACGCCCTACCAACGGTTATGATCATGATAATGAGAAAAGAAAGAGAAAGTGGGCCATGTCAGACGGAGCGAGAAAAGCCCGTACCGGAGAGTAGAGGATACTCACCCTGACCGGGATAGCTTGAAATGAGAATAAGTTGATGGCCATCATATGATATTTTGAAAATTGTTAATCCTGTCATACATATTATTACAGTATGATTCTTATGTGCATAGATATAATGCATTCATGTGACCAAAGATATTTTTCTGTAGTTTATACAGCTGAACATGACGTGATGAGCTTTACTGATGATAATTTATTGTTGAACTTACTGGGATTTAATTCTCACTATATTTCCATATCATGTTCAGAAAATTATTTATGCAGCTTTTGTTTTTAAGGCTCTGGCTTTTAGTGCACATTGGATCGAGTTACTTTATGTTGGGCAGATTTCAGAATCAAATAAGATGTTTGTGGTCGAGTTGGCTCAGATCCCGGTGAAGGTGCAACCACCCGCACCTGTATCTCCGAAATTGGTCAACCAAAATAAACAAGATGTAAATATCTATGTGTATGATATGTTATACGTCTGTTTTGATTAATGACATGTATGTGAACTCAATATTGTATAATAATAAAGGAAAAAAAAAGAGGTTGTTACATGTAAGGCATGTTCCAGATATTCGCCTCAATTTGTTCTCCACTGGAGTACTTGATGATGATGGCTACAACAGCTATTTTGGTGAAGGAAAGTAGAAGCTTACCAAAATAAATTTAGTAGTAGCTAAAGGCAAAAAAGATGTGTCTATCTACTTCACAAAAGCAAAGTTGTGTAGAGAAGATGTAAATACCACCAGGAAAGAAATCTCTATTGAGTTATGGCATAAACGACTCGGCCACGAGTGAAAAATGCCTCAAAATTCTTTCCAAAAAGGAGCTCTTGCCAGAATTGAAAGGTATATCTTTGCATACTTGTGTTGATTGCATTATGGGAAAACAACACAGAGTATTATTTCGCAGTTCTCCACCCTCTAGAAAAGCAAACATTCTAGACTTAATACACACAAATGTATGCACAATGAGTACTAAGTCACTAGGTGGAGCCTTTTATTTTGTGACTTTTATTGATGACCATTCAAGAAAAGTGTGGGCATTTGCTTTGAAAACTAAAGATCAAGTGCAGGAAATTTTCAAGCAATTTCATGTAAAAGTTGAGAGAGAAATTGGCAGACATTTGCAGTGTGTACATGTAGATAATGGCGGCGAGTATCGTGGACCATTTGAGGAGTACTCTAGAAAGTTCGGCATCAAGTTAGAAAAATCAGTGCCAAAGACACCTCAACACAACGGTGTCGCAAAAAGGATGAACATAACTATATGTGAAAGAGTCAGATGTACGCTCTCAAATGCAAAACTGTCAAACCCTTTTTGGGTGGAGGCAATGAGAATAGCAGTCGATTTGATCAATCTTTCTCCATCAGTTCCATTAAACTATGACATTCCAAAAAGAGTCTGGACGGGAAAAGATATTTCTTACAAACACTTGAAGGTATTTGGCTGTAGAGCATTTATTCACATCCCAAAAGATGAGAGGTCCAAGTTGGAAGGAAAATCAAAGCAGTGTATTTTTATGGGATATGCCCATGAAAAATTCAGTTGCAGACTCTGGGACCCTGTTAGTAGAAAGATCGTTAGAAGTAGAGACGTGGTGTTTCTTGAAGATCAGACAATCAAAGATTTTGAGAAACCAGAAAAGCCATAATCAGATGAAATTTCAGTTAATTTGGATCCAGTTTCTCCACCAACAAATTCTAATGGCGGGAGACCTACACCAGATACTGACGATGTTGATCTACCAGTTAGCAATACACAACCAGAGCAAATTCCTGAACAAGTCCAACAAGAAGCATCGTTAAGGAGATCCACCAAAGAGAGAAAATTGAGTAGCAGATATTTTCCTAACAAATATGTAATGCTCACTAACGGGGGAGAATCAGAGAGCTATGACGAAGCTATTACTGACCAGTATAGGGATGAGTGGTTAAAAGCCATGCAAGAGGAAATGAAAGCCCTGCATGAGAATGACACATTTGATTTGGTGAAACTACCATAGGGAAGAAAAACACTCAAGAACAAATGGGTGTACAAAATCAAGAATGAAAAAGGCAACCCACAAACACGTTACAAAGCAAGATTGGTTGTGAAAGGATTCGGTCAAAAGAAAGGTATTGACTTTGATAAAAAAATTTCACCAGTGGTAAAATTTTCTTCTATTCGAGTTATTCTTAGCTTAGCTGCTAGTCTCAATCTAGAGGTTGAACAACTTGACATAAAGACTGCTTTCTTACATGGTGATCTCGACGAGGAAATTTACATGCAGTAGTTTGAAGGTTTCCAAGTGAAGGGGAAAGAGAAGCTAGTGTGCAAACTAAAGAAGAGTTTGTACGGTCTGAAACAAGCTCCAAGGCAGTGATACAAAAAGTTTGACTCATTCATGGAGAAAAATGAATACAATTGAATGACGACTGATCACTGTTTCTTCATCAAGAAATTTTCTGATGATGACTTTATCATTCTTTTACTTTATGTTGATGATATGTTGATTATAGGCCAAAACATCAACAATATTAACATATTGAAGAGAGAGTTAAGCAAGACCTTTGCAATGAAGGACTTAGAACCTGCTAAACAAATTCTTGGCATGAGGATTATCCGTGATAGGAAGAATCACAAAATTTGGCAATCTCAAAAATAGTACGTGGAAAAGATTCTTGAAAGATTCCACATGGACAAGGCAAAATATGTCAGTTCTCCACTTGCAAGTCACTTTAAGTTAAAAGTGAGTCAGTGTCTTTCAAGCAAGGAGGATAAATTAGAGATGTGCAAAGTGCCTTATGCATCAGCGGTTGGCAGTTTAATGTACGCCATGGTATGCACTATACCAGACATTGCTCATGCTGTTGGTGTTGTGAGCCGATTCTTGTCAAATCCTGAAAAGAAATATTGGGCAGGAGTCAAATTGATACTCAGATATCTCAGAGGTACTTCTATTCATTGTTTGTGTTTTGGTAATGGTACAGCTATACTAGAAGGATACACAGATTCAGATATGGCTGGAGATGTAAATACCCGAAAGTCTATCTTTAGATACCTGATAACATTTGCAGGGAGAGATGTCTTGTGGCAATCACGATTACAAAAGTGTATTGCCTTAAGCACCATAGAAGCATAATACATTGCAATTACTGAAGGTTGTAAAGAAATCATGTGGATGAAGAAGTTCTTGCAAGAGTTAGGACAAAATCAGAAAAGTTATGTTCTCTATTGCGACATTCAAAGCACAATACACCTCAGCAAGAATCCAAACTTTCATTCCAAATCAAAACACATTGATGTAAGGGGTATCACTGGATCCGTGATGTGTTGGAAAGTAAATAGCTGCGAATTGAGAAAATTCACACTGATGAAAATGGAGCTGATATGATGACAAAGGCTTTACCTATGGAGAAGTTAGAAGCTTGTAAAGAAGCAACAGGTTTAGCATCATCTCCACTTAAGTTGGGAGGGAGAGATTTGAAAGGTGGGTCCCTCCAAGTGAGGCCTATGTTATATTAAAATGAAAAAAAGAGGTTGTGGGTCCCATTAAGGGAAATATGCAATTGTTAGGTACCGAAGATCGCCGAAAGGTTTGAAGGAAAAAAAAAAGGAACTGCAAACGTGATTTGCGTGATTTGTGCGCGTAATAGGTGGAGGTGAGGCTCTATAAATAGAGCCTCTCCCCCTCAATAATTCATATCAGATTTAATGAGAGCCTCTTAGAAAGAGAATTTTCTGAGGGTACAATCTACAAATTGAGAGAAAAAATAGAGATCCTTAAAAAGAGAATTTTCTGAGGGTACAATCCACAAATTGAGAGAGAGATCTACCTAAGAGCGAGTTTTGTAATCCCATTATTATTATAGTGAAAGTTTAAACGGCCTACGAATCCTGTGGTTTTTACCTTCATTTTAGAAAGATTTTTCACGCTAATATCTTTGGTGTTATTTTTTATCTATTTAATTTGTGAAAATTATCCCAACATTCTTATCACCACAATTTAGTCATTTAACTCTTGAGTTTTGTACCACGTATAACTCATTTTGCCTGCACAGTTTGCCAAGCTTTCTTTTCACCCTTTTAAATCTTTTTAATTAATCCCCCGCCAAGATTTCTCTCCTGCAAGTTTTCAAATTCAGATTTCAACTTCTTTATTTGCACATCTGCCCTTTTTTATTTTTTCCTATTCCACCCTTTTAACTTCCTTGCTATAACTTTCATAATTTTATTCATTCTTTCAAGGTTGCTAGTAAAGGAGCATCCATTCCAACCGTACTCTACTACTTCACAAAATTCTTATTCGTCCACCTAATATGATTCAAATTTAAGGCTTTTTTTTTTCCTGCAATCTGGTTTTATCTTAAGAATGAGGGGGCTACGATCAAACTCAACAGATGACAAGGCGTGCACTGTAGTTTTACAAAAGAAGTTATTCTATACATTATTAACTAGGTGTCTATTTAATTTTTCTCTTATCCCTTAACTTCTCTTATTTTGTACTAAGTAAATCTACACCCTTTAATCAATGAGTCAACAAGGTCATTATCATAAATACATTTTCTAAAACAATTCATTTGACTTATACAAGAGGGTTTACCGTCTTTTTCAAAAGCATATAATGTTTCGTTAAAATCACCAATATAATTTCAGAGAGTGTTGTTACCTGGATTAAGAGAAGTGATTCAGTGCTAAACTTGTCGTCTACTTCTGCTTTCTGGATATCCATAAACATAGGTATTGAAAATGACTTGCCTTTCCTCTTTGTAGTTCACTTTAGCATGAATGTAATTTTGGCACTTGTTGAGGATATCTCTCCACGTCAAGCACAAAACCTCCTAGCCTTCCTAGTGGATTCACCACTTCCATCTCTTCAAACTTCAGCTTTCTCTTCAAGTTCTCCATCTTTTTCTCTTTGGCTTTTACAACCAAACCCAATCACATCCACCGGGTCAATCACTTGACACCCTAGATCAGATTGAAGGTTCAGAAATAAAAAATAAATGAAATTAAACTGGCATAGACTTGCATAAGACCCGGGAAAACCAACCCGCTTTGTCAAAACTGTCCAATATGGTTTTAGACTTTTAGCCATGCTTTTTGACTCCTTAAAAATGGGAATGAGGAGGAGAAACGCCGAGGAGTCGGACACTGTCACTAAGCAAATTTGAAAAATTGAATTTGCTTTTATCATAAAAATGAATAATTCGGCTAAAATATTATATTTTGTATTCAATAAAAAATATTTTGTAATTTTAATTTTTATTGATAAGAAAATGGATTTAATACGGATGAGGCACAGGAAACTATTGGCCAAAAATAAAAAGAATTATGACAAGAATTGGACGGAAAGAAAGAGAGTTGTACTCCACATATAAAGCATCTGGGTCTTTTCCTCTAAACTTTTAAATAAGAAAAAACTTGGTTAGAAATATGAAAATCACTACAAATGATGTTATAAATTATCAATAATATTTAATAAATTGAGTTTTTCATTTTATATGTTTGAAAAATGAAATATGCGCAGATCTATTTTTCCTTTTTAATCAAACAATAAAAAGGTTTTCTATTGTTAACACAAAGGCTTCAATATTTCATAAACCATAATGGTTTGATAACAAAAATAATATTAGCTAGATAATATTGTCTATATAAATTTTGTATTATCATTTATTTTTTAGCATATAACATAGTGACGCATTTGTTAATAAGTCCAATATAATTAAACAAAATTGAATTAAATTCTTTAAGCGAAAATATTTTAATATAGAAAAAATATTACATTTCATGCCATAGCTATAACAAAGGCAAACCTAACTGTGACTTTGAAGTGATATTTTTTTGACGAATTAAGCTTATACCATCTGTACGTTGCACCCACTAAATATCATACAAATTTTAAAATTTAAATTATATTAATTTTATATAATTCCATTAAATTTTGCTAATTTCCCTATACTTTCAAAACCTAAATCGAATATATATATATATATATATATATATATATATATATATATATATATATATATATATATATATATATATATATATATATATATATATATATATATATATATATATATATATATATATATATCCCATTCACAAAATCATATTTTTATTTTGGTCGAACACAACAATTTTCAGCCGAATATATTAACTAAATTTGTGGATTTCTTTATTCTGCGGCCCACCAGGCCCACCCTAGAAGAAAAAGCTTACACGTTACCTGCCCCACCATAGACTAAAAATCGGACTTTCGTGCATCATGTTTTGAAATATTACAGTAACCTATTTTTCTTGATTGTTGCAAATATAGGATACGAAAACAGGTTTCCAGATAATACTATCTATTACTAAAATCAATCTTTAAGAATTTAATGAATTTTTTAATAACTATATGTCACAAGTATGAATATAAGTTTGGGTAGAGAGACCTAATGCATATGTTTTGAAAGTATATTTTGAAATTGTAATTAAACTTCCATCACCGATTCAAATTTCTCTTGAATGAAAATAACTTTAGTTTTTTTAAGTTAAGTGGAGAAAAAAAGTTCAAGCATAAATGTTTATATATAGTTACAATAATAGTTATTAGTGCGAATCTTCTCATCACGTATAAATAAAATACAAACACCTGTAACCAGTTGTTTCTTCTTAAGTCCTAGAGGCATCATAAGCCTTTTTGTTTTGGGTTGCCGTTGTAGCTTGCAACGACATCCCCTCTCTTTTCTTTTTCTCTTTTTCTTTGGTGTTTTTCTTTATCATCACCTCTCTTGGTAAGAGCAATTTCTTAACTATTATAGAAGCCTCTCACCTCTTTTGAGGAAGAGCTTTTGGCTTCTCGTCTAAGTCTTTTAAGACTTGTAGTCTATCTCTTCATATTCTTAATAATACTAGTAAATCTGAAAAAAAAAATTAGTAAAAGACTTAATCTTCAAAAAAATAAAATAAAGAGATTTACAATAATATTATCATATTTAAAATGAAGAAGATAGATTGTAGACTTAAATTTTAGATAAGAGATTGTGATAATTATTGGCCTAGGTTAGCCACTCTTCTCCCCTCTTCAATAGTGAAATAGTAAAGGTCTTGTAGCTATGATACAAAATATAAATAGTGTTAAAGATTAGTTGGAACTTATTGTTCACATTTTTTTATATATATTTGAAGGCTCTGAAGTGATGTAATTTTATAAAATTGATTTTTCACTATTTATCTATTTTTGATTTTTGTGTTTTTTATATTAACTTAATGTATATTTAGAGTGTTGGAGTGGTTAAGATAAACTACTATCTTTGTATTTTTTTTTAATCATAATTAATATGAATAATGCAGAGGAAATTCAAATTGCATAAGAGATATATAATTAATTCCAAAAGGGAAGTACGAAAAGAAATAGGAAGGTCAAGTGTACAAAATTAAAGAGCAGCATGCACTGCTGCACAAGGACGGCTGGACGCGGCGTTGAAGATAATAATGCATGGTGTGAAAGTTTGAAAATGTTGGCAATAATAGTAGAGTGGAGGCTATGTACCTACACACGAGAAATTTCTTAGAAGTAAGGAAGGGGAGAATTCCTAGTGTGGAAATAGTACAATAATGTATGTATAGTCTAACTTTGAAACCTATTTTCCCAGCTAGCTAGTTTCCTGGTGAATTTCCAGATCACTGAATGTGAGATATAGATCCAATGTTCCCCCCCATAATAGGACATAACATAGGAATCCAAGTCCATGATTTCATTAAGGATGAAGAACAACAAAGTTGAACAATAATCCAAACCACCTCGTAGAAATTGATCACCGAAATATCCAAGTAAATAATATCCCACAAACCATAAAAAAAAGAAGACAAAAATGAAACAAATATTGCATATAACCATTAAACCCCCAACCCCTACCTAAACTAATCACAATACATTAGAGAGTAAGAAACAAAGGGCATGTCTTTAACATTGCATATATACATCGCAAATGAAGACCAACTTACTCAAATTAAACTATGTAGAAGTTGCACCAAAAAGGTTCCCCTTAATTAGATCTCCATAGAGAACTCAGAACAGTACTGTGCAGACAATGAGAGAAGAGGATCCGAGGTTCCTCTCAGCGCAATATAAGCAATTCTCAACCTGGACACATAAAACTAAAAGCCTGAAGTGTATACTATTATTTGCAGCTGACATGATCGCTCCGATCCAAAACTCCTCTCACCTTTATCTTTTTTTGTTTTTAAATGTGAGTAACCCCAACCCTTTTTTGACCCCAAAAAGAAAAAAAGTACTAGTGATAAAAAGAAGCCTAAGTAGAGCTAAAGAAAACGACCCAAGGATAATCTGAAATTAAAGAGCTAGGAGGTTTTTGTTTTTGCTTTTGCTAGATCAGAGAAGTGACTGAAGGGCCAACGTTGTTTGTTTGATCATTCCAAGCACCCATAGCTGTTGTTGTAGCAGCTGCTGCGTTCCAATAATAAGGTGCATAATCGGACAAGCCCCCACCATGCTCGATCTGGTTTTGGCAAGCACCAATATTATTCCACTCCAACCTCCTTTGCCTTTCTTCAACTTTCACTTCTTTTAAAGCAACCATCTCTGCCTCACTACTGCCATTATTGCCTGCTATTTGCATCTCTTCTAGTGGGGCTAAGCCCTGGAAAGTACTGTTAGTGGCAGGACCATCCTTCAAACCACCATTGATGAATTTTTGTTGCTGCAGAAGGGAAGCCATAATTGGAGAATTGGATGCAGAACTTGAAGAAGAACGTCCAAAGATAGAACTATAACTTGAAAGAAGTGAATTATTTGAAGTATACCCATTTGGATAACCATTATCACCAGCTTCACTGGACATTATCCCAGATGAAAATCCCAAACCAAGGGCATTCAGCTGAGGCTGAAGATCATACCCAGAGACAGTTTCTACTCTGGAGACTCTAGAATTGAACCTTGCAAATGGAAGATTCATATCACAGGAGTTACTGGTTAACCCATAAAATAGAGGATGGATATCGATCTGGGGTTGGGAAGGAAGGCTTGTATTGGCACTAGGAATAGGAGCTGAAGAAGAAGTATCAATGGCGGAGGAGGTTGGGCGCTTCACACGCTTGTTTTTTCTGCAGCCACCTCCAACAGGAACGTTTCTGAGAGTTCCTCCTCTTGTCCAATATCGCTTGCAGGCTTTGCAGAAGTGCCTTGGCTGAGACAAGCTATAGTTGTTGTAGTAGCAGAATTTAGTGTTTGAGGAATCACAGCGGGGGCACTTGAGAGACTGTTGCTGCTGCTGGAGAAGTTCTTGCCCTGGTTTTTCCATTATCCTACCAGAGGAACCAATCGAGACCTTTTGTTCATCAATGATTTGACTCTACAAGAAGAGAAGAAGAGGATAAGAAACGGAAAAGAGAAAAAGAGAGAAGAAAAGTTTGAAGTTGTGATCTAGGGTAAAAATAGCAAGAGAGTGTAGATATTCTTTTCCAAAAGCAAAGCAACAAAGATGGCCTGGTCATGTATTTGTCTAATAATTGAGAGAGAGAGAGAGAGAGAGAGAGAGAGAGATGAACCTGTGGCGATTGGTTATTCGTTGGAGGGATGACCACCATTTTTTCAGAGTTACCCAATATTTTGCCCTCTAAGAGGAAACGTTGAAATAGAGAGTAAACAGACAAAAAAAAGAAAAAAAGAAAGGAGAAAACTAGGTGGCGACGTGAGTCTGTATTGATGATGGTTTCGGAATGGTATGTGCAGGGTAAGTGAATCGTGGATGAACAGACTGAGGGAAAGGGATGAAGGGTAGCAATTTAGCATACGATGATAAACAATTATTTTCATTATTATTGTCTTGGTCGGTCCAGTCAGCTTGCAGAAATCTCAATTAAATTTTTTTTAATTCAATTAAAAGTATATCATTCGCGTCGAAATTAGAGTTAATAAAAAAAATCTTAGACTCTACTCTAAAAAATTCATATAGAGAAGGTTTAAATTTATAATAGTGCATTTAATATGTTTGCCTTTACTACTAGATTATCTGAGATTAGATGATGAGCATATTTAGTTAATAATTAATTAAGTAATATAATAAATCGTATAGTTTCACGTGATGGGTCCGGTCTAAAATTCGAATTTGGAATAATATTATTATAGTGGAAATAAAATAATGAAAGGAATATAAGGACATTCGAAATCCAAGAAGACGACAGAGAGGTAAAGCAGAATAGGGAATGAATCTTGAGCGGTTCAAGAAAGAAAAGAGAGAACCTTGATAGATATGAAGACTGGTAGTAGTTGCGGGCTAAACTACGTATTACGTAACATTCCTTTGCAGCACAGAGAGAATCAGATAGATGGATAGGTACATAGAGGGAATCCCTAAGAGCCCAATACCCAATGTTTTAATTTCCAATAGGGTGAATCCCACTTCCACTTTGCTCTAATTCTTAATTAGCATAGTAATTCTAATCATCTATGCCATTGTTCATAGAAATTTAACATTAATTCTTAATTTCTTTGACAAAGTATGATGCAATTGAAAATATTTGGTCCAAGGTTTGCATTTCCACGAATTAGGGAGCGCATAAGGAAACAAATTAAGAAAACACAGCATGGCAAGGAACTGAAGTGAGAACTATATATTCTTGTTAGAGTCTAAAAGTGTTTTTTTTTCACTAGATTTAGTTAGGGGTTTTTTGAATTATGTATAATAATCATTAATTGGAGTTTATATAAAAAAATATTCATATTCACTCGGAATCCATAAATTACGTAATAGTAATCCTGTGTTAAGGACTAAAAGTTCCAAATGAAGGGGACAGAAAAGCACCATATGAAAGTCTACATTTCAAGACTCGAACATAGGAAGACCACACTTTACTGTTACGGGGGTCGTGCTCTGCTTGTCCTGTCGTCTCTCACTCCATATTGGCCAAGAGAATTGCCATTTTTCTGTATTTTGTTTTTTTAATCAAAGACTATAAACCGTTAATGGAGGTGTCAGAGAGAGAGAGAGAGAGAGAGAGAGAGAGAGAGAAGGAATGGAGCATTGAGGTGCAGAACCATGTGGTGGGCAGCTCAGCTCCTAAAGAAAAAGAATAAAAGAAGGATAAAGCAAAGCAGAGACGGGGGAACAAATGGATTTTGTAGTCTCCCAAGGGATCTTCTCCTCTTCCCTACTTCTCATCATTATTCTACTCCAGTCTTACTCTATATATATATTTTTTGTAAACCTTGGTAATTGCCGATTAATATATTGCAGTCATTTCAATGCAAGATTGATTATTTTCTACAGCCAGGGTGAAATAAAGTGGGCTTGGAATATTTGACTATTCTCTTCACTGATTCAGTCACTATGGGTCATAATTTAAAGAACTATTTCCATGTGGAGTGAAAGCAAATTCAACCAACCTAAGTAATGATTTTTTACAAGACATAAATACGTTAGGCTTGGTTAATTGCTTAAATTTAGGTTTTGAAACCTGAATGAACAACATAAGTTTAAAAGTATAATCATACTTTGTTTTTTTAAATTATATATTTTAGTATATCACAATATCATTATTAATTGAAATTCAAATTCAAATTTTTAACAGGCAAGTTCAATTGGCTCATTTTCTTTATTTACATCGCTGCCCGTGAGGATGTTTTCGTTAAAATGTGGAGTAACAACAAACAGGCTTGGGAGACTAGGGAGAGAGCAAGTCTATCTAGGGAGTGACAGGGGTCAATTTAGAGGCACAGGTAGATGGGGAGGTGGGGGGTGGAGGTGGGCCCTGCCTATCTTCACCCAGTGACTGAGGGTCCCTCACCAGCGAACAAGAGATTCCAATTTGGCGAGCATGAAAGAAACCCGACGCGCACGTTAAAGGGTAGCCTGTAGTAATTGAAAGGGGATGAGAGAGAGTTGAAGCTTTAAAGCTTATGGGGTACCAAAGCATGAAGAATTCCAAGCCAACTGTACCCATCAAAAGCTGACCACAGCACACCCTAAACAATGTGCACACAAAGATCTCTCTCCACATGGTATTTAATTTATTTGATTACTATGGCCACTTATTTAGATCCCCACTTTGTTTCTAGGAATTTTTCATGTCTGCAGAAGGAATGGACTTTGCTGTCCTTCTTTGTCATTTCTCTGTGCTTTGCAAGAACATGGGCAAGTCTGACTATTCTCTTCTGATAATGGCTATGCTTCTATAAAAGGGTGCTCAATTCGCTGTTCACTTCTCGACTATCTTTGTGCTCTTTGTTGTTACGCCAAAATGGATTTTAAATGTTTGATAAAATGTCTTAAAAAAAGAATATGAATGGATTTTTGCGGACACCATATATTCCAGATTGTGGACTTATACATCATGTACCTCCTGTACTTCATGCAGAGACGGTGATGGGTGTCTTATAATCCAAAACTATTAGACTTAAAAGAAGGGAACACATGCTTTGGTTCAGGATGACTTTATTGGCAATTTTGATGGTTATAAAAGATGATTCTGATGTTAGCTTCTCTCAACCATAATTAATCTCATTGACAACCTGGGTGGGTTCTAATCGAGGGAATAATTCATAAATCATATGATTGCTTTGCATACCTTAAAAGCTTGTAGCCATAAAAAATGGTTGCCATGAAAGTATGACTTAAAGTTAATTCACCAACACTTGCTTGCTAACCATATTCAGACAAAAAGTCTTAGCTTATTCAAGATGCAAAAATAATTACCATCCACTTACTGTTTCCATCAATAGCGATAGAAAACAAAAGGGTATAAATTTTGTAAGTTACGAGTTGCAACCTTTAGTTTTCTCCTCTTGGTCTTGTTTATGTTACTGCAGAATATTCTTAGGCATATAATTGTAAGTGCTCTTAGATCACCATCATAACGTGACAGGGTTAGAAACCTTGTTACACGGTTTAGATTGTCAAATTTACGTAGTTTATTGGTGAAACTTACAAATTGACTTTTATTTATATATCTAGTCCAGGTGGCAATATAAAAATGGACCAGTACATCATAGTGGACAGGAATTAGCAGGCAGCAGTGAAGAGTCACACCTGGGAATTAGACCATAAGCAGCAAGCAGCAAGCATAGAAAATTCCAGTAAGGAACTGGTCATACACGGTCTTTTAATACAGAATCTATCACTAATATAAAGTCACTTAAGGTTTGGACTGTTGCATATGGAAGTTTCAATGATCTTCAGTACTGTGGGGTATTGAGAATGTTGGGGAGGAATTATTCTACAGTATTATAATACCGATATGCCCTAAGAAGTATTTTAATATTTTCCTCTTTCCCTTGGAATATGGGTGGGAAGGACCAAAAAATATAAATTTCAAGACTATTAAGTGGTAGGAATCAATTTGATTTGCTGTTCTTCCAGCTTGACAATGTCACTAAAAATAATTGGTATATTATTATAGTATGAGAAGGAAAGAATAAAAAAGAAAAAGAAGATGGTGGCAAGAAGGGTTAGTCTCCCAAGTTACAGGTCATATTTGCAAGTATGAAATTCTATTTCAGTATTATTATATGAACTGCCATAAATTGTGAATAATCATTCTTCATAATTATGTTCATTCTATATTGATTTGCTTACTCGCATTCCCTTCATTTGTAGTCTTCTTCTCCTCCATCTTATACGGTAGCTGCAGAGCATATATGTGGTTAGAAAGCAATGATCAGAAAGTATGATGAATTTTGAACCTTCAGCGAACTATGGGCCCTGATCAGGATTTTTAAGAAAAGTGAATCAAGGTAGGTCCACAACCCTTCAGCTACAAGGTTCCCTAGAAAATCCAAAAGTCATGATGGGGTGTAATATCCCATATCTAAATCAGTATTTAATTACCCTCAATCAGTTAGTTGTGATTAGACATTTTCCGAGTTCTTAGAAAATTAGGTAGAATATATCTTTGTTATTTAGCTGAATTCACGATTTCCCCACTGAATTATCCTAACACAAGTAAGATAATCATTAGGCCACAAAGAGTGAGAAACATACCAAAGAAGATGGAAATTAAAATGATGAGTTTGATTGAACTAAAACTAACCTGATATTGACAATAAAATGTTTTGGCCCACTGAGTAAAAATATTTTGCTCCACCTGGTCATATTTGGTCAAATTTGCTATGCCGTGAGCTTATATTCTGGGGGATTTCCATGAAAGAAGATTAAGAACAAAGGAGTTAGTGCAGAGATTATGCGTATCTGCTGAGAAAAATCATTATCACTAAGCCAAATTAATTATGATTAAATACTGAATACAATACAATGACTCACTCACAAGATATTTTATGACAAATAAGACAATACACGCAAGGAATCAGAAACTGATATTCTGTTTCTGTCAATTATTATGTGCATTTCAAACCATGATGGTTTAGCTTATTGTCTAATCAGTTTAGGAAGAAGAGCATTAGACAAATGAAATTGAATCATATAATCTCCCACCAGTCCACGATGGTAAACAATGAGTACCGGACGTTCTTACTAACTTTCTTGATTCTATAAATTTGAGAATATATGAGTTGAGAAGTTCTAAATGTTCTGGTTTTGACGTTGTTTCTGCGCAGCAGAACTTATCTGTTTAGGTAATATACATCCCCTCAATACCCTTCATTAGCAATTGTTTATACCCTCCAACATATCTCTCAAATATTGTACCAAGTATCATACACAGGCATCAAAGTTTTTCTTTTTTCTTCACGACAAGACCTGTAAGGGAGAGAGAGTTTGAATTTCAGAGTTTTGGTAGAATTGGAGTAATACATTAATACTCTTGTTATTACATAGCTTCCGTTTCCTTTGCATCCATAAACTACTCATTTATTCAAACCTTAGATGTGTGAGTAGTATATATCACTCCTGCACCTGTCCAAGTCTGGAAATTGTGTTCCCTTATGATGTCTTCTGTAAATTATTTTGATTTTGACAAGAAGGAGTAAATATATAACTATTTCTTGATTTTGTTTTTTCGACCAAGGCCGCAGTTCAATTAATTAATTTATTTTTTTGTTTCAGTTAAAAACAAGCCATTCAAATTGAGATAAGACTTCGCAAAATAACTTCTAGTGCAACCCTAAGAAAACTAGGATTCAAACCCATAAAAATATGTTTAATTACACACCACATACTTAACTGCATCACTAACTTATTATTCTATGATAATTATGGTTTCTGGTGCAGATATAGCAGTAGAGATTGACTTCTCAATCAGCCAGCAACTTTTGTAATAAGCAAGTAATTTGTCACATAATGATAAGGATAGTGATAGTGAGAATGGTATTGGCAAGGGCATAATAGTTGAATAGAATTTAACTTCCCACTTGATATAAGCAGGTAGCCTCCCACAACAATTTTATAAATAAGGCAAACAGCAAAGTGACATTTGGGGTACCAAATATAATAAAGATATGCTGGAAGAGGTTGGCAAACTCTAGACAACATTTTTTCTGCTTAGCTTTTAAGAAATGACAGATTAATGTTGGACCAATCATATAGTCACGTATTATTGTATGTAACTGATTAGGGTCAACAAAAAAAATGGAACCACATATTAATTTAGAGAAAGCCATTAATCAAGCCGTGTTAAGCTACCTAGGGGGCCATAATATATATCAGTGCGTAATGGGGTCCCCTAAGTCTGCACCCATTGATCAAACATGGCCTACCTGATGAAGATGCTTTTCTTTTTAATTTTAAAAACATTTTTTTATAAGTTAATTTTAAAACTTTCTAAAAATTATTTAAATATTTCAATTATTTTTTAGGGGGGGGGGGCGAGCGCCACCTACCTAAGCGAAACTTTTTTTTTTGGGGGGACTATTAAGAGAAATAGAGGCCTGTCCAAAAAAAAGAAAAGAGGAATAGAGGGAAAACATATATTGGAGTCACAGTAATGATGTAGTTTTTTTTTGGTCAACAGTAATGATGTAGTTGAACTCCTGGGCCTTGGCCTTGTGACTCACAAACTGCTTTGCTTTGAAATGGGGCAAGCCCAACTTTTGTCACTAAAATATAATGGTAATGAAAAAAAAAATACTGCTGACCCAAAAAAAAATAACTAAAATAATTTTCCTTTTTTCATGTATTATGCATGGAATAGATTTCTGTTCAAATTTTCACCTATCCTAATCACCTCAACCAATTTTACATGGAAAAATATTTTATTTTATTATAATGTTTATTATTGGACTCTCAGTAATTATTCAACAACATTAAAAATTAGATTCTAAAGTTTTAGATAATCTTTTAAAATTACGGAAAAAGTTTTAGTAAGTTCTTGAATCTACACCACATAAAATAAGAGGATATAAAATTGAAAAAGAAAATACGTGTCTAAACTTTTGAATTATCAAATTTCAAAAGTCTCCTTTCAAAGTGAGAAAATAATCAATAATAAAAATTTAAAATATCCCTATTAATATAAAAAAATAACACATATAAATTAATTCAAACTCTAAAATTCGTTCCTCTTAAACTTAAAAAATAATTTTTTTTAATTAATATTGAAAAAATAAGCTGAAGTTCATAGACTAAATTATTTAACCCCTATAAATTACAGTTTTGAATTTTATATATACAAATTTGTTTTGAGTTTTTTTTTGGACAAAAAAAAAGGATTTGTTTTTTTTTTGTTTTTCAATCGGATTTGTTTAGCCGGTTGACTAAAATAGGCCGTGTAAGCTAAGTGTGGGCCAGCTCTCTATGTTTTTGACACTTTCATGCTATTGGCGTGAAAGTTCAAGGAGTTTAAAGAGTTAAGGGCCATAAATCCATAATAGATTGTGGGCCTGCAAGAAATTAAAACCAAAGCATCAGCTCCCCTAATTTGCTCGAATGCGAAAGATCTGTCGTCAAAGTGCAAATGGAAAATGTTATAAGCAAGTGGGTAGAAAAATATGGTCATAATTGGAAATAAATGGGAACCATTTTTTCCCTTACCCCTCAAAGCCTTTTTTTTTTCCTTTTATAATTAAATTTATTTTAAAGCACACAATTTATCCTTCAACTGAATTAACAAAAAATTATATAAAAAGTACATTAGAATTTTTATAAACTTAGAATCTAATCCCTTTTCCCTACTTTTATCACATCCAAACAAGATAAAAATAACGCTTTTGTATTCCATTCTTTTTCGATCCGTCCCATACGATCTTTCCACGTCCTAAATATTGCCTGACTGACTCTGCAATTTTCTTTTTGGTAATATTGTTGGTGTTGGATGGATTATTAATATTGGAATCTAATACTTTCTAATAATTAGTGTCCGTACACACAAATGAATCTGAATATGGGAATTTTTTTTTTTAAAAAAAGAGAAATACAATTGAAATCAAAGTTTTAAGGTCCAGCCCATTAGTTCCTCAAACTGAGCCGTTCGGGCTTGGTCTCAGAAAACACAATCCGTTTATCAAGCGGATTAACTCGAATCTTATCTATTTAAGGTTGATTTGTCACGAATTGATTCAAATCAATTCATTTTTTGAGTGCTATCTAGAGGTTGAATTCGAAAAAAATTATTTATTAAAAAAATAAAATCTTAATGGTCTTGAGTTAGATTAGTTTTATGTATAAAAAATATAAAAATACTCGTGTCAAAATTATAAAAATAATAATAATCAAATACAGAAAGCTTAAGAACATTTGTGAGAAAATACATGGGCTGATGAGTTTATTCTTAAATCATTTTCTTCTATTGAAATTCTCACAATTTTCAATATTGTAAAATAGTTAACATCAAACCAAAAGTAATTGGGGAATCATAACAATTTGTCTACACCCGAAAACTCAATTATTCTGAAATGCAATACCCTTCACTTTGCCAACAGAAGCGCACAAGTAAGAAAAGAGCAGCCAGGCTAGATTCTGTAAACTCTAGCTTAATCTTGGTAGATCTCAAATGTTGGAATAAAAGGACATTTAATTTAAAGAGGAAAGAAAAGGGAAGAACCAAAATAGAGGGAAGCTAGGCATGTGGGTTTAAAGGCTTTCACATGTCCCACTTCTTAGTTTCAATCAGCGCTATCTTTAGTGACGATCGAACATGTTCTGTGTCAATTCCATTCCAAGTTACAGCAATATATAAAACAAATTAGAAACAACAAGAAGACCCCTCTTCTAGTGATTCTCTTGGCATCTATATTTGATTGGTTGCCAAGACAACGTCGTACGCATGCAATTCTGTGTCGTCACATAATTCTTTTGTTTATGTCACTGTGTGCCACCGTCTTATCTTCTTCCTTGGACATGTCATGCTCAATTGAAGGCCCCTCCTTTAAATTAACCATGAAAACTGAAAAGCATGCGAAAGACATACGGCATTCTGAGCATACGTTTATAAGAAGATTATATTAACCGATTGAGCAAAACCAATGTCTCATTCCACAATAATTTTGAGTATACAACTGGTAAGAGTGAAAATATTTATATGATTAAAAATAGAGAGGAAGAAGAGAAACTAATTTTGTAGGGGAAATTGTTAGTTCATACATACAGCAAATTACAAGACTTAATTTGATGAGTTGATTAAGGAAAACCCTCTTGGAATCACCCCTATTATGTCCAACATGACATGCTCAAACTCGAGCTTTCCTCAACTAATTAAGAATTTGATAACACTTAAGAGTGGTTTAGTATATGTTTGTTTTCATTTTAAAATTGAATAGAAAAAAATTTAAGATTTGTGCTTAATATATAGTAACATTATATCTTTGGTAGAAATCATAGGTTGGTCGTCTTCTTGATCCCAGAGACTTCAAAGAGAGCAGCCCCATTCTGAGACGGAGTGTCATGTTTAGTGTTATGTCCATAACCGAAAAGAAGACTTCGATCAAGTCTATCCTGAGTTGCTCGGCTAAGGCATAGTTAGCATAATTAGCTTGTTGTATGGGAGGATCTACCAATCTAGGGCTTACAGGCAGAAAACCCAAGTCGACCTATTAGAATCTTCTGTGCACAAGTGCCATTCTTGCATTAAATCCAGAGGAATATCATACCATCGCTGTATGGAAATACACCTTTCAAGACACACTTTGTTTTCATACATATTTTTCTCTACGCCTTGGCATACCTCTTTATCTTTCTCTCTAAACGCAGATAAACTAATTTAGAGGGCTTTATATACAACAAAAAAAGGTTCTTCCTCTGCCTCTTCACCAGTTCAATCTACAACTTTTGTTTGAATTTGAATTAACCATTAACGTCACTGTACACTAGGTATTTGAGTACTCGGTTACAATGGGTATTAAATATATGAACAAAATCGTACAACTGGGGACCAATTTATAGACGACAATGAATAAAGGTGGTCCTAGAGGATAGTTATGGAGTATTATAATATAGTTAGTTCTACCATTATCTCCAAATTTCTCATTTCAAATATTATTGTACTCAGACTTCAAATTTATAATATGGGCTTACATGCTGGTCTCTATCTGTAAATTTTAAAAATATTAGTGTAAAAGAATGATAATGAAGGTGAGAGGGAAAACAAAGAAAGGAAGAGGGGCAAAGCCAGAAGATGCAAGAGCATGCAATAGCGGAGGTCCGTACGTAGTACAGGTGGAGGGGAGGAATAATAGGGCCAGAACTTGTTAAATCAATTCATGGTATCGATCTTCACCTTTCAATAATGCGCTCTATATGGAAGAAGAAGGAATCGTCCCCCACATACACATGAACCACCATCCTCCCCTCCTTTCGATGAAAAGGACTATCCTCTATTGCCTCCAGAAAGAGAAAGGGAAAGGGAAAGACAGAAAAATTAGAGACAAAGGGCTCCACATTTTCTTTCTACTTGGAAATATTTGGGTACACTCTTCTGTTGCTTTCTAATAATTACCACGCTTTGTAGATAAATGACACAAACATCTTTGAAAGATATAATATAGGTTATAACTGATCACACAATATTAATTACATTTTTGTTTTTGCCTTAGATTCGTAGAAATTCTAATTAATATCTTGTTGATTGAAGAAAATAAAAGCATATTTTTGTGCTAAAAGTGGTTGTGCAATTAGCATCATTAATCTTAAATTTAAAACCACGCATCAATTAATGTAGCTTTCTTATATATAGAAATAAATAAAAAAAACACGAACAAAAATACTTAATCCATTAAAAGCAGTGTTTATTTATTTATTTTCTCTTTGTTTGTTTTATTGATCTTGATAGGATTAGGAAAACCTATTTTTGCTTTTTTTGTTTGTATTTTTTCAAAAATTGACGGTAAGAACCTCCACTAAAGGTAAGTAAACGAACTTTCCGAAAACATGGGGATAAAATTAAATAATTAATTGTCATTTTTTTGTCTTCAACTTTTGACTGGATTAGGGGAAGCCGTTTTTCTGTTGTTTTTCTCTTCCAAATTCTGATGGTAAGAGCCGCCATGAAAGGAAACTAGAGAGCCTTCAGTAACTTGGAATATGGATGGTCGAGGGCCAGTGTTTTTTAAACAAAGTGAATCAGTGTCAAGTCCATATTCACAAGGTATCATTATTTGTATGGAAAGAAAAGTCCAAGCAAGAGTCGCCAGGTGACCAAGGATTTATGGTCATTGGTAGGTCGTCTTATACTGTACATACCTATCACAAAAAAGTAGACTACTCTTTAGTTTGCGAACTTTCACTATTACCCCTCTTGTTCACAACCAAAGAAATGGATCAGACCCTGTGGTCCTCACGCCTTCTTCTCCTAACCCTTTGGTTTTTCTATTTATACCATTCTCTTATGGTCTTCTTCTCCTTGACTTCTCCCCATATCCCTTCCTCTGATCTCTTTCTCACTTAATTAATTACCTCATGGAAACAAACACAGGTGAGGGAAAGAGGAGCTTGAAGCACTACAAGGAGGAGGAGGAGGAGGAAGAAGAGGAAGATGAAGAGGTGAGTGAGACAGGTTTTGGAGAGGATGGAAGAAGGAAGAGGGTGATGACAGATCTCCACAGCAAGAGAGGGTCGTCCTCCAAAGCTGGAAGCTCAATGCCACCTTCTTGTCAGGTGGTTGGTTGTGACACTGATCTGAGTGAGGCTAAGCCGTACCACCGGAGGCACAAGGTCTGTGAGAACCATGCCAAGGCTCCTTCCGTACTCATTGCTGGGTTGCACCAACGCTTTTGCCAGCAATGTAGCAGGTTCGGAAACCCTAATATATTTAAAAATTAAATTTGAATTTTTTTAATCTATTTTGACTAATTTTTAGTAATTGCATTTCTTGAGAGAAGAGGTTTGGTTAGCATATATTTCTTTAGCGCAACCTATTGGAAAGATGAAAACTCTTCAATTTGAACAGCATTAGTAATAGACTATTCTACTTGTGACTAATTGCAAGCTTAGTTTCCCCGAGCTGAAAGAAAAATTGGAAAGTCTTGGGTATAGAGGCTTGTTGATTTGTTATATTGATTATGTATTATTATAACTCATGAGCATGTATTAGAGAAACCAATATTATGTAGAATGCTATCAAATCTTAGGTTTTTTAAAGGCCCTAGTATTACCATCTAAAGCAGCAGCGCATCTTTGAATCTGTCATTTGTTTTGGCTTCCGAGTGGAAACTAAGAAACATATATTGCTCTTCATAGGATCATAATTCAGTGTCTTTTTCACCATTGACTGCTGATTTTCTCTTCAAAATGTTGTTTTAAAGGTTTCACGAGGTATCAGAGTTTGATGACACGAAAAAGAGTTGTAGAAGGCGTTTGGCTGGACATAATGAGAGGCGTCGAAAAAGTGCACCTAATTATCATGGAGAAGGATTTAATTAATGAGAGGGACAGCAATGAACATTGAGGCAAGCAAATAGTTGAAATAAAGTACTTCCCACATTGGACAGTCTTCATGTTCTAATTTATGTTATTAGTCTCTAAGGATGCTCTCTCTCTTCTGTCAATCTTTGTCCTATAAGCAAAGCTTAGTAATCACAGTAAGGAAAAAACTTTTATCTATAATTAGTAATAAAAAAGTATTAATGTTTCTTTTTTGATTACTTGTTCAATTTGTTTGCTTTAGTTTCTTTGATATTTTAAAGGGCTATTCCTTCAAACTCACAAGTTGCTGCATAGCGCTACATCAAGTTTCAGCCTAGAGAAGAGAATAAATTTCAATTTCAACTCTTTCCATTATACTTTGGCAAAACGTATCTTTCAAGTTTGACTATCTATGACGAGTTACCATGAAGGAATAAAGCTAGTGGGTGATAATCTCTCTATATGGGTCAGCACACAAAGATTGTCAATGTTATATAGACTATGTTTTAACATTAATTTGCTTTGAAATTCCATTCCATTTAATTCTCAACTTTTTCTTTGATTTGTTTGTTCCTTGTTCGTCCAAGATACTACTACGTACATTTTCTTGAAGCCAAGCTTAAAATGAAAAGATACATACAGTTACTATTTAACGAATTGGATTGCAAAAGTCTAAGGACTTTGATTCAAAAGACTGTCATGACACTTTTCACTGCCACTTTCAATCATGAAGATAAGGCTGAAAGGAAATCATACCCACATTGTCTTAATCAGCTGTTTGTACTCTAACGTCAATTTTATTTTTTCTAAGTCCAACCCAGAACTTGGAGTGGGACTTGGAGTCCTACTCTGAAGTAGAATCTGGAAAACAATCTAGTAGCCACAGGATTAAGATTTCACCTTTAACTTGGGACTCATTAAGGTAAGGGCTCCATTACATTGACTGTCAAAGTAATAATGCAATGTCAACGTCAATGTGAAAAAACCAGACAACGTAGGCTTTAAGAACTTGCTGCATCAGATGATAATTGACTCGGTCCTCACATGGTACCGTCAGAGAGAGGTTCTAGTTATAAAAGGTTGCACCAGTTAGAAGTCTAACTGTCCTAGAAAGTAAGCTTTCTGGGCATGTCAGCATTTGCTGCTTTCTGTTTTAGTATTCAACTTGAATGGAAGAATTCACATTAAAATTACATTCCAAGGATAAGAATTTTCTATTCATATGATTGAAAAAAATTACAGGGATTATTAAAGAAAAAAATGGGGCGAAGTTGCAATCAAGGTCCCTTCCAAAGTTCGTCAACCAAGCTCCCTAATCTTGATGTCAATTTCAATGATAAATCCTACTTTTAAAATGTAAACAATAAGCTCTTCCAAGGAAAGAATATAATATATTAAGAACATTCTTCTCTCTGTCCAGTTCCAGCCTTTGAAATAATAAAGCCGGCTTCATGAACGCGGACTCGAGTTTTGATGTTGTATTAGCCTCAAGGGAGTTGGTCTGTGGACTCTGCGGAAAGAATACCAGACGGTTTTCACCACTTGCTAAGTAATGAAAATGAGTAAGTCGTATTTGGGACTTGAGAGGCACCAACCTTAGTCATGCTTAATACCTAACATTTTCATTGCTAGCTCCCAGGTGACAATTGCTGCGGCATTAGCAGGAAATGCTCGAGCTACCGTAGGACCCAGACCTGTATAGCACCCCTTTAATCCAGCCCTCCTGTAAATCTACAGTAAAAACCACTTTTGGCCTCATATATTTATCTTCTTTTAAACATTTGGGCAATTGAAAAGGCAGAGATGGAAATATTCCAGAGAGCTTACAGAACTCAAGACTTGAAAAGGATTCCTTGTACAGTTTTTGTCAGGGTTAGTCTGAATTATGGTTTTTGCCACGTCCAGGGGCAAAACAGCCAACCAAAACTGGCAGAACAAGTGAGAAAAATCACAGGTAAGATTTAGAAAGGTTTAGAGAGGCCCATAATATGTGCTTAGTTGTCAATATGCTTACAGCTACACCACCAAGGCCACCAGTAATGATCCCAATTCCCATGTCAATCAAGTTGCTGTAATTGGACGAGGCTTCTTTAACATGTGAACGCATGTGATAACGCACATATTCATACACACTAAAAAACATAGCATTTCCTATAGATTCTCTAAGCAATGTTGTGCAACCTCCACGAAAGATTCCTGCCACCTGAAAGATATTCTGTCAGCTAATGAACACATTAATCAGGATGTTGCAGAATATGATAGATTTTCCTCACCCCTTCATTTTGTAGAGTTTTAAGGGCACAATCGAGAGGACTACTGTATCTACTGGACTTGGGAACCAAAGAGTCAGTGCCTTGGATCTGCATCCTACACTGGAAGTTGAGATTTGAATTGATATCATGACAGACACCAGAGCTATAAATGAGCAACACCGCAGTATACAAAACCTTGGTTAATTTTACCTTCACAAGCTCTGATGGACATAACACAAAGCTGATGATGGCACCACCATAAGCTGCAGATGGTATTATTACTTGAGGCTGCGGTAAACTACTTTGCACACCACCCTAACAAAGAAAAACGAAAGTATAAGTCATGAACAGAGGTATATTAAGAGATACAAGATACATCACAACAAATACACCTACAAAACAATTAAGAAACTGTAATTCTTTGTAAGAGCAAGTTATGCTGATTGGTGCAATGTCAAACCAAGATAAACCTCATCTAAGTCGCTGTCATGCAAACCTGGAGGGCTAGTTTTGTCTGGGAATAAATGCCAAAAAGAAGTGAGCTTTCAAAAGCCATCCCAATAAACGATGAGGTTGCTCCACTATAAAGTCCTCTAATCTGAAACAGAGTAATGGCTAAGTTACAATGTGAAATTTCAAATCAATCCCCCGAAAGTCTCATTGAAATGAAAATGTATACATGGGATTCAGATCAAATTAAGCATCAATGATATTCGTATGATTGATTTTCATTTTTATGGGCATTTCTATATTAGATAATTAAAGATAGAATACGTTCACCAACGGGATTCGGAGCCTTCCCTTCTCAATGACTTAGAATAAGAAGAACCAAGGAAAATAACCAAAACACACCCAAATACTTTACTTAATTCTACAATAAGGGGATGAAATCCTAAGACAGACAGTTATATAGGCAACACAAACAATCCTAATTCAAATAAAACTTGATTAAGGGAATTCTATAAAAACAATACGATGGGATAGGAAATCCTAAGACCCAAACAACTAAATTAAATTCCTAAATAAATTATGAGTAAACCTTGAACCCAATTATACGCCCTAGATCCCAAATTACAAAGATATCATAAATTAATATAGTCAACATGAATTTCTTCTTCTCATACTGCATCACCCACATCAACATGTTTGATTAAGTCATCATCTACCTTAAATATTCTATTTCTAAGCTTTTGGAGGGAAAATTGATTGTTAAAGAAGAAAAGATGCAATGGAAAAACGTGCAATTATGTGATCGTTTTCCTTTCCTGTTTCAGCAATCAAAATGCAAGACGCGGCTGCATGGGGAGAGGTCACAAGAATTTCATTTGAGAGGAAGACACATAGACAGGAAAAACAAGGAAGATATAACAATAGCATAAGATTTAAAAAAATGACCATGGAAGACAAGAATAAGATAGCCACTTGTTGTTGATAACACTGACTTTTAATTGATGAAAGATGTCTAAAATATGCATTCACGTTGATAAGAAATTGATGAGAAACTTATGGTCTTTCTATTCCACAAAGAAATATAGCAAGTGGAAATATGTTCCTTATGCTGTTGCACAGCTGCAGGCTAACTATTTTTAAAAGGCTGAACAATCGAATGGTGAAGGGTATCCCCTAGTCATTAGCTGCCATGAAACATAATCTCCAGTTCATACATGGCATCCTCCTCTCTTTAACTTTTTTCTTTTATGGCTTTAACCTCAGTAAGAAGTCAACAATCAAATCAACATTTACTGTGCACCTAAAACCAGATCTTGAAAATAAAAAACAAAGATCAAATATCTAGATAACTTCATTATTACCCATTAACCACCGGCTGCATAATTAACAGAATGTTCAATCTATATTACCAGATAAAACAACACCAATTAAGTCATCGAATCCACTCCATGTTTGTATTACTTTTAATTTGAATTGGTTAGAAACCCTGCCAAGAAAGCATGTTCACCAGCACCAATCCAAGTCAAAAGTTATATATTACTTCATTATTCCTAAATACACAAATGGAAAGAGCAGTTATCCCTCAAAAGATAAAGATCAAGAAACATACTCCCTCAGTCTTCAGTATCCTGGCAGTGCAATGCAAACCACTCCTATATTGAACCATATGGGCTTCGGTATTGTGTTTTTGCAGCTTCACCTAACAAATGAAAAAATAGTCAGCAGATAAGCTATAAATTCAAAAACAGACTATAATTGGATCTACAGAACTAATCAACAATACAGTTCACAATGGAAAGTATAACCATATCTGGGGGCCAGTAATATCTTGATGTCACAAATAAACATAAGGAAAACTTATCATGAGATATAAAATTAAGGAGTATTGACAATAGAAAGATTATGGAACAAAATAAATTGATAACAAGGAAACTTTTTTATTTTTCCTTTTTTTCCTGGAGAAGAGAATGGGGGAATGCTTAAAAAGAAGGGGTGTGCTTGTCTTAATAACAGCTGAAAACCAAAAATGGATTACAATTACAATGGCTACGACCTATGAACAGACACTACTTGACATATTACAGCATCAAGGGAAAAACAACCATTCCCCACCATAACTAGAAAAGCATGATCCAGAAATACATGTTTCTGAAACATTGTACACTTATTTTCTTATGCGCAAATTTGGAATCCAAAAAATTTTCTTCTTTTTCTTAGCAGGTTATCCCTTTTCAAAACACCATATCTTGGTAATATTGAAATCTTCAGAAACTGTAAACTTATGGAAATTCCAGGTTATGATGGTGAATTCTCTAGCTCAGGGATATGATACTACAGATCTAACTATAACTGAGTCTGCAAATTATCTTATTTATGAGTTATGAGTTAGCCCATGCTAAACTCAGGTTAGTGCCCATGAATCCATGTTTCAGCAACAAGCCATATCATGTTTTCTTATTCCTGCTCCTGTGCCACAGCCACATATCATAATTCATAATAATTTCCAGTTTAGGTCATTTTAAACTAGAAGTTTTCCAAGTTAGTTTGCCAAGATTATATCATGTAAAGTAAGGAAGAGAAGCCAGTTTATCAGTATTGCATGGGTAGTCTTCTTATTTGAAAGTGCATGCTTTTTCACAGTCGGTGAGCCGTGAGCCTAATTTACTCTATCCATCGCAAATGTAAAGTGTTTGGTAAGGGATAGCAGGGCAACCATAAGAACAAATTCATCAGAGACAATATTGTGAGCAGTATAATTTAGTAGCCAAACTTTGATGCTCCACCCCCAAATCCATCTCATCCCACTCCTCCCCAAATTCTCACAAAGATTCAGGAGACAAAAAATGAGTTTTTGTTTTCTTCCTTTGAAGCAATTTCTACATTATTCAAAACATCAATTTCTCAGATTTGTAATTATGCCTCTATTAGTAATTACCAAACTAATCCATGTACAAAAAACAAATTATCAAACTACTCCAAACTGTTTGTAATAATCATGGATTGGTAAAGGAAAACAAGCCATATGGGGTTTTTTGTTTTTGGGATAAAAAATCCCTAGTGCTTCGTTTTCTGAACAGGATTTTAAACTTCTCCATTAGACAGAGAAATGGCCGTGAAGCATGTTAAGTGATTTCCCAGTTCCCACAGTTCTCGACATAATCCCACACATCCTATAAAGGTTTAAATACTCAGTACAATAGCTACATTGTCATTATTCAATAGTTTGTACAATTATGACCAAACCATTCAATAGCTACATAAAGTTTTTATTGGGTACTGCTAAAAGTAGGACGGTGGAAGGCAGAAGGCTATTCGAAAACGTCGTCTTACACTTGCTTGGTACAGGGTATGATTGAAAATGAGATGCACCATATTTTAATTTTCCACCCCTCTCCCAAGTACCAACGAGTAAAGAATAAACTTTCCCACTTTCATCCCCTATTATCCAAATTCCCAATCAGCACACCCAGAATCTTTTGGTGCTGGACAGCATTGACACCCACCAAAAATTGAAACTAAAGAACAAGCATTAAGAATATCTTAAGCCCGTGAAAAATGAAGTAAACCCAGGCGATAATTACAAGCATTAGAGCAAGTAGACTGAAGACATTACATAATAGATGTATATGAGGGGAAAAATTGAACCTTTACTGTGTCAAATGGATGGCCCGTAGCTACAGTGGCAACCCCAGCGATCAACCCGGCCACATATTCCTTGTAACCTGAAGTTGAACTCTCCCCCATCGTTCTCTACTTTCTTTCGATAGACTTCTCTCTGCTAGTGGGGAACCATCTTAGTGTCGCCGTCCCTACCAACTTTCTCCATATTCGATACGCTGAACGCCGGGGTTTGTGAGTGTTAAAGCGAGGGTCGCCCAAAAGACATGAACCCCTCTGGTGGAAAGGTGGAGTTCGACGACTTTCTAGTTCACTTTCGAGTAATTGATACCTTGAGCAACAGTAGTGACCATCTCAGAGCAAATAGTTTTCTTTCTTTTTTCCAGCAAGTGACCTATTTTTCTAATCCCCAAAGCGATTTTATTTTTTTAATTACTTTTACATCACATGACTTCCCGTACTATCTTCATTGGATAACTTTTACACCCCCGGGGGGTGGCGGCGATAACCCGCGCCAATCGACGGGGGTTAGCGGAAAACCCGGTGGCAGAGCCGGCGCCTCCTTGGATAACTTTTACGACTTCTCTAATGGCCATATCTAAATAAATAACTTTAGTCCATGACATTTATTTTAGCCAATAATTACGTCTTTTTAATATAAGATAGGGTTATTAGTGTTGATAAGTTGTGAGCTATAGTTTGCTTGTGCAATTTAGATATATATATATATATATATATGGAGTTAAAGGCTAAAAATTTTCTAATTTTTTTGTGGATTAAGAATTCAAATTAATGAATTAATCACTCAGTTGTAAACAACTCTAATGTTCTCAAATAACAGTAGAAATAAGTGGAATGAATTAGATGTAAAGAATTATATCTCATTCTAATGATGGAGAATGACAAAGTTCAACTTTCAATAAAGAGTTGTTTGGTGTCTAGAAATGGAATTCTACCTCATAGAATGATCATTCAATCATCTAAGATTGAATTTACACAAGGAAAACACAGTTAAGCTTCATATAAAGGTGGCTATGCTGCAAACCCAATATAGATCTGCCTTTGTAAATTGATTAACTTAAGGGCATTTCAATAAATTCAATCTACCACTTGGAGTCATATGCACTTCATGATTAGTTAGTTATTAATCATCGTTACTTATTGTAAAACTTTTCATTATCATTAGTTTTGTTTTTGGACAAATTTTCATTATCATCAGGGAGAGCCCCTATAAGTCTCATTGGGCCCTATCAATCAACCCAAATCCTGATGTATGAAGATCAATTTCTTATAGTGTATATATATATATATATATATATATATATATATCTATACACACACACACAACATACTTCAAAAAGAATCTTGAGATATATTTGTTTTCACTATTTTTTATTTTTATTTTTATTAAAAAATAAAAACAAATATAAAAATTTATTTATTTATTTAAAAAAAAATATCAAAAAAAATATTTTTAAAATTTTTCAGTTTATAATGTACTGTAACAATGATATTTTTATAATTATTTTAAATTATATATATATATATATATAATATTTTATTGTTTATATAATTATAAAATAATAAAAATATAAATATAATTATATAATTAAAAAATATATAAAAATATAAATATAAATTAAATATATTTTTAAAAATAAAAAAAAATTTCGCTAAACGAATCCTGTGCCTATTTCAGCCTTCAAGGCAGAAGCCTGTCCAATAATAAAGGCTTTGCTTTTCATTTGTTTTTGAGACTTTGTTTTTGGTCAAACAAAAAAGAAAACAGAAAATGCCTCGCGTACAAGATTTAGCTCGTTCATCTTATGTTTTGACACTGAAAAATATAATGACTTGTCATGTGAATGGAAGCAAGGATAACTGGATTCATTAATAATTAAATTTTTTTAACTTGAAAAATTTAACATGATTAAAAGTATTCATTTAATAAATAAATTGAGACAAATTCAAACTTAATATTTAATTTCGTATTCATATTAGCATTGATTATGTATTTTAATTTGTTTAGAGTAAGGACTCCGACAGCCTAACTTGTGTGATTTAGTTTATTCTATTTATTTTCACCATAATAATTAAATAATTTACATTAATTGCTTGATAAACTTTAAACTATATTCTTTTTAATTAATAAATAATAAATACAGTTTTAAAACATAAACTTTAAAACAAGTGAAATGTGAAAATGTTAGCCAGAGTTATTAAAGGCTTATTAGATTAGTAAAACATTTTCTATTTTCATTCTTAAATTTTTAGCAAGTAGAAAACATGTTTTCAAAAAATAAAAACAATGAAAATGAATTTAGTTTTATTTTAAAAAAAATTAAAAATTATGAAAATATGGTTGATTATTTATTTTCACTTGCTATTAACGTGAATAATATATTTCACAATTATTTATCCTAATTTTTTTTTTGCTTGTTAAAGACAAATATTGACGATGCATTTTACATGTCAATATTTACAGTCTATTTTATATATCATAAAATTTTATGTTGATTATCGTACGTTTAACATAATTTTTTTTTTTTTATTTGAGTTTGTGATCGACTATGTAAATATTTATACAATAAATATATATTTTTAAAAAATTGATATGCTTAAAATTAATTTTTTTTTATCTTAATTTTTGATAAGAGTGCGGAAATTTATCACTACGATAGAAAATGCCAAGCAACCTATTTCTCGTTGGAAGGCAAGATTCATGAAGACCGTCCGGCCTGCCAGGCCTACTAAGAAGACGAGAGGGTAAAAATCAAGTGCCCAGTGGTGCAGCCTTAAGCAAGAACCGAACTCAATAAAAGCGTGTTTGATCGGGTAGATTTCATCACTTTAAACTTTGAAGAGTACGAAAATACTCCGATTAGATATTACGTGGCAATCTTATATTGGACATACTAACTCCTCTCTGCGCACATTAGCGCGGTGCGTATTTCGCAGCCATGTTTATTATAAAGGAAATTCGGTAAAACCACGAGCCTCTGCCTTTGCTTCTGCATCTGCTCTCTCTCTCTCTCTCTCACTCCTTCTCTGAAGGTCAAGTTGTCAAGTCACGCTTTGCCACCTTCGTTTCAACGGCCACCACCACCATCACCACCTCAGATTGCATAGCTTTGTAAGCCTTCCTTTCCCTGCGAAATTTTTGCTTCCAAGAAAAGCAATGCCAGCACAGAAGCGCTTGCACGAGGCTTCAGAAGAGGATGCGCTGCACGGCGGGAAAAACCAGTGTGAGCAGCTAGAAGATGAATTGGGTACGTGTTATAATGCTCTATGCCCACACCCAGCCCGAAATTCCCACGACGACAATTATTTACTTCGTGCATTTTCTTCTGAATTTCCAAGGATTGTGTTGTTCACGATCTTCTTTTCTGTTGCTGTGTATTCCTCAGATTCCGATCGAAGCCATTCGTCGAGCACCGGGGACAAAGAAGAGTATGTTAGCTGATTTGATATTCCATTTTTCCTTATTTGTTTACTATATGATTTATCTCTCTCTCTTTTTTTCTTTTTTTCTTTTTTAAATTTCGATTATGCTACTCCTTGATTTTTCAATGCGGGGTTTGATTCCGGATCGGCATGTTGTGTTCTGTTTTATAGTTTTCTTATCGCGTTTTGTGGCACTTTCTTGGGGATAAAATATGTGGATTTAAGAGGCATTCGAGAGTGTTGCTGTGGTTTTCGCCAATTTATCAGTGATGGGTTGTCTTTGGATTTTCTGATCGTGGATGGGTGAGCCGGAGTTCCGGGGATGGTTGGTGGAACTCATTGTTGAATCCTCTGACGAGGGGTGGTTACTGGTTACTAAGGCGACTTCAACACGAGTTCGTATCCGTCGATGGATAATAGATATGCTGCTCATTGCAGTTGGTTGGATTGTTGCTGGATTAACGCATTTAAAAGAGATAACAGTTTGGGATCTGAGCGTACAGCGTAAAAGATAAACTTTGCTCCACCCTTTAAAAAATGTAATCTGAGAGCATATTAAATTATTCTTGTCCTGTGTGAGGCCATTACATCATGGTGCTATATGTGAGGGAAAGGTCGACTTTTGCGTGGAGTATTGCAAGCTTTGGGTTTATGAACTGTCAGCTTTATATAATCTTCTTTACTCATGCAGAAATTTACCAAAAACCTGCGTTAATATTGCAAATGTTACGTTAAGCATGAGCAAGAGCATGTTCTGTGAGAAACATTTTTCTCCAGGGTGAAAGTCACATCAGCTTTAGTACTAACTACTAAGTTTCTTTGGACGACCCATTGTTATTTACATTAGGATGTTTATTTGCAAGAGCATGCTACTTTGCACAAGCTAATAATGTGAAATGCATGCATGCACGCATGGTGTCCATGGTGAAAACCCATATTATTATTGGGCTTTGGAATGAAATTAGTTATCAGGGTTTGTTCTTTACCATTGTCCTTTTGCAGTTATGATTTCTGAGAAGGTATATATGTGTTAAAATAGTTCAATACTATCCTCTGAAAAAGCATTTACATATATGTCTTTCCCTGCATCTCCTTTTAATTCCTAGGTTGATAATTTCTAGTTCAGTCAAGTAAACTATGATGATCTTTATCTTTTTGTATAGCTACCATTGTCCCTTAGGGTAATACATGCGCTTAGACCAGAAATTTGAGAATATGGCACTTGGCAATGGTCCATCCCCTTCAAAGTTCAAATATTAAATTCTGTAATTTGCTAATGCCTCTGTATTGGTGTTTATCTGCAGGTATGTTGTTATAAAGTTGTCAGATGTACGCAAGGAAGTTCAATGTCCTATCTGCTTAGGTATGCATTTTTTTAAAAATAATGCTTAGCATAATACCTAAAAGTCATGAAAGCTAACATAAACACAGGACACAACACAGACATGGGGATAAAACAAAATCTATAGTGTTTAGGTGCTATTTGAAGTGTGGCCTGATTTGGGCATTAGACATGCTGGGTGTAGACATGACTCCTTTTTGAAGTGTCCATGCTTTTTATAGTGTAATACATTCCAATTTCCAAATGATGCTTGATTGCTTAATGATGTGCATCATGTTCTGTGCTAGAAATTTTGCTGTTGTTCCTAATACATGCTTTCTGCAAGTTTAGTTGAAAAAATTGTTATATCGAAGCAAGCCAACAATTAATTGGAATGCTTTTAACTTGGTAAGATTATTGTTATGAAAAAGTGCTATTTTGTGATAACTAGTGATGGAAAGATTGCTATCTTAAAATTGTATGGTCATAAGCTTCTTTTTCATTGCCTTCTCACTTTTCGATGTACATAATCTCTTACAATTATGTTTTGCCATTGGGGATTGTATTTATGTTGCTGTCTTTATGTCTGTGATTGTATAAAGTTTTGAACACCTTTGTGCAAGATATGCAGAACGCAATAATTTAGTTTTTATTTTAATTCGCTGGCCTAATTATCAAATTATATAGAAATCGTTGATTGAGTTTATTATATGTGTAGGCATCATTCGAAAAACAAGAACTGTAATGGAATGCCTGCATCGCTTTTGCAGAGAATGCATAGACAAATCCATGCGCCTTGGGTTTGTCCTCAAACTGCCTTCTATATATTATCTCAGAGATGAACTATTTATAATTGAGAAGATTTTGGTTTATTTTTGGAAGTTTTTTTTATTTTTCTTGGAAATAATCTGGACTGGTTTTGTTGCAGCAACAATGAATGCCCTGCTTGCCGCACACATTGTGCTAGCCGACGCTCACTGAGAGATGACCCAAACTATGATGCTTTAATTTCTGCTCTCTATCCAGATATAGACAAGTATGAGGAACAGGTAACTTGGATTTACTGCATCTTAGATTGAAAAATGTACTCTTTCATCTGCCTGGAAAAAAAAATTCTCATTAATAAGTTTTGGGCATAGGAATTGGCTTTACATGAAGATGAGAAAGCTCGCAATAAGCAGGTGAGAAAGTTTTTTAACTTCACATACATGTTCTTACCAACTCAGTCAGACCCTTAACAGGGTTCACCATTCAAAAGGATTAAATGTTTTTGTGTAATGGACAGAGCTTTGATATGCTGTAAAGAGTATCCATATCAATGAATAAAGTGCTTGATAATTGATTATTGTTTGTAATTTGTTGTCTGCAAGATATTTACTTCTTTTTATGATATAATTTCAAGGGTTTCATCTTTTGTGAGCAGATCCAAGCTTCTATTGCTCAGACTCTTCGACGACAAGCAGAAGCACTGGGTAAGAAACGTAATGCCAAAGACACAGTGGCGGCTTTGGTGAGGAGGTCACAAGGTAACTATCGAACTGCACATATGAGGGTAAGAAGAAATTGTAGAAGCGCAATTGAACTTCAAGGATCTTATGACACTGAGGATATGAATGATAATGGTGGGGGTAAGGATTTGTCTTCTGGCGATGAGTTGACAGAAATCAAGCCAAAAAGATGCAAGAGAAGGGGAGAATCACAGTTTCCTCTGCATTCTGCCACTACTGTTGCAGATGGAGGTGGTGATGACAATTTTCTTGACGTGAGTAGAGAAATCATATGTCCATCTGGTGCACTTGCCTGGGGAAAAAATGGCCACAGGAGTCACACCAGAGTCAATGGTAAGAATGCCAGAAACAGTCGCCTCTCCAAATTGGTTGATCATCTGCATAGTTTGGAGGAAAATGATGATAAGGTAATTAACTTTCTAGCATTGATTTGAACTCTGCTTGAATATAAATTATCAGAACCTCTAGCTTTCTTGCTGGCACAACCTGTTTGAGATCTCATGCTGACTTTTAAACCAGTTCTGCAATTCATTTAAGGCGTTGCTTAGTTCATGTCTTTACATTTTTTTTCTGAATTTCATTTTCTGCTTGAGCACTTACACTGCCACGATTATAGGATCAGTGCTTTGATGTATTTATTTCAGCTGGGTGTCCGTCTCATGCTTGTATCTTTGGATGAGCAAAGAATACCAAGTTTGCAGCAGCCATACCTTTGCTGCAGGCCTACATTGTCTGTCAGGCACCTATGCCAGGTTATTCTCTTTGCAGCAATGATATTTCTACTTAGTATCACATCTTAATTCTAATTTTTTTACTACATACAGTTTGTTGCGCTTCAGACTGCTCGGCTGGCTGATGAAGTTGAGTTATGCCTGGTAACAGAGCAGCAACCCAACGTTATAAGAGCTGCAGGCCCAGTAGATCCATCCCAAGATAAGTTGCGAGTTTTGGGAGAGCAAGAAACTTTGGCTGAACTCAAAGCTGATAATTTTAGCTGTGGCCATCTGGTAGACTCTTTTTTTAAGTGACTATATATGTCATATACTGATATACATAAAGAATAACTTGTTTTCCTTTTCCCACTTATACAGAACTAATCCTCTCTCTCTCTCTCTCTTTCTCTCTCTCGATTTTCAGCTTATGGCATATAAGAGGAAGTTGGGGAACACAACCATGGTTGGCTTGAGATGAATGATGTGGAATCACCTGAACCATTCTTTGCTCAGTGCATAATTATACTAATACTGAATAGTGAAAAGTCTCAGGGCAGTTTTGTTATTCCTTACCATCTCTTTTGTTTATCCTTTAACACTTCCCTCGTACTGCAGAAAAAGGGCTGAGGCTATTCTGTATAGTGCACAACAAATGAGAATCTCAGATGTAGGGACACTTAACACTTCAGGTTTCTTACATCTGTCTCAGTATTTTGATTTAAAGTATATATTTTGGGCAGATGTGCGCAGCAATCCTTAATGTCAACATGAAGGCTTTAGTTTGTCATTTATTTTCTTTATAAAAATATGGTATTAATCTACTTATTTAAAAAAAAAACACACAAACATGCAGATCACATTACTTTTACTTTATGTATCTAAATAAGTGCAAACAAAAACCTCTGCTTCCGCTAACCTGTCTAGAATTTAATTTTAATAAATTTGCAATGGGGCATTTTCGACTTGTTTTTTTGGTATGGCGTTTGCCAGGATTGAACAAACAACCTCAGTGACAACCGTCAACATGTCTTGTCTATGTTTCTTTAATTCAACATATTTTGTGAACTAAACAATATGTAGCCCTGTTTGTGAGCACAATTTTCTCTATTGTTGGTCATGATGCCCATGCTGGAACCACAAACAAGAATCATGCATCCTTGCCTTTTCACTTCCCAGTTAATCTTCTCTCGTGTTCTTAAGATTACAACCTTGCAAATATCGAACTTTTTTTGAACAAAAATTCGAAATTGTAACAATATGTTTTATTAATTTAAATCGCGCTTAAATCATGTATCACCCGTTCGCTTTCACCTTTAGGCAAACCTTTGGGGTTGAAGGCTTACTACATTATTAAAATTTCTTCTACATCATTTTTCCTTGTTTCATCCTTATCAAATAAGGTTTTATTGTTCATTCAGCTACTTATTGGTATTAAATAAATTATTTAATTGAAGATTCTTATAATTATTCAGTTGACTGATATTCCATTCGTTATTTCCTGGGAGCAAAAACAAAATCAATTATAGCCATAAAATCATGGGTTTGGAATGAGCAAAATTTTCTTACTATGCACTGATCTGCTAAGATTGAAAGGCCTAGTTATTTGCAAGCATTCTACCCCCACGACAATAATAAATGGCTTTCATATCTCTCAACCAATTTCAGGTGAAAATGGTAATTAAAGCTTATGAGGTGGCTTTTCAATTTTTCACATTCTCTGCTATAAACTCCCGGACAACTTTGCAGGAAAAAATGAAGAACTTGTGAAAGCTTTTCTTATGCATCATGTGAGTGCTATTAAGGCTTATCTAATTCTACTTGACCAAAATGCTACATTGAGTACCATACCGCTCCCATTTAATCTCTTCACGTTCCCATGAATATTTCTAGCAACCTCTCTTCTGTACTAAAGAATACTCAAAACGCCATTTTCAGAATCATGAGCCTCTTCTCCTCCTTCTCCCAGGACTCTCATAATATTTGTGAAGGACATGCCCTTCTTCCTCCTCAAGAACTCTCTGGGAGCCAAAATGAAGAAAGGAATCAGAACTTTCTGCAACAACGACGGCTCAACCTCCACTCTCAACCAACAAAATATCACTAATGTCAATAACTTCCATAGCCAAGGTGACTTCCAAAGCAATGACAACTCAAGGCAAAGCTCACCAACACTGGAGGATCTGATACTGCAACTAGAGTTAGAGGAAGAGATTGCAAGAAAAGCTAAGCTCAATGGCTATAATAATGGAATGCTGAGGGGGAGGATGTCATGTGTGAACAACTCTGACATCTTGAGGTCTGCAAGGAACGCCTTGAATCAATACCCACGTTTCTCACTTGATGGTAGAGATGCAATGTACAGATCTTCTTTTGGGAACACACAAGGGAGAAACTCAGTTTGCTGTGAGAGAAATTTAGGAGGAAGGTTGCCAGAAGAGAATGATTCAGAGTCCAAGTTTGATAAGGGTATGTCTTTTCTGCCACCAACTTTGGCAGGGGAGAGTGTGGTGTGGTGTAAACCTGGGGTTGTGGCTAAGTTAATGGGGTTGGAAGCCATGCCAGTGCCAATGAGTAGCAAAAGATCAGATTGTAGCAGCAAAGAGAAGTTGGGTAGCATTATAAGGAGGCAGAATCTGAGGAGGAGATTTGAGAGGCATGACATGGAGAGAAGATTAGCCATGGAAATGCAGGGTAATAGTGGAATTAGGAGAAACAGAAATGGGTATTGTATTATGAAACCAGTTGCTCTAGAGGCTGCAGGCAGTTGGCAGAACAGAAAATATGTTTAGAATTCAAAGTATACTCTAAACTTCCTAAACTTCCAATGAAGGAATTACATTTACTCTATAATAACTTATGCAAGTTTATGCCTCACGGGTTTTCTTGTTTGATATTCTGCATTTTTAGTTATTTTTGCCATTCTCTTTTTCTTCTGCTATAGAAACACAATCACTTACTTGGTTTTTCAATTACTTTATCCCACTCTATAAAGAGGAGAGAGAGATTAGCAGATGGATTTTCAATTTTACTTATTTCTTAAAAAGATGAGGAGTTACTGACAACAGAAATTTGGTGGACTGTCTAATACCGACCAAGCGGTTTAACATAAATGCAATGGCTTCTCAGGTTGCTTTGAGGAGCATGTGAAAAGATGTAAAGAATAACGTGAAGGCTTTAAAAATGCAACCCTCTATTTAGCTCATTAATGAGGCTAAACTATAAAATGGCCAAATCAATTCGTGGAAAAGAAGCAACGCAGTGAAGGTTTAGATGATATGATTGAATCCCTCTTCCATGAGGTGGTGGTCAATTCTTCTCAAGAAGATCTCTCAACGTTTTGAATCTTTATCTGTTTGTTTAAAATTCTAAATATATCACTGATGTTCTAATCGATATTCTCAGTGTGTTACTTTTATTTTTATCCCAAAAAAGAAAAGTACGAAGAAGTTTATTTCCATTACATCATTAACTTAGATGATTAGAAAGACACCAATATCGTAGGATGCAATCTTTACTAAAGTGAATCCCTTGAGAAGATGGTGCAAAGATCAAAGAGTGGTAGGAATATAAACTGCAGAATATAGAAATATTGAATATGCAGATTTTAAATTCAGAACCATTTATGATTTAACTAGTACAGTGTATTAAACAAATGCTGAATCGTAGTCATAGATTCTACCATACCGAAGGCTAACAACAGAATCCCATGATAACGAATTCTAAGCATTGTACATTGCTTACTCCAAAAAATTAAAAAAAAAAAAAAGCTTAGTTAAGCAACAATAAACCAATCAAAGTAGGAAACGTAATGCAGACTCAACAGGTGGCGAATATTCAACGAGAAAAGGATTAAGCCATCAAGTTAGCGATGCTCGCTCCTGGTCTCACCGCTGTAGAGCCTGCGATAACATACAGCCGAATTCACAAGCCGAGTGTTTGATCAATGATAAATGGCAGATGATAAAATACAATTTTTTTTTAATTAAACATAAAAGTAAATTTAAAACATGTATTAAAAATGAATCGTAATTAATTTATAAATTAATTACATAAATAAAATACCAGTCATAGACAGTGGGAGTGTTGGGCAGCGGTTTGTCAAACATCTCAGCACCGATGCTCTTTGTAGCCGAGTTACTCCCAGGGTTGAACACGCTCCTCCAAACGTTGTCAACTTTCCGCGCCGACGTTGGTGTCGTTGGCGTGGTCGGTGTTGTCGGCGACGCTGGCATCGACATCGTGCTCTGGGAGTCTATGCTTCCTTCTCCTTCGCCAGGACAAAATTCACAAACTTAGTTTACGTGGGACATTAATATTAAATAAGATTTTATATTTTAAATGCTTCAAATTTTATTATATTGCAATATTTATATTTTATATATAACTGAGAATGACAAGTACCATTGGTGGTGATCTTCCTGAGCCTGCCAAGGCCACGCTCAGGTTGAGGGCCAGCCACAACATCGTCCCAAAGCTTCTCTAGCAGAACCATCTTCAGATAATCTTAAATCTTAATTAGCCTCTCTCTCTCTGTGTCTGAAGTTTAACACTAATAATATGTGCATGGGGAGTGTGGTATAAATAGGGTATGGTGCTTAAAATATCTATAATTAGGTTTCAAAATCAAAGTGGAATGAACTATATTTTCTTGCTTCCAAGTGGAACTCACTTCTCTTCTTGCGACGAGAATATTGCGGAGAGTGCGAGTGTGAGTGACAAAATTGGACAAGACAAGGATGAAGACTTGAAAACACAAAATTATTGGTCCTTTGTCCTATTCTTGGGGTCTATTTGATGGGAGTTTGACACATGGACCCCACTCCTCGCTCGTAGTCATGCCTCTGATTTATCTTACGAGGACCTAAATGGAAAGGATCCAGATTTGGAGGATAAATAATGGTGCTTCTATTTCTCTGGTGTAAAATGAGGCCCTAGATCTCTCTCTTCTCATGTTTGTGACTGATAAGTTCTTTTTATTTTCATAATTTTTTTAACATTAATGGTATTCTTAGCATTTGGTAATAAAAAAATATTGAAAATTATTAATTATACAGCTTTCAAGAATTCCTTACCCACCCCAACTCCCCCCCCCCCCCGGGGGGGCCTAATTTTTAATTACTTATTTCTACTGTCTAACTACATATATGCAGTTGGAAACTTATGAAATTGGTTAACAGTTCTTTTTTTTTCACTTCAAATTAATTTTTCTTCAAAAAATTTGATCCAAAATACTTTTAAATTTTTTATTTTGAACAAAAAAAAATTGTTTAATCATCCTTTTGTATAAAAAACTTTAAAAAAAATGAAATACCCATAGGCTCTTAAACCCCGGGCCCGCAGGTACCTTCAATGCACCGTCTCTCTCTCTTTTTCCCTCACACACAACTTCCAATTCCAGGAGGAGTGAAAGACTATTGGGACATATCCCATTCATAAATGAAAGAACTCTCTTTGAAGTCTACATGTTAACATGTTATGGCCCAGAAAAAAAAAAGTTAACATGGGTGATTTGTCTTCTTGTTGTAAGCTCCTCATATAGTCAGTCCAAACAAAAATGAGCTCGTTATAACAAATAAAGAGGTAAAATAAATGCATAAAATTTAAAAATAACGAATCTAATGACCCAAAAAATTAAAAATAAATAAATAAACGAGTTACTCTTACCGTTGAGAGGAGAAAGAAAGATCAATAGTGAATGAAATTTTATTCAAGCTCTTTCCTATGACATGTTTTGAGCTAGGGTTGAAATGTCATATTATTTCGGTGATGCATTTGTCTTCATATAATTTACTGTTATTTTTCTCTTTGGTATTGCAGCACATTGGAAGTTAAAGGTTGCCGAGAAGGTGAAGCTCTTTGTGTGGAGGTTTTTGTATGGCGCATAAGTTGTTAGGGATAATCTCGCTATCAAAGGTGCTGTTCTCCCTGACCCAGGCTAGCTGATGTGTGATTCAGGTGGGGAATTCGTTCTGCATATTTTCCTTCATTGTCCTTTTGCAGTGGGGGTGCGGGAAGTTGATTAGCTGGATTTTCAGCCTCGCTCTCTGTCTCTAGCATTTTTGTGGCATGGAAGACAAGCCTCCGCGAACTCCTGTACCAGCTCTCCTTCTAGCAGTTGAAGCTTAGAGCTGACTTGTTACATCCTTTGGTATGTTTGGAAGAGGAAGAGCAGGAATGACAGAAACTTTCTGGCTAGCTTCAGGAACCCTCTCCAAGTGTGGCAAGTTGCCCTGCCTCAACAAAATGAATTTTTTTCATGTGTAGACTCAAACCGGTTTCTTGCTGCTTTGTATTCAGGAGTTATTTCGTGCTCTTTCTTTATCAATAAAGCTTCCTATCTTTCGTTAAAAAGAAAATACTGCAGCACATTGACATTTAATTACTTTATTTCACTATTTTAAGGTTAACAAATTATAATAAACCAAATTATTTTTCAAAGATGGTTTTACTTTCGTGTGTCATATAACTAGATATAGTTTATTACGCTCCTCTGGAAAATTCGAAGTTGAGAAAAACTAAGCATATTGATGTGCCTTTCCCACGAGTTAACAGTCAAAAATGGTTTCCATAAGATAAAAATAAGCGCTTCTCAAGCAGACACCAAATTTGAAGTATTTATATATAGTTAAAAATCTTACATAATGTTAAACTTAGATATAGACACTTCTATTTCCCGCTTCATTGTTGAGGAAAAACCTAATCCACCTAATATCACACTTTAATATAGTCCTTGGCTTGGGGTTCAAAGACAGTCGGAAATGAACAGAAGGATCCGTAAAACCTAGTATGGATCATAGAGGAAGACGAGAGAGAGAGAGATAGAACCACCTAACATCACACTTTAATAGAGTCCTTGGCTTGGGGTTCAAAGACAGTCGGAGATGAACAGAAGGATCAGTAAAACCTAGTATGGATCATAGGGGGAGACGAGAGAGAGACGAGGATTGCCATGATAGTTCCAGAGCAAAGACTGCAAGAGAAATAGCAACTTGTTCACCCTTCATCTAGCAACACACCCATCCCTCATCATCCTTTTAGGATCAGCCACTTGGGTAAGCTATTGGTGGGGGATGCAACCCACCAGGGGACACACTCACGGCAAAGACATAAATTAAGACATCACTTGGTATCTAGGTTGACTGAGATTTGCCAATAACATTAAGAAAGGGTTCATTACATTTACACCAAAATGCGTACTACCATTCGAATGTATGGTCCAAAAGGTCCAAGGATGGGAGTAAAATTACTTAGGCACAGCTGGCCAAAATAGTATAAAGTGCAAGACAGACCCAGAATTTGGATTAGCTAGCACTAGACCAAGCTCAAATTCTGTTGCCAATCCAATCAAGATCACACCTGCTAATCTGCTGATTTCCAATGGTCAACTTCAACCACAAGCACTTGCATTTCAATCAAATCAGTCTTTGATCACAACTCCTTCCAGTTCCAGAGGCTCATTGCAAGCAACTGATAGCAGTAGCAAGAGATCAAGTGGGCAAACGGACAACATAAGGAAATACGATAAACAACTTCACAATTCAAGCAAGCAAACGAAAAAGGAAAGTGACAAGGACGTGGTTTGGCAGGAAAGTGTTCAAGTTTTTTATATCGCCATGTCATGAATGCCATGCTATTAGCCAGGCTCCATTAAAGCACATATTGCTCTGCAAGAAAATATTAAAATATAATGACGCGAAGTTTATTCTCAAAGCAATTCTTTTTTTCACGATCAGAATGTCATTGAAAATTTAGCTTTTCTATTTGAGTAGTGTTTGGGGATGCAAAGTGACAGGATTTATTTCAACCTGTAACAGCAGTAAAACTATCGAAATAGTAAGGCATTAAATATGTTATTCTATTCATTGGCGAAAAAAGATTTGGATATTCTATTTTCCATTTATGCTAATCATAGATATTTAGTTTATTATATAGCTTGTTACCCAATTAATTTTCTTTCTCTATTCTGGTGCTCAATATCATCAAAGTTTCGATAATGTAATGGATCAAGGGCCAGGCACTCAACATTTTTAATTGAGAAGCAGGACACATTTCAGCAAACTTGAGTTAAAAAAAAAAAAATCAAAGAATCATCCCCAAAATGACCTCTTTTATTTTCTTCTGTTTCTGGGCTAATCCTTGGAAAGTCTTACAAAGACATTAAATAGTATTTAAGAAAAATAATGCTATTATCTGCAAATGCTTTCCTTCTAGTTCCTAAATAATTATTTGGAGGAGAATGGGGAGAAATATACTAAGACCTATCTTGCTTATCATGTGCTTTTGCAATTCAAAAAATTTTCCATGATTTTACTTGATTACAGTATTTGGAAGACACTGCTCCGACTCGGAGGACTTTTGCAACTATTTGCATATTTTTCAGGTTGCACTTGGCATCCATTTCAATCCTCTAATTTATGCAATAAAAATCTAAAAAACAAATGTATTACTAACACTGGATTAGAATTGAACCTGAAAGACAATTAAGATTATCCCAGGCATGTTAAATACAAACATAAAAAGATGGAAGAAAAATGAGATTCGTGACCCCAATGGATTTCTCTTTATGTTAGCTTAGTTTGGGATAGAAGAGTAACACCAATATGTCATCCATAAAGATGGGAGGCTGAAATCCACAGTTAAAAACTAAGATGGCCGCAATAAATAACAGAACTACACCTCATATTTGTGATGATAAATACTAGGAGACTTGAGCTTGCAGCTATTTTGTAGACTTTTTCACCATAATAAAAAATTAAACATGACAAGAACCTTAGATACTACACTGAAAAGTAGAACATTAAGAAAATCTGCCTGACATATAGTTGCTCTGCTGTGTAATAACTCATAAAATTAGTTCATGATGCAACACCTGTACTAGCAAAAACCTAAAATCTAATATGTCATGAATTTATTAAACTCCACATTATGGCACAGCAATGTATTTAAGACACTGGTTTATTTTTCCAGAGGTTTTCAGATATATGAAGACAGAGATACAGCATAAACCCCACCCTATCTCCAAAACAGTAGCTCTTCATTCTTTTCAGGTGCTGTGGTAAAGATTTTTTCTAACTAAATTTCTTAATAAAATATCTTTTTCTACCAAAAAAAAAATTATATAACTAAATTAAGCCATGCAATCACTGCAAGTTAACTTTAGAACTGAACTAGCAAGCAAAAGCACAGATAGAACATGAAGCAAACATCTTGAAAGAAAATTCCAAACATTTCAGATCAGCCTCAACTATTCAACAATCAAACCACAGTTTTCACGAATTTGGATCTGAGAAACTGATCCAAAACTGTACAACAGATGTGTTTAGGGTAGCATATCAAGACTTGCCATATTTATTGACATATCCCTGCAAATGAGAGATATTTCTGTCAAACGGAGGAAAAAAACAAATCACACTCAAACAACAATGTCCATGTACTTCCTAGTATCATTGCTATCAACAAAAACAAAAGAGGACACTTACATCAACGAGCTTCGCAATTTTCAACCGAGACGAAGAAACATAGTGCTTAATCATATCTGTGGCGGTTGGAATCTGATGGGGCTGTAAGGTGCTAACAACCTTGTCAACTGATTTCTTAACTATTGTATTATGTGCATCCTTGCTGAGACGACCCTCCTGCCATTTTGGTTTTAACAACTCTTTCACTAAATCGACAAGAGCTGCACGAAAATTTTTTAGAGCCTTCAAATCATTCTGCAAATCACTATCTATCTGGAAGTCAACATCCATTTCATTGTTTTTCTTAGCCCTAGCCACTCTTTTCTTTTTGTGCCTCGAACCTTCACCTTGATGTCTTGCATCATGCTCAGTTTGTTCTTTTTCTGTTTTTGTAATGTCTTCAACACCAAAGGTATTTTCTCTGACACCTGTTTTAACATTTTGGGAGTTTAGATAGGTTCTGCCTGTTGTCTCTGTTTCAGGTACAAGACCATCTTTTTCACATGGAACACAACTCTTGTTTGGTTCATTCTCATAAAATCTATTATGAGAAGATAGAGAACTTTTGTCATCATTAAGATCTGCCACCTTGTCCCCACCTACAGCATACTGACCATATGTCCGCACCTGAGATGAAGCCTGGGTGGAAGGCCCTTGAATAAAATAGGAAGCTTTCAAAGATCCATCTCCTATATTGGGTATGTCAACAGTAGGACAAAGAGGATCATACTGATCTCCTGGGGATGATATAGTGGTTGAAGTAATAAAAAATGATGGTCGAAAAGGTACAGAAGGCTCCCAATCATAACAAGAGATTTTTGAGTTATATCTAGTGGCACATGGTGGAACGCCAGATGAACTAATTAGAGGCAAATCTTCCTGTTCTGAACCAAAGAAAGTGGACCTAGGGGAATGATATTCATTGTCACTGTTCAACAGCTTTTGAGCATCCAAAGTACTTGCACCAATAGATGAATTAAGAGACAACGAATAACCTGATTGGGCTGAAATTTGGTGGGACTTTGACGTGCCCATAGTAGGAAGGTGAGTAACCAAGCTTGAATTAAGTGAATGACTCATAAATGGGGAAGTATATTTGTTGTACATATGTTGGCTTTGAACGGTAGCCAATCCCTCAGCACAGGGTGGATAGGAAGAGAGACTCATGCTGACATAGTTGCTTGATACATTAAACATCAATCTTTTTTCAGGAAACAAACTGTCCCTGGATTCAGAACTATCTCTACCAATTGGTAAGGCATGATTCTTAAAAGATAAGTCCTCTTTTGGAAGCAATGAAAACTTTTGTTTATCTTGAGATGGATGCCGACTTGGGCTTGCTTTGTGCTCATCCTGAATGGTCTCTTTTATTGAAACTTCAGAAGAATACAAAGATGTTCTAACCATTGAAGCAGCCAATGGAACAGGAGTACCAGGCGTCCTTGATGTCTCAGCATTGTCTCCTAGACCTGTTACAGGAGAACATCTTTATTAGAAATATCTTTGCAGAGCAGATTCTTGGACAGCTTGGCTTATACAAGTTATAAAATATACCTTCCTCCAATTGCACTTCTCTCTTCCTATTTGTAGTAACTAAGTCTCCTTCGGCCTGCTGAACAGTTGTATTCACATGATCTTTTATATGAAGAAACCTACATGAACTACCCCTGATGCACCATCCTTTAGCAAAAAAGTTGCATATAATTGCTGGTCTTTTGTTTCCATCTTTCATCTCAGTACTGGGAGACAGATTTCTAGTCCTCATATCAGGAGAAGTAAATCTGAAAAACCTACTGGTTAGAAACTAAAAGTGAATTGATTTTAAGCGCATCACTAAATGTGAAGAAATTACTTCCAGAAGAGGCACTATTCACACTATGATTATGTGATAAGTAAATGTAAAAGAACATACTTAACTATAATGACCAGACCTTGATGTCATTTGCTTCATATCATCCCCTGTCTGCATCTCCAACTGCTTAATTCGGGTCATAGAACTCTGACCACCATTATCATCCTCCACAAAGTCTCTCTGCAGGAAGTCAATAGCCAGATCTTTTCCAGCATCCCTGGATGACTTGGCAGTCCCAGAATCCATATCATTAACACCACATAAGTAAGCTTTGCTATTACAACTCTGTTCATTGTATTCACCAAAGGTTTTACTTTGAAGAGGGGATACATTATTTTCCATATCAACATCTAATCCTTGATGTTTATCATCTTCAGCAGTAGCCACAATATTTCTCAAATTTGGACCACTTGAAGTTTCATGTTTCAGACAAAAATCTTCCTTTTTCGTTGTAAGAATCTTACATGAGTCATTCTTTTCCACAGAAATTATATTAGAGTTTTCTGCCACAGAAGAAACTGGCATCGCATTCCTCTCTAGCCCCTCAGATTTCACATATTGGATTAAATCTACAATGGAATATAAGAGCTAAATGAAAAAATAAAACAAAAGAATCCTCTTCTTTAAATTATGCCATACAGCCAATAGAATTACCTCCTACACTACAAATTATGAGAGACTAAACTATAGAGATAAACACCATTCATAGAGCAAGGTGAATTTTGAACAAGGAATTGATCAGTGATCCAGCAGAAGAGAAATTTACCAATGTCAATTGTCACTACATGCACAAAGTGTCTAGAAAAGGAAAAATGAAGGACTGGGACCTGAAACATGCTAAAGGGAAAAACAAAAAAGGGCAGTGTTCTGAAGAAGAAAAAAAGGGCTAATTAGGTGGTACTTCTCCAAGACCTAATCCATCTTAGGCCTACAACAAAGTTCCTAATTAACTTGATGACCCCCCCTTCATATCACCTGCACCAGACAATAGAAAATAAAAATTCTATACCAAACCTATGGGCTTTCTAAATAAAGACAAAAAAATTAACGGAAATAGTAAACAAACAGGCTTGAATCAACACGGCGAGCCCCGTTGAAAGAAAAACCCTTCCATCTGTTGAAAAGCACCAAAATTCACTCACCCAAAAGATCCAAGAGAACAACAGAACACAGATAACCACCCCGAAAGGTCACCTAAATACATAAAGAGGCCATTGCAAAATCAGGCAACAAATTTCCTAGACACTTAGATGGCCCTTAATTCCCTTAAATTGATATGCTTAAAAGTACGACAAGACACAATGTTGTAAAAAAGGTCATATGCTGCTCTTCTACTAAATTTTTACACCTTGAGTACTCATACATGAACATAAAAATACAATCATAAACTCTGCCGACGGACTTATTAATCACTCCGCTACAGGCAAACTACTTAAGCATCCATTAAATTCAAATAGAATAAGGAGAAAAGAGTTGTTTCAACTATCTCCTACTAGAAAACAAACCCCGGATGGTTCAATTCCTCCCTTAGTACTCACCATTACCTTTTCCTTCAATCTCTCAAACAAAGATTAAAAAAAATTGAAAACAAAAAACCACAATCTCTTTTTTGTAAAAAAAAAAATAACAAGCACAACATGGCATTCCCATAATAGACACACACAAAAACCACATAGCATTATATAAAAACTCAAGTGCAATCAACATGTAAGCAAACGACCAGAAAGATATGCGACACAGTCTCATAAAGTATGAAATTCAATTAAAAAACTGCAAATAGTGGATAAAATCAGTGATGATTTACGAACAAGAAAAAAAAAAGAACCTTTAGGATCCTTATCGGCACCTACTGGAGGTTCTGATACCTCCCATTTGCCCTTCATCTCGTCCTCCGGCTCTACTTCCTCTTCTTCTATTTCTTCCTCTACTTCCACTTCTTCTTCATGTTCTTCACCTTCTCCTTCTTCTTCTTCTTCTTCTACTTCTTCTTCTTCACCGGGTTCTTCTGAATCACTGGCAACAGCGTCGGAACAATAGGTTTCAATCGATGGGTCGCTGTCCTCGTCGGCAACGACCGGAGATTCTGCGAGTGACATTGGAGGTTGAGGACCACACACGCGTGGCTGATGTGCCTGCGGCTACGAGCACTCTTGCTACTTTCACAAAGACGCAGAGGACCCCGAAAATGCCCAGGTGTGCTTGAAAGAACTGATTGGACCCTTGACGGAGACCCCGCCGCTGCCTTCTCCGATGTGCAAGACGAGAATCGTTTTAGATCACGTATAGGGCGTGGACTTTGGACCGGTTACCATTGAGCCCAAACCCGAATTTCAATCATTAATCGAGAAGAAGCATTTCTTCCCCCAAAAACAAAAAACCAAATGTTGAGCATTCACACAAAAAAATATAAAAAATATTTATGATTATATTAATTTTTTTTCATTTAGAGTAATAAGAAATGATACTATCTAATAAAATAATCTCATTATGGTTTTTTTTTATTTTGTAAGAGATAAAAGGCATCAGATAATTCTCTCACTTTTGTCAAGAAAATATATTATAAAAAACAGATTATACATTAAGCTATTCAAGTTTAAACCAACTTTGAAACAAAATTCTCAGACCACTTGATCATTTAATTAAATACTCGTTTAATTAGGTAAAATAAATTTTAATAAAAAATAAAAAAAATTACATTATCTTATTTAATATATAATAAAAAGAATTAAAATAATGTAATATTTTATTATATAATACAAAAATAAATTGAAAAAAAAAGAGTAAAAAAAATTATTCTTATATTTTAAATTATAAAAATTATTATTTTAATATAAGTTAATTTAATTTTTATTTAAAAAATAATATTATAAAAAACAGATTATACATTAAGCTATTCAAGTTTAAACCAACTTTGAAACAAAATTCTAACACCACTTGATCTTTTAATGAAATACTCATTTGATTGAGTAAAATAAATTTTAATAATAAAAAAAAGATGATAATAGAAAAAATTATATTATCTTATTTGATATATAATAAAAAAACTGAAATAACGTAATATTTTATTATTTAATATAAAAATAAATTTAAAAAATAAAAAGACAATATAAATAATAAAAAATTAAATTACTCTTATACTTTAAATTATAAAAAATATTATTCTGATATGAATTAATTTAATTTTATTTTAAAAATAATAATTTTCTTTTTATTCTACTTGAATTTATCACTTCTACATTTTTATTTTTATTTTAAATAAGGGTAAAAATGTATTTTACTTTTTTTATTCCTAAAAGAATGTTTCAACTTTTTTTTAAGAAATTTAATTTTTTATTATTTAACAAAATATAGCATTCCATAGAATATTCAATTCTATTAATTACATCTAATCAAATTATAAAATTTAAGATTTCATTCTTCTTTCATTTTTTATTTCATTCAGCCAACACAGGCACTAAGGACACAGGTGCTTTGTTGTGCCTCTAAAATGCAATTACTTGATTGTGTTTTGATTTTTATTTTTTTTATTTTTTTTAATATATTTTTAAAATTTAATTTAAAAAAATATTTAAAAAAAATTAAAGAGAACTTTAAAAATATAAGAATTTGTTGAAAATAATTTTTTGATGAAAAACTTTAAAAATTTGTTGAAAAATCAAATATAAAAATACTTTTAAAGAGAAAATATTTTTTAAATAATTATTGAGAAAATTAAACTTTAAAAATATATTAAAAATAAATTTAAAAATAAAAAAATATATAAGGTAACATATCACCTTCTTACTTTTATATTTGGTTTTTCAACAAATTTTTAAAAATTTTCAACAACTTATATTTAGTTTTTCAGCAAATTTTTAATTTTTTTTCAATAAAAAGTTATTTTCAACAAATTCTTATTTTTAAAATTTACTTTTTCTTTAATTTTTTTAAAAATAATTTTCTAAATAATCTGTTGAAAAATTAACCTTTAAAAATATATTAAAACCAAATTTTTTTTATATTTTTAATGTTTATTTTTTATTTAATTTTTTAAATAATTTATTGAAAAAAAAATAAATTTAAATTTTTTTTAAAAAAAAAGGTGCCTTAAGCACAGCAGGGGATCAGGCACCGTAGGGGGATCTGCGTCCTTTAATTAATAGACTGGAGGTAACCTCTAAGTTAACTACACTGAAGGCAACATTATACCCAAAATTACACGATCTGCTTGACTAAGAAACACACAAGATAAAGAAAAGTTAAAAGGATAAGAGAAAATACACATTTTGATCCCTAAATATACCAAAGCCCTACAATTTAGTCCTTCTATATATATCAGTGTACATGTTAGTCCTTAAATTATTCAACCATCAAACAAATAGCTCCATCCGTTATTCTTCCTCAGACTGAAAGCTGATTTGGTACGTTAAACACTTATGTGTCACGTTAACTACTGATTGTTTGTCCACGTAATCACTGACTAAGCAAAAAATTGCCATGTAATCAATGACCAAGCAAAAAAAAAAATTCCCTCCCAAAACGCAGTCTGGAAGTAGGCACCCCCTCCCTAAAACCGTCACTTGCTCTTCCACCTTGACCCCCAAAATCCCCCGACATTTCTTGCCTTTCATTTCTTACCCACGGCGGAGGCCGCTCTATCAGTCGCGCAAACCACCAACGAACGTTCCCATTGAATCCTCATCCCCAAAGCACAGCGTCGTCCCTCTGCGTTTTCCTCCCCCATCGCAAAAACCCTCCTGCATCAATACAGGTACTGTAGCGTTTTTGATTTCCTTCTCAATCTACATTTGGAAATTATCAGTCTGCTACTCACTCATATATGCACCTTACGTTTTCCTTCTCAGCTTTTTTCCCCTTTATATATTTCATTTATGCACCTTACGTTGCTTTCACACATAGGACTACAAGTGGTTTAGGATGAATAAAGTAATGCTGCGTGGGTGTCTTCCACTTTAGTTAGTTTTTTTTTTTGTGTTATTCAGGACCACTTGGAATAAATTAACCCCCTACATGCTAGGACCACTATGATTCAACATGCTGCGACTACTATGATTCAATTGTCTACGTAAGGATAACATGTTTTACATTTTTTGTCTTTTCTTTTCTTGTTGCTTAGTGTAGTTTTTGTCCTGACTCATTATTTATACACTTACTTGCATTGATTAGTAAATCTTTAAGTTTTTGCCAGAACTTATTTTATATTCTTTATGTTTTTATATTCACAATAATTATGCCCATTTGAATTACATTATATCCACCTGTACGCAGCAACAAATATTAACATTTTTCACAAAATAGGTGAATAAAATTGAACCATGTTATATGTTGGTTAGCTATCCTCCTTTTATTTTTATTCTCTTTATTGTATGGTAATAAAAAGATGTATCCTACAGTAGGCAGTTTGTCCATTCTTTATATTGTATACTATCTTTAATTACTTTTTTCTCTAGTAGTAACTAATACTTGTTTATAATAATTGTCCAGGATGGCACAACCTCTAACTCTCATACTTCATCATGGGGGATACTTTGTGAAGGAGCCAACCTTAGAATATTTAGAAGGTGAAGAAGATGCTTGGGATGATTTAGATGTTGATTATATTTCTATCCCAATTATACATCGATGTATAAAGAGCATGGATATCACGAATACAAGCGGTGTTTTTGACTAGTTCCAGGGTTTGAATTAGAGAAAGGATTAAGACCTTTGGTTGGTGATAGAGATATCATACAATTGTATTAGGCCATCGATCAAACAAACGAGATACACATTTATTTTGAACATAATGTGGATCTGCCAAATGTTATCCCACATGAACTACCTTTGGTGTGGCAAGAGGACCAATGTGAAGAGCCAGCTAACATGGCAGATGAATGCCCAGTAGATGAACCAGTGGACATAGCTTATGAATGCCTAGTAGATGAACCAATGGACATAGCTGATGAATGCGTAGTAGATGAATGTGATAATGATATAACAGAAGAAGATATGGCGGCACAAAGCACGGTACAAATATTTTGTGTAACCTTGGAATTTTTATTTTTATTTTTGCTTTTAACTAGTGTTTTTCTCAAAAAATATTGCAGGATGACGTTGGCCTTGATGAAAGATAAAGAAAAGGAAAAGGAGTAGCATAATGTGATAATGACATAGCAGAAGAAGATATTGCGGCACAAAGCACGGTACAACATATTTTGTGTAACCTTGAATTTCAAATTTATTTTTGTTTTTACTTTTAACTAGTGTTTTTCTCAAAAATATTGCAGGATGATATTGGCCTTGATGAAAGACAAAGAAAAGGAAAAGGACCAGCAAGAACAGTCAAGCAAGATGTTAGAAGAAAGAAGCAACAAAACATATTTAACATTGGCCTTGATAGTTCACACACTTCAGGTGTGGCAGTAAGTTCAGATAATGATGATGAGAGGTACAAGTTTAAAGAGTTGGGTAGCCCTGTTTGCTCTGATGAGGATGATACTGGTGAAGGGTCAACGAGGTATCCAACATTTATGCCAAATATAGAGTTTGGGAAGGTGAAAATAGAGTTAGGCATGGAGTTTCCCACCCTTCAAGTGTTCAAGTCGGCTTTACAAAATTATAGCATTGCACTTGGAAGGGAGTTTAGATATGTGAAGAATGACAAAGTTAGGGTGAGGGCTCGATGCAGCATAGATCACTGTGAGTGGAAAGTTTTTTACAGCTGGAGCAATGAAACAAATAGTTTCCAAGTGAAGACCTTCAACAATGAGCATTCATGCGCAAGAGGCTTCAAGAATAGGAAGGCAAACAAGAAATGGCTAGCAAATGAGCTTGTTCCCTTAATTAGAACACATCCCGCAATGAAATATGCTGAAGCCCTTGATTGGTTTAAACAAAATAGAAAAGTGGTTATTGATGATTTTCAAAAATATAGGGCATTAAAGATGACAAGGTATATGGTTGAGGGGTCAGAAAAGGAGCAATATGCAGCTTTATGGGATTATTATGAGGAGCTGAAGAGGACTAACCCTGGATCTTCAATCTTCTTAAAAGTCAATAGGTCAGATTTGAATCAATCTCCTATATTTGATAGACTTTATATATGTCTGGAGGCCTGCAAAAGAGGATTCAAGAATAGGTGTAGGCCTTTAATAGTTATTTATCTAACAATAGTTATGACATTATTTTCACAGGCACAGTCAAGTGAGCATGTTGGGCCAACAATACTACCACAATCCCAGTCAGGAGGAGAATGAGAGGTAGGAGCTATAGTTTTAAGTTTATCTTTACTAAACAGATTTAATTTGGTTTTAATATGGTGTGCTTGAATTTTTTAGATTGCTAATAGACATACTTCAAGCATTATGCCTTCTAGACCGGCTAGAAGATTGAGAAGAGTTGAACAAGTAGAAGGGCCACAATCCCAGTCAAGAAGAGAAGGTGAGGTAAGAGCTATAGTTTTAAGTTTATCTTTAATAAACAAATTTAATTTGGTTTTAATATGGTGTGCTTGAATTTTTTAGGTTGCTAATAGACATACTTCAAGCATTATGTCTTCTAGGCCGGCTAGAAGATTGAGAAGGGTTGAACAAGTAGGAGGAAGCTCCAGCAGTCCAAATTAATAGATTAGGAGCTGTGTTGATATCTATTAGTTGATGATATTACTTTATTTTAGTTTGTGGTTTACTTACCTTAATTAGTAATGTTGAAAGACTTATGGAAGAGTTAGATGGATGTAAAGCCTTTTGTGTATAAACTAGCCAACAGTGTTTTGGTTAGTAGTAGCATAGTGATGTACTTACTACTTGGAACATTATTTTAATGTCATGATGATTTCTCTTTTAGTTATGCTGTTTTTGAATATCCTCTTGTATTTGAAATGAATATGTTGTTATTAGTGAGCTCTTACTGGTATCTTGGTAGTATCGTGTCTTCTTGGTTATGCTGTTATTGAATATGCACCTCTTACTACTTGGAATATCTTACTTCTGCATTTGAAATATATTTGAAAAATGGGAGTTCCAAACACAATAGTTTCTTGCTTCTAACATATGAGTAATCCAAATACCATTTCATAACAATCATATTGAAAAATGCTATCTTTATTTAGTCTATCAATTTAGATACAATTGTCTTGACAATTTCAATTACAATTCAAATTCATATTTCTAATTAATCCAAATACAAAGTATTACATTTTTCAACATTACAGATCATCCATTCTATTTCACAACAATACAATAGTTTCACTAGATTAATTTCTATTCAGCATCAATCCAGACAATTGGCTTGTGTGATGTGCTAATGTCTTTAAAAGTAGCCTGACATCCAGCTGTCCCCATGAACTTTCCAATTGTCCCCCAACATAAGCAGTTTTGCCTTTAGTTGCACTTAGTTCACCTTCTGGCAGCATTTCAATCTATGTTGGCTATGACAATCTACAAAGAAAAAAGAGACAAGTGAAATGAAAAAATTGAAACCATTATGCAGAAATTGAATCTGTGATAATGCATAAACCATTATGTCCAGCTTATACCATTGAGAACATTAGCAATGACACAAATTGAATTTAATTATAAAAAATTAGCATTTGTCAATGTCTAGCTTATACTATTTAGAAACCATTATGTGATAATGCAGAAAACACAAACTGGCAATCTTCTATCATTGTCCCATGCGCCAATCACAGATGATATTAAAAAGCAAAGAAAATACAATTGAAACTGCAAATAATGAAAGTAAAAATGAGATTAACAGGCTTTTCATATTATCCAGGAAATGCAAAGCTCTGCTGTGTCCAGTTTGGAGGATCCATCACAGCACAGAGATCTGTTTTCTCAAAATCAGCAACCTACATTAACATGATCATAGTTATGTTAAGTTGCAATTTGACATCAACATTTGTGATATTTATGCTAGAATCAGTACAATGGAGGAACTACTACCTTCTCGTGACATTTAGGACAATAGTGATATTTATGCCAGAGGCAGTCCATTAAAGGAAGCAGAAAGCAAACCCCAAGCAACATTGGCATCATGAAACCAATAAATGTTGTCAGACTTGGCTTTGACTTGAGATTCATAGAAAAGATCACATTTCGCAAGAGGGAAGAAAATGAAAACAAGTTACCACAAAGGGCCAAGACTATGCAAAATAAACTAGAAAAAACCGAGACAGTTTATTGTTTTATATTGACAAATTTGCAGAAAGGGATTTCCGCTTATCAATCCCCTCCCAGGTTATTAGTTGTAAGAAACAACTTGTGCTTATGAGTCGATTGCTTTGCAACTTAACTCAACCAAGCCTTAGTCTCAAGATTCTCAATGGATGTAGTTAGCTACTTGAGACTTTCAACCAAAGCTTCCTCAGTTTTTGGTGACACAAATTCTTCTCTTACCCTCTCCCTACCTAAAGATGACGTCCTTGACCACATGTTCAATGGCCATGTGCTTTCCTGTCACAAACATGCACCATGAACAATATTTTTCTTTTCTAACTGCTAATTGCCATAGTATCACTTGGACCCTGATATGGCTAGAGAGCAGGAGAAATATCGACAAACCAAATCATTTAGAAAAAATTGGCCAATACGGCAATACCTGAATTTAACAAAAAATCCTAATAATTATACTCATCATCATCTTTCCTGCGGCCAAATGTACAAGAGTCAAGTGAAATGAAAAAATTGAAACCATTATGCAGAAATTGAATATGTGATAATGCATAAACCATTATGTCCAGCTTATACCATTGAGAACATTAGCAATGACACAAATTGAATTTAATTATAAAAAAACACTCAACTAGTGAATCATTTAATTATCCAACTAAAGACATAATTTTTGCAGTGAAGATGGTAGGTAGCATAACTACATACCTCTCTCGGTCGTAATCCACAAGACTTGCACCCAAGTCAATCCACGCATACCTCTCTCGGCCAATCCAAATACTCTCCAATCGCTTGGTAATACTAGGGATGAAACCTGGGAGGAAACCAGGGGAGGATTCGAAGAGCAAGTTCGTAGGAAAATACTCTCCAATCGCTTGGGGAAACCAGGGGTGAAACCTGGGGAAAAACCAGGGGAGGATTCGACGAGCAAAGGAAAATCAGGGGAGGATTCCACGAGCAGGTTCACAGGGAATTTGTGCGACAGTGCGAAAGCCTCCGCGATGGGTAAGAACCGAAGGGCAAGAAAGAAATGCAAAGGAATGGCAATTTTTTCTGGGTTATGATGGGAGAAAAGGGATGTTCGCAGGGGAGGGGGAAAGAAATGCCCCCGTCTAAACTCTGCGTTTTGGGGATTTTTTTTTTTTACTTGGTCATTGATTACATAGCAATATTTTGCTTAGTCAGTAATTACGTGGACAAACAATCAGCAGTTAACATAACACATAGGCGTTTAACGTGCCAAATCAGCTTTCAATCTGAGAAAGAATAACAGATGTAGTTATTTGTTTGACGGTTGAATAATTTAAGGACTAACATGTACACTAATATATATAGAGGGACTAAATTGTAGGGCTCTCGTATATTTAGGGATCAAAATGTGTGTTTTCTCAAAGGATACCAAAGAAAAGACAGAACACGCTGTGGCATTTCCTCGTATAACTTAAATACCCATCAGAATTGGACAGAGCTTGATGAAACTCAATTTTCATGGAGAAGGTTTTCTGAACAATCTGCTGTGGGTTCCAAGAACAGTTTCTTAACACAGCATCATTGCGGCTCTTCCAAATCATCCACCCAAGGCAAGCGGTCATCTCCAAGGAAGCTTCTATCTCAGTGGAGCTTTTGACGAGATGAGAAAATGCCGACCACTATGAAAAGAAAGAGACATAAGGAAGTCTCCTTGCAGAAAGCATCAAAGGGGAAAGGCTCCATGCAAGTTCAGCTGCTAGACAATCCACCAACAAATGCAACAGAGTTTCATTTGCCTCTAGACACGTCGGGCAACAGTTGATCGATAAAGGCACACCCGTTGAGCAAGCTTTTCTTAAGTGGGTAAACTGTCATGTAGTTCTTTCCCAAAAAAGAGTTTATCTTCTCTGGAATGCCCAGTTTCCATAAATCTCTCCAAATTGTTGTCCCTTTCTTGTCAATATTATAAGTCAATTCGGGTAATAGTAATTTCAGCGCAGTTTTATACCCCCCACTCCACAGTGTAGTTGCCATGGATTTTATGAGCCCAAACCAGAGTGTGTCATCGCTACTGTGTCTGTGTGTTGGAGGGAAGAGGGGGGGGTGAGTTCAAGAAGAAAACGGGTGAAAAAGATCCCAAACCAAATCCTCCCTCCACTTCCCAGTGCTAGCATCTCCCAAATCCTTCACAAAAATAGTATGTTGTGGCAAATGGTTTGGGCCATCTGAAGTGCAAGGCACCGAGATAGGAAGCCACGTACTGCCAACTGCTATCAAACGAGGAATTACGCTATGCACGACGCCATCTGCACCCTGCTTTAAGCAAACTTCTTCCCTCAAGCAAACTTCTCCAAGCCCAAGAAGGTTGGAACCCAAAGAAGCATCCAGAAAGCTTGAATTAATGAAGAAAATACCTTGCCTTAAAAAATCGGGAAATGAAGGAATTTTGGTCTGACACAAGTATCCAATATTGCTTTGCCACAAGAGCCAAATTTTGTGCTTGCATATCTCTAAAACCAAGCCCACTCAAACTCTTTGATAAGCATAACTGAAGCCATTTTACCCAATGAAGCCCACTAGTTCCCTGCTTGGTTTTCCACAAGAACTCCCTTACAAGCTTTATTAATTTCATAGCAAGTACCTGATGGAAGCAAGAAGGACGACATGGCAAAAGTTGGCATAGCATTAATAATGGATTTGCTAAGCACCAGCCTCCCTGCTTGGGAAAGCAATTTTCCCTTCTACCCGACCAACCGTTGTGAAATACAATTAATAATATAATTAAAGGTTGTCTTTTTGGATCTGTCAACTACCGAAGGTAACCCCAGATATTTGTCCTGTGTCCCAATACTATCTATCATCAAAATGTTTGCTGGCTAAGAACAAAACCGATGAGGAGTATTAGCAGAAAAAGAACATAAAGCATTTTCCCAAGTTCACCTTTGACCACTAATGCTTCCATAAATCTGAAGAACATTTGAGAGTCGTTCACAACTGCTGATGGAGGCTTCTGAGAATATTGTTGAATCATGACAATCCTTTTGCACATAACAAGAAGAGATAAGGTGAAGGCTTAAATTAATCTAAAGGTTCATAATTTACTACAACAGAGTAGAAGCTCATAAGTATAATCTTCTCAATGAATACCCATTTAACAAGGTTATATGCCTTACTCATGTCAAGTTTCAAAGCTATCTCATGTCTCCTTCCTTGTTTTTTAATTTTCAAAATATACGTAATTTCATGGGCAATTAAAATGTTATCAAGAAATAAATCTCTCCTTAATAAAAACACATTGATTTGAACTAATAATGTGCCACATGATATTCTGTAAACGCCCCACCATCACCTCAGAGAAAAATTTATATAAAATAGTACACAAACTTAAAGGCCTTAGTTGGGTCATATTGGTGGGATATGTGCATTTTGGATAAACACAATCAGAGTACGATTAACGTTATGCAACAGGTTTGCTATAAAAGAAATCTTTAATGGCCATATAAATATCATTATCAATTACTTCCCAATGAGCTCTAAAAAAATAGCCTGTGAATCCATCATCCCCAGGAGCACTAGAAGGATCAATGGAGAGGGTCGCTCTTTTGACTTCTTCAAGAGTAAAGGGGGGGGGGGGAACAACGACCATTTTGGCAGTACCTCTCTTTGAAAGCTATTCAATTATAACTGAATCAATATCTACTGCAATTGAAGAAACAAATAATTCTTTAAAATAATCAATGGCAATCTTTGCAATATCATCGTCACCATCTCCCTGCAGAATTCTGAATTTTTTTTAATGCAATTAAGAGCTGTACGTCTAATTGTTTTTTTTTTTTGGACAGAGCTACGTCTAATTGTCTGTGCATGGAAAAAGACTGTATTTCTATCACCTTCATTGATCCATTTAATTCTAGGCTTTGTTGAATGTTGCCATCTCCATCCCAATTATTATTGCAAGCGAAAGGGTACCCTCCAGCACTCAAATCAATTAGCTCCCACTCCATTCATAAAATAAATTAGGCCTTTAACTTAGCAGGGTATTGGTGGAATAAAATATTTTTAAGAATGAACATATTTGTCAAGACTTGTATTTTTATGTTTGATTCATCACAAATATTATTCTTATATTTGGTTTACATTAATATTTTTGTGAATATTTGATCATTTTCTAAAATTACCCCATTAGATTTTAATATATAAAAAAGATAAATATGTAATTAAATAAAATATTAAAAGATTAAAAAAAATGTACATTAAAATTTAGAGTTTAAGACATTAAAATGTAGAATTTGAAATTTACAAATTTAGAGTTATAAAATTTGAGTTTTTAATATTTAGAGTCTTGGAGAGTTTAGAATTTGAGACTAAAAGAATAAAATTTAAAATTTTAAAATATAAGTTTTAAATTTTTAAAATTTAAAATTTGAGCAGGAGAATGAAAATATCGTTTGATATTAAAATTGGTATTTTTACTTTATAAAAATATCATATTTTCAAAGACATGACAATATATTTTTATGAAATATTCTTAAAATTTTAATATTTTAAAAAAATTAAACTAAATTTTAAAATATATTATTATTATATTTTATTTTCAAAAATCCTAACAAAACAAACCACCCATAAAAGGACCCAGAATCAGCTTCCAATTTTGAGCGTAGTTTGATGATTGCCCCCAAATCTAGGGTTGTTCAAAATCGAATCGGATCGACTAAATCGAACTAAATCGATTAAAAATTAAATTAAATCAATTAAAATTAGTTTTGTTCAATTTTTTTTAAAAAAACCAACCGGTTCAATTCGGTTTTTAGTTGGGATAAAATTTCAACCGAACCAAACCGAACCGGACCGAATTATTTTTAATATATTTAATTTATATTATTAAATTTATTTTTTATTATATTTTAAAAATATTTTACATAATTTTTTTTCAAACTTTTTGAAATGGACCCAAAAAATTCGAAATAGATCCAAAAATTTTAAAAAAATAGGTTAAAAAAATTCAAATGAACTAAAAATTAAAAAAATTTGGTAAATTTTTTTTTTTTTTTAAATTGAACCAAACCTTTTTATTAGTTCTGTTTGGTTTGATTTTATAAACTCCAACCGAATCAATTAAATCCAAAATTTTTTATCTCTTTAACGATCAATTCAGTTTAGTTAAAATTTTAAAATTAAACTAAATCGAATCGTAAACACTCTGCCCAAATCCCCCGGTTAAAAAAGCGAAAAAACGTAATGAACAAAGCTCACCGCCAACCTCCACCGTCCGATCAAAAGTAGCATCATAACGAAGGTTAATCGGGTAAGTTTACCATTCTCAGATTTTAATCCTTGTCGTCGCTCGTCACGTGGCTTCTGTGTCGTCTCACGAGTGCCACTATGCCCGTCTCACATCTCAACCGTCAACAAGTGGGACCCACCACAGAACGATTCCGATGTGGACATTTTCCTATAAAGATTCACATTTAATATTATTATCCATAAATAAATAGCCATAAAAAATACATATAATTGACACCCAACTGGTGGTGATAGTAAATTCTCAACTGTGCAGTCTCCCTCTGGAATTGCAAAGTGCAGAATCGTCGGAGCAAACACACTACACTCTTTCCCTTTCTCTCTCTAGAAAAGCAAGGGAGGAAATGGAGGCATGATGTGAGGAAAAAAAAAGAAAGAGGAGGAGGCGGTACAAGAGAAGGGCACATTCCGCAATGCGTAGATTTCTTCTGCTATGGATGCTCATCCTCTGCTTAGCTTCTACTTCGTGCTTAGCTCGACGAGGTGAGCTTCTGTTGCTCTTCTCTCTCTTGCTTGTTCATTCATTCAAGTGGAAACACTGATACGTCATACGTGGGTGATGCTTTGGGGTTTTAATTAGGATTTATAGATTTTCACTCCGTAGAGCTTCTCAATTGACCCACCAAGGAATGTGTGGAGTGGATCTTCTATCGTGCTTATGCATTAGAGCTCATCTGGGCGACTGACTAATATAATGATTGAGTGGAATTTGGAATACAATGCAGTATTCTCTCCCCTCGTCTCTTTTTTTTTATTCTTATTTTTTTGGGTTCGATTTTGAATAATCCCCCCCATTTGATCCCATCTACCGTCCGAGAAATTAGTGCTGCTAAAGAGAAGGGCAAAATAGTGAAATTCTTTCCTTTTCTGTATATGGAACTAAACTCTATTTTTTGAAAAAAATAAACAAAGTTGGTCAACATCATCCATTCAATCGTAAGAACTTAATGATATTTTTGCTTATGATGAAGGGGTAGTCGAGTCTGTGAGTTTGGCTGATTGAGGTTACTCCACAGTTGAATGCTTTGACCTCGAAAATCTTAAAAGAAGTCAACTTGTCCAAAATCGGGGACACATTAAGTTTAGATTCTGAGTAATAATTGGTCCCCTATTGAGTTTTCTAGAGCTCACTGTGCCTTTTCACCATGGATAATTTCAAACATATGGCACAAACGTTTACTACTAATTTGAACATCTCGGGGATGTGATCGCATTTCTTATATGCAACCTATTGACAATCTACATGGTTCTTCGTATTTTCTAGGTTAAAAATGTCAATGAACCAGAATGATTGCTTGCCCGTATCAGAGGATTAGGATTTTCTTAATTGCGTTTTAGACTATTGTTCTACGCTTTTTTCTCCCCTTTAATTTAGTTCGATTTTCTGAAACTTTTACACCATTGCAGCACCATTTGCTATGCGCATAAGCTGTGGGGCTCGTCAAAATGTTCAAACAAGACCAACCAATACCCTCTGGTATAAGGACTTTGGATATACAGGAGGCATACCTACAAATGCATCTCGTCCAAGTTACATTAGTCCTCCACTCAAAACTCTTCGCTATTTCCCCTTGTCTGAAGGCCTTCAAAATTGCTACCACATTAGAAGAGTGCCGAAGGGACACTACTCTGTTAGGATCTTCTTTGGAATTGTTGTACAGCCTAGAGCTACCAGTGAACCTCTATTTGATATCTCTGTTGAAGGCACACTAATTTATTCTTTGAAATCAGGTTGGACCAATAAGGATGATCAAGTATTTGCTGAAGCCCTAATTTTTCTTACAGATGGCTCTGTCTCAATCTGTGTCCATAGCACAGGTCATGGGGATCCGGCAATCCTTTCAATTGAGATCCTTCAAATTGATGATAAAGCATATTATTTTGGCCCAGAGTGGAGCCAAGGAATTATACTTAGAACAGCCAAGAGAGTGAGTTGTGGTTTTGGACAGTCAAAATTTGGTATTGATTATGGTGGGGATCCCTGGGGAGGGGACAGATTTTGGCAACACATTAAAACTTTTGGTCAGGATTCTGATCGGCCTAGATCTGTTGAAACTAGGATCAAACAGACTTCACTCCCTCCAAACTTTTATCCAGAGACTGTTTATCGTTCAGCACTTGTTAGTACTGATAGTCTACCTGAATTAACATATACAATGGATGTAGATCCCAACAGAAACTACTCGATATGGTTACATTTTGCAGAGATTGATAATTCAGTGACTGGTGTAGGGCAAAGAGTGTTTGACATTAAAATAAATGGTGATGTTGCTTTCAAAGATGTAGATATTGTAAAATTGAGTGGAGATCGTTATACTGCCCTTGTGCTTAATACAACTGTTGCTGTTATTGGGAGGATTTTGACAATAACCTTGAGCCCAAAAGAAGGTAGTCTTGCCATCATCAATGCCATTGAGATATTTGAGGTTATTATGGCTGAGTCAAAAACTCTATTGGAGGAAGGTACATATGCCAAACCATTCTGTTGTTACATTTTTTTTCCACAGATTCAAGAATTTATTCAATACGACACTTTATTTGCTTTTTAAAATATGACATGGATAGCAATTTTTTTAGTCATGGTATCTATTGTATAATTAAATCATGTTCCAAGTAATGGCCCAAAAAAAAAATCATGTTCCAATGTACAAATTTCTGCACTAATGAATGTTCATCTTTATGATATATGTATTTATTATATGATTAAAATAAACTGAGTTAAAATTGTCGGAGAACATTAGTGACTTTGTAATGCCCACAATGCATGCAATTTGGATTTTTGTCAGGTCTTTGGCAAGTGAGCAATATCATTATATGTGCTGGCTTAGGGACTATAATATTGATATGGAATTATATATGGCTTTTTTTTATTTATTATCAGCTCACACATTTCATGATACTCTGTTAATTGTGTCAATTGCCTATAACACGCATGGCATGAAATTGGCGCAGACCCTATACTGTGCATATACCTGCTACTTTTAGATGGTGTATCATGCTTGTTAGGTCTCTTGTTAGTGTCGCACTTTTCTTTTTCTGATTGCTGTTGTTCTTTCTTACTTCCTTCCTGAAATTAGAGTTGAAATTTTAAGTTTTAGCAGTGATTGCTTGCTTTATGATAGTTTCATTTGCTTTTTCTTGTATTTTACTTGCTATTAATGGTAGTGAATGTAGTTACTGGTAATCCAAATGTATATAAACTTTTGAAAATTGATAATTGTTCCTTTACTCTAGTTAGGGCTTTACAAACATTGAAGAAGGCATTGGCACTTCCCCCCAGGTTTGGGTGGAATGGCGATCCATGTGTTCCTCAGCAACATCCATGGAGCGGAGCAGATTGTCAGTTAGACAGAAGTAGTAGCAAATGGGTCATCGATGGACTGTAATTTCTTGTTGTCTTTATATTAAGGCTTTTATTTTACATGTGTTAGAGATATTAATAAAACTAATCCATTGACTTCTCCTAATAGCTTAAGCTTTTGGGAGGAAGTAGTCTTTGACAATCTGATTGTGTGGTAGCATTTAATTCCATCTTCCTTTTTTTAGTTCTTCAATTGTTTTTACTTTTTCATTATATTCTCTTCTAGTTCTAGTTGTACCACAACCAAGAATCAAATCTTTTCTTCTGCATCAAAGCTTCTATAGGATGGGCTAGTAAGTAAAATTTGGAAAACTTTAATGCCTTGGTTATATGCATGTCTCTAGACACGGTGAAAACTAACATTCAAACATTAATTAATATGTTGATTTTTTAAGAAGTGTTTTTCAACACTCATTTGGAAAGTTTAACTTCACTTTTTTGAACGTTTTTGTCATCAATCTTTTCATGTTCCCCTTCTAAGGAAGTAACCCTTACATTGACCTTCCCCTTTCTTAAGTTCCTTTGGACCCTACTTGTTTTTGAAACAAACTTGAAAGTCCATGTTGCATTTAGCAAAGAGATTGGTACCCCTAGGGTACAAAGCTATTATGTATTTGTGTTTAAAACTCGAATTGAATATTTTCTCTCAATGTCTTTTGGTAATTTAGTGCTTGAACTTTTGATGGACAGAGGTCTTGACAATCAAGGTCTGAAGGGTTTCTTACCAAATGACATATCCAGACTGCATAATCTACAGATCTTGTGAGTTGTTAATAACTTCCTCGTTATTTTAGATAGACACATTATGTGTCTGAATATTTGTGTAAATGCATGTATGCCTGCACTATGTATAATGTATTGGTTATAATAAAACCCCATTTATGTATGCCTTGATCAAATAGCGAGTAACAATTATTGATATCTAAATAAATTATGTAGCCTTATTTATATTCCTTATTTTTAACTCATAATTTTTAAGAATTAGAAACAGCCAGCAGGTTTTTTGGCCTATTTCTTATGTATGTTGACATGTGCATTGCAGGAACTTGAGTGGAAACAGCATTCGTGGAGCCATTCCATCCTCACTTGGAACAATAACCAGCTTGCAAATGCTGTAAGCACCTATTCTTCTTATGAAATTATTTTCATTGTTTTTGAGTCTCTGAAAGGAACTCACAGTAATCAATATAATACTCTCTGGAAAACTTTGAATAGTGATGATTCATGCATATTTGAAGTAACTAAGGATTTAGTAATAATGGTCAGCATATTTCTTTCTTGTCATCCAACATCTCCCTCCGTTATAATAGCTTACATGTGACTCTTTTGTTAATAACTTTGTTCAAGGAATGACAGCTAGTGAGAGACTGAGATGCTACTTTTATCTAGGTAGCATGCGGACCTTGCTGGCTTGCTGCTTGACTATATTATTTTCAAGTTTGTAGGCACATTATCCTGCTGATGCTTACAACTCAACTTTAAGCTGCAATTAATTTCTATATTCATAAATCTGGGGATTATAAAATTCTGTTTAAATCCAGATACCAGGCAACAATAATATTTTGATTTGGTTTGATGGCTTTGGCCTATATTGCCTATCTGTGCTACAGCATAGTAAACTATTTGGTATGCACGTCATCAGTGATATAAGGAATTCATCCAGATGCATGTTCACACTTTTATTACCAAAAATTCATAACATAGTGTTGTTACCATAAAAAGAAATCATAATATGGTGATCTTTGTTACTTAACTTTATCCATGTTGAGTAGGCTAATGAAACTTCTAGCAGTGCCTCTAGTTTAATCTATGAATGTACTAAAAAAAAAAAACAGGGTAGTTTTCTTTTTAATCTTTTAGTTGGTTATATACCCATATTTTCTCAAAAAAGGATAAGGTGCAATGCCAATATGTGATTTCTGTCTTCAACACAGAAGTCTTGTAAAGAAATGATGCAAGGCCAAGCTTGTATTTGTTAGAAATGCAAACACAATCCCATATTGGCTAGATATTGAGTAGAATATGGGTATATAAGTAAGAATACAATTTCCATTAATATGAGGTTTTTTTGGAGGAAGTCCAAAAATAAAACCACGAGGGTTTTGGCCCAAAGTGGACAATATCATACTATTGTAGAGATGTGTTGTACTTGCTACGCCCAACAATTGGTATTAAAGCCCGGTCAAGCTATGTGGAGGAGATTCACCAAACAAAAAGTAGTGGGTCCTTAGTGTTTCGGATGATGAGAGTTGGTGTAGTATTTCCACTGACAAAATTCTTCAGTTACGAATGAGGAAGAAGAGTACCATTCGAGGAGAGGAATTGTTGTCTCCCCATCCGATGAAATCCCATAATTCCAAACGAGGAATGAGAGTACTGTTCGAGAGAAGGAATTGTTGTGAAGGCTCAAGTGTGGTCCTTTGTTCGGAGGGAGGATTGTTAGAAATGCAAACAAAGTTTCATATTGGCTAGATATTGAGAAGAATATGGGTATATAAGTAAGGATACAATCTCTATTAGTATGAGGCTTTTTAGAGGAAGTTCAAAAATAAAATCATGAGAGTTTTGACCTAAAGTGGACAATATCATACTATTGTGAAGATATGTGTTGTATCCGCGGCACCCAACAACTAGTATCAAAGCCGGTCAAGCTATGTGGAGGAGATTTGCCAAACAAAATGTAGTGGGTTCTTAGTGTTTCGGATGATGAGAGTTGGTGTAGTGCTTACATATAATCCCCTAATTATGAATGAGGAAGGAGAATACCATTCGAGGGGAGGGATTGTTGTCTTTCCATTCGATGAAATCTCATAATTTTGAACGAGAAATGAGAGTACTGTTCGAGAGGAGGGATTGTTGTGAAAGTCCGAGTGTGGTCCTTTGTTTGAGGAAAGATTGTTAGAAATACAAACAAAGTCCCACATTGGCTAGATATTGAGAAGAATATGGGTAAAGATACAATCTTCATTAGGATGAGACTTTTTGGAGGAAATCCAAAAACAAAATCATGAGGACTTTGATCCAAAGTGGACAATATCATACTATTGTTAAGATATGTATCGTACCCGCTACATCCAACAATTGGTATCAGAGTCCGGTCTAACTATGTGAAGGAGATTTGCCGAACAAAAGATAGTGGGTCCTTAGTGTTCTGGATGATGAGAGTTGGTGTAGTGTTTCCACTGACAAAATCTCCTAGTTACGAATGAGGAAGAAGAGTACTATTCGAGAGGAAGGATTGTTGTGTTGCCATCTGATGAAATCTCATAGTTCTAAACGAGGAATGAGAGTACCATTCGAGAGGAGGGATTGTTGTGAAGGCTCGAGTTTGGTCCTTTGTTTGAGGGGAGGATTGTTAGGAATGTAAACAAAATCCTACATTGGCTAGATATTGAGAAGAATATGGATATATAAGTAAAGATACAATTTCTATTAGTATGAGGCCTTTTGGAAGAAGTCTAAAAATAAAACCACGAGGACTTTGGCTCAAAATGGACAATATCATACTATTATGGAGATATGTATCGTACCCGCTGCGCCCAACAACTGATATTAGAGTTCGGTCTAACTATGTGGAGAAGATTTGTCGAACAAAAGATAGTGGGTTCTTAGTGTTCTAGATGATGAGAGTAGGTGTAGTGTTTCCATCGACAAAATTCTCTAGTTACGAATGAGGAATGAGAGTACCATTCGAGAGGAGGGATTGCTGTGTTGCCATCCGATGAAATCTCATAGTTTCGAACGAGGAATGAGAGTACCAATCGAGAAGAGGGATTATTGTGAAGGCCTGAGCGTGGTCCTTTGATCGAGGGGAGGATTGTGAGGAATGTAAATAAACTCTCACATTTAGATGAAAAATAACAGAAAAAATTCTTCTAAAATAAAGGTAAAAATCACGGGATCCGTAAACTGTTTAAACTTTCACTATAATAATAATGGGATTGTAAAACTCACCTTTAGGTGGGTCTTTCTCTCTCAATTTGTGGATTATACCTTCACAAATTGGCTCACTAATTTTCTTTAAGAAAATTCTCTTTCTGAATATCTCTCTATTTTTCTTTCACACTTCCTCTCTGAAGATATGAGGATGCTCTCTAAAATTGATATGAAATGGTTGAGGGAGAGGCTCTATTTATAGAGCTAAACCCCCCACTCTTTACGTGTTCCATCTGCTGCAGAGGACGTGGTTTTCTCCTTCTCTTTTATTTTTTTCTTCAAGATTTTCGGTACCTATCATTGTGAATATTTCAATGGTGGGATCCACAATTTTTTTTTCTTTCAATTTAATATAGCATGGGCCTCACTTGGAGGGACCCATATTTCAAATCTCCTCCTCCCGACTTAAGTGGGGATGATACTAAGCAAGGCAACAATCAGCACATCAGACATTGACTGGACTGTGTTGAATCGTAAATATGCTACTCAAATCAGACAATGGATTGACGAGTATTTTTCAAAATTTTGTTAATGAACATGATGCTTATGTTCTTTGGCAAGAGTTGGAGAAAAGGTATGCAAAGACAACCGCACAGAATAAAGCCAATCTGATGCGACAATTAGTTAATTCGAAGTATAAAGATGGGAGCAGTGCATCGGAACACATGAGTGAGTTCCAAGGCATTATAAATCAACTCGATGAAGATGACTATTGACGATGAGTTACAAGCCTTGCTAATGCTGAGTTCTCAGAACCAAAACCAACAAAGAGGACGATTAAAGTCTAGATCAAAGAATTACAAGAAGTGTCATCATTGCAGCAAGTTTGGACATTTCATTCGAGAATGTCGAAAGTTAAAGCAGTCCAGAAAATAAAAAGCAGCAACTAAACAAATGACACTGCAACTGTTACTGAAGTTGTCATTGTTCAAGATGCTAATTATGTCAATTTAGCATGTCAAGACTCCACATGAGTAGTTGACTCAGGTTCTTCCTACCATGTCACCTCAAGACGAGAGGTCTTCTCATCCTACAATCAAAGTGAGTTTGGACGAATAAGGATGGGAAACGATGATGCATCCAAAATTGTCGATATCGGCAATATTTGTTTAAAAACTTCTGAAAGATGTGAGATATGTTCCAGATATCCGTCTCAATTTGATCTCCATCGGAGTACTTAATGATGATAGCTACAACAACTATTTTGGTAAAAGAAAATGAAAGCTTACCAAAGGCAATTTGGTAGTAACTAAAGGCAAGAAAGATGTGTCTCTCTACTCCACAGAAACAAAGTTATGTAGAGGAGATGTAAAAAGAAATTTTCATCAAATTATGGCATAAACGACTCAGCCGTATGAGTGAAAAAGATCTCAAAATTCTTTCGAAGAAAGAGCTCTTGCTAGAATTGAAAGGTATATCTTTGTATTCTTGTATTGATTGTATTATGGGAAAATAACACAGAATAGCCTTTCATAGTTCTTCACCCTCTAAAATAGCGAATATTCTAGACTTAATACACACAAATGTTTGCACAATGAATACTAAGTCACTAGGTGAAGTACTTTATTTTGTGACTTTTATTTATGACTATTCAAAATAAGTGTGGGCATTTGTTTTGAAACCCAAAGATCAAGTGCAGGAAGTTTTCAAGCAGTTTCATGTAAAAGTTGAGAGAAAAATTGGCAGACGTTTGAAGTGTGTACGTTCAGATAATGGCAACTATTGTGGACCATTCGAGGAGTATTGTAGAAATTTCGGCATCAAAAATCAGTGCCAAAGACACCTCAACACAACAGTGTCGCGGAAAGGAAGAACAAAACTATCTGTGAGAGAGTCAAATGTATGCTTTCAAATGCAAAATTGTCAAACTCCTTTTGGGGAGAGGCAATGAGGACAGCAGTCGATTTGATTAATCTTTCTCTATCAGTTCTACTGAACTGACATTCCCAAAAGAGTCTAGACGGAAAAAAATATTTTTTACAAACACTTGAAGGTATCTGATTGTAGAGCATTTATTCACATCCCAAAAGATGAGAGGTCCAAGTTGGAAGGAAAATCAAAGCAGTGTATCTTTATGGGATATGTACGTGAAGAATTTGATTACAGACTCTAGTATCATGTTAGCAAAAAGATCATTAGAAGAGAGACGTAATGTTTCTTGAAAATCAGACAGTCAAAGATTTTGAGAAATCAAAGAAGACACAATCAGATGAAATTCAGTTAATTTGGATCCAGTCTCTCTACCAACAAATTCTAATGAAGAGAGAGCCACTCCAGATACTAACGATGTTGATATACTAGCTAGCAGTACACAACCAGAGCAAATTTCTGAACAAGTCCAACAAGAAGTATCATTAAAGAGATCCACCAGAGAGAGAAAATTGAGTAGTAGGTATTCTCCTAACGAATATATAATTCTCACTGACGGGGGAGAATCAGAGAGCTATGACGAAGCTATTACTGACCAGCACAAAGATGAGTGGTTAAAAGCCATGCAAAAAAAAAATGAAATCCTTGCATGAGAACCACACATTTGATTTGGTGAAACTACCACAAAGAAGAAAAATTCTCAAGAACAAATGGGTGTACAAAATCAAGAACGAAGAAAGAAATTCACAATCACATTACAAAGGAAAATTGGTTGTGAAAGGATTTGGTCAAAAGAAAGGTATTGACTTTGATGAAATTTTTTTCGCTAGTGGTAAAAATGTCTTCCATCCGAGTTATTCTTGGCTTAGCCGTTAGTCTCAATTTGGAGGTTGAACAACTTGATGTTAAGATCTCTTTCTTACATGGTGATCTTGACGAAGAAATCTACATGCAACAGCCTAAAGGTTTTCAAGTGAAAGAGAAAGAGAAGTTGGTGTGCAAACTAAAAAAGAGTTTATACGGTCTGAAATAGGCTTCAAGGTAGTGGTACAAAAAGTTTGACTTATTCATGGAGGAAAATGAATACAACCAAACGACGAATGATCATTGTGTCTTCATCAAGAATTTTTCTAATGGTGACTTTATCGTTCTTTTGTTTTATGTTGATGATATGTTGATTATAGGTCAAAACATCAACAACATTAACATATTGAAGAGAGAGTTGACCAAGTCCTTTGCAATTAAGGACTTAGAACCTGCTAAACAAATCTTTGGCATGGAATTACTCATGATAGGAAGAATCACAAAATTTGGCTATCTCAAGAACAGTACGTGGACAAGATTCTTGAAAGATTCTACATGGACAAGGCAAAATCTGTCAGTTCTCCATTTACAAGTCACTTTAAGTTAAAAGTGAGTCAGTGTCTTTCAAGTAAGGAGGATAAATTATAGATGAGCAAAGTGCCTTATGCATTAGCGGTTGGCAGTCTAATGTACGCCATAGTATGCACTAGACCAGACATTGCTCATGCTATTGGTGTTGTAAGTCGATTCTTGTCAAATCTTAGAAAAGAACATTGGGCAGGAGTTAAATGGATATTCAGATATCTCAGAGGTACTTCTAGTCATTGTTTGTGCTTTGGTAATAGTACAAGTATACTAGAAGGATACACAGATTTAGATATGATTGGAGATGTGAATACTCAAAAGTCCATCTCTAGATGTTTGATAACATTGGCAGTGGGAGCTGTTTTGTGACAATCATGATTACAAAAGTGTGTTACCTTAAGCACCACAGAAACAAAATACATTGCAATTACTAAAGGTTGCGAAGAAATCTTGTGGATGAAAAAGTTTCTGCAAGAGTTAGGCCAAAACCAAGAAAGTTATATTCTCTATTGTGACAATCAGAGCGCAATACACTTCAGCAAGAATCCAACCTTCCATTCCAGATCAAAACACATTGATGTGAGATATCACTGGATCCGTAATGTGTTGGAAAGTAAATAGCTGCGAGTTGAGAAAATTCACATTGATAAAAATGGAGTTGATATGATGACAAAGGCTCTACCAAAAGAGAAGTTAGAAGTCTATAAAAAAACTGTAGGCTTAGTGTCATCTCCACTTAAGTCAGGAGGGGGAGATTTGAAAGATGGGTCCTTTCAAGTAGGGCCCATGCTATATTAAATTGAAAGAAAAAAAGGGTTGTGGGTCCCACCATTGAAATATTCACAATGGTAGACACCGAAAATCTTAAAGAAAAAAAGAAGAGGAAACCGCGTCCTCTGCGGCAGATGGAACGTGTAAAGAGTGGGGGGTTTGGCTCTATAAATAGAGCCTCTCCCTCAACCATTTCATATCAATTTTAAAGAACATACTTATATCTTCAAAGAGAAAAATAAAGAGATCTTCAGAAAGAGAAATTTTTAAAAGAAAATTAGTGAGTCAATTTTAAAAGGTACAATCCACAAATTGAGAGAGAGAGATCCACTTAAGGGTGAGTTTTGTAATCCTATTATTATTATAGTGAAAATTTAAACGGCTTACGGGTCTCGTGGTTTTTACTTTTATTTTAAAAGGGTTTTTCACGTTAATATTTTTGGTGTTATTTTTTATCTATTTAATTTGTGAAAATTATCCCAACAGTATTCAGTTCTGCCACGTTAATTAAAACTTAGCGCTATAGGAATAAGAAAGCATGGAATCTATTTGAAACATTAGCAAGATCTAAGGAATACTATACACCAACCATTAGACATGAACTTGTATATACTGTTGCTTGCAAGATGCATTCCAAATCTTTTGCATGAAGAACTCCAACAAACAAGAAGGAAACACACTGTCTATACTATGTAACCGTAAAACTATTATTGTCAGTAGTTATAAGCCCTATGAGATGAGGGATAGTTGGATCCTTCTCCTAGTATTGTAAATAATCCATGTTGTAAACATGGCTCTGATTTGTAAAACCTGATTAAGGGCAAAATTTTACATAAAAGATAGAAGAATAAAAAGAGTCAGTTATCGGAATGAACTTGTTAAAGGTTAGTGATGGGGGCTGACATTCCTTAAATTTTTAAAAATCATAAATTTATCCTGGTGTAAGAACTAAAAAATGCTGAATTTTTATTTCAATTTCAATGATGAGAACATTGAAAATTCAGTTTCTTCATGTTATGTTCAGACCAGTTGAAACTTGCCTTCACCGTTTGATTACTGAAAGATGTGAACCATTTCGTTGTAATCTTTGTTTGGCTACCATGTTGATGTCGTTTCTGAGTGTGATGTATCCATGCAGGGACCTGTCCTACAACTATTTCAATGGATCAATTCCAGAAAGCCTAGGACAGTTGACATCTTTAAAGAGACTGTAAGATTCTCTAGTTTTTAACCAAATCATAAGGAAAAGAAAAAGAAAAAGATGAAGAGTTTGTATTACAATGTCTTCTTGCAGGAATCTTAATGGCAACTTCCTTTCTGGAAGGGTCCCTGCATCTCTAGGAGGAAGACTTCTTCACAGAGCTAGCTTCAAGTATGTTGTCATAGAGGCTTTAGACTAAACTTATATAAATGCAATGTGGACACCATATTCCATGCTATTTGTCCTCTTGCATTCTTTTCTTTGCTGGTTAATAATGTTGTTAAATCTGCACTACTACACTTGACCATGGCTGCAGTTTTACTGATAATGATGGTCTGTGCGGTATACCTGGATTGCCTACATGCGGATCTCACCTTTCTGCCGGTTCTATTATTGGGATTGGACTAGGTGCTTCTTTTACATTTCTACTTCTTGTTACCTGTTCAGTGTGCTGCTGGAAAAGACGGCAGAATATCCTCCGAGCTCAGCAAATTGCATGTAAGGATGTTCCATCATTTGACTATCAAAACATTATCCATATATGTTAGTTCCCCAATATGATTTAAGCGTTCTTGCCAATTTAGGGTATATGGATGTACGTATACCATTGAAATCACTATGGTATTCAGTCCATTAACAAATAATTGATCATGGTATTACCGTTGGCATTGTGCAGGTCAAGTACCACAGAATTTTCTCAACTTGTGAACTTGAACACTTAGTAATAGCAGTAATTCCCCGGGAAACCTAACTAAAGAAATTTGAATTTCTAACCTATTAATCAGAAATTTTGAACTCCAAGCTTGGGATGAATATGGGAACAGTCTTTAACTTACCCATATCATCTTGAATGAAAATTCATGCTGTGTGTCTTGTTTTATCTTGCAGCAAGGGCTGCTCCATATGCAAAATCAAGGACCCATTCATCACGTGACATCCAGATGACCAGGCACAATGGTTATGGCCATGCCCGCACCGCTGCGGAGACTGGGCCTATCTTGCTTTCGTGATAACATCTCCTCTTCCCCATATTTTATCAAGTCCTAGTAATATTCTGTTTTCTGCCGTCAATTGTTATTTCAACGTGAACAATCTCCCTCCTATTTTGGTGGCATGAATGGCAGATAATCTGATCTTTTTGGTGTAGGTGTCGTCCAGTCTGTGTTTCCTCCAAAAATTGATCCAACGTGCCTCTCAGCCCATTGAATCAATTTTTACAACCTTTGTAAATCACAAAATTGTGTACATTGCTATGTTGACTTAGTTGTTTCCTGAATGTGTAAACTTTAGAAGAGTATTATTTTATTTCTTTCTTGGGATCTGTTAGCAGATGTTGTAACACTTTATTGATCAATTGCATATAGAAATCCTAGAATTGAGATCCTCTAAATTTCTTAAGAAATTTGCATGATAAATTTAAGAAAGAAAATATAGTTTATGAAACCAAAATTTGAATTAGTAATTTTCACTTATTTATTTAATATTAGTTTCCATAAACTGTCTTTTTTCCCCCCTTAAATTTACCGTGTAAATTTTTCAAGAAATTTATAGGATGTCAATGGGAAGTCCTGTGTTCTACAGTTTAGTAAGATCTGAAATTTACGTATTTTAGGCCAGGTTTCATTATTAATAGCCTTGGTTTCTGATCGAAGGAAATATCACAGCAATGAATTCGTTGAACCGACCGACCTTAGATTTAATGTTTTCTTTGCACAAACTCTAACAAGTGCACACGTCAGAAGTGAATTGAACCAACCTGTCTAGATCAAATGTATACTTCAAACAAAATTTTGAAGCTTTGACTAAGCAAAGCCCTTGATGTTGTTGCTATAAATTGAATTACTAATTTTAAGGCAACTGAGATTGGACCAAAAAAAAAAAAAATCTTCGGCTGCTACTTTCTCTGGTCCTAGCCCATCGTTTCTGGCGAGAACCGAAGGAATCGACTTCCATTCGGTGGACCCATTACCTGTGCCAAATTTCTGCACTTGGAGGGTGGGATTCTTTCTCAGAAGGGGAAAAGCTTTTTTCCTTTCCTCCAAACTCCATTAGCAGAAACAACCCGACAATAATATCATCTGAATTCTCGTAATTTATGTGCAAAGTGCTTATATTAGTATGCATGTGTTTTATTAGCAATCGTCGGTCATCGTACGTAGTCATTGACAAAGAACATATATATATATATATATATATATTTTTTTTTTTTTTCATTTAACTAACGAAGGTTTGAACGAGGCAGGAACGGAACGTGGTATCCCAAACGGTGAACAAGATTACGCCCAACCCAACAAGGTTACAACAGAGCAAACAAAAGGGTAGAAAAGAAAGGAACTGTCCTATCACAATGCCTTACAAAAAAAGTGAAAGCAGAAAGTAAATTTTTGAGAACATAAAAATAAAACACACGTGTCCATGCGCAGAGAATCAACGAAGATGGTCCCTCTCTCTGTTCTTTAGCCACATCCTCTGTTCTTTTAGACGGTCCCTCTCTAACCAAACCAAACCACCCCCCAAAACCGCAGAGACCCAGAATTAAGCAACACACAGTAGAATAATTAAAAATAAAAAATGAAAAGCATTCACGTGACCATTATTACACCCTGTTTGTTTTTGTATGTTTATGGAGTGTCAGGGAGCTGCAGTCATTCTGCTCTCATTCACCCACTCATCAGTCACCACCATACACTTTCTAATTTTATTATAAAAAAAACATTAAAAAAGAAAAAAGGAAAGTGATTTAGTGTGCGAGAGAGAGAGAGAGAGAGAGAGAGAGGGCAGAGGGAAGCGAGTCAAACACGCCAACCAGACACACACCAGCCCATTTCAGTCCCATCCCATCTCTCTGTCTTGGGCTCAACTCCATCTGTTCCCTGCTACTCAGACACCTCCACCACGTGCCTCTCTTCTCTACCCTTTTTTTTTTTTACTATCTCCTTTAATTATTTTTTTTACAAATTAATAAAAATGTCAGGCGCGTACATTTTCGGTAGGGCTTACGTCACTCACATGATTCTATTAAAATCTTCCCTCCCTGCCCACACGTCCATATCCAATCAGGCGGCGGCTCTTTTCTCCTTCTGGGTCCCACCTCGCTCCTTCACGCACTTTTTGTTTCGCCTATGCTTGCGTCTACCGAATTGCACCCCTTAGATCACCATCACACGGCTCTCCCTAAAAGCAGCATTTTTTATCTGAAATTTCTTGGATTTTTTTGTGTATAAATAGACAACAGAGAGAGAGAGAGAGAGAGAGAGAGAGAATAAAGCAGGGTGGTGGTGCCGTCCAGCCGACGATTACGGGAGGCTGTGTGGGTCCCTTATTCTATTTTACTTCACCCACTTCATTCACACTTTTCCTTGTATACTTGGTTTTCCAGAGGCTCTACGGCCAAGTTTCGTTTCATGGCTTCTTCGTCATCTCCTACTTCTTCTGCATCGCGCGAAGGCCACTACAGAGGGGTGAGAAAGCGACCATGGGGTCGATACGCAGCCGAGATACGCGACCCCTGGAAGAAAACCCGCGTTTGGTTGGGTACATTCGACACACCAGAAGAAGCTGCACTTGCCTACGACGGTGCCGCCCGTACCCTCCGCGGACCCAAAGCCAAGACTAACTTCCCTACAGCGCCGGTCGCCGCCGGAGGCCTTTGCCTTGACCTCAACATCCCCACCTCAGACCATCGCTGGCCTCCCATCCCCTCTGGTCATCTCGTACTCGGTGAGCTCTTCCACGCTGGGATTCTCAAGGATATGAACTTTGTAGATCCTCAGCCTTCGCCTCCGTCTGCTGTCGCGTCCATCGCGGTGGTTCACAACAGTGGCGATGATTCTGCGGGCGGGGGCGGTGGTTCCCAGATGCCAGAGAACTCTCGTACGGCGTCATTTCTGGGTCTTGTTCCGCGCGGGTTGCCTATTGACTTGAACGAACCTCCTCCGTTGTGGCTATGAATAGTGGTTCGAGTCATGGACTTCGTGATGACTTAGTGATGATAAGACATTGTCTCCTATACTGCGGACGGTGTCGTTTTTGCACTCCCACCTATCTTCTACCTGTTCTCTTTTTTCCGTTATGGTTCTGTTGTTTTAGGCTTTTAGCCAGCCTTGTCCATTATTCTCAAGAGGGAGTATCTAACATTAAGAAAGTTGAAAAATACAAAAAATCCTTTTTATGTATATATTTTTACTCTGCGAATCTCTCCTGTTAATTTCGCTTTGTTTTTAACTACAAATATCCCGGCTGTGCTACAACGGCGGTAGGCGGCCGTTGTTTGGTAGGGGCGCCGCCAGTGTACAGCACGCGCAACTTGCATGAGTTGGGAGTGATTTTGGCTGTGGTGAGAATCGAGCGTGTGGGTGTTGTCATATGATGGCATTCCTTTCAGTGTCAGGTAGAGAGGCAGAGTGCAGAAATATGGTTCTGATAATTGGAACAGACTATAAATATAGCCGACCAGGACAAGACCCACTCGCGGGTGGGAATGGGTGCATACGTATATTAATCTCCCTAACCTAATTCTATAATCCCTGAGATTCGGATAATGCTGGTTTAATAGGGAAAGTCGTACAATTAGCATTTAATTAAATTGGAGTAGATTATGGAGGATTCCTAATTTTCTAGAGTTCTGTGCAGGCATTTAAAAAAAATGCCCGTCTTTTATCTGCTTGATTTTGTGTTTTCCATTGGCCCCACATAAAACCGACCCGATCAAGGAAGAAAGGAGGCGTTGGCACCCTAATTTAAAAGTTCTTATTACTACTTAATTATGGTGTAAAACCAATGGATCTGAATATTATTGAAATCTGGTTTGATAAATACACAAATAATTTAATTATGAAAATTAAATCAATTTAATCATCCAATAATAGTTCGGCAATCCAAATCTTAAAACTATGACATCGTGTTGCTTGTATTTGTATTTATGGATATGTAATGTAAAGTAGGGACAACGGCAGGGCAGCATATTGGATTGTGAAGACGTAAGAAGTTGTAGGGGTAAAGAGCATTAATTGTTTCATTTGTAGGCTAAAAGCCAACAGACGAAGACGTATTATTATTATTGTGTATATTTAGGATTATATATGTTCATTAATATTATTCTTAAAAAAAGAATGTCACTGTTTATCCTCGGTCTAATACCGAGGGTGGGTTAATTTTGGTTGGAGTAGTTAATAACAACTGCATCCTACTCTGTTCTAATGGTGTGTTTGGATGCACACAAACACGTAATTAATGCGTCAAAAGCACGTGGGCGATGAGAGCAATAATATTACACGACGCTCGCGAGGTTTTATTCCTATTTTTGGTCGGATGGAAAAATTTTAAAATAGGGGGGGGGGGGTTCACTTAACCTAATTATCAGAGGAGTGTACAGGGCGTACAGTTAACCAGCACTCCCACACGCAAACCCTTCTTCGTTGGATAGATAGGTAGCCAAGTCCAAAAGCTCGCTCGATGATGATCCATTTTGATCCAAATCCAACGTGGCATGTTAGAGTGAGACGGCCCCCTGTCGGCAAAGTTGTATTTTTTTTTATCTTTTTAGTAATTAAGAAAAGCGTAGGATAAGATGGAACGAAGGAGGAGTGTTGCGGTGCTGCTGCTGCTTGTTGGTTTGTCGTACATCATATCGAATTATCAATGTCTGCGCCGGCGCACCCATAACCAGTTCATTTGCCCCTCAACGTCGCCGTCCTTTCCCCAGTGTCTTCATTCATTCTCTCTCTCTCTCTTCTTTTTGCATTCCTATCATCATATGCACCGTCATCATTCATCACCGATTCATTTATTATCGTACATAATTTATTTTATTTTTTTCTCAATTAAACTATATTTTTAAACAAGAATTTGATTAGATTCCTTTCGGCTTCTAAAATGTTTTTTTTTCCCCCAAGTTGTTGGTTATTTTCAACTCAATAATTACGAGGAAGCATCCGTGGGGATTTGTACCTAATCACTCAAACACGAGGAACTTGTTTCATCTTTCGACGTAAAACAATGGGTGAAGTGGCTTTTCAGTTGCTTATTCAAATTGGAGGTGATCCGTCGGATTGGTCCAATTTTAAAAAATTAATATTAAAATTTAATTAAAATTTTGAATTATTTTATGTTAAATTTGATCAAATTTTAAAAAATACACTCAACTCACTAATTTAAACTAAAAAATTATTTTTTTTATTATCGTGTTTAAATTGTACACGGTATTAATTTAAATTATTTTTTGCGTGTAATAAAATTGTAGGATAACTAAATAAACAAATTTAATTTTCTAGAAAGAAATAAGGGTCTTTGTAGCAAGAAGTGAAGAAGAGCCGCCGGGCCGTGTAAGTCAAGAGACAATATTATTACTATGCGGATGCAGCCTGTGGGCCCAAAGCCCATATTCCGGAAATTTTCAAATCGTGTCCTTTTCGGCCTTCTAAGCCGTCCGAATCAAATAATATACGCAATCTTTGACGTACCATATGGACATTACTTTATTCACTATTTAATAACCTTTCATTCGTCTTTCTCTCCCACACTGTTTTGTTCAAAGGTGGACCCTACGACTTCAGACCAGGATACGCTGCACCTCCTATTTATTACAAAGTTCCCGCATAATTAACATCATCTTATTCTATTATTGTTATAAACAGCACGACATGTTAAAATATGTCGTGTCATTCCATAATTCTAAAGCAAAGTGGGGACCATCCATGCGTTGTTTGAATTCAAAAGCTGTAAAAAGAAAAATTACATCATCTCGGTTTATAAAATAAACCCAGTTCATTTTTAGGTGACACGCACTATTAAAAAAAACATGTAAATATAATATACTCTCTTGAATAAATTAATCTATTTTTTTAGGAATTGAATTTACAATAAAAAAAATCCCTCCAAAACTTATCTGTTCGGCGGCCTGCGTGCAGATATTGATATAGTTTTTGTCTCATTCGTCACAAGCATGTGTTTGAAAAGACATGCCTCAAAGGTTCGATGTATATAAATTATCATTCGGCTTTTCTCTAGAGTCAAATACCGAATGATTAAACCCTGCTTCACTGTAACCTTTCTTTTTTTTTCTGTGGTTGGATTAAAGCCTTTCATAGGGGAAAATAGACCGCGCATGGGTTTGCACTATTGAGAATAGGATTACCGAAAAGCTGCAAAAGGGGCTCCAATGATTACCCCTATTGACCACCGGAAATATACCAAATGGAGTTGCATTCATATACTGCATGCATAAGTTTGATAGTCACAAGCCAGAACAATATGCCTCTTTGTGTTTTCAACAAGTAATGGATAGGATGTTTTCATAACAGGCCACCAATTCTTATCTTAATATAGAAAAGTATAAGGGTAAACTTCTAGCAATACAAATCCAGTTCTCCATGCAAATCTGGATTATTCAGAGATCATACGAAGTCACAATGCTTAGTCTTGGCTTGCTCTTTGCAACCTGCAGGAACATCAGGGCGTTTTCTTGGGGCATGATCACTCTTTTGCACCTCAAAAAATACATAGCAAGCTTTGCAACACTATGAGAAGATTTGTAACTTTCAGAAATGAGCTAGCTTTACTAAAGTTACTTGCTCCAATTGTCATGATATATAGCTGTATATTTGCTAATAACGATAGTTGAATTCATGAGAAGAAGCAACTTGCTAAGGGTTTTCCAAATCACTTGAACCAGGACAAGCATCCGGATTGAACTCCTCTGCAACATCATCAACTATCCTCCACCTGTTACACTTAGATTCAAGACCATCAGTTTAGCTATGCGTTGAAATTATTAATGCAAGAACTATAAAAGTTTTAAACTATACCTCTCCAGCACAAACTTCCCTTCCTTGTATCTATGATTTTTGTCATGTGCTACAACCTGAAGAAATCCAAAATCACAGTTACATATAAAGCTAAAACTGCTGTATGTTCTTCAAAGGTAATGATGATTTATAGCACATAAAAACTCAACCGATTAAATCTTAAAAAGGAAAAAAAGTATGGTGCAAATCAAACTCAATTCAATTGTCTCCCCATGCCCATGAAACTACCCTAGAAATGCCAGACTGATTAAACCTTTTACAGAATTACACATACTGACGTGCTTGCACGATGCTTATTCCTTAACATAACCGAAGTATGACAAGAAAGGAAACTTTGGGTGCATTGGTAAAACTAACATATTTCCATCCAAGAATTTGTCCACAGCAGCAACAAAATATGTCTTCAACAGTGTGCAACCCATACAGCATCATTCTCTCCTCCTGATGCCCAAGCGTTACATTCACCCTATCAGAGGCCAGAAATTAATAAACAAAAACATTGAAAACATTTATTCAGGAATATGCTGATGGAGCAGTTAACCGGATAAAGTTGGTGACTGGTTGAACTAGTATGGCTCTTGGCATCATTTTCAAGAAAAAACTTTATCTGGGATTGAGAACATAGAGACAAGAGAGAGCTACTTCACATTGCATATTGCTGAACAACTAGAAAGTTTTCCAATCCTAAATTTTAAGAAATCCTCTTTTATTTGTTTTTCAAATTTTTTTTGTTTTATAAAGTGGAAAATAGTGAAAATTATTAAATTATTGAAAACCCCCTATTTTGGTGTCAAACCATCATCTGTCTACCAAGCAATAAAATTTTGTGCGGTGATAAAGTAGTGATTTATGGAAAACATAAGACAACATCCCCAATTTTTTTATCTTATTTTTAATGAATGCTTTTAAACATAAATTTAAAGCACACAAAAGCTCCTAAAGTTGTAATACCTTTTCAAATTTAAAATAAGTAATGCCATAAAACCAAAACAATATGGTTATAAAGAAAATGTCAAACTCCTTATTCACAAAACGAAATTAGTACCAAAACTCCTTAATTTTTACTTATCCCAAAAAGGCAAAAACAGTATACTTTAATTCCTTGCTATCTTGTCTTCGTTCTTCACCTCTCTCATTGTGTGAGATGAACCAGTAGTTTTGATAAACAACAACTATTGAAATTTTAAATTGACTAAATCATAACGTTTCAATCTATTTTCCCATATCCATAGAGGATCAGATACATTGGGATGGAGAGGGGCTGGGATACGACTTTAACCTTGTCTACAGAAAGATGTATAGTAATGGAAATAGATCTATATCAAAGTATAATATTAAACGACAAAGGCTTGGAAAGGAAGAAGCAAAAGTTGCAAATCACTTACACACTGCTGAATAGGTATGCCCTCCCTTGACGGCAGTTGAAGGACTGATTGCCAGAGAAACAATGGTCAAAATTCTGGGGCATATGAAAGACTCATACACATCACACAATAAGCTAGACACGTTTTCAACAATTGAACAAAGGATAGGAATTTACAATAATAATCTAAGAAAAAGACCAAATTAAAGCAAGACCAAGGAGTTAAACTATTTTAATTTGTTCTATGTTATTATAAATGATAGCAAATTAGCATCTTAATCAAGCTGTAAAGTCTATAACAAGCATCAATGTTTTTATGCAAAACATTGGACAGAGACAGGTATATGTCAAGTATCAGTGTTAAATTCAGAAAATATAGAAGAAAAATGAGAGAATGAAATGTAATCCCTTACAAACATTAATTATAAATATAAATGACTCATAATTTAAATTCTAATTATTTTTCGAATCAAGAGATATTACGATGACTACCTACTATTTCAACACTCCCCTCAGCTTAAGATTAAACTCAATAAAAATCAAATAGAAAATACTAAATAATAGAAACTAGCTTCCCCCATAATAATTTTTCTAGCATCATGTTGCCTTTTTGGATGAAATGAAGACCCAAGAAATGACTTGGAATAAGAAACACAGGTCTGAAAATGGCTAGAATGCTAAAAAAAGTTAACACAAGCATAGGCCAGGATAGAACATTGCCATAGAGGCCAAGGGAGAGAACATTGCTTGTTTGTTGCCGTTGGAGAGGAAAAGCATCGCTAGCATGGTACATAGCAGAAAGAGCTGCTAGAATGACGCACAACAGGAAGGGTAGTTGGAATGGGGCATAGCTGAAAATTAGAGAGAAATGCCAAAGAATTTGCCAAAGAAATGGCCATAGGACTTGTCAGAAAATTGACCAAAGCACTATTGGGGAAGACAATGAAATTTTGCTGGAGAATTGTTGGATGATTGTCGCACCAGTCTGCGAACAGAAGCAGTTTAAGATGAAGTAGTGGAGACCCTGAAGGCCTATACGGGGCGAGGCTTGAGCAGGCTTATGCCTTCCAGCCTCACATGAATTGGCTAGGCTATGAATCTTGATAGCAAAGAAACACCACAAACGATGGTCAACCTAGAAGAAACCACTATGAACACATAACGAAAAGTAGCACAAACAAACGGTGCAGTTTGGAAGGTGGCTATTGACACTTTCTAGGGTGTTTGGGGATGAACAACGCTGGTGATAGTGGCCAGTGATGCTCCGGCAATGGTGGGTTGGTCAATTTGTGGGTTCTAAACAGAACCCACAACTCCCTTAGGCTTTGCAATGTGGCTAGAAGGATGCACAGATCGCAATGTTCTGCAATTTTTTTTCTGTAAGCAAGTGTTCTTGATACTCTCAGCACACAGAAAGGGACTATGATTCTCAGCTTTCTACTACCTGACCTTTTCTTCTTCTTTTTTCCTTCATGCTCTTGCAGGAAAGACGCACAGCCAAGAGAGATAATGGAATTTGTGTTTTTCTCAAATTTTTAATTTCATGTTAAATTTAGAGAAAATAAAAGAAAACCAAAAGAATAAAATGCAATCCCTTTAAGAATACTAATTTTTGGTATTTATAAAAAACATTACGAACAAATTAAGGGATATGATGATCAATAATTACTTCGTGGGATATTACGGATATTAAAAAATTCAATTTTCTTTTGAAAGAAGCAAAAGCAATTTCAGATATCGAGCTAATAACACAGCCTACTATTTATGTTTCGAACTATCAGCTCAAGCCACAAAGTAAGTTTACAATGTTATGCATCTTTCTATTGCAGAATAATGCTATCACCTAAAATGTCTAAAACATACAAATAAGTAAGCTACATATCATGTTTAGCAACTACAAATAGTGTGTTAGTAAAATAAACAAATTACAATCACAAACATACACAAGATGGACATGAATAACAAAAAGGAAAGGACGTTGAACTTGGAAATTCTATACAACCTCAAAACCTGGTAGGATCAAGGCTGGATAATCCCAATCCAGGACCAGATGATATTAAAATGACCCAGCCAGCTCTTAGCTAAGTCAAGGACATTAGGTGCATTTATTTTGAAGTTAAAATCATAAGCTCTGCCTTTAGAAAGTGTAACCAGGACCATGTATTATGCATGAGAATTCTAGATGACTGGACAACTGGTTGGTTTAAGTTTGACAATACAAACTCAGCTTATTTTGCGAAGACTTTAGACAGCAAAGTAAAATGAGAGCAAGAGCAACGTGAGGGACAGCCAAGTACAATACACTTAAGAAGAATAGGCAAGAGTGCAAGAAAACAAACATTTCCTAGGGCACATGCTACAATAGTGGAATTGGAATTGTAAGGACGTCGAACAGCAAGGAACTAAAACACAGCCTGGTGTGTTGCACAAGTAAATTTGCTGGTAAGCAACTTGACAGACAAAGAGTTACCCTTCTTTCTTTTCATCTTTTTGGATTTTTCTTCGCCACCAAATTTAAAGAAAAGAAAAATGAAGTGATGTGCCCCAATTGGTTCAATGCATATAAATGATTTTCAAATCCATGGATTTCCTCTCATCAGCAGAATTTGTGGACTGAAACATGGTCTATTACCCCACTCTTAAAAGCATTTTGTGCCGTCCGTCCAAAAGCCAACTTCTGCTGTTCTCTAATCAAATTTATTCCAATTTTAAGAAATTCTGTGACACGATAGCAAGAGTACGACCTCCATTCCCCTCAATTTCTCCATAAAGGGATTGTTGTGCTTATCTGTGAGAAAAGTCAGCTATTCCCTGCTTACCTCCGTAATTAGCTCTGCATAAACTTAAGTTCACTTGTTCAGTAACACTACGTCACCAAACTTAAATTGAACAACTCGATATTACTCTATTTCCAAAAAGATCAACTCATGTTGGCTCGTGAACTAAACATTTACCTCCGTTTTTACTCTAGCATCACCTTATATGTCATTTAGCCCTTGTCAAACTTACATACACCCCCACCACGTATTACATGCTGGCCTCAATTTAGATGCTTAAATTCATTAAATTTCATGACGCCGATCTCTATAAAATAAGAAAACTCAGCTAAACCGTACATACCCTAATTCGCCAGAAAGTGCCAAAGAACACAGACTACTCAATTAAATTCTACAAGTCTGCACATGCTGAGAGAGGAGAAAATTCCGAAATATCTAGCTACTCTGTTTTGTATCAATCAATCAATCAATTATATACATAAAGTTTTATTCGAAGCAATCAATTCCATAAATTTCATTAATTGGTCCTTCCAGGTCTTGATTAAATATCAAAGAAGGAATAAAAATCCAATCTTTCACCAAAAAATCGATTCCTAGCTGCAAGTATTTGAATTAAAACTGAAAACGCAAATTTGAATGAAGAGAGGGTAAAGGAAGTACCCGAGAGAGAACGTCATCGGCCAAGGCAAGAGGGGTATCGCAGAATCTGCATCTGTAAGTCTTGCCTTCCAAGTCAACTAGAAAAAGCCTCCCCATCTTCCCTTAAACTCGCTCTCTCATACCCAGATTTCCTTTCCTTGCAATACAACTGCAATCTACGCAGGACAAAGTCCAACGCCACCCTCCAATCGTCAGTCGTCACAGTGCCCGTGCTTCTTGTTGTCGTTACAACTACGGGATACAGGGAAATACGGGTGCTCTGCATTTTCGGAGGCGTAATTATATTATATGTATAAATTTCTTTTCCTTTATTTTATGGATTATATTATATTTGACCCCCCGTGAATTTTAATTTGTTAAAACAAAAAAATAGATTCTTCATATGTGGCCACCTTTTAACTTTCGAAAGTTGTCGCGGTGTCAACTAATAAAGTTATTTTTACTTTTTTAATGAACCAAAATAATTAAAAATATTAATATGGAATTTGATTATTTAAATTTATAAAATAATATATTATAGATTTTAATATATTAATTCATTAACTATTGTAATAATTATTAATGAAAAGTTTATGATTAATTATTTTTAAAAATATAAAAAATACATAACTTAGTATAGTTAATTATGTTTTATCATTTAACACTTTGTTGTTTTTTAAATATTAAAAATTTTAAACAAATGAAAAAAAATTCGGATCATATATTTCCTTCATTTAAGAGAAAGAAAAAAAAACTATTAAACATATGTATACCTTAGGATTGTTATCAAGAGCCTTAGAATAACTACATTTAAAAACTTGTATAAATCCCAAACTTGTAAGTGTGAGTGGCTTCGGCTTCGCAACACAAAACTGAATACTACATAGAAACGTGTAAAGCTGACAACAAATTCAAACGTATGGTTAATTGTAATTTTTAAAAAATGCAATCTGAATTCTGAATGCTCCATCTACCCCCGGGGGGTAAAAAACGCAGTCGTATTGAAACTATGAAAACCAGTCCCATAGAAGAGTCAAGCACGCGCGGGGAAGGCGAGTTTGAGACTATGGCAGAGAGCTGGAGCCGCCGCTTTTTATTTTTATATTAAAAAAGGAATAATTAATCCTTAAAAAGTAGATGTCACCTCAAATGCCAACAAAAGAAAATTAAAAAATCTATTATTAAGGGGATGACAAAAAAAAAAAAAAATAGCAGCCGCCCACACCTAAACCATTCTCCTATGTGTATGATATCGATTTTTGAAGTGATGGCGGTTGGTTTTGTTCTTTGTTTACAAAAATTAATAAATAAAGTAATAGTTTTGTGATGGCGGGAAACGTGGCGAATCACGAGGTATTCCATTCCCCCGTCTCTCGTCTCTCGTCTCTCTCTTTCTGTCTGCGGTCCTATGAGGGAATAGTGGAATCGAATGCAGCGCAACAAGTCAACAACAACGTACCAGGGAGGGCCCCATCCACCTCTGCGTTTCTACGCAAAATCGCCGACCCCTCGCTGTTTCTGTCTGCATCTTTGGGACACGTCACCTTGTCTGACGCCGCTCTGCTTTTTCCCCTCTCTCTCTCTGTGCCTCTCTGCTCAATCTATTTCATTATTGCTTTATTCTCTTTACGCCACCATCCACCTTGTCACGTTATCATTCTCTCTTTTTTACGTGCTCTGCCTTAGATTTGATCATTTTTTATTATAAATATTTCACATGTCGTGAATGGGAGCGTTGGGTGCCGAAAACTGTCCCAAATTATCGTCCCCCACCTGTTTGCCTTTTGCAATAAAACCACGTAACTTTGTTAAAAGAATATTTTAAAAAATAATATTAAAAAAAATTTCAGAATATATTAAATGCTACGATAAAATATTGTTCTGGGGTGCGGTGACTGCGGAAAGCCCCACCACTAGAAGGCAGAAGCGGCCGCCGCCGCCGCCCATAAAGTCTCCCTCGGGCCCCACGTCTGTTATCTTTTTCCAAACTTTTCACCCCCCTCATTTAACTTATTTTACTGTTAGAAAACAAATAGACAAAAAAAAAAAAAGTTAAAATGGAAGGGGCAGAGTTACACGTGCAACCCCCTGGGATCTTTAACTTTTTTTTTTTTTATCTGAAGAATTGGGATTTGTTGTAACTAGAAAATGAAAGAGGTATGAAATAGACAAAAACAGGGACTGAACAAAGGCATTAAGAATTGGTTCACTTCAGTATAATGTTAATGAAGACCACCTGCACTAATAATGTTATCCGGAGCCGCATTCTCAATAGCCGTTTTATTTAAAAATGACGTTGCCCTTTCGTTTAAGTGAAAGTTTTTCTCTTCCCCTTGTTTCAAGAGAGAGTTAACAAGTTAAACTCGTTTCGTCGTACCGAAGACAAGTCTTAAAAATATTATTTTGAAAAGAATTATAATTTATGTTTAAAAATTTTAAAAAATTAATATTCCATCTATTAAGAGAAAAAATTTACTCTTGATAAATTATATATATATATATATATATTTAATTTCAGATTAAAACATCTGTATTAAATATGGGATGCTCATGTCTTTTAATTATATTTTTCTATTTTTGGGATACATGCTATCTCTTGCATTATTGTATGTATAGTTTCCTTTTCAAAGACTTGGCTGAGATTCACGAGTTTGAACGCTTCAACTAACGAATTTTGCATCCTAACCACGAACCCAAACCAAACTAATAAAACCACTCTTTCCAACCCTTCGTACTCCTTCAATTCACAAAATCCGGTGATTGCATCATTATCTGCTCATCACGTCCAACACGACCCCACCATTCTTTAAAACCAAACCCACGGACTTTATCTCACTAAACGTAGAGAACAGCGTGGTGGTGAAGGTATGATTAAGAGTGACTCCACAGAAATGAAAGATTGAGTTGGCAACCAACGTATCCTAATTAACAAGCATGCATATATCCCATCCACTAGTGGGACCTATATTCAGTCTTCATTATTCTATTGTTGTTTGACTGGCAAGTACATCTATTTCTATCTATAAAACCCAAATCTCCTTGTCCCCGGTGATCTCCACCCCCCCCCCCCCCCCAAAAAAAATATCCAAACGTTGTGTTATAATATTCCAATCCCCCGTAAACCTTGAGACGACACGGTCCCACATTTTTTGATAATTGGAAATCAACCCCAATAGTAAAATATTAGGCATGAGTCATGACGCAAGCAGTGATGAGGGGCCACGCGTGCTAATGTGAAAACTAATTACTCTGCAACAGCCACGTGGCACGTGGCGGCGAGTCAGTTCTCTCCCTCTAAAACGTCCACTACCAAGTACGCTTCTATCCACGTCATCCCTCATCCACGTAACATACATAACGCGAGCAATGTCCTTCCTCTTATCCTCCAACCCCGCGACGTATTTCTTTGACTCCCAACACTTTCCGGCCATTCTCCGTCGTAAACAGTTAAACATAATAAAAAAATTGGCCGGAACAAATTTTCCGCGTTAATTTCATTCATGGCTAAAATAGAATACTACTACAGCTGAGCTCCATCTTGAACTACGATTAAAAGTAAAAAAGGAAAAAAAAACTCATAGTAGTTTCTTAATTTAGAACAACAGATTGAAACTCGTTGTTTCTGATCTGTCGCAAAAAAGGGAGACAATCTTCTACGTATTTCGTATTCACATAGTGCTTCTTGATCTCTTCTAACCAACTTCTTCTGGTCGGATATTAGTGCTTTTCTCTTATTAGAAACGAAAGAGAACTTGATAATCCGGGAAAATAATAATAAAGCTAAGGTTCAATTAGGGAGAAAACTTCATGCCATCTCCTCTGGAGGAGGCCTGTTAAGATCGAGATGCAACTCCTTTCGAGCAGGTTTCTCATCATGTGAGTTCAGATCGATCACCGTCGATGAATCGGAGTCGCTTTGGACACCACCACCGCGAAACTCACTCGCCTCCGTACGATGGTGATCCAACACGAAGCCTGGGAATGAATGACCCGCCGCCATGCTCGCGCGTAGGACTGCGTCCAAGTAGAACACCTGGTTCACCGCCGGCAGTGCCCCGGGAAAAACAGCGCTATGCGGAGGAAACTGCTGCGGCTGGAACGGGAATTTAACGGTGCTGGTGACGGATCCTCCGGGGTGGGACAAGTTGAGGTCCAACGGCGAGGAAACAACCATAACAGCCGGCTCCCGGTCACGGCTTGAAGACTCGACCGTACTGCTCTGAGTCGGACTCTGGTGGCTCACATTCTCAGAAGGGGGAGGGAAGTTGGTTTTGGCCTTGGCCCCCCGGAACTCCCTGGCAGCTGCGTCGTAGGCTCGAGCCGCCTCTTCGGCCGTATCAAAGGTCCCGAGCCAAACGCGGCTCTTCTTGCCGGGATCTCTTATCTCGGCGGCGTACCTCCCCCACGGTCTCTTTCTGACTCCCCGAAAATGCATCTCCTTGACGCCGCTTTCACCGTTGGATTTTACGGCAGTCGTCTTTTCCCTCGGCGCCATAACCGAAAAGCAATCTCAAACACTTGTACTGCCGAAAATGAACAGAGATTTGCTTGATTTTCCTTTGTCTGCCTTTGCCCCCCTTTCCGAGAAAAGTTTTCCTGAGAGTTTAGGGTAAGGTAGAAGCGGAGAGGAGTGAAGAGAAAGCAATGAAGCAGGTGGATGTTTTATAGAGGGAGTAGAGGGTAATGGGCCAGGAATGAGAGAGAGAAAGAGAGAGATAGAGAGAGAGAGAGAGAGTAAAAAGAGTACAGTCAACGATGGATTTGACTGCGATAAAAGGTGGGTGTGCTAGACAGCGTGGGGGGAAATTCACAATTTACTACGGTAGTCCCCGAATTACGTGGCATGCGGGTTGTCCAGAAAGCAGACAAACAAGGCCGTGGGGTTAATCCAGTGTATCCCATTTTCTCTTAACTACTCCCCTTCATTTATATTTGTAATTAATCACATTAATTAGCGTTTTTATTCGGGGAGATAACACAGGAATTAGACGACCATTTGTAAGAATATGGGCGGCTTTTAATTCGTGAAACTGTTAAAATTGTTGTGTAGAATAGTAATAAATATTTGGGATGTGTAAATAATAATAAGAATATGTGGTAGAATTCTTACAATCTAGAATGGCGGCGGCGCGTGAGGAGATGGAAAGATGTGAATGGGGTTTAATTAAATAATTTAATTGGTTGGGTGGATGATTGAGAATGAAGGAAAAGAGAGATGGCGGGAGGTGATCTTGATTATTGGGGGCAACGGAAGCGTTCGCTGTGGAATAAGAAGGACACGCGTCTCGAAGGGTAAGTGGACCCGCGGAGATGTCTCCCCCTTTCTTGCTTCCCGGTTCCTACACCCCACATTCCTTGTTTCTCGACTTCTTCTCCTTCCTCGCTTCTTACACGTGAAAAACCACACCGCTAATTTATTCCCTCCTCTCTCTCCACGTCAAATTTTAATTTTTCAACTTACATACTTTTGTCAATGTATATTTTATATCACAATACTCACTTCTCACGTTTCTCTCCTCCAAACTTTTTTGTTCTAGTAAGAAATAATAAAATTGATTCTACTTTTCCTTAAATTTTTTATTTTCAGAGAATAAAATTTTATGTTTCACCAAATTAAATGGTTAAATACCTAAAAAAATTAGACATAACTATAATCCTTTTGTCTAAGGGTACACAGATTGAAAATGAAGTATGAACACGGAGAAAAAGTATAGTCAATTTACTCTTCATGCCAAAAGGCAATAAATTCCTTGTTATCCACATTGTATGCAAAGTTAGGTATAGGCTAATCAAATTCATCCTCATTAGCTAGTATGAAATGGACAAGCTCCATTAGTAAGTGCCGACGGCGAACGCCATTATTCACACTAATACATTAAAATGCATGTCACGATGCACATGTACAGAGCTACTATATATATATATATATATATCTCCTTTTTTAACTCCTTCTCAATTAAAATTGTAAATATTTTATACAAATTAACTCGATCTTTATTCATTAATATACACATAATGGATCGGCGATAGAGATAATTATTTAATTCAATCACTGTATGATATTTTAAATTTAAATTTTTATAAAAATAATCACATAAATATTAAAACTATGAATGAATTATTTTCTTTTTTTTTTACTTGTATCCACAATAATTTTATAGTATTTCTAAAATTATGGCTAAATTGGGCAATTTTAATTTGTAAATATCATATTAATCTATACGGAGACAGGGGCAACTATTTAATGTTATCATTTTTTTGTTATTTATATAATTTTTTTAAATGACAATAAAAATAGTACACGACGATTTTGTCAGTGTATACGCTAGATAGCTTTCAACGGTGATTAAAAAGCACGGCTTAGCTAAGTTGAATTGGAGGAAGTTTTCAATTTGCGAAAATGAAACCAGATGTGATGTGATTGGTTGTGGGTTTATTCAGAGACCCGCGACAAAACAGCCGTAAAGAAAATGTGGTGTTCGAAGTTTGGCAGGTTGCGAGCCCCACCAACTTTTTTTTTTTAATTTTTAATTTTTAATTTTAAATCCGCGTTGAGTTCAGTAATAGGACGACCGCGTTGACTCAATTGTCCGTACAGGTTCTTACTTTGGGGGAAGTACGTGTCGAGCAGAGAACGGTGACCCTCTAGAATACACGACAAAAGTGGGTCCCCACAACATTTAACACGTGTCCATATGAACGCGCTTGACTAGCGCCCTTTGGCATTGCCGTGTTTCCAACAATAGTAATCCCAGATTGTTAAATATTAATTGAAGATTGAGGACGTGGGTGTCTGCCCGTTCCTGCCTGCCTGCCTTCGGCGTCGTCAAAAACGCATATTTTGCATATTCGTCACCCACCTAGCGTGTTTGACCATTATTATTATTATTATTATTATTAAAGTTAATTATTCTCCTTTTGTTTATATTTATTACATGATTCTCTCACAATTTTAATTTTTTTTTATTAATTATTTTTGAATAAAACATATAAATACATAATTAAAATTTAAATATTATATGTGTATAATTAATTTCTGTATCTACAATTACAAACATTCATTTTTTTAAACTATGAAGATGTTGTATATAAATAGGTGAGTCGAGGATGGGTATATTGAAGTCAATAGCAACGAGGTAGTGTCTATAATTTGGTGAAGAATTTCTTAAGGTTGAAAACTTCGTGAAGACAGGAAGCGATTATAGTGTGCGAGTCAGATTGAACAAAGTGTGGACATACAACTGACTTGGGGGGGGGGGGTGTGAATTCATATCCCACAAGAAGAAAAGTCAGAACTTGTAAATAATAATTGTTGTGGCACCGATTTCATTTACTTGCCATGCCATAAGCGCGTGTATAAAAGAGGGAAAAATAAAATAGCATCTTTAATTATTCTAAATATGTCCAGGACTTTCGGCTCTCGTCTCCCTGCAAAACCTTTAAAATATTCCATGTACTAAAAGTGGGACGGGCCGGAGCCATATAGTTTGTAAAGTCTTGGCTTGGTCTGACTTTTGAAATTAAACTTCAAACTCAAGGATTGAATTTAATTATTATTATTGCCTAAACTCCAGTAGTCCAATAAAGTGGGTGCTGAATGTACACCTCTAATCCCACATTTCAAATCTCTTGTTTTTTTTTTTTTGGGCCATCCACAAGTTTGTAATGGGTTTGGGAAATCAAACTTAAGATCTGGGATTTAGCTCATGGGTATTGCACTGCAATCAATCAAGCCCAACACTAACCACAAAAATGTTTATATAAGCAGAGGCAGGCCTTAACGTATACGTATAGGGTTAAGAGTCCATCTCAGCACCCAAAAGTCCAAAACCAAATTTGAATATATAAGGATTAGCTATGAAGCGAAAACTTATTTGTCCCAACAACAACAAAAATGAAGCTAGAACTGTAACATTAGTGGACGTCAATAATTATTTTTAATTTAAAATTTTAATTTATTGAGTGAAAATTTATAAATAACTTTTATTATAATTTTAAATATGTTTTCTCTTAAAGTCTTCTGAGCTTTTCTTTTAAAAAAAGTTTGTTTGAGCTTAATTTTTTTTCTCTATTTTTTAAAATTATTTTTAGAATAAAGTCCATAAAAATAAAAAAATTTGACCGTTTAATTATAAAAAATTTAATAATATATCAAAAATTATTTTAATTTAAAAATTTATGTCATCAAATAAAAGTTCGTAAATAATTTTTTATTATGATTCCTAACCATATACATCCAATGCAAGTCTAACCCTTATAAGCATGATAGAAAAAGGAAGATGGTATCAGCTCTTTTGTCAATTTTTTGGTGGTACATAGCGCGACCGAACGATCAAATATGGCATCAAACTATATATATTATATCTACTTGCTTATTGTAGACAAATTTCGGGTCCTGTGACTCCAAATATAATCCTTGATATAAACCACCAGACATCACATTCACATGGCCATACTCCTTGTCATAAATCAGCTCAACATTTGGTGAATGTGTACCAACCAAAAATCCATTACATTGACGGTATTTTTGTTATAAAAATGACAAAATTTCTTTTTAAAGCAAAGCATAACCATATTTACAATAGTAATAAAAATCTAAGATATAATAATAAATAAATATTTATAATTTTTTTATTAAATTAAAATAAGAAAAAAAAGTTTTACTACTTTCTTAAATTTTAGGATTAAAAAAATAAATATACAATATAATTTTTAAATTTATTAAATTTCTACGGTCTAATTTCTAAATTTACATTTCTGTGCAATGGTCTAATTTCTAAATTTAAATTGCTGTGCAATTTAACTATGTAATTTACTAAACCTCAATAACTTTAGTTAATGGGTCAATTAAATATTTATATAGTATGTTAAATATTAGTTAATGAACCTAAATGCTCAGCTTTTTCAAAAAGAAAAAATTTCAAAATGCTCGTTTCTCTATACTAAAAAGCAAAAAGGGTTGTTTGGCCAAGGAGGAGGGTAAAATATAATTTTTTTAAAAAATTATCGTATTTAGTTTAAGATTTTGAAAGAGAGAGAAGAGAAAATAGAACTCAAAAATTTTTTCTCTTCCCAAAATTCCTCTTCTTTAAAAATAAAGAGATTTGAAGAGAAAAAAAAATTTGTGACTATTATAAATATCTTGTGTGTATATTCATCATTTGAATTTTTCGTTTATCCTATTTGATAAAATATTATTTTTAATAATTATTTAAAAGATAATTATCACGAGAGAATTATTTTATAATTGTATACTACTATTAAAATTTTTCTACCTACTTGTAAGTACTCTCTCACACATTAATAGAATCAATAATTTATTCTCTTATCTCTCTCTACTTTTAAGTTATTTTATAACACGTTATCAGTACGACGTTCTACCTCCTACTTAAAGGTTGGTAATTTTTATGTGTAATTATATTAATTTAATTTATCCCTTAAAGACTGCACTAATTTATGTGCAATTATATATCTCTAAAAAATTACACTAAATTATGTCTCCAAAAGACTACACCAACTTATATACAATTATATGTCTTTGAAGAATTGTACCAACTTTTGTGTAATTATATGTCCTTGAAAGATTTGTGATGAGTGAATTTTATACTCGTAAATTAAATATTTTAATCTTATATTTTTATCTTAATTAAGCATTTATCTCTCTTATTTGTCTTTAATTTTATGTATTTGTTATAAATGGAGAGAAGAATAGAAAATGGACCTAATTAGAGAAATCAAATTTAAATTATGGTTCTTTGCAAATAATATCTATAAATCAAGTAGACAAAATAAATTCATTAAAGATAACTGAGTAAGGAACATTATCTTTTTGACTCCTGAGACACATGTTAATGGATATATGCATAAATTCAATCTTAATTTATAACCACATTTTTAAAAGAATTGAAACATAAAAATTTAAGGCAGAACACTCAATGTTAAAAATCTGTTTACTGTTTGTTTTTCAACTTGATCTTATTACAGTATTTTAGTCATATCTCAAAAAATATGTATATGTTATGTACAAAATTTGGTAGATGAATAACTCACATAATTTCATACAACTTTCATGATAATGTAATCAGCAAATTCAGACATCTAAAGGTCTAAAATTGGGTTAAAAGAGAACATATTTACTGTTGTAGTCCAGCCCAACCTTACTATAGTATTTGACCCATATTTCAGAAAATAAATATTCGATGGATATAAATTTTGGTAGGTGAATAACAAATACAATTTGATACAACTTTCATGTTTAAGTGGTTAGCAAATGCAAACATTAAAATGGTCAAAATTGAGTTAGAAAAGATCATGTTTGTTGTTACAGTACAGCCTAACCTTACTCTAGTGTTTTGGCTATAAATCACAAAAATACGTGGCTAATTTTTTTTCACCTTATATGGATGAAAAAATAATAAAAATATCTACAAATTTTATGTTGATGGGATTATAAAATTTGGTAGCTATCAAAGAGATATATTACAATGACTTTCGGGGCACATAATACAACACAACTTATCAATTTTAGTACAATTTGCTACCTACCATTTTTTTCATCTACTCCCCGCGTTTTGTCTATAAATAGAGACATCTTGTGAGCTAGAGAGTGAGGAGAAAGGTTGAAGAGTGAGTTGGAGAAAGTTTTGTTAGAGCTCTAAGTATTTGTAATATTTTTCTCTCTTTATACATTTTGTATATTTACTTTATTTTATAAATTTTATCATGTTTTTTCATCTTTCATTTTACTTTCTTACTTTGATTATAGAGAACTAATTTTCTAATGCTAAAGTGAAAGGGTGCAATTCTTGATATGAAAATAATAATTTATCTAACTCTTAATTTCAATGTTTATATTTGATGTTGTATTTATCTTCTTATTTATTTTCTTATTATTTACTTTCTTAAATGATGATTTTATTGTCCCTCTGTTATTTATTATCTTGTTATTTTATTTTTTTAGAAGATGGCTTTGTTACCCCTCTGTTATTTATTTCCAGTATATCTTTTATTTATTTTCTTGTTATTTACTTTCTTAGATGATGATTTTATTGTCCCTATGTTATTTATTTTCTTGTTATTTTATTTTCTTATAAGATAATTTTATTGGCCCTCTATTATTTTTTTTTGTTATTTACTTTATTAAATTATGGTTTTTTTGTCCCTCTGTTATTTATTTTTTATACCTTTGTTATTTATTTTCTTAGAGCATGATTTTTTTACCACTCTATTATTTATTTTCTTGTTATTTTATTTTCTTATAGGATGATTTTGTTGCCCCTCTGTTATTTATTTTCTTGCTATTTTATTTCTTAATGGTTGATTTTACTTTCTACTTTACATTATTATTATTATTGACTCTATTGTTATATTTTTCTTCCTTTTACATATTTCATTTTTTTATTTTTTAAAGTGCGAATTTTGATATATTGTAGAAAATATTTGGCACAATAAATACCTGAATCATTTTTGATTTATTATAGACAATATAATGATTGACAAGGTATATATTTGAATCCATTTTATAAAAGTTATTTATTATTAGTAATACAATAAAAAAAGATAAATACACTTCATCTGTAAATCAAAGTGCATTTATTGTAACATATATTTCTAATAGAATCTCATTTATGTGAAAATTTCATTTAAATAATAAAAGAGTTAAAATTTATTTTTATTTGTTGTAATAAGAATGGATCCCTTAACCTTAACATATTTTTTTACTTTGAATATATTTCTATTTAATTTCAGTATTTTAGTTTTTTGCATACTCTATTCAGTACTATTATCACAAAACAAATATTCTGTCAATTAAGTTAGAAATATTTATTTTGAATATAAATTAAATTTTTTCTCAATTAGCAATTCTCGTGGGATCGATCTTGTATACCACTAAATTTATATCCCAATAGATTCTCGCATTTGCGAATTTTAATTAAAAGAACAACAGACTGCACTAAATTATATATCTCTGAATGACTTCACTAATTTATGTGCAAATTCTATTACTTTAATTTATTACTCAAGGATCATACTAATTTTAGTTGTCTCAAGTTTGTCCCTGAAGGACAATGGTTTAGGTGTAACACTATTATACAATAAGAGGTTTTGTATTCGACCATAGTTTCTAGGTGCCTATTAGATAAAACTTTGGAGGTAAAGGTCTATTTTATTTCTTCTATTAAATTTTATTTTTTTAATCACCCAGTATATAGTTCTTTATGTAGTTATCTAATCAATTAATATGTATAGTTGCACACATTTACTTAATATCTACAAATAACAATAATTACATTGATAGAAAAGTAAAGACCTTTTTTTATGGTTATGCATGATTAGAAAATTATGATAAAAGTTGAATATGCCTATATATATGATTTATATTATTTGAGATGATTCACTTTATTTATAAATATTTATTGATTAATATTATATTTTATGATAATCTTAAAATGTCAAACCTTGCAAATTTTGAATTTGTAGCGTTTAACTTTATTGGAAGAAATTACCTATCTTGGGTGTTAGATGCTGAAATCCAATTAGATACAAATGGTCTTAGAGAAACTATCAAATAAAAGAATAAAGCATCTAACCAAGATAAGGTTAAAGCCATTATCTTCTTTCGCCATCACCTTAATGAAGAGTTAAAAAATGAGTACCTTACTGTAAAAGACACACTTGTTATTTTAAATTTTTTAAAAAGAAATGTATGACCACCAAAAAACGGTGATACTTCCAAAAGTCCGATAAGATTAGATACATTTTCGCTTACAAGATTTTAAAACTGCAAGTGAATATAATTCTACACTATTTATAATAAGTTCTTAATTAAAGTTATGTGGAGAAAAAATATCTAATAATGATATATTAGAAAAATATTCTCCACTTTTCATGCATCCAATGTGTTCTTGCAACAGTAATATCGAGAAAAGAGATTCAAAAAATAGTTTGAACTGATTTCTTGTCTTCTTGGCGCCGAACAAAATAATAAACTTGTCATAAAAAATCACGAGTCCTATCTAATTGGCACTTCTCCATTCCCTGAAGTGAATGTAGCAACATATGACCAATATAGACAGATTCAAGATCGAGATCGTGGCTTTGGCCGTGATCATGGATGTAGTGGTTATTCCAAGAATATAACTTCCCATTAGAAGTAGAAAAATAATAAGGCAAAAAAAGAAAAAAGGTTTACAAAATAGCAAACATGTTGAAAAAATTGGCCACGTACCTATCGTATGTCAAGGTATCTTGTTGATCTTTACCAAAAATTTGTTAAAAAGAAAAAGACAAAGACTAATTTCTTTGAGGAAGATAGTCTCAATAATGACTATATTGACGCAATTCATTTAAATGTTATAGATTTATTTACTCATCTTGATTAAAAAATTGATAATTTAATTGATAATAGTAGTGTTTAAAAATAAGTTTTTTGTATAATTTTTATGACATTAAACTTTAGGGTGTTCCCTTTTCTAGTGCAATTCATTTTTTGAAGTTGTTATTTTATTTTATGTATTATTTTCTCATATTAATACAAACAACACCAGTGAAAAAATATGTCATGTTGGTAGTGACACAACTCACACAATTCTCAAAAATAAATAATATTTTTCTCAATTAATAATACAATAAACCAATGTTAGTATCATATCTAATAGTACAAAGTTAATTGAAAATTCTGTAAGAATTAGTATAATTTTTCATAGAAGAACAAAACTGCACATTGATAAAAATATATACTTCTCTAAATCTCTTAAAAACTTATTAATTTTTAAGGATATTTGCTAAAATGGATACCACATTGAAATAAGAAATGAAAGAAATATTGAATATCTTCATATTACAAGTACAATATTAGGTAACAAATACATATTAAAAAAGTTATCTACATTCTCTTATGAATTGTACTATACATGTATAAATACAATTGAAATATATGCTATTGCAAACTAGAAATTTAGAAATTATAATAACTGTGTTATGTGGTATGACCAGTTAGGTCATCTCAGATTAATTATGATACAAAAAATAATTAAATATTCAAGTGTACATAAATTGAAGAGTCAACAGATTTTTCAATTGAATAATTTCTCATGCCCTATTTGCTTCCAAATAAAATTGATTATTCGACTATCATCAATCAAAATTAGGGGAGAATCCCTCATACTTTTAGAAACAATACAAGACAATATTTGCGGACCAATACACCCACTATGTGGACTATTTAGATATTTTATGATTTTAATCAATGCATCAATTAAATGGTTACATGTGTGCTTGTTATCATCTCGTAACCTAACGTTTGTTAGATTACTTACGTAATTGATTAGATTACGATCACATTTTTCTGATTTTTCAATTAAGAAAATATACTTTCATAATACTGGTGAATTCACTTCCCAAATATTCAATGAGTATTGTATGTCTATTGAAATTGATGTTGAACATTCTATAGCACATATTCATACACAAAATGATCTTGCAAAATCATTCATTAAACGTTTGAAGTCAATTAGAAGACCATTACTTATGAAGTCAAAACTTCTAATATTTATTTAGAGACATGCAATCTTGCATGCTGCATCATTAATTCGCATAAGGCCAACAAGTTATTATGAACACTCCCCATTACAAATGTTTTTTGTTAGGAACAAAATATTTTTCATATAAGAATTTTTAGATGTGCAGTATATGTTCCTATTGTCTCACCACAACGCATTAAGATGGATCTTCAAAGAAGGTTGGGAATATATGTTGGATATGAATATATTTATATAATAAAGTATCTTAAACTATTAACAAAAGATTTGTTCACAGTTTGATCTGCTGATTGTCATTTTGATGAATTAATTTTTTCAACATTAAAGGAAGAAAAAAAGTAGCTGAAAAAAAAAATTAGTTGGCATGAATTATCACTAACTCATCTTAATCCTCGCACAAAACAATGCGAACTAAGTTTAAAAGATAATTCGTTTATAAAATTTAGCCAACCAATTGTCAGATGCATTTATTGACTCAAAAAGAGTTATTAAATCACATATGAAAATAGGTCTTTATGCGAAAACGAAATGAAAATAATGAAATTATGAGATATAAGGCAAGATTTGTTGCCCAAGAATTTTTACAAAAACCCAAAATTGATTTTGAGGAAACATACTCACATGTACGCAATTATTTTTCGATATTTAATTAATTTAGCAGTACGTAAAAAACTCGATTTGCGTCTAATAAAAATTGTTACAGTCTATTGTATGACTCATTTGATAGTGATATCTATATGAAACTCTCTGAAAGGTTTAAATTGTCTAAAGTATATAATTTTAGTTCTTGAGTAGATTAATCAATCAAATTAAATAAATCATTTTATGACTTAAAACAATATGGACGTATATGATATAATGACCTTAGTGAATACTTGTTGCAAGAAGGGTATAGAAATAACCCAATTACTGTTTATGTTGATGATCTGGAAGTGAGTTTACCATAATTACTGTTTATGTTGATGATTTGAATATTATTAAAACTTCTGAAGAACTCCAAAAAGCTGTTGATTGTTTAAAGAAAAAATTTGAAATGAAAGATCTCAAAAAAATAAAGTTTTGTCTTAAATTACAAATTGAATATTTAAATAATAATATCTTTATTTATTAAGAAGTTTATGTAACAAAGGCGTTAAAACAATTCCATATGGATAAATCACATCTATTATGTACTCCAATAGTTGTGAGGTCATTAGATGTGAACAAAAATTTTTTTAAATCTCGTAAAAATGATGAAGAACTATTTAGTGCTAAAGTAACATATCTTAGTACAATCGGGGTATTGATGTATCTTGTTAGTCATATTTGACTTGATATATCATTTGCTGTTAATTTATTAACAAGATATAGTTTTTCGCCTACACAAAGGCATTGGAATGAAGTTAAGCATAAACTTCGTTATCTTAAAAGAACAATAGATATGAGTCTATTTTATTCAAATGTACCTGAATTTGAGCTGATTGGTTATGCAGATACTGAATATTTATTCGACCTTCATAATGGACAATCACAAACAGACTATTTGTTTATATATGAGGGTACCATAATTTCATGACGATCTATGAAACAAACTATATCTGCCACATCAGCTAACCATGCAAAAATTTTAGCATTACATGAGGCAAGTCGAGAATGTGTTTGACTACGATATATGATTCAACACATACAAAAATCTTATGGCTTGTCTAGAAAGATTATCCTGGCAATCTTATTGTATTGTTCAATTAAAATAAGGGTATATTAAAGGTGATAGAACAAAGCATATATCACATAAATTTTTTTTCACTCATGATCTTCAAAAAAATGGTAATGTGGATATTTAACAAATTTATTTAAGTGATAATCTAGCAGATTTGTTTATTAAGGCACTTCCTACTACAATATTCGAGAAGCTGATACATAATATTAGAGTTTAAATATTTAAGGATATCAAATGATGTTGTCATATATATACTTATTTGATAGCATCTTAAAGGAAATAATGATGTATTTTTTTTTCTTTCACTAGGTTTTTGTTCCACAAGATTTTTCCTAATAAAGTTTTAACGAAACACATTGTTAAGGGATGAATATCCAAGGAGAAGTATTATAAATATCTTGTGTGAATATCAATCATTTCGATCTTTCGATTATCCTATCTTATAAGATATTATTTCGAATAGTTATTTAGAGGATAATTATTACTAAAGAGTTATCTTATAGTTGTATACTATTACTAAAAAATTTCTACCTACTTGTTTAAATACCCTTTCATACATGAATATAATCAACAATTCATTCTCTTGTCTCTCTCTACTTTTAAATTATTTTATAACAGTGACGAAAATGCCTTTAGATAAATTTTGGCCTTTCCATACACCTGTTGTTAGCATTTTGACATCGAGGAGTAAGAAAGAAAAATTCAAGTATAGTTTAGCAATTTAACCTTTCCCTTCTCCTCTCTTTCCATTTCTGTCACTTTTCTTTTTTAATCGAAGATATTAAAAAAAATTTAAAAAAATAGAGAATAATTTATTTTATACTAATATATTTTAAGACTTTGTATAATTAAATAGTTCATTCTTTTATTTATTTAATATATTTTATTATTTTTTATATTTATATTAAATTTAATAATCATATCTGTCTGATGTGGGGTAAGCCACAATCTCTCGATCTAGACACCAAACCTTGACACAACTCAAAGAAGACAACAATGGAGGTTAAATCTGAAAATGGAAGAAAACAGAAATAAAAGAAATAGAAGTAGAACCAATTCACACAATGGAACAACCCTTGTTCTATGAATCAAGAACTGAACCAAATGATGAAGAAACCCTACCAGTACAACCTTACACAATGGCCATGGCAGCCAAGTACAAGGAGGAGGTTTATGGAGGCTTGAGAACACCAATCTCTAGGGAGATTGACACACACAAGAACAACTAAGCAAGATCAATCAACAATGCTCTCTTCTCTTAAAAGCACTCTTTTGATAGAAGGGAAAATAAGTTTCTGAATTACAAAATGTCTAATTCTCTAAAAACATGCTAAGGAGGCCTTTTATAGTCCTAGAGCTGGCCCCCCTTTCTAAAAAACGAAATACTATAAATTAAATATGGAAATTGTCTTAAAACACAAAATACTAAAAGCAAAACGTCCAATCACTTCATGGAGTCTGCTCTTCACTCCTAGGGTCTTCATGAGCTACAATGGCCACCATAGACTTGATGGATAGATCATTGATAGATGGCTCGAAGAAGGCTAACATGGAAGGCTCCTTGGACAAGAAGAAAGTCATCACCTTGTCCAATTCTTGTTGGATCTCCTTAGCCCTTGCCCTAGTGATAGGACCTTCAAATGTAGGAACTTGAGGTGTAGGTGATCCCTCATCATCCTCCCCTTCTTGAAAAGGATTCGACCTCGAATCATCCAGCTCCTCATCATGTTCCTCATAAAGTGTAAGGTCTCCAACATTGAAGGTTGCACTCACGCCATACTCCCCGGGCAGCTCCAACACATAAGCATTATCTCCAACTCTTTTCAGAACCTTGAATGGACCATCTCCTCTTGGTGAAAGCTTGGACTTGCGTTTTTCAGGAAAACGCTCCTTCCTCAAATGAACCCAAACAAGATCCCCCGGTTTGAAGATCACTCTCCTTCTTCCTTGGTTTGCCTTGGCAGCATTGTACTCTCCCTTGTGTTGTAGCTTTGCCCTAGTCCTTTCATGCATCTCCCGAACGAACTCCACTTGTTTTTCTGCATTGAAATCTGCTCGTTCCTTCATAGGCAACGGCGTAAGATCAAGTGGGGTTAAGGGATTCAAACCATAAACACATTCAAAAGGACTCAGAGAAGTAGAAGAATGAACAACCCTATTATATGCAAATTCTACATGAGGTAATGCATCTTCCCAAGCCTTCAGATTCTTTCTAATGATAGCCCTTAAGATGGTTGTGAGAGTCCTATTGGTCACTTCAGTTTGACCATCAGTTTGTGGATGACTAGAGGTAGAAAATAACAATCTAGTCCCTAGTTTTCCCCAAAGAGTTTTTCAAAAATAGTTAAGAAACTTCACATCCCTATCACTTACAATAGTCCTAGGCACTCCATGTAACCTAACTATTTCCCTAAAGAACAAGTTAGCAACATTAGAAGCATCATCAGTCTTATGGCAAGCAATAAAATGAGCCATCTTAGAAAATCTATCAACAACCACAAATATAGAATCTCTCCCCTTCTTAGTCCTAGGCAACCCTACAATGAAATCCATACTAATATCTTCCCAAGGGGCTGTAGGAATAGGTAAAGGAGTATACAAACCGTGTGGCTTAACTCTAGACTTGGCTTTTAGGCACTCTAAACATCTCTTCATTAAGTGTTCTACGTCCCTAAGCATGTGTGGCCAAAAGAAATGTGTATGCAGCATATGATATGTCTTATCCCTACCAAAGTGTCCCATTAAGCCTCCCTTATGGGCTTCCTCTACGAGTAACATCCTCAAGGAACACCTAGGAATGCACACCTTATCAATTCTGAACAAAAATCCCTCAAACAAGTAAAACTTATCTAAAGAACCTTTCTGCACACAATGCTTATAAGTAGCACTAAAATCAAGGTCATCCGCATATAACTCTTTAATGTAAGTGAATCCTAACACCTTAGAGTCTAATGTGGTCAACAAAACATGTCTCCTAGAAAGTGCATCAGCAACAACATTATCTTTTCCCTTTTTATACTTAATGACATATGGAAATGTTTCAATGAATTCCATCCATCTACCATGCCTCCTATCAAGTTTATCTTGACTCCTAAAATGCTTTAAGGACTCATGATCAGTATGCAAAATAAACTCTCTAGGCCATAAGTAATGTTGCCAAGTCTTAAGCACTCTATATAAAGCATACAACTCTTTGTCATAAGTAGAGTAGTTAAGACATGCACCTTTCAATTTTTTAGAGAAGAAGGCAATAGGCTTACCTTCTTGCATGAGTACACCTCCAATGCCAATTCCAGAAGCGTCACACTCTACTTCAAATGGGCGAGTGAAATCTGGGAGCACTAGAAGTGGCGCCTTGGTGAGCCTCCACTTCAGATTGTTGAAGGCCCTCTCTTGTGCCTCTCCCCACATGAATGGAGCATGCTTCTTGGTGATCTCAGTCAAAGGTGCAGCAATGGTGCTAAAATCCTTGACAAAGCGCCTATAGAAGCTGGCTAGTCCATGAAAGCTCCTCACTTGTCCAATTGAAGTTGGAGTTGGCCAATCTTGAATGGATCTTATCTTCTCTTCATCCACTTGCAGCCCTTGTGTACTCACTACAAAACCAAGAAATGTGACTTTGTTAGTGCAGAAATCACACTTTTTCAAATTGGCATACAAGTACTCTACTCTAAGGGTAGAAAGAACTTCCCTTAAGTGTCCTTCATTCTCTTTTAGGGACCTGCTATAGATAAGTATATCATCAAAGTATACTACAACAAATTTCCCTATAAAGTTCCTCAAAACATAGTTCATCAATCTCATGAAAGTAGAAGGAGCATTTGTCAAATCAAATGGCATTACAAGCCATTCATAGAGACCAAACTTGGTCTTGAATGTCGTCTTCCATTCGTCTCCTTCTTTCATCCTAATCTGATGATATCCACTCCTTAGATCAATCTTTGTGAAGATGGTGGCACCATGGAGCTCGTCCAACATGTCGTCCAGCCTCGGAATTGGATGGCGGTACTTGATGGTGATGTTGTTGATGGCTCTACAGTCAACACACATCCTCCATGTGTTGTCCTTCTTTGGCACAAGTAGGACTGGCACGGCACAAGGGGATAGGCTCTCTCTCACATAACCCTTGTCTAAGAGCTCTTGCACTTGGGTCTGGATTTTTTGGCTCTCCTTAGGGTTCATTCTATAAGCTGGCCTATTTGGTAAGGTGGCTCCGGGAATAAGATCTATTTGATGCTCTATGCCTCTCAAAGGGGGTAGGCCAGTGGGTATCTCTTCCGGAAATACATCCTTAAACTCTTCTAAAAGGATTTGGATAGGAGGGGGTAGGGCAACCTTAGTTTCTTCACTTAGCATGGACAGTTTCTTGCACAAAAGCATGAGGGTGGTTTCTAGGGGTAGATACTCACCGTGTAGCTCACTTTTGGATGCTAATAAGACACTAGAAGGCTGGATTGCTAAGGCTTGGCTTGGCTTTGAGGGGGTACCTACTTGCTGCCGAGTTGTGCTCTTGCCTTGCTTCTTCTCCTCTCCTTGTTCCTTGTCATTTTCCTTCTTTTTTTCATAGGCCTCGGCAATCTGCATATGAGACATAGGTTTTAAGACAACATTCTTGCCATTAAATGTAAATGAATGCCTATTAGTGTGACCATCATGCATGACTCTTCTATCATATTGCCATGGTCTACCTAACAAAATGTGACAAGCTTGCATAGGAACAACATCACACAGAATTGTATCCTCATAGTGACCTAATGTGATAGTAACTTTAGCTTGCTTATTCACTTTCAATTCTCCACAATCATTCATCCAATGCAGTTTATAAGGCCTAGGGTGATAAAATGTAGTAATTTGCAATTTAGAAATCAATTCAGTACTAGCAATATTGCAACAACTACCTCCATCAATTATCATGTTGCACACCTTTCCCTTAACTAAGCATCTAGTATGAAACAAGTTTTCTCTTTGATTATCCTCACAAGGGGCAGGTTGTACATGCAATGTTCTCTTACAAATTAAAGACTCTCCATGCTCATACTCAATCTCATCCTCATTATCAAAACCAGATTCATGCTCATTAACACACTCTTCATTATCTTCTTTGTCACTTTCAGATTCATATTGCCCTAAGTGGTTAATCATGAGCGTTTTTCTATTAGGACAGTCCTTCATCATATGACCTCTTCCTCTACATTTAAAGCATTCAATATCCCTAGTTCTAAGAGTAGGGTTAGAGGTACTCCCTTTTGGTCCATTAGAGGAACCAGTTGTGGCTCGTGGAGGGTAGGGTGTGGCACTAGGTGGTGCACTACTTTTCTGTCCGACTTGCTCCAAGTGTGGCTCTCTTTGTGAAGACTCCCGGCCATAGGATTGAGAGCTACGTCCTTGTTGGTTTCTCTAAGTGTTGAATGTTCCACTTGAGCTCTTGTTTCCTTGGTTCCTAGCCCTTGTCTTTCTTTCTACTTTGATTGCTAAGTGTAGCAATTCTGTCATTGAGCTGTATGGATACAAGTCAACTTCATTAGCCAAAAATGAATTGAGAATTCTAAGATACCTTGCCATGGTTGTCTCTTCATCTTCAATCACATTAGCTTTCACCATTGCCACTTGCATGGCATTGTAGGTCTCTTCTGCACTCAATGACCCTTGTCTCAAATTCTCCAATCTTTGCCTTAAATCCCTTGTATGATGTTGAGGCACAAATCTAGCCCTCATCAAAGCTTTCATTTGCTCCTATGTGACCACGTCTGGATCAAGTACTCTTCTTCTTTCCTTGACCAGGTTGTCCCACCATATGAGGGCATAGCCATTGAACTCTAATGCAGCTAACTGGACCTTTTTATGCTCGGCAAAGTTGTGACATGACCAGATTTGTTCTATCTTGGTCTCCTACTCCATGTATGCATCTGGATCACACTTGCCTTCAAAACTTGGGATCTTCACTTTGATCTTCCCAATGCCATCTTGCTCTGGCTCACGTCCTCTTCTAGCTTGGTATCCCCTAAGTGGCTCAGCTTGCCAGCCTTCATACTCCAATTCCTCATCTTGGTAACCCTGAAATGTATTAAAACGATTAGGTGCATAATGATTTCGTCTATGTAAAGGAGAGTTATGTACAGAGAGTTGCTCATTGTGAGCATGGACTGGAGTGCCATGGTGTGGGGCAGCGCCTTCTGATCTTCCAAGGTGAGAAGCGGTGCCTGGTGGGACTTGATGGTGCGCTCCTCGAGCAACGTCATAGGCACTCTTTTGATCTGGTAGGGGTGCTCTTGGGGCCACATTGGAAGGGCCTTCATCCTCAGCATAGGTGCTTAGAGGAATGAGGGTGGGTGGTGCTGGCCTTGACTCCAAAACAGCCATCCGAGCAGTCAAGTGGGCTAAGTTGTCCGACATGGTCTTGAGCATGTTGAACATCTCAGGCGGTATTGGTGAGGAACTCCTTGAGTGTGGAGGACTTGGTGACCTAGACATGTTCAAAAGAAGACTAACACCTAAATAAGTCAGATTAGAGAAATCAAAATCACCTCACTAGTGTTTCACTCTTGTGTTTGATCTCTCTCTCCCAATTGTTGTTGATGTACGTTTTTTTATGGATTGTCTTGTATGGACCAAATAACCCACGTGAACAGAGTGTTCTAAGCCAACAATCGCCGAGAAATGGTGAGTTATAGAAAGGATAAGTTCGACGGAGGATTAAACAAGCAAATGACTCAGAAAAAGAAAGAAAATAAAATTGAACAAGACAATTACAAGAAGGTAATGCAATTAGACAAAGTATACTCAATCAATCTAAACTCAAGAAGGAATAATTATACCTTACTTGTCTCAACTTGTATCAATGGAGATTAGAAGGGTGAGGTTCGAAATCTGCCTAAGTGTGGGACAAGGCTAAGGTATGGCTAGGGCTTGTAGGACTCCTTGGTGTATCTGAATGCTCTTGGCAATCCCTTTGAGCTTCACTTGAGAAATGACTAAGTACAAACTACCTCTATGAAATGATTACAACTTAGGATAGTATGAAATACAAATGAAATGCTGAAATGAGACTTGAATTTCTTTTTCTTTTCTTTTCGTTTTTTTTTTCGTTTTTTTTTCTTTTTGTCTCAAGAATAAATCAAATACAGAAATGAAACTTGGAATATCAGAAATAAGAAATTAACACCTGGAATTTCAATTTAAATTTCAAAAATAACTTATAATAACAGATTGGACTTAATCTTCCTGATTTTAAGGAACATTTATAACAATTGCAAATCAAATTTCCTTGATTTGAGGAACAAATATAACAGCTGCAAATCAAATCCCCTGATTTTAGGAGAATTTATAATAGCTGCAAATCAAATCCCTAATTTTTAGGAGTAATTAATGCTTAGCCTTGGAAGTCAAACCTGGTTGTTGCAATAAATGAATGGAGCCTGATTTGTAGGTAACAGCTAATGTTCAGCCTTAGAAATCAAATCTGGTTATTGCAGCAAGTCATGGACGTTTTTTTGGATGGTGAAGGCTAAGAATGGTGGTTGGTGGTTGAACAAGGCTGCAGCAAGTGTTTGATGGTGGTTCACGATGATGTAGGTGAGGGAATGTGTCCAAATCTCCAAAACCACAAGCAATTCAAGCAAAGCACAACAACTGAAGACCTGAAATGACTCAAAAACGAAAATGACAGAAAACTAAAATGGCAAAGACTGCAGATGAACAAAGCAAACCAGCGGCAGTGCTTTGGTGGTGATGTGGTGGCGGTAAGGTGTCACCTTGCTCTGATACCAATTTGATGTGGGGTAAGCCACAATCTCTCGATCTAGACACCAAACCTTGACACAACTCAAAGAAGACAACAATGGAGGTTAAATCTGAAAATGGAAGAAAACAAAAATAAAAGAAATAGAAGTATAACCAATTCACACAATGGAACAACCCTTGTTCTATGAATCAAGAACTGAACCAAATGATGAAGAAACCCTACCAGTACAACCTTACACAATGGCCATGACAGCCAAGCACAAGGAGGAGGCTTATGGAGGCTTGAGAACACCAATCTCTAGGGAGATTGACACACACAAGAACAACTAAGCAAGATCAATCAGCAATGCTCTCTTCTCTCAAAAACACTCTTTTGATAGAAGGGAAAATAAGTTTTTGAGTTACAAAATGTCTAATTCTCTAAAAACATGCTAAGGAGGCCTTTTATAGTCCTAGAGCTGGCCCCCCTTTCTAAAAAACGAAATACTATAAATTAAATATGGAAATTGTCTTAAAACACAAAATACTAAAAACAAAACGTCCAATCACTTCATGGAGTCTGCTCTTCACTCCTAGGGTCTTCATGAGCTACAATGGCCACCGTAGACTTGATGGATAGATCATTGATAGATGGCTTGAAGAAGGCTAACATGGAAGGCTCCTTGGACAAGAAGAAAGTCATCACCTTGTTCAATTCTTGTTGGATCTCCTTAGCCCTTGTCCTAGTGATAGGACCTTCAAATGTAGGAACTTGAGGTGTAGGTGATCCCTCATCACTGTCATTTTTATATTATAATTTTACAGTCAATTGAATAATTAAATAAAAAAATATTTATTATAATTTTTAAGTTAAGTAAAATATTTTAGTATAAGTTTATTAGTCAATATTTTTACGCATAAATTAAATGAGTTTTACTATATAAAACTTGTTGTTATTATTATTATTATTATTATTATTTATTTTTAGTTATTTATATTTTAAATTCATAAAATAGCCTTATTTTTAATGAAAAAAAGGAAAAGAGTATAATAGTAATTTTATTTAATTTTTTCTTTCCTTTTTTGGTAAATTAAATAAAAATTTGTTTCTCTTTCTCTCAAATTAAATCAAATAATTTTTTTTTTTTGTTGAACTAAACAACCTCTAGAGTTAGGGAAGGGAGGTTAGAGAAGAATTTGGTTTGGGGGGGGGGATTTAGAGTTTTTTCTTTTTACATATCAAGTAAATAGATATATCAATAATCTAAAGCTAAGTTGGAAATAATTAAAAGATTAAATTATTTGATATTTAATAAATTTAAAATTTTGATTATATATTCATTCATAAAAAAAATAGCATTATTATTAGTGTTATAAGAAGAAAATAACAATTATTTATTTGTTATAAAATTTAAAAATATTATAATATATTTAAATTAAAACAAAAAAATATACTAACAATTTAATCAGATACAAAAACAACTAGAAAAAAAATAAATTGAAAGATTAAAAAATTTTAAATTTATCTAAAAGAAGAAATATTTTTTTTAATTTCAGTTCGAAAATTTTGAACCAAAAAAGAGAAAAAAAAACTGCTGTCGTACAATTAATAATGACAACTTCTACCGTTTTTACTTTAAAACATTGTAACAATTAATAGTGACAACTTCAAAACATTGATAACAATTACCTTAAAAAGAAAAATAATTTTTTTTTTAAATTTCAGTTCAAAAATTTTGAACCAAAAAAGAGAAAAAAAAAACTACTATCGTACAATTAATAATGACAATTTCCACCGCTCTTACTTTATAACATTGTAACAATTAATAGTGACAACTTCAAAACATTGGTAACAATTACCTTAAAATGAAAAAATGTCTCCTGTACTGAAACTTTGGCTGCTCTTTTTCTCCGCTGCGCTCAGAATGACATGTCATACATTGATGGTATTGTTGAATTTGAATGTCTGCCTCTTAAATTAAATAAATATACAGTTAGAAAGAAGACTTGGTTTTGGGTGACCGTTGGATACTGATAATGGCGATGATTCTGGGTAATAAATGAAAGGAGACCCCAAGTCATGGCTGACTTACTTCCTTACTGCGTTTTAACAACTGGAATTGAATTCAAAACCACCCAATCATTCTGACGTCTCCGCTGGGTGTCAAGACTTTTACTTTTCAAAATCATGACGCGTTTATGAAAGTTTCTCTCCCCCGTATTTAATTTAAAAGTTTAATGTAACTATCAGTTAGTTTTTTTTTCCTTTTTAAGAAAAAAGTACAAAGTTGCCCTCTTCGGAGAAAACAACCTCCAAGTTGCTAGCCGCTATAATATAAGCCGGAGTTAATGCGTTCACATTGGACAACTGTATCTCTGACTCTGTCTTACAGTTAAACTCTTTTACTGTTTCTTTTTTTTTTTTTCTATAATTCTGTCTATTTCCTTAAACTTGGGCTATATTTATATTTGAAGATCCACTTGTCACGTTGGTTCTTTTTTAACACATTTGACATTAACTAAATTTTATAATACACATGTTAAACTAATAAAAAATTTAGAATTTTCTTTTTAAAATTCTTTGCTTATTTATTTAAGTTACAAAGAGTGCGTAGTTTTGAATAGTTTCTTGTCGTTTCTAAACGGTGAGGTTAGTTAGAACAGGACACTAAAAGCTGAGTGAAACCATTCTCGTATTCTCTCGTCTTAAAAGTTTTTCAGTCAACGCGGATGTTATAACTTGTTCTACGGGTAATGGCCAACATTGCTCTCATCATCCTATGCTGTGCTTCCACGTGGAGAAAATAAGTCCAAATTAGCCGCCTTCTTGTTGCTCTTCGTCTTGACTCGGTTGTCTTTGATCCCTCGTGTTCAAAGGTTCAAACTTTAGAAACAACCATTCACTTTCACCCATGCAAAAGTAACAATGAACGAAAAAAAAAAAAAGAGAACCCGCGTCGACCTTTGAAAGCTCGCTGTGGAACCCCAAACTGCGAAACTTCCCCAATGGGGTCGTCTTCTTCTTATTACTTCGGCTGACAACGCAGGAACCCCAGAAGAGTGAGACACACTATTGGAACCTTAGAGAACTAATGGGTTTCAGCAACACTGCAGGCTTAGAGCCTCACTTGGCTGCGGAAAAAGCCGTCTCATCTATTGGTCTCGGCTACGATTTCTGCAAGGATATACGATTGTCCGCTTGCAAGCCGGGTCCTTCTAGGTCCAGCTTGATCGAGCTTGACTCGAATAATACGAGGGACCTCCTTTTTCCAGGTGGGGTTGTTGTTCCTAATGTATCGACCTCCATCAAGTGCGACAAAGGGGAGCGTACGAGGTTTCGATCCGATGTCCTCACGTTTAATCAGGTGAATAACGTTTCACTTTTGCATATCATTGTGTCTGGTTTCACTGTAGCTCCCCCATGATTAGGATAATTTGGCAAAGTAATAAGATACTGTTGATCATGGGATGAAGCAAATGGGTCTGCTTTGATGAAAGGGACGAGGTTTTCGCATTTGGAATTTGTCAATTTTTTTTTAATAAATTTTGGGGCAACTCCAAATTGTGTTCAATTATATTTTGAATTACAAATAGAAATATTCCTATTAACCAAGTACCGAGTTTCTTTTTCATTTCGCGGGAATAAACGGGTTTTTCCCCCCAACATTTCATTGTTCCCAGATTCGTTCCGCTTTATGGTTCACAACTTTTTTTTTCCAATTTAAAACTAAATTCAAAAGGCAATATTTGGAAAGTAAAATTGGATAGGATAGAAGGAGTAGAGATATTAATAAAACTAAGAGTAGAAATTATTATTAACATAACAGCATAGTATTAGAAACTTTCATAAGTAAGTGGTGGGCTCTAATTTTTCGAGTAGAAATGTTCCGTGACAAGAAGCCGAATTTCATTGAATTTGGGGTTTTTGCAGATGTCTGAGCAATTCAATAAAGAACTAGGTTTATCGGGAAAGATTCCATGTGGCCAATTTGAAGCCATGTTTGACATGAAAAAATGCTGGCCGAAGGATGCAGCTTCCACTAAAAGCCTCGCTTTAGATGGTTGGTTTATAACGTTGTATAATGTTGAATTAGATAGAACCAACATAACCCTTTCTGAAGAAGTGAAAAAAGAAGTGCCTTCTTCATGGAACCCCGCTGCCCTCGCCGAGTAAGTGTTATTCTTCTTCTGAAGAAATGAAAACAGCCTTATTTAATCCTGTCTTTCCTTGATGAAAACGAATACGGTTCTTATGATTCTGCAGGTTCATTCATAATTATGGTACTCATGTTGTTGTTGGGGTGAAGATGGGCGGTAAAGATGTGGTTCATATCAAGCAGTTGAAAAATTCAGATCTTCAGCCCACTGATGTCCAGAAACTGCTAAAGCAATTAGCTGATGAGAGGTTTTCTGACGATTCAAACCCAAGTTCCAAGGTCAATCCTGCCGTAATATCAGGAAAACTCAAGGTACAGATTAGACTGTATATTTTCTATTTCATAAATTGCTCTTGAAATGTGTAAATAAGTTGGAAGTTGTTTGGCAAACAATTATCTTACTTTTTAGTATTTTGGATGTCATAAGATAACATATGAATTTGGTACTTTTAATATGTCTAGTGTAATTTAAGATACCGAAAAATATAAAATGATACTATTTTGGATAGTATCTTATCCATCCCAAAATTTTCAAGGATCTCACATAATTATCTTTTTATAAAACAGAGTGAAGGAAGGAGTTAAAATTGAATTCACATTTATATTTTCTGTTCAATATAATTATGGGACTAAATAGCATCCTTTTTTTAACTTAAAAAAAATGGTAATGGGAACACGAAATCTCTCAATCCTCTTAATGTATCTGCTATTATCTTCGCAGGACGATCATGGTATAGTACTGGAGGGTGTGCACAAATCTTTTTTCCCTGCCGGTAGGCCAATAGTGAAAAGTCACTCCAAGAATGATGTTAGTATTTGATTTGTTGCAAATTTCATAACTTTATCTTGACGATTTCTAATCATCCTGCATGAGACAGATTTGGACTTCATTTATCTCCATTGCTATGTTTGTACAGGATATAATGAGCATTTCTGTTCGAAGGGGAGGCACTGATAATGGCCACTGTTTTAACCAGTGGCTCCCAACCATATCACAGTCTCCTGGTGTCATATCAATGTCATTAGTGCCTATTACTTCTCTACTAAACTCTGTCCCAGGCAATGGGTTTCTAAGTCATGCGGTGAACTTGTACCTTAGATGTGAGTACACAACTCTCTGCTAAGATGCCTTTCGTCTCTCTCCTGGTGCAAGCACCTAATCTATGAAACACTGATATTTTAAAAACATAACTTACTCATGTTTGATAGTCATATGACACACAACTTGACATTTTAATTTATACATAAATACTATATATATTATATTTTGTTTAGTGTTTGTACAGTGACCTGCAAGTAATTGTTCTTCTAGTGTTTAACATTGTGTGTGTTGTGCAGACAAACCTCCGATAGAAGAGCTTCAGCAATTTCTGGAATTTCAGTTGCCTCGACTATGGGCTCCGATGTATGGTGATCTGCCTCTTGGATTTGGTCCCAGGAACCGAAGGAACATGTCTCCATCACTTCAGTTCACTCTCATGGGTCCCAAGCTTTATGTCAATACTGCCAAGGTAATCCTTTAATGTAAAAAGTGATACTCAGAAAGAAGGCTGTAATGTAAGCCTGAAAAAAGAGAAAATGTTTCGGTCATTATCTAAATACTTTGCCCTTCGAAGACATTAATCCTACATCTAGCATCAGAGGCAGTAAAATATTGTTCTGCATTTAAAATGGCCTGCTGTCACATGCTGTAAAGTAATGTTACTTTAAAAATAAAATCATATCATATTCAATTCGTATATCAAATGTAATCACTTGCAGAGATGTCGTTATATACTGATTGAGTTTCATGTCAAAGTCTCTTTGAACTCCGCATCTGAATCAAATGTCCATGTCTCAGCGGATAACTTTTTTGCAACTGGGTTTCTTCTAATCACTTGTACTTACAATTTGCAGGTTGATTCTGGAAATAGGCCAGTAACAGGTATTCGCTTGTACCTGGAAGGTAAAAGAAGTGACCACCTGGCGATCCATCTGCAGCATCTTTCAGACCTTCCTGGAATCCTTGAAATCTCAGACGATCATGGCTATGAACCTATTGATGAACCAGTTGACCGAGGCTACTATGAGCCCGTGAAGTGGAGTATGTTTTCCCATGTATGCACTGCACCAGTACAGTACAACACCTCCCAATTAGACGAATCCACAGCTATTGTGACAAAGGCATGGTTTGAGGTTAAGCTCATGGGAATGAAGAAGATTCTTTTCCTGAGGCTTGGATTCTCATCAGTGGCATCAGCAAGAATCCGCAGATCAGAATGGGATGGACCTTCAACCGCATCTCGAAAATCTGGGTTCTTCTCAGCGTTGATGAGCACAAGGCTAAGCAAAGAGTTGCAGCAAAATTCACCTGAGAAGGTAACAAAAGTGAACATTAATTCAGCCGTTTATCAGGATGGCCCACCTGTGCCGACAAGGACTCCAAAAATGCTGACCTTTGTGGACACAAAGGAGAACATTAGGGGGCCAGAGGATACACCTGGATATTGGGTGGTCACCGGAGCAAAGCTCTGCGTAGAGGGTGGCAAAATCTCAGTTAAAGCAAAGTATTCGTTGTTGACTATAGTGTCGGAGGAATCTCTGTCGCTAATGTGAGAGTACAATAGGAATATAGTGCAGTTCTTTGTCTGTTGTAAATATCATTTAATCATAATCGGATTCAATAAACTTCATCTGGCACGAGGCGAGAGCTCGACGTGGCAACTAAAACATCAAGTTGAAGAGTCCGTGCCATTTGAGATGTCTCATTGATAATTCAAATTGTTTTTTGAGAAGTTTGTAAGCATCTTATATGATATAGGCATAATTGCATTTAACTGTGGATGGTATCTGAATCAAAGCAAAGACCAATGAGTTAACTCAGGTGAACAAGACAAATAATTGAAAGAAGCAAATCAAATTAATCTATATTTGATTTTTAGAATGTTTTAATTTTAAAAAAAATTTTATTTTGATAATTTTATTTTAAAAAATGAGATAGATGAAAAAATTAAAAAAAATATGTTTGATTTTTATTTTATTTTTTTAAGAATTGTTTGTTGTATTACCATTAATTTTTTATTTTTATATTTAGTTTACATGAAATATTATTAAAATTATAATTATTTAAAAAAAAATTATTGTAGACAAAAAATTTCAATGGAGTTTAGGAATTAGGATTTAAAATTTTGAGATTTAGAAATTAAAGTTTTAAGATTTAAAATTTATGATTTAGAGATTAAGTGTAGATTTTATAATTTAGAGATTAGAATTTATAGTTTAAGGGTTAGATTGTAAGATTTAAAATTTAAGAGTTAAGGTTTAAAACTTATCATTTTGAGATTTAGAGATTAAAGATTTAGAATTTAAAATTTAAGAGTTAAATTATAGGATTTAGAATTTAAGGGTTAAGTTTATAATTTCAAATTTAAGAATTAGAGTTAGGGTTATGATTTAGAACTTAAAAGTTAAGATTTAGAATTTAAAAATTAAGGTTTAAGTTTTAAAAATTAAAATTTAGAGTTTAACACTTTAAGATTTAAAATTTAAAATTTATTAGTTATAGTTTAGAAGTTAGGGACTAATGTTTTAGAATTTAAAAATTAGTGTTTTAAAGTTTAAGATTAAAATTTTGGTATTTGTGTTTTAAGATTTAAGATTTTAAATTTTAAAATTTAGAGTTTAATAATTTTTCAAAAAAAATATTAAAATAAAAATATAAGATGATAATTTTGTAATTTTAATTCTCAAATTTTTGTATTTTTATAAAAAATTTGTATTCCTATTCTCATAAGTGAAAATAAAAGTAATAAATTTTTTTCAACAATTTTATTATTAAAAATAAAATCTTATACCAAATATATATAAAAAAAAAATTCATTTATTTAAGAGGATTCTTCCTACAAAACATTACTTAAAATAATAATAAAGAAAGGATCGGGCATATGAATATTTGGATTCCGCCCAGCTCGAGGAAGAGGGCTCTCCTACCCCACCTATCAACTCACAGCTGATATCAGGGAAGCATCATTTTTGAAGCCAATGGAATTGAAGAGAACGTGATAACGTTAATGCCTGTGAATTGCTGGAAGGTGGGGATCAATATGGGCATGGTGAGGTGGGGTGTGTACTTCCTTTGCAACAAGTTCTTCCAGGGGTGTTCTACCTGCTTGGATGCCTCGCTAGCTGCAATAAGGTCATTGAACTCTTCATCGACTTCTTTCAATCCACGGACTTTCTCTAGTTGTTATCTGGCTCCCTCGTGGAATTGCGAGTATCAGGAAGGAAGAAGGATTCAATGGTGATGATAAGGGCAGGTCCCATAGCACCACCGAAGCTCAAACGCTAACCCCACCCTCCTTTCATCTCAGCTAACAAATAGTCCACCACATTGGCTATCTCAGATAGGTAGAGAGGGCACAAACTGTAATTCCAAAGCCAAAGTAAGACTAATTAATAAATTTCTTAATATAAAAATAATAATCCACGAGAGAAATTAAAAAGGTATTAATATATATACCTGATTGGCAAATCCAATATCAGAACCCAGTAAGATGCGACCTAAAATCAACATTCACATGGCATAGGCGTAGCCATTGATCAAGGCACCCGCAAGGAAGAGGGCATCTCTGGTAAGCATTGATATTCTGCGTCCCCATTTAAGGGTCACCGGGGAAGTCACTAAACATCGTAAGAGTGCCGCCAAATAAAGTGACGATGTAATCGAAAAAATAGACGGTTAAAGGACAAAATATGAATTTAACTTGGTTTCCATTTTAAATCATTCAAGTAAAAATAATTCCACGACTGTTTTCTCCTTTTCTTGTATTATAAAATTTCAAATTGTAATTTAAAAAAAAAAATTATTCAGATGTTTGCTATAAGAGAATTTTAATTTTTTAAAATAATTAAAAATTTATTTTTACAAATATTTGAATATAATAAATATGAAATTGAAAAATTTATATGATATATATGATTTAAATAACATACATATTTAATTTTTATTTATTTTATACTTAAGCTTTTTATATTTAAATTTTTAAATACATAAAACATTAAAATAATTATATAACAAATACTACTTTAGTATTAAAGGCACTTGTGACGAATGAGGCCTTTGATAACCACATTCAAATAGTAGTGTGTAATTAAATTTTTTAATAATTTTAATTATGAAGAAATACATATAATAATAAAAAAAATTATTTTTATTATTATATATGTTTAACAAAAAAAAATTAAGAAAAGGAGCTGGTCAGGAACAATTAAATACAGTGGGCCCACTTGAACATGAATTCTCCTTCAATCTAGACTTTTCCTGACTGGTGCCGAATCTGGAGAAGAAGGTCCCCGAACTTTCAGAAGCTTTTTGAAATGTAAATCCCTTGAAAGTACTAGATTACTCCACCACTTATTTTAAATACCCAACATATCCTCCCATCCCACACAAACAAGCAGCGATTCGAATCAGTTTCATCTCATAGCTCACATTACTCTGCAACGTCTTTTTTCTACTTCTCAAGCATCATGTCGCTCGTCCCAAGTTTCTTTGGCAGTCGAAGAAACAACGTCTTTGATCCTTTTTCTATGGACCTCTGGGACCCTTTCAACGGTTTCCCTTCTCCCAGTTCGCTTTCTGCTTCTTTCCCCGAACTTTCTCGGGAAAATTCTGCATTTGTCAGCACTCGAATTGACTGGAAGGAGACCCCAGAAGCCCATGTGTTCAAAGCTGATCTTCCGGGGCTGAAGAAGGAGGAAGTGAAGGTCGAGATTGAAGATGACAGAGTGCTTCAGATAAGTGGAGAGAGAAACGTCGAGAAAGAAGACAAGAACGACAAATGGCATTGCGTAGAGCGCAGCAGCGGCAAGTTCTTGAGGAGGTTCAGATTGCCAGAGAATGCAAAAATGGATCAGGTGAAGGCTTCAATGGAGAATGGAGTTCTCACTGTGACTGTTCCAAAGGAAGAGGTGAAGAAGCCTGACGTTAAGGCCATTCAGATTTCCGGTTAACGAAAATGACAATTTCTGCCCAGTGTGTTTGGACTAAAGTGCGTTACTTTGTCAAAAGCATTACAGTCCCATTTGTGTAAAAGTGTGTGCTCTGCTTTCTGGTAATTTACCTTTGGATGCATATGAAATATCTCATGGTGTAATGTTAATGTGTTTCTGTAAGATCACTCGGTCTTGGTGAATGTTAATTTGGAATTTGAAATAAACTCTACCTGATTTTGCTCTTTTAAATTCTTCCTTTTTCTCGTTGCTTCAATTCATTCAATAATTGAAGTTTTTAACAATTCAAATTACGGGCATAATAATTTAATATTGGTTCATGAAATTGTTGTTGAATTGTTTAGCATGTAAAATTGTCCTAAATGGTGTTAATGATCTCTTCAGTTACATATTCTATCAAATAAGTGATGAAACGACTGTAATCCTCCTTCCATAGCGAGACGGAAGCATTTTGCAATATCGAAGCCATTGGAAGCAGCACTGGGAATAACAAAATGTCGAACTTTTGCCAATTTAACTATTCGGGGTTCAGCATACTAGTCCATTGGCGATTTTTTTAATATTTTATCAAAAATAGAATCCAATACTCCCATTTTTTTTAATTTAAATAAAATGAAAGAATTTGTGATAATAACTATCAAAATTTTGATTTTCAATGACCAGAGTGTGACATTGATTAAAAGAAAACTAAACAGAACAGATTATTATTAATATTGTCTTGAGTTTATTATATTTAATATGTTTTTTTTTGTTATAAATCTTTTAATCCTTCAAATTCTTTTAAGATTGTTTGGAGTGTAATTGGGCAAAAAAAACTATTTGAAATGCGCAACAGAAATTTTAAGAAATGAGCATTAGTTTTAGCCAAGAGAACTTATAACAGCTAGTACAGAATGTATACGCTTGGATTTTATAATAAGGTAGAAGAATTTACGACTAAAGTCCACAATTCACTCAAAACTTTATTTACCATTACTAAGTTACAAATTTTCTTATTTAGTAAATAATTAAGTAATTTTAAATTTAACAATTAATTCACTCACATGTATTTAACCATATGTTTCTTTCATTTAAAATTTTCCCCATTTATGAACCTTAATTAAATATACAATTATCTTGAATTACGAAAGTAAAAGAAAATGTTTTGCAGAACAAGTTTGTAAATTAATTCCTACTAAATTTTGAGCTTAATAGAATACAGCTGATCTAGATTTTTCTTTCAAAAAAGTAATAAATAAAAGATGCCATATATCATAGATTAAAAGTTCAAATACGTTGTTTTCTTTTTTGGACAACAAAAAATACGTTGTTACTGAAAGTTATTTTATATTTAAATTTTTTATAATTTATAATTTTTTTGGGCTCCGTTGTCAATACTATCATGTCGATTATAGGAAGCCCGCTATCCAAACAATTGGGCTTCATCATCTAGACACTTCCTTCCTGGTCGGTGCCTATAGATGAAGCCTGAAAGTTGCAGAAGTTGTTCGAATTATCGGGAATTTGCGTCGAAAGTACTAGATTACTCTTCCGATCACTTTAAATACCCGATGTATGCCGCTTCTTCTTCCATAGAAATACAGCCAAACAAGCAGTGACTCTGAGTACCGGCAACTCTCTCTGTTCTTGTTCTAGCTCAAGCTTGAAGAGAAAATGTCGTTGATCCCAAGTTTCTTCGGTGGCCGAAGGAGTAACACTTTCGATCCTTTCTCTCTTGATCTCTGGGATCCTTTCAAGGATTTCCCTTTTCCCAGTTCGATTTCTGCTTCATTCCCCGAACTTTCTCGGGAAAATTCTGCATTTGTGAACACCCGGGTCGACTGGAAGGAGACCCCAGAATCTCATGTGTTCAAGGCTGATCTTCCGGGACTGAAGAAGGAGGAGGTGAAGGTTGAGATTGAAGATGACAGAGTGCTTCAGATAAGCGGAGAGAAAAACGTCGAGAAAGAAGACAAGAACGATAAATGGCATCGCGTGGAGCGTAGCAGTGGGAAATTCTTGAGGAGGTTCAGACTGCCGGAGAATGCGAAAATGGATCAGGTGAAGGCTTCCATGGAGAATGGGGTTCTAACTGTGACTGTTCCCAAGGAAGAGGTGAAGAAGCCTGAGGTTAAGGCCATTGACATTTCTGCTTAAGAAAAAGGGCAACGTGGTTCCTCTGGGTTGGGATTAAGGAGTGTTTCTTTGTCAAAAGCATTGTAAAATTGTGTGTTCTGCATTCTGGTAATTAACCTTATAATGGATAAGAGTAAAAACACATCATCTTGTAATTAATGTCAATGTGCGTGTGTAATTTAACTTGGTCTTCATGAGTGTTATTTGGAGTAAATTGTAGCTCATTTTCTTTCTGTAATTTTTTTCCCCCTTACTATTTTCAAGTTTTTAACAAGTTATGGCATAATAAACTAATATTTACAATGTTGATGAAATTGCCGTTCTCCTCAGTTATATGTTGCATCAAATAGGTGATGCCAGGAACCGTCATTTTCTTAAGGACATGTACAAACTTCGAAATCATATAGGGATTTTAATCTCGGAAGATGCAAACATGTTGGAAGGTCGAAGCCTTAGGAAATCTAAATCTTATTTTTTAAATCTCCCTTACAATTTTTTTTTTCTTTCCTTTTATTCTTCAAATACTATACTCATGATCACTGGAAAAATACCCACAACAACGATGATGGGTTTTCAGTAATTCAACACAAATGAGCATATTACTTCTCGTTAAAGAGTTCTTATAACTATTACAGAATGTATCAGTCGGGTCTCATAATAAAATAGAATAATTGAATTGATGACTAAATTTTAATATTTAGTAAATAATTTTTAAATTTAATGAATTAATTCACTCAAATATTTTAACATTTCACAAAGGAATTCTTTCATATAATGTGTCATCAATTTATGAATTTCTTCTTATTACAGTGTGATAAAAAAAAATTCTTGGGATTTGGTTTAAAAATTTTGAATTAGAATTTGAACATGTTAAAGTGCATGAAATCAATTTATCAACCTTAACTTAACATGCTATTATGTTGAATTAAAAGAATTTTTAAAAGAGCACCTTTGTAACATTAATTTTGACCAAACTTTATTTATTGAATGTTAAGTTTAAATTAGTTAATGGCTAAATGTAAAACAACTCTAAATAATAGAGTTAGTGGTTAATAAGATGTATTCTTTGGATTAAGTAATTATGTTTAAACTTTCAAACTAGCATTTAAAAAAAATTCAGGTACAGTGATTGATTTGATAAACGCCTCTTTAAATAAATTATTCAGAGAATTTCAAATTGACTCCAAGTTATTTTTATTGTATAAAAAAATCTAAAAATTAAAATGAATGAATTGTTAAGATGTAAGAAAGTAAAATTTGAATAGAATTAATTAATTTTAAATATAAGTTAAAAATCGTTAGAGATATTCTTTCTTTTTTTGGGGGCGAAATTTGGAGAATATTCTGCAATATATTGTTTATTTTATTTTAAATATATAGATATTTAGAATTTTTGATGTCTTGATCTAACAATAATTGTAAAAATAATCTTTCTTATTCACTGTCCAATTTGTTTATCACCACTACTTTTTAGTCACTAGATACTTATTTTTATTGAAATAATTTTCATCCAAGTACTATCAATTATTTTTATTACAATTATAATAAAATAAAATAAATTAATATGCACAATAAATAAAAATTCATTTTAAAAATCTGTCAGCACTCAACACATTCATTTTAAAAAATCACAGATATTGTAACCGGAAAAAAAAAATCACGGACATTAGAGAAATATAATAAGAATAACAGGAAGCCCATTATCCAAACAATTGGGCTTGTTCGCCGACGTGTTCGTCTGGACCCTTCTTTCGTGGTCGCAAAATTTCTCGAACTCTCGAAATTTGCCTCGAAAGTACTGGATTATCCTCTGATCACTTTAAATACCAGACGTATCCCACCTCTGTCAATCGTAGAAACAGAGACAGACAAGTAGCGACTCTGAGCCCTTTCAAATCTCTTTGTTCTTTTTCTCATTCAATCTCTAAGAGAAAATGTCGTTGATCCCAAGTTTCTTCGGTGGCCGCAGGAGCAACAATTTCGATCCTTTCTCTCTCGACGTTTGGGATCCCTTCAGAGATTTCCCTTTCCCCAATTCTCTCTCTGTTTCATCTCCGGAAAATTCTGCATTTGTCAGCACTCGAATTGACTGGAAGGAGACCCCAGAAGCCCATGTATTCAAAGCTGATCTTCCGGGGCTGAAGAAGGAGGAGGTGAAGGTGGAAATTGAAGATGACAGAGTGCTTCAGATAAGCGGAGAGAGGAACGTCGAGAAAGAAGACAAGAACGATACATGGCATCGCGTAGAGCGTAGCAGTGGGAAATTCTTGAGGAGGTTCAGGTTGCCGGAGAATGCAAAAATGGATCAGGTGAAGGCTTCGATGGAGAATGGGGTTCTCACCGTGATTGTTCCAAAGGAAGAGGTGAAGAAGCCTGACGTTAAGGCCATTCAGATTTCTGGTTAAGAAAAAACGACGACTTCTGTTCTCTGGGTTTGGATTAAAGAGGGCTTTATTGTGTCAATATTCGAGTCCGTCTATGTAAAATCGTGTGTTCTGTTTTCTGGTAATTTACCTTACTATGGATTAGAGTGGGACGACGTCATCTTGTGTTTATGTAAATTTAGTTGGTCTCTGCGAGGGTCATTTGGAATGGATCATTTTGTTAGTGGTCTTTTTCGTTTTCATGTAAGCTTTTAAATGCACTAAACGCTTCCGATGTTAGTATAATCTTCAATGAAAGTAATTGAAAATCTTTTATCTCTATTGGACGATGGGTTTATTGGTTCACAAATGCAGAATGAATAAATTCTAAGATAGTTTTTGCTCTTCTTGATTTTTCTTAGAAAAATTGAGAATGATGTTGTTTGGCAACGACAGAGTCTTCATAAATTTGAGAAAAAATGACAATTGGTAGAAGATTTGTCACTATATTTATTGGTACATGTTGTCTGGTCTCATTTACTTTGCAATACATTTTGAATTTTTTTTCCGTTGTTAAATTTATTGTAGCCAGAACTCGTTTTGCAATTATCAGTTTTTCACAATTCAACTTATGGCATAAAAATCTTTTATTTACTATGTTCAAGAAATGGCTGTTAATAGTTATCTATCCGATTTCCTAAAATGGTGTAAATGATCTCGAGTTCTATGTCGTAACAAATAAGTGAGGATAAGAACCAAAACGTCGTAGGTTCAATTTAGAACTTCAAAATGTTTCTAGTTTCATAACTGAAGCTGTGGAAGAGTTAGTAGTCATGATCACTGCAAAAACATTTGCATTTTAGTTAATTTTACGAATTTACATTATTTAGAATATATATAATATATTAATTTTGTACTATATTAGATCAAATATCTTAAAAATAATTTTAAATATTTAAAAGCTTAAAGTTCTTTTAAACTAAACAACACGCAAATAATTTAACAGAAATTAGCGTATTAATTCTGGTTAACAGTTCTGCTGTCACAGAGTTTGTATGCTGAGATGATAACTAATTTTTTTTATTTAATAAATAATTTTTAAATTTTAAATCTTATTATGTAATATACTCGAATATTTTATCATTTAAAAAATATTCCTTTAAATTGTTACTATTTTATGATTTTTTTTTTAAATTACAGTAAAATGGTATTCTTGCGAAGTTGATCAATTAATTCACTTACAGTTTTGTCGTTCACATTAAAACTAAAAAATTACAAAGAAAAGTCTTGTGGTTTGACTTAAAGAAATTGACATAATTATAGTTTAAACATGACTAAATACTAATTAATTTATGAATCTTAACTAAATATACAGTTATCTTGAATTAATTTTTTTTAAAGAACACCTTAGTAAAATTAATTTCTACTAAATTTTTATTTATCAAACGCTAAAACTTTAAAAAAGTTAATAGCTAAATATAAAACTAGAATGAAAGAATTATTATTTAAAGCATATTTTTATTTTATAGGTGAAATTTAGAGGATATTAAAATACGTGTTTCTCCAAATTTAGTTTAAATTTAAATTTACCTACACCAGTATATAAATTTATTCTTTATTTTATGGGTGAAATCGTTTTTATCCTAATTTTATTAATAATTTATATTACAGTTATGATAATCAAAAGAATATTGTAAAAAATTCATTTTATTTTTACATATATTTTAAGAAGATCATCATAAAATAAAAACAAATCATGATAAATGAAAATTATTTATATTAACATAAAATAAAACATATATTGATATGCACTAACATAAATTCTTTTATTTTAAAAATCGGTCAATATATTCATTTTAAAATAAAAATCATGGAGATTAGAGGAGGACAACGTCGACCATTGGAAGTCCAGTATCCAAACAATTGACCTCGGGAGGCGATGTCACAGTCTGGAAACCTCCTCAGTGGTCGCGAAAGTTCTCGAACGCTCGGAAACTTGCCTCGAAAGTATTAGATTACTCCTCCGGTCACTTTAAATACCCGACGTATCCAACTTCTTTTCGACATAGAATCAGAAATACACACAAAGCCAAATTTGAGCATTTTTATAACCCTCTCTGCCCTTGTTTTCCCTCGAGCTTGAAGTGAAAATGTTATTGATCCCTAGTTTTTTGGGTGGCCGAAGGAGCAACCTTTTCGATCCTTTCTCTCTCGAGGTCTGGGATCCCTTTAAGGATTTTCCTTTCCCCAGTTCTCTCTCTGCTTCATCCGGGCAAAATTCTGTATTTGTGAACACTCGGGTGGATTGGAAGGAGACCCCAGAAGCCCATGTGTTCGAGGCGGATCTTCCGGGGCTGAAGAAGGAGGAGGTGAAGGTTGAGATTGAAGATGACAGAGTGCTTCAGATAAGCGGAGAGAGAAACGTCGAGAAAGAAGACAAGAACGATACATGGCATCGAGTAGAGCGTAGCAGCGGCAAGTTCTTGAGGAGGTTCAGACTGCCGGAGGATGCAAAAATGGATCGGGTGAAGGCTTCTATGGAGAATGGGGTTCTCACTGTGACTGTTCCCAAGGAAGAGGTTAAGAAGCCTGAGGTGAAGGCCATTGAGATTTCTGGTTAACAAGAATGACAATGTCTGTCCTCTGAGTTTGCATTAAAGAGGGTTTCTTTGTCAAATGATTAGAGTCCTCCTGTGGATGATTGTGTGTTCTGCTTTCTGGTAATTAATTACCTTATAATGGATGAGAAAGAGTTTCTGTAAATTGGCTTGGTCTCGATGAAATGAATGTTATATTTGGAATAAATTCATAGAAAAAATTTACTTCTGCAAAAAAAAAAAATTTCCCTTTCTCTTCAATTTGATGTTATTGCCTGTACTTATTCGGAATTGTAAGACAATTCAAATTCAAATTACGCATAAAAAGTTAAAACTTTATTATATTCATGAAATTCCTGCCAAATCTTTCCATGGTTTTCAACATTTCGAACTTCAAAATGTTATAGTTTCACAGTAAAATATGGGGATTTTGATCATTCCACTGCGAGGTAGAAACATCTTCCAAGAGTTAAAACATTCGGAAATTGACAGGAGCACCGAGAATAACATACTATTGAACTTTAGCCATTTTAACTATCTGGGTTCCTCGCATTGAACTATATATATTTGGCCAGAACTATTAGCGAGACAGTATTTTGTAATTTGGCTTATATCTACGACGCAATTTTTTCCCCTCCCTTTAATTTTGCCAATATTATAAAGGAAGAAATTAATTGATTCACCAACTGAGGCTGCGGAAAAGTGAGTACTCATGAATTAACACCAGGTCACTGGAAAATTAAAAATTTGTGTTGAAGTTAGTTCTGCGAAAGAATTACACAATCAGATGCGTAGGTGATATGACACGATGTTCTCAGACTCACCAACCACGATGAAGTTTGGATTTCAACAGAAAAAAGAACACCGTTCTTATTTTTTTGGGGTCGGTCAGCAAAGCACTGTTTTTATCTAATAAATAATTATTTTAATAAATAATTTTAAAATTTATATTCATACTTATTTTAATTTATATAAATTTTAATTTATTTATAAAATTATCAATAAAACTTATATTATAAGTATATTTCTCTTAAAAATTTATAAACAACTTAATTTAATATAATATAAATAATCAAAAATAAAAATTAATATTTATAAAAATTCAAAATAAAATATTATTCTAAAGGAAATGATATATATTTTATAAATTCAGGAGAGATTTTAATTTTAAATTGAAACTAAAAAGGAAAGAAGTGTAAATATAATTTATAAGAATTTTAAAAAAAGTAAATATAATTTACTCTAATTTAATTTATTCAAATGAGTTAGTTTGGTTAGTAAAATGAAATGATTTATAATTATTTTAATTAAGTTTAGTATCTCTAAAAAGTATTTTTAAAAAATAATAAATACATCGAATCAATATGTAATTTTTTTTGAAATAATTAATAGAAGTCATATATCAAAATTTTAAATAATTTAAAAGCTAAATTTAAAGCGAGGATGAAAGAAATTTTAAGAGAGTCAATTAATTCCATTTACGCTACCTAAATATGTACTGTAGAGAATATTCTGAAATATTTTGTTCTTCACAATTTATTTTAAACTTAAATTTTATAAATAATGTTTTGTCGAGTATTTTTTTATTTTAAAAATATGTCAATACGTTCATTTTTCGTTTTTTGGATTGGAGAAGTACAACATAGATTGTCGGAAGATCATTGGGCTTCAACGTGATATCTGGACACTTCTTTTGTGGTCGCCAAAGTTCTCGAACTCTCGGTCTCACTGTCTCAGAGACTCGCCTCGAAGGTCCTGGATTATCCTCTGTCACTTTAAATACCGGATGTATCCCTCTCATCACCGCAACAGAAACGCAGAAAAACGAGCACTGAGACTGAGCTCTTTTTTAACACTCTCTCTATCTGTTCTTGTTCGAGCTTGCAGAGGAAATGTCGTTGATCCCAAGTTTCTTCGGTAACCGAAGGAGCAGTGTTTTCGATCCTTTCTCTCTTGACGTCTGGGATCCCTTCAAGGATTTCCCTTTCCCCAATTCTCTTTCTACTTCATCTCGGGAAAATTCTGCATTTGTGAACACTCGGATTGACTGGAAGGAGACCCCAGAAGCCCATGTGTTCAAGGCCGATCTTCCGGGGCTGAAGAAGGAGGAGGTGAAGGTGGAGATTGAAGATGACAGAGTGCTTCAGATAAGCGGAGAGAGAAACGTCGAGAAAGAAGACAAGAAAGATACATGGCATCGCGTAGAGCGTAGCAGTGGGAAATTCTTTAGGAGGTTCAGGTTGCCGGAGAATGCAAAAATGGATCAGGTGAAGGCTTCCATGGAGAATGGGGTTCTCACCGTGACTGTTCCAAAGGAAGAGGTGAAGAAGCCTGATGTTAAGGCCATTGAGATTTCTGGTTAAGAGAAAACTACAATTTCTGTTCTGAGAGTCTGCATTAAAGGGTGTTCGATTGATAAAAGCGTTAAGAGTCTGTTTCTATGTTAAATTGTGTGTTCTGCTTGTGGTAATATAGCTTATGGATAAAGAGTGAGCGACATCATCTTGTAATGTTGGATTTGTTTCTGTAAAATACTTGGTTTGACAAGTGGTCTTTGGAATAAAATCTAGTTCATTTTGCTTCTGTAAATTTTGTTTCTTTTGTAGATTTGTAGTTGTTGATTAATTGGAAAATTCTTAACAGGGATGAGAGATGAAGTTGATTGTTAAAAACGATTTTATTGGAGAATACACCGATGATCTTTTTCTTAAGAAATTGAGAATTCCCTGATGTTGTTTTGGAATCAGTGATCCATTGAAGCATGTTATTTCCATTGACAAGGTTGTGGTTTTATAATTTCATGTAGAATCGTTCATCCAGACATAGGAATCATGGATAGTTGATTGAATATGGCTGAGCAGAAGTGATAGAAGATAAGATAATATTGTAACATGACATTAAACGCTTTTTTGGATGGATCAAATTGGTAGGGCTAATATGAGCAAAATATTGATTGAAGAGGAGGGGTATAAAATTTTGGGGTTTTTCTCATTTAAAATCAAACAAAATAACTGGGTTTAACAAATTACACACTAATATGGTTACATAAATTTGGATTGCTCAAAATAAACGTTTAAATTAAAACAAAAAAACTTGTTATTGAAAGTTAAAAAAAGAAGATTAATATCTCAAATAAACAAATGAGATTAATTTCATACCAAAAAAAAAAAATACTTAAGAGTACATGCCCACAGAAAAAAAAAAATTGGAAGTTGAATTTGAAGAAATGGAAAGAAAGAGGTACTTGACCCTTTTTTTTTTAATATTATCTTGAAGACAACATATAGTATGTATTTTGAAAAAAATAATTATACAAAAAGAAAGTGACTGAATAAGCTTTTTATTTTACAAAAATATTTAAAATACAATTTGTGAAATGTCTTTATCCAATAAAATTTTCTTTGCCTGCTTCTTTTATAATTGATTTCTTTGGTGACTGCATTAAACTGAGTACAATCTCTATCTTTATTAAATCTGTACATTAAGTAAGAAGTTTTAGAATAATGGTTTTTCAATTATAGGTTGAAAAAAATTAGAGCAATAATAGAATTTAAATGAATTTTATTACATGCAGCATAATTAACATCACAAATATATGATTTATTTCCTTTATCTCAAAGAACATAATAAATTATTATCTCTATGTAAAAAGTGGAAAATAGATCATTTCATTCGAAAACACAATTTTTTTTATTTTTTTATTTTAAGAAATCTTTGATTGAAAAAAAATAAAACAAATTATTTGCCGTGAGCAACGTGGTCTCATCCCAATATGGCCTTGAAGCCCAAACGAACTGTAACGAATCTGGAGACTTCTCGTCGTTGGTGTCTAAAGACGCGAAGGTTGGAGAAAAGTTCTCTTGGGAAAGTTGGTAAGCTAAATAAAGACATCTCCCGAAAGTACTAGATTACTCCTCCACCTAATTTAAATACCCAACGCGTCCCTCCACAAGCCAAGACAAAGAATTCGAAGCAGCTCTCTGTTTCCTCAAAACATCTCAAATTTCTTTTAGCTCAGTTTGCAATTTTGAAGAAACAATGTCGTTGATCCCAAGTTTCTTCGGTAGCCAAAGGAGCAACGTTTTGGATCCTTTCTCTCTCGACGTCTGGGATCCCTTCAAGGATTTCCCTTTCCCCAGTTGTCTTTCTACTTCATCTCGGGAAAATTCTGCATTTGTTAACACTCGGATTGACTGGAAGGAGACCCCAGAAGCCCATATGTTCAAGGCCGATCTTCCGGGGTTGAAGAAAGAGGAAGTGAAGGTTGAGATTGAAGATGACAGAGTGCTTCAGATAAGCGGAGAGAGGAACGTCGAGAAAGAAGACAAGAACGATAAATGGCATCGCGTAGAGCGTAGCAGTGGGAAATTCTTGAGGAGGTTCAGACTGCCGGAGAATGCAAAAATGGATCAGGTGAAGGCTTCGATGGAGAACGGGGTTCTCACTGTGACTGTTCCCAAGGAAGAGGTTAAGAAGCCTGAGGTTAAGGCCATTGAGATTTCCGGTTAAGCAAAACAACAATTTCTGATCTCTGGGTTTGCATTAAAGAGTGTTTCTTTATCAAAAGCATTCGGTCCATCTATGGTGTGTTCTGCTTTCTGGTAATCTACCTTATAATGGAAAACAGAGTGTGGAAAGCCATTATCTTGTAATGTTAATGTGTTTCTGTAGATTCACTTGTCTTGATGAGTGTTATTTGAAATAAACACCAGGTTATTTCGCTTCTGTAAATTCTGTTCTCTCCATAGGTACGATTGTTCTGGTCCATTGACCTCATTTGCCACTGGAAGATTTATAACAAGGATATATAAGTTACTTGAACTTGTTATTTATTAATAAAAAAAAGTTAATCAAACATATTTCTATTGGAGAAAACTTTCACAAATTTTTTAAAAAAATTCTTTTCAACATTTTTAATTAAATTAAAGATATATAGTAGTCTCAAATATTTACTCTTGAGAAAAAAGATCTAATATGAAGATGATGTAATATGACATTAAAGGCTTCTTTGGTTGGATCAAATTATTGGGATTAAATTAAATAAAATTAATAACAAAATATTGAATAAAAGGGGATTTAGAATTTTGGGATGACCCTCGAAAGAATTTGTAGTTCTCACTCCCGACCCAAACGATTAAAACATGACTTCTCTTATTTTGTTTGTTTTGATATGACGCAACATTCTTTCTTGAAGACATCACAAAATTAGTAGGTACTTTAAGGAAAATTCCGGCAATTTATAAGTGATTTATTTTGTGACTGCCTTAAAATAAAAATAGTACAATCTCACTCTTTGCATTAAGTGAGGTTTTGGAATACTGGTTGTCACTTATAGATTGACGAAAATTAGAGCAAAAATAGAATTTAAATGAAATTTATATCGCAAATGTAAAGTTTTGTTTTTTTTTTCTCAAATCACATTATAATTTGTTTTTTTCTCTTTAAAAAATGGAAAATGGATCAGTTCATTTCAAAACAAAACTCTAAGATGTTTAAAAGTTTGGAGGAGAATAAAAGAAAAAAAAAAGAAAACAAAAGAAAGAGATAGAATAAATGGTTAAATAATAATTTTTATTGTTTGAATATTTACAATTAAGATGATAATAAATTAAAAAAATTTAGAAAATAAAATAGTATAAAAAATAAAAATGCTATTTTAAACTGAAAACGCATAGAATAATTTTTTTTAATCAATGTGACTTATTGGAGAATTGAATTACTATCGTTTCTGTAAAATAAAATTATTTGATTATAATATACTTTTACAAATTTATTTGTTAATAAAATAATTAATTATAATAATTTGATATATTAATATAAAATTTTAGAAAAACGTAGCATTCAATAATTGATTTACTTTTCCAAATCTTTCAAATTAGAAAAACTTAAAATCATATAAGAGGAAGGAGTTTGAAAAATTTTAAAATTAGTTAAAAATTCTCCATTCTCCTCCATAGACTCTCATATAAGGAACTTTTCATTCTTCTCCCTTTCGCTTTAGTCTCCTTCGTCCAAACATACTGTTTGAAATCATTGATAAAAAAATAAAATTATTTACCATGAGCAAAGTGGTCGCATTATGGGGCCCCGGAGCCCAAACGAACATTAACCCATCTGGAGATTTCTGGTCGTCGGCGTCCACCGACGCGAATGTTTTGCGAAAAATTCTCTCGGGGAATGTTCGTAAACTAAATATAGACAGTTCCCGAAAGTACTGCCACTAGGTCACTCCTCAGCTTAATTTAAATACCCGACGCATCATTGACAAGTGCAGACAAGTAATTCGAAGCAGTTCTCAATTTCTTCAAAACATTTCAAAAAATTTCAGCTTAATTTGCAATTTTGAAAAAGAAAATGTCGGTGATCCCAACTCTATTCGGTGGCCGAAGAAGCATCACTTTTCATCCTTTCTCTCTGGAAATCTGGGACCCCTTCAAGGATTTCCCTTTCCCCGGTCTGCAATCTACCTCATTTCCTGAATTTTCTCGGGAAAATTCAGCATTTGTCAACACTCGGGTTGATTGGAAGGAGACCCCAGAAGCCCATGTGTTCAAAGGTGATCTTCCGGGATTGAAGAAAGAGGAGGTTAAGGTTGAGATTGAAGATGACAGTGTGCTTCAGATAAGCGGAGAGAGAAATGTTGAGAAAGAAGACAAGAACGATAAATGGCATCGCGTTGAGCGTAGTAGCGGCAAGTTCTCGAGAAGGTTCAGGCTACCAGAGAATGCGGAAATGGATCAGGTAAAGGCCTCAATGGAGAATGGGGTTCTCAACGCGACAGTCCCAAAAGAAGAGGTTAAGAAGCCTGAGGTTAAGGCCATTGAAATTTCTGGTTAGAGAACATTGTTCTTTGCTGGATAAGGTTGCATTTTGCAAGTAAAAATTGATTGATTGTTGTTGATTGCTTGAGTTTCTTCTTGTGAGTATGTACCTACTGTATGAATAAGAAACAAGTAAAGGTGTAACATGAATGTGTTACTATATCTAAACACTTCTACGATGAATAATAATTCTCTTCTTCATCTCCGAATAGCTTTGTCGTGTTCCTGTAATGCTTCATCACATAATCTGGAAAATTCTGTGTCAAAATCTTCTTGAACTGCTTATGAATTTAGCAGATGATATCGTAGACTTAATCAAGTTTGCTGAAATCTGTGAATGGAATCAGTACCAGTTCTGATCAATAGTTATTACAAGGTAGATGCTGAAACTCGTAGTACATTAAATTAAAATAAAATACAATTCAGCAGCTAGAATCTGAGTAAAGCCCACCATTTATGAAGAGTCGAGAGGTTAACTTTGTTTTCCGGCGTAGCTAAAAACTATAATATTTACAAAAGAGAGACGGCAGCTGCAAACTACAACAGCATAATCTCTAACTTTGAGTGCACGTTTGACAATGCCCCTCTTTTTTGTCTTTTCTTCAAGACTCTACCACCCAACATATCCGAATAAACTGGAATGAAACATGAGCCAAAAGTCAATACTACTGAAACTAAATGCTTCACCCCTTATTTAACAGAAATCATTTTTACATGAAATTCATTGTTTGCGCAGAATAAAAATTAAAGAAGATAAAATGATACACGAACAAGGGAAAGAAAGAAGGAACCTTGTTTAGTTTCGATTTTTAATTCTGGAATTTGAAACTTTTCAATCAAACAAAAACAAAGAAAGAAAGAAAAAAAGCAGAACTCGGAATGAAATCACATATGCCTTAAAAAACAATATCAGATTCTTGATTTGGTAACGAAAGAGAAGAATTTGGGAGAGAAGGAGCACCTAAGAGATCGAACAACGAGGTGTTGATGGAGAAAGTGGAAGAAGAAATTAGCTCCGTGAAGGAACACGACGACTCCCGCGCAACCCAGGAGAAAGAGCTCCACCATCTTTTCCTTGGGGGGTGAATCTGGAGAAGGATATTCAATTTCAGAACCAGAATTGGACCAGAGCTGAGAAAAAGGTGGAGTTTTTGAGCTTCGGATGAAAATGGAAGAGAGTAGAGACTATTGTACACAAATAAAAGTCATTTTCAGTTGGAATTAAGATGGAATGCTCCGTCATCGTTACGATCCTATCCGTCGTTCATGATGAGCTTTTAGAGTCAGACAGGTCGGTGGAGACGGCGAGCCACGTGAAATAATATTTTATTATACTTGGATTCATCAATCTTCTTCGTCATCGTGAGGTAGAACTTCAAAAAACTGAATTCAAATTAATAAAAAATTGTTATTCTTCCTTTTTAATCATTTTTTTGTTTGGAATTTTTATTAAATATTATATAAAAGTTACTTCGGGGATTATGAGATAATCAAGACAAGTCGTTACAGATATTGCAAAGATCGTTGACATCAATCACCTTGACTATCCTCTCATGCAGAAACCTTCCCGTTGATGACTGTTTAAACTTTAACGCATAGGCTTTTGGCAGAAACCAGAAAAAAAAATGCAGACTTTAAACATAAAATTAAACAACTTTGTTAGGGTTAAGCAAATTGATCCAATAATAGGGGCATTTTCCAATTTCTCCTTCAGATCATCTGCTTCCATTGCGATCAATCAGAGAACCAAGAGATTCGTAATGCCAACATGAAAAACCATAAGTTAAATCTTTCATAAGCTAGAAAACTATTCATTAAAATTATGATTTTTATAAAATAGAAAGTAATACATCGGAGATGGTGTTCATAAAAGTGGGATAAGCGGAGACTTATAATGAAGCACTAGCGTGAGAAGGGCTGCCACAATTGCACAATGAGGCTAAGATTGGTCAGTCAATAATTAACGACTGCATCCCAGTTGAGGTGTCCTTCAAGAGAGCTTCCATTAGTCGTCTAACAAAGTTGAAAGAAACAAATCCTGCACAAAACCAGATCTCCCAGCAGCTTGTCTCATCCTTTTCTCTCGCTCTTCAATACTCAAGGAGGCATCAAAACTGCAGGTGGATACACACAGAGTGAGAAAGGTGATCACTAGTATACCTGTTCATGGGCTATCTGGACTTTGATCGTATACCCCAATAAATTTTTAAGCTTTAGACACTAACCCAGGTTTAAGTCTAACCTGATTTAGACCTATCATTAAAGGACAAGTAATGACTCAAACCAATGAATCGGGTTGAGCCTTACTTATTTGTACATAAATATAATTTTATTAAAATTTGGAAAACGAGCCTCTTCAAGTAAATTTGAACAGTTTTACAAAATTCCAAATAGTCACATTTATCTTATTTATGTGAAAAAATAATCTATATATTTAATATAAGATTTAGAGGGTGAATAAATTAATTAGTAGATTATGTTACCAGCTGAGCTGACCCAAGCTAAGCTTATTGGCGCTTAAAATTGTATAGATCTGATACTTAGACTTAAATTTAAGTTTATTTGTCTCAAATACTAGATTTGAGTCTATACGCATTAAGTTAAACAAAATAAATTGTCACCAGAAACTCAGCTGCAGCCCACCCCCATGCAAATTCGGAAGCAAGGCATGGTACTCAAATAAATTTTCAAATCTCTTTATGCCAAGTAAAAAGGAGGAACAACAGGCCAAAAGTTCCTGGAAAATAGTACCTTAATTTCCAAATATGTGCTGGTGCTGTGTTTTTTCCAGAAGAGTCTTCTGCACTTGCTAACACAGATTTTGAAATGTCTTCTGCTTCAGAAGCAGGAACGTTGAAAATAAGCGAGGACAGGAGTGGATCAGTAGCTCCAGCACTAGATGCAATTGCAGTGTTTGACCGATACCCTCCACCACCACCACTACCACTACTAAGAAGCACCTGTAAATAAGCCTCGCGAAGATCCCGACCCAGAAGGGACAATGCCTGACTGTTAGGAATAGCAACTTTCCTCAACCTGCGTCGTCTCTGTAAGTAATCCTCAGTTAAGGAAATCAATAAACAAAACTGATTTTCACTTTATATAACAACCCATCTTAGTTTCAAATCTTCCTGCCTTCATATGTACAAAAGAAAAAAATTAAAATAAGATAAAGGATATCTTGAACAAGTGTCCATGCTGCAGAGTTATGTGACTTAACATGTCCCTTGCAACTTTAACTGAGCATATAGGACAAGTCTGCATAGAAATTTGAAGGATGAGACTCTATAATAACCTGCATATTTAAATATCAATTCGACCCTAAAAGGTGGAACCACAAGGAAGTCATCTGCTACGCATTGATCTTCAGCTTCTTTGATTTTTTTCTTATACAGCTCATGTTGGAAGATTCTTCAAACGAACCATAATTGAGAAGCCTGTCCATCTCAATGTTTAGAGGATCATATAGGACACTTATAATTATTGTCTTTACTTTCTTCTGACAACAAGCAACAAAAGCGCTACCAGATTTGCCAGAATTAACAGCTACTAGTAGAGAACTATGTAACTACTTGTGAGATGTGAACTACGTTTCCTTTTCTGTCAATGTTGTTTTTAACTTGTCAACTCATTATAAGTAGATTAACACTACTTGTACATACATAAGTCCTCTCTGGCACAAAAGTCTTCATCCTCTTCGAAGATAATTAGCTAAATACATATAAATTCTGCCCATTCACTATTGCAGAGCATCCGGAAAAGGCATAAGGACAAAGGTCCAAAAACACTGCCAGGGATATCTCCTCCCCCCCCCCCCAAAAAAAAGAAAACACTTTAAAAAAAAAATCCTACAAGGGATGTCAAGGTACAATACAATGGTTTTTCAGGAGGGAAGAGTAGAGCATCTCATAAATATAATAGCATTAAGCTTCGAGAAACTCTGCTATCAATGCTATAAACTCCATTATGAAGCCACTCATTTACCAAAAATTCTTAGGGTCTAATTCTTAAGTAGACCTTGTTCATAAAGATAGGCAAACAAAGTCAGACATGCATAAGTGTCATACAGAACCGACCATTAGAACCCATCTTTAACATGTTGATTTGATCTTCTTCTTTTTTTTTAAACATAGTCAACCTTAGGTCATTGACTTTGATTTTATCATGTAATGTAACAAAAGAATCTATTTTACCCAAAATTGAATATGACCCAAATGTTAGAGATATACGTTAAAATCCTTCTCCTAACATCTTAATACCCACCTTCTCCTAAAATTGACTTTGATTTTATCATGTAATGTGACAAAAGAATCAATTTTACCCAAAATTGAATATGACCAAAATGTTAGAGATATACATCAAAATCCTTCTCCTAACATCTTAATACCCACCTTGTTCAACAATTTTCCAAGCTGGCACTCTCTAAATGGGAAGAAACGAATCTAGATATAGATTTTAGAACAATGATGGTGTAATTCCAAACAAACAGATGAGATAAAATATAGTAATAACATAGATCTACGTTTGGGGCATAGGAAATGACATCGAAACAGGAACAGCTCGTACCGCGGCTTTTGTTTCGCACGAGTGCTCGTCTTCGAGATGCGTGCACAGGGACGCGATGTCGAAGTCTTCGTAACAATACGAGCATGGATAGTCGGGTCGGACCTCGTCTTCCGCATCAACATCATGGATTGCCAACCGATCTGACCTCCCACGAAGTTAAAAATCAGATTTTTAACCTACCCGAAAAATTAAGAAGAGAAAAATTAAGTGAATATGAACCTAAGAGGGAACTTTGGTGATGATGCTGAAGCGTATACTGGCGTTTGGCGGCTGTGAGGCGCGAGGTCCAGAAATCAGAATCCATGGAAGGGGCAAAAGATTGAGCTTTAGTGAAAGATGGGTTTTGATTAAACCACCTCTTCCAACAAATGCCGCGCGAGAGCTTCAACTCTGATTGTAGTTTGTTTAATTACTTGGAAAATTTCTTCAGTTCTAAGAGAGATTGTGTTTGTTGAAGGGGGAGAAGAAAGCTAGAAAAATGGCGAATGAATTGAGAGAGGGGGAGAGAGAGAGTGGGGCCTTGCTTGTTTTTGTGGTGAGGAGGAGAGGTGAGAGGAATTGTCGGACTCGGACAAGTCTTGGGATATAATACACACGTTTAGTTTTGGACAAGTCCCTGTATTTTTGATTCGGTGGCTGCAGAGATTTTGCCGCCTTTTGTTTATCTTTATTTTAGTGACTCTGGTTTACGCTTAATTTTGTGCTTGTACGGTTCAAGGCCCACTAATTAATTATACATTACAGTTTTTATTTAAAAATTAATTAATTATACATACTATTTTCTTGGTTGTGTAAAATAAATAATCATAAACGACAATATTGTTACCTGCCTATTAATTATTTTTCTTGCATTGTTCAAATCATAAAATAATAGAGAATCCTACATATTTAAATATTTACCAATAATATATTATTATTATTATTTATGGTTATTAGCTAATATTTTAATTTTATAGTTAATGAGAGTAAAGATTGAAGAATTATAAGTTTTTAATAAGTATTTATTTTTTTATGTTAAGATTATATAATAGATCAAAGTGTTAAAATCTTTCAAATATAGTAGTATATAAAAAATAATTCAACTTTTAGTATAGCTCATATTTGGCCTTAAAAAGTATAGTTCGTAAGCAAAATTTTAAATATGGTTACTTTTAAGATAATACTACGTGACATCAACATCAATTTTTAGTGAGTGGGCCATTCAGGGTTTGATTTCTATATTGGATTATTAAATAAAATAAATTATTATAATTAAAAGTTTATGATTAGATCAGACAAATGTTTACATTTTTTTAATGTCTCAATTGACATAATCAAACAGAGAATGAGTAAATTGGCTACAATAAAATTTTGAAGGGCAAAGGACTTAGAATCAAAGTTCTTTTTTTGCACGAAAATATATATATATTTTAAAAAAAAAAAAAAACATGTAGAGCCGCGGAATAACGCAACCCGTCGACTCCAATGGGTTTATTTACAGATTCACCATTGGCAATGCAAACCACGGGTCACTTTATTACAAACATAAAAAAAAGAAAAAGAAAAAGATATAGCGATCAAATGAAAAATCATATTGTTTATTTATGCTGGAGAAAAAACAATTTTTTCAGAGTATTTATTTTTCTTACACAGATTTTTTTTTATAAAAATGGTCAACTTGTCATTAAAGATTACAAGTTGCAGTAATTTAAAATTTTGGTTTAATTTTCTTCTTCTTTTTTTTTTAACAAAAAGTGCGGCAAATTGTTATAAAGCGCGACAAGTTGCAGAAAATTAAAAATAAAAAAATGGTGCAAAATTTTGTTTTTAACAGAGACTGTTGCAACAACTTGTTATTAAAGATGACGAGTTACAGTAATTTAAAAATGAAAAATGGAAAAAAAAAAAAAAGTGGTGTAAATATGATTTTAAATAATCTGGCTTGAAAATATGGTTATATATACTCAATGACTTTCTGAACTTTGTCAGCAAACTACAATATTACTAGATTTTTCACTCCTCGTAAATCAATATTAAATGGTATCGCTGGATTAACTACTCATCAGATTATGCTTCTCTCTCTCTCTCTTTTTTTTTTTTTTAAATTTACGATGAAATTTTAAGTGAGAAAAAACTACTTTATTTTTAAGTAAAAAATTTCATAACTCTTACAAAAGCTTACAGTGAGAGAAATTAAACTCACTTTTAATAAATAAAATATTTCAATTTTTACCGGGTAAACTGTTGGATTGCCGCAAGTTCAACTCGTTCTGCCAGAAGCGCTGGCCATGCCTTATCAGCTGGTAATTAACCATAACAAGCCAAGAATAAGGTCAGTTTTTGCATGTCTATAAAACCTTAAATTAACTTGTAATGCAAAATCATAAAATCCATTCTACAGATTCTTCTTACTTGCTAATAAATATCTATCAAACTGGATTTTGCAAGTATCACTGTGAGATTTTGAGCATTTTTTATAATTCCCAGTGAACACATTCTTCACTTAGCTGATGAACGAAAAGAGAGATAATCATTCTCGGGGAAGGAGAAGGTATAAGCCATAGGATTTCTGGTGATCGCTGAGGGATGGATTAGTCTTTCAGCTTGAATTGCTTTTGCCAACAGTATTATGAACATACTTATTTTTACGTCAATTTTTTTTTCCAAATTTTTAAATTACTGCGCGTCATCTTTTGTGACCAGTTGCAGCATTTTCATGGAAAAAAAATTAGGGTCAGAAAAATAAATACACTCAATAAATTGTTTTTTGTCGGCTTAATTAGGGGATATAATTCCCCATTTGGAGCAATATGGTCAGAACACACTATAAAGGTGTGTAAGCAATTGCTGGCGTTTGCTGTTTTTGTGAATAGGTGAGAAATCCGTCAATGCCGTGAGCGAGATAGGGCCTTCCTGATTGGAATTCATGGCATCCAAGAGGAAGCCAGTGTTCATCAAAGTGGATCAGATGAGACCAGATACCAGAGGTCACACCTTGGTCGTTAAGGTCTTGTCCTCCAACACCGTCTTGCAGAAAGGGCGACCCTCCACTTCTTCTCAGAACCCCCGTCCCACTCTCATCACCGAGTCCCTTGTCGGCGACGAGACCGGCACCATCATTTTCACCGCTCGCAATGAACAAGGTTCATACTACGCTTTTTTTTTTTTATTGTTTAATTTTTTTTACTTTCCCAAACTGAAAACTTCGAACGCGGGTTCCTTTTTTTTTTTTTTTTTTTCATTTGAGATTTGGTTAATAGGATCTACAGTACTGTGGGTTCTATGATATTGCATTCTTTCATTTTCGATAATGTAGCTGCAGAGGTGTTTTGCGGATCAGAATCTTGGGTGGTAACTACAAGGTTTCATTCTGGGTTTTTGCAATTTGTTTCTTATTTAATGATTGTGTCACTATGATTTATTGTTACAAGGTTATGAAATTTCATTGAGCTTTGTTCAATTATTTCAATCATGTTTTTATTCTTCTATGTGAGTGCTTAATCAGGAATGCCTCTATTGTCAATCGGAGGGGCCTTGATTTATATTCTGTATATAATAATAAAATGCAGACAAACAACCTTATTTTGTTTTTTGTTTTTTGTTTTTCCCAAATCTACATTCTTGAACATAGTCAACATGTTGGGGAACTAGTCAATGATGGTTAAAAAGTAGAAAGAATGGTATTGTTGATTCCGTGTGTGCAATTCCCATCATTTGGTTCCTTGGTGGGATATAAAAACCAGTAGGAGAATGGTGATTTTTTTTTTGGGACAGTAGAATAGGAGAATAGTGATGACAATTACTACACTTTGTTAGACTAAAAGACTTCGCCCAAAAACAAAAAAGTTAGGGAACTAAAAGGGGAAGGAAAAATGGGATCAGAATGATGAAAATTTGTGATAAATATAGACAAAATGTTTGTTCCACATTGCTTATTTGTATTCCTCCCTTCTCATTTTTACTAGTTCCTCAACTAAACCTCAAAGAGTAACTGAAATTTGTATTATTTGTATAGATTTACTTCAACTTATTTTAATTTTAGAGTCTTAATCTATGAAGAGTGCAAAGATGGTTTTGTTTGATTGGTTTACCATGAAATGAAATATTGTCAAAGGTAAAAATTAACTTGTAATTCCCTTTTGACATGTTTGGCATCTTTTTAGGGTTAAATAAATTGTGAATTAAACAGTTTATTTTTAAATCATAAACCATACCAAATTGTAAAATTCATAAACATATTGAATAATAATTTAAAATATATCATATAAAATATAAATAAGTGCATAACATAAACAAAATATTTAAAATAATATATTTAAAAAATTTCTTCACATATATTTTTATTGTGATACTTACTAATAAACATAAAAAAAAAAACCCTTACCTAAGTTTTGTCCTTTGTTAAGATAACATTAACCTTAATGTTAGTTACATTTCAATTAGTGTAGAAGGCCTTTTATAGGAGACAACCACGTGTTTCCCTTTATAAACAGCACAGCAAAGCATCCCAAGGTGGCTTTACTTTTCGTTAAGGCCTTGAGTTTTCTCGAAAAGAATAGAAGACAAAGATCTCTAGCAAATCTTCAATTATTGGCAAAAGTGCATTCACATGTCCTAAAATATGATCAAGCTATCAAGATTTTCTTCTACTTTTCTTACAGTTAATTTTTTTTTTATTGCCAAAACTACATTCAAAGACAGGAAGGAATCATTGTATTTCGCAACCAAGAAAACTTTCGACTATGTTTGAAATAAGAGAACAATCATTTTCAAGTATGATTCCAGTTTTGGATGCTTTTAAAATCAAGCCTTGGAGATTTCACATACAACCTAGGAGAAAATCCTCCCACCAGGTCTAGCAAAGTTCACTGAAATCCTTGCATCGCCCCCACAAACAAAAATCATCCATCTACAATTCAAGAAGAAGGTGACTTAAGAAATGTGCAACTCTATATCATCCATATGTCACAACCTAAAGGTCAAGATAATTACTAATCATACTAATGTAACATTGTAATTTTCTATATTACAGATTGTTTTGATCCATATAATAAAACTAATAAGGAAAAGCAAAACAGGAGGAAATGAAGTGACTCTACATGCCAGGTCCTCAAGCCTAAAGCCAAAGAGCAAATGATCACGACCCTAAACAAAGAAACGGTTAGGTCAAAATGGGAAGTTGAAAACAAGACGACGTACAGAAAAAATATAAGTGGAAGCAAAGGACACAAGTTCACCATCTAATCAAAACGAACCAAGTTTTGGAGGTAGCAAAAACCGGATTATTAACTAACAAACTTCTTTGTGAAATTTGTGGTCACTGAAGAGATAAAAACTAAATCAAGATTGCCATATAAGTGGATGCAATAAATCAGTATTATCTTAATATAATTACTTATTTAAGTGAATCTTGACTTATACAAAGTTTAGGGTGAATCAGATGCAATAGATCCCCTTGCATGGTTATTCAATCTCTCCAGAGATCATATCAGCACAAAATTATCAAAAACCTGACATATCAGCAGCCAGAAATATCTGTAAGGAATTACATTCTTCTGCAAAATAACTCAAATCATTGCAAACTAATTCAAAACCATTGTTCTCGAACAACAGCAGCAGTTTCACTAGATGAAAGGCTCTAGTTAAGTCAATCCATGATAATTCTTTTCTAAGGTGATAAAAAGAGGTGAACTGGTCAATAGCTTTAGATGAAGCTTCTTTGTTGTAAGGAGATGCTGGTTTGGGGAATATATCAAGAGATAGTGAGATACCATTAAATTGCACCATTAGCCAAAATTGGTTTAAACGAGACATACAGCATCTTATTCTACCTTGAATTAAGAAATCCACTCCTCTCACAGTCTCACCTAATCTAAAAAAGAGAAGTTCTCAACACTTCAAAAAACAAACTCAAGTGACACCATCTTTGATGCTTGATCTTCATCTAGTCTTCTCTTGCCCTACAAAAAGGAAATAGTACGCACTCTTTCATTGTCGGACCAAGAGAGACAGCCTAATTGAAAAAACAAACTAAAATGTGTAATCAATTTCATTTAACTTGTGTAACTCACAGAACCTACCCTCCTCCAGCCAGGGACAAAAAGAAGAAGATTGTATGGGCAAGTTTATATATTGTGTCTGTGTAATCCTTCATTTTTTATTATTATTAAATATATAAAAATACTCCATTTTATTACACCTTATTCCAACTTTTTGCCTGTTGGATACAAAACAAAAGGAGAAAGAAGGAAAGCGACTGTGATAAGAAGGTAAGAAATGATTAAAAGCTCAATGACCCAATAGTAGCATGCTACCGCGAAAAGATATTTAATACTTGTACTCTTCATTGCCAAGATTTTGACATGGTAGAATTCAGCTTTATTTTAAGCCTTGTCCCACGAAGAAGTAAAAATAAATAGCATGATTCCTTGGCAGGGCCTATATAAAGCTTCAATTTTATTTCATAATCTAAAGATGTACATAATTAACTTAAACTTGCCTAAAGCCTAAGGAAAACAAGCACTTCCCTTATTAGCTTAGCTTCTACATGAATGTCAAATGATATTAATAGTACAACAACACTGTCCTACAATCCAATCACCCAAAAAACCACGATATCATCAAGAACCCATCCCAGCATTTACCCGAGAAGGTTATGAAATTAAAGCTTGAAACAGAAAAGGAACAATATATTGATCATTTCATAAGAAGAAAGACGGAATACCTTCAGGGTTCCAACCGTACGACCGGCGAGAAACAGAGAGGTTAGAAGTGAGCAATGCAGAAGCAGTGGCAGTGTGATATGGAAGCATCGATTCCACGCAGCAGCTCAACTCCACAGGCGACCTTTCCAGAAAACAAAAATGAGCAAACGGGAAACATTTTTAACTTTGTAAATTTACTCCACAGAGAAAGGTTGTGTTACATTCGAGTTATTCGCCATTACCTGAACATGCGATTAGTGAGTGAGTTCTGCTTTGGGATCCGAAACAGTGAGCGCGTCGGTCTTACTCTAGAACCGGCAGTCGAATTCACCGCCACGAATGTTCGGGAGGCAGCGGAGCGTATGAAAGACCTTGCGGCGGCGACGGAAGCGGGGTACATCGTTCTGATGGGGAGATTCAGAAGCAGGGCACGTAGCTGGAGGGGTTTTACAATTTTTCTATGTGGGTTTTTTTACTTTTTAAATATTTAAAAAAAAAAAAAAACTTTTGCAAAGGGATTTTAGTGGATCCGCGGAGGTGTGCAAGAGATAATAGTGCGGTCTTCATTCATGGCCTGGTGGTTTCTAAGTTTGTTCAATAAAATAATTTAAAACTTGTCCAAAAAAAAATTTAATTATTATAACTTTGATTAAAGTAAATTTTTAAATTTATTTAAGTTGATTTTAAAATAAAATAAATTACTAAAAATGATATTTTTGAGAATAGAGGATAAATATTGTAAAAAAATAAAAATTATATTTACTTCCTATAAAATTTATAAAAATTGTTTTCACACTTTCTTTCATTTTAAATTAAGATAATTTTTTTAAAATTTATAAAATTTACACTTAAATATTTTCAAATTTAAAAATAATTATACTAAGTTCTATTATTTTAAATTTTTATAAGTATTATTTTAATCTTGTAATAATTTATATTATATTGATTTAATTATTTATACATTTTTTAAAAAATTACAAAAAATATAAATTTTATTAATAATTTTGTAAATAAAAATGTTAACAAAATGTGGAGACGGGTACTACAAGATTTTAGACCTCTGGAACTCGAGAGAATTCGCATCCTTTTATTATACGTTAAAAGTGAGAAAGAGAACAAAGTTACAATAACTTGGGGAAAGTTAAAATGGGCAATGTGAGAAAAATTGACCGAAATTACACAAATTCAACAGAATGGAGAACTTATAGTGAAATGACCCAGTGATCCAGAATATCATAGGCTAGTTCCTTGACGTCTTCTTAGTTCTGTTAATCTTGAGGAGGGCATCAAGTAGTGTGGGTATGCAAATGCGTCGACACATATCCACTTGTCGTTCATGTACCTCAGAAGCATCCGAACACGAACCCTTTGCTGATGGTGTCTTCTCCCTTTCTTCATCAAACCTTAATGAGTTTGGGAAGTACAAGCGCCCTCTTTCACCCGCTCTTATTCCTATCAGCCGCCCGAGGGATACACTATTGTCTTGGAAGAAAGATGCACTTGACTGCTTGTTGCAATAGAAGCAGCACAATAAAGTAACTGTAAGCACAAGAGATGTTTACAAGCTCCTAGCTTTTCTTCCTTCATAAAACAGCAATTATTTCACATAATCTCTCATCTACTATCCCGGTATGGATACGAAATACAATAATTTTTTCTTTTTATATTTCATAGTATATAAAAATTCTTCTGACAATAAAAATAAATAATGAACATTTTGTAATATATAATCAACCCAAAATACTACTCGAGTTTTTTAATATGATTTTAAAGTTATACACAAAACGCAGTTTATCTTCTAAGTACCCCAGTATGGCTTCATAGTCTGTGATGGTCTATTAAGATGCTCGTACTATGGGAAGTTCATTGTTTCCAAAATTTGAAGCCTGCATTAACTCAACGCCATAAAGTTTATACTGCTATTATAGCAAGCAATGTTGGGGACATATGCATCCTTTTCTTTGGGAAAAGGGGGAAAGAAATGCCAGCCACATGTGGGTTGTACTGGATTCCTTTCCATATATAACCGAGATGCTCCCAAGGCCTATAAAATAGTTAATAGGTTCATCTGTACAAACTTGTCTAGAAGTGCTTTTACTGCGGACATGATTATAAGAGCTTCTGATGTTATAAAATAGCATTCTTCGTTTTTGCAATGAGTTAAATCCTCCTGTCCAATCAATGGTGAAAAAGTAAGAAAAATAGAACCAGGGAGTACAAGATTACCTCAGTGTCAAGGTTGGAGGATGAGAATGAGGAGAAACTGGTGGATGGCACATGCATTGAGTATCGCTCTACTGGGGCAGCTGGGAAAGATTCTGCGACTCTAAGCCTCATATTCAGGAAGCGGAGCCCAAGCGGCCATCCGAAAGGCATCTCATCATTCTGTGAAGATAAATGACTAAAACAGACTATCATGATGTTTAAAAGTGTCGAATGAAAGGTTATATAATAATTTTCAAAAACATATCTGCATCAATGTTTTAATATATATAAAAACACCAGCAGGTTAATCACGAGAATTCCCAAAGAGACAAGGTGAAATTGGAATTTTATTATCAGCAAACTGGGATCTCCTCTCTTATTAGCATTGTCAATCATATGATGGACATTAACCAACAAGCAACCTGAGAAGCTGACACTTAAGTTACGAAAGGAATTTATCTGTGTTAGTTGATCTATGCAAAGCTAACAGAAAACTCTACTGAATCGAAAAAGTTACAATAATGTTTATAATGTGCAAAAGGAAGAAGAAAAGAAAGATAGAGCAATACGAAGGTACCATTACTACCTTGTTTTATTCAATTCAAGTGTCAAGACTCGAGTTTTAAGATTGTTAATTTCCTCTTCGCTATGAATCTTCATGACCATTTTATGAATGTAAGAAGGAACTGATCTGCAACACTGGCAGAAGGGTGTGTTAGGAATCATTTCCCAAAACCGAGAAGGCTTTGTCAATTATGAAGCAAATCAGGTCAAAAGATCCACCTATGGGAGACAAGTCTGCCAAGAATTGTGTCAATAGAGTCGGAGGTTCAGATTACTTGTTCTGATTGACTGAGTTTTACCTTTTAGTTTCAATATCAGCAAATTCTCTCACAAATTAACCCTGGCTCCTATAATCTTGTCATTAGTGAAACTTCCAAAAGCATTTTACAAAGCTAACATTTAGTACAATCCTGTCTGTACTGTTGCCTTTGATTGGTATTCTGTAGATGACTTAGAAATGCATGTGTAAGATTAATGGCTAGTATGGGCTTAACTCTCCAGATATTTTCCAGATCTATATCTCACTCATGTTGTACATCTCAAACTCTGTTCTATTTTGTTCCTTCATGCCTTTGGCTTCGGCCCACATCACGTGCCACTGCTAGATTACCATCACTACTAGACTTATCACATATCAATATTAGGAGCACTAAATCAAAATGAGATAGATCTTGAGACAATTGTTCATATTGAACCAGCATTTGAGTGAAACTCAAACTGTACTCCTACACCATAAGTTTGACATGTTACGCTGAGAATGAAAATTTTGATATGCCTCTCTACTGACTATTACTACAAATTAGCAAAAATCTCAAATAATAGTCTTCCAAATAGGGGAATTGCTTTATTTCCCGCATCTTCTGATACACATTCTTTGATATGGCAAAAATCTCAAATAATAGTCTTCCAAATAGGGGAATTGCTTTATTTCCCCCATCTTCTGATACACATTCTTTGATATAGCAAAAAATGATAGAAAGGATCGGTTATTCCAAAACTACTGGTGACGGTGCTAGTGTTTGGGATCTCGTAGAAGCAGACAGAGTCCCAATCTAGAAAATTACCTTCAAATATAATTCTATATTGTTAAAATCAAAGGTTTAACACTACAAAAAACTTGAGCTTTTAGTAGGAGTGCAACGTTTATTTTCTTTTATAATTCCTCAAAGTCGCATTAAGTACGAGACGTTAAAGGATGTTAAGACTATGAATCTCAAGGGAGATGTTGGCTTGACAATAAAGGCAACATAGATGGCGTGTTAACATAATTAGGATAAATCTATCACTTCCAGGATCAAGTTGGGACCAAACCCTTTGATGAGCTTTAATGAAATGTAAATTCATGCGACCACTGATTTATCAACTACCAACATCATGTACCTAATAAGAGACACCAATGAGTCATTTCTTGATGTCAGTCCATCTGGAAAATACGAATTTTTACCTACATTGATAGATATGGTTTACTTCCATATTCACTATCCCTCCAATTCAAAAAATTAAAATATATAGCTGCAGAATGACTAATACTTCCAGCAAACAGTTGCCAAGCATGTTAATTCCCAGAAAATGATTTCCTATGCAAAGCAAAAATTCAATTTCCAATCTATTAAACATGGCATACAAGAATACCCATAAGCAAACAAGAAAGATTTTCCTGAATCTGTGCCTAACAAACATTTTCTCTGTTTCAGAACAGCTACAGTAAAGAAGAAGACTGCACACCACACTGAGCAAAGCCAGAGGCAAAAAGCATCAGTTTCCAATTTCTAACATTAACAGACCAAGAAAGTCCTGATCTTTCACTGAGATAATAGTGAAACATCTAACCCAGCTGAAAAGGGACGGAGAAGAGGAATGCTGAATTGAAGAAGAAAAATGGATAAAGAAGGCTTTTTGCAGAATAATAGCAGTAAAGCACCGAATTGTTACCTCTCTAACCATGGCGTCTCTGCCCTCCACCGAGAAGTTGATGGTAATGATGATAACAGAGAAATAAAATAGAGAGAGCAAAACGAAAATTTGTTTTGGAGAAACCAATGCCGAATTTACGTGTCCCCTAACTAGTATTCTTCCTTAAACGCTAGACATTTAATAGTTTGGGTCCCACCTGTATGTTCAGCGTTGAATATCACCCGGCCTAGAGAATTTCGAAAAATAAATTCTTAGAATAAGAAGAAAAAATACATTAAAGGAATGGCTTTATCATTAATTTAGCGCCATATTTTAAAATTCTTTCAGGGGGTGACACTTGAACGGCTATCAGTGAAAAAGAAGCGTTTATGATAATGCTGAGCGATTCCAATAAGCGCTTTTTATTTGTTTGAGCTTTTGAGTACGGTGAAGACGTAGAAATCAAGGCGGTTGGTAACATTAATACTCTCCTGTTTGGTTTAGTGAAAGGGGTGACGAGACATTTACAAGCGATTTCTGTCGCTGCTGATTGGTGAAGAAGCACTTTAATCACCGGTGAACAACTTAGAGCAGGTTGCTTTAACTCGTCACCCACTAATCCAATCTGTAATTGATGATTAATTAATTATAACACCAAAATGAAACTTATTTACTATCTAAGTACTGTTTGGTACGAAACTCCGGTCTCCCCCTTGTTTACTTCTTAAATAGTATTTGTGATTTTTTATTTAATTTTTTTTTTCTATAAAGACTAAAACATGGGAAAGAACCTTTCGCTCGATTTATTATATATAAATAACCATTTTTTACTATTCTTGACTTGTCTTGCAATTTTTATTTTCTTTCTTTCGCAGTATCAGTCAATTTTTGTTACCTTAATTATCAAAACTCTTTCGCCTACCCACCACCGTCTCTAACAGCGATTCCTAATTTTGTATTATTATTTTTTTGTTCATCTCTAATCTCTTTAAGTTCAATTCTTTGCATAAACAAGCCAGTTTTAATCATTTTTCTTTTCAAAATTGATAAATAAATTTATATAAATAATTATCAACTTTAAAATTTAAAATCACATGTGAAAATAATCCAAGAAACTCAATTCTAAAATTTAATTATTTAGGATTTTAGCTCGTGTATGTTAGAAGGAAAAGTTTACATGGCATATATTTGACTAGCTCTCTAAGGGCATTCAATCATCATTTTCGTTGTCAAATTAAAGAAACTAAATGCTTGATTAATTAAGGACAAGTTTACAAGACATGGCATATGTCTTGTGAATTTTTAATTAAAAAATTTCAAATGCTTGATTAATATAAATTAGAATTGTAATATTCAATATAAGTTTTATTTTTTATGGAAAATTTTATACTTAATAAAAGATAATATTTAGTCATTATCCACAGAAAGAATCATGTGAATGGCAACAAACTTCTATTAGTATTCAGTTTTCTTGTTTTTTTTAAATATAAATTAATGAATAAATAATCTCTTTTTATAAAAAGAAAATATAGCCCACCAGCGTAAAAAAATGGATGATTCTAACAGCGGATAATAAAATATATCCAAACTGATGTAGTCATATCGTCAAGTTATGTATGACTGTATATTATGAGACACTTTCTTTGTTCTATTCTAATAATGGCGTTTGTATTTCGTTGTCACCTCATATCAATAATGTACTAATTTTTTTAAAATATTAAATTTTTTTATTTTTATAAATATTTTTTGTATAAATTCAATTTTTTTAATTTTTAATATTATAAAAATTAAATTTAAATTATTTAAATTTTATTTAATAAAAATAATTTATATGTTAATTTTAAATTTTTAAATTAATTGATAATTTATAAATTATATATTATTTGAAGTAGTGTAAAATTTATAAAATTTTAATTAATTTAATTAATTTAAATAAATAAATAAATAAATTTATTTTATTAAATATATTTTTAATAGATCATAAATTTATAAATATTAAATTAGATAATTATAGAGATTTGAGTTTAATTTAAAAAATAATAGTGAAGAGAGAGAGAGAGAGTGCCGTGCGGGTACTAGTGATAAAGGAAGAGGCGGGTGTGTGTCGGTATTCATACTTGAGCATCATAAACGTTGGCTTGCTAGAACAACCAAAACACTACTTTTATAGGTGTCACAGTGTCTGCCACGTTGACTGATAGGTAGGGTCCCACTCGACCGCTCAACTACTCATAATTCTTTGCTTTTCATCTTACGTCTCCGTGTCTGTCACTCAAGCAAGAGAGAAAGCAGACGTTGTTCCTACAGTTACCCACCAATCAAATGCCTCCACCCGGACTTGTGACCCCACTCTTTCACTTCTTTCCCTGCGTTTCTCTCATCTCTATCCGCATTTATGGTTCATTGGTTGGTATGGCATTTATCTCAGTTTATGTTGACAACGAGGGGTTTTATAACGACGTCGTACCCTTTCTTTCCTTCGGATCTTCATATACGTGCCTGCAATACATTTATAGATTAAAAAAAAGACAAAAATTTTAGGCTAACGCCTCATCTATTTTTTCCTTAGAAAATGACCGAAATATGCTCTCCCTCTTTTTTTTCATTGGTTTAATGCTCTCTGGACATTCCAAACTTTTTTTTTTTTTTTGGACTGGCAAAAGCCGTGACATTCCGAACTTTTACATGGCGCAGAGAGACAAAGACCCGGAACAAGGCCATGGAAAACTTGGCCCAATTAAAGGCCCAGACACAGCTAGCAGCTCCGAAGGGGCCCAAATACGGCTATAATGGCTACTACTCATTCGCTCCCACTCACATTCTGACAAAAAAAAAAAAAAAACCTCGTGCACACATCACCATATGTAAAAGAAAAAAAAATTACACATTCTGAAAAGAAATATTTATTGTCAAAAAAATAAAATTAAAAAAAAAACTTCAAATAAGAGAGGGACGTAAATTTGTTAATACAGGATATCTTTAATTTGAGATTAATGGAAAAGAGAAAGGAAAGGAAAATTTTGAATTATGCCTTGTTTTGGGGGGGCTTTTTTTAAAAAGAGACAAGAAAAACAAAGATTATTCTCTAACCATCCAATTTCCTCTCCCTTAAAGTTATTCAATTTATAAAATTTTAAACATTTAAATAAGAGAAAAGAAAATCATTATTTAACCATCCCTTTTCTCTCCTCTTTCTTTTTCTTTGAGTTGCTTCACCTCCCAGCTCTTGAACATACCCAAAAAAATTGTCTTATACTTAGTTGGGCAATTTTAACTTTTTTAGGCGTGTTACCTCATTTTGTTATATATATATATATATATATATATATATATATATATATATATATATATATATATATATATATATATATAATCATTTATTTATTTATTAAAAATGTGAACATAATTAGTTTGCATGTATTTATGTGCCTCATGATATCTTTTCTGTCTCTTGACGGAATATGATTTAATTGAGTAAAGCACCAAATCAAAAATAGAGAAGGTGAACTCACCTAAGTGAGTCCCCTGTGAGCCCACTCCTTATTTTTGGTTCTTTACTTAAAGGTTCTGACTTAATACTTGTTTTTTGATAATACTTTGTTTCAACAAAACAAAAGCACTTAAAACAGACTGAAAAAAAAAAGGTCGCTCAAATATAGCTGTCGATCATCTTGATTTGTGTTGAAATCAGCTCTCTAAACAGGAGGCCAATTTTGGGCAACAATGGAAGTAGCTTCTGTCATTGTTGCGAGAAGTTATTGCATAGACGAAAGTAGTGGGTCATTTTCAGGGAATGTGCACTGATATGAGCTGAATATTTAAATTTGATGATAGTGAGAAACACAAGGTGGGAGCAATAATTACTCTATCCTTTTGTATCCGCGTCTTCCTCACTTTTCATGACTGCTTCTGCCTCCAATCATGCTTTATTATTGTCCAAATTTTGCAACACATAAATATGCCACTTCATCAATTGGGTCTTCCTCCACCGATAACCTAGTTGACCTATGAGAGTTGTGGCCTCAGTATTGTCAAGAGGCCTCACTCCCCGCAATTTAACTGCTGAACGTGTTAGGTGTTTTAGCCTTCTAGGTTAGCGGTCGGTTTATATAAAACCTAACATTTTTAACTGCTCCTTTCCCTTCCCTTCTAGTCTCATCCCCCATTTTCAAATCGCAAACTGAACCATTTACCGCTTTTTAGCTAGATACAGATAGATTGACAATTCCATACACGGCTGTCCCAGAAATTCTCTATCTCACAAGTCCATGCCAGAACCAAAGTAGAGAACTTTGGTGCAGCTAACTTCCAAAGTCAAAGAAATGGTGACCCACTCACTGACCCTAAACCCAGAATTAGGAGCATAACGCAGAAACATATTTTAATCACAGGTATTTTGTCTCGCCGTCAATCACGGTGAAAAGAGAACCTAAATCAATTTGCTTCAACATTTTCGTTCTTTAAGAATGTCTGGTCCTTCTCTGCCTACTAATTAGTCAATAAAACCAGTTGGTCATTAAAAAGGGTGGATTCTTCTCCTGAAATTGACACAAACCTCACAGCTCTATAACATCTTTAAACTGATGTTGACCTTAACTTTGGAGAGTGACAGTGGCTATTTGATTCTCTGCCGTTTCCTCGCATTGAGGAGCTAGCTAACACTGCGTATGGGAAAATCAATAATAAAATTTTATTTTTCTTCGACAAATTAGCACATTGCTATCCAATGCCCTTGGCTGTGAGGACCATATTTGTCTGTTGAGTTATTTCTTGAAATGGTTGGCCTGCGACAGTTGATAAGACAGGAGATAAATTGTACCTTCCACAACTTCCAAAGTGGATAATTAATCTGATGGGGTGGAGATGGCTTCTTCCTTTTGCTCACTTTATTGCTGGAGACTGGACAGTGGGTTAAGCATTAATGGGTAGCTCCCACTTCAGCCAGCAGAATGATCGCAGTATGTCTCTCATTATTATGTCCCAAGTTGGTAATTATTGAGACTTAACATAGTATTTAAGCATAGAAATGATTATTAAAACTTAAAATAATACTTAAACTTCCAAACTCTTTCATCAAACCAGTTATTTTGAAAATGAACTGCTATCTAAGTTGTAGTCTGAACTATAACAATTAGTGCTCTCATGAAATGCAGAAGCTTTTAAGGGTAGCAATCACATAGCCATTGTTAGATTGGTCATCGAATTTAATAGGTAATTTGAATTTCAACCTAATTCTGTGGCCACAGACTAAGAAAGATTTTTAAGTGGCAGGGGTAGATAATTTATGCAAACAGGTTTGAACAATTGTTTAAATGGAAAAGGCCCATGGCAATAATAATGACTAGGCTCGAATTTACAAGGCAAAATTAAAATTCGGAAAAGAAGAAGAAAAGTAAAAGACAAAAGAATCTATGCTGTCCTAGAAATCATTTTGATGAATTGTTCCCAGCTGGAAGAGATGGACAAATCAGCAGTAAATGGAGGGTAATTTGTCCAATATGCAGCAAAATGGCAGATAACACAAAATGGAGATGTATCAGTCAACTCCAGTTTCTAATACTCCTTTACGGTATTCAACAAAAATAGTGACAATCTCATTATATTATGTATTCTTTTTTTTTTCTTTTCTTTTCTGGGAGGGTGAATAGCGCAATAAAGACCACACTTGGGAAACTAAACTACTAACCTATGATTTTTGTCCGTCTCTGCATCCTCTTCCTTTCTCTCAATCTCCTTTTATAGTGGGTTGCTTTGAAATATCAATACAATCCAGAAAAGAATATTTAAGACAAAATGAAAAAAAAACAAACAAGCTTACTTCACATCATACAACTTATTGATAGCTATAAGCAAAAATTACATATGCTCTCATAACTCTTGTGCACTTGTTCCAAATCATAACAGAGACAATGCAAATCCAGAAACAGGGTTTAATAGTATTACCACAAGGCAAGAACCCTCTATAAATTAACCTATTCTTTAACTTTTTTGTAATTCTTTTAATCTAAGGCACATTAAAACATCAGACACCCACAGCCAATACTCGAAGGCAAAGCGAATTCTCCACTTTATCCATAATCCAAGCTCAAGGCTCGAACTCTTCTTGTTCCTCTTCAAACTCCTCCTGGTTCTGGTTCCCTTCCATGAAGTTGTTGTTCCCATAGGATTTTCCATTGTTGTTGCCAAAATATACCCTGTTGTTTCCCCAATTCCTAGTGCTCACTCCTCTGGATGAGTCGCCATAGGAGGTGGGGTTATACTTCTCAGAGTTAAGGTCATAAAAGTATTTCCCACCCTCCAAAAACCTTGTGTCACTCATCCCTTGCCTCTCGGCGTTGTACCTGTTATTGGCAGCATTGTTGTTGTAGTTGTATCTGTCATTCACAGCAGCATTGACGTTGTGGTCGTTGTACCTGCCATTGGCAGCATTGTTACTGTAGTAGTATTTCTGGTTGTTGTTCTGATTCTCCATAGAGCTGTATCCTCCATAAGCATCCTTCTTGTAGTAATACTTGTTGTTGTTGTTGTTGTAGCTAGCCCCTGTGAACTCTCTGTTTCTCATCTCATCTTGGTTGGTATTGTAGGCATCATTGTTGTAGTAGTACTTTTCGTTGGGGTACCTGTTCGTGTTTTCCTCGGACTCGGTCTTGTATGGCTCATAAGTGGAGGTGGGGGTGGTGGTGGTGGGAGGGAACTGACCAGACTCGTGGCCGTAAAGGCCATAGCTGCTTTCAGTCTCGGGGTGGAAGACGGGCTGTTCCTCTGGTTTGTTAACAGGTTCTTCTTTTTTGGGAAGCTCTGTCTCCTTAACAACGTTGTTGTTGATGTTGTTGTCGTTGACATGGGTGACTTTGCTGAAGAACTGGCTGTCTCTGGCATCAATTGGTAGAGACAAGAGAAGGGATGCGAAGAAAAGAAAAGAAAAGCAGGTTGAGAAGGAAGCCATGGATGGCTGAGAGTGAAAGAGGGGAAGATGGTTTGGACTGAGTATAGTGTACCGATGAGCAGCTATGGTAGTCTTAAGTATCTTTATATAGAGGACCTTGACCCTTTCTCCCCCTTCTCTCTCCACTTAATTTTTCCCCCCATTAGGTGCGAATGGGACGGGGGCGTTTGTGATGATTAGTTGATTGAACTGGGCCCTTCCTCCTCCAATATTTTTTTTTTTGGGGGTGGGTGAAGTCTATAGTATCAAACTAATTTCTTTCGGAAGTATTTAAATGCTTTTTCGCAAATTCTGAATTTTTATATTTGACGTATCTTTTAATTGCTGAATTTAACTTTACTCATTATTTAAATTACAAACTTATGAGTCTAAATTTTTTATTAATTATATTATACAATATAGGTGACGACTCCGCTTATATTTTGATGGAAAGTAACATCATTTATAAATTGCTAATCTTTTTGTACAAAAAAGTTATTTTTTTTTCTAGTATTATGGTAGGTGGTATCCTAAGCATGTTGATCGTACTAATTTATCACTAGCGAATTTACAAACAAATTTCTGACAATTTGATCTAAAATGTAGACAAAGCTATAAAAGCAACGTCATTATAAATTGTAATCATTTTGTACAAGAAATATAGTAATTTGACTCTCGGCATTCCCTTCATACCTGTATACAAAGAGAGTTAAACATTTAACTAATCTTTCGTATTTTGTTTCTTCTAGACAAACCAATTATAGTTTAAGGTTATTTGGTTACCAAAATTTCACATTTTAGCCCTTTGGGAAGATAATATCATATTTTCATAAACAAAATGTTAAGGTAGATTACAGTCTGGTTTCATAAAACCCAGTTGGTGAAATTGATCAAGACTTGAGTATAGCCTTAAAATTTGCGGGGTAAATGGAAATGTTCTTAAAAAAGAAAAAAAGGTTGAAGCTTGAAAGAGGATAAGAGCCAAGAAATATGGAAATGAGACCACGAGAGGGAAGTCGTGGCCGTGTAATTATGCGTTGATTGTGGGAGTGGGTGGGACATGAAAATAATGGCATTTGGCGCACGCAGCATGTGCCCTCTTTGCCTTGTCTAGGATAAGAGATACACCCACCCCTTTTGCTACTTTTAATAAATAGCCAAGGTCCTCAATGCCCGCCTGACTGAAAATAGGAGCAATGAGGATCAAATCCTTCACACCTTAACTATGATATTCTGTAAAAGAACTGTTTGGATTAAAAAAATTTACCCTGTTTTATTCTAATCTATCTAAATTTCTAAGGCATATGAAGCCAGTGCAGGGTGGGTAAGCGAACCTGACTTCGGCTTTGGCTTTTTCTCAAACAGCCTAAGTGCTACTTAAAAAGAAGATTAGCATCCAAAAGCAGACACAGCAACTCGAGGGTCAAAACTACCATTTTCTATCCAGTGGTTAAGCAACTTCAAGTTTATTGAGCTTCAGGCGCTGAAATCCAAGTTGATCAATCAAATGCTAGTTTCAGGCATTGAAACTTTTCCATTAACGAGTTCCGTTTGGTATCAACTCCACTTTAAAGGATCACAATTAATATCAAACCAAACTGGGATAGAAAAGCGGCTTTCTTCAATATTTATATGATATTGTCCAAACTGTGAGTGTTATTAAGTGTGATGGAGTGCACATTAACTCGCTCTTTCATAATCTTCTGTATTTGGTAGGTTAAGTTACTAACCAGTTCTGTTACATTTTTAGGGTGCCAACTACTCTGGGGTTGGCCATGTGAAATAATTGAGGTGGGTGATGTAAAATGTTGATACATGGTCTTGATTTATGTCATTGAATTAGAGCAGGTAAGTTGGGGATCAACATTTACCTGAATTTGTTGCATTACCCAGAAAAGGTGAAAGACAATGTGTCACTTGGTTGCCTACAAGATCTTGCATGTTTTAAATATAGATAGTTTCAAGAGAAGGAAACAATATTTAGAGGGTAAATCGTATTTATATTTTTTAAAATTTATAAAAATTATACTTATATCTCTTTTAATTTTAAATCGAGACAATAATATTTTTTAAAATCATAAAATTTACGATCATACTCTCTCTAATTTATTTTAAATTTTTATAAGTATTAATTTAATTTTTAAATGAGTTATATTGTATTAAATTAGACCATTTATAAATTTTTAAAAAAATACATAAAGTATAAATTTTATTAATAATTTTGTTAATAAAAGTTATGTTTTTGTATAAATTAAAATTAGAGTAAGTGTGGGTATAAATTTAAAAAATATAATCTCTTTTTTGTTCTATGTGATTAAATTTACTATTGCATAATTCCATTTTAATATTGTCAATTTCTTATTCAAATCATGAATAATCAATCTTTATAGAATTGAAAAGTAGAATTAAATGTACAAATTGATTCACAAATAATCTACACAATAAAAAGAAGGGATAATTTTTTTTTTTTTTTGCTTTGAGATTAATTTTTTTTAATTGTTCAAATTTTGCATGTATTGTAAATACCTCGATATAGAAGGAATTAGGCTAGCCGTCACTAGCAAGGGACACGTAGGGAAAGAGAGGATGGATAAACAATCTGAAAAGGAGAAAAGAAGGGTAGGAAGCTTCTGTGCCTCGTTCATGAGCAGATCCAGATCGGTCCCCGTTGCCTGCCATCTCCCACTAAAGAGGTTGAAGAAGGGGGGCACCTACAATCACGGATGTTTATTTTATAAAGCAAAAGTGTAAAGCTCCACCACCTGACGAGTCTAAAGCCCTCCACAGTAAAAAAGAGAAGGGTGAAATGGTTAGACTGTAAAATAGTGTAAAAAACAAAAAAAAACAAACAAACAAACATCTTGATTAAGAAAGCTCTTCAATTTTTTTAATTTTTTTATTTGTAGGTTAGATAACTTATATTTTGAACAATTATTTATATAAAATAAACTAATAAGTTCACTTAATTTTAATTTTAAAATTATTTTAATTATATAAATTAATTTTTAAAAATATCAAACTTATTATACATTAATTACTTTAATAATTAATATATAAAATATTTGATAATTTTAAATCCAAATATTTCTGTTTGACTAAATCCAAAACTATCGAAGGGAAACATTTTTAATAAATTGATTATTCAAGCATAAGTTTAGAGCTTTCTGTGCCTTGATTTGTTCTTTTCATAACTTTTTGTTTTTCTTGGGTCGAGTGAAATTGATTATGAGATTGGCAAATCTATCACTTTTGCTTTCTTTCCGAAAGAAAGAAAAATTCAAAAAAGAACTAAGAAGAAAAGAAGGGTGAGGGACAGGGTAGGGAAGAGGAACCAAAGAACAAAAGTCCAAATGGGAACCAAATGCAAAGTAGCATTCACTTTCAATTTCAAAGCCTTCTTATTGTTTGACTCCTAATTAGAGGGATGCATTTGAGGATACAATAATTTTGATTTTATATCTCCCACCTTATTCATAGCATGAATTGATGAAAAGAAATTTATTATCAAGAAATTCACATTACAAAACTCCAGTAAAATAGTATTACTTTTCTAGCTAAACTTTTATTCATAAATGATTTAAATTTCGTAGGCTAAAATTTTACAATTTACCGATTTAGGAATACTGAATTTGGTACGAATATTTTATATATTTGTGACTATGAAAAGGCAAATAAGATGGTTCGCCTAAAGTTTCATCTTCCCCGGCATAATTAACTTTCTTTTAACTATTCTTTTTATAGTAAACTAAGAAATCTCTTAATACAAAACCCAAATTATTAAGAGATTCACATTACATGATGGTTTAATTTTTTTCATATATGCAGCTGGACCAAATATTTCATACAATTAATATTCTTTTTTGTTAAGAGGATTGAAGACAGCGAGCAACTCCACAAACCAAAATCGATTTTTGTGTTATGGATTTCAGTATTGCTTTATTTTGCAGTAACATCGAAATCTAAAATGGAGAAAAATGGGGTCAATTTGTAGAGCGAAATGGATCCCAAAGCAGAAATGACAACAAGAAGAGATTGGGTATTACAACTGGAATCACAGGGTTAACATTTTTCTCCAGGCGTTTCCTAGCGAGTCTCTTCCTTACATATGCCCTCCTCTGTTCTTCTCCCCACTGTGCTTCTTCCACTCCCTTCGCAAGAATCAATGGCGGGGGTTGCTGAAATGGGCACTTGGACCTCCATGAGGTTCGAGGAGGTCCGAATCTGAAGACCCTTCGGAGGAAAAGAGAGAGGCTCCATCTTGTAAGAAGGGAGGGTTTAGAGCAGAGGATGGGTGGGTAATCCCATTTAAGGTAGCAGGGAATTTGGTAGGAGATGAAGAATTGGGAATGGAGGGTTGGTGTGGTTGTGGGGCTGGTTAGGATGTGGGTTAGGGCTTGGAGTTTCTGCTCCCACGTTCTATCTTCCATTGGAAAGAGAGGCAGGATAAGGTTGTGATTTCAAGATCAGTAGAAGTTTTTAATATTTACGGATAGACATGGAAGAAGGGGAATAATTGGCTTTTGACTTGTTTGCCTTTAGTCTGAGCGATCTTCTTTGCACATTGTTTTCAGACCGCAATCGCATCCCTAAACATCTTTCATTGATAACTATTCCAAAAATCGATATTGACTTAAAGGACCACACTGGTTCGGTGCTTTAGGGTTACAATAGAATCATGCTCGGAGGTTCATAGCTATTATTTTCCCCTCAATAGAATGACTGCAACTGCAACTGCAACTACGTATCAGTTTTGTCTAGAAGATAGAGGGTATATGGAAATAGTTAGTTCCAAAGCATCGGTAATTTACTATTTTTTTTCTTGGGACATTAAATCATTGGTAATTGATGATTGCTTTCTTTGCACTTTACTGAATTCATTGAACACACAATCGATGCTGGTGGAATAAAAATTTAAAAGCTATGTCAAATTTTAACTATGTCAATGTTTTAGAGTCAAACTGTAAGGAATTTCTCTACAAATTCTCTAGTTTGGCGTAAATGACCTATTTTGACTGCTATCAAAATTCACAACTGGGAGAACCATTGGTTGCTACGAGCTACTAGCTACTATACTGTCTATACAATATCAAAATTACATCTGTCCATCACCACCGAGAAAAAAATCAAATATTCTTCAACCACGAGTTGAAAGAACGTTATCACTGTATAAAGCTGTATGGAGGACATTCTGCTTTGGAAGGAGATCTTGTCTGCTCAGCAATCATGAAGAGAGCAACATCCAGGCACTCATAACGGGAAAGGTAATAAGAGCAGAAGCCTGAAAACATGTAAATTGGATCAAAGGGTGATATCATAAGAAATTATTAAAATCTGCAGAAATCTTAAAATTAATTATCTAAGATTTTGAAATTGAATGGTAAATGAAATTGAATTTGAAACCATACCAGGAAAAAAACTAATTCATCATTCACAAAAGCTGCAGTCAGTTTATGTCTTTTCATCAAATCTTTGATGAAAGCTTGAAGCTGCAGGCACATTTGTGTGAATTTGTTAGTACATCGATCTAGGGTTCCTTAAAAAGGGAATGGCTTATGACGCTAAGCAATACAAATGCCTGCATTGTATCCCCAAAATTCTAACATCTTATCTTTAAAAAAAATCATACTGCAAAATCAGAGATGCAAATATTTTGAATTTTATAATCTACAGTGCTGGAATTCCCAGCATACTTTGTGGGACCTAGTAGTTCTCATACACACAATACGCGGAATTAGGACATGGGCAATGTGATAAATCATTTAATATATCATATAAGCATATACAATTTCAAATAAAATCTACGCATCAAGTTTCTAGAGAAATTGCTTCAGATTCCTGTAAATGCAATAATTTGTTCGTAGTTCTTGGTCAAATTAGGTGTGTCCTTCCTCTGATGCTTTGCATATAGTTGTTTTGACTTTCGAGGGAGTTTTCATTCTGATATACAAAGAGATTGGACAGCTTTGCTGCAATTTTGAGCCCCTTTATTTCTCTGTTTACCTTTAGTTTCTGTTTGGGAAAGTATCTTAGTTTTCCCCCAGTTGTACTTCTCTTTAATCTATAACAAAATTTCTTCTTCAAAAAATGATAGATTTTATTTCACAAAAACCTATTACATATCGATAAAAAGTATATATATTATCATGCAGACCTGATGGTGATAGTGTTTGGCCAATAAAAAGGACCTATTCAGCCGATCCATAGCCTGTGAGATGAAAGAATTGACCCCAGTCCTGTCACCAAATAAATATGAATCCACTGCCCGAAGATCTCCAAGAATGCTGTTGATGAACTACGGGACAATTAAAGATGTGAGTAGACTGAGGGGCTCTAACTAGTTATATAAAACATTAACAATTACCTTCAGAAATGTGCATCTTGTAAAGCCTGCTTGCCTTCGAGCCTTCATAGTCCTCATCTTTGCACATATACACATCCGACAAATAAAAAATATTAAGAGAATCTAAAACAGAACATGAACATGATCCTGTATATTTGTTCAGGTTTCTGATTAAAAACTACAAAATGAACTTCATTACTTCAGTAATGTGAAGAGCTTGCTCAAGATGCTGAACTTGAATCCACTGCTCTGTCACAATGTCACCCATCTGAAGGGAAAGGTAAATAATAACATCAACTAATTAATTTAGGTAGGAAGAAACGTTAAATTGCATTGAAACTAGTAAATCATAATGGTACAATTATACAAGCTGACACCTATTTGAGAAACAATGTTTTATACACTGCATTGGAAGGGATAATAGGCGTTTCTAATCCTATCCACAGTTTCTTGCAGCATGAATACTATCTTATGCATTCCATTTGATGTATCATGCCTACCAGTGCTAAAGAGCTCTGCTTTGAGCAGGTGGTTCACTAGGAAAGGCCAACTTAGAAGACACGGTACACTACAACTTAGGTAATTTGTGCCCAAGACACTAGTTTCCTCTGGGTATGGCTTTTATCCTAAGAAAAGAGAAGTAATGGTATGTGACATAAGTACCCCTCCAAGAAAATGACACACGACATAAACAAAATTAATATTGGAGCATTGGAAAAAATATTCTTAAATGAATTCTTTAATTTATTTCAGCAAAAATTGATTTTCATGGAAAAATACTTCTGTGACTATATTTATGACTTTGAATGTAGGATTCAGTAAATATTATGGAAATTACTGTAGATTTCATTGTTTTGGGTCCAGACCTGTGGAACAAATCATTCATTTCCTTGTCATACAAAAAGAATTCCTTTTTTTTTTTTTGGTTTCCCACAGGTTCCTCTACTAGAGTAATCCTGTTCGAGGAGTTGCTCGGGCACAATTTGTGGGCGCCTCTCCCAGCGGGGATTCGAACCTTGGTTCACCTCAAGTGGGAGCCTAGCCCCTTTCCGCTAGACCCAACCCCCGTTGGTAAAAGAATTCATTTTCAATATGCATTGTACAAACCTCTATAACCAGAATAAGCAAAAGACTAAATGCAAGAAATTAAAATACACACACACACATGCTAGCAAGAATAAAACCTTTTCAGCCACTGAAGTAACCTCTTTGAGTCTTTTTTCAGCATCTTCTACCTTAGATTCTAAAATATGGATATCAAAGTTGTTCCTTCTTGAAATAGCCCAAAGAAGTTGTACCTAAACATTTCAAAGTCTATTTTTCATATCATTTGAACTTTCATATGAATCTAGAAAAGAAAATGCTGCAGTTTACTTTCTGTTATACAAAATACCAGAAAATGTAATTAAATGACAAAAATTATGCAAAATAATAAAAAAAGGGGGATAAACCAAAACCTCTTCCTCCAGAGCTTTAAGTCGCTTCTCAGCTTGAAATGAATCAGCCTGCAAGACAGATCAATAAGTGATTATCAAACATATAATGTGTGGGAAAGAATCTCTATGATGCATAAGTCTTATCTTTCCAATTAAGAGACAACAAATTATACTATATCAGAATAAAGTATTCAATACAGGTTGTCTTAATAACATAATCTTATATCAATAAGACAAAATTAGGTGTACAAGGAGACATTGCCAAATATCCATTCACAAGAAGAGTAAGAAAATTCATTTCATGGGTGTGCTCTCTGTATTTGAAGCAGTTTCTTTTGATTAGCTTTGGGGACTTTGGCAGGAGAGATAAGCTACCTATGCTAATTGCTGTTCTTTGGTGTATAAGGCTGGAATGAAATACGCTTTATTTTATGTGTTTTTGTTAGACCACCTATACAAAAAGTTTACAAGAGGAGAAATAAATCTGGGCCACCCGGGGTCAAGGTTTACCAAAGGAGAGGCTCAGGGATAGTAAGATCCAGCAAAGAAAAGATCGAGGAACAAATACTGCAGATTTTTCACTATCCTTAGGTAAGTTGTGAGACGGGATTGTCTTTATGGCCCACCCCTATTTATGGTGTCTTTAAGGAAGTTTCTCTGACAAATATGCAATGGGATTGGGGAGCCTTATTGTATTGATGGGCTTGACTTTTCTGTTTTTCTTTCTGGGGCTCTGTTGAAATGGATCTTATCCTCCTTCTCTTTTGAAATATTTTCTTCTCTCTAATAAATCTTCTTCTTTTATCAAAAAAGAAAAGTAAGATAATTCACTATTTTTGCTTTTTCTATTGTTGTAAAGTGGGGAAAGTGCAGGTGCAGGAGACTAATTCATGGTTGTCATACATACTCTTAGAGTATGGTACTTTCAGCTCTAAACTTTCAAGAGGAAAAAGATTTACAAGAAGTGATGTCTTCTCCTAATTAAGGGGAAACAAACAGATTGGGTTAAGAAGGAAAGAAAGCTAATGGGATATTGCTTCCTGCTTTTACATTGACTCATAAATAAATCAGAAAGAGTTTGAGATGATAAAAAGAAGAGAAAAATTAGGAATTTTTTAAAAACATGAAGATACCATAATTTAGAACTGCTGGAAGACAAACCTTCATACTAGAGAGAGTAGACTGCAGATAATGGATTTTTTCTGACATTTCATCTATTCGCTTGTCACACTCTTTGAGGTAGAGGCTTCTTTCATTTAACTTTTGATTGTCTTCTTCAAGAACAGATTCTGCATTCAAATGATCTCTCTCATGATGTTTCTCAACATAGAATTGATATAAAGAAGCTAGTTTATGCCAGAGAAGAAGAAAATGGCAGATTTAGATTTTATTTTATTTTCTTTAACCTGATACACACTCCCTAACTTAGAAATTTCAAGGCATGCCCAAAAATGTAAATAATGGTTACAACATTACTTGACAAAATTTGAAAATGATACAGTTGATCATCCCTTGGAAAGCTATCATCACATTCCCAAGTAAATGGTAAAGATATGCCAACAATGCCACAAATTGAATATTATGCCGCCGTTCAGTATTATCACCGATTGGTCATTACCCAAGCAAGCTTCCTACAATTGCGGGTTTTACCTAAAACCAGATGACCTACTTCCCCTCTTGGAACGAAGCTAAGACAGAACAAATATAACAAATTAACTATCAATTAACCATAACACTACTGCTTAAAGATGACCCAAAAGACAAACCACTAAAAATTAGTTGTATTTATAATAACGATCGAATTCGAGCTATCCATCAAAGAATAAAGGCAGTGCTCAATATATGGTAGGCAATAAGAGATATGCATTACCTAAGCGGGCGATCTTGAGCTTGATTTGCTGCAATTCGGAGATGAAATCGTGGGTTGGTTCAGCTGAAAGCGTAGCGCCGAGGAGAGGAAAGAGAGCTAAGGATATGGCAAGAAACAGAAATATGAAACGAAATAGTGCCAGGGACATTGTGTTGTCTCCGTAGTCTTCCACTCTGAGAACTTCCCCGGTGGCGGTTCCTCCTCCGATGAAACCTTTATCTGTTCATTGCCAGAAGCGCTCTGGAACAAGTATACTAATCAAAGTCGTGTGAAAAATTTTAAAAACAAAATTTAATTAAAGATAATGGCAAAAAAAAAAAAAAATTTTTTTAATGATAACCTTACCTCGCTTAATGAGTAAACTTTAAAAGTTATATTCTACAAAATATTACTAAAATTTCTAATTTTTTCAATTTATTTTAAAATATTATATTATTATACATAAAGTTTATATATTTATTGCTAGATTATAAGGAAATTTATATTTTTTTAAAATTAAAATCACAATTAAAATGGAGTGCTCTAATAGTAGAGGGTGTTAATGACAAGTGATTAAGTTATTTAATAAACTATCATTTTAATTTTTAAAAGACAGCACATAATTAATTTACTTTTTTAAAATACTTATCATTATTTTAAATATATTATTTTAGTTCCTCAAAATTTTTTAAGAAGATATTAACATAATTGCTCATTAAATTAATTTTGTTCAATAATAAATGTCAACTACTCATAAAACTCAAGCCAAAGCAAAATATAACTTTTTTGAATAAAAATTTAGGATTAAATTAGTCTCAAATTATAAAAAAAATTAAGTGTCGTGCTTTTATATAAATTTTAACGATTTATATTAATAATTCGTCTTTCACATTAAATAAAATAAGTTAGTTCACAAACAAAAATGAGATTAAAAACAAAAGTTGATCCACATGAACAATGTTTGTTCATATTTTATCAACAAACTTAAAATAAGAAACAAAAATAATGCATTTTTAAAATTTTAAAATTTTAAAATTTTAAAATAATATAATGACAAATATTTTTAAATAAATTAATTAATAGCACCAATTTTTTTCAATGAATCAAAATAATGTTTTACTCTAATTTTCCGTAGTTCAAATACAAATTTTAATATATTTTTCTTTTAAAAAAGTTTGTGTAACCATTTTCCTTTTCAACTAAGGCTTTGGATAATAAGAAAATATAAATAAACAGGCGAGCAGAGAATTGAAAGGAAACCACATAACCTCGTCCTTCTCATCCGAAGTTGAAAATGGCGCAGGCTCTTCTAACAAACACATTTCTACTGGGAAAACCTTTCCTTCCGGTTCGGCCACTTTCCGCCAACAATGTAATGCCAAAACCCTCTTCTTCCTCTGCTCTGTTACATTTTTCTGGAATTCTGTTCAATCCTTATTCGAAAACATCATTGAACTCTTTCAGGTGAGTAGCACAGGGGGAGCCTATCGTCGACCACCATCAGTGACATGCAGGAAGAAGGATATTCACCCTAAATTCTACGAGGACGCGAAGGTGTACTGCAATGGAGAGCTGGTGATGACTACAGGTGGGACCCAGAAGGAGTACGTGGTGGATGTGTGGTCGGGCAACCACCCCTTCTACCTCGGCAACCGGTCGGCTCTCTTGGTGGATGCCGACCAGGTCGAGAAGTTCCGAAAGAGGTTCGGTGAGCTGTCGCAGATTATGGAGATTCCAGTACTCAAAGGAGAGATCGTCCTTCCCTCTAGGCGTAAGGGGGTTTCTCCTAAGGGAGGCAAGAAGAAGTAGACGACGCCGTAACACTCCCATTTCACCTGGTAATTCAAGAAAAAATTATGATTATTGTTTTGTGGGTGGGACTTGATTGTTCAGTCAACACAATGATTTCCCTGTAAAATGAGATGCCCATGCGCTGTTTGTGAATTTGCTACTATGGGTTTTAGTAGTAATTTTTTTATTAGCTTGGTGGTCCTATGGGGGCATGCGACATAGTTCCAGTTGTTGAATTAACTAAAATAAGATATGATTACTTGGCCCTGTAAATCTAGTTAATACCATTGCCATGACTTAGAAGTTAGAATGATGATCAGTATCCATTAGGAAAATGAATGGCATATAAAAAATTGGTATAATGTTTATTTCAAGGATGGTTTCTCCATTCTTGAATTTAAAACGGAGAAAACAGAATCTTGGTTGTTACATGTTTAGTAATTTCATATGGAGACTAGGTGTGTTAGCTTGCAATGCAGAACATCAAATTTGCTTTTGGCAGAGGACACTTTCTTTATGCCATCAAAAATATTAGCATGCTCTGTTTGTTTATGGATTCATGAAGGCTTCATTTCAATGTAAAGGGAACTTAAATTAAGAAGAACAAACAGTACAAATAGTTCTTGAGGTATATATTCCCCTTACATCCGCAGAATAAATACTGGGAACGAAAGTTGGAACAAATTTGTAGAAAGTCAAGGACGATGTTGGTACAAAATTTTCTGTTCTAGCAGCACAATTACTAGTCCTAGTAGTATACTGAGCTAAATTATTGGCTCCTTGGTTGCATTCCCAAAAGATATGCTTCAGCTGGTTCTGCCTGAATAGCTGACAGTATGACCTGCAAGATTCAATGTGGTCCATAAGGATGGCAAGTAGTGAGGTTTTAGTTTAGATGAGATTCACTTCTACTTCAGAGTCCAATTCCACCGGCAAGTTTGTAGATAACAGGAAAGTGCTAAAGCCAGCCTATTTTTAAAACTTAATAATTCAGCAAGAAAAATCAGAACCTTTCCCTTGGAACTTTTGGAAGCCTATTATCTGGCTGGCATGTTGGTTCCTCATATCACCCTCAAATGCCTATAAATCCAGGATCAGATGATGTTGCAACTTCATAGTTTTGTTTGAAAGAAGGAGGAGGAGGAGAGGCCCATATTAGGGGGGAAAGAGAAAGAACTGTAAGGATAAACTTAACATAGTTATTTACTTATTTTACAATACAAGTAGAAAATAGATCATTTTTTAAGTTAATTTGACTTCGTAAATAATGCTTAAGCCCACAAAATAAATTACTGCGTTAAATTTTGTAGTCAATGTCATCATCTAAAAAATTAAAACATGGGACCATAGGCCTCACTTGTTTGCACATGTGACCGCATTCATCTCTCAGGGATTCAAACACTTCAACTAATATCTATAATAATGTTTGACCTAATGATGAAACCTTATCATTACTTAGTATAATTTAGGGTTTTCTACTGTTTTTATTATGTTAAAGAAGTATGTATACGATAACAACCTCGTAAATTCTGAGCTGTCAATATAACACTGTAGCTAGCAATGGGAAAAGGAGACAAATATCTAGGATTTCTAGCATCATCAACAATGCGAAGAAAATGCAAGCTGCTAATTTGATATAAAGCCATAGGCTTTTTCAACTCAAACATTTTGCATGAATAAGGTTCTACAGTTGCAGTTAAGTTGTCCAAGAATTTAGTCTTTATTATATGTCTGCCACTGCAATCATTCCATGCTCATATTTTAGCAGGAACAATGAATGCATTGCCAATTGATTAGAGAATTTAATGTGTAATACTAAGGCTAACATCTTTGAAAGATCTGTGGCATCTACTTGATGTTATTTAATATACATGTTACTTTACAGATCCATCTTGACTCTTAGCTTGAACATCAGGTGGATTTGTAGAGTAACATGAAACATAAACCCTGGACATATTTTGGTCAGTCTAATTTAGTAACAGGAGGGGAGAAAAAGAAAAGAAAAAGAAAAGTACAAGATGTTGATGCCTTTAATAAATGCAATCAGCTCTTCATTGCCTATGATCTTCGGTATGCCATCTTTATATTACCAGTCAGGTTAGTTGTATTGTTATGAAGAGGAGCCTGCGTTACTCTTAACTTGAGCAACAGAAACATTCTAGATATGCCCTCAGAAAGCAGATAATCTGTGTAGCTTTGAAGTTTATCAAATCTTTCTAGCATTTCCTCTTTTCCAGCAAAGCCGACAGCCGCAGAAGTTTCAACAAGTTCCATCGAAGAACAAAACAAGCTTTTACAAAATTCTCATTCCAAAGTTTCAAGTTGAAGGGTTTGCAGGATGACAAGAATGACAAAGAAGATGACTTGAAGAAATTGAAAAAAAATCTTTGAGGAAATAATATACTGACTAAATTACATTAATTTACAAAACTCGCTTCTTATAATTATAATTTATATATAAATTTTTCCTCTACGATTAATATTTATATCCGATGCAATTTTTCAATATGATATAAATTATCAAAAAAATTAAATTAATGTTTGTAAAAATTTAAAATTAAAGAGATTAACGTAATATTTTCAAAATTATAGAGAATTTGAGCGTAGTTTATATAAAGTTTAAGAAAAGTTCAAGAGGTGTAGGTTTACGAAGTCTTTGAAATTTACTCATGTATTTGTGCTTCTTTCTGCATCAAGTATAGCATGCATATTTTAAAAAACAAATTATTCACTGCAAATGGATTTCTTACAAATTAGTGTCAACCACATTTCAGTCAACCAGAAGTCAGATTCCAGGTATTCCACAAGGAACAAGTTTCAAAAATAAGTGGAAGCGATTTTGAAGACATGCTTTTGCTAAGAAAACAAAAGAGCTTCATCTTAACGTTGTGTTTGGTATAAAAAAAATTTAGTTTTTCAATTGCTTAAAAATTTATTTTTAAGATGTTTAAATATATTATTTACGAAAAAAAATTTGATAAAATAATTATGAAAAATTTTAAATTTATGTATTATATATAATGCAAAGAATGTTCTGTATTTTATTCTCGAAGGAGGTCCAAGTGATACTAAGTTGTGATGACTACATAATTATTGTAATGTTTTATTTTCTGATGACAGTTTATAATTTTTTTTTAAAAAAAATTGCAAGTACATATCCCACGGATCTGTACTGTTGTGATTCACAAATCAAAGCGAAAAAAATATAAACTCAACGGTTGGGAAAATAATTAATCCAGAAAAAAAAAGGTTGGGATTATAAAGAAAAAATTAGCATGTTATGTATGATTGTTGTAGAATTAAATTTTAATTATGTCAATTTTTAAATTCAATGTATGAACTTTTAGATAGCCGAAAAGGTATATAGTCATGCGATTCAATTGTTCGATTTTTTTTTTCAAAAATTACGAAGATGATTTTTGGTGAAAAATTACGAAGCATGTAGAAAGTCCCAACACATGTGAATTTCTTTTTGTTTGGAGTTGCTCAAAACACAGGACGTTCACCGTACAATCACAAAACGACATGATATTTGTTACCGTTTTTAATATCTGCTTCAAATGAATTGCCGTTAGTATTATAATTACCGCCCACGTCGCAAACATGTCTTCAACTGAAACTTACATTCCTATTAGTATCTCTCGAAAGTTCCACACTTTTCTGGTCCTTTTGGTGAATTGCGCACCTTCTAGACAAATCCTTTTCATTTGCCAATCGGTTTATCTTGAAGTCTGATTAAATCTCTCTACCATAGCAACAGAACAGAAGCTTTAAGACCCATTGAACGGAAAATCTAAGCATTTAAGGCATCCAATTCCGGAGTTTCAACCTTCCAAAGAAGACGAAATATGGGTGTGGACTACTATAAGATTTTGCAGGTTGACAGAAATGCCAAAGATGAAGATTTGAAGAAAGCCTACAGAAAGCTTGCCATGAAATGGCACCCTGACAAGAACCCAAACAATAAGAAAGAGGCTGAGACCAAATTCAAAGAGATCTCTGAAGCCTACGAGGTAAAGCTAGCTGCCTCTTCGCTATATGGGTTTCTTGATTTTCAATCTCTGTAAGTGTGATTGATATGGAGTCTCACTTTGTATATTGGTTTCATTCAGGTTCTAAGTGATCAGCAGAAGAGAGCAATTTATGATCAGTACGGAGAAGAAGGCCTCAAAGGTCAGGGGCCACCTCCAGATGCTGGTGGAACTTCATTCTTCCACACTGGAGATGGCCCAACGACGTTCAGATTTAATCCCAGAAACGCAGACGACATTTTTGCGGAATTTTTTGGGTTTTCAAGCCCATTCGGAGGAATGGGAGGTGGTGGTGGTGGCAGTGGCATGAGGGGTAGCTCAAGGCCCTTTGGTGGAATTTTTGGGGATGATCTATTTAGTTCATTTGGAGAAGGCAGACCTATGAGTCAGGGTCCACGCAAGGCACCTCCTATTGAAAAAACATTGCCATGCAGCCTCGAGGAGCTCTATAAGGGGACTACCAAGAAGATGAAGATCTCAAGGGAAATTGCAGATGCAAGCGGGTAAATACTACTTTTTTAGCATTTCAATTTACTACAATATAATTTCAATATAAAGCTTGCTTCAACAATTTTTTTGAACAGATTTATTTCTGCTGTTGGATTGATATCATAAAACCAAGTTTTGAATAATAGATTGCTGTCTTGTTGATCTGAACTCAAAACATATGATAAGAATATGATCTCCACTTTAGGTAACAGGTACATGGCTTTAAGTTGTTAGTTTGAAAAGAAGCAGGGTAGGAAGTTGAAAACTTCAAATAAGTAGTATAAGTTGAATAAGTTGAAAATTTCGAATTCGTAGAAGTGTCAAACATTAAACATTTTTAAATCATAGGATAGTGGTTGACTTCTCTAAATAATGTATTGGTTGCTGCCAGTGTTATTATGGCCGCTGTGCCATTGCTTATATTGTTGCTGAGGTTGCCACTGATTGGAACATCGATGTGGTGATAAGTCTCCATTTTAGTTGGGAGACATTATTTGAGTAATTCTTGAGTAGACTCGGGTTATATTTGCTTACCAATCAGTATTTGTCAATTCAAGAAAAATCCCTGTGTAGGCGGCTTCTTCCTCGGCTGTAGTCATTCTCTCTTAGTTTTGAGAGATAGACTTGTTGCTGTGTTCTTCCACATGTTCTATTGCCTTTGTAGGTAGCGTATTGATTTGATTCCTTTGTGCAGAAAAACTTTGCCCGTGGAGGAAATCTTAACCATCGAAATCAAACCCGGCTGGAAAAAGGGAACAAAGATCACCTTCCCGGAGAAAGGAAATGAGCAGCCAAATGTTGTCGCAGCTGATCTTGTATTTGTTATTGATGAGAAACCCCACAGTGTTTTTACAAGGGATGGGAATGATCTGGTTGTGACACAAAAGATATCACTTGCAGAAGCTCTAACAGGCTACACTGTCCATCTTACAACTCTGGATGGTCGGAGTCTGACCATTCCCATAAACAACGTAATTCATCCAAACTATGAAGAGATTGTCCCAAAGGAAGGTATGCCAATTCCAAAAGAACCTTCGAAGAGGGGCAACCTTAGGATCAAGTTCAACATCAAATTCCCAGCAAGGTTGACATCGGAGCAGAAAGCTGGGATTAAGAAACTTTTGGCTCCATAATGGACTGAGGTGACTGGCCCAATGTATAGGTTGTGTATATTAATCTCTGATCTTGATCCCATTCTATTTTTCCTCTTCTTTTTCTTTCTTCCTTTTAGATGGCCGTTCTGTGTCACTGGTATGCGTGTAAGGTTTGTCACATTTCTACTGGCAAATAAAAACCAGCAATGTTAGATTGAGGATTGAAGCAATGAGCCATTACCAACTCATAACATCTTAAAATGTGATGGAAAGTTACAAATATTTTCCAATGAAATGTGTTTGTGTTTCCTTTTTCATGTTTTAAATTCACAACTTAATTGAAGCTTGATTGCAAAAAATTTAGTTTAAAAAAAATGATTTGGTTTATTACAAGTGAATAATATTTTATCTATTAACAATATTCAGATTATATTATATGTCAAAAATAATTTTAAATCAATTCTTAGTTTAAATTTACTACACGTGTAACGATTTATAATTATGTTCTAAAGTTATATTTTATGTTATTAAATTATAAAAAATTAAAATTAAAATAATTAATAATTAGTTATAAATATTGATTTTATATCTTTTATTAGTTTGGTTGAAGATAAAAAAATTTGAATTCACAGTTAAATTTAAATATAAAATTTATTTTATTTTATTATTTTTTATTTTCACGAAAAAAAAAGTGAAAAAGTTGTCATCTAAATTGTTTTTTATTTCACATTTAGATGATATTTGATACATAAATATTTTAATTTTATAATTTTTAAAAATATCTCCACAATTTTGTTACATACTTATATTTTATGTATTATTATATTTTTATTATTTATAATATTTCATATTAGTATATTTTGATATTATATTTTTTTTAATTATTTTATATATTAAATATTATATTATATTTAATTTTAATTATTTATATTTTACTTTTAAATTATTATTATTATTTAAATGTAGTCAAATAAAGATAGACAAAATAAGGACATTTTTTATTTACTTGTTTCTTGTTTTTAGTTTCACTTAAAATGAAAATTATGATTAAAAATGTATTTGATAAAGTTTTTAAAAAAATTGAAATAAAGTGAAAATAGAATTAAAAGAAATTTTCTAAGTTTTAAAAATATAAAAAAAATAGCATTTTAACAATATTAAAAGAGAATTTATCACAAATATTATAGAAAAGCAAAATGATATCTTAATTATTAAAGATCAAACCAAAAAAATAAAATAACATTTACTGTCATTTATGCTAATTTAATTTTAAAATAAATATGAATAAATTTTTAGCTTCACAAAATAAATTTTTTGTTTTTAAATAATAAAAAATAAAAACTAAAAATATTTTGAAAACTGAGTACGCCTTAAATATTTTTAACATATCAGAACACTTCTACCTCATTCAAGATCCAGCATTTCCACCCGGTACAATAGGAAGAAAAACAAGCGATTTTATGAGAATGTCATATTCCTAAAAATATATTTTTAAGAATATTTTTTCAAAACCTATACCGAATTTAAGAATATTTTCCTGTAATCTAAAAAAAATTTAGCAAACCACATAGCATTTGACAACGCCGTTTGAATACCCACAAAACATCACGAAGCAAGTAGCAATAAGGGCCCTGTTTTGCTTCTTTTTTTGGGGGATTTGAGCTTTTATTTATTTTTATGTCTCATTTCAGAGGGGATAAAATAAAAAACAAAGATGGTCAAGTTTTGTATAAGACTTTATAAATTAATGAATATCTATGACGAGAAAAAATAATAATAAAAATGGGGCTGGCTACAAAAGCCCTCAGCTTCAACATTACTTGAAAATACAAGGCTCCATTTCCATGGACAATATACACTGTAAATCTACTCCACCAAGGGCTCTTCCTAGCCATATGAGATCACTTCGAGCTCAGGCTCTTATCAAGCTGCAATATCTAAAAATGCAATGCAGCCTTGGGATTCAATTCCTTCATTGATCAATTAAAAATCCATGTTTTACTCAGAAGAATCTTCGGAGACAGCTGAGTCCGAGCCGCCTTCATTTACAATCCTATTTTCCATACCATCTGAACCCTCACTCATAACATCTGCCTCAGAATCCTCCTCTTCTACCTCTTCTATGCCATTGTCATCTTCAGAAGCACCCACGTCTTCATCACTAATTCCAACTAAAAAACTACTCCATCTGTTGGTGGAGGTACCATTAAAACCTACCTCCCAGTTTCCTTGCTCATATTCCACAGCTTGGGCGTTATCATCAGATTCCACTTCTTCAACACTGTTACTATTATCAGCACCCTCCATGTGGACAGGACTCACCTTTTCACCTTCCCACTCCTCATCCAAACTTCTCAATGATTCACTACCCATCTTGGGACTATGAGCGACACCTGCATGTCCTAGCAACAAATCCTCAACAGCCCTCTTTTCCACTCTCCGTTTCCTGACTGTTCGGCGGCCACGTCCACCAGGTTGTCCTTGTGACCCTCGTCCCTGCTGTTTTAATCCTTGACTTAAATTCTCATTACCCTTAACACTGCGCCGCCCAGAATATTGTTTGGATTCGTATGTTCTTCTGGACAACTTTTTACCCCGTCCTTGATCATGAGACCCTCGTCCGCGTTTATTGCTGCTTCGAACAATTTTATTATGAGCAGACTTATCTTCTTTAATAAATTCGTCATGGCCTAATTCTGCTGGTTCAATAACTCTACCAGATTTTAAGGGAGCATATCTTGAAGGAAGCTTCTGCAGGAAAGCAAAAGCAAGTTAGATGACTGAATTTTGTTCATGAGAAGATCAGCATGAAAGTTTTCCAGCTAAATTTCCACGCCCCCTCCCCAAAACATAACATATGGAACTTGTATAAAGGGAAACTTCAAATCCAATCTGGTTGGTAAGCACGTCAGACTCCAAGTAAATCATTCATGATAATAATACCAAAACTAAACAATTATAATTAACGCTCAAGACTTAAGGCAGTCTACATAAAAACAAGGACAAATAAGACTCACTATGTATTCCCCCACTTCTTTCTCCTCACAAGGTTCAGGTTTCTCAAGCTGTATGTAACTGATGGATGCATCAAACTCAAAAAGTCTGAGAGACACAGCTGCAGTGGTTTGTGGTACCCATGGAAGCACAAGAACTGATTCAGGATCAGTAAAAGCATTTATAGCACTCTCTGGCATACTGCTTGATCCCAACATTTCCTCTGTTGTAGAGAAGTTTGATGACAGAAAGTCTCGCTGTAATGCTCTCTCAAACAAGGTCAATATCTGCAGAATGAGTTGCTTAATTTAGAAATGTAAAATTTTTTGAAAAAGTGAAGATTTGCAAGTTGAAATTGTAATTATTGAAATGGCATAAAACCTTCAAAAGTTCATCAATCGAAGATGATTTGCTCAACTTCACCCCCAACTGCTTCCTAATCTCTTCAGTCCAAATTGATCGAAATGCTTCAAGAGGAACACACACCTGTAACCCAAAATGCAAAAACAATATATCCATTAAAATTAACAGAACACACAACGCTGGAAAAGTAACAATTCCATAATGAAATTTAATGGATCATGGACAACAATGCAAAGCAACTGGTAACTCACCTCAATATAAGCCAACAGGGCCTTCAGCAATCTTGTTCGCAAGGGAAGAGAAGAATCCAAAACACAATTAACTTTGGAGTCTAACTTCTCTCCACATTGAAATGCATGTTTAGAAAAATTAAATCCATTATCAGCAGGAAATGTACGGTGGCAAGAATTGCAATGGGAGTCTTCAAAGAAATAAGGGTTCAAACACATATCGCAGATGTCCACCAGTGGTTTGCATCTCTTTTTCCCATATTTCATTGCACATAATGTTGATGAATTATAGCTTTCTTTCCATATCCACTTTTGAAAATCTTGAAACATTCTCAAGGCAGCTTTCCTTTCACTCTCACTTTTCCCAAGCTCAATTTTAAAGGATGATGAAGTTTCCAATGTATTATCAGAAGTCAAATCATGAAGAGTACTGCTAGGACTGTCAGATCCAGCATCGTGATCAGGGTTGGAATCTATTGCATCAGCTTCATTTTTAATTGAAATTTCCCCTCTGCTTGCAATTTTAGCACATTGGACATTCTTTCGAACATTTTCTCTAAAGGAATTCTCAATCTTTTGCAACATTAAGCGCAAATGAGATTCCCTGATCCCACGAGTATCAAGTGATGTCAACAGTGCATCAAAGGCCTGCAAAGGATTGGTTAAATGAAATAATTTCAACAATTAAGACACCTGGATTTTATGGTCAAAATTCACATAATCCTTGACACCTGAAGAAAATAACAATCTAACTAAAAGAACTACAGATTAAAAATATATTTATGATTGGCCAGCCAATATATAAAGAATATGGAGACTTTTTGTGCCCTAACAATAAAGAGATAAGCGTGGGATGTAATGAGATTAACTGCACCGCCAAGAAACAATTCCTTCCTATTACCAAGCTAAGAACAAGGCCTGACCATGTTTAAAGTCATTGACTCATTGATCCCAATTTTCTGCATGCTAATGAGCATGTAGGTCTAAGGCATGCACCAAAATATGGGAAAACTTGTTGAAACCAATAAATCCATATCCAAGGAATTGATCAGAAAAAAAGGGATCAGCCTCTGAAAAAAGCAACTAGACTGCAAAAAACAATTTACCTCTTCAGAATCAATAAGCTTCCAATTGCCATCATGTAATTCGACGAAGATCCTGCCAGAACCTGGATCATTGCTAGAAGTAGATGCAACAAATTGCCAATATCGATTACGTCTCCGATCATGACCAAGGGGCAAGGACCTGTATACATACATCTCTTCTGCTATATGTGCAATATAAGACTTCAACTGTGAACGAGACCTTTTCGAAGCATGGGCAGATAGAGTCTGAAGGTTATCTGGACCTGCAAAGAGATCTTGAACAACTGAGGGCTTTTCAAGAGGCGTGCTCTGTGCCCCAAGAACTACTTTTTGGTTTTCAGCAGTGCTGGGTGAAGCTTCATTATTATTAATATTAATGTCAAGCATTGGGCTCTGGTTTCCCTCCACAGCAGGACCTGTGTATTGTGTTTCAACTTTATTAAGAGATGGAAAATCTGATTTATTATTAGTATCATCTTTCTGCCGAATTTTATCTATCTGTGCTTCTGCCCACATTTGCTTCTTCAAAGCATTTGCTGCTTCCAGTCGATCCTGTAAAACTCATCATGTCAATATAGAAATACAAACACAGACCAACACATAAATGCAACTTACATTTAAAATCATGACTATATAGAACAAACTTTACCTCAAGAACAACACGTATTGAATTTCCTTCATTTGCCACACCAACCAATGCAACAAGAGCATTAAGACGCTCCTCTACACTGAGATCAGAATATTCTCCTTCTGTAAGCCCTTGAACCCATGACTCTCCAGACTTGCTTTCATCAATTTCCATATTATCTTCATCAAGATTTCCAGCATTAAGATCTTCAACAGCAACAGGTTGTCCTGTGACAGCACTAGGACAATCAGCATCCTTGGAACCATTCTCAGAAAAACAGGGCAGATCCTTATCAAACTCATTTTGAATAAGTTCTTCATCATGGATCAAATTTTCTTTTCCATTTGTTGAGCAATTGTTCATGTCATCATACTGTTCCAAGGTTTTACTAGCACTAGACAGATTTACTAAATCATCAACTTCAGGATCCTCATCAACTTCATCACTTTCCGACTCTTCTTCTCTTTCAACATCGTCAGCATCTTCAACAGCCAAAAACCCATTTTCAAATATCTGAATTTTCTTTCTAGCTTCTGAAAGAATGGCCTCAGCATCAGCAGGATCCTTTCTATATGCAGCTCGTACACGATATGTTGATGGAGCTATTCTTTCAAAAAGCTTAGCATCTCTAGTCAAAGCAACAGAAATAGATGCCTCAGGTGTCTTGCTGGTCGTCAGGTCCCGAAGTCCAGATTTCTGACAGTAGAAAGACATAAGAAAATAGCAGATAATTTATATGAACATTTAATATGAAGAGAAACAATTCACCTGAATTTTCTCTGCAAGCTCTAGTACCGTCAACCCCTTGCTACCCTCAAGCGACAGAACATGAAATGCTGCAAACTTGACTGTTCCAGGTGTCAAACGATGCCTAGATCTTCGAGGGGCTAATAGACCTTTCTCTTGCATTTTTGCCACTGCATTTTCAGCTGCTGAACCATTGCGAAGTGTGGAAATAATATCTTCACAACTTCTATCCTGCTGTTACATAAAAATTTTAATTGATCAATGCAGCGTACCAAACAAAAACTATTCCATAGTTATAAAAATGTATGCAAATGCTCAGCCAAACATTCACTGGAAAAGCCTAGGTCCCAAGGTTCAAGGCAAACAGAAAGGTTGTTAAGTTCTACCAAAATGGAACAATATACCAAATCATGTCCTCTCCCCAAAATTGGCAGTAAAGCATTGGGTTATTGAGGTAATATAAGAACCTATAAAACTTGAGCTGAAGGTATTCCAGCAAAATAAAGAAGAATAATGGACCTCATCTTTATCATTTGCATATGACCATGTCATACTTCTTTTCTTCAGCTGTGGTCCAAATCCTGCAGCCAGTGCTAGCTGTCGGAAAATTTCTGGCCAGGTCAATTGATTCAAGTGCTTCTGCCAATTTCGAATGTCAAAGCCCCATGCATATGCCTAACATAAAAAAGACAACATTACAGAACTGCACTGCTTTTTTAGATAAATTCATTATCTGGCTGTGAAGGACAGAAAATTTTGGAATTATCTGAACTTACCCCTTCCACAATCTCTGGATGGCCACCCCCGGGATTAGCAGCACCGTTCTGGTTCATACCTAATCCTGCAGAAGGTGTCCTTGCAACATCTTCAATGTCTTTTATTATCAACTTCAGAAGAGCAACATGTATCTCACCCAACAATCTAGAATCCTGACATCCAATAATTTGATAGCACAGAATGAGCAAAAAACTAGGGTGCAAAATAATTAATTTGACAACACAAAATCACCAGAAAAGGGCATATAGACTCACATAGTCATGAAATGCCTGCAGAAATTCATCAAGGGTAAAAGGCCATAACTCAAGCACATCTGCAAAAGTAATCAAAAATCTCCAAACCTGAAATACACCACCAGAGCTTTCAAACCGCAAGCTTAGAAGCCTCAAATCAAGCTATAAGATAAATGAAGAATAGAACTGAAAAGATAACATGTACTAAAGAAAGCCGTACATCCATACAACTACTGAGATAGCAAACAAGCTAACTGCAGAAAAACTTTTTCTTAATTTCAAAATAGAGAAATATAAATGCTACATGTGCCACTGCTCAACTCAAGATCATGACTAAATACAACATTAAATAGAGGAGAGAAAGATAATATCAGCTTTTACATGAGTTACATCAAATATAAATGCAAAGTTAAAGTCAATAACCTTAACTCTCATATACAGTTATACAGGCATTAACCTACCACCTCAAATCATGAATGCTTAGATGTTAAACCACAGTTAAGACGTAAGAGATTTAAACAAGTGATAACGAGGACATACCATGAGAACATTGCCAACATTCTCCTCTGAGTTCATCCAGGGTTTAATAGCAAATGGTCTTTTCAGCTTCACACTTTTAGGAGGAAAAACACTCAATGAAACTACAGTAAAACAATAAGTATCAGTACTGGAACCTCATTCTCTTTTCCTCAGTATTCCCAGATAAAAACTGAACTGCCAATAAAAACAAATTATATAAAATTAGAGAAAGCAATACTAAAACAAAATTGCCCACCCCGGAATGTATCAAGGTTTTGCAAAGTGTCAAGATCAAGATGTATAATTGAGGAAAGTCCCTTGCTTGCTGCAGCCAACTCCATCAATTCCAGTTGTTCATCCTCAATAAGTTCCATAGATTCTTTAGCTATTCTGCGAGCAGTTGCCTTCTCAAGGGCAGCTTTCCTTCTCTCTGCTTCTTTCTCTTTGCGAAGCTCTTCTTTTTGCCTCTTTTTCTCAGCCTTTTAAGATAGACCACAGTATAAAATGCCAGTAAGATACATTAAATATCCTCCAAGGTCTAAATATTAGCTAAAAGATGCTAAAGCCATTAGGCTCACAAACTTACTCTTAAGTTTTCTTTCATCAAAAACTTTTCCCTTCGTTCAATTTCACGTCTTTGTTCACGCTTTGTTCTTTCTTCTTCTCGCTGTCTCTCACGCATCAACCTCTCTTCCTCCTTCTTTCTTTCACGATCTTGCCTCTCCATTTCTTTCTTCATTCGTTCTTCACTCTAAAAGGGAGTGAAAAAGGGAGTTGAGATTAAACAATTGTCAGGCTGTTTAACATCTATAAACTTTACAATAGCAGGCTAGATTCATGTGAATAAAACCTTTCGCCTAAGGTTATCTTGTTTCTCAAGCTCTTTCCGAATCCTCATCTCATGGGCTTCAACTTCTCTTGCAGTTCTAGAATCATCACTCTGCATAAATAAAGTTAACATTAAATTCCTCCTCTGCAAAGAATTCATACAAAATACTCTCAAGAGTTAGAAAAATAACATAAAAAAGATTATGAGAAAGGAATACAAAATTCATTACTAAAGATAACTTGAAGTTACCTTCCGTTTCCTCTCCATCCGCAATATCGGATCGCTCTGGAAAACTTGTACACCAGGTAAAGCATAAGGATTTTCTGATCCAACAATTGGGCGATCAGTGAAATGAGAGTTAATTCCAATGTTTATGTTTGAGTAAGATTCCCTTTGGGGGGCACCATCATCATCCTGAGTTGATTGATAGGAAATCCCTTGCTTCTCTTGTTGAGACAAAAGACGAACACGTGAAGAATGACCTTGGGCAGCATGAATCCTGGGTAGCTGTTCATTTCCAAGCACAAAAGATGGAGTTCTGCTAGGATTATCCATTGGATCATGTAAATGAGGTTGGGTCAATTGTCCATATGCATCAGATCTAATACTGGACTGGTTTGAGAGAAATGGATATTCATGGAAAGCCCTTGCCATAGTCTGAAATGGAATTTAAAATCAAAGTCTCAAAGAAAAGCAAAGTAGTCAAGATGGTTTAAACAAAAATAATAGCATTTCTCCAGTTCCACATATATTAAAGAAAACGCATCACAAAATCTAAATTGGCATTAATAGAGCATCCAAATAAATAATCTCCAACACCAGAAGGGACAAAAGACACTCAAAAGTCAAAACTAATATAAACAACAAGACAACATGAATTGTTACAACTCAAGCAGTGAATGCTGAAGCTAGTTCCAATACCATGAACCTTAAATTGTTTTCTTTTTACTCAAATAACATCTACAACATATAGTTAAAAGTTACCAAATGTTCTATCATGTTTCAAGCTGGTACTAGCAACAAGTCTTTCAGAAACAGTAAACACCAAAAGAATTGAAGGTATACTCACTTTGAGTAAGGAATTGAGAGTGAAATATACTGTCATGAAGGACAAAGACAAACATTCAAAATGGTACTCATTGCTCAATCATCATAACTATCTCCCTAGTAGTCCCAAACAACCACATTCATGACAAAAAAGGATCTGCTGAGTCACATGAAACTAAATGTACACTAGCTAAAAGACAAATTATGTTATAGAATAAAGAAAACCAACCTTATTTGATCTAACATCATGTCTTTCATAAACTTTACCATCAAAGCCAAGATTAGGGCGTTTCTGCTGCTCTGTAACTGCTGTCACCCGGAGGGGAGGGGAACAACCAGAAGTGTCAGTAGCCAATCAAGACGCAAGCACACATAACAAATACCATAAAGTTTATGAATCTAACAACTATGTCCAATTTCAAAGAAGAAGCCCGAAAGATGGCAAGAGAAGCTATATATGAATATATTTATCCCACCAATGTTACTATAATATAGAACATCTAAGAAACAAGATAACCACTTGATGAAAAAGAAAGTCACATATATATTAGAAATAAAACCATTAGACACCAATATTTTCATGATAGCTAAGTAATTGACCAATGTGAAGATTATAAACAACAGGCAAGCCAGGTTGATTTGGGAGTTAATTTGTACAAGACAGTAAGAGACCTGTAGCCCAAGCAAACAACAAAACATAAGACAAAGCATCATAAAGAATATGAGTAGAGTCTGGTGGAAGTGAAAAGCAGGAGAACTAAGTGTTATACCTATAGGTGCCCCAAATGCATCCGGTGGCAAGGGATCAAACTCAACTCCTAAAATGGGTCCGTCGTCCCTCAACGGCTCCCCTAACTGTGCCTCGACACAAGCAATTGCTCTAAGCTCTATTATAGACTGCTGCGACTCATAGTACCCCGGCACACCCCGAGGTACTACGTTCCGCAACTCTGAACGAGAGAACGGGCTTGAGCCCGAACCCGACCCGGATCCGTAATCATTACCAAGTTCAGGCCCCATTCTTAGCTCGTCTGTCGGCGAATCAGGCAAAGGAGCCACCGTCTTCCGCGACTTCTTTGGCGGCAACTCCTTCTTGTCTTTCAACCTCCTATGGCAGAACCACATCTGCAATTGCCGATCGGACAACCCCAATTTCTCCGACAGTTCCGCCCTCATCGCCTCCGATGGATACGTCTCCACTAATCAACAAAATTTTTCCATTAAATTTAAGAAAGATTCAATACCCATCAAACAAATACTTCAAATTGGAAAAAAAAAAAGTAAAAAAAATAAAAAAAAAAATTGAAGAAGAAAGTGGAACGGACAAGCATAAGCTTTCTCCAAGGCTTCAAGCTGAAAGGGGGTTTTCATCTGGCGCTTGGGCTTGCTCTGGCCCTCATTGGAATTAGCAATTTTGCTGCTACTTCCATTATTATGATCATTGTAATCGTCAGTGGCGTCCCTCTTCTGATTATTCTCTCCCTCTGAAGCAGCCTCAGCCTCCATTGAAGAAACCCGATCAAGATCGGAACTTCCCCAAGGCTACCACCTTCAAACCCTGGAAGAAATCCAGAACCCCAAAGGAGAATAAACCAACCAGAAAATTAGGGCTACCGAAAAGAATCAATTTTTTTTCCTTATCTATCTCTTCTCATCTGCCTTCCTCTCTCTTAAACCGAAATTCCGTAATAGTCAAGGATTGGAAAGGCACAGGATTATTATCCTGAGATGAAAAAAAATAAAAAATAACAATAATAAATGGGATAAAGCAACAGCGTACAACAAGGGATTGAAAAGAAAGAACAACGATGAAGAATAAAAGAACAAACCAAAATAATAATAACGATAATCGAAAAACAAAAATTAACCAACAACAGTTCCCCTTGACTCCTACTACTACTATAATTCCTCCACCACCTTTCATAATTCGTTTTTATTTTTCCTTTGTAAATAATAAATACTGCTTTTTTTTTGTTTCTCTTTTTAAATGAACGGTGTGATTGTTCGTGTCAAACAAGACCTTAATGAGGACTAAAAAACAAAAACCCAATGGAGATGACTTTTTTCTTTTGTTTATAAATTTTCCAATTTCTTTGTGTTTATCTTTTCCTTTTTTTGCTAAACCAAAATGTAATCTTTTCTGCATCCGTCTGTGCTGTCTCTCTCTCTCTCTCTCTCACTACGCGCCGTTCTAATTTCGATGAACATTTTTTCCGAGGTTCTTGTCAGGTTTTTCTTTTCTATTTTATTTTCTTTGAATTTTTCTTTTTTTCTTTCTTGGGTTATTACTTTGGTCAATTTAGCGAATGCTTATGGTGATGTGAAGGTGATTGAGATTACGAGTTACTGTGTTTTGTTGCGTTTTGGTTCTTTGAATCTTTTGAAGGCTCAGATTGGTTGGAATTTTGGGATCTTTTGCGTGCGATGCGATGATCGAATCGATGTTTCACACTTTTGTTATTGTGGGCCCCGTTATGGTTCTTCGTAAAAATTATTATTGGATTACAAATGGGCTTCTGATTGGGCTTCCATAGGAACAGGTAGTTTCCTTTTGGGCCCTCCGTTGGTGGCACCAATTTTCTAACGATCCAACTCTTACTATTAAGTATTGGCCTAGAACATCCAACCAGAAGTCCATCGTGACATCATCAAAGGAAAAATACAATGACTTGTGCCTTTTGTAAAAAATTAAGTTCGTAAACTTGGTCGAACTTAAAATTTTATTTAATGACCAACTTTTCTATTTCAAGTTTTAAATTCGATGCCAAAAGTTCAAAAAGTTATTTTCTTTTAATTTATATGGGCTTTTGAAACAAGTACAGATATCTAAGTAAAAACCAAATTGAGACACCATTTGTTTTGCGTAATAGCACATCTCACACGTTCTTGACCCATTTGTCCTACCTAAGTGGGCATGTATTTTCGTCTCCTCCCAAAGGTAAAGAAGATGTAAAACAATTGACATTGGTGCCATATAATTTTATATTATTATAACTACCAAAAATACCAACATTTTGAAATGGGACTTAATATAATTAAAGACAAAATCAACAGAAGTGGCAAATTCAACACATTCATGAAGTAGTATAAAAAAATTGAATAAATTTTATAGGGAAAAATAATAGAGAATAAATATAAATTTTATGTTTGTTTCGTGAATTTCTTTGTTCCTTACTTTGTTTTTATTATTTTTCTTCTGTGTCTACTCATAAGGAATGACTTTCTTCTAGCTGCCCTATTTTCCTCTTCATTAAATTTATCCCAACTTTTTTAACAATGCATAGGGGCTAGAGCAATTTAGTATTATTGATTTCCGCAGAGTTTTTGCCTTAGCCTAGGAGACCAAGGGAGAGGGGGAATGACACAGCGAGCTCTAAACAGGTCCTGTGGGAATCATGAATACATCATCTTTCAGTCAACGTGAGAAAAGATTGCGAATCAGCAATTCATTGTTTGCCGATGGAATCAAAAGATTTTGAGAAAAAAAAAAAAAAAGAGAATGGAAAAACAGAAGCTATTGCAATGGATAATACAACATGAAACCATCACTCGATTATTTTGAAGGAAATCTGTGATGATTTACAGTGCAAGACATCCTCCAAGCTGACGCCTCTTTCTTCTTCTTATGCTGCTTTCTTTTGCTGCCAACAAAAGCAAACGAAGAACTCTTGTCAATTCTACATTATCATACGGCTACATTATATGGAGAACAGAATAAAATCATTGCATCTGTAAAAAAAAAAGTGATTAACAAAAAAATAAAAAAAGAAATACATGCTTAATGAATTGACAGGAAAAGGAAAGCGTATGACTTGAATTTGAATATATATTGGTTAATGCATACATGCAATAGTCACTTGATGTGAATTATCTTTGTTCAATCATTTTATTATAGCAACCAGCATCTCATTCTTATGGAAACTATAATAAAATCCTAAATGAACTAGATCAACGAGCAGGAGATCATCCAAGAAGAGAATTCAGTTTCGAGAAAAACCTAAAGACACACTTGACTTAATATCAAAGGAAAAATAATTTTATCATGCAGTTGTGGTAGAACTGAAATGGTACTCACTCGTTTCTCCTCTTCCATCTTGGCTTTGATGTAAGAATAGATAGCCACTCCTGCAATTGCAATGGATGTTCCAATACCAGTTTGGGTGGAGATCTTGTTACCTGTAATACCGAAGCAATTTGTTAGATAGTTTTTTCATGAAGCTAAATATGCCAGCAAAGGGGAGATGGAAACCCAGAAACAGTAATCAAAAGTGAAACTAAAACAATAAAAACCACAAATTAAAAAAGCGGAAGAAAGAGAGATCTTTACCAAAGACTAATATTGAGAAGCCAATCACAAATACACGTTTCAGTACATTGCCAACTGCATGTGTGAGAGGTGCCACCCTCTCCAAAGTGTTGGTGGCCAACTGGTCATAAAAAAAATGCAAAGATATTGTCACTATACGTACCATCTCATATTAAAAAACAAAAAAGCAAATTTCCGTTTACTTGTAGTGCAATTTTCCAAGAGATGGTGAAAATAAAAAATTAACCTGATTGTAGAGGTGGTAAAACATTCCCACCCAGAAGAGATCCGAGATGAACTTGACCGTTCCTACTTTAGCAATTGCATCATTGAATCCATGTTTCAACAGTGCAGGCCCCTCAATCTGCATGTCAGATCAAATAGTGCATGAACAAAATAGGGATGTTCATCTCCATAACAATTGTACATACCAAAGCAAGGGGCCATAAGAAAGAATATTTACTCACAATTATAGCTGGTGGTATGCAGACAAATAAAGCAATGATGGAAATGTAGGCATAGACATTAGTACTATCCATGTCCGTCTGCACAAGAGAGTTAATTATCAATAAGGTTCATGGAAGTTTCAATTTCTAATTAGTAAAGAGTAGGGAATGAATAGAAAATAACCATAGCCTTCTTTGAATAGATGCTCCGGTATGTAAAGGAAATGTTTGAAATCATAGCACTTATAAAGCCAGTCCAATTGAAGGAGAGCTCAGTCAATGATGCCATTGACACACCTGCATATAAAATATTACTTGGATTTCACAGTCTCCATGATATGCATGATGTACGATCTCCTTAGGTTTAAACTCAATTTCAGATAGCAAAGAGAGGAAAGGATACTGTAACTGCTCCTTGCCTTAAGTTAATTGATATGAGAAGATCTTACCAAGAACAACAGGAGCCAGGGATAGCCATAAAGTAATAGGTATTGATTGACCAAGTATGAATTGCGAAGCAGCAGCATTGAAGAATGGCTCAAGAGCTGAAACAAAATTCACATTAATTAATGGTCAGAAAATAAACAGCTTCAGGCATATAGGGAGTCTGCCTCCTTCCATATCTACCTATATATTATGAACCATGGATACTTTAAAAAAAGAAGCCGCGTTTGTGTCAAACATTAGTATAAAACACAATCTATCGCTTTTATTTCATTAGACTCTTCAACTGTCATCGTGTCGAGATATGAACATACATCTTTCTAAATGCATATATCATAAATTTTATCACCTTTAACGGTATGTGTGAAAGAAACAGCAACGGCTGCGAATGAGACATTGCTGGTCACATGGCCTAGGGCATGACAGACAGCCACAGGAATGAGCACCTTCAGCAGGTTTGAGTCTATAGGCTACAAAAGCACCAGCAAAAAGGCATACACAAATCAGTATATATGTATGTATATACCATTTTATAAGAAGCAACTTTCCATCTGCATTTTTCAATTCAGTTTTTTTCTTACATAATTAACTTTACTTAAACTTACATACAAAAGCATAAATATACAGGTCTAATAATAAAGACATTATTATGAAACTATCTAGCTAGATTTCACTTGCAGTGAAACTTTACAATAAAGTTCTAAAATTTGGATTTATTATTTTATTTGCAGGTCTTGCCAACACGTGGATTTTATAGTTTCTCGGTTTTTTTTTTTTTTTGGACAATTAGTTTCCCGGCTTTTCGTTCGCAGAATTTTAACTAAACTTACAGCTCGCTTAGGCAGGCCCACGGCCCAGCTCAACAAACAGTACACCACACCCACGAATAAATGGATTACCGATACGAAGCTGCACACAGAAGGTCATAGGTAACGAGATAAGTATAAAATTGTTTATACTGAAAGATTAATAAATCAAACAAAGAAATCATAAATCACACTATGTTTTAGTATTTTAAAAGTTAGTTAGTACTGATGATTTTAAATAATTTAAAAAAGAAAATATATTAATCCAAACCTCCATGCAATTATTGTAAAAAAAAAAAAAACACTGAAAATCGAACTTCACTTCAATTGAGAATACTTGAGTGCTGATCTTCCATTTTAAGCTTCATGAACTGGGGATAAAAGTTAGCTCACAGTATAATAGCTAATAAATTTCTTTCCTTTTCGAGTGAGGAAAGTCACTTCACAGAGAACTCACACAACACTCAGTCTGAAAAAACGCAGAATGAACAGATAGGAAATATATTTTATTTTTTTTTGGACAAGTAACAGATAGGAAATATAAAAGCTATCACTTCCCACCCAGCATTAGCTAATGGACCAAGCACAAATAGCTGGGCTGCCCATCACCATTTTCATTTGACTGCCCATTACTAATAAAAAAAAAAGCATTGGGCTCAGGAACGTATTAAGAAAGCTTCAGATTTATTTACCTTGTACAGTCCATTTTATATATTTCTATTAAAAAATATTAAAATTTCACTAGTATCAATATAATATTGTGCTTTCATGATTGATTTGTTGAATACAATTAAACTAACTAAAATCTATGATTTGTAATCGATCCACGCAACTTATAATTAAATATGAAAATAAAAGTAGAAATTTAATGACTACTCACAATTAAATGAATAAATGCATCAATCTTAGTTGATCAACTTAAGATTAAAACATTAAATCATCCATTAATTTCTTCAATATAATTGCGGCACTTACTATGGATAGGGGAAGTAATTATAGATCTTCTTGTTGAGGATGTTAAAAATCACATTCAAGAAGTACCTGCGAAGAAAAAGGAATAGAGACGTAATTTCAAAACTTGAAGCGATCGCGCAGCAGCACTACCACTGCGCCTTTGATTCGGAGACACAGGGAAATTAGAGCTTAGCAGACAGCAGAGAAACGAAAGGGAGACACAGTCAGATACTATATGGATCACGCGACCTACCACATGAAGAAGAAAAACCCCGTGAGCAGAGCCGGGTACTTATCGAAAAATCCAACCGGAGTGACTTTCGCTTCACTGTAAGAAAACACAACAACATTAGTCAGGACGGCGAAGAGAGCGAGTTGACAGAGTCAGAACGGAGGGAACGGACCTCACCCCGCGGAATCGCTTCCCTCGGCCGGCGATGAGGCGGCGGAGAGGCATGGCCGGAGGTGGACTTCTTTTCTCAACGCCGGCGAGCACAAAGCGGGACGGAGCTGCCTTCCCCAGATAAGGTTGCCACCGTCGGCGACGGCCCCGATCGTCTTGAGGGAGACGAAGGATGCATTGTTGGCGTCCCGCGGCAGCTTGCGGAGGTGGGGAAGGGAACACAATGTGGTGGCGCGTGACAACACTCGCGACTCCATGGAAATGGTAGTGAAACGAAGAGAGGAACCAAACAAAAAAAATGTGGGTTTGTATGGGTACTTACTGGGCTATAAGTCTGAGACTCGAGAGGCTCCAAAACGATATCTCGCCCCAGCTGAGCATGCGAACCGTTTTTGCGCTGTGACTCTGGTTAACTGTCAGTTGAGTTATGATCTAGTACGTTGAGTCGCAGGTGAACCAAGTGTGTGATAAATAATAAGCGTAATAATAAGCGTTGGATGTGATGGAAGATTGTAGGTAAGTGGAGTGGAGGGGGAGAGACGAAGAGTGTAGGGTAAGGCGGTGGAGGCGGGAATAAATAGCGGACGTAAAGTGGTGGAGGGAGGAAGATAAGTGGGGCCCTCTTATCCCTCGAGAGAGATATGTGAAGGAGGAGAGGGAAGAGAGTGTGATGGTTATTGTCCAATGGTTGTGGTGAATAGGCGATTGTATGTGTTTCTCAATCCCTTATCCGTCTTTTCATCTGCCTTGTCATCACTATCTCTGTTCACGGAGTATCCCTTCTTTCCAGCAACTTTTTTTTTTTTGTTTAATTCATAAAAAGAAGTTGTTTATGCTGGCTTAAAAAAAATTAAGACGAATTTGATAATTAGATTCAAGAATCAGACTGGAACAATTTTTAAGAAGCATTTGATCTAAATTCAACCATTTTAAGAAACATTTTTTTAAAATATTTTTTTACCTATATTTTTTGTTAAATTTTATAAATATGCAAGCTATAGTTTTTGTTTAATTATTTTCAATGATTAAATAAAAACATGAAATTTTTAAAAGTAGTTGTATTTTATAATTTACCTTGTATCTAAATATTCAACAATATAAGATGAGTATACTGAACATTGTTAAAGTATTTGTAAAAATAACAATTTAAAAAACACGAAAACTAGAAAAAGTATAGAATATTTCAAGCATGCAACAAAAAAGATTAGACGAGTATTGTTAGTTATAGAGATAAACAAAATTTTGTGAAGGGAAAGACAGAAAATGATCCTCATGGTCGTCGTCATGAGCATGACAGATAACAAATGTTCAATAGCTCTAAGGGGATAGGAAATCTTATCCAAAAAAAAGTTAGATAAAGTTTTTAAATATTTGCTATAAAATTTTATAATATAATATATAACAAAACTTACAAAATTAATTATATAATTTTTAATTATAAAAAAATATTTATATGTAATATTTAAATATTTACATATTATATTTTTAATATTGAACTCGATAATAAATATATAAAAATTTGTACTTAAATTTCAGAAAAAAAAAAAAGAAAAAAACAGGAGAACACGGACATTACGTGACAAGTGGTGGAATTTTAAGGTTAGGTTGCTTGCGTTGCATTGTCCAAACCACACGTGGCAGATGATTGGTCATATCATTAGTAAACTTCAAAACGATTTTTTTTTTTTTGTATGAATCACGATTTTTTCCAAATTTAACTAATTTTTTTTGCAAATAGCTAAAAAAATAAATTATTGAAATATTTTTACTTTAAATATAAATAATGCATGCGAAGGCGTTACAAGTAATAAGATTTATTGGAAAAATTTTACTTTAAATATGTGTGTGTAAATATAGATATATATTTGCATGCGTGCATGTGTTTGTTAATTAATTAATCTTACTTCAAAGCAAATTAATACATAAACTCCTTGCGAAAGTGGCATTTATTCACGGTGACTGTAGGATTAGCCTACCTCAATTAATTCGATTAAACTTATTTGGATTTAATTAAAACATTATTTTAAACAAATTAGATTGGGTTAATCAATTCTTAAATGTAAAATTTTAAATTCATTTAGATAAATTGGATAGAATTAGAAATTGTAATCAAATTTAAATATTAATTTTTCAATCTCAACATCTGATTGAATAATTGAGTGATACTCACCTTTTTAAGCGTTTGGCTATGATTTTTCAGTTGTTTGGCGTGATTTAGTGAGTGAATGAAACTTTGGGCATTCAATATCTGTACCATACGTCCTCCTCATTATTGCCGATGAGGATGAATAATATATGCTAGCTGTACATCGCATCTCCGCTGAAAGCTCAGTCCAAGGATGTGATTTCGCTCGGGGAATCCTGTCTTTGCAAAAAAAAGGACCCGTAATGGCTAACCACCTTTAAAAATTTGTTCGTTAAATATACAGCATAGTGTGTGAAGATAATCTTGTCAAACTCTTGCTCATCAAGCAATCAAAAACTTGATGCAAAATCTTGCTTGCTTGCTTGCTATCTATCTAATTAAGCTCACTTCATTAATTAGTTTATTACCCATTGGATTCATAAGCCAGTGTTCTCAAATTCATAATTAAATTCATTTTCATTAATTCAGTATACTTGATCTTGTAATTTCAAAATTATTTTATAAAAAAATTAATTAAGTCGATAAGGAAATAATAACATTTCCTTTCATTAATTTATATATAATTATTATTTTTTTGTATGGACACGAGAGGCTAAAACAGCCCAAAAAGACATTATTTTAGTTTAATTAGAGGAAAGAGGGAAGCCGATTCCATGTCTTTGCGTGGGAAAAGCAACGAACATCATGCTGCAAATCACGCCAATTCCCACTGGCAACACTGTGAGGATTTCCTGCGTCTCATTTGACGGTGCTGGAAAGAAGCAATTCACCACATTCTGATCAAACAATGCAATTGCAGCAAAGACCAAAATCGACATACACGCGTGCAAAAAATCTATAAAACGCAGGCGATATTTTGTGGCAACTTCTCGTGGAATTTTGGTTGACCCATCGATGACCCACAACCCCCTGAAGGTGGCGAACACGTAGCACACGTTTCCCTTGTTGTCTCTGAAGCTGTCGGTGAAGCATAGGAGGAAGCAAGAGGCGCCACAGAGAGCTACGAGTGAAGCGGTCATGAAGTGGCTGACGGAGTCGCAGTTGCCGAGGTTTGTGAAGATTGGGGAGAGAAGCTGGAAAGCAAGAACTGAGCCAGTGGGTAAGAGATTGGCCAAATGGGCCGTGCTCTGAAATGTCTGGCTTATGGCTTTCTGAATCATGTTCCTCTCTGCTTCTGGCACCTCCGTGTTCCGCAAAAATGGGAGCTTTTCTTCATCATCATGGTGAACTTTAATCTCCATGACCATTTGATCGATCACCTTTTGTTTTGCAGCACAGGTGTTTGTGAAAAGGCATATCTCTATTTTATATGAGAAGGAAAAGGAAGAGAAGGGAGTCTTGTGATGCCTTGCAAGAAACGCGAACTCGAATTTTGGATAAATGAGCATTTCACTAGAATCTTGGAAAAGTTGTTTTATTTTATTTTATTGTGGTTACTGTTTTCTGGGTTCAGCTTTTTGGTTGTTTTTTAAGCCTTATAAAGCAAACATGCTCGTTATGCAGCCTAATGCTTGCGCGAGAAAGAAGAGAGATGATGCGTGGGATTTCAATTATTGGGTTATAAGTTTTGTGACAGAGGGGGAATGTCTTCCTGAGACGCAATGACTAAAACCTGGGGCTATCATTATGTGCAGGACCCTAAATTTGTGCTTATTTCTTTGCTTTGGATTATCAACTGTTATCTCTATTCTCTTTCTTTTACGTCTTTTCGTTTTCATTCTTATCTTTCTTTCTTTCTTTTTTTTCCTTTTTTTTCTTCTATATCTTATGCATTTCATAACTTATTCATTAATTCAAAGTTTTGGAGTTTGGAGGACATTGCTTAGAAGCTTCGTAGACGTGTTTAAATTAATCAATTAAATGGAGCACCGTCATCTCTTTCCGTAACGTTCTGAATTTGGAAAATATAGAATTTTCTTTGACTAGTAGTGGAAACGAACCTTTTAAAAGTTTATTAATATAATCCTTAAAAATATTAATTAGAAAAAAAATACATTTTACCTCTTTGAATTATGTTTTAATTGAAACTTTAATATATAAATTTAAAACGTGACAAAATTCCTCTTCAATCTTTTACAAAAAAATAAAATTATTAAATTATTGTGACTTATAATATTTTAATCACGTGACGTTGTATCTTATCTTAACACATTTGCGTGAATCTTACCATCATTTTTGCCATTTCCAAGTATAAGAAACAAAAATTGAAGAATCTTCGTAAAATTGGAACAATTTCCCAAAAAATGAACAGTTGTAGTAGTGTTGATAGTGCCAGATTTTAGGTAACAAACAAAAATAAAGACAAAACTCAAATAGGGGTTGGACATATCCTTCACCTGTAATTAAAACATTAAAAGTCACAACAATTTATCATTTTTACTGTTTTAAAAAATTTGAAAGAGTGTTTTATTATGTTTTAAAGTTAATGTAGGAGTAAAATGTGTTTTCCCCTTAAAACTACTACTTAACTAGAAATTGAAATTGAAAAATTGTTCCACTCACAATTTGTTAGTCTATATCATTGTTTTTTTTTTTTTGAACACTATATTCATTGTTATAATCTAACACAAATTGGCTCCCAAGCCTCAATTGATAAATTCGAGTTACCTAAATATATTGGGTTTGGATATGCATAAAAGTCACCCTGGATACTTAAATGGTCTATTCTCTAGGCCAACAATTTTTTGTTTTTGGTCAGGCTCTAGGCCGACAATAATAAACAGTTGCAATATACGTTGAACTAAGAAAACCAAAAGCCCAAGAGAAACAATTCATTTGGCATACACATGTAGGCCTATTATTGTTTCCAATCATGGCCCAATAATTTAATATATATATATATATATTTTTTCTTAACCATAAGTTGAAAACAATATAGATTCATGTAAACTTTTAAATTTAAAATCCGTCAATCATTGTGCATGCCTACTCATTAATCATCAACCATTTTTCCACAACACGAAGACTTCTGATAGACTATACAGGATAGAAGTTTCAACGATTAGGAATATATTCTAAATTAAGGAATTAGTTAAGCCTTTTGTGGTGGTTTGGTTGATTAAAATAGGTCAATAGTCTAAGCAAATTATGTAGTCATGTAAAATCATAATATATATATCACTGTCTTAAACCACCTTTCATTGTATGGTTGTGATCTAATTTGTCCAACAACTTCAACCTCACACACCTATTTTCTATAGTAAAACTCAAAGACCATTGGATGCTATTTTCACAGTCAAAACCCTATAAGAAACCCTAGATTGATGAATAATGACAGAAAACATAACATATATTATAATAATATGTTTTCCCTAATAATATTAAGACTTAGAACCAAACAATGATGTCTGTCGTCGGTTGGGGTTGGGTTTATTTTCTTTGTCCTTGTTCCATTTTCTGAGAGAGAATCTTCGGGGGAATCAGAACTTTTTAGAGTGCAGAATCTGGTCCAATGGGTTAGGTAACTGCACATATACTGGTTTTGAATTTTGAACAATCCATCCAATTAGACACCCAAAAATCAGCCCACAACCAAAAAGTGACTAGTTTTTTAATTTCTTCTTTTTTACATGAAGGCATGTTTAGGTTACTTAACACACACACAAATTCAAATCTATCATATCAAAATAATAATTGTTTATTATTGATTGGATAATAAAAAATGTATTAGATTCAACTAAACGAAATCTTTTACTTGTGTTTAGGCAATCACCATCACTCTACATTCATCTCTAAACACCTAATTAGTCTCTCCGTTCATGAGGATGCTTCCCAGTAATGGTCATTGATTTCAGACTTTTGATTCTCGGGGGACAGTAACCCTGTAATATCATTGACTTTTCCATATACTTTTTCCTTGGAAAAAAAAATCTCCAAAATTAAATTTAAAACACCAATTTTCTTTATGAAACATAATCATAATTTTATTTTATTTTTTATGATGGAAGTTGGAGGTAGGATTTGAATTGCTGTCATTATTACCAACCTTAATTACTCCTCTTAAATCATGCCTTCAAGATTGTGAAATGGATGACACCTCACCGTCCAAGTGGACCCTAATGGTAAATAAGTAATTATCATTATTTGCAAGACAAATCTAAGTGATTCACTTTAGTAAAGCAAGTATTGATATTTTAAAAATAAAATTATATTATTTTTAGTATGCATCTTACTCTTTATTATAAAAATATAAATTATATTTAAATATTATATTTTCTACAGTGTTACAATATTTATTTAATATAGTATCTCTAATGTATGTGATGTAAAAAGAAAAGACAAAATAAAAGAGAAATCACAATTTCTCAATATCAAATACCTCAATATATTATTAATTTATTATAAGAAAGAGTAATTATTTTATTTTTCTAAAGCCATATATATATATATATATATTTAATCAACTGAAATAAAAAAAATTAACTTAAAATGATTTTCAATTATTTAATAATAAAATAATAATTCTTTCTTGTCATTTTAGCTTTAACTATTATGGATAATTCCCACTTCAATTCATGTTTCAACTTCAATTATTTTAATTATTAGAGGGAGAAAGAATAAAGGACGATGTGGGTGAAGTGATGATGAGTTGCATGAACTGGAAAGAGGCTTGGCCATTGTTTTACGTTACATAGCACAAACAAGCATGTTGACAGAGCTAGCAATAACCCTTCAAAATCATGAAGGATAAATATTTTCCCCCTCCCTAATTATTCACACACTGAACTTTTTGTTCATTTGGTTCCACTTTCCGTTTCTAGTCCCAATTGATTGGTTTTTGATCCTTTTTCCCTCAATTTGAGGCCTGGTGGGGAAACCTACACTCGTGCTGGATCCTTTTAAAATTAGTATGAGAAATCTAAATTTGTGATTAAATACGTAGCGTTGATATCAGCATCCCACTTTTGTGATGCTATATCCACCATCTTCATATTATTTATTTGCCCTCAACTAGCTTAGGATATATTAAGGATTATATTCGTGTATTTTTAATTAATAATTTAAAAAAGATAAGTATCAAATAAAATATAATAGGAATATCACAACAACCAAATATATAATATTTAAAAATAATTGTAAGCTTCTTAAAATTTGTAATTTTCTATAATTAATATTTAAAAAAGGTGAATCTCAAAAAGAAAAAAAATCTATAGGTAAAAAGCTCTTGACAAATGACAACTCTATTTCAAAATTCAACTATTTAATTGGTTGGATTTCTAGAATATTAGAGCTTGTACTTGGCATCTGTTCTGAGATATACATTTCAGAAAAGTAACCGGGACTCGTGACAGATAAAACGCGGAGAGGATAAAAGGATTAAGTTCACATGCAGTGTCCTTCCGGTCCACTCGGGACGCTAGATACTAATATGCGCCACTCAGAATTTACGCGAGGGTCTAATTCTAAAAGAACCTAGCCCTGCGGTCCTAAGTGCCTGGTCCAAACGTGGAAGACTCTTATTTATCTTTGTGGGCATTGTCAAATAGAAATGCCATAAAGGAATCAACCCCTTTACACTTCGAAGGCCTCCATTTGTCCATGTTCCCTCCATTTCTTCACTTTAACTCTTTTTCAATTTTGGTTTCTGGGTCTTATCAGTTTTCCGCTTTATAGTCTAAGCATAAGCGTATATGCATTGCAACTTTGGGCAACAACATCAGATCACATGACCCAGTACAGTACCAGGCAGCTTTGGTTTCTAGTATTCTAGAGTCCGTGCCCCTACTACCACCCATTTCTACTTTTCTCTTATTCTACCGAGCACATGGGATTGAATGGATAGGATAGGCAGATACAAAGGGACGTAACAAAACATATCCATCCATCAATCACTTGTCCAATATCTTAATTTGAAATTGTCTCTTATTTGAATCTTCTGAGTTCTAATCATATATTAATATCCCTAGCTAATGCCTTTTTAAGACCAGGAAAAGTCCGATGGACTATTTAGTGCCTAATATTATATGCCTCCTTACCCTGTCTTCTTCTCGTTCTTGCTGTGTCTCAATGTCCACGTGTTAAGGTCTAATATGACTCATATTTCATGATATAAGTTGATTAATTTTTTTGTTTTGTTTTTGTTTTTGTCCATGATACAACATTTGACTTAGTAGCCCCACATTTTTTGAATGGTAATTTGGATCTAACATTATCATAGTTTTCTATATCCGGCAGCAAGTCTGTCCGTTTGAAACGGAGTCAAAGCACTTACAAGTGGAGGCACTGGGCATGAGACTCATTTGTTTATTTGAATCATATTCCGACCCTCTATACCTCACAAAAACATGTGATAAAAAATAAGGAAGCAAAGAACCGTATAATTCTATGAACATCGTGAAATGTTGATGCTATCCACTTGTTATCAAAACATCATCACCGTCTCACTCAGACTTTGATCTCACAATGATTGTTATGAATGACAAAATCTTTGTTTTTTTTTTTGGATGTCAGACAAAAATAATAATAATAATTCTAAGCCCAAAATTACCTGGCGAATTGAGTCAATAATCATATAATCTTTCCTTCCCAATCTTCCTTATGGAACTAACTCAGAAAGTCCTGTTGGATTAGTGCTTGATATGTGAAATCATCATGAAAAGAAAAAAGTAAGGATTTGGTGAGAAGTTTATTCTTTTTGGCATAGCCTTTCTCTTTTTGGTTAGCTTTAAACCCGTAATTCTGTTAAACAATACATAATTAAGGAACCAACATCTAATGGGATCTTCCAAATCCCCCCTCCTCTAATCATTCACAATAGTAGGAAACAATAAGCTTTGTACCAAAAGAAGAGAAAGCTAGCTACACCCAAAGTGGCTGCAAAGTACCCCTTTTCACCAGTGTTTATACAGAGAAAAAGTAGTGTGTAAGTGTGAAACAAATAAATAAAAAGAGTGAGAGATGATGGCAGGGGGGAAAGCTAGGTAGGCTCTCGGAAGTATTATAAGACGACAATTATTAATGTGGTTTGGAACAGACTCAAATGGGTTGGATCCACCATTGCCTTTACTAGCCTTTTGTATCTTAGTCTATGTTAATATATAATATATCAGCACCATCCTCTACTCTCAAAGTTTGTAAAAGCTTTGATCTTCGGCTCCACATATCTTTTCCTGGGGCTCCACCACAGAGCACCTGATCTTTATTCTAGGGAAGCTGGCTTCTATGAACTGTTCAAAAAAGGGTCTTTGAACTAAATTATCATATAATTTGCAGAGAAGGCTTATCGTCTGGGAATCGGGAAAGTGCTCAATAGGTCTTTGCTACTTGGACCACTAAATCTTTTTTGAGGAAGAAGAAACATGAGAGTCCCGTTAAATCTTTTCTATTTCAGATTTCATCCATTAATATGAAAGGTCCTCTAGATGGTCTATGTTGGCTCTGCAGAAAATCAGTTTAGAGTTTCATGGTCCATTTGTTTTCTTTAAGGCTGCTATATATATATATATTCTTTTTGTGTACTGTAATGCAATCTGACATCATGCATTACATTACAAACACCAAACTTCTTTTTTATTTTTGGTATGCTAAATTTTTTTCCTATACTTTTTTAACAGTTAATTATTGTAAGAAGTTAATTGAAATTCGCTAAAATATCAACATTTATAATGAATATTTATTTATAAAATATTATTATTTAAAAATAAAAATTACGAAATATTTGTGTTTGTAAAATTTTTAGTAACTTTTTACGGCTCATACATCTCATCTTCAAAGAGACGCTGAACATTGGTAGCAATTGCCATCATTCTCGTTGTTCTTCAACTTGATCATCTGTGAATTCACTGAATAAGAATAATGGCCAAGGAATATGTAAGTCGTTCGAAGATAGAGAAGAATGAAGCACCATTTTTATCGGATACGGATGTGAGTGTAGGTCATTTTCAAAGTTGAACAAGTCATCGTTTACTGTTCCTGCAGAATAAGAAGAGTGCATATTAAAGAATGAGGATAATGAGCATAAATTATTTTGCATTATTGGCGCTGGGGATGCCAACAACCCATAATTTTCAATATCTACAATTTCAAATGACTGTCTATTAAAATATGTGTGATGCAATCAATGAGTTTATAAAAATGGGGATAGGGAATATAACTTTTCTCTTTTAGGGCATTTGGTATATGATTTTTCTTTTTAGTTTTTTAAAAATTTCAATTTGAAAAATTAAATTTGATATGTTTGGTACAAATTTTTAAAAAATTTTTTTTAAAGAGTTCTCATGAATAATTTTTTAATAAATTTTTCACAAAAAAAAATTATCCTGAAGAGGAATAAAAATTTTAATTTTCCATGAACACAAAAATCTTCTTATGATGTTAAAAGACAATTATATCATTTATTAATGTCATAATTATAATAATAATAACAATCTTACTATCTCTCTTCACTTTTATTTTCTCTCATCTCTTTCTCTCTTTACTTTCTTATTTTCTCTTTCATTCTCTCTTTTCATTCTTACATTCTTTCTTGTAAAAATAAAAGATATTTTAAAAAAATGTACGAAATTTTTTAAAAAATTAAGTATAATTAAATAAAAAAATAAAATATTTTAAATATTTTTAGTAATTTTAAAATCAACCAAACATATTTTATATATTTTTAAAATTATAATTATCATCAATTATATTTTTTTAAAAATGTGATTTTTGTATACAAAATTTTTTGTCATGGTACATGAATTTTTGTTTTTGTTTTTTAAGAGTCTCAATTTGAGAAATTAAATTTGGTATGCTTGGTACAAATTTAAAAAAAATTCATTTTTAAAAAATTAGAGTTCTCATGAATAATTTTTTAATAAATTTTTCACAAAAAAAATTCTTATTAAGAAAAGTAAGAAACTTAATTTTCTATGGATATAAATTTTTTTTTATTATATTAAAAAATAATTATATTATTTATTAATGACATAATTATAATAATAACAAAAAAATCTTACTTCTCTCTTTACTTTCATTCTTTTTCATCTCTCTCTTTTTATTTTTACTTTCTCTCTTATAAAAATAAGTTATATTTTTAAAAAATATATTCAAATTCTCAAAAAATTAAATATAATTAAATAAAATAATATAAAATTTTAAATTTTTTAATAATTTTAAAATTAATCAAACACATTTTACATATTTTTAAAAATTATAATTCTCATCGATTATATTTTTTTAAAAATACAAATTTTATAAAAAAAAATTTATCATTTACTAATCGTCCCTTTAAAGACTATGGATTATATATACCAATGAACTCTACTCAACAAAATATTAATCTTTACATATTTGGTTTCTTATTTTGGCTTTTCATTTTAATTTGAATATAATCTATATATATATATATATATATATATATATATATATATATATATATATATATATATATATATATATAATTTAAATGAAGCCTAAAAGTCTACGTTTGAAATTTAAACAATTTTTTATTAACAGAAAGAATTAATAATAATGACAACTTGAACTTAAGAAACAATAAATATTTGATTTTTAATTAAAGACGTTAATTTAGAAAAGACTTTATCCACGGTACTTCTGACCTAAAGAATAAGAATGTCATCGAGAATCAAAACGCAGAGCTGTACGGAGTGAGAGCGATGAATGAGGGTGAGAGTTGTGGAAGAAGCGAAGTTTTCACCGTCTCTCATTTTCAACTTTTGCCTCATGTTGGAAGTCGTTGTCTATCTTAGCTGTGACGCTGACAAGGAAATAAAGAATGGAAGGGTAGGTGAGTGTGAAGGAGAAATAAAAAAAGTAACACCACAATTACATTTGGAAAATATAATTAATGCTACGTAACTACATTTGTTGAAAACATTAATATAGAACTGAGATATCCATCTTCCTTGTATATATATATATATATATATATAATCTCATAGGCATGTCCATCATTAATTTTATACGCCAAAAAATTGCCAATCTTAGTGTTCATTAGAAGAATGCATTTCCTTAAAGTGAGGGTGACTTTCTTTTTTAAAAAAATATTTATTATATTATTACATTGATTTAAAATTTTAAATAAATTTAGGTATTAAGTATCTACATATTTAAAGCGTTCAAAGTCACTTAAAATACTAAAAAATATAGTTTTTTTTTTACATTATAGTTAAGGTTGTCTTCGGCCGAAAATTAAATTTTCTACTTGAGTAATTTTTATTTTAAGGACCAGCCACTCTCTAATTTTAATTTGTCACATTTTAAATTTCATTTTTAAATATTTCTTACAACGAAACTTCTCCAACTATTTTGTAATAAAAAAATAGAATACTCAAAAAGTTTGACGGAACCTAATGATTCAACCCATATTCATCATATGGTAACGTTTACCCAGTTGACTTAGAATTTCGAAAGCTAGAATAGCACACCAGTAAACCCCATAATGTTTTTTTTTTTATTCCTTAATTTTTGGTAGCTTTACCGCAAACACGGTGTTTAAAGCTTAAAAAGGTAAAGCTTTATATGTTTCTGCACCACAAACATGTTTTTTAAAACGTAAAAAGGCAACGAAATGAGTCATAATATATTCTTCTTCTCCGTATACAAAATCATAAGCGCTAGCGATGCTTCTTCTACCATATACACAAAAGAATTAGTAAGGAGGCTCGAGAGGTTTCGCACGCTTTCCCCTTCCAACAGCATGCTGTAAAATAAATAATACACAATCATATATAATATAGGGAGACAAATTTAGTAGTTGTGTGCTTTAGACAAAAGAGCCAAGCTAGCTCTCGAAAATATAGCTTCGTCATAATTTTACGAAGCATGCCTAACAATTTCTACTTCTCACCCTCACGCCTATTTCATTCTCTGCTGACTTTGACCTTCCTACCCTGCTTCCTGCATTCATCTTCAAGACTTCAACTACTCTTTGCCCAACTATTTCTCTTCGCCTCAGGAGACAAAAAGCTGTAGCTGAACAGTTACTACAAATTATCATGTACCACAAAAGCAATTACATTTTTATATGATAAATTATTATTTACTTCTTAGGATTTAGTTCAAGAATTAATTTATTTTTAATAATTTTAAAGGTATCGTGTAGTTATTTTGTGATATTTTTATTTTTATTTTAATAAAAATAATTACACGAATATTAAAATAATAAATAATTTTATTGTTAATAGTTTATATCAATTGAAATTTTTTATTGTTCATAGAAACCCTTTAAATTGTACGAAATAAAGTAATTTGAATAAAATTGCATGATATAATTTATTGTAATTTGTTTTTTTTTTTCAAGAACGATAGATCAAGGTTTGAACTTCAGTCTTGGACGCTCTTTATCACTAAAACGCACTTAATGAATTCTTGTGAAAAATATTTATTTATTTATTGAATATTCAAATGCTAAAGTTTGGCAGAAACGCAAAGAGGAAGAAGAAAAGTATTTAGGTATGTAAGGTTTTTTTTTTTTTAAAATAAGATTAAAAATATATTTAGTAGAATTTAAATGAAAAATTATTTTTTTAAATAGAATAAAAATTTAAAATATTTCAAAAAATATTTCTAAAAAATAGCCGTTAACATTTTTATTATTTTTAAAATGAATTTATCATAATTATTGAATAAAATTTTAAAAAATTTCATAATGATAGAAAATAAAATTAAAAAATTAAAAAATATTTATAGTTATTTACTCATTTATAACAATTAAATTTAACACAAAATAAACATATTTTTTAAATAATAAAAATTTATACATAAGAATATATTAATAAAAATTAAAAACTAAAAAATATTTTTTCAAAACCAAACAAACTCTTATTAATGAAACAATCCCATTTTCCCATGTTTTTGAAATGTGTAGTGGGTCAATGATACCAAACTACTACGGTGGGACCCACTAGAGGGATGTATATCGCCTTGAATCGGTTATGCAGCGACGACCTAACCGTAAGAATTGCCGGGGAGAATTCTTGGACGTCCAAAAATTTCAGAATTATTTTGAATCTACCTTCATTATTATTGCTCTTATTTTGGCTATCAACCCTCTCTATAACTTGGGGTTCCCTTTAAAAGACCAGATTTGACGTTAGCTGGATTTTATTATGTACGGCCCTACATTGACGAACCTCGGTAATCAGAAACAACTCATTAAAATCCTCTGGTACCGACATTTTGTACGCCCAAAGCTAATAACCAAATTATTATCACAAAAAGTCTATATATGAATTAGGACTCCAGCATCATTTTAATACACTCGTACCTTAGTCGTATTATTTCACGTACTTTCATATTTAAATTTAATATTTTTGTTTGATAACAAATATTTTATTTAAATTTTGTCTTAATTTTTATATGTAACCAAATATGAGTATAAATCTCGTATTTCTTAAAATGTTAGATATTATTATACAAAACATTTTAAAAACCATAAAATTGAATATTCAATTAATAAGGCCGTCCCCACGCAACCTTGCGGTCTTTGGCCACCGGGTCACTGCCATGACCATCGCTCTGCAAAATCTGAGACACTTACTGCTCCCCCAGCGTGAGTTTCCTAGCAATTGAGAAGACCCTCCTCCCTCCATTCAAATTTCCCATAATTTTTTGAAATTGACTACACATCCCCCCTCTGGCTGCCACTTCCACATATTACCGTGTTTGAAAGAAAGCTACCATCTCCTTTCCGCTTTTTAACGTGATGGATTTATAAACATTTATTATTTTTATATTTTTATTTAAAAGACCACAAATTTAATTATTAATAAAGCTTTTCTATTCTCCTGTATTTGGCGGTAGCTTTTTAAATATATATATTTTTTTACATTAATATAAACATAACAATTAATGCGAACTTACTTATGGATCTTATCAACATATTTTGATTTTCTTGTAATGAAGGTAAAGTGCTAAGGGTGCATCTTAAATCTAAAATTTTTACATATTTATTTATTTTTTATAGATATAATCTGCATTTTTTGACATGAAAAAAGATAATGCTATCGAAAAATTGACCTCATAAAATATTGAAGTTTTCTATCTTTCAATTTTCTTTATCTAAAAGTAGGTCTCGTTTTGTTTAATAAATAAATAATTTAAACAAATATAAAAGTTCAACAGGTAAGAGTTCGAATTTTCTATAACGACAACTTCCACACAAAAAATGTATTTAAGAAATATAATTGATGTAAAAAGGAAAGCGTTGAAACTTTGCGACCGCTTTTACTTGTACTGTTTGGTTGACCTTTTAAACAGTGGCAAGTGAGCACTAATGAGCAGTCCGCAGTAAGCGGTGAGCACTTAATGAGTCTGACTGCGCGTTTCCGTTCAGAATTAGAATAAACTTTCCAGTTCAAGAAATTACAAGTTACGATTTTTAAATTACAAATTTATTTAGTTAACGCTTGATCCCACTCCTCAGTACCGAAGCCGAGTCTGACATCGTGTCTTTAATTATCTGAGACTTGTATCTCTGCTTTGCCGCTCCCTTCCGCAATTACCACTTTGAAACTGCAAAATTGTACATGCCTTGTCTCCCCTTTCGCACCTTACACTGTTACTTTCCAATCTCTTCTCTTTAAATTCCCCTCTCCCCGAGAATTCTTTTTTTTTTTTTAAGAAAAATTGAATTATGAATTCAAAGCCTTTAATATTATTGGTTTTGAGAATATCAACTTGGTAATCCCTAATGTGGAAGAATATTTTGTCATTAATTGAAGTTACTTAGAGATCCATAAATATAAATGTAACATGTCGCATTTATTGGGATATTATTATTATTATTATTATTATTTAAGAGCATTAGTGACATTTAAGCAAGCTTCATATTCGAGACTACGGAACCAAACACTAGACCTTAATTTGAACGCCAAGCTTGCTAACATTGCTACTATCATTTCAACATCTCGTTTACTGCACATGTATATTTTTTTTTTTGTTGGACTCGGGACTTATCCATCTTTAATTCTTTACGTTCAATTGTATTTTCAAATTTCAAAGTGAGAAAACCAAATACCAAAAACGTTTGTTATATATTTTCATATAGATAGAAATAACTAAATATAAATTCACAACCCAAGTAATATTAGTTTAAATATATTAAATAATATTTTTTATTCAAAAATAAAATAATGTTCGAAGGTAATAAAAAATGTTTTTGTTTTATTAAAGTATAGATGCAACTTTAAAAAAAAAAGGTTACTAACTAAAATGTTTTAAAATTTTGATACGGTCTATAAAGGAGATTTGAATTTTATTTTTTAAATTACTAAAATCAAAGCATGCTGCATCCAAATGCAGTCTAGTCCAATCCAGTCCAGTCCCGTCCAGTCCAATTACACGCAACCACAAAACGACGAGCATAAAATCTTTTGTTTGATCGGCCACGTGTACGGCTGCCAGGCACTAACTAACCTCCAAATGACCTCGCCGGCTTTTTACTACGGAATTGCCAATTGGCAAGTTTCGAATCAAATAGTGAATACCCAAATTGGAAAACCCCACTCTCTGCTATTTTGCTTTTGTCCCCATCAAATCCTTTCTCAACCATGAATTTATTTTAGGTTTTTTTTTTTTTTTTTTTTAACGATTGATTGAGGATGAAAAATAAAATCTAAATTAAAACATTATAAATCTCAATGTTGACGGAGTTCACCAAGTGTATCAAAATTCCCTGCAATTGCTTTGATTAATCTAGTTCTTTTCTTTGAAATTCTCCCACTCGTATTTATAATCTAATTTCTGTTTACCAAGACCACATTTAATCATAGCATTATTAGAAGATAGCACTGTCCCCAGACCGTCAAATCACACACTACACTTTTTTTTTCAAAAAAAAAAAAAAATCTCCGCTTGCCAACTCACGACTCTTTTTCGGCCTGAAATCCAACTCAGGAGTACTGCTCAGTACTCACTCCTCACTCTGTACTCAGTTTTTCTCCCTTCTCTCTTTTTCTCTGTTCTGGGGCGTGCAGAAGTGTACTCAAATACTCTCTTTTTCTCTCCCTGTTTCTTCTTCGCATAAATTCACCCGAAAACGACACGCTCTCTCCGTTCACTCTGTTTTTCACCACAATGCTTCCCCTGCTCCTCCTCCTGTGCTTTCTGTTCCCACCTTCCGCTATTCTGTCTTTGAACCACGACGGTCTCCTCCTCTACCAATTCAAGCTCTCTATGAATGACCCAGACTCCTCTCTTTCCTCCTGGAACGACCTTGACACCCATCCCTGCAACTGGGCAGGTGTCACCTGCGACCCAACAAATAGCTCCGTTACCGAACTCGACCTCTCCAATGCCAACATCGCCGGTCCATTCCCTACTTCCATTCTCTGCCGCCTCGCCAACCTCACCTCCATTACACTCTTCAACAACTCTATTAACGATACCCTCCCTTTGGATATCTCACTCTGTCTCAGACTCGTTTACGTTGACCTCTCCCAGAACCTCCTCACCGGTGCTCTTCCCCATACCTTATCCGACCTTTCCAACCTCCAACACCTCGACTTAACCGGCAACAACTTCTCCGGTCCGATACCCCATTCCTTTGGTCGCTTTCAGAAGCTTGAGGTTATCTCTCTGGTGTACAACCTTCTAGATGGAACAATACCCGCCTCTCTCGGAAACATTACAACCCTCAAGATGCTCAACCTTTCTTACAACCCGTTTTCCCCGGGTCAGATCCCGCCGGAACTCGGGAACCTCACTAATCTCGAGGTCATGTGGCTCACCCAGTGTAACTTGGTCGGCATGATTCCTGACACGCTCGGGAGGCTCAAGAAGCTGAGAGACTTAGACCTGGCATTGAACAACCTCTACGGCTCGATTCCCAGTTCTTTAACTGAGATGACTGGCCTGAAGCAGATTGAGCTATATAGCAACTCATTGTCCGGAGAGTTACCTCGGGGAATGGGAAAACTCACTGCATTGAGGCTACTCGATGTGTCGATGAACCATTTGACAGGGAGGATTCCGGACGACTTGTGTCGGCTGCCGCTCGAGAGCCTTAACCTTTACCAGAACCGGTTTGAGGGTGGTTTACCGGAGAGCATAGGCAACTCGCCAAATCTCTATGAACTCAGGTTGTTTGGTAACAGACTCACCGGGAAACTGCCTAGTAATCTTGGAAAGAACGCTCCTTTAAGGTGGCTTGACGTTTCGAGCAACCAGTTCTGGGGCGAAATTCCGGCGACTCTCTGTGCTAACGGGAAATTGGAGGAGCTTCTGATGATATACAACTTGTTTTCCGGAGAGATCCCGGCGAGTTTGGGCAGTTGTCGGAGTTTGATGCGGGTCCGGCTCGGTTTCAACCGGCTTTCCGGCGAAGTCCCGGCGGCTATTTGGGGTCTTCCGCACGTATATCTTCTTGAGCTCATTGATAACTCGCTTTCTGGTTCAATCGCTAAAACTATTGCTGGGGCGAGGAACCTATCCTTGTTGATGCTGTCGAAGAACAATTTCACAGGACCGATCCCTGATGAGGTTGGATGGCTTGAAAATCTTGAGCAATTCTCTGGTGATGATAACATGTTTAATGGGGCACTGCCTGAAAGCATAGTGAATCTTGGGCAGCTCGGGACTCTTGATCTTCATAACAATAATCTCTCCGGCGAGCTTCCAAAGGGAATTCGATCTTGGAAGAAACTCAATGAGTTGAATTTGGCAAATAATGAGATCAGTGGAAAAATTCCTGACGAAATTGGGAGCTTGTCCGTGTTAAATTTTCTTGATCTTTCGCATAATCAGTTTTCCGGGAAAGTTCCTCTTGAGTTGCAGAATCTGAAGCTCAATAGGTTGAATTTGTCTTATAATCAACTCTCTGGAGAACTTCCTCCTTTGTTGGCTAAGGATATGTACATGACTAGTTTTCTGGGTAATCCTGGTTTATGTGGAGATTGGAAAGGTTTATGTGATGGCAGAGATGAAGATAAGGGTGCAGGTTATGCTTGGTTGCTTCGAACCATTTTCATAGTTGCCACTTTTGTGTTGGTTGTCGGCGTGGTCTGGTTCTACTTCAAGTATAGGAACTTTAAAATGGCAAAAAGAGCTATTGACAAATCAAAATGGACGTTGATGTCGTTTCATAAACTGGGTTTTGGTGAAGATGAGATTTTGAACTGTCTTGATGATGATAATGTCATAGGAAGTGGATCATCAGGGAAAGTTTATAAAGTCGTACTTACCAACGGGGAAGCCGTTGCAGTGAAGAAGCTATGGGGAGGCGTCAAAAAGGATATGGAGAGCGGGGATATTGAAAAAGGTCAGGTTCAAGACAGTGCTTTTGATGCAGAAGTTGAAACTTTGGGCAAAATCAGGCACAAGAACATTGTCAAGCTTTGGTGTTGCTGCACCACCAGGGACTGTAAACTCTTGGTTTATGAGTACATGCCAAATGGTAGTCTTGGTGATTTGTTGCATAGCAGTAAAGGAGGGTTGTTGGATTGGCCAACGAGGTATAAGATAGCTGTGGATGCTGCAGAAGGCCTCTCTTATCTGCATCATGATTGTGTTCCCCCAATTGTTCATAGAGATGTGAAATCCAACAATATCCTGTTAGATGGCGACTTTGGTGCAAGAGTGGCCGATTTTGGAGTAGCTAAGGCTGTGGAAACCACCGGAAGAGGAACTAAATCCATGTCTGTCATCGCTGGCTCTTGTGGATACATTGCCCCAGGTTAGTTAGCAAAAATTTCTTGTTATCTGGTCTTAACTTTTTTTCAAACTTATTTTGATAAGATTCTGACGTGCTTTTAGTATAACAGTTTGTGCTTAACTCCTGATTTACTGGTTTTAATTGGTTATAATAATCATAAATTTATCTTACAAACAGTGTGGAGCCAAAATTTCAGAACTTGGTTGCAATTTTCAGATATATAACAAAGCGCTTTGTTTTGCTTTGCATTAAAACCCTTATTTGTACTATTGATCTGATATTTGAATAGTACACGATTTAAGTGTAGGTTAACTATTATCTTCTGATTGTCCTCTGCAAGAATTATTGCTTACATGACCAGTTATGTGTTGGAGTAAAATTGAGATCTTTATCTTTGTGGCAGAATACGCATACACGCTGAGAGTGAATGAGAAGAGCGACATATACAGTTTTGGTGTTGTCATTCTTGAGTTGGTCACTGGAAGACGGCCAGTGGACCCAGACTTTGGAGAAAAGGACTTGGTTAAGTGGGTATGCACCACCTTGGACCAGAAAGGGGTGGACCATGTGCTTGATTCCAGACTTGATTCTTGTCACAAGGAAGAAATTTGCAAGGTCCTCAACATTGGCCTCATGTGCACCAGTCCCCTTCCCATCAACCGCCCTGCAATGAGAAGAGTGGTAAAGATGTTGCAAGAGATGGGCACTGATAACCAAACGAAACCCTTCAAGAAAGACGGAAAATTGTCGCCCTATTATTGTGATGATGCCTCAGATCATGGAAGTGTAGCATAGTTCTAGTTTTTGCAAGAGGTTGGATTACTTGATTCTGAAAAAGGGGGTTTCAGGCTTTTCCGTCTAACTTGTAGAGCTTACTTCCCTTTATGGATTCCATTTTCACTCGTGGTTTTGCTCTGCAGAAGTTAGGAGAAGAAAGAGACATAAAGTCGTGATGTTTTACACTGTAAAGTAGGTCGACATCAAATCGCTTGCTCACCAAATTTAAATGGGTGTTTGGATTACTACCTCTTTGTTCAGAAAAATATTTCCGCTGTTTAAAGATTTGTCCCGTCTCTAGCGTGGGTCAGGTGATTTTTCAGATTGTAAAATCAGTGGCACTGTCTTCCAATTGCAACTCACTTTACTAAAGTTTAGTTCAATTCCCCGGATGGGAATCTGTTTAATCATGCTTATAATTTCAGTACTAATGAATTTTCCATATCTTCCAAAGAAAAAAAAAGGATTTGCTTAATGGCGTTGTGTTCCTAATTTGCATAATGTTTATCGCATAATTCTAATTAAAATTAAGAAAAATAAAAATGAATAAAAATGAAATAGGGTACATTATTAGTGGTGTAATTTTTCAGCGAATGTTGGGAGCTTAAATGCTTGTACTGTTCCCTGCCTGCAAATTCACAATTGATTGTCCCTCTCAGGGCATGCGCTGGCTACAGCTATGATTCATACAGCTGATTTAATGAGGTTGTTAGGGGAGGGATTGTCTTCTATTGGACCCTCTCTCATTTAATTCCTATTTTCATCCATTTGGGCTGTTCCCTCCTCTTCTTAAAATGGTGCTCGGGTTTTATACATCCTTTATGACTTTGCAGGTTTTGATCCTCTTTACTGCTCCTTTTTTATGACAAGTGACAACCAGTTCCATTTTACCGTGCAGAATTCACCACCAATTCATCATGAAACACGGGGGACGGAGTGGTTGTGCTAACTAACAACGCAATATGATACCATTATTACCACTTACTATTATTATTTTGTTTTCCGTTATAAGTTGCTTTTGTTGGGTGGCCTGAGGCCTCTTCTCGCTAACGGCTCTGTAATTCCTGGCAAACCCCATCTCACATCGCATTCTTCATGCCTACTTTTAGTTTTAACGGCTCCTCAACAGTCTTCACTAACGGTGGTATTTCTTCGGTTACATTTTATCCCCACTTCAATCCATCTGACTTTGTTCTACATTATTACAAAAAAATTCATACTTTCTTCTTGGAAATATGGTTATTCTAAATTTGTTTGAAACTATTTTTTTAAAGATTATATTAACAACATATTTTTTGGATTTGGTGTCTTTATAATTTTACTACACATATTTGCTCACTATAGCTTCCTTCTCTTTGTATTCTGAAAACAATTAAAATTTTTTTAACTTATTAATTCATTAAGTAAAATGTTAATATTCGTCATCTAAAATAAACTAAACTTTTTTGGATGACAAATATTTAAAATTATTTTTTTTATTAAATAAAATATTTCAAATAAATTCAATTAACAAATGTCGGTCAAAATAAAAAAAAGGAAGCTTTCAGGCCCACTATGCTTAACGGTCAAAAAGGGCCAACTAGTTAAAGACTTCACTTGCTGTCCAAAACAAAAACATAAAGACTGTATAGCGGCCCTGTTCAGAACCAGAGGGCGAGCCCGGTAAAGCATGATCAATTAATCATTATCAGTACATGGGCCACAACGTTGGCATCTCCCAATTTATATTCTCTATTTATTTTATATTTATTTTTAAAATTTCGTTACTACAACAGTCCCAAGACAATTGTAGTTGGGAATTTCATTCACAAATGTTCAATGAACCCCATAAATTGATCACGAAATGCCTCGTCGTTTAATCGTTGTTATTTTTATAATTATTAACCTCAACTATGCTTTTAAATTTGATTTTGAATTTACCAATAATATATGAGAAAAACAACAAAGGTTGCAAGGTAGGGGCCAAGTGTGATTCAAACTATAACAATGCCAGCAGCGCGGTCACAACTCACCAACATCTCTTCAATGAATAATCATAGAAAACAATACACTTTTTCCTAAGCTAACTCTAATCCTATCTGTTTAGGCCTATGTTTTGGATTTCTCTCTCGACATGTTTTGCTTCCAAGACCAATAACAAAAAATATAGTATATATCAGAGAGAGCCAAACTTCTACGACAATCAGCTACTCTTTGAGGGATTAGTTTAATCCTAATGTTCTGCAGAACCTAGTACAATCGGGGATCCCACCAACATTATACACACAAACATTAACATTTGGTGAGCTAAACACAATATATATACTTGGAGTTGTTGTAACCAAATGCATCGTATTTGATAGATTGAGAACTTTTTCACTAGAATATAATAGGATTTTGTTCTCGTCTCACTATAAAATAATCCACAATCTGAACAGAACAATCACTTCTTTGTTAAAACCTTAATCTAACCCAGATTCCATTAGATTATCATATCCTTTTGCAGAATTTAAGGAACCATAATGTAACACAAGATTCTAAGCTTCCATCCACCAAAATATAACAATTGTATTGCTAGTATTATATATTAGTGATGGAAGCAATATATATATATATATATATATATATATATATATATATAGAGAGAGAGAGAGAGAGAGAGAGAGAGAGAGAGAGAGAGAGATGTGATAAAGACAATTGGTCATGTGTCAAAGTGCAATTGAATATCGAAAAGTCCTTAGAACCGCTTGCCATTATAATATATTCTTGTGTAAAAACAGAGAGGGGGCGGCCAACCATGAACCACCATAAACTAAATCTAATAAGAAACTACCAACTTTCTCACCAATCCAACCCTTTTGTCAAACTGAAAGTCACTTTTTTCCTCTCTCACCAACTTTGAGTCTCACATATATAGGCTAGTTTCCCAACTTCTTCGACAGACCATCTAATCTCTCCTTTTTCCACCATCACCTTTCTCTATTCCCTTCTTTACCACTCAATCAGTAACCCCGCACTGAAAATTTCAAAAACGTCACAAAAATGAACCGCGGTGACCATATTGCTTATGATTTGGTCATGCTTAGCCTATCCATATCCCTCGTCGTTCTTGGTGTTGTCCTCTTTCTTGTCTGCAAGAAAAAACCAGTTGAATCAGAAGAAACACTCCCTGTGAAGATTTGTGCTCGTGCATACTCATTGATAGACATTGATGCTGCCACCGATGGCTTCAATCACCGAAGAACTGTAGGCAAGGGTCGCCTTGGAACTGTATATGCTGGTTTATTGGAAAGAGAAGAGGTCGTAGCTATTAAGCGGATTCATCCCCTGCTTGTTCTGAGCAATGCAGGATTTGGGTTCTCGTCAGTGTTAAAATGGCTCTCTTTAGCTCAACACCCCAATATAGTTCCCATTATAGGGTTCTCAGAAGCACCTGGTGAGAGAATTATAGTGATGGAGTTTGTTCGCCTAGTAAGCTTAGACTTCTATTTGCATCAAAACCCAAATGGGGCTTCTCTGTTGGACTGGAACCAGAGGTTCAGAATTGCAGCAGGAGCAGCCAGAGGACTTGAGTACCTACATGAAGGGATGGCACCAACCATTGTGCATGGCTGTGTCAAGTCCTCAAATATTCTAATCGATGTGAACTTCTGTGCTAGGATTTCTGATTATGGGCTTAACTTTTTGGCACCCAAAGAGAGGAGAGGCCTAGTAGGGCATGTGGATGATGAGTATTGGCATCAGAGAGAGATTGTTGCTTGCAAGGAAAGTGATGTTTATGGGTTAGGGGTGGTGGTGTTGGAGCTTTTAAGTGGAAGAAATTGTGAGGAAGGATTCCTAGCAAAATGGGCATTGCCTTTGATAAAGGAAATGAGATATACTGAACTTTTGGACCCAAGATTGGTGATTCCTTCTGACATGGAGCCTCTTATTAGATTAGCTAAAGTTGCTCTAGCTTGTGTGGGTAATTCAAGGAAATGTAGGCCTTCTATTGTTCAAGTAGCAACCATTTTGAACAATTTAGAGATTGAAGTATGCATCTGATGGAGTTGGACGTGTTAGCCCTAAGAAACAGTCAAATTGGTAGAGCAATTGACTTGCATTTTGGACAAGACGGACGTAAACTCATTACCTACAAATGGAAAAAGGTGCCAAGCAAGCTTTTGTGTTTTATAGAAATTGCGAGTCTTATCATATGATAAGAGAACCAAATGAAAAAAAAGTCATAAAAATTTGGTGGATTTGACCCTCACGGGATGCCATTTTGCTATGGAAAACTGTAGATTTGTAGGATGGGCCTTTTCCCAAATGGTGATAGGCTCAGAAATCAGAAATTCATTTTGTGGGGCAAATGTTGAATGAGGCGGTGCCGTGTGGTGTGGGGATTCTTTTGATGGTGAAAGGGACACTTTCATTATTTGTTTTAATGTCTTAATCAAACTTTTTTTTTTTGTGTAGTCCTTTTTTTTCGGTTTCTAATTGCTTCAACTTGTATCGTCATTACTGGTAGAATTAGAAAGATCAAATTATCAACAAAATGAAAAAAAAAACCATTAAATATCGATTGTATCGTATATTGCAAAAGCTTATACGTATAAGATGGTGACTGAATTGATATGTTTTCTTTTTCTTGAGAATGACTGCATCTGTATGTTCTTATCACTCTATTTATGTTAAAAAATATGACAAATTAAATCTTTTTTTTTTCTTGAGTAAATTTAAATTGGCATTAGATTTTGTGATTTGTCACCAATAAACAGTTTGTTGGGTTAAAAGAGCGAGATGAATTTTTTTTTTCTCGATTAATAGAGCTTAATTTTAGAATTAGTCCTGATAGTTTATGTAACTAAAATTTTTATCTTCGATGTGTAAATTTAATTATAACATAATAATTGTAATTAAGTGAGTACAGAATATTTATGAATTTTTTTTAAATTTACAAAAAAAAATAACTAATTCAATTACATATTTTAATTAATTCACTTCTCTAAGGTCCAAAATAAATTCTCCAAGCTTGTTGCCGAGGTCTTACTTCCTCCCTCTAAGTATATGAAATTATGTGACAATGAAAAAATAGTGTTAATGTTTGGATACACTAAAATTAATGGCAGGATTTCCTTATTCTTAGCCTTCTCTTTGTGATGGAAAAGCCAGGCGAATACCATGCAATACTCCCAGACATGACCATCTTTAAGCATTAAGGTGTTAAGCACCTTTCCAACTGTTCATTGTGGCCCTCCTCTTTAATTAGATTCCATCTCTTATTGGGCTTGATGACTAAGAGTTCTAAAGATTCATCAACGGATATTGGAGATATTTTGGCATATACATACGTCTATCTACTTGTCCTTAAAAAAAAAAAAAAGCATACGTCTATCTATATCTTAAAAATGGAGTGATATAATATAATTATTATTTTATCTTTTCATAAAAAATATTATTTTATTTTATTTATTATGTAACAATATAATTATTATTTAAGAATTTAAAATTTTTAATTAATAATTTGAGTAATCAAAATTTAATAAAAAATATTTTTTGTCATAGAGAAAATTGAATTAGTGATTTTTTTTTACTAAACTCTCTACCTCTCTCTAATTATTGGTCACGAAGGTTTTCATACACTGTTAATTATCATTTCATCTCAAAATAAATTTATATTTTAATCTTTAATAAAAATTATATCAACCCACATATAATTAAAAGATAATGTACTTAAATAATTAGATGTATAGACAAAAGAAATAAAAAAAATTACAAAAAAAAATGACGTTCCATAATGACTTACATATTAATTTTTATAATTATCACTAGAAAGTCGTTATTGAAAAACAATTTTATTGTAAAGAAACTACGGGTATATGAGTTTCAAAGATATGATTGAAGCTTCTGTAGACTGACCTCCATTTTAAGAAAAACGTATGGATCGGGATAAAATTAACATTGTGTAAAGCACAAATTAGGAAGTTTTTCCATTGCAGGTTTCTTAGAACTTTTCTGTAGTTCTGTATTTTTCTCCTTATCTTTATGACTTTGATTTTTATGTTATCCACAAATATCATTAATTGGACTAAACTTGCTCTTGGGTTAAACCGTGGACCTAATTTTTGTTATAAAAAATTCTACCAATCATTAATTTACATTACTATATATATATGTACAAAAATATTTAAGTTTTTTTTTATTAATCCCCTTTCAAATTACCCTTCTAAGTAATTTCTACTCTCTTTTTTTTCCAAGTACTTAAGATGTCATCTAGTAAAATATTTATTTAATTTAATCCCATGATCAATTGGATCAAAATTTCATTATGAGTCATTGACGATGAGACTAGCTAGTCTATTTATATAAGCACCAAGTTCCTTAAGTTATAATGCACCAATAAGCTGTTGCACTAAAGTCGTCTTCAATCCCACCTTCCTCGGGTCTTCTCCCAATGAAAAAGCTAATCAAAGTAGAAGAAAGCATACTTTCTGAATCAATTTTCTTCAAGTCAAGAAAAAGGTATATGCTTCTCGTTTGAGAAATTCATACAGAAATAAGGTTGTGTTGCCATCATATAATTAAGAGAGAGGATAGAGAATGAAATTTCGGTTGAAATTACAAAACAAATTAAGTTTAATTCACTTACAAGGCAACAAATTGACTTTGACCGAAGTCTCGGACAATTGCTTCCCTAGTGCACATACATAAGCATATATTAGAGAAATTTTAAAGTAAAATTAGTCTATTAAAACTAATTAAAATCCATTAATCATAAATAAACGCATAAATATATTAATTAGAAGTAAATTTTACTAAATAATAATATAATATATTTTTACATATTTATTCGTAAATCATAATCTTTCTAAAAATTTATAGCATATATACAATATGAAAAACAACTTTTACTCTAAATGTAAGTCGGCGGCAGCCATGATAACTCCCACTACAAGTTTCCCAATTGTTATGTTCGGAAGTCTTGTAAAATACCAAAACAGTTATCTGTGGTCGAAAAGTCACAGATTCCCACTCAATATTTGTTTTTCTAGTTGTAGTCTTTTAGAATTTAGTCAGTCATATGCCCATGACCTGTGGTCCAATTTATTCTATCTTTGAAAAACGATCCTCAATCAGAGTCAATTTCTTCTGGCATGTTCATTGTTCGCTAATTACGCGTAGGAGAATTTGTTTTTTTTTTTATATAAAATAAGAATTTGCATGATAATTGGATGGCAAAACTGTGTGCACTCTTTGGACGTTGTTACCTTCTTGGTAACCACTAATTGTACGTACCCTATGGTCTTCGGAAAACCTGGCTAGATAGGTATTACAGTATATAAAACCTCAGTGGAAAATGACGACGACTTATGAAGACGAAACTTACAAAACCATTTGATGCAAGTAATTTCTTATTAGAGAGAACTTGTGAAGTTTTGAAAACTCCTTTTTATACACTTTTTTAGGGTTTATTCATAGACTCGAAGATTCTTTGGTCCCAAGTATTGACCCTAGTCAATGCCTGCAACGACTTGTATATAACAATTATAATCGATTTCAAATAACAAATCACTATTTATAATGAAGATTATGGTAATTAGAATAATAAAAGTAGCATCTCTAATTAAAGAATAAACTTGTATACAATGGATGCAAATATCTCAGAATTTGAAATCACTTTATACATTTTGTATTAATTATGCAATTAACTAATGTAGGTGTTATATACTAATGAATTTTATATTAGAGTTACATAGGATAAATTAAATTGAAATCAATTAGTTACTAGTAGTGCATGTAAAATTTTTTGTGATATAACTCTCATTTTCGTGAGACTTATATATATTATGAAGCAAAATTTTATTTCTCAGTTTAAGTATTTTTCCCTTTCATATTAACCAGTTGTTACCAATGATCATTTGGGACTATATAAAGGTTAATTTATCTTTCCTTAACATTGATTATTGGATTAAAATGTCCAAATTAACTCGTCAAAATAATTGACAATACTTTTAAGTAAAAACGATTGTCCATTTGCACATGATAACAACATCATGAGATAATGAATTATATAGGTAATCATATTAAGGAATCATTAGTGTCCTCAAATTGATTATTTTTATTATTATTAAATGTTTGAACTTGTAGAATATTATTGTTGATTTTACATTTTCTGATTATGAATTTAGCAAATACAATTAACTAAACATTTTTATAGATTTTAATTTAATTTAATTTTAATAATAAATAAAATGGTCAACTAAACAGACTACGCCATCTCCCTTCTCTCTTCCCTCTGTACAAAACAAACAATCTACATGTTCTATTAGTGGATAGTTTTGGAAGGTTCAAAGGGATTCATTAATTCCATTGAATCTATACCCGGAGAAAACAACTCAAAAACAAAAAAGCCCTAAAACCCTATTCCATACGTTAAAGTTAATAAAAAAACAAAATAAAAACAGCCAGAAATCTTAACGCTTAAGCTTCTCGTTGCGTGGCTTCTTTGATAAGCTCAAAGAGACGTGTCCGCTGTCACATACAGATTTATAAATCGCAATGAACGATGGGCTATACTTGTCTGTACTCGTGTCTTTTCTCTGTACCTGTCAGCCTTGATGCTCCAACCACTAATATCATTCCACATCATACAAACTTCAAAGCGAATTGACCAAAACGCCAAACCAACGTGACCTGTCTCCTCATAATCAAAATGGCACTTCAAACGTCAACGAGTTTGGCTGCATGTGTCGTACACTACATGAGCGTCTCCTTCTATTCGCTAAATCAAGGTAAACAACAGAACTCAACCGTACAATGAATTAATTAACTCGATTAATGCCAAAAATTAGAGGGAAAAAAATATTAAAGAGTTGTCATAATATAATCTAAATTTAAAATCTCATTCTAAATTCCCATTCCCGAGTATCCAATAGGTAATAATATATTATTTGGTTAATCAGAGTTGCCTTGTAGGAATACTAGCCTCAATGTTTGAAAATTTGAAGGTGATGACTGTGATTGTGTAAGGCAAAAGAAGAGAAGAGTAAGAGAGATTCCTTACTTTGAAATGAGAAGTCTACGTGAAGAAAACGATTAATAGCTAGGAATATACAGTGCTTTGGTGGGTGCAAGATATATAACTTAATGTATCCAATATGTTACGTTCTTGTTCGTTTGTTCGTATGTACATGTCTCTGAATTTTAACATAGCTTTAAGGACACTCTTATTTGAGACTGAAGCTGAACTCCCAACTCTCTCTCTCTCTCTCTATAAGAGGTGGAACGTCCTATGAAGAATCAGGTTGCCCCATCTCCACTCTTACTTACCCACCACCCTTCTCTCTTTTCAACTTGGGCTTTTCATAGTGTTATATGGTAATTTCTTTATAGTAAAGCACTTAAGCTCTAATTTTTTGCCTATAATATAAATAACGCCGTTATATATTATTATTCAACTTAACACACAGAAAAGCCGCTCTACCCTACCCTAGACCACATTTATTCCCTGGTACAAGCGTATACGGGAACATAGCCAAACTTGAATTCCAAGCAATCTTTTTCCTATTTCTAGATCTCCCTTTGTTCCTCACCTTTCTTTTATGGTTTATGCCCCCTTTGCTCTCTTCCTCTCTCCTCTCTTCTTTTTTTTCTGCCTTTGAGCAAGAAGGTGGCCGTGCCAGCAGTTTGGGAACCCACACAGTTCACTTCAATCATTGAATCATACGCAAGAATCCAGGACCGGCAGAGAGAAAAGTGAAGTTATCTGGTATATAGAAGTAATTAAATTCGTTCCGTATCAATAACAAGAAGAAGGTGGTTCAGAAAAAACGTGTTCCAAAAGAGACAAGCTATATTAGCTTTACCCTTTTTTTATTTTTTATTTTTTGTGGGTTATTTTATTTTATTTTATTTTATTAGGGAGGTGGTATTGTTGAAGGAGGTAGTGGAGGAAACGGAAGAAATAGCTTTGTGATTTGAGATATATGGGCATATAGAGAGATGACATGGTGCAATGACTCCGAAGATGATAGGGGTATAGAAATAATCACCCCCACCTTTACTCCCAGAGCTAACGCTGCTGTTACTGACACAAAATCCACAGAAAATCGAACCATAACTTGCCCTTCATGCGGCCACAACGTAGAATTTCAAGATCAGGTACTAAAGGTTATTAAGATTTTGATTCCCACCAGCAGATATTTTGTGCTTATATATCTAAAACTTAAGTTTTGGTTTTGTAAGGGTGGAATTCATGAGTTGCCGGGGCTACCAGCTGGGGTGAAGTTTGATCCGAATGACCAAGAAATATTGGAGCATTTAGAGGCAAAGGTGCTGTCTGATGTGCGTAAACTTCATCCTCTTATTGACGAGTTCATCCCAACTCTTGAAGGCGAGAATGGGATCTGTTATACACACCCAGAAAAGCTACCAGGTGTTTCATATATTATTTTATTTTTTTTAAATTCTTTTATTATTGTTTGTTGTCTTGCAATTAATACCGTTAATTGCATAGGTCATTCTCATCATTTAAATTCTAGTTTATTGAGAAACATCGGGTCGTTGTAACTGGAACTGCTGCATGAATTAGGTTTTAGAAATGAAAATTATTTCTTTATTAAATAATTAAGACGCTGAAATGAATGTCAAGAAAATTATTAGATATATTAAAGTTTTATCAACATATCATTTCATGGTTTAAAACCCAAGCTTGGATGGCCTTTTTTTTTATAAAAATAAAAAAACTTGATAATACCTAAATCTTGTAGGATAGTATGCTTGGATGGTTCTATTATTCTTTTTGAGCCTTTCAAATGAATGCAGGTATGTGAAACTTGGAGGATAAATACGAAGAAACTGAAGAGGTTTTCTAGGCTTAAAAAAGTTATATGCCTCTATTATTTACCTGAGTTGGCAATGGCTACCAAACTCTAAAGTGGCATCTTATCTTACATTAGTTATCTAGCAAGCGAGATGTTAACATTAACAGTTCCCTAATTCTCATCAAATTATATATTTTATGGCTAAAAAAAATCAGCGCAATTTTAAAGATATATTACATTCCGTGAAATGATGCAGGAGTGAGCAAAGATGGACAGATTCGCCACTTCTTTCACAGACCTTCAAAAGCGTACACAACCGGGACAAGGAAAAGAAGAAAGGTTCACACAGATGAAGAAGGAAGCGAGACGAGATGGCACAAAACAGGCAAAACCAGAGCAGTATTTGTTGGTGGTGCAGTGAAGGGTTTCAAAAAGATACTAGTTCTCTACACTAACTATGGCAGGCAAAGGAAGCCTGAGAAGACCAGCTGGGTGATGCATCAGTACCATCTTGGCAGTAATGAAGAAGAGAAAGAAGGAGAATTAGTGGTTTCAAAGGTTTTTTACCAAACACAACCTAGACAATGTGGTTCGATTGTTAAGGATCCTTACGAGAAAAGATTGAATAACCAAACGGGGCATCATGATCATGATAGCAGTACAATACCTAAAAATGCAGGTCTTTTAGACTATTACAGTTCTCCTTACCTAAATTATGAACATGTGGGTCATAATAGAGAGAGCTCACCTCAGCTTATTCCAAACTTGGTTGTCCAAGGTGATGCCTCTTCTTTCTTTTCCTTTAGCAATGGATGCAGGCAAAGCAAGACTTGAGAATAAACAGTACTAGAGAGTAGTAATATGACTATATAGATGGTGACTGTTGAGATACTGAATAACAGTCCTATTTATATGCATGGGATATGAGTGGAGGAATTTTAAGGATAAAGGAAAAGCTTACCCTTATTGAAGTTAAGGTAAACCAGATATATATTATCTCTTTATGTACAAGTAAAACGTTTATATGTTTTCATTTATACTTTGTCTTTTCCCTAGGAACTTTTTTTTTTTGTTTTTTGTGTTTTTACCACCTCCTGAATAAAATGACACAGGAATGTTATTATTATTGTAGTATCTTAGTAACGAAGGTTAGCCGCTGTATTTTTTGGTTTATTTTATGAAACCTTTCTACTTTTATAAATTAACACAGAATTTTGGTTGTGGGTTAAATTAAATGGTTAATCATAAAGTGGTTCGGTTCTTATGAAATGTTTTATATTGAGGGAGAAAGAAGATAGATGAGGTAAGAAAAAAAAGAGAGATTTGAGACTTTCTAAAGGATTCTATTTTCATGGGAGATGCTTAATTATAAATAAATGCTAGAAAGAGTTCTTCGTTTCCCCTCTTTAATTTATCCATCTTCCCCCTTTTATTTAATTTCAAATGAACTTATATCTAGATAGAAGTGTGAGAGATGGCTTGTTGAATCCTTTTGTTGATAGTAACATGTGCAGGAGTATAATGACATAAAACTTATTATGTAAGACTATGTCGTATATATGTGTAAACTTAGGTAAAAAATAACTCTCTTTGTAGTACTTGATGTAAAGAGCGCAAAAATAATATGTCATAGACAAGTTTCTTTTATCTAAAGGTATAAAATTATTTAAGTTTAAAATACAAAAATTATATAATGTTTATAATTACCATGAATTATAACTTTAGGCATAATGTTAATAAATATCTTAAGTTCAATCCGGCCCATCAAACCAATTTACCCTCCTTAACACCTTGGACAAATGATGAATGATTGTTGAAGTTAATGTAGGAACACAAAGTAGATTCGTACTTTCTTCTCTATTCGTTATGAAAGCCTTTATCTTCTTCATGACGCCTGACTATAATTCTTGGAATATATTTAGGCGAGAGCGTCGAGGCATGAAAAAATAGATTACCATTTTTTTCCTTTTAATTGAAGGCTTTGATGACTTGAGAATCTAAGATTTCATGTACCATATTATCTCATTTTTTATAATTACAAAATTAGTATCTGGATTGTGTTCCTTAGCAGATCATAACTTTGAACAATCATAGAGGAGTACTTCAGTTGGTCTGGAGTTTGGATTTCAAAAGGATAGTTTGTGGAGTTTTGTATTTTAGAATGAGATAAATATATATTTCTATAATGATAATTAAGTGTTTTGAGAATTTTCCATCTAACTCCATTTTTTTTCTTATAATTATTATCATATGTTTGATATTTAACACAATCATATTCTCATAAATGACTTTGACACAACCGCATATTATTAAGATCTTGTACATATAATTTCATTATAATCATATTATATATAATTTTGCATGGTATTAGTCCACCGAGTCCAAAAGGCACCTCTGACCTAACTCTTAAGTGCCTAAAAGCAAAGGTTACTTTCAAATTCAACAGATGCGTCCAAAAGCGCGGAAAATTTTCCCTTTTCATATTATTTAAAATATAACTTAAATACATTTTAATTTTAATTTTCAAAAAAAATTCCAGGCAAATAGTTTCCCTAATATTATAATATACGGGTAGAATTCATTAACAAATGAACCTTGCGAAATACAAAACGAAGGATTAACCATAAGTGTGGTCTAGTAGTCAGAGTTTAAATTGTCAATAAGAGTTCATAAATTCGAATATTTGTTACCTTATGTAAAGTAAAAAAGAAAGCCAAAAGAGATTATTGAAAAATGCTTTTTATTTTGTATCTTTTAATACCTTCGAAATCGGTAGTTTCTTTAACAATCATTTGAGTTAGAGTAATATTATTCTATACCTATTCTTATATTTAATGTTTTTATGATTTATTACTCATCGTTATTATTTATTCATATTAGATCAATAAAAAATAAAATTTAAAATAAGAGATGTAAGAATAATATTTTCCTTATATATATATATATATATATATATATATACTAGTTGGTTGTCCAATTAGAAGCCAATGCATACTCACTTTTGATAACTTTGTAAGAGTGGCGTGATATAAAAAAATGATGTCAGATTAACACCAATTCATTTTAATGATCTTTGTCATTATGGCTGATGATTCACCATCCTTTCACTAAAGACAAAGCACAAACACGTTGAAATGGTGTTACGTTTTCTATGAGCTAAACTTCTTTTGTTTTATATTTAAAAATATAATCAAACACGTTTCCTTGTTACTCTTAGAGAATGTTATTTATAAAATCATAGTTAAAAAAACGCCCCCACACACAAAAACATACAAAACTCCCTTTGCAAGTTGTTGATATGGTACAGTTAACATAACTATCTAAGATACAAAGAAAGGTGTTTCTGTATCACAATTGATAGTATGAGATGGCCAATTAATCAAAATAGATTTTGTAGACTCAATACAGTAGTTGCTGTATTTATCATTCTAACAAGGTAGTACTAGCATTGTAGGTAAGCTATATACGCAAAATTCCATACGTACATCGCCAGAAGTGAAATATACTAAAAAAGTTCATGTCATTTTTAACAAAGACCATATGACATTTCCAGACATTCAGTCGCAATTTTTAAAAGGTCAGCAATCCAAAATTAGAGAACAAGACCAGTTAAAAAAGCAATGATGTCTTTCTGTCAGTAGTACAAGCGCAAAGGGAAAAATGAGTGGGCATTGGCATTGTAAAGGGAAACAAAGCAGTCTCAATGCATCATTCAACTCAATCTTCAAACAATCGCAGCAAGGTTATTGGCTCAATACACCAAAGCTAGTATAAAATAAAGCTATACAAGATGTATAGAATAAAACCTGCTCTAGCACTCGAGATAATCAGAATATAAAAAGATTCCATGGCCAATTACATGATCATTGCTAACGTACTTGAAAAGCACACAAAACCAAATACATATTTTGACACACTTTCCTAGTCTAAAAACTAGATGTCAACTACCCTGCCATGTACGTTAGCAATTACATGATCATTGCTAACGTACTTGAAAAGCACACAAAACCAAATACATATTTTGACACACTTTCCTAGTCTAAAAACTAGATGTCAACTACCCTGCCATAAAAACGAGATTTATATAGACTCACGCTTGTGCAGAGCCAGCTACCACTGCTGATTACATGGATCATGCCTATAGAAGTCCTTTACATAGTCAGCTATGATTTCTGAAGAACACATTTCTCGTACAAGGCAAGGATATCTTTTTTATTAGGATTCTTCAGCCGAAGTAGCTGATCACCATAGTTATGTTTTGTAAGCTCTTGCTTAAGCTTCTGGATAGTAAACTTGGTATAATCCTCCTGATTTGTTTGCTGACTATTATTATCCTCGTCACCCTCAAAGATTGAACCACCATCTTCTAGATGCGTGTTTTTAAGAGGGCTGGTAGTACTCTTGGATCTCTTACTTCCTCTTATAATTCTAGGGCTCATATCCATGTCTTGAACAGATTCAAGACCAATTTCATCATCCACTCTTGAGCGCTTACCATGGGAAGTAGTTTTTAGCCTACTGTCAAATGCTGTTTCATTCAGTCGAAACTTAGTCAACTCTTGATGGAGAGAATCAATCTTTGCTTGTGCAGACTGTAGCTGGAGAGAGAGAGCCTCAGCCCTGTTATTTGCCTCAGAATGAGCTGCACGTTCACTGTCCAAAAGATTTTCAAGAATCTGAACATTACTTTGCCTCTCCGCATCATTTAAAACCAAAAGTGAATCAATTTCCTTCTGTCTCTCTTCCACCCTTTCCTCTAGTTTTGCAACTCTGGCAATTGCATCCTTCTCTGAATCCCTTATTCTCTGCAATTCACTTTCCAGATTAGCTCGCTCTCTCTCCAAATTTTCAATTTTCCTCTCAGCCCTCTCAATATGTGCCAGTCTTTCCATTGCCAGCCTCTGCATCTCACTTTTCTCCTTCTGAGCCATCCCTGCCTCAGCCCGAGCTTTGTCAGCCACTTCAGTAGCCCTCGAAGCTTCTTTTTCAGCATTTTTACACCTTGCCTGGACCTCCTCAAATCTGTTGAACTCCGATTGGTATTTTTGCTCTAGATGGATCTTTTCCTGCTGATTTACCATCGTATCCCTCTCATATTTTTGGGCCTTGGCATTTACAGTTTCCAACTTCTCAGTCAATTCCTTAATTTCAAGCCTCAGCGATGATATTTCTGCATCATAACTCCTTATCTTTGACTCAGCAGCCTAAAAAATATAGTCAGACATCACATTCAATTCCAATAAACAAATACATCTGAAAATTTTCATTTGTAAGAGAGAATCCAAAGTGGCTTAAGGTATTAAACAATTCTTTCTTTTGAGTAAATTGTTTCTTATAAGAATTTCAGTTTTTTTTTAAATTTCTTATGGGTGAAGGTGCACAAAAGACAATAAATAAATAAAATCTAAGGCCAGAAACCACCTAGTGCATTATAGTTCCCTCATCATTCCACATGTATGACCATAACCCACAACAAAGGAACAAAAAAGGAAAAAGTTGGCAAAAAAATGCAGAGAACCCTTGATCATTATGCATCATGAATATGAAACACAATTTAATATCAACTTGCATAATACATATCATGTCTTACTGAGAACTGCTGAGAATGACTAAACGTGTTATGCAAAATCTGTCTGTCTATTCATGTTAGGATGGCACAAAACTAACAGTAGGAAAAACTGTACAGCGATCTTCTTGAATTATTCAAGCCGCCAAGAATCTCACCTTCAATTCTAAATTCAAAGTTGTCAAACACTGCTCAAAATGTTCAATTTTAGCAGTCTTGTCTTTTATTTCATCTTCCTGCATAGTCAGCAGAGCAAAAAATCAGAACTGCATTTTACATCTGATTCACAATGCACAACACGTTGACAAGCTAAAGTTAGAGATGCTAGTTATCTTTGTGTCATAATAATACTAGGGAGACATATTTGCCAAAACAAATGTGCGAGGATAACAGAGAGAACAGACCTTATCCATAGTGATCTTCATACAATAGCAATACTAGGTAAATAAAAAAAAATTCAAAAAGAAATGTGCAATACTAACCTTTTCAGCCAAAGTACTAGAGAATTCTTCTCTTAAAGCATCTTCCCTCAACTGTGTTTGCTTGCTTGTGCGTTCCTGCACAATTGCTGCTTTCTCTAGAGCAGTTTTTGCTTCTCTAACAGCAATATCATACTTCCGTTTCCACTCCTCAGCTTCCCCTTGTGCAGACTGAGCTTGTTCCCTTGCTGCTGCCAACCTTGCTTCAGCAGCACTGCTCCGGGACTTGAGGGATGCTATTTCAGAACTAACTTGATCTTCCTCAGCTTTATGCCTTGATAAGACCTGTTCATATTTTCTTTTCCAATCCATTGAATCTTGCTTGGTAGAGTCCAATGTTTTCAACAAGCTAGAACACCTCTCATCCAATGAGCGACGGCTTGCCTGCAGATCACTTATGCGATTCATATATTCGTCAGTTAGCTTCTTCTTATCATTGACTGCATCCTCATAGCGTTTAATGTACTCGGACTTTTCACTTTCACTGGCTTCCAGCCGTTTTTTGAGTAGGGCCATTTGATCTTCAATCAACCGACATTTTAACACAAGAGAACTCCTCTCTGATCCAACTTTATCTATTAGCCTCTTGGTAAGGTCAAGTATTGGCCCTTCAAAACTGGTGTGAACAACAAATAGATCATTGAAAGTCACAAAGGACAAGCAAAGGGAACCAAAAAAAAAAAAAAAAAATTTGAAAGAACAATATCAACACAAACCTTTGTTGTAGAAAGGCAGCAAGTTTTTGCCACTTTGCTGGACCTTGTATTGATGTTTCATACTCAGATAAAAGAGCATCAAGAACCTTCACAAAAAATACATTTACAAATCCTGTTATCAGCTACTCATTTCAGTAAGGTCACCTTACTTGTTGCAAAAGGAAGGACCACACAAAATTTACTCATGTTTTTCTCCTCTTCTTTTTTCCCCTTTAAGCCTTTGTTTGGGAACAAAATAAAAATAATAAAAAAAGTATGGGGAATGAAAATGAGGGAGTAGAAAATAATTTTCTTCTCCTATTTGAGTATCACAAAAATTAAGGGAAAGAAAATGAAGAGAAAAATTTTAAAATTACATATTTACCTATACTTTTTTTTTTATGCCGACCTTTAAAGATGACAATTGTGTAATTTAGAAAATAATGATATCTCGCTTCACTTTTTCCACATTTTTTGGAGAGAATAATTTTTATGAAACTCAATGAAATATTCTCATTTTCATTTCCCATATTCTTTTTTTGTTCCAATACAAGGTAAAGTTACATTCACCTCTAACATTCATTCATCCCAAAATCATTCTTTCCACTTTCACCCCTTCCAAACAAAGTTTAAAAGTTTCAAACATGCAGAAATCTAAATTATGTTAAATTACAAATGACCTGTGATAGTATATTGCACTACAACCAATTAAAGAAAAACTGATTACCCAAGAATGAACACCTCAAAAAAAAAAAGGGCAGTCCAGTGCACAAAACTCCCACCTGGTGGGGTCTGGGGAGGGTAAATGTACGCAGCCTTACCCCTGCAAACAGAGAGGCTGTTTCTAGGAATTGAACCTGTGACCTCCAGGTCACAAGGCAGCAACCTTACCGTTGCGCCAAGGTCAATTAAGCTAAATAATTGATTATTTCCCTTTCCTTCCGTACAGAAGAAGCAATTAAGTATGAGACTACGGAATAAACAAAATTCTATAATCATGATGAAAGAAAGCTACAAACGTCACAACATATTATACCATATTAAGTCTCTCAGAATTGCTAACCATAAAAAGATACAACCTGAAAGCAGATTCTACAAGAACCTACATAAAATTGTTTTGACAACCCCTTCTCTTCCTTTTCCTATTAGGGCACATTTAAGTGATAATTACACAAATGGTGTAGCATAACCCAGTGACTTATAATCAATTATTTAATCAATGCACCAGCAATAATATCAAAAAGTAATATGCAGAACTTCAGAAGCTAATATCTAGAAGGTAAGAGTAAGAAAGTTCAATGATGAATAAACTAGTGGAGACCTTATTTTTCGCTATCTATAAAGTGTCATGAATATAGTTACATTGAGAACATAACATAAATTGGCACCTGGCTACTAGTTGCTGTCAAGGAAAATAAACATTGAGATTAATATGTTTGACATATAATTTATGTATTGTTGAAAACATGTTTATGACATAAAAGCTTTTGACATTCAATTCATAATTTTTGTAGCTTGTCCAACTCATCCTGTTCCTAAAATCTATTACATGCTAAAGCCATATATTTTCAGATCCGTTTTTTATGAAATAAAAGTCTTTCTAAATTTCAAATCACTAAAATTCCCAACTCAAAAAATGCTCATTCATATATGGCATATATCTAACTCTTTTATATGTAAACACAAATCTTGTGATGCTGGACTGTGAGGTGGAGCATTGTAGAACAATTGCTATCTCACCCTCCTACTAAACCATTCGTGCAAGGACAAACACAGCCTAGTTATTGATAAAGAGGAACCATAAACAGTGGCTCAAGAGTGTGTGTATTTGATATTATAGTTACGTACACAATGATTACCTTCACAACATTATCAATGCTTGCATCAGAAGCATGACAAGCTGCCCTCAACCTCTTTTCCATTGTCTGCACAGCATTTGAGGACTGTAGGTCTGCCTCCATAAATGCATTCCGCTTATAATCCTGTTCAAAGATTAATAACATTAGTGGAACAAGCTAAAAGACATTACGCCAAAGAAAAATGGATAAGGCATATGCATAATAAAAAGAGCTGCATGAGTATAAGCATTACAATCAATTTACGCTTGTCAAAAACCAAAAATTCTCTAATAATTGACTAAATCTCTAACCGGCACACCACATGATGTTTGCCAACGATAGAAAATAAAATATAACTAAATCCATTTTTTAGGTTCTACAACATTGTAAACTGTTAGATACAAGAAAAAGACCTAGACCCATTAACCTCCAAAGATGTCAGACACAAAAAGACCAATAATTAACAGTTATATAAGGTAAATCAAGTTTTGTTTTGGCTATATAACCAAAACAAGATTTTGATTCCACTAAAATCAGCATATTATGTTCGAAACATACAACCTCCACCACTGTCCAGAATTTTTTTTTTTGGGGGGGGGGGGAGCAAAATAAAACAGCAACCATATTCTGTTTAATATTCTAATTGCAGACTTGGAGAAACCCTCCCACTAATTGCTTTGAGATAATGAGCCACAAACTTCACTTTTAACACATGATGGGTACAAGTAGCTTACATGTTTATAAAAAATATAAATTCTCTAGATTAAAGCTAGTAAATTCTCTCAAGATCAAGCATAAATAAGTAGAAGTAGAATTTATATCATCAAATCATTGTTTAAATATCCTGCTCATATTTGATCATCTGCTTGTTGAGAACAAACTAAATTCAAATTTCAAAATCATTAGCAAATGATATCACAGATGAGTACTTTTCCCATACAGCAGATAGCACTAAATCCAATTGCATCAATAATATGACAGTAGAAACTGCCACGAAGAAATACCTCAAATGCTTTTTTGAAAAATTTGTGCAGAAGGCCCTCATATTTCTTCCTTGCTGAACCAACTCCAACAGCACTAGCATTAAAAGCAGCCATTGACTTTAGAACAGCCTCTTCATGTGCTTCCCTCAAAGCAACCTACAACCACAGCCAAAGGAAAGAATGTGTGTATGCCTATATATATGTAATACTTGACACACCTTTTGATCTTTTGAAATAGGACGTGATTTTCATTAATCCAACTATTTGAATTTATAAGTAATTACCGTGTTGATCTTGCTTGTCAAAATTTAGAAAAAATAAATAGCAATAAGTATGCAATTAATATATTGTATGTTAATATTATGATAAATCAATAGAATATAAAACAGTTTCGCATCACTGTGAGCATAATATTCATGATAAAAACTTCTTATCAATCAGTAAATTCATGATAAACTCTGCCTACAGAAAATTATTGAGTTGTGCAAAATTAATTTTGGTTTACACTGCCATCAATGGATCCAAATGCTATATATTTACATGCGTGTGAGTGGAACAGAAAGAAAGACAGATGAGATTATGAGAATGCATAAGTAGAGAGGCTTACACTATGTCTATTAATAACAAAGTCAAGGCTGAACAGCTTGTACCACAAGGTTGTGGTACAACTGTAGTACCACCAAATAAATGTTATCAAGCTAATTTACAGCAAATCTACACACCCATACACTCAATATGGATTACTCACTTCCTCAGGTGGTTTTGAACGGTCAAATGAAGACATATAAACCTCAGCAGCATAATCATAAGCCCGATGACACTCAGCTTCTTCAACACTCTGCAAGCCAACAACAACAAAACCCACAATAAGAAAACAAAAAGTCATAAATATCAAATTTTCAATACTTTATGTCAAAAAATCTAGCAAATTTTGTATAATGCTTATATTTTGTTCCATTAGTAGATTAGTAGTAATTGGTAAGAAATACATGAAGTTCTAGTAGGAAAACTTCAAAAGGTGAGAAAAAAGAAGAAGTAATCATTCACATTACAAGCAAGGGCAAGAAGGAGAATGTGGTTCACAACATTGCTTGATTGAAGTGAAGGAATTTCCTGATGTTTATTTTTAACTGCAGATTAAGTATCCAGCTCTATGAAACCTTATCACTTAAAGAATGAATATTATACCACACACAGGCTACACCAATAATCCTATAACAGTTCTCTTATTTTGTTTTCTTAACAAGCCAGATTTTAAGAAAGCTAGACATCAATCTGCAGTATAAGTAAATGGACATAAAATGCAAGACAGATCATCCGATGTCTAAAAATTATATTCCATTATGAGCCACTCTCCGAAAAATAAGATGCATTTTACTCCTACTTATCAAGATTTACTTTTACTGAGGAATTCTCTAAATGCATATTACGAGATGCATTTCACACACAACTTTTAACTATAATGTAATACAAACCTGCCACGAGGAGGAAATTGTGGGAACAGCACCCTGGTTGAGAGCATTGAGATAAGATTCAGTTATACCAATCAGCACAGGGCCTGTCATCATAGTTGCCCCAACTTGTTTTGGCCTTGTTCTCTCAAAAACAAACTTTGTTAAAGCATCTAGGCCAGATCGAAATTCAGGCCTTAATTTTTCCAACTGCATATTGAAGATAAAAATTCAGAAATTTCACGGCATAAAAGAAGACAACAAAATGACTGCAATAAAAATATGGTAGCTGGCAATTTTCCAACCATTATTTGATCAAGTCGCTGTAGATCGTTTTCATTGTTCAAAGGTCGCACAAGAGTGAAGCATTCCCTGTCTGGAAATAAAGCTCGAATGGCATCTCGAATCTACTGGTTAATAATGTCAGAAAATTAGCAACACCAGAAAGAATATTTCCTAATGTGCTATGAAAGCTTAAGAAATGCATATTATAATGAAAGCATACAGCAGCACTAAAAACCAGCTGTGGAAGGATACAGAGGCTTTTTTTTAGAGGCATGGAAAGTAGACTAGGATGAGTGACCTCAAAAGACAGAGGAAAAATCAAATGCTAGGCGAGCAACCTAAAAGAAAAACATGCATTGGTAAATAGTGAATTCTTAGTAAAACAAAAATGAGATTGAAGCCTGCTGCTAATTAATTGGCTGGTGATCTGTAAATCAAATGATGAGTCCAAACAAAATTCTACCCAAAGAAAAATTACAGGCAGAGACAAGTGATACAGATGACAGGCAAAGGTGTAAGAGATTAAGTTACAAAATTGTATAAAAATAAAGTGTATTTGTATGTGTGTGTGTGTGTGACACCTGATATCCTCAATTAGGTTACAAAAATACACACAGTTGGAGTGGATGAACCGTTGAACACCACATTAATTTTAACTTCCAAAACCATCTATATTATCAAAACAAGGGTTCCAATAATTTACCAAACCTCATGTATAGATAATTACAAATTTGGAATATTGACAATATATTCTCTTGCACATAGATGAAATAGGATAAGAAGTAACAAGATACCTCATTTTTGGCAGCTATATCTCTTCCACTCCCTTGAACAGGTCTCAAGGCAAGTTCCAGATAGTCTCTGGGTGTTATTTTCCTGTTATCTTCAGTTAGGTCCAAATAAAAGTCCTGCAAGCAAGAGAATTGACAAACAAAGCAAAGAAATAGACAAGACAGTCAAAGTATGCTACAAGACCACCAAATTCCAAGACCATAACATAGAAAATTTAGGTTTCCCAACACCTGTGATGGCAGAAAGTCACAAAAGGTTTCTAAACAAGTTACCCTTAGAAGCCAAACAAAAATTGGGGAAAATTGGCCAAGCTCAGATGCAGAAGTCCTTCCTCCAGAAGCTCTAACACGAATGTGTTTTGTCATTTGAGTGACAAGAGAAAGACGATCAAGGGCAGCCTCATCTATACCACCCATCTAGGCAATAGAATCAAAATTTCAATTTCAGTAAGAAATCAAGAAGGGGGGAAAAAGAGGGAATAAATTCCTAGAAAAAAATATAGGCTTTTGTAAGCCACCCCAACCTGGTTATAAATGAACATGCTAGACAAAAGCACAGCCAACGAGAATATCTGAGTGCTGTATGTTCCCTGTATAGGATCAGAGCAAAAGAAATGCAGAATAAGACAACATAATGCATAGAAATGGATTTCCCATAAGAACACAAGATGCCAAATATTAAAAATAGAACTTGAACAATAAGTATCAAAATCCAGATTCCAAAGTGACTAGAACACCAAGCAGATATACACAAAGGAAGAATTTATCTATAGCTTAGAAAATTAAAATGCTGACCGTTTGATCATAGGAATCTATTCCTTCACTGTCTAATAGTAAGAGATTGTACTCTGTACCATCAAGGGCAGTTCTCTTTAAAGGTGCACTCCACAACCAAAGCCCTTTGGTACATGGCCGATGTGTTGATGCTACTTGAAACCCACTACTCCTCCCTAAAAGCTGCAACACAAAAATGTTAAGGAATAAAGTTACAAGTGGGATAACAACGTCTCCTTTTTTAATTTAATTGAAGTTCTAGAAAATAAAAAATTATATATTAAAAAAAAGTAATAACAGGGTTAAAACTACATCAGAATGATATAAAAATAGGTGTTAAGAGCTCAAAATACTTTTGTCACAGATTGTAAACAACTACTAACCAATCTTGACTCACCAACCAATGTATGATGAAGATGAAAAAAAAAATGATAGAAATTATAAAGGAAAAACGAATTTAGTTGCTTCATATTTCCAATATTAGACAAAGCAAAATTACAAATACGATATCTGAGAGAGATTCAGATTTCTATGTATATCTGCAAATGAAGAAAACTCATATTTCAGCTCATCATTATCACAAATTACATGCTGCCATGAACTATGACATTACAATTTTACAAATGTAGTATTCTTTTGATTGCAAAAGTGATCGATGAACAATTCCCCAAAAAAAAAACTAAAAAAATGAATAAATGAAACTAAACAAAGATATGTGAAATGATTACTCTATTCCAATGACAATGAAATGTTCAGTTAGAGAAGGTTAATTATAAGATTGAAACAGATAAATCCAAAATTAGGGTTACTATTGCCCCTTAAAATGATCAAATGAAAACAGATTTGCAGATGCATCTTAAATCCAACCCATTCAGCACATTGTTCATGTCAAGAACCAATTTAACTAAAAAGTTTAAACTGGTAAGTGAAAGTCCATGAATAATTTTTAATTTGTTTCTGACACATCCCCTCACACGAAAGCTGTTAAGTGTGGACAAAAGCACATATCCATCAACCTTGTGCTAGAATTTCAGTTAATTATGAAGAAGGGAAGTGGCAAAGATCAAACTCCTAAACTCCTAACCACTTGGTCGTGAAGCTCTAATATCAAGTCAAAAACCAATTTAAATCAAAAGTTTAATCAATTCAGCACTGCATAATTTCATTTAATTATGCAGATGCATCTTACATCCAACCCATTCAGCACATTGTTCATGTCAAGAACCAATTTAGCTCAAAATTTTAAGTTGGTAAGTGGAAGTCCATGAATAATTTTTAATTTGTTTCTGACACATCCCCTCACACGAAAGCTGTTAAAGTGTGGACAAAAGCACATATCCACCAACCTTGTGCTAGAATTTCATTTAATTATGAAGAATGGAAGTGGCAAAGATCAAACTCCTAACCACTTGGTCATGAAGCTCTAATATCAAGTCAAAAACCAATTTAACTCAAAAGTTTAATCAATTAAGTGAAGACTCATTAATAGTTTTTAATTATCCTCTAACAATTAACATCTATGCATAAGTGCAAATCCTATATCATGCAATCAAACCTTACAACTTTGAAGATAAAACAGGTATCAATTCAAACATGTGCAACCCATTCAGCACATTGTTCATGTCAAGAACCAATTTAACTTAAAAATTTAAGTTGGTAAGTGAAAGTCCATGAATAATTTTTAATTTGTTTTGGACACGTCCCCTCACACGAAAGCTGTTAAGTGTGGACAAAAGCACATATCCACCAACCTTGTGCTAGAATTTCATTTAATTATGAAGAATGGAAGTGGCAAAGATCAAACTCCTAACCACTTGGTCATGAAGCTCTAATTTCAAGTCAAAAACCAATTTAACTCAAAAGTTTAATCAATTAAGTGAAGACTCATTAATAGTTTTTAATTAACCTCTAACAATTAATATCTATGCATAAGTGCAAATCCTATATCATGCAATCAAACCTTACAACTTTGAAGATAAAACAGGTATCAATTCAAACATGTGAATGAGAGACTGTATATGAATGAATATCAGAAATAAATTACCAGCCTACAGAAAATATAAAGTCATATGAATGGATCATTACTGAACTTCCAAAAGATTCTCTATTAGCTACCAAATTAACAATAGAAATTAGATCCCTTGGTACAAAGCACATAAGTCAATGCATTTCATATTTTCTTCCAAGTACTTTTACAAATGAAACAAGTTCCCAACCGAAAGCAGCATCAACTAATCTAAGAGAAAGTATTGCATTTCATGCTCAGTCATTCTCTGGTTAAAGTACCTGAATCCTCTTCCAAGACTAAACCATGGCCAAGCACAAGCCTACATCAGATAAGATTTAGATCTAAGGATAGCCCCTGAATAAATCATTAGGCAACTAGTAGTACATTATTATTCCTAAATCAGTCTCAAGTAAATTACTCAATTTAGGAGAACAAATTTCAGTGATTAATAGAGTTTGAGCCCCATGGCCCCATGATACTTAATTTTAAAGGTAAATAAATCTACTCAAATCATGGGCATAATGTACCTTCTACATAATATATTCTAGCTAAAATTCAGTCTTCTAAATCCTCACTAGAATCCCCAATCATTCAGGAATATGACAAAGTTGAAGTATACTCTAATCTACACAAATAAAGATTTTACTTCGAGAGTTGTTTTGTAGAAGGCTTCCTATTCAACCTTCTACCTCTCCTTTTCTGGAATAGTGTTAACAGAGAAAATACTTCAGATCTAACTGTTATCTATTCCCTTCACAAACTCAATAAATCCTTTTCTTTTCTTCCTCATTTGCTATAGAAACCTGAAGTCCTATGGTATAGCAGTTACTGAGTTTCCCTTACCTCCCACTCTCAAAACGGTCCTGAAGCAATTATGTTTGCAAATGTTACAATTGATTCTGGTAGTTATCAAATTAAATCCAATCATTTTGTTCATCATTTACACCATTCAACTTAAGATACATCTTGATCAAGATTTCAAGATTTAGCTACCTTACCTACAAAGCTACACAACTCAACTCATCAACACATATGGCTTCTTGAGCACAAAAATGACCTCATTAACAAAGTACAGGAAGTTCTATATGAAGGAGAATATCTGGACCAAAAAACGGTCAATTACCCATTTACCTACACCTCAAAGACGGGCCTTAACAGTAGCTACAGCATACGGTAGAATTAGAAACCTACTGCATACGTACCATCACTCCTCTTCAGTTGAATTTACCATGAACAATCAATATTCCCAGACAAATAGAGTTAGATTAGATGATACCCAAAAAAGAAAAATAAGAAACAGAGTAGCTCCACAGCCCTGCAGCCAAAGATATGCGCTAGAAGACAATTATCTCAAAATTACTGTCGGACATGATCTACAGGACCAAAATTAAAGCCACTATCGACTGTGTTCTATCAGCTAGGCAAGAATGGTCCCCAAGCTCAGCAATCACTACCTAGTCATAAAAAGTGATACTGGAGCATAAATACAACAATAATCTGGAGTGTCCTGCGGAAATCAATCTCCATCTATTAAAACCCTAGTAAGAAAAACGACGATAGACAGCATGAAATGCCCTTCGAAAGCCCTTGCGAACAATGCCCCCAATGGTAAACCCTAAAGTTCAAACGATCAAACTTCTAATATAATCGCCCGCGAGGACCAAAATTACCTGATTTAAGATAAAGCTCTTGCCTTGGCGAGCCCGTCCACAGACAGAGACCACGCCGATAGGCTCCTTAACAAGCTGAAGTGTTGCAACAGCTTCCGGATCCATCCGAAACTTTCCCTTCTCGTCACAGTAGACCAGCCGGATTGGCCTTGCGGGGCCAGTGACCAGCGGCGCTGACGTCGAAGCCGCCGGAGACGTGGGTGAGGCATCGGCGGGATTGTTTCCTCGGTTGAAAATTTTGAACATCTTGGAGACTTTCTCGCTGTTTCTTACCCCTTTTTTGCGTCTTTAGCTTTCTTGCTTCGCTTTTCCGAATTTAATTCATACTTTCCTTGCAGTCCCACATAGTACCGAGCGAAGCCAGAGGGGAGAGGTTTAAAATTGGGGAGGGAAAGGGGGCGGTGTTTGTTGCCAGATAAATCATGAAATGACGATGATGTGCCTCGTTTATCCGCGGGGTTGCCCTAGTTAATTGAGGACCTTTTGGTCATTTGATCTGAATGTTTATTTCTACTTTGTCAGTTGGAGCGTGGATATCAAGCTAGACTATAGGCGGTTGACCCTTTTTTCTTTTTTCTTTTTCTTTTTTATATGTTATTTTATCTATTTATTTCTTCCTTCTTTCCAAATTCTTATAATATAAATTTATAAAAAAAAAAAATGTCTTTTTTGGGTAATAAAAATAGCAGCAAACTCATTGCTGCCGTTTCTATTACCAAAATAAAAATATTAACTAGTATTTTACAGTGATTTTTTTATGAATTTCATAATAATAGTCAGTAGTTTAATTTTAGGATAACTATTTAATTGTGGAATATCTTGAAAATAATTAAATTTTCTACTTATAGGATAATAAGTTTTCAAATTATGCCTCTAGATAGCACGTACCAGAGAGAGAGAGAGAGAGAAAATGATGTTAATTAAATTGAGAATTGACTAAATTTGAAATACATCAAAATAAAAATATTCCCCTTGCAATGCATATTTGTCATTATAAATATGATTAAAGTTTTTTTTTTTCTTGGCCAGTTAAGATTATAAGAGATTTGAAAATATTACGATACACAGATTACCTTTAAAGTCTCATCAGTTATGACTTGCCCTTAGCGAAGTATGCATCCCCTTGCTCATAAGACTCATCTTAATATTTATGTATAATTTCAACGAGAAGAAAACAAGTTGTTTTGTGTGCTTTTCTTCTTCTAAGTTGAAATATAAAAAACTTAGAATAAAGGACATTTAGAGATGTACACTTCTATTTCCTGGCCTTGAAATTTAGAAACCCAACAAACACCCTTTCGTTCCTAAGTGACCCAAAGCGTATTGTATTCGCTAAAGCCCAATTGTTTGTTAGCAACCCACTTGCCCCAGGATCTTTTTCCTCAAGACTATAAAAAGCCCAATATCTTGAACCCATTTCTGTGTGACCCGAATAGAATTTTAGAACTTTTAGGATCCCTTTAACATGCTAGAATGAAAAAGAATCTGAAGTAAAATTTATTTTATATAAAAAATAGACTTCTTTTAATAATAGATAAAATTTAAAATTTTATCATAATTTAATATAATTTTAAATTTTTTTTATTAAAATAATTTAATTTAATTATTAAAAAAATTAATTTGATTATATTTTATAAAAATTAATTTATAAAAAAAAATTAATTTAATTATTTTATATTAAAATTAATTAATTATTTTATTTATTTTATTTTTTTATTTTTTATTAATTAAATAATAAAATATTACATTATTTAATTTTTTTATTATATATTAAATAAAGTAATGATATTTTTTTTTATACTAAAATTTATTACAGCCTGTTAAACAGACCCCTAATCCTTATTGGCCAAAAAAATAAAAACCTTTTAATCCTCTTTCCGTCCCAAAATAAAATAAAATAAAGGTTCTAGTCCTCTTTATTTCTAGATTTCTCATGTTATTAGTGTTGACTTGGAATTCAGAAACTTGAAAATTCTCAGCGTCCAAACTCCAAACTGAAAACCTGAGAGATTTGACCGTTCATGTTCGAATCGTAGAGTAGGTTAGGCTTGCCTAGTTGCTTTCTAGCAAGTGTAGGTTAGGCTTACCTAGTTGCTTTCTAGCAAGAGTAGGTTAGGCTCATTGCAACTTGGTGTTGGTATGTCGGGCATGTGATTTTCACCGGGTTAAAAAAAAAAAGGTTTAGACGAAGTTGAGCTCTTTTATTATTGAATTGCTAATTTTGATTAAAAAAAAATGAGAAATCAAAAACAGTTCTATATTCATGAATAGGTTTCTAATTGTGGATCAATATAGATATTATGGATTAGGGGTATTCTTATTTTTTTTATATAAAAAATTTAAATAAATTAAATTTCAAGAATTTACTAAATTTAAGATAAATTTATACCCGACTCAAAAGTAAAATTAATAAAGTTTTATTATTTATTTTAAAAAAACTTTATTTTTTAAATTTATTTTAAATTTTCATAAATTTTAAGAAATATTAAACCGGTCCTGAATAAACCTCAGAACGTCTACAAATTACTTACAAAAGTTTAAAAATATATTTTTCTACATACACTTTAAATTTTACCAAAATGTTCTCCAAAAAAAGAAAAAACAAACCAATATATAAATTATAGCAGTTTTTACCAACATGGTGTGGCACGGTTGGTAAGTAACCGGGTCCTTTAAGCATGATGTCTGGAGTTCGATTCCCAGGCCATATGTATAGAAGAATATCTGTTGAGAGAGATCAGTCTCTTAAATAGACTTCAGTATCTCAGAGGATTAATCTCCACAGTTGCCCATGGAGGATACCTTGGTAATGTACCCAAAAAATTATAGCAGTTTTTGTTATATAGATGGTAGTTTACAAATATAAAGTTACACTAGTATGACAAGGGAGTGGCTAACATTCTTAGAGATAAAATCATTAAAAAATTTAATCACCCATTTTAATAAACATTATAAAATTTTAATAATTTTATCCATAACAAGTCGATTGAAATGGTAAACAACTCACGATTAAAAAAAAACTAAAAATTTAAATATTAAGAATCATCATTGGTAAAAAGAATTAAAAATTATAGTTACTCTAAAATTTAAAGAAATTAGTGTCACAATAATATCTACAAGAATATCTTTAATTCTTAAAAAAAATCAATCATTCATTGATTAATAGAATAGCAAAATAACATAAATTTTTTTAATTTTAGTACTTTATTATGCTAATAAGTTTTGAAAATGAATTCAAAAAAATTGTTAATGTTTTCACATATTATCTGTTTCATAAAATAATAAGGCTCATTAGTGTAATTAAATTATAATAAATTAAATTAAGAAAAAGATATATTGTTACTTGACTGATCAAATTGGCCTAAAGTGAATCCATCATTGAGTATATTTTATTTTATGGTCAGAGTTAGTTTGATTTCATTTATAAAAATAAAAAATAAGATGAAATTCTCACAAAATACAAGAAGGTGCAGAGAGCACTATAATTATTGCATATTCAGCTTCAATAAAAAAAAATACAAAAATTAAAGATAGTTTAATAGTAAAAATTTGAAAAATTATATTATTTTAAGTCCTTCAAAGCCGTCCAATATGGTAGACAACAAGTGTCAACCCATTTTCATTACTATTTATATTTTTTACCATAGTCAAAAGATCTCTCCATCATTCTGCGTACCATAGAAGATTAAGAAAAAAATTGCAAATGTTTATTTAGCACCAATTTGAATTGTTAGATATTACTAGTATCATCACAAAAAATAACTCCATATATACAGCACTTTTATTTGCATGATAAAGGTCAAAAAATACTAAATCGTTGAGAGAGTGATGAGAGATATCAGTATAACAGTTTTCAAAACATCTAAAAACTATAATTGCTAAAAAAACCTCTACACAAAAAATAGAAAGCTCGCATGCAAAGGAGAGAATAACAAAAGGAACATCAGAAAAAAAAAAGAACAAAAAGAGGGTGGGGGTTGCCACTCCCAATTACTAGCAAAGTGGTGGTGGTTAAAAAGTGACAACCTAAAGCAAAACATGATTCCCCATTGGGGATACAAGGTATTATAATATATATGTATGTGAATAAGATTAAAATAATAGTATACTAAATGTCTCTATGTAATTAAATTATAATATGACTCTCAGAGTAATAAAGGTTTCTCTTCCTTTTCACCAATCTCCTCTCTTTTACTACAATTTAATATTCAAGAATTGAGGGGGGTTTTTTTTTTCCTTTCTTTGCATTATCTAACTCATTTTTCCCATTTTCAAAATTTAACATGGGGTCCCTCTTCTTTATTTTTAAATTAAATTATTTTCTCAGTTTCTGGTTATATACGGTATATTTTCCTAACTGCACATCATTAATTTTGTACTCAACCTCTTGCAGTTGGTATTCCATAAATTTAAACATAAAATGGACCATTAGTTTTTTACTTTTTTGGTAAGAAAAACATCTTCAAAATTTTAGGGTCTGTTTATTTTTCAGTTTTAAAAACTGTTTTCTATTCTCAGTTGTTTTCAAAATAAAAAAATTCGTTTGATAACTGTTTTCTGTTGTTGTTTCGAAAACAAATTTTGAAAATAAATTGTTTTTAAAACAGAAAAACAGAAACAATAAAAAATTATTTTTGTTTCCAATTTTTATTTTCAGAAGAAAAAAAGAGCAAAAAATAACATATTTTTAAAACAGTTTATCAAACGAATTTTTTTTTTTACTTTTGTTCTACAAAACAACTTTCAAACATAATTTTTAAAAATAATTTTTAAAAATAAAAAAATAAAAACGAAACAAGTCCTTAAATTTCACTTTTAAACTCAGCATCGATCAAAGGGGAAAGAGTTCCCAAGCATAATTAGCATCTAGCGACAACTAGTGATACAAATATCATGAATCTGTTTCCACAAAAAGAAAACAAAATCATGAATCTGTATGCCTCGTATCGTTTTCCATAGAATTGTTAGGATCCAATGAACTCCTCGTTACTGGGAACCGATAATATTCAAAATCTCCCTTTCTGGGTTTTGATTTCAACAACAGGTTGAAAACTAATTTCCAAATATACAGGAAATTAAAATTCAAACAAGGGATCAAGGAACAAAGTAAATTTCTGCTACAACTTCTCTCTCCAGAAAGTGGAAATAAAAAACATCGAGGAAGAGAGGATCGCTTGCAAGAAGATTCACAAAAGAAATAGATAACATCAGCATATGCAAAATTACAACTCGAGGATTCACTGCAAATCACTAGTCACAGCCACAAGGCCCCAGCATCCTTCAGTATAGGAATCAATTCACCTGAAATATGAGTGGCCATGACTCTTTCCAACCCTCCAAACAACTTCCCGCCCACAAACACCGCCGGAAACTGCACTCCGCCGGCACCGCCAATCTTCCTCGACAGTTCACCGGCTACGGCAGCTTCATCGTCCTTGTCCACCTCGTACACAGGAGGGTTCACACCTAGACCTTGTAACAACCTTTTCACGACATGGCACATGCAGCACCCACGTCTCCCAATTACTATCACTGCGTTCTCTGATATCATCCGGACCACGTCAGCTGGATCCACGCCATTGGCTTCCCGGCTTCCTCCGGCGGCAGCTGGTAGGTCACGTGAGTCAAGTGCGCCGGCGGGGAGCCAGGTCCTATATGGGATGGCTTGGTGCATGATGATTGATGAACTAAGAGAGAGAGAAGGGGAAGGGCGTTCTTGAATACTACTGGCGAAGGGGGAGATTATTGTTAGGGTAGGGGGGGAAATATAAGAAGGCGAAGACTCTACCGTCAACGGCAGTTACGCGCTCTCGTGCGTCACAGCCACTGTGGGTGACGTGATGTTGCGTCACTGACTCGGTCAACAGATTCCTAGAAGCTACATCCCCACTCACGATGACTCGTCTTGTGAGCTTTCTATTCGTTCGAGGACATTTGGAATGCACAAATCTAAAATATTAAGAAAAAATCAACTTCAAAAAAAGAAAATATTTAAATTTTTCTCTCTTTTTTATTTCATTTCTCTGTTCATAAAAATTAAATTATGTACATTTTTTTTTCACAAAATGATTCTCATATTTATTTGAGCTTAAATTAATGTGGAGTTTTGCATTGAAAATTTAAGTTTAAAGAAGAAATCTATAAAACGTGTTGAACTTTTAATCTTAATAAATGTGAATTGGTGAGAAAAATGTGATATTAAAGAATGGAAAAATATAAAGATTAACGAGAGAATAAAATAAATATATAACGCCCACCGGCCAGCGGCCACAGGTGTTTGTGGAAATTGGTTAAGGTGAGATCCGTTGAAAGACCTGTCCCGGACGGTGCGCCGTGTACACGTTTAAAAAACGACAAATATCGATAACGTCATGATCCATCTTCGCTGATTCCATTCGGGTCGGGTCAGTCGATCGCCACGTGGCGGAAAGTTGAATGATCATACTTGTATGTTTATCCGGACAAGTCGTTTTCGACCATCCCTTCCTCGGGTTGTGTCCCGAGATTTTTATATTATATAGACTAAAATTTCTTGGTGAGTCGAAAATGCATCGAAGTAGTGCGGAAAGGGCCATTTTCGGGGGACGGTGACGCGGCCATTGCATTTGAATATCACATGGATTTAAAAATTGCATGGTCCAGCTTCTCCGGTCCACGTTTTAAGTGAGTGGGGCTAATTTTTAAAGTTTTTTAATAGGCAACGAAATTATCGAAGTAGATAACAAAAGGAGGGTTTTCATAGTTGGTTCCTTGATATTTTTTTTGGATTTTCAGGAGAAAAGAGCTCTATATATTGCCTTGACTCGTTGAAAGGGCTACTCAACAGTTCTATAATCATATGTGAAAATTAAATTATAATTTTAATATAATAAAATTTTAAAATTATATGTGATAAATATTAATTGACAAGTGTTATATTGATTGCACACAAAAATGTTTGGAATAGAGTTTATTTTCACGACAGAAATATAATGGTCATTTGGTCGGTTCACATAAAAAACACCACGTAAAGCTGGAGAAAGCCATAAACCAATTAAGTCCTATAAAATATCAAATCCACGCCCCCACCCAAAAGTTGGGAACCTCCAAGAGGGAGCTCTAGATAGATAGTCTAAAGTAGATCATTTCATTATACAGAGCATCCTTTGTCCTCACCCACTTTATTTTTTTTTTCCAAAGGAACATTATCCCTTCCTTTGTGTCTGTCGTTTTGCATAATCATAAAATATTTGAAACGATTAAACCTGATTGTAAGTTGAATTTCACGAATCGAAAATGCAACGAATAAATTTTTTTCGAAGTTAATGTATCTAAAAATCATTTTATTTTTCATTTCTTATAAGCTAAACAACTACTATCATTTTAATCACCCAATGTTGAATACTTTTATTAAAATTTTAATTAATAAAAGTAATGATTGAATTGATTCAATAGTAGGAGAGGTCTCAAATTTAAATTAATAATAAAATAAAATTAGCAAGCTGTTACCGGACGTACAACATTATATATATATATATATATGTTACTATCATGGATGTGGAATATGAACAAATTAGAGGATATGATTTTATCCATTAAGGGAAAAGAACTAATTTAAAGTTATGAAACATTTAGATAATGCTTAGCCAAGAAAATATTTTGACTATAATGATTAACAAAACGCAATTCCAAAAGAAACACGTAATGGATAATCCTATCCCTGTTGGTGATAATTCTTAGCTATCCAAGCAATCATCATCTGTTTTTCTAAGATTATGGCCTGGAAACCAATAGCAATCTTCTACGTTTTCATTGTTTGTCTCGCTTGTCTTTTTTATTCAATCGCTTTCAACCCCATGTGAAAGTAAAACCATGCACTTCTCCAAGTCCAACACTATTTTTGGTTCAATAAAAAATCAACAAATGGACCGTATTTATTTCACCAACACAAATTTCAAATGTGCCCAGCACAGCAGCAATACAATTTTTAAGAATATAAAATACAAACTTTAATGCAAAGTCATAGATCTTAGATAAAATGTGTATTATAAGATTACAAGTTGGTAGGTTTGGTTGGAATATATCCTGGGCTCGCGTTCTCGCTAAGTCAAAATTTCTAGTTTTTCTAATCTTTTTTCTCAACGGCTCTTCCATTATATAGTATATAAACTGGCTGAATTGGATCAATAAATAGCTTCTTAAGAGGCCAACCAGTTTCACCTCCTTAAGGCAAAGTTATGGATATGTTTCATCCCAAATTTTGTGATGGCGTTGCCTCCACATTTGCTTTTTACATAGCACCACTGAAAATCATCTTCCCTCAATCATCTAAGCTAACCTTATGTAGCTTTGATTATTTACTCTTTTCTACATTTAAAATATATATTCTATTCAAATACTTTTCAATAATAAGAATATTTGCCTTTATGTTCATCATAGAAACACAAAAAACAAATCCAGATGCTGGAGATAGGTCAATAGGAAGTTATCTGGAAGATGAAAAGTATACCGAACAAAAATACCTCATACGAAGGGATCAATGAAAAATCACAGAGACAGGCAAAAGCAATTATAGTTAACAATTCTTAGAGGATATAATGTGATTTCCAATTTCAGCACATTGATCATAAGTTGTACACATGCTCTCCTAAAAGACACTTTCTCAAGACTGAGAATGTTCTTATAACTAACGTTAAAATCATATCTTGAATATGTAAACGACTCAAGATTCTCAGCAGATATTTCCAGTGTTTTCAAGTTAAAGCACCTTTTTATCTCCCATTGTTTAAGTTTCAACAATGATGAAATAGAAACTTTAAAACTCACCACACTTTCTGAAGAATCAACACCCCATGTTTCAAGAACGGGACAAGAAAACAAGAAGTGGTTGAGAAGCTCCCCACTCACATCCACATATGTCAAACGGAGGACATGCAAGGAACCAAAGCTTGTAAAATTAAGCAGTGATGAAGGAACGTCACAATACTCAAGGAAATTAATAAAATCCAACTCAAGCTTCTTCACCTTTTTCTCTATAGCAAACGGCACCCAATCATCAACACGGCTTGCATTACACTTAACCACATCAGCACAAATTCGCAGTCCATCCACGTTTGGATTTTGAAGCGATTTTAGCACTTGATCAACCTAATTCTAAACACGCCTCGTTCTTCATAAATAAGCTCACGGTGCTCACCTCTCAAACCCCAAATTTTTTTCCAAGTGATATATACCATTAAAATCCAAAATGCGCATCTCCATCTAACTGAGAGGATGCTGGTTTTGACAGCTTCCGTTAGTATCAATTGAGATAAGACGGCCGCAATGATTTCATCAGGCAACAAACTAAGGCAATCCACCTCTATTTTCTTCTGTTGATCACATTTCAGATCTTCCTCAACGTCTTTCTGTTCATCTTAAAGGAAGAACTGGCAGCTCCTGCTTTTGACAATTATACTTTTGGCTCAATCAAATGTAAGAGTTAGATGCTCAAGTTCAATGTTTGGTTTGTGGTGATGTATATAATTAGGTTGGTATCACTCATAAGAAAATTAATTAATGAGTGATTCATGTAAGTGGATGCTAAAAGATGACATGATTAATTAAGTGTGCTTGTAATTCATGTAAAATCAAGAAAGTCATTCAAAAATAGAAAATAAGAAAGTAATTTCCAAGAAAGAACTTATATCCTTTCCATCAGCATGTTAAGCTCGGGCAAATGGGGAAAGACTACAAAGTAATTTTAAAGTGTTAGTGAGGGTGTTTGGTTATTTGGATAAGTGTTATAGTATGCTATCATAAGGTGTGGAATATAAGTTTAGGGTGTCACGTGTAGAAGGCATGATTCAACTGAATAACAGAATTCTTTTCTCTCATGCAATTTTTCTTCTCTCTTGGTTCTTCCAAGATTCTCCTCATCCCTGAACTCTGATCCTATCTACTAGTATCATAGCTGTATGGTCCAACCATGGTGGACACAACACGATCGAAGGCTACCAATAAAGATTTTGAGGAAAGGTTGCAAGTGGAGGTGGATCATAGATTAACTTTGATAGAGCAACAAATGAATAGATTACAAGAACTGTTTCGTGGATTATCATATAAGTTCACAAAAGTAATGAATCGGAATGTGGACTGCAACAAATGTGACAGAGTAGGAGATTATCAAATTACAACACAGTTCTCAAAGGTTGAGTTTTAAAAATTTTCAAGTGAAGATGTAAATGGTTGTATATCCAAGTGTGAGAGGTTCTTCATTCTTGACAGGACACTAGAAGAAAACAAGGTAACTCTCGCTAGCTTATCGTTGCATGAAACTACTTATAGATGGATTCAAAACTTTGAGTGACTTGGCCAAGTCTATGGCAGCAATCAAGATTATATTTGATTCTATTTTTTATGATTCAATGGAAGAGCTGATGCAGTTGAAATAGGATGACAGTCTACAAGAGTATCAACAAGTGTTTGATCAATTGGTGTGCAGAGTAGAACTAATGAAAGCTCAAAAACTGAGTTGTTATTTGGTAGGGTTAAAGCCAGAGTTGGTGATCGAGATGAAATTGTTTCATTCACAGACGTTAATAGATGCCCCTTAGTTGGCAAAATTACAAGAGTTAAATGTAGAAATGCTGCAAAAGAAGTATAAGGGACAAGGTGGTGCTAGTGGAACTAGGAGTGGAAGAGTAGCATCTGTTAAGGATCTTGGTAGTCAGAGGATGGAATGGTGGACTGAAGCTGACGACAAAGTTATAAAATCCTAGGAAAATAGGTTGGTTGGAGGAAGTGATCAAAAGGGCATCAAAGGGAAGCCTACTTTATAGTTTCAACATAAGCTAACTCTTGAAGAAGTGGAAGAACATAGGCACAAGGGATTATGTTATTTTTGCCATGAAAAATATTTTCCTGGCCATAATTTTTCTCCAAAGAAGAAGATGCAGCTCTACCTAATGGTGGTAGATCATGAAAAAGAAGAACAAGAGGTGACTATGGAGAAAGATTTAACAAAGGAGAGCTGTAAAGATATCAAAGATTAACAGTTGAACCCCTTTATCAGCCTTAATGCTTTGCATGGGGGTTGTGATGTTGCTTATCCTACCATTAGAGTAACAGGACATCTGGCAAGAGGGTTCTACACATTCTAGTGGACATTGGTAGTACACATAATTTTCTGGATAAGGGATTTAAGAAGGAATTAGAAGGAAAAATCAACACTATAGAGGCTGTCATTGTCACAATGGCAAATGGATGCAAAATACAATGAAGGAAAATGTGCAAAGGGCTGAAATGAGTGATGCAAGGAATAGAGTTTAATGCAAATGTAATCTTCATTCCACTGGTGGGTTATGACATAGTACTTGGAATGCAATGACTAAGAACTTTAGGTGTTATTAAATTGGTTTGCTTTAACTTGAGCTTAAAACTTTAGTTTCAAGGAAGGATAATGAAGCTTACGGTAGTTAAAAAGCAAAGCAATAAGATGATTACTAAAGCTAAGCTGCAAAAATTGGTTTGCGCCAATCCAAATGCAATTATGTAGATTATGTCTTGGAATACTTACATATCTTACCTCGTTATTAATGCAAATGAGGAATAATTTCTTTCAAAGCCATTTAAGTGTTTATTGGAATAATTTGAAGATGTATTTAAGGAGCCCAAAACATTGCCACCTCATAGACCAAACTATGACCATGCTATTGTGCTCAAGGAAGGAATTAACCCAATTAGCATTAGGCCATATAGGTCCCCAACCATTCAAAAGGATGTTATTGAAAAGATGGTGGGTGAACTGTTGGAAGCAGGGGTTAATTAAAGGAGTTCCTCTCCCTTTGCCTCACATTTAGTGTTGGTTAAAAAAAGATGATAGTTGGAGAATGTGTGTGGATTATCATGCTCTCAATAAGCAAACTGTCATAAACCAATTTCCCATACCTTTGATAAAAGATTTACTGGATGAATTAGGAAGAGATGCCATTTATTCTAAGCTTGACTTATGAGTAAGGTATCACCAAATTCGTATGAAGGAGGAAGATGTGTATAAAATGACTTTTCAAACTTATTCTGGCTTTTTTAAATTTTTGATTATGCCACTTGGCCTAACCAATGCACCTTCTACTTTTCAAGGTGCTATGAACTCCATTTTCAAGAAGGAATTAAGGAGGTATGTTTTTGTTTTTTTAAATGATATTTTAATCTATAGTAGGAATAAGGAAGAGCATTTGTTCCACTTAAGATCTGTGTTGTTCACCTTGAGGGCTCATAGGTACTATGTTAAAATAAGCAAGTATGCATTTGGTGTTAGGCAGATTGAATACTTGAAGCATTTCATTTCAACACAGAAGGTTTCTACTGATCCTTAGAAGATACTAGCAGTGAGGGATTGGCCAACACCTAATTCGGTTAAACAATTGAGAAGTTTTTTAGATTTGGCCAGTTATTACAGGTGTTTTATTAAAAAATTTAATATTATGGCTAAACCTTTAATTGACCTTCTAAAAAAGGAAGCGTTTTTATGGCATCAAGAAGCAAAAGAATCTTTGCAAAGACTCAAACAGATTATGTCCGATGCCTCTATATTAGCTTTAGATGATTTAACTAAGTCTTTTCAAATAAATACTAATGCGTCTAGGTTGGGTATTAGAGTCGTTCTCTTACAAGATAAACATCCAGTAGCTTATATCAGTAAGATGTTGTCTCTACGCAACAGAATACTGTTAGTTTATGATTGTGAGTTATTGGTAGTGGTATATACAGTGAAAAATGGCAGTATTATCTCAGTAATCAACCCTTTATTATATTGATGGATCAAAAGAGTTTTAAATATCTTCTTAAGCAGATGTTATCAACATCAACTCAATATAATTGGGTGACAAAACTTATGGGATTACAATATGACATCTGTTATAAGAGTGAAAAAGAAAATGTGGCTGCTGATGTTTTATGACGGGCCCAATATGGTGACCTATTACAGATTTCGGTTTCTTCTATCTCAACTAATCTGTGGGAGGAAATAAAAATGCAAAAAAGATTCGGCTTTGCTATATATTATTCAAAAACTCAAATCTGATGCTTCAACTTACCCAAAGTATAAATGGAATGGGGAGGTCTTAACAAGGAACAACAAAATAGTAGTGGGCACTCAAGGAAATCTCTGGATAACTATTATACTGTGGCTGCATTTTTCACCTCAAGGAGGCCATTCAAGAACGAAGGCTACTTGGAAGAGGATTAAAGCACTGTTTTACTGAAAGGGTATGCTTAATGACATCAAAGATTTTATTAAAAGACGTGAGGCTTGCCTAAGTTATAAATATGAAACAGTAGCTTGCCTCAGACTACTACAGTCCTTGCCTATTTCTAGTGGAGTATAGCAAAGTATAGCTACGAATTTTATAAAAAAGTTGCCTAAATCTGAGGGAAAGAATACAATATAAGTGGTAATTACCTATTCCTAGTAGGGTATGGAAAAGTATAGCTCATTTTGTGGCCTCATGGATAGTATCTACAAGTTGCATAGAATTTCTTCCAATATTGTCAATGATAGAGATCTCATTTTTACTAGTTGATTTTGACATGAGTTTATTAAGAAGTTGGGAGTTACGCAGTGCTTGTTTTCAACTTATCACCCCCATTTTGATGGCCAAAGTGAGGTATTAAACCGGTGTCTTAAAAATTATTTGAGGAGTTTAACTTCACAAGCACCGCGAGAGGAGAGTCGTGGTTGCCACTTTCTGAATGGTGGTATAACACCACTTTTCATTCACCTATAGGCACCACTCCATATGAGGTAATGTATGTTCAGGCTCCACCAATACATATCCCTTACATTAATCAAAGTTCTACAATGAAAACAGTTGACAGAAGCTGTATTGCTAAGGAAACTATGTTGCAGAAGTTATAACAAAATTTGACTATCGCAGTTAACAGAATGAAACATCAAGTTGACAAGAAGCGATTTGAATGGGAATTTCAGGAAGGTGATTGGGTTTTCTTGAAGTTGTAACCATTTAGGAAATATTCGATGGAACAAAGAATGCATGAAAAATTTTTCTCACGATATTTTGGGCCATATCAGATTATTGCTAAAGTAGGACCAGTAGCTTATATGATAAGACTATCTCTTACCTCCCGCATTCATCCCATGTTCCATGTTTCACTGCTCAAAAAATGTTATGATCCATTTATTTAGCCGCGACAATTGCCTAATGAGTGGGGTTCGCTTTCCATTAAATGAGAACCTTATGCTATTTTAGACAGATGCCTTGTCCAAAAACAAAATAGGGCTGTAACAAAAGTATCAGTCAAGTGGAAGGAAGAGATGGAAAAAAAAGCCACGTGGGAACTTTGGTTTAACATTAAGAAGCAATTCCCTAATTTTGGAAAAATGATACACCCTTGGGGACAAGGGTGAATTCGTGGGGGATATTGTTAAGCTTGGGCAAATGGGGAAGGACTACGAAGTAATTGTAAAGTGTTAATGAGGGTATTTGGTTATTTAGATAAGTGCTATAGTATGGTATCATAAGGTGTTAAATATAAGCTAAGGGTGTCAAGTGTAGAAGGCATAATTCAACTAAATAACATAATTATTTTCTCTCCCGTGATTTATCTTCTCGCTTGGTTCTTCCAAGATTCTCCTCTTCCCTTTGATTCTATCATAGCAAAAAGCTAATACTTGGCAAAAAGTACACAAAGATCAATCAGTAAAAGAATGAACAAGTGAAGAAGTTTCTTGTATAAACAAAACAAAAGGAAATAGAACTCACTTTTAATAAAATTGGATTCTGGAAGCACGTAGTGTGGAATCAAACCTAAACTGATTATATTAGTGTCTTCTTTTAGTTCAACCGAAAAAAACTAAAATTGCTTATTTGTGTATAAAGAGTTTATAGATCAATATAAATATAAATTTTGAATTATTTGAAAAGAGATAAATAATAATATAATTATAATTGTATATCTATAAATATATGACTAAAATCAATTAAACATGATGAGTAGGTAGGAATGGCACATAAAGATGTGACAAAAGAAAGTGGCATAACTACGAATGCACTTTACTTTATATTATATTTAGAAGAGGTTTGGTAGACGGTAAAAAATTTTATTCTCAGGAATTATATTTTCTCGAAAAGCATAATTGATGAAAATTATAATTTATGAGAATGTATAAAATGTATTTGGTTGACCTTTAAGATTATTGAGAATCTTTAAATAACGTTTTCTGGTAATCTTCTATTCTTCTGTTTGGTTATACTTAATTTCTTGAAAATTTTTGTACATTTTTTAAAAATACTCATTATTCTTATGAGAGAGAAAGTAAGAGTGAAGATAAGAAATGAGAAAGAAAGTGTGAGAGTGAAGAAACAAAGAGATGAGAGAGAGTAAGATTTTTTTATTATTACTAATATTATGCCATTAATAAATAATATAATTATTTTTTAACATCATAAGAAAATTTTCATACCCATGAGAAATTAAAATTCTCACCCTTCCCCTTGTGAATCTTTTTATGGAAAACTTATTAAAAAAATCATTGCTAGGAATCCAAATTTTACGGGAATGAATTTTTAAAACTTGTATCAAATATGAGAATTTTAATTTTACAAATTGAGATTTTTAGGAAACTAAAAAAAATCGTATACCAAACACCATTTAGGGTGGATAAAAGTTTAATTTAAAATATTTGATTTTCATCTACAATTTTGAGCACAAATATTTGATTAGACTATATACTTCATTCTTTTTGTGTAAAATTGTATAATATTATTAGCTTCCCCAAGCAAAATGACTTGCAAATCTCCTTTTCACCAATTTTGTTACCTAATTAGTTAAACACGACAAATTAATACGAAACTGATTTTAAGTAAATATACTTCTAAGAAGTTGCAAAATCTATAAAGTCTATAATATTTTAAAATATTTTGGAGAATCTTTTTAAACATATATTGTTAATGATAGATGTCTTAGTTTTCTTATATGATACTAAACTTTTCTCTATCTCTAAGGTGTTTTTTTACTAACTCAAATTTATTGAGTTCAAACCTACAAATTGAGTTTAAGAATTGCAATAATATATTTTTTATATGAAAATAATTGCACAAAAACCTTACAATATTTTTGTGCCTTAAAATTTGCTCATTATAAATTCGTTGAATTCTATTTCACGTTAAATAAATTCTATTCAAATTATATCTCAATTGAAATCGCCTGTAATTTTGAATGTAGTGCTTTTAGAATCAAATAACTATCTATCGTACGAAAGACACAATAAAATTTTAAAAAATATCAATCAGAATCATTAATCTAAATTATAAAATTTCAATTGAAAATCTTTGATTTTCATCTACAATTTCGAGAACAAATTAAATATATTTGACTTGGATTACAGTCCATTCTTGTTGAGGAATATTGTATAATATTATTAGCTTCTCCAAGCAAAATATCTTGCAAATCACCTCTTCTCCAATTTAGTTTCCCCGTTAATTAAACATGAAAAATTAATTCAAAACTATTTTTGAGTCAATATACTCCTAAGATAACGTTTGGTTCAGGTTATGCTTTTAACTTTCTTAAGAAAGTTCAAAAAAAAAATATTTTCACGTTTATTACAGGTTATACAAATTTATTTCTGTAAAACTTTTATTCTCAGAAATACAGGTTACAAATTAAGTACTTGAAAAACTTTCAATCAGACTAACGTAATCCCGTGAGACCATCTCATTCCTGCGCCGAATACATAGCCTCATCGCAAGGGATCCCTATTGCCTTCCTGGCTCGCTCCCTCATCGCATAGCAGACGTCTTCCTGGCTCGAGACCTCATCCCATCGCAGACCCGTGTCTCATCGTCTTCGTCTGCCTTCATCGCCATCGTCTCCCTCATTGCATTGGCTATCAGGTATGATGGTTTACGAGATGGAGAAGATAACTCCATGGGTTTGGAGAACAGAGCCAAGGTGCTTTTCTACTTTGTTTAGTTACCTTCTCCCTTTTTTCTCTTCAAGACCTTCCTTACGTAGAATTCTTTTTTTTTTTAGCAGCTTGAAGCAAAGTTAAGGAATCTTGAAGATAAAGAATTAGGTGGCTTTGCTGGCTCAGCTAAAGGGAAGCCCAAGATAGAAGTATATTATAAGGATCGGAACAAAGGAGTTGGTGGGGTGCTAAGAACTCCGGCGAAGGTCTGATTCCTGCTTCATTTGATATTAATATAAACTACTTTTTTCATTAGTGTTGACTCTTTTTTTTTTTTTTTGCAAACATATAATCCTGCAGCTGATTCTATTATTGGTCAAACAGTTAATTCTATTGTGAATTCTGAAGAGGAACCAATGAAAATTGAGGAAGGAACCCAAGAGCCTCTTGGTGAAAAGACAGAAAAGAAAGAAAATGAGAAAAAGAAGGAAAAAAACGAAGAGGAGGATGCAACTTTAAATGGGGATGGAGATGCTGGTTAGGAACTTGAACATGGAGTTGTGAGAAAGGTAACGAAGAAAAAAAGGAAGGACCCTGCTGAAAATGGTGGAGAAAATAGTGCGGATGTAGAAGGAAAGAAGAAGAGAAAAAAGCATGTTGAACAAGAAGAATAGGCTGAAATGTCAAGAAAAAAGAAGGAAAAAAAGAAGAAAATTGAGGATTAATAGGGAATGGATTTGTAGTTACCAGCCCATCCATGTAGTGGTAGCAATCATTTTTGGACATCTTGGGCCACTTACTTAAATTTGTATAATTTGTCACTATTGTTTTACTGATTTTAGTGAGGTGTCTAGCTGTATACGTTCTAATTGTTTATATAGTGGGGTACATTGTATTTGAGAAAATTTTGATGTTATGATATTTGTTTACGAGAGATCACTACAAGAAAAGCGGGGAATGGCGACGGGTGTTTAACGACGGTCATAAAAAACCGTCTCTAAAGCCAAGTTTAACGACGGTTTATGAACCGTCGTTAAAGTTCGACACCTAACGACGGTTTTCAAAAAAACCGTCGTGAAATACGGACGGGTAAGATCCAACCGTGGTCATCTGGGGCGAAGGGAAATATTTGGCGGACATTACGACGGTTATTGTAAAACCGTCGTGATTTAACGACGGTTAAACATAAAACCGTCGTTATTTTACGACGGTTGTTACTATAACCGTCGTTAAATCACGACGGTTTCATTAAAACCGTCGTGAAGTTATAACGTTCGGAATTCAGACCGTTACTCGATGTTCGTGTAGTTTAACGACGGTTCTAGTAAAAATCGTCGTTAAAGTTACACGTTACGACGGTTTTTTTTGGAAACCGTCGCTAAACCCATTTAGCGACGATTTTTGGTCGGTTTAACGACGGTTAATAACCGTCGTTAAACCGCGCGTTCGTCTATAAATTGGATGGTCTCCTTTATTTTTCTTACAACAGTTTCTTGATAGATTATTTTTCTATAATATAGTCTCTGAATTTATTTATTGTGCTGGTGAAGTTTTTTGACTGTAGTGTTATCTCCGGCGTGTTTTATTTACTCTCAAGGTATGTCATTTAATTTTTTAATTGTATTTGATTAATTTCTTTTTATATTGTATGTTCAAAATATTTTCTTATATTTTTTTTATTTTATTTTGTAAAGATATTGTGACGTTGGGACGACACTTTAATTTTGATTTTTGTGCGTTATTTATTTAGAATCATTTTGAATGTATGTAATTTAATTAATTAGATTTTGAATGAATTTATTTCAAATTATTATATGTTAGATTGAGATAATATTAGATATTTTATTTACTTACTACTTTTGTTATAAATATATTTGTCATTGTGATGTACATTATTGTATGAATCAATTTTAAATTTTGTGTTATTTTTGTGATATTTATGATGTTTAATATTATAATATACGTATATTTTAATAAAAATTTAAGAAATATATATAATATTATTAATTTAGTATAAAATGATAGTAAATTTTGTTTTAAATACAAGTTATTTACTGTTTTTCAAATATTATTAAAATTAATGTAAATAAATTGAAAGTAGTTATTATATTGATAAACGTATTTAAATAATATACATCAATTAAAAATAGTCAAATTATATTACAGTTGTTAATAAAATAGTAAAATATTTATTTAGGTGATGAGATAAAATAATAAATATTAATAAATAGACAAAATTAGTATTAGGAATTAGTTTTAAAAAAATAAAACTCATTTAAAAATACACATAATTTTTAAAACATGAAAACAAATTTACAATAACATAATTTTAATATGTATGCTAGTAGTGTAATAATTTTTAATGAATTAATAATAACATAAATTGAAAGTAGTTATTATATTGATAAACGTATTTAATTAATATTCATAAATTAATAATAGTCAAATTATATTACAGTTGTTAATAAAATATTAAAATATTTATTCAGGTGATGAGATAAAATAATAAATGTTAATAAATAGACAAAATTAGTATTATGAATTAGTTTTAAAAAAATAAAACTCATTTAAAAAAACACATAATTTTTAAAAAATGGAAATAAATTTATAATAACATAATTTTAATATGTATGCTAGTAGTGTAATAATTTTGAATGCACTTTGTTGTTACACTAGATTCTCTATTAAAGAACTAACAAGATTTTATATGTAATTGAGTAGAATTATTCTTGAATATATGGCCCTTATATGGGCCACAGATTTTAATTTTTTAAATAGGGAATTGAAATTTCAATTCCTTATCTGAATTAGTTAGAATGTTTACCATGTAAATACTATAATTGAAATTTTTGCGGCAGCTGTAAAATAATATTTTAATTTTTTGCTGCTAGTGGTTTTTCCTTTGCAAAAAATTTACATTCGTAGAAATTCGATCATGAAACTCATTATTTTAATTAATTACACTAGATTCTCTATTAAGGAACAAACAATATCTTAAATGTAATTGAGTAGAATTATTCTTCAATATATGGCCCTTGTGTGTGCCACTGATTTTACTTTTTCAGATAGGGAATTGGAAATTTCAATTCCCTTTAAGAGTTCGTTAGAAATTTTACCATGTAAATACTATAATAAAAATTGTAACGGCAGATGTAAAATCATAATTCAATTTTTTTCCTGCTAGTAGCTGTCTTTTCCAAAAAATTCAGATTCGTAGAGATTTGATCATGAAACTCATCCTTTTAATTAATGACAATAACGAAGATTTTTTATTTAGTGCTTCATTAAATGTCTATTATCATAAAATTTGTCAAAAATGTTTTACATGTAAAACATTTTACACCTCTTCAAAATGTGTTGTGTTTTATGCACAATCAATTGCAAATCCCTTCTCATGTAAAATAGTCATGTTTTCTTTTAGTTCAGATTAAGAGTTATTTAAGTTAATTGATATCTAAATTTATAAATATTTCAGAAATGGATAAATCTTGGATCAATAAACCTCGACATTCAATAAAGTACCTAAATGGTTTAGACGGATTTTTGGAATTCGCAAATGCTAACTCTGGGGTCGAAGGTAGAATAATATGCCCATGCCCAAAGTGTAGATTCAAAAAATGGCAACTCATCGAGGTCGTGCGCCAACATTTGATCGTCAAACCATTTCCGGAGGGATACACTTTTTGGAGTTTGCACGGAGAAATGATTATAGAAGAACCTGCTGTAGGACATGCTATAATGCCAATTGAGGTCTCAGAACCCATAGTTCGAGATGACCATGTCCAGAACATAATCCGTGATGCATTCGGGATTCACCCCGAAAATGAGAGCATCGCTTCTGTGGATATGCTAGATCCGCAGTCAGCAGAAAGGATGGATGATAGTGTCAAATATTTTTATGAGTTACTGAAAGATGGTGAACAACCGCTCTATGAAGGGTGTGAAAAGTATTCAAAACTGTCTTTCTTGGTGAAGTTGTATCACATCAAGTGTTTGTGCGGCCTAAGCGACAAAGCAATGTCGATGGTACTTGAGTTGCTTGTCGATGTATTCCCAGATGCCAAGATTCCGCCTTCATTTTACGAGGCTAAAAAAATCATTAATAAGTTGGGGTTGAACTACAAAAAAATTCACGCATGTCAAAATGATTGTATGTTATACTGGGGTGAGCATGAAAGTAGAGAAACTTGTTGTAAGTGCTCAGCACCAAGGTGGAAACCGAAACAAAAGGGGAGAAGCGAAAAAAGGTGCCTAATAAAATTCTTAGATACTTTCTAGTTAAGCCAAGATTGCAGAGGTTGTTCATGTCTTCTAAAACTGCTGAATTTATGAGATGGCATTCTGAAGCCAAAATTTCTGACGGCATCATGAGGCATCCAAAGGATTCTGAGGCATGGAAGAGATTTGATCTTCTGAATCCTCAATTTGCATCAGATCCGAGAAATGTTCGTTTGGGCCTTGCAACAGATGGTTTCAATCCATTTGGAAACCTATCTACAAGTTACAGTATATGGCCAGTTCTGCTGATTCCGTACAATCTTCCTCCTTGGATGTCTATGAAACAGAGTTCATTCATGTTGTCAATGATAATTCCAGGGAAAAAAGCACCGGGGAATGATATAGATGTGTTTTTACAGCCACTAATTGAAGAGCTAAAGGAGTTGTGGGTTGAAGGTGTTAAGACGTACGATGCATTTGGTAAAGAAATGTTCAATATGCATGCAGCTCTTTTGTGGACAATCAGTGATTTTCCTGGCCTTGGATGTTTATCAGGCTGGAATACTCATACTGGATTAGCCTGTCCGTACTGTAACTTTGACTCTACTCCAGTCCGTCTCCCTCACAGTCGGAAGTGGTGTTTTACGGGACATCGCCGCTTCTTATCTCCGGGTCACAAATTCAGGCTGGCCCGCAATAGGTTTGACGGAAAAGAGGAAAGAAGAAACCCTCCTCCGCAACTGAGTGGTGTAGACATTTTCCGACAAGTCAATGATATTGAAGTTGTCTTTGGAAAAAATGTGGAAACTGATGTTGGGACTCAACAACGGCGTTCTCGAAGTCAGGGTTCGGTTGATGCTGGAACTCAACAATGGCGTAAGAAAAGTATATTTTTCAAACTTCCGTATTGGATAAATAATATGTTGCGTCATAATCTTGACGTAATGCATATTGAGAAAAATGTCTGCGATAACATCATTTACACTTTACTTAATGATTCCGGCCGTTCAAAGGATCACGTAAACGCGCGGAAAGACTTAAAGGAGTTTGGTGTGAGGCCTGAGCTGTGGCCTGATGATGGCGGTAAATATCCACCTGCTTTGTTCACGTTGACAAATGCAGGCAAGGAAGTATTTCTGAAAACACTTAAGAATGTATCTGTGCCTGACGGTTATTGCAGTAATATCTCCAGATGTATTGATGTAAGACAACGTAATATCGGAGGACTAAAAAGTCACGACTGTCATATCCTTATGGAACAAGTGTTACCATTAGCCATAAGAAAGACACTGCCGAAGCCGGTATCTGCAGTTCTGATCGAGTTTTGTTCATTCTTCCGGCAACTGTGCTCTAGATTTTTGAATGTTAATGAACTTGATCAACTTCAAAATCGAATCATTATGACGCTGTGCCATCTTGAAATGTTATTTCCGCCGTCTTTCTTTACAGTCATGGTGCACTTGACTGTACATTTGGTCATGGAAGCGAAGTTAGGAGGACCAGTCCAATATCGTTGGATGTATCCCGTCGAAAGGTAAAACATTAAAAACACAGTCTGTCCAATTTCTTGCATTATTGTTAATCCAATTTTATTCATTTAATCTATATTCTCTAGATACTTGGGTAAACTTAAATCTTTCGTGCGGAATAGAGCAAGGCCAGAAGGCTCAATAGCAGAGTCGTATATTGCAGGAGAAGTTTTGTTATTCTGTTCCAGATACATAGATGGTGTTGACACTGTCTTCAATCGTCCTCCTCGTGTGGATGATAGACCCGATGTTGAGACGTCTGACAGGAGTTTGTTCCCACCAATAGGAAGACCAGTTGGTGGATTTGATTATTTCACCATTTCTCCCCGGGAAAAATTGCAGGCTCATCGGCATGTCTTAACAAACTGCAAAGAAGTTGATCCTTACTTACAGTAAGTTAACTCACACTTAGCTACATGATTATACAATTTTTCTTCTTGTGTAGCATTAAGTGTTTAGACAATGTTTTCTCAACAGGGAATTTAGAGACTATGTACGGCATAGTTTAAGAAGTCGGACGCGATCATCTACCGAGATAGACAAAAAAGTCCACAGAGAATTTGCCTCTTGGTTTTCGCGTCGTGTAAGTATTTCAACATGGTCACATTTAATTCATATGTCAAATATGAGTACAACTCATCCTGTATTCGTTTTCCAGATCGCAAATGATGCTGATGGATTGCAGTGTGCTGATTTAAAATATCTCGCACTTGGTCCACTAGATAGAGCACGTCGATACAGTGCTTACAATGTCAATGGATTCAAATTTCGAACTTTAGAGCGAGACCAAGGGATGACATCTCAAAATAGTGGAGTTTACGGTACTTTCGGGACGAGGAGTTATGCAAGTACTAGTGATACGAATATGCAATTTGGTGGCGTCCCGTATTATGGAAAACTGTTGGACATTGTCGAGTTAAACTACCATGGCCATTTTACAGTCGTATTATTTAAGTGTATGTGGGCCAACACAACTACAACGAGAGGAATTGCAATTGATGACTTCGGGGTGACATCGGTTGATTTTTCTCGGTTGATTCACACTGGTGAAAATGATGATGACGAACCATACATCCAGGCATCTGAGGCTCATCAAGTATACTATGTACAAGATGAGTTGGACAAGAACTGGAGTATAGTGATGCATTTAAAACCCCGTGACTTATACGAGATGGGTGATGAAGATGAAAATCTTATATACGAGAGCGATCCGTTACACACGCAAAATTTAGAAAGATTGTTTCCAGAAGAAGAAGTTAATTTATGCTTGTTACGGTATTAGTTTTGTTGTTGCCGCCTATTTATATATATTTTAGACTACTTATAATTACTATACTATTTTATTTATTTCCATCACTTTTATTAGGCAAAATTTATTTTATAATTGTTTTATTACATTCATTTTGCCAGTAGCAGTGACGATGAAGAAGGCTAGATCAGACATGGCAGGGGCATCCAGTTCTCAGACTCCCACGCCCCGCGGGGCGATCAGTGAGGGCGGAGAGCCCATTATGGAGTCGGAGGCTGCCGCATCATCAGTCCCTCTTAGCGACTCCCAGCCACTGGATTCGCAGGCCGTCCCCTGCACACTCCCCCCACCCGACGCTCAGGCACCGGATGACGATTATTCGTTCGATTTTGAGACGATCTTTGGCGGTGTAGAGGCGGAGCATCAGCCCGGTGAGCAGGAGCGCAGACGCAGGAGGAGTTGGACAGTTGATGTAGTCGGTGAGTATTGTAATCATGTACACTTTATGCGCTTAATAATTTTGTCTTAGTAATATAAATATATAATTGTCACTAATTATTTTGATAGACGGGACCGGGCACACGACGTCCAGACAGTTGACTGTCCACGACGTATGGGCCCTGCCTGAGCAGTCAAAGGTGGTTGTCCAGTTCAACGACAACCACCAGCCTATCGGAGACAGTGGCGGTTTGCTCGGTGTCTTCCTCGGCACCATCGGGGATAACTTTCGGTTATTCCCGATCTCTTACAGGGATTGGAGGAGCATTCCTCAGCAGTCGAAGACGAATGTCTTCGTAAATAATATTCAGGTATGAAAACATATATCTTTTGCAATTAATTATAGATATTCGTAATTTATATATTATTTATGTGTAACTAATTTTTTAATTTCGTTTGCAGACACATTTTATTGTGACGGATCAACACAAGAAACTGATCATGCAGTCGTTAGGAGCGAAATGGAGAGCAGCACGATACAATATATTTCGCCTAGCGTACGATGGTACGAAGACCAGAGATCAGTTGCGGAGTGAAGTCCCGACAGGCATCCCACCTGATCAGTGGGCTACTTTCGTAGACTATCGCCTAGACGCGAAGTCTAGGGTAAGTTGTTAATATATATATTTTTAAAATTTAACTTTTAAATATTGTCACTAATTATTTTTCCTATGTGATTAATTAGGATGTGGCTGCGAAGAATAAACGGAACAGAAGACAGCTGACAATGCTACACACTACTGGATCGAAGAGCCTTGCACGCAAAAAGGCGGAGATGGTAAGTTTAAATCTGATATAAATATTTTGTTTTTTAAAATGTTTATAAGACTATAATCATAAATTGATTGATTAATCATTTTAATATTCAGGAGATTGAGCTTCAGGGTCCAGTGACTCGTGGTGATGTATGGACGGCAGCTCATAAAAGAGCTGACGGATCGTACATCAACGACGAAGCTCGGGCTGTTGCGGTGAGTAATAAAATCTTATCAACCTTAAGTGGATAATTATTTAATTTTTAATAATGTTTAATATTATTAATTTCCTGTTATTGAATGTTAGGAGAAAATTGCTTCGATCCAGCAGGAGGACAGCTCGTCCCAAGAGCTCTCGACGGCCGATTCACTTGCGAGAGCTCTTGGCACTAAGGAGCACTCCGGCCGCGTTCGAGGATTTGGGTTGGGTGTTTGCCCAACTCAAGTCTTCGGCCGTAGTTCGTCTGGGTCGAGCTCACAGTCTGGGCCGTCATACCACGACTTACAGAGTGAGGTGGAGCGCCTGAAGACAGCTATGCAGGAGCGGGACGTCGAGCAGCAGCGCCTGAAGACAGCTATGCAGGAGCGAGACGCTGACCTCCAGCGACGAGATGCTGAGCTCGCAGCACGCCAAGCACAGATGGAGGCTGCTATGACGTTCCTGTTACAAAAATTTCAGGGTCAGCTGCCACCTGAAATTTCAGGACTTCATAGTCCCGCACCCAGGGTAACATTTTAATACATAAAAATTGTTAGTATAATTTTGTTTATTTTAATAACATTCAAAATTTTAACAAACAAAATTGATTTTTCAGGACCCCAGCGATCGTGGTAGTGGACATCAGCGTGATCAACATCCGTAGGGTCCAGAAACTTGATTTAGTTATTATATTTGTATATGTAATTTCGTCACTTTTGTTACTATTAATTTTCTGTATATAAATTTTTTTGTATATGAAGATTCATTATAATTCAATAATTTATGCATCTTTAGTATTTAGTTAATAATTCAAACGTTTAATTATTATATAATAAAATATATAAAAATTAATTTAGAAAATATTAAAAATATAAATTAATTTTTATTTTACATAAAAATTTAATAATCAAAACAGCATTAGTAGTTTTATGAATAATATAAAATATTATATTTTAAATTATAAATAAAATTGTTATAAAAATTTTAATTAATTTTAATAATAAAAAATTAAAAAATAAATAGAAATAACGACGGTTTTAGCTCAAAACCGTCGTTATAATTTTTTAAAAAAAGGAAATTACGACGGTTTTTTGGTAAAAACCGTCGTTATATAACGACGGTTTTTGTCAAAAACCGTCGTTATATTTAATTTTATTAATTAAAAATAGTTATTAACGGCGGTTTAGAACCGTCGCTATGTCTGGTTTAACGACGGTTATAACAACCGTCGTTAAACCAGACATAGCGACGGTTATTCCCACGGTTGATAAAACCGTCGTTAGACCTAGAGTTCCACCACGGTTTACAAACCGTCGTTAATGGGTTTAACGACGGTCGGAACCGTCGTTAAACCTACTAAAAAACCGCCGTAATGCCGCGGTTTTGTTGTAGTGGATTGTGCTGGGTCTAAATTTTCATATTTTAATTTTTTCACTGCAGCTGCTCAATTTGGCAGGCTGGTTTGTTTGCGGTTGATGCAGTATTTCAAATACTACTTAGATTATCTTTGTCTATTTGACATGGTCAAAGAATTGATAAAATTTATGGTTAAGTAGTATATACACAAGAAGTTTATTTGAAATTTGTTGTAGTAGTAAATTAAGATAGTTAAATTTTTAAAATGAATAGTATATAATTGTGTATTTTTTTTGAAAGTTTTTTTAAGGACATTTTTAAAAATATATATTACATTCTTAAACATATTTTGTATTAACCAAACATGAAAATAAAATTTTGATAAGAATTTTATTAAATATTTTTTAAAAAAGTGAGTGATAATCAAACATATCTATCTAACTTTCTTAAAAATGAGATTTTTAAAAATATAATTTTTTTTGAAAATAAAATTTTCTCTGAATCAAATACTACCTAAAATGTTACAAAATAAATCAAGTCTATAACTATATAATATTTTAAAAATTTTATCAATGGTATATATTGTTACTAATTATAAATAAATTGATTCAATAATATTGAAGTTATTTTTAGGATTAATAATCTCAAATTCAATTGCTAGAGACAAATGAACAAAAAAAAACATATAATTCTTAGAGTGTGTTTGGCAAGTCCAATAAATTAGTTTATAACGTATTTGACTAACTTATAAGTTTATTTGACCAAATTAGAGGTGTTTAATAAATAAATTTATTTAAATAATTTAAACTAATTGAAAGTTTATAAGTTATACGGTATTTCAAATAGCGTATAACTTATAAACTTTTAACTAACTTATAAACTGTAAGTTAACTTATAAACTATTTTTATTAAACAGAGTTTAAATGATAGCTATACGAAAGTATTTTTTAATTATATGAAAATAGTTATATCTCAACTAAAATTGCCACTCCATTGTAATGCTTTTGGAATCAAACGAAGTTTGCTTATCACGGATCGATCCAACAAGATTTTCAAAAATATCAATCACAAACATTAATATAAATTATAAGATAATAAATTCGACCGAAGGAGGTGCGTTTTTTTTCATACGCCATGCACGTGTTCTGGCTAAGTCAAATTCCCCCGTTTTTCTAATCTCGCTCTCAATGGCGTGTCCCAGATAAACCGGACAAATTGGATCAATAAGAAGCTTCTTTAGATCAGGCGCATTCTCGAGCATGTATTTCACAAACTCAACTTCAGCACTCCACCCAGAAAACCCAATAACTTTGACCTCTTTAAGGCAAGAATATGAATGTTTCATACCAAATTCTGCTGTTGTCTCATCCTGGCAACTTCCTATCTACAAGATGGGAAAAAGCAAAAACAGAGATAGATAGACCCAGTGAAGAAAAACAATCTGAATAAAACATTTTCACCTATTTCATATGCATGCAGCAAAATAATCCTTACCTTTAAAGTGAGTGCACACAAGGAAGGACAGATGTTCATCAGAGAAACACAAAAATAGAGGTCCTTAGCTGCTGGTGGCAACAGATAAAACAATTCTAGATGCTGGAGATTGGCTAAAGTTAAGTTCTCTGGGGGCTTCAAATTGTACTGAAAATATGCGAATACCTCAGAGTAAACCTTATAAGTAGAGAATGAAAATGCCATTGACGGAGAGCAGTAAAAGCAGTTATATTATGCCTAACAATTCTTACCTCGAGACCCATGATTTCCATTTTCAGAACTTGAAGTTGCTGTGAATGATTATAATTGGACAGACGGAAGAAGTCTCTGTACACAAGTTCCACCCATGCTCCTCTAAAAGACACTTCTCTAAGATTGGGAATATGATTATAACTAATACTTAAATTTTTTCCTGAGTATGTAAACGACTCAAGATTTTCAGCAGAGATTTCAAGTGTTTTCAAGTTGAAGCACCGCCTTATCTCCAATTGTTTTAGCTTCAGCGATGATGAACTATAAACTTTAAAACTCACTACACTTTCTGAAGAAACAACAGCCAACGTTTCAAGAAAGGGACAAGAAGATAGGAACTGCTCAAGAAGCTTCCCACTCACATCTACATATGATAAACGTAGAACATGCAAGCAACTAAAGCTTGTAAAATTAAGAAGTGAAGGAACAACACAATACTCAGAACTGGAACTAATTAGATCCAACTCAAGCTTCTTCACCTTTTTCCTAATAGCCAGCTGAACCCAGCCATCAACATGGCTAGCATTACCCACATCAGAACAAAATCGCAGTCCCTCCACTATTGGATTTTGAAGTGATTTCAGCACCTGATCAACCCAACTTCTAAACCTGTCTCGTTCTTGATTTAGAAGCTCGTCTTTTGAAACCCAAATACTGCCTTTCAAGTCCTCTAAGATAAGGGAACCGTCAAAATCCAGAACGCCACTGAAATATGTCCAAAGGTGTCTCCATCTAACTGAGAGAATGCTGGTTCTGGCTGCTTCAGCTATTGTCAATCGAGACAAAATGGCCACAATGACATCATCCGGCAACATTTTAAAGCGATCTACCTCCTCTTGAGGACATCTCACTTCTTCCTCCTCAATTTTGTTCTCCTCAGAACATCTCAAATCGCCCTTCTTCATCTTGCCTATTATACTTATGCACCAAGAAGAAAAAAGCAATTCATACCATACTCTATGGAAAAGTAATTAAAAAAATGCACATAGATAAAAGAATGTTGGAACAACAAAATAAATGGAAAAGAACTCACTAATAATAAATATGGATTCTGGAGGTACTCAACAACCAAGAAAACTTAGTCTTACGTGGTTTTCATTTGATTTGGTCCTACACAACGCAAATAGAGCAGCTAATACTGTGATTCAATACGAGCGATTTATTAGCAAATTTGTTGTTTGGATTGATGATCTACTTCCTTTTGTGGCTGACCTAATCTCTTTAGATTTTACTCAATATAAATTTTTATTATTTAAAGAAAAGGTTGCAACTTCTTTAAAAAAAAATTCATTCAAATTTTTTAAACTTTTACATGGTAGATTAGATATGCAATATTCAATAGTTTTGTTTCTTATTAAAAAAAATATCGATTAGTTTTTTCTTTCAATTTATGTGGGCCTATTTGGCGTATATAATTTTTATTTTATTTTGTGAACATCCAAAAGTTAATTTCAAAATATTCAAAGTTATTGTGAATTCTTATGTACGCACTACGCTTTATTCATCTTTTGAAATATTAAAAGAAGTGCATACGATAGAAAGAATAATTAGTTTTTGGCTACATATCTATGGCTAACAGCCAAACAAACATTGTGGCATAAGGGTCTTAAACCCATTAGATTAGTGCCGCTTTCAGCTCACTTCAACAAATTTAAAAAATAAAATTAAAAACTATTATTGTTATATATTGATCGGTAGGAATGTCACACAAAAAATGTGTCAGTAATGAACATCATATTATTGATATTAGAAAAAAAAAACTAATAATCGCTTATTTATGAGTAGGAAGGTCACAAACAGGGCGTGTAAATAATAAATATTATATTCTTTATCAGTATTCTCTTTTTGTAATTTGAGCAATTGAAGGAGTGGGAAAACTACAAACGCACATCTTGATAACAACGTAATTAAAAAAAAACTACGAAGACAATTCATATTACACCATAAAATATTTTTTAAAAATATACTACGCTTAATTACAACTTTACTAAATCATTTTTAAAATATAGCAAAATTGAGTTCTCAAATTTTCCCACAAAAAAAATATTTGTAATTTTAACATCTTAATTACATGTCAGGAATATGTAGTCTTTTATATTAATATCTATGCATTATTTTACTCTCATTTTTTTTAAATCTGAAATTTGATACTAGCAACACTCATTAGCCTTTAATCTTCAAGAAAATCACTTCAATTTTATCAGGTTCTTCAAATTTAGTCCTTAATTGATGGAAAGGACAAAAGTAAGTAAAAAAAATTGGAGAGATATTTTATTATAATTATGTCTTAATTCAAAATGGTCAATTGTATTTTCTGTTTTCATACTTACTATAACACTAAGTTCCCATCATAAGATTAATAGTTCACAGCACATTCACAAAAGGTGACAAGTTTGTTGACAACACATTCAAAAATGGTGACAAGTTTGTATATATTCATAACATATGGTGCTTGTTATTTAGAGTTGCAATGAATCAATTAAGAGTTCCAGAATTAATTAACAAGGATGATAGGAAACTTAGACGAAATTGAGAAACTACAAAACGATTTAGGACAACTAGATGCAAATGATCCACAACACGTCCAACTTGCCCAACAGATAGAGATAAGATCAACTATACTTAGAGAAGAGTTGAGAGGAGTATCATCAATACTGATATGCTCACTAAATGACTTTCATGTTTATCTTCGTCCACTATTACTATGGGATACAGAAGCAAGGCTTATTGTTAAGGCTGATCCAGAAATGAATAGGCATCAAAAAAATATATTACAAATGATATTTAAAGATTGGTCAATTACATTTGTGGATGAACAACCTCAAAGGCACAACATAGATATAGGGCAATACATTCAGCACCAAAATGAGCTATGAGCTTCTATTTAAACTTAGACATTCCATAATATTTTTCACTTTTTTAATTTCTTTCTGCAATGTTAGAATGATACTAAAGAAAAAAAATATATATGCAACCTTAATTACTATAAGTAATTGTAGTGATTTCTATCATATTAATGACAAGCAGTTATAATTTTATGATCTTTTAATTTAAACTATATATTTTAAATTTTTGATATTCATAAATAAATATGTTCACTAATATATATGAAAATATCACACTCAACGTTGAAGTCTGTTGCAGGTTCTTCCATTTAACATAAGTACACTACAATACTAAATTAATATCAAAGCTTACTTTGGTACAATGAATGCCTCACCTGTAATAAATATAAATTTTAAAAAAAATAATGTGATAGTAAAAAGAAAAAAAGTGAGATAAAGAAGGAAGGTCAATATCATAGTGATCCAAAATAATATTGTTATAATTATTTAATTACGTTTGTTTAAGATCAATGGAAAATACATAACTTAAACTCATCATATATTCTATGGGTTTATTGAAGGTGAGAAAAACTTCAGGTATAACCCATTGTATTACTCTTAAATAGGATCATGGGTATTATGTTTACTAGGGAACGTGATTTTCCTGTTATTACCACAACGACCAACCAGTTTCACCTCTTTAAGGCAATGATATATATGTTTCATCCCAAATTTTGTTGAAGTCGTTGCCTTCACATTTGCTTTTCACCACTGACAATCATCTTCCATCAATCATCTAAGCTAACCTTATGTAGCTTTGATTATTTACTCATTTCTACATTTATGTTCATCATAGAAACACAAAATTCGAGGACCCAAAAAACAAATCCAGATGCTGGAGATAGGTCAATAGGAAGTTATCTGGAAGCTGAAAAGTATACCGAACAAAAATACCTCATATGAAGGGATCAATGAAAAATCACAGAGACCAGCAAAAGCAATTATATATAGTCAACAATTCTTACAGGATATAATGCGATTTCCAATTTCAGCACATTGAGTATAAGTGGACAGACGGAGGAAGTCTCTAAACACAAGTTGCACACACGCTCTCCTAAAAGACACTTTCCTAAGATTGGGAATGTGCTTATAACTAATGTTTAAATCATATACAGAGTATGTAAATGACTCGAGATTCTCAGCAGATATTTCAAATGTTTTCAGATTAAAGCACCGTCTTATCTCCAATTGTTTAAGCTTCAACGATGGTGAAATAGAAACTTTAAAACTCACCACACTTTCTGAAGAAACAACAGCCAATGTTTGAAGATAGGGACAAGAAAACAAAAAGTGCTCAAGAAGCTCCCCACTCAAATCCACTAATGTCAAACGAAGGACATGCAAGGAACCAAAGCTTGTAAAATTAAGCAGTGATGAAGGATCATCACAATACTAAGGGAAATTAATAAAATCCAACTCAAGCTTCTTCAACTTTTTCTCAATAGCAAACTGCACCCAATCATCAACATGGATTGCATTACAGTTATTAACCCCATCAGCACAAATTCACAGTCCATCCACGGTTGGATTTTGAGGCTATTTCAGCACTTGATCAACCCAATTTCTAAACATGCCTCGTTCTTCATAAATAAGCTCACGGTGCTCACCTCTCAAACCATAATTTTTTTCCCAAGTAATATATATTGAGAGGACCATTGAAATCCAAAATGTCTCCAAAGGGAGGGGATGCTGGTTTTGACAACTTCAGTTAGTGTCAATTGAGATAAGACGGCCGCAATGATTTCTTCCGGCAACAAACTAAGGCAATCCACCTCTATTTCCTTCTGTTGAGCACATTTCAGATCCTCCTCAATTTCCTTCTGTTCAAGTTATAAAAGGAAGAAATGGCATCTCCTGCGTTTGACCATTATGCTTTCGGCACAACCAAATGTAAGAGTCAGTATATAACTTGATACTTTCTCTCTAGGATGCTCAAGTTCAATGTTTGGTTGTGGTGATTTATATATTTAGGTTGGTGTCATTCATATAAGAAAATTAATTAACAAGGGATTCATGCAAGTGGATCCTAAAAGATCACATGATTAATTAAGTGTGCCTGTAAGTCGGGTAAAATCGAGAAAGTCATTAGAAAATAGAAAAATAAGAAAGTGATTTCCAAGAAAGAACTTCTATCCCTCTTACCATCAGCAGAAAGCAAGTACCTAGCAAAAAGTACGCAAAGATCAATCAGTAAAATAATGAACAAGTGAAGAAGTTTCTCGCATAAACTAAACAAAAGGAAATAGAACTCACTCGTAATAATTGGATTCTGGAAGCACGCAGTGTGGAATCAAACTTAAACACACATTAGATTAGCGTCTTCCTTTAGTTCAATAAAGAAAAAGAGAAAAAATTGCTTATCGGTAGGAAGGTCATCCAAGTGACGTATAAATGCTCTATTTTTATATATCAATCCTCTGTATTTGTCATTTGAAGGTATAACTATGAACACTCTTATGGCTGGAGAAAAATTTAACTTAAAATCTTTCATTGGACTCCAGATTTTCAGCATAAATCATACAGAATCAATTTTTATTTAACAACTTAGCAAAAAAAAAAATTTCTCATTATAATTTTTTTATTTTGATTTTTTTATCCGTTGAAATTCTTTTGCACTGAGTAATTTGTTATATTAGATTTATATATATTAGCTTCAACAATAGTTGGGAAACTTTTCATTATAGGAATTTGTCTCAATATCAAAAATTATCTAATTGATAATGAAAAGATAAATAAAAAGGAAACTAAAGAGATAATTTAAGGTATATTGAATTACTATAACTTAAATTATATCATTAATCACAATTGGTGTATATAAGAAGTTTATAGATCAATATAAATATAAAATTTGAATTATTTGAAAAGAGATATAAATAATAATATAATTAATTAAAATTATGTATAATTGTATATTATCTATAAATCTATGACAAAAATCAATTAAACATGATGAATAGGTAGGAACGGCACATAGAAGACGTGACAAAAGAAAGTGGCATAACTATGAACGCACTTTACTCTAAATTATATTTAGGGTGGATAAAAGTTCAATTTAAAATATTTGATTTTCATCCACAATATAATTTCGAGCACAAATCTTTGATTGGACTATATACTTCGTTCTTGTTATGTAAAATTGTATAATATTATTGGCTTCCCCAAGCAAAATGACTTGCAAATCTCCTTTTCACCAATTTTTTTTTTACATAATTAATTAAACACGACAAATTAATACGAAACTGATTTTAAGTCAATATACTCCTAAGAAGTTGCAAAATCTATAAAGTCTACAACTATATAATATTTTAAAATATTTTGGAGAATCTTTTTAAACATACAATGATAGCCGCAATAATTTTTCTATTTGATGTCTTAGATGATACTAAACTTTTCTCTATCTCTAAGGTATTTTTTTATTAACTCAAATTTATTGAGTTCAAACCTACTAATTGAGTTTAAGAATTGCAATAATATATTTTTTTTATGAAAATAATTGCACAAAAACCTTTCAATATTTTTGTGCTTTAAAATTTGTTCATTATAAATACATTGAATTCTTTCTCACCTTAAATAAATTCTATTCAAATTATATCTCAGTTGAAATCGTTTATAATTTTGAATGTAGTGCTTTTAGAATTAAATTACATCTCAGTTAAAATTGTTTGTAATTTTAAATGTAGTGCTTTTGAAATTAAATAACTATCTATCGAATGAAAGACACAATAAAATTCTAAAAAATATCGATCAGAATCATTAATCTAAATTATAAAATTTCAATTGAAAATCTTTGATTTTCATCTACAATTTCCGGAACAAATTAAATATTTGACTTGGATTATAGTCCCTTGTAAGGAAGATTGTATAGTATTATTAGCTTCTCCAAGCAAAATATATAACTTGCAAATCTCTTTTCTCCAACACGACAAATCAATACAAAACTATTTTTAAGTCAATATAATCGTAAGATGTTGCTAAATCAATAAAGTCTACAACTATCTAATAATTTAGAATGTTTTAAGAAATTTATCAATGGTATATATTGTTACCAATTATAAATCAATTGATTTAATAATATCAAAGTTATTTTCAAGAATAATAATATCAAATTCAAATCTCAGAGATAAATGAAAAAAAACATATTTTTAATGATAACTACCAAAGTATTTCTTAATTATATGAAAATAGTTATATCTCAGTTAAAATTGCCACTCCATTGTATTGCTTTTGGAATCAAACAAAGTTTGCTTATCACGGATCCAACAAGATTTTCAAAAATATCAATCACAAACATTAATATAAATTATAAGATAATAAATTCGACCGAAGGAGGTACGTTTTTTTTAATACGCCATGCACGTGTTCTGGCCAAGTCAAATTCCCCCGTTTTTCTAATCTCGCTCTCAATGGTGCGTTGCAGAAAAACCGGACAAATTGGATCAATAAGAAGCTTCTTTAGATCAGGAGCATTCTCGAGCATGTATTTCACAAACTCAACTTCAGAACTGCACCCAGAAAACCCAATAACTTTGACCTCTTTAAGGCAAGGATATGGATGTTTCATACCAAATTCTGCTGTTGTCTCATCCTGGCAACTTCCTATCTACAAGATGGGAAAAAGCAAAAACAGAGACAGATAGACCCAGTGAAGAAAAACAATCTGAATAAAACATTTTCACCTATTTCATATTCATGCAGCAAAATAATCCTTACCTTTAGAGTGAGTGAACACAAGGAAGGACAGATGTTCATCAGAGAAACACAAAAATAGAGGTCCTTAGCTGCTGGTGGCAACAGATAAAACAATTCTAGATGCTGGAGATTGGCTAAAGTTAAGTTCTCTGGGGGCTTCAAATTGTACTGAAAATATGCAAATACCTCAGAGTAAGCCTTATAAGTAGAGAATAAAAATGCCATTGACGGAGAGCAGTAAAAGCAATTATATTATGCCCAACAATTCTTACCTCGAGACCCATGATTTCCAATTTCAGAACTTGAAGTTGCTGTGAATGATTATAATTGGACAGACGGAAGAAGTCTCTGTACACAAGTTCCACCCATGCTCCTCTAAAAGACACTTCTCTAAGATTGGGAATATGATTATAACTAATACTTAAATCTTTTCCTGAGTATGTAAACGACTCGAGATTTTCAGCAGAGATTTCAAGTGTTTTCAAGTTGAAGCACCGCCTTATCTCCAATTGTTTAAGTTTCAGCGATGATGAACTAGAAACTTTAAAACTCACTACACTTGTTGAAGAAACAACAGCTAATGTTTCAAGAAAGGGACAAGAGGATAGGAGCTGCTCAAGAAGCTTCCCACTCACATCTACATATGATAAACGTAGAACATGCAAGCAACCAAAGCTTGTAAAATTAAGAAGTGAAGGAACAACGCAATACTCATGACTGGGACTAATAAAATTCAACTCAAGCTTCTTCACCTTCTTCTTAATAGCCATCCGAACCCAGCCATCAACATGGCTAGCATTACCCACATCAGAACAAAATCGTAGTCCATCCACAACTTGATTTTGAAGTGATTTCAGCACTTGATCAACCCAACTTCTAAATCTGTCTCGTTCTTTATTTAGAAGCTCGTCCTTTGAAACCCCAATACTGTTTCTCAAGTCCTCTAAGATAAGGGAACCATCAAAATCCAGAACGCCACCGAAATATGTCCAAAGGTGTCTCCATCTAACTGAGAGAATGCTGGTTCTGGCTGCTTCAGTTATGGTCAATCGTGACAATATGGCCACAATAACATCATCCGGCAACATTTTAAAGCGATCTACCTCCTCTTGAGGACATCTCACTTCTTCCTCCTCAATTTTGTTCTCCTCAGAACATCTCAAATCGCCCTTCTTCATCTTGCCTATTATACTTTGCACCAAGAAGAAAAAAGCAATTCATAACATACTCTATGGAAAAGTAATTAAAAAAATGCACATAGATAAAAGAATGTTGGAGCAATAAAATAAATGGAAAAGAACTCACTAATAATAAATATGGATTCTGGAGAACTCGCTAATAGTAAATAATTAAGGATTCCCAACAACTAAGAAAACCTAGTCTTAACGTGATTTTCATTTGATTTGGTCCTGCACAACGCAAAAAGACCTGCTCATACTATGATTCAATACGAGCGATTTATCAGCAAATTCGTTGTTTGGATTGATGAGCTATTACTTTTTTAAAAAAATTGTAACTTCTTTAAACAAATTCATTCAATTTTTTAAACTTTTACATAGTATAATAGATATTCAATATTTATTAGTTTTTTCTTATTAAAAAAATATCTATTAGTGTTTTTTCCAATTTCTGTGGGCCTATTGTTTGTTATATTGTATTTATCTGTTTATGCCTTTGGCGTATATAATCTTTATTTTTATTTTTTAAAAATTCTGTGAATATCCGAAAGCCGATAACAAAATATTCAAAGTTATTGAAAACTCTTACGTAAGCACTTCGCTTTATTCATCTTTTGAAATATGAAAAATGTGCATATGATAGAAAGAATAATTAGGTTTTGGCTACATATCTATGGCTAACAACCAAATAAACATTGTGGCATAAGGTCTTAACGCCATTAGATTAGTGCCGGTTTCAACTCACTTCAAGAAATTAATAAAATAAAAAAAATAGGACTTTCATTGATCCGGCAGAACGCGACATAAAAAATGTGTACGTGCTTGCTTAATTACAACGTTAATAAAATAAAATAAAAAATAGGAAGGTTTTATAAAAGGTTTTTTTGAAAAATATTATGTTTAATTACAACGTTACTAAATCAATCCTAAAATATAGCAAAACAAATTCTCAAATTTTCACTCAACAAAAAAATTAAATTTTTGTCATCTGATATCTTAATTACATATCAAGAATATGTTGGTATGAAGTTGACAACACATTAACAAGTTTGTATATATATAAAACACATGGGGTTTGTGATATATAAAAGCTTATTATAAGTAATTGTAATGAATTTTTTCAGGTGACACGGAATGTTTTATTTCAAAAAAAATTACATCACTAACAATGAAAATTCCTAGAATGTGAAAAATGAAATACATCAAAAAGTTCAAAAAACATATTTAAGTATCTATCTCACTTTCCTAAAAATAATTTACTTTATCTTAATTAAATTTTCATTTTCAAAAAACTTTTAAAATTAAAAATAATAAATAAAGGTTTTTCTTCTCAATAAATTTTTATTTCTGAAAATCTTTCATAGTTCATTCTATTCTTGATACCAAACATAAAAAAAATTTATCCCCGCCTCACTTACCTCACTTTTCCAAGAATCCTGAAATATAATTTGTACCAAATTAATGAAAAGAAATTAAAATTTTATGACCTTTTAATTTTTTATATTCATAAATAAACATGTTCGCTAATATGAAAATATCACACTCAACGTTCAAGTCTCAGTTGGTGAACCTGCATGTTCTTCCATTTAACATAGTACACCACAATACTAAATAAATATCAAACTAGCTTACTTTGGTACAATTGCCTCCAACCACTTTGTTCCTGAGGGAATGACCTGGATGGTACTCATCTCCTGAACTTGAATGACCAGGGAGTGTAGAGGGGTGAGCCTCATTTGTTGCAGCAATGTGATTTTCTTGAGTCAACGAAAAACCAAAAAGTCTGCAGCTATTTTTACAAGAGGAGACCAACTCTTTACTACCTCCTAGGTGCGACAGAGTATCACCTGGAAGAGAAGAATCCAATTGATTATGTCCTAGCATATCAAAAGTGTTTGTTTCTCCTTGAAACTGTCCACAGAAAATAGGCTCATAGGAAGAGGCTGATGCAAATTTTCCACCCTTAATTTCAGAAGCATGTGACCCTTGATATTGGATTTTATCCTCCATCTCCCGATAATTTTTGTTGTTGTAATCATAGTTTGAAACTGGTTTCACTACTTGCTGGAACATTAACACAGATGATGGAGATGACACTTGTGCAGATGGATGCGGATGCAAATATGCAGAATTGTCCTGCATTTGGGCAGACCATCCATTTCTGGAGCTCAGCAATTGAACCCTATCAAAAATTCCATAGCGACCATTTCCACGAGCCTCGCCAACAGACAAGCCTCCTCCGAATGGTTGGCTTGGAAGTATTTCTTGACCTTGCAAGACCTTCTGGAATCGGAAAGATTCACTGAAGCCCATGCCATTGCAGGAAACATCAGAATTCATTTGTGGGATTCTGATACGATTTCCTGTTGAAGAAATCCCAGAATAGCTTGAACCAGGATAGCATCTCCTTATTTCAGTTAACTGGTGACTCTGAGGACTAATACCATCAAAATGAGTATTAACACCTAAAATTTCTTGACCTTGCAAGACCTGCTGGAACCTTAACGATTCCCCGAAGTCTGATGTTCCAATCCCACCTGTCAGTAGAACATAAAAGCATCAACAAAGTTGCACAAGGCAGGACAAACCAAGAAGTAAAATTTACGAAAGAAAATAGTCCAATCAAACTTACTGGGAACTGGAAATTCTAGCTTGGTAGAAGGCAAACCAATCCTGGTCCTCTTCAAACCAGTTGCATTGAAGTTATTGGAAGTCGAAGCAGAACCAGATGCCTCAATTTCCCATGGGGAAACCCTGTTATGCCTAGTGGCGTCTATGTCATCCCACCTCACCTGCAACAATGAGAAACAAGGCCTCATGAGTTATAAATATTAGAGACTGAAAAGGAAGATGTGATATGTAAGAAAAATCGAAAGGGTCCATTAAGCATAAATACAACAAATCTTTTAAATTATCGAGGTATGATCTGCTGCTAGTCAAAACCAAGTTGGATGTAACTTCAGTAAATTTCCTAATTACACATGCAATAGCATGCACATTAGAATACTGATTAATAGAAAAAAGAAGAAATTAAATCATCAGAAAGCTCGTATCAGAGTTCAAATCACTAATTAATTGTGGAAGAAAATCATCCCGAGTTGAAACAGAATCCCAGCCAAGTGGTGTACTAGGCCTCAACCAAAGGTCATCAAAAGCTACTTTCTTTAAATTTAACTGGTAATCAGGAAACATGCCCCCTTGTCAAGAATCAATGTCAAAAGCCACTTTAAGTACGTATCATTAATGGCAAATGGTTAAGTATTGATGGAGAGAAAACATAGCTTTGATATCCAAAGCTTACACCCGAAATGCAAAGCTAGATTCAGACCATAAAGCCTTGTTTAAGTTTTAAATATGGTATTAACGTGAAAATTACACAGATTAAATGACTAGGAAGTAAACTAACAAATGGAAATTGTAACATAAATCCTTCCAATGAGATTCTTCGAAAGCAAAAGTAGTAGACACTAACACCATATGCCAAGTAGTTGTAGAAATGAGGAGCCACTACATAACTAATGAAAGAGTGACTCAGACATAGCAAAACCATTGGTGTTGCCCTCCTTGAGGCTTAAAACTGACAACAAAATTACTTGCACGTAAATTATAACAATATTAAATCAGTTGGAAAGATCCACTAACATACCACAAGGCATTTCCATTTTGATCCAGGCCACCTAACAGGGTCCACATCGCTAATTCCAATAATCAATCCTGTGCATCTGCCCAAAAAATATTTGTCTAAGATTTACTACTTATAAACTATCTAAATGCTGCAAGCAAGACCAAGACAAACCTTCTCTCTGCAGCATCTTCAGTTTCAAAACGCATTCTGAACCTCATCCCAACTGGATAGAAATGATCAATGCTCTTTAAGAATTTGTGGAGGGGTATTATGAATTCTGATGATCTGACCCTACAATGAGAAATTGAAATATTAGGTCTTCGGCTAGAATTAGAAAGCACAGATGGCTACCAAAAAAGCAAAAGAAACTTTCAGCATCACAATAAACTAATGAAAGTTTATGCCAAGACAGAAGAGATAATTGACTACACGATCAGTTCAGTATTTATCAATTCAGAGGGCTTGACAGGCCTAAAACTCCATAGTTCAAGCTCTGTTACTATTTGTCAGGTATCTGTTCGTAGTAAAAGTAACTCAAGTACACTAAAGCAATAGCAAGAACAAAAGGAAGGTTGGATGAATTGATAAGTTTAGTACATATAACAATATTTGGGGTAATTAATTATAAACAACAGTCACAAACGAGAACTTTCAGTAAAAACACTGAATGCTTGCACAGCAACACAGTAAAATATATTTTTAAGATCTTTAAAAAAGCATACCATGAATGCCGAGCAATTTAAAAAGCGAGAGGTTATAATAAGAGTTTAATAAACCAAATGAGGATGGGAAAAAAACTGGTCACAATATTTAAATACATAAAACGAACAGAAGTTCGAATAAGTAAAAGAGCTTTACTGCAGCCCGGCTCCATCTTAACCTCGATTTACCAACAACTCTCTTGAAAAACACTTTGAACTAGTAGAGTCAGGCTAAATTGGGACATGCCAATTATCATGTTTGGATTTTGGTGTTATATATGAAATATTCTACGGAATGTCTATGTTAAACCAACTTAACACTAATAATTATAACAAGAAACAGGACAGATTCAGGGAAAAGTACAAGAGAAGAAGCAGAACGATACCTAGGATTATAGCAAACGCTAAAGGCACATCTTGTACATATAGCATTCACCACATCTATGAGAGTGCTGGGATTCAATTGCAGGCTGGAGGGAACTGAAAAGGTACCGCCACTTTTCAACTGAGATGCCCTACGAATTCCTAATCTCAGTTCTCCATCCTCAGCCCTAGCATAAAATTTAAAATGTTAGTCTTGGTTTGGCTAATTAAATGTTTGATAGAATTTAGCTCTTCATACCTAAGAAAAAGCACAGCATCTCCAGACACAAGCTTCTTCTTGTTTACAAATGCACTCCACCCAGTGGTAAGCAAATGCCTCCGTGGCTGACCTGCTCATATGTTTAAAGCCAATAGAAGCCAAACCAGTTGAGTGGTCTATCAGTTCCGTGAAAATTACAACCGCAATAAATTAAGAAAATAAACATAAACACAAGTGGCATACCCCTGTAAATGTGTCGGAACTTCCATTCCAGGCCATGCAGATCCTTCGCCACAAGCTCTTGCGAAGGCCTCTGTTGATTATAATCCTGAAGCAACAGTTCTCTTACGCTCAAATTGGTATGAATGAAAGAATTATTTCAGCATGCATCTAGGAAATCAGATATTTGTTGTTGTGACGAGTGCAAACTTACGCGTAGGTGTAAGGCTACCACATTTCAAAACATTAATATGATCAAACTTAACTTTAGAATCTAAAAGTATAAGCAGAGTTAAAAATGACCACAGAAACACTAGAACGGGGTCACTCCAACAGAAGGAGAAAAGGAATGCACCACAGCTCATAATTACCAGGGGAGGAAAACAATCTTCAGCAGCTCGACGAGGAACAGAGAATCCACCATGAGTGCTAGTATCAGAAGCTGTCAGAGTCTTGCAGAACATATGAGGTGTAGTTGACTTCACCACAGCTTCAGTATCAGCATCTTCATCGTCAGCATCAATTTCGCCTTCCCGAAATTTTCTCTCAACTTGCTGTGACAAAGACCAAGTTTATGCAAATTGTAAATCATTTAATAAAGGTAGTCTATTAACATGTATCTCTTCATATGTCCTTTTCTCCTATTGTAAGAGGCTGGTTCTATTTTTCCCTTTTCTTTGACGGGGTCGTGTGTTGAAAAGACTAATAACATAGACAGAGGACGAAACTATATGTACAGGAACTTAGGAAGACCAAATCCAATAATCAACATCCAAAATCCTTAGGAAAGAATGGAGACCCTCTATATGTGCCTCCTTCGAATTCCAAAAGCTCAATAATTTCGTTTATAAATTCTTTAGTCAATTAAACTTCATCCCAAAGACTTGAGCACTGACAAATTCACGATTCAGAAGTTGAGATTTCTTTCCTTTTCCATTATCTTCTCCAAGACCAAACTAAACAACAATCATAAATATCACTCACCTCGCTTTCAGGAAGCAACGAGACCTGGCAGTACACTTCATCGATACCTTCCTCGGCCTGCCCAGAAAAAGCACACTCATTTCAAATTAACTTCAGTATAAATCACCGTCTAGTTACCTTTTACATGACTTGTCTAAAGAAAATTAATGAAAAGAAGGAAGAAGGAGCAGAATATATTTTCTAATCTGATTCTAGCACATTTTAGTATATAACTAACAGAAAATAAATAATTTTCGATTCCTTTCCCCCAATAATTTTCCCAGCAAGCTAACAGAATCCCAATATTAAACCTGAAAAAAAGAAATCAAATGTTGAAAATAATAAAATAGAACAACTTGATCGGGCTAATAACAGGAGCATCAATTTTTTTGTCCACGAGAAAAAAAGGTATCAAAAAAAGGAAAAAATTTGAATACTTACATGGAGCTTGACATCTACAACGCGACAGAAGACATGGGGTGGGATATTACAGGCAGCGACCGGGAAATCCTGAACCTGCTGCTCAAAGTGGCCCTGTGGGGAGTACACCACCACGCTTCCTTTCTTCGGCAACGAGATCATTGGGCCCGCACACGCGTGCCATAGCTCCAAGCACACGGAGGAAGAAGGGGCCAGAGTTGAAGGAGAAGCCGAAGCCGAAGTGCTTATACCCGAATGAGAGGACAAAGAAGCAGAGGAACCCGACGATGGAGTTTCGTCGTCCTCAGTAGTGTTAAGATCGATCAAACCCATCATAGGATCAAAGCTCTGGTGACAATGCTAACGAATCTAATAACAAGGAAAAGATGCTTATGCAGAAGTTGTAAATAAGCGCAGGATGAGGAGGAGGGGAAGATTTCAAGGAGTAATTTCATGCCTGCATTTTCAGAGAGCGTGAGGTGGGAGGACCTTTGGCATTGCCAAAAGAAGCTGACCCAATACTCCAAAAAGAAAGAGACCCTCTTTCTGTGTCTCCTCTTACTATCTCTCTCTTTCACGCCACTGACCTATCACTCTGCTATTTTTCCTTTGTTTCTTTTTTGGGGTTCTTTCCTTTTACTTTTTTCCGCTGAAGAGAGTGAATGAATGACTGAATGGGTTTATGGGTTGCATCAAATCAAGCTTTCATTGGGATTTAAGTTGGAGTCTCATAAAAATGAGATTTTTTTTCCCTTCTCTCTTCCTCACTCATTTTCTTTCTTTTATCTCTCTTTTCCCTCCGCCTGTAGGCTGAAGCTGCGGCAGCAGTGCTGCAGTTGCTGCAAACCTGCAATGCTGCGACTGTTGGGTGTGATGTGTGGCAGAGACAGAGAGAAAATGAGGAGAGAGAAGAAAGTTATAAAGAACAAAGACTGTAGTGCCTCACTTGTGAGGTTATGTGTTGGTTAAATTCCAATAAAATATCAGAAACTGAATAAAGAGGTATTTATGACTGTACGGCACCCCTGTATTTCCGGGCGGATGTCTATTCTGTCCCCTTCTACCTCACCAAATCTCACTCCTATCCCTTCCCCTGCTTTGCTTACTTAATCCATCTTGATAGTTTGATTTTTTTTTTTTGATTGATTTTTGATGGTTTGGTTATAAGTTAATTCATTCTATTATTAGTTTACATTTTCCATGTGAGTTTTGCGAGGATTTTGATCGTCTGATGACCTCGGCATTGATCGTCTATAGATTCTCTTGCTATTCTCGTACCCTATTTTTGGTACGGACTCGGAAGACCAACATCATACTAGTATTGCACCATTTTCTGCATTATGGTATTTGGGGTTCTACCCAAAGTTTATAAAGTAATGCAAATTGGCCAACATGGAAATATCATTGGTGTAGAAAATTGTGTTTCCTGAGGAATATTTTATCAAATTCTGTTGAGTCTGAGTTTTATTGGGCATCCCCATTACCTCTCGTATTTGGCAAGCTTTGCTGATTAATGTTGACAATTAACCTAAAAACAGAGACAAGTGCATGAGTAAGACAAATGAGCTTTGAAAATAGAAGGGCAAGTGTTTTTAAGCATTTATCTGTAAAAATAAATTAACTAAATTGGGTTATATTAAATTAATTAAGAAAAAATATATATAAACATATCAAAAACAATTTTTTCCAAAATATATATTTTAAATATTAACATAATTTTTCTAATTAAATCTATCTAAACATCTTTTCTCATCTTTTTTTAACTTTAGAAATGTCCAATAACTTTGCCTACCCTAGTTTTGACTTTGCCATTACAGTCTTTATCATAATTATTAGCTGTAGTCTTAGACAAAAAGTAATGACAAATCCAGGTCATTGTGCCTAACCAATTGGCCAATTGGTAAATTAATCAAAAGCTTTATACTTTCTTGCCTACAGCATAAAGTCTTTGGGCTACCCCGCACCCTTTGCAAGTTTGGAGCTACTTGTTGCTTTTAAATTTGACACATGCTAGTTAATCATTGATGCTCATCTCTCCAACTTGGCTTATGTCTACCTATAAAGCAAATTCTTCTCCTTTTATTCTCTGCTATGTTTTCTATAAAGAAAATTTTGCAAAATTCTTTTTTTTCAGCACGTTAAATAAGCAAAGAATGCCTTCATTCTCAGCAGAAAAATGAGAGAAATTTAATATTTGTAGAACCTTTTAAGTTTTTAATTAATCATCTTAGAGCCCTTTTTCAATCCTATTTTTCCAAACAAAATATCGCAAGTCTTGTTTTTTTAAAATGTAACAATAAATATACATTATTTGAGTTTTCCAAGTAAATACAAGCATAATAATTCTTTTACTATTAATAATAATAATTGAATCGATTAATATTTTATTAGTTCAGCTTCATTAATATTATTAGCCAATTAATGGTGAATATAACTGTGTTGAACAAAATTAAAAACACTACAAACAAAAATAAAAAAGAGGAAATTCCAAGGAGTTAGTATAATACTTAAAAAGATGTGTTGATTCAAGTTCAAACATTTAGGTGATTTCTCATAGATGCACTAGATCAATGTGGATGGTATACCTTTAAAATCTTCTAGAGACGAACTTAGTTTTGATTAATATGCAAATAAGTCTAAAATTATATTTATTGTATATAATGGAATTATATAGGCAAAATAGTCTTTTGTTGTTTAATCAATTGTACAAGTTGGCACTGTATTAGTTAAATCTAGCTAGAATTATTAGTTAATTTATTTTTTTCTAGTTTATTAGTTAACTATTTCTCTAAAATAGAACAGCTTGTGTACTCGTTGTACTCAAGCTTTCCCATTAATGAAAAATAAGTTTTTCTAATACAAATTTAATATAGTATCAGAGTATATTTTTCTCTTTCCGTGAAATTTCTCTTATTTCTTCCTTTTCTTATTAAGCAAACAATTTGATTTTTGATCTTTCTTCGGTCAACCTCCAAAATAAGTTGTGCATTTCTTTCATTTTCTCTTTTTGTACTTATCAAAGCATTAGTATTGTGTCAATTTGCTAACTTCACAATGAATCCTTGAATTCTTTGATTATGTCTAATTTGAAAATAGTGAATAATTAGCAACGCACAACTCTAATTGTGGTAAGTTATTTTGTTATTGTATCATGGAGTCTCATGAATTGCAATTACCATTCTTGATTTTGATCTACAAAAATGACACTTCTTTAAGAATAAGTTGAAGTTTATAGATAGCACTATTCTTATTCTATATAAAAATGATCCGATACATACAGATTGAGAGAGATGCAACACAATAATCTACTTGTACTGATATGATCTTTGTTTTCTTCGATTGCAAAGAATATTTTTTAGTTGGACAATGTTGTAGATAGTAGAGAGGATCTTTACAATAGATATTTATACTTTAAAACATAACTCTTTATTGATAACCGAATATATCATTTAATTAAAGATTCATTGGGACAAGTATTCCAATCTTAAGCCAATCCCAATTTGCAAATGTAATCCACAGTGTAGATTTGATGCACTTAAGGATGTGAAACTCAACAAAATGACTATGCAATTTGTTTTTTGAAAGGCTTGGACAATAGTTTTCCAACAATGAGATCACAAATATTGCCAGTGGATCCTTAACCAAACATAAACAAGTTATTTTCCTTGGTGCTTTGGCATGAAAGACAATCCACTTTGTCTCTTGGAAAAATTGAGGAACTAGCCCTTTTTGCTAGTAAAGGACAGGATGGAACTACTTAGAATTTCCAAAGTATGAGGTTTAATAATTTGGCTTCTCAGCCTTTAAGTTCTTCTCAAAATTCATAGCTAAGAAACAATCTATATTTCAATAACAATTTTAATTCAGATCTAAGAAGATTTTATCCTAATAATTGTTCTAGGCCTCTATATAATTTTTGTAAAAATTTAAGATAAATTCAGAACTAAGAAGATTTTATCCTAATAATTGTTCTAGGCCTCTATATAATTTTTGTAAAAATTTAAGATATACAATAAATACTTACTATAAGAAATACGATTAACCCCATAGTTATAGGGGCAAAGAAAGGTTTAATTGTGTGAATCAAGTCACTTTTGCTGAGTAAACTAAAGTTTCTAATTGTATAGATATTCATGTTTCTAGTTTTGATTCTACTTCTGCTGTAACATTTGGTAACTAGATGTTTACTAATAAGTATCATTGATTGTGTTTTTCAAGTTACTTATCTTATTAATAGGATCACATCCCTAATCATTTTTAATCATACTCCATTTCAAATGTTATATGGTGTTCCTCTTTCCTTCTCTAATTTTTATGTCTTCAGTTGTCTTTATTATGTCTCCACATTTTATTCTGACCAAATTAAATTTGATAATAGGATTGAATCTTGTGTTTTTATATATATTCCATCTAACACCAAGGGGTTTAGAGTATATAGTATTCATAATTCTAGAGTTTGTATTTGTAGAAATATTTACTTTTATAATTCTTCTTTTCCTTTTCATTCTAATTTTTCTTCTATTCCACCTTCCAATTTTGTTTTTCCTACTCCTATTTTACTTCCCACGGCAGAGTCCCTTCCTTCTACTACTTTTCATCCTCCTTCACATTCTTTTCCAGCCACTTTTACCCCTATCTTTGACCAGTATCAACATTCTCCTATTGCACCTAGTTCAGTTCTTCACCTACCCCTTAGAAGATCCACGAGGAAACACAAGCTACTTGCATATCTACAAGATTATGACTACCACTTACCATAATTTTTTTCTTTCAGTGCTGTTTTCTCTATTTCTACCCCTTATCTTATTCATGCTCATGATTTGTACCATAATTTGTCCATTACTTATCAAGTTTTTACCATTAGCCTTGCTCAAAATAAAAAACCTAAGTCAAACAATGAAACAATTAAGTATCAGTGTTGAAAAGAGATTATACAACTGTAAATCATAACTTTGGAATAGAACTATACTCGAATTCTTATTGATTTATTTCTTAAAAAAAACTCATAAATTGCAAATGAATTTTTAAAATTAAAGATCAGGCGCATGGCTTAATTGAGATATATAAAATTCGATTGATTGCTAAAGACTATATAACAAAAATGGAATTAATTATTTGCAGACATTTTCTCTTGTAACTAAAATCATAACCATCAGAACTCTTATTGCGCTTGCTGCTATTCATAGTTGATATTTGCAATAATTGAATATTAATAATGTATTTTTACATGTAAATTTTTCATGAGAAGGTGTATATAACATTACCACCTAATTTCCAAACTTCTAATTTAACCAATGTATGCAAACTAATCAAATATTTATATGATTTGAAGCAATTTAGTAGATAATGGAATGCAAAGTTAACTACAGTGTTACTTTCTAGAGGTTTTCTCATGCCTCTTCAGATTTTTCTATTTTTGTAAAAATTCACACATCCTTATTCATTACACTTTAATTTATGTTGACGATGTTATTTTAGTAAACAATGAACCGAGTTTGATTAGTAAGATTAAAAAATGTATGATTCTCTTGATACGGTAATTTGAAGTTCTTTTTTTTTTTTTTTTGAGATTGCAATATCCAAATATGAAATTAACATAAGTAGGAGGAAATATACACAAGATTTATTAAAAGATATTGGATTTATTAATTGCAAGGTTACTACAACTTCTAAGACTGTCACTTATAATAGTTCTAAGCAATCTACAATCCCTCTTACAAACAATACCTCTTACAAAAGACTTGTTGAAAAATTATTGTATCTATACAATACAAGACCTGATATTAGTTATTCTATTTAATAATTAACTTAGCATTTACACTATCCTAATATTCTCCTTTTACAAGCTTTACATAGTGTCTTAAGATATTTAAAAGACAATCCACCAAGTTATAATCTTTTTTTTTATGCTTCATCTTCATTACACGTTAAGGCCTTCTCGAATTCTGATTGGGCAACTTGTTTTGATATAAGGAAATCAATTATTGGGTTTTATATTTTCCTTAGGGCAAATTTGATTTTTCGAAAGTCTAAGAAATAATAAACAGTGGCTCGTTTATCTTTTGAAGTTGAATATAAAGCCTTTGCAAAAGTTACATGTAAAATCCAATGGCTTAGTTATTCGTTTTACGATCTCTATATTTCTTTTGTTTCTCCAGCATCAGTTTATTGTGACAATCAATCTACTCTTTACATTGCCAAAAATAAGGTCCTCCATGAAAGACTTAAGCATATTAAAATTGATTGTCACATTGTGTGAAAGGAGCTTCAAGGTGGCATAACTCATTTACTTATAGTTTAATTCTTAGAGGTTGATTATGCTGTCATAAAATTCCAAAGGAAATAATAATAGAGTAGAATATTAATCTTAATAATTCACCGAAACAAATAACTAAATCAAAATTATGAAAGTTCTGAATGAAGAAATAAATAGCACTAAAGCTTCGAAGAATTCACAACATGGGAGTCGGGAGGCAAAATTGGTACTGTTGGAAAGTGACAAGCATTAGAGGTCGTATTTGTCAATTCACAAGATAAAATAGAAAAAGGGTCGCGTCTTTCCTCGTCAAGAAAGGACCATCAGACATCAAGGGCAAGGAATTCAAAACCCATAGGTACAGGACCCTACTATGACCTAGGGCCCTACCCCCAGCTCGGATGACCCGGACAAAACGGGTTACCACACAATGTCCATTTGGATAAGCCATGGCCCGGGTGCCTACAGTGGGAAGGGAAAACCTTCTTACCCCACGCGCCTTATGTGGACGTTTCAACCGCTACGGTTCGAGGTAAAAGACTAGAAGTGAATGGAATGGATAAAAGGTGAGGGAACACATAAAAATTTTATTTATCAATATTATGTGATAATTAAATTAATACTAAATAAATATTAAATGAGATAAAATTAAGTTTGATATTAAATTGATACTGTACATATTTGTATATAAAAAAAATTAAATTAAAGGTCTGTTTATTTTTCAATTTTAAAAACTGTTTTTTATTTTCAGTTATTTTTAGAATAAAAATCTCGTTTAGTAACTGTTTTTTGGTTATTATTTCGCAAACAAATTTTAAAAACAAATTATTTTTAAAACAGAAAAACAGAAACAATGAAAAATTGTTTTTATTTTTAAAAAAAAAAAAATAAAAAATATATTTTTAAAACAGTTTATCAAACGAATTTTTTTTACTTTTATTCTATAGAACAACTTTTAAACATAATTTTTAAAAATAATTTTTTTTTAAAAAAATAAAAACAAAATCAAACAAACCCTAAAAATTTATTTATTGGTTAAAAATAAGAATAAGATTTTTCTCTTAATAAATTTATTCATACTGTTGTACAATGACAAATATTTTGAGAGTTTTGTATATCTACGTTGTGTAGAATACAATAATAAAGTGAAACGTAATTTTTTTAAAATTAAAATAAAATATCGTAGTTTTTGCATATCTTAATGTGATTAAGTATAATTACGTTTATGTTTTTATCCATTACTCATTTATTGAACAATAAAAAATATAGAATCTCTCAACTTTTTAACTCTGACAAATAAATTATTTAATTTTATATTTTAATAATAAATATTTTTTTATTTATTATAAAACACACAATGACTTTGAGGATCAAGTATATATAATATAGCGGTGATAAAAAATAAAATTAGGGAAAAGAAATTTACAAGATGCCATAAAACATAACCAAATGATGCGTTTGGTTTTGGGACGAAAGTGACAGGAAAACTATAAAGAGCATGAACTCTAAAACAAAAAGCAAGCGAAGAAATAATAATTGTTTTAGGTTGTTGGGCATTATGACATTTATTGTTATTTTTTTGTGTTGTTGATAAGATGCTGTGGTTCATTCATTGAGCCAGGCTACTTTTATTTAATGATTTGTCTCAAACGAAGAAGCTTTTTAAAGAAGGCCAAGTCGGCTTTTCTCGACATCTTTTTTAGACCCCCCCCCCCCCCCGGTGCTAACCCTGCAGAGTCTGGGATTTAATTTAATTTAATTTAATAAAAATTTAGTTGAATTTAATTAAAATTTAAAATTAATTAAAAAATTTAAGTTAATTTACATAGTATTTAGTCAGATTTAAGTGGATTAATCGAATTAAATTTTGTTTTTTTAAAAAAGTCAATCAACTCATCCAATCAAATACAATATTTTTTTAAAAATTTAACCTATATTTATTCATGTAACTCAACTTAACTTGAAATACTTTTTTTAATCCAGTTAGGTCGGATGAACAGATTGATTATATTTACTCTCATTTCACACTCTAACAAAAAAATACTAAGTAAATTATTAAGAATTGTTAAGTAAATCATAAATAAAAATTAAAAAAATCTACATTATCATTGCGAATAAGAGTTAATTTAATTAATAAAAATAAGTTTTTTTTTTATTTTAAAAAAATTATTCAATATTTTTTTATTATCCTTTATTGACAGTAAAGCATTCCCCAATTTTTATTTAAATTTTTAGTGCTCTAATACAATAATTTAATTATAAGGAATGGAATTCTACCCTCCAACTATTACATATAGAACAATTTATTAGATTATATTTTATTTTGACTAATAATTTAATTAAGTGTATATAAATAAATTAATTTTGATAAGTTTTTATAATATCAAAAGTTTCAAACTGTAAACAAAATATTTGTGAAAGGATATAGTTTTGATATTTTTATATAAAATTAATATTATATTTAAAATATATAAAATACTTATATAACTTAAAATAAAAACTTATGATGAAGCCATTTCTATGACAACCTTTTAAAAAAAAATTGAAATAGAGTGCTTAATTTATTGGTCTATCACAATTGAGAACGGAAACGCACTCATGTTCCCCTGGCCCTCAAGAGAGGGTGCGATTGCGAAATTTTACCAATATTGTAATAATAATCCGTATGATTATATATAGACAGTCAGAGCCACGTCTACTACTGTACGCGAGATGCTAGTCTCGCAAAAGCCGAGACACGCTTCGTTTGGTTGATAACAATAAAAAAATATAAATAAAATAAAATAAAATTGTGTTTAATAAGATAATAAAATAAAAATCGATAAAAAGATAAAAATATTATTAAAAAATAAAATTATTATAGTAATATTATTTTAATTTAAAAAATAATTTTAAATATTATAAATAAAAAATAAAATAAATTATTATTATATTAAAATTTTAAATTAAATTTTATTATATAATATTAAAAAAGTTAATTTAAATATATATTTTTAATTATAAATATTTTTATAAATAAATAAAATAATAAAAAATATTTTTATTATTTTTATTTTTTCACACTGTTCATTTTTTATTTATTTTTAAAAATAATTTAAACCTTTTTATAAAAAATAATTAACATTCTACATGACTCACACTTTTTACTATTTTCACTAATCAAACGAAAAAATATAATTTTTATTTTTATTTTTTTATTTTAATTTTTCTTAGCAAACGATATTTAAATTATTGATTTATATTTAATTAAAATAAAAATTTAAAAATAGTTGAGAAATGGAATTTGGAAAAAAAATTAGAGACAAAATTTTAAAATGAAATAAATATTTTAGTCTTAATTGAATTTTTGTAATTATTAGCTTAAATTCTTTTAAAGATTAAAAACTATTTAAAAATTAATGTAATTAGGAAGCAAATCTAGTGTGAGGCTTAAATTTTAAATTTGTTTGATTAAAATAATTTATAAGTCATATATTATTTGAAATAATATATAATTTATAATTTTTTTATTAATTTAAATTATTAAAAAAATTATTTATTAAATATCTCTAATTTAATTAATTAAACTTATAAATTAATTTATTTAATTTATCAAATATACTTTATAATTATTAAAATAAGATAAATATTTAATTGAGTTATTAGATCAAATTACTGAGACATTGCTTTAAGTAATTGAACTAGTAAAAAATTAATGTATATTTTAAATTAGATTAAATGTAATACATCTTAATATATTTTACTTTAATAATAATATGTAAAAAAAAGTATTATTAAATTTGAAATAAAAAATAATCTAAAATTAATTTTGTTAAAAAAATTAAAGCAGGTTGAGTCTGGATCTTCTGTTGTATTTTAAGCACAGCATTGTGTATTGTGCTCAAAACGCAACCAAACGCAGCCCTTTCATTTTTATTTTTTTTAACATCCTTTGTGTCTGTCTTTTGCTGTGCTCAAAACACAGTAGAAGATAGATCCGCAGGTAATGCATGTCATTGCAAAAAGAGTCAAATTATTAGAATTAGACCCTTTTCGATAATTGGTTTATTAATTCATCAATTTGAATTGGCATCTAAATCTCAAAACTAATGTTAAACTGAGAGTGATTGATGCATGTATAGTGGTAGCGATATCATATTGTCTGCTTATATAGATTAATCTCAAACAATATTATAATTATACCTCTTCATCGGCTCTGCTTTTGTTAATGTCCACCACACACGTATATATATATATATATATATATGTCTAAAGAATCGCCATGGAGAGCAAAAGAGCAAGCACTTTTTATTTGTGGTTACGACGCTCCCTAATTGTTTATTTAATCTCTCTATTCCCTTATGGGCACGTTTCTGATTAAACAAAAAGTTAAAGCATTATAACCTTTTTCAATAAATTCTGTGTTCACATGACACCGAATATAGATTCTCTGTCTTATGGACACATTTCTCATTAAACAAAAAGTTATTAAAGCTTTATAACCTTTTCAATAAATTCTTTGTTCACATAACACCGGATATAGATTCTCTGTTGTGCTTCTAAACATAATATTTTGTTGTATTTTATCTTTTTTTTTTTTTAATTTATTTTGAAGTTGAATTTGATTAGTTAAATAAGTTTGATTTTTGAACAAATTTTTAAAAAACTAAACTTTAAAGAAATTAAAATTTAAAAAAAATTGTGTTCTTATGTTTCAAATAATTTATTTTTAATAACAATTGATTTATTTTAATTTAATAAAATAATCAAAATCTTTCAAAATTTAAAAGTGAAAAAAATTGTTATTTTGATATTTTAAAAATATATTTTAAATTTAATTTTTTAAAATTTTAATTTTTTTAAAGTTCAATTTTTAAACATATTATTTTAAAATATTTTTATATTAATTTTGTAAATAAAAATTTAAAAAAATTATTTAATTACTCAAAACACTTTTAGTTATAAAATATATGAAAATATGTTAAATATAGATTTTTTATTGCATTTTGGAATTTTTTATTATCTTTAATTTATTCTAATAACAATGATTTTATTTCAATTTAATTAAATCATCAAAATCTTATAAAATTTAAAAGTAAAAGATTCAATTTTTATTTTGATATTTAATTTTTTAATTTAATTTTTAAAAAAATTATTTTTTTTGGATATATTACTAAAAGAAATTAATTTTTTTTTATAATTATTTTTATATTAACTCTATTAATATATTATTAATAAATTTATTTAACTAATAAAAATAAAAACTTAATTAAATTATATCTTTACTCAAATTATATAAATTCGTAGTTATAATAAATAAAAAATATGTTAAATATTTATTAATATAGTAGATCTAAAAATATTTTTTAAAATAAATTAAGTTTTAAAAGATTAAATTGATAAATTAAAAATTTTAAAAATTAAATTAAGATTGTATAAAAAAATTTATTATTATTAAAATAACTTTTAAAAAAGTCAAAACGCAATAAAAATTATGTATTTTAAAAACGCAGCATCTTCTGCTCTGCCTAACGCACAGTAAAAAATCCATATCTCATAACACGAGTTTACTTTTTAATATTTAAGATTGAAATAAATTTAATATGTTTGAATTTATATTAATGTGTTATTTAAAATATTAATAAATTAATAATTTACATGATATCAATCTTTGATTTTTTTTTGTAAGTTTTTTTATACTTTCTAAATATAAAATTAATTTTATTTTAAGTACTGAGACGTAATTTTTTTTATAAACTCAAATATCTAATATTACAAAAAAAAATTAATAATTAAATTATAACTTATTTGCTATTTGAATTATAAGTTACGATTATCCTATAAAATTGATATCAATGGTTTGATATCTGTTTTTGCCTTCCCATTACCTTCTCCCAGGCCTTAATTCACGTGAAGGAAAAAAAAAGAAAAAGAAAAAAGATCTGACTTAAACTCAATTCACGTAAAAAAGAAAAAAAGAAAAAAATTAATCAAAAATGTTGTTACACGGGGGGATCTCTTTTGTAATGAAGAGTAGCTCAATTGGTTTCCATGTCCTCATGATTAAACATGATATTCCTTAGCATAGGGTACTTTTCTCCATATTTATTATGTGGTTGGTCTATTTATTTATTTATTTATTTTGAAATTTTTTTTTTGTGGTTGGTGCTGACAATAGCATCAAGTTCCATAAATTGGTAATCTTTTAAGTGGTTTAATTTGAAGATTATAGATCATCTAATAATACCCAACGGAAAGGCAAACAAACTGATAAATTTTTGATGAGACCAAGCTTGAAGCTTGATATAGTATTATTATTTTACTTAAATTAATTTCAAAAATTAAAAAAATAGAGTAATTGAACTGAGTAAGAATAATAAGTTTATAAAATAATACATTTTTTTTAAAAAAACTGTAAAATTATATATATTTTTACACTAAAAAAATAAATTGATTTAATATATATATAATTTTTTTTGTAAAATAAATTAATATTTAAGGGCACACCGAGTTTAAGTCTGTTTTTAGAATAAAACCCAAGTTAGTCCAAACAAAAAAAAAAGGTCAAAATTAAATTTGAATTCTAATTTTAGGCTTTGTATTTTTTTTTAAAGATTGAAAAAAGTTACTCGACCCTTGATAAGATTTATATATATAAATAATTGCCGAGCCAAATGCAAACAATGGGTTTGCTTTATGGTTACTAAATTTATCTTCCTTGCTCAAATGGTAGTACCTTTCACAGATTAGTCATCTGTTGAAATTTCAAGAACAAAAGAGCTCACTTTAGACTATAAGACGAGCGTAGTGGTAAAAGGCTATAAAGTGTCTTCCTTATTCAATTGCATAATGTAACCTGCCAATGCACCACCAAACAATGATTAAGCGTAGCAAAAAAGAAAGTTATTGAAATGTACTTCTATGCAAATGCACAAAATGAAGGACCAAAAATAGCTATTGGTTTAAGTGATGAACACCCTCATTTGTTAATCCACATATCTATCTGTCTTCCCACAACAACCAATAACATTACTATGAGTTACCAATCCCAACATGTGATGAACACCCGAAGGCATAAATCCATGCCAAATTGCCCTCAATTATGAGACTCTCAGTCTTCCCTTTAGCCAAAGTCCGCTCTACATTCCAACCACAAACACTGAAACACCCTCCCACTTGGCCCCCACCTTCTCTGCAAGGCTGCAACCCTGCACACTATAATTTATCACTCAGACCACTGACCCAACCCAACCCAACCTTTCCCTCCTCCCACTTCCTCATTTAATTATATATCTTCCACACTCCTCCATTTTCTCACCCCTCATCTTTTATCCCCCAATTCTCCCACCCATATTTTTCTTTCAGCTTTTAAATCCAACCCAGACCCACCACCAATGGGCCCATGGATCCTCAATGGTCAGTGGCGGACAGTCTAACCAGCCAATCCCACCGAGCGTGATCCCACGCTCCTTAACAAGAGAGAGACGAAGAAATCCACGGTGATGATGAAAAGGGCTACAGAAGCCAACTGTGAAATGACTTTTTAAAATTGCAGGCCAGAAACCCTCGACTTTTACGCGGGTGCTGCCTCTGAGTACCTGCTCTGTCTCTCTCTCTCTTTTTTACTCTCTGCTCTATCTGCCTTTCATCGTACTTTAGTCATGTCCATCATCAGCACGCGCCCCGACGTGGCTCTTCGGTCGTCGTCGTACTTGTTCTCGTCACCGTCGCGTATCAGTCTCCCGTGGCAGGTGCCTTGTGACGGAGGGCATTCTAGTCGTTTCGTTCTCCACGTCATCAGCCCTATAAACTGTTATCTGGAGGAGCAGCGTGGACACGTGTCGAGGAGCACATGGTATAAGTGGGCCCCGCTCAACACTTGCCAAAAGGAAGTACTAGCTAGACCGGTCTCTGTCTCACCAGAGGCTGTCGGCTACCCGCCAAGTGGGTTTACATCCACCCTTTGATTGGCCGGTCAGGAGCGGCCAAAATTCAATTAAAGCAACAGAGACCCACTCAGACACAAACCCCTTCTATCTCACTCTTTTTATCTTCGAGAACGAGATGGCCGAACCCTTGAGACCCGGAAATGGGAGGGTGTTATAGGGTACGTGAGAGTGCATCATGAGAGCGATCCTACTCCTCTTTTGAGCTCTCAAACGAGTTTTAGTATTTACCTTCTCTCTTTCGCTCAGGTATTTATTAATTAACAATATTACAATTAAAATAAATGCTGGGTTCAGATTTCATTTCAGATGGTAGAGTAGCGTACAACTTGCAAAGTCTAGCTGGGCCTCTAGGGATGGCCTTTGTGTGTCAGTGCACGCAGAACTCTTTCAAGGCTTTTAAATAGAAACTTCCGTAGAAATTATATTTGGAAATAAATATTTTCTCTTTTCTTTTCCTTAAATTGACCGTTGTTTGTAAAATAAAATTTATTTTTAATATGCTTGTATTTATATTTATTTAATCGACAGGGGAACGACGAAGGGCGTTGTGATTCGAATGAAGTTGATCCATTGCGGTTGCTTAAACTTATCATAAGTAATTCAGAAGAGAGCGTAAGTTGGGGGAACCAAATTATGAGCAATTATTGATTTTTTTTTTTTAGGGTTTGATTTTCTTTAGCATGCAGATTGTAGTGCTGGTCCCTCTTGCAATGTTGTTGTAATATATTTGGGTTGAAACAGAATTATTCATTTTCAGGGGGGCTAGTTTAGCAAGCTTTTATAGCCTTTGGAATTATTGATGGTGTTAATGAGGCTTTGAGAGGTCTGCATCAGATGCTCGTCTGGATTAGGCACCATAGGCTATGTTACTTTTGTGTAGCCATGGACCACCCTAATTATCTTATTCAACAAGTACGAGATTTTTATTCCCCCTCCCCTCTTTTCACATTTTTTTTTCTTTTACTTATTCCTTCCATCAAGGAGCTTAACACTATAAAGTTTATGAAGTTTTTCAAAACCTGGAATTATAACAATATTATAGTTAAAACTGAACTCCCAAAAAAGTGGGTCATTTCTACGTCCAACTTTTGTTTTGGACTGGCATTTCTACGTCCAATTGCTCAAAGGAAAATAGGTCTACAACAACTGAAAGCCCTCTATATAGCTCCAGGTCCATGACACAAGATAACAGACCCAGGCCCAGCAGACCTTCTGGGAGAAGTTTTTAGAAGTATAGCCTTTTTAGCTTGATTCTTGTTTTTCCAAACAGGAAAACAAATAGTTTAGAGATTTTAAATTTGTTTGATTTTGTTTTTATTTTTAAAAATTATTTTTAAAAATTGTGTTTAAAAGTTGTTTTATAAAACAAAAGTAAACAAAATTTCGTTTGATAAACTATTTTAAAAATACATTGTTTTTCTACTTCTTTTTTTAAAACAAAAATTAGAAACAAAAATAATTTTTTATTGTTTCTGTTTTTTTTTTATTTTAAAAATAACTTATTTTCAAAACTTGTTTCCAAAACAACAATAAAAAATATTGAGTTAAGAATAATTAAATTAAAATTTTTGTATAATAAATCTCCTAAATTATGTGTGACACTTATTTATTAATTTATCTATATAAATACTATCTATTTAAGAACGTCCCCATTTTAATTTTAGCATTTAGAATGATACAGCTTAAAGTGCAAGCAAGAGATTGGACCACTACATGTATTTGAGACGTAAGTAATTAGTCGTGCAATGGGACATTGGGGGGATAAGACCCAACTTCAATGCTCGTGTCATTTACAAGTCAATAACAGAGTGTTGCTTATAAGAAATATATTCCTTATTACTCAACCATATAATAGCGTATGCCAACTCACTTTGTTACAGCATGTGGCAATTGGCATGCACTCACATTTATTTTTTGATTGCAACATTAATTTTTTTTAAGATTAATTCAATTTATTAAAGGTAGATAGATTAAATCAATTATGAAAAGTTACGAGTATAGTAGATATATTTTTTCAGGGTACATGTTTACATAGAATTTGTGCTTCATACTTCGTTCTAACATGAATTTTCTAAGCTAGATCTAGTATTCTTGTATAAACTTCCTTTTTTTTGGTACATGTCGAGATTACAAAGGCTAAGAACGCACCCAACGTTGAACCACAAAGCCAATTTTTTCCTTCTTCAGAAATTCATTGAGGTCCTCCGGAGGGGTCATCAAAATCATAGAGTCATGTTCAAAATCATGCACTCTTCTCGCAAGCCAGTCAACCACTCTATTCTCCTATTTAAAAGTGTGTTTGAACTCAATCTTCCAATCTTTCCTCGATTTGCTCGACCAGGTTGGCATCCGGGTGTAAGCTATCGGATCCAGCTAGGCATAATTCTATTGCCTCTGCGGAGTCAAATTCTATAGTTACCTCCTTAAATCCCTTTCCCCAAACCAGATCCACTGCTGTCCAAATACTAAACAACTCCGTTTTTAGGTTATTGTGTGCCACTGTGCTTATCATGAAACCCATAATCCATTCCCCTAGGACATTTCGAAGGACTCCTCCGCATGCAGCCTTACTCTCATGATAGGAGCTGTCCACGTTAAATTTAACCACATTATTTACTGGGGGGATCCACCTAATTGATGTTAGTTGTATGCTTCTCCCTTGAAGTCTGGCGTTGTTACATGTCCAACTCGTGCATTCTCTGGTCTTGACAATGCATGAGAAAAACATGTTCGACGTTAGGGTGTTTGCTGGGTTGAAAATGATTTTGCATCTTTTCACCCATATATTCCAACTTGTAACTCCAAATAGGGTATCCCAGGGGAGGTCTGCGACGTCCCCCTTACCTAAGTTCCGGGTTAGGTTATTTGATATCCATTCTTCCAACTCCCAGTCGAAGAAATGTGGCCATTGGGTATGCTTGACTAATCTGAGCCATAAGTTCTTGACATTCTCACAATCTCTCAGACACTGTAGAACTGTCTCCTACTCCCTACTGCATATGTGACACAAGCCATCACCATCAAGATGTCGGAGCATCTGAATTTGTTAGTAAGGATGCTATTGTTCCCCACAAGCCAGAGGAACGTTCTAATTTTCTGTGGCCCCTTCCATTTTCAGATTTTCTTCCAAATTCAGTGTAGGTCCTGGTGACTGCCCCTTTTGGCTTCATAAGCCGATTTAATCATGAAGGTCCCATCCCTGTTGTGTTTCTAGTAGATTGTGTCTTCCCCTAAGGCGTCCTTTAGTGGTACCGCGTTGGTTATGATGTTGGTTATGCTGCTCGAGAGGAGGTTGTCAAGTCTCTCCCAGTCCCACTGTTCTTCCTCTGTTACCATGTCCCAAATGCAGAGCTTTTTCTCTTCGTCACTGATATCTTTAGTAGCATAATTCTCTAGAGCTCCCACCCTTGAAGCCAGGGGTCATTTTAGAATCTCGCTTTTCTACCATCTCTCACTTTTTATGCAGTTCCTTCCTCGACTCTTTTTCATATCTTTTTTACCCCTCTCCAAAGATTCGAGGCTTCTGGTGTATTTTCTTTGTGGTGTGGAATGGGATGGTTGCCACATTTGTATTTTGTCCTCAACGTCTTAACCCACATGGCTTTCAGTTTGTGAATTAAGCCCTATCCTACCTTTGTCAAGAAGATTTCGTTCAACATTTTCAGATTTCTAAAGCCCAGTCCCCCCGCATTTTTCCCCTCACAAACTGTACTCCATTTACCAGGTGAATCTTCTCTTTACCTTCAGACTCTCCCCAAAGGAAACCCCTGTTTAATTTTTCCAGCTCATCGCACAAGTTCAGAGGTAGAAGGGAAGTTTGCATCGCATAAGACGGAATCATATATAGTACACTTGATGTTAGCATTATTCTGTCCGCCAGGCTGAGGATTTTTGCTTTTCATGCACTCAGCCTTTTTTTAACCTTCTCCATAATAAAGCTTTATATTCCCTTGTTAATTCTTTTGTGGAGGAGGGGCATTCCTATAGGTAAGTTCTTGAGTTGAAAGCCTAAGACTTGGCTATACTGAGAGGCTCTAGTATGATTCACGACTTTTGAGAACAGACATCTCTTCTTTCTTTCATTTATCAATTGACCTGAGTTCGTACAAAAGGTTGCTAGTACTTTTTTGATGGTTCTGCATTGTTTTAATACGATGATAAATGAATTTTGTATTTATAAATTAAATATTTTTATTTTATTTTTTTATTTTAATTAAATATTTATTTCTCTTATTTATTTTTAATTTTGTATATTTTTATAGATAAAAAAAAGAATAAAAAATTAACTCAATTGAAAGAATCAAAACTAAATTATGATTTTTTAAAAATAATGTCTATAAATCAAGCAGACAAAATAAATTTATTAAAGATGACTGAGTAAAGAGTATTATCTTTTTATCTCTTAAGACGTATCCTAATGGATATATGTATCAATTCAATCTTGATTTATGATCACATTTTTAAAAGAATCGAAACATAAAAATTTAAAGCAAAACACTCAATGTTAAAAATTTGTTTGCTGCTTACTTTTTAATTTGATCTTACTACAGTATTTTAGCCGTATCTCAGAAAATAAGTATATATTATGTACGAAATTTGGTAGATGAATAGATGACATAATTTCATACAACTTTCATGTTTATGTGATTAGCAAATTCAGATATCCAAAGGGTTAAAATTGGGCTAAAACAGAACATGTTTACTGTTGCAGTCTAATCCAACCTTACTGTAGTATTTGGGACATATTTCAATAAATACATATTTAATGGACACGAAATTTTGTAGGTGAATAGCAGATATAATTTTCTACAACTTTAATGTTCAAGTGGGCAACAAATTCAGACACTAAAAGGGCCGAAATTGGGTTAGAACTGAACATATTTACCGTTGCAGTTCAGCTTGACCTTGCTATAGTGTTTTGGCCATAAATCACAAATTACGTAGCCAATTTTTCTCTACCTTATATGGATGGAAAGATAATGAAAATATCTACAACTCTTATGTTGATTGGATTAGCAGATTCTATGGCTATCAAGGCAATATATCAAGATAACTTTCGGGGCACATAATACAACACTACTTGTCAATTTTAGTGCAATTTGCTACCCACCATTTTTGTCACCTACTTCCCTTGTTTTGTCTATAAATAGAGACATATTGTGAGCTAAAGGGAGGGGAGAAAGGCTGAAGAGGGATCTTGGAAAATCTTTGTGAAAGTTATAAGTGTTTGTAATCCTTTTCTCTCTTTATACATTTTGTATCTTTACTTTCTTTCATAAGTTTTATCATGTTTCTTCATCTTTCATTTTGTTTTCTTATCTTGATTATGGAGAATTAATCTCCTAATGCTAAGGTGAAAGGGCGAAACTCTTGGTATAAAAATAATAATTTATCTAACTCTTAATTTTAATGTTTATACTTGATGTTGTATTTATCTTCTTATTTATTTTCTTTTTATTTATTTTCTTAGAGGATGGCTTTATTGCCCCTCTGTTATTTATTTTTTGCCTTTCTATTATTTACTTTCGTATTATTTACTTTTTTAGAGGATGGCTTTGTTGCCCCTCTATTATTTATTTTTTATGTTATTATTTTTTTATTATTTTTCTTCTGAGAGAACGGCTCTGTCGTTTCTCTGTTATTTATTTTCTGCACTTTTATTATTTACTTTCTTGTTATTTACTTTTTTAGAGGATGGCTTTGTTGCCCTTCTGTTATTGATTTTTTGCCTTTCTATTATTTACTTTCGTGTTATTTACTTTTTTAGATGATAGCTTTGTTGTCCCTCTGTTATTTATTTTTTATGTTATTATTTTCTTATTATTTTTCTTCTGAGAGGACGGCTCTGTCGCCTCTCTGTTATTTATTTTTTGCACTTTTATTATTTACTTTCTTGTTATTTACTTTTTTAGAGGATGGCTTTGTTGTCCCTTTATTATTTATTTTATGCACTTTTATTATTTACTTTCTTAGAGGATGGCTTTATTGCCCCTCTGTTATTTATTTTCTGCACTTTTATTATTTACTTTCTTAGAGGATGGTTTTATTACTCCTCTGTTATTTATTTTTTGTACTTTTTATATTTATTTTCTTGTTATTTCTTTTTTCAATGGCTGGTTTTACCGCCTACTTTATATTATTATTATTGACTTTGTTTGTATATTTTTATTTTAAATTTTGTAAAGTGCAAATCTTGATACATTGTAGAAAATATTTGGTACAATAAATACTTGAATCATTCTTGATTTATTGTAGACAATATGATGATTGGCATAATGTATACTTGAATCCATTTTACAAAAGTGATTTACTATTATTAATACAATAAAAGAAGGCAAATACACTTCATCTATAAATCAAAGCGTGTTTAATGTAACATATCTTCCGAATGGAACCTCATTTACGTGAGGATTCCATTTGAGTAATAAAAAAGTTAAAATTTATTATTATTTAATGTACCAAGAGTGGATCCCCTAACCTTAGCATGTTTCTTACTTTGAATACATTCATATTTAATTTTAGTATTTTAGTTCTTTACAAACTCTGTTCAGTACTCTTCTCACAAAACAAACATTCTGGCAATTAGGTTAGAAATATTTATTTTGGATCTGAATTAAATTTTCTCAATTGGCAATCCTCGTGGGATTGACCTTGCATACCACTAAATCTATACTCCAATAGATTCGTGCGCTTGCGAGTTTTAATAAAAATAACAACACTCGGCTTCCGCGAGGAGTATTAAGTCATCTGCAAAGAATAAAAGTGATATCAAGGGACCCTTTTTGCATAGTTTTATTGGCTTCCATGCTCTGTTTCGATAGCCCACTCAATGTAGTGTGATAGCTTCTCAACGTAGAGCACAAATAGGTATAGAGAGATGGGGTCTCCTTGCGTTATACCTCTAGATGCTTCAAACGGTTCTGTAACCTCCTCATTCTATAAGATGCTCATGGAGTTGTTTGAGATGCAATGCATGATAACCTTAACTAGGTGATTATGTAATCCTACGTTTTTAAGAGTTTCCTCAATGAACTCCCATCTAAGCCTATCGTATGCCTTCTCCAGGACGATTTTAATGGCCAATAAACATTTCTTGCCTTTTTTCCTTCTCATCATATGCATTACCTCCTATGCTACTATAATGTTATTCGTTATGTGTCTTTCGAGAATGAATATATTCTAGCTTAGGCCTATCCACTGATTCATCAGAACCTTGATTTTGTTAGCAATGCATTTCGTAAATATCTTATAGATGACATTGCATAACGCGATCGATCTGAAGTCTTTAATGGTTTCTATGTATTTTGTTTTAGGGATGAGGACCAGAAGTACTTGACTTATGATTTTCACCCTCTTTGGATTTTCATACATCCCTTGAATGACTTTGCAAACCGATGGACCCACCATCTTCCATTGACTCTGGAAGAACACTGCATGGAGGCCGTTGAGACTAGGGTCTTTGAAAGCACTCATACTGAAAACCACTTCTTTAATCTCCTCATTTGTAGTTGCTGCATGCAGTCTTCCTGATTCCAAATCAGTCATCAATGGGAAGAGGCCTTTTAGGGGAAGGGGCCAATGGGTGGAATTATTTTGTGTTAAAAGTCCTTCGAAAAAGGTTTTGGCCATCTCCTTCACCTTATCCTCATCATGTTCCCATCTGCCTTCTTCATCTTTGAGGGATAGGATCTTGTTGTGTCTCCTTCTAGCCATAGTTATCAAATGAAAAAATCTGGTATTCCTGTCTCCTAAGTTTAACCAATTGCATCTGGACTTCTGAAATCATAAGGCTTTCTCTTTGATAAGGATAACTTCATATTCTTTCCAGAGTCTGTCTCTTAGTTCTTCCAACCTAGGAATGTAATTAGAAGATAGCGCCTTGTTGATGCCTGCCATTCTCCTTATCAATTCTTCCTTCTTTTTGAAGATGTTTTCAAACACATTCTTATTCCATTTGGACGTGTCCTCTTTAAACTTTACAGCAGCCTCGATCCAGCTTATGATCTCCTTCCACACCTCTCTAGCCACGTCCTAAAATGAGTCATCGAGCAGTCAGGCACACTGAAATCTGAAGGCCTTTCTTTTCCTTTGAGAGGTTTCCCTCTAACTGAGCTTGATGCATATCTGCCTATGGTTTGATTTCAAAGTTGGTAAATGATGGATGACCGTGTCAGGGAACCTCTCTTGCCAAGTTAAATTGCACAGAGCATGATCAATAATTTCCTTCACTTTATTCCTTTCCCACATGAACCTCGACCCTTTGAAGCTCAAGTTAATCAATGAGCCTTCAAAAATGAACTCGTTGAAATCTTTCATCGAGCTCCAATTGTAGTATACACTCCCCTCCTTCTCGTTTATGCTTTGTATGCATTGAAATCTCCCATCATGCACTAGGGGGCATCCTGTTCTATATTAAGATTTAACAACGAATTCCATAATTCATGTCTGTCTGTTGGTTGGGGGGATACGTATACTGCTGTAACCATGCAAGTTTTCCTAGTTCCTTTCAACAGGACTTTGGTGTGAATAAATTACTGGTGTCGACCTCAACCTCTCTAGAGTTATACAAGAGCTAGATGCCTCTCATATATCCAACAGCCTCAACTCTATCATGTCAAGGCTAGCCTAGTCTGTTAATTATCCTGTCTACATTGACACCACTCACCCTAGTCTCAAACAGACCAACCAGGCTGACGTTGTGAATCTGGGCAAGGTCATTAAGAAGGATGGGAAAGTACTTTGCGCTTGTCCCTCTACAATTCCAAGCAATAAAATTCAAGGACATGGAAAGAGACTCAATTCCACTCTGCTTACACCAAAACGATGTGTTCTTTGGAAGCTAGCTCCTCGAGCATGTTCTCTTCCTCTCCTGGCTTAACTAAATTACACTAGGCTGACTTAATCAGAACAAGGCTTAGGTTCAACAATTTTTTCCTTGTTGGGGTTGGGCTAGCCTACTCTTGTGCCCCTATAGCTTCCCTCATTATAAGCCCATTCCTCTCTGGCCCATACGAAGTGTTTGGGGATTTTATAGGGATGATTATCCCTTTGCCTTTATGGGAGATCTCTGGTTGTCTATTGGGCTTGTTGATTTCTACTAATGCCACTCTCATGGATCCCTCTTTTTTTTGCTTGGGTTTGTTGTCCTCTTCTGTTTGGCTATAGACAATTTGTTCTTTGTCTTTACCCCTAATGGGTTGGCCACTCTGTGTTTCTCAGTATTTTCTTTTCTCCTTGGTAATGAAGTCCGAGAGCCCAAGCTCGCTTTCCCTTCCCCAACAGATGGGTTGAACGCAACAGACTTCTCTTCCACAATTTGTTTCCTGCCCAAAGTTACTTTGCGAATTGTCTCGTTGTCTTCACCATCACCCCTCATTAATTCTTCTGGATTCGACCCATCCTTCCCTTCTTCCGCGTGTGCTTCTAGAATCCCAAAATGATTAGACGTCCTTATTTTTTGGGAATTTTTTGCCACCAAAGGTGTCCTGCTTGTCTCCCTATTTCTGATAGTGGTGGTCTATGCTTTTACTAGTTGACCATCATCAATTGCCCAAACTCTTCTTTCATATCTACTCCAGTTCCTTCTCTTTCCCAGGGACCTTGTGTCGGTTCCAGGTTGTTCTTTGGATTTTGCTTCTCCACCCTCACTCCCTCCAATCCTGTTTACTTTGGTGGTTGGCGAGCAAAAACTTCCTTTTTTGCTTTCTGAAATAGGCTTGCATGAGACCCAGTATGGTGCAATGGCCTTGAATTAGAGTCAACATTATGGAGGATCAGGACCATAACCATTGAAGAAACAAACATGGGAATCGGTCTAAAAAACCATAGCAGCAAATCAAGAGCACAATAGAGGGCTCGAAGACCAAGTGACCAAAAATTATTTCCCCTTATCACTGCTATCTCCACACTACTCACTAGTATGTAACAATCTGGGGTGCTTATATGATAGGTTGTATGAACAAAGTGTCTAAGTAATTCAACAAAGCATGAGAAAGCAAGGAGGAAGCAAATTAGTAGGCAAACGTACTTGATGGAAATGGCTGTTCTCGTTATGTCATCGTAGATTAGTTGGCTCTGGAAGAAGTTGTTTGACCTATTAGCAATCTAAGCTCCAATTAGAGAACACACTGTCAAAGAGACTGAAGCCAAGAATATTGCAACTATAATGTTTAATTGAATGATTGTCAGAGTTGTGCCAACATCCCTTTTATCAACCTGGTTATTACAAAGTAAAAGATGAGGAAAAATATTAAATGTCTGTGTTTCTTAGGATTCAATTTAAACAAAGGAAGGAGAAGGATCACTTGCTTGCATAATTCTTTCAACCTAAGCTTTCTGAAAATTGTTTTCAAAGCCCATGGCTGTGGTGTGAGGGTGATGGAGGCATCTATAAAGGAGAAAAAGGTGGTAAACAAACACGATAAGAAATCCACAAGGGACCAATATCAAATCCAGGTATTCCTTATGGAACTCCATTATTTTTTTTCTTACAGGGAGCACCTTATTAAGGGTAGAGGGTTTCTCTTCCTGAGGATGGAGATTATTTCTCAGTTAATTCAAGGATAAACTTCAATAAGAGACCTTAGACCAAAGATGGGTGTTATCTTGTAGTGACTGAACCCAGCTTCCAGGAAGAGCTTCTCCCATTCTTTTTCCTCTCTCTCTCTTCCATTGACCAAAACCATCATCAATAGATCGAAGAAAAACTTTGCTTCTTTCAGTTCATGCTCATCATTCTTCTCATTTATCACTATGTCTATGATAATTACTTTCCCTTCCTTGCCTTTTGCTTGAAATTGCTTCCCTGCACTTCTTGAGTACCTTCACATAGTCTTCATCACTATAAGCATGTAAAACCAACTACCAAATCCCAATTAGTAAAGCTTAAAACCCATCCAAGCATTTATTTAACAAATTTGTAAAGTTGAAAAATTTGTATATGTAACATCCCATAATTTTTAGTTTTAAATAATAATATTTTGTTATAAATAAATATATTTTTATTTGTTTAAAAATGATTATGTTCTATTAAAAGTAAGTCTATTTTTAATTAAAATAATTATTGTTTTACTTGAAATAATTATATCGGTATTTAATAAATTTTTGTTATATTTTTAGAAATATTCTTTCTTTTAATATGTATAAAGATATTTATTTTGAGATTTGTTTTATTATGATTTTTATCAAGAAAAATCATGATTTAAGAGTTTAACTAAAGGTTTATGAGAATGTACATTTTTAGAAATTTTTGGAATATTTTAAGATGAAAAATGGAATTTATATAAAAAAAATCTGAGTATTTAATTATTAAATAATAATAATAATTATTAAATATAATAAAAATAAAAAGGGGAAGGGGGATGCAATAGACGGAGTTGGCAAAACGCTTGAAAAAAAAAATTGGATGAATAGTGACTGAATAGTAATCTTCAACTTTCTCTCTAAATTTGGAGCGTCTATTGGCTTCCGATCTCAAAACTGAAGGTGAATTCTGACACCGTAGATGGATTCAGGAGTTAAATAAACCTTAGGATATGAAATTTTTCGACTATCTAACAACTTTTTGTTTGTCGTGAATAGTGATTTCTTGCAGGTGAATAATATTTTTCGACGAATGAATATTGTTTTTCAGTAGTGAATAGTGACCAAGTGCCCAGAGTCATTTTCTAAATTTTTGGACCCTCCGGACACGTTTTTGAAGTCTAATTGGTCAAATTCAGCTTGAAAAAGTATAATTTAGGGCTGTCCAATCAGGAGCCCTACCCTGTGAGTAGATGATTCTTCCTATGATTTGCCCTATACTCTTCTTGATATTTGAGCATGTATATGATTATGTTTATGAGATATTTACACTTTGATATGTTTATGAAATGCATTAAAATGATTTGAACTGCTTATAATTTGAAATATGATTCAAGAAGAGTATAATATTTGAAAATGGATTTCTGAACTCATGATGTATCTGATTTCACTTGTATTTATCATTATTTGATAAAGTGAATATTATGTGCACGATGCATTAATTTGTAAAGCTATATACTTGTGAAAATGATGCATGTCATATTATAAATGAGATTGAATGGCAAGCGTAAAGCTCATGGCGAGTTGTTTGATGATTTTACATGTATTTATATGTATTGATGAATATCAGCTGGTTGTATAGCTTGTGATGGTACCGAATAGGGGACGCCCTATTAGCCTGAGTGAGCCGGGGGAGGGCCGCTCCAACTGGGTGACAGTGGTAATGTAGAGAGGCAGAAGGGTGATGTACTTACATTTCCTGATCATTTATTGTGACTGGGGTCGAGGTCACTATGCGTATATCAAATGAATTATATTTTCATTGCATTGACCAGATTGCTGAGTGAGACAGGTGCATTAAAAGTAATGATTTTACCTTTAAATCATAATATTTTACTATAACTTATACAGTTGAGCATAACAATATTTGTTTAATGATCATAACATGGAGCAAATGGTTTTGGATATCGGAATATCCTTTGATTTGAGAATATTTGAAATACGGGTCCCATATGAATGTACTTCTGAACTGTATTTTCTATGTGACACATTTTAAAATATAAGTATATCCATGTGCTGACCTAAGAGGTCATAGGAGGAATTATTTGCTCACTGAGTTATCAAACTCACTACACGATATTTCCACATTTTTCATATAAGAATATCAGAGTCTGATCTGGCAGATAGGTGATATATTTTCTAGGTGAGTCTACGTTGCTTCCAAGACTCACAGTCTTTGAATTATACTGTGTTTGTATTTTAGAGTGCTCTGAACGCTACAGGCAGGATCCCCGTTTCTGCTGTACTCTGATGTTTATAGACTTGGTCCGTATATTGTGTATACATGAGAGATCTTATATAGATTTGTTCCCATGATAAAGAATTGAATTATGTATCTTTCTGGAAAATATCTGATTGCGAAAATAATAATAATAAAAAAATGTTTATTTTACGTAACGTAAATTGAGAATGTTACAGTATACCTTAAGAAGAATGCCATCTGCTGGAGGAATTGATCGAAACATATCACCTCCAGCAAATTTCAAATTATTACTATCGTGCAGGTTTTCAGTAACATGTGGAAGATCTAGCACACTGCATTGCAGAGTAGGCAACAACTCAGAAATGATCCTAGCCACAGCTCCTTTACCACCCCCAGCATCAACCAATGGATTGAACCCCTCAAAAATTGATTTGCAATCTTTAATTACCAAGGTCATCATACTAGAATCACTAATCATTGCTTCATCGAAGAATCTAATGAACTCTTAGTTTTGGCTTAAATAATCCTAGAATCCAATCCCATGTGTAGTGTGAAAGGGTGTAGGTTTATTTCTGTGAAACCAATCTCCCAAGAATTCTGATGGATGCACTAAAGGTAGATGAAACATTGCCTGAATTAACGGAGACAAAGTTAGGACATTGTCTTTGAGGAGCAGCCTAGAGGAAGGAGTGAGCTCATATCCCTCTTCTTCCTTATCACCTTCAGGAACTTTGGTAGAAACAAAGAAGCCAAAGTGCACCAATGAGCACATGAGCCTATATACATGACTTGATTTTGTAGGGTCAACCTGAAGTGCTAAGAACAGCTCAGGGAGGGTGATGGGTTGGCTATGGCTGTGAATTATGTCTGGTATGCCCAGCTGAACTACACTTTTTAGACACATTGACCCTATGAAATTGAATGTATGCTTATACAAATAGGACTGAGCCTGAAACAACTCTGCCTCAACCTGGTCTTGATTGATATCCATTTTTGCAGATCCCTCGCTTCTGATGAATAGTCTTACCTGTAGAAGTAACTAAAACTAAGATTAAAAAGGGTAGGAGAGCGCTTACCAGTCCATCACTAGATTTGTTTTAAGTGTTGTTGCGGTCAATTTACGTCATCTCCCATTTTGGAGTTGTGTCTTGTGTACTTACAAATACATCGATCAATAAGAATCACAATTTATAAAGAATATTATTTTATGAAATGAAATTGATAAAATTCTTCAAATTTCATATAAATATTTTAAATTTTATCTTATTATAGAATCTATATCAATATTATATTATATATTTATATTAGTGTTTATATTTCTTAAATTACAATTATGAATTATGAATTTTTATTATTATTATCTTTCTCCTGTTTATTATTAGCATCTAAGAATAATGTTACATGCATTGTAGAAAAATCTTTCATTACTTTGTAGACTTTTAGATTGTAGTTGTGCCACCCAATTTTTTAACTAATCTTTATTATGTAAAGTGACTTGTAATTTTGACTTTTGAAACAGTGTAAAAATCATCACAAAACAATAAATATAAGTTTAAAATTTTATATCTTTAGAAGATAACTTACGTAACTTGAAATTAATTATATATGCATAAAATTTTGAAAGATATGTCATGGTATTTTTAAATTAGTTAGTCATGAACATTTGTAAAATACTCTACGAGAGAAATATATGAGAAGAGGCTTTTAGATTGGGAGTTGCCTGCCACTCAATTTCGTAACTTAACTTTAGAATGAAAAGTGACTTGTAGTTTTGACTTTTGAGTTATTAAAATTTACAAAATCGTCTTTTTTTTTTTCAAAGTCATATATAGAAAGATTTATAAAAAAATTAAAAAGAAAAGCAGTGATGCAGGACATCCAACAATTTGAGATGTTTATTATCAGTGAAGATGAAACGATAAAGATCCTTCCAAATGCAAGTTTTACTGACTGCTGATCTAACTTGGTTTTCAAAATAATTTCATAATTTTTTTCATAGAAAGATTTGAATTTAATGGGTGGAGCAGTTCATCAAATTCGTGAGGACTTAAAGATTATGTTAAATTTGACGGCAAGTCTTTGACTGTAACTTAAATCCGGGAATGGATTCCCAGACTCTCAGCAACAGAAGAACAGGGAAAACAATATGCAGAGATAAGATAATAAACACAACAAGAGACCATGATACCCAATCTTATTTTCCCAGGTAAACCACACAGAGTTGAAATGCAGAATCCTTCATTCTCTTCCTGAGGATAGAGATTTATTTCTGAGTTGATTCAATTTCAAGGATAAACTTCAATAAGCGACCTTATACCAAACATGGATGTTATCTTGTAATGATTGAACCCTGCTTCTAAGAAGAGCTTCTCCCATTCTCTTTCCTCTCTTTCTCTTCCAGTGACTGAAACCATCATCAATAAATCATAATAGAGTTTTGGCTCTGTCAGTTCATGCGTATCTTTCTTCTCATTTATCACTATGTCTATGATGATTACTTTCCCTTCTTTCCCTTTGCTTGAAATAGCTTCTCTGCACTTCTTCAATACCTTCACGCAGTCCTCGTCACTGAAAGCATGTAAAACCAACTGCCAAATTCCAATTAGTCACTTTTCTTATCTTATATTAATTACCAGAAATCACGAAGTCAAAAATACAGTAACTCTTCAAAACTCTGTTGTTACTTATCAATAGCCATATATTTTACATAACATCTTTGGTAATTGACAAGTTATCAAGAATCGATGGTTAAAAGAAAAAAATCTTGTGTCATATTGGATTTGATATTTGACATAATACTTTAAATTACAATTAAACACTTCAAGTTTTGTTAGTGTTGCTGGACCTGTATCTTTTGCAGTACAGAGTGCAATAGGCAAGAGAAAGAAAGAAGAATTCAGATCCACTTGTCTCACTACGGACTTACCTCCTGAGCACTACTCTGGATCCAAATTCTATTGTGCTTCTTTGTTGATAAATAATCATAAATTTTCTTTGTATCTTTAGTATGAAGTTAAGAACTTACAAGAAAATTATGTATGCAAAATGAAATTTGTGAAGAGATGGGAAAATCTGCATATATACCTTAAGAAGAATGGCGTCTGCTGAAGGAATGAAATGAAACATATCACCTCCAACAAATTTCATATTTTCGCTATCTGGCATATCTGAAACAACATGAGGAAGATCTAGCACTGTGCATTTCATATTGGGTACTTCCTTAGAAATGATCGTAGCAGCACCTCCCTTGCCGCCTCCAACATCAACCAATGAGTTCAAACCCTCAAAAACTGCTTTGCAGTCTTTAATCACCAAGTTCATCATCCCAGAATCACTAACCAATCCTTCGTTGAAGAGTCTGCTATACTCAGGGTTTTGACTTCCATACTCCCAAAAATCCATCCCAAATGTAGTGTGAAAAGGGTTGATCTCATTTCTATGAAACCATTCTCCCAATGATTGCCATGGATTTGTCAGAGCTGGATGAAAAATTGCCTGAGCATATGGAGTCAAGTTGGGGACATTGTCTTTGACGAGAAGCCTTGAAGAAGGTGTGAGATCATATCCGTCTTCTTCCTTCTCACCTTTGGGGACTTTGGTTGTGGCAAAAAGGCCAGAGTGCACCAATAAGCGCATAAGCCTATAAACAAAACCAGATTTTTCCGGGTCAATCTGAAGTGCCAAGACCAGCTCAGGGAGAGTAATTGGTTGGCCATGACTGGATATTATGTCTGGTATGCCCAGCTCAAGTGCACTTTTAAGACACATGGAATTTATGAAGTTGAATATGTGCTTATACAAATGAGCCTGAGCCTGGAACAACTCTTCTGCTCCTTGACTTTGATTAACATCCATTTTTGCAGAACCCTCTGCTTATGAAAAAGATTAGAAATGGTGAGCCAGGTCTAAGAAAGCTTAGTTTTTATCATGTGAAAATCCACTTGCAATATAAAATTTTGCAGCTTGTTTTATCGGAACTATTTTTTAATATGCGATGATTGTCTCTTGACAACCACCATTTCTACAGGATGTTTATGCGCTTGAAATTTCTCCCAAGCATGTAAGAATACATGCATCGGTACAAGTGAGGTTGGAGTTGAAAGAATTTGGTTGTTTTGCGGCCTTTAATAGAAGCGACAATTGCAGATACATGTTTATGTTTGGAGGAAGTCACTTGCGGTATTTCCATAGGCAAAATGAGTTTGCGCTCGAGGCCTAAATTTTATAAATTTTAAATGGCCTCAAAATTATAATCTGACAAATATGTGTGTGTGTGTGTGTATATATATATATTGCCTTAGTCTACTTTATTATAATATGGCGGCAACATCAATTGATTTGTTGACTTTGAATGATGGGCAATTCTATATTTTCTTAAAAACTATTGTTGTCACCATCCAATCCCTTAGCACAGGAAAATTTTTAAGTAATCGGACAAAAATGAATTACACATAACATAATATAATATTACTAATTTGCTTGTTTAGTTTAAATTTATTTATCTTTGCACAAAAGATCGATATATTTTCATAACCTAAAAAGGGAATTAATATGCATTATTTATGCTTGGTAGCTTACAAACCAAAATTAAAAGGAAAACCAACGAAAAAAAAATGAATACGATTGCCGTTGCGCCATTTCTCACATTTCAGTAACTAATTTTATTCCAATCACACAGTACCTATTATAACCGCAACTTTATTAGGTTTTTTTTTTGGCGGTACAACAACTTTAGTCAGTATAAAACATGCAAAACTATTTAATATTAGGATAAACCACAATAAGAGACCTAAAGCCAAATATGGAGAATATCTGGTAATTTTTGAAGCCTGCTGCCAGGAACAGTTCCTTCCATTCTGTCTCATTCCTCTCTTCTCTACGAAATGCAGCCATCATAACTATGTCGTGGAAGAGCTTTCTTTCAGTCATTTCATGCTCGTCTTGCTTTTCATTTATCACTACATCAATGGTGATCACTCTTCTTCCTTTACCCTTGCCTGATCACCACACCAGTTGTGTAAAACCCACTGCAAAAGTAAACAAAGATGGAGGATTAAAAGTTAACTTAATAACCCAAGTATGTCATTGCTTGAATATGGCATGATGCATTTACTAATTTGGACAGTGTATGCTTTCACTTAAATAGTTAAGTTGAATTGAAAGATTATTGATATAGAAGAAATCATTATATATTATTAAGTATTTAAGATTTTGATCTTTGCTAGTCCAGAGGGCTTTTCCTTAAAGTAACATGATAAAAATTATTTAAAAAAAAATTATTTATAAGGTTTCTACTTGAAAGATTTAAATAATATGCAGTAAGAGATATAAACAAATCCATTTAAGTGAATATGATCTCTTTTTCTTTTTCTCTCATCTACGGAATCTAGATTAATATTGCACATATTTCAAATTGTCACCTTGACATTTTGATTTGAAATGGTAACGGGGAAGAACAACTGAGGAAAGCTGATTTCATGTGCATGCATATCTTTGGCAGAACCGCATCAGCTTGAGAGATAGATTTAAACATGTCCCCACCAACATAACTCAAATTGTTGTTTCCAGATAAGATTGCTACAACCTCTGGAAGGTCAAACACTGCATTTCAACCAAGGAAACGTCTTACAGATAATCTTAGCCGTGGTCCCAGTTCACGCATGAACATCGATGATGGAACTCAGGCCCTCAAAAACTGACTCCAACTCTCTCAGTGCTAAGTTTATTATCAAAGAATCACTGGCCATTGCTTCATTGAAGGCTGCCAAATATCCAGGATTTTGATCGAGAAAATCCCAAAAGTCAACCACAAATGCTGTCTCGGCTAGTGAGAATGTGAGATCCTCCTCACGAACCCATTTCCCCAACTGAACGAACGAACCAGCCAGAGCTAGGTCGAGAGTCCACTGAACCGTTGAATATAAACAATGGTCAGTGTCATTCTCAAGAAGCTCAGATGGAGGAGTCGGGTCACAGGGCCGGCCCAACACTTTCAGAGGCCTAGAGCAAACTCTAAAACCGTTATGTCATTTTGGACCTATTTTTATTTTTTGAACTAGGAAATGATGAATCTAATGCCATATTGTTATGCCCACACAATAATTAATATATTGGCCCTTATTTTTATCCCAGCCCATAGTTTTTTGTTCGTTTTTTGGTCTCCGTACTGAAAAAAATTAGACAAACAATGAAAAACTGTAAAACGAATTTCGATGGCAAAACATGCGAAGAAGGAATTCTTCTTAAGAAAATGACTATTAATTTTTTTTAAATTATTAAAATAGATAATTTTTTTTTTAAGAGGCTTAAAGCCCTTGTTTTATCATATTCACCCTTGGGCCGGACCTGTCGGGTCATATGCTTCGTTTTCTTCATGATTTTGCTTATAGCAAAGAACCCGTTGTGTGCCGGCAGCTGCCGCATAAGCAGCTACAAGAGTGATGGGTTGGCCGTGGATGTAGATGATGTCTGGAATGCGAAACTCAATAGCCCACTTCAGAGTCGTAGGAGACACAAAGAGAAACATGTGTCTAGACAAGTGGGCTTGTGCAGTTGTTCTACTTAGTCATAGACCATGTGTGTCAGTGCACACAGAACTCTTTCAAGGCTTTTACATAGAAACTTCCGTAGAAATTATATTTGGAAATAAATATTTTCTCTTACCTTTTCCTTAAATTGACCGTTTTTTGTAAAATAAAATTTATTTTTAATATGCTTATATTTATATTTATTTAATCGACGGGGGAAGGACGAAGGGCGTTGTGATTCGAATGAAGTTGATCCATTGCGGTTGGTTAAACTTATAATAAATAATTCAGAAGAGAGCGTAAGTTGGGGGAACCAAATTATGAGCAATTATTGATTTATTTTTTTTAGGGTTTGATTTTCTTTAGCATGCAGATTGTAGTGCTGGTCCCTCTTGCACTACAATCTGCATCAGATGCTCGTCTGGATGAGGCACCATAGGCTATGTTACTTTTGTGTAGCTATGGACCACCCTAATTATCTTATTCAACAAGTACGAGATTTTTATTCCCCCTCCCCCCTTTTCACATTTTTTTCTTTTACTTATTCCTTCCATCAAGGAGCTTAACACGATAAAGTTTCTGAAGTTTTTCAGAACCTGGAATTATAACAATATTATAGTTAAAACTGAACTCCCAAAAAAGTGGGTCATTTCTACGTCCAAATTTTGTTTTGGACTGGCATTTCTACGTCCAATTGCTCAAAGGAAAATAGGTCTACAATAACTGAAAGCCCTCTATATAGCTCCAGGTCCATGACACAAGATAACAGACCCAGGCCCAGCATACCTTCTGAGAGAAGTTTTTACAAGTATAGCCTTTTAAGCTTGATTCTTGTTTTCTCAAACAGAAAAACAAAAAGTGGGTTTATTTATTTTTCAATTTTAAAAATTATTTTCTGTTTTTAATTGTTTTTAAAACAAAAAAATTCGTTTGATAATTATTTTCTGTTGTTATTTCGAAAACAAATTTTGAAAACAAGTTACTTTTAAAACAGAAAAACAAAAATAATAAAAAATTATTTTTATTTTCAATTTTTGTTTTCAAAAGAAAAAAAGAAACAAAAAATATATTTTCAAAACAGTTTATCAAATAATTTTTTTTTTACTTTTATTCTACAGAACAACTTTTAAATATAATTTTCAAAAACAATTTTTAAAAATAAAAAAATAAAAATAGAATCAAACAAGCCCTTTGTTTTTTTTTTTTTTCAATTCTTATAGGCAATGCTTACCACCTTGTTTTAGGTTGGCACTAATTTTTTCATACATTTTTAGATATAAGACTAAATTTATTTAAAATATTAAAATTATTTTCTTCCATGAATGTTTTCTTTTGTAAATTTTAATGTTTAATTTTGTAAAATGACTACTTGAATTATAAATTTGTGAATATTTCATTTTAATTAAATAACGAGTATTAACACATTGAGTTAAGAATAATTAAATTAAAATTTTTGTATAATAAATCTCCTAAATTATGTGTGACACTTATTTATTAATTTATCTATATAAATACTATCTATTTAAGAACGTTCCCATTTTAATTTTAGCATTTAGAATGATACAGCTTAAAGTGCAAGCAAGAGATTGGACCACTACGTACATGTATTTGAGACGTAAGTAATTAGTCGTGCAATGGGATATTGAGGGGATAAGACCCACCTATGATCGTGTCATTTACAAGTCAATAACAGAGTGTTGCTTATAAGAAATATATTCCTTATTACTCAACCATATAATAGCGTATGCCAACTCACTTTGTTACAGCATGTGGCAATTGGCATGCACTCACATTTATTTTTTGATTGCAACATTAATTTTTTAAAAGATTAATTCAATTTATTAAAGGTAGATAGATTAAATAAAATTATGAAAAATTACAGTGTAGTAGACATATTTTTTCAGGATACATGTTTACATAGAATTTGTGCTTCATACTTCGTTCTAACATGAAGTTTCTAAGCTAGGTCTAGTATTCCTGCATAAACTTCCTTTTTAGGTTTCTGAAACTGGCTTCCATGAGACCCAGTATGGTGCAATGGCCTTGAATTAGAGTCAACATTATGGAGGATCAGGACCATAACCACTGAAGAAACAAACATGGGAATCGGTCCAAAAAACCATAGCAGCAAATCCAGAGCAAAATAGAGGGCTCGAAGACCAAGTGACCAAAAATTGTTTCCCCTTATCACTGCTATCTCCACACTACTCACTGGTATGTAACAATCTGGGGTGCTTATAAGATAGGTTGCATGAACAAAGTGCCTGAGTGATTCAACGAAGCATGAGAAAGCAAGGAGGAAGCAAATTAGTAGGCAGATGTGCTTGATGGAAATGGCTGTTGTCGTTATGTCACCGTAGATCAGTTGGCTCTGGAAGAAGTTGTTTGACCCATTAGCAATCCAAGCTCCAATTAGAGAACACACGGTCAAAGAGACTGAAGCCAAGAATGTTGCAGCTGTAATGTTTGATTGAATGACTGTCAGAGCTGTGCCAACATCCCTTTTATCAACCTGGTTATTACCAAGTAAAAGATGAGGAAAAATATCAAATGTCTGTGCTTCTTAGGATTCAATTTAAGCAAAGGAAGGAGAAGGATCACTTGCCTGCATGATTCTTTCAACCCAAGCTCTTTTGTCATTGTTTTCAAAGCCCATGGCTGTGGTGTGAGGGTGATGGAGGTATCTGTAAAGGAGAAAGAGGTGGTAAACAAACATGATCAGCAATCCACAAGGGACCAATATCAAATCCAGGTATTCCTTATGGAACTCCATTATTATTTTTTTCTTACAGGGAGCACTTATTGAGGGTAGAGGGTGATTGGGTCTTCAATCTTCATTAAGCTTTCAGTTATAAAAAGGGTCTGAGAAAACAGGTATCCATCGTCATCCTTCACCTATTATAATTTTTCAGTTGCTTGAGAGGAGCCATTGACATTTCGTAATTGAGCAACCAAGTACAACTTGCTACAGTTCCCACCTTAATATATTCATAACCCACGAAATTATTGATTAGTACAGCTAAAACGTATAGGCAAGGAAGAATTCAAAGAATTGCTTCCAAAAGCTAATCAAGTCAGCTGATTATAAATTGAAACGTAAACTTCATATTTTGTTAATTTCATAAAAATTAATGCTTAATGTAAATTCAATCTATCAAAAATCAATAGATTATAGAAAACACGAGTTAGCTTATCAAAGAATAAAACTTACTTTTAAATATTTACATTATGTATTTATTTATAATTAGTTTTGTTGTTTCAGCAACATGAAAAATAATAGAATAAATATAAAATATAAAATATAAATATTTTAATACAAAATTATTGGTGTAGCTTTGGATTGAGACACAGTAATTCATTATCTTTAAGTGGTGTTTAGTACATAAGGATTTGTTTTCCAAATCCTTAAAAATTTATTTTTAAAATATTTAAGCATAATAAATATAAAAATTTCAAAATACATGTGTTGTATATGACTTAAATAATATAAAAAATTTAATTTTGTTTATAAATAAATTTTTAGGTTTATAAAAAATAAAATATTCATATATTAAACACTACTTTAGAGTGATTTGTGTCTTTCATACGTTGATTTCAATATCAACTTGGTACAATAAATTCAAAACATGCCATCTCTAAAATACAAGAGTTCAGTCACTTACATTACCTTTATAAGACTTCCAAAATATCACATATATTGAATATTATATTAGTATATATATATATATGATGTCGGCCTTCATGCCCAATGCGTCGGCCCACATAATAAATTATTTAGTGGCCTTTAAGGCTTTTTATCCTCTTGGCCGTTTGGCCACTTAAATGTTTTTTATTTAAACATAAAATCATTTTTTTTAATAATAATAATTCCAACAAGTTTGATCTATCTAAAAATCCTCGGGTGTCGGTGAATCTTATCCACTTTAATAAAATTCAACTCATTTTAAGTGCTAAACAGATTTTCCTCCTAATTTTCCTCACTGTCTGAGGTATGGCTGTAAAAGAACGTATCAAGAAAAGAAGAAACTCAAAGGCAAAACTTAGACTAGTCAAACAATACACACCTCGAATAACCAAGCTTTTGACCGCTATAACTTATAATTAAGGTCGAGAATTGTCTGAATTGTGAAAGATATTATTTTGCATATAGATAATAAGAAACTAAGATACAGAGTCACTAGATGTCTCTTCCTGAGGATGGAGATTATTTCTCAGTTAATTCAAGGATAAACTTCAATAAGAGACCTTAGACCAAAGATGGGTGTTATCTTGTAGTGACTGAACCCAGCTTCCAGGAAGAGCTTCTCCCATTCTTTTTCCTCTCTTTCTCTTCCACTGACCAAAACCATCATCAACAGATCGAAGAAAAGCTTTGCTTCTTTCAGTTCATGCTCATCATTCTTCTCATTTATCACTATGTCTATGATAATTACTTTCCCTTCCTTGCCTTTGCTTGAAATTGCTTCCCTGCACTTCTTGAGTACCTTCACGCAGTCTTCATCACTATAAGCATGTAAAACCAACTGCCAAATCCCAATTAGTAAAGCTTAAAACCCAACCAAGCATTTATTTAACAAATCTGTAAAGTTGAAAAATTTGTATACCTTAAGAAGAATGGCATCTGCTGGAGGAATAGACCGAAACATATCACCTCCAACAAATTTCAAATTATTGCTATCTTGCAGGTTTTCAGTAACATGTGGAAGATCTAGCACACTGCATTGCAGATTAGGCAACGACTCAGAAATGATCCTAGCCACAGCTCCTTTACCACCCCCAACATCAACCAAAGAACTGAACCCCTCAAAAACTGATTTGCAATCTTTAATTACCAAGGTCATCATACTAGAATCACTAATCATTGCATCATTGAAGAGTCTGTTGAACTCTTGGTTTTGGCTCAGATAGTCCCAGAATCCAATCCCATGTGCAGTGTGAAAGGGTGTGGGCTCATTTCTGTGAAACCAATCTCCCAAGAATTCTGATGGATGCACTAAAGCTGGATGAAACATTGCCTGAACGAACGGAGACAAGGTTAGGACATTGTCTTTGAGGAGCAGCCTAGAGGAAGGAGTGAGCTCATATCCCTCTTCTTCCTTATCACCTTTAGGAACTTTGGTAGAAACAAAGAAGCCAGAGTGCACCAATAAGCGCATGAGCCTATATACATGACTTGATTTTGCAGGGTCAATCTGAAGTGCCAAGAGCAGCTCAGGGAGGGTGATGGGTTGGCTATGGCTGTGAATTATGTCTGGTATGCCCAGCTGCACTGCACTTTTCAGACACATTGACCCTATGAAATTGAATGTATGCTTATACAAATAGGACTGAGCCTGAAACAACTCTGCCTCAACCTGGTCTTGATTGATATCCATTTTTGCAGATCCCTCTCTTCTGATGAATAGTCCTACCTGTAGAAGTAGCTAAAACTAAGAAGATTAAAAGGGGAAGGAGAGGGCTCACGGGTCCATCACTAGATTTGTTTTTTAGTGATGTTGCGGTCAATTTATGCCATCTATCATTTCGGGGTTGTCTCTCGTGTGTTTATAAATACATCGATCAATAAGAATCACAATTTATAAACATTATTTTATAAAATGAAATTGATAAAAAATTTTAAATTTCATATAAATATTTTAAATTTTATCTTATTGTAGAATCTATATCAATATTATATTATATATTTATATTAGTGTCTATATTTTTTAAATTACAATTAAGAATTAAGAATTTATTATTATTATTATTATTATCTTTCTCACGTTTATTATTAGCATCTAAGAACAATGTTACATGCGTTGTAGAAAAATCTTTTATTATTTTGTAGACTTTTAGATTGTAGTTGTGCCACCCAATTTTTTAATTAATCTTTATTATGTAAAGTGACTTATAGTTTTGACTTTTGAGACAGTGTAAAAGTCATCACAAAACAATAAATATAAGTTTGAAATTTTATATCTTTAGAAGATAACTTACGTAACTTAAAATTAATTATATATGCATAACATTTTGAATAGGAAAAACAATATTCAGAGATCGAACAACGAAGATAATAAACACAACGAGACTATGATACCCAATCTTATTTTCCCAGGTAAACCACACAAAGTTGAAATGCAGAATCCTTCATTCTCTTCCTGAGGATAGAGATTTATTTCTGAGTTGATTCAATTTCAAGGATAAACTTCAATAAGCGACCTTATACCAAACATGGGTGTTATCTTGTAATGACTGAACCCTGCTTCTAAGAAGAGCTTCTCCCATTCTCTTTCCTCTCTTTCTCTTCCAGTGACTGAAACCATCATCAATAAATCATGATAGAGTTTTGGCTCTGTCAGTTCATGCGTATCTTCCTTCTCATTTATCACTATGTCTATGATGATTACTTTCCCTTCTTTGCCTTTGCTTGAAATAGCTTCTCTGCACTTCTTCAATACCTTCACGCAGTCCTCGTCACTGAAAGCATGTAAAACCAACTGCCAAATTCCAATTAGTCACTTTTCTTATCTTATATTAATTATCAGAAATCATTAAGTCAAAAATACAGTAATCGATGCTTAAAAAAAAACTGTGTCATATTGGATTTGATATTTGTATGATACTTTAAATTATAATTAAACACTTCAAATTTTGGTACTGGTGCATCTTTTGCAGGACAGGGTGCAATAGGCAAGAAAAAGAAAGAAGAATTGAGACCCACTTCTCTCACTACGGACTTACCTCCTGAGCACTACTCTGGATCCAAATTCTGTTGTGCTTCTTTGTTGATAAATAATCATAAATTTTCTTTGTATCTTTAGTATGAAGTTAAAACTTACAAGACAATTATGTATTCAAAATGAAATTTGTGAAGAGATGGGAGATGGGAAAATCTGCATATATACCTTAAGAAGAATGGCGTCTGCTGAAGGAATGAAATGAAACATATCACCTCCAACAAATTTCAGATTTTCGCTATCTTGCATATCTGAAACAACATGAGGAAGATCTAGCACTGTGCATTTCATATTGGGTACTTCCTTAGAAATGATCGTAGCAGCACCTCCCTTGCCGCCTCCAACATCAACCAATGAGTCCAAACCCTCAAAAACTGCTTTGCAGTCTTTAATCACCAAGTTCATCATCCCAGAATCACTAACCAATCCTTCGTTGAAGAGTCTGCTATACTCAGGGTTTTGACTTCCATACTCCCAAAAATCCATCCCAAATGTAGTGTGAAAAGGGTTGATCTCATTTCTATGAAACCATTCTCCCAATGATTGCCATGGATTTGTCAGAGCAGGATGAAAAATTGCCTGAGCACAAGGAGTCAAGTTGGGGACATTGTCTTTGACGAGAAGCCTTGAAGAAGGTGTGAGATCATATCCGTCTTCTTCCTTCTCACCTTTGGGGACTTTGGTTGTGGCAAAAAGGCCAGAGTGCACCAATAAGCGCATAAGCCTATAAACAAAACCAGATTTTGCCGGGTCAATCTGAAGTGCCAAGACCAGCTCAGGGAGAGTAATTGGTTGGCCATGACTGGATATTATGTCTGGTATGCCCAGCTCAAGTGCACTTTTAAGACACATAGAATTTATGAAGTTGAATATGTGCTTATACAAATGAGCCTGAGCCTGGAACAACTCTTCTACTCCTTGACTTTGATTAACATCCATTTTTGCAGAACCCTCTGCTTATGAAAAAGATTAGAAATGGTGAGCCAGGTCTAAGAAAGCTTAGTTTTTATCAAGTGAAAATCCACTTGCAATATAAAATTTTGCAGCTTGTTTTCTCAGAACTATTTTTTAATATGTGATGATTGTCTCTTGACAACTACCATTTCTACAGGATGTTTATGCGCTTGAAATTTCTCCCAAGAATACATGCGTCGGTACCAGTGAGCTTTTGACCGTTATAACATATAATTAAGGTCGTGGAATTGTCAGAATTGTGAAAGATATTATTTTGCATATAGATAATAAGAAACTAAGATACAGAGTTACTAGATGTCTCTTCCTGAGGATGGAGATTATTTCTCAGTTAATTCAAGGATAAACTTCAATAAGAGACCTTAGACCAAAGATGGGTGTTATCTTGTAGTGACTGAACCCAGCTTCCAGGAAGAGCTTCTCCCATTCTTTTTCCTCTCTCTCTCTTCCACTGACCAAAACCATCGTCAACAGATCGAAGAAAAACTTTGCTTCTTTCTGTTCATGCTCATCATTCTTCTCATTTATCACTATGTCTGTGATAATTACTTTCCCTTCCTTGCCTTCGCTTAAAATTGCTTCCCTGCACTTCTTGAGGATCCCAATTTATCAGCATGTAAAATAAATATTTTTTTTTTATAATCAGATATTTTTTATTATATAATACTATTCTTTATCATGAAAATAGATATATACAAGTTATCTTATGTATATACATTATACAGATCAAGTTATATATGTAAAAGTAATAACAAAAGCAAGGATTCTGTTTGTGGCGTTCAGAGTACACTCTAGAATACAAACACAGTATAATTCAAAAACTGTGAACTTTGAAAGCAACGTATACTCACCCAGAGAATATATTATCTAACTGATCATCTATCTGCAGGATCAGACTCTGTATTTTTATATAAAAAATATAGAAATATCGTGTAGTAAATTTAACAAATCAGTAAACAGATAATACCTCTTATGACCTCTTAGGTCAACATATGGATGTACTTATATTTTAAAATTTGTCACATAGAAAATATAGTTCAGAAGTACATCCATATGGGACCCGTATTTCAAATATTTTTAATTAAAAGAATATTCAGATATCCAAAACCATATTCAGCACGGTATGATCATTAAACAAATGTTATTATGCTCAGTTGTATAAGTTATAGTAAAATATTAAATTTTTGAAATAAAGTTATAACTTTTGTTGATGCATAATTAACATACTATATATACACTAAAAATTTATTCTTTTTACATAATGCTCAAGCATGTTACAGCTCTCAATACATTTATTTGCTATACGCCTAGTGACCGACCGACTACAGTCACAGTAAGTGATCAAGGAATATGAGTTCATCACACATTTACCTCCTCACATTATCACTGTCACCCGATTGGAGCGGCCCTCTCTTTGCTCACTCAGGCTAATAGGGCGTCACCTTCTCAGTATCGTCTCAAACCATACAACCTGTCGATATTTATCCATACATATAAATACATATATATAAATGCATATTCATCAAATACAATGTATAATTATCAAACAACTTGCCATGAGTTTTATGTTTGCCATTCAATCATAATCAACAACTTTATAGTTTTACAAATCAATGTCTCATGCACATAATATTTACTTTACCAAATAATGATAAATACATTTAGAACTACATATTCAATTAGTTTCAAAATCTATTTACAAAACTGTACTCTTCTTGAACTATGTGCCAGTTCGTAAGTAAAACAGATATTTTAATACATTTCAAAAACTTATGATAGCATAAATAATTTGTAAATAGGACTAATTATAAATTTTAAATTTAAAAAAAGTATGGGATAAGTTATAAAAAGAATTATCTACTTATAGAGTCAGGGCTCCAGGTTGAACAACTCAAAATATATTTTTTCAATCCGAATTTGACAAAATAAACTTAAAAAACGTGTTCGGAGGATCTAAAAACTTAAAAATTGACTCTGGGAGTTTGATCAACTGATAGGTACTGTTCATAGCCGAAAATAATATTCTTGCCGAGAAATATTGTTCATGCCAAAAAATATTGTTTATAATTACTGTTCACCGAAGAAAAATTTGTAAAATTAAAACACCAAATCACGTTATTTGACCATGAAATTTATCATACAATCAATACTCTATATCCTTAACAAAACTCCTAACTTGAAAGTTAGAAAAATTATAAAAAAAAAATCTAGAATTTTAGAAAAATTACTTATAAGTTACTATTCATAATTTTTTGGCAAAATTTCGATGAGCTTTCGGCGAAAATGATCGTTGAATTTTGAAACTATCGTCGCCACGAGTCCAACAGTACTTTTAGCATCTCAATTGGATGTCTAATTTGATAGATATCTTAGAGAAAAGTTTGAAATTTAGAAAAAGAAAGAGGAAAATGGTGGTTTCTAGTTTCCTCCTGCTGCGCCTTCTGCATTCTTCTGCTTCTGTTTTTATTAATTAATTAATTAATTATTATTATTTAATAATTAAATATTTAAAATTTATTATATATTTATATACAGATAAATATTGTTTTCCATCCTAAAGCATCTAAATTTTTTTCCAAAATTTATATTCTTGCAAAATTTTAGTAGCAATATCAAATCATGATTTTTCTTGATAAAATTTTAATAAAAAAATTCACAAAATAAAATATCTTTATGCATAATATAAGAAAGAATATTTTTAAAAATAAAACAAAAATTTATTAAAGGTAAATATAATTATTTTAAGCAAATTAAAAGTCATTTTAATTAAAAATATATTTAATTTTAGCAAAATATAATCATTTAAAATAAAAATATATTTTTTTATAACAAAAAATTATTATTTAAAAATTACGGGATACTACATTCTTCCCCCCTTAAGAAATTTCGATCCCCGAATTTCAAATAATCCTATCACAAGTAAGGAATAAAATCAAGGCATAAATTACAGTTATTAATCTCATTATTCAAGTAATTGGAGATATCTCTTTATTTGAGTGATTTCACCATATAACTTTAGTCATAGAGATTTTCTTCAACCATAAGTTTTTCACTTATCAATCAACAATAGGCATTAGATTTTTTTCTCATAATTAAGCAAAATTCTTGTCTAATTGAATTTCTTGAAATTAAGTAACATAAGAAGTATATAATAGGTACTTTCTTAACATTGATGTAAGAAAGACTATACCAACATCACTTAATCCTAATGGCAAAGTTAGACGATATCTACTATGCATATTTTGTCCAAGATTTTCAAAGAATTTATATATTAGAGCTTAACATTTTTCTTCTTTCCAAATCTCATTACCTTTTTCATGGGTGAGTCTTTCAAGAATATTTTGTCCCTAGCTAATAATTTTTAATGCTCGATATTCTTGGTCTTTATAGACTCTTGGCCTGTGTCGAGTTTTTTATATTCTTTTTCTAATCAATTTTACCTTATCAATGGCATCTTACAATAACTCCGACCCCACTGAATCATTTAATAGAAAATTTGTAATACCTCTTACATAAGATTTTAAGTTATACAATATCATTTTATTATAGGCGAATTCTGTTAAGAAATCTTCCACCAAACTCGAAAATATATGCTTGAAGCATGCTCTCTAAACTAGTATCATTAATTTAGGTTAATCATATTATATCTATTGTACATTATTCCATATTAAATTTCAAAAGCTTAACTTAATTCAACTCATTCACCTATTAAGAGACTTACGATATTTCATATAAAATCTCAAATGGTGCTATTTGTATATTGACTTGATAACTACTAATATGGGTAAATTTAACTACGGATAAATAATTTCTTCCAACTTTCATCAAAATTATATAAAAATACTTGAAACATAACTTCTAATGCATAAATACATCATTTAAATTTATTACCAGTTATATTATAATCTAATTAAGATCCTAAGGTTCTTGAATAGTTTTCTTAAAATAATATATTCAATTCTTACTTGTTGATTCACCAAACAACGAAAAATATATCACTTATATCTTTTTTTGACCATTATACTAGTATAATTCTTTAAAATCTTAGTATATCCTTGTTGTCTTAGGGTTATCAATATTCAAAATCTATGACTTTTTTAAAATCTCTTTTCTCAACAATTATTCACCCGTGACTTTTCAATCTCAACATAATTCACATTCTAAGTACTAAACTCAACTTAGTATGGTATAAACTCTTAACATAAATACCCTGATCGCTTTACATCATTAATTTAGGTAAATTTAGGTGTTCTTCATACCTTAATACTCAATCAATATATACTATAAACTCATTATTCTTTCTAATTTGCACATGGTCTACCAACTTACATAATTATACATACTTGATATAAATTTTTTTTTTCAAGTACATTCTTTGTAAGATAAATCTTTTCAAAATCTCCATTACTTTAACCTGCTAACCACTTGAACACTATAATAATTAAGTTTCAAAGAAAAGAAATTAATTTTCCTTATAATGAGGAAAAAAAACCTTGCATTTAATGTCAAAAATTAATGAGGGAGAATTCAGTAGAATAGTCGAAAAGCATAATAGAGATTGGTGCCAAAATAAAAAGTCAAAAATTAGGACAAAATATTGGAGAGAGTTAAAATCGGTGGCCGTGATTCTTGAAAATCTATAAAAAAAAATCTAGTTGTTATTTCGGCAAAAATCGATAGCCGCAAGTTTTGAATATATGTGCCAAAATCTAATTCAAAGCTACTATTATTCGATGGAAAAAATAGCATATGGAAAAGAAGCATTTTTGAACTTATAAAAGTTTGTGAAGAATAAAGAATACGTAGTTAACTAGTAAAATACAGTTGATTGATTCAAATTGCTTCAAAGCAGATATAATCAATCAATTGTAAAATAAACCAGTTCAAATTAAAAAATTTTAAAATAGCTGATCAACTTAATAATATCGATAGTCAACTAGTAAGAACATTGGAAATATAAGATAAATCATTTGATTATCCCTCTTGAACAACTAACTGATTTACATTTTTACTATTATTTTTACAATGATGACTCACTTACAACTTCCCTATACGAATCAAGACATCAATACTTCATCAAGGACAATAAAGAAAAAAAAATTGGTAATATCTTAATATTATTCTCTTTATGTGATTAATATGAGCCACAATCACAACTATTGTACATATGCATGCGTGCCGTCATTTTTTGAATTCACTTTCAATTTAGTTTATATCCACAGGCCTTTCACATAACTGTCCTAATTATGTTGTTAGCCTATTCACATAACTATTGTAAGTATGTCATTTTTTGAGTTTTATAAATGCACGTATTAGTATCTTTACCTTCATACTCAAAGTTAGGGTGAGTGCAGTTATGAAGGGAACCACATTCCATCGGTTTTAAAATATTTGTGTCTTTTATGGTTCCAGTGCTAAAAAAAAATAGATAATATGTGAAAGCAGCACAAAGTTTAGGTATCTTGCTGGCCAATAGTCTATGGTGGAGGTAACCGTAGCTTAATAGAATGTGTGTCTACAACTGCACATATAGGAGGATGTCAAGTTTTAGGTATTATTCCTACAGCTCTACTTGCATCCAACATCATAGGAAAAACAATTAGAGAATAATTTAAAGTAGTTTCCATGCATGAGCGCATGACTAGAATGATAAGCAATTATGATGTTTTCATTGCCTTACTAAGATGTTTTGATACTTTAAAAGAAATTTTTTAAATAGTCTTCTGGATACAACTGAATATGCATAACAAACCGGTAGGTTTGTTAAATGTTAATCACTTCTTTAATGATTTGTTGTTTTTTCTTGATTAAGCTGTGGAACAAAAAATTATCTCACACTCAGTACGACGAATTCTCATCTCGGATTCAAATACTGAGGAGTTGATTGATACTTTACAAGTATATGTTCATATACCTGATCCAATTATAACTCAAATAGATTGGACAACAGACGCAGAAAGCACAAATTAGACTTTGATCTTCATCTTTAACTGTAGTAGAACGTAGCCATTGCTGTATCACTTTTACTTTCTTATGGTCTATTTAGATACCATTCTTGCCAAATATACTCCCTTAGAGTTTGTAAAACTATCTTTAAATGTTGCTTATGATCCTTTAAACTCTTGGAATATTTTAATATATTATCAATAAATATAATAATAAATTAATTCAGGAATGACTTAAATACTTTATTCATTAAGTCCATGAATGATGCTTAGCCATTTATCAAATTAAATTATATCATTAAGAACTCATAATATCTATACTAAGTCCTGAAAGCAGTTTTTGTAATATCCTCTTCTCTTATCCTCAATTGATGATACTCAAATCTCAAATCATTTTTAAAAAAATATTAAGCACCCTATAGCTGATCAAATAGATCATCTATACGAAATATTGAGTATTTATTACGCACTGCCACCTTATTCAACTGTCTATAATTTTTGTACAATCACAACAATACATCCTTTTTTTTTCATAAATAGAACTGGAGCACCCCAAAGAAGTACTAGGGTATTTAAATTCCTTGTCTAACACGTCTTGTAATTAATTCTTTTCAGTTCTTTAAGTTCAGTGGGTGCCATTTTTATATGGGAATATAGACACTGGTTAGGTTCCAAGAAATAAACTAATACCAAATTTTATTTCTCGTTTTAGGGATAATCTTGGCAATTCCTCTGAAAACACATTAAGGAATTCTCTAACCACTAGAACTTGATATACTTTAGTGTATTTTATATCTATATCTTTGACTATTGTCAAATATTTTTGACACTTTTTTGTAATAATTTATGGGTTGATAAAACAGATATTAAATTATTAGATACCTCACTACGGTCTCTTTGTATCAAGAAAGAAAATTCTCCAAGAATATTGAATTTAATCATCTTAATGTGACATTCCAAAATAAAATGGCATGATACTAACCAATTCATTCTCAGTATAACATCAAAGTCTATCATATCTAGACAACGGGATAAAACGAATATAACATTCAAACATCGTCATATTTGGTATCTGTCTCAATTTTTTAAAAATTCTTTAAATTCTCTGACACAACTATCCCTTTCACTTTCAGGCAATAATTGACCTATAGATACCTCTTAAGATGTCACAATAATCAATAAAATTTATATTAGAAAATTTAACAATTCGAAATAAAAATGAAATTGAAACTCTATAGAATCCCTCAACTACATCTAAAGTATAAATATGTCTGGCTCATATCCATATTAAAGGTCTTACTAATGAATTATTTGCTCCGATAGCCACAGAAAAACTTAATACTCTGATACCAGCTTGTAACCACCCCAATTTACGAGCACATGAAACAAACATTTTTTTTCGCAATCAGATATTTTTCATAACAAACATAACACTATTCTTTATCATAGAAATAGATACATATAAGTTCTCTCATGTATATATATTATACAGACCAAATTATAAATGTCAAAATAATAACAGAAGTAGAGATCATGCCTGTAGCGTTCAGAGTACACTCTAAAATACGAACACAGTATAATTCAAAAACTGTGAGCTTTGAAAGTAATGTAGACTCACTCAGAGAATATATCATCTAACTGATTACCTATCTAGAGGATCAGACTCTATATTCTTATCTGAAAAATATGAAAATATCCTGTAGTGAATTTGAACCCTTAGTGAGTAGATAATATCTCCTATTACCTCTTAAGTCAGCATATGGATGTACTCATATTTTAAAATTTATCATATAGAAAATACAGTTCAGAAGTACATCCATATAGGACCCGTATTTCAAATATTCTCAAATAAAAAGATATTTAGATATCCAAAACCATATTTAGTATGGTATGATCATTAAACAAATGTTGTTATGCTCAACTGTATAAATTATAGTAAAATATTAATTTTTTGAGATAAAGTCATAAATTTTGTTAATGCATAATTAACATACTATATATGCACTGAAAATCTATTCTTTTTATATAATGCTCAAGCATGTTACAGCTCTTAATACACTCAATTCACTTATTTACTATACGCATAATGACTGATCGATTACAGTGACAATAAGTGATCAGGGAATATGAGTTTATCGCTCATCTGTCTCCTCATATTACCATTGTCATCCGATTGGAGCGACCCTTCCTTGACTCATTCAAGCTAATAGGACGTCCTCTATTCGATGTCGTCTCAAGTTATACAACCTGTCGATATTCATCCATACATATAAATACATATATATAAATGCATATTCATCAAATGCAATGTATAATTATCAAACAACTGGCCATGAGTTTTATGCTTGCTATTCAATCATAATCAGCAACTTTATAGTTTTATAAATCAATGCATCATGCACATAATATTCACTTTATCAAATAGTGATAAATACATTTAAAACCACATATTCAATGAGTTTCAAAATCTATTTACAAAATTATACTCTTCTTGAACTATGTGTCAATTCGTAAGTAAAACATATATTTTAACACATTTCGAAAATTTATGATAGAATAAATAATTTGTAAATAAAACATATTATAAATTTTAAGTTCAAAAAGAGTATGAGGTAAGTCGTCGAAAGAATTATCTTCTTATAGGGTCAGGTTTCAGGTTGGACAGCTCCAAATGTATTTTTTCAATTCGAATTTGACTGAATAGACATAAAAAAAATGTGTCCGAATGGTCCAAAAACTTAAAAAATGACTCTGGAAGTTTGGTCAACTGATGAGTACTATTCATGGCTGGAAATACTATTCTTGCAAAAAAATATTGTTCATGCCGAAAAATATTGTTGGCACACTGTTCGGCACTGTTCACAGTTACTGTTTACCGAAAAACAATTTGCAAAATTACAGCACCAAATTACATTGTTTAACTGTGAAATTTATCATATAACCAATACTCTATATTTTTAACAAAACCCCTAACTTGAAAGTTTGAAAAACTATAAAAAAAAAATAAGTATTTTTAAAAAATTACTTATAAGTTATTATTCACGATTTTTCGATAAAATTTCGGTGAGCTTCCGAATAAATTAAACGGTGAGTTTTTAAATTTTCATCTCCACGAATCCAAAGGTACCTTCGACATCTCAATTAAATGTTTAGTTTCAGAGATATCTTAGAGAAAAGTTTGAAACTTAGAAAGAGAAAGAGAAAAATGGTAGTTTCTACGTCTTCTCCATTCTCCTACTTTCGTTTTTTTATATTTTATTTTATTTATTTATTTATTATTATTATTTAATAATTAAATATTTAAAATTTATTATATATATATATATATACATATAAATATTGTTTTTCATTTTAAAGCATCTCAAAATTTTTTAAAAATTTATATTCTTGTAAAACTTCAGATGAACTCTTAAATCATGACTTTTCTTGAAAAAAATTTAATTAAAAAAATTACAAAATAAAATATCTTTATACATAATAAAAGAAAAAATATTTTTAAAAATAAAACAAAAATTTATTAAAGACAAATATAATTATTTTAAATAAAATAAAAATTATTTTAATTAAAAACGTATTTACTTTTAACAACATAATCATTTAAAATAAAAATATATTTATTTATAACAAAATATTATTATTTAAAAATTATAAAATATTACATCATGCAGTCTTCGTCAGTATAAGCATGTAAAACCAACTGTCAAATCCCAATTAGTAAAGCTTAAAACCCAACTAAACATTAAGTTAACAAATTTGTAAAGTTGAAAAATTTGTATACCTTAAAAAAGAATGGCATCTGCTGGAGGAATAGACCGAAATCATATCACCTCCAACAAATTTCAAATTATTGCTATCTTGCAGGTTTTCAGTAACATGTGGAAGATCTAGCACACTGCATTGTAGATTGGGCAACGACTCAGAAATGATCCTAGCCACAACTCCTTTACCACGCCCAACATCAACCAAAGAACTGAACCTCTCAAAAACTGATTTGCAATCTTTAATTACCAAGGTCATCATACTAGAATCACTAATCATTGCTTCATTGAAGAGTCTGTTGAACTCTTGGTTTTGGCTCAGATAGTCCCAGAATTCAATCCCATGTGCAGTGTGAAAGGGTGTGGGCTCATTTCTGTGAAACCAATCTCCCAAGAATTCTGATGGATGCACTAAAGCTGGATGAAACATTGCCTGAACGAACAGAGGCAAGGTTAGGACATTGTCTATGAGGAGCAGCCTAGAGGAAGGAGTGAGCTCATATCCCTCTTCTTCCTTATCACCTTTAGGAACTTTGGTAGAAACAAAGAAGCCAGAGTTTACCAATATGCGCATGAGCCTATATACATGACTTGATTTTGCAAGGTCAATCTGAAGTGCCAAGAGCAGCTCAGGGAGGGTGATGGGTTGGCTATGGCTGTGAATTATGTCTGGTATGCCCAGCTGCACTGCACTTTTTAGACACATAGACCCTATGACATTGAATGTATGCTTATACAAATAGGACTGAGCCTAAAACAACTCTGCCTCAACTTGGTCTTGATTGATATCCATTTTCGCAGATCCCTCTCTTCTGATGAGTACTCCTACCTGTAGAAGTAACTAAAATTAAGAAGATTAAAAGGGGTAGGTGAGGGCTTACCAGTCCATCACTAGATTTGTTTTTTAGTGTTGTTGCGGTCAATTTATCGCATCTCCCATTTTGGGTTGTCTCTCATGTACTTACAAATACATCGATCAATAAGAATCACAATTTAGAAACATTTTTATGAAATAAAATTGATAAAAATTTTCAAATTTCATATAAATATTTTAAATTTTATCTTATTATAGAATATATATCAATATTATATTATATATTTATATTAGTGTCTATTTTTTAAATTACAATTAAAAATTAAAATTTTTAATTATTATTATCTTTCTCACGTTTATTTTTAGCATCTAAGAACAATGTTACACGCATTGTAGAAAAATATTTTATTACTCTGTAGACTTTTAGATTTTAGTTGTGCCACCCAATTTTGTAACTAATCTTTATTATGTAAAGTGACTTGTAGTTTTGACTTTTGAGACAGTATAAAAATTACAAAACAATAAACACAAATTTTATATTTTATATTTTTAGAAGATAATTTACGTAACTTTAATTATATATACATGAAATTTTAAAAGATATGTCATGGTATTTTTAAATTAGTTTGTCATGAACATTTGTAAAATACTCTATGGGAGAAATATATGAAAAGAGACTTTTAGATTGGAGTTGTCTGCCACTCAATTTCGTAACTCATCTTTTGAGGCATTAAAATTTAAAAAAATCGTCTTTTCTTTTCCAAAGTCATATATAGAAAGATTTATAAAAAAGTTAAAAAGAAAATTTTATCCAGTGATGCTGTTTTCAGGACATCCAACAATTTGAGATGTTTAAAATTGATTATGTTGTCAGCAATGTTTATTATCAGCGAAGATGAACCGATAAAGATCCTTTCAAATGCAAGTTGATCTGACTGCTGATCCAACTTGGCTTTCAAAATAATGTCATAATTTTTTTCATAGAAAGATTTGAATTTAATGGGTGGAGCAGTTCATCAAATTCGTGAGGACTTAAAGATTATGTTAAATTTGACGGCAAGTCTTTGACTGTAACTTAAATCTGGGAATGAATTCCCTGACTCCGAGCAACAGAAGAATAGGGAAAACAATATGCAGAGATCGAACAATGAAGATAATAAACACAAGAGACTATGATACCCAATCTTCTTTTCCCAGGTAAACCACACAGAGTTGAAATGCAGAATCCTTCATTCTCTTCCTGAGGATAGAGATTTATTTCTGAGTTGATTCAATTTCAAGGATAAACTTCAATAAGCGACCTTATACCAAACATGGGTGTTATCTTGTAATGACTGAACCCTGCTTCTAAGAAGAGCTTCTCCCATTCTCTTTCCTCTCTTTCTCTTCCAGTGACTAAAACCATCATCAATAAATCATAATAGAGTTTTGGCTCTGTCAGTTCATGCTTATCTTCCTTCTCATTTATCACTATGTCTATGATGATTACTTTCCCTTCTTTGCCTTTTCTTGAAATAGCTTCTCTGCACTTCTTTAATACCTTCACGCAGTCCTCGTCACCGAAAACATGTAACACCAACTGCCAAATTTCAATTAGTCACTTTTCTTATCTTATATTAATTACCAGAAATCACTAAGTCAAAAATACAGTAATCGATGCATAAAAAAAAAAAAATTGTGTCATATTAGATTTGATATTTGTGTCATATGATACTTTAAATTATAATTAAATACTTCAAATTTTGTTACTGGTGCATCTTTTGCAGTACAGGGTGTAATAGGCAAGAGAAAGAAAGAAGAATTGAGACCCACTTCTCTCACTACGGACTTACCTCCTATGCACTACTCTTGATCCAAATTCTATTGTGCTTCTTTGTTGATGAATAATCATAAATTTTCTTTGTATCTTTAGTATGAAATTAAAAACTTACAAGACAATTATGTATGCAAAATGAAATTTGTGAAGAGATGGGAAAATCTGCATATATACCTTAAGAAGAATGGCGTCTGCTGAAGGAATGAAATGAAACATATCACCTCCAACAAATTTCAGATTTTCGCTATCTTGCATATCTGAAACAACATGAGGAAGATCTAGCACTGTGCATTTCATATTGGGTACTTCCTTAGAAATGATCGTAGCAGCACCTCCCTTGCCGCCTCCAACATCAACCAATGAGTTCAAACCCTCAAAAACTGCTTTGCAGTCTTTAATCACCAAGTTCATCATCCCAGAATCACTAACCAATCCTTCGTTGAAGAGTCTGCTATACTCAGGGTTTTGACTTCCATACTCCCAAAAATCCATCCCAAATGTAGTGTGAAAAGGGTTGATCTCATTTCTATGAAACCATTCTCCCAATGATTGCAATGGATTTGTCAGAGCTGGATGAAAAATTGCCTGAGCATATGGAGTCAAGTTGGGGACATTGTCTTTGACGAGAAGCCTTGAAGCAGGTGTGAGATCATATCCCTCTTCTTCCTTCTCACCTTTGGGGACTTTGGTTGTGGCAAAAAGGCCAGAGTGCACCAATAAGCGCATAAGCCTATAAACAAAACCAGATTTTGCCGGGTCAATCTGAAGTGCCAAGACCAGCTCAGGGAGAGTAATTGGTTGGCCATGACTGGATATTATGTCTGGTATGCCCAGCTCAAGTGCACTTTTAAGACACGTAGAATTTATGAAGTTGAATATGTGCTTATACAAATGAGCCTGAGCCTGGAACAACTCTTCTGCTCCTTGAATTTGATTAACATCCATTTTTGCAGAACCCTCTGCTTATGAAAAAGATTAGAAATGGTGAGCCAGGTCTAAGAAAGCTTAGTTTTTATCATGTGAAAATCCACTTGCAATATAAAATTTTGCAGCTTCTTTTGTCGGAGCTATTTTTTAATATGTGATGATTCTCTTGACAACCACCATTTCTACAGGATGTTTATGCGCTTAAAAACTATTGTTGTCACCATCCAATCCCTTAGCACAGGAAAATTTTTATGTATTCGGACAAAAATGAATTGCACATAACATAATATAATATTACTAATTTGCTTGTTTAGTTTACATTTATTTATCTTTGCACAAAAGATCGATATATTTTTATAACCTAAAAAGGGAATTAATATGCATTATTTATGCTTGGTAGCTTACAAACCAAAATTAAAAGGAAAACCAACGAAAAAAAAATGAATACGATTGCCGTTGTGCCATTTCTCACATTTCAGTAACAATAATTTTATTCCAATCACACAGTACCTCTTATAACCGCAACTTTATTCGGTTTTTTTTTGGCGGTTCAACAACTTTAGTCAGTATAAAACATGCAAAACTATTTAATATTAGGATAAACCACAATAAGAGACCTAAAGCCAAATATGGAGAATATCTGGTAATTTTTGAAGCCTGCTGCCAGGAACAGTTGCTTCCATTCTGTCTCGTTCCTCTCTTCTCTACGAAATGCAGCCATCATAACTATGTCGTGGAAGAGCTTTCTTACAGTAATTTCATGCTCGTCTTGCTTCTCATTTATCACTACATCAATGGTGATCACTCTTCCTCCTTTACCCTTGCCTGATCACCACACCAGTTGTGTAAAACCCACTGCAAAAGTCAACAAAGATGGAGGATTAAAAGTTAACTTAATAACCCAAGTATGTCATTGCTTGAATATGGCATGATGCATTTACTAATTTGGAGAGTGTATGCTTTCACTTAAATAGTTAAGTTGAGTTGAAAGATTATTGATATAGAAGCAATCATTATATATTATTAAGTATTTAAGATTTTGATCTTCGCTAGTCCAGAGGGACTTTCCTTAAAGTAACATGTTAAAAATTATTTACAAGGTTTCAACTTGAAAGATTTAAATCATATGCAGTACTATGCAATAAATAAGAGATAGAAACAAATCCTTTTAAGTGAATATGATCTCTTTTTCTTTTTCTCTCATCTATGGAATCTAGATTAATATTGCACATATTGCAAATTGTCACCTTGACATCTTGATTTGAAATGGTAACTGGGAAGAGCAACTGAGGAAAGCTGATTTCATGTGCATGCATACCTTTGGCAGAACCGCATCAGCTAGAGGGATAGATTTAAACATGTCCCCACCAACATAACTCAAATTGTTGTTTCCAGATAAGATTGCTACAACCTCTGGAAGGTCAAACACTACATTTGAACCAAGGAAACGTCTTATAGATAATCCTAGCCGTGGTCCCAGTTCACACATGAACATCGATGATGGAACTCAGGCCCTCAAAAACTGACTCCAACTCTCTCAGTGGTAAGTTTATTATCAAAGAATCACTGGCCATTGCTTCATTGAAGGCTGCCAAATATCCAGGATTTTGATCGAGAAAATCCCAAAAGTCAACCACAAATGCTGTCTCGGCTAGTGAGAATGTGAGATCCTCCTCACGAACCCATTTCCCCAACTGAACGAACGAACCAGACAGAGCTGGGTCGAGAGTCCACTGAATTATTGAATATAAACAACGGTCAGCATCAATCAGGTCATATGCTTCATGATTTTGCTTATAGCAAAAGAACCCGTTGTGCGCCAGCAGCTTCCTCATAAGCAGCTACAAGAGTGATGGATTGGCCGTGGATGTAGATGATGTCTGGAATGCGAAGCTCAATAGCCCAATTCAGAGACGTAGGAGACACAAGTGGGCTTGTGCAGTTGTTCTATTTAATCATATCTTATAGGCCAATTTCTTTGTATTAGCTTCGTCTCATAAGATAATAAACCTTTAGACTCATCCTCAGAAATCAGTAACGGTAACTCAATTTGAGAGTGTGGTAAGGAGAAATGGAAACATCAAAGCTGATTAATAACTCATAAAACTGTAATTAAGGAACAAAATCCAAGATAGCATTGATTAATGAATACATTCATGCTTACAAGACGGATTCAAATGTAAAACCTCAAAGTCACAGGCAAACTAAAACTAAACACACCACTATACATGCCAAAGTACATGCTTAAGCACGCTCACCCCTAATACGTCTCGCAAGCTGTATATCCTTAGGCATAATGGTGACCCTTTTAGCATGAATTGCACAAAGGTTAGTATCCTCGAAGAGTCCAACCAAATAAGCCTCAGCTGCTTCCTGAAGAGCAGCCACGGCGGAGCTCTGGAAACGGAGATCAGTCTTAAAATCCTGAGCTATCTCACGAACCAGACGTTGGAAAGGGAGTTTCCTGATCAAAAGCTCGGTACTCTTCTGGTACTTTCTGATCTCACGAAGAGCCACAGTACCGGGCCTGAAACGATGAGGCTTCTTCACGCCGCCGGTGGCTGGAGCGGACTTCCGAGCAGCCTTAGTAGCCAGTTGCTTCCTCGGAGCCTTGCCTCCGGTGGATTTGCGAGCGGTTTGCTTGGTACGAGCCATTGTCACGTATATAGAAAATCAGGGTTTGAAAATGAATTCAGACCAGAAAATGCAAAGGTACTTAGATGCTGTGGAGAGGGCGGGTGAGGAAGGGGCATTTATATACAGAGTTTCGAAATTGAAAATTGTGCGCGCAGAGTGATAGGTGATCCTGGCCGTTTATCCTTCCGGCTGCATCGACGTGTGTTGTTTGTTTTCAAAGGTGGTTGGATGCGGATCGGTGACGTGGCCGTATGAATGGTGTAAGTGGTTTTCGATTTTCTCCGAGAGTGTGTGGCGGTAACCGTTGATGTGGCATTGTAATTGACGGTTGAGATTTTTTTTAATGAATTGACGAGGATTGATGACGTAGCATATCGGGAAGTATTGAGGAAATGGCGAAAAAAATTATGAAGTGGATGGGACGGCATTCTTGAATTCGGACCGGGTTTCGAGATGGGTCTTAGCCCATTCCTTGATTCAAAAAAAAAAAAAAATTGGTAAAGCTTTAGGATTAGTGTACATCTGATGCTGTTACCGTAAAAAAAGCTAATTGTTCACTTTCAAGATAATACAAATAAAGATTTTAGGTGGAAAGCTCGAAGTTTCTATAGTAAAATTCAATAAATAACTTTCAAATGCCATTAGAGGGGGCTTTTCATTTAAATTAAGCATTTTGTTTTGTTTTTCCCTTCTAAGTCAGGGTTTTGCGTCTCCATTTTTTTCTCTTCCCCCTTCTGGTCCTACATCAGTGGGTTTTATTTGTAGATAATGAAAGGTGGAAAAAAAAAACCCTCTTACATGGTCATGAGATAAGCAATTAAAAATTTAAAATAGCATTAAGTGAATATTCAATTTTATAAGAATTAGTATTTAATTTATTATCGGTGGATAATTTTTTATTTATTAAAAATATTTAAATTAAATTTTAAACATATCTAATTTTTTATTTTTAATACTATATCATATTTTATGAGAGAAAAAAATTAAATAGATAAGTAAATAAAAACTTTAAATGATAACACACTTTATATTATATATTTTAAAATATTGTTCAATATATTTCTAAATTATAAATTCAAAACTATTCATAATTCAAAAATAAATCATATGATTTCAATTTTGATTCGATAACTATTTAACAACTAAAAGTGAAGGTAAGTGAAACTTTGTTTATCCAATATAATATTGATCAACACTTATATCCGAAGTATTAAAACTAGAATAATAAACATATCTTGATATCCTTTAGTTAGTGTTTGCATACTTATAAGCCCTTTAATGCAATGCCATGCCACTTTGATTTTGAATCTGAAGTTAAGAAAAATAGGTAATTAATTTTCCCAGAATTAGTTTCTTTGAGATATTAATACATATTGTTGGCATTTTGTTTTTGGGCAGCATAACATGATCGGATTAGTGACTCGGTTGACTGTGTCCTATCTTACATCATATCCAAGTTTTAGGTAAACACTCTAGTGGAAGGGATTCCTCCATTCATAACTCTATTAAGCAGTTGAACTTGTTGGTTATGGCAGATGACATTAAGCAAAATGGATTTGATTTTGTATGGATTTCGACCATCCTGAGGGATATTCTTCTTCTGCAGAAACTTTCATTCACGGTGGGTATTTGATATCATTCTTTTCTATTCATTACCATTTTCTAATCATCTGATCTTTCACCAGAATAGTCCAACCATGATGATGAAGCTTCCAATTTTCTTTTTTTGTAGGTTACGTATCCAAAAGAATACACTGATAGGATAAAAGAAGAAGGGAAAGAGAAAAGAGAGAAAAGGAAGAAGAGAAAGAAAAGAATTCTGTTATATCTGTTTTCATATCGGTACACTGGAACCACAATTATTTATTAAGACCGTTGCAGCTAAAATGACTTAAGGGCCCTTACTATCACTCTTGAAATGACCACTAAACCCTTTTAACGTAACATATCCCCAAGGGTGAACTGAATTCGCAAACTCAGGATAGAGTTTCTGCACATTGAACCATAGTTCCCAGGTTGCTTCTTCCTCCATTTCTTCCTTCCATTTGATTAAAACCTCTGTCACAGCTCGGTTTCTTCTTTGCACTAGTCTTCGGTCTAAGATAGCTTCAAGTTCTCTTTTAGTTGAGACTGAAGGCCAAGTTTTTGGCAATTGACGTGGGACAATAGAGGCATCTGGGCATTTTTTTAGAAGTGATACATGGAACGTAGGGTGGATCCTGGAAGTAGGAGGTAACCTGAGTGTGTAGGCTATTGATCATATTTTTCCAATAATTTGGTAGGGACTAAAGTATCGAGGGCCGAGTTTCTCATGATTGCATCTTTGTAACGAGTGCTGTCTGAACGGTTGCAACTTCAGGAAAACCCAATCACCTTCTGAAAACTGTCTTTCAGTTCTTCTTTTGTCAGCTTGTTGTTTCATTCTGTTAACCGCCTTAGAAAGGTTCAGCTTCAATTTTTCTAGCATCTCTTCCCTTCTACTAAAACTTCTATCAACTAGGTCCATTGACGAACTGTGGGGAATATAAGGAACAGAAATGGGAGGTGGTTGCCCATACATAACTTCGTAAGGGATAGATTCTATGGCAGAGTGAAAGGAGGTATTGTACCACCACTCAGCCAAGGATAACCAGCAGCTCCATTCCTGCGATGCTTGCCATGCTAAACACCTCAAATAATTCTCTAGGCATCAATTTAACACTTCACTTTGTCCATCTGACTGTGGATGGTAAGCTGATGACAAACACTGGCTGACTCCCAATTTACTGACAAATTCATGCCAGAATCTGCTGGTAAAAACAGGATCTCTGTCACTTACTATGTTAGCAGGAGCGCCATGCAGTTTGTAAACATTATCCAAAAAAAAATCTAAGCCAACTATGCAGTTGTGAAAGGGTGGCTCAATGCCAAGAAATGTGCATATTTACTCAACCTATCAACCACAGCCCAGATTGTGTCTTTTCCATTCGACTTAGGTAATTTCTCTATGAAGTCCGTGGCTATACTTTGCCACACCCCATTAGGAACAGGTAGTGGCTGTAATAACCCAGGATATGCAGCAGTCTCGTATTTACACCTCAAGCATGTTTCACATTGCTCAATGAATTTCTTGATATCAACCATCATTCCCTTCCAATAGAATAGAGCTTTTATTCTTTTCCACGTAGCTTTAGCTCCCGAATGACCCCCCTGGGGTGAGGAATGTAGCCACTGAAGGATCGCTTGCTTTACGGCACCCTGACTTCCTACTACAATTTTATTTTTTCTTGTTAAAACCTCTCCATTCCATCTATATTTTGTATGGACTGTAGTATCTTCTTGCAGTTTACGGACTAATGTCACTAGCACAGGATCATTATCATACTGCTTCGTGATTTGAGACCATAACTCCGTTGAAATGGATGATACAGATAGTTGTAATAACTCTCGATGTGATGCTCGTGATAAAGCATCTGCCACTACATTTTCCTTCCCCTTCTTGTAGCATATCGTGTACTGCATTCCTATTAACTTGGTAACCCAATTGTACTGAGCTGGGGTAGATAGCCTTTGTTCTAACAAATACTTTAAACTCTGCTGATCCGTTAGAATAACAAAAGGCTGGATGGAAAGGTAATGCTGCCACTTTTCTACTGCATGGACCACTGCTAGAAGTTCTCTGTCATAAACCGAAAGCATTCTATTACGGGGTGATAAGACTTTACTAATATACGCAATAGGGTGTTTGTTTTGCATCAAAACGGCTCCTATTCTTGTGCTGGAGGCGTCCGTTTCTATTTGAAAAGGTTGGGTTAAGTCAGGTAATGCCAATACCGGTGCTGATACTAACGCTTGTTTTAGCTCTTCAAATGCTCTGTTTGCTTCTGAATTCCATAGAAACCCTTCCTTCTTGAGAAGCTCTGTTAAAGGCCTAGCAATCACACTAAATTTTTTTATAAAACGCCTATAATATCCTGCCAATCCAAGGAAGCTTCTTAATTGCTTCACGGATGCAGGGGACGGCCATTCCATTACAGCCTACACTTTAAGTGGGTCCGTTGACACCTTCCCTTCTTCTATATAATGGCCTAAGTATTCGATCCTTTTGATAGCAAAGGCACACTTGCTTCTCTTGACATAATACTGGTTTGCCCTCAAGATCGAAAAAACCATTCTTAAATGTTCTAAATGCTCTGCTTCATTCCTGCTATATACGAGAATGTCGTCGAAGAACACCAGCACGTACTTCCTCAACAGCTCCTCGAAGATGGCATTCATTGCACCTTGGAAGGTTGATGGTGCGTTAGTTAAGCCGAAAGGCATCACTAGGAATTCAAACTGGCCTGAGTGTGTTTGGAAGGCTGTTTTGTATATATCTTCATTCTTCATTCTTATCTGATGATACCTTGCGCGCAGATCCAGTTTAAAGTAAAGCTTGGCCTTCCCCAACTCGTCAAATAACTCTTCCACCAGTGGAATTGGAAACCTACTCCTCACCGTTTGTTTATTGAGGGCCCTATAATTGATGCACATTCTCCAGCTCCCATCTTTTTTCTTTATCATTACTACGGGAGAAGCAAACGGAGAGGAACTCCTCTGTATGATACTCGCCTCTAACATCTCCCTAATCATCTTTTCTATTATATCTTTCTGAGTAGCAGGATATCGATATGGCCTAAGATTTGCCGAGTTGGATCCTTCCTTTAATATAATGGGGTGGTCGTGACGTGGTCTGTGGGGTGGCAGTGTCTTTGGTTTCTCGAAAATATCTCTAAATTCTTCCAATAATACCTCAAATGTTTTTGGAAGCTTATGGGTTTCCACAGCTTGTATAGTGTAAAGAGACAGCTCCTGATCCCACGGGGCAACCTGCATCATGAATGCATTTGGATTTATGTTCATCAACTTCTGCAACTTGTTTCCTCCAATCTCCTTACTACCATGTGGCTTGTCTGCTGTCAGTCTGATCCATTGGCCCTTGAGTTGAAAATCTAAGAATAAGTTTGTGCAATCCAGTTTGATCACCCCTAGCGTTCTCAACCATTGCATCCCTAGAACCATATCACATCCTACCAGGGGTATAAGAATTGCACTGGTTTCAAACTCTATTCCCTGCATGGTCCACTTCAGTCCTTCACAAATCTTTTTGCTCTATATAGTCCCTCCATTTGCCACTATTATGTTAACAGCTTTAATGGCTTTCACATTCCACTGATCCTCCTTTACAATATTCACATCCAAGAAGTTGTGTGTGCTGCCCGTATCTATCAGTATGTGGATTACCTTCTTGCCTGCTCTTCTTGTTAGTCTCAATGTAGGGTATTTCACCCCTCTACTACCATGGATTGCATGGAGGGTGATGAAAGGTTCTGCCTGCCCTTCTGAAGTCTCAGGCTTGTCCTCTTCTATCCCTCCAACATTAATCTCATTATCTTCAATCTGTTCCTCCTCTTCTACTGACATCAGGAATATCTGCATTTTTCTCTTTTGTGGACAATTATGTCCGGGCCCATATTTTTCATGGCAAAAATAACATAACCCCTTATTCCTGTGTTCTTCTACTTCCTCTGGGGTTAATCTTTGTTGAAAACGCAGACCAGGTTTCCCTAAAATACCTTTCTGATCATTGGCCCCATTTAATCGGCCATTTGGTGCTTTCCTCATTACTCTTTCATTATCCCCTCCTTGGTAACTTACTTATCTCCTGGCCAGTAGATTACCTTTATATTGTGCATTCGTCTTTCTTTGCCATAATTCTACATTCATCTCTTGAAGTTTTGCCAAACGAGTAGCATCCAGTAATGTGTGAGGTTGAAAAAGCTTGACTCCTATGCCTAACTCAACTTTGAGTCCCGCCAAAAAACAACTCAACTTCTGTGTTTCTGTTAAATCTACTCTGCTCACCAATTGATCAAAAGCCTCTTGATACTCCACTAAACTCCCTTTTTTTTTAACTGCATCAATTCCTCCATTGAATCATCATGAATGGATCCGAACCTAATGCGAATTCCTTCTATTAATTCTGGCCACAACACTCTTCCATTTCTGCTTCTTTCCAAATTCTGAAACCATCTGTAAGCCGGTTCGTGTAATGCAAGACTAGCAAGAATGACTTTATTCTCCTCGGGTGTTCCATCGAGCATGAAGAATCTTTCACACTTAGAAATCCACCCATTAACATCCTCTCCCGTGAATCTTGGAAAATCTACCTTTATAAAGCGAGTTGCAATGTGATAATCTCCCGTTCTTTCAGCACGTCCTCTTTTTACACCCCTACTCATCACTTCATTGAATTGATAGGATAATCCTTGAATCAGTTCTTGTAATCCATTCATCTGATGTTCCATAGCTGTCAACCTCTGATCTACCTCTACTCGATTACTATCCGTGTCTCTACTGGTGGTTTTAGATCTGGTCGCGTCTGCCATGGCTGGATCGACGCTCTGATACCAGTTGATAGGATAAAAGAAGAAGGGAAGGAGAAAAGAGAGAAAAGGAAGGAGAGAAAGAAAAGAATTCTGTTATATCTATTTTCATATCGGTACACTGGAACCACGGTTATTTATTAAGACCGTTACAGCTAAAATGACATAAGGGCCCTTACTATCACTCTTGAAATGACCACTAAACCCTTTTAACGTAACATACACATTGGATCAAAAAGAGAGTAGAGATGCTGGATGAGCATTGTGGCACAACAGGAAGCTCAAAAGTTATAGAAATGGGTGGCTGTGTTGGTAACCGGTATGAAATTGAGTTGGTATTGTGTTTGCTGAAATATGTGGACACACCATGAGCGAATAGTTTTAAGCCCCTTTTGGCTATTAGAAGATGGGCATTGTGAGTGCAAGTGGAACTCTCATCCTGCTTGGTTCTGCGATGGGCGAGAAAGAGTTCGTGAAAAGCTTCAAGGCGAAGTTGCTGGACGAGCACAACTTGTATTGATATGAGCTCCTATTAATGGACATTCTTCCCTGGCCAATAGTATCCTGCATGTGTTCGATATTCATGCTGATGGATTACTAATTATTTATTAATCAGGCAGAGTCAGATTGTGTTGGTCACATTAGGTTGCAACTATTTAGGGTATCCCTTAATGATTGTTATATCCCACAGTCATTAGATTGTCTTTGAGATTCCATCGCCACTAAATCGCCTGCACTGCACACAACTCATCACAAAGCCATAACTTTTGACTATATATTTGAGATCTATCTGGGTACATTTTTCCATCGAAATAAAAGATAGAAAAAGGTTTATACTCTTCTTTCTTGAGTTTCTATTGAAATAGCGCAACCGTGAAAGAATCATCATTTATTAATGCTCTTTCCTCATTATCGTCCTTTCCTCTTGATTTGGTAATCATATACAAAATAAGTAACACGTAGGGCATAAATTTGAATAGGTATAATCACTTTTTAAGTATTTGTTGAGTGCTTGATGTTTCATCAATCCGTAAAAACTCCGTTATTTTTTTTAATATATAGTAGTTCATTCGGATCAACCAGCTAAGAAAAACAGTCAACAAAAAAAAAAAAATCCTAGATTTAATGTTATTCTTGTAGAACAAAGAAAGGCTTATCAATCTTATTAAAATTTTATGTCAAAGTTTGCACCAATAGAAACTCAAATTCTAAAAACTTCTAAATACGTTATTAATTCGTCAATTAATTATGAGTAGTTGTGCATTAAAAAATAAATATTTGATAATTATCGAACTTCCAATACACACAAACTTTTAATTCTAAATCTAGTTTTAGAGTCTTAAACTTTTAAACTTAAATTTTAAAATATAAACACTAAATCTTAAAATTTCAACCTTTTAATTATAAATTTTAAAATATAAATATTAAATTTTAAACTCTAAGTATTGAAATACAAAATTAAATATAACCCCTATACCATAAACTATAGATTTTTAATTATAAATCATAAAATCTTGTGCTCTAGATAATTATCAAATATTTTAAAGATTTGGATTTAGAGTTTTAAGTGTTGAGTTTAGAGCTTATAGCTTATAGTTTAAAAATTAGCATTTAAAATTTTTGAATTTATTATATACTATTAATACACTATTATTTCGTTTATCCATGTTCATGAAATTACGACAAAATTTTACGTTGACTGTCACACGCCTAAATCAAGATTTAGGACCTTAATGTATGATTTTTGTAGATGGTATAGTTTTAGTTGATAAATCGAAAGATGAAATAAATATGAAATTAGAGTCACGGAGACAAATTTTAAAAACATATGGTTTTTGAATAAGTAGAAATAAAACAGATTATGAAATGTATTTTTAGTAAAAGACGAACAAATACAAATTTAAATGTAAAACTTGTTTAAAATATATTGAATTCATTATACAAAATGATGACAAGGTAAAGGAGGATGTAAATCATAGGATTCAAGTAAGATGGATGAAATGGATAAAAACTTCGAATATCATTTGTGATAAAAAAGTGTCACTCAAAATTAAAGAAAAATTATACCGTATAGTTATAAAACTTGTTATATTGTATGGTACTGAATGTTGGGTGATCAAAAGACAACATGAAGATAAATTCAATGTTGCAGAAATAAAATTGTTGCGTTGGATATATGGATACACCAGAAAAGATATAATTAAAAATGAGTGCATTAGATAGAAGGTTGGGGTAATACCTATTGTAGTAAAGATGGTATAATCTCGCTTAAGGTGATTTGTTCATGTGTGAAGAAAACCTGTAGAAGTCTTAGTAAGAAAAGTAGATCAGATGGAGAATAGTCCGATAATTAGAGGTAGAGAGAGACCAAATAAAACAATAGGTGAAATTATTAAGAATAATTTAATAATTAATAATTTATTTATTGATTTTATTTATGATAGACCATTATAGCACCGTTTGATCTATGTAGTCGACCCCACCTAGTGAAAAAATATTTTGTTATTATTATATATTATTAATATATAATTTTTGGGCTTGTTGCATATATATATATATATATATATATATATATATATATATATGGAAATGGATTTTATGCTTTGAGAAACGCTGTTGTATTTAAAATGGCGATGTTTTGAACATAATTTTTTTTTGTATAGGTTTTTTTGTCAAAAATGTAATTTTTTTTATACAAATTTAAATAATATTTTGCATGTAATTTTTTTATTAAATTTAAATAATTTTATTATATTTTGAGACGTGACATTATAAAATAGAAATTTTTTTTGTTAAATTAAAATAATTTCATAGAAAGATAATATTACTTTATAACAATTTAAAAATGTAAAAAGATAATATTAAAATTTTTACAAATTAATACTAAAATATTTTGAATAAATTTAAACATAAAATTTAATATTCAATAAAATTATTTATTAAAAAATTATTTTTATTTTTATAACAATTTATCTTAATACGTTGCTATACAGTAATATTATTATTTTACAAAACTGTCTATATATATATATATATATATATATATATATTACACTGAACATGCTATTTTTGATATTTTAAGAATTAACATTTTATATGGTGATGTCTTGTTAGGATGTTTAATCAGACGATAATTAGGTATCCGCTATCGGGTTCCTCAGCCATCAAACGCAGACGGGAAATCAATCACGCCATGCCATATGGACAAATGACTCTTTTAAGCAATCAGGAACCGACCCCACAAAACTATTAATTTCCCGGAATCTTGAATAGCTAAATCTCCATTGACAATTTCAACTTCCAACAAGTTCTCTAAATGACTCTCACTTTGTTTTGGTGCACGCTTCGCTTCCTCTGTCGTCTTCATCAAGAAACCCCGCATCCGAACCAGTCAAATCAGCAATGACCCACTGAAATTCAATCCGATCGATTTCGCTTAGTTCGTAAGGACGCAGCGTTGAGCATTTCATAAAGTTTTAGTTCAGAAACTGGTGTTTAAGATCGGACCCCATAGGTATGATGCTTCCACTTTTGAAGCTAGGGACGCTCGCATTGAAGACCCTGAGCAAACCCGTTGCCAGTAGGCTCAAGCAGCAGACTGCCATTCACCCCAGATTCCGTCAGTACATTATTAAAATCGCCCAGGTACTATATAGCGATCCCATTTTGTTGCATGATATTTACTTTCTATCTATAAAGCGCCAGTACTTTAAAAGGCGGACCGGTACAAATATGATACGACTCAAATTGCATCTAAACACTCATGTTTTATCCTGTATCTGTATCGAGATTCGCGCTTCTTAGCTATCTGTTAGTTTGTTACTTTTCAGAATGACTCTGCCAAAATGTTTCCGTGTTCCGTATAGAAGAGGAAATGTCAATATAGAATGCATTAGAGAGGAATTTGTTTTCCTGATTATATTTTCAATGTTAGGTTTTAATCAGATATATAGCCTTTGAAGCTTTGCAATGCTTGTGTTTCAAAAGCTTGGCTATTGGAAGGTGCCGTATGGTGTCTTTTTAGCGGGTATGTGGGCCTTAGAGTACGAGAAGGAGCCCAACAGTAGGGAATTGAATCATACTTTTTGGTTTTCGAAACTTCAAAGTAAAAAGAGGCTAATGAATGTCCCCGAATGGTGCTTATTATGGTATTGTCTTTGCTTGATTTAGTTTTAAGGGCTCTATGATTATTATTTTCTATTGATTTAGCATGGTTAAGCTGAGCCTTAGCTGCAAATCAATTGAGAAGGTGATATCCTGAATACATGACAAAGGGCAAATAAAGAAAGGATACATGAAATCACACTGATGAAGCAAAATTATCCTTTGAATTGCAAAATACTAAATCTTATAGTTCAATAGTGGGCACATAAATCTTATGTTATTAAAATGATGCCAGTATAATGTTGGGCCTTCAAGTGTACTTACCTGTATGATTTTATATACCAAGATCTTCTTTATCCAGAGTAATGAATCTCTTATGTATTTTAAAGTAGTATTAATATCCAGCGCAAAACATAGAAGTCAAAGTTCTGCTGCAATGGTGTACAATGCATCTTTGTCTTTCGCTGCTGAGTAGAATATTGATGATACTTTCTGGTTTGTTTTAAGCATTATGTTTATATTCTGTACGATAAATCATGTGTTAAATGCTGTAATACACTATTCTTTTAAGTGCATGTCTATGTATTTACATTGTTTTGCAGTTTGAACTACTAGATTTTGGATGTAAAGATTTGAGGGACTCTAACATGTTTTCTCATAATTTTGAATATTGAAAACAGGCTAATCATAGAATCACAACAAATATGCAAAGGCGCATCTATGGTCATGCAACAGATGTTGAGATTCGGCCTCTGAATGAGGAAAAAGCAGTTCAAGCTGCCGTAGATCTTATTGGAGAACTCTTTGTCTTCTCGGTAGTGTACATTTACATGTGAAATTTGTTAAAGCTATTATATGTGATTGTTTATGGAAATAGAAGACATACATTTCTTTTATGAGGGCAATTCAACCACTCACTTCAAGCACGTTAACATTATTGGCATCTAGTTTGGACTCTGCTATCTGTTAAGCAACATATAAGATTATTCTGTGACTCAGTTTACACTGTGTCTGAATGTGTAGCACTAAATCCAGCTATCATTCCTAATCACCATAAAGTTTGAAATTCTTTCTCAAGTTGTACACACATTTAGTAAAGATTTTGCTCTTTTTCTTATTGTGCTTTCAAGGTATATATTGTGCCATTGGTTACTGAGGTTTGAAACTCAGGCAATATGCTTTATTATGACTTGTTATTATTCAGAAGTGGTTGAGTAGCACTTACGATCTTTAGTTTTGGGTGATTTCAAATTGATTATACCATTACCACTGGATGGCAGATGCAATGCAGAAAGCATCCAGAGAGTGATCGCAGTAGTTGACACAAGCACTCTAGTTACAATTAAGTGGTAATTTATGTCAATGATTAGAACAGATTTGAGTTTTATGTGTAGTTAACATAAATTTGTTAAAAAGAACATTTTTATTTTATCTTTAGATAAACTAACGGTAGAGAATGACAGAAAATTGCAGTTATATTGCCAAACATTATGCATGTGCAGCAGGATTGAAGGAAATACTTGAAGAGAAAAAGAAGAAAACAAAGATGAAGAAAAAGAAAAGATATAAAGAGAAAATTGAATAGATAGTTCAAGCATTTCTTTACAGTAAATTGAGTAAACAACTTAGGTCTTTAAAGTGTTAAATAAAAAGGATATAAGAATACTCATTATGAAGTTTGAAGCTAAGTGTCTTCATCATAATTTAAATGATATATCTGGAGAATTCATCTATATAAGAGCATTTTCATAAGATTGTAGAATAGAAATTTCAAGGATAATTTGAAATCACTCTTAAACATTGTTATTTTCAACCATGACAATAAAATTAGAGTGATCCATGAAGGCCTAAGTAAGTGAAGTGTTTTATCAGAACAACAAAACAAAAAGACCTCTACTGGGAGTTTATTAAGCATTGTACATAGGACACAAGAATATGAATTCTTTTGTATGTTTGGACCGAAAAGCAACTTTGTGCATATACACACATACGTACTTATCTTTAAATGCTAGCTTCTGTACCAATTCTCTATGTTTATAGGTTGCAGGAGCTCTCTTGATCTTTGAGGTGCAAAGAAGTGCTAGATCTGAAGCAAGAAAGGAGGAGCGACGCAAGCAAGAGCTAGAGGTAATGTGACAATAATCATCTGGCCCTGGTACAGATCTGGCATTATGTGTTTACTCATAAATTTTGCTTTTAGTTTCCTTTCTCTCTTTATCTTTCTATATTTTTTTTAGTGTGCTGCATATGTTGTTGAGTTTTTAAGTGTGTTCTTAGGGTTCTAATTATAGATCCAGAGAAAAGTATGGAGATTAATTAGATAAAGGGCTTGACTAAGAAGAATAGAGCACTAAATCAAGCTAGCAAGAGAAGATGAGCTCTGAACTTACTAGTTCATCTCATTCTCTACTAAAGAGACTCTAAATTAGTGGTGAAACATTCAGATTGCTAGTCTTTCCTTTGTTTGGAAAACAGCCTTGATACTCAAAGGTTAAGAACTGCTACTTGCATGAACTATGTAGTAAATTTCTGGGTACTTAATGCGCTAAAAGCTTTAAAGGAAGCTTTACTGGTGATTTCTAAACGCAGTTAATTTCTACAGACTTTCATTACTAGGTAGGTGATAACATGTAATAAATGAACTAAGGAAATAAGAACCTTAGGGCGCTCTGGCACCTTCACTGAAAACATTTCTCCTCAACATTAAATGCCTCTAATTCATAGTGGGATACAAAGTAAATTTGACATTAAATGAACTGAACTTATCATGATTACTAAGGTAAGTTGTAAGATGAGGAGCTAGTGGTAACATGAGACACTTAATGTATTCACAATCAGGTGATGAATCATCTGGATTACTAAGGAATCATCTGATGGAGCCCAGCAGGCCAATGCTGGGATCACTAAGGTGTATTTGAGGAAGATGAGGCCCAAGATAGATAAGCAAGAGCTGGAAGGGAAGGCTGAAGCCAATATGGTAAGGCCCATGCCCTTGATAACATATGAAAGAAAAGGGAAATCATGTGGGCCAAAGGAAGTTAGTTATGGAGAGAGAAGGCAGTAGGGTGGTTATAAGCACGGGCAGAAGGGAGGAAGGGGGTGTGGTGCAGTACTATCTTTCCATTTTACTTTTATTCTGCTATTGCTGTACTTACTCAGAGAATCAATCTAGATTACTGTCCTAGCTAAGTATTGGTGTACTCTTTTTCTGCTTATTACCAATGGAATATAACTATACCATTACCTTTCATTAGCACTGAGGAAGGATTACACTGTTTTCTGGATAGAATAGGAGACTAGTGCAGGGGGTTCCATCATCATCATTTCAGAGATACTTATACTCAGTACGTGCAAGTAGCTCAGATATATAGCTCATCACTCATACTATATTGCTTTAGTGATCATGTCAAGCTACGACATGAAGGCACCTTTATTCTAAGCCAGTTAAGCCACTTTAACTAATCAATTCTTAGAAATGACTAACTAAATACTTACTTTAGGGTGCTGCTGACCGTGTCTACACCGCAGTGCCTCAGAATAGGCATTGGTAACTCGTATGAAATTACTCAAAGGGCTCTTCTGTGAGCAATGCGAGTAACCTTGATATTTATAAATACTATAGTGCTTCTAATGGAATGACTTACTTTGGCTCCTTTAACTCTCAAATTTTACTCACAGAGCGATTTAGGCATTTTCTAACAACTCCTTTCTGTCCTCATCTAAGAGGTGAGTTGTAGCACTTAAACTACTAAGCATTCTACTGCTTATGGGATATTCTAGAAGAGGTTTATACTTCTATTGGGCACTTACTCAACTTATTCTCTAATCTATGAAAACAAGTGTGTCCCTAAGTCCCCAGTTGGGCACTTTAGGATATTAAATATACTTATTGGAGCTATTTGTAGCTTATCAGGTTGATCAGAAAAAACTATTGAGTCACTCAACCCTAGTAGTTGTCTAATTGATACTAAAGCATATAATCCTTGTCCTAAGGTCTTTATTACTATAGGACAACTATTGAATTTCTGGCTGCTCAACCTCTAAAGACCTCGTCAAGGCACCTTAGTTGACATGATTCAACTCTAAGTCAAGTACCTTCTTAATCTATATTAGGCACTTAATTGAACTTAGTGTAGGAACATTGAGCATGCAAAGTAACTGTGAGAATAACTTTAAAGCCAGCTCTCTCTATTATTTTCTTTTAACTTTATGTATTTTTTCATTATTACTGTGATGGATGCTGAACTTATACATCTGTTCCCCATGTTCTGATACAAAGGATGTGACCTTTTTTTTTCTTTTGGTAATTCTGTGACTCAGTTCCTTGCTAAACCGTGGTTCTATATCAGTATAGGATTTGCTCTCCCGAAACAACTTGACCAAATGAAATATGTCATCATTTTTGTTTTATTATTGGAGGTTGTTGCCACTTTATTCTGATGAACAAACGTCTAGCGCATACAGTCTTATATTATTGGTTTGACCAATTAAACTTTCAGATTGACAAATAAAGAAATGCTGCAAGTTTAGGTTCACTTGTATGGCCCAGTGAAAGCAGCGGAACTTTTTTTTGTGTGTGGGTAAAGTACAGTTTTAGTTTCTTAAATTTACAATGAAATTTGATGTAGTCCTTAAAGATTTTTTTTTAGTTCAAATACATTTCTAATGTTTCATAAATGTCTCTTTTTAGATCTTACAATCAATTCCATAAAAAAAGTTAACGAAAAATGTTGATTTAGACACACGTGACATTTAATTTGTTAAGTTGATCCTAAAATATTCGTTCATAGCTAACTTAGCCAAAATATTTTCTGTCACCCTTAAACAGCAGACCATTTCACTTTTAGTGGTAAGTTTTGGTTAAGTTAACTTAAGTGGAATGACCAAACACCAATCATTTTGGAGTGGCAAGTGTGCTATTTAGATGGACAGTTCAGCTGGCTAAATGTTACATAGCATTTTCATTAATTTTTTCTATTGGAGTTAGTTCTAAAGATTAAAAACCAATGTTTAGAAAATATTAGAAATATATTTAAACCAAAAACCTTTAGAGAGTAAATCATATATAAACCTAAGGAATTAAAATAAGACTTTGCCCTTTTTTGTTTGTTTGATAATATCACCTTGTGAATTAAAATTAATTTTGAGAGCGGCAGAATTGAGGTTGTGATAGGTTAGTATGCATAAGGCATTAGGCTCATGTTTGAAGAAATTTAGCATTATACGGTATAGCTAACCTTTTCAGTCTTTAAAAGAGAATCAATTCCTGCATTCCCATGTAGGTGGTTCCATTTCTTAATTGCATTATTGTTGACCAAATGTATAATGCTTTGTGATGGATTGCTTTTTTATAGCTCTATTTGGGATGCTTAGATTGATCAAATGTATAATGCTTCGTGATGTATTTTATTTTTTTAACTTTTTTAAAAATGAACAATCTAAAAGTCGCTTGTGCCTGACCTTTCACGAAAAAGCTACTGCAGCACAATGGCAAGTTTGTTGTCAATGTGCTTTTCGGATAGAACTGGGTATTCTTATTCTTAAGTATAAATGATTTTTTTTTTAAAGTAGGGATAGATTTAAGGTGAGGCACATTATTTTTATCTGACCTGAGGTTGTGGAAGATTAACTGCCAAAGAAAAAGAGGATTATAAGTATTTCTCCTGGCTATTTGTGTTCTTTCTTGTGCCCAAATATTAAACAACGGTGAACAATTTGTATTTCTATTTCACCGCCACCCAATTCAGGCTAACTCAGAAAAGTCATCAATTTGTCAATGGTACATAATTCACCAACTTCTATTCATTCTTATTCAGGCTGTGAGGCAAAGAAATGAAGAGATTGCAGAAGAAGTGGAACTTCTTCAGCATAGAATTCAAGAATTGGAACAACTGGCTAGGGGAAAAGGACTCAGTGGAATACTTAATTTTAGACAGGGCAATAGAGAAGATGGAAATACAGGAAAAGCTGCTTGACCTGATGAAGAATACAATTCTGAATCACCTTTTTTTTTCTTCTTGGGGGGTAGGGGGTGGGAAATATCAAATAACCTCCTTGTGGTTTGGTTTATTTGCACTCTATGGTAGCAGATTGTCACCTTGAGCTTTTTTTAAGTCAAATATGCTAACACAAATAAGGTAAAATGAAAATGGTTCCATCAGAATGGAAACAAGTTTCCATGATATGGGCTGCCGGGTTATGTTAGGTTTGTTAAAAACTTGGAAAAAAAGAAAGAAAGGAAAAGCTCAAGTTGGTAATATTTCAACAGAGTAAACCACGTAGATATAAAGTGGGACACTTCATGAGAGAAAAGTGCCAAAAAACTAAACCATAAGGAGGTTATTTGATATTTACCCATTTTTTTGTAATCTTTGGGATGATTCATTAGAGGGTCTCTTCTCAGCAAGAACAATTTTTTTCCCCATTAATCCATTCTTTGGCATGGAGTTTAAGCTCTCTCTATATATTAAGAATACCATGCGGATTGAGATTCTGATTATATTGTCCAAAATAAAGCTGCGGCGAATGTATACTATAATTTACCTTTTATATTTGCAAATATGTGACGCCATCAGTGAGGGGAAATGCGTCATATCAAATATGCCATTCGCCATCTCAAGTCCACTCTGTAGAAACACTTATTTTTTTGCCCCCGAAGCCACTTCCTATCTCTCTCACGCATGCTGGTGATTGCTTGGATTTATCTGACTTGGAGAATAACTAGGCTCCCATGTCCTTTATTCGTTTTGGCATGGCTACAGAATCTGTCAAAGGCAATTTCTTTATTGTTAAGTTGATGGCCATCATTTCCGCTTGGAATGCATGGCCATTAAAGTGAATTCATGTACTTAGATCTTAAATTTTAGTGACAAATTACAATTACAGGTATCTGCCGCATTTGATCCCGCTGGTTTTGGTGCAAAGTCATGACCACCTTTCCCATTAATCCCCTTTTTGGTTTTCTTCTTTTCTTTTGAGAAGATCGAGGATTATGGGGGAGCCATGTGGCTGATCTGATATATAAAACATGAGATGCTGGTAATCTTAAACAGGATTGTATCCATTAAGCAGCCTCTTGTAAAGCTCTTCCATTCATGAGAAGCATCAAAACAAGAATATGTTGGATGGTAGTGGAAGTGTGCTTTATTCCTTCCTTACCCAGCTCATCTTTCACCTGTTCACCCAATAGAAAATTTTCATTTTTATTTCATATGTTTTAGCAAGAAAAATGGAATCACCTTTTTATTCCTTTCGTTGATTTTTCCGTGTGGGATTCTATCCTTTCCCGGAGTTTTCTTCTCCCTTTTCGGCCAGTGGTCTCGTTGGGTCGCCCGCATTAGTTTGCCTACTTCGTGAAGTGAAAGAGAAAATTGAAATCGGAAAACCAAATATAGAGATACAGCTCATGTTTGTTTTATGTTTTTAAAAGTATTTTTTGTATTTTAATTATTTTTTTAAAAAAGTTGTTTAAAGATTATTTTTTGTTATTATTTTAAAAACAAATTATTTTTAAAATAAAAGACAAAAATAAAGGAAAAATATTTTTATTTTTTGTTTTGTTTTTAAAACATTTAAAAGTAAAGAAAATATATATTTAAAATAATTTATGAAACAAATTATTTTTATTTTACAAAATAATTTTTAAACATAATTTTTTAAAAAATAAAAATAAAACAAGCTCATAATTTTCCTTTTCATCGCTTTAAATAAATTTGACTAAAATCATCCATGATGAAGCATTAACAATTTTGATCTTCTAAAGTTCTAACTTTTATATTATTATTATTGTTTTCCTAAAATAGACTCTAAGGCTATGACGTTATTACTATAGGCCTAAAAGGGAAATTTGTATTAAGCTCTATTTTACAGGAAATTAGTTATTTTGGATAATAGAAGAAACATTATATGAAAAAGAAATCATTATATAAAGTCAATTATTTTGAAAAAAAATATTATAAAACAATTTGAAAATTGTTTTAGTTTATGCTTTCACATAGATCATTTCTTAAAGATTTTGAACATACAATTTGAGGGACACTAAATGTATATGCTCTTTTTATTAAATACAATTTAAGATTAATTAAAAATGTGAGAGGAATTGTAAATAATAATTATAAAAGATGACGGTGTAACAAGTAGTTTTTTATTTTTAGTGTAAAAACAATAATGGAACATGATATGACCGTCCCATAACTAATGTTTCTCAGCCCATCTCCACAGTTAAAGATTTTAATGATAATGGAAAAATGCATTCTCATTTGTAATGGTAATTCACTTGCGTTAATTTATAAAATAAAATTGTTATACACATGCATAAAACTTTTTAGTGTTTGATAAAATTTAATTAAAAAAATGAGAAGCAAACAGGTTACCGCCGTTATTTTGGCCAAGACAGAGGGTATTATTGAGTAACTTATATTCTTCACAGTAACGTCCCTTTGCTTTTTTGCCCCTTCAGCACTGATTTCAGAGAGGAGGACAGAGAGGGGAGTATTTCAACAGTAAGAAAAAGTGGTTTCTCTCTCTCTTTATATGTGCTTCTCTGACCTTCAAATATTTTGAAGAGAGAGAACTGAACCATATTGAAAACCGCATCAATATCAGAGCCTCTTGAGGTAAGCATGCCTGCTTTGTTTCCAGTGGGATAAAAAATCATATACCTCTAATCGATCTCGAATTTCTTTGCTTTTTATTTCGTTCTGCAATTTCTTATCTAAATTTGGCTCCGGGTTTTCGATTTCGTACTGAATATTTTGATCTTCACTTGGGTTGGTTATACTTTCCAGTATCTTGGCGGCTTTCCCTCGAGCTAATATTATTATTAGTTTATTTATAATTAGTTTACTGTGTTCCTTTGCTTTACCCTTTTGATTTATTTTAGTGATTTTTTTTTTTCAACTTGTTAAAGTAGGTTTTGAATACTTTGATTATGTTGATCTATATTTAAGCTTAGTTTCACAAGAAAATGGGTTTGTGCTCGTACCGTTTCATTCCGACTTAATTAATTGATAATGGGGAGAATCGTTTACTGTAATTTGTTCTCAATCTCAGATGAAATTTTGGATTCCTAAATTTAGAATTTCTGGACTTTTGGTAGTAGGAAATGGGGGGGTGGAATATGCTTCTTCTGATCATAATCAACTTATTTTGGAAGTCGGTTGCATCTTTTGGGGCTTCCTCTTTTAAGGTTTCGTTGGTGATAGATTGAAACTCAGTTTGTTATGCTGGTGATTTTAGGGTTTTCCTGGTAGAACTTGAGGTTTAACAATGAAAAAGGTTCCTAAGACCAGCTGCAAGTCAGCATCGCACAAGCTCTTTAAGGACAAGGCGAAGAACCGAGTTGATGATTTGCAGGTTATGTTCATGGATCTTCAGTTTGCTAGGAAGGAGAGCCGCACAGTTGATGCTGCAGTTCTTGAGGAGCAAGTCCATCAGATGCTTCGTGAGTGGAAGGCTGAGCTTAATGAGCCCTCACCTGCTTCTTCTTTGCAGCAGGTAACTTCATATAGTACATCTTCTTGACTGTTACTTGCAGACTTTATTTGTGATTTCTTTTTTGAGTGCTTGTAACACCTATAATTTTCCTATTGTGATGGACACGTGAACTTGAATGGAAATATTAGTTATTGTAGTGACATTTGGATCAAGTTGTGATTGTGAGTCATGATAATTATGGGTGACTGTAGGGTGGCAGTCTTGGGTCATTCTCGACCGATATCTGCCGGCTATTGCAGCTCTGTGAGGAGGAAGATGATGCCACTAGTCCATTAGTAGCCCCTAAGCCTGAACCTAATGACCAGAGCCTGCAAACTGGGGGTAATGTGCTATTCCAAGAGGTGAGTGTCTTTAACGTATTCGGAGATTAGTCATTACTTTTGGAATAACTGTTTTGTGTATCTTTGTACACATTATCTGTTTCAGTTCTGTAGCTTTCCTATTTGTAATGGATGCATCGCTTTTACTGTGTATATAGATGCCTTAGCAATAGTTGATCATGCAAACTGGAAAAAGGGTATGTGACATTTGGTATTTCACATCCACACCAATGGCCATTGGAAATTTTTACAATTTTCTTCCACTATGAGTTTGTTTGGCCCCTGGACCTCTGAGTGATCATGTATATAGGATGATCATGTCATATATTTGGTGTATGAATGACACAGTGTTACACAGATATCTTATTTTTGGAAACTGGTGTATTTATATTAGTTCTCTTCTTGTGAATTTGTTTCATTTATGCTTTCTTCAGGATTAATTTATCTGGTTCTGGAGGCTGGCATTGGTTTTTAATCTGAATGCTAGAGAGTGTGTATTGGGATGTATATTTATCATTTTAGTCCAGACATTTGATGTACCAAATGATGTCTATGTTTCTCTTCAAGTTTTCAAAATTCTAAAAGTATGGGTTGTTCAACATTGCAGGGTAAGTGGCTGAAAAGGAATCTGTTAATCTTTATATAAGTTAATTAGAAATTGCAGGAATAATATATTGGATGTCATCTGTAATTGTATTAAGTTTCATTTTTAATTTTAAACCAGGACGAACGGCAATGTGAGTTCCCATTGGTTGATGAGTGCAAACACTCCACCTCAGGAGTTCATCATGTGGCAAATAACAACTTGGAAGGGGCTACTTTAGAATATCAGTTTGATTTGCATCAGGATTTTGATCACAGCTTTTATACTGGTTTTAGTAATTCAGCTTTTTGTGAGGAGGACGCCATTAATCATATATCTAGCTATGTACCAGGTGTCTGCACTCCTCCTTCTGCTTTCTTAGGCCCAAAATGTGCACTTTGGGACTGTCCGAGGCCTGCTCAAGGACTGGACTGGTATTCAGACTATTGCAGTAGCTTTCATGCTACTTTAGCATTGAATGAAGGGCCACCAGGCATGGCCCCAGTTCTACGACCTGGAGGCATTGGCTTGAAGGATAATTTACTTTTTGCTGCTCTAAGTGCAAAGGCACAAGGAAAAGATGTTGGCATCCCCGAATGTGAGGGAGCAGCGACTGCAAAGTCTCCATGGAATGCACCTGGTAATATACTGTGTGTTGTCTCCCATTTTTGGTTACCTACTAATTTTTGGAAAAATATCTGGTATGAAGCATAACAGGTTTGTTCTTTAATATAAGTTAATTCATTTCCTTTTTTTACTGCAGAGCTCTTTGATCTTTCTGTCCTTGAGGGTGAGACTATTAGAGAGTGGCTCTTCTTTGATAAGCCTCGAAGAGCATTTGAGAGTGGAAACAGAAAGCAGAGGTCATTGCCAGATTACAGTGGTCGTGGTTGGCATGAATCCAGGAAGCAAGTGATGAATGAGTTTGGAGGGTTGAAGAGATCCTATTATATGGATCCACAACCACTGAACCATTTTGAATGGCATCTTTACGAATACGAGATTAACAAGTGTGATGCATGTGCCTTATATCGGTTGGAACTGAAGCTTGTTGATGGGAAGAAGAACTCCAAGATAAAGGTAACAAGTGATTCAGTTGCTGATCTGCAGAAGCAGATGGGAAGGCTCTCTGCTGAATTTCCACCTGATAACAAAAGGCCTGCCAAAGGCAGAGCCAAAATTAATGCCAAGGTTGGCATAGGTGGTGTCTATTCAGCTTCAAACAGAGTTACTCCGCTACATGGAACATATGAGTATGGGTTAGCTGCACCATATGACTATCTCGTTGAGAACATAAGTGACTATTATGTGACATGATTGATCTCGGAGGGATGTGCAACAAGCTGAATTGAATTCAGTATTACATTAAATTATGGTGGGTTATCTTTTGTCCTTCTTCTCTTGTGATCTTTCCGCTTTTTCATTTTAGTAACAAGTAGCCAAGGCCAATTTTTGCCTTGTTGAGATACTGTGAATAGCTCATTCTCGCTGAAGTGCTGCATTAGAGACTGCTGGATGCTGGATTCTAACTTTGGAAGATGATTACATACTGCAAAAATTGCTGTATAGCATTTATAATTTGCAATTTGGTGAATGCCAGAGTCTAAACAGCATCACCAAAATTGACCTAGTGTTGAGGCACAGATTTGTTGTGATACAGCACTGACTTTTCATTTTCCAAATTATGCGAATGCAAGTAACTTGTATTGCTCTTTGAAGGCAATAGCTGCAGGACAGACTTTCAAGGGGATGGTACATAATATTAGGTGTGTAATAAATGTTTCAATTCCTTTATGAGTAACTTTTATATGACTCAAAAAAAAGGAATTGAAGTCTAACGGTCAGCAGTGAACCTATCTTGTTATGGATGATCCTAGCTTATGCAACATTTCGTCATTTTTACAAGTTGAGAATGTTTTACAACAGATATTAACCTGCCAGGCAAGAGGACAGCTATTAGCTAGTCACAAACTTGTATCATCTCTGCATGTTTCACATAAAGTTGTGTTTCTATTAAGAATTGTAATTAGACAAAACTACTACTCTAATTTATGTGAAATTTGACATTTAATTAATAATGACATATTATAATTTTATTTATGTCCCCTTTTTGGCAATTTAAACGTAAGGGCCACGAGTCAAGGTTTCCTGTAGTGCTTTTTTGTGATCTTTAATTGTTCCGCTTTGTTAAGGGAGAGCCTAAGGATTTGTTTGATTTTACTGTATTTTGTTTTAATTTTCGTTAAAAGCTGAAAATATGATTGACAATATGTTTTATAAAGTTTATAAATAAATATTTTTTGAATTTTTTTTTTAAAATAGAGTGAAAATATTTTTAGTGTTTTTATAAATAATTATTAAATAAATTTAAAATAATATCATAATTATAAAAAATTAAGTGATATTTATATTCGGTGTCAATTAAATTTTAAAATAAATATAAAAACATTTTTTATTTTATAAAATAAACATATTTTCAAAGTAATAAAAATTTACAAATAAAAATAAAAAATAAAAAAATAAAATGTTTAAATCAAGTTGACTTTGCTTTTGGTTTTAGAGGCTCTAGTGGATTCTCTTTGCCCCTTCTGAAGAGGAGAGATGTGTGTTTGTGATTTTTGTCTTCTTATCCTTTTGGTTACTTTTTTTTAGTTTCTATTATGTAAGGGTGTGTGTCCCATAGGGTTTGAAAATTAATCTCTTCCTTAGATATCTAGTGAGCTTCAATTTGTCATGGAATTAGGAGTGATCTTTCTGTTTCTAGTAGCTTTGAAAAAATCAGATTATATGGACTAATCAAATTGGAAACTGGTGAATCAATAGAAAGACTAGTATAGCTTAGTCTTGAAAATTAGTCAGCAAAGAGTCGGTGAAACAATAAAAAAAAAAGGGGGGGGGGGAAAATTGATAAAAATCAATAGAAAAATTAGTTAATTAAAACAGTTTCAACGTTTATTCTTTTTATTATGACTTTTTAAAATTTTTTAGAATCAAAATAATATTATTTTGATTAATTTTTTTAATATTAATGATAATTATACTTCCATTTTTATTTTTATTTAATATTATAATAACTATTATTAACAACTACTTATATCATGTAAAGTGTGTGTGTGTGTGTGTGTGTGTGTATTTAAATTTTAACATTTTATAATATAAAATTTTAAAAATATATTACATATTTTATTATTTATTTGACTATGGTTGAATTAATGAATGGAATGACAAACTGATTCGTAGCATTTTAATGGCTTGTTTCTAAAGTCAAGGTTAATATGCGATTGAGATTTCAACCAAAAAAAAGAAAAAGATACTGAGATAATGGACAAATTGGTTCTTCAATCAATCTATGTAGCCCTTATTCATTTCCTTTTGCAAAGGGGCTAAAGGAAATATTAAAATACTCATAGTGGATCTTATTTAAATTTGATTTATTTATCAATTAATTCTTTTATTTAAGAGTTTTATTATAATTAAAATAATAACTTTTTATTATGAACTTTCAGGCTGATGATTTTAGACATTGCAAGGTACACAGATTGCAAATTTTATATCAGACGGCGAAGACATTGACGCTCATTTTCATTTTAATGAATTTTTATCGACTCCTTAGGCAAAGAGTATATACAAAAACTTCTCCTATGACTAAAGCCAGCAACGCCATTCGATACTTCTATTTAGCCTGCTACGGCGATGCTAAAACATTGATCAACTAGTGATTATCGTAAGGCAAACAATTGGTCATTTGGGGATTATCATGTGGGTTACATTCAGCATGAAACAAGCTTCAAGTTAACCCCTTTCTAGCTTTGTCCCAGGTCACTCACAGCAAAGAAAAAGGACGAGAAAGATTACATATGCAACCAACACAAACACTAAATATCATAAAATTTATAAGACTTAATCGTCATATCAACTTCTCATCAAGGTGACTTCATCTAGATACGCACGATTATTTCATGTTCTTGTACATGCTATTACTATTTGTCAAGTCTACATAGGACACTAAGCATGTACTTACACCAGTGCGCGAATAGGGACTGACATAATTACAGGCTGTAGAAACTATAAATGTGGACAGTTATTCCCTCCACTACCACCAGAATAGGATTCTGAGCACCACTGTTAAGCGCCATCATCTTCCAGGGTATTCACCCGTTCGCATTCATCAATCCATTCGCTGTATCTGCATAGTTGCAACTAAACTTTTTGAGTAACCTGTGTGTGTGTGTGAGGGAGAGAGAAAGAGAGGGAGATGAGGAGGGTATTGAACTTACATGTCTATTGGCTCAGATAAGGCTGCAAAAGCAGGAGAAAAATTGATCATTAAAGATGTCTTCAATGGATATGCTCTCATCATATATGATGAAAACTATGACTATATGAATTTTCAAATCACTTAAAAGGAAATCACAAAACTTATTCAACCTGAGTGCTAGAGGGTAAAAAATCACTTCCAAACATCCACAGGGAGAGAGAAAGAGAGGCGGGGGAGGGGATGGGGCTACAAGGCATGCCAAAATCTTATAGTATGTTTAATGTTAAAGAGTTAATCCGTCTTTCCCAAAAAAGTAGAAGGCATCATCAGTAAAGATTAAGCAAGTACAGGGCAATATGATGTATATCAAGTTGTTTTCATAAACATCAATGGAATATAAATATAAGTATTTTTTTTTTTTGTCCTCCTCAGCTTTTTTTTCCAACTTACATAACCACAAGTGATGAAAATATGAACATAAACGCCACAAATACATATTCTCTGAAATAAACTGCTTAATTAAGAATTAATATCTTAGATGCTCAATAGATCTCTTGAAACGTACCTGTGATGGTAGTGCTAAAGCTCTCTTGGCATATCCTGCAAGAAGCTTCTCCTATCAAGTTCTTCATATCACTGTCACAAGAACCCCATAAATGAGTATCAGACCAAGTAAAATTTATCTTCAACATGTAAAATACAAGGATTCTTGAGTGACTTTAGAGGAATATAGGATGTATTTTCTTTAGATGCATATACCCAACAAAAAAAAAGCACTGCCCCTATACAAATAGTTATGAAATGCTTACATGCGGCATTCAACACTGGTGCCATGATTACAGAAAGGGCAGCTGAAGACAGTGTCAAGCTTATCCATTCGTTTCTTGGGAGGGGGCTTTGCTCTTGACTTCCTCTTCCCCATTGCTCAAATCCTGCTCTTAAGATAAATTTGTAAACATGCCAACAATTCAATTAAAATGGGAACTTATCTACAAGCCACGAACATAACAATGTTGCTACGAGTTTACCATAAATCTATTTACATGCTACTTGAAGTTCACCAGCACTCCCCTTAAACATGTCAATTTTTTTAATCTATTCATGAGTAACTGTAATTGCTCCCCAAAGTATAATTTCATGCCAAACAGATATGAAATAGAAAACAAAGGATGCAATTTTTAGGGTTTCATAGCAATTTTCGTTAATCCCGACCTGAAATTATGTTGCATTTTCGGCCATCTATCAAATGTCAACAACCAACATCATATTGAAAAGCAATACAAAACATTTTGGAAAACACTGGAAAGGTTGGAACTTATTTTTAGGAAAATTCGTTTCACAACGATTCAAGAAAAAAAATAGGCGATCTGTACAGATTACACAATAATCGTATACAAGTAAAGATCCCAAGCATTGAAACAAATTAGAAGTTTGAGGTCATATAATGACATATGTTAACCGAATTGATCAAAGTAAAAATTATATAACCTAAAGTTTTCAACTTTCTCTCATTTTGTTACATCGTTTCTCTGACGACTTCATGAGCAAAAACCAGCACAAGTCTATCAAAATTTCAAATTATTTCCGCTGTCAGGGAGAATAAAGCACGAAACTTTGCAAGGCAAAGTTGTGCCCTTGTGCAATTGCCCTGAAATTTCTCGGCAGCCCAACGGCGGATAGGAAAAACTAAATCGAATAAAAACCCTACGCGACCGGAAAAGCAAAAGAAAGAAGGGAAAACATACCTAAATCGGTCACCAAACGCGAGACGCGGACGAAGAAAGAGAGTCGTGGGTAGTGCACAAATCGAGATGAAAGGTATGGATCAAGAGCAAGACCGAAGATGGTGTTTTAAGCGTGGTGGGCCCTAAGCCATGGGGGAAAAGATCAGGAGGCAAAATTCAATGCTATGTATGATTTTTCTGCGTTCCAAAAGAATTACTGCCTCTGCGCTTTTGTGCTGCACTTTAAACATATTATTTAAAAATTATTTTTTCTTTAAAAACCTTTTTTTATATATTTAATAAATTTATTTAACTAATCAAAGTGTTTTACTTAATTAAATTAAAAAATATATATATATATATTTAATTTAATTTTTTGTTTTCAAATATCTAATTTAGAGAAAATTTTTTGTACTTTATATTTATTTAAGTGTGATAATATATTGAATGTAATAAAAAAATAATTTTTAATAAAATGATGTCATTTCATTGTCACTTGTAATTATATTAATAATATGTTAACATAATATTATAATAAATATATATTCTTGTATAATTTTTATTTTAATGAGATAAATTTTTTTAGATGACAAATTGATAATTTTTACTTTTACTGTAATATATATATATATATATATATATATATATATATATATATATATATATATATATTGGATTTAACTTTGAACCATGTTTTATTCAATTATTAAATTATATATATATATATATTTATTTATTTATTAAAATAATTTTAATCAAATAAATAAAATAGAGAAGAAAACTTATTGTTTACTGTCATTTTTCTCTTTGTACAGAGAATTTAAAAAATAATAATAATAATTAAAGTTTTTATTTTATTTATAAAAATTACATATTAATAAATAAAAAAAAGAGACGTGGCCCAATGAAGCGCTGCCCTCAACGCACAGCGCCCTCTATTGCGCCTTTTGGCGCAGCAAAGGTGCAGCAGAGGATCCAAATCTTTATCAAGGGCTTGTTTTATCTTTTTGAAAAAAGTGAGTTTTTTCTCTAAACATTTTAAACATATTTTGGGTTGTTTTAAAAAAACGAAATGTTAAAGAATTCAAATAAATAAATAAAACAGAAAATTTTGTACCATGCATTAAAATTTGGCTTAATATTTTTTGGATTTATAAAATTATTTTTATTCTCTGAATTAATTTTGTTTCACTGAAATTATTTCTCTAAAATTGACTTCTAAAATTTATTTAATATTTAAAGCTAGTTCTTTTTAACAAAAAAAAAATTGTATATCAAAATATGATAAGGGCACTTTTAGAAAGGAACATTGCCCAATTTTATAAGACTTCGATTTTTTTAAAAATAATTTAAATACATTGAATTAATATGAAAAATACGACTTTAAATTTATTTTGAAAAGAAATATAATGAAAATAAGATTTGAAAATATTTCTAAATGTGAAAAAATATATGAAATTATTTCATGTGACATTTTAGGATAAGTATCAATAATTTGTACAATGCATTAAAATTTGGGTCAAATAAACGATTATAAACTAAAAAAGTAATATGAATTTTGAAGTCATTACAGGTGAATGTAGTAATTAAATGAAACAGAGTTGAAAAGTCATAATTGCAGGTAGTGTTGAGTTTTAAAACAATTACGGGGAGCAATATAATAATAATTTTTTATTAAATGAGTTATTTGGTAAAATAAATTTCAGTAATTCGAAGACAATAATCAATATTACTTGACTCAATTGGCCAAAAAATATTCTACAAGAAAAATTTGAATTTTTCTAGAATTTGTTTTAATGATTAATTCTTTTCAAAAAAAAAATTTATATCTAACAAATTTTAAATAAATATTTATTTGCTTTTTAATAAATTTTATATTTATATTAATTTTTAATTTTTACATTAAAGTATCAAGCATAATTATTATAAATTTAATAAATATAGATTCGAGGATGAAATTTTTTAAAAATATGTTATTATTTTTCTAATCAATAATATTAAAGTAATTTATTCTTATTATTATTTTTCTATGAAAGAAAAAAAGTCATAGTCATTTTATATTAATATATATTGATAGTTGTTAAAAATAAGTCGAAACCAAGATGTTTCTAAGGACCTAATTGAATAAAAGTTAATTTTTTTTTTACTAATATTGCCAATTTAGGGTTATTGGGTTTATTTGTAAGTGAGTTCTATATTTATTTTAAACGTAAATTTTTTATTTTTATTTACCACTCACAAAAGTGCCATTTTGCTGATATTTTATTTTTGGAAGAAATTTACTTTTTTATGCCTCATAAGACATTATATTTAACACTGTGGCTCATAAAGCATAATTCCAGAATAAACATAAATTTTCTTACAAGCTTCACTAAATCTTGTATTTTTTTTTTTTTTAAATTTCCAGTTGTCCAGTGGGAAAATAAAAGTTTTACCTTTGCAGCTGATCCAATCATGGTCCAATTGCCCTAATGGCCCATTAAGTTTTGAGCGATAGGCCCAAACCAGTCTTCTACTTGGTTAATTTGCGCTTACTTCCAACGTTCGAAAACAAAAACAAAAACCCCAATTTCTTGCTCTGGAGCTCAGAATTCCGTCTCTTATCAATGGCGTCTGTACCAAGTCCTTCACTATTCATCCCTCTTCTTCCCCTTAGATCAAATTCTAAATTATGTTCATTCTTTCCAGCACTACACTTTAGAAACTCAAAAAATTCTATCTTTGTCGTATCTTGTTCTTCTCCGAAGGCCATCCCAGTCACAGAGCAAGAAGTGCTTCAAGCCGTGGCTGAGTCCGATGACAAGAGCTTACCATGTGTGAGGACGTACGAGAATGACTTGGCTCGGCTAACTTTGGTCGGAGCCGTGGATTTCGAACAGGCTTTGACAGCGGCTGCAGCTGATGGTGGGGACGTTGCCTCGGAACACATTAACTTGGGCATGCCAGCTATGGTCGTGGAAACCGTCTTTCCTGGTCCTTCGAACGAACACAGCACTGTCTCGACTCGACTGGTTCGTTTAATTTCATGGTCTTGTAGAGTTTGTTTTTTTGGCTTTGTTGAGGACAATGAATGGTTTTGGATTTTTTGTTTGTTTTGATATTATGAGTATGTTTTCTCATGCCAAAATTTCGAGTTCTTGAGGTCGTTCGAGAATTTTATGTTCCTGAAAAAAGCACATTTTTCATGGAAATTTTTGTCCTCCTTTTACAACTACTCAAAAAATTGAGGGCATCGAACCTGAAAACATGCATACTTTGTAGTTATAGACAGGTATAAACATATGTAAAGTGTATACATGTATTATATGTATATGATTATTTATCAAAGATTTGTAGGTGGCTATTGCAGCATACGTTTGCTAGTCTATTGAATAAGCATTTTTGTGTTAATTATACATGTTCTTTTTAGGAGAAATTTATAGCAGCGCAATTTGAGGAGTAAAATTTAAAACTTCTTGTTGAATACTTATACTAAATGTCATTATTTTGAAAGTTCTTACCTGCTAGAAAAGTTAAAGAAAAAGCTGCTAAGCTCAGGAGGTTTCTCTCTGAAGATATGTTGTCTAGCACTCCCTCGAAGAATATACTTGCTATGACTTTTAGGCAAGTAGTTTTGCAGCAGCTTTGGAACATTGACTTGATTGTCTTTCCACCAGGAGCAGAACGAAATATGGAGGACCTTGAAAACCCAAGAGAGGTTCGTTACCTTTTATTTGTTTTAAATCTTTTACAAATTGATATCTGCATTACTTTTTGTAAATTGTAATTTTATATTAAAATGTCTGTCCTGCAGGTGGTCCCTGATACTGATACATTCAGTTCTATTTATGCATTTCATATAAGCAGGTTTCTGCATCTTTCAAGCTCAGCTTGTCAGATGAATATCTTATCTCCATGCTCGCAGAAGCTGTTTGCATATCTTCTCTCCAAAACACTCAAAGACAATTTATTGACAATACATGGGATGGTAATTCAAGTAATTTATTCCGCTGGTTTCAAAAGCCTGAAAAAATGGTGTCAAAAGATTCCTCTGTCATCATATACAAATTATTTGAAGATGAGATAGTTGAAAATGCGAGGTGTCTGTTGGATACTTATAATTCAGTGAAAAATAGTCTTATTCCTGTGAAAACAAAACTAAGGCACCACTGGTGGAATCCATCCTGTTATGAAAAATTAGAGAAGATTGGTGGTTCTGATTTTAGTGCCTGGACAAGTGAGTATGTACCTGCTTACCGATTAGAAATTGACGGCAAGAGAATGGGAGAGGCAAAATTTGAGGGCTGGAAGAAGTCTGCAGAGAATAGGTGGGAAGTTCTTTTGACCCACTCTCAAATGGTACTTCATCCTTTCCTTTTGCATTGGCCTTCAGATTTTCATTGGTCCTTTTATTCACCTGTCTTCACTAAGTTCTTGCTAATTGGAAATTCAGTGGTGGAGGTTATGGCTCAAATATGTTAGCAAGCTTATGCAAATTGTTTTTATTTTTTTCATCCTCTTCCCCGTCCCCAAACAAATATAACATAGAAAAGGGAAAAGAAGATAATAAGACCCTTGGGTCAACATTGTTGTGAGCTGTAGGTGCCCTCTTAAGCACTTAAAGTACTGAGAGTTCCGAACAATAGTCTGCTTTGACCACCCAAGAGTAGGCATTGACTATGTTTTTAGGTTAACAAACGGGTGATTATAAAGTGCATTTTTTCATCAAGGGTGAAAGCAAGTACATCATTTTTAGGTTATCAAAACCCTAAACAGAAGTATGGCTTACATATGGTTTTTCTCTTTTAGTCATTTACATTTAAAGCTGATAGTATAGCAGAAACTCATCAGGAAGAGAAAAAGAAAAGGCAAACGAATGAAGAAAATTTTACTGAAGAAGGGGGTAAATTAAGGAAATAAGGAAATGAATAAAGCTGTGGTGACTTAAATGGGCACTTTTCATATTATGTTGTTTTCATTGTTTGCTGTTTATTTAGGTTTTATTTCCTATAATTTCTTGACGCTGTAGCAGGGTGTACTTCATAGAGTTGCCTTAGATTATTTGAAAACTATATTACTATTATGTTGTATGTATTGATGCTCATTCTGTTATAGTTTAACAAAATTGCAGGTTGGATTGGCAGAAACATTAGATATGTACTATGAGGATCCTTACTCACTACCTAATAAGCGATTATCTTGTGGTGTGACTGCCAAATTTTCCAAAGTGTCTAATAAAAAGGTAATAATTTTCTCTCTCTAGATCTTAGCAGGAATTAGCATTATCTTATCTGGTATTATATTCTCTGTGGGAACAATGCCTCAGCTTTCTTAATATAAGAAAAGTATTGGGTTTTTCTGGAGAGTGTACTTGTGATCTTGGACCCAGTAGAAGTATATTCTGGCTGAGGGTCCTGTTTAAGCAGTTTCCCAGTACAATTATTAATAATTTGAGGACAGTATATGGCAATAATCTGATTAATTTAGTTTTCTTCAGGGGAGCTCTTTGTTAAAGCTGTTGTCCGTCACCCTTGCAAGTGGTATCTTTCTTGTGGCAATCAGTGCTCTTGGCCAATTTTGTTTGCCTCATTTGCCCATGGGAGGAAAACACCTCGGGAAACATAGATCTCTACCATCTTTTGAAGTCAATGGTGCATTACCTGAATTTTTGGATGCAACAAAGGTATGCAACAATCCCTTTTTCTTATGATTTTGTGCTAAATTTAGTTAATTCAGATTTTGCATGCTAAAAGCATTGGAAGATAGAGAGTTTGTTTGGTAAGTAGCGCCTTATTTGCTGTTCTTTCTATTATGCTTCCAAATGGTCTATGGTCTGTCGGTATCAACCAAAATATTTGCAGTCCACTGCGATGGTTTAGGTTCAAAAGGGTTGGGTCTTGATCTTATTGAGCCTTTTGTTAAGCACTATTATTATAGGGTCTAAGTAAGAGCCAAGTGCCTTTTCTTTTTGCTACATTTCCACCATTGGGCTTCAAATTGCAGCATATGTGCTTCATATGATGTTGTCATTGAAGAAGAAGAAAACCACGAGTCTTGAATGGTAAAACTTTACAAGAGGCTTAGATATTGAAAATGAGTTGAATGAGAAATGAATTTGAATTATCTTTTATATAAACCCTGAGACAATGATGAAATAGTCTTTCAGAATAGCCAGAATATGATAAAGGCTTGCCTTATTAAATGGTCTAAACAAGTCAATAATGTCATAATCTGTGTGTATCTTTCCACTTGCTGGTGCCCTCTCATTGTTATATTTGACGATGTTTGTTGTGCTATGATGTAATACACTGAGGCAATGGTCTGAGTACAGAGCTTATAGGTCAAATTTAGTAGTGCTTTATTCATCTGTTCCTCATAGCATATATTTACTGTTTATATAATGGGTTACTGTACCTTTACTTCTGTTTGAAGAATAGTTCTTTGAATCTTTTACATGGATAGTTGGAAGAGTTTTGTGTCTCAGCTATTATGAAAGTAAAGGATGCTTTTGGCTGGCCGGGTGATATTAAGAGGGAAGACAGTATTGGTGTCTGGACAGGAGAACTGCCAGCTTACTTGAAAATGTTGAAGGCAGCTAAACCCAATAGTGAAATTGTTTCAATTCTTTCTGCTTCAGAGAATATGGATGTAGATGATACAAAAGTGTCCGTACAGGACATAGCTAGTTACCAGGTACTTCAAAAATTTTCATATTACCTTGATTTATCACTGGCGTGTGTGCATTTTTCTTGCAACTTGAAGGGTGAGGAGCAGATTAATTTATACATCACTACCTATGTCGCAAGTATGGGATGGAGCAATTTTATAAAAAATTTAGATACAGATAGGGCAGATTATATTGTATATAATTTTTTCAATATATAATAAAGTTAAATGTTTATCATGTGTCTGAAATTCATTTTATTCCGTAAAAAGAGCCCATTTTCTTAAACCCAACGTAAATCCTGTTAGTTTTAAATCCATTGGTTTCAAAATGGGAAGGCCTTCACCTTTTCAGAATAAGTCCTTTTCTTTTTTAACCAAATTATTTTGCATCAAGGATATTTGAGAATATACATTGTTAGTATGTTACCTAACGAGTTTATTTTTTTATTTTTTTAAAAGATAAACATGGCATGATCATTATGGGCGAGTATATATTTTTACATATAGATTTAGAACTTTAATATGATATACTGTTCTTGTCATATTTTAGAAGCTTGTCTTGTCATTATGACTTAATTTTATGAACTATTTGAGTGTCATGAGGTTGGAGGGAAGAAAATTTTCTGTATGCATCCATCTTTGTGCCGTCATTAACTTGGTTGGTTATTGCAATAAATAATTTTCTTGCCTCCTCATTTATTTGAAATTTAGGTGGTTTTCTCTAGTGATGGAAAAATAATTGGTTTTCAACCTTTGAGTCGGGTGGCTGTCAACCACTGGGCTGCCAACCCTCTAGCAAGGGAATTATATCAAGGGAAAAAGCTTTCTCCTGGTATGTTCTAGTTGCTTTTATCACTTGCTACTATTTTAGCAGAAACTGCAACTAAAGCTGTTAATAAACCCTTTTGATATTTTCTCAAGCAGGTATTATTGAACCTGGTCTCAAGGTCTCTCGTCCAAGTGAGGTAATTGTTTTAGAGTTATTGATGTCTGTAAAACCAGATGCCTATTTTGCCTTGGTCAGGCCATTTCGATGATCCTTATACCGGGAGTCATGTGTAACGCTAGAATATGCAGCTTGTGGATTCCTTTTTATGGTGCTTTGAGAAATTAATATCAATGTCGGATAGATGCAAGGTTGTATTCCCTCATTTGCAAGTTTTCAGGCACCAGAACTTTATGTTTATGTGTTCTTTTTTCTTTTTTTATTGGCTGAGTAGAATAGATTTTCTAAATATTTTAGCATATGTTTTGAAAGATTATATCCCTAATGTACTGTTCCAAAATGAACCCATGATTTATTTTTTCAATACAATTCTAGTTGACATAATTCATTGGCTGCTGATATTACTCAGAATTAATTGTATTTACTCATTGGACAGGAATTTATATATGGTGTTGGCCTCATGAATTATTAACTTGAAGATGTCATTTGGATTTTTTTTTTTTAATTTTTAAATACGGGTATTATAGGAGACTTTTGTCCTCCGAGGCAAGCACACTGCATACGATGAAGGCCCAAATAATGTGATTCTGGAAATTACAAATTTGCAAATGTTTATTTAATATACAAGACCCTGCGCAGTGCGCCCCTGCCTCTAAATCTAATACAGCATAACATTTTTAGATTATAAATTACCCTTTTTTTTTGTGACAAGATGATAAATTAACTTTTGTTGATTATTAAATGATGGGTAGTTTTGTCATATACATTATTTTAATTAGCATTAATAAGTCCGTTGTTAAATTTGAAAATTTACTCAATGTTGCAATAATTAAACTGTTTCTGAAGGTATTTAATATAGATACCAGTGCCCCAGGGAACTGGTTGACAGGATCATTATTGAATTACTCAATACCATGGCATGGTTGATTAACCATCTTTCAATCAGTTCTGATTTAACGGCGATTTATTGGGGGCTTTAGCTTTAGCATCACTGTATGAAAAGTGCAGACACCGGACCAAACTATATACAACCAATACAATCCACAGAAGATGAGGGGCAGGAATTTCGTGACTTTCCAACGTCGAACTCGTCTAGAATGACATGGGCATGACCCAATTTTTCATTTCTTTGTTGCTCTATTTCAGAGAACTTCTGCAACCCACGCCATTTTAACTCTGAGAAACATAACTTTACAATCTCTCTGTTTGCATAGCCTTAATTCCTTCCTACCAACCATGGGTGCCAAAACCTTTCACATAGCAATGTACCCATGGTTTGCCTTGGGGCATATTATCTCCTACCTTCATTTATCCATCAAACTTGCAGAGAGAGGCCACAAGATCTCATTTTTCTTGCCCAGAAATACTCAAACCAAATTGGAGCATTTTAATCTGTACCCACATCTCATCTCCTTCATTCCGATCACCGTACCACATGTTGATGGCCTCCCTCTTGGCTCTGAAACAACTGCAGAGCTACCTTTCTCTCTGCATTCCCATCTCATGTCTGCAATGGACCTCACTGAGCCTTCCATTGAAGCTTCTCTTAGAGAGCTGAAACCCCACTTGGTCTTCTTTGATTTCACATATTGGTTACCAGCACTGGCACGACGGTTAGGCATCAAGACGTTACATTACTGCACAATTAGCCCTGCCACTGTGGGCTATCTGATAAGCCCGGAAAGAAAACTCCACGAACAGCCTTTAACCGAAGCTCATCTCATAAACCCTCCACCCAGCTTTCCTCCATCGGCCATTAGACTGCAACTTCATGAAGCAAGAGGGTTAGCCACTGCCACTGTAAGGGAATATGGGAAAGGAGTTTCTTTTATGGATCGCCAATTGATCTCTTTCACCAACTGTGATGCTATTGTTTTTAAGACTTGCAGAGAAATGGAAGGGCCTTACTGTGATTATCTTGAGAGGCAAATGGAAAAGCAGGTGTTTTTGGCTGGACCTGTTTTTCCAAACCCACAGACTTCGACTTTAGACGAAAAATTGGCAAAATGGCTGGGAAATTTCAAACCTAAGACCGTTATTTTCTGCGCCTTTGGAAGCGAATGCGCTTTGAAGAAGGATCAATTTCAAGAACTGGTATTGGGTTTTGAACTCACAGGTATGCCTTTTTTAACTGCTTTAAAACCTCCTATTGGAGCTGAAACATTTGAGTCAGCAATGCCTGAAGGATTTAGTGAGAGAATAAAGGGAAGAGGGGTGGTTCATGGAGGTTGGATTCAGCAGCAATTGATCTTGAAGCACCCGTCTGTGGGTTGCTTTGTGACTCATTGTGGGTCTGGGTCACTAACAGAGGCCATGGTCAATGAGTGCCAGTTGGTACTGATGCCCTATGCCGGAGACCAGTTTATTAATGCAAGAATAATGAGTGGGGATTTGAAAGTAGGAGTAGAGGTTGAGAAAGGTGAAGAAGATGGGCATTTTACCAGACAAGCTGTGTGCAAGGCTGTGAGAACCGCAATGGACGAAGACAGTGAAGTGGGTCAAGTGATCAGAACCAGCCATACTAAATGGAGGGAGTTCTTGCTCAGCGAGGGGCTTGAGAACTCTTATATCGATGCTTTTGTTCAGAAGCTGAATGCTTTGCTCACATTTTGATTTGGCGATCGTAAAAATAGAAATCCTGTATCCTATGCCCTTTTAATTTTACAATAGTACCTTTTATTAATATGCTTATAAATTTTCTACACTCCTCGAAAACTAGAATAAAACAGTCTTTCAATTTCTTCTAAAGTACAGGTGATATTTTTTGTGTGTGTAAAATTAATTATAAAATATTTCAATTTAATATAATAAAAAATTATTATTATATACATAGTTAAAAATTTTATTATTAAATATTGACACATAATAAAAGTCATTAATTATATTAATATTTTTAATATTATTTTATCACTTATTAATATTTAGTATAATATTAGTAAAAATTTTAATTTTATCACCGATATATTTAACAATAATTTTATAATAAATTTTTTTAAATTATATAATATATAAAAAAATTAATTTATTATTAATAAATAATTTTTTTATTTATCATTAATAATATTTAAATTATAATACGTAATAAAAATAATATTTTTTAAAATTATTTTTATTATATATTATAATTTAAATACGTAGCCTGCATTTAATCCCATTTAAGAGTGTCACTAGATAAGAAACTATCATGTATCGCACTATCCCTAAACTTACATAGTCACAAGATGAGTGCAAAGAAATACTGTGTTGACGTCATTTATGGACTCCGGGAAAGTGATTTCTTCTCTCTCAAGTCTGCCTCTTGTAACTTTCATCACAATTTTGTTTTCTGTTTTTAACGAAAAATGTGAAGCTAACTAAAAGAAGAGGCACTGCTAGAACTGATTTAGGACTTAAGGTTACAATGTTTAGTTGGTTGACCGCCATAGATATACATGGTTTTAGAAGAAGATAAAAAATTTAAGTCCAGCATATCCCATGATAAATAAACAGGATTCCATATTGTGTCCCCAGAATACCTTCTAATGATTCCATTTATCTGGGTCTTGAGTCTGCTAATAATTTGCTTTTTGTATGATCCAAAAGTTTCCGTAAGACGATTGAAGAGGGAAAATCTGAAACACGCTCTGCTCAACAGAAAAACTTGAGGAACATCTAGGAATCAGATGGTTCGCTACATCGTCTCGATTAGCAATAACTGAACAAGCATTCTCTCAGTTAGATGGAGACACATTCGAAGATATTTCAGTGGCATTTTGGGTTTTGATGGTTTCCTTATTATACATGACTCCGAAGAATATTGGGGTTTTGAAGTTGAGCTACTTATCCATCAAGAATGACACAGGCTTAGAAATTGGGTTGATCAAGTGCTGAAATCGCTTGCGAATTTGTTATGATGTGGATAACGCAATTTCAAGCCATGTTGCACTCTTAGAGAAAAAGTTGAAGAAGCTTGAGTTGGATTTCATTGTTTCCGATTTGTGTAAGAATGGTTATGAGCCTTATGTTATTCCTTCACTGCTTAATTTTACAAGCTTTGGTTCCTTTTAAATCCTATGTTTATCATACGTGGATGTGAGTGGGGAGACTCTTGAGCACTTCCTATCTTCTTGCCCATTTTTTGAAACATTAGCTGTAGTTTCTTCACAAAGTGTAGTGAGTCTTAGGGTTCCAATTTCGTCATCACTGAAGCTTAAACAATTGAAGATAGAATGGTGCCACGACCTGAAATCACTTGAAATATCTGCCCGAGAGTTATTTACTTACTCAGGAAATAATACTAGCATTAGTCATTTACGTCTAAAAAAAATTATCTACTTCAATGTGTTGTGTTTAAATAGTTAAACTAAATTGGGGGAAAGGAGATATGGCCCAAAGGCCCAAAAGGATAGGCCAAGCCATTTTGCTTGAGGAACTCAATAATATACCATCTTTGTGAAAAAAATAAAATAACGAATAACAATAAGAAAAAGGGGAAGCCAACGAGAACAGTGATATTCTTATTTTGTTAAACAATGTTTATATTTTGTCATTAATTTAGACATAATTTGTGAAAATTATTGTACAAGTATAAGAAATAATTTTATTTATGCACATCAATTGATTTTAATACTGTTAAATAAATTAATCATAAATAAGTCAAGATTTATTAAACAGGCCAAAATATTAAAATTATTATGCTAAACACTCCCCTCCCCCCATTTTAATATTTATTAGAAATGATATATTTTATAACTCAGTTTCTATAAATAATAAATAGCATTGCTTATTATAGATAAAATTAAAATTATAAAAATTTAATCAAAAAACTAAAATGAAAGTAATAGTTTTTTTTTTTTCCTCTTTTAGTGAGGTGGACCCCGGGACCCAACTAAATCGAGGTGTACTTTAGATATCAATCGCCGAAAGGTGTACGAATGCAATTTACATAGTGTAAGTAAAATTACCAACTAGGGTTTTCAAAATTAAAGGAGATCGGAATAAAGTGAATCCGTTTTCTTCTCCTCCGTCAAATTGGAACCCGGAACAAAGCTACCATATTGCTATTGCTCTCGTAATAAGCAGAAAGAGCAACTCGTCGTAGGATTGGGTCCTTCGTACTGGTGCTGCTCTTTTGACGATGGGAAGGGGAAAATTCAAGAGCAAGCCCACTGGTCGCCGCCAGTTTTCTACACAGGAAGACCTTGGTAAGCATAATTCATCCACTCCTTTTCCTTTCCCGCTTGATTTCCGACTGAGCTCTGATGTAATTGCGTCAAGAATAGGAGAGTTCAATTGGTATGGCTTCTTGATTCGCGGGTGTGTTTGCTTCTTTCCCCACTCGTCACCTGAATGGCTGAATCCAACAGTTTGTTGCAAAATATGAAATTGAGCTAGAGATATCACATTTTTTTTCATATGGAGGTTTATTGTTCAAATGGTAAAAAAAGTTGTGTTGTTAGATCTAAATAGACTGCGAAGCTGTCTGAGTATCTTAAATTGATTTGATTTTTATAGGATACTGTGCTCAAATTTAACTGAATTCAAGTCACTGTTTTTAGCTTCGTATCTTGTGAAATATAATGTTAGGTTATGTGAAACTACAAGCTGCGCAGTGACCTGAGCTTAGATCAACAGATCAACAGATTCAGGGAGTCTTTCTTGAACGAGGAAACAAAATCAAAGGAAAAAAGAAGATATTATTAAGAAATCGGGAAATATAGCGAGATTATAGTTGTTGGTGTTTTTCAAAACAATGGTCAAAGAAGTAATAATCTCCCGGCATTTTGCTGAGATTGACACCTTAATGTACAGAGGGTAAAAGAGTCCATCTTTTAGTTATCCACCTTTGATGTGTTGTTGGGATTAATACGGATGAGAAATTTTAATTATCTTTAACCGCATTTTTTATTTATTTATTAAATTTTCCTTTAGAATTTGCTATTTCTTAATTATTTCAATAACAGAAACAGAATATATTGGGGAGAAACTGGGATTGTCGATGGGGAACTGATAAAACAATCAGACAAGATACTCAAATTCAGTTATTAACCAGTTTTTAGAAACAATCAGACCCATCAACACTTACACCTGACTTCTCTTGTCTTTTTAACCAAACAAGAGAAAATTATTACAAGTTCCCGCTTGATTCTCGTTGCATCTGCTTTTACTTTTGTTTTATTCAACTCCTTTTCCATATGAATTTCAATGGGCTGAAAAATGAAAATGTGGGGAAGATAATGGTACTTGTCCATCCCTGAGGATCTTTTCAAAGGCTGTTTTGGGTTCTGTCAGTTGTTCTTTCTTTACTAGTCTCATCAAAGGTAGAAGGAGTATAACATATTTTGCAATTGAATGCCTATTACTCTGTTGTGTCTTCTACTTGCCGTAGTTCCAAGTATCACTATGTGGAGGGCTCAATTATTTTATAAGTTGATTCCCTAATATGATAACTTACCTGAAGTAAAACCAAGAATTTTTTGTTGTTGATGCCATCATCCTTTCTGCTTCTCTCACCTCTTAAAATGAGGAGAAAAAACTGACTTATTTCATAGTGACAGAAAAAATGTGTTGCTGAAAACTAGATGTTTCTTTTGACTATTGCAGCTGCTGGTACCTCTAGTAGTCGTCCTCGGAGTTTTAAACAGGTTTTCTTCTTCTTCTCTTCCTCCTCTCCCTCCCTCTCTCTCTCTTGTTCACACATACATTCAGATCACTCATGCACAGAGTAATCTTGTCCATATGTTGTATTTGTGCTGACAATTCATTTTTAGCTCTAGAAAGATTTGTCTTAAGTGCTTCTTATTTTCTGCATATCTTTGTACAAATCAATTTTATTTAACAAAGTCATTGTCTTTGACATTAATAGAAAGAGGCTGAGCATGAAGAGGAGGAATCTGAGGAAGAATCTGGAGAGGATTCTGAAGAAGAAACCACGGTTAGTATATTGCTACCAATTACTAGTACAGATGGATTGCATCTTCTTTGCGTTTTAGTTGTTTTCATGGTCTATGGCCATCCATATGAAATTAACTGTTGTGATATAATGTCAGCAGAAGACAAAAGGCACTCAAGGTGTTATTGAGATTGAAAATCCTAACTTGGTAAAGCCAAAGAGCTTGAAAGCTAGAGATGTTGATGTGAGTTCATCTCTGTTTTTACGATCCTTACATAGATATATTTGTTGTAGGGAAGATTAATGCTATTTTCTTGTTGATGCAGGTTGGGAAAACAACTGAGCTTTCAAGGCGTGAAAGGTTTGTTTCTTCTCATTTGTTTAGTTGCTTGAAGAGAGTACTTTTTATACACTGTTTATAAATCCTTGTAGTTATATATGTGCATAAATAATAAATTGAGAGTGAAGCTTCTGTATCAATAGTTGTTTCTAATATCTTTTAATTTTTCTCACCTGTTGCAGAGAGGAGCTAGAGAAACAAAGAGCTCATGAGCGCTACATGAGACTGCAAGAGCAAGGAAAAACAGAACAAGCAAAGAAGGATTTAGGTACTAGTAGTTCTCGAAATAATGCTTCTAGTTTTATGTGCTATTTGTACATCTTTTTTCTTTTTTCATACCTTTAGAATTTTATTATTACATATGTATAACTATTGGTTGTTTTCTAATAGGCAAGTGTTAACTGAAATAGAATATGTTCTGCTGCAAGAAATGAAAAGTGCAATATATCCTGGTTTTCTGAGTACTTTTGCTATGTGGGGCCTTTTTTCCCCGTAATTTTTCAATACTTTAATGTTCTCTTTCTTTGTTATGCAGAGCGTTTAGCTCTTATACGGCAACAAAGGGCAGAAGCTGCTAAGAAGCGAGAAGAAGAGAAAGCCGGTAAGTTTCAAAAACTGGTTGGACTGCTTTCTCTTTTTGTATCGTGATAACCGAGAGCTTAAAACTGATAAATAAGTTGATTGTTTCAGCCAAAGAACAGAAGAAGGCTGAGGCGCGCAAGTGAACATCCTGGAGAATACCATGTGAGCTAGTTCTACTTAAATTAGGAGGAGCAATATATGTTCTTACTACATTTTAACTGTTTTTCCATTTGGCTTTTTGATGAATATAACAATTCTAAGTTGGTAACATTCAATGCATGTTTTCCTCATTTATTTGGCTTAAATTCTTCATCATATAACTTTTTCCCTCCACATCCAGTCAAGGGAAAAGATTTTGTCTCACCCTTTAGCACCCTTCATCTGCTTCTCATTTATTGTTTGTCAGTATTCTTACGTTTGTTAGTGACAGCCATAAACTCGAGGACTCCATAACCATAATGTCATGAGGAACAACTTTACTACCAATGTTTTGGCTAGAGTGGTGCTTTTCGTACTGCAAATTTATACTTAATAACCATTTTATTATTTTACCATGGTCATCCCTTTGAAGCTTCTCGGTTTTAGAGCATAAATTTATTTTATTTAAACAAAAGAAAAGAAAATTGTTATTTTGAAAGAAAACAAGCAACCCATCTTTTTGAATATGCCTGTCCGCAAGTCTGCAAAATAGTAGCATTTTTTTTTGTACAACCGATGAAAGTTGAACACGCTACCCTATACCTAACTAAACAGCCCCCGCCCCTCCCCCCCTCCCCCCCCTCCCAAAATACTGAAATATTGAATGTGTCGACATATTAAAAAATATAATTAAAAATAAATATATTAAAAAAAAGTTAAGATAATATTTATTGTGAAAATGATAAAATTTTATTTAAGATAATTTAGTTATGTATAAAATAAATATATAAAAATTTTATTAAAAAAAATAAATTAAATGAAGAATAGTTTGATAATTAAAAATAAATAAAAATATAAAATTATTAAAAATAATTTAATAGTTAATAATTTATTTATTAATATTATTTATAATAAATTATTATGAATTAATTTAATTAATTTTATTTATTAAAAAAATTAATTATTATTATTGTTATATTGAACATGAAGAACATGGAAGTGGCCTCCTTAGAGTACTGTCAGTGATGTGGATGGATGAAGTTGTAATCTTTTCGAGTCGCTTGCTGCTGTGTGATTACAGCGATAAATGGTAGTGTTTATTTGTCATGATGTGAGCCCCTTTACTTTTAATACAGATGCTTCCTTTGTGCTGAAAAAAAGAAAAAGAAAAAAAAGAAGAGGTATAACCAATAATGAAACCAAACTAGGCCGGCAACAAAAACTACGGGCTCTTGAAATCTACGCTAGTCAGCGATTGAACAAGGCGGCAAGGCTCATCTTTGTTTTTGTTTTAATTATTCTTATTATTATTATTTAGATTAGGGATATTTTTAAATTTTAATAGAAATTAATTTTTTTTCTCTTTGAAGTGAACGCACAAGATATAAAATGGAGTTTATATTTTATATCTTTCATTGTATTGTAATTATTTATACATTAAAAAATAGTAAACTTTTTTTTGTCTTTAAAAGTTAACTCAATATTTAATTTTATTTTTTAAGTATTATTTAATTTAATTTTGTCGTTATTCTTTTAAAAAACAATCAATGTTATTTTTTGATTTAACACCGTTAACTTACTTGATGAAATCTTCTTTAGTGATTATCAACGTAATTGTTGTTTTTTAAATGTCTATAAAGATGCTGAAATGATATTACATTTTTATATGATAGTGTTTTGATTTGAAGTAGTGGTGTAATACTATTCAGCATCATCATCAGCAAGTAATGTTTGTATTGATAGCTATTCAAGAAAATTTTGTAAAATGGGTTAACCATGTTAAGTCAAGGGAAAATATTAATTTTTTTTAAAGAATAAAAATAAAATAATAGTTTAAAAATGAAATTGAATATCGAAATTAACTTCAAAGACAAAAGATATTTTTAAACGAATCTATACTCTTCTTGAAGAAAAATAAAAATAAAAATTTGAGGTTTTGAATTTATAGGTAAAATTTTAAAGTATTAAAGCAGAAATAATTAAATTGAATTATACAAATATCGGTTTTATTTTATTTTCCTTCACAAATCAAACTTACATACTCAATCCTCTTGTGATTTTTGTTTCTTTGGTGGCTTCTTATTGAACCTTCTGTAGTATATAATATAATTCAATACAAGTTTAGCTCGCTTTCGTCTTTAGGAAGACTTTTAACTAAACATCCATTTGAAAATTGTAAGAATGCCAAGGTGTGTCTGTCCAAGTCCAACCCATTTTATTATATGATTCTATACTATATTCCTATTCTGGTAGTTTAAGCTTTAATATGTATCTAAGACACTAAAAAACACATGAAGACCTTCTCCCCTAAAAAATAAAAAAAAATCAATTTGTATCATTTTTATGCCAATATAAAACACTTAATGGAGTATTCGCTACCAACGGACAGTAATAAAACACCAGGTCTCAAAAAGACAAGTCCATTGCAAATCGTCTAGAAACATATACTCTCCTTAAAAATGTTGACTTTGTATTTCATTATATAGTATGATACCATGTTTAGTTCTTATTGTATGCAAGTATTATGGGTCTTGAGAAAGATTTTTCGTCGGCAGAACAAATCTCGTCACATTGTTTGTCTTACGAATAAATTGTGTCCCATGTTATTTTCAATTGAGCAAACAAGTGGCATTTTTTCTGTTTGATAAAAAGCAAGTAGGTGAAAATGGATATGAGATAGCAATCTTCCAGGAGACAGAAAGCAGGACAAGATATGAGGATAATCCGTTGCCTCATGTTATTGCAATTTTCTGTTTCATCATGTGAATTTAGCATATACCTAAGTTAGTCATTAAATCACAGTTAATGTAAATGTTCATATTTTCTCAAGCTTTCTTACAAAAACGATTATTAAATAGAACAAATTATTGAATGTTGTCTCAATTATTATAAAAGTGAAAAAGAAACCTCGCCCATAAATAACAAACATTAAAAAAGCTCTCCCACCACCAGTTTAATCAGATCAATGTTTACACTCTATCGATCACTCACATTTGTGCATAACTCATATAATAGAGATCATATGCAAGTTTATTTGTCTAAATTATACAACAGTTCATTTTCAATAAAAATAAAATTCTTAAATTCCACCTGCTCGGAAAGCTGGCCAAACAAGGAACGGTTGCCATTTGTAAGCTTTATTTTGGACCCAGAATTGGAAGGAGAGGCTATTTGACCATCAACATTTTTTTTTTGTCTCTTCCCTTTTGTCTTTAACAAAACTACGATACTATATTCCTCCGGCGCTACAGCTTCGGTTGCCGCTCCAACCAGCTCATTTACAAAGAACAGAAGCTGCTCAAAGCCTGTCCCAACAACTAGGCAATTTCCTAACAGCTATGAATCTTTTAAATAAGCCAGCTTTTTGTCTATTCTCCACATTTTGTGTGCATAGGAGAAGTTAAGACGCTAATTTATTCGTAATAGAATATCTACGGTCTGTGAACTGCGAAATGAAAGTAACTCAACTTTTGGCAATAAACCCAGTTAATTAATTGGATTTTATTAATCCTTTTGGACGGCAAACAAGGTGACCAGTTGTCTCTTAGTATAGAAAGACTTATTTTTTCAATTTTTTCTTAACAAAAAGGACCAGGTGAACCTATAGATGAAGAAGGAACAAAAAACTATTCAAGTTGCTTAAAAATGTGGTCGTGATTAACTTCCCTCCTTAACTTAGGACAGCCCCATTTTCACCCTATGACGCTTCTTCTTATACGCAATGATTAGATCTTGTTCAAACTCTCTTGCTTTATGAACTATTCTTTAAGAATGAAGGAAAGGTGATGAAATGACAGTGGAAGAAATCCTTTCTTAGGTGACTATTTGTTCATATAATGCATGTTAACTTTTAGCTTTCGTCCATTGAATATTTAATTGCTTCGGATATATCATGGAAATAGTGAGAAGGCTCCGTCAAAAGTCCTTATATTTCCCTTATTCTGGTCCCCAATTGTTGAAACATCTTAGAGTTGGAAATTGGCATGCAAAAGCTATTGACTTTGTAAAATGTACTAGTTAGCCACATTGAACAAAGGTCTTTCGTTGATTCAATTTGGCTGTACCAAAAGCTTTGTTTTCCAAGTTAACAGATGTTGATCTTTTTATCTGTTCTGGTTTTTCCTTGATATTAACTTCAAGCTGGAGTTCTGATCCATCATTGGAAAATCTCTGAGAAATGGACCAAAAAATTAAAGTGGTTCTGCTTCTTCTTCTATTCCAAGCTCTGCTTGTAGCCGCCCAGATATCCTATCAGGACTGTAAGTTCAATTCAAATATTGGGATTTTTTCAACTGCTTTGCTCTTTTGCTGATGTTCGATCTATAGTTTTCATAATTTTTGCTTATATTTTTTCACATCTCATGATATAACTATTGTTTGTTAGATTCTATTTTGGGCTTTGTTTCAGAAATTTTATTTATTATAGTATTTTTTCAAAGAAAAATAATTTACAAAGAGCTAAAATTCGTTTTTATATCTCTTGTCAGATTAAATTTTAAGTAAACACTTGTAAAATGAATTCTTTTACTAGTATAAGAACATCATAAAGTACACCAAATAAAATAATATGCAGTTAAAATTAGTATCTGCGCTCCACATAATATAAAAATAGGTGTTTGTGCTTGTGAGTTACAGAAGTTCTTAGCTAGAAAATTATACCATGGAGATCTTCAAACAGTATTTTGTTTGCTTTTAGGATTTGGCATTCTCTTGAAAGATGTGTGAAACCAGTGACTGTTAAGTAGTTTGATTTAACTTGTTTGGCCATAGCAATTTCTTTATGTTGACATGATCTAGGTTCTCAGTCTGTTAGATTGACTACAATATGAATTGCATAAGCTTTGCTAAGGCTTAATTATTGATTGGCACTTCCCTTTATAGCGAAGAAAACAGGTAAAAAAAAAAAGGACAAGAGCATAATCTCTTGTAATAGGCCTTCCTTTTGTTATTTATGCAAACTCTCAGTATATGTAGATGTTCATTGAATATTGGGAAGTTTTTTTTTTTTTTTTTTGTGTTGATAATTTAGGATTTTTTTAATGTTTTTATGTATATTGTCCCATTGCAGTTATTGCCCTACAAGGTCTCACAGAATCTTGGGAGAACATACCACCGAGTTGGGTGGGTTTAGATCCTTGTGGCAGTAGCTGGGAAGGAATTCATTGCACCAATTCAAGGGTGACCTCAATGTCAGTTCATAGCTTCTTTGGCTCCTTCAATGTAATTTTTATTTTTTTTTTTAAAATTCTGACTTGGTTGCTATTTTCAGAAAATTAGGAGGCATGAACTTGGTGGGCAAGCTCTCATCAGAAATACAGTCAATGTCTGAATTAGAGACCCTGTAAAATTTCTACTTCAGCTTTTTCTACTCTCATAATGACTTAAATACAGCTAATACAGTTAAATACTTAAAATACCTTCAGGCTACTATCCTTCCTTCGAGTGTCAGAAGGTTCTGAACTTTGTGTTTGGGTATTTCTGATTCATATGTATATTTTTGTGGCACTTCTTTTACACTCACGCACTGCCAAATCTGCAACTGAATTCATCAAAAGAAATTCTATTTAAAAAATTTTCTTTGGACTTAATCATTCGTACTGACAAATTTTTGTTCATATAGGGATCTCTCTTTCAACAAGGGCCTGGCAGGAACAATTCCAGAAGAAATTGGGAATTTGAGAAAGTTAAAAATCCTGTAAGGACGACAGCCAATACTTGTCACCCTTTACCTTTTCTTTTCCCTTTACAAAATTTAGTCCGTTACTGATCTATTGCATTGCTCGTCATTTTCCAGAATATTGGTTGGTTGTAATTTATTTGGTCCTATTCCAGAATCAATAGGATCTCTACAGCAGCTGACCTTTCTGTAAGAATTTTACCTTTAACAATTACGTCACTATTTACCAATTATCCGAGAAGGTCTAATCGGACAAGAATTGTTTTAGAGCCCAAGTTATTTTCAATGGAGCAAAAGATGATGCTTCCAATGAAACATTATTATTGTCTTCTCTAAGAGTTTCTTCTGTGGGCTATCCCTTATTGCTTTCCATGCAGAGCTCTGAATTCTAATCGGTTCAGTGGAAACATTCCACGTACCATTGGCAATCTTTCCAATATTAATTGGCTAGATCTTGCTGATAACCAGCTTGAAGGACCTATCCCTGTCTCTGATGATGGTGATGATGAAGGACCTGGTCTTGACAAGCTGCTTAAGGCAAAACACTTGTATGTCAACTCTCATTCTCAGTTTGAGTTGATAATTTCTCGTAAAGTTCAGCGTGAAGGATCTAAAGACCATGTCCTCTTTGTGCAGTCACATAGGAAACAACAGGCTCTCGGGTGGAATTCCAGCTAAACTTTTTAGCCCAACAATGAGTCTGGTCCATGTGTAAGATTCATTCTACCTCTAGCAGTATCTATTTTCTGGAATCTTTATAACTGAATAAATGGCTTGAAAATCGCCGTGTCATGAAGATATTATAATGTTTTATAGGTGTGTCCAGTACACATATTGACTTGTCTCTTTGTCCTTTCCTATATTCTTTTGGGCTTTGGCCAGGCTTTTTGATAGCAATCAACTAAGTGGCAGCATTCCTAGTACCCTTGGAAGTGTGAACTCATTGGAGGTGGTGTGAGTATCTAGTCACAAGTGAAGTGATCCATTCTGTCTCTGAAATCCTCAATTTTTTTTTTCTGTATTGAATATTTTCTCTTGGCTACAGACGCTTTGATAGGAATCAATTAAGTGGGCAAGTGCCTTCAAACCTCAGCAATCTCAGAAATCTTAGCGAGCTGTAAGAAGACAAAAAAAAATTTGCCATATTAAGCTTCATAGCAAGCTGTAAAACTCGTCTTTGTTTTCAAAATATCAATTTACTGAGGGGAGATAATGACAATATTTTTTTTTTCAGGTATTTATCCAACAATATGCTGAATGGTTCTCTGCCTGATCTTAGTGGAATGAATCTTCTAACCTATGTGTAAGTGGTCAAACAGTAATATTATAATTAAAATTCATTAGAAGTGTATGATTAAATAAAATCTGTTTCTTATAATCTAGAAGTAATTGTCACATCTTTCTCCCTCCATCTATATTATGCACCAACTCTATTTTAAATATACCCGTATATGCATGAATAATATTCTATATTCTTTTATCTGCATATTTTCATGAAAATTATCTGCAGGGATCTGAGCAACAATACTTTCAACTCTACTGATATTCCTTCATGGGCTTCAAGTTTGCCGTCTTTAACAACATTGTATGCTGTCCCTATCTCCTGCCTCCTTCCAATACCTTTCCTTCTTTCTCTTTATCTCTTTTCTCTGAGTATGTACGTTTGCATGCAAGTATGGGTATGTTTCAAGAGAAAGGGATGTCTTAAGTGTTGAATACCGATAAACCTTATTCTCTATGGCAGGAAGTTGACAAACACCGGACTTCAAGGGCAGATACCTGTGTCCTTATTTAAGCAGTCCAATTTAGAGTCTGTGTGAGTATTACTGACTCATTAAGCAAGACATTAAAGCGCAAAAAGATGTTGATATGCCCATATTCATCAAATTATTCCTTGGATATATATACAAATGATGGCTATAACTTATTAGTGATTGTAATGCAATGTGGGAACAGAGAATTGAGGGACAACAAACTCAGTGGCGCCTTAGATATTGGTGATGCCTACAGCAACCGTCTGCAACTTATTGATTTGGAGAATAATGATATCACTGACTTCAACCAGAAAAACATAAACTCTAATGTTACAGTAGTGTAAGTTTCATTGGTTAATCATATCACCAATTTTTCTTTAATTTAACGGGTAATTGCATGTAATTTTCCCCCAGCATAGACTCAAACTACTGGTTTCTGGTTTTCTCTCCTCTGAGGCAGCTATCTAACAATTTTGCAGACTAGTTCGCAATCTGATTTGTTTAGAAACAGGAGCTGCTTCACAAAGTTACTGCCAAGAACCGAAACCCAAATCCCTATATTCAACACCACCATATAATTGTGCACCTCTTCTTTGCAGTTCTGACCAGATTTCCAGTCCCAACTGTAAATGTGCACGTCCTTACGCTGGAAGTCTATATTCCAGAGCTCTTGGTTTCTCAAACCTTGACAACTCAAGTTACTATGAGGATCTTGAACAATCTTTGATGACTGCTTTTCGATCACAAAATCTTCCAGTCGATTCTGTTTCTCTGAGTAATCCTTTCAGAAATTCATCCACTGATTATTTTGAACTGACCCTGAAAATATTCCCATCTCAAAATGATCGTTTCAATAGAACTGGAATTTCAAATATTGCTTTTGTGCTTACCAACCAGATTTTTAAGCCCCCAGAATCTTTCCTTCCTTACTTCTTCATTGGTGATGACTATGGATCCTACGAAGGTGATTTAATGTCTCACAATGAGCTAGAAATGCTAATCTCTATAATGCTTTTTCTGTTCTCTCACCTTGTCACTTTCATGTCACTTAGGAGAAAAATCAAAGAAGTCGACACATACAGGGGTTATAGTTGGTGCAGTGGTTGCTGTTGTGGTCTTTCTGGTACTATCACTCCTTGCAGGGATATATGCCATCCGCCAAAAGAAAAGAGCGAAAAGAGCCACTGACCTGAACCCTTTTGGTAAGATATGTTTGATGCAGGCTTGGCTTAATTTTGTCCCTTGTAAGGAAATTTTATAGCAGTCTTCTACTGATCAAATGTAATGCAAATGCAGTAAATTGGGAACTGAACAAGAATAGTGGCAAAGCTCCTCAGTTAAAAGGAGCTCGATGGTTTTCTTTAGAAGAGCTAAAGAAATACAGCAGCAACTTCTCAGAAGTCAACACTGTTGGATCTGGGGGCTACGGAAAGGTTTGTAATAATAACATCTCATGGCTATCTTTTTCCCTTTTTTTTAGTACACTAGAATCCCTTAAAATCCCAAAGAAACCATTCTTCTTACATCTTTTTGCTTTTAAGAATTTCACTTCTGACGCCAGCTTTGGAAACATTAAAGTATTTTCTCAAATTATTTTGTTCTTGTTTAGTGTTCAGCAATATCTAATTAGTCTTTATTCATAAGGTCTACCACGCTATTATGCCCAGTGGGGAATCAGTTGCCATCAAACGGGCTGCAAAAGAATCTATGCAGGGTGCTGCTGAGTTTAAAACTGAGATTGAACTCCTATCAAGGGTCCATCATAAGAATCTTGTTGGTCTTGTGGGTTTCTGTTTCGATAAAGGTGAACAAATGCTGGTGTATGAATATATTCCAAATGGCACTTTAATGGATAGTCTTTCAGGTACTTCCAAATTCCGACTCCTTCTCCACTTCATATGAACCATATCAAATTGTATCATAGAGGTGAATATAGAACGAAATGGGGTGGAATAATGACAATCTTGTTCAAAATATACATCCCACCTCTTTTCATCTGACCGTTACCAAATAGACCCCTAAGCTGCCCATTTCTTTTGTAGATCACCTGGAAAGTTCTTAGCATATGTGGTTCACCATTCACTTATCAATTCTGAAGACCGTATACCTGATATCTATTTACCAATTATAAAAATTACTATCACACAACAAAATGGACATGTTAGGACCCTTTGAAGATGAACTCACTATTATTAGAATGTTGTTACTTGCTTCTTTTGTTTAACCAATTTAAGACTTAAAATTAGTGTTTTGCTTACTCATGCACATTTGTTGGAAAATATGTGAAGAATCGTTAAGAATCCCAATATAATTCATCATCATATCAATTTAAGAAATGAAATTAGTGTTCCACCGAAACTCTGATGTTCATTTACCGGAATATATGTAAAGACTGGCTAAGATTTATTCATAATATAAAATATAAATATTCGAAGACACATTTCTTAAATTTTGACATGAAATTGTCAATACAGGAAAGTCTGGCATCAGAATGGACTGGATGAGGAGGCTAAAAGTAGCCCTGGGTGCGGCCAGGGGTCTGACCTATCTTCATGAACTTGCCAGCCCACCAATTATACACAGGGACATAAAATCAAGCAATATCCTACTTGATGAACACCTGAACGCAAAAGTTGCAGATTTTGGTCTCTCCAAACTTCTTGTTGACAGTGAAAGGGGTCATGTCACTACTCAAGTCAAAGGGACAATGGTTGGCACATAATACTTTAAACTCCTATTCTATGAATTCACACTTATCTACGTTCCCCACCTTTAAAATTTCATAATTCATGAAAGCAGCTTTTTCTATGTAGCTATGCAATCAAACTAATTTCCTTAATGAAGGAAGAGTTTTCAAGAAATTTTAGGAACCATGACCAATACTTTTCAAAGTCAGGAAGAAGCCTCAGCAATCTTCTTCAGGGAAAGGATACACAAATATGTGCAACAAGCACAACAAAATTATCCCTCCACCTCTTTCGTATTTATGTTTTGGTCCCACTTTATGGCAAAGGCTTATGCACACTTGTGCACGATGCTTTTGCAGCACCTCAAATGCATGGGAGCACACACAGACCTATTCCTTTCCAGTACATCATATTAGACGATGAGGGACTGGTAAACTGTCTAGAATCTAAATAACCTTCAAACTGCTCGAAGAAACTTTCTGTTTAAAATATAAAATGGAATTAATACTGATTGAAATTAAGTTTTAAACCTGAACTTTGCAAGAGAAATATCAGATGACAATCTTTTACTTTTATTTTACAGGGATACTTGGATCCTGAGTATTATATGACCCAGCAGTTGACTGAAAAGAGCGATGTATATAGCTTTGGGGTGTTAATGCTGGAACTGGTAACAGCAAGAAGGCCAATAGAGCAAGGAAAATATATTGTAAGAGAGGTGCAAAGCGTAATGGATACATCAAAAGATCTATACAACCTTCATTCCATTCTAGACCCAACCATAAACAAAGTAACAACTCCAAAAGGTTTGGAGAAGTTCGTGGACCTGGCAATGAGATGTGTCAAAGAATATGCAGCTGAGAGGCCAACGATGGCCGAGGTGGTGAAAGAGATTGAGAATATAATGGAGCTTGCTGGATTGAACCCCACTGCTGAATCAGATACAACAACAGAAAGTCAAGTGGAAGCAAGTGTGGGGAATGGTAGCCATCGTTATAGTGAAGATTTTAGCTATAGTGGAATTTTTCCTTCAGTAAGGGTAGAACCTCAGTGATATTTGGTATGTTTTCTTTTGTAATGCTTTTTACTCTTTTGGTGCAACCAATGAGCTCTGATGTGTGAATATAAGGGCTATCAAATTCTCCTTGCAATTGTGGTTAGAAACATTTAGCCTCTCATACAGGTCTTTGAAAAATGAATAGATTATAAATAAATAGTGATGAGAGTTCAATTGAATTTTCTTTAGACTTATTAGCTTTCAGTGCCATGGAGAAGTTTACTGTTAACAATAACAATGTTCCATAACCTTGGTTATCAAATGTCCCCGTAATTATTTGTTTGGGTCATGAATTATACAATAATTAAATCTCCCCAAGTAATGAATAAGAAGGGGGTAAAGTCCTTTAAAGTGAAATTCGGTATAAAGGTATCTTAAATTTTTATTTATTCCAAGATTTATTTTTCTATATTATTTAAATCATATATAACACATAAATTTTAAAATTTTCATATTCACTGTATTCAAACATCTTAAAAATAAAATTATAAGTGCTTAAAAAATTAAAATTTTCTTGTACCAATCACTAAGTATATTGATGTAATAAAATCAGTCAAAAAGCCAGGCAGTAAATTCTTCATTCTAGAAAGTTGGAGTTTCTATACACACTTCTTCGTGACTAAAAGCTAAGCAGGGAAGAACCATAAAAAAAAATCTGCATTGCCAACATTCATAGATCCGAAAAACAGAGATATGTCGAAGTCTATGGAAAGAACCAAATAGATAAAATCTGTAATTAAATATATGAATATAATACTGAACAGATTTCTCTACAAACCAAAGAAGAAAGTTGTTTGATGCTCTCTAGAGTCTAGAAAATGATTTTTATGCTGTCAGTATAATCTCTACATGGATATAAACAGACAGAGTTTGATGTAAAAATACCGAAATTTTTAGTGCATACTCAAGCAGAGCAACATCCAACTTTCTTCACAGCTGAGACATCATCACGGGACCCAACATTAATTGTCTGTCCTTTTGGTAAAGCTGCTGGATCATCACCAACATCAAGGGCCTTCTTGCTTACAACTCGATAAATCTGAGTCAGCACTTCAGTAAAGGAATTTTCAACATTAATAGACTCAAGGGCAGAGGTTTCCATGAAAAATGTATTCTCTCGTTCAGCAAAAGCTGTAGCATCTTCAACGGAAACTGCTCGCAAATGACGCAGGTCTGCTTTGTTCCCTACAAGCATTACCACAATGTTGGCATCTGTGTGACCTCTCAGCTCTTTCAGCCATCTCTCCACATTTTCAAATGTTACATGGCGTGTAACATCATAGACTAGTAAAGCACCAACAGCTCCACGATAATATGCACTAGTGATTGCTCGGTACCTTTAGTAAAGAAAATGCAAACTTAAATAGACATCCTAGAAGAAAAATTAATAAAAGTTCTTGTTGAGTATCCAGAATTATGCGATGTTACTTCTAAAAGTTCTTGTTGGGATTATGAATTAACAAGACTACTAATCTGCTATTCAACCTACATATAAACTCAAATAGATTTGATTACATGGCATCGATGTCATGAAACTAAATGATGCATTCACTTATCCATGAAATTCAACAATCAGGAAGATTAACTTATTGCCATTTATTTTAAATTTTTCTGCATATCTTCTCGTGACTTTAAAAACATCATTGCTAATTGGTTTAAAACATCACCATATTGACTTTCTTTTCTCCATTCTTATTATTATATATTTCAGATTTGGCCAATCTTGCTGATACTAGCCAGTTGACGTCTTAATTTCTTTCATTGCTAAGTATATATTCCTGTCATATTTACCAGAAACTAAGAAATCCTTTTTAAAGGTTACGATCATAATAATATTAAAATCTGCACATATCAATCTTCATTTGATAAAAGCAATCTATGCATTATATCAATGCCAATACAAAAAACAACTCAAGGCATAAACGCTCTTCATAAGTCACTTTGAGATACCAAGTTCAAGTGCAAGTACAGGTATAAAATAATATGGGACCACACAGCACAAAAGATGGAAACAGAAAAGCTTCGCAACATATTTCATTTTCAAAGCAACTAACAAAAACACAAACCCTTCTTTATTCCTTGTTTCACGAATAAATCAAATCTTGGACGTTGTTCACATACAAAAACCAATGGTAAACCCAAAAAATATGAAACAAATTCTACCAAAAACGAGAAAAAGATAATAATGGAAATAAAACGAATCTGAACCTTTCTTGACCAGCAGTGTCCCAAATCTGAGCCTTAATAACCTTATCATCCACCCGAATGCTTCTGGTGGCGAACTCGACCCCAATGGTGGACTTGGATTCGAGACTAAATTCATTCTTGGTGAACCTCGACAAAAGATTGGATTTTCCCACCCCCGAGTCCCCGATAAGCACAACCTTGAACAAATAATCGTAATCGTCATCCGCTCTATAGGTCCCCATTTACCACACACACTCCCTTTTCACGCCGGTGTTAGGTTAAAGGGAAAATGAGGGATAAAAATTTATTATTGTTTTGTACATTCTCTCTTGGAGATTCAAGTGGGTTGGTGTGAATCCTCTATCAAGGGATTACACTTTTAGTGTGAAATTCAGATTTGGGGCAATGTCAAAAATGGAAACATGATAACTATACTTTATTAATAATAATTAATGTTATAAACTAATTATAATAATTAAAAATACAATTGAAACATTTTATGCAATAATGATGAAAATTAAATAAGTCATTAAATAATAATTCTCAATTAATTTATAATAATATCAAAAGTTATGTATAATTTTACTTTTGAATAACATATTATATATATATATATGAAAATAAAATTAAAATATAACACTAAATGACTAGATACTGGCTCTCAACTTGCGATGATGGCTATTCAATTTCAGTTGTCAATTAAATTGCTTTACTAAATAAATATGGTTATTATCTTATATTAAAATTTTAAGTCGTGTTTGATGCATGTTACAGTGTTAAACTAATCCAATTCAAATTTATATAATATTTGATTTACATTGAAGATTATATGAATTTATATTATTATAATTTTGTATATGATTATCATTATATAATATATATCCAAGTTTAATAAAATATATTTTTCATTTATTTATTAATTTAATATTATATTATCACAACTTTTAAGTACTTTTATAAACTTAATATTATTTGTTATTATCATTTTTATCAATTTTATTACAACTATCATCATCATTATAATTATTATTAATATTATATTATTATCACCGTTATTATTATTGCAGCCCCTTTTTTATCAATCTCATTATAGTTATATTATTATTGTATTATCATTATCTTATCAATTGTTATTATTACTGTTATTATATTTAAATACTAATAAAATATTATATATACTTATGAATATAAAATATTATTTTTATAATATCAATATAATATTATGATGTATCAATCTATATATCATATATTAATCTAATAATATAAAGAGTTATATAATCAATACTTTATACAATTAATATTACATTATCTTATCATTACATATATAAGAGATAAAAAGTTAAGTCTTTTGTTTTTCAAGATAATGACCAACTTTTCAAAGTGTTGGTTGAATAAAATAAATTTTAATAAAAATGAAAAGAAAAAAAAAGTAATAAAAATTTATTATTTTATTTAGTATGTAATGAAAAGAATTGTAATAACATGATATTTTATTGTTTGTTATAAAAATAAAATAAAAAAAATATATAAGAAAAAAAATTGAATTATTTTTAAATTTTAAATTATAAAAAAATTTATTATAATATGAATTAATTTAATTTTTTATTTAAAAACATGATTTTTTTTATTTTACTTAAATTCGTCATTTTATTTACTTTTATTTTTATAAGGGTGTAATTGTGTTTTTTTTTTCATTTGATGAAATATTAGATATGTAGTGAAATATAATAAAATATTTTATTCTATTCATTCAATCTAATCAAACCACAAAATTCAAGATTCCTTCTTCCATTTTTTTTTTTTTTTTTTTGCATTCCATCCAACTAAATGCGTAGGGAAGTTCAAGGAATCCGATGGATAAAGCACAATCCCGTCATTGTCACTGTTCCTTCACCTAACACCAAACGGACATCATCTTAAACCCACTCCCCCCAGTCGCACCGCCAATCGTCCTTAATTACAGAAGCTCCAAAAATTCAAAAATAATTTAATTTTTTTACTTATATTTTTTTATTAATTTATTTTTATACCAAACAATAAATATATCTCTATTATGGACGTTTCCGTATTGTAGTCAATTTATTCTACATAAAAATGAAAAGTTTCTAATTCTCTCACCCATGTGCTTCCGATCCATCACCTAATATTCAAAAAGAGATCATTTACATTGCATGTTGGGTCTGTCTGCATATTAAGTAGAAGATCGTGGTGGTCAAGATTTGTGAACGGGAACCATGATGATACCAATACCATAAGTACTACTGCATGTGTGTGATGGTTCATGCAGATTCGCGGAGAAGATATGATGATGACAGAGAAAAAAAAAAGACAGAGCTAGCTTTCCTCGATATATCGAAATCGTTCAGTCAAATCGAAAACATCAAATGAGAGCTACCAAAATACTGTTTTTATCAAACAACACGTTAACCAATCTGCAAATACAACCACTCTCCTATTCCTCTCTCTTGTCTCTAGCCTTTTCCTTCGTGTCTCTCTCTTGTTTATAGGAACAGTGTGTTTGTTTAGATCATTTACCTTAGTCCACTTAAAGACGAAACTGGCAGTTTGTGTCACCATACCGTTTGGGGTCAGACCCTTTTTTTCCCTGATTCTTGTCAACTACGGTGAGTTTGGAGCCTGTTTCTGACCACACTACACTACGTTTTCTGGAACCTAAATAAACTAGGTTGTTGTTCTGTTCACTAAAAGGTAAAAACCATTTATATAAACGTTATATCTTGTACTATTTCCCCCTCTTTTTATCTGATCACACAGCATTATAGATTACACAATGCAAGCTCATATCTCTTCTATCTTTTTAAGATTTGAGGTTCAAATTCTTTGGCACAGTATGATTAAAAAAAAAGGGGATAAAATATCTTATTAATTATGTCACTCAATTTTAATTGGAGTATATATATAAAAGTGGCCACTTATATAGTTTTCTTTTTCTTTTTTATATAACTTCATTATATATGCAACATTATCGCAGAAACCCAAACGACCAGTTCCTCGGAGAGTAGAAGCACCAAGGGGTGGCAACAAGAGAAACAGCATTAAAGAATTAATGATGATGACTTCAAATGTGTATAGTAAAACAAAGTGCAACCCAAAAGCAGGCCGAAAATGGGAGAATTATGATCTCACTTGCATCAACTTGACTACAAATTCTCAATCGCTGCGTCCATATATTTACATTCACATTTAATGCACACATGCATTTAACTTCATTTTGGGATTATTTTGAAGAAACCTTTTTACTTTTGTTTTTGTGACAAGTAGCACAAGAACTAAAAACAATATATATAGATCATATATCATATAAAAATACTTTTAATATTGGGAGAAAATTAAAATTACATCCACAAGTGATCATTTCCCATGAGTCATCCTCATACAGTGACTGAAACCCTAATAACACACACACACACGCACACATAGAGACGAAGAGAGCAAAGAGAGATAGAGAGAAAACACCAAATCTAAACCCCATTTCTTCTTGTACCTTCTAAATCTGCAAAATGAGAGAAGAAAGAAACAAAAAAAGAAAAAGTCAACAACCCTTAACTTGTGAAACAAAAAGCTTTATCTACATAATAACATGCCAGTGCGATGGGAAATATCAGGGTGTTAACGTGCGCACCAGATAATAAAAAGCGCCGTGCTGGAGTGACTGCAGGGTGACGCCCCACTCGTTGGTGAGCACTGGCTGACCAGACGCGTGGACGAGCACCACGTCATCACCAAAGGCCGCCCGCACGTCGAACGGACCCACACCCACCTCAAATGCGACGTCGTTAATGAACACCGTAGATTTCGCCGTACCACCACAAGCTCCTGCCTCAACGACACCTGAAATACACCAGATCAAAACTCATGAGCAAATCCAAATTGATTAACATTGTACTACTCCAGTCCATAATTCAATTACATAACCTAACCATGCACACGTCCATCTAGTCAAACATCGTAAATTCCGGACCCAAATTACCACATTACCTTCTTTCATGGCCATTCTTGCCATTTTTTCTCACCCAAAAAAACAAACAAATAAATTAAGGTATATTCCACTACCTAGCACTAAATCCACAAATTATAACGTCCGACTAGGCTTTCGACTTGGTAAAGTAAAATAATTAATGACCTTGATTTTGAGTGAGGGGGGATGGAACAGTAACAGTGGTGGTACTAATGGGAGGGACAGTAGAGTCATCAGTGATTGGAGTAGAAGAGACACAGAAGCTGAGGTGTGGGAGTTGTTGCATTTTCATGGCCTTTTCTTGGTCTTTCTTTGAGGCTTCATGGTTCATGATCTCACTGAGCAAGAGACTATTGTAAGACCCAACATTTTGTTGATGATCAGGAGCTTGAGCTTGAGATTGAACCACATTTGATAGTTCGGAGAAGGGAAAGCCTTGTGTAATAGCATTAGCCACTCCTCCTGATCCTCCATTGTGGTGATGCAGTGGAAAGAAGAAATGCTCGGCTGAAGGGGCCAGAGTGGTATCGTTGTGGGTCTGAAAATAGGTCTGGTTAACAGAGGCAGTGGGAGAGTTGGGAATTACATCAGTGACGTTAGAGAAGCCAATAGAAAACCCTTTAGAGGGTGTTAAGTCTTTCGGAGAGGATTTCTCAGATGATGAGGAGGAGGAGGAAGATGGGGCTGTGGTTTGAGATGAAGGGGTTTGGTTCTTAGAGTTCTGGAGGAGGCGAAGCTTGTGCTTGCTTCTGGATTTACGGTTCTGGAACCAGTAGAAAACGTTGGCATCGCCCACTTGACCATACTCTTGCAATTGTGCTCTGATCTTCCTTATCTCGTCTCTGGGAGGGTTCACCATCCCAGAGTTGAATATGGCTTCCAGTATGCGAATTTGCTCTGGTTTTGGGTTCCATCTCGGCTTTGGCTCTGGACTTCTCTCCTCACTTCCTGCAACTTTAGAAGGAAAAAAAACTGTAAATTTGGAAACTTTTCACAGAACACAATCTAGATTCACCCTCTCTCCCTCTAACAACGGTTAATATTGTGTTCAATAGATGAATTTGGAACTGCTGTATACGATACTATATACTATATACTAATAATTTGGTTGTATAAACCAATAACGTTCGAGCTTCAGAATTGAAAAGGGTTTTGAAGAATTTAACTTTAAAGGTGGTGGGTGAGTGAGATTTTTATGTGGTTTTAACCACAAACCTGAAGTGTAAGGGCTTCTGTGGCAGCTTGCAGGTGACATGAGAGGGGGATTAATGTCATGCTGCCATTGGTGGGGATGGTGGTGATGGGAGTGGGAGTTGCAAGGCTTGGACTTGAACATGCTTGGCCAGTGTCTGTTAGAGGAAGCCATAATGATGATGATGGGTGAAGTGAAGGTGAGGGGTATCAAAGCGGCCAACCGAAACAGAGAACAATATAAGAAGTAGCCCTTTTGTTGCTCTATAGCTTTTTGTTGTGAAGTCTGAACGCTCTAGCTAGGCCAACATAACATCTCCTCTTATAGCCTCTTCGCCTACTCCCTCTTGGCTGTTTCCATTCTATTGCAAATATTAAAAAAAAAAAATCTATTATCAGTCTTGAAGAAAATTTATGTATAGTATAGAGATTATTTACGTACGTACAGAAATTGAATATTAAATGAAACATCAGAAAAAGTTAAAATGTATTTAAAAATGGGCAAAACTCACAACAGGAATCGCCTGTGAGAAAAGATAAAATAAGGGAAAGGAAAATAAATATAAAGGAGAATGAAAAAGATAAGAGGAAGTACCAATTCTCCCATTCCCTGCGCTTACCTTACAGGCTTACACCTTTTGCATTAATAGTGGAAAAACTTAATGAAGTAGTTTAAAGTAGAAGGAAATTCTCCCCCGGACGAGAAGTAAATGGAACATGGAAAGGAATACATGCTGGGGACTTAATTAGGAATCTTGCTTCAGGGATGGCAGAGAAGCTCTTAATGCTAGTGCTTTCAGTAAGAGGTGGGTTCTGATCAGTTTGTCTCTTTCTTTTCCAGATTCTCTTGCTGATCACTTGGGTTTGCTAGCAGTGTAATAATGGGAGGGTGAAGGGAGGGTAGAAATAAGTGTTGGATTATTCTAATGAAAGGTTGTTGCAGTAATAAATAGGGGGGGTGTGGCTTGAAATTCAAGAAGGGTGGCATGTAGGGTTTGATTGGAAGCAATGGGGGGTTAGTAATTGCGACTTTGGGTTATTTTGGATTGACTCGAGGGGGCTTTATTTATTATCCACTACATGCGCAATATATGTGTTTCTGATCAAATTCAATCCTTTCATAAATCTATGCTCTTCCAAAATTTCAAAACTCAAAGTCAAAATCTTAATCTGATGCCAACCAAGTTTTCAAACCTTTAATTAAAGTGCATATAACCCAATAGTTTGAAAATCTCGTTTAACAGTATAAATATGGGTTGCATCGTCAAAATTATATATGACTTTGAACTATATTAAGTTACGTGCATGGTTGTAGAGTCGAAAGATTGCCAAGCAAAAACATTAATCAGCAACTTTTTTATTTGCATTCATAATTAAAGTTAAATGTGTATTGACATAAAATGAAAGTTTAAGTGAATCAACATATCAGAAAAGACAAAAAAAAAAAAATTATATTCACTAGATGTAGTGTGACAAATATTGCCCAGACAAAATTTTAATTTCATATTGGCTCTCGCCCTTAAATTACAAGAAAATCCCAGAAAAAGAACATTAGTTAGATGCTAATTAATTAATGCACACGAAGCAACAAGGAAATGAGGAATGAAAGCATCATATGTTATAGATTACAGTAATTAAGCTTCTAGGATCTTAATGTTTACAAAAAAATATTATTAAGAAGGAATAACATTGAATTTTAATAATTCTTCAATTTTTATATTTAAAGATGAAATTAATAATGATTCGGCAGGTGAACATGGTTTAAAAGTCAAGCTATATGTCATGAGATATTTTGGCTTTAACATATAGCGGAAAAACTACCATATAAAAAAGGTTTGAAGAGAAAATACGAAAGGAATAGTGAAAGAGACAAGACTAAATTAATTTTATTTTCTATTTCTGGTTTCCTGTCCATTGACGACAATAACTCTTGGATTATTATTTCCTTATTATATCAAAGGTTTTATCTGCATAAACGCCTTTGTCATATGATATGTATGGGCATATATAAAGGTTATGTCTTATAACCTCAAAACCTTTCGTGCTCAAGGGCAAACTAAGTCACTTACTTTAATTGCATTTTTATAATTGGGTTTTGAAGGCTTCTTACGTCCCATGATGGATCATTATTTTTGCATCAATCAATAGATAGACAGACTAAGATATAATTAATTATTTATCTGAATAACTTTTTAATATTCAATATATATATATATATATATATATCACTATCTTATTTAACTGACACTATTATTCATTATTAGATAAATCTAAAATTACTCATTCAATTATCAATATCATTATTAATTAAGTAAGGTACAAATAAATCATGAGTATGTATAATATCGATGCATTAAATATAAAACAGGTGGAATTGTATCATCTCGTGAATAAAAAGGATACACATATTTTCTTATATATTATCAATTAATGCATCTTTCATAGGTTCTGACATTTCAAAAGGGGACCATAGCATGGCCAACTTTCTTTCCTCTCTGTTTAGGGCAGACAGACAGGAAACTAGGCAGAAATTGGGACTACAATCCCATCAAACAACTTTAGAAAACTGAAGTAGACCTTCCTGAGATAGCATTACTATAATTGTGCCTAATTAGTGTAAAGGCTGCTATTTTTTTAGATAGATTTGTATGCAAGTCCAATTTACATATTTGTAATTCAAATAAATTTTAAATAATATATAAATATCACGTTACTTCTATATATATATATAATGATTATTTTTACCCAGTTAATAAATTAAAAAATTTCATCAGTTATGTATTAGATACTGTCATATATATTTACTTAGTTAAAAAATTATTTTTTTGAAACAGACAAATGATAGAGTTTGACCAATGGTGCACCAAAATATTATATATATATATATATATATACGCACACACAAATAAATTTAATAATTTTTTAACCCTTTCTGCATTTTCGCCGTGACTGTACGTAACACATAAATATTTGCAATAGCAAAGTGCAAAGGTGCGAGAACAAGCTCGTAAGCTTGGTTAATTATTAAGGTAAATCAAGCTAACCGTACCATTCCATATTGGCAGCTAGCACATATATACCCATTCCTTCACTCCTATTTCTCCATTTTGGCATTAATGATATCTCTTTTGATTTGCAATTCTACTTCTAGCTACTGTACCAGTACCGCACAGGCTTCTTCCTCATCTCCACTCATGCCCACGTCTATATTTATTGCTTCTCTTTTCTTCCTTTCCATTCTTATCATTTTTTCCTTTTTCTGTTCCCACCATTTTGTCTATACCAAAAATGAGAGAAATATCGGCAAGTACTCTCTGTGTCATATATCTTGCTAGCTAGCTTCTCTCTAGTTAAAAGAACTTAACTTTTAACGAAATGAGTCTACTAAAAATAGGCAGAACAAGTTAATTTGGACAGGTACATTAGAGATGACATTAACCATGATGATATAATTATGTGTTTCAGTTTGGGGTGTATTTTTTACATTAATTTACACAAAATTTGGGGGTGAGGGGATTAATCTCATATAGCATGATCACGGTAGGAATGATAATAACTTTTCGTGAATTAGGATGTCTTGATTCTCGTGGGTGTTCAAGATTGTTGAAGAACGTTACGCATATAAAATCTTGAACCACACACGTGAAAATCTTAAATTTCTACTATCGACCGGAAAAGAAAAAACACTTCAATGAAAATTAAAAATGTATATATATTCTGTCTTTAATTATTATCTTCACAAGTGCTGTCAATTTTAATTTTCTTGATAAGGGTTCGATGGGACCCTTCATCCAAGATGATTATTGTAAAAAATTTGGACAAACATGCATTTTAAATATTTATATTTTAAAGACAGAAACATAATATTTTTTATATATGTAATTATGTTTGATATGACTTGACACTTCAAGTTATATGTAAACGTTACATTTTTTTTGTCGTATTACTATATTAATATCATCTTATATACATGTATTCATCTTGATATCCATATTTCTTAAGTTAGAGGCAATACCTATATCATAAACATGAATTCTCCTTAAGAATGTACTAGTGCTTAAAATATACTTTCTTATAAATTATTCTTATAAAACTTTATAGAAGTAGACAAAAGTATGTTGGACTCAAAGTCTAATCTAGTTTGGTTTTGAAGGTGTTGAGGTTCCACATGATAGGAAATTTATCCGTCTAAATCTATATTGTAAATTATAATGTCCCTCTAATTTAACAATTATTATAAATCCCTATCAATTTATGAATCAATTGCAAATAATACTTGCAATTACATAAATATCCTCTCCTTTTTTTAACTAACAATTTTGGTCAAATTATTTTTTGGTCCCTTAACTTATTTTTTATATTTATTTTAATCATTTAATTAAAAATAGTTTCACTAAAATACTTTAACTTTAAAAAAATAATCAATTTTATCTAAACCATAATTCAGATGGAAAAAAGGAAAGGATAAAAAAAAAGAATTACTCTTAAAATTATAAATATTAAACCTTAAATTCAAAAGCCTAATACCTTAAAAATAAATGGTTAAACCTTAAACTTTAAACTCTAAATTCGAAACTTTAAATTTTAAATCGTAAAAATTCTAAATTCTAAATTTAAAATCTCAAAATCTAAACACCGCAAACCTAAACTTCAAAAATCTATACTTTAAATTTCAATTGTCAAATATTAAATCTCAAATCTCAAATTCCAAACACCAAAACATAATTTTAAATATCAAAATCTCAAATTTTAAATCTAAAATTTTCAAACTCAAACTCAAATTTGAAAAATTCAAACCTCAAACTTCAAATTTTAGACTCCAAATCCTAAAACATCAACTCCTAAACTCCAAAATTAAAAATCTTACAACTTCAAATTCCAAAAACAAACAACAGAACGCCAAAGCCTCAAATTTGAAACCTTAGATAAAATCCCAAAATGACAAATCATAAATCTTAAATACTAAAACTCTAAATCTCAAAAATTCAAAAATCTCTAAACCTCAAGTTTCAAACCTTAAACTCTAAACTCAAAAAATGAAAATCCTAAACAAAAAACTCCAAACCCTAAAACTTCAAACTTTAAACCTTAACCTTCAAATTTAAATTTAGGTTTAAAGTTTCAGTTTTAAAATTTTAATTTTAGTGTTTGGAGTTTAAAAATTAGAATTTAAATTTTGAGATTTAGGGTTTTGATCTTTGTGGTATGGAGTTTAAAGTTTGGTATTTGGTGTCTTGGGTTTTTGGCGTTTGAGTTTTAGAATTTTTGTATTTGGGGTAGTTTTGGAGTTTTTGTTTTTGAGATTTTGGAGTTTAGAGTTCAAAATTTAAAATTTAAGATTTGGTATTTTTGAATTTTAGAGTTTAGATTTTAGGATTTAAGATGAAATTTTGGGGTATGGGGTTTTAGGGTTTGGTATTTATAGTTTGAAAGTTTAATATTGAAGTTTTAAAGTTTAAGATTTTAGACTTAGATATTTCGAAATTTCGGATTTAATGTTTAGAGTTTAGATGATATTTTCGATTTTAGAAATTGGTGCTTAGAGTTTAAAATTTGAAAGTTTGATATTTGAAATTTTAGAGTTTTAGTCTTTGTGGTTTAGGGGTTTGGGGAATTAAATTTAGTGTTCCAAATTTGAAGTTATGGTTTCAGGATTTTATGGTTTAAAGTTTCTTGCCTTGAGATTTGAGGATTTGATGCTTATTTTTAAGTTTATAGTTTTGGAGTTTGATAATTAAAATTTTAGAGTTTTAATTTTGTGGTTTAGGCGTTTGGGGAATTAGATTTATTGTTCAAAATTTGAAGTTATGGTTTTAGGATTTTATAGTTTAAAGTTTCTTGTCTTGAGATTTGAGGATTTGATGTTTATTTTCAAGTTTTTAGTTTTGAAGTTTGAAATTTGAGATTTAAAGTTCAAGATTTAGGGTTTTAAGATTTAGAGTTTATGGTTTTTAAACTTTGAATTTTTGGTTTGAGATTTGGTATTTTTGGATTTTAAGATTTGAAATTTTAAATTTATGAATTTTGGTGTTTGAAGGTTTGGGGTTTAAAATTTTTAAATTTAAGAGTTGAAATTTAGAGTTTGATATTTGAGATTTTAGTGTTTTAATTTTAAAGTTTTCTGATTTTGATTTTAGAGTCTAAATATTTAAGATTCAAGGTTTGGTATTTGAAAATTTGAGATTTAAGAATTGGAGTTTAAAGTTTTTGATTTTAGTATTTGGAATTTGAAATTTAAATTTTTGAAGTTTTGTATTTTTGAATTTTGATGTTTGACTTTTAAAATTTAAAATTTGATATTTGAGATTTTGGAGTTTAGAATTTAAAATTTGAGTATTTATTATTTAAAATTTAAAAGTTTATGATTTAAAATTTTAAATTTTTGAATCAAAGTTTAATGATTATGATTTTAAAGATTAGAGTTTTGAAGTTTTTGATTTATAATTTTTTGGGTAATTTTTTTGTCTATTTGAATTATAGTTTAGTATATAAAAAATAATTTTTTTAAAGTTAAGATATTTTTAAAAAAATTATTTTTAATTAAGTGACTAAAATGTAATAAAAAATAAGTTGAAGGACCAAAAAATAATTTGCATAAAATTATTAGCAAAGAAAAATAGATATTTATGTTATTTTAGAATTATTTATAATTAATTAATAGATTTAGCGGACATTACAATATTTGTTTAACTATAAAAATATTATAATTAATAGTATAAATTAATATAGATAAATATTAATTTTTTCTACCAATAAATGTATTGGCAAAACATGAGATGGGTAGGTGTGCGGTAGCCAAAGTTGCGCCAACAATAGTCAGTAAATGCTAGCGTGCACGCAGTAAATACACTCGTGCAAAATATTCAATGCTTTAATTTTGGTGCACATGCTACGCCCCCAACGTATATATTTGGTTATTGCAAATCTTGGGAGAGCTAAGTTTGGTTATATTATAACCTTCGCAGTGGCACAGAAAATTTTGAGTTAAGAGACAGAAAGTCATGCCACCCAATGGTGGTCTAACCGGTATTTCATGGTTGAAAATCCTATGAACCAGAGTCTTTTGTTGTTTCATTCTTTGAAAAAAAAAATAACAACAACAACAATAATAATATTAATAATAATCTCATCATTATCTCTAGTTTTTTTTATTAGAGATAGTTTGAAGTTAAAATTTTAAATTTTTTCTTTTATTTTAAAATAAAAGAAAACTATAGATATATTAAAAGACAAACTATTAGATTCCTTGCAGAAAATATAACATATAGTATGATTTTTGGTGCATAATTATGTTATTATTTGAGATTACAACAGTGCAATCGAAATTCTCCAACTTTTGTGTGACAAAGAAAGATGTTTTTTTTCTTTACATGTACATATATTATTGGATGGGAATGTAGGGGAAGTCAAAAATAATTATTTTTGAGGAATTCTAAAGTAAATTAGTAAGTGACTAATAAATAAATATGTAAATATATTAGAGGTAATTAAATTTTATAAAAATTTTCATTGATTTGGTGTCTGTATTTTGATTACTTGCTAACTTGCATTGGTTGCCCTACAGAGGAAAATTTTCTCTGTACCAGTTATTTCTCCTATGTATTTGAACTGCTGAATCTTCAACTCATTTATCAATGTGAACTTTGAATGGGCCTAATAAATTGGGTCAGAGGACTTTGAAATCTACTACTAATCCTGCCTTGACTTGTGAGCAATGGCCTAATTAGTAATTGCTGCATTAAAATTCGGATTTTTGGCGCACAACGGATATCGAAGAGATCTTTGATACCATCTTATCAAAATTCATAGATGATAAACAGATCAATCTTACTCAAACTTGTTCGCCATAATTTATGAGCTTCTCATCCTTTTCTTCGTTATTTTTTTTGTTTAAATGTAATCATATTTGGGATGGACCTGAAATGGCTCCTAGACAACCATAACAATTGAAACAATACATTATAATTCGAGTAAAAGAACAAGGTAGAATCAGAAAAATGTGGGATTGCAAAAAAGGAATTCCCATTCCAAACATGAGGCTTCTGTACTAATTAAAGTGAAGCCAAGTACAGAACAACAAAAACACGAGCAGCTGGACATTGCAGAAGAACAAAATTAATTTAACAAGCAGGACTAATAATCATTAAGATGAATCTAATTTCCTTCCTGGAAATCTCTTTCAAGTCTCCAGAGGCTTTATATATATATATATATATAATAGAATTACTAATAATAAAGAATAGAGGTTCCAAGTTTGTTATTTAAGATTGGGTCAACAATCAAAACTGAAACCAGAAACTGCAAGTCCTTTTCTTGCATGGTTTCTTCTTTGGCTTGAATGGCCTCAACGCAACCTTTATTGCAGCATCAAAGACCGTCTTCACATTCTGAAAATAGAAGGAACAGAGAATAAGAACACACACTTCATTCATAATAAGTTGAATGCACTGAAGTGCTGGCCTTTACCTGCTGTGTTTTGGAGCTGCACTCTATGTAAGAGACTGCTCCTATCAATTTCTTCAGTTCTTCACCCTGTTCATAGCAGCCATTGTTAAATTCATGCAAAAAATCTTGAGATTCTATAATGCCCTTTTTTTTTTGGTTTAATTTTTTGAGGACATGCCTGGGCAGTTGTTATTTGAGTGGCTTCAGGATGATCACTCAGGAATTGCTTATCATCTCGTAAATCTGTGTATAAAAGTCAAACGAAAACCAGCATTAATTAGGTTTGAATTCCATTGATAAAAATTATGTTGTTGTCGTGAGGGCAACAACTCGATGAAAATCTTACAATTTGTTCTTTTCTTTCCTTAACCACAGTATAGATAATTTGTTGCTTACTTCCTATGTTTCTGCCATGGGATATAATTGGGATTGGAGACATTAAAAATTATGTTTGTTTCATGTCTTGTGTTTGTGTCGCTATTATGCTTCTTAATATATGACTAGTTAAAACTGCCAAGTGGGTGATTGTATTGTTAATTTGATGAAACCATCTTACCTAGTTTTGTTCCCACCAGCACAATAGGCACATTTGGAGCATAATGTTTCAGCTCAGGTATCCACTGTTAGTAAACAATCCAATAATTCTATCAAAGATTACAGAAGTTGCTGATACTAATCTGAGGATAAAACATAAATACAATTCCAGAACAAGAGCAAAGGGATTTGAGGCAGAGCAAACCTTTTTGGAAATGTTCTCATAACTGGGTTTGCTTACGAGAGAAAAGCACAACAAAAACAGATCAGCTCCTCTGTAACTTAAAGGCCTTAGCCTGTTGTAATCTTCTTGTCCTATCAAATCCACAAATTATAGCAATTACCTCACTCTCCAAAAAAATTTCCCCATTACAGTTAGAACTTTGAAGAGAAAAGCATGCGATTTTCAAAAGAGGATGCAAGGAGCCAATAAAAACTCTATAATAAAATAAGCGGGTCAGTAGACTTCAGCTGGTACATTGTAAGATTTCTAAGAATTCCTCCTTGCGAAGCCATTTCAGCAACCTTTGTCTTATTTATGCAGTAATAGAACTGAGAAGGAAGACCAACCTGCGGTATCCCATAAGCCAAGATTCACAGTACCGCCATCCACCGTTACATTAGCACTGAAGTTGTCAAATACTGTTGGAACGTAATCCTAGTAAAAAGGAAACCAAAAGGAAAAAGAACAATTAGCTTCCTTGCTACCTCTTTCAAGCTCTGATTACTTTCGTCTGCTGCATATTGAACATTCCCAAAATGTAAAAACATACTGTTGGAAATGTATTGCTGGTATAGGATATAAGCATGCACGTCTTTCCCACTGCTCCATCACCAACCGTCACACACTTGATAAATCTGGCTGTACTCATTCTTCTTCTTTTTCTTCTCCTTCTGATCCTGACTAAGAAAATTGCACTGTACTTAAGGAGAATTGAAGCTAAAGTAGTATGAAGAAGTTGGAACTTGAAAGAATGAAAGAAGCGAAGAAAGGTGCGGGTGGGCCTTGAGTCTTAACAACCAAGCAGCCGGTATATTTATTACCTAGAATTAGTTGAGGCTATGATCTTCCATTTGATCCAAATTAAATATGATGGGCTTATAAAAGCTTTTCTTTTCTTAAAGTGCAAGGACAATACCAGAATGGCTAACAAAGTAGGTGTGGTGATGGCGTTAGTTGGTTAAGTGTGGGAGAAGGGAGGGAATGGATGATGAAAAAGCTAAGAATTTGCTTAATAAACCAATATACCATGATGAAATTAAAGGTAAAATTAAGATGTGATTTGATGCAGAAGAAGTCAAAAAGTTAATTGTGACCTCTGCGATATATTCTTTCTTTCTTTCTCTCTCGGGCCTCCAATTCTTGGTACCTCTTAGGCACTATTCTGTAGAAGTTCGAGGCTCTCGTTTAGGCCCATTATCTGGTGAATAAACCATTTTGTTTTTGTCATCAAAAAACAACATTTTTAAGTCCGTATTGTTGGGTGGGTTCTGCTTTTTATTTTGGGCTCACATTGGGTAAGTCTTTCAATCAAAATAATTTGGACTTCTGTAAGGGAAGTTTCCCTCTAGCCAGCCCGGAGAAGACTTCAAAGTTTGGACTTATTATAATAAAAATAATAATTAATTTATCAAAGTTAATTCAGGTTATAAAAATTAAAAATTTTATTTGTAAAATTTGAATTTAATTTTTATTTGTAGTTATTTTTTTTAATAAATATTATTCTAAACTCTTATAAAAAATTTTAATATATTTAAATTTTAAAATAAAATCGACTTTTTTTACCCTAAACTTTATTCGATTAAAAACTTGTTAATATATACAACTTTTCTAAATTATATTAAGTTACCAATGGAAGTCGTAACACATGATACAATCTAAGTCAGCTTAGAAGTTACATTTATGTTGCGTTAGTGAATTGATCTCTATGCGTTGACCAATAGGGAAATCTTCTGTATATGTATATTCAGATTGGTTTTATTTTTCCCAAAAGCTTCAATGGTTTTGTCCGGAAATGTTCTGAAGCTAAATTAACTCAAATATCATCTTAAATCTCAATCTTTACTCCAATATAAGACGCGGTAGTTGTTGAGTTTAGACCTAACTTATTATAATCAAATAATATCCCAAGCCAAGAAAAAAAATGGCTGCTTCTCAGTTGATTCATACTTTTGAACCTTAGTTAAAATGGCCGAAAGGTCAATTGTTCTAGCAACTTCGACCATCAAATGCACGTGTGTATCCCACTTTAATATAATCAAGACGTTAAAATCACTGACTTCAGTAATCAGTATGCACGCATACATTGAATTTTAATTAATTAACGTATAATTTATAAATTTTTAATTAATTTATAAATTATTTTTATTAATAAAAAATTTATATAATTTTTTAAGAAATAAAAAAAAGTTTCAATTCTTCGTCAAATTTGGTAGAATTTCAATTTTTACTATTCGGGTCAACAGAGTTTAAATCTCTATTCGTTAGAGGAAAGAAGAAACTTTGGAAAATTATGTTTGTCCTGCCAAACTTTGTTTTGCCAACTCTCGACCCATTTCCCGGAAACTCGACAAAGGCAAACGTGTTGCTAAAATTTCATTTGGTCAAATTTTCAAACCCCGCGACCGGTCTCGCTTTGATTATTTTTATTTTCTTTATCCACAATTAAAAACCTAATCCGGAAAAAATACTGAAAATCAAAATTAATAAATGGGAATGGTTTACGAGTCAGAGAAACGACCGGTGAGGGATTTTGGTAGACTTCTAGTAACCGTGGGACCCGCCGACCGAAGGCTGATCCGAGGACGGATTGACCCATGAATAATAATGCAAGATTTTCTCCAAATATTCCCAAAGCGTTTACGTCATCCCACTCGGAAGCCTCCGCGTAAGGCGTTCGAGTGATGACTTCGATGACGTCACCGATCAATAACATTGTAACTGCCCTCGCCCATTCGCCATCGGATTTCTCACTAATTGCAAAAGCAGCCCCGTCCCAGTTTCCTTTCCTAAATAATTATTTTAGAATATCTTAAAAACAAATTTTAAAATTTTTATTTAAATAACATAATTTATAATTTATTAAAAAATTTAAAAAAAATTTCTATGAAAATTTAAATTCACATTATTAAAAAATTATTTTATATTTTTATAAATTAAAATTTTATCAAAATTATATTCTTCATTTTTTTTCTATCAAAATTATATTTAAATATTTTTAAAAATATTTATAAATTTTAAAAATATTTTTTAAAATATATATACAAACAGTTAAATAATTTAATTTAAAATAAATTTATAGTATAAATTTTTTTTGCATAAAATTTTATTATAAAAATATTTAAATAAATTATTTATTCAAATTGAAAGTTTATTATACAACTATTGCTACGTATACTATTACAATTATCTTAAAAAAACATATTAAAAATAATCTTAATTTTATTTTCTTTAAGGTGTCCATGTTCATTGAACAACACCAATTTTGTGCAATCTTATTCATTCATTATCAAAGTCTACAAATAAGTTTTCGCTTTCGGTTTCTCGCTGTTATCCAATTTTACATATTCCCTATCTCATTTTCTATATCCATCATTTTCATTTTCCAGCACATATGGCACGCCTGGCCCTCGAAAGTACCGGACACAGGACATCTAGAGCTGTTTGATGGTCAGTTTGGTTCCCGGGCATGCTTCGCATGATGGGTCCAACGCTTGGGATCTAATATTTAGATTAAATACATTTTAATTTAAATTCAAATATTAAGACTTGGATTGGATTTTATTTCAACAACATCATTTATTAATTTATCTCTTTTTTTAATATATATATATATTGATTTTTATTTTTTTTTAATTATATTTCAATTTTTATTTTTCACTCTATAAATTTATTTTCTCCTTATAAATTAAGTATGAAAAAAATGATTATTTGGAGAAATAACAAAAACCCCCTTACTTATAAAATTGACTATAAATTAATCTTTTTCAAAGAACTTTTCATATAAAAAATGTTAAATTTACTTAAAAGAAAATCAGATTTTTAAATTTAATAAAATTATATTCATACCTAAATAAATATAAGCCAAAATTGAGATACTATTTGACTTTTAACAATGAGTTTAAGTTCAAATGAATTTGAACTTAATCTTAAACCCTACAGTACACTTTGGCATTTGTGTTTTTGTGTAGCCTCATCACTTTCTTCTTTAAAAAATTAGTGTCATTTTCAACAAAAAATAAACATGAGCGTATTTCTATGGCATATTATTGGTTATTTTTTTAAAACAATTATTATACACATACGTCATAATTATTTGTTAGAGTTTCAATGACTGATATGTCTCTCTAATTTTTATTTTTTATTTTTACTTTTCATTATTACAAAAATAAAATTATACTACTCTTATAAAATATATTATTCAACGCTGCTTTCATTTAAGATATTTCATGTGAATTATTTTTTTTCATGTTTAATTTTTTATATGAAATATTAAATATTGGATCACATTTGCATATCTATTTGCAAGAAGACTATAATTCTTTTTTACTCATTATTATGCATAGACATTATTGTAGTCATTTTCAGCATATTTAATTAGCATGAACTGGAAATACCAATCAAGTGTTCAATTTTATTTGAAATTCCTCGTGCAAAGCAAGTAGAAAAACATTTATCAACAACGTGAAGCACCACCAAAACTAAGGAATTTGTCCTTTTCACCGAATGTTTTTGTCTTTTTTTGGAGAACTACGAACGCATGCTGTATTCATTTCCAACATTTTGCTTGATTTTATTATTCTCTCGGTACAAATTTTGAAAGGGTAGGGCAAACTTGTAATATCAAAGAAAACCGATGTTAGGAGTATAATTACCCAAAAAAAATTGCAATTCTTATTCGGCTTCCAATCACCTTCCTATTGAGCACATAATATTCTATGGGGCCCACCCGAGTCCATTATTTTCAAAGATAAATATAAACCCAAAACCACTTCACACAAAGCTTCACCTTCTTTCAAACCCACCCACCCTCCCTCCCCAAACCCGAACAGAGAGATAGACGCCCTGTCAAAAAACAGGGGGAGCCAGAAACTACGAGAAAGAGGCAGTCATGGTTTTAGCCTCCCAGACAGAGCTGCCGTTTAACGAGAACGACTCACAAGACATGGTCATATACCAAGTCCTCAACGAGGCCTATGCTCTCCCCACCACCACCGCCGCCACCGCCACATTCATGCTGCCGCAGAATCACTACAACCCCCACCATCAAAGCCGCCACCAAAACGGCGCAGAGAATGGTCTGGAGCCTACCAAGAACATCAGCAAGAAGCACTACAGAGGCGTGAGGCGGCGGCCGTGGGGGAAATACGCGGCGGAGATCAGGGACTCTGCACGGCAAGGAGCCCGGGTGTGGCTTGGCACGTTTGAGACTGCAGAAGCTGCCGCCTTGGCTTATGACAGAGCTGCTTTTAAAATGAGAGGCGCTAAGGCTCTGCTCAATTTCCCAGCTGAAGTTGTAGCTGCGTCCTCCTCTTCTTCTTCTTCTTCTTCTTCTTCGTCTAAGGCTGATTTGAGCTCAGGGAGCTTCAATAATCAGGATTCGGATTTGAGTTTAAGTTCCATTGGGACATGTAGCACAGACAGTTAGGGAGAGAGACACACTGGATAGAAGGTTTTTCTGAGATGGGTTGGTATTTTTCTTAGTTATATCTGTCTGCCGAACAGAGGAACAAGAAATTTGAAATTTAATGTAAGACCGGGGAACATAATTATATGTGGAACGTTAGTGATTTTTATCAAATATTTTATTTAATTTCAAATGCTTTTTGGTTTTGAGGAGTCCCAGAATTTGTATATAAGAGAGGCCTGTGTTCTGCAAAAAAAAAAAAATTGAATGTAAAAGCGACTCTGGCAACACCGACAGTGATGCAGAATGAGTTATAAAAAATATGTGAATGTTGATTTGTCATTTACAAAACAGACAATTGCAGACATTAAGGGATAAATGAATGCTTGTGTTGCTTTTGCTGGTTTAGTTAACTCAATATTTTTAGGTCGAAGCTCAAATGATTTAACAAAAGGATCCACATTTGCTATAAAAGAACAGTCACCGGTGAGCTAAAATAAGATTTTTTTTTTTCAACAACAACAAATTAAGCTAAATTATCTTCACAAGACCCTAAGTTATTGCTGCACCAGTGGGGTGTGATAAAGCCTATCATTGATTATGTTTGCACAATTATAGCCTTACTATCACAATTTAATAATAGTGACAATTTTTTGTCGGCGCAGTTTGTATATACAACTTATTTAAGTATTTATAAAATAAAATTTTATATAAAAAGTACTTATAGAAAAAAAAAATTTTTAAATTAAGTTATTTAACTTTTAGATATATATTTAAAAAAATATTTTTTAAATTTATTAATTTTTTTTAAAATATTTGAATATAATTTTAATGGAAGGAGAGAAGTGAATTGTATAATTTTGATAAAATTTTAACTTGTAAAAGTATAAAATAACTTTCTGATCATATAAATTTGAATTTTCACAAAGACTTTTTTTAATAAGTTTAAAAAATTAACTTATAAAATAAATTAAAATTAATTTATTAAAAATTGATAAGTTATTTATTTAAATTTATTCAAACACTTTTTTAAACATAAAAAATACTTATATTAATAGATAAATTTTAATAAGTTATAAGTTCTACTATCTAAACGGACCCTAAATCCTTGTGAAGCATATATTTTTACATTGAGCGTCATGGGTTTTATAAATTTGACCAAACACAAAATGAGAATACCGTATATTTATAATTTTTAAAAAGTTACCTTTCTTTTAGGTGTCCTTATCAAAGCACAGGTTTTGAATTGAGTTGATTTTATTTTATGAAGTTGTCCACACCTACTTACCTTGTTAAAAAGCTACAAAAAATATATATTTTTTTAAACGAGTATTTCATTTTTTTAATATAAATTTAATACAACTTAATGTACTAAAATATTAAAATATATAAAGCAAGATGAACACAAATTGAGTAAATAATTTGTTGTTGACCAAACTAAAAGAATAAATTAATCGAGATAGCGTAAGTTAATCCAAATACAATCTATCCACGATAAAGTAAAATTGCCATGCCCACTGTTGACAGCAGAAAATAAACAAGTTGCAAGCCTTTACCCACCATAATGGCCATCTCTCAATAGACTTGGATTGGACAATCTAGAAGGTTTTCATACTTGATTGATGTGTGTGTGTGTGTATATATAAAAAGATTTTGTTTATTTGCTTCTATAAACTCAGACAAATGGATGTGTAATTAGATGTACCTACTCCTCTTGTGTTCAAACCAAAGAAGTCATCAAAGTTATTATTCGTTGCTTCATTGAATTTGGATGACTTTATTGTTGTTGGATGGGGGAGGCACGTGTTTGAATATGGTCTTTGTTTTTCCTCTCAATACTTCTCAAGTTCTAGGAATAGTCTACCCATTGGAATGGACAGTGTCTTGGGGGGGCCCATGAAGATTTTAAATATTTGTAAATCTGAAGTTATTGTCACTAATGACGCACTTATTCCACCAAAAATCAAAAGGACAGATTTTTAAGTAGATTTGGTAATCAAATAAGACAAATTAAATAAATTATAAAAAAAAGGCACGTTACAGATAAATTTCCATAAAAAAATATATCTAATATATTTATGTTTTTTTATTGGCTTAGTTTTTTCTTTTTATATATATAAAAAAAGCTTATCTAAAGTTTTCATAAGAAACTTTAGGAAACACAAATGGGTACCTTTTCAATAAGCCATAATTATATAGCTAGAATACTCATACTTTTTGTTTTTGGTTTTTTTTTGGGATTCAGATCCTATAGTTCGATATTTTCTTTGAGACCATCAGGGATATATATGGGACTTGAAAGTGCATCTGGTTGGTGAAGGAGAGGCAGCAGTAAGCTTGGCAATCACCCATTGGACTAGAATTATTAAACCACAGGAAGTATGGCACGTTGAGGAAGGGTAGAGGAAAGCCAGCCCTTTATATGAATTTTGTTATTTTGTGGTGTAAAATCAGAGTGATGAGAAGAGTACTAATTTTTTTTTATTTTGCTCCATATAATGTTTCCTGTATTTGCATAATCAGAATAATTGTCTCTTTGCTACGTGTAATTATAGCTATTTGACCATCGGTTAGTCAATTAGTTTGTGAAAAAATTAGTAATCTTTTGTACAATCATGTCCAAGCCTGATAGTCTTATAATTGGATACGGCTTGCGATGGTCCAGGTCCATTTTTGGTTCCTTCGTACACGTAGTCCATTAATAAGATCTTGGTCCTTTGTCTTTCTGCTGCTTGGGCCTTCGGCTTGTATGTTATTTCTGTGTTGGCTTTGCCAGTTCAAAAACACAAAAAAGAAAAAAAAAAAGATCTTGGTTCACCGTCAAAGTTTTACTGTCAAAAGACTCGACAATTTCCTTTTTTCTCATTCATCGAGGTTTCAAAATAGTTAAGAGTTAATCCTTGTATTTTAATTCAAATAGCACCTTAAGCCACTATCTTTATTAAAAAAGAACTTATTTCTAAAATACAAGTGCTACAGCCGCTCAAAAGGTGTCAAATAGGACTAGTGTTAAGTTGGCCACTGTTATTGCATTTGCTATTACAAGGTTGGTATGTTTTAATCTAAAAAACATAACAAAAGTTAAAGTTCTAGAAATATCATTTTGGAAAGAGTTATAACTTATTATGTTCAAAAGTTTAAGAAAAATCGTCTTCCATCGTTTAAGTAGAGAAAAACTTTTAAGAAATTGTATAAAAAAAAGACGAAGGAGCAAATCTCATGTTACTAGGGCAAGGATTTATATTTAAGAACAAAAACCCAGATGTGCAGCATGATACTTATGATGTCATAAACTTAACAAAACAGTAAGGCAAGCTACTCTTGCGAATTAAACTATATTTTTTTTCCTTTTATATACTGTTTAGTAGCTGAAAATACTGAGTTATACAGCTATAATATAGACATATGTGCTTGTCTGAGTAGAATACTGACCCAAGCTCTTCTTGTTAAGAAGTCGGATACTGCAACTAAAGTTAAAATAAAAAAATTAAAAATAAAATGAACACAAAGATTTAACGTGGTTCATCCAATGTAGGCTACATTCACGGTCAAATGAAAAGAAAATAATACTAAAAAGAATTGAATAATTACAACAACTCTCAAATTAAAAGGAGAGAACACATAAATTACTCTATCTAACAATATGAATAAAACACCTCAATTATTCTTTAAAAAATTTTTAGAAGGATGGTGAAAAAATGAGATAGAATACAAACTTTATTCCAAATGCCCCCTATTTATAGTATTTGTGAGTGAACTATAACCACATATTCAAGAGTTAAATTATCAACAAAAAATACATTTAATTTATTACAATTTTTGACAAGTAAATGTAAATATAAAAAAATCATAGCAACTATATTTTTGATTAAGGGTTGGTGGCCCTTTTTATTACTAACTAGATAGAAAGCTAAGTCCAACATTTCTTTCACCATTCTTACAAATTGAACGTAAATGAAATGAGTCCAACATTTTTTCCTCAACTAAATCAAGATGTGCATGGAGAACGAGGCTTGAAGGGTTGGGAAAGAAATGGAGGAACCTGGGAATGAGCTGGGCAGGCAGTTGTTTCGCCTAGACAATTGTCTTGGCTGCATCTATAATTCCCTGATAATCCTTCATGTTCTGCAAAAAAACCCACATAACAATTAATTTCAATAACCCAACTGAAAACTCTGGATTGCAAACTAAAACCCCTTCAAAAAGTATTCAAGTGGGTTAAAAAAATGATCGAACCTGAGACTTGTCCTTGGCATTGTTGAGTTGCTCACTGTATTCATAGAACTTCTCAATATAAGCGGCTTCTTTGGGAGGCTCGGTCACGGTGGTCTTTTTTGAAACTGAGTGAAATTGAATGACAATAAGAACAAAATTAGCATATAGAACGACAAAGGGTTTAAAATTCATTCCAGAGAAAAAGAATGCTTACTCTCTTGCAGCGTCTCCGGGATTCGTGATTGAAACGAACCTCTGAGCTCTGAAATGACCTCCTCAACGTATCTCAGTCTCGCCGCCATCTCCTTCTCAAGATAGAGAATCTTGAGCTAGTTTCTGCAGACAGATGTGGGAGATAATACTAACCTGATGTGCTGAATTCCATTGCTGAAGATGGGGAAGAACTTCAACTTGCAACACCCAAGCCCAATGAAGAGAGAGTAGGCAAAAATTGTATATGTGAATGAAAGGGTGATCCCCTATATATAGAGCAAAATTAGGGTTTTAGGATTAAAATAATATTTTAATCATGTCTCTCTCTTTTAGTCAGTATTGTGATAGGAAACTCACTGACTACGTAACGGGCTGCAAGTTGGGGCCTCTACCCAACGGGCTTGTCAGTAATTAATCTGACCTATCACAGATTATTTACATTTAACCAGGTCCCAATCCATTATAAGTTAAGTGCTGGGCCAAGACTGATTACTTGATTAATTCTGTATTTGGACTAATTTATTAATTAATGCTAATCCACATAAATTAATTCAACAATCTCCCACTTGGATAGCATTAATCAATTATTAGGACAAATAACAGAATAACAAAATTTCAGAAAATATTAAGTAATCAGTATACACTAAATATCAACAAAACTCAGAAGTGAAACATTAATACAAGATCATTGAATCCGATAGGGAAACAAATGATAGATACATGATCATTGAATCCGATAGAGAAAGAAATGATATATTCGATCATAAATAATGTCTCAACATCTGAACATAATGGAATAAATAAATGGACTTTAACCATTCAAAGATGTCAATATTACATCAAAAGTGTCTCTTAAAGACACAACTCAGACTCCCACTAGACCAAGGCATCATCAAAATTTCTAACAAGACCCATATGAGTTACATGATTTTGAAATACTCTTATGGGTAGGCCTTTGGTCAACGGATCCGCAAGCATATGTTCACCAGGAATGTGAACCACACGAGTCTGAGATTCAGTAATCTTCTCTCTAACAAACAGGAGCTTAACATCAAAGTGTTTAGTACGACTGGAATTCCTGTGATTTTGAGAGAAGCATACAACAGACGAACTATCGCAGTAAATGGTTAGAGGTCGTGATATAGAATCAACAAGATGCATGCCAGATATCAGCTTCCTCAACCATATGGCCTGACAAGTGGCCTCATAACAAGCGACATACTCTGCTTCCATAGTTGAGGTAGCTGTGAGTGTCTGTTTGACACTCTTCCACGAAACAGCTCCTCCAGACATCATAAAGATGTATCCAGAAGTGGATTTACGATCATCCACACAAGATGCATAGTCTGAATCCGTGTACCCCACAATTTCAAATGGATCAGACTTTCTAAAGGTCAACATATGGTGCTTTGTACCTTGCAGGTACCTCATGACCTTCTTTGCAGCTCTCCAATGATCCTTGCCAGGATCACTCAAGTATCTACCAAGCACACTGATAGCAAATGATATGTCCGGACGAGTGCATACTTGAGCATACATTAAGCTGCCATCAGCAGAAGCGTATGGAATACTGCTCATCTCAGTCCTCTCAGCATCATTTTGAGGACATTGAGATTTAGACAACTTTTCACCTTTCTGAACAGGTGCAGTACAAGGAGTACAAGAGTGCATATTAAATCTCTTTAGTACTCGATCAATATAGGTTGCCTGAGACAAACCAAGAATGCCACGAGACCTATCACGATGGATTTGAATCCCAAGAACGAAGGAGGCCTCTCTAAGGTCTTTCATATCAAAGTAGCATGAGAGCATAAGTTTTGTCTCATTCAGAAAACTCACAGAATTGCTAGCTAGAAGGATGTCATCAACATAGAGCACAAGAATGATAAAATTGCTTCCATCAAATTTCTGATAAATGCATTGATCTGAAACATTTTCAATGAACCCAAGTGAGGTGATAACCTCATCAAATTTCAGATACCACTGCCTAGAAGCTTGTTTCAGCCCATAGATGGATCGATTCAATTTACACACTAAGTGCTCTTTCTCTGATTCAACAAAACCATCTGGCTGAGTCATATAAACTTCTTCAGACAAGCTTCCATTCAGAAACGCAGTTTTGACATCCATCTGGCCAAGTTCAAGATCAAATTGAGCAACAAGAGCCATGACGACTCTAAAAGCATCCTTTGTGGATACTGGTGAGAAGGTTTATGTGTAATCAATACCTTCTCTCTGATTGTAGCCCTTGGCTACAAGTCTGGCCTTATATCTTTCAATTTCACCAGCTGCCCCTCGTTTGGTCTTAAAGACCCATTTACAGCTAACCGGTTTATAACCCTCTGGTAATTCAGCAAGTTCCCAAACATGATTACGATACATGGAGGCTATCTCATCACTCATGGCCTCCAACCAATTAGAAGAATATTGGCTTGACATTGCTTCCTTAAAAGAAACAGGATCTGTGTCATCAATAACATCTGATTCGTACTCCTGCAAATAAACAATGTAATCATCGGGAATTGCTGGTCTGCGTATTCTCTGAGATCGTCTCAACTGAATGACTGGTTCCTCAAAATTCTCTATAGGTAATTCCTCATTACCATCAACTGGGTTCTGAATAACTTCATTTCTATCAGATTGATCAACTACTGATAGAGGTGACAAAATAGGCATGGGCAAAATTGTATTTTCCTCGCGCAGATCAATAGTCCTAGGTACTTGACTCCCACTATCCAAGTCATCTTCAAAATAAAATGCTCGATCAGATTCGATGACTCTGGTAGTGTGAGTAGGGCAATAGAATCTACAACCACTTGATCCTGTACAGTACCCAATAAAGAATCCGCTAATGGTTCTTGAATCAAGTTTCTTGAGCTGAGGATTATACGGTCTCACCTCTGCCTTGCAGCCCCATATATGAAAGTGCCTTAAGCTGGGCTTCTTACTAGAGAATAATTCGTAAGGGGTCTTCGGCACAGCCTTACTTGGAACTTGATTAAGGATGTATGCCGCAGTTTTCAAAGCATCACCCCACAGAAAGTCTGGTAAGGAAGAGTGACTAATCATACTCCTGACCATATCCATCAGAGTACGGTTACGCCTTTCTGCCACTCCATTCTGCTGAGGGGTACCAGGCATAGTATACTGAGCCTCTATACCATGCTCTTGCAGGAATAGAGCAAATGGGCCAGGATTTCGGCCTGCCTCAGTGTACCTTCCATAATACTCGCCTCCCCTATCTGATCTGACACATTTGATAGTCTTGCCAGTTTTTAACTCAACTGCCCTTTTGAAAGTTTTAAAAGCTTCCAATGACTCAGATTTCTCATGCAATAGATCGATCCACCCATATCTAGAGTAGTCATCTATGAAGGTGATATAGTATCTGAATCCACCCATAGTAGCAGGAGTAATGGGTCCACATATGTCAGTATGAATTAGATCCAAAACATTCTCACACCTATTTGCTCCTTTAACTCTAGCTCTAGCAGGAAACTTTCCCTTGATGCAATCAACACAGGTATCAAAATCCGAGAAATCTAAATTATGCAGCACACCCTGTTTCACCATTCTCTCTAATCTTTCTCTGGAGATATGTCCCAAACGCCGATGCCACAACATAGAAGAGTTCTCGTCAATTCTATGACGTTTGTGTCCAATAGCAACATTAATAGGAGCACTACAAACATTCAAATTTAGACAATACAAACCATTCTGTAATAAAGCTGAACCAATAATGATTGATTCATAGAAAATATCAATCTTTCCATTTCCTTGAAAAAGAGAATATCCATTTTGGTCCAACATAGAACTAGAAATTAAATTTCTCCTAGAAGTAGGAACATAAACAACATTGTCTAAATTCAAAACATACTCAGAAGGTAAATGTAAAGAAATGGCTCCTATGCATTCTACTGAAGCAGCACTTCCTTCAACTCCCAAAATGCACCTTTCTCTTTCACTTGGCATCCTCCTGCTTCTGAACCCCTGTAAAGAATTTGCAACGTGAATAGTTGCACCAGAATCCAACCACCAAGAGTCAGAAGATACCTCAAAACTATTGGCCTCAAAACATACTAGAGCTAGAGGAGCAAATGATAAGAATGTACCTTCTTTCTCACGCTTATTTTTCAACTTGTAACATTCAGATATTCTGTGTCCAGGTTTCTTGCAATAATGACAATCACCTTTAAAAGCTATCTTCTTAAAATTCTTATGCCCTTTTCCACCTTTCTTGAACCCAGACTTCTTATTATCAGCGCGATGCTCTGTTTTCTTTCCTTTCTGGATATCACCACCTGATTTACTCCCTGATCCATGGGAGAAATAATTAACTGATGGTGTGAAGGCATTTCCCTTTTTTAGTGACTCTTCTTCCTGAGTGACTATAGAAATCAGTTGATCAACTGACCACTCTCCTTCTTGAGAGTTATAGGTAGTCCTCAGAACTCCGTATTGAGATGGGAGAGATTTCAGAATTCGCCAGACCAAATAACTCTCTCCCAAATCAATATTATAAGATTTTAGCTTGTTGAAACAGTTCACAAGTTTCATGATGTGTTCTCGAACACCTGACACTCCATCATAACGAGTAGTGTCCAGTAAAGACAGGTAATAGGCCTTTTGAGTCTTGTCAAATTTCTTGAATTTCTCTCCAACAGCTTTCAAGAAATCAGTAGCCATATCATTGTCTGGAATGCTCTGTCTGATGGTCTTATCCATGGTGTATTTCATCACCATCAGACATACCCTGTTGGAGTCATACCATTTCTCATGGTAAACTTTCTCAGCTGCAGTAGAGTCTATGGTAAGATCTGCCGGCCTTGCCTTTCTAAGAGCCAAATCTTCTTTGGCCAGAGCCAAATACATATCCAGGGACTCCTTCCAGTCATCATAGTTTGTCCCATTAAGAGTTTTCACTGACGATAGTTGCATGGGTACAGAAGCTGATGTAGAACATAATAGGAAACATTAATTATGTGTGTGTAACATAATTATAAAACAAAGTTTCCTCCAAAACTCAGCTTATGCAACTATATTCACAAGATTGTTCATTATAATCCCGCCTAAGGGTCTCGGATTACAATAAACCAAGAAAACTCAGTGCACATCATAATTACTTGGCTCATAGAAGGACTAACACAAGAATGTACTCAATACCTCTATACCGATAGGGTACAACAGATATTGAAATATTAAATATATTTACTGCTAACAGATTTATGGTAAAATGGATCAATACAAAATATATTTTGACAATGTCACACCGATAGGGCATATCCATTACCAAATTATATATATACATTTAAATTCTAAAAGAATTCAAATTACTTGATCCCATAAAGTTTTGCATAATTATACTCATGATAGGCAAGTTCATAATTATACAAAACAATATTATATTTGCAGCCATATAATAATCCATCATTGCATAATTTACAAAACACATCAATTTAATATAAGATATATTTAATTCACAAGATCTTGTATAATTATGCTCACGATAGGCAAGCTCATAATTATACAAAATAATAACATAACTTCTGGTATTTAACAATATAATATTGCATATTCTACAAAATTATAACAATTTAATGCAAAATATATTGTTTTAATTTAAGATTAAGATTCAAAATTTATTGTATGATAAACACATATTACCAAAGAGAGTACCCAACATATATATGTCAAAAATATACAAAATAACATATAAAAAAATTTTTAGGTCCATAAGCCGAGAGTACAGTATGTAAAATACTGAATTAATTTCTGTATAATTAAAATAAAATACATAATGGAAATAAAAAATTTCACAAATTATACAGAAAATTATAAAATAAAAAATAAAAATTTCTTGCAGAAAATTCCAAAAATTTTCACGTCTGTACGGAATCACACGCGCCACACGCGCCGAAGCCCGCGAGTGGGCGTTCCCGGGTGAGGTCGTCTTCCTCACCCGGTTGCTTGAAACCGGGTCGTTTTGACCCGCAAACGACCCGGTTTCGGTTCTTCCATTTTACTCAATTAAATGAACCGATTTTCATGTATATGAATCTTTGGTTGCCGATTAACATTATCCCCAAACAAATTTGCAGTTTTATAGAGTATATATTGCGGATCGGGCCTCGAAATTTCCGAAGAAAAACCGCCATATAGATCAGTTTATTCGATCGGTTTTGAGCAGTTTCAAGCCACGATTTTCACATATTATATTCATGGCATAGTATAGATGATAACCCCTCTCTCAATTTTGGATTTAATCGGTCAAAACAAAAAATCCCAAATCCTAGTTTAAAACCGCGAAAAAATGGTTCAATTTTGTGAACATTTTCAGACTTCTTTGTCAATTGATGATATGGATTGCTAATATAACTTCATACAAACGAAAATCCGAAGTCAATTTGCTCAGAAAACACAGCCAACATAAATTTTCGAATTTCCAGCACATCCTTCATCAATTCATCAAACCCTAATCATAAACATGCTCTGATACCAATTGCAGACAGATGTGGGAGATAATACTAACCTGATGTGCTGAATTCCATTGCTGAAGATGGGAAAGAACTTCAACTTGCAACACCCAAGCCCAATGAAGAGAGAGTAGGCAAAAATTGTATATGTGAATGAAAGGGTGATCCCCTATATATAGAGCAAAATTAGGGTTTCAGGATTAAAATAATATTTTAATCCTGTCTCTCTCTTTTAGTCAGTATTGTGATAGAAAACTCACTGACTACGTAACGGGCTGCAAGTTGGGGCCTCTACCCAACGGGCTTGTCAGTAATTAATCTGACCTATCACAGATTATTTACATTTAACCAGGTCCCAATCCATTATAAGTTAAGTGTTGGGCCAAGACTGATTACTTGATTAATTCTGTATTTGGACTAATTTATTAATTAATGCTAATCCACATAAATTAATTCAACAGTTTCTTCCACCAAGATCCACGCTAATACACGCTCCCAGAATGTATGAATCAACGGACCTACAAAAATCACATCACAAACTAGTCCATGTCCTCGAAAGAATATAACGGGCTCAAGCAAGATCATCAAGCCGATCAAAACATTATCAGACTTAATTACAAGACATAAGAATTAATAAAAATTATGTAATAAAGAACATATACGGCACTTCATCCAAAAGCCAGACGAACAACGGTACATTTGTGAGTAAAAAAAAAAACTGACTTAAATTTGTACGATTCAATGTACATCACTGTGTGGCAAACATCATAAAGGACTTCAACAAATTGAAATTATCAATAACAGTTTAGATGAGAACTTTTTTTACAAAAAAAAAGAAAAGAAAAAGCCTCAACAGAATTTGAAAAAGGAAAGCGACTAGAAATTAAATATGTACAGAGCCAAAGTTATGGTACAATAAGTTGACGGTGACGAGCCATGTAAAAGAAGAGGAAAATGGTAAAGTAGTAAATTCTTGTTTGATTGAATTGATCTAACTGCTACTGAAGAGATTTAGGGTGACAATTTTGATCACAAAACACATCAGAAATTCATAAATCGACAAAAATAACGCATGCCAATCTATAGTTCATTTTACCAATTAAAGTAAACCGCGAATTCATCAAAAATTGTAGTCGAAATTTTAAAAACAATCCAAATAAAGTATTGCAAGATATCTTCAAACCAGAAACGGACACGGTAATGTTTACTGTGTCTAAAGACGGCGCAGCTTTCTAGTTTCCACGGTCGAATGTGGTCCGGAGAGATGAAGATAGAATTTTAGTTTAATTAATTACGGTGAGAAGAGAGAGAGATGCGAAAATAATCACCGTTTGGTTCGAGAGAAAAGGAACGGAATGTGTTACTGTTGAAAAACTAGCTTTTATTTCCCGCGGGCAACGGGCATATAGTTCCAGAAGTCGGGAACTCGCAGCCGTAAGTATTAATTCATAAATTTATAAAAGTTCAGGGCGTGATTGTTTTTAATTTTTATTAAAAATTAAAGATAGATATAAAAATAAGTTTATTTATTATTTATTATTTTTATTTTTTTAAAAAATATTTTTAATATTTTTAATTTTATAACGTATTATAATTATAAAATTTTTATAATTATTTCAAATTATATATAAAATATTTTATTATTTATATAATTATAAATTAATAATAAAAATAAAAAATACAAATCAAATATATTTTTTAAATAAATAAATAAATAAAAACAAAAAACGATTTTACAAATTAAACGTACCATTAATTTTATTCATACTTGCTTACTATCTGTAACATTATATATGTTAAAATGATTTAAAATCACCTACTGAACTTGACCGTTATCTCCTAATGCCACAAATAGTTTATGCAGTTACAATATTGTTGCAGGCCAACCTTTATAGAAAAATTTTTGTTAAAAAATATTTAAAATTTGATATTCCCAGAGAAAAGAATAAGGTGGAGTTTTTCTAAATTGCTTAGAAAATGAATTTTCTAAACTTACAGAGACCGACGGGACAATGAAAAAGTTCACTGGGTCTTTATAGTGTAAAGAACTCATGTTTATTAGCTTGGCCCACGGCTTGCTTATTACTTTCGTTTTCTAATGCAAATGATGAAGTAGAGTTTGTGAAATACATACTTGAGAATGTCATTGATATAAAAAAGCTGTTTATAGATCCAGTTTGTCCGAAGTATTTTGGACACTCCATTGAACACAAGATTAAGAAAACCAGAAAGTTTTTGTACTTGAGAATGCCATTGATATAAAGAAGCTTTTTATTAATCTAGTTTGTCTGAAGTATTTGGGACGATCCATTGAACACAAGATTAGGAAAAGTACTTAATTTGTAACGTACCTCATTTGGTTGAATTTGTAATAATATAATTTAGATTCATGTTTATTGTGTCTATCATATGTTATATAGTTGTTTGATTCCAAAAGCAACACATTCAAAATTAAAAGACCATTTCAACTAAGATGTAATTTGAATGGAATTTATTTAACACGAGTTAGTACTTAGTGTATTTATAATGAGAAAATTTTAAGGCACAAAAATATTGAAAGGTTTTAACTCAAGGACAAGTTCAATATTTTTTAAAAAAAATTCATATTATTACTTAAACATTTTTTTTGTTTTTTAAAAAGAAAAAGTGAAACTAAAAGAAGAGGTGTCAGAGGCTAGTTCTTTTCTTGGTTGGCCGGCCGCCATAGACAGGTGAAGCATTCACTCGAGAACAAAGTGGTTGGAGACAACTGTATTAGGGCCCGTTTGATTGGATGGAATAAATTTTAGTGGAATAGAAAGAAGAAAGGAAGAGAGAATGGAAAAGAGAATGGAATGTCATTACCTCGTTTGGTATGCGATGGAAAGGAAGAGGTAATATGATATTTTATTATTTGATTAATAGATAAATTAAAAGAATAAAAAGATAAGATAAAAAATATGATTAAATTAATTTTAATATAAAATAATTAAATTAATTTTTTAAATAAAAAAATTTAAAAAAATAGATTTGCTTTTAAAAAAAATTCCTATAAATTATTTTTTATAAAATATAATCAAATTAATTTTTTTAATAATTAAATTAAATTATTTTAACAAAAATAAAATAAAATTAATGTTGATAACCGGTGGAATGTTGGATTCCACCGGTTTTGGGCTGACTTCGACTTTCCATCAACTGATGGAATAAATCAAACCATGGCGTCAGTATTCTATCCAAGCAAATTAAGGAATGTGTCATTCCATGTTTCTTTCTATTCCATTCAGTCCAACCAAACACGCTCTTAGAGAGTAAGCTAGCTAGATTTGATATTTATTTAGTATTGTAGTGTACTCATGTTAAATGGAAGAAGACTTGAACGTTGAAATTTGAATGTGATATTTTTATATTAGTGAACATATTTATTTATGAATATAAAAAATTAAAAAATCTATTATTTGAATTAACAGATCATAAAATTTTAATTACTTGTTATTAATATTATAGAAATCACTACAATTGCTTATAATATGCTTTTACTTTCTTTTTTTTCATTTGATATCATTCTATCATTCCAAAAAGAAATTTTAAAAAAGTAAAAAATATTATCTAAGACTTAACTTTAAATAGTATCTCATAAATCATTCCGACATCCGGAGTTGAATGTCCTGCAATTTCATTTTCAAATGTAACTTTTAAAACACCAAATGCCATTGTTAATGTATTTTTATCATACTCCTTCATTTCACGGCTAACCTTACCAATTGATTTTGCTTCTCTCACAGTAGTAGTATACAAAGATAAACATCATGCTTCTCTCACAGTAGTATTATACAAAGATAAACATCAAACTCCTTAAGCGAACGTATGATCAGTATTGAAGGTGTTTCTCTCACCTCTTCTCTAAATGCTATTGATCTTATCTCTATTTGTTGCACAAGTTAAATATGTTGTGGATCATTTGCACCTAGTTGTCCTAAATTATTTTGTAGGATATCAATTTCTTCTAAGTTTGTTACCATCCTTGTTAATTCTGGAACTCTTCATTGATTCATTGCTCCACTAAATTCAGAAACTCTTATCATCTTTTGGTAGTAACTTGCTTCTACTCCTGTTCTCCTTTTCTCCCATCATCAAGTTACCTTTTTTTTTTCTCAATATTTTTCAACAAATCTCAAGTCTTTATACAGGCAATTTATTTTTCACCTTTGAAAAATGTAATACAACCAAAAAATAATTACGAGTGAAAGCAATGTTTTTTATTTTTTGAGAATTATGAGAATCTTATATATTATCTTTCTTTTGAGAAGTTGCATATAAATAAATACTTCTTTTTATTGGTGTTTTTCTTTCTCAATGACAACGATGCCAAATTAATTTGAATAAAAATATTAAATTATAAAAAAAATTATTGAAATAGAGATTCTAACTCTATTGAGAAAGAGAAATCCTCTACCAAAATACTAAAGTAACTAATACAAATCCAACTTATTCTATTTATACATTCTTAAATAGTTTCGTATGAAACAATGACAAATGGCTTCCTAAAAAATTTACAAGTACCATTTGAAATTTTCTTCAAAAAATTATAATAATTTAAAAAGTGACTTCTTAAAATATTTACAAGTGACACTTTCATCATTTTTTAATACAAATTTTAAAGTAATTTGATCATAAAAAATAGATAAGTAAACTTAGAATTAGTTGGAAAAAAAAATTAAAAATTGCTTTCAAGTTGACAAATTTGATAAAACGAACTATTGTTATGATTAGATTGAACTTTGACTTTTTTCAAGGATTCAAAAATATATTAAAAAAATTCTAATCCAAATTAAGTATTACTTGACAAGTAAAGCATTTAAAAAAAAATGTTTTCGCAGAATAAAAAAATTTAAAAATTATTTTGACAACAATTTCCATCCCAAAGCATGCATAGGTATTTTAACCCTTTGTCTCTGTTATCTTCATTTTCGCCTAGATTTTTTTTTTTGGCCCAATTTTTCCCCTAGATTCGTAAAGTTCGCGACTTGCGATAGAGGCAGATAAAGGGTTGGTGCAGTGGAGGGATAAAAAGTCGCGTCATAAATATAAACTTCGGGGAAGAAGCTGCTGTGGTAAAATCATACTTCTCCATTGTATCTGATTAATTAAAACTAGCTTTTAACTCGTCTAAACTAATTCTAATTAAAATAACTTTTTTTAGTCAGCGCGTGTAATGTTTCATAAACGTCTGTTTTGTCCAATAATTATACATATTATATGTATAATCATGGGTACCATAGTATATAATAAAATATCTGAAATTAACTAATTTAAGTATACTTAGTTTATTAATTTTTCTTAAAAAAACCTAAACTGTATTAAAATGTTCATAATCTTGTATTACTCTTTTTAACCTTTTCGGTATAATTAATCCCATTTCATTTGTAAAACGGAGGCGTGTGTCTACAATTTTAAGCTAAAACTATAACAAAATCACTTGAAGAATTCAAAAGACAAGAGTGACGGAGGATGGCGCAAGTATGGGTAGCATACACATCCATGGTAGAATTGTGGAACATGTGAATATCCCTAACTTTGTAGATTTATGTTGGATTGGTTATACTCTAATCATGTAAAGTCTTAGCGGGTTGTTTTCTGCTCTCTTAACTGAATAATTTTGAAAATAGTTTCAAGCCAATAAGAGTAACAAAAAAAAGAAGGACAAAAAATAAATGACAGCACTCTGTTGTGGGATTCGCGGGGTTACATACTCTCTTGGGTATGTGAAGAACAAGGCAATGACTGACTATAAACAATTATTGCAAAACGAAGGAATTTTTAAGAATCATATAATGTATTATTGGATTATGGAGTCCTCTATTTTAGTAAAATTTCATTGGTTTCTTACACCTAACCATGCATGCATTTAAACTTTAATAACATATACAGCCAAAGATATGCATGTGTGGTAAATTGCCCCAATATTTCAAGCCTCCTTTGATAGTGTTCTTTTAAAAAGAAGATAATAAACTGTCCAAGTAATCAATACCCAAGTCCTGAAGAACAAAAGCATCTAGTTCGTTCCCTAGCGTGCCTTCCAAGCTTGCCATTTTCTTTGTTGCAGGTTCGTCATTCATCATATCAGCAAATTCTTCTCTTCCCTCTCGCCATCCTCTCTTACGGGAATTGCAGTAGTTTTCTTTGCCCCTTTTATATGTGGCAGCGGAGTGGTCCTCTTCACAAGTTGTAGAAGCACCGCTAGCAAAATTAGTTCCTTTCTGGTCATATTTTAAAGCCTTTGAAACTGTCTCAAGTGGGAAATTGAGGTATGCCTTAGGGCCCCTAATTCTCAAAGCAGCCTTGTCATAAGCCAAAGCTGCTTCCTCAGCTGTCTCAAATGTCCCCAACCAAACTCTAGCACCTTTTCTTGATGAGTCTCTGATTTCTGCTGCATATTTTCCCCATGGCCTTCTCCTTACTCCCCTGTAGTGTTTTGCAGCTAACTTCTCTGCTTTCACAGCATCTTCTACGTTCTTGTTGGATTCAGTAGAACTGCAAGTTTCTGAACAGTTATTGCTAGAGTCTTTTGCATTGCTTTCAGCAGGAAGAAAAAACCCATCTAAGATTTCTTCCCAGAACTCAGCTCCCATTGATATCCATCTTCCTAAGCTTGGAAGCCTTTTCAGAACTTCCATAGACCCATCTCTTGTTCCATCAAGCTTAGGCAGTTCCTCCCAGGAACTGGAAGGCTCTGGTGCATTTGATGTTCTATCACTGCTGATAATTTTTGCCCATACATTCTCAAGAATGCCTTCTGAAGCTGCATGTTGATTACTATGAATAGGCATGTTAGCTAATAGCTAGTCAGAAAAGTGAAGAGGGAAGAAGAGGAATTAGGAGTCGGGATATATATAAAGCTGGATACTCAGTATGAAGACTCTTTTTAACAGCTCAGCTTTTGCTATATTCTGCTAAATGAATGGGAACCCCGTTGGAAACTTGTGCAATAATTTACGGCTTCTGTTTTTTCAACACTAAGAAAAGACTTCAGAAATGGGATTCATTATTTTAAGACTTTCTATCTTGATTTTTGTGGGCTTGTTCATTCATTTGGGGCTTTTTCCCTGGTAGGTTCTAACTTCTATGTGCTTTACACATTTGAATTCCTATCATCATACTAAGAAATAGTGAAGCTGAAGCATCTGAAAGCTGGCAAGAGGACATTAGAGGCGTTTTTGCTGCTTTGCAAAGGTATTCTTCAATTTCAATATTTTTGCTCTTTCAATACATTAAAACAACGCCTGCTGTTTAATTCTTTATTTTTGTAGAATCGTCAAGATTGTTAAGGTCGAAATCACGTTAAACCATATCTATTTGCAAGTTTTTTCTCATTTACTCTGCATCAGATTTGATGATTAAGAAATCCATTATAATATGCATAACGTGTAACCACACAATTAAATCTTTGTTCTTCATAAAGTCGCTTGGTCTAAAAAGCCAAAGGAGTAGCTGCTTACTTTTCAAATATCACATCTCTACCCAAATTTTCACCCACCCAGTTACTTCATTTAGTTCTTTCTATGCATTGATTGCTTTAACATTTCTTGGCGGCAATATCATTTGCCTGGGGGGCAAAGACCAAAGGGGGTATACGAAAAAAATCCAACAAAACTAATGCGAGACCAAGGTGGCGTAAAGGAATTCACGAGGAGCATTTCTTGGTGCAAAAAAAATTGTGGCTTTGATTAAGGAAGAGATGGATTAATAGAAGGATAATATAATATAGACGCACACGGCTAAGCATTAAAATTAGATATCCACAGCGCTAAAACAGGTGGATGAGATGCTTAGGAAGGAAGCAAATTAGCAAAATGTGTGCGGCGTTCAAATACGCTGTTGGTTCGGTGAACGAACCGCAAAGGGACTTGGAAATTGGAATGGTAGATGAAGAAAGGAAGTTGGGATGGTTTTGGCCTTTTGACTGGGTCTTTATATGCTCCCAGCGGTCATCGGAAAAAGTGGGCCCGCGCTCTCATCAATCCCATACATTAAATATGGTAAATTTACGTAATCTATTAATAATAAATAATTTTTTATTTATTAATAATATTTAAATCATAATATATAATAACAATAATATTTTTTTAAATTAATTTTATCATATATTATAATTTATATATCATTAATAAATAAAAAATTATTTATTAACAATAAATTAAATAATAACTCTAATATAAATTTTAAACAAAACTTAACATTAATATTATAATAATAAAAATAATTAAATATATTTTTAATAAGTGAAGTCAACTACATAGATCAAATAGTATTACAATAATTTATTATAAATAAAATCAATAGATATATTATTAACTATTAAATTATTTTTAATAATTTTATTTATTATTTTTTTGACATTTTTCTACCTTTAATTATCAAATTATTTTTTATTTGATCTACTCTCTTTAATAGGAGTTCTACAGATATTTTTCACACATGACTAAATTATTTTAAACGATATTTCATCATTTTTTTTACTTATTCTAACTTTTTTTCTAATACATTTATTTTTAATTTTTTTTTGTCTATATATTTAACGTAACATTATTATATTTGTAATATTGATTTTATCTATTATTTTTTAATTATATAATATAACAGGTCTTATAGTTATATAATTATTATTTTTTTTAATTTTAAGCGACAAAATTATTATATTTAAAAAAAATTGAACTGGGTTTCCTAGTTTGTGTTTTCTTATCCTGAAAGAAAATAACAGAGGGGGTTTGTCAAATAATAAAAACAGCTCAAGTAATTTTCTAACGGCGAAACATGGAATTTCAAGTAGAACTAACTCGTCATAATAGTGTAGTGGTCACAACAATGAAAAGAAAACATATAAACATTTGAGTTTGACACAGTTTTGATTAATTGTGATTGGTTGTTAAAACATCGTTATTGCACCAGGAGAGTTTGATTTGAAACCTGTAACCCGACATTCTCCAATGTCGCAGCCTCATCTACATGTAAAAGGATCTGAGACGAAACAGGAGGAAAATATTATTCATCCATGGGGGAAAGAAATTAAAGATATATTGCATCACAAATATAATTGCCTAATTAAGCAGATAACTCTCTTGCCACAGATTCTATGGCATTATCAGCTATCATCTTGTACATCTTCTCTGTGGGATGAACAGCGTCCCAGAATACGTATTTGGATGGATCTGAACAAGTATCCATCCCTCTGCATGAATCCCCGTATTCTACTGTTCCCGTCCCGCAACATCCCTTTGAACCTTCCACAAAACCTGCCATCACTTCTTTGTTACTAGTGTCTGCTTCATTGTTATCATGAAAAGAAAGTGCTCTTCATAATTTTAGTAAAGCGGAAGTTATTACCAGAATACTATTCATAGTAGTGATTTTTTCAAACTATTAAAAAAAAAATCACAGAACAACCGTATGATCCAATCACAAGCGTGCGGCTTGAGTAATATATATCCAAACTGTGAAATTTTAATGAGGCATTTATATAAAATCTTGGACTCTCCAATATCCCGAATTAACTTTTGGTATATTAAGCTACCAAAATTTTATTTCACTTGATATTAAAACTTTCCATTATTTTCAAATTTCTAACTCTAAAAACTATGGGTTTCTTTGATTTTTTTTAATTTTAAAAATTATTTTGTAAAATAAAAAAAATCGTTTAATAAATTCTTTTAAAAATATATTTTTATTTTTTTGTGTTATGAAAATAAAAATAATTTTTTTAAAAATAATTTAATTTTAAAATTTATTTTTAAAATAATAACAAAAATAAATTATTAAATAAATTTTTTTGTTTTGAAAACAAAGAGACCCTAGCTATAATATTTTAATATGAGATTTATTAATCGAGTAAATTATAATTCTTTTTATTTATAGAAAAATATTTCATATTCTTTTAATTTTAAATTGAAATAAGAATTTTCTTTCAAGTTTACAAAATTGACACTCATACCTCATTAAGTTTTAAAAAAGCTACACTAATTTTATTTAGTTTATGTTTGTGTAAGTATTAATATAATTTTTTTGATGATTTGTGTTGTACTAAATTAAAATATTTATAATTAATTATAATTTATTAAAAGAAAAAAAAATATAAATTATAAACTTCACTTTTAATTTTGTAATTGAAAAATATTTTTTTTATAAATTTAAATTGTAAGAAGTGTGAGTATTATTTTAAATTTTTTTTATAAAAAATAAATTTAATTAACTATATATAAACTCTTAGTTCTCCAATATTTATGAGTTAGTCCCTAACATGTCCCACATTTTAAAATTGTGCGTAAGTATTTAAGTAGAGATGTGCATTGTTTGGATACCACCCGCGTGAAGAGGTATTGCCGTGTAACTGTAAAACCACAAGAGTTAATTTTTCACCACTAACCGTGTTTCTTGGGGTCCAACACAGCACTTAGGATAGTGCCAAAAGCGTCAACGTACGCAGTCTTCAAACCCAACTTTGCCTTCATGGTGGCCAGTTGCTGCAATACTTTTGCATTGAATGAGTAGGCTACTCTGTTCAAGCTCGCCACACAATTTCTCTGGTTCCTCAACGTCTTCATAAGTGGGATGCACCCCAGTGGTGGCACCCCTACAACTATTATTCTACTCGCTCCGAGCCTATGCATCACCTGCACCCAAAAACAATTCAATATAATAGTTAATAAAATACTGCTATATATTTACACATTAATGCCTTATTTTATTAGTAGCTTTCAAGAATCTCTTGTGGCTATGAGGATTTTCAAGAGCGACCTTAAATGAAAATAAAGAGCAATATAAGTAGGTTGGGTCAATTTGTGAAATCTAATGAACAGATTTTAATTTCCGACAAAGCTTTTAAAGCACTACAACCGTAATAATAAACGCAAAAGAGAGAGAACCTCAATGTCACGAGCCATGCGAGAGAGCAGGAAATTCTGGAACTGTAACACGCTGAACTGCTTAGGGCGAGTAGGATCCAAGTAGTAGTTTTGCAGGAAGTCATTGGTACCCATACTAATAATATAAAAGGCATTTCTTATGATGTAATCTGCCCTTTCTTCACCCAACAATTTTCTCATGTGGATCTTATAATGCTCAAAATACTCTATCTGTTTGGAAACAGGCAGAACGTTCTGTTTCATTTCATCGAGAAAAACGAAAAACTGTGAGAAAAAAATCCTTATTTTTTGGCCTTCCATGGATGCTAAAGAAAAAGGTCTATATAAGAATGTACCGAAATATTGGCAGTCAAATCATCATAGCCCGTAGCTGCTGATGCAAAACTAACTCCATGTGGCAGATCTGCTGGTTTCAGATTTGGGTCTAGAAATGCTGGCACTATTTTTCTGAACCCTAGTTCCTCGGCTGCATCATGCGTTTGGGAATACTGAGACTCATATTTTAACTACACGAGATTTTCTTTCTTTTTTTTCTTTTCTAAGAAAAATAGGATGTGGAAACACCGCCAAAACAATTACAACGTGAGAATAGCTAAAACTAAAACATATATAGTTTAGTGAAATTCATTGCATGCTATATATTCCTGAAAGAGATATGGTATTTGTATAAATCTTTCCAAACGAGGATAAAAATTTGCTCTCGTTGCAACATTTTGTATATGATTTTCTTAAAAGAGAGCTAAACACAAAACAGCAAGAAGTCAATGAACACATGGTTCACATAGCATCAGCCTTAATCTTTAAAATTAAAGTGAGCTTGATGTCGAGGGTTTGGTCTATACCCTTGTACCTTTCCTAACTTCCTATTCCTAAGCCTTGAGGCCTCCTTTATTTAACAAAAAAAAAAAAAACAGGAAAACAAAACAGCAGGAAAGCCAAGTAGGGTAGAATTTTACCAATGAGATCTGAGGCAAGTCGCCCATTGCTAAACCTTCCTGTTGGGAGGCCATTAAAGAAGTCCTTCCCATAAGGAGGGAAGTTGCTTTTCATGGTGGTGGGAAGAACATTGTTGTTGCCAGGATCAACACTTGAATCTCCAAAAACCAAAAGGCAACTCGCATTAAACTGAGCCACCACTTGCCTTAGGTGGTGAATGTCCATAGCAAGTGAAAGCCATGGCATCATAGCCAGTGCCAGAATTGCCTTCGTAAACAATAATGCCACTGCCATCTCGAGGCCTTGTTGTGGCTGATGAGCACTGGGCTTAAGAAAAAGAAAACCCAACTACCTGGCAGCTCAGAACGGCAGAACCTTTCTCAGGCACTCCTGCTTAAATAGACCACATTAAGAATTGGTTGAATTGATTTGAGCATCTCTAGAATGTTGTCTAAATTAACTGCTGCATTTAAATCATTAAATTGGAATAGCAGGTTATTGAATTGTTTGTCAGTGATATTTTAAATTCTAGGTGGAGTCATTGTCCTTTCCACCTCATGTGCCCGAGTTTACAAGGTAGTTGCATGCTTCTCCTCCCAACTGCCTATGAGTTTAAATTCCTTAAAATTGACATGAATAAAATTTGAAGAGGTGACAGATCGATAGTGAAAGTGCTTGTAAGTTTTGTGCTCAAATATTGACATGGTTTAACTTGAACCATATCAAGTGAAGTCATAAACCTGAATCCACCATGAAAAGTAGCCATAAAAAGGTTCTTACTTCTTCACATCCAATATTTTAGATGTGATCAAATAAATAATGAATTTAAATAAATTGTGGGGGTAATTCAACTGGTAGTGGTGGAGTGCATCTACCGCGATTATAATGCATGGATGAACATTTAGGTAGTTGTGGTGTTTTGTCTTCATTTATTACTAATAATTTTAGAAAGTGTTTGGTTTAAAGGATGGGATGGGACGGGAAGAAAGGAAAAGAAAAATATTTGTTTGGTTTAATTTAAAGAGAGAGAAAAATAAAAATAAGATAACTATTATATTTCTTTAATTTTAAATAAATATGTAGCAAAAAAGATGGAGAGTAATTTGAATATAAAAAAAATTTAATGAAAGTTTTCATTATCTCACAGTTTTTTTTTCTTTAAATCTTCGCATTTTGGTAAGAAAAGAAAAGAGGAAAAAAAAAGGGATTGTACTCTTTTATTTTCTCTCAGACGTTTAAATTATTAAAATAAATAAAATAATTTAAAAAAAAAATCTCTTTTTTTTTCTCAAACCAAACACAATTTTTGGTGTCTTTGGTTCAATGTAAGAGATAAGAGAGAAGGAATTTTAATGGAAAGGAACGGAGAAAAATAAAAATAATTTTATTGATTTATTTTAATTTTAATAAATAAAAATAAAGTAAAATAAAATAATTATTATAGTCATTTAATTTTAAATAAATATACAGTAAAATAAAATAAAATTATTTTGATGAGAATATTTTTTTTTCATTCTATATTTTTTCTCCCTTCCAAATCTCTTTATTTAAAAAAAATTGAAAAAAGATAAGAAATTTTAGCCTTCCATTTTTTCTCATCTCCCCTCCAACCCTCAAACCAAACACTCTATTAGGTTTTTCTAAAACATGTATTCTATCATTAAACCCTGTTTGATTTAGAAATTAATATCACAAACTCAAAATAGTAATTAAGATAAAGCTAATTAAAAAAAATAACGTTAACTTAACATTTATAAAATGGCTAAATATGTTATGTACCTTCCTTGAAAGCTTTTATAATATGTCGTGATTCTTTAATCATGATTTTAGAAAGGAACGTTAAAAGCAACTTCCTTAGTTTTGTCAAACTAAGCAAAAGTACTAAGTGAAGAAGACTATCAAGTCTTGGAAAAACTTAAAAAAAATATTAACATTCAAGTACGTCAAACAAACAAGCTTTTCCTTTTGGTATTTTAGTAAGAAATTTTTTTAATCTTTATTTGAAATTAAAAATTTTTGAGCTATTTTAAAATTATATTTTCTCATATTAGTTTGGTGCATTCAGAAATTTAATTTCAAACTGGTCTGCAAGCCAAATTGATGCACATATTATATATTATATAATTAATTCTCTTTAATTTAGTTTATTTATTTTTTAGTCTATATTATAACATTAATTCAAAGAAAAACTTCATAGATGGGTCCACACACCAAGCCAATTTTTAGGCTCTTAAAGGCTGTCCTTGAATTATCAGGTGGCGGATACCAAACCATGATTGGGTCATTGTTAAAAGGAGTATGGATTGGCTGGTCCAGTTGGTTTGGGAGCTACCTGACTACTATCATAAGAAACCTCGTGTGCAGAGTCATAAATGGCTTCCAAAGCTAGTTTTCCATTAAATAAGGGTAGCTGAACATCAATACATACTTTAATATTTAAATGTTGATATTATACAAATCCATATACTAAAATAAATACGGATATAATAATTATTAAAAAAATTACTAATTATTTTTATTAAAATTAATTTATACATAAAAATTAAAAAAATTCTATAGCCATCTCACGAATTCCGTTGTAGTCTAGTTGGTTAGGATACTCGGCTCTCACCCGAGAGACCCGGGTTCGATTCCCGGCAACGGAAGTAATTTTTGATTTTTTTTTTGGTTGCGTTCCTTCGTAGTTACTAGTTCGAACTTCTTATCTTAAGCGACTTTTGGGTTTGCTATTTTGGCGGGAAAGTACAGAAACTATTTAACCGCTTGACATTGAGGTATTGGCATTTTTTGTTTGGGTACAGCGAGGTATTGGTAGTCGTTTGTGAGGGAAGGGAAATTGGGGGTGAAAATGGAGAACCCTAGCTGTAGCAGTAGAAGATGGAACAGAGGAGGCTTCGAAGAGAATGTATTGGCCCTACTTGATGCCTCTGAAGCTAAGGACAGTCAAGACTCTCGCGATGATCGTAAGAATCCATTTCTCTTTTCTTCTCTTTTTCTGCTCATAAATTTATTTTCGGTTCTTCTGAAAAACAAACACAAAAGTTATCCTTTATGGATTTAGGCCATTTTGGTTTTTGGGTTTCACGGAAAAATGAAGTTGCGAATGTTGCTGGTCCTATAGGTTGAATTTTCTTTGGTTCTGGATCAATTTCCATTTTGAAGGCAATTTCTGGGCCGTCAAACGCGGCTTACGATGGTGTTAAGACCATAAAATTTTTATCTTTTTTCCTTCATTCCATGCTTTCATACATACAGGGATAGCTTTTCTGGACGCTGTTCGTGCTGCTTCAATTGTCCCAGAACATGGAACCGCACCCACTTCGTAACTCTATCTCTCTCTCTCTCTCTCCCCCCCCCCATCACACTCATACACACATTGTGTGAATGCCTAAAACTGAATTACCCTTTCACAAACATTTAAGGCTTCAATTTTTGTGGTTTTTTTCTCCTCCGAAGGGCAGGGCGTATTTTAGAGTTTAGACTGTAAACTGCATTTTGATAACCATTAATGAGAAACCTGGCAATAAAATTTTAATGCAATGAAGCAGTGGTTGACTAAAATGGAACCATTGTTTTTCTTTTAATATGTTGACAAAGCTCTAGTTAATGCAATTTGCTGTTTAGAGGGGCTGGATTGTTATTTCCATAAAATTCTTTGGTTCATTACGACTCTAGTACTAGTCACCCAATTGGCTCATTGGTTATATTTCCCTAAAACTTTAATCAAGAGAGAAACCTCTATGTTTTAGTCAATCCCTCAGACCTTTTCTTTGCTACCAGTCCAAGCTTTAATCTATTTGCCCCTGAAGCTAGTACTTTTGTGTTGATTTCAGTCAACTGTTTACTTAACATGTAATCTTAATTTGTGAAGCAAAATGTTTGAGGGGGTTTTCCGTATTCTGAGGATGGGAAAGTCTTTAGAGTTGATTATGGCAAGTTATCAGCTTCTGATTGAGTTAAACAAGGTATTTGACTTCAACATCAGTTTGCTTCTACATATTCGTGTACCACATATGTAATTGTTGCTCTTAAAAGTGTGAACTTTTTTGGGTTTAGTGCTTCCCTCGTGTGTATTTTTCCAGTGGAGACAAATCTAAATCAGCCTATTCTCCTTCAGAATTGGTTGTAGTTAAAGAGGTATCAAATAATATGAAATTCTGAATCATCTTAATCTATTGTTTTCTTTTCCTGGGTGAAATTAATTGCTAATGGGAAGCTGATTGAAATTACTTATTAATATTTTCTTATAGGCGTGGTCTCCAGTCATTGTTAGCCTAGATAATACCACTACTGTCAATGAAGCAACTGGCAAACAGTCTGGTGGACCTCTTGACCCCTCTGTTAGTTGGCTACTTCTGCACTCAACTCTATTATAAAGTTTTTTAGTTTTTCATTCATTGACTTGCAATATTTTTTCACTGTTCAAGTTGCAATTGTAATTCTTCCCTTTTTATTGGAAGCTGGAAAAAGAAGAAGGAAGTTCTTGTTAATTTTATTGCTATTACGCATTTGAAATATGATGTGGTATTGCTTTTTATTCTTCTGTAATCTCTTCCCTTTTGTCCTGTTGACATTGCCATGTTGCCTCCTACTTCTTTTACAGAATTTGTAGATTTCTTCTTTTGGATTTTTTTTAATTTCTTTGATTGAACTACTTAGCTTTTAGTAATACTGTAAATGTTTCTATAAACATGACTTCTGTTAAAATTGCAATGAGTGAAATTTACCAGTGGTACAACTTATCCAATATGTTCAATTTGTATTTGTTTTATCAAAATGCATGCTAGTATGGGCAAGGTAAATAATGTTATTTTATTCGGACCCTAAACTTTAGGTGATATTTAGCAATATTTTGTTGTGTTCCACATATTGAAGGAGAAGGGGGACTAATTTTCATTGCACTTAATTTTAGACTAATAAGTGCAGCTGCGTCTCAGTAAACATGGATTGATTTCCCTTTTTTAACGAAAAAATATATATATCTATTTGTCAATTTGTATTCTGTTCAATAGTAATTTAATATTTAATTCTGAAACTGATTTTTCACCCAATTTTCTCTACCTACCGTAGAGTTTTCATTGTCTGATTGAAGAGCTTGCTGAAATGTTAACTGAGACCAAATTTCAAGCATCAAATGTGAAGGTTAGTGCACCTATGCTCTACACTGAACCCTGAAATTTTTTTTTAATGAGTCAGAGACACACCACTTTTCATTTGACATTGGATATGTAGCTAGGCTCCAATTGATATTATAATATGAGGTCTACTTTAGTTTAATTTGCCCTTTATATATTTATTTGCCAGCTTTCTGATGTGGTTACAGTTATAAGATTTATATATGTTAATGATTCTGTTTACGCACTGACAAATTTAGTGCAATTTTGTTTGAACAAAGAAAAATATGTTTATTTTGATTTCTTTACTTTTATTTAATCTTGTTGCAGCCCTTGCAAAATATGTTACTCTTTCAATATCTTGTCAACGTTTTTGAAGGAGATTTTCTACCTCGTAAAGGTGTGTACAAAGTTGAACCCCATATCTGTAGTGACTATACCTTAAACTACTTATAAAATCTAAGTAAAGGTATTCTGTTGCAGCAACCATGAACTGGAACATCCAGAGGGAGTCTTTGCTTAACATGCTACTGGTATGTGTTTTTTGAAGCCAAAAGCTTTGGAAGAATTTGTGTGAACGATCAATCAACAAAAAGTCATATCAATAAATGTACTAATTATGACACTAATACTCTTTCTCCACCTACCATGTTGAGATCTTATGCATCTTGATTCTGCCTCCTAGAAGACATTGCTACTTTTATCAGCAAAAATCTATGTATAATCTGTTTTTTTTGTTTGTTTGTAGGGAGCTAGGAAAATAAACTACAAAACCTTGATGAAGAATTGCCTGACTATTATTTGCCAATTATCTCAAATTCAATATGAACTCAATAAATATATAGAGTGTGAAGAGGTTTCTAAATCTGGCTTATCCAAAAATTGTCATACTGCACTGTCAATTGCTTTACTTGAAGTAGGAAAGAACACCAGTGTCTCTATGGTGAAACTTTTGGTAATGGTAAGTTCCTGAATAAATTTTAGTTGTCTATGTATGTTTTTGTAACAGCTCCCCTGACTGCTATGATATTGCGGATGATTTTAGATTATGGAGCTTGATATGTCAAGGTACAAAGCAGATATTGAAGGTTATACTACAAGGGCTGATGGTGTGAGGTACTTGATTTTCTACTTGTGCTTCATTGCAATTTTTTTTATGCTATACTACAATTCAGGTTTTTTATGCATTTGGTGCAGAACACCTTTGGTGGAGATAATTCTCGATGAACTAACTTACAGTGAAGATACTGTCCCCCAATTTCTTCAGGTGGCTTTCGAATACTTCCCTGAATATTGTCTGTGTACTAGCTAGAAGATCTAATAATGCATAGATAGGGTTAGGCTTTTCCATATGAAACCTTTGCATTAGTGTTGGTCAGTTGAACACAACCTGATCAGAATGTAAAGCTAACCAATCTTCTCATAGTGAAGTGGTGATCTACCATTATTTTAATAGTCTTATATTGGATGACTTTGGTACTTTTACCTTGTTTTAAGAGCTGTTGTCATCTTTTGCTAGTGAAAAGCCATGACCATAGTTCAATAACTCATTCAGTGATCCTTTTCCAGATATAACATCTGTTTTAATGCATAAGGCAGAAACTTAAGTTTTCATGTTTCCTTAGGTTCAATGCTTTCAAGTTTTATATCTTGTTATGAGGGATTATGAAGCTTGACTGTGATGTTGTGGCTAATAATTTATTCTGCCTTTGATGAGAATGGCTTCAGGTCTTCATTGAACCTAAGTGGACGCTGGAAATAGTTGTGCAGTATCTCTGGAAGTACATAACTAAGGTAGCCAACAGTTAGATTGCTTAAAAATCCTATTAAATTTAAATCTACTTAATGATATATTTTCCTTTGTCAGAAAAGGAGGCTCTAGCAGTAGTAGCTTTTCATTTATGATGTTTGCTCGGTTGCTATATTTTATTTGACTCTTAAGGACAGTTTACCTGTTGAGAAGGGACATATTTTAAACCAATGTCCCATCTGATCTAATGTCTTGGTTCAACTGCTGTTATGCAACATTGCAGCCTTCTGTTCGCACTCGTAGATCAAATGTTCCTACTGAGGATGCAACATTTAGTGGGGCCTTGAAATGCTTTTCAAATAAAACCAATACTAAGAGCATAATAAAGAAGATTGGTGCAGACATAGCTCAGTTCCTCTTGGCTCATGGTTTTCAGGTACTTTTCCTTATTCATTGTGCTATATATTGATGTGAATGATATAATTAATTTTGCATGAAGTTGTGTTAACCTTTTATGCAGCAGGCATATAATCTCCGTAACATGTTAGAAATTAATCTTTCTCTTGTCAAAATATGTAATTCATGAAAAACTGAGAATTATTGTTATCAATGTAAGCTAGGTGAATTTTGGTTAAAAGTATAAATACAAATTGAATAATAATCTGGTCAAAGATTTAAATTTTATCACATTTATTTGTGTATTTATGGAAAAATAATAGTCATTTTCCCCAATTATAGATTATGACCACTTGGGTAACTGGTGATTTAAGGGGATTGGGGCATTGGGCCATCAGGAAGAAAAGGATATTTGTTGCTTTTTAAGGGATTGTTTTGTTTTGAACACTATCAAAATCTGTAATGTCGACATAACATAATCTGAATCTTCCTTGTCTTCCAAAATATTCCTGAAAGAGAACTAAAGCATAGTGTAGTTGTCATCTTATGTCTTAGCATAGTCATAAATCATACAAACATCCTTTCTTTCCTCAAGTGCAAACTCTGCTTAAAAGCTTGTCTTTGAGGTTTGCATGATCCTCTTGATAAATAAGGTCTTTTATATCACACTACTGAAAATCAAACTTCTAGCATTAGTCATGCATGTGAAGCCATGAAAATAATTAATGACGGGCAAGATGTCATTCTAGCATACAACCTGGAATCCACTAGGTAGACACTCTGGAATTTACCAGGAAAAAAGGATCACCCTTGTAAAAATAGTTATAACTTCTTTTTGCACATATATACCGTGTACTTTTTATATGCATAATAAAATTTTGATTGACAAGTAAATCTTCTAGAACTTTCTTGATTTATATAATTATGATTGAACACCCTTAGTTTATCTTCAAGCAATCTTTTCTCTCAAATGGTTTTTGCTACTCCCTTTTAGGCTCAATTGTCAATATTGTCAGAAGGACATGTAGCAGATGACCCTGCTGGTCATGAAGGAAGACTCAGTGCTCTTGTGGATTTGTGCAAGAGTGTTATCTCTGCTTTTGATAGCTTGATAAGCACAGATCAGTAAGGGGCAATACTATATTTTCAGGAGTTTAATTTCTGCACAAATTCAATTCTGGTTTGCTCGTGCTTTTATCACTGCTGACTTGGGAGATTATGGGTCCTGGACGTAGTTTGTTACTTACAATGAAGTGCTTGCTATCAAATATTTGTGCAATAGTAAATAAAACCAAGTGACTTGAGTTTCCTCTAATGTTTATTGTCTTAATTATGCCAATACTTTGAACAAGTTATGACATATAGTGTTTTATTTTATTTTTCAATGGTAAACTGCAAAATTCATAGATTTCACACCTTGTCAAAATTTGAAATTTGTTATTGCCTGTCATGATGCAGGCATATGGAAATTTTGTCTGTTGGGAAAGAGGCACTCTTTACTGCAGCAACTATTGTCTCCATGAAGTCTTAGCAATGTTGAAAGTCACATCATCTTGATCAGTTCATTGTAACTGAAGCTACAGGTAATTTTTATCACTAATCATGTATGACATTACCCATCTGTATTATATATTAGGGAGTGCTTCATGGACTCTTAATTGGCCTCAACATAGTTTTTGGTCCAGTTTTGCATGCTAGAGTTGCTAAATTGATACAGTACTCAATTGGCTATGTTTGAAGTTCTAGATTTCATGGTTACTTGTTTAGTTTATGTAAATTTGCTTCTCCCCATTCTAAAGTTCTGAAGTTAACAGGTCGAAAATGATTACTCAGTTATTTTCCATTAATGAGTGCCATGATTTAGTGTTTTCCAGTAATTTCTGCGGCTACCATGGTACTGTATTGTTCTTAGCTCCTTTACAGTAGACTGAGTAATGAAAGGCAATTTTATTTAGTTAACCAGCATGGTTTCAGCCTGTAGAACTGCGCCAAGTTTGAGTTTTTAATAGATTGACTATATAGGTTTCATGTTATCATCCAAAACCGATATAGCAATATGTTTGTCTCCAGGAACCTATAATTCACTGTTTGCGTCCTTGTTATTCTTTAACTCGTATTGTGCTGCAGCTAACCGTCTTATAGAAGCTTGAAAAGCACAGCCTCCATATCTTCTCAATTTTGGACCGGCTCCGAGTGCGTTTTACAAATTCCTGATGCTGCAGTCAACAGATAAAGCTCAGGTCACAGCTTTTTGGTGCAGTGCTCATCATGGAATGTAACAGCATGTACCGATAATATGCATGTGTATGTAGAAGGGTAATTATATGAAATGATAACGTATGTGTATGTCGACTGGTAATTTTATTAAGAGCTTCACCTCTCAAGAGGTCTGGTCTTCATTGGCTAAATTATTAATTAAAAAGCTTAAGGTGACTATCACAAATACAAGTATGCAACTCAAAATATTTATTAAATTACTTTACATAGAATATTTTGTGGAGGTTCTTTTGACCCATATACAATGCAGCATCATTGAAATTCAAGCTTTTAATTGATACCTATAATTTTCAAGGGATAGTTTTTTTGAAGTATTTTTTTTTGAGTTTTAGCTTATTGCATTATTCCTTGAATTTATTTAAAAAATGTAATAAATTAAAAAAATTATAATTTTAATATGGTAAAAATTTTAAATTATTTAGCATGGACTAAAAAACCATTGGGAGTCCATCGGGTTTGGGCCCAAGCGTTAACTGAAGGATGGGTCATAAATCGCTGTCCAATCCGGCAGAGGGGATGAGAAAAATCCTGTCCAAGGAGGCAAGCTTCCGTGACTGGGACGCTCAGAGGGGACGGGCTGAATGATCTGCAGGAACTCCATTTTTTTCCTGAGTGTGATGCTCCGTTGTCTTGTGCTTTTCTTGTCCAGAGCTAGATCAGGGCCTTTTCCGTTGATCACTGTGTCTTCGGGTTGGGCAGTATTTATAATGGCTTAGGTCGGTCCAAAAAAACAAAACCAAGCCCACCTGACTGATGTTCCCCTTGCCGCGAGCAATTATTCGTGGAAACCTTTGAGCGGAAAGGAGTTTTGTATGAAAGTGGAGACCAATTGTTCGATGAAATCCTCGAGTGATAACAGTTGCTGCTTGCCTGTCGCGAAAGCTTGGGGTCTAGCATCCACTTAGAGCACTCTGAGAGTGAGTGAAGCCTGGCACTATCGCCCTCAAATTTATTTCTTTTTCTTCCTTGAAGTTTACGATGCAAAGGCTATCGTCAAGAATTTCGAGGAGCATAGCCTATAAAGCGAAAAATTTATTTGGCTATGACCTGTCTCCATGCTCGTCGCCGAAATGCTTTTTCTCTGCCGCTTCCGTTGGAGCAAGTATCCAAAAAGTATCAAAGCTGGGGATTCCGGGCGAATTCCTGAAATGGGGTTCGCTTGGTTTTTGTAGGACATCAAGATTTGCCACTGGGTTCGCTCCTTTGCAACCGAAGCCGTTGGATTCTATTATAGATGTCGAGAGAGTAAAGGATCGATCTCCTGAAGATATTGCTTCTATTTGGGACGATGTAATATTTCATTTCCTGTAAATTAATTTGCCTGCACTACTTTATACCTTGTGTTTGTAGACTATATATGTTATGCTGCTTGAAAAATATATGTATTAAGAGAAGGAGAGTTGTAGTCTCGAAGCCACTTGCTTTTCTTAAATTTGTTTTAGTTGTTGTAGATTGAAAACTAAATTGATTTACCAAACAAAAGGTAGAAACAGAAGAGGATTGAAGACTTTAAGCCTTTGCTTGCTGTGCAATGCAAAAGACTAATTCTCTCTACGGCACAGTTAAAAAAATTATATCCATTATCCATGAACAGATAAAATGGAATCCTTGTAATATCAACCAAGTTGCCCTTCGCCATTGACAATCTCTAAAATCTCCTTTTAATTGTTGCTTCATGTTGGACTATGTGCTTGACACTTGTTACATGGAGCATCATCATGATTATGGCGAGTTCATTGCTATTATTGAATTGGATTTGACTTTTTGAGTTTTGATGATATTTTGATGTCACTCACTATATGATTTGGCTGTTCTTGTTCCAGTATCACCTGGGAAGAGGTCATATTGGAGCATCGATGAAAGCAAAACTTTACTACTTGCTGGAGCAAAGAGCTGCTGATTGGTATTTATTTTACTTAGTATTAATATTACTAATTTGTTATTTTGCCTAGGTTTCATAGTCTCAGCTTTATTATCCTTGGCAGCCGATATTTTGTCATTCCCTTGTGGAGAGGAAGTGGTTATACGACAATGTTTGCTCAAGGTTTGTACAAAAATTACTGGCTCTGATCATACTTTCTGATTATTGATAATTGTTGTGAATCAAAACTGAGTTCAACATGTTTTGTATGTGCAAAATCATTTTCTCCTTAAATAATTATTGTTTATTCCTGGGGCACGGGGAGCATAAAAGAGGACTTTAAAGAATGAAGCACAGCAAAGAAGAAGCAGACCATTATATGATTCTAAAACATAAAAGGATTTGAACCTAGAAATCTGGTTTGCCCTCATATCGAAGATTATATAGAAGTAGAGCTTGACTAGCCATGATACATTTGATAGAACTTGATGTTAATTTCATTGATTAAAACGATTTTTTTTGTCTGCATTTGTTTAGAATTCTGAGAGAAAAAAAAAAATTCTGAGGAATAGCCAGTGAAATATCTTAAGAGTTTCCAAGAAAGGGCATCGTGACATATAAGAATTGACTGAAAATCTAGTTTGCAAGCTGTAACAACAGTGAATATATATAAGATTAAATTGTTTCAGATGAAAGCACAAGAATCGACAGGACTGGTTTTAAAGTGGAGGTGTTTTGCATTCTTTTTATCAAACTAAAGTGTTTATTCATGGTTTAGGGTTACCGCTAGTTTATAAGGAAGTTTCTAGATTATGGCTGTTTTTACAAATTTTTTAACTTATCTTGAAAGGATTATTTTGGGTGGGGTGAGGGGGTGAAGAGAGGACGAATTCTAAACTAGTATTTCCCCTTAACAAACTTCACACTTAAAAGTTCTGAAGTCAAGCATGTTGAAACAAATGATTGATTCTGTTTCTGCTTTTCTTTACTCGTTTTACCCATTGGTTATGTTCATACAAATTAATACTTTTTCTTCAGTTCAGATGCCGTACATGATTTTCACGGGTCTTGAAGATTACAAGGCGAGGGGAACTCAAGCAGCTCCCTACTTGACTGTGTCTTTTTACAAGGAATTTGCAGAGAGCAAGGACATGGTACTTATCCGTGGGGATGTTGTCTTCGCTAGTAAACTCAGTGACTCAGAGGCAAAGTGGCTTTTAGAAACAGCTCCATCATTTTATTTGAATGATGTGAGGTACAAGCTGGTTGAAAGATTCAACAAAGAAACACACGATTTTGAGTTTAAGGACGTGTTGCAAGCATTGGACATGCCCATTTTATGAATTTTTTAGAGAAATAAAACTACGCCTGCTAAATAATAGCAGCAAATCAGTATGGTGATGTTTTTCTGCACTTTGCACAGCATATGGAGAAAGGGAAGTGACAAAAAGAAGCGCCATGAAATGTTAGGAGAATAGGAGGGGATTTTTCCATGTTGAACTATTGTATTTTACATCATTAAAAAACTAAATTTCTTTAGTTCAGAAATGACATCTGGCATCTTTTTTGTCTTTCTTACTTTTAATTTAGTATCTGTTGTTTTTCTTTCTTAGCATAAAAGAAGGGGGGTTGCATTAAATTTTCAAGTATGGCTGAAATATTCCTGATGTGATTTTAATGATGAGAACATGGATTAAAACTATGCACGAAAATGCACCTGTACAGCGAAACCAAGGGGAAGACAATACGAAAGGTGAGAAGGAAGGCTGCTATTTGTGAAGTAGTGTTCACCATACTGGGTTGACTCTAGATGAGATTTAAGAGGCTAGACAACATAAAATTGTGAAATAATGAAACCGTCACCTTCAGATTTAAATTCCCAGTAGAAAGGAATCTTTTATTTTTATTCCTTTCCTTTCCCTTTTGCAAGTTTTTTTTTTTTCCTTTTTCATATCAACTGCAAACAGTATTAAGTTAGGATGCATACTATTTCTAGTAGTCTTTAAACCAATAATAATAAAAAAATCTACTATTAAAGTTAGTATTACAGCTTTCTACTATAAATTTAAAATCTGGTAGCTATTCAGTATCGTTTGTGGGTGTAACTGTGTTTATTGCCATAACTGTACAATCTACAATTCCTCTGTTCATAATTATAACCCCCCCCCGGGGGGGGGGGGGGGTTGGTAAAAAAAAGCAGTTTTATTAAAACATAAAAGAGAATAAAAAAAAATATTGATGCTTAGTGCACAATGTTATGTTTTGTTCCAAAAAAAGAAAGTTGAACTAAGATGAACATTTCAGCCAATGGTAAGAAGTCTCACAATTTTTATAATTATTTTTTAAAAAATGACCCATTATGCCAAATTGTGATTGCAGCATTTTCATCTTAACTGCGACATTAGTTTAGTACAACTTTGAATAATTCATATTAATATTGTGGTTTTTATCAAAAGTTAGAATAAATGATTATTTAAATGTTTTACAACACAAAACATAAGAAATGGTAGTTAGTGTAAATAATGAAAATTACAATTATGATGGGATATGCAGTTAAAAATATAAAATTTTATTCAAAATTAAATTAATTTATTAATAATCTTAAATGTCAATTTCTTCAGTGATTTATTTAGAATTATACTAAAAGAATACATATAATATAACTATACTCGTAAAAATTTAAATATTTCTCTTATAAAGTAGGTGTTTGATTTTTGTTATTAATAGTTCTATAAATAATTTATAAATATTATTATAAACACTAATTAAAAATTGTAATATATAAGAATAGAACAATTTTTTTTCATTTTAAACTTTCTGTTAAAAAAAAAACTATGCATGTCAATGACAAAAAAAAAGAAAAAGAAATTATATAACTGTAGTATTGGGGTATTGGTATTTCAGGAAATAGAGAAAGCATAAAGAGTCGTTTCCTCTTTGTCTTTTTTAAGTAAACTCTCAACGAGAGTTTTATTTCCCCATTTGTTTCTCATAGATATGGCGTTCAATTCCACATTCGCTGACAAACTGTCGTTCTTTCTTTTGTGTGCCGTTTAAGGCCACCTTCAGAGGTCAGACTTTTCCCCCAAAGATAAATACACACTTTGTCGAAGCTCGACCCCATCCAATCAAAGAGTCCAGAGACCTTTAGTTCAGTCAATCAACACCCCTTATACCCTTGTCTTCCTTACTTGTTCCCCACACTAACGTCAAACCCTTCAGGTACTCTATTTACGGCTCTGGTTCTCGCTCTTCCTTCCTCTTTCTTCCTGGGAGATACACAAAATCGGTGAAACTGAGAGTTTCGCTCCCCATTTTTTCACAGGGTTGCAACTCTCTGCAAAAACCCTTCTTTCCCTCTCTATATGCTAATTTTGTTCTTATCGTCATTCAATTTCACTCAACTTCAACAGAGACTGCAATGACTGACCCTTCCGAAGAGGCTGCTTATATAGAGAAGCTCTATGAATACGGCGAGCAACTCAACAATGCCAAGGACAAATCTCAGGTTGGATAATTTTCTTAACCCGCTTGCATAATTTTTGAAGGGGTTTTAGTTTGCAATCCCAGAATTTTCAATTGGGTTATTGCAATTAATTTTTATTTCGGTTTTTGCAGAATGTGAAGGATTACCAGGGAATCATAGATGCAGCCAAGACAAGTGTCAAGGCGAAGCAACTGACTGCCCAGCTCATTCCCAGGTTCTTCAAGTTCTTCCCTGACCTTTCAGGCCCTGCTCTCGATGCACATCTTGATTTGGTTGAAGAAGAAGAACTTGGGGTCAGTATTCCACTCGCACAAACAAATATCATGTCTATGTTAAAGCTGCATAGCTCGCTATTTTTAGCTAAGAAACAGTGTATAAAAGGAAAAAAAAAATCAACTTTTGATTCGAAATCAAAAGATTAATTTTTTTTAATTTATTCATGTCATTATAAGTGTCATGCTGCATAACTGGGTTTTTGTTATACTTATATGTTAGTTCAGTGCACTCGCACCCTTTCTGTCAAGGTATTTGAAGAAATAAATAAATTTTGAAGAGATAAAATGTTATTTACCTAGGCTTAAACGTAACATAGTGAAAAGGAATGACTTCTGCATTGTCTTATTATGGTTATTTTCTTTTCCCTTTGGACCATTAGTGAATTCTGCATGTTCGGAGGTTTGTTTTCTCTCTTTGATGTTCTTCTTCTGCTGTACAGGTTCGAGTGCAAGCAATTAGAGGACTCCCCCTTTTCTGCAAGGATACACCAGAAAATATTGGGAAGATTGTTGATATTCTTGTGCAAATTCTTGGATCTGGTAAGTTACAGTTTCTGAATTTTTCTATTCATAAAGCTTGAGCATCTACTATGATTTTGATGTGGTTTCACTTTTTTCAGAGGAATTTGTGGAGCGAGATGCCGTACATAAGGCTCTTATGTCTCTTTTAAGGCAGGATGTGAAAGGTATTTTGAGATGTCTTTATGTTAAGCTGCACCAAATATATGGTACTTTGAAATTGACCTTGTCAAACGTTGTATACATGTCAGCAAAAGTTTGGTGGAAAGGAACACAATCATTTTCCTGACACAAGAAACATTTCATTATTTAATTTTGTTAGAATCTTCAATCTATCAATTATCCTTTTGAATACATGTGGTCTAATTCTTACACGCTTACTTGCAGTATATGGTCGGCTTGATGTTTAATCCAAAATTATTACTGAGTTATGTAGCTTTGCTATAATAGCTAGGTCATGACATTATAAGTATTATTGAACTATCTTGGACAGAGTATAATTGGATAGTTCTACTCATTGGAAGTACCATTACCAGTTTAAGATTCTTTAACCAAACATTAATAAACTTATTTTAGTTATAGGTGTTGCACTATTATGATGTGTACTGAGTTGAATGCTGTACATCTACGAGTATCAGAAATATATTGCCAATTAAAGGGCCCATTTTGGTAATCTGATAATAAACTGCATAAGTTTGGATATGAAAACATGTTTCTGTATCTCAGTCTTCTTCATAATGTAAGTCCTTGCCATAGTAACATAAGACTGGCTCTTACTGTAAATGTGTGGTAGCAATGGCAATAACACTGGCCAGCCTAATACTAGTCATATATGGCACCTTTTTCAGTGGCTGTAGCACTTGTATTTTAGAAATAAGTCCTTTTTTAACAAGTTTGTTTTGCAAAAGGCTGAATTTCCTTGTGTATTATATTCACCTGATTAGTTTGCCATATTTTGAAAAGTACATTATGTTTAATGAAGTGCTTTCTGGTGCATCCAATTGTGATGGTCATTTGCAACTTGTTATGGCGAGTAGCCATTAGTTGGTAATAATAAAACTTGGCAATAGAAACATTTGTATTTTAATAGCAAGGATTGTACTATTTTTTGAGAGTACAATAATTTCATAAGACAGTTGCATATCAAACTAACAGTGCAGAGATAGGCTCGTTGCTTTGAATGCTATAACTATATAAGATGTCATTTGTTATTCTTGTATAATATGTATTTGAAGACTTAATTTTCTATTGATATTTGATAATTACATGGTATGCCTTAGAGATTTCAGAATCCAGACATTTGAAGTTACTGCTGCATTTTTTGGTTGAGTCTGATAGAATAGTTATTAATGCAGCTTCTTTGACGGCTTTGTTTAAGCACATTGGGAGTGCTGAAGAACCAAGTACAGATGATGTTATTCGTGAAAAGGTTATAAACTTTGTTAGAGATAAGGTGAGCAGACAAGTGGCCGATTCTTATGGTCTCTTTATTTTGTTTCATCATTTAAGTAGAAGTGAATACAAATTATCTTTATTTTAGGTTTTCCCTATTAAAGTAGAACTGTTGAAGCCCCAAGAGGAAATGGAAAGACACATAACTGATCTGATAAAAAAGGTAACTGTAATTGCTTGACTCAATATTTTATCAGTGCATTTGTCTATTTATTAGTGTTTTATTTGGTAAAATATTCGAAGGCTTATATATGTTGTGTTTGAATGCTGTTGTAGAGTTTAGAAGATGTAACTGGTGCAGAATTTCGAATGTTTATGGATTTCTTGAAGAGTTTGAGTCTGTTTGGCGAAAAGGCTCCACCTGAGCGCATGAAAGAACTGATTGAAATCATTGAAGGGCAAGCTGATTTAGATGCACAGTTCAATGTGAGCACTTTTTTTAATGGTTATTCACTCAAGTACATTTGGGGGAGTTGTTCATTCAGGGATTTATCATATAATTGTTAAATTGGGTTTTTCTATTTAGATTTCTACTGTTTATAGATATCTGTCAATCTGGAATTTAAAAATCTTATTTTCATTCCCAAGGGTTTTACTATTATCACTTATCAGGATTAATTTGGGATTGATCAAGCCAAGCATGCTTTCTAATTATTAGTATGAGCTGCTATTGTATTGAAAAGAATTACTGAAATTTATTCTCTGTTCTTGCCTTTGTTCTGGCGAGTTGTTCATATAGGAATCCATCATAATCATCATTAAATTGGGTTGTACTATTTAGATTTGTACTGTTTAAGGATTTCAGTTATTAATCCCATCATCATGTGGAAGGGTTTTAATATTATCAGAATTAATGTGGAATCGATGAAGTGAAGAATGCTTTCTATTACTAGTCTGAGTTGTGGCTATACTGGAAAGAGTTATTGAAATCAATTCTCTGTTCTTGTCTTTGTTTCTTTTTTCTCCAAGTCTCACCTCCTTGACTCCTTTTATTTGTCTCTCTGTCTCTCTATCTATCTGATCTTTGAAATATTTCTTTGGAAATGGTGGTAGTTTTGCGTTAACTGGATAGAAAACTTTAGGTTTCATGCTGAGTGCCTTTCAAGAATTCATATTCTGTTTGATAGTGTGGAGGATGTGGAGATGAGCATGTTATGCACTTGATATGTGACTTGGGATATTATCCAATTATGACAGTAGTATAAGCGTATCTTGATTTTGGACTTTAATACTGACAGATTAAGAGTTCACTTTATGTTATTAGTAATTGTTTTGTATCATTTTGTTATGGATCCTTTATTTTCATTTTCTTTTACTGGTAAAATGTAGGTTTCAGATGCAGATCATATTGACAGGTTGATATCATGCCTTCACATGGCACTTCCATTTGTTGTGGTAAGGACTGTTTAATGTTCATATTTTCCTATAGTCTTTCTAATTTTTATTTTTTCTGAAACTAGCTCAATTTTTGGCTTACAGAGGGGTGCATCTAGCATCAAATTTCTCAACTATATAAACAAGTACATCATACCTGTTTTTGAACAGGTAATACCTTACATCTTTTGTTTTGAAGAATAAGCATACTTCACTATATTATTCCTTCATACTATTTTCCATTATTTTTTAACTTATTGCGTATGCCTTTTTATGTTCTACATCTTGCATTTCTACTTTATGTAATTGGTTTTAGTCATATTGTCAAAATTGTATGTATTGCTTGACTTATCTCAAAATATATCGATCAGTGTATCAACCCTTTGTATCATTGGTTCTGAAAAGTCCACATTGCTAGAGATATGTATCATATCATGTTATGCAATTTGTATGGCATGGTACGGAATGTTGGGCGGTTAAAAGACAACATGAAGATAAACTCAACGTTGCAGAGATGAGAATGTTGCGATGGATGTGTGGACACACCAGAAGAGATATGATTAGAAATGAGTGCATTAGAGAGAAAGTTGGGATAGCACCTATTGTGGAGAAGATGATTGAAACTCGCTTAAGGTGGTTTGGCCATGTGTGGAGAAGACCCGCAGAAGCCCTAGTGAGAAGAGTTGATCGGATGGAGAATAGTCCAATAGTTAGAGGTAGAGGGAGGCCAAAGAAAACAATAAGTGAAACTATTAAAAATGATTTAATAGTTAATAACTTATCTATTGATCTCATCCATGATAGGCCACTATGGCGCCGTTTGATCCATGTAGCCGACCCCACTTAGTGGGAAAAAGGCTTTGTTGTTGTTGTTGTTGTTGGTAGTATCTGTATCACGTGAGACTCAGTCAGAAAGAAAATGCTCACCTTTATCTCATTAAACACATGAAGTGAAGTGGTTTCCTGCATCTGTATATGTTGCATTATCTCAAGCTATTGGAACTTGGAAGCACATCTCAGCAGCCAGAGGCCCTTATTATTTTTGCCCTTTCTTCTCCCCTTAAACTCTTTTACAATTAATGGTTAGGTTCTCTCTATTGAAGGATTTTTTCTCTGGTCTCATCTGAAAGAGAGATAAAGGAAGGGAGAGTTTGTTCTTCATTGTGTCTTCCCTGGAATTTTGGCATTGTTATAAAAACAGTTAGGCTCTTTTTCCATTCTGTTTCTTTCTCTCTTTTTTTTATTCTTTTCAGAAATGAACATGTTTGATGTAATTGGTTGGAGGCTTGGAGCATAGTGCTTGACTTTTAACTAATGATTTCTGCCATTACATCTTTATGGGAGAGACTAAAGTTTTAGCCTTGTTGTGGTTCAGCTTTATTGTGCTTTTTTAGTGGGGTTTACTTTGTCAGATTGCAAAGGGATTGGGGCTGCACTCTTGCATTAGTGTATCTCATTATCTGTGCCTTTTTCTTTTCTTTTGTTTATGCTAGTAGGTTGTGTTATCCTCAGGTCTTCTACCTTCTTTTCCTTTGATGAAATCTTTTTAGGAAAATAAAATTGAAATAGATTCAAATTCTGTTAAGTTTATAAATGATGTTAAATTGAATTTAGAAAGAGCAAATAAAGACAATCAGCTATAATATTCATAAGACGATATAATGTACTACAGCATAACCTATTGGGAAAATTTGCATGATTAATAAATTTGATTTCTAGTCTTTGATACATAGATACAAAGCGTCTATATAAGTGATCTCTCTTTGACATTTTTGTGTAAGTCTTTTATTAAGTTCAAAAACCCCTCCATAGCATGATTTAAAAAAAATGATATATTTATTTGGTGAAAAGTTATCTATTATGCTAAATTTCTGTCTTTTGGTGATGTATAGAAGAAATAAAATTTGATAATTATGGTCCTAGTATTTATTTCTTGATTTTATGCTTGTTTAGACATACATGATCAAGAAAATTGTCTTTTCTATGTAATTACTTAGAGGTGGTGGTTACATTGAGTGAGCTGCGGGCTATCCAAATAATTAGAGTTGTTGCTTATGCTTGGACATTATAGAGGACCTAAGTCCCAAATAAAAGTGGCAATTTCTCCATTTCAGAATATCAAACAAATGGGTGGTTGTGCTTGAGTATCTTGAGTTTTTTTTAATATAATTATTTCGTTGTTGGGGTTTATTATGGGTTTGTTACCTTTACTTGTGCCCACTTTATTTTTATGATTAATTTGAATATGCAATTTATCCTAGACGTACGTCATCATTACAGTACCCCACTTAGTGGGAAAATGCTTAGTTGTTGTTGTTGTTGTTGTTGTTTGTACGTCATCATTACAGTCATATAAGTTAAATCTGCTTTTAATGTTTATCAAATGTTGTGTATTATGAATGTTGACATATACATAAAGTTTGCGCACCATTAACTGAGATCCTCTTATAAAATAGAAGTTCCCGTTGGTCTAATGATTTTAAAATAACTAGTAGAGATATTAATCTGTAAATGTTTGAAATGTCACTTCTATGCATTGCATGGGATCATTTTCTCCTATTAATTCATTAAGTCTTTTGATTTACTTCTTGGTCTCTTAACTTTTTCATTTATTAACTGTTTGATAACAACATAATATTTACCAAGATTAAAACAAATTCTTTGGTTAGTGGTTGTCAAATCATAAAATCGAAAGAGATTTATTAAGACAAATTTTTTGTTTTCATTTGAGAAAAAAGAAAAACACGTGTTTTATTTTTATTAAGTAGCAAGAGAGGAAAAATATTTAAGACCTGTTCTAAACTTACTTTATTCTAGACCTGTTATACTAAAGTGCAAGAGAGGTCAGCTGTGTAGTTTTGAGTTGTGATATTAATAATGAATCATATCTATAATGTTTCTACTGGTTAACTAATCAGATCTTGGATTAGTTTTCAGCTTATTGAATGTAGGTTTTGGATTAGTAAAATCTGGGTGGAATTTTTGTTACCAAAAAAATGTTTTGACTTTTGATTGAGATTTTTTTTTTTGGTTGAAAAACTTATTCTTATGATTTTCCTTCTCCAACAGCTTCCTGAAGAACGAAAAGTAGATCTGCTGAAATCCCTTGCAGAATTTTCACCTTACACAACTCCGCCAGATTCACGTCAAATGCTTCCTTCTATTGTTCAATTGCTAAAGGTAAATATCTTTTTAAAATTGGCAATATTAGTATATCATTTTATTCACCCTGGCTTTTATCTAAAAAAAATTATTCTGGCTGGTTGCTTCCAAATTTAAGATTTCAACACTTCGTTTGCAACTAGAAAAATATAAATTAAAATTTTTCATTTAATTCATTCTATATATGTTATTAACATGATATAGTAGGATTTTGAGATGGTTCCATTGGGTTTAGTCCTAACTACATATTCTTTCATGAAGTAACTGCTATTAATGAAGACACAGATCTGTCACTAGTTCGTTTTTGAATTTTTCCATACTTCACCCTTGTATCTTTCTTTCTTTAGCTCTTTAAAATCTGCACTCTCTTCAGAAGAAACTCAGGAAAGAAGCAAAATTATTCTATCACATAGGTCTTTATTTTCTCAATTATGTTACACTCGACTTTGGACCATACCTATTTGTACATTTAATTAATAAAGTCATATAATTTTAATTTATTAATAAGCTTTTTAGCTTCCTGTTCCTGCTCACTATCTGCAGCATTATACATATTCAAATGATTTAAAATCACCTATATTCTTAACACATTGGTCCTGATAAAATTGTTTGCTTTGCTCTTCTCAGAAATACATGCCTCGGAAGAAGAGTGGAGAAGAGACGAACTTTACCTATGTTGAGTGCTTATTGTACACCTTTCATCATCTAGCTCACAAAGTGATTACCCTACCTTTATTTGGACATTAAAGAGAGATCATACTGTTTAGTGATTCACTTTTATACAGTGCTTAATTGAACTTGGCTATCATGTAGGTTCCTAACGCCACAAATAGTTTATGTGGTTACAAGATTGTTACAGGCCAACCTTCTGATAGGCTTGGAGAGGACTTCTCAGAGAATTGTAAGGATTTTACTGAGAGGTAATGCCTTTCTTTTGAAAAGTTGTATATAACTAACTACCATTTTTAGTTATGTTTTTTTTAAGATAATTAAGTTTATAGCTACATAAGAAGCATGGACATTAACCTGGTCACAAGTTATGATATCAACACAACAATATTTGATTTGAAGAGTCCATGTGTAATTTAAAATATTGTGTCATGTCTAATATGAGTTTTCACGTTGGACACAAACGAAGATGCAACTTCTTTTTTAAAGTGTTTGTGTTTCAAATGTATTTACACATGCGAGTAGAGAATTCCTTGGTTAATAACCTGTTAGGGGCAAATGTTGTCAAATTATGGAGCTAGTTTAAGTGGCCTATTTATGATTTTTTTTATGGCATTAGCATTGTACTTTTTTCATTCTTTTAGATTCTTGTCCAATAGCTGCTTGAATTATGAGTATCAGTTTTGCTAGTTTATGAAGTTTTGGGGTGATTAGATGGCAACGGCATAATTAAGATCCAAATTTGGACTACATTGGCATCTCTGTCAAATTTGAGGAGTTGATTTAGCTTTTCTTATGTAGTGCCTGTGATTATTCTGAGTTTTACGGGGACTTAAATTATGAAAAATGCAACTAAGTGATTTCTATTCAATACTCATGGAGATGAAGTTATTCATATGATACCATTACATTGAGGTAGAAAACTTGATAACATATAGTTGAATAATGTGTGTTAAAGTCAGTGTCAGACCTCCCATTTGCATGACATTGATATGCATGTGTATACTTATGCCTATACATTTCCTTTCAAATGTATGTTTTAAGTATTCAGCTGTATAATTATCCAATCCTATTAGTTTTCTGTTGCTTTGTTTGTCTTCCTTGACTTTTTTTTTTTCTATTTACTTATTACCCTAAGAACAGAGCAGATAAACTTATTCCTTTTTGTGAAATTCATGCTTACTGCTAGCCTCTATCTTGTCATTTTTACTGTTAGTTATTACTTTTCTTCCTCTGTAAGCTCTCCCATTCTCTGGATTTGGGTGCCTCTCACACAGTTATTTTTCCTTCTTATGTGTCCCATCCTTTGCCATGCATATTGCTTATATGAGGAGTGAATTAATGGAGTGTCAGTTGGGTCCAAATTTAAAGCAATGTGAGATTGGTCAAGAAGGCATGTTAGTTGTAGGATGGCTACTTTGAGCATGTAGTGCTTTAATACTTAAGTTGGATTGGTGTAAGAAGGAAATGATCTTAGCTGCCACATGGAAGATTTGAAGAGACAAATACCAGGGTTTCAGCATAAACAAACTTTTACATCATAATAAAATCCAATTAAGCTCCTCAAATATTGGCCACTCCTGTTCTTGTCAATCTTGATTTGTCATTGGAATAGGGATCTTGTCCTTCATCTTGTTCCAATAGATTAGGAAGGGAGAAAATGCTGAATGGTTGCTAGGTGCAACTATGCCATTTTGTATACGCTTTATATTGTTTGGGCGTTTTTGTTCCTTACTTCTGTATATTCTTGCTGCGGAGTTCATTCAATAAAAGTTCTAGTTTTCCTAGTCATATTTTTGGTTTTTTCTCCCAGATTGAATAATATTGAGGAGTTAACCCGGGCTACCATCAAGAAATTAACTCAGGGAATGGCTGAGCACAACAAATCTATGGCAGCTGCTAAAACAGATGAAGCAAAGGAAAAAATTGTGAGTTTTATCTTGGGAGCTGGTAGTCCTTTGCCTTGCCTTTGACTTATTATGTTTCTTGCTTATGTTTATGACGTGATGTTTCAGAAAACTCAAAAACAGAACACCACAACTGGGTTACGGACCTGCAATAACATTTTGGCAATGACAAAGGTAAGATACATGCGACCATTTCTTGACTTTGAAATATTTGTTGGAGCGCACATGATTTGTTGTTGCTGAGTTGTTTTTTTATTTTTTTGTTTGACCTTTCTTTTTAACTATATGGTCAGCCATTACATGCTACAACGCCTTCATTTATTGGAGATAAGAGCATCAACCTGTCTTGGAAAGAGGCCACAAAAACTTCGGCATCTTCTACCACAACAGCAGTTGGGTATGATACTTTTTTTTCCCCACAGATTACATACGAAAGTCAGATTTCTTAAAGACCACTGGTAAATTGAGACAAAAAATAATTAGTCACAATATTGAATTTTCACTTTTTCCTGCAGAGCAAAACGGCCTGCTACTGCTCCTAATGGATCCAATAATATTGCATCAAAGAAGGGTCGAGGTGCTGGTGGATTTCAAAATCAACTTGTGAATAGAGCACTGGAAGGATTATCTGGTGGTGGGAGGGGTGGTGCAAGGTCTAGAGGCCGGGGCCGGGGCCGGGGCAGGGGCTGGGGTGGACGTGGAAATGGAAGAGGAAGAGGAAGAGGAGGATATATGTAGATTTGTTTCACATGTAGAAAACATCAGCTTGCACGCCGAATATGGATAGGAGCGGTTAATGTACTAAATTGTCAGAGGAAGTTTTGATTATACAGGACGATGAAATTTATTTTCCTTGTGAGCCGAGTTAGCTGTTGTACTTTATCCAGAGCTTGTCTATGTAGAATGCTGAGCTATTGCAGAGATTATTAGGAAAACACTGTCTCTTTATATAGGTGCTACACTAATGAGAAGCAGTCATGGACAGTCCAGGTAATTTTCATTAATGAAATAGGGCATATTGTGTTGGCCAGAAATCGGTAGATTAATATCTTTTTATGAAAATGAAAGAATTCTAGAAAGATCATTTAAACACATACTTTGAAAAAAATTGTATAAATTGAATGGCATCCTCAATGAAGTTTCAAAGAAAAAGGATAGGGGAGACTGCCAACAAAATTGATAGAGGATCAAATTTATGCCCTTTATTTTCCACATTTGAGTTTTTTCATTATTATTTGAAGTTTACTTCGACTTGTAGGACGGTAATCCCAAACATATCAAATACAGGCAAAATTTTCTCTAGTTACAACTTTCCTTAAATTAATTTGCTTTTGATGATCAATATCAGCAATTTGCTAGTTTAGAGTTAAGGATGAAGAGTAGCCCATGGAGCTAATTCAGGTGGCAGGGAGAGGTGGAGTTTGTGTTACGTTTCGTGTGTTTGGCTCTTCAATATACCAAAAGAGGATGGCGAGTATAATTGTCGTAACTTCAACGCGGCAGCTAATAAGACACCCAGTGTGACGACCGTTGGTCAATCCCAGACTCACTCATATAATCGGCTTCTTTAGAGTTTAGGTAGTCATCACGCTCTAACTTTTGCAATTATTAAGTAAAGTTGCATAATATTGAGAGAAAAATTTAATAGTTTTTCTAAATGTTATTTAATATATATATATATATATATATATATATATAAAATATAAATTATAAAAAATTACATATTGATTAACAGAGTTCTTTGTAAAATTATCATATCTAAATATATACATTACAAATAAATAAATAAATAAAGTTTAAAAAAATCTGTCAGCCACATCAATTTTTAAAAGAATCTCTTAAGAGTGTTTCGTACGGAATTTTTTTTTAATTTTTATATTTAATTTTTAAATAAAATTCAATAATATTTTGAAAGGATTTTCAATAAGAATTTAAGTTTTTTATGTTATAATTTTTTTAAAATATAAAAAAATAATAATATTTTTTGTGTGACTTTCTCTTTTATGTATCTCTTATTTATTTCTCTTATTTTCTCTCTTTTTCATTCATTTTTTTCATATTTTTTTTCTCTCTTACTTTTTTTATAGTTATTTTTCTATTATTTTTTCTTTTTTATTTTAATATAAATAAGAATATTTTTTAAAAACTATTAAAATTATCAAAAAAATTATATTATAACTAAACATAGTAATAAATTTTTTTAAATAAATATTTAAAATCAATTAAATATATTTTATATATTTTATATATTTTTAATAATTATTAGTTTTTTAAAATATATTTTTCAAAAAATATAATATTTATAAATAAAAAATCTTACCACATATCAAAAACTACTTTAAAATAATTCTTAAAAGTCTACGTGACTTTTATAAAATGTTAGAAAAATCTCATAAAAATAATATCAAATATAAATTATAACCTTTAATATAGAAAGTGTCTTATGAAAACCCGACTCCGAAATATTAACGGGTTATCAGATCCTTCACGCATCGGCTCTGCTCTGTTGGGTTATATAATTTAGAGAGAGAAGAAGATAAAAATAGAGATAAAATCTTTTGTCGCTCAAAAAATGAAAATATTCAGAAAAGAGAAAAAGTGTGAGTCGATAAAAGATGAAAATATTTTTAAATATTTTTTTAATACTTAATTTTTTTTTATGTCCATAAAAGGCTAAGGGCTTAAAAAATAGTTTCTAATTTATTTTTTTAAATAAAAAAATAAGTTAAAGACAGATTAAAAATAAAAAATAAAAATTTAAAAAATATAATAATAATATTATTTTATTTTATTTTTTTCCACCTTTTTTATAAATTAAATAAAAAAAACTTATTTTTTCTATACTCCATTTTATTTTCCCACACCTCCCCCTGGAATCCCCAAACACTGCTGCAGAGCTCAGCCCAGGGAAAAGGAGCGAACCTTCAGACCATTAGTGAGAGTGATGTCGCTGTTTTGGAAACCGGGGACCGAGAAGCCTCGCCTTATCGACGATGAAGAAGGCGGTGTTCTTTTCTTCTCATCTTCTCCTTTCTCTTCCGGGTATTCTTATACTTCATCATTTCCATCATTTTTATCTTTTTATGTGTACTTATTCCTCAGTTCTCCGTTGAATTTTCAGATATGGGCATGTAAGTATGGAGAAGCAAAGGCAGCGACTGCCTGTTTTCAAGTACCGGACTGCCATTCTCTATCTGGTGGAGACTCGCGCTACCACTATCATAGTCGGCGAGACGGGTAGTGGCAAGACTACTCAGATTCCTCAGGTTTGCACCTATTGCTATATGCTAACCTTTATGTTTTTCTTCATTCTGGGATGAATGCTTTGCTGCTTACTATAATGGGGGTGTTTATTACAACATGGATATAAAGAATAAAAATGCTGCTTTGATTGTTTTCGTTTTTATTTGATTTTTGCTTGACCAAGAAGTGGGGCTATAATCTGTTTTCGGGTTGTCACTCTTTTTCATGAATTTTCTGGACTATCAGTTAGGTTGCCACTCTTTTTGAATTCTGAAACTGAAAAAGAAAGAAAAAGGAAGAAGAATGGAAATTTATAATTTATAAATTCTTTGTGATCTTAAAGCTGTGTGTGTTTGTTTGTTTTTTAGACATATTTTTCTCTCCGTTCAGCATGAGCAACAGAGTTTGTACGGTTCTAATAGTTCAATCCCTGTCTCCTTTTCAGATTAACTACCCAACAATACTGTTAAACGGGTTCTTCTAGCAAATGGTGATAATCATTCAACAAATTTACCAAATAATGTTAAATTTATCATCCTGAAGAGGAAATACATGTGGAGTATAACTTTTCTACACTTGGGAGTTGGGAGACTAAATAGCCATATGAGATAGTGGCCAAATAAAGTCGAATTTTCCATTCTAAAGAAAAATACATATGGAGGGTACAGTAGTTTTTCTCTTATTGGGAGACCAAAAAACTATTGTTTCAGAAGTAAATTGCTATGGTCTACAGGATAATAAAATAGATTTCACTTTGCAGGACCACGGTCCCATCGTGCTCCCCTGAATTTGTCCTTTATGACATGCAAACATTTGATATGGGTCTTGAGCTGTTGCTGCAGCATGTCTCATATTTTGAATGTAAAGCTGGAAGATTTGCTTTCTTTAATGTGCAAGAAACTCCTGATTCTTCTAAATACATTCTTTTAATATGTTTTTGTTGAAATCTATTGTGTCTTGTCTGAGTTTCTATTGATGTTGGCTTGTTCAATTGGAGATTTTCATGGATTGGTTCTAAGAAACTTAAATGCTTATCTTTTTGTCTCCCCTTCCCTGAATTACAGTACCTCAAAGAGGCAGGCTGGGCTGATGGTGGTCGAGTAATAGCTTGCACTCAACCAAGACGACTAGCTGTCCAGGTTCTATTAGTTTCAGCTACCATATTGATTATTGTTTTGTTCTTAATGTTTGTTGAGAAAATAGGGGAGCAAAATGTAGGGAAAAAGAAAGGAACCAAACAGAATATATTTTCATTGAAAGGCTTAAGTACTATATGTATAACACTGATTATCAACCTCTATTTATATTAATATTATAACCACACAAAGACACTTATTCCTTTTACTTTGGGTGCACTTCGAGTAACTATTTCCTTATCCTACAATACTTTCCTAAATTCTTAATACCTCTCAACAATGCCAATAATGCTTCTACTGTTGTATGTGAGTTTTCCAATAGACAGATACAAACATGCATGCTCAGACAAATGTAATTTTTTTGACATGTTGCTCCTTGAAGAATATATAATAATGCCGTTCAAATCAAACATTGTTGATATATTGTACATTATTTCTGATATCTTATCCACTAACTTTTTGTACTGTTTTTTCTTTTCTAATACAATTTCTTCTTTTGTAAAAAAAATTGTTGGTCTATTCAACTAAGTTTAAGAAAGGTCACCATCAGCCTCCATGATTTCTCTCCATGATATATATTAACATTTTTGGCCCAACATTATTTTACTAATTCAAAATAAAAGAGATGTTCGGGTGATATATGTGAAACTTTAAAGTTGGTTGAAACTTCAGAGAACATAGTTTTTGCACTGATTTGGATGGTGAGTTTACCTTTAACCGTTTAAAATGATTAAGGAGATGCCACTCAGTGTTCCAAACTTCATGTATCATACTTGTGTTTTTCTTTGGGGGTAAAACGTCTTTCCCTTTCTATAATTTCTTCATTCTAACTTGCAATTCATTTCTAATTCTCCATTTTTAATTCTTTGAGCTGCTTTAACCTGTTTCAGACAAGAGATATCTGAACCTCAAGGAATGCCCTTTGGCCACAGGGATCCTACTTACGATTTACGTGATGTCCCTTCATCTGCTAGATTTTTTATGGTTTCCTGGTTTCAATTATTATCTTTAAATCTATACAAGAGAAAAAGAAAAGGATCAGAAGTGTTTCTTATACATTTAGATTAATAATTAAAGTAAGATAGGAAACCCTAGTGCTTTGATTAAGTACTCAAATTTTAAGTAACAAAGGTAATATATAAATATAAATGAGTGAGAGTGTAATTTGAAAGTTCCCTTTCATATGTTGATTACTTCAAAGGAGTTAGTCATGCAAAGCTATTACGTTATAGGATAAATCTATTAATTTTAAATTTGAATACAGAAATTAATTTTGTATTATTTGATTTAAATTTATTTTTTGGCTTTGGCTCAATTCCCTTGGTTCAGATTTCACGTCAAGTGTGAATGAAGGATCTGTGAGGTGTCTTTAAGTGTGAATTTTATCATGTCTTTCTTACAAAAATGAGGGATGCTGCTTGACAGGCTGTTGCATCGAGAGTTGCAGATGAGATGGGAGTGAAACTTGGCGAGGAAGTTGGCTACACAATTAGATTTGAAGATCTTACGAAACCAGTGAGACCTCTACTATGCTATTGCCTTTCCAAGCCCAACTATATTTGGAAGATGTGTATACCCTTCTCAAGAATATTGCTAGATCCCAAATGATGCTTTAAATTTGAATGGATCTACTTGAAATGAGTTGTGATATAAGTTGATAAGTTAATCAATCCATGTCATGAATGCTGAGAGTTTCTATTTTTTGGCAGCACAGGATGTGACGGTGGTAAAATTTTTAACAGATGGTGTGCTACTAAGGGAGATGATGGATGATCCACTTCTGACCAAATATAGGTACTTGTTATGATTCTAGATTCTGAGTGAGACACTGAATTAAAATGAAATATGATAGGACCCCAGATGTGGGCCATGAGATGCTGAACCGTGAGGAAGACAAGCCTAAAAAGTGGCTTGTTTATTCTAGGAGGAATAGGAAGAAGCAGACTGGACCTGAACATATTTATTACGTAAGAAATTATTTACTAGACAATTATGTTACAGTTATGGTAGTGTGTATCAGTAGTGTGGCAGTTATGTGTGGGAGGTTAGTGGTAGTTTCCTAAGTATGTGGGATGATAGTTATATGTGTAAGTGAGGGTTAGGGGAAGTTTGGCAGTGTTTTTACTGGTTCTGGTTAGGTCTGGGAATTGTCTCAGCACAAGCATTGGCTTGGGGCTGGTTGTGAAGTTTTCCAACCAGATTGTATTGGTTTCTGTGTATTGGGTGTTGAATTAAATTGAGTACTTTGTGTTTCTGTTTCACGCTTTTGGAATCCTATCAAAATATATCATCAATAGAAAGGACACAGTCAATGTACGCAAATTGTAAATTAGACATCAAAAAACCTTGACAAATAAGGGAAAGTTTAAGGAGTGGTGGTATGATTCGTATAAAAGCAGCTTAAGGGTTCATGTTGTGTGCTGTGCATTCAAAGCTCAGAGAGTACTGAAATGTTTTCCTGCATTGCAAAGTTGCTTGGCAAATTTGGAATAAGCTTTTTATCAATTTTTAGGAGCATTAGGTTTGTCCTGATACTTTCAGAGTTTCCTTACTCTTTGGTTTTGGGGATGCTAGGAGGTAAGCTTTCTGGAATGCGCTATTTTTCTGAATTGTGGTGTATTTGGCTGGAAAAGGTAATGCCTTGTCAGCATAGTTTTACTTTCGTTAGTGGCTTCTTTGATTTTTTTTTGGGGGGGGGGGTATCTTCTCTGTCTCATATACTGGGGTATTGGATGATTCTTGTGAGACAATTCATTTTTCTTTTATTCCTTGTGCTTTTGTTTTGGTTTTTTATCCTCCATTTTATTGCTCTTCTCCATTTTCAATCTATTTTTCTTCTATCCTTTAAAAAGAATGAAAGGAGCTTAGAAGCACAGCTTTTCTGTGATGATCAGTGTACCTGTACGCAAAACAATGTCAAGCATGCTGAGATATTGTCATCCATCCTTACCCAAATTATAAAATTTTGATTAGGAAGGGCCCTTTCATGGAATTTTACGAATTTATGGTTGTTCCAAGTAGCAAGGACCTTTTTTTTTTAATTTTTTTTTTAAAGTTTTAATGCTTTAGAATTATATCAAGTATGACAAAAGATAGTATTCAAGTAACTTGTCCTGAACTTCTTTGTTCCTTTATTTCTTGTTGCAGTGTTATAATGGTGGATGAAGCTCATGAAAGGTCGATTTCAACTGACATTTTACTTGGACTATTGAAAAAGGTATCAAAGTGATGGTCAAGCCTGATCAGGAATGATTATATGGACTAAATGGTGTGTTTATTTTTGCAATTTTTGGATCTCTTACTTTGTATATCTGCTGTTTACTACTGTGTTTAGATTCAACGACGTCGACCAGACTTGCGATTGATTATCTCATCTGCTACAATTGAAGCAAAATCGATGGCTGACTTCTTCCGGACTAGGTTCTTTTTTTTTTCCCTGAGCATTAAATGAAGTTACATTCTTTTCTTGCTTTGCCTTCAAGGTTTGTTTTTTCCTTGGTACTTACCTTTACACTCTTCTGTATGCTCTAAGTATTAAACTGATCTTCTTTGACACTGACACAGTATTTCATCTGGAAAATAATCTTATGTGGATATATCTGACTTTTAGGATCAACCTAGTTTGGTTTTACTTGCATCTATAAAATCAGTAGCCAGATTTGATTGTCGTTCATGAATTAAAAAGGTCATTAAATCAATCACTTGTGCATTGTAAACAGCAAAAAGCGCCGAGAACATAAAAGTGAGGAGCGTGGACTACAATTGGAACCTGTAATCTTGTCTGTTGAGGTATTACTTTGGATACTTGACTCATGCATATGTGTGCGTGCCCATTTTTTCAACAAGTGTTTGATTGTCATTTATTTATTTATTTATTTATTTTAGTTTTTCAGAATATTAAATACACTTTATGTATCATTCTACCTTTGTAATTCCCAGGGTAGAGGCTTCAATGTAGAGATAAATTATGCCGAGGAACCTGTCTCAGACTATGTTCGAGCTGCTGTTTCAACGGTGCTTTTGATTCATGAGCGGGTAATTTTACTTAATATTGGTCTGTCAAAAAAATTTAATTGATATCGAGATTTCAGTCAAGATCACTCCAACTACTACTTTATATTTTTGAGAATTTACTTTGTGAGTTTCTGACTATCTGGTGCTGCATGGTCATGTGTTACTTAAGCTTGACCATGCACATGGAGATAATCTGTATTCAAATTCAATCAATACCTTGAAGCAGCCTCTCCGCTTGTGGGGATAAGGTTGTGTACATCTACTCTCCCCAGACCCCCACTAGGTGGAAGTCTCGTGCACTGAGCCACCCTTTTTATTGTCCATAGAAATCAACAAGGAATGTAGATTCACATGAACAATGGAGGAATTTATATGTACTTATATGGTGGGAGGAGCTTAATGCAGGTAGGATGGGATTGGCTATCATAAAATTGGGACTTGAGAGTCCTGGTGGAAATGTAATGCTTGGGATTTTTGTTGTTCAAGAAACCACCCACTGAGTTTTATGTCCTAGACTCCCAAGACATGTCTATCATGTCCTTCACTTCAAATTATAAGAAATCTCATTTTGTCTTTGTATATGAAAGATAAAAGGGGTAAAGTTAATAACTTTTTTATATTTCCAATTAAGCTGGAATTTGTCTGGTCAGACAGCAGTGGAGCTTGTTAACTGACAATGAGTTTGTAAACAATAAATGAGTACTGCAAACTCAATTCGCTAGTAGGTTAAACTGCTTAAGGAAACTTTCCCTGGCTGCCACAAGAGTCATACACAGTTAATAAAATGAGAAATTTACTATTCATTCTAATAACTGAAAGGTAAGGTAGCTACGAAATGTCTAGAGAATATGAAAGAAGACTTCAAACTTAAGGTAAACTATATTTGATGTTGATGTTGATGCTTTTCTTTTCTTTTAAAAAAAAAACTCTGTAGCCTTTATAACTGTCTGGTAAATGCCATGGAAGAAATTGTTGGGTGACAAAAAGGGAAGAAAAACAGTGCTTAACTGTAAGGCTAAGCATATTTCCTCTTAATCACGTATCATAGACCTATAAGTTTCATTGTCTAATTCCAAATTGCAATTCATGTTGTGCAAAGATTGAAATTGTGATCTTTCCAGACTGTGTCTTGGATTAATCAATATATATATATATATATATATATATATATCATTTATATATAGGATTTCTCGTCCTGGAAGCTTATCTCTGCCTTGGCAATTTATAACTAGTTGATCATTCATAATTGAATTTTAGAACACAAGAGTTATTCTGCCATAGAACATAAGAGTTATTCTTCCACTGCCTGACTGGAGCATGTGGGCCAGGAGACAATTTTTGAAGTTCACTTCCATGGTGGTTCCATAAGTATAAAGGAAACCTAAATTACCTTGTCATCGTTTACCTTTAAATAAGCTAGATTTCTTTCGGTTAATTGACCTATATTGATCTTGGAACCACATAAAATTATGTGTCTATTTGGTCAACCACCATTACACTGGAATAAACGCAAGTTAGCAACTTCCTCTGATTTCTTTTTCTTGGTTTAATAGAAGATAGTTGTCTTCCAGCAATGTCTCCAAACATCTCCTGTGACAGTAGCACAAAATAGGATTTGTCTTATTAATTAAATAAAAAAGAAATCAACTATTTATTTAAAACTGGGTTTTTCTTCTGTCACTGTGTTATTTATTCTCAGGAACCTGTTGGTGATATTCTTTTATTCCTTACTGGGCAAGATGATATTGATGCCACTGTTCAGTTGCTTACTGAAGAAGCTCAAACTAATCGAAAGAACTCTTCAGGTACATCTCTAACTACTTAAATTTTACTTAAGGATTAAAATATGCATAAATTGGCTCCTTGTAGAAAAGGTGATGGAAGTAAGATTCAGTATTGTCGGTTCATGTATGTAATGAAGTGCCACTTGAGGAAATTCTATGATACAAGATTTTTTTTGTTGAGAAAATGTATACAGCAGAGTTGTTGCTTTGGTAGTTAGTGTAAAGGAAGTATCCTCCTTTTCTGGGTCATGTAATGAGGTACTACTTTGAGCCAGCACAATGTAACATTTTTATATTTTGACAGTATTTATTTGGTGGTTAAATTAACATAAGGGAAAATGTGTTTGATCTGAACTTGTTGAAAATAAACAAAAAAGTATTAGACAAATTAGCATAATACATTTTCAAGGGCGTCCTCAACATAAGGAGAGGACTATTCTTTTGGCTTTGTTCTGTTTATCTGTTTATGATTTTCTTAAGGAAGTTTTCATCTCTAATATGCAAAGAACATGATGGTTTTGTTGCATTTTTTATCATCTGTGGCTCTGTATTATTTTTTGTACTCTGTTTTGGAGGATATCTTATCTTCCCCTTAGTTGTATTTTTCTCTTTCCTCTCTATTAAAATTTCTTCTTTTATTAAAAAAAAAATGTGTGTGTGTGTGTGCGCCATATATATATATATATATATATATATATATATATATATAAATAATAGCACCCAATTTGAGGCCTTAAACTTTTATAAGAATTACACAAGCTGACAAGAACGTGACATGGAATTTGTTTCAGCATAAACATGTGCATTCATCCACACAACACAAAATGGCTCATGCCACTGCATACTGTGAGGTTTTTGGTCTGACCATCAGAGCATATTGTATTAGGTCGACTACATTTTATTTATAGTTTTTTATTCAATAATAAAAGCTTGCTTTAATTGCAAAAGAATCTAGAGTTTGGGGAACTGATCTCACTCTCTTGATATTTTGTCCATGGATTTGGATTATTGTACAGTATTATACAACATGTGGTACTGCCTAAATTTTATTGGTATTTAATTGTATTATAAATAGTTTCTTTTCACTCATCCAAAGTTTCTTGTATTAGCAAACATTAACCAACTGCACTCTGCATTTTTTAAATTCTAAATGGAAATAATAAATTGAGAGAGACTGCCTGTCATATGCAGAATTGTACCGATCAATGAGATAACATTATTGTATTTAATTTTCTCGTGCGCCAGGATTAATCGTTTTGCCTCTGTATTCCGGACTTCCACGTGCTGACCAGGTTAGTAATATGTGATGTGATTTATGCATCCATGAATCTGATTTTCTGGAAATGATTTGTGTAGTTTAATGTTATTAAATTTCTAAATGTTGTGATAAATGTTTAATTTCCTATCAGGAGTTGGTGTTTTCTCCCACTCAAAGAGGGAAGAGGAAAGTAGTTGTCTCAACAAATATAGCAGAAACGTCACTCACTTTAGAGGTGACACCTCTTCATTATTCTAGAGCCATTTCTACAAGACGTACTAGATAGAGGCAACTCAGTGCTGCATTATTTATCCCTACTCTTCTAATTGTGCAGGGCATTGTCTACGTTGTTGATAGTGGATTCTCAAAACAGCGGTACTACAATCCGGTATCTTCATTTTGTCATTTCAACTCATATTTATATATATGCTTGAAGCCTATGGAATGATTAGTTGCAACTCTAGTATAGGATATCCATTTATTCCATTTGTTTTCAAATTTTAATTAATTCAGACACTAACCCACTGGGGTTAGCACCCACTATCCTGACTTACATTTTTGTTTTCCTGCCCCATCTATTCTTCATCTAACACTTATCCAATGTTCAGGGGTTATGCTCGCTTTTCACTTTTGCATCTGTTTTTCAAATAGATTTCAAAAACTTCAATTCCTAATATACTTTTTGTACATAATTATTATTGAATCATGGATAATTTAGAATTGTGTAATTTTCAGTATTTTGGGATGACTTCTTCTCAGTGGTCTGTAAGGACCATGTTACATTGTTGATTTCTTATTAAACTTTCACTTCTCTTATAATTCAGTTTTATTACTTTTTCATTTAAATCTTGAACAGTTTTAGCTACTATGCTGGTAATTTATATGTCTAGAGGTCCCTATATCTCTCTTCCTCCTCCTCCCTCCTTCCCCCTAGTTGTCTTGCTGCCATTTTTATGTGCTATTTTCTCCCCACTTTTGTCACAGATTTCTGATATAGAAAATCTAGTTGTGGCACCAATATCCAAGGCTTCTGCTAGACAAAGATCTGGTAGGGCTGGACGAGTTCGACCCGGAAAGTGTTACAGGTTTCTGACTACAAGTAGTTAGTCTTTGTGATTATTTGTTTCTATTTAATTAATTTGAGAATATGTTTCACATTAATATCGATATAGTTGATTCATCTAATCACCCTGTTGCTTCATGGTTTAGACGTCAATGCTCATATACATTAAAGAACCCCATATATAAATTGAAATTTTTACTTTTTGTTTCTTGTGTGACTTCCAAATAAAGAACAAAGCAATATTGATAATCTGTCAATTTTAATATATTCCTTAATTCTATATAGAATTTTGTGTTAATAATTTGCAAAGGCCTGAATATCTGATATGCTTTCAATTGATGGAAGTTATTTAGCTATGCTATACATGTACCTTCACTCACCTAATTTTTGGGATAACAACGATTTGACACTCTACGGTTAGGGCCCTTTGGATATGACGCCTGTGGTGTATTTATAACTCTTAGCTACCCTGTGTTTTCCGAGAATGGGTAAAAGTAAATTTATGCAAATACTAGGTAACTTTTGATGCTCGAGTGCTTTAAAATCAACTGGAACCTTGAATTTCTAAAATCAGTTTGGAGCTGGAAGAATATCACAGTAAGAATCTGCTTGGGTGCTTCTCTCAGAGGCATTCAAGGTTAGTGATGATCTGTTTTTTTCATATGACTGCATTGTTAACTCTGATTGTATTACCTATTTAAAAAAAACAAGGGGATTAAACTAAAAAAAAAAAAAGAACACACACACACACGTGGGTGATAATCTAAGTGCCCAAAACATGGCGTCAAACTGTATTTACTTCTTTTTTAACTGAGAACTAATTACAGTGCCTAAAAAAATCTTCTGGATACATGCACTACTTTATGCTTTTACCCTTTATGTACTCATTCTCAGGACCTAACTGAACCAATTCAAGTCCATCTAGCCGGCTCTCTGCTACCAGATTTAATGGATCTCCATATGAAGCATTTTTTTTCTTTAACATAATATTTAAATAGGTTCCCTGATTTCATAGGGAGATATTATTCAGCATTTTTCCTTTATATATTTGTTTATAAATTTCATCTTATTCTCTTCTCTGTTGCTGTCACCCAGAGTCACTGTTTGATGTTGTAATGGTAGTGTGTGATTTGTGGCTTATTTTTGACAAAAATACCCCTGGCTGCAACCAGGTTGTATACAGAAGAGTATTTTCTTAGAGACATGTCCGATGAGGGAATTCCAGAGATACAGAGATCAAATCTTGTCTCCTGTGTAATCCAGGTTTGAAATTTTGTTGGATTATTTTCCAGCAACAGATTTTTGTAGTCAGTTTATTTCTTATGGTAACGCCAACTCATCGGGCAATTTTCTTCTCTAGGCATGCAATTTTATCTGACATTAGATTATGTTCTTTTGATCTATAGGAGTGATGAGTCATTAATGATCTTCTGATTCATTATGAATAGAAAAATATTAAAAAGTAAATATCCTCTTCTCATAATAAATTTTATATAAAAAATGAAGTTGTACTGCAATTTTTCACTTTTATTAATGATAATATTACCTGTTGTTTTTTCAATGGAACTGAGATTTCTATTTTTTATGGGCATAAATTTTGTTACATATCTTTTACAGTAAGATGCTTTTCTTTAGATATCATCTTCTGTTCATTTGAGGCATCAAGCAGGATCCTAATGTTAGGTAAATAATTAAGCTGGAGGCTGCATGCAGAATCTCTGTCATGGTTGGCCACTTGGTTGCCTTAGCTAGAGGAAATGAGCTCAAAATATCGTATAAGAGTAGAAAAACAGAATTCTTCAATAAGTCAAGATTTTCAAACCAAGTATTTCCAATTTGATGTGATTTATGGGGATTTATGTTGAACTATAATTGATCCTTAAATTAAGACACATAATGTGTTTCATTTATGGCAAAAAGAAGTTCCAGGGGAATAATTTTGGAAGGGCTTCATGAACAGCTTTCCGATATTGTGTTAATATGTCTTGTATTTTGCAGTTAAAAGCCCTGGGTATAGATAATATCTTGGGCTTTGACTGGCCAGCATCTCCATCTCCTGAAGCAATGATCCGTGCTCTAGAAGTCCTTTACTCACTTGGTGTCTTGGATGACGATGCTAAACTTACTTCACCAACTGGATTTCAAGTTGCAGAAATTCCACTTGTATGTTTTAGATGCTACTAAAATCATGTTTAAATCTTTTTTTTAAAGTTATAGTGACTGTTATTATTATTATTATTATTTTGTTAAATAAGAAAGACTTAATTTGAAAAGCCATAAATGGGGTATATGTACCAGAAGTATAGCAGAAAAAGAATATGAACAGTTGGAAATAACTCCATGACATCATAAGTTTAAACTAGGAACCATGCCTTTAGATGAGGTAAATTTGGAAAATAGTTATAGTCATTCATGGGCAACCTACATTTCTGTTATTTATACAGTTGTTATTTTCTCTACCTTGAAGACCCTACTGACACTCTCCAACCATAAACAAAACAAACAGATTGAGAATTTTTACAGCTCCGTCCACATGGTTGCTTTGTGGTGCATGTGGTTCTAGAATATACTAAATCTACCCTCATTTGTTTTTTCCAACTATTCCTCTGTTTCTTTATATTTTCTGTGCTATGCTTAGATGCAAGGTCTGGATTCATGAAATAATATAATATGCTTAAGGTCATAATTTCTTTTACTCTTGTTATAATATTTCTTTGAATTAATGTTCTAAGTATTGCCACTGTTCTGCTGTTATGGATTGTTTATTATGTTCATCCTTTTTCTGATGAATTAAATTTCTTACCTTTCTACAGTTAGCTTTCCATATGCATTTCTTGCATATTTTCTTGTCCTAATTTTTGCTTAATGAAATGTTTATTTATTTATTTTTAGGATCCAATGATCTCAAAAATGATGATAGCTTCCAATCAATTTGGATGTTCAGAGGAGATAATTACAATTGCCGCTGTTCTCTCTATCCAAGTAAAGCGTTTTTCCCTTTGTGTTATGTTTAGTTGATAGTGCTTATTTAGCAAATTCTTGTCTATAAATGGCTATAATTTCTAAAAATGATTTTCGTGCTGTTTGTGAATATCAATATAATGTGTATGGAAAATATCTCAGCAATCTAGTCGAGCATTAGTGTAATTATCAACTGTTGATTTTAGCTTCAAAATTATTACATGCAGTCTATCTGGGTCTCTGGGAGAGGGATACAGAGGGAATTGGATGAAGCAAAATTGAGATTTGCTGCTGCTGAGGTAATTAAGTTGAATCTTTTAGTTTTTGTGCATAACTTGGTAAATTGATACTAAATTGATATTCTGTTCTTTTAAGATATGAATTTGATGGTATTCATCATCCTGAAAGTTTAGTTATCTTATTGTGCTAGAACTACTTTTGTGTATATTACACCTAGAACCCTTGATGTCTTTCTTCTATATGCTTTTTATTTGCAGAATTTACCATGTTTTCATGACTTTTCCACTGTATAGCACAACTGTGTCTCTGGAACTGTGTCATAAATCATCTGTCTTTGCTCAGTATTTGAAATTACTTTAATATATGATGCAGGGCGACCATGTGACATTCCTTAATGTATATAAGGGATTTCTTCAGTCTGGTAAATCTTCACAGTGGTGTCACAAGAACCATGTGAACTACCACGCTATGGTGTGTATGTATTAGCAATTTTAGATGCTTCAATCTGATGCATGTATCAATTTTTCCTTTCCAATATATACGTCAACATGTTGTGCAGAGAAAGGTTCTTGAAATCAGGGAACAACTGAAACGAATTGCACAGAGGATAGGCATAGTCTTAAAATCATGTGAAAGAGATACGCAGGTAGGCTTTTGAGACACTCTTGCAGTTTTACTTCTTTAATTGGCAAGCTTGTATGGAGTTTTTCAATTAACCACTTCTGAGTCCACCAGAATTGTTTTGAATGGTTTTATTTTATTATTATATGTTATTCACTTTCAATGATATTATTTTCTTACTGCTATTTCTTGCATGATAGAAATTTTAAAAAAAGGATGGTTTTTCCACCATGAAACCAAAAAGCCAGTGGAACTTTTCCATGAATATTCCTTCTTGATGAATGGCAATGTTGAGTTGAACATTTTTTTATTGCATCCTTCTAGTTTCCTTCTTCCTTCAGTTTCTACAAATTTATTTTCCTCATTTTAATTGTATGAAACCAAGAGTTTTAGCCTTCAAAATAAGTCTGTATTATCTGAAGGACATTGAGTTAATTGATTTCCATCCTTAAAAGAGCGATTGTTTTCTATCCATAGATTGTCCCATTTTCTTTTCAGCATATAATATGTCTTTTTTGTAATTCAAGCAGGCTTTTTCTGTTTTTTTAAATAAATCTTATTTACTTTTTTCCAGATGGTCAGAAAAGCGGTTACTACTGGATTTTTTGCTAATGCATGCCATCTAGAAGTGAGTGATTCCTTAACACGCCAGAGAAAAAAAAATTTAAAACCATTTTTACTATATCATTTTTTTCAGTAACATTATATTTTATCTATGTATCTTGTTGAAAGGCATTCAGCCACAATGGGATGTACAAGACGATCAGAGGTTCTCAAGAAGTTTATATTCACCCGTCCTCAGTGTTGTTCAGGTTAGACACAGAACTGAGTTAGTGATTGAAGTTACAATATCATGATGAGACGTTACATTGAGGAAAATCAAAAGTTATAATATTGCAATTTGCAAGTTTATATGCATTAATATTTTATTCTACTCTTTCTGCTCTGCTTTGAAAATTAAGGAGCTTGATATGGAAAATAAGTCTGAATTAATGAATTTTGATGTTTTTATGACAAAGATAGCTGCATGTTTGTTGGAAAAGAGTAAAAATGCAACTGACTTGTTTTTGGTACAAGAATACCAATTATGACTCTATAATTTATACTAGTGAAGAAAATTTCCTTTTTACGTCAACACATGAATTTGCCACGTAATTATTGCTTGTGAGAACTTGTGATTTTATTTTACTCTCTTTTGGTTGGTGCAGCAGAGTGCTAGCCTCACGCTACTTACTTAAACTTATAATAACAGCACATATTTACACATTCATGCTTCTGCAAACTTGAATAGATGCAAATTTAAGTTTGTTTTGGATTTTGATACAAAGGAGTTTTTATGAGCACAAGGAGCTGGAATGGTTCTGTTGTTATGATTAGGGTATATTCAGACTTTGCTTGAAATTAAATCCTTTCTCCAGATAATCTTAAGACAACATGGACTTTGTGAGAAGACTATCCAGAAATTTATAATAGGCAGTCAAAACCCATTTACCAATTCATGTCTCATCCACTTGCACCTGATATCTGAGTATCATAAGCTCATAACAAAATTATTCTATTGCAGAGTGAATCCAAAGTGGGTAATATACAGTTCTCTTGTATCAACTGATAGACAGTACATGCGTAATGTCATAACCTTAGATCCCTCTTGGCTATTGGAGGCTGCTCCACAGTTTTACCAGCTTCAGCGTCCCAATCCTCTTCACTGACTGCCTTTGGCTTTTTAACTGAAACAAAGCAGTGTAAGTAGGATCCTCTAAATACTGTTTGTAATCATATCAATTCTTAGTTTAAGTAGCAGATTAGTCAATGATATGGGATATTAGATGGGAAATTTTTTTACTCCTTTGTAATATTGAAACTTTCTTAAGCAGCTGAAGGTTCTCATGCTTTATAGACGTCGCCAATTTTTTTTGTAGCTCAAAAGATAAAATATGGTTAACAATATTTGTAAATACTTCAAATTTGGTTACAAATATTAGTGTTGTTTTGCTTTAAGGGGGACAGTGTAAATAGACTAATAAATTAGGTGGTAACGTGCTAAAACCAAAATATTAAACAAGACTTTGCAGTTGCACCAATAGTATAAAGGGTAAAGTGCATCTTTTTCCTTAATAAACATTTTTTACGTTAACAATTGCAAATGTTGATGAGGGGGTATAAGAACATGCTTGTTGACCAATCATTATTGGCTTCTATGATGATAAATCATAATTTTGTTTCAATGATGATTGATAATCTTTGGCATCTTCGAAATCGGTTGGCTATTCATTCCTACTATTTTAATTTTGAAGTTGTATACGTTTTTAAAAGGAAAGTTGGATATCTAGTGGAGTGTCGCTCTCGGCCATATTACATTCTATTATATTTATTCATATGCCTCTCTCTCTTCTTCGATTCTTTTTAATTCAATTTGATGATTTAATGGAGTAAAAGGGGAAGGATCACAATAATTTTAAAGGAATGAATTGAAAACGAAAAGAGCTGAATGAGTTGTCCAATGCATGGATACAGATTCTTCACGTGTTCTGAAGAGGAATTGAAGGATACGTTTTCTTCAAAAATTTTGAGAGGCTCTAAGATTGTGTTAATTTGTTGGGCTCTATAATTTCACTTTTATTTTAAATTAGTTCATAAGTTTTAAAAATTCTAACTTTTTATTTAACTAAATATATAAAATAATTTTTGAAAATTATGTCAACTCATATTTTTTTTGTCTAAAAATATTGATTTGGAAAGTCACAAATACTATTTGGTTAGGCACTTAGTAAGTTATTGTCCAGTTATTATCAAGTAAACATAGTTAGGCAGCTCTTCCAGTTTCATATAAGTGGCAACAGTATCCATTTGTAATAATTTCATATTTTTTTATTAATTAACTTACTTAAAGTGATATTTTTAAATGCAAAACCTTTGGATGATGTATTTTTCGAAAATCATTTTGTATATTTTATCTTTTTTATCTAAAAAAAAGTTTAAATAGGCTTTTATTAGTGAGAAAATATACACGTGGAGAAGAAATGTGGGAGAGATTTGATAGGAATAATGAAAGACAAGAAAGTGAAGCCATTCACGAGGCATATTGAAATACAAAATGGTGAAAGGAAGGAAATATGAATTTTTCATTAAAGCAACTTTTTTTTTTTTTGGGACTGTTTCATTAAAGCAACTAAAAGTAGTGGAATCATAAAACCCATTAGAAACGACTGAATATAAGATAAGCTAAACCAATATCCCAATTTTCCTTTCATTCCCATTCGTACAAGAAAAGTTTTCAAGAAACCAGGTCCACCTACGCTCTCACTGTCCATTATCTCAATCTACCTATTCTAAGTTCAATTCATCAGCTTCCACCATCACTCCCCAGAATATTCTCTTTTTTCTTCACTGGCCAACATACTTGGGTTCTAGTCTGAGAAACCAATGCATCATCTTCTGAGCCAGTCTTTGAGAAAGTAAAAACAAACTCAGAGCTTCAAGGTAAGATCAACCCCATTGCTTCCTGCTTCCGATCCCTCATGATTTGAGCCAAGTGTTGTCTCTTTCAAGCCCACCTGCTCCTTCACTTCTAAGAAGTTATAGAAAGGCTTATGCTCTGATCCACTTAATTCAGACCTTTCATAGGAGTCCTCCATTCTCTCCTAAAAAAAGTTTACAAGTAAGAGAGGAAAACAATATCCAGTGAGCGAAGCTTTCATATAAGCAGAAACATAAACACAGACATGGAAATAGAACATAATATAGACAATGATACCATAGCACAATAACATTTGAAATGATAATATATAATTTAAAGAATTATGTCAGATTGCCAGAATTGGGAAATGTTATTTATTTTTTAAGTGCACGTGATTTGCAAGTAAATATTATTGTACTTTCTAACTGCTTGCAACTTACCTCAGTAACTTGACAAGAGAGCACGTTACCCTTGGGAAGTTCTCCTTGAAACACATGGATAGGTGGTGAAGGAACTGTAAGAGTACCAAACGATGGTAAATTTTTATGACCAGACCCTCCATTGTCAGAATTAAACTTTCTGCCGTTAAGCTCCAAAGGGCTGCCCCATTTTGCATCCCTGAGAAAGGCAGTGAAAGCATTCGGTTAAGCAAGAAATAACTAGCAGCTTGGGTGAGCAAAAGATGAGGACAAAGATCAGTTAGTTTAAGGTACAACAACCTGTAGCAATCGTTAGAGGAAAGAAAACTAGCTGCACTGTGACTGTCGTTTGTAGAAGATTGGTGTAGTCTGCTGAAGTGAGGGAAAATGGGAGAAACTTGGGAAGGAGTTGGAGGAACCAGTGAGTTGTCCAATGAAGTATAAGGCCGCTTCATGCCGACCATCTATGAACATGTCAGCAAGACAGAGATTTGTCATCAAGATACAAATGTAGTTTCTCATTTCCTTTGCTGGGAATTGAGAACTTTTGCAATTTACATCAATATTATGCAACTGTTAAAAGTCCAAGAGAGGCTTGAATGAATTTGTAATTAATTTCCAAAACTAAAGAATAAAAGGTAATCACGACCAGAATTTATCAAAAATAAAAAATAAAAAATTTTGGTATGGAATCATAGGCTAAGACCACCAATCACCTAACATATTTACTGTTCACAAGCACAAAACACACAAATTTCATTCTGCTGTTGCATCAAAACCAGTTTATGACAGAATCGTAAATTTGTATATTAGGCCAGAAGGATCAGAACAACCCAAAATGAAATTAATATAAGAACAGCTATATAAGACGTAGTTGACCATAAGCAAAACCTCTTCAAACTATTTGATTCTTTATAAATATAATTGATGCCTTAATAGAAAAAGAAACAGAAGTAAAAGGGAGAACCAGTCACCTTCTGTTCTTCTGGGGCTCTAGATGAATAGTTGTAATATGAACTTTGGTTTGAAGGGGGCTCTAGTCCAATTGGTAATGAGCTTGACGAAGTTGGATTTCCAGACCCTAGAAATTGATTCATCTGCAAGAACAAGTTGCTCTTACCCAGTGAGAATAATACTGGTTATGTCTGCAAAAAACAAAATCTGCATAAAGTCATAAACTTTACCATAGGTGGTGGAAAATGATTATGTCTCTTTTGATGTAACGCAGGGTAAGACCATAGTGGATTGGATTCACTGGACAAATTAGAATGGCTATTATCCACTCCTTCCATGTTGGACTTGCATGAACTGGGAGGATTCTGAGGGAAGAAGGCCTGCTCAGGCAAAACCAAGCCTGGCCCAGAGGCACCACCATTCCTTCCTAATGCTGTATTATTATTATTATAGCCATCGTTGCCATTAAGAACAGCCATGGTTGGTGGTGGTGAAGGTGGAGGGTGGAATTTCAAAGGAGGATGAGGAGGATTATAAGGATTTGAATGATGGGGAATGAAACAAGATGTCGAAAGTCCTTCAGGAGGAACATTATTGCTCCCTCTGTCTTTCTTCTCCTCTTCTCTCAAGATCTTCTCCAGTTCAGCCACTCCTGGCCCTCTTTTGGGGACCCTTGCACGTTTCTGCTGCTGCTGCTTCTTCAACCCTGAACTCCATATACTTGCTGAACCAATCTCACCTGTCCCACAACCACACCCACCACCACCACTACTGCTAGTGTTACTGCACATGTTCAGTCTCTGTCTCCTTCTCTATTTGATCCTCAAACTGTTTCAGCCATGGAAAAGTGAATGAATGAATCCCAGAAATAAATATAAACACCAATGTGAAGCAAACCCGATTGAGAGCTTCCGGAGAGGATTCAAAATACCCAATTGAAGGATCACAAAAATGTAATAATTAATAATAATCCAAAATGAGTAACAAAAGATTTATTAGAAACAAAATCTCAGAGAACAGAGAAGAATGCGCCTACCTATGTGCAATCAAGAAGAGTAAACCTTGTCTGAAAATCTTATATAGAAAGAGAGAGAGAGAGAGAGAGTGTGTGTGTGTGTATAGCAGAAGAAAGTATCTAAAGTTTTTTCCGGGATTTTCTCAGACCCTTTTGAATGTCCGAGAGAGATGAATCAGAGCAGGGGAGTTTTTCAAAGCACGGAAATCCAAGCATTCATCAGAATCTTTCTCGCTTTCTCGGTTTTCTCGCCCATGTTTTTCTCACTCACTTTTGTTTCCTTCTCTCTGCGGGGAACTCAAGCTTTTAAGGATCTGCAGTGAAATTTCTACTCTGGCTAACGCGCCTCTTTGAATCATTGAAATTCTTTGCTATTTTTAAGCAGTGTAAGTTTCATTTTTCCGAGCCAGTTATTGCATGGAACTTATAGTAGTTCGTTGTGGACCCTTCTCTTGCAATATTTTAACACATTTTGGATGAGTTTGGTACAATGATTTTTATTTTATTTTTTGATAATTTACATCTAAAGAATTAGAATTCTCATATTTATACAAGTTTTTAAAAATTTATTTTTAAAAAATTAAAATTTTTAAAAATATTTTTTAATAAAATTTTCACAAAAATATTTCTACTGGGAGGAGTGAGAATTTTAGTTTCTCATGGAAATGAAAATTTTCTTATGATATTAAATGATAATTATACTTTTTATTAATGAGATAATTGTAATAATAACAAAAAAAAATTATTCTCTCTCATCTCTTTCTCTTTTCACTCTCTCACTTTCTCTCTCATCCTCTTTCTCATTCGCTCTCTTCACTCTTACTTTCTCTCTCATAAGAATAGAGTTTTTTTAAAAAAAATATACAAAGATTTTCAGAAAATTAAATATAACCAAATAGAAGAATAGAAGATTTACATATATAACATTATTTAAAAATTTTCAGTAATCTTAAAAGTCAATCAAATATATTGTATACATTCCTGAAAATTATAATTCCTATCAATTATGTTTTTCAGAAAATAAAATTCTTGAAAATAAAAAATTTTACTATTTACCAAACGTCTCCTTAAGTTTTTATCTTAAATGAAAACTTAGCTTGGTCATTTTTTTTTTCTCGGGAAAATTATCAAGTTTAAAGCCCATTTGGCAACCAGGAAAATCACATACCAATCTAAAATAAATTATGCCTTATAAATTTATCAACTTAATGGTGAAGTGACTACAAGTCATTTATCAAAGAATCTCCATTTTATTCCTTTATTTTTTTTTCATAAAAAAGGGAAATTGCATAATATAGCATATAGGGGGAAATCAAATTTATAAACCTCTATTGTCTAAAATTCTAGTTCTAATAGTTTGATAGCAAAAACTTGCAAACAAACAATTAAGCGATGCCTATGGAAGATAACTTTATCAAGAACAATGTGCCAACCCGGCACAACATTGACATTTTGCAATTTATGGGAGATGAATATTTTATATATAAGGCAACAAATATGCCTCCAAAACCTTCTTTATATGGAAAAAGTTTGAAATATTTGTCAAATAAATTTTACCTTTATTTTCACTTTTCCTCTTTAAAAGCAAATCTTTCTTTAAATACATTCTCAAGAGCAATATATTTATGGTATGCTGAAAATTTTTGGCAAGGCAATATGACTTTCACATGGGTGATGAGGTTGTAATCTTTACTCATTATGAGGTTCACTCCACCATCGTAATAACCCTTTTTCTATTGATCTCATCTGCAAGCAGGCTCAAATCCGATTATGGGTCCATATGTCCTTAGATGGAAAGACATTAATAGATGCCCTTCTTAATGAAAATGGCATGTTCTCAATATATTTTTCGTGATTTAATTTTGTATAAATTTTTATTTAATTATTCAATAACTTTCATTAGTTTCAATTTTTTCTTTTATCTTTCAAAATATTATCAATGTGTTTCTTTTTATTTGATTCCTTGAGAATTTTTAATAAAATATTTTAGACACGTAAAATGACATATTAGATCATTTTGTTAGTGATCTTCACCAAGTTAGGTCTAAAGAAAAAATTAATAACATTTTGAAAAATAAATGACAAAACGGAGAACCAATAAAAGTCAAGGAATAAAATTAAAAACATAGTATATAAAGTAAAGGAAAATGTACATTTTAGCCAAAATGGTAGGAAGGATTAAGTTGAATGATGGGTTCTAAATCGTGAATGGTTAAATTAATAAATGGATTATGCAGTCTATGAGCTATAAACTTCGTTATACTTTCATATTCTGCAAATTAAAGGATACATAATTGGTAGGGACAAGTTGTAAGAATCCTCTGAAATGGAGAAAGAAATTGGAAGAGACTGATCAGATTTCAGTTCATACGCAAAGATCCACTGATATTCCAGTACTTGATTATAGTTAAAAATTTAGGAAAATATATACCAAAGATCCAGCCATTTATTGTGATTTTCTTAGAGTAAATGATAGATATATATAACTCTGAAATTAAGATTTGTATTAAAGTAAGAACATAATGCAGAAGGGATTTAGGAGAAAAGAGAAAATTAATTGCAAAATGTGTTAATATACTTCCAAATAAATTGAGGTTTTAAACTGAAATCAAACCAGTTTCCCTTTGAGATATAAGTGAATTTTTTCTAGAAACAAGTGCTTTCTATAAACCGCGTTTGTTGATTTGCCAGAAATGATTAGGCTACCATAAAACCATTGACTTAGTCCAATATATTGCTTAATTAGAAACCCAACAAGAAAATAATGTCTTTTTTCTCCTAAATTCATAATTTCATACCACGGAAGTCATTCAACGCGACCGTGTTTGATGTCATTTAGAAGACACCCATCAGCGTGATCTCTCTTATTTGGTGAAAGGATCGTGGTTTTGTTTTCTAAATCAAATCGTATATCTTTACCCAACATTTTAGTCAATGGAAGATTGTATATATATCACTATCACGTTATGTATAAGATATTCAAATCAATTTAGAAAAACACGTCTTAATTAAAGTGTACGAGCCTTGTTTTCACTTTTTAAGTTCAAACTTGAGAGGGAGACATAATGTACTTCTTCTCGATGATATAATTAATTAAGAAAATGAAATTTGTGCTTGGTCTTAAAAATAATTATTAACCATAAAATAATATAATAAATAGGAAGAATAAGTGTAATTGCATTGTTTTGTAATCGTCAAAAACAGTATAAGATTATGCTTAAGGTTCTCATTTATATATATAACATTTCTATTCGAACATTATTTTAATATGAAAAAGGTCATATCTTTTATATAGGGGTTAAATGTTGGCTAATTAAATTTTAATTTAAAGATTTCTTATTAATATTTTAATAGAAATAATCAACAAAAAATACGGCCGCCGGGAAGAGAATTCATTGCGATCGGGAACCAATATAATTTAGTTTCTTGAAAGACCAGCTCCTAATTGAAAACACCGGCGGAATGATGCGGTTGTTACTTTTTATTTCAATGATTTTTTTAATTTTTATTATTAACAAAACATTTCCACCCTACTATTGTTAATTATATGCAGTATATGTATTCCAAAATTTTGAAAAATAATACAAATTTTTAACCCTATAGGCTCCCTCAAATCCCTTTTTGGTTAACCCAACAAATTAATAATCATACAAACTATAGTATACTCTATGAAAGGAGAAGCTATACCATATGGAGGAGTGCTCTAGAGCCGTTCTATATCTTCTGTGGTGGCGAACCCCTCGGAGTTATGATCCCTTCTCAGTGATCTTTCCCTACTAACCATGCTTTGGAAAGAGGTCATTCTCAAACCGGAACCGCCCCCCTCTGCCAATTCATTATTAGCCTCTTGTACCGGCACACCATTCTCTACTGGTGGTGCTGTGGGTTGAACCCTGGGTTCAGCCACGGTGCGGCAAATTGGGCAGGTGATGTTTGAACCGAACCACATATCAACACAATCAGCATGAAACAAGTGCTTACAGTTTGGTAAAACCCTAATTGTTGCATCTTCAGCCATAGTGCCTAAGCAAACTGAGCACTCTATGGCTTCACCCTGCTGGCTGAACTGGTCCGTTTGCTTGTACAATAGTTTAGGAAGTGAGGCTATGATCAAAGGGTCAAGACCCTGGTTCGGTGGTGGCTCCCCGAAGCTCCCATCAAGTGGTGCAATTTGAGTAATAATATTGATCTGATTAACTAGCTGTTGATCACGGTGGCGTCTTGTTAGTTGGCGTTTTCGAAGATGTCTTGCGTAGATATGGAAGATGATGACGAGCAAGACAATAGCGAATAAAGAGAAAGCTGCAGCGAGCATGAACTTTAGGCCTGTACCAAGTGAATCATCTTCAATTTCATGATCTTCAAACCCCATGCTTGCTTAATTTCTTTTTTAGGGGTAAGAAAGCTTAATGGTGATATATTGCCTGGTTTGAAAGGTGACAAGGGTCGGTTAGGTGGTTGAAAAAGACGCTAAGAATATTTAATATTAATTTCAAACGTTTGAATATGTTGTTTTAGTCAAGGTTCTTGATTTTAAAATTACTGCATTGTTTCTTGGGCCATTAGAATATATAGGTATTGAGGGGACAAAAATGGAATAGTTCACACCTACACATAATTATAATTATACTTCATTTACGTAATTGAAAGGAAAAACATACTGTACGTGTTTAGTTTTTGTCCTAATTCGTATGCATACGCCAAAGCTTGTTTATCCATTATTTTTGTATTTGTAACATTTAGGTTTCAAATCTGAACATTACAATAGTGCTAATATATGTAGAAATTTAGAGAGGTTTTATATATGGTACAAATTATGTGCGGTGTAATTATGTCACTATTCACTAATCACCTACGAATGGAATAGAGATCATATAATGAGGAATTCTTGTGGTTTGTTGAACGTCAATGAAAAAAAAAAGTTATGGTTGGCTCAATTAAATTTTTAGTCAAAACTTCAAATACGCAAAGTAAGTTTGATATAATCATTTTTATTTACATATAAAATATGTCATTAAATAACGTTATTATTTGGTTTATTTTGTAATGTTTCTCTCTTTTCTTTTTCTTTTTCTTTTTTTCTGAGGTTCATATGAAAAAGGATGCTAAAAGCTGGACGTCGATACTGACAATTTGAAAGTTTGAGGGTGACCCAACCACCCGTAGCCAACCAAAACCAAGTTTTTACTTATCCGACAAGTTTCTGGTTTTTTGTGAACCAGATTCTAGCTCAAATTTATGGGGATGGGTTAGGTAAGCTAAATGGAATGCTAATTGCTAGCAATAATAGTAGGGTAAGTATACCAAATTTTACATAATAGATAATTAAAAATTAATTAATTGTTCATTTAAATAGCTAAATTTTTTTAACTAAATTAAATACACATACTTTTTTTTAATATTTTATTTATGGAAAATTTAATTTATTGTTAATGGACTAAATATTTTTTTTATAATAGTAATAAAAGTAAGTAAATTTTACACACACAAAAATTAAAAGATTATTATGTATTTTAGTGTAATTAAAAGTTTTTTTTTATTTAAGTGAACACTTAACAAATTTTTAATTTTTAATCTGTGTAAAATTTAATTTATTGTCAGTAGACTAAATATTATTTTTAGTAATAATAATATAAACTGAAAAAAATGAGTGAAGTTCCATATGGTTAGGTACTTTCTTCTACTCTCACGTTGATATATAAAGGGAGTGAATTAAGTTTATATTTTATATTTGACTTCACAACTAATTAATCAAGAATAGAACTATATGAACTATTGGACTTATCAAACCGTCGTCTCAAGGTATTAGGTCAACAAAACCCGCTTGCTGTATGCTTTGTCCTCTCTCATAGGCATAAGAAGCTGTAGAAAAAAAAAGTTCTCTCAAGTCATCAAAACCAATGTTTTGCTGCAGCATTTATAGCCAAATCTATGGCTTCTACGCATGTTATAGCCAAATTCATGTTTGCAGACTGAGAAGTTTCAACAAATTTGACATTACGCTTTAGTTCTTATGGTATCTTTTATAATCATCTTTTATGCTTTGGATGAATTCTGAAATCTTTCTGATTGAGGTTTAGCCTTTTTGCTCTGAACGAGTGTATTGCTAACATTCTAATTCAGAATATTTTGAAGAACCAACCGATGGCTCCTCTTTAGAGGGAAAAATGGGAAACCCGGATATGTCCAGAATATCTCTGCCGATAGCTCTAGCCTGTCTACTGCGCCATGGTCTTGTTCATTATATTGCCCCCTATCATGGTTTGATTGGTTTCTAATCACTGAAACATAGTTAAGAAATTTTTTGCTCTTTTTTCAGTTCTAGCTTCTCTCTGATGACTTTGTTTGATCCTTTCAAATGCAGATTTTGTATTAGATTCTTAGTCCCCATCAAAGCAACTATAAATAGAGTAAAACCTAATATTGATCCACTTAATTGTTTTCCAAAATCATTTTATATATCCAACGTAATGGAGGATTGCAATGACCTGCCCTAAAGAAATATAAAAGAAAATCAATGTGATCGCAGCTACCTTTGTTTATTCAGTACCTTGATTGACTTGCCCCGAAGTACGTACCTTGTTTAATATGATTGTCTATTAATTAATCTCATTATTGTGAGACTACGATAATGAGTTTATATGAAACGCTAATAAGGAGCTAGCTTAGTATATAATAATTTTCTTTTTTTTAGTGTGATTGGGAAATAATTACCCAAATCTTCACGCGAGGATTCAAAGGGATCCACAGGCGATGTCGACGAAATTGGCAAGTGTATAAATAAATTAAAATATAAAATAGTTGTGAAGTAAATTAAAAATACTCATATTTTAGTTTAAATATTGAAAACGATAATTTTCATCATTTTATGCCATGGGATCATAATGGTATATAGATCATGATTGCAGAAAAATAAATTTAGTGGCTTATTAACAAAATATTTAACTTTTCATATGGCTGAAGCAAAGTTTGGAAATTTTAATAGAAACTAAGGATTTAAGATTTTTTTTTTCAAACACGTCCATCGATCAAGATAAAGATATTCATGTAAAGGACACAAAAAATATCCAAAAAAGGTCAATTAGAAATTAATAATGAAGTTATTAAATTTAATTTGAATACTAAATATTAAAAGGTATCTAATTCAATAAATAGAGAACTTTTTTTAAAGATAAAAAAAGAGCAAAAATGTGAATTTCCATTAAATTATATTAATTTGAAACTTTTTAAAAATAAAAATTGACGGTTGATATAAGTATAAGATTAACTAATATAACGTTGACTTAAACCGATGATGTTGAACTTTGATCCAATTGACTATTTTGCATATATATATATATATATATATAGAAAACTTTGGAAGAAACTTATTCTTCTTATTAATATTAAGAGGCCACGCCGTCAAGTTGGTCCCGTAGCTCAGTTGGTTAGAGCGTTGGTCTTATGAGCCGAAGGTCGCGAGTTCGAGCCTCGCCGGGACCAACGGCTAATTGTACTAATGTTTTTACTGGATCAGTATCAAGATCCTCCACGTCAGCTAATCTCAATCAATAGCAGTAGGTTACGTTGTACCAGAACAGTTGCCAATCCCACCAAACAATCACAGACATCGAAGTCAACAGTATGCCACGTCATAACCTTTTTAAAAACCAAAGGTAGGCTGCACCAGCTAGATCCCACACAACCAATGAAAATCTGGTCATTCCAGTACAGGATGTTTTCTCTCTGTTTCTGTCTTCATCAAATAACATCTCCAATAATTGAAAATGAAAAATTGGTTTTGCAAATTATATTCTTGAATCCAAACAATCCCCAGAAACGAAAGCAACCCATCACAATCAAATATTGTCAAGATTTGTTCTGCTGTCGCTGTAACCTCACTTGTTGAATTCTCAACATCCAACCAACCATGCATTAAACTTTGCTGCGGGGCTCACAATATTCATCTGAGTTGTAGCGTGTGCGTCGGTTAAGGCTTTGATATTGGGACGGGAAGAGAGAGAAGATTGATTTTTTATTTTTAAATTTCTTCCTTTCTACATCATTTGAGAAAATTTAAGCCGGTATTGGGTCATGGCAATCCACATTCCACACCCACCTTTTATTCCTTTTCTGACTACTTCTCTCTGTCTTGTGCTGCTCCTCCTTCTTAACTTCTACGGATATTATTCTCAACTCTTTTTCCATCCAAATTCTTGGCTTCCAAAGTGCGGAAAAGGGTCTGCTTGGACACCTTCCAGCTTCTTCTCTGGTATGTCATTCTCACCCAGATGCAATTTTTGTTTGCTTTATGTTTGCACTGTTTGGCTTCATTGCTGAGTTGATAAATGCTATTTTGGGCTACCCATTTGCTTCTTTGGTTATTATGAGATGGGTTTTTAAAATATTTTTCTCTTAAGAAATTAAGCATGTTCTTCTTTTAAGCAGTTGACTAATTGATCCATCTTTCCACCGTTTTGTTAAATAGATCACAGTATGAGTTTATTGTGTAAGGCAATAAAGTGTGGTTGTTTTAATTTCTTTTGTAATTTTTCAGTTGGTAGGATGATTAGTATATATTGGGATTACTCATTTTATGCAGGGAAGAAATGAGTTGGTTGTTGCTATTAGCTCTGACAGCTTAGCACAGGAACTTCAACATCGTTTTATTATTGTTTCTTTTTCTCCATTTGCTTGTTTTGTACAGACCACTAGATCTCTTATAGTTTTAAGATTCATGTACGAAATCTTTATTTGTTGAATGATACACTAATTTCTATTATATTCATTAAAACTTCTCCCAGGATTATGTTAATCTGAAAGAAGTTACTTCACATCAAGAATGGGTTCAGGTAATTGGTTTAAGACAATATGTAGGTTAAGAAAATCAAAAGAAGGCAGTTCAAAGAAAGCAAAGGTATACTGCTATTCCTGTCATTTTGAGTTTCTTTACAACTAATCCTAGCAGGCATTGATTTGTATCAGTGCCAGAATGTTAGTTTTAAACCTTCCTATCACTATTATTTTTCTCATAATCTTTTAGTCTTTAGAATGTTTATTCGAGCATATATTACTAATCAAGTGGTAAGCCTTATATGTCAGCAAATTGGCTCCAGATTTAGCAGTTGCCTAGAATTGAAGTGACCAACATCTTCTCCAAATATGGTTCTTTGTTGCCAAATATTTAAAATAAAAGTTAGCTCGGAAGTCTTTTATGAATATGCATGATGGTATAGACTACAGTATGCCTCTAAACTGATGTAGTTATTTTTCAAACAGGACATGATAGATGATAAAGTTTTAGCCGAGTTAGGTATGATGCATATGAACAACAGTTTTCATTGTTGCTTGTAACAAACGCTTAATATACCTGGATAATTATTTAAGCAGCAGCAATTCCATTTATTACAATGTATTTGGAATTTATTTTGTTTCTGAGGGCTTCTGTAACCAGAAAGTTTCTATCTCCATCTGAGACAGGGATCTCCAGCTTCAGAGAAACAAAGCGCATTGAAGTTGAACAGTTGTACGGGAAAAGATTCGAGTATAGCAAATGATTTTATGAGTGAAAATCTTGCATCACCTGGGGTGTCAGTTGAAACTATTGCTGCAACAAAGATCCAAACAGCATTCCGGGCTTATATGGTATGTCAAGTTGAAATTTTTACAGAATAAAGTTCTTAAAGTATGGTCCACCTAAGTTTATTCATTGGGGCACAATCCTTAGCAAGTGTGCTTCCCTTTTCTATTTGTCATTATTCTGCTGTGAACGTCTTCCAGCTATTGTGTTTAACCAGCTTTCAGATTGCATTTTAGGGTGGTTCATCTGTTCATGAATACTGGAATTACTTATTACACTCTCTTTGTTACAACTTAACCAAAATAAAACCTAACACTTGACTCAAAAATATATTATATTTAATGCCACAAACAAGATATCTAACTTTGTGTCAGATTTGATGTTTAAAGAAGTGTGGAATATCATAAGGGGGCTGAAGGTGGTCTAAATGTTCTTTCCATTGAGTATTATGGTTAGTTACCCTAGTTCAAACTAAATTATATGCCACAAGGGAGAGAGTGCAGACTTCTCAATGAACAATATGTCTGCTTTATGAAGTTTATACTATGATGTATCTGTGTGCATGCTTCAAATTCATTCTTTAGTAGACTTCTGAGGCCACAATGTACTTGGTAAATAGTAGGGTTTCCGTTAGCCTTAGGGGTAAAAACAGTGCATTTTAGTCAGACCATCTAATGTCATTAGAGTATTGCCACTTAGACAACTTTGCACAACTGTACATGTCTCCATCTGAAGTTTAACAGGACAAAGTTTAAGTGGGGCCAATTAAACTCACATCACATGGAGCCATGAGTGCAATAGTGCACAGTTGTGACTACAACAGTTGTGCACCCTGCTTCTGGATCTTTATCATGAAAATTAAAAAACGGGTACACTTGGTGATGGAGGAATGGTGCATTCCTATTAAAAAGAGTGCATATCTTCTCTTCTTTTGTTTCATGGGAAAAGAGTGATGCTATAGCTCTCTTTCTTGACATCTTTGCCCCGTTAATTAACAGTCGTTGGATGCAGTATGATCCTTAAAGGTTAGCTTGGTTTGGCAAACCTTAGACTAATCTCTAAAATTCAATCTTTTAATCGAGACTCATTTTTTCCTGTCAGGGGTTTGAACCCTTCTAATAGAATTGGAAAAAGTGGCTGCTATAAATTTAATATACAATTTCTTTCAATAGGTGTTATGTGGTGACTCTTGGTTATTTTCCCGATATGCTTACCGTTGGTGCTTATATAAGCTACTATATGCTGCATTAGTTATTCATGACAGCAAAAACCTTTATTATTATTTTTTAGCAAATTTTTGTTTTACAATGCTGACTTTTATATTTGGCAGGCTAGAAAATCTCTACGGCGCTTGAAAGGGTCTGCAAAACTTAAGATTCTGACGCAAGGTTATACTGTTAAAAAGCAAGCCGGTACAACCTTAACTTACCTTCATTCATGGTGCAAGATTCAGGCTGAGATTAGAGCTCGCCGACTCTGTATGGTCACAGAAGACAGGATCAGGCGGAAGAAACTGGAGTCTCAACTAAAACTTGAGGCAAAGCTCCATTATCTAGAGGTAATTTTTTCTGCTTTGTGGATTGTTGGCTTGTGAAGTGAAGTTTTTCGGTAATAATGGTTAAACACTCTGTCTTCAACTGTGAGTATAGGTATCTGGATCAGTTCATTTTTTCTAGGTTCTAAAGGTCTATTTGTTTGTCTCTACTTGGGCTTGTTTATATCCAGTTCAGTTACTCTTTCTATTAGGTAATAGTTGAAAAAAATTACAGGTGGAATGGAGTGGTGGTTCTGAAACCATGGAGGAAATCCTTACAAGGATACATCAGAGAGAAGAAGCAGCAGTTAAGCGGGAAAGAGCCATGGCATATGCCTTTTCTCATCAGGTAAGTTAATTTTAGAAATGAATCTCATCACATCACTTTGTTTCACCATTATCCAACTGAAAATCACATTCATATCTTATGAACTATAGTGGAGGGCTAACTCTAATCAGAGCCAAGGGCTTGGTAATTATGAACTTAGCAAAGCTAATTGGGGTTGGAGCTGGAAGGAACGCTGGATTGCTGCTCGTCCATGGGAAAGTCGTCTTCCCAATAAAACTAATAGCCCCAAAAAAACTCAAAATAAGCAGTCAAACAAGGTTCATAAGGATAAGAGCCCAGCAACACCAAAAACCTCAGTTTCAGTTAAACCTCCTTTGGCCAATGCAAAAGGGACTACAAAAGCTAGGAGATTGTCTTATCCTTCCACAGAAAAAAATGTGGTGCATGAAGAAAAGCTATAAATCCTAAGGAGCAGATGGCAAGAAAGAACACTTTTCAGAATCAAGCCTACTGTGTATAACTTGGGCAGAGTCTGGTTACATTGCAGAAAGTTATGATTAAAAAAAAAAAACAATCTTATTTATTCATGGATACTGGGCTACTGGGCTTGGGTGAAATTGAAATCACTCTAGTAACAGCAAATGGGTCACCAGACTTGCATGAGTGTGATTGGTTGTCTTTTCTATTTTCTTTTGTAATTATGTATATTCAAAGAAAATTCAAAGTATAGATAGAACAGTATTTTCTTTTCCTATTTTTGTTTCCTCTTCTTTTTCTTGGGGTAAGGATGGTGAGATTGCTTATGCAAATTACTACAGTGTCGGGCCCATGTATATGTTTCTCAATAATATTGTGGATATTTTCTACTGTTTTATTTAGCAGTTTGTGTCGTCCCTTTACCCACTCTCAAGGCCACCAGATTAACAGTTTAAATTGATTGGATCTAATTTCGAATAAAGTTAAAAAAACACCCTAATTTGTAAGAAAAAAGAATCATTGTAGAAGTCCATGTAGGTTATTGCTCACTATTGATTAAGTTGTTGTAGTAATTATTTAGAATAAGAATTCAAGTGATAGAATGAATTATAATTAAAATGTAACGAAATAAAAAGAATTATACTTTTGATTAACAATGATAATTTTTAGTTCAATAATAAATATTTGATCCTATCAGCCACTAGTCGCTGTGGATCTGAAGTGAATCAATAAGTGGATATGGCGTGGTTTCCCATAATTTTTAAAAGTAACACCTGCTAGAATATACTCAATCATTGACTCAATCTTCATGACAATAATGGCAAGCAGATAATCAGATGTTGTCTAATGCCAAAGGAGGCCTTTTTGACCTTTCTTATACACTACAGCAAACAACCGAAAGCAAGAGCTCAGTGCTTGTGCTTAGAAATCAATCCCTCAAGAAATTTGCATACTCCAAAGTCCAAACTTAATGACATAACCATCGGGTTAGGAGAGTTACTTTAAAAGCCGGCGTTATCGGTAACCGACAACCTTGTCTGTATTTTTTTAGTTTCAATGTACGTGTGCCTGCTTTGCACATTCTTAATTAATTTGAAGCTGTATTTCCAACTGGCGATGTAAAGCTATGCACTGGCATTCTGCTTTTCATATGTAACTGGATCATGATTTCCTCATGTGTACTCTAAGAACCTATTTTTAAGAATCTTTTTTTTTTTTTTTTTATCTTTCTTATATTATTCATTTTCAATTTACAATTAACCCCAAAAAAATTAAGTCATTAAACTTTATTACATAGATAAATATTCAATTTATATAATATAATACACTAAAAAGGAAAATTTTAAAAGACTCTTTGTGGGTGCATATTATTTATATATTTTCAAGAGCTACAGTGTAATTTAGCATAGTTTGCCCGTGCGCGCGCGTGATATTTTAGGATTTGGGATTAACTAAGCAGATTAAAGTTTCGTGTTGTTCTTACCGAGGGACAAGAAAAAGTGCCATGAAACTAAAGGTCCCTCACTTAGCCATGGATGTCTTCTGCGGAACTATTCCACTTTAAAGAAGTTAATATTATGTTACCAAAACGGTTAGATCCTGAGGTCAGCCAATCACAGAACCTACTAATCAATTTTCGTTAATTTCTAGTACAGTTTCAAGCTATAACTAATAGATGGTACTTAACGACCAGTCATGGTCTCGATCCTGAGAACGCTATCGACATCCGTATTACCCAGAGCATCTCTAGCCAAATTCATGGATTCTTCCAACGTTAATGGAGGATCGCAGAGACTCCTCGCCTTAGCTCAACAGCTTCGCCTTTACAAACCCCCATCTTTTCCTGACGATATCGAGGAGCAAAGCATGGAAGAAAATGGGGGGAAGGTTGTTTCCCAAGTGGGTTTCCCAGAATCAGCCACCCCAATTGCTCAGAACCCCGAAAAATTTAGACCTAAGAGAGCTGCTGTTTTGATCTGCCTTTTTGAAGGGGATGCTGGGGATCTGCGGGTGATACTCACTAAGCGATCATCCAAACTGTCTACTCACTCGGGTTAGTCGAATTAGGGACATGTATTGTTTGTTTCATGAGAAAATGTATTTTCTTAAAAGCTTTAAAATTTACGAAAATTTAATCCAATTGGGTATAAGGTATGTGACACCTTAAATATTCGGTCAAACCCCGTAGATTCTGTGATTTTAAAAAGGAATGAACTAAGGATTGTGTGTTGCAGGTGAAGTAGCCTTGCCTGGTGGGAAAGCAGAGGAGGGGGATAAGGATGACGCGGACACTGCAAAAAGAGAGGCAAATGAGGAAATTGGGTTGGACCCAGAACTTGTCAATGTTGTTACTGTTCTTGAACCATTCTTGTCTAAGGTATGAGTTCTTTCTGACACATTACTACTTCCAGTTAAAGAAATCCGTATAGCTTTGCTTGATTTCTATGTTCTGGCTGACTGATTGCAAAGTTGAGTATTCTCCAATAATGTATTGCTCGGAACTTCGCCGTAAATTTGCATGTGCATGATGAAACTTAATTCTACTACAATTGTACAATGAAATATTTTCATGTCAGAAGATATGGATTTCAGGTTGTCAGTGACACACGGGGTTTCCTAACTTATATTGATTAGTTTGCAACTAGATGCATAAAGTATTGTGAAGCATTATTTTTTATTTCCTGTCTTGTATTTGTCCCATATAGGGGTTTACATATCAGTAGAGATGTGGCCATTAGATAATGAGAATTCTGAGAGAATTATGACCAATCAATGGTTATAAATGATATTTTACCAGACAAATGTGGCAAGAATGCTACGGCTTTTGTGATTCTTTGTCAAATTCAGTTCATCTCCATGGCTGAGAGAACTCGAACTTGAATGTGAAGCATCGTAACTTCGTTTGTCCCTCCCCACAAAAGTTCACAGCGTTTTTCTTGTAAATTTTGAATATCACTGTCGTCAAATTTAATAGTGGTTAAGCTAGTAAAATATTATTAACAAGCCTACGGTGATTATTTGCATCAGATACTAATTGTTTGACAAAACCTACATGTCGGTTATTGTATACATCTCACATTGATGAGGCAGTGACTGGGTTTGACCTGAGTAATGAGATACAGACCCTTTGCTAATGATTTAAGGATTTCGATTCACTGTCCTATCCTATTTCTGGTGCTTAGGGACTAGTTCCTGATAAGGGCACAGTGGAAGTGTTTTTCACTGCATCCTTGGATGCAAGAAATGCTTATGCATGTAGAACTCTTTTTTCACATTGCATGATTCATTTTGGTGCCTTTTTCCTATCAGGAGAAAACTAAAGAAAATCATCCTGGAATCTCTAATTTTGAAAGTTGAGTAGCATTGCAGATTTCTGACATGGGTATGTATTTCCCATGAGCATATAGGATTCAAGTTTTGGTGTAGACACGCATGATGTATATCATAGCAAATGCTAAAATTTATTTTTTTTGTATCTGAAAATGGTTGAGGTCCCTTCATTACCCTTTTGAATTTTATTGTTTAAGCGATGGTTTGATTAGTAAGACAATTTTACACAGATGCACTAAGACTAGAGATTCTTAGTTCTTAGAAGTAGTTAAGATATATATTGCCCTTTAGTTACACTCCGTTCAAATATGATAATAAGAGCACCACTGAATGTTGGAAAATTGATTTTTTATAAATCAATTTGAAGAGATGATTGGAAATTTATTTGGTGGGATAATTAACATGCCTTTCCCAATTCCCAGTCATGTTCAAAACTGTAGGCATCACGCATCTTTTCATTATTTTAATAAATTTTGGAAACTGAGCCAGATAGGATATGGAAAAAGTGTTTAATCTTCTTTATTTCTCTGAATCCATGTAGAATTTCTTTCAAAATTTGGTTTGCTGTCATTTAGTTCATATGAATTTTTTTTTCGTTGTTGTCTAAAGTCCACAGATGTTAGATAATTCGGACACCATTTTGTTTATCTAATTATCGTCTGCTTCAGATTTTAGGAATTCTATGGTTCAGAGTTTTAGTCAGAATTTGGAAAGCTTTTGACAACTCCTTAAGGTTTTAATAATGGCAATGCTGAGGGAAGCTGGAGAGTTTTTTTTTTTCTTTGCGCATAATAGCATGGAAATTGGACCTAAGGCTTGGCACAAACTGCACCACTAGATCATACCTATTGGCTTAAGCTGGAGAGTTTCTAACTCTGTACTTTTGTGAGATTTTATCAATATTTTGGTGGCATGTTCTTACTTGATGGTTGGATGCAATTCATTAACAACATATACAGTAGTTGTTTTCGTGCATGTTTGATAGACAACTGACTATTGTTAAATTATGGTTCAAAGGAGTTTGTTCAAATATTTCTTGAAACTGTACGTTTTGCTAGGATCAAGTTTTGGTGCAACCCTATGAATGAAATCCACTTATAACCATCTCTGCCCTTTCTAAGGAAGGATATTGATTTTGCTGGGAATCTAGAAGTGTGTCTGGGAAGTCATTGCAATTCATTGAAACTGTGACATTCAATCACTACCATTGCAATTCATAGAAATTGAAATTTGACTAACTTGAAAGTTTAGTGCTGATAATTTCCCAAAGCGGAGGTTTACCATTCTTTTTCCGATCGTGTAGCACCTCCTGAGAGTGGTTCCTGTCGTTGGCATACTTCATGACAAGAAAGCATTCAAACCTGTTCTGAATCCTGCAGAAGTGGACGCCGTGTTTGATGCGCCTTTGGAAATGTTTCTCAAGGTCTGCTCTTAGTTTCATTTCTTTCTTCTACATTCTTTATATTCATCTACAGGTTGTCTTATGCCATTACTTGAATCAGGATGAAAATCGGAGTCAGGAGGAGAGGGAGTGGATGGGAGAGAAGTATCTGATACATTTCTTTGACTACGAAATCGAGCATAAAAAATACCTCATTTGGGGTTTAACTGCTGGGGTCTTGATTAGGGCTGCATCAGTTGTGTACCAACGGCCACCAGCTTTCATCGAGCAGAACCCTAAATTCAAGGTTCCACGGGTTTTAACCAAGGATACTGTAATGCGTTGAACTCAAGACATTTTTATATTTCAATTCTCCAAGATAGGTGCATTTTGCTCTCAAAAATGCACAGAAAGTCTTTTTCCATTTTTATATGTATCGAAAGAAAGGGAAAGAGTGGTGTTCCATTCTTGCCTAACTAATTCAACTTGAAGTCGAGGGCACTGAAGAGCTTCAGACAAACAATTCTTTAGGTCAATTTGTCCTCTCAAATTTGAATTTCTTATAAGGTTGCTGCAAGGCTCACACGTAAGAGATAATGTAGTCCTGCAATTTGTTGTCTCTGATACATTTGCTCAGAACTTCATTAATTGACACACAGTAGTAGTATTACTACTAAAGCTAAATCGTCAGCTTGGTATTTTTTATTTATTTAAGATTTACATGTTTTCGGTGATGAACCACATGCAGTTTCATCTGCCATTATGCCTAAATTTCCCAATGCTTTTGCAGGTTTTAATGCATGAATCTTTCTGAAACTTCATTTGATTGTCAAGAGGCCATGCTATCCTACGAGGAAGCACTTTTCTCTTGGCTCATTTTAAATAATCAATCGCCCTTTATCATCTGTTGGGGTCCTTAGTATAAACTAAAAATAAAGAGAAAGGCATATCTTCATGATGTTGGTGTTCTTCAAAAATTGTTCATGGTAGTCAACTTCCATTAGTTTTTAACAAATTTGTTATATAAAAGCTAGTCAGTTTAATGTCTATGTATTATTTTTTATACCCTGGTTTTTAAAATTTATTACTTTATATAAATGCCATATTCTACATAATACATTTTGTAGAAATTATTTCAATGATGACATTGCATTATTAGTACACCGAAAATGAAACAACTAAAAAAATCGACTTATTCTTTATGATATTGTCTCTAACAACAACTTAATAATTATAAAATTTGTAATACAATTAAATACAAGACAATGAGTTACTTTTGGAGGCAATTCATCAAAGATAATAAAATTTTCTCTCGTAGGTGTCGGAATCCACCATCAAATTCAATTTCATCAATCATAGAAGGGAGTTCTTGAAAATGAATAAAAAAAAAATTAGCATCAAAATTCTTTTCGTTACAAAAGCAAGAATTTTAAAAAAGAATAATATTATCTTATTGTATAATTTACGCCAACGAATTAAAAATAATAATAATCTCTAGTACCAGACCCATCGAATTGAAGAATATATATATATATATATCGTCCTTAACGACTTCTCAAATTGCACTTTCGTCTGGATTCCTCGCCATTATAATTTGGCCGCGGATTGGTTGGCCAAATCAGCCGTAAGGGGATCTGCCGGTGTCTTCACTCCCATCCCCCGGCACATATCTTGGCTGCAAATTCTGGAGCAGCTCGTGATTGTGGTGGCTAGTTTTTCTGTTTTCTGTTGTTTTGTGTTTCTGTTGGTGTTGTTCTATTTTGTACTGGCCAATAAAAAATCTGTTGAACTGGGAAACTGCTACCCAAGAGGAACACCAGAAGGACTAAGGAGCAGAAGAATTGGAGGGAATGGGTTCAAACAAAGCTGACGTAAGAGTTTCTCAGAGAATACAAGCTTTACTTCAGCATTTTCGATCCTCCGTACCTACCCCTGCCAACAATTCCTCACAAAACCAATTCAAACCTACCAAGAGAGCTGCTGTGTTGATCTGCCTTTTCCAAGGGGACGATGGGAATCTGCGAGTGATTCTCACCATGCGGGCTTCTTCTCTCTCAACCCACGCCGGTAATTGTCTTCTGGGTTGTTGTTCGCTGTGCTGAAAGCTGGGAATTTTGGGGTTTTTTTTTCTTCTTTGTGTGACCGAATGCCAAATGGGTTTGTGTGGTTGCAGGTGAGGTTGCGCTGCCCGGTGGGAAGAGAGAGGAAGGCGACGCTGACGATGTGGAAACCGCGTTGAGGGAGGCTAAAGAGGAGATTGGTTTGGACCCTTCTCTTGTTACTGTTATTACTCTTCTTGAACCATTTAATACTAAGGTATAACTTCTTGTGTAAGTATGAAATTTTCATCATTTTTCGTCATATAACTTGTTGTAGCAATTACATGTCCCTCGTTAAAAAAGAAAAAGGAAAAAAGTTACCCATTGAGTATCAAACACCAAACCAAGTCAGAAGTCTTGACGAAATTGATCAAATAATTCTCACATGGACGAAACTTATTAATTCGATAATAGTCAGTATTGAGGTATAATTTACTCAGTTGAGTTAGTTCCCCGGGTAATTTATTGTTCTTAGCGGCTAGCTTCCTATGATGAACACCAACTTTTGCCGCAGTCGTAGGCTTTGTATGAAATCTACGCACACTCTTTCTCAACATCCCTCGGTTCTAATTAGGAACCTGGCCTTTTTTTTTTTTAACCATTCAGATAACTTTACAGTATTACTATTGGGCGGCATCATTGAGTTCATGGCAGGAATTTTTTCGTCTTCTTCATTCACTTGAAAGCAAATATTGAGCTGCGCTAATCTCTTCCTATTCATTGTTACCGAGTCCTTCTGTTGTGGCACACCAGATTGCTAATTCAAACAGAATGCGTGTAAGTTCAAAACTTCAAATGCCTGACCAAAAAGAATTCCTCGCAACTTTAAACATCATATTCTTCAAATTTGGTTCTCACTTCTTCAGAACTGAAAGGTTTATATTGATGTACCAAAAAAAAAAAAAAGGTTTATATTGCCACATAAAAACGCATCCTTTAAGCACTAATTGGCATGTTTCCTCATTGAGAATCTCAAGCGCATAATCTATTTCAGCAGTAAATATTTCCATCCCCCCCCCCCCCCCCAACTTCACCCCTTTGCAGGAGGCACAGATTTTTCCTGAAGTATATGGGCCTTCTGAGAAGTACCGTAGCAGCCTTACCACACAGTTACAACTTAATTCTTTCTTGAATCACTTTTTCGGAAGGTTTGAGTGTCATTCAGCCACTGAACCTACATGAACAGAAATCCCTCTATCATATTAGATTGTTCTGCAGCTTTCAGTTTATTCTTAACTTGCGCAAGAACTTCCAAGAATGATCATCTAAGTACACCACTTTTTCTTTGATCTAGAGATCTGTTTTGTTCAATGTTTTTAGCCAATTTACTACCCTCCTACTTACTTCTAACCTTGATAATAATGAAGTAGGAGGTATGTTAAATTCAAGAATCAGCTTGCTTTCTTCAAATCCAAGATCCCTAGCGAACTCTTTAGCGCCTCAGCCATTTTTCCTTATGAAGCTTAAAACTTCACAGTACAGACTAAATAGCTCCTTAGCAACGAATCGTCTAAGTTATTTTTAGTAAACCTAGAATCTTGGAAATATACCAGTATCCTATTATTAACTGGCTACTTTAATGACGTCTAAACAAAATAGTAGCTGGAGGTAAAAATATTAAAAATATAGCGACTCTGACTGTTTCACCCCTTTCACTGTTAGGGGCTTAGGGCTTAGTTCCATTGCAGTGAACACAGTGTAATTGTGCCTTGTAATCTTTTGCGGTGTACAAATTTAAAGCCATATATAAATGTATTTACTGGCAAACTGGTTTTTCAAGTGCAGTATGGTGTGACAGTAATTCCTGTGGTTGGAATACTGTCAAATAGGGATGCATTTACTCCAGTGTTAAATTCAGATGAAGTTGAAGCAATATTTGATGCTCCATTGGACATGTTCCTCAAGGTTTTACTCCGATTCTAGTTTTCACTTATATTTTTTACACTTGACATGATTGAACTCTGATGAACTTTTTGACATCATGGTATGGATGCAGAATGAGAATAGAAGAGCTGAGGAAAAAGAATGGATGGGAGAGAAGCATCTTGTACATTTTTTTTATTATGAGGTTGAGAATAAGAAGTATGTAATATGGGCTATAACAGCGGCCATGTTAATCAGGGCAGCTTCAGTTTTATACCAGCGGCCACCAGCATTTCTAGAGTTGAGGCCTAAAATATGGGGAGGAATTACTGAAAGTGATATGTTAATTCTACAGCATAATTCAAAATAGTGATTTTATTAATTTTCTATACTCTAAGATTGTATTATACTTTTCCACCTTAAGTTACTGTGCAATTTCTGCGATTAGGAAAATGTGGAAAAGTAATGAATCTCTTTCTACTGATACTAGGGAAAAAGATTAGTCATATTAAATGGACAATCTGTCAGATGATTTCAACATTTTATTTTATAACACACAGTACATAATTTTCTTTTCCAATTTTCAAAATTTTCGTTAATAGAATAATAACAGTTCCTTGACCCTTAGCTACATGAATTTTTTTTTTTTTATCTTGCTATGTTTAAAGTATAACGAAAATCCCCACGGAAAAGATGAAAAAGTAACTAAAGAAATAGTACTATGTTCAACAAATGCTACAGCTAATGGACCATGTCATATCATTATCAGCTAAATACCTCATAAAATTTCTCAACTACAAGTAAACCTGAGTCTATTGACTGCAAGAGATCCTTCCGAAGCCGGTGTCTCAAGCAGTTAGGGATGACAGTAGCAATATCCTCTGTACTCACCTCGTCTCTTCCCTTAAGAGCAGCCAAAGCTTTTGCAGCTCTATTTGTTACTATGTCTCCTCTTAATCCATCGACATTTTACTCTGCACAAACCTTGGAGATTTTCACCTTTAGATCTTGATCAATTTGGACGGAAGAAAGATTACTCCTTGCTGAATCAATTTGTGTCCGAAGCTTCTCCTACTCTGCCTTGTAAGAATCTCGGAACTCTTTTGGGTTTTTGTCAAATCTGCCTCTCTCCTTCACAATCTTCACTCTTAGCTCAGCATCCCTAAGAGTCCCCACTTGAGCATGCATTCCAAACCTATCCACCAGCTGTGTGGCCTTAGCTGGGTTGCCTGAGCCAAGTAAAATAAACCGAGCAAGACGAGAGATTGAAATACCCTCTCTCTCCACTGTTCCAGCCGGAGGCAGCAGAATCCAATAAGACATCCACCAAGTGATCATCCAAGAGGTTAACTTCAACATATGGGATTCCCCTATTAGCTTTAGCCGGTAGGCCTGGCTCAACTGCCTTGACACCCTCGGCCAGAACTTTTTCAATGTCAATTGTCCCACATACTCTATCTTCTGTAGCTCCTAGTGGCAAATCAACCACGTTAATTTTAGTTAACACGACCTGAAGTTGCTCCCCTTTCATTACACGCTCTCTTACTTCCATTCCCATGAACTCTGGATCTACTGGATCCGAATTATATGCGTCCCCAGAAACAACCTTGATTTCAGGAAGCAAATCAACCAATGACCTAACTGTTGTGGATTTTCCTGTTCCTCCATCTCCCATGATCATTACACCTCCAATCTTGGGACCAATCACATTAAGGAGAAGGCAAAGCTTCTTCTCATCCTGTCCTACTATAGCAGAAAACGGGTACACTGGCCTCCGACTATCTTTAGAAGCAATCTTCTGACCCTGGAAATAATCAGTTTACAGACTCGATATCCTATAAAAAAAATTAAAAAGGAAAAATGAAAAAAATCCAAAACTTATTCAGTATTCTTTATTATCAATATCATGCAACACATGACCCAAAAGAATCGAAGTCTTTCCATTAAACATCTGGAGTGCACGCAGCGTTGTCCATTCAACTAGAGTTCGAAACCGCTATTTCGGACTAACATTTCCTTACACCAATAAACAATGCTCTAAAAATGCTGGCCAAGACATTAGTGCGTAAAGCAAATAAGAAGAAGAAGAAACTGGACTCAAAATTGAAAATCCTCGACTACCTGTTCTACTGAATTTACTTCAGTGGCAACGCTGGCAACTGAGAACTGAGACCTTCCATTTTTGTAACGAATTCCAATTCCTCCGTAAAACGTCCACCCACAACTATGCGCTGAATAGCCACAAACACTCAAGATTGTCAAAACTATGTAATGTCTGCAAGCACCCACCGGATATGAAGGGCTTTGTCGCAAACCCATCCAAAACGGTAGAATAAGGCAAAATACAGGTTAATAAAGTATAAACTTTGTTAAGCAATGTACCTGTGGGTAATGAGAGAGAATGATTGGAAAGCTCGGAAGAAGGGGAGGAGATGTACCGGGAAGGCAGGCTCACAGTTGAATGACTGCCCAGACCGGATGCTATATTGAAGAAAGAGGTAGGAATGCGTGTAGTAGTGTCTGTCATTTTATAGACATTCTTAGCTTGACATGGTCTCTATTGGTCTAACACGCTGCGGATCAGGAGATAGATTTGTTGTATCTTTGGCGTTCTTTCTTGGCTAAATTACATTAGTTTTTGGAAACTTTTATATTCACCTTTTTTTTTAATTTTAATTTATACAAAAATTTATTTTTTGTTTACAAAAGTATTAAATTATACTTATTATATTTTTTTAAAAGACTAAGTTAGTATTTATGATACTTTAAATGAGAGATATTTAAAATTGTGAGTGTGAATTTTATAAATTTCAAATAAAAATTATTTTTCAATTTAAAATTAAGAAAGATGAGTGTAATTTTTACAACAACAAAAAAGATTGTAATTTTTTTTTTTTTTAAATTACAAACAGTAAGGATTTATACCACTTATGTTCTTATTAATTGCGAAACTTCTTCCAAGCTTCTTAGATTGCAGTTATGTCCCTAGTAGCAATGTTTTACTAATCCAATCAACAATTTTTTATATATATATATAATGTATTTATTCTTAGGATGGGCAAAAATGGAGCTGAATCTGAGTTGTATAATTTGAGCCTAAATCCAAACCAATTTTATAGTTATGAATGAGTTTAAAATTTTATCAAAATCTTACCTTGAGTTTAATAGTCGAGTTTAAAATCGGATTTTTTAGGTAATTTCAGCTAAATGCCCACTTGGACAGCTATGATTTGCTTTAGTAAAATTGAGAAAGAGACGGATTTGTTCCCCCAATGTTCTTATTAATTGCGTAACTTCCTCCATGCTTTTTAAATTACAGTTTGTCCCAAGTTGCATTGTTTCCTTAATTTCCTAGCATATATCCAATTGGCTGTTCGATTCAGCTTAGAGAGTGTGTGTATGTTCTGATGACAAACAGAGCCTAACCTGGCAAAACAGAGATTAACCAAATATCCAAACCTGCCTCAATCATATTCTTTCGTGAATAAACTTCATGTCCAAACCAGAATCTTATTTTTTATAAATACATACAGCTCTAACTTGCTTTTTACTTTTGCAAATGATACATAATTGAATTAACTGTATTTTCTCGTTAATATTTAGATTGCAGAGGGTCTTGGCTACTGGGAAAACACTTGCATGTCCTCTCTGAAAGCAGGCAAGGCAGCCTCTGCCAACGTCACCAAAACCTTGAACCCATCCTTCTTTCCTGCGCTAGCTGTTGAATAAGGCAAGAAGAAGCAAGGCTCAACACTGCCAAGGAGGTTCCTCGCGAGTGGCAAAACAGTGACTGGACCTCCCCACCCAAAATCCACCGCTGAATGGCCCAAGTGCCTCCAATCTGTGAACCCACTCACCCCTTTTCCTGCTGTGATCCCATTAGCATAATGCATCTCTTGAAAATCAATGAAGGAGCGAACATACTCATCACTGACATTACTTTTGCTCTTCTTGATTTGTTCTGCTGTTTCCCATATGGGTTTCTCTATCAGATCTTTGGCCCTCAGCTGTACATACATTGGAACACAACCATTACCCCAATAGCCAAGTGGAAGCGAAGGCTTCACTAGTTTGCGTATATTAATCGAGTATGCAAACTTTATCTTCTCATCAGCCTGAATCCATGAGGCCTTAACCCTGTTTCAAAAGTTTCAGGTTAAGTCATTGGGGCCAATTTTCATGTCGTCCTGCAAATATATAATATTAATACCAAATTCTCCTTTATTAACAATGATTGTGAACCTAGGTGCTGTGTGACTAGTATGACTAGTGAGTAACAATGTTACTTAACTAACTACATAATCATGGTAGTTTAGCTATAAATCACTAGTAATTTTATTTTAAAAATGGAGCCATGTAATACGAAGGTTCACAACCATTTAACATAAATTTCAAGCAAGAAAGCTGGGGAATTGGGTAGCAAATGACTCACTTGGACCTCCAAATGTATGCACCCAAAGCCTCAAAGACAGTGAAGTTCAACCCAGATTGCTCAAACAGCGAGCTCTTGAACCTGTCTAAGCACTCGTCTCTTACATGAAAGCAGGCCCTCACAACCGGACCAATGTCCTGTTTGTACGGCAAGAAGCCCTTGTCCAAATGCAGAAACTCCCGGATCACCGGCGAATCAATTCGGATCGGCTCTCTGGGACCTAATAACTTCTCGCGGTTCCAAATTGGCTCCACCGTTACGCGGGATGCTCCGCGAGCCAACTCAGCCACCGCACTGAAAAACTGAGTCGCGCCGAGCCCATCGCACAATGAGTGGTGTATCGCTGCCCCAAGAGTGAATCCACCGCACTTGAATTCCGTGATTTGTAGGACACATGGGTGGCTCATGGCCTCATCAATGTCTGGGTCGGGCACCAACTGTTCGAGGAAAGGAGACTCTGGGTCGTCGAGATAATTAACTGAGTCAAGCGAAAAATCCACATTAGCCCGAATCAGTGGGACGCCTTGACCGGCGGAGCACCAAACCTCCAGCCGTTGGTCTTCGTCTTGGCGGCGACGGAGTGTGCCGGTAATTGGGTAATAGTGAACCAGAGCTTCGGAGAGAGCGGAAGAGATAACGAAGAACGGGTCGCCGGAGGTGTGGTTGTTGTTTACGTAAGCACGAAGGTAACGGAAGGTGAGGTGGAGGTTGCAATCAGTGTCCAGGTGAGAAAGAGAGAGGGCATGGTCGTGGAGGAAGGGAAGGCGAGAAGGGAGGATGAGAGTGGTTTTTGAGTCTTTGCGAACTTGCATGATGTTGAATGTTGAAATGGGGGTTTGGTTGGGTCTATATGGCTCTAATGGCGTTCTAGTTGTGCCGTGCGTCGCAGTATTTATGACCACTTAGAATTTGAAGTCTCTCTCCCACCTAACCAAGAAAGAGAGAGCAAGCACTGCTTTGGGACGGGAAGACGTGGAGCATGCCTAACCTCAAATGTCTTGCTGCATGAAAATGGGCGGAACTGTTTATGCGGCGTAGCTATTTTTTTTTCATATATGTAATGTGTATGCAAGAGGAAGACAAACTTATTCTATAATCTATACTCTATTCTTCTCCATAGTATATAATATGTTTATATATACGAGCTATTGGCTCAATGTCATATTTAGAGTTTGAGAATCTGATTTTAAATTTTAATTAGAGTTAAATGAATAAAAAATTAATAAAAAAATTATAATAATATATACTTAGATTTCTTGCATGTAAAATTAATTAACAAATTATTCGTACATGATTAGTTGGATATAAATATTTGTATAAATTTTACTGTATCAACTATTTATCATCATATTTATTTATTTAAAATCGTGTATTTTCTTCTGATAAAAAAATTATTTTCTTATTATATTATTTTATCTAATTAATTTTTTTTAAAAAATAATTTTTCAGTTTTCATTTTAATTTTAAACAGTCATGAAACGTGTTTCCAAGTGTATAAAGCCGTTTCCCGCTGGTACTAAAAGCTAGTATTCAACGGTAACCCACTCCATTCCATCGTCTCCGCCCAGAGTTTCCAGTTTTCACATTCATTTTCTCTCGAACAAAACGGTGAATTTTCTCGCATCTCTCTGCTCGTCGTAATTAAACTAAAACTCTGTCTCCATCGCTCTCGACCGCATTCGATCGTGGAAACTAGTAAGCTGCCCCGTCTCAGACATAGTAAACCTTACAGTGTCCATTTCTGCCGAATCGACTGAGATTTTTTCTTTGATCTGTAAGTCATGCATTTCTTTTCTGGTTTGAAGATATCGTTTGCAATACTTTATTTCGATTTTTTAAAATTTTGACTGCAATTTTTTATGAATTCTCTGTTTAGTTTGATTAGCAAATTGAACTCGTATCTTCGAATAAATTCGCGTTACTTTTGTCGATTTATGAATTTCTGCTATGTGTTTTGTTATCAAAATTGTCGCGATAAATCTCTTCCATAGCGGTTAGATCAATTGAATTGGACAAGGATTTACTACATCTCCATTTTCCTTTTCTGAATATTACATGACTCGCCGACCATAGTTTTGGTTCTTTATACATTTTCTAGTCGTTTTCCTTTTTCAAATTCCGGTGAGTTTTTTTAAAAGTTCTCTTCGAAACTGTTATTGATAATTTCAATTCGTTGGAGTCCTTTTTTATGTTTGCAACACACTGAAGTTCATTGAATTGTACAAATAAAATTATCGAATAGTTTCCGAAGAAATTGATCCGTTAGCCTTTTTTAAGTCGGTTTATTATTTTGAAAATTTACCCTTGTTCGACTGGCTTTTGGATGACGAAGTGCCATATATGTTATTTTTTCACATTATCTTCGTTAATTCTTATGTCTTGTTAATAAGTCTGATAATGTTTTGGTCAAGTTGATTATCCCTGCTTGAGCACGTTATATTCTTTCAAGGACATAGACTAGGTTGTGTTGTGGATTTTGTAGGTCTGTTAATTCATACATGGATTTAGCTTTCTCGCTATACTGTATGTTTAATTTTGTCGTTCATATTTGGCCTTCAGTTACTACTTGGCCTCCTTTAAATGTATAGATGATATGGTCGAAACTTATACTTTAATTTTATGAGTCAACTTGCAGCTGGTTTATTTTATTTCAGTTCTGTGTTAATACTGTATCTTTCATGGCCTAATTCCGCAAATGCTTGATAGCATTATTGTACTTCCCTTCTTCTTTTTTTAACCAGAGATTCTGGGGGCCCTTTTTTGTTGTTATGACATTTACACCTGAACCTTTTCCTTCTTTTTTTTTGTTTTAAAATATTTATCCTAATTAATGCTCTGCTTTTTGTTTGTTTGTTTATTTCTCTTTCGCTTCTTTTTTTTTTTTCTTTTTTTTTCCTGCCTGTTGGATCTGATAGATAGACATTTTGAACCTTTTCCTTTTGAATATGACAGTTTCAGCCTAGTTGACGAGTGAATCAGAATTTTTGCCTGTGTCAAGGAATGGCGGAACAGCAGAAGGAAACCTCATCTGTGGATTCAAAGGAGGGAAGTTCGCTGCTAGGTTTTTCTCTCGTTTTACCTTTGCTTCCAGAATCTAGTTAGTATCACAAGTGTATTCGTCCTAATACCTCCCATAGAAATAAAAATAAGTATGACAGGAAGGAATGTATGATCTTGGAGACGACCACATTACTCATGCATTCCCTTGTTGTTGTAGTCACTAGTCAGCAAGTCATGGCATTCATGTATGGTGATGGTGCAGAACGGATATGGAAGGAATACCAAGTGATCAAACAAAACCAAAGTATTAATGGGAACAAAAGAAAACCTATTGCAGCTAGCATATAGCTTTGTCACTGAAGTCCTTATGAGCCATCTTAACGTCCTTTCAAATGTCTTGGACCGATGATGTGAAATCTGAACAGAGAAGCAGGAGATAAGAAATAGAAGAGAGTTCGGAGAGTTAAATAATTTCTGAAATATAGAATGTCAGTTTTTCTCCTAATTAAGGATGTTGTTTGTACTTCTTTGCTGATATTATATAATATCTTGTTTTCATTATCCTGTGTTTATTGCAGAATTCTTATATCTGAAATTTTTTTATTAATGTGAGGTTGCATTCTCTTTCAAAACCTAAGAAAACCAATTATTTATTACTTTTTTCAATTACAACAATGATATAATGGAACTGTTACTTTCTTTATTTTAAACAGATGGGGGGATTGGAAAGGAATTTCTTAGCTCCTGGAAATCAATGTCAATGGCAGATGACAATGCAATGGATTTCGGCTTTGACAGTGTTTCTAAAGGAAAGAAAAAGACATTCAACTTTGAAAAACTGTAAGTCATGCTAAAGTAAGAGTCAAGGTTGCAAAGTAAAATATGGATAGTAAACACACTGTTATTGGTGTCACTATGAAACCTTCACTATTTAAAAATTAGTTATTGGGTTTACATTTTTTATGGTTTGTGTTTTGTTAATATGCTGGGGGAGTGTAATTTGAAGAATTAAGTTAAATGCGAATTATTTTGCTCTTCCTGCAGGTATGTATTCATTATTCAGCTAAAAAGTAGTTATAAATATATATATTTTTTCTTAACAGGGACATGGATTTTAATCTGGATGGTGAGTTTGATAAGATATCATCATTTAACGTGGACATGTCAGACCTTGATTTTTCATGCCCACCTACAAAACCTGCAAAGTCTATGGAGAAAAAAGGAGGAGAATCTTCTGGCGCAAAAGAAAGGGAAAAAGATGGTTTTGATTTCAGCTTTGATTTCAACAAGTAAGTCGAAGAAATTAGTTAAGGATGTAATTTTGATATATGAAGCTTGTGGTTATTGTTTCTCTTATTGGCTCAGGTTGGATAGCTTTAATCTTGATTCAAACTTGATAAAAGGAGATACGATAGCCAACACTAATCTGAATAAAAAAGGAGTTACTTCAGATGGAAGTCATAGCGAAGGTGGTAAAATGCCTGAATTCAATGACAATGAACATGTTCATGCATCTAATGATAGCATGACCATGAAGCCTCTAGCATCAGAGAGGGTGGAAACCTCGAAGGTTGAAGTTATGGTAGGTAATCAAGGTGATCTGGGTTCCATAAAGGATGGTTTTGTGTCAAGAATTTCTTCCTCTGGGAAGACGAATATGACAATTGAGTCTAGAACTAGTTTGGATATTAGTAAAACCCCAAGTACAGAAGAAAAGGATCAAGAAAGAGAATTACGTGAGAAGACAAAGTCCACAGAATCAAAATCTCAGGATATCAGTGAGCCACCTTCCCAATCTGCTGGCCAGAATGATTCCAATAAAGACACTATCACAGATCAGCATACTGAGGTTTTTTCTTCGGGCACAAAAGTAACTATTGGTTCAAGTGGTAGGCAAAATATTTTTAATAATAAGGCAACACATGTGGATCCTGATGGTGTAAAATTACAATTGGAGAATTTGTCCCCACTTCAAATAAATAAATTGGAGAGCAGTGATGGAGAAGCAATTAAGTTTGGTAGCACTTCCCTAACAGAAGCTACAAATGACCTTCAACCAGCTAACAATGATTCAAGTTTTGAAAATAATACTAAAGCAGATTCCTTGAAGAAGATTTCACAAGACAAAGACATCAAGGAAAACCAAAAATCAACTTTGGAGTGTCATATGGCTACAACAAGCAGGTCAGCTTGTTTATGGTGCTATTTGATAGCAATCTTTATCGGCTGCTAATTTAATTATAGAATAAGTTGAGTTGCTGAAGGTAATGTGCATTCAACCCCTATGTCATAAGAAGGAGATCAAACATAAAATTATTCCCTTAAAGGTGCATGGAGCATGTTGGAATTGATTTTTATATTTTTAACAATTTTCACTCGATGCAGTGAACCTGTATTTGATAAAGTGATGTCAATGAAAGATAAAGAAATCAAAGGTATGCAGTCAAAGTTTTTCTGTAAGTCAGAGGACAACAGCTCTTTGAAACATCACTCATCGACGGATGGGACAAAAAGTGTCTCCTTTGGCTGCAAAAAAATTGGTGACATGCAGCTCAAATCCATAACCAAAGCACGGTGCGTTATGCTTGTCATAACATATATAATTTTTTGCCTTGCAATGGTAGACTGTCTCATATGGCCTTCAATAGGGAGAGCTTCAAATCAAATGACTCAGAATGTGGAAGCAAATTGGCTAGTGATTCAACCCCAGCTACCAGTGAACTAATGAGAGATGAATCAGTATTTGCTACTGCCAAAGATGATGTTAAAATTTACAGTAATGCCTGGTCAGATATCTATTTCTGTATTTCAATATTTTGGCAGAAGTTTCTTATTTTTGTAACCACATGTTACCAAGTTGATATTTGATGAACATGTGGAACTTACGTTGATATTTTCGGTGACTGTGATTATCACTTCTGATCATGATCAGGGAGGGCATAGTTTCTGATGGTATTTCAAGTGGAGGCAAATTTGCTGGAAATATGCATCCAAATTTGCCTCCAATTCACACAGAAGTAAAGAAAAGAAAAACCATGTTGCTAGAAACTGATTTATCCTCTAAAGATGTTAATATGCTAAGGTAAGGCAGCCGTAGTTGACCGTTGCTACTCAACTTGGCAGCATAACTTATACACGAGGATCCAGATAATATCATATTAATAAGATTCTGTATGATAAGTTTTACTAACTTGCAGTGCTATGAACTAATTGGTAAAAGATTTGTTTATGCTATTATTTAGCCAAAAGAAAGAGTTTCAGGAAAAAAAATTAGGATTAGGGCAATACGGCTAGGTTAATTTGCTGGCTTGAGGCAAAAATTTTAAAGGGGATCAATAAATATGAGGGAATTTATAGAGGGAAGAATATGTAGATGGTGCATGTTTTTGTGCATTTGGCTCTCACTTCCTCTGGCCTCTTGCTAATGTAGTTCTTTTGATATTTCCAGACTTGTCACTTTTACTAATAAGACAAAACAATTTAATGTTGTTTCTTTTATATTGTGAGCTTTGGTGATATATCATTTTTAGGGTCTTCATCATGGTCAAGGACTAGTTTTCTCATTGAAATTAAATTGTGCGTTACTGTCTGTCAGCCAATTACTCAACCATATTGCTAACTGCTTAATGAAAAGGACTCCGAAATTTTCTTTCATTTGTGGATGTTAATGCTTGGTTCATTAGAGCTTAGTTTTCAAATGGTTATGCTATGTAATTACCTCTATTAGACTTTTAGTCTGATGTTTAAGTTTTCAACAAGACCTTCTGGGGGATTATCATCCTGTTGGCCCATAATTTGCCTTTGTTTGGGTGTTTTTTGCAGTTCTCAAGTTAATCCTTCCAGCTTAACCGATAAGACAGCTAGACACGCTACCCAGAGGTCTGTAAATCTTCAAGCTCAAATTGCAGGCAAGGAGTCCTTTCAGAATTTAAGGATAACTTCCATAGAAGGAAATAAACTCTCTTCTATTAAAGCCACCAAAGTCACTCCTGCTCTCTCTGGCTTTAGAATTTCAAGGTCTGAAGTTAAGTGTAATGCTTCCTTCTGTCTGTTACTCACTAAACAACTGATTGGCTTTGAGTGACTGTTTATATGTTATCTTAGGAATGTTGGAGCTAAGTTAGCTAACAAGTTATTACCAACTTCTATACGTCAGAAAGAAACTAACTGCTCAGTAAACTCTGAGCAACATGTGGGGATACAGGGCATTACAACATCAAAGAATGACCATCTCATTGAAAGTGCTGAGAATCAAAAGCTTTCGACCCCTTTCTTGAAGAGGAAAACTAATGAGGTTTGGCATTTGATGAGATTTATATTTTTTTTAAATGATTGAAGGAAGGAATTGTCCTTCAAGTGGTTTGACACCAGCAACATTTCCTTGGCACCATTTTATGCACCGTTGTCACATCTATACTCCTGTCAAGGGTCACTTACTATTTTGCAGGTTTCAGAAGCAGATTTAGCATCCTCAAGGTCCCTGAAGCGGCTCACTCAGTCTCCTAGTAAAAGCAGGTTCTAATGAACAACTGATTATTTGTATTATTACTTCTTCTTCTTTTCTTAATTCATTGCTGGACAATAACACGTTTCTAAATAACTGCAGGAGTCCTAAAGAATGTTCAGAAAAGGTTGTTGAACAGGTATATCATCGAAGGTTGGCGAATATCTTATCTGATGTATTGTCAAATTTGATGACGGCTGATAAAATGTAATCACAGGGATTTGTAAGCCTGACAATTGTCGATTCTAGTTTGGTTTTTCTTTATATATTACCCAGCTTTAATTTCCTGAAATTCAGGTGGATAGTACGCCTAACGACTTACTTTACAATCATAAAAACTTTGGACTTGAAAGTTCACCAGAGATTAGCCACATGGAAATTATACTACCTACTTCTGTACTCGTGGAAGATAACGGCAATGTTGAAAAGGCTGAAGCATATACAAAGGAACTTGAAGATGTGAGTGATCTAAACTTAATATGTCATCTCTAATGTACTGGTTTATAAATTCTTTTCTTGATCAAACATTTTCAATTTACTGGGTTCTAAAACTTTGCATACGTAGATGAAGCAATTAACTGGGGGTTTTGTTTCTCCCGAAATGAACAGCTTAGAATATCTCGCAGTTTGGGATTTTAGAGGACATATGCCTCTGTTGGCTGAGGCTAATTTAGGCATTCAAGGAAGGCATACTTGTATCTTCATTCACTGAGCTATTATTTGTTCCTTAATTTACAATGCTTAGTGATAGAATTACAGCTTCGCATCAAAATTATAGTTTTATTTACACTTGCAATGATTTTTAAATTAGGTGCAATCTCTTTAATAATAATTTTTTTCCACCTTAATGTTAGTGCAAGTGTCTATTCCATCCATGCATTCATGTTAAAAGAAAAAGGAAAAAAAAAGAAGAAGAATGTTACACATCATTGAAAAATTTTAAATGTGATTTCTTGCAGATTTGCAGCATGCTGAAAAAGAAGCACGAGGAAGCCAAAGAATTAATAGTCCGAGCTGTTGTGATTAACAATAACTTGCTGATGCTTAATCATCCAATTTATGAAGAAAAAATATCCTCACAATCTATTTTCCTGTCATTTCCTGTTTCCTCTTTTTCAGTTTGTTGTAGAAAATAAACCTGATTATTCCTTAAAAACTGTGAACATTCGGAAAGTTCAAAAACTTGCTTTCAAACTTATGTCTAAGGGGATTCAAACTTGACCAGCGGCAAACTGTTGCATGCTAAGGTATGTGTACATTTAGATATGCAATAATTTCAGTTTCCACTGTTTTCTATTCTGCATTATGATTTTTTCAGGTTATTATTCGTCATTTGAATTTGGGACAGGTTACATCTTTCCCTCATGTTGTGGACCTCGAAAACCTGTCACGGTATCTGTAACCTCAGACATTATTAAAAATCTGACATATAATAGACTGAGTTTAGATATCACTTTGGCCTCTTTAGATTTTATGTGTACTGTCATGTCCGCGGTGATGCACGCATTAAGAATTTTTGGAAGACATACCGGTTACCAATCATGTTACAGTCAAATAGATCGAATTTATCACGTAATATGTTTTTTTTTTCATTCAATTGATGTGAATTTGACCCTAAATCAAATGCGATTCTCTTTTCCTTACATGAGAAGAACAAGATGTTTTCTCCAACATAAAAGAACTAGAAAAATCTGGACTAATGTAACTGTTCACTCAAAGTTTCTGTCTAGCCCACTGCCCGGTCCTTAGAACAACTGTGGCAGCAATGTTACACAAATTTTATATTCACGAGTTTGCACAAATGATATATATAGTACGTACAGAAGTTAAAAAGAAAAGAAAAGAAAATTTTGACCTTAATTGCGCATGAAGAAACTAAAATCTCAGCAGATCGTTGCAACTGATTCATTGTTGGCTGTAAAAAACTTGGACAAACAAAAGGCTCTGTATATCTAACGTACTCAGGGTCTAAGCTGTTGCCAACTAAAAATTTTCATCCTGATTTCGGTATCAGAAATCCGATTGCAATATTCAACAAAAGTCTGTGCCCTCTGTCCTTCCCTACGTACATTAAACCACTTGCGTTGACTCTCTTATTTTCAGCTTTCCCGTTCTTTGAACTTCATCAAATAATTCACTCCTCCTTCCGGCATCGGCACCTACCTCGGTCTCACTCTTGTACTATCCTTGTTTTCAGTCTGTGAGGCATGACTATGGGTTACAGATGATTAATTCATACTTCTTGATGGGAAGTATGGTTATTTTTGTTAGAATTATTAGACTTAATTGATTATGTTGTTTTTGTTTGATCACATTGAATTTTTTGAACGGAATGTATTAATTTTTTTTTTCAATCTATCGAATAATTTATTTTTCTTATGATATAAAAGTAGACATTTATACCTAACATAAATTTTTATAGATGTTCAATGTACATATATAATTTTATAATCATTTGCTGAGGTGTTTTAGATTCAATACATAATATATAATAATTTTATCACTTTTTATCATATTCAAATAGTTCGATATGTTGTTTGATAACTTCCAGTGGGAATTTTGGGGTATTTTGGTTCAAATTTTCCCATTCCGAAAGTCCAAATTTAGGATGAAGCAAGTAGATGTGATATTTGGGAAACTCGACTGGTAATGCCTATGAAATATTGAACTCATCTAAGCTTTTATAATTACTAAAATTTCATCAATGAGTTTGGATTTCAATCTGTGGAAGCTCCACATCATTGAAATGCTTTAGCTAACGGTGAGTGCCTGAACTTGTACATGTTTAACAGAGCTATGAAACTCGATTATGCACATATGAAAGGCCAAAGATCTGAAAATGGTATAGAAAAAAAATACGACAAAAACATCGACTAATTAAAAAGTAATTAAGCAAAAGGTAACATTAATTCTCCTTTCCTTCTAAATCCTCTCATCAGTTATGGAAGCTGATACCATTGACACGTACGCATGTTAATTAGCTCCACTAGAAATTGGACATAAGCGCGGATATGGTGGGCCTCTTGAAAAATCATGAGGACGGTTCGGTTAGAGATGGAGGATACTCGGTGATTAGCATTTTCTTTTTCGCAAACGACATGAGAACACACGGTGGGCAAATCAATTATCACTGTGGTGTTGCATTGTGTGGATAAGACTCCAAGACAACAAGATTAATTTACTTAGAGATACAAGGGTTCTCTTTTGAACGCATTAGTCATCCTGCATATGTCCAACATAAGAAGACGATGCAAGTTTTTCACTATTAGCAAAAGTGCCTTATAAAGAGACAATAATAATAATAATAATAATAATAATAATATTGGAAGGTGCTTCGATGTGTCGATGATCTTCGATTCCACTGGGATTAGTAGAAGGAAAGAAAAAGGGCCCTTGATTCCTATATATACCATATCCCCTTGGCTTGGATATAACACGTCTAGTACTAGTTAGTATTCATCAGAATATTGAAAGAGAAAAAATGGCGAGGTTTATGAGTTTGTGTTCGTTGTTCACTTTGCTGATATTGTTGTCGTTCTCCATATCGGAAACTCGGGTGTTGAAGAATAATGACTCATTTTTAAACCATTTCCTCTCTGGCCCTCTTTTTTTCAGCACTGTGAATCAGCAAACTAATGCCGGTTCGGAGCACAGAAGGCTAGTGTCGTACAGCATTGGGTTCAAAAATGGGAATGTAAAAAGCAGCAAGTACGTGCAGCCACAAAGAGTGAGTCCGGGAGGTCCAGATGCCCATCACCACTTGGTGAAAGGAGTTGAGAATAGCTATAAGTAAGATCAGAGACGAGATCGATCTCTACTTCAGCTTTCTGTAAGTTTTTGTTGCAGTATATGAACTATGTATAAGAAACGCTTAATAAGGATAGCGATACCAGCGAGGCTCATCTCTTCAGGGTTCCAGGGTCGACTCCGCTTTGAGTCGAAAACCCCCCCTTATCCCACTCCCCACTGTAAAACTAAAGCAATAAAATATTTTGGTGGTATAACAAGGTCTGTGGGCTATGGCATATTTTATTGATTTGACTTTATCTCCAAGTATCTTAATTGAGTAGGATTTATTAAAGACTCGTTAACAGAGATATTGCGCTTAAATTAAAGTTATTAAAAATAATACAATTGCAATATAAAAGATTTTGTTTAGTAGTGAAAGAGGTTTTTTTTACTTTGATTATTTCAATTTCTACTTTCATTGTTCGAATTCAAATTTTGAAGTTACAATTAAAAAATTTATTCTCTTAAATATATTTTACTAATATAATGAATGTATTCTCAAGATTATTTGAAGAAAATTTTAAATCCCATTTAATACTTTGTTTAAGATTGAATAAAATAGTATAAATCAATAAAATTTAGTCTTATACAATATATGATGCACATGATGGATTGTATAAGATTATACAGTTATAATTTTTTGTTATAAGATTATCACAGTATATCACTATATACATACCCAAATGAATGGAGATAAACATTGGAATAAAAAAATTTTGAATAAATGTTTTTATAATAAAATTATTTTTTATTATTATTTATCAATTTAACATAATATTTTTAACACTACTATCGTATTGACATAACACTTGTTGTCACATTATTATTATTATTGTTCAGTTGTGACTAATGTCGCTATTTTTATTATCGTTATTGTCATTATATTACTGTTATTATCACCGTAATAGTTATGTAGTTATTATCATTATCAATATTATTATCATCACTATTATCATTTTTATTTCGATGTCAATATCATTATCATATAATAAACACATAATAATATTATATTATTTCAACTTATGTGATATATATTGATTCAACAAATTCATAGTATAAAGGTTTCTATATAAATAACTTATACAATACTATCTAGTGCTAGTTATATTATGTCAAATCTTATCTTATACAATATATTAAACAAACCTTAGCAAGTTATCTTAAAAATATCATTACTATAAAAAAAAATTAAAAAAAAATATTACAATTGCCCTATTAAATCATGGTGAGGATTGGAGGAAGTGTGACAAAATAAAATAAAATAAAAACTATGCATTACAATAGAGAATGGATATACACATTAAGTTATTTTATAATATCAAGTAAGTTGTCAAGATTCGTTTTTTTCTTTTTAACCATCAAAGATATTTTTTTAATCCAAAATTGAGTGACACACTTGATATAATAGGTAAAACTCTTTTTAAATCGATATCCCCAAAACTCAAACTTTGTCACTTGCTGGGATTCTACTTAATTAACCTATGGAATTCAGACTTCTTCTTTTTTTATAATCATTAGCGTCATTTTTAAGCGGAGTCGTAAATTATAAACCTTAAATAACTGCAGTCGTCTATTATATATTTCTGTCGTCTCTCAAGATAAATGAAGGAGATAAGGCAAATAATAAAGAAAGACATTAGTGCATATATAAAATATGTTCTTCCCCGTACGTAACCACTACAAATGTGGATAAGATAGATGCCTAAGTTGACAGCCTCTCTCTCTCTCTCTCTCTGCCTTTTTACCAATCAATCACACGTTGGCAAACCCACCATGGTCGGTGCGATCGATGTAGTGTGTCGCTAACCATTTAACTTTGATTATTAATTAAGAATTGTTTATTTTATATGTTTTTAGCATGATTAATTCTTTTGAGAAAATTATATATATATACATATATATATACATATATATATATATAGATATATTTGCTATTGTTGAATTGGATAACTAAATTGTGTACCCTTTATAATAATATGCCACAAGGCAACAATCTCAGTTCATAAAATTGAAATTAATTTGAGGTCTTAGATTCAATTTTTATTTGTCGTCTTTGTATGCCCCAATTTTGAGATAGCTAAATTTCTTTTTATTAGAAGAGAGAGAGAGAGAGAGGAAAGACAACAAATTATTATTATTATTATTATTATTATTATTATTATTATTATTATTATGTTCATGCAGCCCGAATCATAGCAGGTTGAACGTTTTTTAAAAATAAAAATGGAAATAAGACGTGGATCCAATTGTGGGAGAGGAAGGGTTTGATTTCCTTGCAGGCTTCAAAGAAACTCTGCAATATGCAGATTTTGTGTGGTTCTGAAAATAAAACTATATAAATGTCTACATGCAAGGGCCTTAGAAGGAATAGTCAATGTTCATCAATGAAGGGGAGATTTAATTAAGGGAAACGCTGTGTCCCTGCATGAATTTCTGTGTTTGAAGTATTCAATCCGCAACCAACCCCCCCCCCCCCCCCCTTGCAGGCAAACGTAATTCACCCTCTAAAAATATGTACCATTTGAGTTAGATTATCAGATTCGCGAGTGAACCCTTGACATTATAGTTTTGTTCAAAATTATTATATCTCCAACGTAAAGTAACAAATAAAAGTGAAAGACATGGAGGGTTATTGGAGACCCTTAATTGATATATATATATATCAGCAATATTTTCCAAATATTTACTCTATGATTCAGTCTACCTACCAAGGTTTACTGGCAGAAACGGTATATATATATATATATATATATATATATATATATATATATATATATATATATATATATATATATATATATATATATATATAGCATCTGCTATTGTCTATATAAAATGCAACCTTTGAACTACTTATTATATATATATATATATATATATATATATATATATATTAAAACGAAGGTAAAATAATTTGTAGTGCTTGAGTGAAAAGCATTAATGACTTCAATCGGTGAATAATGAAGAGTACGTGGTTGAATTATTTTCTACAATTGATATAGCCAAAAAGGAAGAGGGGATAATGTTTTGACTTTCAAAGAAGATATTGTAAATTGATAGTGATCAGGACTGAGGACCCCGCTTTCATGAATGGGAAGTCGCATGTATATGTAAGAAATAATAATAATTGGTTAAAGATGGTAGTGGAGGAATAGTGGTCTTCAAATTATATATATGCATACTTTGATTAGCGCACTGAGCTAGTTTGCTAATTGCTGTGGCGTGCGATATAGGTCGGGTAGACTCGTACTTATCGAATCAAGGTGATGAACAGTTGTTTCCAACGTAATGCACAGTAATCTAACACTACTCCTTACGCATTTTATATATGGAAAACCAACCTGACTTCGGAAGATAGCTACAGAAGAGATATATCATATATATGTATCCTCACCAAAGCAGTTAAATAAAGGATATAATTAAGAGTAAATTATTTTTTCTTTTCTTTTTTATTAATATATTTGTTATACATTTTTTTATTTTAAAATTATACATAATTTTTGTTTAAAACTAAAAATAGATAATCAAAACCTCTTTCGTCTCTTGATTAATATATTTCTTATATTATCTTCTCTTGTATTATAAAAAATATATAGATAAATATTTTTTTTAAAATAAAAAAATATACTACAATTTAATTTAAATTAATATCTCAAATATTTTTTATGAAAAAGAAACAAATAATAAAATAAAATAACATATATTAACGACAATCGTAAAATTATATAATTTAATAGTAGTTATAATTTAATAACAATTTTAGACTATTGTTATTAATACTAACTATGTATTTCATTCTCCTAATCTCACTATAAGCATGCAAGATATCCATCATAATATCATTATGTTAAACTATATAACTTATGTACTAAACTCATGTATTTCAAACAATATATCATATATCATAAAGCAATATATCGCCACCAATATATTTCAAGCAATATATCATATATACAAAATGATATATTTTCATTTCTCAGGCTATATAATAGCTCTCCTAAATTTATCTAAGCAAGCACCATACGTAGAACACACATGAAGGGAGGAGATTGGAGAATGCATACCTTTGGTGAAAATCCCTTGGAACAAGTTGAAAATGCTAACACTTCATGAATATAGCTTCAAGAGACAAAATCTAGGAAGAAAATAGAGAGAAATGGAAGCAAATGAGAGAGAGAGCTCGTTCGAGAGAGAGAGAGACTCACAGGAGGGGAAGAAAAACTTAATTAACATTCTCGGCATACAAGTGTCAACTTCACATTAACTGGCATATATATACCCAAAATCAATTTCGTTTGGTTAAGAGATCTTAATTAGGGTAATTAGGAGCTGGGTCATGGACGTGAGGTTGTCACTTGTCACTTTTAATTGCAATACCCAACTTCATATTAATTGGTTTGATGATATTTTATGGTCCTCACTGAAAGTCTTATCATTAAGATCAGCTTTAATTGTTGTCAATAACAATGTAGCACAATATTTTTTTTTAATAATAATTTAAAAAAATTGTGATTTCAAATTTATATTTTTAGTGACGATTTATCGTCGATAATAATATAATTTTTTGTAGTGTATAATCAATTAATACGATCATGGAGTAGTTAACAAATAAAGGTGAGATATATGGCTATATGTTCATGAAGGGGTTCAGTGGGGTGACTAATTCAGAGGTGTCTGAGTTATAACGAACTAATTAATTATGGTTTCAAAGGGCAAGCCTTGTCATGGAGACAATTAGTTGGTTTCAGAGGTATTGTTTAGTATCATCTTCCTCTTGCTCTTGTTCTTGTTCATGCATCTATCCTCTCACTAAAGGCTACCCATCATAAAGTAATAGGCATGATTCACTTTTGTGACATCTTCTGGTTTACATTACATGAATGCACATATTTATGCTAATAAAATGAACCGTTTAATTCTTTTCCAACGTCACAGGGCATACAACAAAGTGAACCTACCTAGCTATAACACTCTGTCCCCTCGGCCTCACGTAAAATGCCTTAACTTTTTCTGTAGTTTTCAAGCAGTATATATATATATGTATATATATAGAGAGAGAGAGAGAGAGAGAGAGAGAGATATTAAGCTTGACTCGTTGTAGTTTTCTCAACCTCTAGAAAATTTCAAGGAAAGAACAAGAAAAGTAGTAACATGGTAATAATAATAACATAAAAATTTAACAATATGGGCATATGTGATATTTAATTTAAGGCGTGAGTCACTTGCACTCTTTAAAGTAGTGGCGTCGCACCCTGGTTGCCCTTATTATTCATAACACACTGCGTGTTATCTTCATAATGCAAAGGTTCAGCTCCCATCATGTCTCTCTGAACTGAAAGACAAGAATTTATCCTCCATATCATGCTCTATATCTATGTCATATACTTCTTACAAAAAAATTGAAACTCTTTTTTTTCTTGTATTTTACGCCAGGCTCGAAGGTCTGCATTCAAATTGATTTACTAAAATTCTCTGAAGTACGAGTTTACCTACTAACTCTCACGGTTGAAAGTTTAACTTATACCAAATCATCAACTTTGTATAGTTCAAATACCCATGCTCTATATGACAGTGACAACAAACATTAAGCAGACAAAACGGTGACTAGGAAAAAAAAATGCACTAAAGAGGCACATTGATTTAATGGTTTGTCTCCCATGTACCACAAAATATAGATAGGGTAAGAGAGAGGAATGTGTCTTTTTGTCCCTTAATATATAGAAAATGCCTAAAAAGAAAAGCCAAATGCATATTATAAAAACGATACAAAAACTTCTTGATTGAAATTTATAGAATGGAAACTATTGGACATAAAGACCCCTTATGTGTTTTAATATCCATTAATTAGTTAGCTTTTCTTTATTGCGATGCATACTTTAATTTTAATTCTTAATCTCAATGAGATGAACCCCTAAGCTAGCTAAGATAAAACGTAGCACAACTAGGTTCGGGCCTCTATATATACGAGGGTAGTTTTGGCTGAGTCTATGCACCTCTCCTCTTAAACCCTGTATTCACCTATACAGCTCTTGAACTAGCTATCTCAATTCCTTTAAGTTGAGATCTTGGTAATTACATTAATGGCGAAGAAGTGCCTGGGGTTCTGGCTGTGCTTTATCTTGGTCTTGTGCTCATTTCCAGATTCTGAACCTCGTCCACTCAGTACTCCAGGCTTGAAGGAAGGTGCCCCTAAATCAAAGTTGCCAATGGGAGTAGAAATAGTTGTTCATGCAGTTTCAGGAGTGCAGGGAAGAATGAAGATTAGGCCGAATCGGCTCAGTCCTGGGGGTCCTGATCCAAGGCATCATTGATGAAGAAGCTGTCATCGTCACAGGCCATGAATAAGTGTTTAGTTGGGAACCTTCTTTTCCGCTTTCTATTTTTATTTTTTATTTTCCCTCTTTGGTCTTCTGTTATAAGAAAGTACTCCTTTTTTCACCATAAATAAAAATATGAAAATTAAAATTATACCAATAAACGGTGGCAGGTCCCATCTAGCTAGGCTATTTCCACATCAAACCATTCAATAATGTTTTTGATTGACTGCATTACATCTAGTTTAGTATCACATCCAGCAGTAGAGACTCATTTCAGTCACTTAAAAAACTGGATTAGATTACCCCTTTACATATAGAATATACTTGCCGTTTTGACTCATGGATCATTTTGAATAACTCATGGGTTAATCCACTTAATCTTTTTTTTTTCAATTACAGATGTGTCAACTACTTCATATTTCATTCCAATCTCCATATAAATTATTTATAGTGTTTCAAAAAATCTTAATATATTATATTTTTTTAATATTATAATTTTTAAAAATTACAAAAAATATAAAATTTACATATTACTTGTTAGTATTAATTATATATATTTTGATGAATTAAATTATATAATGTGTTAAGTAATTTTTAAAATGTAAATATTTTTTTGCCATAATATCAATAAACTCAATTAAATTATTTAATAAAATTCAATTCAATTAAAATAATAATAGAAACATCAATTTCACTTTCAATCTTATTTTTAAGATGAATTATTTTCACTCATTCTCCCTTTTTTTTGTAAAAATTAAAAAATTATTAATTTTAATAATTGTACAATAATAAAGAGTGACACATTTTTTAATTTAAATTATAAATTTGTATAACAATTTTAAATTTTAAAATAATTATAAAAATACTGTTTAAAAATTATTTTTATAATTTTTTATACATTTATTTAAGTATTTAAATTTTTTACTGGGTTAAGTGGGCCCCACCAACTCACCAAAATAGTTTAAGTTCTAAAATTTTCAATCTGTGCTAAAAATGGGCCATCCCATAATGGGTTTATTCTGATAAGAGAAGATTACTCTGTTTTAAGGGCTGTACATTTTAATGACTCCAACTATCAATTACCACTTAGTATAATCAAGTGAAATATTATTATTATTTTTCTTTAGTATCTTTTTTTGTTAGGGTAATTTTTTTAATCCTTAATGCTAAAAGAATTTAAGTGATACTATTTTTTTTGTGACCAATAAGATTATCCCACATTCAATTGGATAGGAGGCTAATTTTCTTCAAACCGAGAGCACAATGTGTAAAGCTCTTCCCAAATTGACATCTTCAAGAATCAAATTTTTGTGTTTAAATAATTGCTAGCACTGCAACCGTTTTGTTAGTGATACTATCGGTAAACCAAAATTGATGAAAAAAAAAATCTTATAGTAGTAAATATATTATATACATAAGAACTAATTAATAAAGTTGTTAGGTTAATTAGCCCATAAACTAGATGGACAATTTAGTAGCAAGGTAGGCTCACATCTAGGATTTTCTCTCTTTTTAGCCCCTCCTTCCTTGATGCCATCGTTTTGCTGGCTAAGACTAGATGCTGCAATGGCAGCATTTCCCCCCCAATTTTTTGTCTTTTTTTTTTGTAAATTTTTTTTAGCAGTTACAATTTTAATTGCTATGAAAATCGTTATCCTACTATCTTTTATTGTCATCTTTTAATTATCTTGTATATGAAAACGTTACATAATGTTATCTTTTATAATAGTATTAATAATATTTAATAAGTCAAGTTGGTGTCAGATATAAATCTGTAATTTATATTTGACAAACTAAAAAATGCTCACTGATCATGTACTTTTAAAATCAAATTAATTCGATAAATAACATTATAGCTGAAACAAAAATAAAAGATATAGAAGAAACAAGGTCGTGACTCGTGAGGCATAGCATTTTCCTAATCCAAAACTCAACCTAAGCTTACTTGGAATCCACAGAATATTGGGATTAATTGATATTGCATTTAGGTCAGTCAATTCCATATCTATATGCAGTGGAAGCAAAAGGGAGGAGATTATATTCATATTTATGGATGTTCATGTTCTATATATAGTCATGAATCATCACAATAAAGAACTCGTGGCCACGTCTTTATCTCTAGCAAACGCAATCCATATCAGAAACGGATAATTACCAAATTAATTTACATCATCGTCGTCGTCATCATCATATCGTCCTATTAATTAATTAATTAAGTAAAGGGCGGCCAATATGGATATTAAAGTTTACTTGGACCAACGGGGATTCAAAATTTTCAACTAGAAGATATAGCTGCCTGTAATATCTGTCCCTCTTAACCAAGGTAAGGACACATGGCTGTCTCTACAGAAACTTTAAGCTAGCATTGATTATTAGCCACTCGTATTTACTGGAATGGGGATATGACACATCAACCAGAAACTTCAATTGGCTTCAGCTCTCTCTCTTTGCAAATTGCAGACATTTCACTGGGTACACAGGGGAAAAGAATTGTTCATCCTCGTTAGATTGATAGTGGCAGATTAAGCTCAAACAGATACACTCAACTCCACTATATATATACTTGAATATTTTATAAATATTCTGTTACTATAAATACCATGTGCATCTCCAAGGTTTCGACCAAAAACAGTAGTTTTAATTTGGCTGCAGTGATCTGGGTTCGACTTTACTGAGGTAGAAAGGGTTTGAAAGGAATAAGGTTATAGATCGAGAAGCATGATGAGGATAACAGGCTGCTTGTTAAGGAAGTTGTTGTCGTGCATTGTGTTGGTGTTACTTCTAAGCGTAGCAAGTGAGACACGGCCTCTGAATCCCACAATGGTGAGCTCACATAGAGTACCCCTACAAGCAAATATTGCTGCAGAAGGTGGAGAATATGACAAGCTGCATAGAGTGAGTCCTGGAGGACCTGACCCTCATCATCACCGATAGTTTCTCTATAAAATCTTCCTATCTTAGTATATTATATGTCTCCTTTTCCCCTTTTAATTTCCCTTTCTTTTGCTCTGGTTATGCAATTTATATATAGTAGCGTGAAAACTGAATGGAACATATTAAGGTCAGTTTGGTACTGCTGAAAATTCATGGGATTATAGACTCCAGACTCTGTTTTCGAAATGCAACTATATTTATATTAATTTACTTGCTTGATCATATCATACGGATAGGAATATTAACGAGGGAGGGTTGAAAATGAGCAAGTTAAACGAGCTAGGTGACACCGTCAATAGATTTTAAGTAACAGTAGCAACTCTAAGCCAAAAAAAAAGGAAAAAAAGAAAAAGAAAGACGTAAACCATTTGAATTTCGCTTTCTTCTTCTTTTTTCAACTTCCCCATTTGGCACATGGTATCTCATTTGCTAACGAATTTAGCAATTAATGGAAAGCGCTTATCCATTTGGCAAAGTGCTTATCCAGAGCGTCACTCATCAATTAAGGCGGGCGCTTGCCCGATAAACAGTCATCAGTTCCTGTTTCTATTAATTTTTTAATGAACAAAAAGCAAAGGAAAAAGCCTTTCAATATTATAGAAGTTAAAGGGAAGTGAGATTTGGATCCGAAGTTTAGGTCGCTTTCTTTCTCTTGCTACATCACTATCGCTGTTAAGAAAGATCCATCCACTAGACCTGTCAAGACTTGTACCCGCTTACAGATATATGATTCCACACTCAGATCATATACCACCAAGATTGGCTAGTAATATATATATATATATATATATATATATGATTATATGGCTTGAAATTAATCTACTTGTCTCCGCATCACTTTTGGCCGAGGATCCCTTAACTCACTTGAAAAGTTAAAAGCTTGTTTATACTCAAAATTATCATAAATATATATAAGCCACTAGGTATGTCTACCTGGGAGAGGGACGTCATTAATTCGTAAGATATGATCTTAAATTCAAACATTTGCAGTATCATGTAAAGTATATTATATTATTTCTTTTAGATCTCCATAAAAATTTTAAAATACCCTTTAATGTATAATCAGGAACGGATCTACATGCAAAAGTATGAGAGCAATTGTCCTCACAAAATTTTTTTTTTTAAACTAATATATGTAATAATTTTTTTATCTTCACAAAAATTTAAATATTGTCCTCATAAAACTAATTTATTTTAATAAAAATTATTTCTTGCCTCCACTAACTAGAATTTCTAAATCCGTCCCTGTGTATAAAATATATATATATATATATATACACACACACATATGCATGCTACAAAGAAATAAGAAAAACTAAATTTGATGACAGAATTTTAATAATGGATAAAATAATTATCGTTAAAATATAAAATAATGACAATTTTGTAATTATTGTTATTTTAACAATAATTTTATAAAAAAATTTATTAAGTAACAATGATTTTTAAAAATTATTATTACTTAACAACGATTTTGACATAATTATTGTTAAATCCAAAATTATAAATTCTCTCCTAAGCGAGCTCCCACCTCCCACCTCCCATTTTTTTCCTTTTGTCTTCTTCTCCATTGATTTTCTTCTTCTTTTTTTAAAAAATTACTCCCATAAGATTTATTATCATTTTTCTAAAAGTTTTGTTGGGTTTTCTCTTCTTAAAAAAATTAAATTCTCCTTCTATCATTTCCTTTCCCCACCCCCTCTCTTCCATATAAGTTTCAAGAATTTTTCAAGCAAACCTAGATACTCATAAGAAAAGTAGGAAGATGGCGAAGATGGTCGTGAAACAATAAAGATAGTCATGAAATTTATACTGTTAATTTTTTGGATTTAGTGTTTACAAAAAATTCATTGAGTTTGGTGTTTCTTAGCTTAAAACTTGGTTTCTATTGCACCTGAAATCTTTCATTTTTCTCTAAAGAGAAGTTATGCAAACTTAAGCTAAACTATGGTTTTATATATTTTGGGTTGCTGCAATCATAATTATGCAAGGAAGCACAAAAAGGAATCATGATTATGTGCTTTGAAAGTAATCAAATTAGATGGAATAATTTGAGAAAGAATAGAGTATAAAAGATTTTTTTAAAAAATAGAAAATCTAAAAAAAAAAGTTTAAATACAAGTACAGAAATATAAAAAAAAAATGACAATTTACGTAATCGTCGTTAAATCACATGATTTAACAAGAGTTTACTAATTATCATTAAATTGTGGCATTTTCACAGTTTTTCAAAACTGTAAAACTGATCGTTCGCAGGTATGTGTGTAAAATTTGTTATAGCTAATACAATTTAGGCATATATGTATTATATTACTAATAATATATAAAAAATTTAAGATAGATAAATTGTACAAAACAATTCAATATTATTATTTATATTATCAGGTCTACTTTGTGTATATTCAACCTACACAAGTAATTAATAATCATTAATTCAAAAGAGGACCACTAGTTAAAGCTATAATATTTTATTATTGACTCTCGTTTATCAGTAGTCTATAATTAATAATGTGGTAAGTTTCAGTGGTGCAACCATGTTAAGATTGAAGGTCCATATGGTCCTCTGAATTAAATTTTTTTTGTCACATATATTTAAATATACGTAAAGACCCTCCTCAAATTTAACACTTATAAAATAAATTAAGTTATGTAAATTTGATTCCCTCTCAAATTTACATTTAAACTCATCGTACTCACTTTGCATTTAATGAAAAATATATTGGGGATCACTAATGAATTGTTAGAGGCATTGCAAAGTAAAGACGATCAAGATATTATTAATACCATGAAATTGGTTAATATTTTAAAGCGATAAGGGATGGGAACCTTGATTGAATGAAGTCCCTTTGTTTTGCACAACTCGTGATATTGATATTCTTAATACGAAATATGTTTCTATTTAAAGGGAAATTAGGGCATGGAAGTCAAAATATTACAAATTTACATAACTATTGCATTGATTTGCTTTATATTATGCAACTTCAAGAAATTAATGACAAACAACTACAAAATTGCTTCTTGGTTTGGCATGCTTGATTCCAGATGAATCTTTTTTCACATATGACAAGAAAAAGTTGATTCAATTTACCAAGTTTTACCCAAATGATTTTTCTCCAACTTAATTAATAATTAGCTTGAAAATCAATTGGAGACATATATTATTGATATATAAAGTATTAATAAAATTTCAAAGTTGAAAAGTATCGGTAGCTTTACAAAGAAGTTAATGAATTTATACATTAGTGTATTTGTTTACTAAATTAGCGTTAACTTTACTTATTTCCACAGCAACAATAGAAAAGTATTTTATGCAATCAAGATTGTAAATAATCGAATGAGAAATGTTTGGTATTGACACTTTAATTTGGTTACTTATACACACATAAAATGTATATTTAATAACATTGACAATAAGTCGATTATTCAATAGTTTCAAAATATAAAATTACGGCTAGAAGAACGGTCAGAGATACATTTTTTATTATAATGATAATAATTAATCATTTTTTATAAGATATATAGCATTAATAAATTAATATATATATATATATATATATATATATATATATATATATATATATATTATTGTCTCCTAACTTTAGGGGTCGTTTGGGAAACTTGATAAAGAAGATAGGATAGGATAAAATATCCTATTTTACTTCTATTTCATGTTTGGTGGACGAAACAGATAGGATAACCTTATCAGATTTGTCATCCTATCCGATCCTTTAGTGCAAATTCTTATCCCACCGTGTACCTTGGGTTAAGAAGCGGATAGGAGACTCGCAACCCCTCTCCCTCGCAAGCCTCACCTGCGACTCTCACCCTCACAAGCCTCACCTGCGACCTTCACCATCGCCATCCCTCACCCACAACCCTCAGTATCGTAGTCTTCACCATCGCGATCCCTCACTCGCGACCCCCACCATCTCAACCCTCAGCATCGCGGCCATCGCCATCGCAACCCCTCACAATCGACTCTCACTCGCGACCCCCACCATTGCAACCCCTCACAGCGGTTCTCACCTGCGACCCAACAGCTGAGGTAAGCTCAAATTTCTCCTTCATTGTATATTTTCACCGATTGTTGTTCTTGAAACCCATAGCTTGTATCTGCTTGATTGATTGTTAAGCATGCTTGATTGATTGTATTGCGCATGCATCTGGCTTCAAATGATGTCATATTTGTTGTAGAAATTGAATGTCATCTGGCTTCCCTGAATGATGCATTTTTGGGTTTGAATCAGTTTCATTGTAGAAGAGATTTGCGGTGGTTTAAATCAGTTTCTTTGGGATAAGTTAGGCTTCTTGATGCTGGCTTGCTTTTAGTGAATGGAATATTATTTAGCTATTTGGATGCTGGGCTCTATCAAATTATGTTTCTGTTATTGTGATAAAACTGCTTTACCGAATATCATGGGTATTCTTCTACTGGGGGTGAATTCAATTATTGCACAAAGGAGGAGTCAAATATATGTGCAGCTTCTAAAGAATGCAGTGCAACTTCCTTTGGAAATTATAGTACCTGTTCTTGAAAAGGATTTACTTCTTTCTGATTATTGGCGACCTCTATACCAGTAAGTTATTTGATTTTCTGAACAAGTTGGTTGACATTTTGTATTTTAAATAAGATATTTGAAGCTGCTTGTTTTTTATCCTTTATTTCGGTTCATTTGTTTTTATGAAGCTTATTGTTATAAAAAGACAGTCAAAATTAGTCAGTCATGCCATATATAAATCATTAAAAAATTGTTACTTAAATTAGTTAAATTTTATTTTCGGTGCTCCATGCTTGAAATCTAAGACTTTTTAAACTCTGAGCTCCTTGCATTAAAAATGGTATAAGATACTATCATTCTGATGATAAGTAAACCAATACTGAGATCAGGGAAAAAATAATTTTGCTGTGAATTATGTAAACTGTGTCTTTTGAGCATGCATGCTTGGGAAAGCCCAAATGGTACATCTCATGGTGGCATACATACTTAATATTTTCCATTTTCTGGTGCCTATATTGTTTGCCCTAGTATGCTAGGTACTCTAAATGGAGTTATTCTGGTTTAGTTTAATCCATAATAATGTGAAGAATCCCATCAGACAGAGTCATTGTTCAACAAAGAATTGATTTTGAAATCATATTCTATAGGACTTGATAACGTATGCGTGGTTCTATTCATGGTTTATAATCTGCTTGCAGCCCTTGGATGTTATACTCTCCCAAGACAATAATCAAATAGTGCCTCTATTGGAGTATGTTAGATATGAATATCAGCCAAAAATTCAGCAATCTTCTATCAAAATCATGAGTATTTTAAGGCACTCTAAATACCTCTCCATTTTCTTATTATTGAATTGCAATTTGATGAGATGTGGTGACAGGATATCTCACTTAACATGTAATTGATATATAATTATTTTTGGGTGGCAGCTCTCCCATGGATGAGCTTGTTAAGTTATTGCTAAAATCTAATGCTGCAAACAAGGTACTAAATTTCGTTTCGAGGTACCGTTTCGGTGACTCTAAAAATGGAAACATTTCGAAACGTTTCGGAGATTTCGAGGAAACGGAAGATTTTTTAAGAAACGTTTCAAATAATTTCAAATAATATTTTTTTTTTAATTTTAAAAGATTTTAACATAATATTAATGATATAGATATATAAAATTATACTAAAATTAATTTGAATTCATGTCTATAATTGAATAGTAAGTAAACATACTACTACAGTAGGGACTTCAACTCAAATCCTAATAGTATTCAACAACAATCTCTCTATTGCATCTATCTCTCCATCTTCTTCTTAACTCTTTCGTGACATTTATATTTAAGTCTCTTTCTCTGTCGACCATAATTCTATCTCTATCTTTAGGTATATTTCTCTCTCTTTGCCTTTCAATATCTCTTTGTATCATTTTTGTAGTTTCCTCTTTAAAATAAAGATAATGAAGAAAAATAATGTCATAAGAATAAAGGGGGAGAGTATGAAGTTAATAAAAGTGTTGTGACTTGTGAGAGAAAGTAACTTAGTGTTAAATATGATATAATGCTATTTTCATCTAATTTTATATTGTCAATTTTTTTATTTTTCAAATTAGTTTAGTACTTTTTCATCGAAACAAGAGTATTTCCATCGAAATAACTCGAAACAAGAGTATTTCTATTGAAACAACTCGAAATAAGAGTATTTTCACCCAAATTTCCATTGAAACAAGAGTATTTCCATCGAAATAATTCGAAACAAGAGTATTTCCATCGAAATAACTCGAAACAAGAGTATTTATATCAAAATAACTCGAAACAAGAGTATTTCTATAGAAATAACTTGAAACAAGAGTATTTCTATTGAAACAACTCGAAATAAGAGTATTTTCACCAAAATTTCTATTGAAACAAGAGTATTTCTATCGAAACATTTCAAAATATAGCAATTTTAATTGAAATAGCATAATTCCTTAACAAACATTTTATTTCGTTTCGATAACTCCGTTTCGCATCGGTGACTCAGGAAATAGAAACGTTTCGGTCGTTTCGATAGAAAAGAAAGGAAATTTAGTTCCTTGGCTGCAAACAGCTTGCTAGAAGATTATGCTGCCTGCCTTTTGTATCGATATCCTCTCTCCTTCTGCTTAATCTCTGTAAATTGTTGTTCTCATTTCAGTTCTCTTTTAGTAAATGACCTGTGTTGCAGTTAAAAGCCTCTTCATTGAAGTTTAAGTGTTTTGCATTGAATTTTCGCGGATCAAGGAGACAGCTGTATTATTTAGGTTTCTAAAGTCATTGGAATATTTGTCACTTTGGCCCCTCAATTTTGTTTCTTTTTTACCCCTCCCAAGTATATTTCTGTTGTAGATAATGAATGTATCATGCTTACAGCTTAGTTAGCAGCTATGTACTTATTTTCAATTTATGGATTATCAATAAAGTTGATAGTTTGTCAGTTTGTATATTCTATTTTTCTCTAGAATGCGATGAAATTAGTGAAGTGTTAAAAAGCTCGAATATTATATAAATGCAGAATACAACATGATACATATGTAATATTTAAATATAATTATCAATATCACGTTGTGTGTTTGATGGAACAAAATACTTTGATGCTTCATAGATGGAATGCTCTTTATAAGCTGTAGAATTTGTAGTATTTAAGTGAAAATTTGTTCTTTTAAAATATTTGAGAAAATACGGAAGTGACAACTTTGATCAATTATTATGATAATAATCAATTTTGGTTCTGATTTGGGATCCAATGACAAATAATGGAAAAGATTATTCCATTGCTGTTTGAATATATTAAAATGAAAAAAAAATTGGATTTTTTATAAAAAAAGAAAAAGAAAAGAAAGTTTCTTAGTAAACGGATAGGGGAATAAATGAAAAATAAAGACAAATAAATTTTTATTAATATTATGGATATTATTTTGTTAATTATATATTTTTATTTTTATTTTAAAATCTATACCAATATATAAAATAATAAAAAAAATTATTAAAATTGATTTTAAATAAGTATATATGTAATTTTATTATAAGAGTAATTTTGTCATTTTATTTTATTCTTATCATATTTTATCATTATCTGATTTATTTCAAACAAAGGATATGATAGTTCTTATCCTATCTTGTTGTACATCAATCACAGGATAAAATAGCTGTTGTTATCATATCTTACTGTTATTCTATCCTATTATCCTATCCTGTTATCCTATCCTATCATATTCTGCTCTCCAAACGAGCTCTTAGAGTCTTGCTTTCGCCACTGGTAAGCTTACACCGAAAAAATCCATGATTGATTGACATGTTCGTGCAAAAATAATATAATGGTATCAAAGGCTGGAGACACTGTAGTAGTGGAGTTTGGGATAAACACAATTACGAAGATGACAAAGTAGTCGACGCACAAAACAGGATTAGGAAGCAAATCATACACAGGAAGTTGAACTTTGAAATCAATTTAATTACAAGAGTGCACGCGTTGCCCACCAGCCGCCGCATCCACTTGCCCATGTCTTCTGTACGTAGAAATAGTTAATACCTCAATACCTTAACTAAAAACTAATTTGTCGTTTCTGGTATCCTATTTACCCACGATCGAATCGGTTACCTTTCGGGGGATCGATCGGATTGCATTAACATGCTGAATACGACAGCATATGTACAACAAAATGAACATCGATATGTTACACGACAAAACGTTTTGTCCAACAAAGACCACTATGGAGTCTTGGGTGGAAGCGACGATCGGTGGAAACCACATTTGCCCATTCAAATTAAAAAGTCAACACACGCATATGATAGATAATTTGTCGTACGACTGTAAAGTGGCTTTTCTGCTGATATGATTTCTGTTTCGGGTATTTTGACTTTTTCTTGAGCTTATAGTTAAGATACAGGTAATGTCCAATTAAAGGAACGGCAATGAAAGAAACAATGGATGAGCAGATAGGTGGGCTAGACGGCGACGACGTTTTATAATTTCAGACGTAAATGGAGGTGGTAACCACGCATGCAAAAGGAAAAGCTACGACTGGCATGGTTTTGTGAAATCAGTGGCCTCGGAAATTGTCGTTTCTAAATTCTATTTGGTATGACTTTTCGGGATTTCGAAATGGCCAAAAAGCTTTGATATGACTGTTGAGATTTTACACTTATCGTACGGAATTTAAAATTTTAAAATTTCTAATAAAACCACTTAAAATTGTCATCGCTTATCTAATCATAATGGGCTCAACTTAATTCTAAATGAAGGTCAAACAAATGTAGCATATAATAATAGTGCAGATTGGCTTTGACGTTCAGTATATTAAATAACATGCAGTTTATTGCAATCTTCTTTTTTTCCCCTTTGCGTCATTGTTTTTTGCAATCGTTGAAGACTTGAGAAATGCTAGCATTTGTTAGCTTTGGGCCCGAGTTCAACTCCAAAATCCATTGAAGCCCACAATCATACCAACATGAGACATCGGCATCAATTTGAAGCCAAGTGTGAGCCCAAGAAGAAAAAGCTGAGCCCACTAATATGTCTTTCTTCCTCTCATTCTATTTTTCTTACTTTTTATACTTCTATCGTATAACATTTCTCCTGGTACAGAGCTTCTAATTTATATATCTTTATATTTAGATTTATAATTTTTTTTATTTATATAGAAAAAGTCTATATTTAAAATTTTGTGTTTATATTTATATAAAAAAATTTAAAAAAAATTAATTCTTAAAGAGTATTATGAGATGTGTTATCTTTCTATTTTTATTTTTATTTTTAATAGACTAATATTTATAAAGTGTGTTATTTTGTTTTTGTTATAAGGAGTGGCACTTATGTAAAGATAAGGTAAATTGGGATAAATATAAAGTGGTTAAGAAAGACGCTAAGAAGGCTGTGAGCGAAGTAAGAACTAGAGTTTTTGAGGGATTATATAAATTTTTAGGAACTAAAGAGGGAGAAAGAAAAATTTACAAGCTTGCGAAGGGTAGGGAAAGAAAGACAAGGAACCTAGATCAAGTGAAATGTATTAAAGATGAAGAGGGTAATGTTTTAGTAAGGGAGCATGATATCTAAGCACGATAGAGGAGTTACTTTCAAGGACTTTTTAACGAAAGGCATGAGTTGACCTACAACTCTGACAGACTTAATATTGCAGAAAAAGACCGTAATTATACTTTTTATCGTAGAATCCAAAAGTTTGAAGTAGAGAAAGCTCTGAAGAGAATGGATAATGGCAAAGCAGTATAACTCGATAATATACCTATTGAGGTGTGGAAAAGTTTAGGAAGGAAGGGTATAAGTTGGCTCACTAAGTTATTTAATGTGATAATGAAATCTAAGAAAATGCCGGATGAATAGAGGAGGAGTACTTTAATCCCTATATATAAAAATAAAAGAGACATACAGAATTGTTCCAACTATCGGGAAATTAAACTCATTAGCCACACTATGAAGTTATGGGAGAAGATCATTGAGCAAAGATTAAGACAAGAGACTCAAGTTACAGAGAATCAGTTTAGATTTATGCCAAGAAGGTCAACTATGAAAGCAATTTATTTACTACAAAGATTGGTGGAAATGTATCAAAGCAAACGGAAAGATTTGCATATGGTTTTTATTGATCTGAAAAAGGCATATGACAAAGTGTTAAGAGAGATTCTATAGAAGACTTTAGAAAAGAAAGAAGTACGTATTGCGTATATTCGAGCAATCAAAGACATGTACGACGGGATAACGACTTGCGTGAGAGCACAAACTGGGGATACAAATTATTTTCCCATAACTATTGGACTACATCAAGGGTTTTCTCTGAGTCCGTATCTTTTTAATTTGATTTTGGACGCAGTTACTGAACATATACAAGAGTTGGGGCCTCAATGCATGATTTTTACATATGATATAGTCTTAGTTGGTGAATCGAAAGAGGAAATAAATATGAAGCTAGAGTCATAGAGACAAGTTTTAGAAACACATGATTTTCGGATAAGTAGAAATAAAACAGAATATATAGAATGTATTTTTAGTAAGAGACGAACAAATACGAATGTAGACGTGAAACTTGGAAACTATATATTAAAACAAGTTATAAGTTTTAAATATCTTGGGTCCATTATACAAAATGACGGTAAAGTAAAGGAGGACGTAAACCACAGGATTCAAGTTGAATGGATGAAATGAAGGAAAGTTTCGAGTGTCATTTGTGATAAAAAAGTGCTGCTTAAAGTTAAAGGAAAATTCTACTGTACAGCTATAAAACCTACTATATTGTATGGTACGGAATGTTGGGCGGTTAAAAGACAATATAAAGATAAACTCAACATTGCAGAGATAAGAATGTTGCGTTGGATGTGTGGACACATCAGAAGAGATATGATTTGAAATGAGTGTATTAGAGAGAAAGTTGGGATAACACCTATTGTGAAGAAGATGGTTGAATTTTGCTTAAGGTGGTTTGGTCATGTGTAGAGAAGACCTGCAGAAGTCCTAGTGAGAAGAGTTGATCGGATGGAGAATAGTCCAATAATTAAAGGTAGAGGGAGGTCAAAGAAAATAATAAGTGAAACTATTAAAAATGATTTAATAGTTAATAACTTATCTATTGATCTCATTCATGATAGACCATTATAACGCCGTTTGATCCATGTAGTCGACCTCACTTAATGAGAAAAGATTTAGTTGTTGTTGTTATTGTAATTTTTTTATGAATAAATAATAATTTTTAATTGTAAGAGAGAGAGAAAGAGAGATCTGCAGTTGCAGAACTAGAACTGAGTTAGCAAGAGCCTTAGAAACTTTTCTATATGAACCACGGTACAGTAGCTCGCCACAGAATACGACGATTGTAGTGTGAGGTTTGAAGAGGCTGATCTCCTCTAATTTCCTGGGTTGCACAAGGGCTTACTTTTCCATCAATGAAATTTCCATGTAACATAAAAAAGCTTGGACTTGAACGAAGGTTTTACACTTCAAATAAATTTTGGATGGTACCAGTAACCCCTCCATCCCAAAATTGCAGAGTATAAAACAACAACAAAAATGAGAAGAAAATATAATAATAAAGCAATCAGAATAAAAATAACGTATTTTATATTTATTGAAAGGCAGTAAATTTGATCAGCAGTATTGGGAGCCTGATTGGCCCATTGTTTTTTTGTTTAAAAAAAACCTACTAAAATTAATTTTTTCATAGACAAAAATATTTTTATTTAAAATTTAAAATTACAGTATTATTCAAATTTATCGTTTTAAATACTCCTATCAAAATGCAATAAATTGAAAGAATATTTCACTAGTATTGAGAGCCTCTTTGGCCTAATTTTTTATTTAAAAAATTATTTTTTTTACGTACTCATATTATTTGACCAATACTTATAACTGCTTTTAAGTGTTAACAAAATTTGTTTTTTTTTTTTTGTGGACGTAGAAAATTAACAATTTGGAGTTTTTATTTATTGAAACAGAAACAAAAGCAAAAGATTAATTTTGTCATAAATGAAAATATCTTCACTTAAAATATAAAATTATAATACTATTTAATTTTATATTTTTAAATACTCTCGCCAAAATGTATAAAATTTTACTAACTAAGCCCTTTAAATTTTTAAATTGAAATATCGTATTATAAAAATTTATTATTTTATTGATAAAAATTTTGATAGCGTATTTTAATATGATTTTATAAATTTTTTTTGAGTGAAAAAAATATATAGTGATTTTTATTTTATTTTATTTTATATTCTAATTTAATGAATTTTTTTTTAAAAATTAAATTAATTAAAATTTGTGAGACACATTTGCAGAACCCAAATGGTTGGGTTATCTGGCATAGATAAAATCTTAATAGAAGGTTTTTGTAAATGAGGCTATATTATATATTGAAAATGTTTTATGTGTTTTGGCACAAGATACATGGAAGATCTCTAAAAACAATTTACTAAGAATAATTTATGTTTAAAAATTAAAATTTCAAAAATTAATTTAAAACATTTTAAAAAAATTAGTATTCTGCATCAATATAAAATACTTATAATTTAAAATAATTAATGGGATTTTTTAGTATTCTGCATCAATATAAACATTTTCAAAATTGTGGGATTTTTTATTTAGTGTTCCTTTATAATATATATAAAATCAAGTCTAATTTCTTGGATAATTTGACATCTTAAAGTAGTTTTCTTAATAAGATATAAAACATATAATTTCAAATGCACTAAATATAAAACTTATTTATTCTAAAATTGAAAAAAAAAATTCCTATGAAAAATATTTTAGGTAAAATGAAAATATTTGCCTTAATTGGTGCATCGATCCTCAGGGGGCTACTGCCATTATTGGCCACAGCGGACTAGGGAGCATTAGCATGACTGCTGCTTCGCCTTCTCAATTTCGGTCACTGCAACGACAGTGGCTGGCAATACTTGTTGCTGTATCATTCAGTATCCCCAGCACTATATTAGGATGCTACACATCAATCTTCAGCTTCGGCGATTCCCTCACTGATACTGGAAACTTGCATTTCATTTCCTCGCCACAACGCCCCGATTGCATGCATTCTCCATATGGATCAACCCATTTTCAGCATCCCACTGGACGATGTTCCGATGGCCGCTTAATCGTAGATTTCATTGGTACCAAACTACTTCACTCAATCGTGGATTTTTAACTACCTCTCGCTGTTATTGTTATTAATGTTACTGTTCTTGGTTTTGCGTTTGGGCAGCTGATTCTCTGCGTCTTCCATTTGTGAAACCGTATCTGGGTATAAAAAATGGGCAAGTGAAAAATTGGAATATACAGCAGGGGGTGAATTTTGCGGTTGCCGGAGCTACAGCGTTGGACGGTGTATTCTTTGAACAGAGGGGTTTGGAAGTCGAAGTAGCTGCCAACTATTCTCTGAGAGTTCAATTAGATTGGTTCAAGGAATTGCTGCCATCTCTCTGCAATTCTTCTTCAAGTAAGTTTCCAATCCTTCCTTTCCCTGCATCTCTGAATATTTTATATTGTCGGTTTTTTTGTTAAATTAGTTGTCGTTTATCTTTTCATTTTATATCCAAACCGATGAACCAACCAAAACCACATATGGAGTTTCAGTTCACTACACTATCTTTACCTCATTGACTCCACCTACTGAACGGTAATTTAGATGTTTCAACCCAGGGAAACCCAGCTAATTTTCTAATACATTATTAATAACATGTAGATTTTACATCGACGCAAAGATAATTTTTATGTTTGCACATTTCAAGTAGTGTGTGAGATTTTAGTATTGCAGGCTGCAAAAAAGTTCTTCACAGCTCCTTATTTATTGTGGGAGAGATTGGAGGTAATGATTATGGTTATCCCTTGTTTCAACTGACGAGCTTGGAAGAGCTTAGAACTTATGTGCCCCCAGTAATCTCGACAATCGCTTCAGCAATCAGTGTAAGAATAAATTCTTACATAGCGGCTGTTCATAGTCTCAACTCTCAAGTTTAAATTCTATTTGGATAGATGAAATGGGATTATGGGAGGGTGATGAGCTACCCTTCATTATATAGTGTGCAAATTTCAATGAATAAAAAAAAAGTTATAAATGTGATTTTTGGTACCAATAATGATTCTTTAAGCATCTGTCTCTCTCAGTTTTGACTTACCTACAGGTTCTTGCTTACTGGAAAGTAGTTTTATGTTGAAAAAAGTTCTTTGATACTCAATACTCATTGTTTTGCTTTCGTCCAACGGTGAAAATGCTTATAGTTTTTTCTTTTTTTGAGGAATCCATGGACACATTTTTTTTCTCTTCTCTTTGCAAATTCATGTCATTTGCTAAGCACTGGTTGCTATGTTTATCTATGCAGGAATTGATTGATATAGGGGCTGTAACGCTCATTGTTCCAGGAAATCTACCACTTGGATGCAATCCAGCCTGTTTAACTAAGTATGCGGTTATAGATGAAGAAGAGTATGACCAAGCTGGCTGCTTGAAATGGTTGAACGTGTTTTTTGAATACCACAATGAGTTGCTTCAAAGTGAACTTAATGGACTTCAAGTGTTGTATCCTCACACTAACATCATTTATGCTGATTACTTCAATGCTGCATTGCAGTTTTACCGTTCTCCAGAACAATTTGGTATTCTTTTCGTCTCAACTTCTTATGTCATATTACAGTTTTCTGGGTATGAGTTAACAAATAATACTTAAATTCCTATTCGTGTGCTCTGTAATGAATTAGAATTGACTTGAACCATGTAGACTTTGGTGGAAGTAAATTTCAGGTTAAAGCTTACATTTAGCGTATATACGTTGTGCAATAGTTTAGGTGTTTACACCAGCGCAAGTTGGTTAAAAAATCCAAGTTAAGACTCTGAATCTCCTCTTCGACTAGTCCCGCATAGTGGTTAACCCTCTCAAGAGATCTCTTAGTACCCTGGGACTAGTTGAGTTGCCTCCTTTAAAGAGATGATCTTTGGAGATAATTCTTTAAGTTGGGTCTTTGTCTGCCACTTTAGGATATCAGCATGCCACTGGCATTTTGACCCGTAGTCTTAAAATAACCTATTCTTATTGTCATTTTATCTACCAAAAAAACGATTAGGTGTCTACATGACCTTTCAGTATACCAACAACACATGGCCTGTTATTCTGGAAGAGTGACTCTGATTTGCTTCCTGCTATTACAGGATTTGGCAAAACTGTTCTGAAAGTTTGTTGTGGAGGTGGAGGTCCCTACAATTACAATGCATCAGCTCTCTGCAGCTACTCAGGAGCGATTTGTTGTGTTGATCCTTCCCAATATGTTAGCTGGGATGGTTTGCATTTGACCGAGGCTGCCTACAGATGGATTGCCAAGGGTTTATTAGATGGAAGATACACCATTCCTGCTGGAATTAGTACCTCGTGTATCACAGAAGCTGTGACCTCTGGAGATTTCAATAACTTTGCAAGAAAATAAAAGAAGGAAGTTCTGATACCATGAAAGACATATAATGTCTTTTATATCTCTATCCTCTTCAAATGGTAAAATTTGTACTAAATATCGTCTGACAACTCTAACCAAGATTATTTTGCTTTTATAAAAAGGTTCAAGCAAGTGATTATGAATGTGTTTGATTAGTCAAATGTTTGATAAATAAAATTCTTTGAATAATTTAATGCAGAGTGTAAATTGTTAGTTGTCATCTTTTTTTTTTTTTTGGGGTGGGGGGGGGGGGGGGGACAGAGAATTGTTAGCTATCCAAGATGATGAAATGCATGTCATCTGTAGGTGTGTACTCCAAAATTTATTCCCAGCAGGCGTCTTTGGCATACGTTATATCTTGGTTCCTTTTTAACCTTATTTTAAATACCTATATTCTATATAGTCACACTTTATAACAGAATAATTGCTGTTAAAAAAATCTTTATTATGTTAAGAGGTGTAGTTGTTTCTGAAAAAAGAAAAATCAATTATGGTCTATAACTAAATTCTCGTTTTGAATGATTAAATTAAAGATGGATTTTATTCCGCTAAAATATTAGTTTCAAGTGTAAGCCGTATTTCTTTATTAATTAAAATTTAACAAAATAACATCTATTTTGTAATAACAAGAAACAATCATTAAAATCACGGTTCCTAACAAATCATAGCTCTTTTATGTGAGATAGGAAGCCAAACTTTATTACCAGAAAAAAAAAAAAAAAGGGGAGTGGCGTTACAATATTTACAGCTCAACGAGTACATGCATATGCAGCATCAACGGCATCTTCATCGTTGCTAATTGCTACTACCACGCCCATGAAAATCTTTATCCCCTTCATCATCACCTCACCTGGACTTGCGGTTTCTCTGGAAACATCGTTTCAAATCCCACAGACTAGTCATTCGATGCAATCTTAAACTTTGGCGACTCTATTAGTGACAGCGGCAATGCCTTTGTTACCATGTACACAGCTCAGTCCCAGACAACCAAGGTCCTCAAAAATTTCCGTTATGGCGTAAAATTCTTCAAACATCCAAGTGGTCGTTACTCCGATGGACGCCTCATCATAGATTTCGTGAGGTATGTTAACCTTCTCCATTTTTATTTTTTGGTATTATAATTAAAAAAATGTGAACTTTACTCGAAATTAGATTCCCTTGTTGGATCAGGCCTTTCATTACTGTGATACACAACCTTATTCATTTTACATAGAAAGAAAATGAAACTGTGATTAATCAAAGTCTACTAACTTACGGTCATTTTCTATTGCAGCTGAGGCATATGGGTTGCCCCATGTGCCACCATATTTGAACCTAATCGAAGGCCGAAATATCCGTCAAGGAGTCAACTTTGCGTTTGCGGGATCCACAGCACTTTCCACAACAAACATTGTTCGAGAGATCAGCTTGAACGATTCAAAACCTTCCCTTTTGCACAAGCAGAACAAGTGACACACTGACTAGCATATACCCAGGACTTCATATATGTATATATATGCGCGCGAATTACTCATAAGCTTTTTTTACCATTCTATGTCACAAAATGTCTTAGCTTCTTCAAAAGTTCATTCTTCTTTGTGGGAGAGATAGGTGGGAATGATTTTAACGAGGTCATCGCAAATCACCCCAACATGACACGTCTTCAGGAACTGGATCCTATAGTTGTTTAAGCAATAACCAACGCTATTATTGTATGTAATATTAATCACATTATGTCAATATCGTGTTGAGTCTGTTACATCAAATTCATTTCTGGCGGATTTTTTTATTTTTTTTGGTGTTATAGGAATCGATAGAAGAAGGAGCAGTACAGTTGATGGTGCCAGGGAACTTACCAATTGGATGCGCTGCTGGAATTTTGACATTGATGAAAAGTGAGAACAAACAAGACTATGATGCTCTTGGGTGTCTAAAACATTACAATGCTTTTGCCGAACAATATAACGCCCAGCTCACACTTCCCTTGAGACACTAAGACAGAAGAACCCTCATGCCACAATAATCTATGCCGAAACCCCAACAATTTGGTCAGTTCTTAATTATACATCTCATTGATGATTTTGTTTTCATTATTTTTTTAAATGATACTATGTGACATTATTGATTATTTAATATATATTATACTCATTGATGATGCAGGGTTGGATGGTGAGAGCATTTTGAATATATATATTATACTCAATATGACAGCACTATGTAGCACTAATGGCTCAACGATATGCGCAGACCCTTCCAAATTCATAAACTGGGATGGAATTAATCCATTATACAGAAGCAGCCTATAGGCTCGTAGCCAGGGGTCTAATTGAAGGCAATTTCTTAAGTTCAGCCCTCAAATATCCTCCCTTCAAGAGATAGTCTAAAATTTAACGAGCTGCGATACGATAAAATTTCAAGTGGGTGTTCGTGCATCAAACATAGGCACCCCCCTTTCTTTGAAGTCTCACAGCCTAAGATGGGAGCATTGATTCTTTGGGAAAAACTTTCAGGATGGTTTCAAGACAAAAATTATGTTTGGGTAATTTCGATCTCAAACATCTGTGAAGGGCATAGAAGTGAAATGTAAGAATTACTTTCTCCAATATGGACCTGCATGTACTGAATATATATAACATGAGAAGTTGATCATCTCTGCTTTGTTGAATCAACGCTTGTCACAATTAATGACTACTTCACGAGTTCCCAGTTCTAGACAGGAAAATGCGGAATTATTGGAATACTTCCCATACATTATTCTGATTGAACGCGTAACTATATCTTGGACTATGATGATATGAATCGTTACTGTATATGCTCTAAAAAACTAGGCCAAATTTTTGTGTCAATAATATAAGTGCCCTCCACTTATAATGAATTGGAACCAACAAATGAGTAATCATATCTTCCAATATATTCAACAACGATAACACGAGATTTGATAATATTAGGAACTATCAATGTAAGAGAATGCGTCCTTAACATGGGCCATTGAAAGAAATTAATTAAAAAAAGTCAGCAATTATTATTTGTTTAAGAAAAGAAATCGGATCCCCTCTATAGATATTTTCTAGAAACACAGCAGAACAGCGTTGAATGACAACCTTAAAAGTGAAATCATCTTTTTAAGCATGCATTTAATTAAGAATCAAAAGTCATCATCCTCATGATCTATGAGCTTCCAAGAGCCATCTTCTTGTTGCACCATGCCCTTATTCTTCTCTATTCTCCACGACGCAGGAACGAGATATTCATCTCTCAAAGCATCTTGGGTCTTGTTCACAAGTGCTACATCACGGTTCACCTCCAATTTGAATCCTCCTTTGCTCCCTTGTGTTCCTGCAACGCCATGCAAGTAAGCCTCCAAGTTATGCCAACTAGAAGCATTCCCGGGGCTCTTCAAGTACTTAGATTTCCGAGTATCGATCTTCAATTCTTCACCCACATCCGAATACCCTATAATGGGATAGTTTGGGACAATATCTAGTTCATTTCGAATACGCAAGGCTCTCAAATCTTTGCACTCTGAAAAAACCTTCTGGAAGTTTGAGTCTCCAACACAAGGGCTAGCGAATACAATGGCTGTCACGGGACATGCTTTGCTAGGCTGGTCTTTGGGTGTGTTATAACCATTTGCAACTATGTCCACTGCGTTCAGGGTCCCAATTGCAGCTCCTAAACTGTGCCCAGTTATAGTTATGCTTATTTCTTCGTTCTTATATACTTCCACCAGTCTTCTGACCTCGCTTAGGACCTGCACATGTAATTATCATCATTTGAGAAAAATAATGTTGCACCATCATATATATATATATATATATATATATATATATATATATATGATTATGGGTGTAATTAAATTCTTTTCTCTGACAATTTTAAAAGCACTCTCAAAATATTTTCAAGAGAAATCGATTCTAGATTAGTAAAAGATGTTATGTTGTTTTACTAACTGAACCTCTTTAATAGTCATTATTGATTTCAAGTAGAATATGCCCGATCCAATTGGTGAATTATCTTATGATAGTTATAAAGATCAAGGATTAAATTCCGCGTAGGAGGGTTTAAGGAAGGGAAAGAGTTTACAAGAACTAACAATGCACCCCTTTTAAAAAGAAAAAATACCATAACAAAACAACCTTAATTTATGTAACACCCAAATTTAAAAAATGAAATCATGTTTAATACTTAAACACGACAGAAGATACTTAAATTATATTTAAACACTACATTTGTCTTACCACAATATTTATAAACTGTCATATTCTATATTGATATTAATATTCAAACTTCTTGTAGCTTAATTATGTACCGTCACATAAATTTCTCTAAAAACTCAACATAAATTTTCTAGAAAAGAGAAGTTGTATATATGTATATATACCTGGTTTCTGGCACTGGTCTTATTGAAGGGAGAACGAGGGTCTTCTGAAGTGTAAATAGAGTACCAACCTTGGTGCACTTTGGGATCAGCTTTATTTCCAAACACTTTAGGAGCAGACACCAAAATGAACTCAAAATCGTTAACCCATTCCAAGGTCTGCACTGTTCCTCTCCAAGCAATCACAATATCCCTCCTTCCCAACACTTGTTTCCCTTCATCTGTAGCCACGGCAACATACCCTATCCAATTCGATTCCCTGCTCCAAGCCTCCCTCGACAACGACTTTATGATAAAAGATTCAGGGACATCGATTTCTGATGTCGCATACAGAAACTTGGTCACAGAATACTTGAAAGGATTGCATTTTTCCAGACCCACCTTGGAGAAGAAATCCCTTTTGGCATACCTGCTGCTTCCAGCAAATCTGGATACTTTTTCTGTGTTGAAAGTGTCATAAGCAGCTTGAGCCATTTCTCCATAGTGTAGAATGTAACGGCGCAGATCAATGTCAAGAGGGTCTAGCAGATCTTTCCAATAGCTTTGGCCGCTCAGATGTCTCCATTTTTTAGCTATGATGTCCATCTTCTTCTTCATGCCAATACACCTTAAGATCCCTACTGCCAATGCATGTTTTATATGTACTGCCAGGGAGGTCTCGGTCGTCATCTTAATGATGATTTGACGTGGATTACCTTATCTCCTTCTCTCTCTCTCTCTCTCTCTCTCTCTTCAGAATTCTTTGGATTTCTTAACCGACAAAAATAGAAAATAGTAGTATGCGATGTGGTTCCACCTAGAAATACCACTCAAGCGTTATATTCTCCGAAATTTTGGACTAAACATGATATATAATACACACAATCTTCTTGTGTTTGTTAAAGCTTAAGGTCCCGCAAACCATGTGACGTTTGTCATCAATGGTATGTGCTACCCAAACCCAGAAGTGCTTCATTATTAAAGCCTTGTACGTCTCAAAAATAGTAATATAGAAAGTTTCTTTTTTTTTTTTGCAATTTTAATTCAGCAAGTAATGGTTCCTTCCATCCCTTTCAAAGGGAAGGCACGACTGTTACGTAAGGTCACCACGTTAGAGATTTGGTGATTTTGTTCAAGCGGTCCTCCATTCTTTGGTTAATAAAGGAATGCTTCTACGAATAGCAAAAACTTTGAAAAAGCTTGCAAGTTTGGCAATCCAAGTTATCTCCAACATGGGCATGCCTTCGCCTTCAAGTTACCCAAAAAAGGAAAAAAACAAAAAAACGAGACGCAGGGAGATATGCTTGCAAGTTGGAGAAGTCAGGTATTTGCACATTATTGCATAGATATGCTTTGCCGAGAGATCCCAAAACAAAAAAAGGGGGCAGAAGTCAAGGGTAAGTAAAAAAAAAGAATGAAAGAAACTTCATACCCGGTTAAGGGACATTTGGCCCCACATTTATGTACCTCTTAGCATAAGTTGGAATTCAAGAATTAATATATTCTCAAAAGTCGAATTAATAGTTTTGAAAATCGAAGATGTAATTTAAATTTTAAGTACGTAATAAAATGTGTTTTAACTTGTCAACATATACGATTAACAAATATTACAACTTTACATATTGTTTCTATATATATATATATAGAGTTGATATTTAATACATGGATAGTAGACAATTTTTTGTCCACTATTCAAATTATGACACGTGACAAAAATAATTTTAAAAATTATTATTCTTACCACGTGTTACGATTTGGACATCGTTGATGGATAAAAAATTATCCATTGTCAATAGATTAAATATTTTTTCATATATATAAACAAATCTTATTTCTCGTGATTTGTAAAAGTACCTAAACCCTAATGAGATCGATGTACGGATTGTATTGGGTTTGTACTATTATGAACCTCAGCCAAGCCCATAATATGTAATGCCAAAATCTCGACTGGACTTAAGCCATTAGCAGTGACAAGTAACGGATCGTGAAGAAAAAGAAGAGCCCAATTCATGTTTGGGTCGATGACTCCTAAATTAGTAAATTTGTTAAATTGAAAGGGTAAAATCTGTATTGATCTGCAGATTTCTCGTCTTGAGGATGTCGCTCACGGGTTATGAATGCTTCTTAATCAGCAGTACTAGGACTGAAGGTGGGTTTCTGTTTTTGAGGTCTGTGTACGAGACAGACCGTGACCTCCGCTATAGTACAAACCACACCCACAGCCTCACGGAGCCCTTGAGAGTTTGACTGTTCAGAATATTAAAAATAATAATAAGAAATGGACGTGTCAAAACTTTTTTATTTTTTTACTTTTTTTTATTAGAATATGAAATTGAAGCAAGTTGTACATTGTTCAAAACCTTTTTTTTTATCAGCGAAGTTGATTAAATTATCTCTGCAAACTCGCAATCTAGCAAAGACGAGAATCAATGCGATAAAATTAAAATATTATTATTTTATGATTGTCGCTTCTTGTAATATCAACACTTAATATTATACCATTAACCTTATTAAATCATACTGATTCGGCAGCATCAAAATTTTGGGAAAGACAGACAGACAATGAAGAATAGGTTGAGAATGACGAGGATTTCAGAATGCCGCGCGCTCGTAGTTAAAAGGGGGCCTCAAAAGATGGTTCCAAGTTAGCGTTTGTCTCTTACCCAGGTACATTTGTTTCCGACAAGGCCAAGACGTAGGCACACATGCGCGGTCTTTTCCCCCCTCTGCTCTTTCAGGGATTCTATAATCAAGTAGCCTACCCTTTTCTCTTGTCCAATTATTACCGCAAAGACTTCGATCACAGTCTCGGTTCAAAATGCATCTTTGAATGGACAAAGGTTTATTCAACTCCTCTTTAATATCACAGATTATAAGATATTTAGAGCTGTTTACGTGCATCTTAACTTGTCAATTTTTGCAGTTGGATTACGGATAAGTTATTTATACAAAATTAAAAAAATTTACATTTTTCTTTTTGTAAACTAATACTAAAACATTAGCATATTTCAAATTTAATTTTGTAAGAAGTGAATTAAACTTTGTATTATATAGATATGCAAATCTCAGTGCTTGTTATCTTCGAAAGAACATCACTTAGTGTGTGTTTGGATTGACTTTTTTCTCAACGTGAACGTGATTTTTGCAGAAATAATATTTTGTTGCTTTTGCAAAAATTACGTTGAAAACGGACTTTGGGGGGGATTCTACGCAAAACCAAACACACCATTACTAACCTTATAGCAAATGTCAATACTTATCATACAAGAACTTTAGGGTTAATTAAGCTTCTTATATCTTTGAAGGTAACCATTATTTCCATTTGCGAGAAGTAAATAAAGAGTAGATGGTGTGACTAATCTTTATTAGACTAAATTACTCTACAAAGTAAGGTTAACTCTTGAAGGCTTGAGTTCAAAATACTTTTAATCTCATCTATAAAAAAAAAAATTACCCTTTTTACGTATGGATTGTTGACATAATTCTCTCTTGATTTTGTATATATATTGATTTATATTTTAGAGTGCTCGCAGGACTCCCTAACCGGATGCCATCCTTGCCTAGGATAGCTTGAAGGACATTTATCAGAAAGTATCTCACGGTTCTCACCATAAATGATTATAAGATCTAATTGTGGGACACACTTTCTATTTTTATTTTCTTTGTTTAAAAGAATTATTGAATTTCAAATTTAATTTGTTTGAAAATGGAAAAAAAAAAAATTAAGTACACAGGTCCATCTATAATAAACTCTAATAACTATATAATTAAAATATATGCCATCTTTTTCATAATAAAAAAATTCAAAAAAAAAATCCTAGAAACCCATAACGGATACAGTTGAATTGGTTGGTGCATGTGTTAACATCATTATAAAAAAGAAGATTATGGACTCAATAAATTATTGCTTAAAGTGTTAGAAAAAAAATGCTCGGATCATTATAGTTAATGATGAATAGACGTTGAAAATTGAAATTCTGATTTTGGAAGATCACCGTTTGAGTTTTATGAAAAAAGACCCACAGGTGACAATAATGCGAGTCCCTATGTACCTCAGATTTTCAGACAAAATAAATGCTATAAACTATGCATTAGCCTGGCCATTTACACAATCTCACATAATCACTCACTAACATTTGCACTCAATAATTAAAAAGTATGTGAGTTTAATAGTTAAGGCATTTAGTTTAACTTACACAAAAAGAATATTTTAAATAAAATTAGTTTTATATTTAAAAATATTCAGAAGTAAAAAAATGGTTATATTTGAAAACTCTTTGAATCAATTGAATATAGAGTTAATAAAAATTTATAAACTTTATTTCTTAAAATATTTATTTCAATTTATTTTATTAATTTTTTGTACAGTGAAGTTGCATGTCATTTGAAAACTACACTATAATAACAGACAGTAGATTGCTTCTAGTTCTGGCAATTAATTCTTTCCCTAATCCTAACATGTGAGGACATGGCCCCCCAACCCCTCTCTTGTTTCCCAAAAAAGCAAGAATTTAAACCCAAAATCGCCATCAATGGACGCCAATTGGTACCCGTTTGTAGAGCACAGAGCCCTCGAGGGAGGGAGAAATGCATGTTAACTCTTGCTTCGTTGGCCTTGCCATCTTCGAGTTTTGGACCACTTTGCAATCCCTCATTTATAGCTCCTCCTGCCGATACATTCCTTTCATGCTAGCTATCCCTACCACCGCTCCTCTTCACACTTGGCATTAACTTTTCTTTCATTTTCTGCCACTGTGAATCTTAAGTTTGCATGCCATTTTCACGAGATGGGTTTCATCACTTTTCTTGTTTTGATGCTTAGTACAAACTAGAAAACATGTTTTAAGACGAAGCATGAGATTATTAAAAGCAGGGAAACACATGCATGAAGTGATTCTATTCTGTTAGTTGTCATTGTTAAACGCAGAGTGAGAATGATGTAACATGCAGTGTAATTCCAAAGCAATGGCCTTACACAGACAAATTCATACAAACTGCCTTCACCTAATTGGTGGTTGAAAATAGCACAGAATTACCATTGTAATCTGCCTCTACCATGCATATCCTTGTAAGTTTATTTCTATAGAAACATGATGAAATTCTCTAACTATAAATATTTGCTCCATTTGGCAAATCTCCAGACAGTGCATATGAAACAACTCTCTCTCTCTCTCTCTCTCTCTCTCTCTCTCTCTCTCTCTCTCCTATTCAAAAGCAAAACCATTGCCCATACCACTCCTCCATTATAGTTTTCTTAGGTAACTGTTCTATCGTCGTATAAAAACCTCATTATGGGTGTTGAGTTGCATGTTTTATTTTTTTATTAATTTTAGAAACATTTGATTATGAAGCTTAATAATTTTTTTATTTAAATAAAATTCAAAACTTGAAACAGTTTTACAATTATTTTGACATCCTCATTTTCAGTGTTTATCTAAAAAATATATTATATACGTAGGTATAATATACTCTCTTCTTTTTATTTATTATTTATTTTTATATTATACACATCAAATATAAATATCGTAAATTTGATTGACATAAATGTTAAATTAAAAAAAACATATACATATCACTTATGTTATAACCAATAAAATTATAGCTTAATCAAATTTTATTGTCATTTACCACTAAAAAAAAAAGTTTATATGAAGTGGTAAGTAAAGTTGCATTTGCTTTCTTCTCAAGATTATGTCCTTGTCCTGTTCATTCATATTAAACTTTTTCCCTTTTCAAACAGAATAAAGATTCCTCTTTTCTTCCTAACTCAAATTATCTTCCCCCTAATTCCAAATCCATGCTTTCAATTTCAACGCTTTCCACCTTTCTAACACTTGCAATTTACGTAAGAAAATTAAGTCTTCAAAGTTCAAACCCTCACCAATCCACCACTCCTTTTCTCCTCCATCAAAACATAATAGGATCTCTCTTTTTATTTTTTTTCTTTTCAATTTTTACGAGTCATCATACAAAATTATTGTTTTCAAGTCGCTGTTTTTGTTCTAGTTGATCTCATATCATGGAAATCTTTTCTTTTTCTGCACTCTTAATTTGTCTCTGTAAATATATATATGTACCTAGTTATCATTTCCCACTCTCTCACCACGAAACTGCGTTTGATGAAATGAAAAAATAGAAGATTATAAATATATATAGTTTATCTATGGAATCATAGCCATAATCATTCAGATGTGCACACAAATGATCAATTTAGAATTCATTGTCCATTGAATTGTGAGATCTAATAAATTTTTAACTAAAATAAAATTTAAAACTTAATTCGCAATCCAATATAATTTCCATGAATGATTATGTACGTATTGATATCTTAATGTGGGAGTTTTGGGTGTATAAACTATTAAGGGAGCTTCTCCAATAAAAGTCCACCCATTGGACTTTTGACTCAAATTACCTCTCCCTAACTTGTATATCTCAGGCCAAGCTGATAAACCGGAGATGATTTCCTCTAATTATCCAACTTGCATGCGATAACACAAACTAATCGAATTGCTTTTAATTTATTCTTATTCTTAATGAATCTAAGTTTATTAATTTAATTTGAAATGTAAATAAAATTTAGAGCGCTAACTGCTAAGACCCAGTACTCCCTCCCAGCAAATTCAACATTGGGGCATTTATAACTCTCTTTGAGAAAGAGAAGTCAAAAGGAAAAAAAAAAAAAAAAAGGAAAAGAAAAATAAGTTATTTAAAGGAAAGAACCGTTGGAACTTGGATAGAAATGAGAAAAGGTTTAGTCTTGTTTAGTCTTGTTTACTCCCTTCCTGTTCCCCCACTTACCAGTTACCCTGTCTGTACCATTCATTCCCTTTCTTTGAATTTATTTTCCCTATTCGAATCCCAGGCCACACCACCACAAGACCGTTCCTCGTTATTTGTGCCCCTTTTTCCACTCTCCTCAACCTTCTCTCTCTCTTTCTAACTTCAGACACGGTCATCTCTTTCTCTATCTTTCTTGCTAACTGACAGACCCACAGACAAGGACGTCTTTGTTAGGTTTCACTCTATGAGATTGAAAACCAGAGGACCCTAAACCAACTCTTACACTACTCGTACACTAAGCAAGACACCACCCTAACCAACCCAATGGTAGCGGGCAAGGTAAGAGTAGCAATGGGGTTGCAGAAGTCGCCGGCACCCACTTCCAAAACCGATACTCCGCCGCCTAAGCAACCGCCTCCGTCGTCCACTGCTGGCTCCGCTACTAAAAGTTCTCATAAGTCTTCATTCTCGCGTTCTTTCGGTGCCTACTTTCCACGCTCCTCTGCTCAGGTCCAGCCTCGCCCACCCGACGTAACGGAGCTACTCCGTCTCGTAGAGGAGCTGCGCGAGAGAGAGTCTCGCTTAAAGACGGAGCTTCTGGAGCAGAAGCTGTTGAAGGAGTCCATCGCCATTGTGCCTGTTCTCGAGAACGAGATCACTGTGAAGGAAACAGAGATTGAGAGGAATGCTAGGCGAATGGAAGAGTTGGAGGCAGAGAACGAGAGGTTGAGGGATGAGTTGGAGCAATTGAAGTGTGGGATTGAAGAAGAGAGGAGAGAAAGCGAGATGAAAACGAAGGCATTGGAGGATAAAATCGCAGAGTTGCAGAAAACGGTGGCAGATCATGGTAGTAACAGAGGAGATGCTTTGGAAAGCGATGATCTTTCTTTTTCACAGAGATTTCAGGGACTTGTGGAGATTTCAGTGAAGTCCAATCTAATCAAGAGTTTGAAGAAAGGGTCTAAATGCTCAGAAAGTTTTTCCAACCAAGAAAGCAAGTTGCTTGACAGTGGTCTCGATTTGAAAAGAGAAATAGTAGAAGTTGAAATTGAGAAATCGAACCATTCAAGGTGTAACTCGGAGGAACTTAGCGAGTCTACCGAGTCGGTTATAACCAATGTCAGATCCCGACTGCCCAGAGTTCCCAAGCCACCACCGAGACCATCATCTTCGTCGCCGCCATCATCATCGTCTAGCACAATCTCAGATGCTTCCGATAACAACGGCGTGACAGAGCAAGCAACTCCAAAAGCGCCACCACCGCCTCCTCCTCCGCCTCCACCTGCATCCAGGGCTGTTCCACCGCCACCTCCGCCGCCGTCGAAGGGAAACAAGCCGGTACCGGCGAAGGTGAGGAGAGTGCCAGAGGTGGTCGAGTTTTACCACTCATTAATGCGAAGGGACACTCAATCTCGGCGGGACTCCAGCTCCGGCGTGGCGGAGGTTCCGGCGACGGCGAATGCCCGAGACATGATCGGCGAGATCGAGAACCGGTCAGCTCATTTGCATGCAGTAAGTAACAGAACATGGGTTTTTGCCATAATTGCAACTTTGCCACTATTTGTTGGGTCAGCGTCAGCTGACAAGTCTAGTCGCTCTCTTTAACTGCTTTAATTTGAATCGGATTGGATTACTTCGTATATAAGACACGCATCAGATTCGAAATCAGCTTTGGAATTTCACAAACTAAAACCGTAAATATGCGTGAAAATAATGTCATTTTGGGATTTTCTCATCGGTGGTCAACTCAAACTGCACTAAAAGGATTCAGTAATAGACAAAGAAATTAGTTGACCTTAGATTATTAAAGAGCTAATCACACACTACCTCTTAGCAAAAATTAAGGTAATGTTTGGGTTTATTTTTTGATCCAATTTCTGGGTTTGATTCTGAAATAGTGTATGTTTGTTTACAGATAAAAACGGATGTAGAAACACAAGGGGACTTTATAAGGTTCTTAATTAAAGAGGTGGAGGGGGCTGCATTTACAAACATAGAAGACGTCGTGCCTTTCGTCAAATGGCTTGACGACGAGCTCTCCTATTTGGTACTTCAACTTTATTTATTTATTTATTTAGTTATCTAATTTTCTCCATTAAATTAGAATATGTTATAATGGTTAATTACTTAATCGAAGGTGGACGAAAGAGCAGTGCTGAAACACTTCGAATGGCCAGAGCAAAAGGCGGATGCTCTGAGGGAGGCTGCGTTTGGGTATTGTGATATGAAGAAGCTAGAATCTGAGGCTTCCTCCTTCCGTGACGATCCTCGTCAGCCCTGTGGTCCTGCTTTAAAGAAGATGCAGGCTCTGCTGGAGAAGTATGTGAATCTGCTGCCTCACTTGCAATAGAATAAGAGGCAACTTTGATTATTCAATGTGAATTGAATATTGTGTTTATGGTTTGGCAGGTTAGAGCACGGGGTTTACAATATCTCGAGGATGAGAGAGTCTGCAACAAATAGATACAAAGTCTTCCAAATACCCGTAGATTGGATGCTTGATAGTGGATTTGCGACCCAGGTATTTTCCCACTATTTGGAACTCATATTTGCTTCGTCTCATTAAATAAAGGAAGCATACATTTCTAACTAGATTTGGTATGAAAAATTTGTAGTTCAAATTTTTAAACCGGATATACTTACAATTCTCTTGAAAGAAAGATGTCATTTTTAAAAAAACCCATAAATAGACAAACCCCTTCATTAAATTAATTTCTTTTTATGGATTACTACATAAATGTGGTAGTTGGGTTGGGTGTTTTTTTATCGGAAACCCATTAATTAATGTTTAAAAAATGTTGTTCATTGGATTCACTTAATTAATTATATTGAAATGGAACACAAGTATTATATGCAAGGAAATTTGAAAGCCTTTGTGTTAGCAAGGGAGAGTGTTGGGAGCTAAATGACAAAAGGTAAGGGGTTGGACTTCTACTGTGTGTATCTGTGCAGGGCCTGCATGCGCACATGTTGTGAACTCCCAGATATCTGAATGCATCTGTTTGTCTCTGCATATCATTTTTTTAACTTTGAACTAGGGGAATCAGCCTCTCTTTTTTTGACCGTTAATTTTCAGATAGCACACAGGGATTTGAAACTACAATATTAACATAAACAATAAATTAAATAACAAAGACCATGTGCCAATAATCAAAACAATATTTTAAGTAGACTCGATCTGAAAAAAAAAATGTTGCAACGTTTATACATCTCCTGGCTTGATCTTATTTATCTTTTTTAAGTGTGCCTAGAGTTTTTCATACAATTAATCCATATGGGGATGTAGCTAGAGATAGTAAATGCTCATGAATTTATTGTACAGATCAAGCTGGCTTCTGTGAAGTTGGCGATGAAATACATGAAGAGGGTGTCTGCAGAGCTAGAAACAGTTGGCGGTGGTCCTGAAGAAGAAGAGCTAATTGTCCAAGGAGTTAGGTTTGCATTCCGTGTGCATCAGGTAAAAAATGGAAGGAAAAATACAAAAATTTTTAGTGCCTTTTAGAGAAAAAGTATGAGGGACCAGACCATGTAGCGTAACGCTAGTGTTTGTTTTTGTTTGATGTGGTGGCAGTTTGCTGGGGGTTTTGATGTGGAGACGATGAGAGCATTCCAGGAACTGAGAGATAAAGCGAGGTCATGCCACGTACAATGCCACAGCCACCAACACAAATTCTTTTGCAGGTCTGCTGCGTGCTAATGCAATGCTTGGAGCAAACTCAGCTTCAGAAGCCCCCCACCCCAACCTGTTTTTGCTGTAAAGAATAGTGATCGTCATTGTCATCTTGTTTGTGAATTCAAATGGCAATAGTAGCCATTCATAAATGGACAACCAACCTTATTCATAATTCATCCATTCATTAATTACTTTGAAACAAGACCCTACTCCAATCTTGTGAACTCCCTCTCATAAATCCACTCTAATTCTTTCTTTCTTGATTGTTCATAACAAGTTTTAAATGATTCTATTAGGAGGGATAAGATTGAGATAATCACAAGAAAAATGAGAGGAGGATGGACACTAGAAATAAAATAATATTATAAAAAATAACACTTTCAATGTAAATTAACTCAGTTGTATATTTTAATTTCCAATAAATGAAGGAGGTGGCTGGCCCTAATGGACAATAGATTAAAATAGGTATGAAGAAAGAAAATCGAAGAAGTCCAATAACTTTTGAAAGAAAAGCGTGTAACTTGAAATTTAGTGTACTAATATTGTGTCTCTCGGAACATCCGAATAAACTGGCATTTAATGTATTAAAATTGAATTACAGAAAAAAAAAAAAAAAAAACTTGACGGAATCAACTATAATTCTTAGAAAAAAAAAAAAAACAATGTAGATGATACGTAAACGACAAAATCATCATCATTCATTAGTAAGGTAATTGCTTAAAAATCGATAAAACAAAAAGGAAAAGTAAAACTAAAAATCGGGTCAGTGAAGACATTCCGCGAAGAAATGATCGACAGCCAAATTCTAAATCTGCAAATTGCTTCCCATCCCAAACGTGGTGTTCTCATCAGTCATTGCTGTAGAAACAATTCTCCACAGCATCTCCGCCCATCTGTTTCTTTCTCAAACTACTCCAAGTTCCAACCTTTTCGAATTTCTCGTCCAACCAAAGCCACCCGTGCTCCCATGGAAGTTGAACGAACTGAAGGGTCTGCCGAAAACAGCGGCTCATCCCCACCAATGAAGCTTTTGTTCGTGGAGATGGGAGTTGGCTACGATCAACATGGGTGTCGTAATCTATGCCCTTTTGCCTTTGCTTTTCGCCCTTTTTGATGGGTTCTCTATAACTGGGTTGAACTGATTATCACTTTACACAAACACAGACAGGACATAACGGCTGCAGCTATGAGGGCGTGCAGGGATGCCATTTCTTCCAATTCAATCCCAGCTTTCCGAAGAGGTATATCCTGTTGTGTTTTTGTTAATTGATAATTTTTTTTTGGTTTATGATAAGAATATTCGGATACATACGAATGAGCATAAAAAGCCTTGATTTTGAGTGTGATTTCTGTGTAATAATTACACGCTAGTGTTTTGGTTGCTCCTGATGATAGGTTTTTGTGAGTTGGTGGTTGAGGCTAGTTCATTAACTATAGATGCAGTGGGATTTTTTTATATTAGATAGGCAGCCAGAAGCTGAAGTCTTGTATAAAATTTTGGAACTTTGTTTGAGTCCTCTTGGTTATGGTCGCGTGCCTACTTAATTTGATAGAGGAACTTGGCCTCAAGCAAATCCAAAAATAAAACACTAAATTACATTGATATTAGGGAACCAACAAGTCCAAATGTCCAATTAAAACAAACCTGGAATAATGTTGTTGAGACTTAATCAGCGGAGCTAATTACAAAATGAGGGAAAATTAGTGGAGAACACATAGCATGTGACTCCTGCTGGAATGGAAATTTTATTCTTTCGATGATAGACTTTGAGTTGGGCATTAGTGGCTCACAATTCATACTTGCTCGATGAGCCTGTTCTAGGTGCCCTTCTGATACACATTTTAGGCCGAGCCGAGAGTGGCAGGAAATCATAGATAAGAGAGAATGAAAGGTTTGACATATTTCTTTGCCCATTACTACGTTTTCATAAAAGCTTTTTATTCATTTGCAATTTTAAAATTTAAGTGGTTTCCCCATTACAAGATGAGGAAGTAATCATGATTTCCAAGTCTGCCTGATAGGTATGCATGCATGTATGTAACATGTATCAAATTAAAATAACAAAATAAAAATGCTTTCTATTAATTTCTCACCCAACTTTTTATAATATTCTTCATGAATTCAAACCATTGATGTCGTGTGTTCTTCTTGCAGTATTTACATAATAACTGTAACTTGTATCTTGGCTTCTCATAGCACTTTCGTAAAATTCATTCCTGTTGACAGAAATCAGTTTTGTAAAACTAAGTTTTGACTTAATTTCCACCTTTCTAATTCAAGACAAATATCTTATATTCACATATCCTGGATCACCCAAGTCCCTACTTATTTGAAATCTACTGAAAGGTCATATTCTGATTGTTCATTGCTGTTTAGAACTCAGAAAATAGCTTTGGGGCTTTGACACTCTAAATAGTTTCTTCAGTTCTAATACGATGTATATCGTTTAGGTTCCATTCCTGGTGTAAGTTTTGATCAGATGAAACTACAGATCAAGCTAGGGGTTCCTCATTCTCTCCAGCAATCATTGGATATTGAGAAAGTCAAGTCTGTATTTCCCTAGTGAGTACCAACACTTGTAGAAGCTAATGCTTATTTTTTTTAAGTGCTTTTGGATATGATGCTCAGATTATCGATATGAAATGCCCTTCATATAATTGAGACATGGCTCTTCCTTGTGAAACTTAAGTTGCGGAATATTCCAGTTAAATTCAGACTTATATTAAAAAAATAAACTTATTTTTTTAGTTGTAATCCTTGTTTAAATCCATCACAGAATTCTATGTTACTCCCAACTTTTGTATGAACCAAATAATAAATTTTGGTGTTCTGAGATGCAAATAGACTAATGTCCTGTTTGTGCCTTTGCACATTTCTTCGAGTAGTCAAGAATCTGGTATGCTTGTTCTTTCTGTTCATATGTGGTTGTTTGTAGTTTATAATGTAAAAACACCATCTATATCCAATTTTTGTTCTTTCAGTGGAAAAATTGTGAAATTCGAAGTTGTAGATGGTGGTTTGATATGCTCAAGTGGGGTGCATGTGGAAGAAATGGGTGACAAGAATGATGATTGTTACATCGTGAATGCCGCTGTGTATGTCGGCTATTGACTTTTGGCTTCTGAAGAGCTTTGTTCGGTTAGTTTTCACTTCTGTGCAGTCACTGCACAATGCATGCTTTTATCCTCTATAATATCTGAACTTCAAATTAATAGACTTCTGATTTTAAAAATCAACTTTAGTCTGCTGTATAACCCGCCATCCTTCTACGTAACAGTTCTGGGATCTTCTTGGAGGATCAGGTAGGGTTTCATCAAAGCTACTATGAGACCAATTTCAGTACTGACCTATTCAGCTGGGAAGTGAAGTTTCAGTCTTGTATTCTGAGTTTCTCTGAACAAACACAAAAAGAAAAGGGTATGGTCAATTATCGATGTATCATTTTTTGTGTGTGTGACGGTTCTTATCGTGTAATAATGGTGACCTTATTGTTGGGGATGGAGAGGACTATTATTGGTTTTGTTTACTAATTGTTATCCGACATTTGATTTTGGATATGTCACATAATTTCTTAACTGTTCATGGCTGTTCCTGATCCATGTCGTCCTGGAGAGAACGGAGAAAAAGAATAATAATAAAAAAACATGAACTCGTGGTTTTAGAGTAGATCCAAAATATTATTCAAATCGTTAAATGCCTGAGTGGAACAGTTCTGTCTGCTGCATAAAATCATTTTTAAAGTTGAACCAAGTTAGCTCTTCCGGGAAAAATTGCAACTTGTGTTCGATTCTTTTTAAAAATACCGAGTAAAATTATAAATGCAACAAACCTATGCCGTTTTTCACAACCTTTGAGGGACAATAATTTATTAGTCGACTCGCCACAAGTACAGTTGAGAAATGTTTCAGGTTGTATATACATTTTTTCTTTTTGACAATTGAGCGTTGTTCTTGTCACCACCTAACGTTCTGCTCTAATAATGATGACCTGCTCGTTGAGAATGAAAAAATGCTGAGCTAGACAAAGACAAACCGTGGTCGCACAGCACTTTTCGCCTCATTGTTGACTTGGCACACAAACGAGGAAATTTTGTTCAAAACAAATAGCCAAGAGCCTCCAAAAGACTTTCAATTATGTTCTGTGAATCTTTTAGATTTTCCCCTATAAAACATACTCACTCCCAGAAATTGAAGGTGCAACCGAAGCTATATCAGGCTCCAATGGAAGTTGAACAGAAAGGAGGCACAATTCCAGGAATGAGGCTTTTGTTCGTAGAGATGGGTGTTGAATACGACCTTCATGGGTCTTATATTCCATCTTCCATTTCTTTTTTTCTCTTTCAAAGCTGAGATCTAGTATTGCTGAATTGTATACGTTGGGATAACAGGCAGGACATAACTGCTGCTGCCATGCGAGCTTGCAGAGATGCAATTGCTTCCAATTCAATTCCAGCCTTCCGAAGGGGTACTTCTTATTGGGTTTTCACTGTTTTATTAATGCATACCTTCTTGTTTGAGATTTTATATTTACATCTTTTGTGGGTATCCGTTAGATGAACACTATAAACTCTCTTCTGAAATGGAAAGTAAAGGATCTCATATTCACAATATTCATTTTAAAAAAAGGGAAGTAAAAAAGTGGTCCTTCTATTACCATGTTTAGTTTTTTTTTTTTTTTTCTATCCATTCAAACGGGATTGTCAGAGAACCCTGACTATTAGTTGAATTTGGTGTAGGGAGCATCCCTGGTGTTACATCTGATCACATCAAACTACATGTCAAACTAGGGGTTCCTCATCCTCTCCAACAAGACTTGGATAAGGAGAAAATCAAGTCTGTGTTTCCATAGTGAGTTCAGTAAACGCACCTCTACGAAATCAGACCTTTTTTTACCTTGAATGTGACTAAACGTTTTGTTTCCTCCGCCGTCTTCCCCCAACTTATGAAAAACTATTGCAGTGGGAAAATTGTGAGCTTTGAAGTTGTGGATGGTGGACTTGTATGCTGCTCAACTGAAGAAATAGTCGAAAAGAACGATGATTGTTACATAGTGAACGCGGCTGTATATGTTGGCTACTAAGCTCTGGCTTCTTTGTTCCCTTTGGTTAGTAATATCTTCTTTTTACCCCTTGCATGATGTGTAAATTTTCTATTCACTCTTTCCATTAGTAGACTTGTCATTTCTATTTGCCTGTACAAGGATATCTAATGGTGTGTGTGCGTGCTTTTTTTATGTGCTTTTGGCTGTTTCAGTATTCAGTAGTATGACTATAAATAATGGTTCTTAAACAATTTTTGTATTTACAATTGTACTCAACTGTACGAGTGAATTCTTTTAAGTTATGAGAATTGTTCAAGTGGAGTTGCCTAAATCCTTTTAACTGTTCGGTTCACATATTTTACTATCCAAGAGCATGAAATGAATATTGTAGGCCTGTCTCTGAGTTTTATGCATTCTTTTTACATCAAATTAGAAAGCAAGGAGACATTTAGAGGAAATCTTCAAATTTGCTTACTTAACCTCTTTGCAGGAATCCTTCTACTCCGGTCATGTCTGCTAGTGCTTCAATAAAACTTCTATGACAAGTATATCTGCCGTGCCCTATTGGCTAGACAACTTCTGTCTTCCGCTTTTGTTATTTCTGTAATAAATATACTTAATACTTTTGTTAATTCTGGTTAAACTCACAGCTTATTTGTAATAGTGACAGCAAAATAATGCCAACAATTTTGTGGTACATCTTGAAATCTTTGATTCCCAACCTCTACTGCTTTGGTAGTTGAAAAGTGTGGAAAGGCTGCCAACGTGTCCTAAATAAACTAAATTTCTTTTGTACTGTCTTAAAGGCTTATCTAAGATTTTATCTGATAATTTTGTTTTTTTAGAGTGCAAGATAGCAGTTTCATTGATAGCATTAAACTTAGTCCATAAAAATAAGCTTTTAAGCTTGTGTATGAAATTGTGGGGATGAAATTAAAAGGACAAGACTTTCAGTTTCTTTAGTCTTTATTATCCAATTTGTTTATTACGTGAATTTTTTTTTATGATTTAAGATTATATTATTGGTTTTTTCAAAAAATTCCTCCATGTATCATAACCCTGTTGGGGAACTTAATATAAATACTTAAAAACTACACTTAAAAAAGTTCTTTTTCAAACTAAAATTACAGAAAACGTAAACGATCATAATAATAACAGAAGAAAGAAACGCGGCACTGGTTTGCATGAATTTTCTGAGCTGGTTTCGGGCTGCTTTCAGAGGTGGATGAACGACTTTATAGGGGTGCTGCTGTTGGTTATTCTCTGTTTTGAGACGTCTTCTGCCACCAAATAAAAATAATAAAAAAAGAAACTAGGCAATACAAACATCTTTAAAATTATTGCATACTTTATTGAACTGAACTGTTACAAATTGGAATATTTTAAATTGACTGTGCGTGAATCAATGGGGAAGCTGAATACATTAGTTTAGTTTAAACGCTTGAAAGTACCTTTCTTCACATCTAAGTTTGATCACCATGTTTTGTTTCTGAACCATCTGTTGATTATTCTGGTTCATTTGAGAACCCTATAATTCTACAATTTAATTTCACCCCTTATTAGTATCTACCGACCAAATGATGAAGAACTCTACCTTCACAAAATCACCGAGCAAGTGAACAATGATAGAAACAAGCAAGGGATGAAGAAAGAGTCAGTGGGTGCGAAACTTCACATGGTGAGAGCTGCATAGAAGAGTTGATTCCAAGTATCAGGTAGTCCAGGTAGGCACCAGTGGCTGCAGTCATTGCCTGCGTGGTCCCCACTATAGACAGAAGGGTGTGCATCTTTTCTTAGCTGTGAGAGGAGTGTTATGTCAAGTAGATAAACTGGGTTCTTCATCTTCTTTAACACTTTGTTCACTACAGTAGCTGCTGGAGGCAGACCTGCTGGGTAAGATGACCCAGATAATGGATCAAGTTCTCCACTGCAGCTCTTCCTTGGTTGGTTCCACTCCTTCCCTCTGAGAAAATCTCATAAATATGTTTCAGATGTTCCCAAGCTTATAAACTACAAAGGAAACTTTGACCTTTTTGATCCATTTGAAATTACAGGGAGGAAGGTAGGCATAAGATTTACTTACAGATAATGAGTAGGAGAAATGCCCTGAAAGAAGACTTTGGTCTTGGTAGGATCGACATTAAGATCAACCCAGTTAGCCCAGGTGGTTAATCCCTTGTAAAATGCTTCTAAACGATTCATGTCCTGGACCAGGTTGGGACCATCTCTTATATAATCCCATCTGAATGTAACAAAAAATCAAGAACCATCGGGTTAGACTGACAAACATAGAGGACAACAATTGAATGAGCTAATACTCAAAAGAATAAAGTTAATAAAGCAATGACATGTAGAAACTTAGTATTTTCGTTTTGTTAATTGAGTATTTCATAAAAAAAGATTCATAAAAGAACTGTCTTACGCAGTACATTTAACTAACATCACTACTAAATCAATGCTTTTAAGGTTACTAAATTTTTTATTTAATTTTTGTTTATTAAAGCATTGTCTCTAGCTTTAACCATTGAGAAAAACGTACCCTTGAGATTTTCCAGTGTGGCCCCACCAATGCCAGGAGTTGAAGATCAACATGTCCATGTCTTTCCATGCATTTCCAGCTTCTATGGAGTCTAAAGTCAGCACTCGCCCTACGTCTTCTCGAACTATGTCCACCAAATATGGTGTGCGGTATAGGTGTACTGTTACTCCATAGTCCTGCACATATTCACCAACTAGCATCATCACCACCGTCCATTTTGAATGGTTGAGATCAACTTTGATATCGCAAAAAATAATAGAAAAACCAGACAATAAATGCAAAACAACCAAGAGTCACGAGGCTGATTCATTATAAAAACAGAAACGGTGTAGTATTAAAAAAAAAAAATCCACGTGCAAAATTGTAAGCAGTCTACAAACATGCCCTGTCAAGGTCACTTTAATTTTTAAACAAAAAAGAAAATGCCCTGACTATTATGGATTTTTTTTCTTCCTTCCACCAACCGCCGATCATATTGAATTCAACATTTCATACAGAGAAAAAGCTTTAAAGTTCATGGAAACTGTGGATGTACACGTGTTTAAATCCAAAAAAGATTGGAATAGCTATCTATAGACAGACGTTGGAAAACTATGATTAATCATCTAACTGTGAATTTTTGTTTCTTTATGAGGAATCTCGTGAATGATTCTCAGAATGCAAGTTGCAGGCAGGATTGAAATCAATTGCTCTGCTCAAAGTATGGGAGGAAGATTGCCGGGTTCTCACATTATGTCAATATGCTTCGAAATTGCAGCCAGAATCTTATCTTTTTTTACTACGTTTTGTCTTGCTCTACATAATTTTCAATCTTAAGGGTTTGCAAAATAATAATGCATGTTGTGGTTTCACATGCCATAAATGGTATTTAAATTATATATGAACTAAAAAGTACAGATCCATGTTCAGTGGCTGATTTTGATTAAACATAATGAAGCAAATAATTGGAGAGAGCCCCCATCTTGTAATCACAGGTTGGCAAGTTTATCCAAACACAGCCTGTCAAATGGTGGTCATAATTCACCCTTTTGAGGATCTAATGGCAAACAATAATGCAACTCAACATTGAAACCCCAGTTTTCTGGTTTAACTCTGGTTTTCAGGACTTCTTTTTCTTTTATTTACAAATCAAACCCTCCTATGATATTAATAAACCTTCGGGAGAACTATGTTCTACAACTCAACTCGTTAAGTTGGAGCGTCCCAAATCTATATAAATCCCATATCTTGCAATTGAATCTCAGCATCCTCCTAACTATAAATAGAGTTTAGGCTTTCCTGCCATGAATATTAATTGCGGTTGTTTTGTGTCTCTTTTTCTTTCTTTTAGTGGATGGTTTACCAGTTTTACTATATCTATTTTGATTGCTACTGGCCCAGCTAAGAGGAATCTGATTCTACATAGTGAACTGCTCAATGGACTATTATTTAGAAAGATAAAGGTCTACTTTTATTAAGATTTACTCCATCCCCATCAAGTATTCATGCCAGTGCCATATATGTTTACCTTTCTTCTACTCATCCTCTTAAATTTTTATCAGAGCGCTTTAATAAACGGGGTAGAAGAAAAGTGAGGGAATTAATTAACAGTGGAAGCACCAATAACGGGCATGAGCAATAAATGAAAAAGGCATAGAGAAACAAGCAAGGAGATAAAATTTTAAAACAGATCGACTGCGAGTTCGTTGAACGCTGGTATTGGTGTACAAAACCGGACGAGAGACAAGGAAAATAACAAAAGCAAAACAGAAGCAAACCTGGAAGGTCACAGTGGACAGTGGTTCTTGCCTCAAAAAGCTGGTCTTGGCATTCGGCACCGACGCGTGAATCATACAGGCTAATGATTCCCACATGTTCAGACTCAGAGAATCACCCACAAACATTATCTTCTTCCCCCTCCATCTGTTCAAGAAATCCATCCCATCGAATCTATACCAGAAAATTTTCAGCTTCAGTAACAGAACTCGCTTATCAAACACCTTCAAAACAAGTTTTGCTGGTCTCTTATTTCCTACACAGACTATTATCCTTTCATCGTACAGTTTCAAACTAGTTTGATTAGTCTTTCCATTTACAGCACATTATCTTATAGAGGTTGGCAGAAAAAAGAAAGTGAAAGCTCTGTTTCAATATTTGTTAGAGGAACAAGAATAATTTGGATTGACAAACCGACACTACCTGGGCATGGCACATGAATCAGGCTTCCAAGAGTACTTGAGATACTGATTGTCAGGTCTACCGTACTTTTGGCAATCAAACTCAGCATCTATGAAAGGGCAGCTGGAGGAGTCATACAGAGGAAAGGAAGGGTCGATAACCCAACTGCCAATGAACAAGTTACACCCTCTAATTTGCTTTCTCCCTCTTAGTAAGCTACTCGCATTGTGGAACTTTGCTGCTCTTGCTTGGTGAAGTGACACAAACAGAGCTTGGAAAAAGAAAGAGAGTAGAAGCAGAGAATGAACCCTGAAACCCATTAGGAATTTTGGGGTTCTGAAAGCAAGAGATAGGAAAACCTGTGAATAACACTTGTATCCCTCTGGGCCATATATAGGTAGAGGCAGTTCAGGAAAATTAGTACTTGGTGAGTTCACATGGTGGGTGCTAGAGGACACTGGTTTTTATTTCCTGACATTAGTTAGGGGCTATTGCCCGTCTTGTATTTATTCGCTAGTGCTGTGTGTAAGCCCGTGGGGATTGAAATTCTATGGATTCAAAAAAGAGGAGTTTTTTCTGCATTCCATTTGTATGCATGTCACGGGGGCAAAACTGTTCCATCATATTCTAGATGCCTGGTTCTCGTGTCTGCAATTTAAAATTATAATTATTTGCATTTTTTTTCTCAAGACATTACAATTATCTACATAATTGCATGCATTGTGTGATAAAGAAATGCACCAAAAAAAATAAATAAACAGAGCAAGCATTAAGATCTAATCATGAGAAGGATTTTAAGTTTCATTTAATGTAAATTTTACCTAACGTTAAACTTAAATTTTTCTTAACAAAATAAGGCCCACAAGTCGAGCGTAATTATCTTTAGCTGGGATGACTTCATGATAATGGAGTTCCTGAATTTCTTTTAGGTAAAAAAAAAAGGCTTATCTGGTCAAAAAAGAGTGACTAATTTTTACTGTAATTGATATGACAATAATAGACCTGGTATAGATGTTCAAATTTGACACTATATCTAGATTTCTTGGCCATTCATTATTAAAAATTTTGAAAGAAAACTCCAGTTGCTTTGTCGCGAGTTGGTCTGAGTTTGCAAGGTCTATATTTTTCAAGAAACATTATCTATCTTCTGAGGCACGGCACACTGATTTGTAGCGGCATAATGGTGTTCTTTTATATTATTAGTTGATGTTTTTGCGACGAAGCTTCCATAGGATGAAAATTGTTGACTTTAAATATAACATTAATAATCACGTAGGACAGTCATATGAACAACACAAACTCAATATGACTCTGTTTGTTATCTATTTTTCTTTTTTTAGTTGTTGTGGGTGTATGTGTTTTTTTTGTAAGCTATTTTTTTTATAAAAAAAAATTATAAGAGTTTTTTTCTTAAAAGTTTATCTTAAAATGAGAGAATAATTTGCATATTATTTCATAAGATCTATAATTATACTCTTTAAATTTAATAAAAAATATCTATAGAAAGCTGAACTCTTAGAGAGAATATAAAGTGTGTTGCTTTTCTTTAAATTTTTTTTATATTCTTCTAATTTATTGTAAAATTAAAATTTATTTTTTTGCCTAGTATATATATTGTAAGTCTATCGCTGCGGTTAAAGATTGCGTTGCTTCTCTTTTATTTTTTATTTTTTCATTAGTGCAGACTTTATTTCTTATATTTAGCTGTTCTTTATTTATATGTTTGCCTTAATTTTTTGTTAGTAATAGTTTATGTGTCAAGTATAGTCTATATTTTTGTATTTATACGAATAAATGTAAAAAAAAAGTTTTTTTGAATGTTTTAAACCCAGTTTTTAATTTCAAAAAACCATGAAAACACACCAAAAGCATCGATTAGACCAGAGAGCATTATCGTTTTGTCCACTACCACTGGTCCTGGTAGTTCGGTGTCGGTCGTACCATGTGTAGACAAAGAAATCACTAAGCATGCCATTGCCACCAACCAAACCCAAAACTGAGAGGACACTTCCCTGGTTCAGTTCTCAACAATTCCATCATACAAGCCAGAGGACAATGGCAGCCGCTTAGGCACATCCACAAGCACAAGCCTAATGGACCCACTGGGACCCCTCTGGCTGATACCTCTGTCTTCTTCAACTTGATCTGGTTCTTACCTTTCTGGCTGGTAAACCGTGCACATCTTATTCTTGCAATTTGCAGCACTTGCCGTGAAGGGCGATGTCTTCTCTCATTGTTTAATTATCTGTTCTTACTTAAAAAGTTAAAAATTTATACAGCTTGTTATTGGGGTTTCTTAGAGTGAAAGGGAAATGAGTGAGACTAACACCAAATTTTGGTTAAATTGCTTATTTCCACTTCAACAATTCACTCCACATTAAAAAAAGAAAAATTACAGTTAAGGTATCTTCTCCAATTTTGTTCAAGATTATATTTTCAAAGTGATCTAAAGTAACTTTACCCCACTTTTATTCTTGTTAATTGCTTTTACATCCTGTCACTAACTATAACATATTGGAAAAGTAGGAGGGTCTTATCTCATTTTCACAATCACCTCAAAGATGTTAGGGTAATTGTCATGAATTTAATGAAGCTGCTAAGCTTTATTCTTGCTACAAAAACAGAGTTAATCTTGGTGATAAATTTTGTCCAATTTGTTGTTTCTTTTTATATTGCATTCATTTTGATTAGGAGATGATGTAGTGCCTACGCCATCCTCAATGAGTGCCCCCCGGCGTGATGATGAGCTAAAATAGTTGGAATAAAAGGAAGTGCTTGTTGGGACGTCTAAAAATTGGTTATTGGAGGAGGCACTAAAAAATCCTTTGGCAGAAAGTCGTGTGGGGTTTTTTTTCCCAGAAAATGCTAGGCTGAGTTTTTTTAACAACAGAAATCAAAACTTTTGTGACGGGATTTCCCACCTTCCTTGTCTTGTCTTTTTATAATAAAATTATGCTAGAGAATAGCTCAAAACTGTTATTATGTAAATTAGTTTATATAAAAGATATATTTTTTTTAGTTTATATCTTAGCTCCACGAGAGTTTACTAGTTAAGTAATTATTTCAAAGAATCTACAAAATAAGGTATGAAATGTTAAAATAAAATAAAATTTTATCAATAAATCAATTGATTTAATGACTTTAAAGTCTTCTCTATAATTGAAAGTATTGACTCTTGCACAGAGTCAAATAAATCAAAAAAATAAAATAAAATAAAATTTCAATGGGTTTGAATTATATATTTCTTTGTGTATTCATGCCATAAATTGTTTTTGAATTTTTATTTGATTAAATTACACTCACCTCCTTTAAAATTTGTAAAAATTACACTCATATTCTCTTTAATTTTAAATTGAGACAATTGCATTTTTTATTTAAAATTTTTATAAACATTAATTTAACATTTTGATAATTTATACTTTATTAAATTAAATTATTTATAATTTTTTTAATATATATATATATATATATATATATATATATATATTATAAATGTCATTAACAATTTTGTGAGTCAATGATAAGTTTTTGTATATTTTGAAACTATCTAGGAAGGTAATTTTTATAAATTTTAAGAGAAATTAATATAATTTACTCTTTTTATTTTAACGAAATGATATAAAAAAAAGAGATTAAAAAATTTTAATTTTATGGATGGATCGATGGAAATTCTCCAAAATAGATGCACTTGAGGAAATTATATATGGAATGAATGATCATGGAATGAAAAAATTAATAGATAACGTGGAAGAATATTTCATAACAAAAGAAATTAAACTTGTTAGATAAAAAGTCAATAAAAGTTGTGAACAGAAAACTCTTAATTTCTATTAATGATTACTCATTCAATCATTCTAATTTACATTGACAACTAATCCGTCTTTTTCTGATAAACGTGTCGATTCCAAAGTACATGAACATTACTCATAAAAAGTTTAAAGAGATGTTTAAGACAAACTTAATTATATGTGCATAAAGTTTGTGTACAGGAAAAAAAAAAAAAAAAGAATAAAGAATGATTGAAGCCGTCGGTGCAATGAGAAAGGAAATGCCACAACTTCTTTTCTTTTTTTTCAAGTGGAAGGGATTATGCAAGTTGCTAGATCTGGGTTATTAGATTTTAAAAGCATTCGATAATTAATTAACCAAAATAAATTAATATCTTTTTATTTTAATTTTATTCAAAATAAATTTAAATTCAGTAGTTTAAATATATTTGTAATGTTAAGATCAGTTTGAATTTATAAAAAAGATCATTTCAATAAAAAAAATGTAAAATTACTTGTACCAAAATAATAAATAATAAATTGAAATTTGTTGATATTTTATAGCCAACTAAAATGTCAAGAGACAGTCATAAAGAGATATTTGGTGGACTACAGTGGAACAATTATTGAGTACTTCAGCTGCTGGAATAATGGCTCTGGAGACCCATTTTGAAAGCTTCCTCGCGAAATTGCCAATGGTATTAATTACTTGTGTCAACTTTTATCCTCTTTGGCTTCATCTCCGCGTGAAATGGAAGCATACGGCATGTCCATTTGTCAAATCTCAATCATAATATGAAACTCAATTCCGAAGGATGCATGACTTGGCCACATTGATTGACTCAGATTCCGTGGCTGGGCAAGTAGAGCAAATCCTTGATATATAATTTGCATGGCTTTGTGGACCTTAATAACGCACACGTCCAACGATGATTGTGACTTTGAATTTTGGGGAAGATGAGTATTGGACTAACATCCAATAATGAGAAGGGATTATATAATTTTCAAAGATTGTTCCAAGAATTTAGCAAAATAAAGGGTTATTTGTTTTGAAGCAATTAAGTTTCACCGACATAGCATAATAAATCATAGTTATAATTGCACCAAATGACAGAAAAGTGTGATTTCAAGGTAGGTTTATATTCCAAATATGGCTGGCTATCTATGCCTGGAGAAGCATATCCAATTATAGAGGATGTTTGGATCATCTTGCATACCTTATTATAAGAGTTCCAAAAATTGTTTTTTATTTTTTATTTATCTTGGATTATTAAATCATATATATAATTTTGATATATATAATGTCTTTTTAAATTTCATATAATCATTTGTTTCAAATTAAAATTTCTTTTTATTACATTATAGAATTATTTAAACCACCTTAAGTTAGATTTATTCTAAATTTTGTTTATACGTACCTTTTTAGTTGCTTCGAAAATTCTTAAGAGTATTCTTAATTAGCATCATATCATAAAAATTCTACTATCATGGAATGGGTTGGAGAGCCATGGTCAAAACCCTATTGGGTCCTTATTAAAAATTGTTTGTTTTCATCAGCATTGGACAACTGGACACAGGCCAGATTACGGATAGACACACACACTGGACTTTTCTTTTAATAATTAAATTTGGTTTGTGAAAAATTATTCAAACTTGGGCCAATTAGTTTGTTTCTATCTTTATTTTTAAAAATTGCGTTGCCCGTTTGTTTGTTAACTTTAGTGCTGTCTTTATTTTCAGATGTGGGTTTTTCTCCTTTTGGTAAAGGCAATCACCGTCACCTTTTCATTGCTTTCTTGATCTGTATTTTATATTAAGGTCTTTATTCCTATCGCTTTATTAAAGTTCATACCTTTTCATGCGAAACTTTGCTTTATCTTCACTCTTCTACATCCATCAATGGAATTCTTTTCCTGCAGACTTTTGCTGAGCTTTGGCTATACGTCGAGGGAGAAAAGGAGAGAGAAGAAGATTGAGGAAGAATGAGAGAAAGAAAGAAAAAGAGCCCGTCATTCAGGAGAGATAAAAAAAGATAATAGAGAAATAATGAGGGGCCGAGAGAGAAAGTGAAAAAAAAAATTTAAAAGATGAAATTCAAACAAATAAATAATTTGAAAAATTAAATTATTAATTAAGCTTTTTTATAATTATTTAAGAAAAATTAGAATGTAGACAATTGATTAGTCATTATTATGTTTAATAACATCTTGATTGGAGTAAGTTTTATTCGGGCTGTGTTTTAAAAATTTCTTTAATGTGGTGATGATGTACAACAAACTCAGATATATTATCTAACAGACTTGATCAAGAGGAGGTCTTTTAGTATAAAATTCCATGTTTTTAAACTATGCATAATAATTTTTTTATTTTATTTTATGCAAACTATGCTTGAGAAAGTTGAAACTGCAGTAAGCAAATTTGCAGTTTAGTAAATCTTTATAATTCACTTTTGTAAATTACTATTTAAAATTAGTTGGTGCAAAAGGGTAAATATTTATAATTTTTTTTTTAAAAAAGATCTCTTAGGAGTGAAGGTTGTGACTACGGTTGAAAGCTCTAGTCACCTCATGTGATTCTCAAAAGGAAAAGAAAAAAGAAAAGAAATCTAAGATATTGTTTCTAAAATTTTCCCAAAATAAAGATTCAATCTTGTGTTTACTAATTCTCCTACCTCCTCTCCAATCACGGCAAGTGTGCAGAATTCTAAATGGCAAGACATCAATGGCCAAATCCGCCTTTTGACCTCGTAGCAAGCATTGCAGATAGTTTAGGACTAATCGAACTTCTGAGATTCCGAAGTGTCGGATTAGCACTCTGCCTCCTCGAGATCTTCAGCTCACGTCGAACTACATAAACAACCTTGGTTTCTCGTCCACGCGAAGATTCCCAGTTCATTCTACTAAGTAACACAGGCAAAAAAAAACTACCTCAACATACCAGAAATTGTAAAAGCAAATTGCCTTGCCTCAAAAGGAGGATGGTTCCTTGTCCTCCGCGAAGGCCAAAATAGACCTCCCATCCCGTCCCTTCTCGTCTTTCTGCGGCCACATTGTAGCATTTTCTCCAATGGACTCGGTTTGATCATAGAACCTTTCCAATGATGAGTAAACTCAAGGGTGCAATTTTAAACAAGGGATTTTTCACTTTTTACATAGTGCAAATGGGTTGCTCAGGTTTGATGCTGAGAGCTATGAATGAAAGATTCGTTATGGTTTTGAATTTTTTTTTTTTTTTGGGTGCAAAAATTAGTAGAATAGACACTTCCAATATTACCGGACAGGACGCTAATGGCATATTGAGATTGCCAGTAGAGACCCACTCAAAGAGTCATTATAGAGGCCTGAATCGTAAGTAGTTCTATTTAAATAACAGCTACAAAGTTATTGGACGTCAAGAGATTTCTTTGATGAGGATTGCCCACCAAACAGGACTTTAGTAGTTTTGAGAGAATCGAACCCACATCCATAAAAAAAAAAATAGGAGTTTGCTCCGGATCTTTCACCACATGCCACGTGCATTGGCCGTTTCTTGAGGGAGGATATGAAAGGAAAATTGGGATTAGAGGATGAGATTTCTCTTGCTACACGGTAGTTCCACGCACTGACACTTTTGATTATAATGTTTTGATTAAGACTGAGAGCATTAAGGCTGCTGATGAATCATAGCTGGTAATTATTAGCTTGAAGTTGGGTTTCTTCCTTCATTGTCTATAGTTTTTCTTTGGGAGACTCTTTTAGTAATATTTCATACTTGGGGGACTATTATTTGTTTAATTTGAGAATTCCAGCTTTTCCTTTTTGTTGTGTGGATGTATTTATTTAACTTTGTTTTCCTTTTCTTAAGGCACAATTAAGCACCAAATAAAACTACTAATTTGATAACATAACACCACGCCACTGATGCAAATTTAACACACAATTTGATATGCGTTTGGCTGAATAAGCTTCCACCAATTAAGGGGAAAGATGGAAGGTTTTAAGAAAACACAATTAATTTATTGATAATTGATAGCTTCAGTTAGAATAGAAAGCTAGTTTCAAAGAAAAATAATCAATTTGCAAATAGAGGAAATGGCTAGGTATCGAAATTCTAAACCAAGTGCTTTTGAACTACTTAAGCAGTGGGATAAGAAGCTTGCATGGCAACACCACAAAGACCCTGAGGTTCACCACTATTTCTCTGTAGCCTCATGTAGCCACTCTCACCCCAGCTCTGCCCCCACGAGTTCTTTATCAACCAGTACCTAGTGCCATCTTCGGTTGCACCATAGCCAATGGCAGTAACTCCATGGTTGAGCGAAGTTTCACAAGGTCCGGTAAATACACCCTCCTTGTATAACTGGAATTCACCACTGACAGAGATGGCAACCGAGACAGGTTGGTTGGCCACGGCTTCTAGGAGTTGATCCTCGCTGTTGGGAGCTACGTCTTCATAGCCGCTGATTTGGGCTACTGGAATTGCTTCTGCATTTTGGCAGGTTTCCTCAGTTCCTTGATATGGGTAATTGGCTTCACTTGCTAGACCCTGGTTCTGGACAATGTACCGGAAAGCATTGTCCATTAAGCCTCCACCACAGCCTTGGTTTTGGTCATCACTACCGCAGTCCACTAGTTGCTGCTCGGACAGTGAGTTCAACTTGCCAGTTTTTATTTGGACTATTCCTTCTACTGCCGCTACTGCTGAAAATGCCCAACAGCTTCCTGCATTCAGATCAGTCATCATCAAAATTAACCATTCAATGTTAAAGGCTTATTTATATCTTTCTCGGCCTTTTGCCTAAGATCAAATGTTAAAGGCTTATTTTAAGAAAATGCCTAGGAATATATATATAAATATGTTGTATACGAAAAAAGTTCCATATATATATATATATATATAACTACAAGGATTAGTCCAAAAAAGAAAGAAAGAAAAACCACAAGGATATTTTTCAGTTATAATAAATATATCAATTTCTAGGTGCCAAAGAGTTAAGCTAGCGGTGTACATATATTTGATTTAGTGGTAAAATTAAAATCATTTAGTTAGTGTGGGTAGAGTAAACTTGATTACCGCATTGGCCTTGGTCCTTAACGGGTGTAACAGCTTTTTTGTCTCTCCAGTCCATGCTGGCAGGAACTGCAGAGAGGTCAAGTGTCTTATATGGAGCCATTTTGAATGCTTTTGGCAGGCTTGAAGTCCTTAGCCCTGTATGCGAAGCAATAAACTCTTCGTTGGTCAAATCAGCAAACTGGTTCAAGCCCAACTTGTAACTCGTATTCCCAGCACTATTGAATCTCTCTACGTACTCCAAGTTCTCCGTGAATATTCCGAAACGTTTCTCCTTCTCTTTATCATTTGGATAAGATCGTCCATACCGTGCCATCCATTGCCGGTGGAGTGTGTTAGCAGCAGAAGCTTCGTAGAGGGTGCGAGACATGGCTGGATATGCAAATGTCCAGAAGATAATGCAAATAATAATGAGATGCTTCATCTTTTGCAGATAACAGGTCGATGTCGTTCTGTCAGTATGACAATGGCTTCTGCTGTGGGAAAGAAAGCACAGATTTCAGGTATTATTAATACGGAGCTCAGAATTCTCTTTCTCACGAGAATCTCGGTATACGTGGTTAAGAATTCAATTCCCCAGCATGATGTTGGTTTAAGGTTGACATGGAAACATGAATTAATGCTTCCTGTGTTAAGAGGAATTCATTATTCTGGAATTTGCATGCAAATTAATTAACTTCTTGAGAGTTTCGTTAATGGGGTTTTGCAGTGTGAAATCATCCGTGTATATTATTTCAATAATTGTTAATTAAGTCATGGTGGGATATATTAAAGTTTAAGGTATGTTCCATTCCTATCCCTGTCTTTAAATGGATTTTCTTTTCTTGAAAATTGGCCATAAATTATTATTCAGAATCAGAAACAAGTTGAGGGACCACAAACACGAGAGGGTCACCTGTACAGATACAATCACCACCTATATTTAAAATAAAATAAACTCAAGTACTCGCGCGATGTTTTAGGACATTTTAGAAAACATGTACTTCCAAATATGAGGGTCAATATTGGAAGTATAATAAACAAACTGCAAAATAAATAGAGTATGTTAGAGTTTGAAAATTATTTTTAAAATACTTTTTTTATATTTTTTTTTATAAAAATAAAAAAAAAATTATTTATCAAGTTATTTTTATAAATTATTTTATAAAAATATAACTCAAAAAATAATTTAAAAAAAATATTATTTGATTTTTTTATTATTTTTATGTAAAATTATTTTTAATTATTTTAAAAAATAAAAAAAATTATATAAAATTAATCTCAAATATAATGTAAATTATATCATTATGTTTTCAAATATTATTTTTAAAATTTATATTCAAACAAATTTATTATTTAAAAAAATTAATTTTTAACACTATTTTTAAAAAACTGTTTTTATAAATAAAAATAAAAATATTTAAAAATACTTTCAAACAAACCCTTATATTTACCGTCTTGAAATTTTTTAAATTTATATAAAAAAATGTATTCATTTATTAAATTATTAGTAAATCTTATATGTTATATTTTTTTTTCCATAAAAATTCATAAATAGTTTATTTTAATATAATATAAATAATCAAAAAGTTAAATTAATACTTATTAACTTAAAATATAAAAAAATAGTATATGTTATTTTAAAACTTAAAGAAGTGTTAGAATATATTTATAAGTTTCAAGAAACATTCTTATCTCAATTTAAATTTAAAATAAAGAGTGAATGTAATTTTCATAAACTTAAAAAAATAATTTATTTTATTTTAAATAAAATATATAGAAATTTGTATAATCATAGTTAAGCTAATTTATATGCATCAATAAGTCAATTTAAATGGGGGGTCTGTTCCTGGTAAAAAAAATTTACCTACATTTTTAATCTATTATTTTTTGAAAAAAATAATAACAACACTCGTTGACTTTTTTATGGTTATTTTTTATCTACTTAATCTCAAGAAATTTCTCCCGGCAGAGTCTTATATATGCATATGAATGTACGGCTCTATTGAGTTTAGGCAAGCCCTGCATAACTTTTTCTTGTTAAATTCAGCTGTACACAATTATTTGTTGGTGACTTCCTCCAACGGGATCTTATCAATTAATTATAAGTGGGGAAGGAAAACGAGGAAACTAACAATCCACAAGAAATGAAAAACAAGGGAGAATGTTACAAGAAGCCGACCCTTCAAGAATGATCATAATGGAACAGCAAAAAATTAATATACAAGATATGTACACATAAAGTAGTAATACAGATATCTTCTCAATACTATCAATTATACAATGACACTGTTGCAAAACATTAATTCCCATTAATATTATGGCACTCGGTAAAACTTTTTGAGAGTTATCAGTGGGCTCTGAATCGGGAATAGAGGGAATCAACTGAAACCTGTTCGGGAAAAAAAATAAAGTTTGAAAAGAAGACTGCACATAATGAGAGGTATTATTAAACTGAGGAATCACATACAAATCAATAAAAGTAATAGGATGAATTACCTAACATCAAGATTGTATCATAATTTAATATCAGTAGGAAGACAGGAGCTCCACCAGATAATTTGCCGTCAATACGATATTTGCTATAAATTATACCTTGGGAAGAATGGACTACAAAAGGAGGACTCCACAGTCACATGACAAACTTTAGCTTGCCCCTAAACTAAGCATCCGTAACCTCTGACTTAATGTAATTGCTTATTAACTCAGCAAGAGCTTGTATCAATGACTTTGGCTCATATATAATACCCACTTTGGAATCACGTATGGAGTCAACAACTATCTGCAAAAACAAGAATTGGAGGATGATCTTTAAGGTTCAAACCTACATTATAAAATATACATTGACAAGTAATATATAGATACACCATAAATATGGCCCAACGTTAAATCACCAATCTGCAACTTTAACAAGGAAACCATTAAAATTCTTGTAAAGCCAGAACTACAATCTTCACAAACATGGGCAGTTCAACTTATTACAACAGCAAAACCTGGATCAAACAACTTAAAATACAATCTTTGAGAATGCCAACTTTACAAGGTAGAAACAAAAATAAGGACCCACCAATTAAGTTTATTACACTTAACTAAAGGACCCAATAATCAGTGTGGTTATCCAGTTAAACTGGATAATCATACTTTGTGGTATCCATTCCCATTTTAAAATGTCACTCCAATGGCTGAACATGTCAGTCATGACAACCTTAAAAATCATGCAAGCTATGTGAAATTTCCCAGTTGAAGTTTAAAATAAAAAAATTGGAATATATCTTGATCATGGTAAACAGGATAACTTTTGCTCGCTCACAACTATTTTGAATTGAAAACCACATACCACATCTTTTATTCCTTGGGAAGTCAAGCATTCATCATCAACTGGAATTTCACCGTCTCTTGGTACCAATAGAGTATTGATATACTCACTTGGCTGCACCAAATTTAGAAAAAACACATAAATAACATTCATCCACCATTCATTATATATTATACTTTATAGTTCTCTTTTCTATGCTAATGTATTTTTTGGTCGCTGAAACATAATCCATTCACTGAATATTTCATCTTTTATCAAAAGGAAGAGAAACACTTAGAAAACATAAATTAAACTGATATAGTAGTTCAAGATTTTTCCAAGATATCATGTTGAAGATGTCACAGTAACGAAGGAGAGAATAGACAAATCCTAAAACAAATGTCTTTAAAGTGATAGAACCTAAAACCTAACAGGCATTCCTACAACTAACTTCATTATGCAAAGGTGCTAAGCAAAAAACGGGGAGAAAGAAAAGTACACTTCACGTCAGACAAAAGCACATTGTGAAGATAGTAGTTAGAGTTTAAAAATATAGAAAAATGCGGTTCCCTTTCAGCTTCCACACTAAGGACAGAATAGGTTTTAGAGAAACAAAAAATAATTAAATCAACTCTAAAATGTATGAATTCTGTATTCATGAAATTTTTTTAGTTTGAAAAAAATTGCCTAAATAGGTCAATTAAAATTTACGGTATATTGATTTCAATAGGATAAGAAGTGTAGCATTCAAAATTCAAAGTTCAAAGTTCAAAATGTAATTCAGGCTCTCTTATGACAGTCGAATATGAATCAAATGATTTTATTTTTAACCAGATTCAATATGAAGACTTGTACATGGCACCAAGTAATTTGAATTGTGAATGAATTCCCACACTCACAAGGTTCTGTAGACGATTACAAGGATCTCCATATGTTCGATTTAGAGCATCCGTAATAGCAGTGACAAAGCATGAAGCCGAAAACCCACTTGTCTCTCGGTCATATGTGCCATTTAACATAAGTACCTGTCAATTTTTGTTTTCAAACTATTAATAATCCAGCAGAGAAGTCACACAAATTTCAATGAGTGAGATCTGCAAATCCAATCCAACATTAAAAAGCCAATAACAGGTATAGTGCATTCCAATTTCATGCATGGAAGAGCTCAGAAAATGCTATGGAACTAAGCAAGAAAGTGTGTGTGTGTGTGTGTATATATATATATATATATATATATATATATATATATATATATATATTAATTTTTACTAAATAATATAGAGCCTCATCTAACTAGAGACATGTTCTTAACAACTAGGACGGTAGAGACATAACGCTTAATGGTAGTGGCACTCTCATGCCATATGATGGATGGGACTTTAAAGTTTTACGTCTCATTACACTGAAAAGCTAATATTATGGGACTTGTGTAACACCCGAAATTTTGTTAATGATATTCATAAAATGGAGTGGTGAGAAAAGGGTTTAAAAGATTTAAATGAGGGAGTTATAGAGGAATAACAATAAATGTTTAATAAAGATTTTTCTTACTTTTGGGAAAAGTTGTTGAGAAAGAGGTAGTAATTTTCTTGTTTGAAGGGTTACAAGTAGATAGCAAGGATAGAGATATGGAGCCATAAAGAGAGTTGCACAAAAAGTCATTGAGGTAAGGCCAAGAAGATATTAAACACCTAGCAATTTTCCTTCACCCAAACAAAGCCTTAGCCAACCCCTTAGTCACACTTTAATGGGATGGCACTCTTGAAGTTTTTAGACAAGGAAGGGGTAAAGGTTAAGGGGTTGGATGGCTTGTTGAGAAAGCTGCCATATTTTATTATTTTTCTATTGACTTAGAAGACCAAGCCACCAGTTTTTCCAGCCAAGCCCAAGGGAACCCCACGGCAAAAGGAGAGAAGGGAGAAAGAGAAGAAAGAAAAGAGAAGGAGAAGAAGAAGGGAGAGAGGGGAAAGAGGAAAGCTAGAGAAGAAGGAGAAAGAGCAAGGAGAAGAGAAGGAGAGGAGGTGTAGAGCAAACTAAAGAGACAACTTGTAGAAAGAGAAAGGTAAGATCAACATCATTCACGATTAAGGTGATTCCAGGGGCGTTTTAAAGCTAAGACACAGGGATACAATTCATAAGATCAACATCATTCACGATTTTGGTTGGTTCTGGAGGTTACTTTTTATGTAGAATCTAATGATGTTGATCTTACCTTTCTCTTTCTACAAGTTGTCTCTTTAGTTTGCTCTACACCTCCTCTCCTTCTCTTCTCCTCGCTCTTTCTCCTTCTTCTCTAGCTTTCCTCTTTCCCCTCTCTCCCTTCTTCTTCTCCTTCTCTTTTCTTTCTTCTCTTTCTCCCTTCTCTCCTTTTGCCGTGGGGTTCCCTTGGGCTTGGCTGGAAAAACTGGTGGCTTGGTCTTCTAAGTCAATAGAAAAATAATAAAATATGGCAGCTTCCTCAACAAGCCATCCAACCCCTTAACCTTTACCCCTTCCTTGTCTAAAACCTTCAAGAGTGCCATCCCATTAAAGTGTGACTAAGGGGTTGGCTAAGGCTTTGTTTGGGTGAAGGAAAATTGCTAGGTGTTTAATATCTTCTTGGCCTTACCTCAATGACTTTTTGTGCAACTCTCTTTATGGCTCCATATCTCTATCCTTGCTATCTACTTGTAACCCTGCAAACAAGAAAATTACTACCTCTTTCTCAACAACTTTTCCCAAAAGTAAGAAAAATCTTTATTAAACATTTATTGTTATTCCTCTATAATTCCCTCATTTAAATCTTTTAAACCCTTTTCTCACCACTCCATTTTATGAATATCATTAACAAAATTTCGGGTGTTACAACTTGCACAGTTGCACCCATATCAAAGGACATCAACCTATCCCCATTTTGCCCTCAATCAAGCAGAACAGTTATGCTGAGGTTGAGCCACTTTAAACAGCTACAATACTAGTGCCTGTCTTCCTAGTAAAAGTTAAGTAATTAAACAAGGCATATCTAGGCCCTTCGAATATCACCAGGTAATAACCTCATCACTCCTTTTACCTATGAACAAAGAAATTGTTCTTCACATCATGATAACAAAATACCTTAAGGCAGGACCTAGAAGATATAGCCTCTCCAATTCCCAGCAGTACCTAGAAGAATTTGTCAGTCAGAACACATCTAATGGTATTAAATTGCCTTAATAGTATAAAATATATATGTTGTTTCAATAAAACTACAACTTAACCCAGAAAAAACTGAATCAGTATGAAATTATTGAAGAGCTGACAATCATGTTAATCAGAGTGAAAATCAACTTATAGGTACAGCAAGCAACACCTTATCTCCTTTGGCTACACTGAATAAAGCACACTTATGAAAGAAATAACCAAAGAAAGTTCATCTAACTCTTGCAAAATAGTAGAAAAAGTTCCACAAGATTTATGTAAAGACAGCTGCAGCACTCTCTTCTTTCTTTTTTACATAAGTGATCATGCTCTTAGTTAAGTAAGAAGTCAATTCGCAATCTTGTTTGCTTCAGCACATTGTCGCTTTTTATTTTACTTAATAAGCTTAAAAAACACGATAGCAGCTGAATACAGTCGTCAACAGATATCCAGGTTTATGATTTGACATTTCAAGTTATAAACTAGGGGGCAATTTTCAGAGAAGGGGATCATTATCACTTTGTAACACCATCCCATGGTTCAGAAAGTATCAATCTACTGGCCTGTGTTTAAGTTCATAGACCCCAAAACCCACTCCATTTAAGGGGGGAAAAACCCCAGATGGTTTGGTCCATCATCACTTAGCCCCCTTTTGCTTTTAAAATGTCTCATTCCATAGTCCCTTCATTCTGTGGTTGAAATCCATTACCACCTGAACCCCCAACCTTCAATAGTTAACACCATCTCACTCTAAAATTCTTTAGATACAACTATGGTGCCTTGATGCCACATAAATATATTGGTTGCCTGTAGCAAATAAAATAGTGATCTTTCCAGTAGATAGACATCAGACAGAACCATTTATATCAAGATCTAATAATCACACATATTACCTAATGATTTTGCAATATATGAAAATATATAAAAAAAAGGCTCAAAATAACCACCTTCTTTAATAAAATAAATGATCATGTAACTGCATCACATCATTGAGAAGAAATGCTATATAATTAGATAATGTATAACTCTATATACTAACTGTAAGAGTTGTACCAATGATGGGCAGATCGAAGTAAAAAGGGAACCCATAGCATAGACAATGCAGTCCACATTATTCAACTGCTCCAGTACAGCAGGATTAGCAGAAGGAAAGACCTATTGAAAAAGAAGAGAACGAGAAGTACCAGAAATTAGACCACTTATGATTCGAGAATACCAAAGTCAATCCATATAGAGATATCCTACAATAAAAAATGACATTAGAAGGTGTGGTACTAATAATTTCAGAAGACAAGGAAACTCATGAAAAAGCACCGGAGACAGATTCAAAATAGCAATGTTACTTGCATAACAGTACTGGTCACAATTGTACACAGCTGCACTCATCACTTCATGAGTTTTGCTAGCCCCACTTACATTTTTACCTATTGAACTTAGATGGAGTCATTTATAAATGCTTAAGCTCCTTCCAGACTATATAATACAAAAATGTTTTCAATAACATAATAATAAGTTATTTCATTGACTTGAAGCATGTTAAATAAATTTTTAGCTATCTATGGCAACTGGCAAGAGTGGCCTTGTCAATAAACTAAATGTAAGCTACCGTCAAATTTATTTAAGAGCTATGGGGAGTACAAAATCAAGGCAAACAATTGTTGAGATTGAAATGTTTGCAGCTGATTTCCGCATTACACTCATTTGGCGTGAGGAAGTTGAATAATTATGGATTACCCTAGTGTTGCAAAAGTTAGTAACCCAAGATTCCAGACTTCTATTAAATGAGAAAGAGATCCCACCACAACAAGACCAAAAATCTACCATATAAAAGGTTAACCCAGGAATTTTAAAGCATTAGTCTGAAACAACAACTGCTCTGGACAAAATAGTTCCTTTGCCATTCTATTGGGGAGTTCTGCTTATAGAACTTTTAGAGGGAATTCTTCCATAGGGTATGTGCTATCCTCTGTCTTGTATGCCTTTTTATTGCTCTTTAATAATTTTCTTCTTCTTCCATCACCCAACTTGTATTAACAAAACAAAAAAGACAATTTATTTAATATTACTTGTAGGATATTTGATACCTATCCAGGAAGAAAATTTTTATTCAATATTATTTATTTGCACATTGTATATAGCAATGCATAAAAAGAGGAACGAATCACTATTAGGTACAACAAGACAGCCATTTACCTCATGAAGCAAATTTTTTCCTTCGCTTGACATGTAAAACACTCGCTTTATTCTTGAAGGAAGTGCTGGAGCTGAAAAACTTTCCTACCCATGAATTTATAAAACTTCAATAGTTGAGAAGCACATAATACAAATGCCAAGAATCAGCAAGACCAATACAGGAACACAATAAACATTATTTATTGACTTTGACTTTCACCAAATCAACACACATAAAAATCTAAGCACTGTATGATATCTGTGATTAGTGAGGGTGGATATGAGGAATTAGTTTTATGGATATGCAAATTTAAAACCAGTTGAAACACTTGTACTTCTTTCTTTCAAATTCAATGCTCATTTCTATGACTTATTCAGCAAATTACTATCTTCTTGGTCATGTGATCGAATCAAACCCTACATGTGCCAACTAAGGAACCTTGGGTGTTAAAATTCACAGCACCCAAACAGCTACCAATTGGCCTCTGAGAGCCTGCAAATTGCTCTTCCCTCCACAAACTAGAATAAACCTTCAATCAACCATCTCCTTACCTTTAAGTCACTAGAAACTTAATCTTCAGCCTACTAAATCCTGATTCTTCTTATGTCCTATATTAAGAACATAAGCTTATTAAAGATAAATTGAGCAGAAGAGCTCTAGGTACAGCAGAAAAGAATATATGTTTTGTTCTGCTATTTTCTCCACACACACTGATATGCTTCTTGTTACATGTATATATTGAGGGAAAAATCCCTACTTACTTTCTGGGTAGTTAGTAGATGGGGTAGTTAGCAGATAGAGTAATTACAATGACCAGTTAGTAGTTACAACAAATTTAGGATGTCCAAAAAATGCACCGGTTTCCAAATCAACACGCATAAAAATCTAAGCACTATATGATATATGTGATTAGTCAGGGTGGATATGAGGAATTAGTCTTATGGCTATGCAAATTTAAAACTAGTTGAAACAGTTCTGAACTTCTAATGCTTTCTTTCAAATTCAATGTTCATTTCTATGACTTATTGTGAATTGATGAGAGAAATTGGTATATTATTCTCATTAATTTTGGTACAGTACATACATGTTTATATACAAGAGGGAAGATCACATAATCTGGTTAGGAATAGGATCCTATCTATATGGGGATTGAATCCCCACAAATCAGGAAACAGAAATTCAAAATTCAAACAATAAATACAATCAAATCAGAAACAGAACCAGTTATCACACAAAATCCCTAAACCTACGCCCTTGAAATTACTTCCTAATTCAACACTCCCCCTTGAGCTAGGGCATAGATATTGTGCATATATAGCTTGCAACTCAAGTCTTCAAATAAAGTTTGTGGAAGGACCTTAGTGAGTATATCAGCTGTTTGGGATTTTGTTGGAGTATAAATCAACTGTTTAATTAACTTCGTCAATTTTTTCTGTAATGAAATGTTGGTCTACCTCAATATGTTTTGTTCTATCATGATGTACTAAGTTCTTTGCCATACCTATAACACCCTAGTTGTCACAACTCATCTTAATAGGTTTTTGAGTTGCTACTCAATTCATTTAGGAGTCTTTGTATCCACATGCCCTCACAAATCCTAAGAGCTAGGGCCCTAAATTTTGCCTCTGCACTACTCTAAGACTATAGATTATTTCTTACTTCTCCATGTGACTAGATTACCCCATATATAGGTGCAGTATCCTAATATGGATCTTTTGTTAAATACACTACTGGCCCAATCTACATCAGTGAAAACTTTAACATATCTGGCATTATTCTTTCTGTGTAATAATCCTCATCCAGGGGTCATCTTAAGATACCTTAAAATTCTATTTTCTACTTTCATGTGTTCTTCCAATGAATTGTTCATGAATTGGCCTACAACTCCATCTAAGTTGTTCTAAAGCCTCTCCAATGCTTTTGGGAATCTCTATGGTATTGAGATTGGTTGTAAAAGCTCAAAAGAAAGGAGACAACTTTTCATAAGAGATAAATTGTGAGATGTAAAGTCGAGTACATGATCTGACTCCTTTCCTTTGAGCTATAGGAAGATGAAAGTTATTTGAAGAACATAAATCATTGGTAGAGGAGCAAGTCTCAATATTACCTTGAAGGCTGAAAGAGAAGGAGAGAAAGAGAAACCTTTGGTCAAGAGGATAAAAAGAGAGAGAAGGAGAAGCCACAATCTATACTGTGTTTTGGCCGAAAAAGCATGGACACTGCACCTGAAAACAATGACCCGTCAAGAGAGCGAATAGCGCAACCGGAAATGGGTAGTTGTTTCGAACAAGCTCGTGCCAAAGTTGTCAACTTTGAAGCAATTGAGCTCTAATGATTTGAAGATGGCAATGAGCAGCGATTTGGGTTGCTGAATAAATCTATCTAATCTTGCCAAAACCAGTGGCCGGAGGTAGGAGTTGATCAAACGTATTGTTTTGTGGTGGTTTGATGCATTTGCTTCCTATGCAAATGTCTTTGGCAATGGTTGTGTGATCCTGAGCTTTCTGCAATGCAACATTTGCGTTTTTCAAAGGTGGTGGATTGTAAGAACAAGCTTTCTTCCCATCACTTCTGCTATAATACCATAAAGATAAATTGAATAGAAGAACTCTAGGTACAGCAGAAAAGAATTTATGTTTTATTCTGCTATTTTCTCTACACACACACCAATATGCTTCTTGTTACATTTATATATAGAGGCAAAAAATCCCTACTTAATATTTGGGTAGTTAGTAGATGGGATAGTTAGCAGATGGAGTAATTACAATGAGTAGGTAGTAGATACAACAACTTTAGGATGTCCAAAAAATACACTGGTTTCCCACACTTATTTTCCTCTTTAAGACTCCTTCACTAGGTTTTCACTTTTCAGGAAGCCCAATTGACAAGATTCAGCATGGAGTAGTCAGTAGCTTCAGATGGGACTAACGACTTGGCATTGGGAGTGGGATGGAGTGAATCCCCTTCAAATAAAATTTTAACCCAACAAGTGATTTCCAAACCAAACTAAATAGTCTCATATAATAGGCTTCCAATCAGCGGCTTGAAAGTCTATATATCCTTTATCTCAGGCAAGTTTTTTACCAATAGAAATTTAAGCAAAATGCAGAAAGGATAGGTATCTCATCCCAACAAATGTACTGGCATACCTTATTAATAGGCTCCATGAATCCACTGGTTGGATGTGAAATTTCATTTTGTCCCCGTATGACAGTTCCATCCTAAAATAGGATTGGAGCAGATTGTGAGTTAATGGAAGACTGATTAAAAAAAATGTTGAGAAATCATCCTTGAGAATTTTTATATCAAGTGGTTTTACCAGGAAAAACAAATTTACCCCCAGAGTAAGCATTTATCCTCTACCAAACCATAATATAGTTACATGGTTAATCAGATGTAGAACCATCATCAACCATACCCATAATTCACATCCTAATGTAAGCCTTTCATTGGTTGAAATCACTGGTAAGACCAGGCTTTCAGAGGGAATTCCTGAAACGCGTGAAAACAAAAATATTGCAGCATCCAAAGACTGAAAAAATATACGTGCTCCTGCAAAAAAGAAATTCCCAATGCTGCAAAGTTTATAATAAGTCAGTTATGGTATGGTACCATACAAATTATTATCATGAATCTAGTATATTTCCATTAGTAGGACTAATTCAAATTTATGTAGGACACGAAACCATCTTAGCCCATTGCAAATAATCACAAAAATAAAACACAAGTTGCATGCACAGCAGGTTACAATTTGCAAATAAAAATAAGAAAGCAACAATCTCATTACAGGGAACTGTTTTCTCTACTTGGGAGGCAGGAGATTCAACTGAAAGCTTTTGAACCCATAGCCAGCTTTGTGCTTCATTTTTTCTAACAATTTTGCATAGAGGTTAATTCCTTCTCTATTTCAAGATTTTAATTAAGATTTAATGCCATATTTTCAGAAAATACTTGTCCCCTTTGAAAGCCAGCAACTGAAGTTATCACTCAGACACCACCAAACCTAAGAGGACATTTTAGTGAAAAAATGAACCCTGGTAGTTTATCAAATCTCTGGCATATTATTTATCTAATTCAGAAAGTCAGGATGGGCTATCATTGTAGCCTGATATATCAATTTATTTGTAAGAAACTATAATTGATCATTGGGCCTTTTAACCATCTTTTTTTAGTTCCTTACTGAAAGTCCAAATCCTAGAACAAGGAAACTCAAAGAGATTATATCTATTTCTTCATTTCAAGATAAACTGAAATAGTCAATAAGTTAAATAAAGTTCACTTAACCTGTCAACTTAAAATATCTCAAAAAACCACACACATAACCGAATTACATGAAAAATAATAATAATAAAATACATAAATATGTACTAAGTAAGCAATCAAGATGCAGGCCAGGGAAAAGCAAAACAGCCAAAAAATGAGAAGGTTATCTATAATCAAAAGGTTCTCTCCATTATATTTAGATTACAATGCAGTAATGAAATATAAAAAACAAAAACAAAAACTATATGTCGTTAACATCATAAGCCCTTGAATCTTATTCTTGCAAATTGCAATCAATTAATTAAGACAGTCGAACATGCCATAATTCCACTGCCTAAAATATGAACATATAGCATTCATGACTCAACCTATTACAGTCAGGTCAGTGCTACATTTCAACATTTAGACCTTTAAATCCTCTCCACTAACAAAAGCAGAAATGTTTTAGACATTACAACAATTAAGAGCCATTGGCCATTACATTTGAGCTGCTTCTACATTGCAACAGGATGCCCTTGTTGTCATTGGCTTAATGCACATAATCAACAAAGATAAGTATATACAAGAAGTAATATGGCACAATAAAAAAGAAACCAATGTAACACCAAGCTAAAATTAGAAATAAAGTACCTGCCGTTGCTGAAACAAAATGATTCATCTGATCGCCTGATAATCTGTATAAAGACAAAGAGAAAGTCTATATTTCAAGCCAAAATATCAAAACAGTATAAAAGATACAAATCATTTGAAAATAACAACAACAGCAAACAATAATTATAGGAAGAGTAGTAGAGATATGAAATTATTAATAATATTAATGACAACAACAATTAGACAAATGAGAGGTAGTTTGTTAATTGCTATTGATAATTAAGTCCAGGATAAAAAAATAGAACAAATAAGAAGAATGAAAAAACAGGTTATTTAAAAAAAAAAGAGGACAAATACAATAAAAAAATCATCCCAGTTTGCACAGAGGTCACCTGATTCTGGAAATAAGCCAGAAAAGCTCGAATAGTCTCCCTGTAGGGTTTTGATACGCCTTGCCAAAGAGAGTGATCACCTTCCGCAATAGAGTACCTATAATATGGCAACTCAGCTTACTACTATAGTGTTACTCAACATCCCCAGCACAGTAACATTTAGCAAGTCATATGTGGGGAAACAAAGGTTATATTAAAAACAAAGTACCTTGACTTAACACACAAACGACAAATTGGCACTGGGTTCGCACCCATGTATGAAAAGCATAAGTTACAAGTCCATCAAAGGCAGCACAACTTCTATAACTCAAACAATTGAACAAGAATAATTCAAGAAAGATATGATAAACTACGATTATATAATTGCAGCAAAAAAGAAGGGAGTGAAGAGAATTTTTAAAAAGCCAGAGATTGGAAGAAGACTAGAATTGTCATCCTCCAAAGCAGAAGTTATGAAAAGTTAAAACCTTAAGCTATACATATATAACTCTCAGCTTTTTCTTTTCAACTTCTGAGACATATTTTAGCATAAGACATAAGATTTGCATTCCAAGTCAACAATTAGTAGTTTGCCACAAATGATACACTATTTTGTAGTTACATTTTTATCTTTCATTTCTTGGCTTCACAAGTGTGTGATCCAGAATGCAGAAAATCTGACTGACAGATCCAACGGAATATGGAACATGTTGAGCACAAAAACAGAAGAGATGTAACATAGCAGAGTAGGGTAAGAAGGAAATAAAGGGGGGGGCAGCTGGAGAAGAACAGAAAGGTAAGGAACCATCCATCTGTTTTTGATCTCTGAAAGAAGAATTTAGACAGCCACCATTGCCAGTATCACAGGCATTGGTTCCTATTTTTCAATGATCATAAGCAAATTCATCAGCCCTAAATGGTTGAAGCAAGTAGAGCAGGCAAGACTGCTGCTCAATCAACATCATAAGAAGATGAGAAGCAGCCAACCTAGAAAAGTAATTTGAGACAAGGAGTAACATGTCAACTTTGAAAGAAAAACATCTTTATTCCACATGATGAGAAGCAACACAACTGAGATTACTTCTGTGGGTATATTTTCCATCTGGACAAATAAAAATATACTGGTCATTCAAGATTGAACGAGAGATGTGTTAAACCTAATTAAGTTGAAAAATATTAGTCCAGATCCAGACTTCAGACATCTAATAAAGAAACCTTGCAACCAAAGCAAGAAGCAGGGCTTTACATGGATTGATAGAACCATGAGGGTTATTTATTTGTTGAAAATCTTTAATTATTTATTTTATTAAAATCCTTTAAGCCTCTAGAAATCAAAGATATAAACGTATAAACCTATTAGTTAATAAATCAGGTTCAAACGTCCAGATATACATAAATATAATATCAGGATTCAGGAGTATAGAAATACAACGCAATGCTTAATAAACCTTAATCATAACAGTAAGAGGAAAAGGGTAGTTGATACGAAGAGATTAGTGGAAGTATTAGTCTCCGAACAACTGCCCCGTTTAAAAGAATAAAAATATTATTCAAAAGCAGGAAGAAGGCTCTTCACCGCAATAATAATATGGTACCATTCCGATTTAGCGTGTTGCGGATCAAGAGATAGACGATAACCAAGCAATTTGCGAACTGCAAGAGCCTCCGCCGTACTATGATCGGACAGTCTCAGACACCTGGAACGTATGTCTCCAACAGCAGGACCACCTGTCACATAGCCCATCTACAAATCAAATTTCTATTATGCTTAAAAATAACAAGTTTCCCCATCCCCAAAGATGTATTTGAGAACCTCAGGAAAGAGAATATCAAAATTTCCCAAATGTTTATTCCAGAAGGGTCGTGTGGGAAGTAGCAATATTTACCAAGAACGCGGACAATCTCAGCCGTACTTCCACCATCATCAGAAACAGGGAGAACATGAGCGACCCGAGTGGCAAAGTTCTTGAGCTCTTCCGCCACGCCATTGAAAGCAGTCCCTCCTGCACATCCAACTCCAAAACGCGCTTAGATTTCAACATTTCCACACAAAAACAACATAAAAAATTGAAAAACAGATGGCAGCCAGTGAAGGAAGTTGTCACATGCCTGAAAAGACGAGCAATGCGGGCTGAGGGTGATTAGGGTTAGGGTTTGAAGAACAACGACAATGTTGATGCTGTGAAGGAAACGAAGCCATGGAGGAAGAAAAGGTGGAAGAAGAAGAAGATGAGTGAGGGAGTCTGGGAAAGTAAAAAGGGATGGTCTTACACAATGGGGGACCCAGCCAACTTTCCGCCATATTCCGCGTCTTCGGCGCTCTTATTTTAGTTATATATGGGACTGGGACAGTGCTTTATCCAAACACAGTTATCTCGGACTTCACCGCTATCGCGTGGTAACCCATGTACTCACTCCGTGACATTTGTTAGGTTAAAAAATAATTAAAATTTGGCTAAACAAAATCTATAGTTAATTCTAATTAATGCTATACTATGCCAAACAAGTAATAGATTTTTTTTTTACAAATTTTAAATTTAAACATGTATCAAATTCTAATTATAAATATTACTTACCTATTATCAACAACAACAAAATAACTAAAACTCTACTTTTATGGATTCTCAAATAATCCTTAAGAAATTTTCAGATCATTCTCTATTTTCTATATTTTTTTTAAGTAACTCACTAAAAAATTATATTAATATAATTTTATTCGTCAATTTTCTAGCTAAATCACTATCTTTGCTAGAGTCTGTCATCTTTTCTTTTCATGTGAATATTTTCTTCTTTTCTTAGATTATACTTTTTTCATGAATTAATCAATTATTTAAAAATTTTGTGTTTTTAAAAAGTTGATGATAAAAATTATACGAGTGTGTTAATATTTTTTATTTTATTTTAAGATTTAAAATATTTAACTTTGTATAGTAAAGGAATGTGTCAAAATGGGCCCACTTTATATTTAAGGACAAAATATTTAAATTGGCTACATTAGGCTAGGTTAAGCCCTTAACTCTTGTCAACTATAAAATACAATTACAAATTTTAAATTCATTTTCTTGATATACACTTCTCCTATTATACATGGGTTAAGATAGAATTAAGAGTGTATTTGGTAAGTTCAATAAATTAATTTATAGTCTATTTGACTAATTTATAAGTTTATTTAATCAAATTAAAAGTGTTTGATAAACGAACTTATATGAATAATTTAAACTAACTAAAAATTTATAAATTATACGCTACTTCAAATTTTTAACTAACTTATAAATTTTAAACTAACTTTTAAATTATTTTTACTAAATAGAACCTAAGTCATACTTTTATTTTTTATGGCACCAATGAGTGGTATGTCTATGGGTTTATCAAATTTTTATTATTATTTAGTTGGACATTATATTTTAGATTGTTATTGGATGTTATGACTTTTTGATTAAATCTTAACTTATGAGTTTAAATTTAAAAAGGTATTTAAAATTTCATGTGCTAAAATATTAATTAAGATAAATGTTAAGAAACTAAAATGTGGTATTCAAAGATTTATCATGAGAGTTTTTAATAAATTATATAACATTTAAAAGATGTTTCCTTGTTTTTTTTTATTAAAAATAGGAAAGATGATTGAAATTTTAAAATAAAATGAAAATAAAAAATATTTTAAAAAATATTTTTAGTATTTTTAGAAAATAATAGATGATATTTTAATAATTTTTTAAAAATTTATTGTAATTATTAAATGAAATTAAAATATTTTTATAATTATATAAAAATTAAATTTTAATATTTATAAAACAAATTTTGATTTAGTACGTGGAAAAATTTTTTATTTATAAAAATTATTTTTTAAAAATAATATATTTTTTAAAAATAATAATTATTAAAAATATAAAAAATATATTTGATTGATTTTAAATATTTATTTAAAAAAAGTTTATTATTTCGTTTAGTTGTAATAAATTTTTTTAAAAAATTTATTTTAAAAATATTTTTATTTATATTAAAATGAGAAAAAAATGAATAAAAAAATAAAAGAAAAAATATAAAAAAATAATAGAGAAAAGTAAAAAATATAAAAAAATAAAAAATATTATTATTTTTTATATTTAAAAATAATTCTCATGTGATAAATTTGAATTCTTATTCTTTTACATAAATTTTTTTTTTAATTTTTTTTAAAAATTTATATTTACAAAAAAATTTATTTAAAAATTTAAAAATCAAAGATTAAAATTTAAGTTTTTCAAATTTAGTTTCTTAAAAATTTTAAAAATATTTCTCCAATCAAATACCTCTTTAATAAAAATTTATAAATTTTAAAAATAAAAAAATGTTTTCCACGCACTAGATTTCCGTAATATTAGATTTAAAAGGTAACGTATAACCGGGCTGAACCGAATCCCTCGTCAGGTTGAGTCCTTTTTAGTTTTTAGGGTTTATAGGCCCCTGGCGCCAACTCAATCCTCAATCTCCCAAGCCCCAAACGAACCGCAATCCCTGAGTGCCAAACCCCGCCCGAAGTTCCTCCGCCATGGATTTCTCCAAGAAGCGCAAAACCGAAGAGAATGGAAACACTGATTCTGTGCCACCCACCACCACCACAACTGACCTTGGCCCAGATGACATCCGCAGGATCCTCCAACCCTTCACCCAAGAACAGCTCCTCGAGCTGCTTCAATCAGCTGCTCTTCGTCATCCTGACGTTCTCGAGGCTATACGTTCCGTTGCCGACCGCGACTCCACCCTTCGGAAACTTTTTGTTCGGGGGCTTGCCGGGGAAACCACCACGGAGACACTCAGCAGTGTCTTCTCCTCCTATGGGGAGCTTGATGAGGCGATCGTTATCTTTGACAAAACGACGGGGAAGTCCAAAGGTTACGGATTTGTGACGTTTAAGCACGTTGATGCTGCTATACTGGCTTTGAAGGAGCCAAGCAAGAAAATTGATGGGAGAATGACGGTGACCCAGCTTGCGGCTGCTGGGTTATCGGGTGGACAAGGGACTAATGCGGCCGCAGCAGCCACAAGTGATGTTTCTGCCAGAAAAATTTTTGTGGGTAATGTGCCGTTTGATATCTCGTCGGAAAGGCTGTTAAGTTACTTCTTGACGTATGGGGAAATCGAAGAAGGGCCTCTTGGGTTTGATAAAGGTAATGGGAAGTCCAAAGGTTTCGCATTCTTTGTGTACAAAACGGAGGAGGGTGCAAGGGCGTCTCTTGTTGAGTCCGTCAAGACTATTGATGGGCATCAAGTGGTTTGTAAACTGGCCATGGATAACAAGAAGGGAAAGCAAGGAGGGGTTCCGAGTCAGGCGCCACCCGGGCTACCAGGGAATGGCATGGCAGCACAGCAACCGCAACCATCTTTGCCAGGTCCTATGATGGGATCACATTATGGCGGTCCTGGCTCTTTGTCATCATATGGGGCATTTGGTGGTGCGCATCAGGGCCCCTTCACATTGCCTAGTAATAATTATGGGTTGCAGTCCTCATTGCCGTCATTTGGCACTCAGGTTCCACCTACCTTGACTCCTAATAGTGGCGGCGGATATGGTCCAGGAATTGGAGGTGGGTATAGTGGTTCTCAGTTTAGTGGGCCAACTTCTGGTGATTATGGGGGCAGGTTGCCTCCTGGTTCTGCCGGAATGCCTTCCGGGGGATTTCCAGATGGTTCGAATTATGGTTTAGTCTCATCTGCAGTTCCCTCGCAGCATCAACAGTCCATGCCAATGCCAAGACTCGCTCCTGGAGGAATGTACCAAGGCATGCCGCCCTACTACTGAGTCTGAGGTACTTTTTGTATTTAATTTTCAATCAAGATGGTTTATTGGTTTATTTTTGTGTATTTGATGTGGTTTACGATTAATTTTGGATATACAGCTGCTGTTCCTTTTCTTCACTTAATCTTTTCTGAAAAGTATTCCATAATGTGTTTCCTTGTGAAATTTTCTTTTTAGGTCTTAAACATTCTTATTTTCTTCATAATGTCATTTTAACTTCCAGCGGGAGACTCTACATTGACTATTCTTCCCTAACATTGTGACAACTTGCAAATTTTGCTTGAGTTTTCAATCCTTTGTTATTGAAAGGTTGCTTATGCATTTTAATCACTGGTTGCGGATTAATCTATGTCTCCTCTCTCCACTTATGCCATATTTTTGTTGTATTTTTTTTATTCTGTTCTCATATCGTTTTGCACAATAAACAAAAAACATATTTTGTTATGTCTATTGGTGTACATGAAAGTATTTTAGTCTTTTAGTATCATAATTTGTGAATGTTATTGGTACCTAAAAGTACAAAATTATACTAATTATCGGTGATGTATGTGTTAAGAATTTTGACTTTGTCTTTCGTTTTAGACCTTTGCTTCGGGTTTGTTCATGATTGTACTCTCAGCATGTCTGTATGTATTACCTTTTATCAATATGTTATCTTCCCTTTCTTTCCCCAAATGGAACCAATCATAGCATAAATATTAATATTTATGTTTCCTTGCACTAACCTTTCTGTTCTGCTTGTATTTGGTTTTCCAAAATGTGAATTTATGTTCTGGGTTTGTTTATGAGAAGAACTTAGTAAATAAATCTACCATCTTACCAGTATGCATGAATAAATTGATTGAGGATATGAATATCTTTAATATGATTTTTGGAAATTATTCGGTAAGATCATGGTCTCTTCAAGTGGATATTGTAAACTGACATGTACACTTATGTTAATTTATTTGTTTATTGTGTTCAATGCTTCCAAGTAATAATTATTATTTTGATTGCACATTCTTGGCTTTTTAAATGTTAATTACTGGTTTGAGTTTTGAATGGGTGTTTGATTCAGGTTTGTGATGGCTTCTTGGGCGCTAATGCTTTAAATGGTTGTGCTGATTTCGTGAATGCAGACAATGAAATCTTTGGTTTTGATTACATGGACTGCTGTGAATTTGTTGCTGCTTCACTACCTCTGCTTCTATGTGTTGTGGTTCCATTTGTGATAGGTGTTAGTGAAAGCTTACATAACTTCGCTTAGCATTTGAATGTAGTATTTATATGGAGATTCTGTAGAATTTTTATGTTTGAAGCTTTTCTCTAAATAGGTTTCTAAGTTATTCAGTAGATGCCAAGGTGTTCACCTTAAATTTTGAAATATCTTTTTCTGTTGTCTGTGTTACTATGTGCATATATGTTAACTATGTGGCTTTTGTCCTAGCCTGAACTTATTAAAGTGTTCCCCTCTCCCCTTTTAACTCCCAATCCCTGTTGAGCATTTGTATCACAAGGTGGGGCTTGTGTTCTATTTGAGTATTCTTGAAATTTCCTTTTCATTTGTTTTTATCTCAAAGTCTTGAAAGAGTAAAGCAGTTAAGCAAATCTTTTGAGAGTACATGTATCATCTTAAAGATTAGACCTGATTTTTTTGTGTGCTGAAAATTACCAACCTTGAGCTTCCTTGTCTTGTTTTGTGGAGAAGTCAAAGCTCAAACTTGATGTGGCGCTGTTTTTTGTGTAAGGCTTAATTTATTTACAAGAATGTAGAGACTTCAGAAACACATTGGGATTGCATTTTCTGAACATAGACATGTAAAAGTATATTTATGAACTTAAGAATCGACTTTTAAAAACATATGTTAGAATTTTAAAAAACAAATATTTTCTGAATATAAGCTTAACAAAATTCAAGGCAGGGGTGGAGCGTAGTTATGCGTTGACGGGGCTTTTGCCCTCCCAAAATTTTAAATTTTTAAAAAAATGGTGTATCATTTGTTACTTAAATATGAATATATTATAATTTAGCCCCCCCCCCCCCTCAATTATTATAAGTTAAGCTTTATCAAGCTGACATCAAGAGGCTGTTCACAAGGCATTCATGTAACTAATAAATAATGTTTTGATTGTGCATGTATTGAAAACTGAAACTACAGTGCGCTAGGTGCACTTAAAATATAAAGCTCACCCACTTGCACCTAAAACAAGGAATGAAAGCAAAATAGAGGAAAGGAAAGAACGAGCTTGTGCATGTTGCTTAATGAATGCTTCTTGTTTCCTTATCAATGTTGTTAGTATCACTCCATACACACTATGCATTGCATGCTTTGGTTTAGTTCAGCCCTGCAACGATACATATTGCTGGATATATTGGACAGCTCTAGGAATTACATGATTTATCATCAGAATTATTCAGATTTGCCCATTTCTCACTTACAGCTCTATTCTTTGATACCCAAACATGCTTCCGAACTGCTGTTGCCTCAGTTGGGTTGCATCAGTTCTGAACAGTGACATAACTTATGTTTTGCTTTTTTCTTTTCCTTTGGTTTTTTTTTTGGACAGAAATGTATTGGGCATACAGGAACCAATTTGGGATGGGAAATCACTTTTTAACACCATTTAGCCAATGTGCAATTTATATTTAAAAGGTCTTGCCTGTCTGTGTCTCCTTCTAAGAAAGTTCCCACCCTAATTACTTATGATTCTTTGATTTATGAGCTTACATAAGAATTATGGTGAGTTTTGAAGTTTTTAATAGCTTATTAAGTTCGATAAGTGATATCAATAAACTGGGGTAAAATGACTATTTGAGTATTAACACCATTTACATTATGTTCTTTACGCTATTTGTTAATTTGTTGCCATATCTTTCAGTATAGTTCACATTGGCTTTCCAATTCACATGTATTTGGATTTAATAGCTATGCATGATAATGATATCACTCTATTTCATGATGAACCTGTTAGGGATTAATAAATGAGCTAAAAGTAGGATGTGACTTTGAAAAAAAGTTAATGACAAAAAAATAAAATAAAAAAAAATGATGCGTAGTTTGTTTGCTTCTCTTGCATTGGACTCTGTGGTGCCATTTGTTTAGGTCGGGGAGGAAAATGTTTCTAAGGAAATAAGAAACTTGTTTTTGTATATTTGGGTGCTTTTTGATTGTCTATTCAATTATTTTGTGTTAACCTTCCTCTTGGGCGAACTGATTGTTGCCATTAATGCCTCTACAAGTCATTATCAACAAATGTGACTGCTACTTGTTTGTTTCCAGCTGTGATCTTCTTCATTAAGACCATAATTTTATTTTAATTTAATCTTTGTCCAAGTTAAAGTGTGCATACCTTGTTTGTTCCTAATTTACTCTTATCCTTTGGTTTCTGAAATTAAGTACATTGCTAGTGGGTTAGATTCTGTATTTTAGTTTAGGACAGTCTAACCTTCTCTTACTTCCAAGATATAGTAAAATTGTAGAGAAAAATGAGCATGGCTATTAAATATTTGGAATGAAGATTTTAATTCAGCTAGTGTTGAATCCTTTTTCTTGTCACTGATGGGGAAGCTGAACTATACTTATAGATTCTAAATATCCTGTTCCACTAACTACATGCCCATTATGTGAAATTTGTTCTTGCATTGTGAAATTTGCTGATGTATTAACATAGCAGTTATTGCTGCTGTAGTGTTTGGTTTTAGGGAAAGTATATTTGGTGGTACTTATGTTTTTCTTATTCATGTATGTGTATCAAACCTCACGAGTGCCCTTCATTGCTGCTGTTACTAATATTTTTGAGGCGGTTTCCTCATTCCGTTTTGATCCGATGTGATTCAACGTACATCTAATTCCATGTGGTCTTTTGAGGTTTGGACTCGGGATACCATTGTGTTCTCCAGATGCTTAGTGAAGGAGACAGGCTTTTATTGTATCATTATCTAGAGTTAGACCATTACTTTGTAACGATTTTATAGTGAAATAGGAATGCTTAACTTGAAAAATGGCTCGCATGAATATCTTTTGCTCATCATTTTGTACGAGGTTACACTTAGCACATCAAGTTGATTTTTCCACCCTTCCAAATTAATAAATTCAATATACTGTTGGGATTTGCGCATAATAAACCATTATTCAAATGAGGAGTGCAAGAGTACCTGCATGCACCGCATTCCATTGTAAAAATGAGGAGTATTATTTAGATGCTGCTTCCCATGGTGAAACTTCTGGTAGGTGGTTAAATCAAATTGTTTGAACCAGTTGGAAGTGGAACAATTGCTGCAATAACTTGATACCGGTATTGATGGGTATCCAAGTGATGCCGTTGAAACTTAGTACCGTTACGTTTTTTTAAATAAAAAGGTTCTGACACATTCTAAAAAGAAATATGATTTTTCTGTAGCGGTCACTTTTCGCATTCTATCTTTTTCTGTCCCAGCTGCTACCAAAGGTCCGAAGGGCAGCACATATCAGTAAAGGGTAAATTAAGCCCCAAAGGAGAGGGAAAAAGAAATCCACTAGTACGTCAAACTCTTGGAACTTGTGCTGAGAACAAGGGACTTTATCTTAAATGGATCCCCAGCTGTATTGGCTCTCTCAGTAATAATTTCCATATTCCTTTGCAAACTTTGTTTCACCAAATTCTTCATCATTCTCTTTCCCCCTATTGCCTCTCTTTGATTTAGAGGTGAACCCATTGCTATTCTTGGTGTTTGTGGCCCAGAATGTGGCCCTATCTTTGCTTGCCTTTCATCTTTAAACCATTGCAGCAGCTTTAATGCTCTCTTCCTAGCTAAAGCGCTTCCCAATAGAGCCACTTCAAGAAGCACGGGAACAATCCCTGCCTCTGCCATTTTTTCTCTCTGTGATGAGCTTTGATGAGCTAGAATCATCAAAATATAAGCTGACAACTCTTGGCATTTTGGTCTATCCTCCCATGACAATATCTCTATAATGCTCTCTGGCACCATCGAGCTATTCTCTATTGCCTTTTTTCCCATCAAAGTCACCACCAAGTTCCCGAGAGTGGCGAGTGCTTTCTCTGAAATATCTTTAATTGATGACAGTTCCAAGAGAATAGGCACAATTCCACTAGAAACCAAAGGCCCTGCACTCTCTAACACGGCTGAGAGGTTATAAAAGGCACCCAAGCATGATTGTTTGGTTCCAAAACTTGAGTCTGATTCAAGAATATCCCTAAGAAATGGGAGGAAGTCCGATGAAACAAGAGGGAATTGGGTGTTTGCTAGAGATGACAGTGATAACAGCAACTCTGCATATTCACTTCTTGTTGATTCATCTACGAGGTCAATTCTCTTGGGCAGCTTGGACAGTATTCCTGCCTCCACTATCAGAGCCTTGGTCCTGAAGAAAGAACAGAACAATTAGGGAAAGAAGAAAAACATGCTTCAACTCGGTCAAAGTTAGCCTAACATATGCTTGAAATTTGTTTAAGTCAGAATAGGCCAGTGAAGTAATCAACTCCCCATTATTATCCCATCTCCTGCACTTATTATTTTCTTTTTCATGGGAATGATGCAATTTGTATATAAAAAATATAAGAAGGTCAAACTAACCAAATAAAATTTGAAAATTTCTTACATGGTGAAGTCAACGGGAATCTGAAATCAATATTTGTGTAATAAAGTACAGGTCAATATAAGACTTTAAAATTTTGTCTAAAGATCACAAAGGAATCTGATCAACTATCCTATAATTTTATAATATGTAATTTATAAATTTTGAAGACAAAAGTGTCGCTTCAATAACAACTCTGTCCCCCTGCAGCTCATACTACAACTCACCAGCTCTGGTGACAGTTTCACGAAAATTGGAGATTTAATTCTAATCATGTTTCTTAAAAGAATGTGTACATTATAGGAAGGTCACGGGGGGGAATGGACAGTTTTGATCCGAAAATATTGGCTAAATTTTATTCTTAGATTTAATGCCATTACTGCAAGTTTTGTTTAGTTTGCTGACACTTGCAAATTCTGCGGCCTGTAGTGAGACTTTCTAACCAAGTGCAAGGCACCACATGTACTACGGTTGTCTCATTTATATATTTTTTTAATTTTAATACGGGAACAGAGCATTGAAATATTTAAGATTTATATGTTCTTATCTGACATTATTCAATGTTCTGTTCCTTATCAAACAATTTCGGGGAACAAAATCATAATAGAAATTTTAGAAGAAAAGATTTTGTTAGGATTCATGCACCTTCTGTATGATTCCAAGAATCAATTTGTAGTAGAGCTTCAGCCAGAAATTCATAACACTCCACAATTCAAACTCAGTTTGTAATTTTTCTTAAAAAGAATCAATTCAACCGATAACATCTTAAGAATTTATAAAGAAATTTCTCATAAAACTTGCTTAATTTTTGTTTGAAAATCAAAGAAGGGAGTTTCAATTATCCAGAGCTTAAAACAGAGTAGCAACTGCTTGTACAGAAAAATACAAGAATTGCAGAACTTACTTGTAAGTTCCTTCGGCGAGCTGGATCAACGCCGTCACCCCTGCTCGCCGCCGGCTAGCCACCTCCGAAGCTGCCATAGACACCAACACTGGCACTACTCCTAGCTCTGCTATCAACTTTCTAACCTTGACATCTTCTTTAGCTAACCTTTCAATCTCTTTTGCTGTCGTCTCCTTCTCTTCCCAACTCCCAAAGTGAAGCTTCTTCACACACCTCTTCAACAGGAACAGGGGCTCCTGCTCACTACTCTGCGTCTCCACAACTTGTGCTGCTTCACAGTTTTCATCGATGTTTTTGCTCTCAGCTTTGTTCTTTGATTTGTCAAATCGATCAGGTGCGACGCAGTTAATTCGGATCGCTTTGGATTTGATAAACCGTTTGATGCGGGCAAAGAATTGAAGCTTTATGTAAGATAATACCCGAATAGAAGATGAAGACGACATGTTTGGTTCTTCAGGGGGAGACACACACAAAGAAATATTGAAAACTGTTGTGGGTTTGTTCCTTTATATAATCTTGTTTCTATGCCTGAGCTATGAGAGAGAGAAAATCGACGAGACCATGAGAAGAATCAGTTAAAAAAAAAAAAAAAAACAGGGAAAGCAGAGAGCACGTGCAGAGGAACAGCCCTGTCTCAGTTTAATCTCAAGGCTCTGGCAGCCATTTAAGACACAAGATCCCAAATGATGCATTTAGTTGGTTTCCCGTTATTGTTTAATCTTGTACTTTCCAAAAATACCATTTGGCTTAATATCACTAACATTGAGTCTATATCTTTGTCTTTGCCTCTGTTACACAATTTCAGCCTCATTACTCTTTGGTATATTGCGTTGAAATAAGTGGGGCCTACTCGTCAGCTTTTACCAATTTCAGTTTGAATTGAGAACCTTTTTTGGCTTACCTAAATTTGGATTAGAAAAAACCTTGTTAATGATATGTAGGTAGACATATTCTTATTTGTTTGAATTCTAATTATATAAATTTTTTTGAGAGTAGAATATGAAGATTTTTTTTGCGAATTATTAAATTCTAATACAGATTATTTGTTTAAAAGATAAATTAATTTAAATACATATATTAAGCCAAAAAAAAAAACTTGGGAGTAGTAATGGAAAAATACTATTTATATAATCTGTGCTAACATAAACTAAGGTGTTTAGTTTAATACCTATTGTTTGTAGCATCAAATTAGAGATTAACGAATATTGTGTTGCTTTCAGACATAATTATATAAATATTAAAGAATATAACTAACTTAATAAAAGCTTTGGTTTGATGTAACCGAAGCCTACAATTGAAGAAGCCAGGTAGTTAATAATGCATTAGAGGAGAGCCTCACTGAAAAGAGAAATCTTATTTTAGCAGCATGTTGGCGTTAGGTTCTATTATCTAAATGGACTAATCAAATTTGAACTATAACCAATAAGGGTTTACTTGAATTTGACTCTTAAATTGAATATATATTTGAACTATGAATCAAAATGGTGGCCAAACAAACATTAAGTTCCGTTTTTGACAAGAAATTTCCAGGAAAAGTGGTTTTGTAAACTAAGTGCACCACTGAGAAGCAAAGAAGTGGTCAACAAATTTGGCCCAGAGAAGAGAGGCGAGCTAACATAATAATAGAACTTCGGTACGGTTTTAGGTGGACTTCCATTAAGGGGAAATTTGAGACACAGACAGCTTTGCTATTTGCATGTAGGACTAGGAATAAGTCCACTACAAAAGCTTCTTTCCATCTCTGAGAGTCGCAGGCATTGAATAATAATAAATTAATAATATCACCTTACGTAAGAAGGTGCCAAGGAGGCCCATAATTTTACTTTCGTTTTTGGTTTTTGTTTGCGTCGGAGAATTGCTGGTCTTTGTTTTCTTCTTGTTTCTTCCATAAGCCAGTTACAAAATGAAAAGTGATGCTTCACAACTACAAGTCACCCAAAAAAAGAAAAGAAAAAAAAGTGAGCTCGTAAAAAAAATTCTAAAGTTCCAAGAAATATCACTGACTGGATCAGTACCCGAATTCCAAAATCAGATATGTTTGAAGACAACCAAGACAAAAGGGACTCAGAAAGTAGTTCAGGTAGGGAAAGAAGAGAAGGAATTGTTCTACTCAATAAAAAAAAAAGAATGCTGATGCACTGCATTATTTTGTGGCTATTAGTGCCATATGGGGATATTCATATTCCCTGCAAACCCTGAATAGTGATTGGTTTGAAACTGTGGGGTTCAGAATGGGTATTCCACTCGGTAAAAGGTGTTGAGTTAGTAGCAGAAGGCTCGAATTCGACAACCAGCACTAACTTCCTTGCCACTAAAGGGATAAGGAAGTCCATAGGGTGATTAAATTTGTTGGACTTGGTCGCATTTTGATCCAATGATGGCTTTTAAGATTAAGTAAGACGAAAGTGCGCGAGACCCCCTAAGGCGCTCGCTTTTACGTGTACACATCCTACTTGTGAGTATTCTTTTTCGTAAGAATAAGAAAAAAGGAAGAAAATGCACCAGCCGGGAATCGAACCCGGGTCTGTACCGTGGCAGGGTACTATTCTACCACTAGACCACTGGTGCCTGGACGTGTGGACAAATAATTCGAATAACTTGAAATCTCATTGTTAATTCTGTTAATACGATTATTCACATCGTAAAAAATGTTATTTGCAAACTTAGTACATCCAAAAGACAAAGAGTATAAAGATTGCTTCTTAGAATTATATCTAAGACTAAAACCTAAATAAATTTTGCCTGTTAAAACAACTTTTTCAAAGAGACGAAGAAAACATTAGCTCATTTCTCAGGCCAACTTACTCAAGTATCTGCGAGGCCCATGTTAGTCTGGGTAGAGAACTAGGGGGCACTCTTCCTGTTGCTTAATGTAGCATTATAAGTTAGCAGTAATATATTAGACCCCATGAATAATCTACAACCCATGATAATGTGAAAAATCGAGATGCAGTTTGAGGAAAGGCTATATGTGGTAATCATCCGTGATGGTGAGATCAAACTCGAGAGGCAGAATTTTGATGCCCATGAGTAATATCCCAAATAAAGGAGAGAGAGAGACTAAAGGATGTGCAGAAGTCAATGACATCAAGTTTTAAACTGCAAGTAGTGTCCAATACACACATGTATGTTTGTGTTTCTCACACTAATAATTCTTACCAATATCCCAATAGTTACTGCTAATAACAACACTGGATTATTCAGGGTGTGTCCAATACAGAAGAAATCTAGCCTTAAGTGCAGATGGTACTCTTTATAACAGATAGAAAGTTCCAAATAGTCCACGCATATTTCTACAGCCAGACATCAAATCAACAGATGATACTAGCAGCAGCAGCAGCTTCAACATTATCCAACTTCAATTGCTCAGTAACATTATATATTCCCTGCAGAATAAAAAAGAATCCAGCTTTCTACACAGTCTAGTAACAACAGAGAAATAAGTATCATGATAAACACAGCAAACAGTTGCTGTCAGCACGAACAAGATTCATGGTTTTATGAGGTAGATGTTTCAGTGAAGCAAAGTCTTCGGCGCTTCCTTGGAAATGACATTCTTAGCGAGTATTCCATTGAGCTAGAAGCTTTTTCCAGTACAGAACTTAGTGCCTGGTGGACAGTATTTGGAAGAAGTTGGCATGCCTCAATATTAATATGGTCCCTTTTGCAGCATGTAAAGACAAATACATTCTTCACCCTGCCTCCCAAAGTTGATATTTCTGCCCTCACCAAGTGTAGTTGAAGGGCATCGAGAGCCTGTCTTAGGTCAGATAGAAGCTCAGGTTGGTAATCACAGCAGACAGATGCCTTGTAAGACTTTGATCCATCTACTCCTTCATCATTGTATGGTTCAACTTTCACTTCATCATCATCCATTGGAATAAGAAAACCTCTGCTTGCTTCCACTGCATTCTTCTTCAGTTCCTTCACTTGATTGATAACTTCAGCCAGTAACGTGGCTTTATCCATCTAAAAGTAACAATTACCCAACAAATCATAGTTAAAACATTCGAAATAAATATTTTCTACACGAATAGGGAGGATTATTCAAAATAATGGTTACATCAATGTTCTGGTTAGCAGCTACAAATAATGTTATACTATTAGCTACCTAGAATACAGTGATGTGCATTCTCAGAAAAGATGATAGCTTTATTAATTAATTGCTTGTGTTCTAAACTTCTGATTAATGCCACATCCAGACTTAAGTTGATTGATGCTTCGTGACAGCAGAGACTCAAACCAGCAGTTGATTCTAAGCTTTTGACGTAGTTGATTATTCCATAGGAATACTATATATAATAAGGAAGACAACAGATGGAATAGAAAATTGATGTCTAACCAATTTTGAATATTCAATGCGGAAAGCTAAGTCGCATAGGGGTTTACATAAAGGTTTTCCTTCTCCCACATCACCCTTATCAGTTAGACAACAAACAGAAAATGCCTGATTAAACATGATAAGGCAAAACATGCAAGCCACATATCATCATATACTAACTATACTTAATAAATTGATTCTGCCATGGCACCTAGAAGAACAGCTGGCACTATGCCTTAATATCCAGTATTCCATCATTTGTAACTACTTGCCCTAACCTATGGTCCGCATCAACTGCAAGACTTGATAGCAAATAAATTAATGAAATTGAGTCATGGTGAAAAAGATGTTCCATTTTATAATGACTATAGAGACCGCCAAGTTAAAAACACAAAATTGACCTTAAACTGAACTAATGTTTTATAATTGATTCATTTGAGTCAAAATATAATCATCATAAACTTTGTGGTGCATAATCAAGCAGAGTCTTTTATTGTGCTTGTAAAAGTATTTCCTATAAATCAATCTGATTGAAACCAGCAACCTCTCACTCTCAGCAATTATAAATTAATCAATAAAACCAGTAACCATTTGGCTAGCCTGAACATTTAAATAATCAGTATACGCACTACAAGAATCATTCATACATTTCAGCTAGTGAAATGAAGGGGGGGGGGACTACATAATAAATAATTCTACATTACATGATGAAATGATGCACCTTCTAGTTGACTTTACCAACTCAAACACCCAGTTGACCATACAAGGACAACAATAATGCAATTTAAAAACCTTATTTTATTACCATAATGTGCTTCAAATCTCAGAATTTTATGGTGATTGTAGCATAGTACAGAGACAGCTTCATATATATTTTTAAACTTACATAAACAAAAATATCATACAGCAGTAAAGGATCATATGGTTCCATAGCCATGAAAATTCAGACATGCTTGTAAGAGTACTTGAAATACAACCAATGGGGTCAGTATGAAATTCAGTTGAAAGATTCTGCATGAAGATGGAAAGTTGTATCAGAAATCAAAATCTGATAAGTTAATTCGTCATCCATTCCTCCCACTAATAATTAAGTAGCATTGGTCAAACTCCAATTCAGTTATGGAAGAAAATCAATATCATCTTTGTTTTTCACTCTGTTTGAATTGAATCGACTTTCCATTTTCTCAGCGACTTCGAAGATGCATTTTAAAGAATTATCAACATGGTCCATATGCAAGAACTTGATAGCTTAGAAAATTTACAAATATTATTTTAATAAATTCATTTTGGTCATAATCTCTCAGTAAGAAAAATTTCATCAGAAACATATTTCGATGACAATACCAAACCAATTTTCCAACCAAAGCCTATTTATAGAACTAAAGAAGGAAACATTAAATGCTCTTACAAAATTTAAGTACCGACACAGCAAACGAATAGCTTTTCCAGCAGAGGGAATAACAGACCTTTTCATTGCAGGGCACAAGACCACGAAGTGTAGCAAGATGACCATTTATTCTCTCCCTTCTCCTCCTCTCTGCTTCACTATGGCTCTTCATAGCCGCTAAAGCTTTTGCCTCAGATACCCTTTTCTTTCCTATCCTTCTAGGGGACTTCACTAGCTCCCCCTTCTCACTGTTCAGAACCAACGAATGCGGTGTTGCCAACCCACTTGGCGAAAAATCATCAGAATCACCAAGGTTATGCGAAATTGGATTGAATATTCTCGAAATATCAGACCCAGATGAAGAGTTCGAGTTATAAGAGTAGTAAACCATTGTCCTAGATCTTCTATTGAAGCTATTTTAGGAACAGAAGGCGTAAACCAGGGGGACGAGTAGTGGGAGCGAACCAAAACGAGAGCTTTTGGAGAGTGAAGCTTTGGGAACCTGCTTTGTTGCTTTGTTTGTTGATGATGTTTGTCATAACTTCCATTACGAAAGAGGAGAAGGTTGAGGGGCTGGAAGGGGAGATCAGTGATAAAACATCCACATTTTCTTCTTTATGTTTTTGAAATCCATCATTTATGTATATGTGGAAGAAAGGTAGGAATTTCGGGAAAGCCTCAAAGGTGCTTATAGAATTCAAAGAGAGCTTCGGAAAGAGGAATACTGCAAAATGATAATGATCACTCACCACTGTTGTTGAGCTGTTATGGACGAGAAACAATGGTATAACGCTGACAATATTTATAGAGCTTGCTTATACTTCGGTCTATATAGTATATACAGATAAACTCGAGAATTCTTCACCTTTTTTTTTTCTCCTTTCGTTCTCTATTGGTGTTAAAGGCGTGCAAGGCTTAAATTATCAATTGGATCGCTGAGAACAGGAAGAAAAGAAAAGAAAAAAAAAGCTATTAGATTATTGATCGGAGATAACTTCAATAAAGTGTTATTGGATAATAGAAGCCCTACAGCTGTAGTTTTGGACTTCTACCTTAATTTTTTCATTATTTGGACCCACTACAGTATTATATTAATGCTTTATACGATAACGCGGACAAAGTGGTTGCTGAATGTTAAGCATTTCAATTGCATTGAGCATTGAAAATGTCGTAATTATTTATTACATTTTTTATAATACTGGTTTTTAATAAAACAATTAAAATTTTATATTTGACAAAAAAAAAAAATTAATTGCGTTTTCTATTTCGAAAGTTACTAATGCTTTGAAAGTATATGATGGATTATTCTCAGTGTTAATTTCTAATATGTAATATATATATATATATATATATATATATATATATATATATATATATATTTATTGTGATAGTCCTTTTCATAATAATTTTCAAATAGTTGACTTTTGCCCAATAAATAAATAAATAAATTATCTTTTGTTGCAAATTTCTTCCATGATAATTACATCTCTCTACAAAAGTAGATATACTAAATGAATTTTTTAAATATAGACTACTCACCGATAAAAATTAATGATTTGAGAAGTAATCATGCACATATATAACTTTTTAATAGATTTCATTTTTAATGATTTGTGTACATAAGTATTTTTCATTAATTTATAGTATGAGTAATAGTTTATGATTATACTCATAGATTAGTACGTCATTTCCTTGCTAATTAAGAAGCAAGTTCTTTGGGTTACATCATTCGAAAGTCAAGTGTTATTTTAAGATTTTCGAATTGCATGACTTCTAGTTCTTCATTTTCCAGTTCCAGTTCAAAACAAAACCTTGTTCGATATGTCTTTTTTTGGTAACTTCATAGTTCGATATTTAATTACAATATCTACTTTAATGTTGAAGCATGCATTCAATAAATGTCAAGCATGAACCTCGGAAAATTCACAAAACCAAACAGATCTCCATGCCCAAGAATTCACAATATAGGAAGAGGCTTTGCACTGGAAAATTCAAGTTATGCTTGAATATCAGAAAGCAATTGCCTCAGTACTAACTTTTTTTTTTTAATATTGGGATCATTTTACACACATCTTAATTAATTTACTTTTATATTAGTTAGAGACAAACTAATAATGCCTAAACTAAGAGATTCACAAAGATAATCTTTACAGCCTAATCCTAAAAAACTGAAAAAATTAGAGTTTAAATTTGTGAGGGTAGTTATTTATATATTACATCTTTGCTTCTGTCATGCTACTATTAGGGTTCTCAATATGACAGTAATTTTGACAAAGTCTCCTGCTTTAGTTGTTATCAGATTTCTTAGAAAACGGTCATGTTCATTGCCAGGTTGCCATCTACATTTTTTTTCAAATGATTCAGGCCATCCTTCTCTCAGTAGCCACTATAGACATATTTATAATATCTTTATTGTGTGTCCTGCCTGAAATTATTTTATGCCGACATTAAGCATGTGTCTGAGGCATTCATTGACATTAACAATTGACTATATAGGATAGTTCAAACAATCATGTTAGGTTTGATTTTGACACCCTAACTGGCCAAACTAATTCAATCAGGAAGAGTGGACTGAGGACAGCTCTGCTCATTGGCTTTTGACATGACTTTTGGAGCTGCATCATGAATAGTATTAGCAACAAATATCTCACAAAATGACTCACAAGCTCAATTTGCTTTATTCTAGCATGATTGGTTGGGGAACATACTTAAATGTCTTCTTTATAATTATTCAAAAAGTTTAGTAGTAACTTCCTCTGTTTTGAAATACCTCCCATTTCTCTTTCCAGTCTACTATGTAGAGTTTTCCATCTGGGATTTTGTACTCAAATTTCTGCTTTATCAATTAGTGTTTTTGCGCCCCCCCCCCTCTCTTAATAAGTGTATGGAGCACAACTTGAGCATAAAAAGTGATTAAGACTAATTATCTCAAGAATAAGAAAATGCCTCGATCAATATTAATTATCTAAATAAGAAATCTAGAAAATAGAATTGTCACGCACTTTGAATTCTATAGAAATCCAAAATGTCATGTTCAAAAGCTAACTAAACAAAATTAAAAAAATCTAACCAAGTTCTAAAACTATACTGGTGTAAGTAAGACTTATTTAACAAGGGACCAATACTGAAGAGTCATACTATAATTCCGCAATAAGGTAAGCAAACTCAAGATTTAAAAGTAGTTGCAAAAGCCATAGATCCAAAATTTAATCCTCTTCATCAGCACCTCCACCTGCAGCCTTGTTAGCAGCAGCCCTCAGGTTCTTTCTCTTCACTCTTCCAGGGCGTCCTCCACCAAATGGACTTGCAAGTGAAAAATCAATATGTTTCTGTGAATCAACCCTCACCAGGAAAGATGGGATGTTCACCACCTGTCTCCCAACCCTGCAAAGGGCCCCCAAAAAATTATTTTAAACATCAGATAGCAGCCACTTAGAACTAATGAAGGAAGATGATACTGAATTTCCATCTTCAACAGTATAGCACTTGTATCTAGAAAGAAAAATTGGAAAACCTGTTCCTGCAGTGGCTAAATCCGAAGATAGACAAACCTAGTTATTTTTAGACAAAACCATAAATTAGGAAGGGCTAACATACATGAATAATTTCTGAGTTTGAACTTTTAATAGAATTAAAACAGGATCAAGGAAATTTAAGGAAGAAAACCAGCCTTTATGAATCGAAGAGGATAACTGGCTACCTTATTAAAGATTGCAATATCATGATCTGTTAGAGGAAGTAGGTTCAAGAAACGTACAGTATATAGGGAGAAAGAATCACAGTATTATTTGACATGATAATAAAATATTAGACAAGAAGCAGAGAGGAGTGTATATGAACCAAATCAGAATTACAATATCATGGACCTTATAATTTTCATCTCTTTGGCTACTTTTGATAAAAATAAGGAGATATACAAATTGAACCTTTGACGAAATCACAAGAATGGCAGTAGGCTCTGCCAGCCATTACTACATTGACAGAACTACAGAACTAACAAATTTTCTTGATAATTTACACTCAATCATCTATGAGATTCCAGCGTCATGCTCCTAAAGACAAATTAAAAAATTCTACAAAATTCAAATCCCAAGCATAGTCCCCTTGCCACTACGATGAGTTTTCATCTACATGTATGCAATAAGTTTCTTAGTCTTACTTAGCAAAGCCAGCTCATGTCATACAAGGGAGGTATTTAACAATGGGTGTTCCATAGTCTTGAGGATAAGCCTCTCAAATTAATACGACAATTTATGACATATCTGGATTGTTAAGTACAACAGAGGAACACGACCCCGAGAAAACCAACAAACCCATTTACAACTAAAAAACGATAATCCAAAGTAACATACAAGTACTACAGACTACAAGTAGTTACTTCCCCTCACTAGCATTGCACTGGACGCAGATGAAAAGGAGGATAAAAGTACCTGATATGCCTTTGCCTAATGAGCACCCTGGCATGATGAATTGACTTTGCCATTCCTGTCTTGAACACAACTGTCTGCAGACGACGCTCCAGGACATTCTCCACAGTAAGAGCCAAGACATAATCAAGCTTGTTCTGACTTTCATCTAAAAGTCCATATCGGAACATCCTCCGCAGAAGCGCCTCACCGTCAAAAATCCGACGAGGATTTTTCTCATCAAGGGTCAAGAGCATCCTTGCATTATTACGGATACAGCTCAGAGTGTATTGAACCCTCCAGAGCTCTCTCTTACAGCGAAGCCCATACTCTCCCACAAGCTTTGTCTCAGCATCCAACCGCTCCTTTTCATAGGGACGTCGAGGCTTCTTAAACGTTTTCCCATCTATTTATAAACGCAACACGTTATTCTTCAATTCAGTAAGTGAACAATGATACATTATTCATTCCCATCAAGCGCTTACATGCATGACGATGATCATAAATCTTTTAAACCTCTGATCATATGAAGAAAGTTGACAAATTATTCATTCCAACAATAAATGGGTGATCATAAATTTTTACCATTATAATGGAAAGCATCAAACGAACCGTGGACTGGTCACACTAATTTTGCTGCCATGACACTAGAAGCAAAAGTAAAGAAAAAAGAAGAAGAAAGAAACAAAATCTAATATAAGTAAAACATCTTGGGGTTCAGCATAACCAAAAACTCAGTAACCGCAAGTGTGCAACTTTCCAGTGGGTGTTTTCCGTTTACAAAAAAGGATTCATCATTCAAGCAGGTTTGATCTTACAAAAACAGAAGCTGGGTCGAAGAGATTAATGTGGTTAAACTCACAAGAACAAAAACTTTATATAAAACAGTTCAGATGAGGTTAAACTCACAGTTGCGGTAAGACGAAACGTGCCCCATGATTGAGCCGTCTCTTTCCGATAGCTCTAGCGGCTTAAATAATAAATATGCACTGGGTCCTCCCCACTCGGTCCACTTGCTCTTTAAATAATGCGCAGAACCTAAAATCTTATTTTTTTTTTAATATAACAAAGCTTTTTAATTCTTTTATAAAATTTGTTTTCGGGGCCAACTATAAAAGTTATTTTATATGAATTAAAACTTATTTATTAAAAATTAGAAGTAGAAATAAATATTTTATAAAAATATTTATCCAGAAATAAAACAAAATTAAAATCTTTCCCTAAAACGTAGGGTTCAGAGTTTAGGCTACAGACGAGGCTCTCACTCTGACGAGGTAATTTTATATCTTAATCTCATATTTATTTCTACTTCATATTTTAGTCATCAAATTCAGGTCATTAATTGTCTTTCTGCTGAGTCTTCGGGTACCCATGAGCAGGGATTCTAACATTCTTGCTATTGCTTCTCCCAAGAGCGAATTTAGGGTTCTCATGGCGAAAGAAAGAAAACATCTTTGAGGGGCGGGGGAAGGTACGTGATCAGGGCCATTATCGGGTTTTTATAACGACTTCATCTTTGGTTAGTTTCAGGCATCAAATTAGGCGATTATTTTTCTATGTTTATACAAATCTAAAGGTCTAATTTTAAGTTATGAAATTAAGCATTGAACCCTAAGATAATTTCTCTGGTGTTGCTCTAGTTCTATATTTTCGTAGGCTGTTGACTAAAACTTCCATTACTGTTGCTGGTCGGGTTTTGTGAATAAAAGTGAGATAGGATACAATTGAGCCAAACGACTCTACAAATCCACAGTTACTGTGGCCTATCATCGTAGCATTTTGTTAGCTGATTTAGAATCTCTAGCTGCTGTTATCAGAGTCAGCGGGTTTCTTTTTTCCATTGTTGATGTGTTAGCTAAACGAGCACTCTGAATGTAATGTTTGCTTTCCGATGGATCTCTTTTTTAATATCGAAAATAAATAATTAAATGGTAAATACTAAATACAGAAACTAAGTAGAGTTCTGAGTCATAATCACTTTCGTCTCTGTCAATTGTCTTTTTTCCAATGCAAGATTATCTGCACCATGGTTATCATTAGTTATGCATAAAAGTATTGGTAACTCTACCTCCTAGATTAGTGGACATCTTATGAAGGATTTTATATCTAAGAATCTGAGTAATCCTCTATATGTTCTATATAGTATCTTCACATGGGTGAGTTTGCTGAGTAGTCTCGTGTGTGCAAGCAGGCCGGAGGTGTGAGAGAAAGTGATAGCACTAACATTTACTTCTGAAAGGTGGTCTGCACATAAGTAAGCCGCTGCATTAGTGCTTTCACTATTTGGGCAGTGTTTGAAGTCTTCTAGGGCACTATAGATTCATACCTAGTTACCTACTGACATTTATCAAAGCTTTCATGTACGGTCAACACCATTCCCAGCTAATGAATGCTTGGAACTTTGAATTGGTTTTCATTGCTTTATTTGTCATTACTTCCATGCACAGCCAATGGCTCTACCAACTTGTTATCATCATTCATCATCCAATTCTGTTTATTAGACATGACATGACAGTCATTAGTTTTAGCAGTGTGTTACTTCTTATTTGCAATTTCCCAAATACAAGTTGCATCTTATTTATGTCGAACTGCTTTGCCATGTTCATAAGGAAACTAAAATTTAAATGAACTATGTTACTTATTTTTGTTTCATGTTTTTTTTTCCTCTCATTTGCTTTTCAATTGGCAGCACATCAAACATAAAAGGTGATTTCATACATAAATACAAATGGCTGAACCTGGTGGCTCTGAGTTGGAAACCACAACAAAACCTCATGTCATCTACAGGTGTAAGAAATGCCGAAGAATTGTTGCTTCAGGGGAGAATACAGTTTCCCATCAGCGTGGAAAAGGTGAATCAAGCTTCAAGTGGAAAAGCAGAAGTGGCAACCCCTGGGAGGAAAAGCCACCCGTTGACTGCACTTCTATATTTGTTGAGCCCATGAAGTGGATGCAAGCAGGTACTTATAAATTTCCACCATATATCATTTTGTCACCTCAAGAATACTCTTCACTATATGGATATTGATTGAATATGGCAGTACAAGACGGTCACGTGGAGGAGAAACTTCTCTGTTTGGGCTGTAATGCTCGTTTGGGTTACTTCAACTGGGCAGGTATGCAGTGCAGCTGTGGAGCCTGGGTCAACCCTGCATTTCAGCTTCATAAAAGCCGATTAGATGAGTGCCATATATGATCTATCACCTTCAGCTCAGCCATCCCGGTTTTCCCATAAACCAGAAAAGGAGCTTGGAATTTTTTGGTTGTCTTTGCTTAAATATAAAGTATGGTAGTTAGTTTAGCATGTAATGTTGTCATGTACCAGATCAGATGACATCTTCAGGCTAGATTTAGGTTACTGAATGCTGGGACTGAAGGAAACATGAGGCAGTTGGTTCTTGTCATATTAATCTGCATTGTAGCTTTCCTTTTCCTCTCATTTTTTTTTCCTTCTCCCTTCTTGTCTATAAATTATAATACTTCCATTTTTTATTAGAAATCTAGTGATGCATCTTAACCTCTTTAGTTTAAGTCGATTGTCAGGAATGAGAACAAGTTGTATGCACTTGTCTGTCATGACGCATGATAAAGGTTAAAGTTATGTACCATTGGAACTGTGTTGGCTTTGCCGTAGCATCGTTCAGAGTTACCAAACTCCTTGCATCGCCATGAATTTTGGAGGGTCTTCAGCTGTAGGGTGAAAGAGTTTTTTTTCAACTTTTTAATTTCTATCCAACAACAACAGCTTCCATAATATCTCTGCGATGTTTCTATTAGTTATTGATTAGAATGATATAAAATTTTAATTTGAAGACTCGTTTAGAGAATGGTACGTCAGTTTATTGCATTATAGTTTATACACTATGAAAATCAAAAACCGTGCTTGCAGACCTCCCTGTTGAGCCAATAATAATTAACATTAAAATGAAACCGACAGATGGATGATGTTTTCAAGTATGCCTTTTTGTACTCTGCTTATTTTCAAAGAGGAACTACTAAACTTGCAAGCTACAACTTAGTTGTTAGTTCTTTGAATTTTTCATAAGGTTCTTATAGGAAATCTTCCAAGTTCAACCGACACTTTTTGTATTATGTGTCATATTGAGAGATTCTTCTGAGTTAAAATTCCACTTGAGATTAAGTTTAAATTTTTGTGTTGACTTCTCAACGGTTTTTTTTTATATGGAGAGGGGCAATTAGTCTGGATTTAAAATAGTGTCTTTGCTTTCAATTTTACTAGAGTTTAAGTGTTCAGTTGGTGGTCAAAATAAGATAAGAATAGATAGCATAATAGATTGAATAAGAGCAAAATAAAATATAAATTTGATAAATTTTTATTTTATTTAATATTTGATGTGTATCAAATAAGAGTAAAATAAAATATAGAAACAAATCTATGGTAGGAGGATGACAGAGATGATATCTCTAGGGTGAGGAAGACAATTTCTCCACTGTGAGAGAGGAGGAGCATTTTTTGAAAGGACAATTTATGCTATTTGATTCTCAATTCATGTATCTTCACAAAATAAAATTTTTAATTAAGAGATAGAATAGAATAATAAATATGATAATATTATTTTATTTTATTAGTTCATCAAATATAAAATAATAATAAAATAAAATAAATTATTATATTATGTCTTTCTTATCATGTGCTCCAAACGAAATGAAGAGACAAAGAAGTGAGAGAGACCACGGGGAGACAGAAGAAGAAATGGGGTGTTATGCTATAGTGGTGTATGGTGGCGCTAGGGGGACTCAAGTCTCCCATCCAGTGTCAGGAGGAGGCGAAGCAGCTCCTTACACTCTGTCTCAGTCATAGCATCTCTGTGCTCTTTGTTCCAATCTTCCTTCCAGCCATGTGTTCAAACTAATCTCATCCATGGCAAGAAGATTGGAAGGAGAAGCAGAGATGCCAAGATTGAGACAGCGTGTAAGGAATTGTTTTGCCTCCTCTTGCGGTTGGGGAAAGAGATTTGGATCCACACACCAGCTTCACCATTCACCACTCTAGCACAACCTCTCCTAGAATCAAAGCGATTTTCCTCAGAATAGTAGGTCCCTGTTACGCTCATCGAAAAGAGAACCATGCATATATAAGATTCCATCTGGGTGATTCACCTAGCATTTACCACCCATGAAGCTCTCTGCTTTCTGGTTTTGCTCTTATGTGTATGAAGTAAATATCTTTTGGTGTAGTTGATTCTGGGATTTCACAGTTCAGAGGAACCTGGATTAACCCTCCATTTCAACAGAACAAAATCCCATTGGATGAGTGGAACTAGTACGAGCCAATATCCCCCTGCAGCTCATTCTTCCTGCTTTCTTAGAAACAGAATAGATTAGCATGAAGGGATCGATGCCTTCAAGATTTAGATTTATGAATTCCAGCCTCTGTATATAGTTTGCAAAGGATGGTTGACAGAATTACCGATTTAGAGCAATGATCATTTATGACCATGAACTTGATGTTTGTTTGGGTGTAGAAATGTCTAAATGCAGTATTCATCCTATCCCATTCCCAAGAACATTTTTTTATAATTCTCCAATTCATACTCTTAAGGGTCAGAAAAATCGTAAGTATAATCAGGATCCACCTGCAAACGAACAAACTTGTGATTAAGGCCTGATCTTTAATATGTGGGGGATGACCCTAGCGTTCTGTTCTAAAACTAGACATTGATGAAGCAGACAACCCCCAGATGCCGTATGGTGGAGAAGGATCCATAATGTGTATTGTGCCCGCAACTTACTCAATCGATGGCCTGTGATAGCTATTCCCCTGGTGATGTTACATATGGAAAACTACCAGACCCTTCTTGTGCACTGTGCTTTACTTCCATCATCTGTGCATCTGGGTTCAATTCTCTTGAAAAAAAACTAAAATTCTAAACAAGTTGATGTAGCAGAGTCCACCTTGTCTGGAAATGATATTTAGTTTCGGACAAAGTTTATGGACACTCCTTCCATAATACCAAAAACAAATATGTGCAGATACCATAATCTGGTGTCTTGGTGTTTTTGGAATTTAGTTTTCATCAAGTAACCAACTTAGTCAGGAAATTCGTATATTATCTTCAGTTGTTGCGTTTTCACTTCTCATTTTCCAATTTCATTCCACTGTCTAAAGCCATCCGAAAATTCATCATTTTTTATATGGGTTTGCTTTAAATTTTCGTTTGCCAAGAGTGTATATCCGTAGTTATAAAATAAAATTAGTTTGACATAATAGTCATAACAAATCACCACGCTTCTTTATTTCCTCTTAACATATGACTTCTACGGAAAACATAGAGAAAGAAAGTCTTAAAAAAAGGGAAGTTAACAGCTTAATTGATTGCTTAGATATAAAATTTTAAATCTTCAGTAACTGCTTTAGGCTAAGGCATGCAGTTGTTTATAGTTGATAGTTGAATTGCATCTATTACTGGCCTGCGGCAAAAGCCTCAACTGGGAAGGTTTTGGTGATGCCGGCTAGACTCTTGAAGTGAATCTTTCCGGTGGGTGGATCATCCACTGTTATTTCACCAACAGGAGGCCAAAGCATGAGCTCCTTGGCCTTCACGCCTTTGAGCTTCTTGATTCTCATCTTCTGCACATAACCACGGATCTCAGCATCATAACTCACCAGCTTGCTAATAAGCTTAAAGCTGTGTTCAACCTTCTTCTTTTGCAGGATCCACATGTACCCAGTGCTTCTAACAAAGCCAACTTCTACCACGTCAACGAGAGGAAGAAGCCCCAGTGGAAGCGCAAATTCCTCCAAGAGAGACGCTGCCATTTTCATGCCCTCTTCATGACCCTTAGCCACGACTGCACCTTCTTTCTCTGCCATTTCAAAGCAACTATGTATGTTTTGTTTGAGATGGTTTGTGGTAATTCACAGATTCACTTGGTTATTAATACTGAGGGGCCTAACTGTATGTGACAGAGTAAATGGAGAAAACAAGATGAGCAACGTTGTGTTAACCATAAAATATTTCCCGGTTTAGGTTATACCTATCACTTTCTGCCGGCACTTATCTTTATTTGTATGTCTATATTCTTTCTGGAGCATTGGAGGATTCGAAGAAGGAATAAAAAAAAGAAAGTTAACTTTATGTAAGACGGTGTTAGTAGTTACAAAAAAGAAAAAAGAAAAAAGAGAAAGAAACATTCTACTAATTAGGCACATGGTGCAGTAAATATTCACTGAGAAAGAGGCGACATCAGAAGGAGCGGGAAATCCAGAGATGGAGAAAGGCTCCGAAAAGTGAAAATGGCTCATGCTACCGAAGGGCTAGCTTGCAAGCAGAATATGGGAGGGAATGCCGTTATATTTCATCGTCATCGTCTCATTAAAGGGGCTATGTGAGATTATATTATATCAGAATTTTTATAAATACTCTAAACATTATTGCAAATATATTTTTCTTTCCTAATACTCTTCATATTTGAGTTCAATAACACTTCAATCTATTTAACTCACACGTGGAACCATTTGTATGAATGTATACAAGATTTGTGCCCCTCTCTTCCCTTCATTTTTGTCAACTGTTCTATTTAGTGACGGGATCCGCTAACACCTTTACAAATATATGTTGAGTCAATTAATTAGAGAAAATAGAGATTATAGTTACTTTAGAATCATTTCATCAAATAACACTTATGTGATTTGGACTATTAATACTTTATTATCTCTGTAATTAAGATTAAACTTATTTAAAATATTAAAGTTGTTTCATATTCAATGTTACAAAAGTCTTTCGATAATAAAAATTTGAATTTATTTATTACTTAAATCATAAATTTATAAATTGTAGTTAATGAGTAGCATTTTGTCTCCCTTGGATTTACTCTATCAAGAAAGAGTGAAAATGGACCAAATTATAGGGTGCTATTTGTTATTTATCCTTATGTTTTTATTACTGCTTAATTTATTTGACAAATGTTAATTTAAGTTGACTTTCCTTACTTTGTGAGGCAAAAAAGTGAATGAAAAATTAACACTCTTCTATTAAAAGATCGATATCGACATATAGTGAAGGAATGAGTTTTCATAAGAGATGCTAGGAAATTCCCAGTTCCCATCGTTCTCAAAAACCAAAACTAACCGACTCATATCCATTTATTAATTTAACCTTCTAAACTTCCACTTTAGTGGTCCTAATTCTATAATGATTAATATTAATTATATATATATATATATATATATATATATATATATATATATATATATATATATATGGATGCCCACAGCTTCTGAGTGATCCAGCAATCCGTTTATAATTTAGCAGTAGATAAATCGGGTCTATGTCAAAAATGAAGATAAATATTGCTGAAGGTTCTATCAACCTGATAAACTGATGCGTCGACGTAGTTATCATTAAGTCAAAATGACATATTTTAGTGATAATTAATTGCTCTCCACTTTTAATTTGACATCTTCAATATATAAGCTATAAATTAATCGGGTTCATTTCTTGACGAGGTTGTTTTCGAAGGCTCCCCGTGAGTTCTAAGCATTTTCCATGCACTTTCCATAGAGTCTAAACTCTTAAATTTATCAATATATATGAGAGAGAAAATCTTGTGGGGAGTGGGGACGTATGTGTCTTCCTCACTACTTCTCACTACGACAAGGTTAAAGGGCTTCTCTACCACCTATAAATATCTCATCACTCCTTCCTATATACTTAGAAGCTCATAGCATTTGGGACAGAATGAAGACTAGGAGTTACTTAACTTCGATCCAATATGACGATTAGAAATATCCATCTTAATCTTTCTCTCTCTTTCTGCTTCTACCTCTATGAAGTTCTTATCATGTCTTCTGCGCCCACGTAATATTACCTACAAAGATCCAAAGCCATAGTTTCTTCTTTACTAGTGAAGAAACATAGGAGTTTGCATGTAAATTATGAAGATCGAAAGGGTTTTATTTTTGGTTCAGTTGAAAGTCTTTCCTTCATGAACCCAGTGACTTACGAGGAGGTGATTGATGCGTTTCAACATTTTACTTTTTGGTTTCAGATATAGTAGAGATGTGTGTGTACATGGACTGTTCAGGTTGTGAGACCAAGCAGAAGTTAATTACCTGGTATAAGCAGTTTGGGTAGATGTTTTGTTAGAGTTTCTTAAATATTTCCACATGGTTTTTTTTTTTTTTGAAAAAAGAACAAAAATAAAATATATAACATTGCAAATTCATATCTTCGTACTCACTATAAGAAAAAAAAAACAGCCATTATACGCATGTGAACTAATATATGTATAAACCCAGTAAAAAAAAAATATTTCAAGTATTCATATTTTAAAAGTTTAAAATAAAAAGTCAAAATTTGAGGAGGAGATCATATATATATATATGACTTAAAAAAATCATATAGCTAATATAAAAACTTCACAAATTTTGGGAGGCATGGAGCAATGGGCAACAATGATGTGATAGTCGCTGAATTACGAAAGTAATTATATATATCTAATAGAGTTCATATTCATAGGCCAATTGTGATTGGTGAAGATCAACTTATGCTTTCTAATCACATTGATTAATTGTAATGTAGCAGGAGTTGATGGTGTTAATACAGACAGAAGCATGCAAAAGGTGAATGTCATTGGTTGAGCAGACCAAAAGAAGATTTTGAAGACGGTTAGGAAGATTGGTAAAAGAGCAGAGCTGTGGCCGTACCCATACAACCCCGAATATAATGGCTTCACGGCTATAGTAATGGTGATGACTTTGGCTACTACCAAAAGCCAATTGGTTCCACCATGGTCAATGAAAAAGCCTTGTCCATGTTTAGTGATGATAACCCCCATGCTTGTTCTATAATGTGAGCATATTTTTTGTGTGAGCTTAATTTTTTCTTTGGCTTTATTTCTTTATGGATATTTATAATGAAACACTGATTTATTGTTGAATAGTGAGTATATTTTGTTGTAAATCTTGCAACAAAATTAAAAAATAGAAAAAGAAGAAGAAAGCCTGAGACATGATCAATACTGCTCTTCAAGATATTTTGTCAATCACAGCGTATCTTTCAGGATTCAATAGATGCGCTGTTTTTGAAAAAGTAGAGTAAGAGCAACAGAAAATAAATTATGAAAGTAAACCCAATAAAAAAGAAGAGACTTTGAGTAAGAAGAAGTATATTTTCTTGTATCTTTGAACCAAAGAAGCAAGTTATTTATAGGCATGTGATGGGGTCTCGAAGAAATTGCAAGAGAAGCAAATTGCAAATTTTTAATGAACAAATAAATTCATTTTAATCATTCGACCGTTTAGCAAGAAAATAGGAAAAACTAAGAGCAAATAAATTTAGCAAATAAATTCCCTTTAAATTCAATCAAAACAATTGAATGAGTCAAAATTTACTATTACCTTTTTGAAATAAAACTTATTTTACAACAATCCTCTACTTATTTCAAAAAGGATGGGATAAAAGAAATTTTACTAAGTTCACTCAAAAATATAATGCGTCAAACTTGATGTCTTTTGGACTATGAACCAAGTCTAGATTGAATGAGATATAATTTACAGAATTGATAATGAAGAAAAACCTTCTATGAACCATAAATTCTTATTGTAAATTATACACTCATCATCACATTATATTTCTCATAAAATATGTTGTTCAATGCAATTTTGTGCTAATAGGCCGCGCACGTGTCTGGTTATTCATTAATGCTCTAGAGACTTTGCCACAATATCATAGGAGCGGCCTCACTTCACACCAGTATAGGTGATTTTCATCAAGTGTATACTGCAATAAATACACCACTCTTAAGAGATATGAAAATCATTAAGAACCTTCAGCTCATCCTCCCAATTATTGCAGTTTAGAACTATTACACCATAGGAATTGACATAAATAAATAGTGCTAGCAGAATTAATAGTGATTTGTTATTATCCTTATGAACCTACTTCCTGGGATTACCACTAACATAGGTTGAGTTACCATCACTATTAATAACTCAAATAGGCTGTAATCTCATTCCCCTTAATGTTTCGTTTATTAATTTCCTTCCCAAAGGTTTTGTTAGAAGATCGGCCAAATTCACTTCCGACTTCACATAATCAATGTATATTATTCCATCTTTCAGCAGCTGCTTTATGACATTATGTCTCAATCGAATGAGTCTACTCTTTCCATTGAAAGCTTTAATCTTTGCAATAGTTATTGTTGCTTGGCAATCACAATGGATAGATACATAAGGTGTTGGTTTCATTCCTAACAGAATATCTGCTAAGAAGTTTCTTAACCACTCAGCCTCATTACTAGCCAACTCTAAGACTATAAATTCTGATTCTATGGTGGATCTAACAATAAGAGTTTATTTAGCAGATTTTCAAGCAACAGACCCCCACCAAGTGTGAATATATAACCACTAGTGGATTTAATCTCATCTGAATATGAGATTCAGTTAGCATTGTTGTATCCCTCTATTACAGCAAGAAATCAATTATACAAAATACCATAATTCATGATTCCTCTCAAATATCTAACTAATGCAATCCAATGATCACGATTGGGATTTTGAGTATATCTACTCAACCTACACATAGCATAAACTATGTCATGTCTTGAAAAATTCATCAAATGCATTAGACTCCCAATAATTTGTGCATATTCAAATTGTGATACTGAATCACCTTGATTTTTCTTTAATTGAGAATTAGCATCATAAGGAGTATTAAGTAATTATGGAGTTCCAAATTTGTTTTGCTTCTTTACAGGTACAGTAGATATCAAATAGCTCGTTAGATAATGTATTATTAATTGTATGTCTACATACCTTGTTTGCATGAACCCACGCTTCCATTTGTGTTGCAGCAGTTGTATTGGGCTTAGGATTTGTCAATGCAAATGCTACTCCATGCACATCAAGAACTGAGTAGATGCGTTCCTGCCATCGTTTGAAATTTTGACCACCAAATGTTTCTATTTTAGAAATATCAGGAAAAGGCTTTGCATAAGCCATTGTTGGAATCATAGGGATGACAGCAATGGAAGATGTGACATATGTTGCAGCATTTGGTGTAGCACTTTCAGAATTGGCAGCATTAATAGTAGGATGTGTGGCATCACTATTAGGAATACTAACATCATCAAGTTGGTGTTGACTAGACTCCATAAAGTATAATTAATTTTTTTTCAAATATCCTTAAGAATGTTGTAAATCGTGCAACAAAATTAGAAAATAGAAAAAGAAGAAGAAAGCCTAAGGCGTAATAAACACTGTCCTTAAGGATATTCTGTCAATCACATCGTATCCCTCAAGATTCAACAGACGTGCTGCCTTTAAAAAAGCAGAGTAGGACAACAGAAAATAAATTATGAAAGTAAACCTAGCAAAAAAGAAGAAGATACTTTGAGTAAGAAAAAATATATTTTCCTATATCTTTGAACTAAAGAGAAACAAGCTATTTATAGGCATATGATGGGGTTTTGGAGAAATTGTAGGATAAGTAAATTGCAAATTTTTAATGAGCAAATAAATTCTTTTTAATTATTCGACCGTTTAGCAAAAAAATAAGAACAATTAAGAGCATATAAATTCAGCAATTAAATTCAATCAAAACAATTGAATGAGTCAAAATTTACTGTTATATTTTTGAAATAAAACTTATTTTACAACATATTTATGAATTATTTTTTTTAATCATATGACCTAACAAGTTTGAATCTTTAAAATGAGTCTCAAACTATGCAAATTGAGATCATAACATTTTACCATCCAAATCTAAACATAACAACATTTGAGAGACATTGTTTATAATTAGTGCTATCAAATGGTTCCACTCGAATTTTACCATCCAATGGATTATTTATAATTATGTTCATTTAAGATTATTAAATTAGTGCTATCAAATGATTCCATTCGAATTGGTTTATGATAAAGTACTAAATTTTGTTTTAGAATACTATTTCGGTAACTTCAAAAATAAAAATATTTCAAAACGTTTCAGAAATTTCATAAAAACAGAAAAAATTTTAAGAAATGTTTCAAATAATTTTCAATAGTGTTTTTTTTAATTTTAAAAGATTTCAACATAATATTAATTATATAGATATATAAAATTATGTTAAAATTAATTTGAACTAATGTTTATAGTTAAATAGTAAATAAACATGCTACTATAGTAAAAATTTCGATTCAAATTCTAGTAGCATTCAACAACAACCCTTCTCTTAAATCTATCTATCTATCTTTTTAACTTTTTCGTGGCATTTATCTTTAAATTTCTCTTTATTGACCATAATTCTGTCTTTATCTTTAAATATTTCTTTCAGGTACTTTCTTCTCTCTTTGTCTCTCAATCTTTCTTTTTTATTATTTTTGTAATTCTCTCTTTAAAATAAAGATAATAAAAAAAATTAATGTCATGAGAATGATAGATAAGAGCAGGAAGTTAACAAAAACGTTGTAATTTATGGAAAAAAATTATTTGGTGTTAGATGTTATGTAATACTATTTTTATCTATTTTTAAATTGTTAATTTTTTAATTTTTTAAATTGATTTGATATTTTTTCATCGAAACAACTCAAAATAATAATATTTTTATCAAAATTAAAAATATTTTTATGAAAATATTCTGCATAATTTTAATTAATATAATTTTTTAATAAATATTTTATTTTATTTTAATAATTTTATTTTATATCAAATATTTTAAAAATAAAAATATTTTTATTGTTTCGATGAAATTTTTTTTTAATTTGTAAAAATTTTAAAATCTATTTTTGAATGTTAAAAGAGTCCTCTTTATGTATATTTTTGAATTAAATAAATATAATTTTTTTTAAAAAAATTATAAACACTATATATATAAACAAAATAATATCAAAAAATGTTAAATTAAAATTTTATTTTTTTGAATTAAATGTTTAATCATGTATTTATTTTTTGCAAGTCATCTGAAGTTTGTCCAATTTGACTCATTTTGACCTGCTGATTAAAGGGGATTAATTTTTTTAATCTAAATTTATTCAATAAATAAGATTAACAATCTAAGGCGGGGGAGCCAGCACCATTTTGACAGTACCAATAGTAATTTAAGACTTCAAAGTTATCAAAATGCTTAATTTTGCCGGGTGGGATCATAAACCCGTCTAAAACGGAGGGCTAAGTTCACAACGCAGGTTTCATTCGGTGGAGGGATTTAAACCTAACACCTCAAATCCCTAGAACAAACCAAACTGCGGAACTTGTTATAAAAGTGAGTTTGACTGTTTCGATTATTATATGCATGGCTCTGTAACTTTTTATTAAAGGTTATTTAGTTGAGTTAATCCATGATGTGTGGTGCTGCAACGTTTGCTTAAATTCAAGTGTGGATGTTATGAATGAGAAATTCTGGGATTCATTTTTTTATAATGAGAAATTCTAATGAGTTGAGGAAGTTGAAGGTGGGTGACCCACTCACCCACCATTTACTTCACCCAATCGACAATCTGACTCTCTGGCTCTCTCGTAGTACCGCAAATCTTTCATATACTTGAAAATCATAGCTTTGTACATTAGCCGCAACCCTTGATTTCTCCTCCACTTCCATAGCTATCACACCGGATATGCAATGCCCCTGTTTATGTCGTCTTCTTCACAGTAAGAGTCAAGATGTCACAATCTTCTTCCAGAAAAGAATAGAATCTGCAATTAATTGCATTCCGTCTTACTCAGCCATTCGCACTGCAGGGAGAGGAGAATGATAGGTTTCCGGTCCGGTGTGGTTTGGTCGAGAAGATCATAAAAAATGGTGACATCTGTGCAGACTTTGCTTTCAAAATTGAAACGAGAAGTAAGGATTTGAGTCAGTTTCTCTCTCTCTCTCTCTCTCTCTCTCTGAAACTATTTGTATATTAATATGGCAACAGCCCCGTTGATTCATGCGCGCTGTGGTTACTCGCGGCAAATTGATAGTCCCAAGAATAGCTCGCAAGGACCAATAGAAGTGTCCTCTCGTGCGTCATCGTCGTCTTCACTGCGTTGTTCTTCATCCTTCACCTCCTACTTGGGTTTGAGTTTCCCTTCTAGTTTTTTTTTTTTCGTTATTTTGATTCTCAATGCTCAATCTTCAATTAATTCTCTAACGTATTCACCAACTGGATATATTTGTCCATTTTATATCTTCTGGTTTGGCTGAATTCCAGCCTCGGGCCCTTTCATTTTCTTTATCGTTGGCTTGCGGATTCTTTAAATTTGAATAGCTTCGCTTGTTCCATTTTCCGGTACTTTTTGCGCCATTTTTCTGATAGCAGTTTCACAGAGGGACTTGAATCAAAATTGATGAACTCTTTTTATTTTTGTACATTGGTTAGTGTTTGCTAAGTGGTAGCTCATAAGTAGTTTGCTGTATTGGCTATTAAGTCTCCAATTCCCATTGCTCTTTTCAGAAACTTTAGTTATGCTAAAACTAGGACTTTTGTTTAGTCCTAGAAAATTAAGTTTGATGACAGGACACGTCAATCTATGTAGTTAACTTCACTGAATGGGAAAAGGTTTGATTTGGTGTTGTTCTATAGTTTGTTTGTTGAAGAGTATTCTCATTGTGTCCCGTTTATGCGATAACAACTCCTCTTTGACGTCTTTACCGCTCCCTATTTATTATCAGGATCCGAGATCCACCTATGTGTATTATAGTGATTTTGATATTTTTAGCGATATATTAGACAAACCTCAATACATCTTGCGTCTGTACTCTTGCTAAGACTTTTCTTGGAGGATCATTACCCGGAACCATGGTTTCATTACATTTACTCTTTTTTCTTCTGTCAAATCTTCAGCTTCCATCAATATTACTTTTTGACTGACCTGGCTAAATCACAATCAACTTATTTGATTGAAAGAAGAAAATAATTGAAAGAATATGTATATGGATATGAAACTTAAAGAATTTTGACTGAAATAGAAGTACATGAATAGCTTACAATCATATATGGTATTGGTACCTAAGAAACCTTTAACTCTTAGTTGTAACGCTAGTTGTCAATTTGGCCTTTTGGGTACAGCGGTTTTTGCAGAGACTTCAAGATGTAAACGGAATACCATTCTTTGTTTTTTAAAGCCTGAGTGACATCTAATGTTTGTGGAGATAAGAAATTTGCCATTTGCTGCATGCCTTATGAAAAATGAGAAAGAAGGCAGTTGATCTGAATTCAAGTGTAACTCTTGACTTGGTATAGAGGAATAAGGAGTTGATTTTGCTCAATTCTTAAAATTATAATTAAAATCAATGAAGTAAAACAACTGGGCTAGGGTTTTTGATATATCACTTAATATTTCAGATCTTTTATTAAAAAAAAATTCAGATCTGGATATCATAATGTAGTCGCACAATACATTTTTCTAATAATTATGCTTGATAATGAGATGCAATTCTTGTTGCCTCACAGTGTCAAATTACTTATATTCCCTTAGCAGTGATTATAAACTTAAGCATCCTGTAGAACATTGGTTTATGCATCTTTGGCATCAAGTTCTGTGTTTAAAATTTAATTTAGATAAATCCTCCCTGGCTTTCTCTCTCCCTCCTTTGTCACTTTTCTTTGTCTAAATTCTAATTTCCAGGGAAAAGAACATATTAATATTGGTTTCTAGTATAAATAATATATTTTTACTTTCCAAAATTTCCCTATACATTAAGGCTGGTAGATAAACTTGTGCAGGTATAAACAGTGGACAGAGATACCACAGTCCTAGAGCTAAAGCTATGAGTTCCACAACTACTACTCAGGGAAAGTCTATAGTTAGAAGCACGAGGAATTCAGATAATGACCCTGATCATCTCCTCGTCCTTGTTCATGGTATCTGGGCTAGGTATATTTATTTTAAAAAATGGTTTCCTGGATAAGTCTATGTTCAAATTTGAGTGGAAGTAAGTATGAGCTGTGGATGGAAAATAAAGTAAATCTGCTTAATAGGTTGAGGGTCTTGGGATCTATTGCTTTCTGGATCTTAATTGGTTGTGGGTCTTGGAATCTAATATTGATTACTGAAAGGGAAGTCCCTGTTAAGTGGATGACTTGTTCCTGATTAGTTACTACTCTTTCCAATTTTCCTGTCAATTGTAAATCTGATTCATTGGTAAGGAGAATATTTTGAATTAGTGCATATCCATTTGGTAAGCAGAATATGGCATATGGATATTAAAAATGTTCCATTTTCATTCATTTGAAGTTTTCCTTTTCTTTCTTAGTGCAAAATTTGAAATGAGGATTGTCAACCATCATGCTTTTTTCATTCTTTTGGCTGTTGCTCTTAAATTTTGTTTGTACTTAGTTTACTGATTTCTCAACCGATGCAGTCCAAGTGACTGGACTTATGCAGAAGCAGAGTTGAAAGAGCGTCTTGGAAAAAAATTTCTAATTCATGGTATTTAGTGTTCACATCTTTTTTAATTGTGATTCAATATATTATCTTTTGTTTTTACTTTTTACCATATATTTTTAGTTTCTTCAGATTTTATATTGCACTGTTACTTTTAAGAGATCCCTGATAGTTGAAAGCCTTGTTATATTGCAAAATGACTTCAGCTTTCATTTAAAGGCGGTGGAAAATATGTCTATTCCATGCACAAAGATGATCATAGCCTAACGAAAATCTTTAAATTGTGTTTAGTTGATTGGGGCCAACAGGTTGAGATATTTCACCCAAGTCAAACTAGATCTACTTTGATTTAGATGAACACTGCCAGGTTTTAGTTGGCTTGCAAAACCATCTTCTCGCTATTGTGCTAATCATTTTTCTTTTATAATGCCCCAAAAATTCTATGTATATCAGTTGGTCAGTAGTTAGCCTAAGATGTAAACAGTGATGGTAATTGACTTAAGGTGTATGAAAGATTTTTTTTTTTTTTTAAAGAATAATATTTGAGTGCTTCATCAATGAATTTGAAATTAATGGTTAAGCAGAAGTCCTTACAAATACTTTGATGTCTGCAGCAAGCTCATCTAATACTTACGCTAAGACATTAGCTGGGATCGATGAAGCTGGAAAGCGATTAGCTGACGAAGTTAGTTGTAAAATATATGCAAACTTATGTATTGAGAGTTTGGACCTTCAATTTTGGTTCTGATAGCTTGAAGTTTGCCTTCATTACTATATGCTGTATATTTATTGTTTTTTATCATGTCAGGTCATGCAAGTTGTAAAAGAGACAGAGAGCTTAAAAATGATATCCTTTCTTGCCCATTCTCTAGGTGGCCTGTTTGCTAGATATGCAATTGCTGTCCTCTATTCACCTAATACCTATAATAGTGATCAACCTGGTGATCCATTGAACTGCATTCTGGAAAATTCAGAGAGAACTAGCTTTTCAACAGGAGGGATGATTGCTGGATTGGAGCCAATCAATTTTATTACATTAGCAACCCCACATCTTGGTGTGAGGGGAAAAAAGCAGGTATGGTCTTGACAATATAAATTATGGTGCTGTTGTTGTAATATATGAAGGAATTCCATCAGAGCCATGCTATTGCATTGTTGTTTGTTTGTTTGTTTGTTCTCCTTTTTTGATACTCACAGTCATTTTGCCCCTGTTACATTGAAAATACACTGTTTTTGTAGTTCTAATGTTTTATTTATAATAACTGCTTACTTGATTGTTGGTGGTTACCTCGCTTCACTCAGGAGCACCTTTATGCTGCCTAGTGCTTTGAGGGCGCCACTTCCCACCAAATACTTCTAGGGATATTCTAAATTTTCATTTTTCAACCTTCTGCATTACCATTAGTTTGTTGAAGATAAAATAGAGTTAAGCCACCCTTTTTGCTGCAGTGGCCTTTTTCATTCAAGTTGACACTATAGAATCCTAGCAGTAGAGTAAAATGATTATAATTTTAACTTACTAGTATTTAGTGCTATCTATGGCTTTATGATAAGTAGAAACTGTGCAATTTTCTCATAAATGAGTATGAATATTATTACTATATACTCTTTTATTTCTGATGCTTTTTGGTATATGTTCCTCTCTCTCTTTTTCTCTGTTCTTATTTGTACTATTCTCTTCTGTTTGTTTCATATTACTTTAGTCTCTCAACTGCTGGTTTTGATCAAATTCATGCATTGATTTTCTAGTCAGTGACAAGCTTCATTATTTCCTGAATGTCCTGAATGTCACTTTTTCCTTGGGAAAATTTTCCCCTTATTTGTTTTGGTTTCACTATAATGGATTCTGAGTTGAGACTCGAGAGAACTTTTTTCTTTCACAATTTTTGGATCTGCTGAAGATCATTGTTTCTTAAATCTGTTGCTGGTTCCTGCAGATGTGTCTCTATGTTTTGATGCTTCATTGAAGCAACCATAGAAGATTTTTGGAGGTAGAAAGAAGGAAGAGTGGAAAGAAGAGAAAATAGAATAGGAGAGAATGCCAATAACTCTTGTACAATATGAGCTCCAGCACTAAAGTGAACTTAAAATAGCACCCTTTTTAATGCAGACCTATTCCTGAATATAAATGGAGCAATTGTGAGAAAAGACCGCTAGAAAAAATAATGTCAAGGGATTACACATTTACACTTTTAATCAAGCAAGACCCTAAATATTTTGAACTATCCTTCCTCCAATCCTTCATATAGATGTTGCATCCTTACTGAAATCCCGCACTTGCTTTTGCATGCTCTTCATGTTTCTTTTATTATTTGGAAAATATACATGTTATAATTTCGACTGTTTACTATGCATATTTTTCAGCTCCCATTTCTGTTGGGAATTCCAATCCTTGAAAAGCTTGCTCCACCTATAGCTCCTTTATTTGTTGGACAAACTGGTTGTCAACTGTTCCTTACTGATGGGAAACCGAACAAACCTCCTCTTCTTTTGAGAATGGCTTCTGATTATGAAGATAGAAAGTTCATGTAAGTGAATTGAAATCTCTATATTTCTGTAGTTTCCTATGTCTCAATCAAGTAATCTAGTGCTTATGAGATTCACTGTTTTGTAGATCTGCACTTGGAGCATTTAGAAGTCGTGTTGTTTATGCTAATGTATCATATGATCGTATCCTCTCAAGTCTCAATATATTTTCCTTTAGGATAACCTGCTAGGTATACCAGTGATAAATTTATTAGTCATCCATTTTTTTAAGTTCTTTAACTTCATATAGATATGGTTGGGTGGCGCACATCCTCAATAAGGAGGGAAACCGGACTTGGTAAGGTGATTATGATAATTGCTTTTTGGACTATTTCATTTTATTTTTTTTGTTATTGGTCTCTGATATATACTATGCAAGTTCACTTTAACTTTTAGAATAAAATAAAATAAACACCTAGCAGGATTCTCAGGGTCTCAAAGGTTGAAACCCAGCTCTGGGGAAGTCCTAAATTTGTATGTAGTCTTCAAGCATATATCTTTAAAGCCAGCTAGAGGCTTTGCTTGTCATTAATCTATAGCTAAAATACTAACTTGCTAACTGAAATTGCACAACTGTCAGTGGGCCAACTTTTAGAGGCTTAATGGATTGGACTTCATTGTAGAACTTCAAGTTAAAGCCCCTCAGTAGTGAAAAATCAAGAAACAAATTAAAAAGTAATGAAAGAAATCATTATGAGCTAATTTTCCCCATGATTTATACATGTAGGTATGTAGCTGAATTAATTATTAGAGTATTAATTGTTTTTCTTCCCCCCTTGTATTCTATTTCAAGAAAAAAAATGGTTTAAAATAGAATAGAAAACAATGTGTGCAAGTAGAGTAGAAAGCTCCTGTTTCTATTGGAAGCGCAAAGCGAAGCTCCATATTTCTGAAATCCATAGACTCTTCATTCAACCTGAGAAACATAATTATGAAGAATGACTTAAAGTACACAACCTTCAAACCTTCACAGCACACTTTATGTGGAGCGTTGTTAAATAAAGAAATACAAAAACATTTGACCGAACTAAGAGAAGAAGACCCCACAATACTTGACTATAGTACATTAGTTTTCAATTCTACTAGTAGCTCTTATTATTTTCTCATTAGTAGCCTATACCAGTCTCTAGCCTACCTTTGGCATCAAAAGTTCCGGGTGGAAGTCTTGCACTGTAGAGAGACAGCTCTGTTGGCTGAAAAGAAAGGCCTGTATCCAAAAATACACGATATAGTGGTTGTATATGCATGAGTAGATCCATGCATTGCCGGTGTTCTTGGAGATTTAAACAAATCCTTTTAAATTTTAGCTCAAGGATTGAAGAAATTCCAGATCGCAATTTAAATGTCGTGGATGGTGTTGGCGCTAGCAGCAGTTGTGTTATATCAAACTAGAAAGAGAAATTATTGGATAAAGTAGGAAAAAGAAAAATGATTTAAATTTAAGGATCAAGAATTTCTATAATCTCATCTCTGGAGTACTAACATTTTTTGTTTCATTGGCAGCCTCCTCACCAATATATGGATGAATACAAGCATATTGTAAATGTGGAATATTGCCCCCCGGTTCCTTCTGATGGTCCCCAATTTCCTCCAGAGGCAGCAGAAGCAAAAGAAGCAACGCTAAATGCACCAAATACACCGAATACTATGGAATATCACGAAATTATGGAAGGTAATTATTATTACCAAGAGTAAATTCCAGATGAATAAATTGCCAGTGGAGTAACTATAGCCATGCCACTAAAGCTGACTTGTATTCTCTTAACAGAGGAGATGATACGTGGATTACAGCAGTTGGCATGGAAAAAAGTCGATGTCAGCTTTCACTCAGCACTCTGGCCTTTCTTTGCTCATTACCATATTCATGTATTATATCCACTTAATCTTCCTGTCAGGACTGATGGTATCACGGATACAGTTCTTAACTTTAGTACTCTTCTGATTTCAGGTGAAAAATGTAAGGTTTCACAATGCCGGTAATGAAGTGATTGCTCATGTTGGTGACAGTATAAGGCAGCAAGAAACATCATCGACCTTAGGAAGAGACATAATTAATTTTGGGTGCTAGTTTGTAACTATTGTATGTAAATCCGCTACAGCTGAGGCGTGATTAACTGCATGATACAAAATGGAAATAATCAAACTTCCACTTTAAGGGTCATTGATATCTTTACGATAATTCATATGAAGCTGAAATAAGAATAATTGATGTTGCAAGCATATAGTAGGATTTACTTAAAAAGTAATCATCATGCAGCCTTAATAGAGAGATGCATTTGTCTTGAAAAAATGAGAAAAAATTAGCTAGATTTCTGAGGATAAAAATGAATGGTAAAGACAAGAAGCTCGATTGGCATTTATATTTCATAGTAAAGAGCTTTTGCATATTTAGAGAAAACCACCAGATGTTGAAGGGGGAGGGAGGGACTGTCCTGTGTTTTTTTCAAGATTATCCCTGTAGTCCAACTTAATTATCGCATATTCTTATTATGATTTAGTCATTAAAAGCTGACTACTTTGCTAGGAAGGAATGACAATAAAGAGAATCATTTGGGGAGCAACAGATAGAGGTGAATGTTACTTTATTTTGTTTGTGAGCAGAGAAGATAATGAGAATCAAAAGCAGGATAAATAAGCTAATTTTTATAAAATTTATGGTCTTTTAAAATGGAAAGAAAATGAAGGGAATTTGAAATACAGCGATAATATTCTAAAGGACACCATTATTCTCTTTAGAATACTATTTTCAACAAAATTAATTATAAGCCATCATTTTCAGGTACCGTTGACTTCAGCATCTAAAACGACGCGTGCTTCGTTTTCAACTTTTCTAATCTTTCCTTTTCAGCTACAACCCGACGGTCAATCCAAAGTACCTAATAAATTCATCATTTACTTACTTTCCTGAACTTACGTAATTTTGTGCTGACAAGGAAAGAAAAACAAGTAATTATAAAGAAGAAAAAATCCCTTTCTCTCTGCTTTCAAAATCCAAAACATTTCTCAGTCAGCACTCCCTCACCCTTATCCAACCTCTTCATTCGCGTGATCAGCAGCACCTTAACCAAGTCAAATGACCCGTCAACCCACCCTTCAGCCTTCATTTGCTTGGAATTAGGTATTGAATACGACAAAAAATAAATTGGCTATTGAATATTGATAGGGATTTGCAGGACACTGTTATTTTTAGGAGCCTGGAGCCTCCCTTGTTTGCTTCGAAGAATTTGCTATTATTGAAATCGGTTACTTCTAGGCAGGAGGTTAAATTTTGAATTGAAAGCTTTAAATTTAAATTTAAATTTTATATTCAGAATTTGTTAAATTTGAAATTCAATTACTTAAAATTGATATAAAAATTTAACCCACCCATAGTACTCATAACGTTAAGGCTTCCTTTTAGATAAGGTATAAGAGAGGGGATGGAGAATCTGAAGAGATAACTTGAACTATATCTCAAGTTTCATTCAACGGGAGTGAGAAGAGGTAAATTATGACATATAAAAATTATGAGAGATTTAAAATCTAAATTGCTTTAATTGGTTACACAGTTGCTATAACCCAGTTTAATTTGAATACAGGGATATTGAATGAATGTAGTAGGTAAATGGAACATAGATTCATCCCTCTCTTTCATCTATTCAAAACACGGTATCAATTCTCCTTCTTCTTTTTCTTTTCTTTTCTTAATTTCACACATAATAATTAGAGAGACTCTCTCTCATTTTTCTCTCCTTAAAATTTCCACCATTTCCATCTGTTTGTTGGAAATTGGAAATAAAACAAGCATACCTACAAGAAAATAGTTGAACAAAATTGAAAGAAAAAAGAAAAGTAAGGATACCGTAAATCATATAATCATATTTTACTTTGTAATTGATTTGGCTTCAACATTACAGTACACAAGCGTGAGAGTGGATCCATAAAATAAAAGAGTCACCCGAGTATTTAAAAACAAAATAAAAACAATTTTCAATTACGATGCCAGCTCAATCCCAATCATTTTTCTAACCTCTTTTCTCACTCCCTCTTCCGTAAAGTGACCATCACTTCAGAAACTAGGATCAAACACGTGGACCCATGGCGCTGAGCCTCAACTAGCACTCTCCCAACCGCGAGTGGGTATAACCTGAAACCCACCGGCCGGGCCGTCGCGGCCTGTCTCACTGTCCCACGGCCTCCGAGACCCCAACCCATCATTCTCCCACCGAAGCTACCTTGCGACTTTATCATTTTGCCAAATACACAGCTAGAGAGACAGAGAGAGAGATTGAAGAGGAAAGAGCACTTGGCGTCATTTCTTAAGCGAAGAAGTTCCTGCAAGGAAGGAGAGAGAAGGTAGCAGATCGGTCATGGCGTCCACCAAAGAACGTGAAAACTTCGTCTACATCGCCAAGCTTGCTGAGCAAGCCGAGCGTTACGAAGGTCTTTATCTGTTCTTTTTGTCTCTGTCTATTTCTCTCAATCAGTCAACCCCCATTTACTGACCTTACTTGATTTTCATGAAGTTTCAGTTTTTTCCCCTATTTATTTCCTCTGTAATGAGAATGTCCTCTATGTTGAACTTAATTCGAAGATCAGTTTTGTTTGAATTTTTTTTTCTTTCTCCGGAAAAACCGATTGATATATATATATATTGGGTTCTGATTTCTCATAGTCTCACAATTTTCGTTTTCTAGGAAGTAAGAAGAAAATTGGAATTAGGGTTTTAAATCTTGTATGAGAAAAATGTAGTTTCTTTTTGTAGAAATGGTGGATGCGATGAAGAAGGTTGCGAAGCTCAATGTTGAATTGACAATTGAAGAGCGAAACCTTCTCTCAGTTGGGTACAAAAATGTAGTGGGTGCAAGGAGAGCTTCGTGGAGGATTCTGTCCTCGATTGAACAGAAGGAGGAAGCAAAAGGGAACGATCTGAGTGTGAAGCGTATAAAGGAGTATAGGCAGAAGGTGGAATCGGAGCTTTCGGATATCTGTAGCGATATTATGAGTGTTATGGATGAGCATCTTATTCCCTCATGCTCGGGTGGTGAATCCAGTGTGTTTTTCTACAAAATGTGTGTGTGTGTTTTTTTTTTTTTATGTTTTTCCTTTTTCCTTTTATTTTCCATCAATTATTTAGAATTTATAACGTGACTTTTTCTGTAATGTAGGAAAGGCGACTATTATCGGTATCTGGCAGAATTTAAGACTGGCGATGAGAGAAAAGAGGCTGCTGATCAGTCGATGAAAGCATATCAGGTCTAATTATGTTCGAACTTCTTATATTATTATGTGCTCTGTGTAGTTTAAAAGGTCTTAAAGTTGGTTCACTCACAGCAATACCTTTTAATTCATGATATGTGGATTATCGTTACATGGCATGTCTTTGATACCTGAAGCCAGAAAAGCAAAACATTACTGGTTTATTAATATCAAGCTAAAAAGATTAATGGATGTTTAACAAATGTGGAAGCATTTAAGATATTAATTGGCCTGTCCCTTTGTTATTCGCAGCCTCGCAGGTAATATCTAGCTATTTGTTTCTTGTAACTCTGACTAGTTGGGGTGAAATAACTATTATACAAGTTGGCAGAGCTTTATTTTTCCAGGTTTGAAATTTCATATAATGATGGGAGAGAATTAGGGTATAGAAGAAATCTAATGGGGGTTGTACTGATGTCAGTGATGTAACTTTCATTTAGCCTCACGATCATATTATAGGAAAGCCAGGTTGGCTTTTGAATCGTCGAAGTATTGTTCCACTAGTTCAGTTCAGTCTCAATAATACATAAATAAAAAATTTGCAGGCAGCTTCCACTACAGCCGAGGCTGAGTTACCTCCCACACATCCCATCAGATTGGGTTTGGCTTTGAATTTCTCTGTCTTTTATTATGAAATTCTGAACTCTCCTGAAAGGTAAGCTTAGTGTTATCTTTTTCCAGACAGAATTTATGCATGTGCTGACTGCCTAAGTGCTAGTCTGTTTAAAAACTTGAACTTGTACTTTTTATTTCAGAGCCTGTCACCTTGCCAAGCAAGCCTTTGATGAAGCAATCTCAGAGTTGGATACTCTGAGTGAGGAGTCTTACAAAGACAGCACACTGATTATGCAGCTTCTGAGAGATAACCTCACCTTGTGGACTTCTGACATCCCTGAAGATGGAGGTAATCACAAAATGGAAGATTAATGTTGTCAGTCACTTTGCCTATCTTGTCTGCAATGATACATGAGATGCTTTATTCTACTTTTGCAAGTTTATCCTTTTGAGATATAGTTGGCATTGCCGTGGTCTTCAGTTGGCATGGTTATTCATCTCTAGCTATAATGAATCAAGAATATTATTTATAATTGGCAATTCCTTGTTTGATGTTGTGTTCTTTTGTGTATAATTCTGTGTGATAGACTCCAAGAAGAGACAGTAATAAGTTGTACAAGAACTATATGTTTTGTTTTATGAAATTTCAACATTCCTATTTTGGAAATAATTGAAAAGAATCCCGTATCAAAATTCCAAAATCTTGAAGAAAACACCTGTACCAAACAGTTTTAATTGAAAAAGGCAGGGCTTTGGAACAACCTGTAAGATGAAGCTCTGAAAAATCAGATCAAGCTATTAGTAATTTATTGCTGTATGAAAGCAGTGTATTTAATTAAGAAACTTGATCTCATCAATGAGTTTTACCAGATCCTTGATTTCTTCATTGCTTTTGAATTTTGAGCAATTAACATATATCTGTTCATATCTCATTCTTTCAGCTTTAATGTTTTTCTTTCTTCTCCTCTTATTGAGAATCATTAGTGGAAAATATGTAACTCTATTACTGCAGGTTAGATGGTTACATTTTCAAGTTGATTCTTAGGGTCTGGTGACTTGAATTTAACTGGAGTCTGCTGATGGTTTTCATGACCGCAGGCCCATGAATTGGGGTTATACTACTTTTATTTAGTGCTTCTTTTAGGGTTAAGATGTTCTCTGATGGTTTTAGGATTATTTGAGTATGCCTTTTTTAGGGTTCTCCTAATCTTGGTGTCTTAGTGGATAATATTTGCCCTTGTCCACTATCTTTTTCTACTCTCTAATTTTGCTTGGTTACTCCCTAATTTCTTCCTCTTGGTTCTATTCTACTCTGCATTAAGTTGATATTTGAGGTTGATACCCATTTAATTAATCTTTGGATCTATTTCTGTCACAGTAGAAGTAATCAGGTAACCCTTCATCTAGCTACAAGATCATATGTATCCTGTGCTCAGAACTCTCATGTCTCAGTCAGTACCAGGGGGTACTTAATCTTTTGTTCTAAACACACTTGAAAGCTTCCCGGAGTGTGTGGGGATACTTGTGAGGATTAAAAAAAAAAAAGAAGTCAAACTCCTGCCACAAGGGAGAAGGATTATATGTTGGGCTTCCTTTTAAAGGTTCCATTACTATCAATAAATTTGAAACAATCAGATGTTCTATTTAGTTTCTACACATATATATATATATATTCCTCAAATGGCTCGCCATTTACCTCTGCCATTTTGTTGCTGTTTTAAACTTATCTCTGGTGTTCCCTTGCATTTTGTTCTTTCTGTGAGTTTTTTTTTTACGTGTGGTCTTAACCAACCCATTTTTTTATATCTGTCATTTGACTTTTTTTTTTTGGACAAGTTATCTGTAATTTGACTTGAGTGCTTCCATTTCCAACAGCTGAGGAACAAAAGGTAGAGTCTGCCCGAGCTGCTGGAGGTGAAGATAAAGAGGTAGGTTACTTACTTTTTCAAGTCTTAACATATTTCTTTTGGGTTACTTTTTACCTGAACAGATTTATTTTTTGCAGTAAAGTGACGCAGACATTGGCTATGGGTTTTTGACTTCTGTTCAAGAAGGCCAGTCTCTGCAACTCTTGGTGGTTTTTTCTTTTTAGTTTCTATGTGAAGAAAGTTTGTAGCTTGTCATTAAGATATTGTAATAGAAGTTAGAAGTTTGTCACTAGAAATTTGCAAACCCAAGGGCTTTTCTCCCCATTGACTAAATGGAAAGCATTTTCAAGGTTGCTATTGGAGTCTTTCATTCTGCTCATCTTTCTGCTACTGTAGAGTGAAGTTGAGACACATTTGGATGGAGTTTGGCTGTAACATAAATCCTAATTTATGCCTCATTTTTCCTTTCGTCAGTCTACGTATATTGTCCATTTAAATATGCTCTGGCCTCTGGCAAAAAAATGTGTTTGAATCATGGGTGTTGTAAATATGTTATACCAGCAACCCTTACGTTATTGTGGTAAATTCTCTGCATGTCCTTCGTTCTGGGTTGGCATTTGAGCCACCCACCGTGATATCCAAATCAATAACTCTGCACTTAATGTAAGTGTAAGGAGTGAATAAAAACAATGTCCAACAAAAAAAAAAGGAGTGATTAAACACAGAAAACTGTCACTAAATTCTTTGGAATTTCCTGTGAAATGAGATAACTGATGAGTGCCAGATCATTTGACTAACTCACCGTTCCTCCATAGCTTTGCTTAAACATTTTACAAGGCATGTCGTTGCTATTTCTTTCAAAATTAAAAGTAAAAGGTCGGTCGACGCATCTGTAACTCTAATGATGGAGTGATCGGTCAATCAGTTGGCTTGACAGATCCTCAGAAGCCTGCAGCAGCAATTCGACACGATCCTCTGATTCAAGTGAGGAGACCAGCTGATTTAAGAGTCTAAATGAAATTTCAATGTCGGAAAGATCAATAGCACCCATACTAATTATAATAATAATTATAGTTTGCAAAATGGTTATTATAAGATAAATCTAAACATATAAGAAGGGACATTTTAATATTCAAGTAATGGTATCATTTATGTGAATTATGTTAAATCAAGTCATAATCTTGCGGGTAAGTAGCATTAATATTAGGTGCACCTTCAACCATTTCCAAGTTAGTTAGTCCCCGTGTCTATATTTTTTCTGGTTCATATTTTATGTTGTTGCATAGATTGGGTCTCTGAAAAACGAGCATGAGTAAAACAAGGGAGAGATGACAACCTCACAACAATAACAGACACTAAAAATAACATAACCCATTTTAGGGATAAATAGCAGCCTCTCTCTCCCTTGTCCATAGCCCTCCTTATAATTAAGACCATCATCTTCAATAACACAAGCAGGAATTCATCATGGCCAAGTCTGCAATCATCCTCGCCTCTGCTCTTTGCTTCTTGTCCTTCTTGAATTCGGCTTATGCCCAAGATCGCTTCATTGTACAGGGTTCAGTTTACTGTGACACCTGCCGCACTCAGTTCATTACTAGAGTCAGCACGTACCTGGAAGGTACTTAATATCTATATCTATATCTATATATATATATATATATATATATATATATATATATATATATATATATATATATATAACCCATTGTTATGTTCACATTAGATGTTTGTGGACTAAGATGTTCCAATAGTATACCTGGTCGAATTTTTTTTTTCTGAATAATCAAATATGAACAAAAGTTATCATTAGCTATAAAAGTGATACAAAATAAATTTTAAATTAATTATTTTTAGCCTTATTTAATTGTAACAATGATCAAATTAATTTACTTAAAGATATTTATTTACAATTTAAAAATGCGCTTGCATGTTTCATGACGGGCGTAAGCGAAGGTAGGGTCAACTGCGATACCTAAAAATGTATGGATATATAAATGCAGATGGAGTGTAAGAATAATTAAGAATGTGAAGTTAAAATGTTGTTGGATGGTGAAGGTGCAACTGTAAGAGTGGAGTGCACAGACTTGGAAAGCGGGAACGTAACATTGAGCAAAGAGGCAGTGACAGATGGATCGGGCAGGTACAGCGTGGAAGTGGACGGAGACCACGAAGAGGAGCTGTGTGACGTGGCTTTGGTGAAGAGCAGCGACGAGGAATGTTCAGAGGTCGACCACGAGGCTCATCTGAACCAGGTTGCTAAGGTCAGCATCACCCACAACAATGGCATTCCATCCAGTGTCCGCAATGCCAGCCCTCTTGGTTTCCTCAGGAAGGAGGCTCTTCCTGAGTGTGCTGAGGTTCTCAAAGAGCTTGGACTCGGCGAAGATGGCAGTACCATCGACGATGTCCCCTCCCCTTAGAACCAACCTACTTCTCTCTATTTCCATTTTTCCCATCTATCATCTGTTCAATAAAGGGAGAGCTCTCAACTGCTTACAAGGTGAGATTTCCAATAAAATGTCGCTTACTTTATCTCCTCTTGTATCAAAATCCTAAATAAAAAAGGGGGGGTTCTGTATTTCCACTCTTTTTTTTCTTCACAAAAATATGCATGATTCTAAGTTATTCTCGCGTACGTGTGTGCATGCGTTCCCAGATTTTTTTTCTTTTCGAAAGTATTAATGATATAATGCTGAGTAAAAAAATAAAATAAGGAACTCAATAATAAACACACAAAATTACATCTAAGTTTTTTTTTCAAACAATTATAGTAGCAATAAGATGAAGTAAAAGTGTTTTTCTTAGCAATTTTGCTGACTCAATCAATGATTCTTTCTTTTATTAAAAAAATAAAATCAATTTATTATGTTTAAAAGCCATGGTCTTTTCTATTGGTCTGAAAATAGAAGTTCAACAGTTCAAATACTACGTAATTCCTTTTTAATCATTACTTAGTAGACTTCAATTAATGAGTACGCGTATTTTTCCTTTGTTTAAGTTCTAAAGAGCAAGCTGAAAGCATAGGCAATGGAACTAATTATTCTTCCTTGTTTTAAAATATTTTCCTGTATATATGCAGTCAGGGTCAGCTCCTTATTATAGTTACTTGTCTATCCCGAACCAGAATCATCAGTTTATCAGTAAAGCTTTTTCTACCAAGAAGATGCCGTAACCCTATTCCATATTATACCCCATGAGCATCTTTTTTTTTTTTTTTTTTTACTTTAATGGTGGAATCAATATGTTCTTATAACAAGAAAAAAAAAAGATTAAATGAGAAATATTACAAGTGATCGCAACCATTAATCTTGTCATCTTCCAATTGTCAACTTTGTTTTGGATTGTGTTTGTAAATGAATATAATTTAATTTATTTTTTGAGTAATTGAATATTATTTATTAAAGAAAAATTGATATGATTCTATCCCAAAACATTGTGGGTGATAATGCGACAAAATAGGTTGCTTAATTTACTGTCTAATATCAGTACAATTGAAAAGAGTGAAGAAAAAGAAAGAAAGAGAGTGTAAACACAGTAACTTGGAGATCAAAAGTACAACTTTTGTGTGTGAATCCACAATGCCTGTCGCATCATTTGAAAAAAAGCATCTTTATCTAATATTTATGTTACCAACCATACCGATTATCATGTAATTAAAATATCTCGAAGACATTGGACGTGGAAAGAAATTATTGAATTGTTTAAAAAAGTATTAAAAAAAAACTATAAATTCCAACGACGACCATAATTATAATTATAAATTAGGAATCTTTCTTATTTTATTTTTCAGGATCGGATAAAGATTTGTTTTATTTAATTAGTGAATTCCTAATACTTTGGTTAGGGGGAACGAACTGGCCGGCGGCCTCTAGAACCACGCTGTTCACGGGAGGCCTTAATTGTCAAAACACAGACTAAAAAGAAATAGTTAAACTGCAATTTGCACTCGAAAACCTTGTGTGTTTATATTGTAATTTTATTATATTATATCTTTATGTTTCCCCTTTTGATCATTTCATCTTTGTATCCATCAAAGATCAACTCAGGACGTAGCTTTCGTGGATCGCACTCCCGTCACAGCCAACCACCCCGTTATTTTATCACTAATTCATTCGAGCCTGATCTAAACCCTTTTATCATTAATTACGTACACTTCATTAAAAATATAACAATTTTCTATTAAGTTTAAATTTATAATTTGTTGCAAATTATTAAAATTCCTCGTGGAATCCATATGACTCATCTAATGCTTATATACTTGAGAAAGAGTAAAGTATATATAAACGAAGAATCTTTGATTAAAAAAAGTTCAAAAATAACTTATTTTCTCTGATTTATTGTTCCTAATACTTTATAAAAAAAATTAAACTGTTGATTTCGTCACATAACAGTGATTTACTAATTTACTTGGTACATTTTCTTTAAAACACGAAGTCTTTTTGCCATTAGTCCATACTTTATGGTTTAAATATAATTGTATACTTAAAGTATACAAATAGCATTAGTGTGCTGTTTTTTCTTGGCCAAAAATTGTTAAACATCGATCATTGATTGACTTGTTCCGCTAGCTATCATCCAAGAAGTTTTGGACCATTGTTACCAACGTTATATTGGACCTTCAAGTTGAACGGCAGCAACAAATTATTCTTTCTTATCTATTTGATACACGCCGAATATTTTTTAACAAGACAACTCAATAATTGAACATCAAATGCTTTGATTTAATAAACAAACCAAACTCAATGTTTTGATCAAATTATTCGTCAATATATATATATATTAGTTATATTTTATTATGGTATATATACATCTTATTCTGAGTTTAATTTGATATAAAATAAGAAGGTGCTAAATTATTATATTCCTTTATGATTGTTATTTACAATAGATCAAATTTAACCTTTTTTGAATAATTTCCATGTGAATGAGTTGAAATTTAAGAAAGGATAATGAATTTTCCTCTGTTCAAGTTAATTATCTTCAGAATTTAAAATAAGAGAAGAGTTAATAAAAATGTAAAAATCTCAGAAAGCAGAGGGACGATATATGGCCACCAAGTTTAATTAATTTGTATGATTCTCATATACAAGAAATTAAGAAAAGGAAGAGAGAGAAAGATGTTAACGAGGTTGACCACTTGAGCTGTTCCTCCGCCGTTTAGCCGGCAAAAGCTGCCGGAAATCAGTCTGAGCCATGGCAACATGCCACTCGTTCACAATATTCAACCCCTGATGATCCAAACCAAACTGGTGGGCCTGAGATTCTTCATAACAATCCTCCGAGAATCCAGCATCCCCAGGGCACGGCGGCTTGGCCTTCCGTCTGCCGGCCCCGACGGGAACGTTCCGGAGAGCACCACCGGCGGTCCAGTACCTCTGGCATCCTTTACAGAAATGCCTAGGCTGATTAACGTTGTAATTGTTGAAGTAGCAAAACTTGGTTTCCATGCTCTTGCACCTCGGACATGGTATTATCTTGTCTGGCTTCTTCTCCATCGTCCGATCCTCACTGCCTTTCTGATCGACGTCTTTTACTTGTCTACCATGCAACGTAATCGTCGTCCCGAACAGCTTAATCCCCTGATTGTCTTGGCCGTTTTTCACTTGGGCCATTTTGGAGAGAGAAAGAGAAAGTGATTAATATTCTTAATGAAGAAGAATTTTTTGCTAGCTGGGGCTGAGGAAGGAAGGATCAAGGAAGTGCTTTTATATACGAAAAGAGATAAAAGCTAAAAGTGCTTAGTAGTTGGTACAATCATAAACAGTGGCAACAAATCCATGTGATAGACGCCAAAGACTAAACGAAGGTGGAGTATAAAGCGACTTGCCAAAACTAAAGAAAAGGGGGCCAGAAAAGTGAGAAGGGGTTCGGGAGTAGAATTAGAAATGTTAAGCTTGAGCTTTTTGTACACATCAGTAGTCTACGTCATCATCATGCAGAGCTAAAGATGTCTACGACGTGGGTCCCAATCCAGGAAGGTCTCTTACAAAGTATGTCAAAAGGTGGAGAAAGGGAGTGTATATTAAGAAAGATGAGGCTCAATTGTCTGGTGAAATTTCTATCATCAAAAGTAAGCTAACTCATGGGGATATTTCTTTTCTGCCCAAAAAGGATCCCTTTTTTTTATTTCTTTTATTTTTATCTTTTTCTTTTATTTTACTAATTAGAAAAGTTGTATAAAGCTATGCTCATTGCAGTATATTTATTTTGATTTTGGACGTCTAAATGCATTGGTGCATTCTCTTTTGTGGATACGCTGCCACATAGATAATGATGCTAAATTAAATTTTACAAAAATATATATTTAATTAGCTATATGAATTAAATCAATAAAAGAAAAAGTATGTGAATATGTCACATATTTTGATGATGAATTATTTTTTTTTTTACATGTTTAGATAATTACTTCTCCTTAATTTACTCTACTTAACTTAAAAAGATATAACTTACTTTGAAATTTCTCATTAAAGAGAGAGTTCGTATCCCTATTATATAAGAATTTACATTGTCATAAAAATGAAGAAAAACAATTTTGAAGTATAATTTTCACATGCTTAACCTCAATCCCTTGTGGATTAATTGGTGCAACAGTTGAGATGCATGCATGGTTCAATCTTTAGAGATTAATTTAGTGAAGAAAACGAGTATGTGATGTGTTGTAAGCATATTGTCATAGGTTTTAATTCTAATTGTGTCAATTTTATATATAGAGGTTCAATAGTAAAAAAAATTCATATGAATCTCCTGTTTCTTAGAGAAGGTGCTCAGAAACTAACTTGTACATCACCTCATCACAATATTAAAAAAACAAAAAAAAAAAGATTTGGGATATAAAAAGTTGTTCGAATGGAGACTTTTAGGGGCTTCGAAGAAGGCAATAGAATTACGTAGGAGGGTCAGGAATCATGATGAAGATGGCGCTTAATTGTGAGTGGTTAAAGTTGCCTGCTCGTAATGGCATTTGGTATTACTTTTGGCACCAAAGCCTACTTTCCAGGTTCCAATGGATTTGGTGCTAAACTTTTGTTGCCTCCTTTTCTTTCAAATAATATTTAAGGTCGTGGGGGTGTGGTTCCCTTTTACTACGCAACCCCTTGATTTAATATAAATCGATATGCCATTTCTTTATCAAAGGAAGAATCTTTATATTAATTAATTGAAAAGCGAGCTAATCTCCAACTCATTCCTCAATTTCACAATGTAGACAAATGCAGCATCAATTTTTGCTTTTTCTTTTATTGTGAAAGGTTGCACTTTTTTCTTTGTGGTGCTTCCTAAGTCTCTCTTCCATTTTTAAAGGCAACGACTTTGTACAACTTAATCAGATACCATACACACTTCTTTTTTTCGATATATAATGGGGCATCTCAGTTTCTTCTAATTTCAAATTATCAAGCAATTTTGGATATATAATAACAAATAAAAAAATATTACTTAGGCCATGGATTTTGAAGCGCCCTAATCACACCCTTTCATATTTTATTCAATTAAAATGGAACAATCAAATTGAGTTGATGTTGCTTGCTGCGTTGGGTTTTGTGCATCAATTTGCTATAATTAAATCAAGCAAGAAAAGTCTTCCTTGTATCTTCTCCATCTTCTTACTTTTCTCCCTTTTTTTTAATAGAAAATTACTATTTATTCTTTTTTTTTTTTATGTGCAGTTTCTTCCTCAATGGTCTATGCAAGTTGGAAGCTTAGCTTTGTTGGGCTACTCATAGCAAGAGTGTATATATATATATATATATATATATTAGGGGATATTATAATCTCACACTTGATAAAAGAATACGTGTGGTTAAATTATATGAAATTCTTTCATTATTACTTTTAAAATTACAACCAAAGACTTTCTACAAATATTCAAATCTCCGTAATTCAATGGCCGTTCATAAAGAATTAACCTCCTCTCCAACTAGTTAGAGTATTTTGCTATTCTTTGTCAGATAGTTAATGCTGCTTTCTTCGAAGTACCCTTTTTAAAAGGAAAATTAAAGAGGGAGAACAACAACCAAAACAGCCACAAGACAGCCCACAGATCTCAACGCGTGGCAGATGTTCATGTGATTCAGGGACCCACAGAATACTTGCCCAAAAAAAAAAAAGAGACAAAGTTTAATTAACGTATGTGAAAAAAAATTAAAAAAATTATATTCAATTACTTATGACGAATGACAAAAGTTTACTGTTAAATCATTCGAAAATTTTAAAGGATATAAAAATATTTATCTAGAAATTATCTAAGTTTTGAATTCTATCTCCTTGAAAATTTTTCAGTCCACACACCAAACTCAATAATTTCATGATTCTGTATAGTATTGACTCTCAGCTCATTACTTATTAGCCAGAAACAAGAGTGTGAAAGAACTCACTAATAAATAGCCTCCAAGAAAGAAGTCGCTAAAATCTCTGTTGCTTTCAGCGATGCACGTACAAGAGAAAACCGAAAAATGGAAATGGGTTACTTTGAGGTTAGACTTGTTTAACATCTTGGTCGGTGAGAGTTTTTCCAAATATTAATGTCCTATAAATCAGATGTCTTGGTGTAGAGATGATAATTTTTTTCGAATCACAAGAGTTCTCCATAGACTACCCTACATGGAGGTGAAAATAAGAAAAATTTCTTCCATGTGAAATAAGTGGCAAAAAGTAGAGGAAAGACTTCTCTAGTCTTGCCCCACCACGTTGCCATTGCTGCGCGCATTCATTCATTATGGCCTTTTTTTCAAATCAACCAAGATACATACTAATAATATAGGCAGAATGACAAAGCTAATAATAGCTTTTAGTTTTTATACGCAAAAAGCTAATAATAATATAAATTTGAAGGTATAACTCAATTATCATATTTTCTTCCATTTTTGGATAAATAGCTGCCAGCCTCGAATTGTAATCTAAAAATACAATGGCTTAACCTGATTACCCAGCTCAAAGCTTCAAAGCAAAATTAACTAATGAAAGAATTAATGCAAAGGAGCGCAAAATTTGATAAATTAGCAGCTGCACTACAACAAATTACAGATAAACTAAGTTTATTAACAAAGACATACATACAACAAAGCCTCATGCAACTCCAGGAGGTCAGAAGGCATAGAGGACTGTTTCGTGCAGGGCAAGTATATGACAAGTAAACAAATCAAGTGTCACTCCAGTTATCATCTTCACCATCATCACTTGTAACAACCTGAAGAGTTTGAATTATAAGTTACATATGAAAAGAAAATATGCAGTCAGAACAAAAGAAGAGTCGCAGAAGAAAGGAAACGACTGATGACAAACCTGACGGATTGCATTTACTTTCTCCAAAATTGCAGTAACTTTTCCGTTTGTTGCAGGACCTGTGGAAGCACTTGGCTTTCCCGTTACTGCGTGCCTTAGGTTGAAGGACTGTGAAAATGAAAAGACAAAATTAAGAAAATGCAACATTGATCTCAAATAAAACAAAAATGTTGATTTACAATATTATGTTGCAACCCCTCGTGTTCAGGATTTATATGCTTTTGGGTTTTGACCGATGATTCTACCCCACCTGTCTCCAGCCCAAAAGTAAAAATTCATACTTTCCCCCTAATTGCTGTTACTAGGTTTGTATATGGGACGTGAAGCTGCAATTTGTTCCGTTGAAAAAACATGGTAATTATTGAAGACTTCGAAGACAAGGATTTTTATTCCCTTCATCGTTTATCATCTCAAGTAGGATATTCCATTTCCTTTAATATCCCATAAATCACACAACACACACACACACAATCATCATCTGTTAAATCACTGAGAATAGAAAATGACAACTCACTTTTGTTCTGATTTGTTGGAGAAAATCTTCTCTTTCATCCGTGTCCTTTCCAGTTCCCACCTGATTTTCTTTCTTCTGTCCATTCAAGTTCTGCTGGTTTAGCTGCAGGGCAGAATGAATTGATGAATACTTGCCCAATTTCCATATCCACCATGTTTGCTTAAATGTAAAGCTTCAGAAAAGAGTCTGTAAGATGAGTACCTTGTCCTTTAAGTTACATGAAATGTCGTCATAAAACTCAAGATCAGTTTTATTCTGCTCCACTTGGGAAGGCCTAAGTTGTAAGGTAGATTCTAAAATATTTGGATCATTAATTTGTCCACTGTCTTCTGATATATAGTTTTGCATCTCATTCATCATATCCAACTGCAGATTTGACTCCCCCCACTGCTTTGGAGGAAAAGGTGGTGGTGTAGGCTCTGCATGACTTTGCAACTTGAGATTATTTTTGTAATCAGAATACTTGTTATATTCTTTATCAAGTACGAAGTTCATGGTATCAAAACTAGGAAAATCAAGTAAAGGCCCATATAAAGAAGGCTCCGCACTGTCCTGAGTGTACATACTATGTCCACTGTCCAAATTGATATCAACATTGGTCACTCCTCTGATATCCTGGGAACTGAACTTTGATTCAGTTAATGAGATTCTGTGAGATGAATCATATACCCCAGGGTAACTGCTATCAGAAGTATCACCAGATTCCCACTGATCAGAATTATAGTCAGAGTGAGGGCTAAGACAATCATCTGACACATAAGGAGATGATCTACAGAAAGTGTCATCATCATCTGAGTTGGAGCCTGAATCATGCAGAGGAATGAAAAGCTCCGGGACCAACTGGAATGAAGGAAACACATCTCTTGTGCTCTCGTGATAACTACTCCCATCAGGAAATTTCAGTTTAAGTTTGGAGGTCTCGACCTTAATAATCGGATGGAAGGATATTTTCATATGTTCAAGTGGGGGAGAAGGAGGTGGTGTATCTATAGTATATCCACAACTAACTTGCTCTTTGAAGGGTGTCTCGGGAAGTGACTGATGTACAATGCTATTTTGTCCACTCAGCTCCAATATGCCAGTTTCCAAAGAATTATCAGGTCCAGATTTTTCATCAAAAGAAACTTTACGACAAAAGCTATTTATAAGTGACCTGTGACTAAGTCTGAATGCCAGAGGTGAATTTTCCCGACTTCCCTGATTAGGTTCAGTACAAGCTGCTCTGGTGTTGTCGGCAACTGGGAGAGCATTTCCAGGTGCCAATACCTTGATTTTATCCAAATCTTCCTCATCCTTTTGACCAAATCCATTCCTTAGATGATGACAGTCAGATGTCTTCACAGAGATACAAGCTTGTTCATCAGAGTGTGATGTTGAGCATCTAGAACTTGGTTCCTCTTGTTTCAGTTCAGCAACCTCTGCTGATAAATCCTGTTCCTCTTCATATCCATTGCTCTTTAGCATTGAATTATGATTTGAAGGACCACCTGTCACATTTATTGAAGTTAAAGAACTTGATATAATAAAATCAGGAGGTTTTGATGGCTCAAGTCCTAATAATCCACCATTAGTCCATAAACTAATTGAATGATCAATAGCAGACTCTGAAGGAGTCTCTTCAAATTTGCAGATATTGCTGTTGATCCTATCTGCTTCTTTGTCTGGTAAATCAGAACTTCTAGAACCAGATGATATATCAGTTTCAATTGATACTGACACTGTATCATTAAGAGTATGAGCACCACCCAAGGGATTGGTGCCTACGGAACAGTCCAAAACAGAATTTCCACTTATGTGAGGCAAGTGTTCCGTTATGGGACTCTCAGAAGTATGAGAATCAGCTAAATTCTTGGTCCTTTCTATCTTAACAGGAACATCAGATGAAACTGGAGATCTTAAACTAGTTCCATGTGGTTCTGATATGAGAGGAGGAATTTCTAGCAGGGATTCAGGGAAATGCCTATCTGCTTCTTTGTCTGGTAAATCAGAAATTCTAGAACCACTTGATATATCAGTTTCAAAGGATACTGACACTGTATCATTAAGAGTATGAGCACCACCCAAGGGATTAGTGCCTATGGAACAGTCCAAAACAGAATTTCCACTAATGTGAGGCACCTGTTCTGTTATGGGACTCTCAGAGGCATGAGAATCAGCTAAATTCTTGGTCCTTTCTATCTTAACAGGAACATCAGATAAAACTGGAGATCTTAAATTAGTTCCATGTGGCTCTGATATGAGAGGAGGAATTTCTAGCAGGGATTCAGGGAAATGCCTATCTGCTTCTTTGTCTGGTAAATCAGAAATTCTAGAACCAGTTGATACATCAGTTTCAATGGATACTGACGCTATATCATTAAGAGTATGAGCACCACCCAAGGGATTGGTGCCTACGGAACAGTCCAAAACAGAATTTCCACTAATGTGAGGCACCTGTTCCGTTATGGGACTCTCAGAGGCATGAGAATCTGCTAACTTCTTGGTCCTTTCTATGTTAACAGGAACATCTGATGAAACTGGAGATATTAAACTAGTTCCACGTGGATCTGATATGAGAGAAGGAATTTCTTGCAGGGATTCAGGAAAATCCCTATCTGCTTCTTTGTCTGGTAAATCAGAACTTCTAGAACCACTTGATATATCAGTTTCAATGGATACTGACGCTGTATCATTAAGAGTATGAGCACCACCCAAGGGATTGGTGCCTACGGAACAGTCCAAAACAGGATTTTCACTTATGTGAGGCACCTGTTCCATTATGGGACTCTCGGAGGCATGAGAATCAGCTAAATTCTTGGTCCTTTCTATCTTAACAGGAACATCAGATGAAACTGGAGATCTTAAACTAGTTCCATGTGGTTCTGATATGAGAGGAGGAATTTCTAGCAGGGATTCAGGGAAATCCCTATCTGCTTCTTTGTCTGGTAAATCAGAACTTCTAGAACCACTTGATATATCAGTTTCAATGGATACTGACGCTGTATCATTAAGAGTATGAGCACTACCCAAGGGATTGGTGCCTACAGAACAGTCCAAAACAGAATTTTCACTTATGCGAGGCACCTGTTCCATTATGGGACTCTCGGAGGCATGAGAATCAGCTAAATTCTTGGTCCTTTCTATCTTAACAGGAACATCTGATGGAACTGGAGATCTTATACTAGGCCCATTCAGCTCTGATATGGGAGGAGGAATTTCTTGCAGGGACTCAGGGAAATCCCTATCTGCTTCTTTGTCTGGTAAATCAGAACTTCTAGAACCAGATGATATATCAGTTTGAATGGATCCTGAGACAGTTTTATTAAGAGTATGAGCACCATCCAAGGGATTGGTGCCTACGGAGCAGTCCAGAACACAACTATCACATCTATGAGGCACCTGTTCATAGATGGGACTCTCAGAGGCATGAGAATCAACTATATTCTTGGTCCTTTCTATGTTAACAGGAACATCTGATGGAGCTGGAGACATAAAACTACTTACATGTGACTCTGATATGAGAGGAGGAATTTCTTGCAGGGAGTCAAGGAAATCCCTTTCTGTTTCTTCGTTTATAGAAACACCAGATAGAATCTCATAAACAACATCAGGTAAATCATGGTCTCGTACAGTAGATGTAGCTCCATCAACTCCATTTTCCATAATTCTACCAGTGATATGTGAGGTGAACTGCTCTACTTCTTGTTTTATTTCACAATCAAGATCATTTTCAGATTCTGATTCAATATCGTTAAGTGCATCCAAGTACCTATCAGGTTCACTATCAATTTCATCTGTTTGGACCCTGCTGGAGACTGGTTCCAGGTTGCTTTCCACACCATTTAGGAAATCATTGTGATGATTCTTTTCTGGGATAACAGCTTCATCTTCATGCATATGTAGGTTTTGGTTTTCAGCAAGGACGTCCGGAGTTTTATCCCCATCACAGGGTTGCATTTTAGAATCCATTATCTCTTCCTTTTCATGCCAAGTAAGACCAGTTGAAGTAGAGGCAATTTGCTTGTCAAATGAATCATGTGAAAAATTATCATCTAAAGCAGGAGATGCTGACAGAAGAGTATCAGTTTTCTGTGTCAACCTAGAAGATGATTCCTCGTATTCCTGCTCATCAGGTTGCACAGAATTTCTAGAGTGAAAAACACATTCAATGTAGCCTGCACCAGTTTTTGAATCAAAAGAATCTGAATGATCCTCTGGATCTGATTTCGGCATCATGTCTACAGGGGAGGCCGTTTGCAAGGAAGAAGTTTTCCCATTGACATGAGAAGCAAATTGCATTCTGTGTAATCATTTATCATGTGAGTGTAGTCCAAGAATCAATAACATGGCACATATATATTTGTCTGCAATACACACTTGGAGATAATACCTGCCACTATTGCTATGCATGTGTTCACCTAGCAGAATGCCTCCTTTCCTCTGTGACAATCTTTTCTTCTGTCCAACAATTTTTTCATAAGCACCAAGAAATTGTTTGTAGATTATTTGAATGCAATATGAAAGGAATGCTTAATTAGTAAAGTACCTTGCTTCTACAAGTTTTCCTAGCTCTTTCAATTTTCTCAGAGTATGCTTCATCTGAATATGCTGAAGCTCTCTTGAAGAAAGTTGGATCTGAATATCTTCTTAAACAAGATCCTGGCCCACCAGAATCAAACCTGAATGATACACGGGAATTAGTTCATCAACTAGTACTTCGACGCAATTTAAACAGGATTACCTGATGGTACTTGTCACTTACATTCTTACAAACCCAGAAAAAACAGTAAAAGAAAAATGAGAAAAATGGGATGGGAACAAGTTTTAGGGAAACTAGTAAAAAATCTTAATAAATTAGTGTAATTGTTCGCGTCTAGTACTTGGAAATTAACTCAAGCTGTAGTATTGAACTATACTTGCTATATTCAAACCAAAACAGAGAGGAATTTGACATACTTATCAAGCAAGTGCAGGCGTGGAGGATCCCGGCATTCTTCATATGAATCCATAATAAATTGTGGCAAGTCATTGTAAATGAAATGATTTTGTGCAGTTTTTGTGCGACAATGCCATTCACAACCTGAAAGGCAAGTGCTTTCGTTAAGTATGCCTAATTTTTCTGGATATTTAAATCTAAGATCACAAGGCATACTGAATTTCCAAAGAATAAAAATGGAGTATAAGATTCAATAAGCTTGAGTTAGAGGTAGAGAGAGATAAAAAAAAATGTGAAACTAATAAAAAAAATTAATAATTAATAATCTATCTATTGATTTCATTTATAAAAAGTCAATGTGGTATCGTTTTATCCATATAACCGACTTCACCTAATGAAAATAAACTTAATTATTGTTGTTGTTGTAAAGTTTACTAAGGTTTGTCAACAGGAGGAATGTAAATCTACTATACTGCCACTTGATTGCACAAATATGTGATGAACCAGCTAAATAATAGTTTTAAGAGACTCAAAGGTACTTTCTGAGTGATATAGCGTGCTTCACTGGGGAAACTTCACAGTTTGTGAGTTTTGGCTTCTTGCACACAGTTTTTATACCCCTTTTGGCTTCCATACCAAATAAACCAAAAATACTAACTGTTGATTTATAATCTACCACACCATCTTCATTATATTTGCAGATAACCATGGCCATGTTGAACATTGGGCATCCCTCTATACATTATGATGTTGTGACTCCTTGAGCATATACGCAACACTTGTATTCAACTAACCATGTTAATTCTGATTTCCTTCAGATTTTAGAGGTCTTTTGACAATTTCAGAGCTTGCATACTATTACAAAACTAGACCCTTGACTATGGCACAACTACAGGCACGAAATTTCTCAGAATGATTTGTCTGATGGAATTATGAGTTTCTGACAACATACGGCATACATCTAAATACCAGAGAATGTCTGCTCTAGAGTAGAAGTTTTACAGAAAGACTATCAGAGAGAGTGAGTTCTTGAGCAAAGTAAATGAGATAAACCATCCAAATAAACAGAAAGGAGAAGAATCTTGATCAGCCAAGATTTTAATATAACCTAAGTTAACTGGCCTGCATAATGCCAGAGAATAGAAATGGAAGCCCTTTACCTTACTCCATCAATACAATTTCTAGTATATCAAAATATTCTATTCAAAGAAACAAGCTTAAAAAGTTTGTTAACATACTTAAAAAATTAATACATGATCGGCCATCTCAAAATTACTATATTTGATCCAATCTAGACAAATAATATGCCTGTATCAAATCAGAACTTTTAAAACATAAAACGAAAAAAAAAAGTGAATCAGAATTTATCAATATTCTAAATGACTCAATTTCACCATTTATTTGGGAAGGCAGTGATTTCAATGATACAGATTCTACAATATCACTTAGGACGTCATAATCTGAAACATAGTACTTTGTCCTTTTCTGAATCTATTTAATAGTCAATTCACACAAGGAATCAGGGTAAAGATAAAATAACAACAACAACAACAACCACCAAATATTTTCCAACTAAGTGGAATTAGTTACATAAATCAAATGATGCCAAACATTTCTATTGTAAATGAGGTCAATATTAGGAAAAATACAATAACTTTCTAAAGCAATATCATTTGGAAAGGAAATATGATCTTCTGCAAGTATAATGTCTCCTGCAAATCCACTATAAAATAGAATGAGATCATTGTCTAAAAAAGAACCTTATACTAAATCAAACTCAGGCAATATACAGTCATAACTTATAAGACCCATACCAGCTGTGTAAGCAAAATGTATGTGACTTGTTTGTGTCAATATGGCCTTTTCCAATGGAGGAAGTGAAGCTTCAATGTTTTGAGCACGAAGCATCAATTTATGGCTCCTAGAAGCTGTGGTCAGTACTTGCTCTTGAAGACCATGAAAAACCTCCGCTGCAAAGCTACATGTAAATAAAGCTTCCTCAGCTAAACATCAACAGAAATACCCAGAAGGAACACTAGAACAACATGAGACTAGATTGGCAAGTTAAGTTAAAGCAAACAAGGTTTTCGGGAGCAGAGTATAAATCTGCCACAATGATCAGAAACTGTTAGTTTATATTTACACTAGAAGGTGAGGCACATTATAAATTTTTTTAAAAAGCAATAGAGGAAACTGATGAAGGAAAGAAGAGTGGGCATGAGGAGTGATAAAATTAAAGGGTTTAGAATTTAGGGTTTTGAGTTTAGGTCACAAGCTACCTAAGTGTGACTTCCTGCAAAAGAAATACCAATTTTGGATTTAGCGAAGAAAAGTGTCAAGAAACCAGAGTAAAAGATCCCACGTGCTCTGCTCCATTATAATCAGAATTAAATATTTTCAAATTGCTTTGATGTCCAATTTGGAAATGACTATTACGTGCATTAAAGGGCTACATCTTTTGCAACCAAAATAGATGTGGCAGTTACTCATGTAACTGGGATCACCAGATGTGCTCTTCCACATCTAACAGGCAGTTTACATGTCCATTTTTGTAGTCTGTTTCTGTCCAAGTTCTTCATCTATCTAGCAACTCTCTTTTGCAACAGCAGCACAGTGTTGCTGTCACAAATCAAAATGTAATAAGATTTTTTCATCCATTCTTCATTTTATGATCATTCAAGACATTCTTTTGAGCAGCATAACGGCAATTTTTATTACCTGCTGCTCAAAATTAAAAGTTACAGCGTTATAGAAACAAAATAAGTAGGGATTAATACAGAGAAGAGATGGAGGCAGTATTTGTTGGAATTAAGATATGAGCTAAGACTTTCTAAAACTTGGAATAAGGCATAACGCTGTTAAAGTCCTCACATTACTTCTTTTATGAATTGTTTCCCAGAAGTACAAGAAAAGTTACTTCAGTTTAAACTTTAAAGAAGAAACCTTTGGAACTTAAAATCCAGAATTAAACACCCCTCGCTGTACTTTTCAAAACAAAATGGTGCGGCCATGTTGTTTTTGGTACATATATAAATAATGAACCCTGATGATTTCAAGACATAGGACTCTAAATTGTGCTTTCAAAGTACTGCTGTGTGCCAACAACCAGAAGTGAAGACATATTTTTCCAGAAAATTATAGGAAAATGACATTTGCCCCTAAGAAATATAAAATTTCATATTAAGATAGTTCTAGAGTTATGTACTTGTTAACAGATGCACAGTGCCCATCTAAACATATTGCTATCAAGTTTCTGAATGGAATTACAGGCCCATCTTATTGGAGATTATAATAAATCATTTATAAACCTTCACTCAACAGTTTAATCTCTTGAGTTGAAATAGTTTTTAACATGGTAGTAGAGCTTCTATGACCAAATGGTCAAGGCTTCAATGATTGTAGACCCTCATTCCCTTAAATAAAAAATAAAAATGAAGTTTAACACAAAGTACAGCAGACCTTTAATTTGTAAAAACTTCAAGCTCAAAAGACTTTCGTGAGTAAGGAGGCACATCAAAAATTATAATAAAACTATTCATGAACTTCAACTCAATGCTTAAATTTTTCAATTAAAATAGTTCTCGACACATCTCTCATTAACTTCCAAACCTGTGTAAGTATGCCTCTGCCTGCCTTATTTCAACCTCAACTAAAAAATCCCAGTGTTTTTAACCTAGGGTCTCTGCAACTGGAAATTAAGATTCACCACTATGATAGAAGATAAAACTTTCAACAAGAATCATTAAAGATTATATAAAATGATGGTGTCTATTGTCAATTGATAATTTAACAACTCAGAAAAGCAATGCTAACTTAAAAGGTTGATATACAAAGACCGAGTATAACAACTTTATTGACATAATGTGCAGCTTATGCACTCAAAAACTACAAAAAACGAAGGATTGTAAACAACACGATTCTTGCCTATTTGACAAATTTTTAAATTCTAAAGGATTTGTACAAGAACATTAAATAAGCAGCAAATTTAGAAATACACGAAAGAAGAAAGAGTCAGCTCCCGACATTAGGTTACAAAAAGGATTTTTAGGCTAATTCTTTCTCACTCATCGCCTACACCGAACCCCCGAAATTTTCAAGGGGCAAAAAACAGAGTGCTTATCCAACAGCAACCAAAGTATTGCTGTATTGAACATTTAAACTTACAGTCGTCGACCAGGCTTATGTCCCTCTAATGAAAAGCTCAAAAAAATGTCCGGACCATTTTGTCATCATATCTATTGAAATTTAACGCTATCCAAAACAGACATCAATTTCAACAACTGAAGTGACTTCCCTTCTAAATATAACCTCAGCCATACTTAGGTAGTAGCTAAACCAGCTTTCTCAGTAACCCATAACCTACAACTCAATAAAGCCTCCAAACTGCATAAATAAATGAACCCATTTACTTTATAACTACCAGAAGGATACAAATTTCAGACACAGTACACCCCATTTGCGCACAAAGAAAATTTCAAATTGAAGAAAACATACTCAGCAAGATCGCCCAATTGCCTCAAGATCCCCACAAGGCCAGCAACAGCCACACCATCCAGTACAGCCTTAGGATCTTCTCTGTTGGTCTCTTTGTACAGCTCTGGCTGCCCCAAACCGTACTCATTCCGCACCTGCAACCTCACTAGCGGCATCTTCTCCCCTCTCTCTCTATTCCTCCCACTGAAACAGAGAACTTCGCGGATGTTTTATGAGTTAATGAATGTGTCAGTTTGCCATAAATAAAGGAATGACGAGAGAGAAAGAGAAAGATGGATATTTTTATTTTTATTTGTTGCAGTTCAGAGAGAGAAAGGGCGTGGAGAGGAGCTTGGAGCAGCTTGACTGCCAAAGAGAAGGACTGAGAGTAAGAAACGGGTTCGGTGTACGGATCGATGAGCAAAACGGAGGAGGACTTTGCCAACTTCGCAAGCCATTCTTGAACAGAAATCGTAGTTAGTACAGTGAGAGAAAGAGCGTCTGTGAGAGTACCAAAACAACCTCGACCTTTTGAGAGAATGACTTGAATATCCGGAAAGGGGCGAGGCGACTCTATGTATGAAATGACGAGTTTGGGTCCGGGTCCTTGAGGGGCTTTGTGTGATTCCGAGGATTGCAGTGTGAGCGACGTGGGCACCACAAACTTTTGAAGGTTTGGTCAAAAGTGTAAACCAACATAAACAAAACAAAACACATTATATAATATTTATTTTTGCTATTTTATTTTTATAGTCAACCTATTTTATAATTTCAGTAGAGAATTGTTAAATATATATATATATATATATATATATATATATATATATATATATATATATATATAAATAGACTACAATAAATGGTATAGATAATTGAAAAAAAAGTGATATTTAAGAACATGAAAATAAGGAGCTCCTATTGATAGTTATAGAAAGGATTTTTTGGATATTTCAATTTGAATGGTCATTTTCAAAGATTAGACAGAACTTTTAAATATAGAATCTTAATTAGTAACCCCATTAATAAAATAAGTATGTTTTAATATATTTGGAGAAATAAGATGCACTTCACAATTAAATGTGAACATAGCTTTTCATAAATAAGGTGTAAGAAAACAGCTAAAGTGAACTACTCTATCTATTTAATTAGCAAGAATAGAAAGACTAATTAAGACACTGTTCACCAATTTGGTTTCTAATAAATTATAATTAATCAGCCATATTTTGATCAGTCAATAAGAGTTGACAAACAAATCCATATATAGATTACTAAACCTCTTGTTAAATTAGGTTTGACTTGGATGAGTTATCTAGCTAGAATCTTTAGTTGTCTTTCATTTCACCCAAACCACATACTCAATTGATATCTTATATAACATTCTAATTAATTAGCCAATGAAAAAAAATTCAATTTAATTAAGATTACAGAAATTTATCCCAATTCATACCACCCAATCTCTGTGGCAATTACTATCCCACCCAGGAGAGATTTTCTGATATATTATATTTATAAAAATAAAAAAACCAAACCAAATTTATAAAATGAAATATAAACTATTAAATTTAAAAGTCAGTTCCAATATAATTTTCTTCTGCTATGCTGCCCTCAGTGGAAAGGTCTGCGTTGCTAGTTGCTACAATCAGTGCAAACACGCAGGCAAGGCTCATCTGCAGCTCTTTTCTTAATGTGCTAAGGTTTTAGAATATTCAAATCGATTATATCTTTTAATTATTATTTATTTTGTTATTTTGTTGGAAATTAGGTGGTTTAACTTTAAGTTAATTAGATTATGGCAAGAAAGTGAAGAGCAATATAATAATAAAAGCGAGTGTGTGACTAAGTATTTAGGCATATTCGCTATGATTAAAGATTTGCTGACTGAAAAAGAGGGATTGTATTCTATATTCATCCCATTAATGAACAACTCCTTTCGCTTTCTCTGGGTATGATTTAAACAGCTGGAGAACTTTAATGTGCCATTGTTTTTATTGTTTATCTTCGTTATCATAGCCATAACATGTGGCAGCTATGTACGAAAGGATTTATTCTCAAGTTTCTAACACGAATATATATATATATATATATATTTCGTTATCAGATTTTGACTCATTTTCCTCTCAAATAATTTTAAAAGCATAAGCGTATTATAACAGACAAGAGGAAAGACAAAAAAATAGGAAAGGTTTGGACTTAATATTTGACAAGTAATGTCCAGAGCTGGCTGTTAATATATAAGGAGCAAGCAACTGTTTTAGTTTGTTCTAAAATTTGTGAAGGTTTGAGCTTAAATTTTCACAATTATTTATGCATGAATATATTCCAATCTAAATTACAATATGAAACTTTAATAATAATAAAATATAGACTATTACCAATTTTGATAAAAATCTTATATATACTTGGCTTCAACGTCAGATTTGAGAGATATTATACCTAATTTCATAGATTATATTTGCTTATTCTTTATTAGGGTACTAATTAAGGGAGCTGTTGGCTCTATTTATTTCTTATTGATTGCATATATTTGGGTTCACACTTCACACTCACAAGCATAGCACCCATGTTACTATGAAAGCGTCTCCAAATTAGAATTTGAAAAATCAGAATAAGATGATTATTTATTAGGGAAGTAATTTAGATGACATTGTGGGTTTCAAGATAATTTTTGTTTTGAAGTAGTTGTCATCAAATATATCGAATTTCAAAGAGAGTCTAGAAGTTCAATGTTATTTGTTAAAATAATAAAAAGAACATGATCAAAAGAAAGACAAAGATAACAGTTTCACATGACATATTCCTCCACATAATTAAGAAAATGCATAGGACAATCTGGGATTGGGATCACGATGTAAATTTAATATTTAAATCAGAATCGGACCCATTTTACCTGTTTTTTGTTCGGGTTTCAGTCTTCGGGTTTGGACATGTGTATGGGATTTTACACGAATATATATAGCACCACCAACGAACAGTAGTGTAGTTGGCAAGCAAACTCATTAGATTGATCTCTATCACTCTATGAACTAATTATACATATTGAATATGTTTAGAATCAAATCTTCCAAGAATTCAATTGAATAATGGGTTCATGAACTCTTTAACTTACATTTCAAACAACTCAAATTAAAAAATAAAAATTCAAATCAATTGAATTCTTTATTTTAAGATATTTCAGACATTAATATTAGGTTTAGCAAATTATATCAGTTTAGGCCTTGTACTTTAGAGCAAGAATTCATTAAATTTCTGAATGAGACTAAGCACTATTTCTCCCTCACTAAATTTTATGTTTGATCTCTCCAGATTTATGGTGCTTTCATGCACCTATCAGTTGCGTAAGCAGAACATCAATAAGAAATGATGAAGGATGGTGAAATGCTTGAATATTCTCATCTTCTACATCAGGACTCAGGCTTACACATGAATTCTCCATCCCAACCAGAAATGCTACAAAGTTTTGGAGAAAGCCATACACAAACCAATGGGTCTAATTGATGGTCTCAAGTGATTTGAATTTCTTGAATGTATGGTTGTAGTTCTTTTTCTGTCAGGAAGTGCTTCTGCATTGGGGCCCTTCCGACATAAGTTTAAGGTAAGTGGACCTTAATGGGTTTTCAAGAGCTTAGCCATTTTCTAATGGAAGCCTCAATACCTTTTTAGTTACAGGGCGTTCTACTTAAAATGAAGGCTACAATTCATGAAAGCCGTTAGACGAAGATAGAGTACTGTTTTCCAGAAATAATTATATAATGACAGAGACATTTCTGTGATGCAGACCATGCTTCTGAAAGACAAAGAACTGCAAGTTCATTTGAAGCACAACGAGTTTTCTGTTGTCCCTTTTCCACTCACAAATGAAAATAGGGAAACAAGCTGGCTTATCTTACTAATTGATTTTTATTCCTTTGCTTGCTTTTTCTTTCCCAATTTGTGTTTCCATCATTTTTTTTTAAAACTGTGCTTAGAATTCTACAAACTGGAATTACTAATTAAGCGTTAATGGAAAGTTGGTTTCTTGGTCTAGGAGGAATAAAGAGAGTGGGTTGAATATAGGGGTCGGGGCCCTAGGCTGGAAATTTCAGCAATTGGAGACAATTTAAAAGAGTGGGGGCCATGTTCACGTGGATTTGCTATTCTTTTAGCTGTATTAAGGGATTTCGAAGCATCTTGTGAATGGCGTCACCCTTATTTTTTTTGTTTGAGAGTTTTAACTGATAAAGCATCTGATATTCTGTGCATTACCCTTAGCGATAAGCTTGCCTTTGCTTTTCCATTTGAAGGACTAGACCCAGCCAAAATGGCTTTGTAACGTACGCTAAAGATGATTAAAGCGTATAAGAATATAACACAATCTTGATTTGTATTCCTAAATGCTAAGCAAATTCTTTTTTCTTTTCTTTTCTGATAATCCATATATAGTATTTTAATATAAAAGATAGAGATTGAACCGACATTAATTAAAATCATCTTATTTTTAAAAAGTGAAAAAGTTATTATCTCTCATTCACACGGCTAATTCAGAGAATTCAATTACATATACTTACTAAACTAATGGGGCGTAATTACAGTAATCAAAATTGTAGGGGTGTTTTTAAAAAAAATTTGAAGTTGAGAAAATGCTGGTACGTTTTCACCTGAAAGAAAAAAATAACCAGAGGCTTCAAATAATCTATTCGTTCACTCAAACAAGAGAGAATCAAAATACTGTTACTTTTCCCAGAGACGAAGGAAGTGCAATTGCAAATAGACATTAGTACTGCTATCTTAATCTCACATGGGAAGCTTCAAGCAGGATCAACACTTTTCCAAATAGTCAACTATATATTTATATATTGTTACAGTTTTAGTGTCATAAATACTTTTTGTGTATAGTCTAATTAAAATTTATCACATCATTCATGAATCTCATTCGTAAAGGAATAAAAATAATAATTTTTTTTAATTTTAATATGATATAATAATCTAATAAACATTAATTGATAGTTACATGTAATCTGACTTTACATAAAATTATCTATACTTTGATTAAATATACATTATAAGGCTATACACAAAAAGTATTTATGACACTAAAACTGTAGGATTCATGAATTTGTAACAATCTTTTAAAAAAATACATTATAAAAAATTTTAGTCCTAAAAAAATATAAAATTGTTACAAATTGATCCTACAGTTAACTTATTCATGTTTTTCGTTTAAAAAGATTGACGTAAAATATTATAAGGCTATTTGACAAACGGTTAATAGCCATCACTCAAATATTATCTAAAAAAATGTAACATTTTAAGGGTTTATAACATAATCCTTTAATTTTGCAAACTTAAATTATGCAATCAAATTACAAAAGCACCAAATTCAACCATGAGTTGTTTGTAAAGTGATTTTATAATGTTTGTTGCAAGTTTTTTTGAATAAAAAATGTAAGAAAGATAACTACATTACTAATTTATAACGATTTTGTATCTTTTAAAAATTAACTTATTTAAAGTGATATTTTTTAATATTATAGTTTCACATGGTGTATGTCTCTAAAAATTATTTTGTATATTTAATCTAGTATTTTTAATTTTGAGTTTTTAACATGAGGCAATGGTACATATAGCAGACAAGATTGTAAGGGTTATAGTTATAATGTTTCATTGAATTTTAGGCCAGCTAACACAATGGCAAGAGACTTTATTTCATTGTTTGGTACAACAAAGACATAAATATGTGGTATAAGAGGTTCACGGACAAATTAATGTTGTCCACTTATGAAGGACCATTTTGAACCCTCATCATACACCTACTTACATGTAGTAAAGGCTAGAGTCTAGCTAGCTCTAAAAATATTGCAACCCCCCCCCCCCCCCCCCCCCCCCATGAATCTCTCATAAATCTTGTAGGCCTAAAGAAAGTCCAAACCATTCAAAAGGGATGACAGCTATTTACCAAAGGTAGTGCAATCTGCGTCTGCTCTTTTACTTGAGGCTTTCTTATGAATTCGGGATGTATGACGATCTGATTCAGACATTACTCGATTACAATAAATTTTATTGGTAGCGGAGAATGATTTGATATGCCTTTCGTTACTAAGTTAAAAGTGGCATCGAACATTGGAGGGACAAGTTAAGATCCGACAAAAAGCATTTTCTAATTAAAATGAGAATCACTATTCTTTCTTTCTAAGCCTTTGAAGTCTCTTTCAAAACCTGGATTCTTTCCCCCAAATTTCTATTAATTAAAACATAAACTATGCAGATCAGTAATTTCTTCTCAATTATACATAGATATTGCATTATTCAGTTGTGTATGCATGGGAATTAACTATCATCAAAGAATTAGTTTATTTAACAAAGATTTAAAATAAAAAATTACCAAATTAATCAAAGTTCACTGGTTTGGTAGTTTTCTCCTAGTGTACCAAAGGAAATTAAAACTTATAGTAAATCGAATAATTGTGGAGATATCTTTTTTTTTTTTGGTTGCCGTGAAAGAAGGTTTTCTTGTACAGTTTCACTAGTACCCGACACAGCTTAATCAAAGTCCTTACGTACATGGCATTCACAACAAAAGCTCAATATTTTTTTTTAAATAAATGAAATTTTTGGTATGGTTATAGTAATTGTCGACATAAAAGGTTAATTAATCAATGAAAACAAGGTCAAAATAAACCAAATTATTCAAGCAGCTCTTAGTGATCTTGCAGGTTTCTAATTTGTTAACCTATACACCCTAATTTCCCAAATTGTTCAGAAAACCTCGAAGACTGCAAGTTATACAGAGAATTATTTGGTTAAAATGCGCTAATTAGCTCTTTAATTTTTATGTGCATGGGGTTTCTTAATTATAAAATTGAAGCTTAACCTCATTTAGCACCCATGCTTAATTTACAATATGTAATCGCTGAGCTTTACTGTTGTTTTGCTTTTGCAGCAAATGTAATTGGAATATGCGTAAGAGATCTGTGAGTAGCCATATATCACATCTAGCTGGTAATAATTAAAATTTAGTGAACAGGATAATGTGGTGCAGAGTATCATTTTTATAGACGAATGCCTAAATATATGAACTCATTTAGAAACATTTTCCTTTTTTGATTTCCTTTCTTCATTGGAAAGTACATTTATTCCTTTGGTATAAATAAGCTCATGAACACGTCAATATCAACGACTGTTACAAGAATTTAAAAGGGACCGTCCAAACTCCAACAAGCAACATAATGCATTCATGGACCCATTTCAGAGAGATCGATTTCTGTAATTTGTGTCCACCTTTCTTTTTCAGTGTGTTGTATTCCTGTAATCTTTGATTTGATTATATATACATGTAGAAGGATTTTCTTTTCACTTTCGTCAATCACCATAGGTTTCTTTTTGCAGGAAATGGCAAAAAATTTGTGTTTCATGATTACAGTGGATAAAGATTGAGCCCACTGTACATGTAGGTCGATTACCATTCTCTCTATATATGAATATTTTGCGTGTGACTCAATCTGGCTTCAATATGTCATTTCAAAAAATTATAGAATATATAGGTTTGAGTCTATGAGAAAGATTACCTACAAATATGTAATTATGCCATAACTTACTGTTTAGTTTCATAATGAGGATAGGAATTGTTAATTTGTCTTACTTCAGATCAGACTTCAGTTAGTTCATTTATTAAATGGATAAGTTTGAATAATATATTAAACCTTGTTAAATTAAAAGGTTCAAATTTAGATGTTCAATTTGTTAAACTAGTGAATAGCTTGATAAAAAAAATTAAGTTTTCTTATACTAACCAGTTGGATTATATACTTTTTATAATATTTTTTAGTTTGATTATAATGGAGTTCGACTAGATTGCAAATAGGAACAATTAATTAATAACGATTGAATTCCAAATATTAAGGGAAAGTGAGTGATGCTGTGGAAAAGGAATTAAAAAAGAAAGAAAAATAGGATCATGTAGTTAATTAATCAAGCAAGTTTAAAGTGGTAAATCCCATACGAGAAAGGTAGGTATTTTGAATGCGAAGTTGAAGAAAGTTAAACTTTCACTGCTAAGTGGATTGCAGTGTCACTTCGAATTAAAAAGATTACTACTTGCATGTTTGGGGGTCAGGCACGATAATAACCATTTGTCATTTCATGCATGGACAGGTACTCTCAAACCTGACATCTAGAGCTTAAAACTTGCAAACACCATTCAAATTTTATCTCTGATACTCCATACTTTTTATACTCTGTCGAGCAAACTTTGTAGAGAGCCTTAAAGACTTGGAGACCATCAACTTATAAAAACGAACTTTTTCCTCAAAATAATGCTCACCATTAATCCATTATCAACAACTATAATAACAAAGCATTTACTCTACTCCATCACTAACACCTCTTTTAATCTATGCCATTTAAATAATAATATTGTGTTGTGGGTCATTCTAGCCTCTCTCCTAGTGATAAGACTGGTTGGCCATGATTTGTTTGAAAAAAAAACCATTTTTTAGGGTGAAAAGACCAGATCGGATACTCATCGATCAGTGATCACCAATCAGTGATAATGATGTATAACTGAGATTACTAGTGGATCAATTTTTACAAATCCCCCAATCCATCAAGTCGGAGTTGGACTAAAAGCACCGACTATTGAGTCATCTAACTGGTTCCCATTGAATTAGACAAAAACAAGGAAATAGGCTCTATCTCTTATTCATACCAAGTGATCATAAGGCCTAGCTATTGTGAAAGTGATGGTGATTGCATTACTGATGAGGCATACTCTTATAGAAAAAAAACTTTATATATGAAAAAATAAAAAACAACAAAATAAATTATTAATGAATCACAAACACTTAAATTGATCAGTTTTTTTTTTAATTTCTTACACAATTAAATGATTGTACATTAATATCTCTCTATACGTAAGATTTATTTCTTTTCTCGGCCAGAAAAACAAATTTCTTTATTAAAAAACAGAGCTTAGTGCAAATAGGTAAAAAAGTGGGAATACAAATGATAGAGAGAGAAGGGGGAACAAAAGCACTTTGATAGGGCCCATGAAATGTCCTCTCAAAAGACCCCAAGATGTGATTTTCATCTTTCTTCACTGCACTAAACACCTTCTTTCATCTCCCCTCTTCCCTCTCCTTTCTACGCATTACTAACACCTCCCGCACCAATTCCTCTCTCTCTGTCTCTCTGTGCACATACTTACCATGTCCGGCGAAATTCAACACGACTCCGTTCAAGGATCCTCATCGTCCACGTCCCGAGCCGCCGGCGATCAGCAGGAAAAACAGACGGTAGCAGCACCAGCGCCACTGAGCCGGTACGAGTCGCAGAAACGGCGAGACTGGAACACTTTCGGGCAGTACCTAAAGAATCAGACACCCCCCGTTTCACTCTCCCAGTGCAACTTCAACCATGTGCTAGAGTTCCTTCGGTACCTTGATCAATTCGGGAAGACCAAGGTCCACTTGCACGGCTGCGTCTTTTTTGGGCAACCCGACCCGCCCGCACCTTGCACCTGCCCACTAAGGCAGGCTTGGGGGAGCCTCGATGCTCTCATCGGAAGGCTAAGAGCAGCGTACGAAGAGCACGGTGGGTCATCGGACACAAACCCTTTTGGAAGTGCAGCTATACGGGTATACCTGCGTGAAGTGAAGGAATGTCAGGCCAAGGCAAGAGGGATTCTATTTAGGAAGAAAAAGAAGAAGAGGAGCCAAATTAAGGGGCCTGACACAGCCAAGGCTTTCAAGCAATTGGCTTCTTGAGATCATCAATGGTAATTTCGTCATGAAACTATTGAGCCTTAGATTTCTGATATATATATATAATTAAGTTTCTTTAATTATATTCTGCTTCATACAATTATCTTCACTGCGTCAATAAAAAACTATTAAGATTGCATTCAAAGATCACCAAAAATAGTAGTGGATCAATCGGCAGCAGAATGAGATTAAGCCCCAGAATTTTGAAGTATGGAGTATGGAGTATGAGGAATTTATTTGTAGTATATGAAACCCTAGAAGCAGAGTAAAAACCCTAATGTATGCATAGTAAATAATGGAGAGATGGTTTTGCTTTTTCTTAAACAACATTTTACAAAGATTGTAGGAGGAATAATTAGACTAGAAAGAATATATAATAATCTCCCTTGCTTCCTTTCACTCTCACATTCTCTCTCCTATTATTCAAATTAATCACTGTTATTGCAGTCTCCTAATTAAATACTTCGCAGGTGTCTACTTTATACTAAATTTGGGCCTTTTTCTGATTCTGCTGGATTTTTGTGCTCCCCATATCTATATATCTATCATACGTTGCATGTCATTACATACACAGATTGACGTAGAAACTAAAATACGCTCGAATTCCCAGATATATTCCAAAGTCCAAACAAATAATAATCAATATAATAAATGATAACGCATAGCTAGCTAGCAAACCTTCGAAGTCTTTCATATATAAAGAGTAGAAGCTTGGTGGAGCAGAAAACCTATATCTACAAATTGGTTTATTTGTTCAATGTTGGCCATACTTTTGGAATAATGCTTAATTTTAGTCCTTTGTTAGTGCGTGTGAAGAGACAAGCGACCTAGCACATGTCTTCTTTTGTTTGTCTGATGACTTTGCCTTTTGATTGTCTCTCTTATTGTCCAAGGCATGAGTCCTCCTTACAATCTTATATTAGATATGTTGTTTATATATATATATATATATATATATATAAGCTCCAAATTATAAAAACAAGTCTTCTCTATATCAATGAAAGAAGAAATTAAGGAAGGAGAGAGAAAGTTTATAATGGGAACTTTGTCTTATTGAATAAATGGAAAAAAGATCATATTTATAGACATAGATCCACCAATATGTATAATAGTTTCAGGTATGCACCTACTTCCAATAGGGGTGCATTGTTATTTATGAATTTGTCATGTTTGGTGTAGAAAACATTTTTCAGGAAACATTTTCCTGGTCACAATCCGTTTAAGAAGGGGGGAAATAAGATCCCTTTTAAGAATGGGAAATCTTATATACCTCGACAAATCAAACATTTTGAAGATTATTAGAGCTTTTGCATCATTTTCTATAACAATGGTTTCGAACAAAAATACTTTTAATAAAAATATCTTCACCTAAAAGTGTTATCTATATACTTTCTGTTGAAAAGAAATGTTCACAATTAAATTATTGACGTAAAAACAATTAGACCCAAAGACTTAATTTTTTGGCCATCCATGACAAGTCCTAATTATAGATAATAAAAATTTGTCTCTACACTTTTAATTGTGTTTGTGAAGAATAAAAAACCATTACACCTCTAACATTTTCCTCACGAAATTCTTTTTAGACTCAAAATACAAATATAAGACAAATATTGACATATTAAAGTAGTTCAATTTGATTATATGGTCATGTAAGCGACATTAGTATGAATAGTCATAGTAGTTCTCCTACTTTTGGGATAGCTTTTTTATTTTCATTTTTCATTTTTACATTATATATGAAGACCTCTTTTTTGTATAAGAGTCAAGAGTTCAAGCATTGTTCTCTCACTTTTCTAATTAAATTAGAATTAAAATTAAAATTGCAACAAAAGGTTTGGATGGACTCATGTTTTTTCAATGTCTTTCTTGTGAGAAAGAGTGTTAGAGATATAATCAAAATTAAAAATTGACCACAAGATTTTGGTAGGCCTGTAATCCAAGGTGTTTTTTTTTCATGGTGAAGAATGTAAAAAAAATATTAATCTATATACCTAATTAGCGAAGTAACCTTTTAGCTGCCCACAATATTCTATAATTCCCCACTCTTGTAAGATTTAAACTTGGTTCCTTCCCATGTTCACTTATTGGCACCTCTATTGAAAATCTCTCAATGAATACATACATACATACATATATATATATATATATATATATATATATATATATATATATATATATATATATTCTTCTCTCAATTTCCCTTACCGTGTTTTAGCAAGGTGTGCAATGGAAATTTTTCTCCCATATGGTGTAAAATATCTTCTAATTTCATGGTTGATAACCATATATACAAAACAAACGAAAATCTTTTCATTATTTTTGTGCATAGAAAAAAACTAATTAATTAAACTACTATAAATAAAAATTTCTTATGCGTGTATATATTGTGGGGTTATGAAATGTTGAACATGTATTATTTAATTATTTGTCGTATAAACTATCTCTTCACTAATGACATGGAAGCTTAATCTATTGAATGGAGGTTGTCGCTCTTTCCCTTACATAAATTCTTACTCCTCTCTAGATATGTTAGAATTTTCTGTTAGTTCAAATTTTGTATCGAAGGTTTGAAGGTAAACGTTCAATGTGAACCAATTACTCAGACAATTTTGAGTTAACAGTTCAGATAAAGATATATTAAAATATTTTTTAATTAAATTCATGATTAAGCCTCTTAAGTTTCTTAAGGCATTGCATAGCTAGAAGTCAGAACATGAGGCACTTGATAGCGCACTAGTGATAATTAAGAAGATCGACCACATATAGCTATGAGCATCTAACGATGACGGCATGCCAATTAAAGCGGTTCAAAATCATCAATTTTGGTCAAATATAGTGGCATGCACACACATGAAGGGTATGCAGTAATATATATATATATATATATATATATATATATATATATATATATATATATATATATATAAAAGAAGAATTTTAGGCATTCGATTGCAAAATATAATTAACTAGGGACCAAATTAAGAAATGTTGGTAGAAATTAACAAATGTACTATATTGAACATTAAGTGTTTTATGCGTGCTTGGTAATTTATAATTGCAATGAGATTATATCCATTCTCGTCTCAAATGTCTTATTGTAGAATATAATTAAGCAGCAAGTCATTGATGATATTCTCATTCTGTTATATATAATATTGGAAACCAGTTTCCCTTTACGAGAGGTAAAGGTCTAAGATTAAACTTGTAAATTATTATGCATCATATATACCATGATACCTTTCTTGCATTTAATGAAATGTATAATGTGGTTTTGGAATTGAAAAATGCGTGCATTTTTTTTTTATTTTGCCACCTCAAGTTGCATAAGACAACGTTGTCTATTATATATTACTTTATATATATTAAGTAATTTGATTAGGACAAAATTTAATTATAATTTTTAAGGTGTTCATTATCAAATTTTAAAATAAAAACATGCACATGTGAATATTTTTTATAATTCAGCATTAATTTTTTTAAAACAAATTTCTCCACTAATTATATTTTTTTTTGGACTTGGACTAATTATATTCTTATTGAACAATTTCATGACAAACACTTAAAATAATTTTAGCTAAATTTTTCGTTTTCACCAAATGGCAAATACGTACAAATTAAGTCCGACGGCTATTGTTTTAATAAAAATGCAACCAGCTTTAGTATTCAGTTTCAATCCATTATTTACTTCCTCAGTCAGGTTACGTGAGTGGGTACAGTTTATAGTTGAAAGCATCTTATGATTAGTACTTACAAGTGATTGATTACTTTGCTGAATATTCTTTGCATGCAGGACTATACGGATGAAGTAGCTGGATTAAGCAGAACTGGTATGTGTGTGTGTCTATATATATATATACACACACACACACACACAAACATAGAGGAGCATGTGCTGAAAGTATCATCTTTGCTTCTTCAACCAAAATCCTCGCAAAAAACTAGTAATATGTCATAGGGTATTTCAGAACAATATATGATCTTCTTAAAGCCAGCCTATAGTCCCAGCATATCTTTAAAATATCAGTGATGTATATGGTTGGCCCCCTTCAACTCTTAGCTTTTCTTAATATCTTAAGATACTCATACTAGCTAGTTCTTTATATATTGTATATCGATCTCTCGGCTATGAACCGCGTATTCTTAGCCCAACATATCTTAAGGAAAAATTGTAGCTTCTGCACAGTACTCTTAGAACTGTGCTAAAATTGGCATACTGTATTGTCTTTTTTTGTCTGCATTTCGTAAGGTTTTGTTTGGAGCTTGGTTCTAAAATGTAATAAACGTGATGTGGTCTGTTTTGAACCTACTCTTAATAGTTGGATCGGTCAGTTTTAACCTATTCTTCCACTGAAACGATTTGGTCAGTTTCTTTTTTAAAAAAATTGATAAACAGATTAAAGCTGATAGATAGCAATCCGTTTGGTTTGGAAATACATAGGCTAATAGTGATAATAAGGAAGAGTAACTCAATTAAATGTTTACTATTTTGGACATGGTGTGCTATATATGCTAGCTGTGCTGTAGCAGCTGACCTAGAAACCAGACCAAATAGGCAGAAGAATGAAATACAGATTATGTTCTATATATGGCGATGCATATGCTCTCTGGTGGATCAGATAGAGATAGGTAGAGAGAGATTAGGGTAAAGTGGGGCTGTGGAGGGTTCACAAAGGCCGAGAATGGGGTTCATGCATCCTGTGTATCATGTCAGATTCTGAGGAGTACATGAAGGCAAAACTAGAGCCTGTATATAGCTCAGTGAGCGACACACAGTTTACCAAGAAACTCTTACGAAATCCGAACATAAAATATAAATAGAAAGAGAGCTCGGAGGAATTATATGGTTTAAAATAGTGGAAAAACAAAAAGCATGACCAGAGTAGGAGATCAACACGATCGAACTTGCTGAAGAACAATAAGAGAGCCAGACTTTTCGATCGTGGCGATTTGTTTGCTTCCTTGCCTTTCTCTGTTGTTCCTTATCCAATTTATAAAGTTGACGAGAGACAAAGAAAAAATGAGGTCGAAAATGGGCGAAGAAAAGCAGAATTAAGTTTGTAAGATTTTTGAGGTCAGAGGTTAGAAAAGGTAGAATCTGCACTTGAAGTATGTGCGAGACTGAATTACTGACTGACGTTGGAGTGTAAACTGCGCTATAAATAGTATTTGAAAACCTCAAATATATTTTAGAGAGACAAAATAATCGACACTAAAATATTTTCTCTAATTCATTTATTTTGTGATGAAAGATAGAATAGAACTGTGATAAAGGTTTGGTTTTGAGCGACGAATTCAAACTTCTTTTAAGTTGTAATTTAATCTTGAAATCTTTCATACTGCCAAATATAAAGGACAAAGCAGAATGAAAGAAATACCTTTCTGTGATGAATTAGAGGGCTGGCCATAAGAAATATCGGGCTGCGATTCGCTGCTACATTAAATCTTTTTCTTTCGCAGGTTATGGGGCGAAGCGCACGTACCTATGCGCGCAATTGTTTTTTTTTAATAACTGATATCTTACATTATATTTTATAAATAGACCAACAATTTAGTAGTATATTAAAATGAAAAATGTATTTGAGGTTCTTCTAGATTGTTACGAATATTAGAAAATAAGATTATGTATTCTTGCCCCTCTATTTTTCAAAATAAATTCTACACCCTATTAATTTATTTTATCGTTATAAATGGCATTCCCTATAGTCAAAGTCAAACTACAAGTGAAAGTATTCTTTTCTGACTCACTACAAATCAAAATTGCACACTCATTTAGGTTTTCTTTTTTCCAAGCACGAAGTCAAATTTCAAAAGTTGAAAGTCGTTTATTCATGTACAAAAGCACGAAATTTCCAAGGATGCCTATGAACCTATGCTAGCTAAGACTAAGGGCATAATACCCAGTCATCAGAGTTGCTCTATCACACGTATCCCACATTTTAAGGAATTTTTGTGCAACTTCAACTGTATCATATTAAAATATACCCAAAAAAAAAAAAAATAGAGACCATCATATGAAAGTTATAATATTTTAATATTTAACTTTTATTCATTTGTAAATAAAATTAAAAAATAACGTGATAGACTTATCAACACAAAAATAAAAATGATAAAATTTGCCACTCCTTCAGAATCAGCTCACTCATCTCTAAAGTCTATCTCAACAACATACTGAGAGAGAAAAAAACAAAAAATAAAAAACAAAAAAACTTCATTTAAGTGAAAAGCGAGTGGGAAAGAGAAGTGATCTACATTAGATAGTTGAATATCTGAGCCCAAATTTAAGGCGAGTGCGGTCGCTGAATTAATTCATAAGGGGCTGACAACAACAGACAGAATGTCAGCTGAAAGTATCCATAATTACTTCAAAACAAATCTCTATTGGAGATCCCTGATGACAATATCAGCTGAAGATATATACTTTACCAGAGGTTTATAACAAAAACAGGATGCCAAATAGCCTTGCAAGCACTAACATCGTGAAAGCATCCCGCACTTGGCTAGCTATACATATCTGCAGCAAGGAGCAAGTTTAATCTATTATTAGCCAAAAGAGAATATATGTGGGGCATGTTTAGTTAAAGTGCTACCAGAAGCAATCATCAGCAAAATCTGATTCATGAATTCATTTAAACGATCCCATGGTGAAGTTGAACCACAGTATGCCCCAACTTCCAATGCAAACTTTTATTTCTGAATTACCAACTGCTCAAACAGAAGGAAAATTCCAGAACAATTCTCTTGTATTTACTAGAGATATAGATGATCTGGTTGAACATCTAGATTGCTACAATGGCCAAATTATGAGCATGTTTCCAGTCGGAGGAGACATATAGACTGCAGTCAAGCTTCCAATTGATAGTTTCGCCCCCAAAAGATAGTAATTTAAAAAATCAACTAGGACAATAGAACAGGTAAGTACCAACTACAATTATAAAAGCTGACCAAATCTATTCTAAAAGAAACACCACCTTATCTTGAGTAGCTGGATAATAGATAAACACGCAATCAACTGCGACCGAAAAGATACAATTCCTCTGGGTAAGCTTATTTGTCCAGAGCAATTATTACTAGATACAAGATGCAGAGGAATGAAATAAGGATACGAGCCCTTGAGCCAAAGAAATTTGTAAATGCTAACCATGAAAATTGTCCTTGATGTATGTAGATATTTTATTACCAAACCATAACCAAAACGATAAACTTTAATTACAATATTACTATACAAGTTCCTAGATAACAAGCCTAAGGTTTTCTTGTTATTATAGGGAAAAAAGTGAGTATTTCTTTATAAGGTCATAACTATTTTAAGTATTTACTATAAAACCCATAGGAAAATCATCACAAACTTTTCCTGATACCTTGCATAACAACAACCACTCGGAAAACGCATTGTCTTTTTAAAAAGTAAAAACACTGAACAAATTTACCATGAATGGCCTCAACCAGGAAAATACAGTAAGAAAACTGTATCAAGTATCAACAGACACTGAATGCAGACACCAAGAGCCAAGAGGCAAGGCTCTGAGTGCAAGGAACTTCAATATACAACTACCATAAGGCACTGGCAAACACAGAACAATATCTCAAACAATGCAACTTAATTTTAATACCATTATCAACTGTTTGTTATCAAATAGAGGCAAAACAAATAAGGTCATATGCAACACAAAATTTGAAATAATAAAAATATAACATCATTCAAGCCTCAAAAAATTAGAACAGTGCATCCTTATTGACGGGACGAAACAAAAGCTAATTAAATTTACTATCGTAGTGTTTACATGATAAAAAACCAACAGAAGTGACATCAACTAAGCATGCTGCAAGTACAGACCAAGAAGCCAGCTCCAAAATTTCAAATCAAGCGCTCCTCCCCACAGCTGCTCAATATGCTGTCTAGCAAGATATCACCAAAAAGAAGGACTGCCGCAAGTTATTGACAAATTACTATCCTTACAAAATTTCAAGCTTTATATATCAGAAAAGTCTGATAACTGCTGACTGCCCAGTGCCCTCACTTACTGAATCAATTACATGTAAAAAATTATTTTGAACCTAGATATAATTTACACAATTGAGCACCATCATTTTCTACTGTCAAAAATCAATCCAACCTTGAGTTAATAATAACAGAAAAGCTCATAATCACATTCTAAATTAGGAAAAATCTGATACAATATAAAGGATGTCACTTCTTACTGTAAGATTGTTTGATCAAAATTAAACACATATGTCCACACACATATACACAACAGTGTTGTCAAATGTGGCCAATGCAGCCACATCAGAACTGAGATGAGGTGGGACTTGAGGCTGCGTATCAGGCAGCCTGAGTTGGAGCAGGTTGCATGATGCGGTGATGCACCAGTTTTCCTGTAATGTGGTTTATTGTACGTATCTTGCATTTTCAGCAAGATTATGTCTCCGTCCTCAATTGAATTACTAAACAGCCAATGAGTATCTAAAATAAGGGGGCATTAGAGTCAACTATGGATGTCTGAAGCAAATAAACTGAAAGAAAACACCCTTTGGTCCTATTCTTGGTTCTCCTTGTGGTACTGTTCACTGTTTTAGACCAAAGGAAGCTGCAATATACTTCTTGCAAGGGATTGAAGCTGAGATTTGCTTCTTGGCGGAGGCATAAGCAGTAATATAAGTTAGTCGTTCAGCATCTGTCCCTTTCTTTGCTCTTATTTGAGCCAGACCAAATTACTCTGCTCCTCCATTTTCTCACCCGTTCAACGCTTCAACTGAAGCAAACTCAAATATTTCTCTTAAATCTCAACCTTATTCTCTCATTTGATTGTCATATTTAATCATCTCAGCTCCTCTCCATCTCTAAATTGATTAATAGTTCCCACACTTAATTTACTACAACAGCCCCCCCCCCTATGTCTAGGATTTTCAGCCTAATATTAAATCTTAATCAATGTAACAGGGACACTTAAAAAATGGGACACTGAAAAAAATGAAGATGTGTCTAAGTCCAAAACTTGTATCAGATACAACATGACATTTAAAATTACACTTAGACACTTCCTATATTGTTCTATGGCAGTGTCTATGCTGTGTCCTAAGTACATGTCCATGCTTCTTAAGTCTTGATACTAAGTCTTTTATGACTTAATTTGCATTTGGTTTTGTGTGCAATTATGTTTTTATTTTGATACTTTGTCATGACTTAAATTGCATTGAAGTTTTGTTTTTGGGATGACTTTCAGTTAAGTAAATCAATTTTGTGATTTCTTTTAAACTGGCCACCTCCCTTCTATGACGCAGCCAACCTTCTTAGTCGCATCAAAGTTATGCGGTTATAAGGCCTACTGCCTCAACCTGCCTCGTGACAATATTGACACACAAGCAATTACGCCAGAACTAACAGATGTACAATAAACTAATGTCCTTCACTTTGTTATAATCAAATACCAACAAATGCCACAACAGTACTAAACCATGTGAAGAAACACGTAAAAGCTTAAAGGAAGTATTTTAATTTTTTTAAATTATATATTCAATTCATGGACAAAATATAATATACTATGAAGAACTCTCCATTAGAAGGTAACAAAGCGCAAGAGTAAGCTTATTTAATTGCAGAACGAAATAACGACGACATAACATTGATTGCTTTCCTAAAGTCTAAAATCTACACCCAAAATAATTTCTACCATAAAAAAAAAAGTAATTAAGGAATCCCCTTGCGACCCAACATCCTCGAATTTAAGCTACGTAATACGTATGTCAGATCAAAATGACTAGAGCTTATGATATGTCATCAACCCAATACTTCAGCAGAAACAGAAAGTTCTAAACTCACCATTAGACCCAGATCGCTTCCCACGCTTGATCCTCTCCAGCTGAACCTGCGTGTCCATAAACATCTGCATCCTTTGTACTTCCAGATCTTTAGTAAACTGCATCCTCTGTTTCTCCAAATCCACCATCTGTCTCATTTTTTCTCTCTCCATTCTTTCATATACTTCCCCAAACCTCTCAATTGCCTTTGCCAACCTCCTCATGCCTTCTCTCTCCCTCTCCCCTTCCTCAACCTCGCTTCCCCTCTCTTCATCTTCTTCCTCCTCGTCCTCCGCCTCCTCGTCCTCATCCTCGTCAGCCTCCGCTGCAGCTGCCGCAGCTGCCACCGCTGAATAATTCCTCCTAAAGTATCCATCCTCTAATACAGATGCCGCTGAACGCTTCTGGGGCAGCGCCACCAAGGCCATCGCCGGCACCGCAGATACCGGGGACGGGTTTTTGCGATACGGCAAAGGAAGTGCCACCGGAGGCGACCGAACCGACTTCTTCGCATTCGAATTGGGCCCAATCAAAGCATCCAAGCGATCGAAGAACGGCCAAGAGGAAGGAACAGCGCCATTTGGGGATGAAACTTTATTCTTCTCGTGCTTATACTTCTTCTTAATAGTATCGATGCGGTTCTTACACTGAACATCTGTACGGTGCGTCTTCTTGGTATGACCATGGAGGGCGTTGACAGCATCGGCAACGTCCTGCCAGTCCTTCTGACGGAGGTTCCCACGGTTTAGCTCGAGGAAACGACGGCCCCAAGCGTCGACGAGGGTGGAGGTAGCTTCCTCGCTCCAGCAATCTTCGCGGACGGGCATCGGACGGGCATGGTTGGGCGGCGGCGTGAGAGAATCCCGGAAATCCCCCATCGGAGAAGGAACGGCGATTACCCTCTGGGACGGACGATGAAAGGGTGAATTAGGTTAAAGGGGTGGAGAAGAGAGAAAGATAAAGAGGAGAGAGAAGGAAAGCGGCGAACAAGAGTGGAGAGGCGGACGCATGAGAGAGGCGAAAGAGTAGGGTGGGTGGGATAATACGGTACGGTAGAGGCGTTGAGTCGCCGGGGAAGGGCGCGTGTTGTTGGAGGGAACCCACTCGGACTGTGGGTGAGTGGCTGGCGTCATGGGATCGGCTCGGCTTGAATCGCTACATGTTTTTACTTTTGATGAGACAACGAAACGAAAAAGGGAATTATTTTGAAAGCAAAAAATAAAATATGGGACTGTGGTTTGGAGAAATCAAGGAAAGGAGAAGCAGGCTTGCGTTTAGGATCGAAGAGGGACGGGAGACAAAATATTCAGTATTTGAAAAATGATTTGGTTTTAAAAATTTGTCCATCCACAGTCAACCCACCACCACCTCCTCTCACTATTTAATGTTTTTGATTGGCAATAGGCCTTAGTTTTGGATCCTAATAAAGGTGGTCAGTCAACACTTGGGTTCTTAACGTTCTGGTTGTAGTACCCTGCGGTTTCAGCAATTACACCGTTGTGATTGTGTCTACGCGTCAATTTGTTACTCATTTATATCATAATTGGATTGGAATCATTATGAATGAGAATAAAATACTGACATAAACTTTTATAAATTTCTTTACATTTTAAATTTTATAATTAAATTCTCCATTTAACCACACTCCCTTACTCCTTTTCTTCTTCAAATGTCTATCCATGGCAGTTTTCAAAATAAATAAAAATAATAATTAATTTAAGATCCATTCTTTTCGTAAGCAAGGGATAGGGATAAAATATATATATATATCTATATTAATTAATATTTTATTAAAAAATTTAGTTATAAATAAAAAATAATTTAATATATTATCGATAGATAAATTTTTATTTATTAATAATATTTAAATTGTGATAAAATAAAAATAATATTTTTTAAAAATTATTTTTATTATATATAATTTAAATATTATTAATAAATAAAAGATTATTTATTAATAATAAATCAAATATCTACTCGTACTCTGGCAGGCTGTTTTAATTACTCTATATTATATCCCTAGTCAGTCCAAAGCTTTGCAAGAAAATGGCGGGCGGTGGAGGAATAAGGATCGAGGGTGGAAAAGCGTACCCGGGAAACCTTACGTTCTCCGTGATGGTAGCATGTGTTGTTGCAGGCATGGGTGGTCTTATCATCGGTTACGATATCGGCATCTCCGGTGATTAATTACTTCTTTTTTTTCTTTTTTCTGACATTTTAATTTGTATTTATGAAATCACGGGTCCGATTTTGTGTGTTCGGTTTTCGCTGTGTAGGGTGACATCTATGGATTCGTTCTTGAACAAGTTCTTTCCCTCTGTGTACCGCAAGAAAAATTGAGACAAATCCACAAATCAATATGACAGTGAAATTTTAACTTTGTTCACGTCGTCTCTTTATTTGGCGGCATTCTTGTCGTGTTCAGTGGCTTCCACAGTGACGCGTAAATGTGGACGCAGAATATCGATGCCCATTGGAGGTGCTCTCTTCCTTGCCGGTGCCTTGATTAACGCCTTCGCCTATGCTATTTGGATTGGGTATTGGATTCGCTAATCAGGTAAATACATATATTCTTTTACCTCTGAACCCAATAAGTGGCATGATTTTAATTATAATTGTTGTACTCTTATAACTCATTACTTTTGGAGGTTACTCTTGGGATTCAGGTTTCATTGCTTCACGGTTTTTAATATCAAGATTTAACGATTTTTTTTAAGATAAGTGTAAAACTAATAATATGTATAAAAAATAAAATGTTAGAAAATTATTATTTATTTAACCAATTCCATTTACATACATATGAGAGGGATTGGCGATTTTTTTAGTAAAAAATTACATCTCATAATTAAGAAAATATAATAATAACATAAGAAGTGTGATTATTATATTTTATTTGAAACTGTCGATTTAATTGATACACTTAATTTTAAAATGATATTTACTTTTTTTTTATTCATTTATTTTAAATGTCTAACTTCGATATATATAATAGTGGAGACATTATATTTGTACGTACTTTCAAAAAATTCTGAGATCTTTTTTATAAATTTTTTTATTGAATTAAATTTTAATTATTATACTAAATATAAAAATTTTAAATATTATAAATATGAAAATATTTTATATAAATAGAAAATACTAGTATCCAATTAATATTAATTTTTTTATTTTTATAAATTTTTTCTAAATATATGCAGGCTTTGGTATTTGATCATTTTAAATTAATAAGTTGAGGAGATATCAACTTTTTTATTTATTTTTTTATATATGAAGAAAAAAATAGATTAGAAAAAATGAAAAAGATTGCAATCTACGGCCACTCCAACGTAATTGAGTTAATCTTATCGACACCCATATTATTAACCTTCTCGCGTATCAATTCTTCATTGTTTAAATTTGGATGAATTAATTAATCTGAATTTGGTTTAATAAATTGTACAATCTATTACAGTCTGTGCCGTTGTCCCTGTCAGAGATGGCTTGGCTCCCTACAAATACAGAGGAGCTCTCAACGTTGGGTTCCAATTTTGCATCATAATTGGCATTCTTGCAGCCAATATGGTGAACTACTTATTTGCTGAGATAAAAGGAGGATGGGGACGGCGCTTGAGCTAGGGTGGTGCTATGGTCCCTGCCCTTATCATCACTATTGGATCTTTCTTGCTTCCTCACACTCCTAATTCCATGATTTAAAGAGGCGACTCATAGAAATAACCCTCATGTAACTACTTTCTAAATTTTTGTATACATTCAAATATTCAAATACTTAGGGTTAGAGTACGTTAAACCTTATACATATATATATTCATGTACTCAAAAAATAATACACACGATTACATTATACTTTTATACCGTATTAGAGCACAATCGCTTCACAGCACTCCCAATGGCCTCCTCAACCTCTTCATCGTCTACTCCCAATGTGAACTCCCTTAATTCTTCCCTTATCCCTCATCATCTTGGTTTTACACTGATTTCTTTCACTGCTCAACATATTTTCATCAAACTTAATTAGTCAAATTATCACTCTTAGCGTTCTCTAGTCGATGCGTTACTCAAAGGGCATTATCTTATGTCCTTTGTTGATGGAACTAAACTGTGCCCATCCCCAACCATTCTTTCCAATTATATTACTCTTCCTAATTCAGACTTTGTTTTTGGATTCGCCAAGATCAGCTCATTTTGCATTCCATCATGTCATCTTTGGAGTCAAATATTTTTACTTTTCTTGGTCACTCCACTACGTCCAAACAAGCTTGGGATCATCTTCAAACACTTTTTGCAAACCAATCTCGATCAAGTCTCATGGCTCTTAAGCACAAACTTGCAACTGCAATCTATGGCAATCTCTCTATGACAGCCTATCTTCAATCCCTAAAACACCTGGCTAATGAAATCTCTCTTATTTCTCAACAAAAGGTTGATGATCTAGATTTAGTTATCTATGCATTAAACGGTTTGGGTATTGAGTTTAAAGATATTTCTGGTTACGTGCTCGTGACACATCAATCTCTTTCCTAGAATTAAGAGACAAACATATTGATTTTGAAAACTACACAAAAAAAGATGAACCTATAAGTTTCTCCATGCCCATTACAGCCAACGTTACAAATCACTTTAACCCTCACAAACGTAGACATCATCAACTCCATTCTCTCACTCTAGGGTACCCCTTCTCCCAACCTCTTCAAACAATCCAATCTTCTCACCCATTGTGTGTCAATTATGTTCTAAAACTAGTCATACGGCTTCTAGATGTTTTAAATATTTTCCTCATCTTCAACAATCAAAACCTTAGGCTCACTACACTACACCTCTTTCTCTTTACACTCTAACACTTCTTTCCTTCCCCTCAACCCTCTCCATGGCTTCTTGACTTAAGAGCATCCCATCATGTCACTAATGATATAAACAATCTTTCTCATAAAACAAACTATCTTGGTCACGATCAAATGCTTGTAGGTAATGGTGCATGTTTTTTTATTTCATATCTCGGATCTTCTCAACTCTCCACTTCCTCTTCCCTTTTTCATCTTCATAATGTTTTATGTGTTCCTTCAATGACTCATAATTTAATTTTTGTAAATCAATTCTACAAAACCAATAAAGTTTCTATTGAATTCTCACCCTCTTCTTTTACTGTGAAGGATCTAATCACGAGTGTGTGTCTTCTTCAAGGCCTGAGTAATGGCAACATTTATCATTTCCCATCAGTCTCGCCACACATCACTGCTCCTCGAGCTCTTGCTGCTCAACCTGAATCCTCCACTCTTCTTTGGCATCACAAATTTGGTCATTCTCATGCTCGCATCCTTCATCATCTGGCTGACCAGTTTAAAGTTCATATGACTCCTTCATTCAATTGTGTTTCTTGTTCATGTAATAAAAGTCATCGACTCCTTTTTACTCAATCTCATATTTCTTCATCTAAACCTTTAGATATTATTTATGTTGATGTATGAGGTCCTACTCCTGTTCTTTCTATCAATAAATTCAAGTATTACGTAATTTTCGTTGATCATTTCACAAGTTATACATGGCTATATCCATTACACCAAAAATCAGATGTTCATAATACATTCATAAGGTTTTGAACTCTTGTTGAAAAATATTTTAACACTCCTATATGATGTTTTCACTCAAATAATGAGGGAGAATTTCTTAAGCTTAAACACTATTTTAATAATAATGACATCTTCTTTACCTCCCCTCCGTATACCCCTGAAAGAAATGGACTAGTAGAACACAAGCATTACCATATTGTCAAAACTAGACTTGCACTCCTTCATCATGCATCCTTACTTACTTCATTTTGGTCTTTTGCCTTTCAAATTGCTAGTTACTTGATCAATATATTACCCACACCCATCCTCTCCATGTCATCTCCCTACATGTAGCTCTTTGGACATGACCCTCATATTCAAAATTTGAAATCCTTCGGTTGCCTATGCTATCCTTGGTTACGCCCATATTCCTCTAACAAACTTAGCACTCGATCTTCTCCGTGCATTTTCTTAGGTTATTCAACTGGTCAACATGCCTATATCTGTTTTGATTTCACTAACTCCAAATTCTTCGTATCTCAGCACGTGAAATTTATCGAAACCACTTATCCTTATTAAAATCTATATTTGTATCGACCCACCTCTGCCTCATCCATTGCATCTCTTGAATCCATCCATATCTCCTATTATCACGTTATCCCTCCTAATCCCCATCCTTCTTCCTCTGCGTCATTCTCTCCTCCTTCTGTATCTCAAACTTCTGACTCTCCTCTTCATTCTTCCTTTTCCTCTCTCTCTTAACCCTACTTCTTTCCAATCTCCTCACTCTTCATCCTCCCCTTATTCATCCTCTTCATCTCCACCAACCTCTTTTGCCACTCACTCCCCATCCTTGTCTTCTAACACTATCTTTCTTGTATCCAGTTCTCCCCTTCTTGACCCAACCTCACTTCCACCCTCTGCTTGCTCTTCTCCCTCTCTTAGACAAATCATCACTCACTCAAAGAACAACATCTTCAAACCGAAAGTTTCCTTTAACCTCTACACAACTAAACATCCTCTACCATCCACCATCGAACTTTCTACCCATAAACAAGCTCTTTGTAGTCCTGAATGGAAACTTGCCATGTCCAATGAATTCCAAGCTCTTACCCGCAACTGCACCTAGACCTTAGTACCTCCTCTAGCTAATGCAAACATTGTTAGGTGTAAGTAGGTCTGACCAGTTTAAAACCCATCTTGTTGCCAAAGGGTTCTCAAAGACCGGACATTGATTATATAAACACCTTCAGCCTCGTTATCAAACCCCAAATAGTTAAAGCCATCTTTACCATTACCTTACACAATAACTGGCCTTTCAAAAACATAGACGTAAACAATGCCTTTCTACAGGAAACGCTACATGATGAAGTATATATGTCTCAACTACCTGGACATGAAGATCTAACTCAACCTACCTATGTCTGTAAATTATATAAAGCGATATATGGACTCAAGCAAGCCCCTTGTGCTTGGTACCTTGAACTTGCCCAATTTCTTTTGTCTTTTGAGTTCAAAAACTCACTCACTAATGGCTCTCTTTTTATCTACAATACTGGTTCTGTCACAGCTTATTTTTTGGTCTATGTCGATGATCTTTTGCTCACAGGGAATAATGCTTCATTCTTGGCTCAGTTTTGTGCATCTCTTGCATCACGGTTTTCCCTCGAAGACCTTGGTGCTCCATTTTATTTCTTGGGCGTAGAATTCATTCCCAACTTTTCTGGTTTATTTCTTTCACAACACAAATACATCAGAGACCTTCTAACCAAGACTATCATGACTGGGACTAAGGGTGTTTCCACACCAATTTCCTCTTTAGTTTCTCTTCAACTAGCTGATGACTCTCCACTAACTGACGCTACAAAATATCGCAGCATCATTGGAGCACTTCAATATCTCTCCATGACACGTCCAGACATTGGCTATGCTGTCAACAAATTATCTCAGTTTATGTATCGTCCTACCACCCTTCATCTTTAGGCAGACAAGCGTGTTCTCAGGTATTTCAAGGCTACCATTCACTTTGGTCTTTCTCTTACTTCAACGTCTCCTCTACATCTCTATGCTTTCTGTTGTTATTTTTATTAAAACTTGCAAGCGCACAAACCTATTTGAGTATAGATTTAGTAGTATGCAAGGTCGATCCCACGAGAATTTCCAATTGAAAGAATTTAATTCAGATTCAAAATAAATATTTCTAACCTAATTGTCAGAATATTTGTTTTGTAAGAAGAGTACTGAACATAGTTTGTAAAGAACTAAAATACTGAAATTAAATATGAATGTATTTAAAGTAAGAAACATGCTAAGGTTAGGGGATCCACTCATGGTACATCAAATAATAATAAATTTTAACTCTTTTATTACTCAAATGGAATCCTCACATAAATGAGGTTTTATTCAAAAGATATATTACATTAAACATGCTTTGGTTTACAGATGAAGTGTATTTACCTTCTTTTATTGTATTACTAACAGTAAATAACTTTTGTAAAATGGATTCAAGTATACATTGTACCAATCATTATATTGTCTACAATAAATCAAGAATGATTCAAACATTTATTGTGCCAAAATATTGTCTACAATGTATAAAGATTTACACTTTACAAAATTTAAAATGAAAAGATGTAAAAGGAAGAAAAATATATAAATAAAGTCAATAATAATAATATAAAGTTGGCGGTAAAACCAGCAATTGAGAAAGAAAATAACAAGAAAATAAATAACAAAGGGGCAATAAAATCATCATCTAAGAAAGTAAATAATAAAAGTGCAGAAAATAAATAACAGAGAGACAATAAATCCATCATTTAAAAAAGTAAATAACTAGAAAGCAAATAATAAAAGTGTAGAAAATAAATAACAGAGGGGCAATAAAACCTTCCTCTAAGAAAGTAAATAACAAGAAAATAAATAACAGATGAGCAATAAAGCCATCCTCTAAGAAAATAAATAATAGAGAGGCGGCATAGCCGTCCTCTCAGAAGAAAAATAACAAAAAAAAATAACAGAGAAAATAAATAACAGAGAGACGACATAATTGTCATCTCAAAAGAAAAATAACAAGAAAATAAATAACATAGGGGTAACAAAGTCATCCTCTAAGAAAGAAAATAATAAGAAAATAATAATAAAAAAATACAGAAAATAAATAACAGAGGGGCAACAAAACCATCTTCTAAGAAAGTAAATAATAAGAAAATAAATAAGAAGATAAATACAACATCAAGTATAAACATTAAAATTAAGAGTTAGATAAATTATTATTTTCATACCAAGTTCCACCCTTTCACCTTAGCATTAGGAAATTAGTTCTCCATAATCAAGTTAAGAAAACAAAATGAAAGATGAAGAAACATGATAAAACTTATGAAAGAAAGTAAAGATACAAAATGTATAAAGAGAGAAAAATATTACAAACACCTAGAACTTCAACAAAGATTTTTCAAGCTCATTCTTCAGTCTTTCTCCCCCCTTTTAGCTCACAAGATGTCTCTATTTATAGACAAAATAAGGGAAGTAGGTGACAACAATAGTGGGTAGCAAATTGCACTAAAGTTGACAAGTTGTGTTGCATTATGTGCTCAGAAAGTCATCATGATATATTATCTTAATAGCCATCGAATTTGCTGATCCTATCAACATAAACGTTGTAGATATTTTTATTATCTTTCCAGCCATATAAGGTGGAGAAAATTTTGCCATGTATTTTTTGATTTATGGCCAAAACACTACAACAAGGTCAGGCTAGACTGCAACAGTAAACATGTTCACTTCTAACCCAATTTTGGCCCATTTAGTGTCTGAATTTACTGACCACTTGAACATAAAAGTTGTAAAAAATTATATCTGATATTCACCTACAAAATTTTGTATTCATTGAATATGTAGTTTTTGAAATATGGCCTAAATACTACAGTAAGGTTGGATTGGACTGCAACAGTAAACATATTATGCTCTAACCCAATTTCGGCCCTTTGGATATCTGAATTTTCCGATCACATAATCATGAAAGTTGTATAAAATTATGTCAGCTATTCATCTACCAAATTTCGTACATAATATATACGTATTTTTTAAGATACGGCCAAAATAATGTAGTAAAATCAAGTTGAAAAGCAAGTAGCAAACAAATTTTTAACATTGGATGTTTTGCCTGGAATTTTTATGTTCCAATTCTTTTATTTCGTACATAATATATCCATTAAGATGCGTCTCAAAAAACAAAAAGATAATGCTCCTTACTCAGCCATCTTTAATGAATTTATTTTGTCTGCTTGATTTATAGACATTATTTTCAAAGAATCACAATTTAGTTTTGATCCCTCCAATTTGAGTCTATTTTCTATTCTTCTCTCCATCTATAAAAATACATAAAATTAAAGATAAATAAGGGAGATAAATGCTTAATTAAGGTAAAAAGATAAGATAAAAATATTTAATTTATGAGTACAAAACTCACTCATCACTTTCTTTGATGCAGACTGGGTTGGTAACAAAGATGATCGCACTTCCACCTCATGCTACATAATCTTCATGGCTCAAATACTTTCTCCTGGTCTTCAAAGAAGCAACGATCAATTGCACGTTCATCTATAGAAGCTGAATATCGAGCAGTTGCCTCAACCACTATAGAAATCTCATGGCTATTAAATCTACTTACTGAACTCGGGCTTTCACCCTCCTTCATTCCCACTGTCTACTATGACAACATTGGTGTCTCCTATGTATGTTCAAACCCAGTGTTTCACTCTCGCATGAAGCTTATAGCACTTGATTATCATTTTGTCCGAGAACGTGTTTCTTCCAATCAACTTCGCATTCAACGTACATGTCTCCTCTAGATCACAGCTAGTTGACATCCTTACTAAACCACTGCCTTCGTCATTGTTTCATGAACTCAGAGTCAAGATTAGTGTTCTTGATGGAACCTCAATCTTGCAGGAGTGTGATAGAGATAACCCTCATGTAACTGCTTCCTACATTCTTGTATACATTCAAATATTCAAATACTTAGGGTTAGAGTAGGTTAAACCTTGTATATATATATTTATGTACTCAGTAAATAATACACACGATTACATTATACTTTTATAGCGACCACGAAGGAGCCAGGCAACAATTAGAGAAAGTTCATGGATTGAAAGAGGTCGATGAAGAGTTCAATGACCTTATTGTAGCTAGCGAGGCATCCAAGCAAATAGAACACCCATGGAAGAACTTGTTGCAGATGAAGTACAGACCCCACCTCATGCACCATGGCCATTTTGATCCCAACTTTCCAGCAATTAACAGACATCAACGTACGTCATCATGTTCTATGCGCCTGTTCTCTTCAATTCCATTGGCTTTCCTCATGTCTGCTGTCATCACTGGGGTAGTCAATGTGTTTGCCACCATAATCTCCATCCATGGAGTTGATAGGTGGGGTAGGAGAGCCCTCTTCCTTGAGGGTGGAACCCAAATGCTCGTATGCCAGGTACTTTCTTTATTACTGGTGATTTTGATTTGCTTCTTTCAATACTCAGATTAATGTAGTCTTCAATTTACACATAGATATTTAGCCCAGTTATGTTGTTTCAGGCTATAGTTGCAGCCGCCATTGGAGCCAAGTTTGGAATAGATGGGAACCCAGGAATATTGCCAATGTGGTGTGCGATAGTGGTGGTGTTGTTCATATGCATTTACCTTTCAGGGTTTGCGGGGTCGTGGGGTGCCCTAGGTTGGTTGGTCCCCAGTGAAATTTTCCCCTTGGAGATTCGGTCTGCCGCTCACAGTATCACGGTGGGTGTCAACATGTTCTTCACTTTCGTGGTTGCACAAATATTCTTAACCATGCTTTGCCACATGAAGTTTGGATTATTTATCTTCTTTGGATTCTTCGTCATCGTCATGACCCTCTTTATCTACTACGTTCCTTCCCGAGACTAAGGGCATTCCCATTGAAGAGATGGGCAGAGTGTGGAGGACTCACTGGTATTGGTCCAAATTCGTGAATGACGAGGATGATCATGAAAAACCGAACTTCCCATCTTTTTTCACAAGTGTCTAGAGTTTTATACTTGAGTACGTGGGTTATGTTTCAGGTCTAAATTAACCATTATTCTGATCATTTGCATTCATTTAATTAATACTAGACGTTTATTCTCTTATAAATATAATGGTTTTTGGTCAGCAAGTCTCTTTTATATTTAAAAGAGACAACCAATTTGTCTTTCTGGTTTCTGCAGCTGAAATAATTCTTCATCTATTTAAGAAAAGCTAAAATATTATAATTAAGTTTCTCTTTATATCTCTTAAACAAGGGAGATTAAATAATTAAATCATAATATAAGATTAAATAACAAATAAATCAATACAATTATAATCACACATTGTCTTTGGGTCTTTGCGAAACGATTGATTGTGGTACATTATGGGCTTGACTTCACAATGCACTGTGACCCTTTCGTAATCTTGTCATCATTTTAGTAGCTATATATCGGCATGAATAGACGGCCATCGCTGCTGTACATAAATAATTACTAACTCTGAGGCAGATGGTTGGTCATGTTAGGTAAATTATGACTTATTTAATTATTTATGATTTATTTAAAATTTATAATATATATATATATATATATATATATATATATATATATATATTAGACTTGACTCACTCATTAACCTACTTAAATTTATATACTTTTTATTTTTATTTTTGTAATAATTTAATATAATCTTTCATTATTTTTAATTATGTTAATATTGATCTATTTTTTTAATGCATCAATTAATTAAATAAATTTTGGTGGCCTTTTTTTAACTCGTGAAATATCAATACTGCGAATTCAAAGTTTGTATTGTCTTTAATATGTTTTCGACACTCATATTTTATGAAATTTTAAATTATTTATCATGATATCTATATTATGTTATATTTCATACGTGTTTGTATTTTTTAGATTTCACTGAATATCTTTCATAAAATGACTCAAAATTTCAGATTTTTCCTTTTATTTTTATATATACATGTTGAATTTTGTTAAATTGTCATATTATATTTGAGAGTAATAGAGAACCTCTTAATAAAAGAGAGGGAGAATATGAATAAATAAATAAATAAAAGTAATAAAATGAAGAATGTGTTAATTGTTAATCATTAGTTGATCCACTTAAATAGATTACTTAATACTTACAATTAAGTTTGTAATTTAAATGGTAAATAATTTGAATTTAACGATTGATGAGTAAATTGTAGAAAAATATTTGTAAAGGGGGGAGTCCAACTTATTTATTTTAATCTAAATAATACAATTTAATTAGAGTGATTGGTTGTAGGTTAAAATTGCCTCCTAATTATGGCTTAATGATACACCGTTGGCTGAAGATATATGTATATATAAAAGCTAGCTAGGCCACGATTAATTGAACTCATTTTCTGAAGCAATAATTACAGTTCACAGAGGAGAACTTAAAAGTTGGTACATGATTTGATTTGTGAAAATATTTTTTGTTTTTATTATTTAAAAAAAATTAATTTTATATTTTTGAAAATATATATGATTAGTATTTGTATTTTTACTATTTTTTAATTATATAATTGTATTTATTTTTTTATTTATTATTTTTTAATTATATAAACAATAAAATACTATTTATACATATTATAATAAATTCAAAATAATTAAAAATTTTCATTGATATAATGCATTGTAGTACTAAAAATATTAAAAATATTTTTTGAAAATAAAAACAAAAAATATTAGCTAAATATGTTTTCAGGATTATTTTTTATTTTTAGTAAACATAAAAATTAAAAACGCTTAGTATTTCACTATGTTCCCATTTTTATTATTCTGCGCAACAAAAGAGATTAAAAAACAATAAGTCTACTTTGCTTTCGCTTCTTCTTTTTCATTAATGGATCCACATATACCTTGGGGTAAAATGGTGCAGTTTTTGTTAAAAATATATTTTTCCGTTATTCTATGTCTTGCTTTCTCTTTACCTATGGTTATCGGAGGAAAAAAAGGAGAAGTTATATGGAGATTTTATTAGTTCTTAAGAAAGAAAAAGAGATTTCGTTGCAAATGCCCAGATGGATTCAAAAGCATAATAACAGACAAAATAAATATGAGATATTGCATATAATAACATAACATTAATAAATTTTCCAGAGATGAAGTTATGGAAGACAGAGAAAGAGTCAGACAAGCATATTAATGTGTTCACCTGGGTCCTGACATGGCATGAGGTGAACTGGGTTAATTAGATCACATTTTAATGATTCATTCATGCATGAACTAGCTAGTTTGTCATCTTTTTGCTATACCCAGGTGGTGGGACTTTGAAGTGAAAACCCCATACAATATTATATATGCAGTAGAATTACAAATCAGACTGATCAGAACCTCAACGCACGAGCTTTGCTCAACCTCATTGATCTGCCATTCACCCAACCTTAGACCTCAAATTACTTCTATTTGTATAATTAAGCACCTTTTTAGACTCACCATTCTTAATCAATTTGTCTTTTTCCTTTACTTTTAAAAACCTATATATGTATATCCTACTCTTTAGTATTGCATAAGTAAATTTGTATGTAGTGAAAAGCATTGTGGGGACTTTTCAACTACTCCTACCTCGAAGTGATCACTTTGGTCACTTTCTTGATTCACCCCCTCTTTTTCTTTTTCTTTTTCATTCCCCCCCCCCCCCCCTCCTCCCCCTTCATTTGGTGGGGATGTAAAGTACTATGCCTTTGAACTGAATATAAATCCGTCCTGGGTCCAAGCCAAAATAAAAGTACAAAAAAGAACAACTATACGCCTCTAGCAGTAAGTAATGACTGACACCGACAAATTACTATATCGTTTTGCTTTTGTGAAAAAGGTTTTTACAATCTATTTCTTTTTATAATTGCTTTAAAATAATTTAAGGGACTAAGAATTTAGATTAATATATAGATTACTCCAATAGTGTTAGCAATAGCAAAGATCGTGTCGCAATCATCTTCCTTTATGACGGAATACATAGAATTAATTACAGATGCCCAGATCGAAAACTGACACGGCAGAAGTGGGATCTCTTATTCATGCAAGCAGTACACGTTCAACCTTCATGAACCATAAAAAGCAGAACGTAATCAAAACCGACATAAAGTTTTTGCTTTATATCTCTCTCAAAATTACAAATTTATGACACCCTTTCATCTATAACAATATGCCCCACTAAGTGAACAGTGAATATATCTTCAAAATTTTGCAATCCAAACTGACCCAATATTTATGGCCTAATTTGATTCCAGGATGATCTATCTTTAACTCTTTAGCACCCCAATTTCAAAACCATATAAAATATTATATTATTATTACATTTTCTACGTTCCACTATCTAGAAACCTATATACACAGAAAGCAGCAGCAGAGGAAAAAGAAATTTACTATTTTTTAAAGTTCAAAAAAATTAATGAGTTGAAAATACCTTTTAAACCCGAAAATATATGGATTAAAGATGATCCTTGATGAAATCAAAAGACTTTTGAGCAAAGAACCGACGTTACAGATCACTGGGTGCCTCTGAAATGCTCTCTAAGTGAGGTCTCCAAACGGCAACGCGCCCTCTTCGTCTATCTCTCTGTGTTGAGAGCTTCTCTGAGAGTATATCAGTCAAGTACCGATCAGAGGAGAGAAGCTGCAAGTTAGCCATGGAAATGGCGGCGTTGCTGCTATTACTGTTACTACTGTTCGCTCTCTCGCTCTGTTCTTTCATCCTTTTCTTCCTCGCCGACGATCTTGGCCTGTTTTTCTCGGCCGGCTGAGGAGGGACGGGCATGAGGAAGTAAATCTTGCCGCGTTGAAGCTCCGCGTCGGGTGGGACAATCACGATCTTGGGAACGACGCCGTTCTCGGCGGACGACGAGGATGGTCTTCTGAGAACGTGCTTTGGGTGCGCCTTCATGATGTCACTGGCTTTGATGGTGCCACTAATTTCTTCAACGCGACCACTGGAGTGCACTATGCGGATTACATCCAGTGCTCCGCATGGAAGAATGCAAGAGATGCAACACCTTATGGTGTTCTTCATGCCTTGCCTCCTTCCTTTTCTATTCCTATCTCAATTCTCATAAAAGAAAGAGAGAGGAGAAATAGCAAAAGAGAGTAAATATATGGAGGGACGAGGAGAGAGAATTTTGAGATTGAATTTGACCCTTTTTTTTTTTTCCTTTTTCTAATGTCCAATGAGAGATGGGAACCAACCACAAGGAAACTTTGTAGCAAATGATGTATGCTTTTATTGTAAAGCTTTCATTTTTTTAAATTTTTAATTAAATTGTTTTTCAGCTTTTGAAAGGAATTAATATTTTTGATGGTAGCTTGGAATGAAATTCATGGTATGAATAATTGCACCACACTCTGTAATTTGGCTTTTGATCCATTATTTTAGGGGCCCTCACCTCAGCCCCTGAGCTCACACACCACACTCTATCTCTCTCTCTCCTCTCCCTATTAAGTTCAATAATATTAGGTTGGGGGGGTATTCAAAGGTGACACATGGTATATAGCGAATGATTGGGACTGCTTAGCCAGCAAAAACTAAGAACCTTTTGAAAGGGGTGACTGGACGTGTGCGTGTAGCAATCAAAAGTTGACACTTGTCGGCCCAAGATTGAATGAGCACACTAATTTCAGAAGAGGGGGTAGGGTCAGTGACTATGAGAGGGTGGGTTTGGGAGAAGGTGAGGGGGAGTGTAGGACAGGTGAGAGAGATATATTCTTTTTAGGGGAGAGGGGGGGAGGGAGGAAGGGGAAGGGGTTGTGATATTTCAATATCCCCAGGCAAGATCATGTGGGTTTGGAAAATGAAGTGTGACGGGTTCCACACATTATCTCTAAATTCCAAGGGTTTTTAGGTTTGTGAGTGCTTTGACTAAGACAAAGGTGTTTGTCTGCAACCAAAGAGAAATAAACCCTTTGTTCTTTTCGACTCTCTTTCCTCTCATTCATACACGGATTTTAGCATTTTGGTGATCTTCCATAGAATTGATCAATTCACCAATACCTATTTGCCGTTCTTATGTTCATCATTATTGTATAAGGAGCATGTTTTATTTTCTATAAAAAAATTATTGAACTTTGAACTCAATTTTTTTAAGAATTTACAAAGAATCAAACCAACACTTGAAACCTCCTCATCATTAAAAATTGTCTACACTTAAAAAGTAGTTTTTTTTTTTAAATAGTTTTACCCTCTCTTATGGTGGGAGCTCAAAAGCTATCTCACTAGGTTGGTTAAAAAAAATAAAAAATCAAAAGTGAGATCATTATATCAAAGAAAAGAGTTTGTGGTAATCTCTTCCATGAACTGTGTTTTGGATTATTGATATAATCTGTATACAGTATCACACTGTATCTGCAACCTTCCGCCACTTATGCCTCGGCCACGCAATATGCTCTCTAGTGTAATTAAGGTGTAGACCAATCAAATAAGGTAGAGCATAAGCTGTAGGCTCTTGATCAAGGTATATATTTTGGAATCTTCTGCTTTTTCAATGGAAATTGACGACTCATTGAGTATTCGTTTTTTGTAGTTTCATAGTTTGGTACGTCTGCCCCTTTCTAGAGTTCGCCAAAATTTCTCAAACTTTTTTGGTTTTGTAACATTCCCAAATCGTTGTTTAAATATTTTGTGACCGAGGCTCTTCAATTTTATTTTATTTTCAAAATAAAGCAACCACCTGGGTAATATTCAAGAAGCTAAATCCAGCGATAATACATCGAGGAATTTTTTTTTTTTTTGGGACATTGGATTCCTTTTCTAAAATATACTTTTTTAAAATAAAAAATTCCTTCATAGGGTGGAGTGTCATTATTCATCCTACCTATGCATAGTTTTGTTTTTCTGTTAGTTATAATCTTATGAAGTTTTATAAAGTTAAGAGATTTGAGTGTACAAAAAATGTTTGCGGGAGATATAACTTTAATATTTTAAATAAGATTAATCATGTACTCATTAGGTATAAGAATATATATTGCCAAGAGAAAAAAAAAATTATTATCAATTTTTTTGACAGATAATTGAAATGGCTTTTTTAAAGTTAAAAATTAAGAACATAAAAAGAATTTATTTTTTCATTTTGTAGATGTTTTCTTCACCATGAATAATCGAGTGCTCTAACGAATGAGAGTTTGCCAAATTCTAACAACTTAGATATCTCCATATAACTCAAACTTATCTCCACATGTATAATTAAAGCTTTTATTTTTTTAAGTATATATTTAGGTTTGAACTTTGTTCAATTCCACTGTTTTTTTTTCTAACAATATATAATTTTTGAGTTATTATAATATTACTGGTCTTAATTAAATTGTCGGCTTGTATTTGACTTGCTTTACCATTATTTTGCTATTAGATGGGACATTACAATTACACTAGCTAGAGTACAACCCAATGAGTTTGAATTGGAATTAAAACGGAGAAAATTGCAACTACACCAATACAACAATAAATTAAGGGAAATTTTGTAGTTGACCCTACACTTTTCTTATTATGACATGACACACTTTGAAACACATTATTGATCGCAATTGCTCATTTGGTCTGAAAGAGAAAATTTCTCAAGATAGATGCTCAAAAACTAGGCTTGCATGCTGTAGTTGTAATGTTATTAGTTACTTAGATATTCTTTCTTATAAAAAATTAAGAATAAATATAAGAAGAGATTCTTCTTCAGCGTATCATATACAAGACACTGTATTCTTTTATATAATGTTATTTTGAGATACCATTATGAAATTTCCAAGTGATCACCGCTCAAGAATTTGGTGACTTTACTTATACGAGCCACCCTTTTGAATTACAGTGCCTCTTGATAGTCTAACACTAAATAAAGTCTTCTTTTATAAGAAATATCGCAAGGGTAAAACTTAAGCATAGTTTTTAACGTGTTTATTGTCAAATTTTGTAATAAAATATGATATATAAATATTTTTTATAATTCAACATTAAACTCTTTTAAAGATTTCTTCCTAATGTCATGGTTTTATAATATATAGATCCTCATAATAAATACTTAAAAAACTTAATTTAAGTTTTTTCTGTATCATAATATATGACATATCTTGGATAAAAAAAGAAGAAAATATTACACTAAATATGAGGCACCTTTTGATAACTACACACCGTCTTTAGTTTTATTTTATATTAGAACTTCTTATTTACAAAACTTGCACTCACTCTCTTTTAATTTTAAAAATATTACACCACTATTTTTTATGATTTAACATTAAACTCTTTTAAAGATTTCTTCCGAATGTCATGGTTTTATAATAGACCCTCATAATAAATACTTAAAAAAAGTTATTTAATTTTTTTTTGTATCATAATATATGTCATATCTTGGATAAAAGAAGAAGAAAATATTACAGTAAATATGAGGCACCTTTTGATAACTAGACAACATCTTTAGTTTTATTTTATATTAGAATTTCTTATTTATAAAACTTGTACTCACAATATTACACCACTATATTTTTTACTTTATATATGCATCTGGTGTGAGAAGAGTAAAAGGCTACTTTAATAATTTTGTTAATAAAATATATTTTTCATTTATAAGTTGAAATTAAATAGTGTGTGTGTAATTATATATATAGTATTTAGTTTACAAAAAATTAAGATTAGTTTTTGGAAGGTGAAAACAGTCGTCTATCATTCCTATTTCTAGTTAGTGTATAATGAAAATTGAAAAGGAAAAGGAGTTGATTTGGAGCCTCAAAAGATTGGATATTGGACAATAATTGATTGGGAATGATCATACTTGCTTGTCAACCCTACTTAAAGGGATGGCTTTATAGAGATTCAAAAGTAGCAAAAATGATCACATGCATGCGAAGTTGTAGATTTGAGTGAATTGGAGGGCAAATTAAGAAATGGAAGCACTGTGAATGAGGGTGTTCGGCAAGGCTCCAAATAGAGGCAGCTAAATTCAACCAAACTCCTTTCGGAAATCAAGGGTTTGTGCTTCTAAATTGCTGCCCCACAAAAAGCAGCTGCTGACAAACTCCACTTCTTGTTTTATGGGGAGTTGCTTTCGTATTCCATTATCAAGCTCTAGTAAGTAGTAATATACAATGTACAATTCAGGAACCAAATTCCAAAGAGAAAAGAACGAGTGAGATAAGAAGAGGACAAGAATAACAACCCAAACACACTTTGACAGATACATCGATCATTAAACTGTTACTCAGAAAGAGCCATATAATTATTCAATGTATCTTCCAAATGGCGTCAATTAATATTAATTAACACTGAAACATAACTTGTAAGAATATACAATTATGCATCTTATCTCGACCTAGGAAATCTCAAAATATTGATATTTTGAGATAATATTTTTTTTATAAAAAAAAGGAAAGAAAATTGTGAGATTCTCTTTCAGATTGTTCGGTTGTTAGAATGCTATACATTAATTAATTGACTAAATTCAGTTGGATACATATTGCCATTGTAAGTGTAGCCATCAAAGAGAATGTGACCTGAATTTAATTTTCAGGTATATGTGAAAATAAAAGTACAATAATAATTTTTTAAATAAATAATTAAGGCGTCTCAACAATATTAGAAGTTTGAATTCACAAAAAAAAAATTGTGTGAAAAGACAACTTTAATACATTAAACAAAATTATTCTTATACCAAATACGTGGAAATACTTGTGTCTGAAAAAAGTCCATAACTATATAATATAGATAATTAAAATAAAAAATTATAAGCCATGAGGTGTGATCTAACCAGGATGTGGACGGTTAGAAAAGTCTTATGTTCAAATTTTTGCATTATCACATGCTTTTAAAAAAATTATAATCACAATAAAATATTATTTTTAAATGCCTGAACCCTGTTTATTTGATCTGTTTTTAATTTTTATTTTAAAAAATGTCAAAAAGATGTTTTTAAAATTTTTAATCTTATAACACAATATAATAATAGTGTTTTTATATTTATTTTAAATTATATATATATAATTTTATTATTTATATAATTAGAAAGTGATAAAAATAAAAATTAAAAGTATTTTTAAAAATATAAAAAATAAAAATTACTTTCAAGAAATAAAAATAAAAAATATTTTCGTAAATTAAATGGACCCTAAAATAAAAAATATATACCTCCAAGCAATTTATCTAGTCATAGAGGTTAATTTGTGATGTGTGATTAAGTATATAAATCTAAATCATAATTATGTTAATTTCTTAGAATTATGCTATTAAATATGTTTGGCAAGTCAAATAAGTTAACTTATAATTTATTTGACTAACTTATAAATTTGTTTGACTAAATTAGAAGTGTTTAGTAAACAAATTTATTTAAATAACTTATAGCTTCTTATCATACGCTATTTTAAATAGCGTATATTTTTTAACTGATATTTTTTATAATTTTATTTATTTTTTATTTTTATTATTTTATTTAAATTTTAACATTATTTTATTGATAAGATGACATTATTTTTACTATATTCAAACAACATCTAAATTACATACTACATGATAAACTTTCAGATATTATTGATAGTGACACAAGGAATAAAAATTTAAAAGCATCTATTGAGATGAAAGAGATTTACAATAATATTGTTAATTTATTGTGGGACTTTAAATAATATGTTTATTTTATATTTTTTAGAATTATATAATGAAACGTAATTAATAACAAAAAATGATAAATTTCATATAAGTATATTCTTTTATGTCATTTTACATTTATCAGTTAATTCAATAGATAATTTTACCAAACACTTTTAATTCAATAAATTAGTTTAACAGTTTTAAGTTAAAAATTAATTTTTTAACTTTCAGTTAATTTATCAATTATTTTTGTCAAATATAACTATAGTATTTTTTTATGAATTCTCTTTAGGATGGATTGTCTACCTTTGACCATACGAAAGAGATGATTTAATTAAATTATGTGCAAATTTATCCAAACAATGATTGAAATAAAAATAATAAATTTTCATATTCTGATCCTGCAATATATATAGATTGATCTTCTCCCAGGCTGTCATTTGAGCAGTAATGAGACTTGCTTTCAGATTGTTTGGTTTTAATGCTACATTAATGAATCCATCGCTCCGGTGGATAGATATTGCCATTGTAAGAATGTGACCCGAATTTAATATTAACGCATATAGATTAATCTCGTCCCAGCCTCTCATTTTGGTGGTGATAAGGTTGAGATAGGGACTCGTGTTTATGCTGCTTGTCTAATATCAAAGTTACGACTTGTAATTAATTAATTATATATATATATTATTTATTAAGAGTGTATTTAAAAAATTAAATAAGTTAATTTATAATTTATTTAACTAATTTATAATTTTTTTAACTAAATTAAATATATTTAATAAATAAATTTATTTAAATAATTTAAATTTATTAAAAATTTATAAATTAACTTATAAATTATTTTTATCAAACATAATTTAAATTATTAATTTATAAATTTATAAAATATCAAAAATAATTAATATGAACTATTTTATCTATAAAAAAGTTAATGTAACACTTGTCTTTTGTAATAAATTAAAGATAAAAACGAACAATTATACAAGTTTGTAATCTTTAAAACATAAAAAATAATTTGTTTTTCAGTACAATTTTTATTTTTGCTTTTGTATCAAAATAAAAACAAAAAGTAATTAGTCTCTGTAATTGTACAATTGATAACTTCTCTAAAATTTATCAATGAATTTAAATATATTTTTCTTATCAATTTTTTTGATAATTCGACATAAAATTTCTATAAAGTGAAATATAATTTATTTTTCAAATAATTATAACATTGCAAGGAATGAAATATGAGAAGTAAACCCCACACCCATTAATTTCATTTAAACCAGCGTATATACTTGAACAGACTGTTGAGCTAACAAATTAAAACCCGAAGGGAGCACGGTGTGGATGAAATGATGCAAATTAAAGGCAAAAAAGGTCCAATTAATTGAGAGGGTGAGCATGTGGTCCACAACTTGCGCACATACGTACCTTATTTGGATGCATAATGTGTTGGTAATTATAATTGAATTGTGTCCAGAATAAGGAACTCAATTTAATTGATATGTTACCGACATTACCACAAGCAACTATGATACTCACAATTTAGAATTCAACTTTATTGGTTGGCATTCGTCTTCCCTGCCCTCCTCCTTTTCTTATGTTTTCCTCTTATTATATGTAACTCTAGCTCATTTCATATGCTTCAAACTTTATGGCTGTTTGTTGCGTCAAATCAAGCATTTTTTTTTTCTGAAAATGTAGCTCATGCATATTCTAAAAAGTATAATATTCTTAAAATATTTCGCTAAATTCATCAAAATCTAACATTCCTAACCCAACATAGGGTCGCTGATAATCCTATGGGTTTTGTTTTTGTTTTTGTTTTTTGGGGGTCGAAAGTGAGATATATCCTTATAAGGCTAAAAACTAAATGCGGTCATGTTTTGGGGACTTGGCGCTGCCTGAGATATTTAATGGCGGGCCTAATCTCACTAGACTTTTCGGGCCGAAGACCGAATCAACTTCAACTTTGTATCATGACTGTCGGTCAAGTGCCAACCCTGGGCTTTTTTCCGGGGTCCGTTTGTTCGTCACTTTTTGTGCAGCGAGCGGCGCCACGTAGTTTCGCAACACAGGGGCTAAAGGACCGACGCTCTCCCCTCGCCAGTTGCAAACCCTAGCCGTTGCAGGAAGCGAAGCAGAGCTTCGGGGGAGGGGATGAAAATTCCCACCCGTCCTTCTCCCTCCCTTCCTCCATTCCCTTCTTCACCAAATCTTTTCCTCTTTTTTCGTAAAGAAGATTTTCTCTCTCTTTAAAATTTTTTTATTTTATTTTAATTTTTTTATAATTTGTTTTAAACTTTTAAAATATATATTTTATTTAAATTTATAATATTAAATTCAAATATATTACTTTTAATTCAAAAATCAAATTTATAATTAAATAAAATAAATTAAAAAAGAATTATGTTTTTAAAAAAATTAATAAATATATTATTTTTTAATAATATATTTATTTTTATAATATTTTATATTATATTAACTATGTATCTAAATTATTGATATATATTATTTGATATATTAAAATTAAAAAATTATTTTAACTCTTTATTTTTAAATTATATTATTAGAATTTTTTTTATTTTAAAAAATTATATAATTTATTTATTAATTAATTTTATATCCTCAAATATATAAATATAATTTTTTTAAAATAGATAATAAACAAATAAATAAAATATTATTTTTTTAATTTTTTAATTTTAATTAAAATTTTAAATTAAAAAATTAATATTTTAATAATTTGAAAGATTTTATAATTATTTTTAAAAAAAATTTTGAATAAAAAAAGCATTATAAAAATATGGGAGATATTTAAATTAAGAAGCATTATAATTTGAAAAATTTTATAATTATTTTTTAATATGTGAGATATTTAAATTAAGTTATACTACATTTTTTATTTAAAAAATAAAAAAGGATAGCATTATAAAAATATTAATAAAGAAAAAATATATTTTATTTTATATTTTTAATTTTAAAAGATATTTATACATAATTTTACATGGAAGAATAATTTACTTAAAAAGAATTCAGGGAATCTATGGGCTGAGGCTTTCAGCTCTCAATAGCATTCCCAACCTTCTTCAATACGATGAGTCAACCGCAGAAATTAACAAAGAAATTGGAAGCGAATAACAAATTGACAAACCGAAATAGCAATTACTTTTGCGAGAATTTAACCCCCCTTATTTAATTTGCATGGCAACAAAACATCTACGCCCATTTTCAGAACTCCATTCAACGGTTATTCCGTCAAATTCAGTCCTTTCTACGAGAACCGCGTCGCCGTCGCCACTGCCCAGAACTTCGGTATCCTCGGCAATGGCCGCTTCCACGTCCTCGACCTGTCGCCGGACCCCGGTCTTCCAATCTCCGAGCTGGTGGCCTACGACACAGCTGATGGCGTATGCGACATTGCTTGGTCGGAATCACACGATTCCCTGCTTGTTGCTGCCATCGCCGACGGTTCCGTCAAGCTCTATGACCTTGCCCTCCCACCTACATCCAACCCCATTCGCTCCTTTCACGAGCATACTCGAGAAGTCCACTCTGCCGATTACAACCCAGTTCGCCGCGACTCTTTCTTGACCTCTTTAAGCTCTGGACTTTGGATCGACCCATCAGCGTAAGAACCTTCAAAGAGCACGTTTACTGCGTCTACTCCTCCGTTTGGAACCCACGACATGGTGACATTTTTGCTTCGGCTTCTGGGGACTGCACGGTGCGCATCTGGGATGTGCGGGAACCCGGGTCGACGATGATTCTTCCGGCGCACGAATCCGAAATTCTGGCCTGCGATCGGAATAAGTACGACGATTGTATTATAGCGACGGCTTCGGTGGACAAGTCAATTAAGGCGTGGGATGTCAGGAGCTCTAGGGTTCCGATAACGGTGCTGAATGGGCACGGATATGCAGTGAGGAGGATAAAGTTTTCGCCGCATATGAGGAATTTGATGGTCTCTAGTTCGTATGATATGACGGTTTGCTTGTGGGATTTCATGGTGGAGGATGCACTTGTGAGTAGATATGATCACCATTCTGAGTTTGCGGTCGGAGTGGATATGAGCGTGCTTGTTGAGGGGCTTATGGCGAGTACAGCATGGGATGAGCTTGTTTATGTGTGGCAGCATGGAACAGACCCAAAAGGGCCTTAAAGGGAAGCTTTCTTTCGTTCCGTTCCGTTCCGTTTGGTTTTATCTTTCATTATCTTGTCATAGTTCATGCTATCGTGATCATTTTCAATAGGATAGGTGATTAAAATTCGACACTTGTTCTGGCATTAAGGTGGTTCTCTTGTTGTATCTATACCAATGAGGAAAATAATATACATCCCTTCGATTGGTTATGATGAATAATTTACCAAGTAATGCCTTGTATATCGATTTTTGAGAACCCAAATGATTGTTGTCTGTGGTGCTTCATGATTCATGAATATTCCTGTAGTGAATCTAGGTTCCGTTAAATAGCACATCTGATAATAAGAGTAAAAACATTAACTTCAGTTGGTTTGCTGCATCCATTCAATGAAAGAAACAAATATGTTTCTACCTTGTTTTAGCATGTATATCTGTATATTTTGGTCATTTCTCTGCATTCTCTGCCTCACTGGAAACCTCCATCTCTCCAAATATCTTAGCTGGAAAGAAAAGGGTCTCTAACTCTATTAAGTGGAACTAATGAAGATGCTTTTCTAGTTTGGCCCCGCAACCCTGCAAAGAGAGCACAACTCCGTAGGACTCATCTATCCTCAAACCAAAACCTCTAAGATAGATGGACAAATAATATTCCATTGAAGCTTTACAGACTCACTTATCCTTAAAATTGGGCCAAAAGGTTTATTCCAAAGTTGCCATGCAACCTTACAATTGACAATGTAAGAAAAGATTATTGTTGGCCCCTGATCTCCAAAAACACATGTGGCAAGCATTACGAGAAAGAGGCTTGTTGGGTCTACTAATCTATAATAGATTAAATGTATATCTTGAATCTTTAATTCCTTTATTTTGTACTTGTGTTATATTTGAGTTCATATTCATGGTGCTGCAGAGTGGAGAAATTATGAACATACTAATTTTGTCATAGGATTTATAAGTGTTTCTAATTTGTGTCACTTCCTTCTAGTGTTATTACCAAAATTAAGATTATATGGCATGGAACAGTAATATGAGTAAATCTCTCTGGGCTTTGTTGGCCACTAGATATTCTATCTGGGGAATTTGCCAATGCTGTTGAAAACCCATCTGTTTCGATTATGGTGTTGAGAAGCATAATTGTCTTATGACTTTTACTGCTGGAATTTATTTGTTTATACTATTATCAAGCTACTTTAAACGTGGAACTGGACTACTATTATAGCATGCCACATTAAAAATTATTGGTGTACATTTGTTGTCAAGGTTTTATTTTTTAGAAATATAAGTGCAAATCTTCTGAGCTAATATCTTCAGTGTTGGGCCAAGATCGATTTCTTACAAAGGATAGACGTGCTTTTAGATCACCAAAATAGTATTCAGAGGTTGCTGTTTATTAGATCATTCTTGAGTGGGCATGGCTCTTCTTTATCCCATGTCGTGCGGTTATTCTAGGTGCAATATCTAGATTGTCTTCTGTTCCTTCTCCTTCTTAGATTGAGTTCACATGATCTGACTAGCTCTATAGTGAGTAAAGAGAGATTAGTCAGTGAGCACTGTAGAAAAATGGGAGATGATTGTAGACTGGACTTGAACTAAGACGGGGTGAACTTCTACGGTTTTACAGTGCTGATTATCTGAAAGCTCCATTTGTAACAGGACCTGTGCACAATGTGATGGGAGGACTTTCTTATCCTTAGATATTTTATCCTGTTGCATTCTTACTTTTCTTTTCTATAATTTGTACTTTTATCCTCCCTTATAAAAGGGAAACTGTATTGGAGCCCTAGGAAATTGGTAATATTAAGTTGGAACCAAATTCCAGTCTTCAATCACATTCTTTTAATCTGAACCATATAAAAATAACCAGAACAAGAATATAAATATGTGCATGCCTACACCTGCTTCCCCTCCCTCAAGTAAGGAAAAGTTATTTGGTATTCAAGAATTTTAATGTGCATTATTACTTGGGGTGTTAGAGTTATTCTTTGTACATAATAGATTCTGTTGTGAAGCAGAACTAAGAGTTGTGAGAGAAGAACGTTCTTTGAGTATCGCATTTATCGTGGAAAATTTAATTGGGGTTTCTTCCTGTTGGGTTTCCAAACCATTCCTTCCCGCCGCACACCCCAATTTCTAGACTCTCCTAAATTGAGGGGTTTGAGATGGTTTGCCTCTCTGTTATTTGTTCAATTATTATTTTGACTTTACTATGCATTGAAGGAAATAATATATAAGGGTAATATTGGAAGCTTATCCCCCTACTCCATTAATTACCATTGTAACTTTCAAAGCAATGGGAAGGAGGCTATCATTCCTTTCCTCATTAAACATCCAGATAATGTAATGTAAACTTTCCCTCTTCTCCCTTCATTCCACTCTTCAAAACTCCCAAAAATAGTCTTATGGAATATCTTTTAGGGTTCCAAGTTCCAACTGTTGGTACCTCTGCCAATGGCATCATACAAAAAAGAAAAAGAAAAGGTTAGGTGTCGTTGTTTTAAGCTTCTGATGCTACAGAAAACGCAACTGAAACTCCGTCGGTTGCTTTTGAACATCTAAACTATATTCCATAACTGTCACTTTTAGTGGTTTTGTTTGGACCATTTTGTATCAACTGTGCCAACTAGTTAGGAGATATTCCAAGTGAATTCCACTCTCAAGGAAGGTATCTGTGGGGTTTAGAAATGGAGAGTGGTATCTGTGAAATTTTAACAAAAAGAGATGCCGTAGTAATTTACTCTTTAAATTTGATATGCTTATATCAAATGTGATTATAATTTAGTTATACGTTACATTGGAGGAGTTTTGATCTGTCTGATCTTTCGTAAAATAAAATCTGAAGTAATATTCTATTTTATTGGTTAAGGTTCCCCAGAATGGCAATCTTTACCGACAGGGACCGAAAGAGGATGAATTCCACAAAAATATCTCACGCCTCACACGGAAAAACTCCAAAGCCCTAAAAGCAGTCACACCGACCCCACCGCAAAACCTAGCCAATGGCATCGCTGTGTGTAGAAACCCCTTCTTTTTGATTAATTATTTAGCTCATAACTTGTCTCTCGGTTGCGTCGCTGTGTGTAGAAACCCCCTAATAAATATATATCGCTGCAAGGTCTTTGAGATAGATACCCGCACAATCAAAGACCAGAAGACTCTGAAACTTTGGATGCTCTCTAGTCGGGAAAGAAGCCAAAGTTTAGATTCTCCAAAGTTGCGAGCCATGGTGAACCTCCATCACACCCCCAAGCTCTCATCAAACCAGTGTGGCTCCAGTCAGGTCCAAACCGTAGACGCACCACTGCATCAGGTTTGGTCTCTGATCAGGAGATTTGATCACCCACAAGGCTACAAGCAGTTTGTAAGGAAGTGCAACATGGTGGTGGGGGATGGTGGTGTTGGGAGTGTACGGGAGGTTGCGGTCATGTCCGGCATGCCAGCCGGAGTGAGTTTGGAGAGGTTGGACAAACTTGATGATGATATGCACGTGATGGAGTTTAGCATCATCGGTGGGGATCACCGGCTTCTGAATTATAAATCGACAATCACTTTGCATGAGGAGAAGGAAGAGGGATATGAAGGGAAGACGGTGGTGATAGAGTCATTTGTGGTGGATGTTCCCGCAGGGAGTAGTGGGGAGGATACCTGCTCTTTTGCCAACACCATCGTAGGTTGCAATCTAAGGTCGTTGGCTAGAGTCACAGAAGGGATATCTTGTAATCCTACCTAAAAGCTTCATTTTTCTCTGTATTACTTCGATTGTTGTGTTTCTTCTATATTTTATTATTATTATTCCGTGGGTTTTATGAATTCCTATGTATGTATAATAATTTTTAATTAATGAACTTGGTTGTTGTGCACCGCAGCTATATATATCTTTGTCGAATTTGTAAATCCAGAAAGATCCCAAGACAGTCTTTAATTTCTCTTAACTTTATATTTCGCCAATTTTATGAAATTAAAACTCAGATAGTTTTGTATAGTCCTGTTATGAGTAACGTGTTAAATTATAATGTCTTGGATAAGAAAAGGCACAATAATTTTATAATTGAAATGATAATATTGTAAAAGCAAAAGGGTAGGAAACAAGTTGAGGAAGGTGAAGTCAGATATTTGCATTCTTTATGAATCTCAATCATGATGCCATGCTATAAGAATATAATACTTTATCGTCAATATTTAAATATAATATTATCGTCAATGTTTTATAAAGGAGAATAAGATAAACTCAAATTATAAGTGAGTTCACTTTAGGTCGAATAAGGATGTTTATGTAATTTATAAATTTATAAGAATTTTTTCTTCTTCTTTTTTTTTTTGTGTGGACTGACACAAATTGACAGGGATTGCCGCGCAAACCATATGAACAGAACACTCCACGTAGGTCAATTGATATAACGGCCCAATAATATTGGTCTTTATTCATAGAAACCCGATTCCAAATAGAAGACCTCAGGAAAAAAACCCCAGTCCAAAAAAAAAATAGAAGCCCAAGAAAAAGCAAAACGACGAAAGTGGTCCATGATACCAACAAAGAGCAGGCATTTTTTTTTTTGTATAAAAAAAAGAAAAATCACAAGGCTACAACATAAAACGACGAGGAGTAATAGTCCCTTTACAATCTTCAAGTAAGAGAGTTTTCAAGTCGGCAAGTGGGCTTTCTAAGATATAAAAATTCAGTCCAACATTGTGGACTGCTTTTGTTAGCCAGTCAGCAATTTTATTTCTTTCTTTGAAAGAATGCTAGATATTGACCGTCCACTCTCTTACTCTTAGTTTCTTGATGTAGAAATGAGATTTGTTCCTATATGTCTTCTATCTATGTCATCCTAATAGAGGTTGATGACAATCTTCGAATCAGTTTCTATAATCACGTCCCTAAATCCTCTTTTCTAAACTACAGATAACGCTAATAGAATGTTTCAGAGTTCAGCACATATACTGTTATAGTATTCAACTTTTTTGATGAAATTGAGTATTTATTCTCCTTGTGCATTTCTCAGTATTCCTCCACAACTAGCCGAGTTGGACTGGCAAATCGATCAGTCCACATTGAATTTCACTTACTATACCATAGGTGGAACCCAGTCAATTTCTTGCAATATCCTCTTCCCTTGTATTGTGTCAGAGTCGAAGGTTAACTCCATACATTTATGGGTTTAAATCAAATAGGAAAAGAGGAGATCTTACTTCTTTGTCTGGTCATTTCTTTAAGGTATTATTGGTTATGCTCCCATTCTTCTCAATCATTTTTCAGCATTGAGATCTTATTTCTTCTTTGTCTTGTAATTGTTGATGCATGGAAGAACTTAGTATTTCTATCCCTAAACTTTAGCTAATTACATCTGGATTTTTGAAACCAAATTGCTTCTTTTTTAATCAAGATCTTATACTCCTTCTAGAACTATTCTTTGAGTTCTAACAGGTGAAGATTTTCTCAGTTTTGCATGGCTTTATCAATTCCTATTAGTCTCCTGGTCAAGGCTCTCTTTTGCGCAAATACATTTTCAAAACTATTCTTGTTCCAAATTTTTGCCTCTTCTCTGAATTTTTCAACTGCTTCCTTCCATTTATGGCTGTCCTTCCAAGCACTTTTGACCACATCTTGGAATGAATCATCTAGTAGCCATGCTGCTTGGAATCTAAAAGCTTTAGAGCTTTTGTATTGGATGTCAACATGCCATAGGTTTATGCACAACGGTCTGTGGTCAGATTTGAGAGTTGGAAGGTGTGCAATACCTGTGTCAGGGAATGAGGTAAGCCATTTAGTGTTATTAAGCGCATGATCAATTCTTTCCTTAACTGATCCACTCTCCCATGTAAATTTAGGCCCTTAAATCTAAGGTCTATCAAAGCAAATTCCGTAATGAAGTTGTTGAATTCCTTCATGGAGTTTCAATTGATGTACTGGGTTCTTTCTTTCTCCAGAGAACTTTTGTATGCATTAAAGTCTCCTATTAGTAACCATGGCTTATTTGAGTGTTATTTATATTTTTTAGCTTCTATCATAACTCTCTTTTGCTCAAGTAATTAATATTTCCATAAACTGCAGTAACAAGATAGTTCCTTCTTTCTTTTTTGAACCTCGCTTCAAAATGTATGTATTGTTTGTGTTCCTGCATCACATTTACCTCTAAAGCTTCCATGTCCCAAATAAACCAAATTCCATCAGCAAAACCTTCAGCCTCAACTTTATAGCAACCAGACCAACCTATTTTCTTGATAATGGCATTTTCCTTATGTCCGTTGATTCTTGTTTCAAAGAGGGCAATGAGGCTGGGCTTATAGATCCAGATAAGGTCTCTGATGAGGATTGGGAAGTATCTCGTACCCGTACCTCTGCAATTCCATGCCCTGAAATTCATAAAACTAGTTGATGAAGCGAGTTTCTTAGAAGAGGCAATCTTCTCTATGACACGTTGTTGTGGACCTTGGTGACATCCACCTTCTCCATACTCACCCATAATTCTTCATTAGAGATTAAGCTTTGTTGTGCAGTTTTAATTAGCTGGGGATTTATATTGAGAGGTTTGTCTTTGACGCAATCAATTTTTTGCACTATCTCCATACAACTAGAGTGTCTTTCCGTAATTGTCTCCTTTTCTATCTTTGCGTTGTTTGTAACAAACAAGAATGGCACTGGAATGAGCAATGTGGAGCTACTACTTAAAAGGTTGGATGCTACTTTTATGGACTCAGATAGATATGCTAAGTCTTCCCTAAAAATGGGCTCCTTTCCTCGGTCCAACTTGGTGGTCATATTATTAGGTTTCCTCCTTAAAATTCTTACCTCAGGCAGGGTTGATTTTCGTAGGCTGTATTTAGCCAAGTCCAACTATTTCTTCATTTTGTTGTCTTGTGGGCTCAGGCCCATGTTTTCTTTACCTGTAGGCATTTTACCCTTCCCCTTTTTCGAGAAGCTTCTGGCCTGTGTATATAACTTCTTTCTCTATGTAGTGAATGTGGTTTTATGTTTTCCTATTTGGGTACTTGGGTCACTGGCTTCTATAGCAACAAGCTCAACTGGATCGTTGGTCTCCTCTGTATCTTCGGTGATCCCCTCCAGCATATTAAATCTGGAAGCTCCTATTCTGCTTTTCTGATGCCCAGAGGCTGACCCAACCTCTTTTAGCTTTACTGTTGATTTGATTGGTTTGGTAGTATTCATAAGCTCTAGGTCTAACACCTTTTTTTATTTCTCTTTTCTTAGCTATCATCCAAGGGCCATAGCCTTCACTGCCAGTGTGTTCTTGATCTTCAGCTCTGGTAATATCTGGGAAACAAGCCATCGCTAGTTTCTACATTTGGGGCTCTTGAATTATCGGGGATTCATCAGTATGTGCCCCAGGTAATCCCTCCATGGTTTTTATTAAGATCTGTGGACACTGATCCCTCCTATGCCCATATCTTCCTCATTCAAAGCAAATGAAGTATAATCACTCGTATTCAATATTAAAGGTTCTCTTCCTTAACTTGAACTTCGCTATCAGTTTCTTTCAACACACAAACATGAAAATTTTCCCCTTTCTATATGTAACTCATCCCCAGAATCTGAACTCATCTTCCTAAGAGCATGGTTATCTATCTTTATAGTCTTTCTTACTTTGTCTCTGAGTCTCCATAGAAAATGATGGTTGTAGTATTCTATTAGAAGCTATAGTACTTTTATCCATACTGTAACTTTTTTGAAGCTATTTTTCAATGGTCTAAATTCTAGTCTATATCGCTGGACCACTAGATAATAGTCGGCAATCATCCAAGGGCCTTCATGGAAGACAAAATTGTAGTTCTTCATGTTTGAAAAGTTTGTCAAGTAAAATTCATTTCCAATGTCAGAGGGTCCTAGAAGGATGCCACAATTTAGATAATCTATCCTTCAAATACTTATACCAAATCCTTCTGTCCATGAGTTTTATAATTAAAAATTTTCTCCACTTTTTGAAGTAGCTCTTCCTTTCCTCCATAGAAATTTCTACAACTGGATACTATTCATTATCTATTAATTCGCTATCTTTCATTATGCTGTCATTAGATAAGTCATCTAAGCAATCCTCATCTGAGTCTGGTACATTCTCCTTGGGGTTATTAGTTATGTCATGGTATTCTAAAAGACTATCCCTATAAGAGGGACCAATATTTCCTAGTCCTTGTGTATTTTGATTTTTTTGTTCTGTATATTAGGAATACAAACAAAGTCCTACATTGGCTAAATATTGAGAAGAAAATGGGTATATAAGTAAGGATACAATCTCCATTAGTATGAGGTCTTTTGAAGGAAGTCTAAAAGTAAAATCACGAGGATTTTGGTCCAAAGTGGACAATATCATACTATTGTGAAGATATATATTGTACTCACTGCGCCCAACAATTGGTATCAAAGCCCAGTTTAGTTATGTGGAGGAGATTTTCCGAACAAAAAGTGGTGGGCCCTTAGTGTTCCGGATGATGAGAGTTGGTGTAGTGCTTCTATTGACAGAATCTCCCCAATTATGAATAAGGAAGGAGAATACCATTCAAGGGGAGGGATTATTGTGTTACCATCTGATGGAATCCCATAGTTTCGAACGAGGCATGAGAGTACCGTTCAAGGAGAAGGATCGTTGTGGAGGCCTGAGTGTGGTCCTTTATTCGAGGGAAAGATTATTAGGAATACAAACAAAATCTCACATTAATTAGATATTGAGAAGAAAATATGTATATAAATAAGGATACAATCTCCATTAATATGAAGCCTTTTGAAGGAAGTCCAAAAATAAAACTATGAGGGTTTTGGCCTAAAGTGGACAATATCATACTATTGTGGAAATATATGTCGTACCCATTGCGCCCAACACTGTATCTGTCCGCGTCTTTTGAAGTGGGGTGCTGATTGCGAGTATGGATGTTTGCTCACCTATAGTCATTTTGGGTGCATAAGCTCGACTTCCCTCCTTCAGCCAGGATGGACCTCTGTCGTCCTCTTGACACTCTGGGCTTGATTGCGACTTACCATCATATATTGTTATGTCTTTTTGAGCAGCAATTTGAGAGTTAGCTTTAATCTTTTTGTTGCTTCTGTTGAGAATGTCAATTTCTTCCTTCGTAAGCTCTATTTTTCCTAGATCAGACGATTCTAGCTCACTGAATTCTCTATTAGGGCCACCGAAAATGGTCATAACTTGTGTCTCTAAATGCTAACCTGGGATGAACTGTGCTTTTCAGATAACGAAAAGCATCGAAGAACAGAGCATGCATATTCTAAAAGTTTATGAACTTTGCTTTAGGATCTTACTTAGTTTGGGGTTCATGGGTTATTCTTTTGTGAAAAAAATCTATTAATAACTAAATAAAAATATTTAAAAAAAAAACACACACACACACAAGCACATACAACCATGCCGCATGTGCTGCTTTTACAGTACATTTAAGTAAAAACTTCTTATAGCCAATTTTTGCTCACTGCCTGCTTTTATTTTTTCCTCCTCACAACTTTTTTCTAGAGTATATTTAAGTAGAATTTTCCGCTATTTGTCTCAATATCTTCATATTTTAAATTTTAATATTAGGCTATGATTCAAATTCTCATATATTGCTTGCTTCTTCAAATATATATCTCAGATAATAAATAGAATTAGGTTGAGTGTCTATATATGTGTGTCTCATATCTACCAAGCATAAATAAAATGAGGCAGATCGCACTAATTTGGTGTCAACTTTGTTAGCTAAAGATAATAATATAACACACTGTATCTGCAATAATGCAATGCAATTTTTGAATGGAAAGTAAGATATATTCATGGGATATTCAGCCACAATAATCTATATATACACGTGCAAAAGTACGCTAGGCCATTTCGCTTGCTCATTTCTGGTAAATGATGATTTTTCAAATGACCAAGTTGCCTCTTCTTTTCTGCATCTGGGGTTTGTTAAAATCTCACTCTTCTGCTATCCCTACTCACTGACTATATTCGAGAAAAGCTTACTTCAGCGGAAGACCTATTCCCACTGTTCCAACAATAATTAATGGCCAAAGGAGCAGAATCGGAAGAAGAGGCAAAGAGATTTGAGATTTTCAAGACCAACTTGAATACATTACGGAGGCGAATGCTAACACAAGCTCTTCCCATGCATTAAACATCTATATCAATGGTGTTTTTTATGCCTTCAAGCTCTATAATTCCTTCTCCAATTTAAAAGGCAAGGATATGTCAGTTAAAAATTTGAGACAAAACTAAGTAATGGTGTTGGTTATCAAAATCACTTGATGCAAGCAAGCAACGATATATAAAAGCCAATTTTTTTTTTGTCAATTAATTAAGCACTTGTTCTTATCCTCATAATATTCGTAGCATCAATTGCACTTCTCCAGTTGCATGCTAGCTTTGTGCTATTTGTATTTCTATATATACAGTAATGAATTAATATAGAATTATCAAATTTTATTTAGTGGTCATTTACAACTTTTAAATTACAACTCAGAATCTTTTGTTCTTACCAACAGATGAAGGTGACTGAATTTTTGTAAGGCGCGCGGTAAACGTGCTTCCCATCGAACTATTTGTACTGATCAATATAAACAATGGTCTTGCATTAATGCTCTCTGGCTCCTTCCGCAGATAATGTCAAAAAGATGCATTTCTGTTGGCCTGAGGGTATCTTTCTGCTGCCAACTACAATTGTGTAATGGAGAAAAGCCAAAAACAAAATATTGCTCAAGCTTTTTTCTAATGCCGACACAATTGTGTAATCCCGTGAACCTATCTTCAAGCTCTACCAAGTCATTTTTCTCAAAACAGCTTCAGTACTCTTTTATCTTTTTGTTATAATCAGCTTTTGAACTTAATTTGTAAAACATAATTTATTGAACTATTGTACATATAAAGACCAGCTGCACTCATATGGGTACTCATACAATAATGGTAACTCTGATAATTTCTTGTTCCATATTTGCTTTCCAAACGCATAACTATATATAGCTAGTTTTTTTTTTTTAATATGTGATCAAGTTATATATGTAATTTACTTGGCATTTTTATTAGTAATTATTGAGTGCTAAACTGAGTCGTTATATAATTTAAACACGAGAACGGAAGCTTTGTGAAGTAACTCAATGCAAATGCAAACTGTAGAAGGACCACCAATTATTCAGTTAAAGCACCACAAGATATATTGTAGTGCACACACATACACACAGCAGCTGATACATTATTATTGAAAGAGAAGACTCAGCTCTCCACCACAGAAGCTGATGATAAGGCTCAGGCCTGGAAGAGATGAGGATTGGAGGCTGTGATCCTCTCAGTAGCTGAAGTCGACGAAAGTAGTGATGATGAAGTGTCTTGCGTTGGGTAACCAGCCGCAAAATTGATTCCACATACCCCATTTGGCCACCCAGTAGCGTTCCTTTTGATCCTGAAGTACCCATCCTCTCCCCAATCCTTTCCCCATGTGTTCTTTACTATCCAATAATCTTCTCCATTCTCTGAACCATAACCCACTATTAGCACTACAAGATTGGTATATGTTGAATTCTTTGTGCAGTTGTCACCACCATAGATTCCCTGTTTAAGATAATTGAACAAAAATAATTGAATTCGTCGACTTTATATATTAGATAATTGTATGAGAATATAAGACTTACGCCGCTGTATAAGTGTAAGTCGATTGCATTCACACTCGTAGCGACAGGCTGCTGACCAACAGTGGACAAGAGACCACTTTCGGTGCCATCCACAACGTAAAGGTTATTGATACTAACAGCTTTGATTCCATTCTACAAGAATTTAAAAAAAAAAAAAAAAACAACAACGACCCAGAAATATTAATTATCAACACGAAGTGAAGATCTACATGTCAAACAATATTGAAGGAGAAATTAAATAACCAGACCTTGCAACTACCAGTTGTAGCTGTATAAGGATAATTAGCTGCTGTGTCTACCCCACCATTTTTAATAACCCAACCAAATGCATTGAAGTAATAGCCTCCCGCACAGCCTTTGCTTGCTGGGTCACAGTCCACGAGTTCTTGTGCAGAAAGGTCGATAAGCTTTCCTGTGTTTATTGCATTTATTCCCTCGATGGCTCCCACCACAGAGAATGCCCAATGGCTTTCTGAGAAGATGACGTGTTAAATCAGTTCAAGAAAAAAATGTATAACTAACATGAGAGCTGATCATTATATTATATATCGCAGAATATCATACCACAATTTCCTTGGTCCTTAACTTCAGTGACAGCTCCCTTTGCCCTCCAATCTAAGGAATCAGGCAAATCTTCGGAGGAATAGTCGTCCTTGAGCTTGGCATTAGCCCAGTTGACGGAGGGATTTATCTGGTGTAGGTAGATTTCCCCGAATTCCTGAGGACTCAAATCTGCAAACTTGTTCAAACCCAGACGAGATTCCGAGGGAGACTTTCTCTTTGCGTTCATCTCATTGATATACTTCAAATTGCTTTGGAAAATCTGGAATCTATTAGCCTCCTCTTGTAGGTTTGAATAGACCCGTCCGTGCTCCTTCTGCCACAGTTGGAAGAGTCCGAAGACTTGTTCCTCTGAAGTGAACTTTCGAAGGTCGTGCTGAGAAATAGCAGAAGAGAGACATACGAGAGAAGAACAGATAAAGAAAAGAAGAAACAAGTTAGCCACCAGGGAATTCATCATTTACACAAATGAAGCTTGTAGTGTAAAATGATTTACCGGGACCTTATGGATGTGCCACTTATATATAAGGCATTTGCTAAAATTATTAAATATGATATGAAAAATAATAATATAAATAGTTCGAGAATGTATGAACTTTTTCACGTGGAGATATGAAATTTATTTTTAAAAAATTATATGACATCTTGGATAATTCATAAGGATTCAACGAAGGTATTTCCTGTCGGATATATGAATATTTTAGAGATATATAGCAATCAATAATCTTTAAACGGGTGAACGGAATTATATTAAAAAAATGGAACCAAAGAACAAGACAGATAATTTTTTTTTTTTTTTGGACGGCAAGAATAAGACAAATACGTTATTGCCATGAGTTTCATGCGTGTGCTCTCCGTGATGTTTTAATAACCATAAAAATAAAAAAAGGACGAGAAAAATGATTCGATTTTATCTTCATACACGTTAGCCTTGCCAAGAGATAGAAGCTGAGCTCCAAATTTAGGTTTGTTTTGTTCCAAGTTTTGAACTTTAGTTATATAAAAATATATTTAATTTTAAATTTTAATAACGACGATAGTGTATATCTTACCTATTTGGGCCCGATTGAGCTTTTCTTTTGTCTATCTCAATTTTTTACGTGCAACAGAATATAAGGAGAAGTAAGGTAAGAAAACAAACATCAATATGGGCCTGATTGATTTTTGTTTCTTCCAAAAAAAATAAACAAAACCTATGTCTAACGTGGAGTGTAAACGACTCTTTTTTTTAAAAAATAAGTAAAATATCATTATTTATACATAATAAAAAATATATTAAATATTAAAATTAATAAATAAAAGATAAAAATAAGATAAATAACATGTTTTATAAATACAAAAAAATATTATAATTAAAAATATAAAAATAACAAGTCTTTTAAATTTTAACTTATAAAATATTACAGAACACACATTAACCATCCCAAACTTTAGCCTATTGAAGACTAGCCCAGGTCATCTATTTACGCTATGAACATTTTTTTTCCAATCATATATGAATGGTTTTAAAATAAACATATTTAAAACTTGCCAATTCGTTGCATAATATCTCTGCGTCTTTTTTTTTTATATATATATAAATAGAAATGGCGCCACAACTTATATAGAGGAAAAGTATCTATCTCTACACCGAATTGTCAATTCCCTCAATTGCGGGGCTGGCTCCTTCCATAAATATTGCCAAAAACGTTATAATTACATAAATTGGAGCGACGTGAGGGTATCTTCTGCTGCCAAGTATTTTAGGACACGAGAATTTATTTAGAAAAGACACAACACAAGATGGTTCCAGATTTTGTTTAATGCTGAGACAAAAGCGCAATCACGTGACACGACCTAGATGGGTTCAAACTCTTCAAGTGATTTTTCTCACTTCTTCAGTTTTCACCCTTTGATTCTTCAGTCTTTGAACATAGTAAAAATTTATCTTATTTTTCTTTTAGCAAAGTGTGAACGATCTTGTTTAAAGACCAAGTTCCTCAGAGCCAGTATACTACAAATGCAGATTAGTAGAAACACCGCCTCCGTCAGTTATTCATTTAATCAAAGACCGAAAGAGATATTGTAGTGCACAAACATACACATGCAGCTGATACAATTATTATTGGGTGAAAAGACATTTCTGTCCACACGAAGCGTGGCTTAAGACGAAAGTGCTTGTGGCGATGAAGTATCTTGCGTTGGGTAACCAGCCAGATCATTGATTCCGCAGACCCCATATGGCCAACCAGCGTTTCTTTTGATCCTTATGTACCCATTCTCTCCCCAATCCTTTCCCCACGAATTCTTTACAATCCAATAATCTTCACCATTCTCTGAACCGTAACCCACGATTAAAACTACAAGACTAGCATAAGTTGAATTCTTTGTGCAGTTGTCACCACTATAGATTCCCTGTTTAAGATAAACCAACAAAAATCAATGATCTCCCATGTCCCAAGCTTCGTCTTAATTTATTAGGTGATAATAATGTAAGAATGTAAATAAGACTTACACCGGTGTATAGTTGGAAATCAACTGCGTCCACACTCGTAGTAACAGGCTGCTTACTTACAGCGCACAAAAGACCACTTTCTGAGCGTTCTACTAGGTGAAGGTTATCGATGCTAACGACTTTGGTTCCATCCTGCTTGAACCAATTAGGAACCCAAGAATTAGCTAGACAAAGTGAACATGAAGGAGGAACTTTTTTATTCGGAGAAGAAACCAAACCTTGCAAGTGCCATTTCTAGCTGTATAAGGATAATTGACTTCTGTGTCAATCCCCCCATTGTCTATAACCCAACCGAATGCATTGAAGTAATAGCCTCCCGCACAACCATTGCTCGCCGGGTCACAGTCCATGAGTTGTTGAGCAGAAAGAGTGATAAGGCTCCCTGTGTTTATTGCATTTATTCCTTCTATAGCTCCAGCCACAGAGAATGCCCAATGGCTTTCTAAGAAATTTATCAGACAATAAAGTAGTTCAAGAAAATATGTATAGCATTGAATTTCAAAGATATAATTGCATGCATGCGCCTTATATTACATAAGGATGCTATATATAACAGAATCATACCACAATTCCCTTGGTTCTTGACTTCAGTGACAGCTCCTTTTGCTCTCCAATCTAGGGAAGCAGGCACATCTTCACAGGAATCGTCCTTAAGCTTGGCATTGGCCCAGTTGGTGTGCATCTTTATCTCATTTAAGTAGATTTTCCTGAACTCCTGAGGACTCATATCCGCAAATTTGTTCAAACCCAGATGAAGTTGAGAGGGAGACTTTTTCTTGGCATTCATCTCGTTGATATACTTCAAATTTCTTTGGAAAATCTGAAATTTGTTTGCCTCCTCTTGTGGGTTTGCGTAGACCCGTCCGTGCTCTTTCTGCCATAGTTGGAACAGTCCGAAGACTTGTTCATCTGTAGTGAAATTTTGAAGGTGTTGATGACCCAATATGGAGTAATGATTAAGGATAGCAGAGACAAAGAAAAGAAGAAACAATTTAGTCATCATGGAACTCATCATTTACACAAAAGTAAGTTAATTATTATCCTTGTATATATAGATGTATATATCGAGGAATTTGCTACGTCCGTATATAAGGTATGCATGCCATCGAAATTTATTTCAAATTTGTATATTTAGCATGATAATTAAAAGCAATTAGATTTCTATATTTTTTTAAAAAGATATATTGAAGAAAAAAAAAAGATAGTACGGTGTCCTTATCTAGCGGGTGTATCATGAAGTTGAGGGTGAATCTCTCGGGGGAAGGGGAGACCAAATTATTTTTGTTCTGTTTTGTTTTATTTTGAAAATATGATATTCAATTAGTAACCAATCTACAAAACATGTGAACGGAATTGAATTGGAAAACTAGCACCAAGGAATAAAATAGATATGTGTGAATTGTCATACCGCCATGGTCCCCCAGTGATATGAAAAGAATAAATTATTGTACCAAAAAAAAAAGAGAATAAAAATAAAAATAAAAACGACAAGAGGCTGCACCCATCGTTATTCTTAGGCTTGCCCCGTCTCATTTGAGTTTGCAATATCTCCACAACCATTTAGACCTGACCCTTTTAGCCGATGGCCCAGATCTGTTTTTTTTAGGACCGGCCTATAGCGCAGATTGGATTTGGAATTTAGGATTGCGTTAGGCTTTACGTTCTAGCTCCTTTGTCAAATTAGCCGCCCCAACTTAGCCCATTGGAATGGCCCAGTTTCATCTACTTACACTATGAACTTTTTGCTGACATTGCTAAATACATTGAAATACATATTTTTATATAAATAGAGAGACTCGAGATAAATTGCACTACGAACTATCTCTGGTCTCTACACGACAACTGATTTCTGTACGTTTTCTTTGAGCGACAGCCCATGTACATTCAAAACTAAAAGTTTAGATATTATTTTTGTCATTGAACACTGTATTAATCATAATTGAATTCTGCAAAAACTAAACTATGAAAGGAAATTTTTCGTATAACATTTTCATTTGGACATATATGGTTATCAAAAATGGGTTAATACCTTTAATAAAAACAAACAAAAAAACAAAAGCCTTGGCTCACATATACGGCCTCCGCATCTGTAAATCCTGAGCTTCAACAACTAGTCCAACCTCCAACCTCTGCACGACATAGTTTGACTGTCAGATTTCATGCTCCTGTGCGTTGATCTACGGTTTACTCAGAAAGTAAATGATTCTGGATAACAGGCTGGTAGAACACTTGAACTGTTTGGTACTAAAAGACCAAAGTGCCAATTGCCCTTCACCCTTCAGTTGACTAGTTGGCTTGGTCATCGGTTCAATTGTTCTCTTTATAATGCAACACGAAGATGGTGGTTAGATCAAACATCACTAGCTAGTGCAACCCAGTAAGAGAAAATGGGTTCCCAAAAAATTCAGGTGGCTCTTCTTTTCTGCATCTGGGGTTCCCTGGCATGTCTCTCTTATGGTATCCCAAGCAAGTTCTCTATATTAGAACATGAGCTTGACAAGTTTCCTTCCGAGGAACGAGTCCTTGAGCTGTTCCAAAACTGGATGGAGGAGCACAAAAGGGTTTACCGACACCCAGAAGAAGAAAAATTGAAGTTGGAGAACTTCAAGATGAACTTGAAATATATCATAGAGAAGAATGGAAGGAGAAGTTCTCCCAACGCGCACCGTCTGGGGTTGAACAGGTTTGCTGATATGAGCAATGAAGAGTTCAGGAGAATATATATTTCAAAGATGAAGAAGCCGACCAGCACGAGAAATAGTCTCATCAGCAGAGACTTGCATGTCAAGGATGACTCCTGTGAAGATGCACCTTCGTCCTTAGATTGGAGAAACAAGGGAGTTGTCACAGGTGTTAAGAATCAAGAAGAATGTGGTAAGCTTCTATAATCCATATTGCTATATAAAACTAATATTGGCTTCCATCTGATCACTTTTATTCCTAGTATAAGTGACATACTATATCCATTATCCATGATTAAGGACTTTAGCCAATCATTAAGAGTTAGAAAGTAGTTTCTGCCACTAAGTGTATTTATTAAAAAGAAGTTGTAGATATACTCCTGTTCTATAAAAAGAAAAGAAAAAGTAGTGGTTTTTAAGTCCTTAAACTTGGTCTAATAGTAAGGCGTTGTGGGTAGTTTAAAAAGATTCAAAACTATCCTTCATCCTATTAAAAAAAAATGTAGTCTCTACAGAATCTGAAATTTTAAGCCAAAATTATTGAGACATTAGTCATTTTCATGAATTCATCATTCTCAACCTAAGTATATTTTCTTACAGACTAATGCCATTACTGAGGTTTTAATTCCGTGTCATCTTCCCACTCTATTTCATTTCTAGTTTCTTATATCCTAAATATAACTCCGATTCAATTTCTCAGGAAGTTGCTGGGCATTCTCTTCCACGGGAGCCATAGAAGGAATAAATGCTATAGTAACAGGGGACCTTATTAGCCTTTCAGAGCAAGAGCTCGTGGATTGTGATATAACTAATGAAGGATGTGAAGGAGGAATAATGGATTATGCATTTGAATGGGTGATAAACAATGGTGGGATCGACACAGAAACTGATTATCCATATACAGGTGTAGATGGCACCTGCAACATTACTAAGGTTTGATCTTTCTCCCCATTACCGTGGCTTGCTTTGGATCTTTTTTTCCCATCTTGTCTTGGTAATTTACTTGTTTATATCTCTTTTTTTCTGTCTAATTCATAGAGCTTTTACTGGATCAGGAGGAAACCAAAGTGGTTAGCATTGATGGCTTCAAGGACGTGGCACAAACAGATGGTGCTCTGTTGTGTGCCACAGCCAAGCAGCCCATCAGTGTGGGTATCGATGGCTCTTCATTGGACTTCCAACTGTACTCTGGTGTAAGTCTCAGACTATTCTGCTATGAATAAACAAAAGGAAAAAATGAATAGAGTTCGATAAACTAGAAAAAAAAATTTGGTTATTTGCGCAGGGAATCTATGATGGAGACTGCTCAAGTGATCCAGACGATATTGATCATGCGGTTTTGATTGTGGGGTATGGTTCAGAGGATGATGAAGATTACTGGATAGTTAAGAATTCCTGGGGAACAAGCTGGGGAATAGAAGGGTATTTTCTCCTCAGAAGGAATACAAATCTAAAATATGGAGTTTGTGCAGTTAATTACATGGCTTCACATCCAACCAAAGAGTCTTCTGCACCATCCCCAACTAGTCCTCCTCCACCACCATCGCCCCCTCCTCCTCCTCCTTCACCAAGTCAGTGTGGGGACTTATCCTATTGTCCTGCTGATGAGACATGTTGTTGCATTTTGGAGCTCCTAGATTTTTGCCTGATCTATGGCTGCTGTGAAGACGAGAATGCGGTATGCTGCACTGGATCATTGTACTGCTGCCCAAGTGATTACCCCATTTGTGATATTGAAGAGGGACTGTGTCTCCAGGTAAGAGATACTTATGCAATCAAGTTTGAGGTTTTTAATGTTTGTTTGTTTGTTTCATCTCAAGTTAATAAACTGCCAAAATTTGTGTGATGTGATATAGAACCCAGGAGATTTGCTGGGAGTGGCTGCCAAGAAGAGAAAGGTGGCAAAGCACAAGTTTCCATGGACTAAAATTGAAGAAGCAGGAAAGACATACCGTCCCCTTCAGTTGAAGAGGAACCCATTTGCTGCAGTGCTTTGATCACTCCTTTAGTGTTTCATTTTTCTGTCAAGGCAGCATCACCAGTGCTGCTTAGACTTATATGTATGAAGCTAAGCCCCAATCCATGATAGTGTTCCTGAGGATTTGGAGGCATTTCAACAACGTCATCTTCAGAGTTAATTGTTTGACACTGATATCGTCTAGTATGTTCCCAATCCTCGGATTAAACAATCTCCATTATCCTTGTTGTAGAATATCCTTAAATTCTTCGAAGTTTGGAACAATGTCTTGATTGGACTTTTCTTCCACTTGGTTCGTGATTCTTTTTTGGACTATGTTTGTGCTAATTTTGAAATCAAATGCTTTAAAATCTGCAGAGACCCGATCATGGAAATTGAGGTTTGAACGTAGCTAAAAAGAGGCTTTTTAATTTTTTACACCAAAACTCTAATACACGTAATGGACACCCTATCAAGACTAAATTGGAATCCATGAAGGGCATAGATGGCTTTTTTTTTTTGGACAACAGGTCAAGGCCTTAACAAGATCTCAAAGGGAAACAAGCCCAAAGTTGAGAGACAATGGAGGCCCTGATTGCAAAACAAGATTCGGGCCTAGCTCTCAGGAGAGATCGAGAAATAAACAAAAGGTGTGACGACAGTGCAACATATTCTGAGAAAAAATCGAGAGATCATTCTGGAACTTCTTCGTGAAATCGATTTGAGGCTAGGGCTGTCATCAACTACCTCGGCCTCCTTTCTCAGCATAATAATGGGGATTAGATGGTTGAATTTACAAATCTTCAAATTGTGGTTAATGGGCCAACAAGTGTGCATCCCTCACCCAATAATGACAAAACGAGCGATTGATGGAGAAAGCCACCCGAATCGGAAAGGACACATTTCGTAACTCATATAAAACTAGGGAAAATATTATGCTGCGTCGGTGAACAAAACAAATTCTATAATTTTTTAATTTAAATAAACACATATAACAACATCTCATACACTGTTAATAAAATTTTATATTTTTAATAAAGTTATTTTATTCATCAAGGATGCACTAAATAATCACTCTAAAACAAATTCCAACCGGACTTCCACGCAACTTTGAGAAATCGTGCGGCTTGTATCACATGGATTGGAGAGTATATTAATACGATACACTATCCGGCCGAAAAAAGGTAATGGACTACAAAAAGAGGTACCTTTAGATAAATTTTGAGAGTACGAAAAATAATATTTTTATTGTAATTAATTTACAGTGTCTCTTACACACCATCTCTAATTTAAATTTTTATTAAAATTTATTGTTAGACGTTAGATTAAGTTTAGATTTTTTTTTTGGAAGAAAAAAATGCTGTTAGTGTAAAGATGACATAAATTTTATTACCAAATTTTTTTAATAAATAAGAGGTTCTTATATGAATTAAAAATAAATATTTCTTTCACATTTACAAACACATTCTCTCAATTTTGAAAAATAAAAGAATTACTTCCTTTTGCTTTCATCATCTTACGTCAATTTCTCCTCAGTCCTTAAAATTTTATTAGTTATCTTAAAGGCTGCACTATAAAAATCCAAATCATTTGCGACAAAATCGTACGTCGCAATATAAATTTTAATATTAATATGCAACATTATTCTAAATATTGGCGGTCTACTATCATTTCAATATAAAAAAATTGTTAAGTAAAAACTAAAAATTTGTTCCAATTCAATAGCTTTTCTTTTATTGGTTTAATTTTGATTAAAATTAAAATTCAGATATTTTAATTATAAAAACGATCCCAGAGAAGGAATACCCTCGTTGATTCCAATAACCCATTCTGTAGCAAAATATTGACTTTTGAGGGAACACATTCAATCTCTACTCCACTAAATTGAAGTAGGACCACACACTTGACTTTTTAATTTGCTAGAAATAATAGTATTTTTCCGAAGAAAGATAATTGGTTTTCGATGATTCCCGTTTCAACCAGTTTGGAATTTTACTTTTTTGTCTGTCTCGCTTTGGACACGTCGCTTTGTGCTTTGACATAATAATTTGTATTTGTCTCCAACTAAAATGATTGACAATGATATCAATACGGGACACATGGACTCGGTGTCAGAAGGTATTTGTCTATTAAACGCGGTGGGCTCCACTTCCTACTTTTTTTAGCTCCATTTAATACCCTTTCCTGCTCATTCTCTCCAAATAATTTCATAAAATAAGTGCTTAATTAGTTCATTTCAAACCAATTTCTTGGAACGAATCTAAAATATTCTTAAAAAATGTCACCAACCCAACCCGTTCAAATGTGATTTATTTTAAAATTTTAACTCCGTATAAATCTATGTGACCCGACCCGAAAGTAATTTTTTAAACTTAGGTCGGGTTGGGTCTGCGAGTGCCATCAGAAGTTATAAAGATCCGGCTTACATAATTTCAGAGTTCAGACTGTTCTTTCACTCCGCTTTTTATTTCCTGGTAGCAAAACTCAACTGTGAAAACACGTTGAAAGCAAAAGAACCATACTAAAGCTTCTGTCTTTAATCTCTCTCTGCTTTTCTTGCCTCTTACTCATTCTCTTCGGCTTCATCTACCATTCCTTGTAATCACTTCACGAGAATCTACTCTCTCCAGGTAATGTTCGCTTCCTCTTGGTTTAGTTACTACTAGTTTGATGACTTTCTCCTTGAATCGCTTTTGCATTTGGTGTTGTTTTCTGGGTTTTCCCTCGCCATTTTAGCTACTTAATAATCAATCTGGTTCTTTCATTTCTTTTCTCAATCCAGATTTTCATGGTAGGACGAGGGAGTCTTACCTGATCTTCTCTGCCTCACTGCTGATGCTACTGTTATGACATATTCCTCAATTGTGACCTTATTATTAGAAGGGGCTGCATAAATTATTACTTAATTTGATGTTGAACAACATGGATGAAAGAAAATTGAATATTGATGCCCCCCTTCTGTCTGTTAGACGTTCTGCTATATCACCATCCTTAACTGAAGGGAAGAAGAAAATATTGGAGAAAAGCCACACTCTTCCATACCATAAACCAAACTTCACTATGAATCAGGTAACGGAACCTATTACAGTTCCTTTTAATTGGGAGCATATCCCTGGAAGATGCAAGGGAAATGGTGTATCCCAACCTCAGCCTCCTAAGGACCTTCCAATTGCTCTCCCTGTGGATTATGACGATGTATATTCTGATGCCCTTGACACAATGGCACCCTCAGAATCATTCTCCATCAACTGTAGTGTAAGCGGTATAAGTGGGTTAGATAATTTGAATGCAAATAAGTCTGGAAGTGGAACATATTCTACAGATCCAAAAACTCGAGACTTCATGATGAATCGCTTCTTACCAGCAGCGAAGGCAATGACTTTACAGACTCCTCAATATCCTTCCAGAAAGCAATCTGTGGCGGTGGAGCCAAATAGAGAAACTAACAGATTGATTCGTGAGGAGAAGAAGCATTTGCTCAAAAAACATATCGCTGACATTATACAATATTCTAGCCAATGTCAAATGGAAGAAGAAAGTGAAGATGATTATCAGCATGACTCTGCTAAAGGTTGTGGGATGTTTCCACAATTACGCATTAGGAATTCCTTGTGCTTGCTAAATCCTATACCTGGGATGAAAATGAGGAACCAAGTTCCCCCGTCTTCTGCCTATGAGGTTGGGAAACCAAACAAAGGCTCTAATGCTCGATCTCATAGCCCAGCTCCAGCTGTAAAGAAGGTAAAAACATGGCCCTCTTATTTTCTGCATACTTGCTGCTGATAATGATTTCTACTCTTTTGCCCTCAACCATGCATAATTCTTTGCAGGGTCTGGATGCTATTTGTAAGAACAAATCAAGCTCTGGAGTTGCATCATCCGACCTTCAGGAGGTAAGGAAAAAGTGGATTAGCCAATCATGTAGGTTTAATTACTCAGGTGAATCGCAGCAACAAGGTAGATTATCTCCATTCCGGCGTTCAAGAGCTGCTGCTGGTGTATCTCCCTGTCGAAGTAGACCTCAATATCCCTTTCGCGGGGCAAGGTTCCTTGGTGATTCTGAGAACAATCAAGCTAACAGATTGAATTTTCAGAGCAAAGGCAATGGAAACATTCCGGAGTTGATGATGCCTCAAGAAATCAAGAAATGTTCAAATACCGGGAGCCCCGCAGATGAAAAGACTTTGTATATAGATACTGCGAGTACAGTGAAACTATTATCTTCACATTCTTGTTCTCTAGATGACACAAGGAAGATAGAAACTCCGGTTGAGGACTTGGACAAAAGAAGGGGAAAGGAAAATTATTCCGCCATAGAATCTCCTCAAGGCGGAGCTTTGGAAGAAAAGAACGAAGATTCAGATATCAACAGCCGACAAATTGTAATAGCTAATGATTCGGGAAATAGCGGTGCTGGATCTTTTCTGTGTCCTCTTCCCCCACCATTGCCAAAATCGCCTTCTGAGTCCTGGCTCTGGCGTGCCCTGCCTTTAGTTTCCGCGAGGAATTCATTCCTACATTCACATTTAGGCACTCATTCCCAATCGAAAACCCAGGATTCTTATACAAAATCCAGCAATACCTTGTGGGAAGCAATAGTAAAAACTTCGAATTTGCATGATGATCATGTACGCTATTCTCAGGTAACCTCGTTCACTCTTTTGTTCATATTTGTATTTTTCTTGGTGTTCAGGTAGTGAGGAAGATGAAAACTCACAAGTACCTTCTTTTACAGGAACTAATAACCACACACATATCTCAGCATCTAAAACCTTAGAGATGGGACTCAGTGGGTTGTTGCCCATCATGTTTTGGTGCAAAAGTTATCCTATCATATTTATGGATTTTGCTCCTCCTCCTCTGTTGTCAACATGATATCGTTGGTAAGTGACATTTGGGACGATTGATTCGATTCTTACTTTCTATTAGAAACAATCAGAGCAGTGTTGATGTATCATTCAGCTTTTAATAATCTTGATGTTTTGTATTACATAGAGAGAATTCATTTTTACTTTTTCCGAATTTCTAGCGGATTCAGATTTCCGTAACCTGTACCACTTGAGAAGTTCAAATGCTTCTAACCCCATTCTTCTTTCCTCTCTTATTTATCAAACAAACTCACGACATATAAATTTCGAAGTATCTAATTATTTATTTATTCATTTCGAAGTTCAAATGCAATGACCCGAGAACAATGAAGGTATTAAAAAACAGTGGCCCTCATTTATTTATTTATTTTTTTAAGCACCCAGTTTGTCCTTGTAAAAATTGGTCAGAGCGAAAAAAGTTAACTATGGTTTTATATATATATATATATATATATATATATATATATATATATATATATTTAGACATGGGTTACAAATTGAACTTTCAAAAAAATTATGACAAACAGGGTATAAATTGAAAGGGTGATGTTGACACACACCGAAAGCAATTCCTGACTATAAATGAGCAGAGATAGGAAGAGGAGATGGGAGAAATTATTGAGTGACACATAAATAATATTTTTTAAAAATTATATTTGATTTGAATATTATTAATAGATAAAAATTTATTTATTAATAGATTAAATATTAATTTTTTAAAATATTATTTTATTAAATTATGGTTTATATATCACAAAAAATTAATTCATACAACAATAAAAAAATATAGATATATTTTAAAAAAAAAGACAATATATTTTTTAATTATTTTTAAAAATTAATTATATTCAATTTTTTTATATTCAATTGAACGTTGAGTTATAAATTATTTAAATTTAAATATAAAGATATAGATCTAAATTTAAAATATAAAATCTTAATTTAAATACGCACTCTTTCTAAATAAAAATAATAACTCATCTCAGAGGCCTTTGGGTTTCAAACTTCTCACATAATATAATGTGATTATGAGTATATTTAACAAGTCAAATAAATTAATTTATAATTTATTTAATTAATTTATAAGTTTGTTTGACTAAATTAGAGGTGTTTGATAAATAAACTTATTTGAGTAATTTATATTTTTTTATCATACGTTACTTTAAGTAGCGTATAGTTTTTAACTGATAGTTTTTATAATTTTATTTCGTTTTTATCTTTATTATTTTTTTCAAATTTTAATACTATCTTATTTATAATATGACATTATTTTTACTATACTCGAACAACATTTAAATTACATACCTCATGATGAATTTTCGAATATTATTGATAGCAGCACAAGAATGAAAATTTAGAGACATCTACTGAAATAAAAAGATTCGCAATAATATTATTAATTTATTGTGAAATTCTAGATGATATGTTTATTTTGTATTTTTTGGAATTATATAATAAAATGTAATTACTAACAAAAAATGATAAATTTTACATAAATATATCATTTTATGTCATTTTATATTTATCAGCTAATTTAATAGTTAATTTTACCAAACACTTATAATTCAATAAATTAGTTTAACAGCTTTTAGTTAAAAATTAACTTTTCAGTTTTTAGCTAACTTATCAGCTTTCAACTAACTTATCAATTATTTTTGTCAAACATAACATATATCACTATATGTTTGCCTTTGTACTATCTACCAAAATATCCCACTTTTTCTGCTTTAGAACTCTGCAAGCCCCACTAGAACTCCACCAAATGATTTGAGGTGCTAGACCTGGATTTTGGGAGGGGTCTTACATAACGCTTAGCATAAAGATAAGGACAAAATACAAGCTTAATGCTCCCAATAGACCGCATAAGGATAGAGTTGTGGGTAACACGGTATTAAATTTTTTTTTTCATTAAAATGACTGAAATATTTTTATTGTTTTGATTCATTAATACAAAACAGAATTATCAAAACGAAATAAAATATTTGTTAAAAAATTATATCATTTTAATTGAAATTATTATGTTATAAAATATTTCGATAGAAATACTCTTATTTCGAATTGTTTCGATGAAAATACCTTTATTTCAAATTATTTTCGAATTATTTCGATAAAAATATTTTTGTTTCAAATTATTTTTGAGTTATTTCGATGGAAATATTTTTATTTCGAGTTGTTTCGATGAAAAAGTACTAAATTAATTTAAAAAATAAAAAAATTAACAATTTAAAAATAGATGAAAGTAACATCACATCACATTCAATACTATGCTATTTTCTCCCACAAGTCACAACATTGTTGTCATCTTCCTATTCTCTTTTCTCATTCTCATGACATTGTTTTTTTTTAATTGTCTTCATTTTAAAGAAAGAACTACAAAAATGATGAAACAAGAAATTGAAAGACAAATAGGGAAGAAGATATGTTGAAGAGATACCTAAAGATAAAGACAAAATCATAATCGATAGAGAGAGATTTAAAGATAGAGATCACAAAAAAATTAAGAAGATAAAAAGATTAATATAAAAGATAAGTTGTTATTGAATACTGTTGAAATTTGAGTTTGAATTCCTACTATAGTAGCATATTTATTTATTATTTAATTATAGACATTAATTTACATTAATTTTAATATAATTTTATATATCTATATTATTAATATTATGTTAAAAAATTTTAAAATTAAAAAAAAATTATTTAAAATATTTTTTAAAAAAATTTAGTTTACACAGAATTTTTAAAATATTTCGAAATATTTTTATTTTTGAAGTTATCGAAACGGTAACTTGAAACAAAATTTAGTACTTTACTTTCGAGTTTTGACACGTTTGCCATGAGTGTGATCTATGCCCTGGAGTGAACAATTATACCCCAACTAAATTAGGATGATATGAATATAAATTGATATTTGATTCATTATTAGTAAATAAATTTTTATTTATTCACGATATTTAAATTATGATATGTAATTAAAATAATTTAAAAAATATTATTTTTATTACGTATCGTGATTTAAATATTATTAATAGATAAAAAATTATTTATCGACAGCGAATTAAATTTTCTTTTAAACGTATTGTCCTTGATAATTTTGGTCTAAATACTTTTTTTATATAAATTAATATTTTTGAGTTGTATCCTTTTATCTCTTTGTATTTACCTTTAATAGTATGTATTGTTATATTTTTGAATATTTTTATTTTTGAAAAAACATAAGATCCGACATAACGCATTTTATACGAAATCACCCAGACCTACACATTTGCTCTGATTTTTTAGCATTGATAGTTTAGTTGGTTATTGAAGACTACCCCTCCAAATTCATTCTGCATACTCCGTAGAATATTGTACGAAATTCTCTTCCATTCGACACTCGTATAGTAACAAAATAATAACAACAATAATAATTAAAAAATAATAATAATAATAACTTACAGAAGCGCTCATTGGAACTCGCCATCAGTCATGAACCGTTTCATTTCAGTCAGATCCTAGCTAAAAAAAAAATCCTATATACTAGCAAGGCCACAGTGGGTCTTAGCGGGATGTCTTGTAACTATTTTTTGGTTTGCAGTATTGACATAGCTAGAATCTAAGAAAGTGAAAGCTTAGTGCTAATTTCTTGCGTTTCTTTGCAATAATGACTCTTCCCGTCGTCTTTGCCATCTCCCTGACTCAACCCCAGTCTCAAATCAGGCAACCATTGCTTCTCTTCCCGTAATATCTCTTGATTCAACTGCATATATACATGACATAAAAATCAGCAACTATACCTAGAAAAAAAAAAATTGTATAGAATAGAGATATTGTTCTTGTTTTTCAAATACTATTTGCTACCTTAATCCGAAATGGAGGCTCAAATTCTAGCTTTAGACTATTGGAATGGTTGCTCGCAAGGCTCCATTCAGCTGGCCAAGCAGATGAAGGCTTGGTGGCAAATTGATGTAGCTCAGTTGGCGTGCCAGCATTAGTCCAAGCAGTATGGGTAGGAAACCTTTTGAACTTCCATTGATGAGTGTTAATTAGTTCTAATGGAGGCCACCTTTTTTCTTCCAGAAATTGGCTAGACCTCATGGGTGTAACTTTGCTGGTTGTATCCATTACTTGAATTCGGTTTGAAGCTGCTGAATTTAATTGAGTTTGTAAGGTTGTGGAGGAGATCACTTCGGAACTTGGCCTTTTAAAAGGTTGATGATTGAAGTACCATTGCTGGTGCCTGTGACATCGAATGAGGGTTACTATAAAATGTTATGGGTTCTAAATAACCTTCTATTTGAATTTCTACTTGCAGAATCATAAATAATCAACAGTAAGAAGTACTTGGACGCATCCATAGACTGTTACCTTGAATCAGTAGGCCTTGTATGCGAGCGTGATAGGGAGAAGGAGGGCTGAAAGCGACCTTGAACAAGACTATTCTCGTTGCAATTAGCTGCTAGAATGATTCCCCCATTTCCCATCTTAAAATACTGATGAGGGTTCAGAGACTGAGAAATTAAACAATCTTCTTTTTGGGTCGATCTGTGTGTCTGACCAAGTACTGCAGAGCAAATATAATCCAACAAATTCATCCAAATCGAAAGATCTAAGACCTGAGTTAATATTCTAAGATAAAGAAACCCTAGGTAACCCCAAGCAATTCCAATTTTACTTTGCTTAGGCTATATATATAATTAATACTTTCTTTAATGAAAAATGCCGAAGTGGGTGTTGAATGCACCGTAATGAAAAATATTAGCGTCTGCTTTCCTCAAGTAAACTTTACCTTGCTACCTGACTTTTGTCGTTCAAAAAAGATAAGTGAAAGGAAAAATATAAGTAAAAATTGAAAGGTACGTGAGCTTTTCTTTTCCTTATTTTTTAACGCTTGCTTTACTTTAAGTCTTTATTTTAAATGAGATTTAAGGATTTTTTTTTTCTTCTGTTAGTTCAATATTCTACCACATCATATATAGACTCCATTAAAATGTGAACGAGAGTCAAAAATAAAAATTATAATTTTGATATATTACAATTCTCTAAATTGTGACAATACTTATAAACAAGTTTACACAAACATGTCTCAAAAGAATTTTTCTAATGTGAACCACCCATATATTGTTCTTTCCTTGAATCTCTAACTTATACGCAAAATAGTGAATGCTTTATGCAAGTTATATGTATGTGCGTTCTAAGTTTTTTTTCAAAAGATAAAATTGTATTTTAATCATTTAATTTTGTCCGAATACATAACATTTCATAATTATGACAACAACGACAAAAAACGAAAAACTGACGTGATGATACCATGTGGCATCTTGTACCAAAAAAAAAACAGACAATGTTCCATCTAACAACTGAATTGACAATTGACTGCCATGTCAGACACTATTTTTTATTTTTCCCTCTCCGTGTTACACACACTCTCTCTCTCTCCTCCCTCTTCTTCCGTTCTTTCTCACTCACTTCTTCCATATTAATTACTAGAGATGGGAGCCTTCATCTTATTTTACAGCGCTCTCATCTTTCTTCTTTCTCAAAAAATCTCTTTTAATCTTCCATCTTCACATTATAAAGATCATAAAAATAATAAAACTATGCTAAAAACTAAAAAGTAATTTACTTTCTGCTTACTTTTCTTCAGTTGACCTAGGGAACCAAATGCAGTTATGCAGATGATTAAACCTATCCCATTGTTGGAATGGTGATATCTATTACTGTCTTCAGGTTCAATATTACTTTTCCTCTACATATAATATATTACTTTTCTTCAGAAAATGCTATCAATTATCCATGACTACGATTGTCTTTGGTCTGAATTTCTTTTAAATACAAGTTAGGTGGCATTCCTATAATGGAACTGATTGATTGAAACTAGAGCATGGAAAAGAAGCTCTTTTCCATCTGTTCCCCTTCGTCTTCCCTCATTACCCCCATCCAAACACTAACCCAAATAATATGAAAGATCAAAATAAAACACCACAACAGCTCAAAACGAAAAAGATTAACCTAGTTGCAGAAAGGACGAAAAACAAATTCAAAGAGCAACATGAAATTCGGGAAAAGAAAAGCAAGATGAATCTAGTTGCAGCTTGAGCTTGAGTTGTTGAGGAATGCGCAGACCAGACCAGCAGCTCCACGAATGGCGAAATAGGGTGGGAGAGAGAAAGGAGGGGGAGAATAGAGAGGAGAGAGAGAGAGAGAGAAAAAGAAAAAGAAATAATGTCTGGTGCTGCTGCCAACTCAGCTTTTCAGATGCCATATGGCATTTTTTTTCTTTTTGTTTTTTTAGGGTGTTTATCATAATATTAAAAAAAATATTCATGAAAGATTAGATGAATTCAAATAAAAATATTTTAAAAATTAAATTGAATTTTATGATAAATTTAAAATATTAATATGATTTTATTTGTTAATTAAAAAGTAAATTTTTTTACTCAAATATAGTACTGAAAGTCAACTAATTAAAATCTCATCAGCATAGTACCTTGCCTGAGATAGTTCCTAAGTGTAAGATTACAGACAAGAAGTTAGATATATGTATCCTTACAAAAGCTACATTATAAATTAAATGTGGGAATTCTATGCTTAAGATGTTAGCTTACTTTGCATTGATGATGTTGGTACTCGAAAGTAATTGTAGATGTAAGAAAAAATTTACAGACTGATGTGCATCCAAGGGACGTACATTAGTTACACCTACTAATTTCCCAAGAATTTTATATATCTACAAGATGTCCCTATTTAATATTCTTGCACCTGACATTAATAAGAAGGCAATATTTTTGTATTTCTATGAATAAAATACTCGTAGTTTTATAAACTCCAACTGTATACAGTTTAATGGCTTAGTATTCGAAGCAGTATGTATAAATCTAACTATATATGGGTATGATATTAGTTATCGTCATTGTTTTTCTAAGCCGATCAACCATGGCATGTCTATATTGGATCGGTGTAGATTAAAATGGTGATTAGTGATAAGGTGGGAACTTTGCATAGGTTTTTAGGTCAAAATCTAATAAAACAGAAGAAATAAATAATTAAAAGAAACATACTAAGCTGAATCCCTTGCCTTTTTTGCACATAATTAATTAAGTGGATTTAGGATAGTCTCACCTTGCCCAGCCTCGTCTAGCTTCTTGCTTCGATACATCTGAAATTGAAATTTCATAACCATGGAAGTACTCATGGGAAAGAATATATAGAACAACTTCAAAGCAAATGCAGAAAAGCTAATTCAAATAGAATTATAAATATGTTAATCCCTTTTTGCGTTACCTGCAAGTGACTCTTGACATGAGCAATGCTAAGTCCTCTCACATTCATTAGCTGAAGCACCAATTTGGGTGTAGCTTCTGCACCAATTATAAATGCAAAAACAGTTCAAGCAAACAACTTTATTATTACTCTGCCAAGGTTTACGCCCATATAGATATATTCAAATATATACTTACTCTCTTGACCACCAAGCCTTTCAACAGCGTGCACAAAGGAGAGATGTAGGTCAGGAGTCCATCGAAGCCGAGGCATCTTTGATCTAACATATTGTCTCACCGTTCCTCTTCGTTCATTTCCTTCACGTGATGTGCTTTTATTAGCCGACGTGCCCTCATCCTTTGCTTGTTCATTCTCCTCAGCTATGACTTCACACGCCTCATCGTCTGTATCATTGTTTTCGTCAGTACTAGCTTCCGCATTCAAGTCAAAGGATGAGCAATATTTCTGTGAAGATCCCAATGAATTGTCCTCCTCATTACACCTTTCGTTTTCGTATCCTTCTGACATGCTTGTTCTGTGATGTTCAGGATGATCACCCTCAAGTCTCCAACGACTTCGTTAGCATTTCAGTACTGAAGCAACGCAGGTAAATATATAAATGTACAAAAAGAAGTTGGCGGAATGTACCACAAAGTGGACAGGCACAGGCTGTAGTTTATGTTTAGCATAAAGTACGTAATAATAGTGCAGTAACTAGTAGCTTCTACGTTCTCTACGACAATTACTATACTTGATACTTTTGAAATGCATTTAAAAATTTCTGTACGGAAATGCTACAATGGGATGGTGAAGTAATTTTGAGAATTTATTGCTCAAGACATTTATCGAAAATCCCTATTACCTTTACATGTATTCTATATCATTTAACCGTAGTAGTTCAAAAAGTAAAGAATTTTAGTATAAAGAAAGCAACCAACTTCTCTACCTTGATGTTCTGTGTCAAATTTTGGATGCAATGTCAGGTTCAGATCTATATATGTAGAGTTTTCTGACCATCTAAGAATATATATTTTTCACGATACCAGATGGAAGTTATAAAATTATCAAAATATATGCAGAAAAGGGGAACGGAAAAGAAAACGAATAGATCTTGAGAAAGAGATTAAGGCTGCAAAAAATATGAGAATTGCGTGTAGTCTTGGGTTAGGTCATTTCATCTCTTAAGAAGGAAACTTAATGAGATGCCATAAAGAAAAGGTAAACCGCTGAAAAGAACAATTGTAAAGGGTGGAATCAAACAGAAAAAGGCACTCATTGTATATGACTTAATTTGCATCATACAGACTTCACATGAGTATATGTTCACTCGTGCTTATAAATTATGCATAATAATTAGAAGAAAAGCAGGAGAGAGAGAGAGAGAGAGAGAGAGAGAGAGTCATTCATAAAGGTTCTTTTTTATATATGCACTTTTTTTATTATCTTAAGAAAAGTGGATTACATGAGAATAACAAGCAAATAGAGAAGGGAAAGAGATCGAGGGAGGGAGGGTCGCCTATTTTGTTCCTTGTTCTTCAGTGGACAAGTACATAAAAATACAGTGAACCCTTAAAAAAGATGCATCTCTAAATCAGCTATTTCACACGCAGGCTCAATACGTTTTGATTAGGGTGAACAAACGCAATCCAGAAGGAAAATCAGGTTACTTCGTAATGAAAGGTAGGACTTGACTAAAATCTTCAGAAGTGGATGTCATTGAATAAAAAATATCATGTAGCTTCAGTAGAGAATGAGAATTATTCTTTCAGTGTTCCGTAAGTGTTGGAAGAATCATCTAGAATCATAAGAAACTAAAAGAAAAGAAAGTTCAGGATCCTAACTTCTAAGTAACACCGAAAAGGAAGTTGGGGAAGAAAACCATAAATACGAAGGATTTTAAACTGATAGCACAAGCCGTACAAAAGATAGAGAAATCAATTAACAGAAAAGCATGGTCTTTTGAGTCATTTACGATGATGACGTGCCTTCGTATTCTTTCTCTTCCAAGCCTCATATGTGCAACTGCATATCGAAACATGTATATCTCGGGGCCACCACTGGAAAGCTCGAAGGTTCAGATCGAACTGGGTTTAGTCCTTGATCATACTGTTCTTTAGGTGAGTAGGAAGGAAGAACGGGGGAGGGGAGAGAGATAGAGAGGGAGAGAAAGGGGGAATTATATGATACCTGGTTTTGGGAAGTCTTTTTGGTGACACTCAACCGAAGAATTATTAGAGTGATCAAGTTTTTAAGATATTAGAAAGACTTGTAAGGCTTCAAAGGAAAAAAGAAAATTGAGAATCAACTTAATATTCGGACAGACTACTAGAAATCTTTAAATTGTAATAAACTCAAATAATGGTTACAGATGCGGCTGGTCCCTTTTGTACGGTTGGAGATCATGTGACAACTCCTACCATCCTCTTCCCAACCCTCCCTTGACAGTTGTAAAAATCGCTTGCTTGATCGTGATTATCTTAATTGCTGTTTGACCCTATACGCATGCTAGAGACTAGTCTCTTTGTTACTGTCACTTATTGACTTATTTATATTTTGTCATTTCCATCAAAGCTATAGCTTTAATCATAATGTAGGTGTGTAAGTATATTGCACGTGGGGTCCATTCCTTCATCAACCTTTCAATTTCTTCCCACCTAAACTTTGACTTTCTCTCAATTTCAACACCACTGTTTTCTTGTCCACACGTGAAACTTCTCAATACCCTCTTTTTTTTTTTTTTTTTTCTTTAGTAGATTAAGATTATCACATTATTTATAGATTTCACTAAAATCAATAATAATAAAAATTTTAATTTTAATATAATAGAACCCCTAAAATCTTAAGTCATAAATTTATATAAACTGAATCCTTATAATTAAGATTAATACTTCTTAAATATTTCCCCCAGCCTCTTTTTCATATGTGTAACTGTGACTTCTGATTTTTTTTTTTGGGTCAGTAGTTTTGAAGAATATTAGCAATTAAACGACCTTAATAATGAAGTAATGTGGGGAGCTAAGGGGGGGTGTATCCAACAATAGTCAATTATCGTGGGATATGTGCAGAAACAAGGACGTGCATAATTTAGCTTTTGGGGCACTTTCAACAGCAGCTCTTAACATGTATAATTCACACATGGATATTTGACCAATTGTAAATAACTTTTCTAAGTGTATATGAGCTACGATTGGAATCTTGACTCTAGCTTGTAGACTTCCATGTATCGACGAGGAAAATGAAAGATTATAATAGAGATTTCTGCAACTAATTGCTGCATGCATCCAATATTGAAGTCAGAAAATAAGTCCGAGACTAAGCATTGTATATAGTGAAGTCAAATTATTCCGAGCATTACTGAACTTTGCTCAGGGATCAGTTATATATCCGTAGGTGACATTTCACTTTTTAACCCTAAGTCCCAAAGTTAATTGCTGTAAAGAGAATGAATTGTGGGATATATGGAGAATTTATTACCTACTTGTTTGACAATTGATCTTTCTTCCACAGGCTATTATTTAAAAGGAGAAGGGGAGGAGTTGAAATTTGCATCAACTTTATTGACTTCCGATGCAACCAACTCTTTTAATTTGTTGAATACCTCAACCATATGTAGTTTAACTTTTCAATGTCTTTGTCATTCCCAGAAATTATCAACAAGAGCTATTCAAGGTTTAATTTGTTAAAAAGGATAAATTAATAAATAATGCTCAAGTTTAAGAAGGCCACAACCCCAAGAACACAAGTAACATCACAAATTAATTATTATATATCCATCCTCTGTTGACAAATAATTGTTGGGCTATTAGAGGCTGGCATTTGGATGCAAATTTTTCCTTTTTGTCAGTATATAATGTTGAGTGTTGATACTTGACACCATCTGTGTGTTTGTTCATTTGATACAGGTTGTAAGGTAATCTTCAATGCAGAAATAATTAACTGAGGGAGACATGAATACAAGTTTGCTAACAAAAGATTGGGGATCGAAGGTGGGTACGCCATGCCAGAAAGTAGAAACCAAACAAGAAAAACCTGTTTCCTATAATATTTTCTGAATCATTTGGGCACAAATTTTTCATCGTTTCCGTTCCCATTCAAAGGGTTTACTTTGCGATAATCCTTGCAGGAATTTGGCCTCCCTGAATGACAAAAAGGGCCTACTTCCTGTGGATATTGGGACAGCAAAGAAGTCAGTCCTCGAATTAGGTTTGGCTAAAAGCCACCAAACCCTAAAGTATTGCTCATCTATGAGTGACATTTGTATATTTCTGCTAAGATAATTGAGAGTGTGTGTGTATGACAGATAAGATATCCTAAGACTTAGAGGGTTTGGCGGAGAGAAAACTACGTTGAGGCAGGGAAGGGAAAGAAGAGAGTTTATCAATGAGATTCAAAGATTGAATATCTTATATATGGCCCCATATTCCTACTTTCCTATAAAAAACACAAGGCTGGTTTTGTCTCCTCATGTCCATTAGAGTTGACATTTCTCAATTATATATATTAAGCCCTCCCTGAGAATCTTTCAAAGAATTAAGCGTCTATTAATTCTATTATTTCATAGATGAAGACGTCCAACCTAGCAAGTACTATACACACACACACACACACATCAGCAATTAATCTTCCAAATAGAAAATGTACAATATTAGATTAATTAAGTATTTTTTATTGGTTTAATATTAAAATGTTGTTGAGATTATCTGCTTTGATAAAATTAAAGGAAAAATATACAGACTAATATTATTTTAGAGAGAGTGAGGTGGTAATAATTAATATTAATATATATCACAACTGATTAGTTTAGTTTCTATCACGCGAACGTACATAAGATGTTGTATTGGAATGGATCTGCAGTATTGAAGTTGGTAATCTATCATTGACTGAGAAATTAACGTATATAACCAAACAATGTGTTTATCGTTGCTATTTTCCAATGATTAACTCTTAATTTGCTAATTTGGAAACCAATGATTAATGGTATTTGTTTATACCTACTATTTATAGCTAGATAACTGCTTAAAGATTTATATAATTATTAGGACGTGATGTTTGCTTAAGAATTTTGTTAGAAGAAGTAAGTTTAAGTGTTTAACAAGACCTTACTATAGGATTTGTTTGTTGGCAAGCAACTACAGTCAGGGAAGATCCTATTTCATAGGAAATGACGCATCATCAACTCGAGTACTTTTGCAAGCTAGCTACCTAACGAAGTGAACGAGGTAAACACACACACTGTTTAATAACTCATTTTTTTTCTCCACTTTGTATATAATCTTTCAACTGCGAATCATGTCCAATTTATTTGTATGAGATAAAGTTTATATTGTAATCTTCTTGCCTATTAATATGTGTATACATATTAATGGATAGTTGTCCTATTTTATTTAGTTTTAATAAATTGAGTGTATTTTGTGATTTTTAATATTTTATAATAGCAAAAAAATTGTTATTTATGAAAACAAATGAAAAGAAAAATAAATTAAAGAGAGAATTGACTAGCAGTTGTATAATTTAAATTTCAACGAACAATAAAGGAAGAGATAGAGGGGCTGGGGACGATGAAATTCCTTTATTCTTATTATTATTTTGTCAGTCACATCTAACAATTGATTGACAAAGCCTACATCCAAGCCTATATTACCCATGGGCTAAACAAAATACTAAAGCCCAAATAATAGGACCAGACTTTAGAGAGACTGTTGCAAAAATCGGGTGCACAAAACAATTCATTAGAGGGAAGTGCAACTCTGCGAGCGAGGCATGGAGACAAAACGAAACTGAAAGGCTTGCTCTCAAATTTGTTTTAATCTAACCCCTGCACCTGGGTCAAAAACGCGTGGATCAACTTTCTCACACATCAACTAATTTATCTTCCTGTTAAAAAAAGTTAAGATAATTAAGTAACTTAAAACAAATTATTAATTATTAATTATAATTGTTTAAAATAAATTATAATTAGTTTTAAAAGAATTATCGCATGCCCTAACATCAATCAATAATAATTTTAAATTAAATTTTTTTAAGTAAACTCAGTAAATGAACAAATTAATGTTTATAATAAAAGTAAAATCAATCATGTAAATATGTTAGTATATTTTGAGTGACACTCAATTTTAGTGTATTTATATATTATTTTTTATATTAACTAACCTAAAAATTTCTCAAAATAACATTGTGCATGGAAGTTTAAGAAGGTGGTGGGCCCTCTACTAACCGTCAACCCCCAACGTGGCTTCTGTGTTGGCAGCGAAGCCAAACGGGGGACGCACGCAAACCGCCAGACACAGAGATAAGTACGCGAGGGCGCGAAATGTGGGACGGTCAACGGTTTAAGTAACAAAAGCGCGTCCGACTGTCCGAGTTTATCGGAAGTGGGGCCATTTCCATTCTCCACCATTCTTTCCTCAGATCCCACGAGCCTCGCCGCCTATTATCTTTTAAATGAACGCTGATCGAAGTCTTTTTGTGGAGCCCCCCTTACTCTATCAGTCCAAGGTTAATTCCTTGGGACCCATCCCTCTTCCTAAAAGAAAATTTAAAAATAAAAAATAAAAAATAAAAAATGAAATGGAAAATTGAACACATTGGGAAGGCTGGTTGGTGGGGGTGATGAGAGAGAGGCGAAAGGGGGAAAGAGAGAGAGAGGGGACTCAGAAACCCAGAGAGAGAAAGCGCCCAGAGGACGATGGTCGAACAGAGAGTCCTCTGAGATCATTCCGAAAAGGGCAGCAATTGAAGAATAGGGTTTAAAAAAAATTATTTATTTTTTCTTTTAACTTTTGCTGCCTTTTTGTTGAGTCTCAATCACCCCCAACCTGCTGCATTGCATTACCTTCTTCTTCTGCGTCATCATCAATTTTTTTTTTCTTTTAACTTTTGCTGCCTTTTTGTTGAGTCTCAATCGCCCCCAACCTGCTGCATTGCATTACCTTCTTCTGCGTCTTCATCGTAATCATCCATTGTTAACTTCCAGCATCAACTGCAACAGAGAGAGTTGCTTTCCTGCACCTTTTGTCGCTTCTGCATGGTAAAATCCCTATCTTTATCAATGGTTTCCTACCATACCCACCTTTTTTCCTTTTTCTTTTCTTATGCTGATACCCAGAAAGCTTGCTTGATAACGAGGTTATTCCTTCTTTCTTCTTTGTTATGGTGTTGGTTGCTTCCCAACTTTTCCTTTTTAATTCTTTATTTCTTTTCTGGTGGAAACCCATTTCATTTGGTTGATTTCTTCTTGTGGGTGAAATTTCAGCACCAACCACATTCCTGAGGTCCATTGAAAGGAACATACTGAGCAGGGTGAAGCCTTTGTTGAACAAGAAGTTGTAGACAAAGAAAATAAATTAACAAAATGAGGGACCCTGATTCTTTCAAGCGCCTACGTTTTCTTGTTTTCTTTTGTAAAATAGTTTTGCGTAGTTAGCGACTTTCTAATGCTGGTCGCGAAGTACGAGTAGATTGAAGGATTTTATTGTAAAGATATTTTGTATATTTTATCTTATAGCGTCCTGGCTATAGACGGATACAGATATTGGTTCAACCCCTGTGCCATTGGCTTTACAAAGCAATGGGGGTTACATGTAACCCATATGGATTTTGGTTCAGATTTTATGTTGTTTTGATTTGTATGAGGGCCATTCGTGCGTGTTGGTCGCATAATGATGAAGGTATTTCCATAGCTAGCCCTTTTATCTTTCATTTTCAGACAAGGATGGAATGTATTTATTGTATCTTGATCTGTAATTTTTGTTACATTTGGAATGAAAATGCAGTATCAGCTTTGTTGGAATTCAGGGCCAGAATAACATCTGATCCTTATGGTGCTTTGGCTAATTGGATTCCAAATGTTTGTAATCATAATCATTGTGAGTGGTTTGGTATTCGTTGTGTCGACAGCAAAGTGCAAACGTTGTAAGTTCCTTTCTTTTTCCCTTAAGTTTTCGGGCAAGGCCAAATTTATTTTTAGTGAATAGAAGTACTTGCAGCAATGCTTGTTGTTTTAGGAAAATTGTCCTGTGATTGTTCTCCAATAAAATTCACTACTGAGTTCTGTGTCGCACTAAGTCTGTGCCTTTCTGTTATTTCTTGTAGGAACCTAAGCGGACTATCTTTGGAAGGGACACTGGCTCCTGAGCTTGGAAAACTAGCTCACTTAAAATCTCTGTAGGAATTCTACACAAAGTTCCCTGGCCTTTGTTTCTAAAATTAATATATTTCTTTTTCTTAATGATACATGCCAAACTAAATTTATAACACTAATTAGTTTATATTTTGAACTACAATTAAATTTGAAATAGTGAAAGCTCTGATTTAATGCTATCTGATAAGAATATGACTTAATTGAAGAGCTATCTTTTTGTCATTAAGTCATTTTTGGTAAATTCAAGTAATACTCATTAGATGTATGGAATATACTAATATTTCTCCCCCAAATTTTAGTTATTTTTAATCATGCTTTTCTGCATTTCTTTGCACCTGGAATGAAACATCAAGTCTATGCTATGCTGTAGTTTGTCGCAATGGCTTGCAACAGATTGGTCTCAGTAAACTTTATTTTCTTCTGTTCTTGCCTTTTGCTGTTTTGCCTTTCCTCTCTCAGCTTCTCTAAGCATGCAAACATTTAAGCAGTTACCCTCTTTGAATCTCCAATTCCAAACAAATATAGTTAGTTTGCATTTAGCTGGATTAGCTTATTAATTTTGTTAATGTTAGGAATTAGGATTACTTGTTTTTGTTGCACATATAAATAGGATTTCCTTCTGTTTAGTTAGCTCAATTTTCTTTATACTATAACTGCATATTACCTCATTTGTTGATTGATGTCTTCAATTTAAGTAATTTTCCCCTGATATTTAATTTGCCACCAGAAAAGCTTATTTTAAATATTATTTTCTTTTCACTTATTTCTTTTTAATTCTGATTTGCTTACTCTGTTTCTCTGAAAGTGTATTAGACAAGAATAATTTTTCCGGTACCATTCCAAAAGAACTTGGAGACCTCACCAAGCTGGAGTTGTTGGATTTGAGAGACAATAACTTGACTGGAAATGTTCCAGCAGAATTGGGGAGAATGTTGTTCCTAAAACACTTGTAAGTTAACTCTTTTAATCTGTATGTTTTTCTTTTAAAATAAATTCTTGTATCTTCATTAAAATTATATGTTACTCTAGGCTTCTTTGCGGCAATAACATTGAAGCCAGTTTTCCTCAAGAACTTGGGAAGCTCAATTTGCTCTCTGAACCACTACTTGTTGATAATCATACGTCTCAAATGACAGCTGAAATTGGCTGCATGAATAGAAAGTTTGGACACTGGTAAGCATATCTTTTTTTTTCATTTTTCTTTAATTGACATAGTGAACTTTGTAGTCTGATTTTTGCCTCCTCTTCCCACTTTTTTTTTTTCACTTGAAGAAGCAAGTCATTGAGAGATAAGAATTTGTTTCTCACAAATCTTGTTCATTATTTGCCTATAATTACTTATCCCTGGGCATTATATGAAGGACAGAGCGCATTGATGATTTTTTAATCTTGTCATTATTTAATTAGTTCAATGAACAGAGGAAAAATCTTTAAGGGTCACAGTGGACGGGTTCATATGTCCATTTAATCAGTTTGAGATCTCACTTATCATCATAGTTTATTAGTTTGCTTTCTATTTTATTTGAATTTTTTCTTTAATATCCTTGATAGATATTGGTCTCGCTTCTGCTGAAGCTTCTCATGCAAATGTGTTTTAGAAATTAAAACTCAATTTGGCAATGTACGATAGAAAATCAAAATGTTGATTATTTTTATGACCTAATAATTTATGAGAATCCAAATCATTGCTTGAAACACAATGGTTATTGAGAGTTTGAGGCGCACTTGAAACAACTAAACTTAGAAAGATAGAAACTTGCAAATGTATGGGCACAAGGTGTTGCCATTTCTTTTGCAGAATAACATCTCAACTCTGATAACAAGAATAATTTGATTAATTTTTGTATGAGGGGTTGCAAATTGATAGATGAGACATGGTTATATTAATTAAGCACCAGAATAAAATTTAAGCAGTATTAATTTGTTATGCAGTTTCATCTGCATTGTATGCTAAAGACTAACTTGCTTCTCCTTATATGCTTAACCAAATTTATTATATATGGTTGTGAATTTCTTTTTTTCTGATCTTCTGATGCATGGCATTAGCAGTGTGTGGCAGAGCAATTTCAAACAATGGAACAAGGCGGAGTTGCTGGTCATTCCAATTAAAGGAGTAATTATGAAATACCTCAATGCCTTGACACTGCCACTGTGTGTAGATAACTTTGGCCTCATCTTAATCTCAATATTTATACATAGATTTTGCTCTTTCATTGTGCTCTACTTACTAATAATTGTCTGCTCTGCTTTCAAGGATCAAGCTAGGGAAGGCCTATGGCTATGAAGAGAATTGCCGTGACAGTCTGCATAGTGAGTGGATATTCTTGTCTGAACTCTGGTCCATTGAGCGACTGAAAGTTATGATCTTGATTGACGGTGAAAATATGCCTTGAATCATGTAGGTTCAGATGAGTCGGTGATTGCCCAGAATGTAGTAGTCAATTTTGAACGTCGTAAATTACTTGATCAGTTCAGTAACCTCCCGGCTGCACCTATCAGCGGTGGGCCTGCCAAACAGATCATTTCTCTTCCAACCACCCTGAGTAGTGGAGCTTTCCCAGCTGTGCCAGTTGCCAAGAAGAATCAAAGTCCATCTCCTGCACCACAGCCTCAACTGGAAGCTGCTAGAAATGAAACAAATCAACAACCTTCAGCTAATGATGCTTCGGGAAATTTTTGGAAGTACATAATTATTATTTTAGGTGTGGCTCTGCTGGTCATTGTTACAATTGTCCTGTTTTGCTTGTGGAATAAACAAGCAGCAAAAGCAATTAGCCCTTGGAAGACAGGATTAAGTGGACAGTTACAGAAAGCATTTATTACAGGTAATTTTCTTGAAAGTGAATAAAAACTACAATTTATTACATTGAGCTGCGGACAACAAGTAGCTAAGTTGAATTTGCAATTGAACTTACCTCTTATTTTTTGAGCTTATCACCTGATGTAAATGTTCGCTCAACAATCTAAACCCAATGGCTACGTCATTTGGCCACTCAGTATCTGGCAGGCTAGCTCTTGGTTTTGCCACATTCTTCAAAGCTGTTTGAGGGTAGCGATGGCATCTTCAACGGGAACATCACTAGAGTGTCTCTTCATGGAAATCTATATTCCTTAAAAACTTCGCTAAAATGAGCTAAATAATAAATATTGATAAGAAAATTAGAAGTCATCACAATATGTACATCAAGTTTTAAACTTCTCCTATGGACCTTCTGGATTTGTAATGATAACCTATTACAAAAGAATTATGAGTCCAGAACCTCTTTGTACGTATACAGTCTCACCCGTTTAAATTGTACAATCATCGTTTTCCTGATTTGAATAGCAACATATTTAGTAAAGGCTTTCATCTTTTTATGGTCAGTCAAATACAATAAATGGAATTTGGGTCTTTCTGCATTATGCTACCTGGAGTGTCTACCCATATGTCATCTTATCTGATCTCTCCTATTTAAGTTATTTGCTCAGTCAGTGACTTCCAATTAATTATGTGTATATTCCCTTGTGTTAGAAATTACTGTTAACGTATTACGATGGCAATTGTCTTTTTTCATATGAAATGCAGGGGTCCCTAAGTTGAATAGAACAGAACTGGAGACAGCCTGTGAGGATTTCAGCAATATCGTTGATTGCATTGATCATTGCACCCAATACAAGGGAACCCTGTCCAGTGGAGTTGAGATTTCTGTTATGTCAACTGTTTTCACTTCTTCCAAAGACTGGTCGAAGAACATGGAGAAGGCCTATCGGAAAAAGGTTTGTTGCTTCTAAAGTCAATTGGAAAGAAGATTTAATGGCCAAGTCCTTATTGAATTGAGAACATAACTCTCAATTCTCGATCTCCTCGGTTGCTAATTCTCTCTCTTATATGCTGCAGATTGATACTTTATCTCGTGTAAACCATAAGAACTTTATCAATCTTATTGGCTACTGTGAGGAAGAAGAACCATTCACTAGGATGATGGTGTTTGAGTATGCACCGAACGGAACCCTATCTGAGCATTTGCATGGTAATACACTTTGTTATTGTCATTACTTTGCATAGAGCAAGTCTGAGTTTCATTATTGAATGGCTAAGTTCTGTGTACTATTATTTTATTTTAATTTTCAGTTAAGGAAGTTGAACATCTTGATTGGAATGCAAGAGTGAGGGTTGTTATGGGCATAGCTTATTGTCTTCAGTACATGCACCATGAACTGAATCCACCAGTAGCTCATTCCAACCTTACTTCAACGTCAATCTTGTTGACAGATGATTTTGCTGCTAAGGTATACCCGTTTCATTTCTGTATTTATTATTATTATGTTTAGTATTTGTACTATTATATCTCAGCAACCAAGTTAAATGTATTCGTCATTCTATTGTTCTCTCAGATTGCAGAGACCAGTTTTAGCACGTCAAGTGAAGATGAGTCAAAGGCAAAGAATTCTGAATTGCCACCCCATGCTGATTCTGAAACAAATGTCTATTATTTTGGAAAATTGTTACATGAAATCATTTCTGGGAAGGTACCTGACTCTGAAGACCTAGGCCAAATTGAGAACTGGGTAGGTTTCAGATATATCTAATGATTCTTTTCCTCCCCTCCCCAGGTTTTTTGTTTCCTTCTCCTTTACAAATCTGCTTTCTTGTTAAATTTGAACCTACATTTATTGTTGTATATCTCTTAATAAATAAATTCTCGTCAACTTCCTAGGCTGCTGATCCCACCCTGCGGTCCTTCAAAAAAAATGAATTTGATGTCATCTGTGAGGTTATCCAAGAATGCATCCAACCTAATCCAAGGTTAAGACCAACAATGAAGGACATAACTGCCAAATTGAAGGAAGTCATTAATATATCACCTGACCAAGCAGTACCAAGACTTTCTCCACTCTGGTGGGCTGAACTGGAGATCTTGTCAGGGGAGGCGACTTAAGTTCTATCTGACTTCCTCTCTATCATCCTTTGTCAAGCTGCCAGAGTCCAATCCATCTTCCCCCTATTAATGGTATATAAACATATATGCTACCAAATTTTTTTTTCTTCTCTAATTGTTTTTTTTTCTTTTGTAAGTCCTTAATCCTTAATAACATAGCCATTCATGTCCTGATCAAACTCTGTTGTGTTGTTTTGAAAGCGGAGTGCTGTGAAATATATATTCGTTATTTAAGTTTGGCGTGTAAAATTCTAACAGTCTTGGGATCTCTGTTCCAATGAACATGCAAATTTTATATAGGTCTGATACAACAATATAACGCCAGGTGTATATCAAGTTATAGTATTATCTATTGAAAGGAGTTAGTCTAGTTGGTAAATAGGGAAGAAATCTTTTTATATTAACTTGGGGTTCATTCTATAGGTACTAAAATGTCCTCAAATAAAGTTGTCTATATGATTTATAGTTTTCTTCTTAGCTGTTATTTGTATTAATAATCTATCAAACACATATAAAGGCCTTATTCGAGTGGGAACTCAACTCTGCTACAAGGCGGCTATCTTAGCAGCATTTCCACACAGTGAATCCCTCCTTCGCTGTGTGAGAAAGCGAAACTCACTCTGCTTTATTTTTAATTTATTATTATTATTGTTTCTCTAGGATGATAACTCATATTTAAACAAAATATAGATCCAACCAATAAACCAAATCTGTTCCTGCCATATCTATTTACGAGAGAATTATTTAATGTCAGCCCCATAAAAATGCCGTTATCCCACAATTTTCTTTTCCTTTCCTTTATGAAACGGTAACTGAACAACATACTGAGAGTGGATAATTTCTCAAGTCTCCCACCAAACAATGGATAGAGCATAAGAAAAACAGAGCAGGAGAAGCGAGACTTGAAAAGTTCCGTTGTGTTGTACATTCATGAGTGAATACAATGATATATCATCCTCATATCGATCGATAGCACATCTCTAAATGTTTTTTTAAAAAGGTTAATGATATTATTTATCTAACAACAATTCTCGTACTAAATATAAAAACTATTATCTTATATGCTTGAAACAATAAAAACATCATGTCTCCTCAGTGACGTCAACATGCATGCAAGAGCCATCGTCTGGGGAAATCCTCCAACACGTCACTTCGTTTGGAATCCTGTTATGCGCCAGCTTGATAGAGACTTTGACGCTGGACCCTAAATAATACCTGGTTCTTTTCTCTTCCGTTATAACTCTGTTTGTGGGGGTGCTCTGAAACATGTCCCAACTTACACAGTTGCTGAAGTCAGTTGCGTTTGTTCATTATACCATTTTTCCCATGTCGCCAGTGGAGATGAATTATGCAATTTACTCCCATTCTACGCTCACCTAATTCTCTTCCATCTGTATAGTTTATGTTTTAATTTCCCACCTAATATTTGATATAAAACCAATTATGGAGAAATTCTTTATTAGTTTATAGAAATTGTACTCTAAGCCCATTATGAAGAACTATCATATAGGTGTAGTAGTGTTTCTTAGCTTTTGTCAACCTATTGGTTTCTTCTATTGCTTCTTACCGCAAAGAAAATATCATGTATTGATTTACTTCTTTCTCTTTCTATTACATTACAATGCACTGTGAGTTACCGGAACAAAACCAACTAAAATCGCGCAAAGCTGAAACAACATAAGCGGAAAGATGTACAATTGTTTGTTTTGAATTACTCGTCTTTATTCAGTTTTGGGTGCAGCCATGTCTCTCTTCTTCCCCCATTGCCTCAGGCGAAGCTGCAGAGTAAGAGTTGCAGCCAAGAACTCCATACACTGCAATGGGGTCAGCACATCCAGCGCCCCCTTAAGTGTCTTCAGTCTCACACAATCAGCAGCCTTCATCACCTTCTCTAACCCACCCAACACCCCCTTCAATGCAACTTCTACCAACCCATCCACCCTTTCCACCACGCCGTTGCCGTTATGTGCCCGGCTTGACAGCTTTGCCAGCTCCACCATTTTCGGGTCAGCCATGGCCACCTGCAGCCTCTCCATCTCTCTCTCCACCTTCTCCTCTTCCATCCTGATCTTCATTCTCAGCTCCTCTATCTTCTTCTGCTGCTCCTCTGTCATGTCAAACGTCTGCTTCTTGAGGGAGTCGAGGAGCCGGAACGCCATGGATGGCTTCCATCCGGTGACCCACGAGTAAGCATTCTCCAAGGGACTCATCCACACAGGGGAGAAGAAGACCAGAACTTCTTCATGAGCTGCAGCCCATTTCACAGCGTAGTACTCCTTGAGATGGGTTGTGACTGTTGACACTAAAGCTTGCAGGTCTTGATCATTCAGCACCACCTCGCTTCTTTGTTTGGACACCTCAAGAAGCTGATGCAGAATCTCTTCAAGTTTGAAAACCCACTTATCGTAGAACTCAGAGAACCTATTCTCCACTTGGGTTTTCATTGTGACAAATATTCAGAATGCATAAGGTGAATTTGGAGAAGAAATTTGATCGAGTAGTGTGTGTTAAGGTTAGAAGGAGAGAAACCAGATGGAGAGAAGAGGAAAGGCCACGGTAGGAATGGGTGTGGGTGGGTAATTGGTGCATGGGTTACGCGCAGCAATTGCCTACTAGTGAGTTATGACTTAGAAAGAAGGGCTATTTGACGCTTTGCAGAGAGGGAGAAGGACATGAGCATGACTCATGAACCAACACATCTGCAAACTTTGACTGTGTGTTGAAGGGGTCCTTCCGCAATCCTTCCACTATGGGTTTTTTGGTCTTTGTGCTGAGACGTGTCTCCTTAGGAATGAACTGGGATTCAACGTGGACTATTATAGGACCGGGCTATGTGGACGAGAAGTATTAGGTTGTTTAATTCTATTTTTTTTTTATATTTTTTAAAATTATATTTAAAAATTTATTTTACAAAATAAAATAAAATAAATTGTTTGATAAATTATTTTTAAAACACGTTATTTTTTTATCCGTTAAGTATTTAAAAAAATAATTTTTTTTGTTTTAAAAATAATTTATAAAAGAGATTTTTTATTTTAAAAATAACTGAAAATAAAAAGTTATTTTTAAAATTGAAAACAAACGAACACATTCTTTGTCGAGATTCTTCTTATTAAAATTATATATTTTTTGGAATTAATTTTGATATATTTTTGAGTGAAGTCTAATGAAAAATGCGATTGTTTACATAAGAAAATTTCTTTAAGGACACTAAATTTAGTTATTTCAGTTAGAAATTTTATTTCCCGAAGTTGAATTAAAGATTTATTACGACCAAATGAAGTTAATTAATGATCAATTGATCATAACGTTTAAACAATTTTGTTGGCGGCTCAGATGACATATATGGTTTAATTTAATTAATTTGTCTTTGTGAGAGCAAAAATAATATTGTTAATCCTGAAAATTATTCAAAATTTTAGACCACTAGCTAATGACTTTGGTTATAGATTCAAGTTTTAAAGGGCAACTAGTATCTAGCTATTAATTAGTATTATATATTCTATAGTTTAGAGATCGAAATTTTGAATCCCACAGGGGGTTAGCTAGGGGGGCGAGTTGGATTTAGGAGAGAATGTACTATAGCCTATGTCACAGAGGTACCAAAATAAACCATCTTTGTAAAGAAATAGGTCTAAATGTTCTTAGTCAACATTCTTAAGCAGATATACTTCTTATGGATGTAACTAATATTAATTTGTGCCATTGAGTACATATTTTGTGTTAATTGATTCTAGTTTGTCTAATTGTTCTCGCTTCAGAACAGGCATCCATACCTATTTCTGTAATGGATATTGGCATTGCATAATTGGCTTAATTATTAACGTATATATTGTTTTTTTATTATTTTTTTTCTATTAAAATTTTTTTTTGGGTGAGGAAATTAAGTTACTTTAATTTAAGGCAAGAGTACTATAACTTATAATAATACTTACATATCGTTTAAACAATAAAAAATTGAATTTACGTCACATAAATAAAAGCGTTTTAATTTTTTATTAATTGAATAAACTCTAATTAGCATTTGTTATTAATATTTTATTAAACATAAGTAGATTTTATATATGCACGCAAGTCTCTATTTATTCATCTGGGGATTGATAATTAAGTCAAAATCACGGAGGAGTCTCTCAAGATTAAAAATGGTGTGAATTTCTAATACACACACCTAACACCTGTACTAGGCTATTGTAGCGTTTTTTTTTTTTAATATACGTGAAATTTTCTGTTAATTTTTACATTTTTAAATACAAAACATATCTAGCAGTTTATTTTAGTGTTTTTTTTGTATGCATGCTTAAATCTGCTAATAGCAAATAATTTCTAATGCCAAGAAGTAGCTAGCTAGCTAGGTGTACTGCTTACAAACCTCAAAATTAAATTGAACAAACTGATACTAGGTTTTCATAGTACTTGTCTTTATATTTATATTTTAGTCTTAGTTTTGGCCATTAGTCCTGGATCCCGACCGACAATATATAAACCCTGAAGATTAGATTCTTTCCCAAGTTGAGGGAGTTTTCGCTTTTCAACGACGAAGATGCAAATATCAAGTTCTGTTATAATTGGAAGGTCGTCATCGAGTTTAATTTAACTCACGTGCAGATGCAATATCCGTCCTAGTCTTTTAGCTATAAATAGCTAGATATCTGGGGATAAATCTTAAATAATAAATAAATAAATTAAAATTATTAGATTATCTCACTACTTATAAACAAAATTTTAAATTTAATTTCTTTTAATATATACAAATATAAAAATAACATAATACTTGTATATATATATACACATTAAAATTATCTGCCTATCTAGCTATATACAAATTAATTTCATTTTCCTTGGTTTATTTTCATATGATGTCATTTATATGATTAAAATAAATAGTGGATTTGTGTGTTTACGTAACAATATTCTTGCTTTCATGCATATGAAACAGGTTCGACATGTGGCTACCTGCAAATGTAACACTCTATATAGTATTCCATTATGACACATTTTTATGCATGCAACACTTACCTGCCATGATTTGACACGTTCCCTAAGAGAAAAAGGAAATCTTAGTGAAGATATTTGAAATTTGTTGTAATTTTATTTCTAGCACCAAATAACTCGAAAAAGTACGTACTACAGTAAAAGAATTAGTAATGAAAGAAACAAAGAATAATTGATCTCTATTCAAGCACTAAATAGATTAATATTTGAGTATTCCGAACTAAATATACAAAAACTAAAAACCACATAAAAATACGGAAGATACTTGCATTTAGGACCATAAAAGAATAGCTAGCTTGGATCGGTTTACAGTGACCGGATAATTCTCCTACGTCTTCACACAAATGTCTTGGGGAGGAAACTACGAGGCTAATGACATTCGACAACTAGGAGACCACATCAATATGAATCAGTTTCGTCTCTATGTTGGAATAATATTTTACGGGGACCCACATTTTTAACATATTCACATACTTATTATTTATTGGTTTATTTTATTTACCAAAAATAAGTAAACTGATAAATTTTTAGGTTCATTGGATTGCATAATATTGAATTTTACCATCTGTTTTTCTTTAATTTACTTTTAATAAAATGTGAACTTGCTTTAAGATTTAAGTTCTATTAATAAAAATGAATAAGATGCGATTATGGGAATTATGTACAATCTCTGATAGACAACGAGAAAAGCAAATAAATTTAAACCAGCAAATTATGTTCTGAATGTTATAAATATATATAGAAACTAAAAATAAAGGGTTACATTAAATAGACTCGAAGCTAACTTTATCCTATTAAGGTTCCTAAGTGGACAAAAAATCACGAGGCATAGTTAAGGCATGTTCTCGTGATTAGGGTTCCTACGTACTCTAACATCAATCACCAATCCACACCCAAATCATATACCAAATCCAACTCCCTCTCCTTTCTAGGAGATCCATTTTTCATGTGTTTCTTTCACTGCATAATGCAAATTGTGACGATGACCTGCCATGTGGGTTGCTCTTGCCCACATGGGATCCCACATGGCCACTTAATATCAAACTGGTCTTCACACTATCGGTGAACAATATGTGTTCCTAAATCTCAGTGGCCCTACATTGGCGTTTCAATCAGAAACTGTCAAGTGTTGACAGAATTTTGTAGAATTAGCATTCCCTTGTTCTGCTTTTCTGCAATTGAAATTAATTTTGCTAGCTTTCATTATCTTTCGGTTGGCCAAAGTTCTCAATTTCTCATTGTAGAAAGAGTACAATAATAATTCAATTTTATTCCTTACAGCCACCGAGTGATACAATTATTGGGGGGCAACCCACTATATAAATTTTATCTATAAACATATTGTCTCCAAGTTATTTTCATTTAATTTGTTATAAGTATCTTTCGATTTTTTTTAGGAAAAAAATCTATTTTAATTGGAATGAACTTTTCTTCAAAAAAGTTACACACACTTTATGGTTGAATATATCTAAAGTTCAATGGGACAAAAATTTATTTATTTCTGTTAACCAAAAAAATAAACTAACTATATATATATATATATATATGAGTTGGTATTTGGTATACCGGCGGTGGACAATTTTTTGTCTATCAGCAATGTCCAGATCATGACACGTGACAAAAATAATTTTAAAAACTATTATTCTTATCACGTGTCACAATCTGAACACCGCTGGTGGACAAAAAATTGTCCACCATCGATGGACCAAATATTTTCTTATATATATATATATATATCAAGAGGGAGTTTCAAAATTATTGGGTATAAGGACAACTCAGAGAGGAGCATTTTAAATTATAATTTAGAGGTCTCTGTTGGCATTAGCAGGCTAATACCAGGGAAAATAAAATAAAATTCCCATGAAACAAAATAAAAAATGAGGTGATTTCATTACATGCAGGAATCCAATTATTGTTAATTTTTTACCCTTCAATCCTAAATGAACTTGCTTTTTTCTCCCTCTTCTTTCTCATCTACCCATTTTTCAGAAAAACGTTGGTAAAGTCGGGAATATCCCTATACTGCAGAAGGAATCAGAACTAGCTAGATCCAAAAATAAGAACATCCAATTGTTATTTACTATAAATAGAGAGCGAGTGGGGGTTAAGAATTTCCAAACCCATATAAAATTCTCTCTTCGTGAATCTCTCTTGTACATAGAGCAAATTCTTAATTTGATCTTAACTATTTATAGGCATTTATTGGGTCTTGACTTGGTACACTCTGTTTGCTGGAAGTCCTCCCAGGGAACCACCGTCCACCGTGCCAATGGGCATATGGCTCCATAATGTGGCTTCCTAGGCCATTGCTTTTCCCTTCCTCCTCGTTTTTTCTTGGTTTTAATGAACAAGGGAGGAATGGAGAACAAAGGAAAGATTTTGATGCAGAAGTATGAGCTTGGCCGTATGCTTGGCCAAGGCACATTCGCTAAGGTTTACCATGCGAGAAACTTGAGCACTGGGCAGCACGCTGCTATCAAAATCATTGACAAAGAGAAGGTTCTGCGGGTTGGTTTGATCGACCAAATCAAGCGAGAAATCTCTGTGATGAGCCTCGTGAGGCACCCCAACATTGTGCAGCTTTACGAAGTCATGGCAAGCAAAACTAAGATCTATTTTGCAATGGAGTACGTGAGAGGTGGAGAGCTTTTTAATAAAGTTTCCAGAGGGAAGCTTAAGGAAGATTTGGCCAGAAAATATTTCCAGCAGCTAATTGGGGCTGTTGAGTTCTGCCATAGCAGAGGGGTCTACCACCGTGATCTGAAACCAGAGAATCTTCTTCTGGATGAAAATGGGGACCTCAAAGTTTCGGACTTTGGGTTAAGTGCATTGTGGGAATCCAGGAAGAACGATGGCCTTCTTCACACTATGTGTGGGACTCCAGCTTATGTAGCCCCTGAAGTGATCAACAAGAAGGGCTATGATGGAGCCAAGGCAGATATTTGGTCTTGTGGGGTGATTCTGTTTGTTCTTTTGGCAGGTTATCTTCCTTTCGATGACAAAAATCTGATCGAAATGTACAGGAAGATTAGCAAAGCACAATTCAAGTGCCCACAGTGGTTCCCACCTGAGGCAAGAAAGCTAGTCGCAAGAATCCTCGATCCCAATCCAAGGACAAGAATAAACATGGCCAAGATAATGGATACAACTTGGTTTAGAAAGGGGTATAAGCAGATTGAAGCACCCCCCTTGCCACCTTCCCCTGCAAACGGTGAAGATATCTCAGTTAGCGAAGTTGAGGCTGCGTTTGCTTCATCAAATCCAGATGATAATAATAGCTCAGTACCAGACAATGCAGAAAGCTCCATGAAACTATCTTGTTTCAATGCATTTGATATCATATCTCTTTCTTCAGGATTCGACCTTTCTGCTTTGTTCGAGAAAGATAGGAGTCCAAGACAGCACGCTAGATTCAGTACCACAAAAGAAGCCTCAATGATTGTGTCAAAACTGGAAGAGATAGCTCAGGTAGACAGCAGATTCAAGGTTCTGAAGAAAAATGGGACTGTCACATTGCAAGGAAGCAAGTTAGGGCGAAAGGGCCAACTTGGGATAGATGCAGAAATTTTTGAAGTAACATCTACGTTTCATATTGTGGAGGTGAAGAAAACATCGGGGGACACGTTGGAATATATGGAATTTAGGGACCAAGACTTGAAGCCTTCTCTGAAGGATATAGTGTGGGAATGGCAAGGAAGTGAGCAGCAGCAGCAACAATAGGATCGATATACAACCTCCATAGGTTTTTGTTTTTTCCTTGGATAGAAGCTCTTTCGTACATTCTTCTATCTAAATTTGGACTTTTACTTGCCACAAAGTTGTTGTCTATGTTCTCTCTTTTATATCCACTTTTTTTTTTTAATCGCGCAATCTCAGTTCTTATGATAATATTGTATGTCTTCTAAATTCGAAAACTCTGCTCGGCTGCATTTTTATCCCTTTAGTTTGGCTATTAAAACAATTTAATTTTTTTAGTTTTAGTTTGATCGGTGTTATCTTAAACACTTTTCCAAATAACATTGAAAGTTGAGAAATGTTCTTTAACTAGTCTGCCCTCGGAGGCTCTGCTCGTGGTGGTGGTTCTCCCCAGACTTGTTCTGGTTTTTTGTGGTGGGGAAGCTGTGGAATGAGAGCTCTTTCAAAATGGGGGGTTTCCAGTCTACAATCAAGCAGATATGAAAGTTAAAGAGCGGGGTTCAAATAAGGGAAATAGGTAAAAATTTGTTTTCTTTCGAATTTTTCCGTTGGTCCCTAGTGGTTTGACAAACGGGTTTTGGCACTACGGGAAATAGAAGAGAATGAACAACTATCTTCTATCCAACCATCCAAAGTTTTATTTTGAGTGAAAGCTTATGATCTTCCCTTTGTTAATAGGACCCCTATGATGGCAAGAGCTTTGGGAGACGGAGCGGGTTCTCATGTCGAATGGGATGAGAGTGAGGATTGCAGGTGGGGAAAGTTCTTCAGATTCCGACCCTTGGTGGATGGAGGAGCCTGTTTAAGGGATTGAAAGCAGCTAGGGCATGTGGTAGGTTGTAATAGGAAAAATTAGAAGAGTTTTAGTTATAAATAGAAGGGATGAGCACACAAATAAAATAGGCAGAAAAAATTTATTGTGGGGAGACATCTAGCCCGAGTTAAAGGGTGTTTGACACTAGAAAAAATTTTAGATTTACGAGAATTTTAATATGAGAATTAAATATTGTTTTGTTTAATTTTAAAATAAAAATTGTGATTTTTAAAAAATTTTAAATTTTGAGAATGATTTTTAAATAAAAATTTCTATGAAAAAATTATTATGGAGGAAAGTGAAATTTAGTGATTCTCATGTAACGATTTTTAATAAAATATAATTTTATCTTTTAATATTTTATGTAAATTTTTTTATAAAAAAAATTTTAATTGTTAATATATTTTTTTAATAATTTTAAAATTAATATAAATATAATAAATTATTAATAATAATTTATTATATTTTTTGTTAAAAAAATAAACAAATAAAAAAACATTAAAATAAATAAATAAATAAAAATATTTTAGAAATTATATACATAAATAAATATTTTTTAAAAATATTATTTAAAATATTTTAACAATTTTAAAAATCAATTAAATACATTTATATATTTTCAAAATTTATTATTTTCATCAATCAATCATCATATTTCTTAAAAAATATAATTTACAAAAACAAAAAATTTTGATGTATACCAAACATTTTTTAAAATTTTTTGTTATAATTTCTTTTATATTTTCTTCTTGTAATTTCATTGTTTTTTACTATTTTTATAATATATTTTAAAATAATATATAATTTAATTTTTAAATTTATGATATTGTTATATATTATTCTTTAAATTTGTATACTACGTAGTTTTATTTTTGAATTTATATAATTAATTCTTTAATTACAATTAAAAATATGTTCAGTTAAATAATTATAAAACACATTAATTGTTAGCTAGGCATGAGGTCAGCCGACCCATCATTTGTTTTAAAAAAATTCCGAAACGGGCGTTTTCTTAGTCTGGGTCATCATCGGAATCGGATGTCGGAGGAGTTACATCCCCTCCTCTTTCTTCTTCGTCTCCGTCTTCATCTTCTGATTCTTCAGATAAACTCACAGCTGACTGTGTCTTCTCTATTCCAACATCTTCCCATAAAGTAATCTTCTCTGATTTTGAGTATACAATTCGTATATCTTCGTTGCTTTAAGTTTGTCTCTTTGCGTTTTATTTTTCGTTTGATCCCCTGCTCTTCTCACTAAATTCAATCTTCCCCTTTTGTCTTCTGTACCAGCTTCTGATCGATCAAAACAAACAACTTGCTTCTTCCTGTTTCCTTCTGTAAAACCTAAATAAAAGGCATAGATGGACGAGATAAAAGTTTAGGTACTGTGAAAATGGTTACTGTTTGGAGAAGAGCCTTTTGCCCTCGCGACCCAGAATGCACAATATCTGATAAGCAACAAAGAAGCCTAAGTTCGAACCTCAGCCCCAGAAGCTGTGCCGGATTGGTTTTTCTCTCCGGTCGCAGCAACGCTTCCATTCCACGCTTGCAGGAGCAACATCAACAGTCTAAACCTGTATCGACTCCCAGCTTGCGTTACCGAACAATCGCAGAAGCAGCTCAAACAGCAGCCGCTAATGATAGCCCCAGACTTCAAAGCAAAAATCACTCCCACGGCAACCAAGTCCCCCAACTCGCTATCGAGCTCAAATCCAACTTCTCCTCGCTCACCTTTGAAGTTGTCTCTCTTCAAAAACACAGTAAGATTCATTTTCCTCCATCATATAGAAATTTGTAATTTATTATTATCTCACCTTTTTTTCTAATAATAGTTGGGAACGATGGTGTGAGATCCCAATGATGATATTTTCTTAATGGTTTTTCGGCTAGCAGAGTAGTTGTGGAATCTGTTTGAATAGCGTGAAGACGAGTAAGGGAACGGCCATTTACGCTGCCGAATGTTGAACCACCACCCCACCAACGGCCAAAGCATTCCGCTTTTTGCTTTTTTGACATGTCTTCTCTATTCCAACAACTCAGAAACACAAACGTTAGCGAAATCAGAAAAGGAATAAAAACAGAGAAGATTACTTTATGAGAAGTTATTGGAACAGAGAAGACATGTCAAGCAAAGGGTCAGCTGCGAGTTGATCCAAAAGACGAAGTGGGAGACGGAGAAGAAAAAGCAGGGATGCAACTTCTTCAACATCTGATTCCGATGATGACCCAGTGGAAGAAAACGCACCGTTTCGGAAATTTTAATTGCCGTTAGAGGAGGTATGCCGTTATGGGGAGGAACTTTTGTTTCAAGAAGTGTTTGGTAGAAAAAAAAATTGAATTTTAAAAAATTTTAATATAAAAATTTTAAAAAAAATTGTTTGATTTTAAAATAAAAATTTTAATTTTTTTAAAAAATTAATTCTTAAAAATATTTTTTAAATAAAAATTCTCATAAAAAAGTTACTGATTGAGAATTGGTGGTTCTTATAAAGATAATTTTTTTTATTAAAAATAAAATATAATTTTATCTTTTAATATTTTATATAATTTTTTTTATAAAAATAAATTTAATTGTTAATATATTTTTGAATAATTTTAAAATTAATATAAATTTAATAAATTATTAAAAAAATTTATTATATTTTTTGTTAAAAAAATAAACAAATAAATTTATTTTTTAAAAAATTATATACATAAATAAAAATTTTAAAAAAATATTATTTAAATATTTTTAACAATTTTAAAAATTAATCAAATACATTTTATATATTTTTAAAATTTATTATTATCATTAATTATGTTTTCCAAAAAATATAATTTTTAAAAATAAAAAATTTTATCATATATGAAACGCTACCTTAATGTTATCATTAATTTGTTTCTTTTAGATTTATCTTATTTCGTTTTATAAATATTTTTTGATAAATTTCAACTTCTGGCATTCTTTTAATTATTAAAATTTAATTTATTTACTATTTAAATAATAAATTTGTTCGATATTAGAGCAAATTGCACGTAGGTAAAAATTGTCGGGAGTTAAAATCTTAAAAAATTTAATTTTAAAAATAAAAACATTTTTCATTTAAGATATTAAGATAACTAATTTGATATTCAATTTAATATCACTTTTAAAATTAAAAATATTTTTATTTGAATAGTTACATTTTTATCAGATTTGATTTATTAAAAAATAAAATTTTAAAATAAAAAACAAAGCATATAACATAATAAAATAGAACTAAAAAAGAATAAAAAATTTGATGTATTATAATGTTGGGCTGATTCAAATCAAACCCAACTTGGCCTTCAAATTTAGAATTGTAGAGGCTTAATACATAATTGTACCTAAATTTTGGTTTATTTTAAATGTATTGGTTTAAATGTTATGTCTATACCCATAAGGTAGCCGCACCCATAAACAACTCTAACCCACCATCTCCCCTAATGTCGACCCTTTTAAGTTTGCCATGATCCTAAATGTCAAGATCGAATGCTTATTACTACACTACCAGAGCTCATAAAATAAGCACGGAGCACTATGATTCAAACACAGAAAGCCCCCAACTTTCCATCCCCAAAATTATAGTTGTTGAAGATAAATAAATCAAAATGAAGGCAACCAACAAATCAGTATTAATTAGATATACTGTTATGTAAACTACGCTATTAAAATAAAAACACAAATTCAATTCTTCGAACAAACATTTGTTAAATGAGCCTCTTTGTTAGAACAAACAAAATAGAGGAGAAAAAAAAAATTAAAGGCAACCAGAGAGAGTATTTTAACTTAGGTTGCAACTTGGTGTACTAATTGATGACTTGGAATAACTCTTACGATGCATGCATCCAGTTCTAGAGGATGGGAATGCTAACCAGATGTGGGAGAAAATACTAACTTGAAGTGCTGAATTCCATTGTGAAGAGGGGAAGCACTTCAACTTGCAACACCCAAGCCCTTAGGAAGAGAGAGTCGGAAAATTATTGTGTTTTTGAATGAAGAGGTGATCCCCTATATATAACCAAAAATTAGGGATTCGGGATTAAAATAATATTTTAATTCTGTCTCTCTCTTAGTCAGTATTGTGATAGGAAACTCACTGACTACGTAACGGGTTGCAAGTTGGGGCCTCTACCCAACGGGCTTGTCAGTAATTAATCTGACCTATCACAGATTATTTACATTTAACCAGATCCCAATCCATTATAAGTTCAGTGCTGGGCCAAGACTGATTACTTAATTAATTCTGTATTTTGACTAACTTATTAATTAATGCTAATCCACATAAATTAATTCAACAATCTCCCACTTTGATAGTATTAATCAATTATTATAACAAATAACAGAATAACAAAATTTTAGAAAATATTAAGTAATCAGTATACACTAAATATTAACAAAACTCAGATGTGAAACATTAACACAAGATCATTGAATCCGATAGGGAAACAAATGATAGATACATGATCATTGAATCCGATAAGGAAACAAATGATATATTTAACCATAAATAATGTTTCAACATTTGAACATAATGGAATACATAAATGGACTTTAACCATTCAAAGATGTCAATATTACATCAAAAGTGTCTCTTAAAGACACAACTCAGACTCTCATTAGACCAAGGCATCATCAAAAGTTTAAACAAGACCCATATGAGTTACATGATTTTGAAATACTCTTACGGGTAGGCCTTTGGTCAACAAATTTGCTAGCATTTGTTCATTAGAGATATGAACCAAATGAGTCTGAAATTCAGAAATGAGACAATACAAAATCACTGAATCCGATAAGGAAACAAGTGATATTAAATACACAGAGTCTCAAAACCGATTAGAATAAAATACAAATTTGGTCCTTCAACCATAGCTCAAAAAAGAAACCACACAAGATCATTGAATCCGATAGGGAAACAAATGATATAATGTTTCGATGTCTGAACTGAACAAAATTACATAAATGGTCACAGAACAAACATAAAATTCAGACTCCCACTAAACCAAGGTTACATCAAAAGATTTAACAACACCCATATGAGTTCCAAGATTTTGAAATACTCTTGTGGGTAGACCTTGGTTAATGGATTTGCTATCATATGTTCACCAAGAATGTGAACCACACGAGTCTGAAATTCAACAATCTTCTCTCCAACAAATAGGAGCTTAACATAAAAAATGTTTAGTACGACCAAAATTCCTGTGATTTTGAGAAAAGTACATGGCAGACGAACTATCGCAATAAATGGTTAGAGGTCGTGATATAGAATCAACAAAATGCATGTTATAAATTTAGTTTCCTCAACCATATGGCTTGACAATTGGCCTCACAACAAGCGACGTTCTCTGCTTCCGTAGTTGAGGTAACTGTGAGCGTCTGTTTGACACTATTTCACAAAACAGCTCCTCCAGACATCATAAGATGTATTCAGAAGTGGATTTACGATCATCCACACAAGATGCATAGTCTGAATCAGTGTACCCCACAATTTCAAATGGATTAGACTTTCTAAAGGTCACCATATGATATTTTGTACCTTGCAGATATTTCATGACCTTCTTTGCAGCTCTCCAATGATCCTTGTCAGGATCACTCAAGTATCTACCAAGCACACTGATAGCAAACGCTATGTCCGGACGAGTGCATACTTGAGCATACATTAAGCTGCCAACAACAGAAGCATATGAAACATTGCTCATCTCAATCCTCTCAATATCATTTTGAGGACACTGTGATTTGGACAACCTTTCACCTTTCTGAATAGGTGCGGCACAAGGAGTACAAGAATGCATATTAAATCTTTTCAGTACTCGACCAATATAGGTTGCCTGAGACAAACCAAGAATGCCACGAGACCTATCACGATGGATTTGAATCCCAAGAACGAAGGAGGCCTCTCCAAGGTCTTTCATATCAAAGTGGCATGAGAGCATATGTTTTGTCTCATTCAGAAAGCTCACAGAATTACTGGCTAGAAGGATGTCATCAACATAGAGCACAAGAATGATAAAATTGCTCCCATCAAATTTATGATAAATGCATTGATCTGAAACATTTTCAATGAACCCAAGTGAGGTGACAACCTCATCAAACTTCAGATACCACTGCCTAGAAGCTTGTTTCAACCCATAGATGGATCGATTCAATTTACACACTAAGTGCTCTTTCCCTGATTCAACAAAACCATCTGGCTGAGTCATATAAACTTCTTCAGATAAGCTTCCATTCAGAAATGCAGTTTTGACATCCATCTGGCCAAGTTCAAGATTAAATTGAGCAACAAGAGCCATGACGACTTTAAAAGCATCCTTTGTGGATACTGGTGAGAAGGTTTCTGTGTAATCAATACATTCTCTCTGATTGTAGCCCTTAGCTACAAGTCTGGCCTTATATCTTTCAATTTCACCAGCTGCCCCTCGTTTGGTCTTAAAGACCCATTTACAGCCAACCGGTTTATAACCCTCTGGTAATTCAGCAAGTTCCCAAACATTGTTGCGATACATGGAGGTTATCTCATTAGTCATGGCCTTCAACCAATCAGATGAATAAGGGCTTGACATTGTTTCCTTAAAAGAAACATGATCTGTGTCATCAACAACATCTGATTCGCACTCCTGCAAATAGACAATGTAATCATCGAAAATTGCTGGTCTACGCATTCTCTGAGACCGTCTCAACTGAATGACTGGTTCCTCAAAATTTTCTATAGGTAATTCCTCATTACCATCAACTGGGTTCTGAATAATTTCATTTCTATCAGATTGATCATCTACTGATAGAGGTGACAAAATAGGTATGGGCAAAATTGTATTTTCCTCGCGTAGATCAATAGTTCTAGGTACTTGACTCCCACTATCTAAGTCATCCTCAAAATAAAATACTCGATCAGATTCGATGACTTTGGTAGTGTGAGTAGGGCAATAGAATCTGCAACCTCTTGATCCTGTGCAGTACCCAATAAAGAATCTACTAATAGTTCTTGAATCAAGTTTCTTGATATGAGGATTATACGGTCTCACCTCTGCCTTACATCCCCATACATGAAAGTGCTTTAAGCTGGGCTTCTTACCAGAGAATAATTCGTAAGGAGTCTTTGGTACAGCTTTACTTGAAACTTGATTTAGAATGTATGCTGCAGTTTTCAAAGCATCACCCCACAAAAATTCTGATAAGGAAGAGTGACTGATCATACTTCTGACTATATCCATCAAAGTTTGGTTACGTCTTTCTGCAACTCCATTTTGCTGAGGGGTACCAGGCATAGTATACTGAGCCTCTATACCATGCTCTTGCAAGTTTTCAATGATTTAGATTTCTCAATATCTAGTAATGTGAGACTTTGTTCGCATTCCTACCAATAATTCTCCCCTCGAACAAAGGATCATATTCGGGACTTTACAATATTCCCTCTCCTTGAACGGTACTCCCATTCCTTGTTCGAATTCATGGGATGGCAACATAACAATCCCTCCCCTTGAATGACACTTTCTTTATGAGAATTGTAAACAGTCCTCGAAACATCATATTGAAATGAGAGATATTCTAGAATGTGCTACACTAAATAACTCTCTCCCAAGTCAATATTATAGGATTTTAGCTTATTGAAACAATTCACAAGCTTCATAATGTGTTCATGGACACCTAACACTTCATCATAACGAGTAGTGTCCAACAAAAACAAGGAATAGGCCTTTTGGGTCTTATCAAATTTCTTAAATTTCTCTCCAACAGCTTTCAAGAAGTCAATAGCTATATCATTATCTTGAGTGCTCTGTCTGATGGTCTTATCTATAGTGTACTTCATCACCATCAGACATAATCTGTTGGAGTCATACCATTTTGTATGGTAAATTTTCTCAGCAGCAGTAGAATTTATAACAAGATCTACCGATCTTGCCTTCCTAAGAGCCAAATCTTCTTTGGCCAAAACTAAAAACATGTCTAAAGACTCTTTTCAGTCGTTATAATTAGTCCCATTAAGAGTTTTCACTGATAATAGTTGCATGAGTACAAAAGCTGAGGGAATATAATTAGGAAACATTAATTATGTGTGTGCAACATAATTATAAGACAAGGTTTCCTCCAAAACTCAGCTTATGCAACTATATTCACAAGATTGTTCATCATAATCCCGCCTAAGGGTCCCGGATTACAATAAACCAAGAAAACTCATTGCACATCATAATTATTTGGCTCATAGAAGGACTAACACAAGAATGTACTCAATATCTCCATACCGATAGGGTACAACAGATATTGAAATATTAAATATATTTACTACTAACAGATTCATAGTAAATTAGATCAATACAAAATATATTTTGACAATGTCACACTGATAGGGCATGTCCATTACCAAATTATATATATACATTTAAATTCTAAAAGAATTCAAATTATTTGATCCCATAAAGTTTTGCATAACTATACTCACGATAGGCAAGTTCATAATTATACAAAACAACATTATATTTGCAGCCATATAATAATCCATCATTGCATAATTTACAAAACACATCAATTTAATATAAGATGTATTTAATTCACAAGATTTTGTATAATTAGGCTCACGATAGGCAAACTCATAATTATACAAAATAACAACATAACTTCTAGTATTTAACAATATAACATTGCATATTCTACAAAATTACAACAATTTAATGCAAATTATATTGTTTTATTTCAAGATTAAGATTCAAAATTTATTGTATAGTCAACACAAGTTAACAAAGAGAGTACACAACATATATATGTCACAAATATGTAAAATAACATATACAAAAATTTTCTATTACAGAAGGCGAGAGTACAGTATGTTTTTACACTGTATAATTTTATGAAAATTCATAAAATATATTTCCAGGAAGCAAAAAATTTTCAAAAAATCATTAAAATTTCTATCTCGGCGCGTGGAGTAAAACTGCCAGAAAATGGAAAAACAAAAGGTGGCGCGTGAGTGTCACGCGCCAACACGCGCTTCCCATGCGCGTGGGCTTCGCCGGGTGAGGTTGTCTTCCTCACCCGGTTTCCTGCAACCGGGTCGTTTCGACCCGCATTCAACCCGCCTTCAACCCGATTTTATTTCTTCTATTTTACTCAATTAAAAGCCACGATTTTCATGTATATTAATCTTTGGTTGGCGATTAACATTATCCCTAAACAAATTTGCAGTTTTATGGAGTATATATCGCAGATCGGGCCTCGAAATTTTCGAAGAAAACCGCCATATAGATCGGTTTATTCGATCGGTTTTGAGCAGTTTCAAGTCACGATTTTCATATATTATGTTCATGGCATGGTATAGATCATAACCCCTCTAACAATTTCGGATTTAATCGGACAAAACAAAAAAATCCCAAATCAGAGTTCAAAACCGCGAAGAAGAAAAAAAAGTTCAATTTCATGAAAATTTTCAGACTTCTTTGGCAATTGATGATATAGATTGCTAATATAACATCATACAAACGAAAATCCGAAGTCAATTTGTTCAGAAAATGCAGCCAACATAAATTTTCGAATTTCTAGCATATCTATCATCCATTCATCAAACCCTAACCATAAACAGGCTCTGATACCATATGCTAACCAGATGTGGGAGAAAATACTAACTTGAAGTGCTGAATTCCATTGTGAAGAGGGGAAGCACTTCAACTTGCAACACCCAAGCCCTTAGGAAGAGAGAGTCGGAAAATTATTGTGTTTTTGAATGAAGAGGTGATCCCCTATATATAACCAAAAATTAGGGTTTCAGGATTAAAATAATATTTTAATCCTGTCTCTCTCTTAGTCAGTATTGTGATAGGAAACTCACTGACTACATAACAGGCTGTAAGTTTGGGCCTCTACCCAACGAGCTTGTCAGTAATTAATCTGACCTATCACAGATTATTTACATTTAACCAGGTCCCAATCCATTATAAGTTCAGTGCTGAGTCAAGACTGATTACTTAATTAATTCTGTATTTTGACTAATTTATTAATTAATACTAATCCACATAAATTAATTCAACAGGGAAAACAATCATACTAGAGTTTATAAATTAAGCAATTAACTGTGAAGAGTTTCTTCGTTGAAGTGAACGCTGACAGCTAATACAGCGCACCCAACTTTGTAGCCATATACATCTTTTTAGAGATTATAATAAAATTATTAGCCTTTGAGTTGAATGGATCTTAATACATCTTTTGCTATAAGCATTTAATTAATTCATATCCAGAAGGGTTTTCCTTATTAGAACACTGTTGCTTAATGAAGTTATGTCGATGACCAGTAACAGGACCCATGTTTACCTGCCATTCATATCCCTCGTTTGACCAAAGAACTTGTGATGAAAATAGAAGTTTCACGTGGCCACGTCGAGAATTCTGCATTGCACAAATTGAATTTGGACAAACATCAACTTAAGTCTCACACCAAGGTAACATCAAAGAGAAAATTCTCCCATTTGGATATATACGGATTGACATTAGCATGCTGCATGCCCAAGATTTTCCTTTTGTAGATTTGATAAATTTTTGTTTGGTTAATCTTTGAAAAATAGCTCCAAACTCGTGTGCGAACATAATAGGAAGAGAAATGAATGTCAAATGTCTAGAGCATACAACTCAAACTTGCTTATCAGCAAGTCATTTAGTTTGCATTAAAAGTTGAGCCTTTGTATGTATGTGACAGTCTACCAAAATTTAAGAAATTTATTCTCATTTAAACTCGAACTATTATTGTTTACCTAATTAATCTTGAGATTCACGCAATAGAGCCAAAGCAATAAGAAAAGATCAAAAATCTGTTAAACAGATCATTTGGTCAAACATCTGACTCAAACAAGGTTGATTTGTCTCTCATATAAACATCACCAACCCTTCATTTCTAAGCTTATTTCTTAACAACCACACAGATTTGTTTGTCATAAGCTACAAAGCATCCATATTTTAATAAATATTCAGTTCCCTATCAAATACAACAAAACATTTTTAAATATCTTAATATTTGTACCGCGTCATCCTTATCTTAACTTGAACAAATTTATTTTTCATTTGGTCGGCGGGACTGGATAGCGAGTGTTGTTTCCAAGATGGGAAACTTGAGCGAGCATGCAGTACGTTGTTTGGCATGCACTGATTGGCTAAAGCCAATTAATCCAATCAGATTAAAGATATGATCTTAGATTATGATATTTGTCAATTTACCTTTCCTCCTATGTGTATTCTGTATTCAATGTAAGCGATCGAGTTGATGTTGAAAGCTCATTTCTTTAGTATTATTCATGTTTACTTCTGGCTTCGACGACGCTTGTCACTCTTCTTCCTTGTCTCATCTACTGACGTATTATTTAGCTACTAATTTCTAAATCCAGCACTACAATTAGTCCAATCTTTTGGCCAAACATTACGAATGCGGATAGGCTTGCCGTAAAGTGGTTGTGATTAGGGAAGGCTTTTTGGCCTATGACGTTGATAATAATATACAGAGTGACAGAAAATGACCATTTGATTAAAACATCTTTGACGGGCAAACCTGAGAGGACAGTTTGGTTATAAGATTGCTTATCTCTTTAATTATTAATAATTAGTTCAATTTTGATTTGTCCTTTTTGAAAAATAACAACACCTTATCGTAAGCTTTTTAAAAGCCGTGCCCCCCATTTTATTCAAAACATCGTCTTTACGTGACTTGAAAAGTTTCTTCCATTATTTAATGCAATAGGAGGGTTCATAAATATTTCTTGAACAACGTAGGAAAAGGTTGTCGGTGTCACGGTGGAAACCAAAACGACAGAAATGGTAATCTCACAGTTCAAAAGGACGCTACACTGCATGCGGCACACTGGTTTGTCAATATTAAAATACATATATCCGTAAAGATTCATTATATATAAATTGTAATTTTTTAGATTTAATTCATATAAAATAAAATTTAGTATTGATTATAAAGATACGTGAACATTTTTTGTTTTTTGTTTTAGATGTATACAATTAATAAAAAAATTAAAATATTATAAGAATTTATTTGTTCAGCATTAAAATATCAGAATAATAATAAACATAATATAAACAATTAGTTTTTCCTTCAAAAATATTTAAAAAAGAAACTAGGAAAATTTCAAAACATAAAAATTAAACTGTTAAGCAATGAAATTTGTTTCTTCCTCTCTATTCTTATATCCATTCAAATTTACCCGAGAGTTCAATAATTTTGAAAGTAATGTATCTGGTTGTGTGGGGTGTATGGGGGGGGGGGGGACCCGTAGAAGCCAAACCGCAAGAAAGAATAACAAAGGAAGAGTAAAACGACAAGTACATAACCGCTTAATGTGGCTCAACCCCCAGCATGCATCCACCATAAATAACGTGTGAAATCCTGCTACCTTGATTGAGAGCTTTCATATTAGTGGTGGCACACGACTTTGCACACACCTGTGCATATGCTCCCCCCAGCTCTTACAACCCAATTCAATTCTAGATTATTCAAAAACAAAAGAGAATATCTCAGCCTCGCTGATCCACCACCTGTACAAATCCCCACCAAAGAAATTTTCTGCAATGTAATCCCACTGACCTCAATATTTGGACTTTTTTTCAGTAACTTTGCCAGTTCCACAGAAAATTGGCCCACACTTCAACTTGCATTGTGATATGAATGAATATGTTTGGCATAAACAGTTTGTCTCTTAGGACCACTTTGTAGGCATTTAGTGCCAATTGCCACAGCTATGCCCCATTTTTGAATAGGTGGCGTTCGGGAGTCATTTTCCCGTTTAAGGTACAACCGCTCCCACACATTTTGAAGCATTTACAATCCTCTAGAACCATTTTAGCCAACCTCAACGCATTTTGTGCCCTTGTAAATAAAGTTAAAATTTTAGCGATAAATATTCAAAATAGTGTCATCTTATATCTCTCTTGATATTTTAGATCTTGAATAACATTGCATTATAAATATTTTGAATATTAATATATCAAATACAAACAACTTAGATAATTTAATATACCAAATGCCTTCTTTTAAGGGTTTTAAATCTTCTGAGGCTCATGTTCAACAGCACCAAAAGCAATCGTCAGAAACAAGAATCTCCTAATTTCATCATAATCAGAAGTTTAAGCTCTATTGTCTTTGTCATCTTTGCATCCGAATTCACTACTTTAAAGGTGAAAATTATAAAACTTAGGCTTGTTTTAAGTGCATGTCATCCATTCAGATAAGGCGCTATTGGATGTTTCCCATGTTTCTGGACTCTGACGGGCATGAGTCCTTGCTATTCCCTCATACAATAATACATAATTCAAAATTAAGGGTCTGAGTTAATACTAGGTAGCATTACTTTATGAATAAGAACCCTCCACTGAATTATGTAAAAAAATATTACAAAAGAAACGAAATTCTCCATTATAAGAATATTCCAGTTCAGTACAAATTTTAAATACTGTACTAAGCTATAATCTTCACCCATTGTCGTTATACTTATTGGGTTGAATCGCCCTCACTTGTTATCATCATTAAGGTTGAAAGATGCACGTGATCTAGCAGTAAAGTTTGAATATTCTTCTCTTAGATTAAAACCATGATTAACCTGTTCTTCTGACCCATTGAAGGATGAGGGTACAAAAATCAAATTTCATCTTCCTAGTACAGTACTTTATACTGAGGTGGAATTTCCAGACTGATCCAAATTCTACTCTTAGCATGTTCTGTTGTCATAAAAGCAGTTAGATGGCGATTGTAATAGATCGCCAAAATGGCAAGCCAGTGGAGCTTGAAGAGCATCTCGAACGATTTTCATTACCAAGTACAGTATTATACCTTAACCATATTTATACCCCCCATATCATATAGATTGGTCTAAAAGATAGTTATTTAAACACTTAATTGTCTTTCAGAAATACATATTTTCTGGAGAAATAACAAAATCGGGTTAGATGTCTTTTCTCCTACCAGCCACAGATAGAAACAGAGATGAAAGCCTTGGTTCCCACATCTTAGTTGCAGCTTTCGTGCAGAAATAAAAAAGAGTTCTCAAATTTCAGCAGGGTGTAACATGGTCTTATAATGGTGTTCTTCAAACTCCAATTCCCAATAAAGATGATAGATATAGTAAGATTATGTGAAGCAATCAAGCCATACCCATTGCAATACTTCATGGATCAACAGTAAAGTATTATTGTTTGGTCATTACTTATATATAGTTATAAGAGAATATGTAAAGACGTTTGGAAATGTAAACCATGCACTATATTAAATTAGCTTTCTTCGAACAATTATTAGAAATATAAATACAGGACCGTCTAATGCTCCAGTTCAGGAGCAAACCTAAAAGCAGCAATATCTCGGGGGGAAAAATTACCATACCCGATCTATTAAGAACAGAGACAAAAAGCATACCCCTTTCTCTTCTTCTTTCTCACTCTATAGCCCCTATTCAGTATCTGAAGGTATGTACTGCGAAGGTTCTGTATCTGTATCTACAGGTAGTACATGCAAAGGTTCTGTATCTGTATCTACAGGTAGTACATGCGAAGGTTCTGCATCTGTATCTACAGGTAGTCCTTGCGAAGGTTCAGTAGCTGAAGAAGTTGCAGATTCCTCCATCATCAGTTTCTGTAACCCAGGTTTCAATTCAGTGTTGCAGAATTGCTCATACTCAGCTTTATCCCCTCCTTTTTTCTTGACCTCCACCACCACCAAAGAAGGTGTTAATTCAAATATCTCTGCAGCAATCGTCAGTGGCCCCTTTACGCCTTCTCTTGAACCCTCCAAGCTCACTCTGCAATCTTTCTTCCTCACAGTGAAACTGACCAATTTAGCAATTTCCTCTAATTTTGATATAATCTTTGACACTGGTGCACAGGACACAAACCTCGCCTCATCCCCCTTCTCCTCAAACAACCCAGAAAGATCAAAACCTGGAGAAAATGATATAATGTCAAATGCATTCAAGCTCGCGGGTCTTGGCAATGAAGCCTTCTTTCTTCTAGTCTCTAACTCGGAGTCAGATTCCGATATTGAGTAGTCCGAAATTGATTCTATATCACTTTCATCATCCAGCTTATCATCAAAACTACAAAGTCTATCATCCTCAACGTAGAACTTTATTTGTTTGAACCCTTTCTTGAACCACCTGTTCTCCATAATCTCCGGAATGGCAATCCGGGTTTGTGGATTGGTATCAAGAAGGCGTGTGAGAAGCCGAGAAAGCTCGGGTGAAAACCACCTGGGACATCTGAACTCACCTTTGTAAATCTTCTTATACATTGCCATAATGTTCTGGTCATGGAAAGGCAAGTACCCAGCCATCAAAACAAACAAAATAACCCCACAAGACCAAATATCAACCTTTGCCCCATCATAACCTTTCCTACCCAATACCTCAGGAGCAACATAAGCAGGAGTCCCACAAAATGTATGGAACAAACCATCCTGCTTAATTTGATCAGATACAGTACTTAAACCGAAATCAGACACTCTGAGATTACCATCTTCGTCGAGTAACAAGTTTTCAGGCTTGAGATCCCTATGGTATACCCCTCTTGCGTGGCAGAACTCAACAGCAGAAATCAATTGCTGAAAGTACTTCCTTGCAGCTTCCTCTTTCAATCGCCCTTTAGCAACCTTATTGAATAGCTCACCGCCGCGAACATATTCCATTACGAAGTAGATCTTGGTCTTCGTAGCCATAACCTCGAACAGTTGGACGATATTCGGGTGGCGCACACGGCGGAGGATGGAGATCTCGCGCTTGATGTGGGCAACCAAACCACTCTTTAGGATTTTCTCCTTGTCTATGACCTTAATGGCGACCCCTTCGCCAGTTCTGATGTTCCGGGCGTGGTAGACCTTCGCGAAATTCCCATGACCGAGGAGCTTCCCAATTTCAAAGCGACCCAATAACAGAGTCCCGTTCATCTTCTTGTTGCTGCTAGTGGGTTTGGTGGCGTCGGTCTTCTTGGAAACGACGTCCGCCATGGATGGAGAATGATACGGAGTTCAAAGTTTTGCCCTTTATGTAGGAACAAATAATAAATGGAGGTGTTTTCTAGTGATGGGTCTCCTCCATTGACGCTGTTATGGAGCTCTTGTTAAGGTCTCTGCCGTGTTAATAAGATGAATAACAAATGGCCCCGGAGAAAGAAAGAGATGCTTTAATAAGGGAAAGTATATACCGCTATTAAATTTGTTTTCCAATTTCTACTTTTTTAAAATTTATTATTGCTAATCATCTTGGTTTTTCTTTCTTAATTATTGACTGTATGTGGCGTAAAGGTCCAACTTTTCTCCTTTATAGCTACCGTGGAAACAAATTACACTTTATTACGAAAAAAGAAAAAATCAACTTGCCTCGAACAAATGAATTCCCTTGCATTATAAGATTCTCCAATTATCAATTATTCATCAAATTGTCTCCACCCAAATGCTTTTATTAATCCAAATTAATTATGACTAACTATGATACTTTATATATAATTAATTAATTTCTCTCTGTCTTTACAAACAAATTTCTTTTCACGATTCCAATGGTGCTATTGTGATTTCGAGATGTCAATAAAATATGAATTAATTGAAAATAGTTAGTTATGGTAATTTGATCATAATTCTTAAAGGTGAATATTAGAAAATACCAAATTATCTTTGAAATGAACAAAATTACACCAAATTAAAAAAAAAATGCATTTTACCATGATTCTAATTTCTGAGTATCTTTATTTTAAAATATTAATTTTCAACTTTTAAAAGCTCCGTAGAGCAATTTCAAGGGATTATGTCTATCTGTAAAAGTTAGATTCACAATCAAGTTTAATTTAAAGTATAATTCAAACATTGCTTTACTTGAAAAATCAGGTTTACTTTAATTTTATAATTTAAACCTCTACCCTTAAATTTAGTACTTTTTTGTCAAAAAAAAAAATACTAGGAGTTTTAGGCCTAGTTTGGATATACAGTTTATTTAAATACTTATAAAATAAGGCCTTATATAAAAAGCGTTTATAGAAAAAAAATTTTTAAATTAAATTATTTAGCGTTTGGATACATATTTAAAAAAGTGATTTCAAATTTATAATTTTTTTTAAAACATTTAAATATAGTTTTGATAGAAGGAGAGAGGTGAATGGTATAATTTTAAAAAAATTTTAATTTGTAAAAGTGTAAAATAACTTCCTGATTTTGTGAATTTAAACTTTCACATAAGTTTTTTTTAATAAGCTTAAAAAACTGGCTTATGAAATAAGCTGAAATTAATTTATTGAAGATTGATAAGTTATTTATTTAAACTTATCCAAATACTGTTTTTTTAACATAAAAGCACTTATACTGATAGATAAACTCTAATAAACTGTAAACTCTGCTATTCAAACGGGCCTTACTTAAATTCTTAATCTAATATGCCGATTCTAAGATCCTATTTTAAAGTTAGACTTTTCCTCAAAATTATTATATTTTTTATTTAATAAAAATTGTAAAGAGAGAAAAAAAAAAAAAAAAAAGACTTTGACAGCCTAACATTAACATATAACATCTGCTTGAGAGTGCCGAATAACGGCTATTTCCTTCTTTACAGGATGACAAGGCACGGATAATAGAAGAAGCAGCGAGAAGGTTGAGTACGTAGTAGGAGTCGTAATGTACATCACTTGCAACGAATCACTCAAATCCTCTATCCGATCTCCACGTGTACCTTAGTGGTGCCGCATGTACCCAATGTCGGTTTGAATTTTTCAAATCCCATGCCACTTCATCTATCTTACGCAATTTGCCTAGCTGCATCACCACCGTTGATCGTCGCACGATCTACTATTAAATTCCCATCACGCGGCTTTTAAAGCTGTACCAAACCGCATATATGGTATGAAACGTTATTTAATGGGAGGAGGTAGGTCGGTCGGATTATTAAGGCCACGAGGAAAAAGATGGGGAAAAATATTTTTCAACCCAAATGGGAAAGTCAACTTGATCGTCGGCCATGATTTAATCACACGCAATAATATAAATACTGTTTTTTTTAAAATAGGAAATATAAAATATTGTTGAGTAGAAAAACAAAAGGGTGTAAAGTAAAGCCTAAGTGTACATGATATTGTGATATGGTGAATTCAAGATGGAGCAGCCAGCTCCAATATACTTTTTGTATAAACTATACACAATTATTGATATATATTATTATATTTAAATTTAACAAAAAACTTATTTTGATTGATTTGAACACATGCGTAATTATATATATATATATATTAAGTCAAATATTTAAATAAGAGTGAGATTGATCTATTCATACTTGTATAATAAATCAAAATTAATTTATTCTATTGAATATTTTTTTAATATAATAAATTATGTAAGAGTTTCAGTATATGTATAACCTGTCGAGCTGTGTTAATGCTAATAATAATGTATAATAGATTTTTTAAATAAAAACATCATTTTTTATATTTTTTTATTTAAAATTATATATACACACACACACACAATATCAATGGAATAATAATTTATTAATTTATTGTTAAATTAATTAAAATGACTTGGTAAGTAAAGTTGTTGAATTAATCAAAGGTTTTGCTAAGAGCCAAATTGGTGTTGGTTTAAGAATATAATTTCGAGTAATTTGTTTAAGGCATGGCGTTCAAACATGTAGTTATTAAAGAGAGAATAATACAAATTTATTTTTTTCGTATGGAAAGATAATTAACCTTAAAACCCATCCTTTAATTTTTGTTTTCTTGTCACTGTTAAGTAGATTTTTTTATATCTACTTAGATAAAAAATTAATCTCTTTTGTATAAAAAAAAATACAATAAATAGTGTCTTTCTTAAATTAGTATACGTAGAAATCAAATTTTTACCGTTTATTAAAATTTAAGAAATTACTATCACTTTTACTAATCCATATATATTAGCTTAATTTTTTCATGTAAAACTCAATAAATATCAATATTTATATTTTTAATTTTCCTGTTTTTGTGGTACATTGGATGATTTGGATTGGCCATCAATTTGTTAATTAAACCATATTATTTGCCTAACTTCAAGAAAAAAAAAATAATGGAGCGCAATCTCTTTATCATCTTTTGTTTTTTTCCATTTAAAACTTGACAAACCTCAATATATATATAAAATTGGAGTTTATAATTTTGGAAAGAGGATAAGAATATTCTTTTAAAAACAAATCTCTTGTCAAAGTTGGTGAGATTCGAACAGAAAACTTACAGATCCTAAAGTTTCATGACATTAAAACTTAAATTATGTACAAAGAAAATGTAACTAATTTGAAATAAGCAACACGACAAAATTTTGTTAACGTGACGGAGAGAGACGGCTCATACAAATAAAGAAATAAATATTTACATTTTGTCAGTTAGTTCAAAATAATGTAAGGGGATGGACGTAAAACAATTATTGAGCTACATTACAAAACCATGACATCAATTATCCAAGTTTTAGGGAGATTCACTATTTAATATTTTTTTTATTTTCTTAATTATAATATTACCTTACAAGGAATTATGGGTGAATATATATTGTGTTGTTTTTGAATATAGACAAAACAAGAGCAACTTAAACGAGGGGGGGGGGGAATAAAAGATTATTGTTATAAATTCATTTATTTGGTGATAAAATAATACGCATTGATTCAACGATGGACCCCTTAGACCCAATAAATGAATTCATGAATTCGTACTGTAAGGACAGTACTTTCCAACTCAGAACGACAGTATCTGGGCCTATATTGGGATGGATCACTGACGGTAGATGGGCCTACAAGCTACCCATTCAAAATGTGGATATATTATACGGAAGTTCGGTCCATCTTTCTATCTTCAATATTTATAAATTCTAATGTTGAAGTTACAAAATCAGATGGGAACCACAATTAGAAACACGGTGTCCTCTATCCTCGAAGACCATATCAGAAGCAACACTCTTACTAACACCCTTAGCTTTTAACGTCAATTGTGCGTTTCAGGAACTGTAACTGTGAGGTGGCAAAATTGTTAATTAAAAAAAGAAAAAACCTTTCCTTGTAATATTTGAATGTTTTTCGGTCGGTATGTGAAATTTGATTAAAAATAAATCCCATCCACGCCCGTATTGAGCTCACTCTTTTTGGACTTAATACAAATTTAATTCCATTTTAAACTATAAAAACTAGATTAAATCCCAATTCTTGGGCAGGACAACCTCTAAACTAAACATACGGCAATCGATACTTTCATTTAAAATAGATTCCCCAACATTGATTTACTTTTAAGGTAGGAGCGTGGGAGTTGTGAAAATTTTATAATAATCCCAAATCTCAGTCTCTTGAGTTTAATATAATAAAAATTCAAAGAATTTGAGGTGTCATTTCATATGGAATTTTGGATTTGGATGTTTGTGGATTACGTGATACCATCCACTTAAGGTACGTATATATATATATATATATATAACAGCAAGAGGGAGAAACCAAAAGGCAGAGCAGGTGAGGTAGCCACTACCATTTGGAATTTGTGGAGGTAGAAATCTACCTGTCAAGCTCCATTTCCATCCCAAATTCCCAATCTAGTTTTGAACCACTTTGCCTCTTTTTGTCTATTCTCTTTTGGTTTCTCTTATAATTTCGATTCATGCTCCATTTGACATGTAATTTGTCTTCTTATAAAACACGGTTTGCTTGGTTGATTCATGCCAAATTTGACCCATAATTTCTACAATTCATCGACTGAAAAATGGAGGGTTTTGTGTTTATACATATTTGGAGAGTTTGACATAAATTTATCAAACAAATCACTCTATCAAGCGTGGTTCAAAGTCAGATCACTCGTGTAATTACACTATGTCTTATCTTGTCTTTAACTATATAAAATCATCTTAGTTGCCAAAGAACATCTAAACATTCTTTCTTGAAAATTGTGTTAACAAAATTATGTCAGTCATCTATGTACTAAAAAATGACAACACTAATTAAACATCTATGTCTATAATTATTTAGTGATGCTCGACTTAACAAAATGATTAAAATATCTTTAAATTTTCAAGATATACGTACCTATATATTTGTGTCTTTTTTATTACTATTTTTGCTTTACTCTAATATTGATTCAAGTGTTAAAACATTGGGCAACTTTCATTGGTGTTTTTGCCGAGGTAGAACGACCGAGACAAGGAGAGAAGAGTTCAAAACAACTTACTTTTTGCATATAACATGTGGACGGAGATAATTAGAGAAATAGTTACCAAAAAGCCATTATTGACAAATGAGGAGCTAAAAGTTAAGTGGAAGAGTGGGGATTATTGAGTCGTGTTCGTTGTATTTGCACATGATTTGTTTTATAGAAGGGAATACCCTAGTACGCTTGACTCTTGCGCGCATTTGCTTTTTCCTATTTTGTATTGTTTCCCCAGCCGTAGCAATCAGGAAGTTTCCTACTCGTTTTCTGTCGTAGCGATGCCAATCAATCAATGTAACAGTAGCATATTTTAACCCGTAAGCCTCACTTACAATGGAGCGAGTCCAATCAAACTAAGAAAATAATGATTTTCTTCATTCACAGACTCGTCTAATAAATATTCACTTCGTCAACTGCTTCTTAGATACGCTCTAACCTTTTTGTTAACCATGAGGGATTGTATGATCCAGGTTTAATATCAAAAGAACCTCAGCCTTTTAGAGTAAAGATGCGCACGCTGCTATAATAACTTGTTTAATATTATTTTATTCTACTCGTCTAATGGGTTGCAGTCAGAAACCCTAGTTTTTAACCTTACCAGACTTGTTTATTCAACCTCCACTAGGAATAATGGTGTGAACTAAGGAATCATATTGCTCGTTTACTTTGACGTTTTGAAAAAATTCACACAAACATAATATTCTTGCAAATACATGGAAACAACTAGAGCTAACTTAATTAATAAAAAATGATTATATATAATGTTGTTAGATGAAAAGAATGACCATTAATTAAACACGATACTGGGTCTGGCATATTTTGATTACAGAGACATTATTATTTTTAATTCTCGTGTTTAGATTAAAATTCAATACGAAGCATTTAAAAAATCTTGGTGTTGATAAAATTTTCTTTTTACGCATGTCAGCATGTGATAAGAATCTCTCCGGCCATAATAAATTAATAATACAAAGAAAATCGCCAAGAAGCTTTGGCCTAGTAAGTATCAGGAAAAAAATCGCAATCACCGCATCACCCAGCGCGGTGATATTACCCTTCCTGTATCCATAAGTCAGAGTCGCCAACATCCTTGTGCAATTGTGTCGTACAGCTTCCTTTAATTTTAACTTCTCCAAACATGACGCCGCTGCTTCCCACTTCACTATAACCGCCACCAACAATATTAGAGTATTAGGCCAACCTCCGTCTCTCTCTCTTCTTCCAGTTCCCACCCCTGTTCCAAAGTATCTTTCACGAACAGTGTTCTCACATAGAAAATCTTGAGACTCTGGAGCTAACAAAAATCAATGAACCCCTTTTGCAGATTCTGGATTCTTCTCGCGCTGTTTCCTCTCGTGGAGTCTTCATGCAACAGTACCGACCAGGAGCTGCTCTCAAAGGCCTTCCATTCTGTCTCCGGATTCAATGTTTCCTGGTTCCAAATACAAGGTTCAAACTGTTCAAAAGCTCCGGTTAGCAGAGTACAGCTTTCTTCCAAGAATCTGAGTGGGGCTATCTCCTGGGTGTATCTCAGGAACATGTCAAAGTTGCAGGTTCTTGATGTGTCTGGGAATTCTCTGCAAGGCCATGTGCCAAGCTGGTTTTGGGCATGTTCAAGCTTATTGGAAGTCAATCTGTCCAACAACAAGTTTGGAGGGAGCATTGGCTTCAGACCAACCTCAGGAAACGGTTCGTTTTCATCGGTTCAAAAGCTCAATCTCTCTCACAACAGGTTCACCAATATGGTTCCCCTTTCTGGGTTTTCAGAGCTTAAAATTCTTGACCTTTCTCATAACGATTTGAGGACTCTCCCCTCTGGGTTCCAAAACCTCACCAAGCTACAGCGCCTTGACCTCTCAAGCTGCAGTATCAAAGCAGATGTAAATCCTCTTTCTGTTCTACGATCATTGAACTACTTGGACTTGTCAAACAACGCTCTGAATGGTAGTTTCCCTTCTGATTTCCCTCCCCTGAAAAGCCTCAACTTCTTGAACATTTCTCACAACAACTTCACAACACTAGTTCACTTAGATAGGTACAAAAGATTTGGCAAATCAGCTTTCATTGACGCTGGAAACAACTTCATTTACGACGCATCCAAAACACCTAATCTTGATTCACCTCCACCTCGTCCTATAAGAATCGCAACGTTTCACCCCCAAAAAGAAAAGGCCAGAACTATAATTCTGGCAGTGTCCTCTGCCTCAGCATTTGTTCTGGTTCTACTGTCTACCTGGGTATTTTACATTTACAGAAAGAAGAGGCGATTGGCCAAAAAGAACAAATGGGCAATCTCGAAGCCGGTCCCATTGGCCATCAAGGTCGAGAAATCTGGGCCGTTCGCGTTCGAGACCGAGTCAGGCTCCTCGTGGGTTGCGGACTTGAAGGAGCCATCGTCCGCACCCGTGGTGATGTTCGAGAAGCCCTTGATGAACCTCAGCTTCGAGGACTTGATCGTTGCCACGTCACACTTCGGCAAGGACTCGCTGCTGGCGGAGGGCAGGTGTGGGCCCGTCTACAGAGCAGTTGTCCCGGGTGATATCCACGTGGCAATCAAGGTCTTAGAAAATGCAAGAGACGTTGATCGTGATGACGCCATAGCAATGTTCGTTGACCTATCCCGGCTCAAGCACCCCAATTTGTTGCCACTCTCCGGTTACTGCATTGCAGGTAGGTACCGTACCGTACCGACTTTTCAATAGATCCAAATTATGATTTTTCGCAGCAGGAGTCCTCTGAATTTAATCATCCTCTCACACATTAAATGGTCTTCACGGTTTTTAATTTTCTAATCTCGGACTCGGTAACCTATTTCGTAGCCATTTTCGCCAAAATCCAGTACTGGCTATGATTACGTATACAAATTCGTGATTTATATTGCACTTGTTATTTTATTTTTTTTAAATGTCGTAGGCCGAATTAAAAAACAGTCACCTGTTATGCACTTAAAAAACAATTTCAGCACAAAAATGCTCCACTCCCTCAAAATACATGCACAAGTACGGAGTATAATTAATTTTATTTAAAAAAACTAAATAATTAGTTACTAAATTAGTGTTTTCAATTTTTTTTTTTTCCTGCAATTTTAGGTAAGGAGAAGCTGATTTTGTACGAGTTCATGTCGAACGGCGATTTGGGTAGGTGGCTATATGAGCTGCCCACGGGGGAGACTAATGTGGAGGATTGGACCGGTGACACGTGGGAGATCCAAAACGGCGTCGGATCCCAAGCCTCTTCTCCAGAGAAAATGGGTTGGCTAACGCGACACCGTATTTCGGTCGGGATAGCGCGGGGGCTAGCATATCTTCACCACGCAGGGTCAAAGCCCGTCGTTCATGGCCACCTAGTGACTTCAAATATCTTACTTGCGGACGACTTTGAGGCCCGAATCGCCGATTTCGGGTTCCGAAATATCGGGAAAGGGCATAACTCGAATTGCACGATGGAGACGGACGTTTACTGCTTCGGGGTGGTGCTGATGGAGCTGTTGACGGGGAAGCCGGGCTCGGCGGAGACGGTGGGATGGGTGAGGAAGCTGGTGAGGGAGGGGCACGGGGAGCGCGCGTTGGATGAGAGTCTGAGACTCAGTTGCGACTCCGAAAGCGAGATGGTGGAGAGCCTCCGAGTCGCGTACTTGTGTACAGCCGAGTCGCCTGGGAAGAGGCCCGCCATGCAGCAAGTCCTGGGTTTGCTAAAAGACATTCATCCCCACCACGGACTCGAACCAAGGTGACTCGCCCTCGAATCGTTTTTTGCAACTTCCAATACAGTTACAACTAACAAGTAACAAGCCACGCGATTCTAGCTTTTGCGGCCTCACCTCGTGGAAGCAAGGCCTCTTTGCGTGGGACGTGATATTCACGCCATATATATGACGTGGTATAGGAATGAAGTTGTTGGATTGTAGGGTCACAAGGTATAAAGTATCATTAGATTTCACCTTTGAAACTATGGTTAGTAAGCAATTTCTGTGGGCGGTCTCTTTCATATTATATAGCTATACTTTGTATTGTAGACACAATTTTGAAAAGGAAAAGGAAAGTGAAAGGGGGAAAAGGTGAGGTTGAGATAATAATAAAACAATGGAGAGGAGAGTTGTGCTGTAATGTTGTGAGGTCAAGGTAGAGAGGATCGTACTTGTGTATTCCGGCTTCTTTGGATGATTTCCCCCCCGTTTATTAATATTTACCTTACTGATTTAGGAGTTGCTCTTTTTACTTTCTTTATTTTTTTGCTTTATTCGCTTGTTAGATTATTTAACTTTGACAAGGAATGTCCCCTTTAGTCACTTAAAGAAACAAAGATAGGCAGATAAGACAGATATGTGTGTTTTATTGACTCGAAAGGACCATGTATATGCCAGTTGCTAGGTGCTAGCAACTAGGAATTGTGGGTTTGTGACTTTTTGTGCTCATAGCCAAGGCGAGTCCATTCTTCAATTGTCAAATATTGTAGGCTGATTTTTGAAAGAGTCAAGCATGTACAATGGAAGCCTAGTTGTTCAGCACAACGAAGAGGCTGAGTTTGAATTATTTGGATGCAAAATGTGAAGAGGATTCAAAACGTGAAAAATTCCGTGAGAACGGCCGGATACTTAAACTTGGTATATATATTTTTTATAATAATAATTTGAGGTGTGGCTCTTTGTGTGAAAGTGGTATTAATTTGTAGGAGTCAAATGTTGAAGTGCTATAACATGTTGTGTTGTCAATGTTTTTTGAAACTAATTGTATATTTTAATTACGTGGGCCTATTGATTTAGCCCCTAATAATTCTCTTTATAACTTAAGCGGCACGGTTGTCTCTTGGAGTTTTCTTCAAAATAATAATAATAAGATATTAAAAAGATATTGCTTGTTGGATTTTCCAAGGTAAATTTTAAGATTAGGTTTAGGAGGATGCGAAGGGGGCTGGCTGATAAGGAAAATACGTGTGGGATTTGAAGTAAGTGGAGTTGCTTGGGGAACGATGGATCATCGACTCAAGCAAGATCTAATAATTCGAACATTGGATGCTGTGAGAAAGAAGTGCAAGCATGGTGTTATTCTGGTTTTGTTCTTTTTTGGTTGGTTTCTGATGTGACATTCGAATGGTGGTGGTGTCAAGCCTTGAGGCATGCATTTGAATGGTGACATTCGAAATTGGCAGTGCTCCTATCTCAGCTTTTAGTGCCACTTTTCTTTTTCTTAGCTTTAGATGTTCATGCTGCTTTAATTTTCTTTTCCAAGGCTGTGCGATAAAGTGAAATTCTAGAATTCTTTTTCAGTCATGATTATAAATCTACAGAGCACGCCCTCCCCGCTCGAGTCTCTTCCACTTAGATATTTTTATTTTAAAATAAATATGACAGTACATCGTGAATAATCGTTTCTTGAAAATTATTTTAAGGAGTTCATTTTTCCACTCATAATAGTAATTTTTTTTCCTCTATAAAATCTTTCTCCTCCCTTCACGAAAGTCATTTTCTCTAGAATCATTACAACAAAAACCCATAATTAGAAACGATTAACATTTGATAAACATACTTGGAGACACTACACAATTTCCAGCCTCCAATGAAAATTATGTTTTTTTTTAATGTCTTCTTCTTAGATTTCACTTAGCATACTTGTGATTATTTTTCACAATCTTGAAAGATTGAAGCTCATACTCTAAAAAGGATAGTACTTATGAAGAGGATCACAATTGACTCCATGAGAAAAGGATACAAGAAAATTTAAAAAAAAAAAAAAGAGTGGAGTTGGACTAAGATTTTGGGCTTTCATAGAATCAAAACGAACTTGACCGACCAAAAAAGGTGGCCGAAACCACAAATCTGTAATATCCGGCCCACCCATCAATCCATACTTCCTTCTTCTTCTTCTGGTTCTGGTTCTGGTTCGGGTTCGGGTTCGGGTTCTCAAGCCTTAATCTACTCTCAATCCATCTTCTCCAAACTTCCCTCCCCATTCGAAATATTGTTCATTCTCAACACTGAATTTGTATCCTTCGATACCCCTAACCTTTCTTCTCTTTTACTTGGAAACCGTATTCACGGACCTTCAGATTGCTCGCAGGAACCCCAGCTTCCATGGCGTCCAAGAAGAAGCAATCCGAAGGTATAGCTTTGTTATCCATGTACAATGACGAGGAAGACGACGAGATGGACGATGTGGAGGAGCATAAAGATGGAGACCGGGAGGGAGAGCTACAAGATGGTGCAGATGCTAGAATTGCAGAGGATGATTTAGTCGCCGATACTGACAGAATGGTGGTTGCTGATTCTACTACCGAGCCTACTCCGCCAGTTGCCAATGATGGGTTGACGCCGGAGAAGACTAAATTTCGGATTTCAACGCCGCAACATCCTCCTGCTAATGTGTTGGTTTCGCCGCAGGAGGAACGGGCGGTATTGTCGCATTCCAGACGGAGTAGGAGAGGGACGGTTACAATTGTGGACTATGGTCAAGATGAAGCGGCAATCTCTCCCGAGCCCGAGGTACGTTTATGAAACCGGAAAATTGATCAATCAATTTATGAAAATTCAGTAGGCATTATAGCTAAGTCATACCTCTGCCCATTGTGGAGGCCGGTTCAGGGGTGAAGGGTGAGCTACCTTGCTCTAGGTAACCTGGTATTGCTGTTTTATTGTACATAATAAGTTCTAGTTGGCTCGATAACAGGAAGGAGAGTTTGATGTTAGGGGCCAAGTTATGTTTGGGAACGACCTTCAAACAGAACATGGTAAGTAGGATTTGTATTGATCATGGAGTATTTCATGGCAACTTTTAATTCATGTTTTTCATATTTACTTCATTCCCCTCAATTGTTGGACATCATCTCATCCTACTCCTGATTAAGCTTACCCTGTTTAAGAAGAATACCTTAGATTTGAAATTTCATTATGACACTAATTCTCTATGGAATAGTAGGACTTAAAAATTTGATTAATCTATTGTTCTTCTCAGTTTTGTATAAGATAATAAGTGAATATGAGTTAATAGTTTTTAAGCAACTGAAGAATTGTATAATGACTATTTTAAACTAACTAAAATCTATTAATTTTTTTATAATATGTTTTCAATCATAAGCGATGGTAAGGTTCGTGCAAACTTTTTGCCTGTCATTGATCAGTTTAAGGTCTGAGTTATTAGAATGCCTGAGAATATGTTTGTGTATATTTATTTAAGAAATATGCTACAGTCTCTGACACTTGGGTGTTGAGAATGGTGTAGAGGAAGTGCAACAGGATAATTCATGTTAACAGTTATCCATGCTAAGAAATGGCAGTGTAAACAGGAAGGGGAAGAATGATAACCTTATATTAGGCATGTGCTATTTTTTTATTTACTTATTTTATTCCGTTTTATTGATATAGCTGTAGATACATTGTTTTTGCTTCTTACTCTTTAGAATGTGTTATCATAGGTGATTTGCAAGGGAGAACTCCATCAGGAGTGACCCAGGTTTTGACATCCAACAGTCATGCTAATTCTCCTCAATTTTCTGAGCCATCCAAATCTGATACCATGAACCAAGATGCAATGGTTGGATCAGATAGTGCAGAAAATGGAGGAGCAGTTCAAGAAGAGCAAAAATTTGTAGATCCATTGCATAAATTTCTTCCTCCCCCACCTGAAGTAAAATGTTCAGAGGAGCTGCAAGTAAGTTATATATCAGGGGAGTTGCCCAAACATTACTAATTCAAAGTTACTGTCTGCGCCCCCTCCCCCCAGGGGTTTTTTTGGATTTAGTGCACATTGGATTTGGATATTAAAACTGTCATTAGTCAGTATTCTGGCTGAATAGCTATAAATTTGGCCTTAATGTGGTTTATATTGTTGGTATCCTGGCATGGCCTAAACTGAAGTACAAGAATATTAGTAGCTGGTTTGCAGAATTTTAAACTGCTATAATTAGATTAAGTTGCTGTATTGGCTCCACTATTTTATTCATTTTGGCTATCTGAAATAAGTATTCTCAGAGTGTGGACCTTTTTATCACCTTTCTATTTGGAAATTAACAAGAGAGAGAGAGAGAGCCGCTGTCTTTTAGAATGGGTTATCACGTAACACAGGAAAGAGGTGTTAAACACTTAAAAGGTTTTTTATTCCATGTCCAAGGTATGATGCTTGTAGCTTTCTTCGTGGTGGCTTAGTAGTTTGTTCTGACCATTTAAACCCAAAATTGATCGTGTTCCTAAATGTCGGGAAAATAGAAATAACATGTATTGGTTTTAGCCATTGAACATGGTTTCTTCTGACAACCTTGACTTTCATTTAATGTTATTGCAGAGAAAAATAAATAAATTTCTTGAGTATAAAAAGGCTGGAAAAAGTTTCAATGCAGAAGTTCGCAACCGGAAGGACTATCGGAACCCTGACTTCTTGTTGCATGCAGTGAGGTACCAGGATATTGATCAAATAGGGTCTTGCTTCAGCAAAGATGTATTTGATCCTCATGGATATGACCCAAGCGACTTCTATGATGAAATAGGTTAACTGTTTCTTCTCTGCTTCTGCCTTCTTGTTGTTCCCCATATTTGTGCGCTTTCATATATTCTTCTAATTTTGTCAAATATGCTATTAAAATGACATCATGTGTCTATGATTATGTGCATATTGCCAGGAATTAGGTAATTGTAGACAGTTGATGTGCAATATGCTGACAGTGGATTTAAAGCACGTGATATTGTAGACCTCCTCTCTTGTCTGGATTCTAATGTTACAATGATCCTTTATTGTAGGAATGTGTTTTCTCCCCTTCAAAGATCTTTACGATGTTGACTTTTGTGGCAAAGATGCTTGGTTAACTTTTCAAAAATTTTGCAGGACTGCATTTGTTGCTTAACATTGAAGTTATCACTGATTTTGGGTTCTTTTCAACAATTACTCAATGATAGTGATGGCATCACTCCTGGCATTTATTTGTTAGCTGTCTGTATTTTAACATTACTCAATGATAGTGATGCTACTGTTATTGATTTTTCTAGTATTACTCCGTTTTGCATGTCTTTTGTCTTTTACAAAACAGAGGCTGATATGAGGCGTGAAAGTGATAGGAAAGAACAAGAGAAGAAAAAAGCACAAAAGGTTGAATTTATTTCTGGTGGAACACAGCCTGGAATTCTAGTTGGTGCTACCGAGATCAACATACCTGTTGCAGGTTCAGAAACAACTTAGTTCACTTATGCTGTGGTGAAGTTTTTTTTAGTATTCAGTTTTTATTAGATGTATAATGTTTTCTTTTAGTGGTGTTATATTGACTTTCTTCCACAGGTTCTGCTGTGACGGCCAGTGCTTCACATTTGGTGCCCTCTACTGGTGATACTATAAATCGAGATGGTAGGCCAAATAAAAAATCAAAGTGGGATAAGGTATTCATCTAAGCAAATACATTTGCAGCTTATGTGACATATGTCATTGCACTTACAAGATTTTAGGGAATGACTTTATTTCAGGTGGATGGTGATCGAAAAAATCCTCCACACTCTGTGGGGCAGGATTCTGTATCTACTGCTAGGGCTCGTGTAGCAATTTCCGCTAATGCTGGTGGTGGATACATGCAATTTGCGTAAGTTTTTTACACATTCCACTTCTATGTTTTGATTCTCATTTGGCTAATGTTCTAAATTATGCAAATATGTTGATTTTTTACACTATGTCTATTTGAACACGAGAGCCATTAAAAGAAAACTAAAATCTGAAATTAAGTGCGGCATGTAAGGTACTTGCCGATATTGGTTTTTATTCCTTCCTTTACCCCTTGCCAAAACTTTAACTAACCCATGTGCTTGGTTTGAACCACTGGTGTGTTTATCTCTACTTATAGAGGATGTAATTGACTATTGCTTTTTCCGTTCAAGCAGTTTTTTGCTATGTTAGAGCCAAAGGGCACGTTGAAGTAGTACTTATGCTTGCAATAATTGTTGATGCATTTTAGATGGGTTAAACTGTTTTCTTCTTCTGTCGGTTAGCTGCACAAATATACAAAACCTGTCTGCCTTTTTATGGTAAAATATTACGGTACAGAATTGAGTGTCAGTCAAGTTGCTGTAATATTCTATGCACAATATTATTTTATGACAGTTGATATTTAGGTAATAAAAGGACTTATCTTTGATACAATGACTGCTGTTCTTTTGTTAAACAGGCAGAAAAAACGGCGAGAGGCAGAAGAGAAAAGATCCAGTGAAAGGAAGTTAGAGAGTAGATCATGAGTGTAGTAACTGAGTCTAATACCATTTATAAGAGGAGAACGGATCGGAAACCATGCATCTGCTACGATGTTATATAATTTTTTGTCAGTTCTGTAACTTCTGGAATGATCATATATGCTGTATATTATCAAAATGATAAAATAAAATAAAAATAAAAAGCTCTTATTCCAACAGTGCCATAAATATAGCATTATTATTCCCATGCGACTGCCGGAGTAATTTTCTTCAACTCTCCAGCTATAATTGGTCGAGAGATGATTGGTCCCATTCTTTGTGCTTAATCTCTTATTTGTTTAATTGGATTAATAATTACACTTTTTTGTTAGCTTATCAACTTAATTATTATCGTTATCTCAGTACCAATGGGAAGTGATGCTCTTTGCGTTAGATATGTTACCTGACACCTCTGTCATGATATAGATAAATGGGACCATATAGGGGGGAAAAGGAAGGGTCTTGATTCATGTGTCACTATAAACCATGTTCATCCAAAAATATTGAAAAAAAATTATTTATCCACAGAAGACCTCGTAATATTGAAAAGTGATCTTAGGAACTGGTGAGGGAAGAGGGAAAGGATTGGTAAACTGTGAGCATTAATGCTTATTACAACATATTGAGGGTCGTCTGGTTGGCCTGGATCTACTCCTAAAACAATTTGAAATGTTAAAATGTCATTTCTACCTCACTTTTTTCTAGTTTCATTCAAGGTACTAAATTTCGTTTTGAGGTAGCGTTTCGGTGACTCTAAAATCGAAAACATTTTGAAACGTTTTGGAAATTTCGAAGAAACGAAAGATTTTTTAAGAAACGTTTCAAATAATTTCAAATAATATTTTTTTTTAATTTTAAAAAATTTTAATATAATATTAATGATATAGATATATAAAATTATATTAAAATTAATTTGAATTAATATCTATAATTGAATAGTAAGTAAACATACTACTACAGTAGAGACTTCAACTCAAATCTTAATAGTATTCAACAACAATTTCTCTATTGCATCTATCTCTCCATCTTCTTCTTAACTCTTTCGTGACATTTATATTTAAGTCTCTTTTTCTGTCGACCATAATTCTATCTCTATCTTTAAGTATATTTCTCTCTTTTTGCCTTTCAATATCTCTTTGTATCATTTTTGTAGTTTCCTCTTTAAAATAAAGATAATGAAGGAAAATAATGTCATAAGAATAAAGGGGGAGAGTATGAAGTTAATAAAAGTGTTGTGACTTGTGAGAGAAAGTAACTTAGTGTTAGATATAATATAGTGCTATTTTCATCTACTTTTATATTGTCAATTTTTTTATTTTTCAAATTAATTTAGTACTTTTTTATCGAAACAAGAGTATTTTCATCGAAATAAGAGTATTTCCATCGAAATAACTCGAAACAAGAGTATTTCTATTGAAACAACTCGAAATAAGAGTATTTTTACCAAAATTTTCATTGAAACAAGAGTATTTCCATCGAAATAATTCAAAACAAGAGTATTTCCATCGAAATAACTCGAAATATAAGTATTTCTATCGAAATAACTTGAAACAAGAGTATTTCTATTGAAACAACTCGAAATAAGAGTATTTTTACCGAAACATTTTAAAACATAGCAATTTTAATTGAAATAGCATAATTCCTTAACAAACACTTCGTTTCGTTTTGATAACTCTGTTTCGCATCGGTGACTCAAAAAACGGAAACGTTTTGATCGTTTCGATAGAAAAGAAAAAAAATTTAGTTCTTTGATTCTATTTTCGTTCTTGGTCTTGATTCTTCTTTAATTTGAATAGTACCACATAATGAAGTGTGTGGATTGGACCTTGTTCGATGTTGATATTAGAGCTTTGCAGAGTCGCTAATTGCAGTTATTCTGCATGAATGTACGGCTAAGAAATAGGAAACTTGAAAAAGGCATCTTACACAACACGAGGTTAATCTAAAACAAATTAAAAACTGTAATCTGAATTAGGTAGAAGGATAACTAACATCCTATAAATTGTGGAAAACTGATCCATTGCAGTATAGCTGCGTTGAAAAAGTGACACCTACTTGCTGCTGTCCAGCTTTGTCTGCCCTAATCTCTATATATACCCTCTCCCTCAATAAAATCCAAAGCGCTAAACCACACACATATTTGTCTCTGTCACTTCGCCAAAAGCATACTATTCATTAATAATTGGATATCAGAAAGCCATACTTCGTGAATATGAAAATTTTTCGATTAACGCCGTCTCATTCGTAATCCTTTCTAATTCTTCTCGTACAAGGCGAGTTCAAAATAATTTACATTTCAAATTTTCAAGTGATTATTTTTTTACCCATTTCCTTAGTATTATACTATGCATACCCAAAAGATGCAAAGAAAAAGAATTAAAAGGACCAAATAAAAGTCACTAAATCTTTTACTTCTTCCATTCTTATATTGTAGCAAATTCCAAAACTAAAAGGTTTCATGGAATCTGACGATCAGATGCGTTAAACCAGTTACAAACATGATCTCAACTGTATCCACCGGCTGCTTGGAGCTTCCCAGTTCATGTGTAGTCAGAAAAGTGAAGCAGGGAAGGTGGGACCTATTAAGAAAACAGTGGCCCTTGTCCTGGTTTTAATTTGTTGGAGGTTTGAGGTCAATATAAATGTTAACTTTACCTGCGTACTGCATTTGCATCATTTCCACGTCCCAGCCGAAAGGACCAAAATAAATGAGAAGAAAGCAAAGACCCCACCTTGTCAATGTCTGATCACGACAGATCCTACCACCTGTTAACTTTGTATTACCATCTTCTATCCTTGGAAGTCACCTTAGTCTTATTCTTTATCATATTATCTGGCATGCACGTCCATGCTCGAATATTTCCTTCTTGCTTTCTTGGTTTAGGCCCGTAAAAAAAAAAAAAAAAAAGACGAGGAATCTTTTTCATGTAAACTTAAAGTTTTATTGCACAAAGATAGCACTAACACTCCAACTTTAACGGCTTACTGATAAATTCTTGGTCATTCGTGGGATATACGTTGGCTTTGTGCCTTTGGAGATGACTTAGGATCATCATTTTGCTTCCTTTTGCATATTTTAGTCCAAAAAAGAAAGCTAACTACTGTAGTTTTTTAAGACCACTTTTTCATCATGTGGGGTGGATACGCATTATAGTTGCTAGCTAGGAATGATGTCTCTTCCTTAATGTGCTTCGATCAAATTTTGTTCCGTCTTCATAATCAATAGTTATTTAAGAAAATTACATGTGAACACATATTTTCTTTTCATGATTATTGTATATTCAGACTTCAGTCATAAAATAAAAGTGTGTTTTGAATATTGTCATGGAAAGTTCACTAATAAAAGTCTTTCTTTTTTCTTTTTCTTTTTCTTTTTAAGGGTCGGTTAAGAAAAGAAGTTTGCTATATTCAATCTTAATGTATAGAGTCTCTTCAGCCAAAGAACTTTATTATTGAAGTACTTCTGTGACGCTAGGCTTTATGGTTATTTATTTATTTCTCAAAGGAGAAAAGGTAAATAAAGACTTTCCGGATGTTTTTTAATTTCTGTTTTATAAAGGCAAAGGCTTTGCTTCTAAGTTCTAACTTATGACGATGAACATCTGGGGTTCAGAGCCAGCAATTAATATATAAAGTGAATGACTATATATTGACAATTCTTTCCTTAGGCTGAGTTTCAGTTTGAGCGGATTAGAGGAGAACAAAAAGATGATGATAATTTTGGTTCTTTTTACATTGCGATTCGTGATACCAAGCATCAAGCATCTTTCCAGATTTTATGCACTTTGTTTGCCAAGAAAAAAAATCATCCATAAACTATTCAATTATTGAAATAATTTAATATTCTAAAATTTCGATTCAAAAATGCACGAGTAAACATTTTTCGAAGTATCATTTCAATAATTCTTAATGAAAGAATCGATAATTTAAAAAGTTTACGTATCAGAATAAATGCAGTAGTATTGTTAATTTGTGAACGACAAAGAACCACGATACTTTACATTAATGAATGTGACAAAAAATTTTAAGTTTAAATAATTATTTATACTCTAACAACAATAATAATGGGTCATTATATGACGTTTGATTATTCTAATTTTCGGACCATGTTACATAAAATAAATAAAAATTGATTCAATAATTTATTAAAAATAAACCTCATTTATTTAATATATCCATGCTTTCAGCGAGAAAAATTCCTTCTGTATTGATTCCATAATTTTTGAAAGTTTGTAAGATTAACGGTTTGCAGTTTAATTTGAGTGGTTAAGATGACAAGAAAGACAAGGAAAAAAAGGGAGGGAAATGGAGTAACACAACGAGGGCTCCGTTATCAATGCGCTTTGTCTTTGCATCTGATTAAAGAGACGTTGGAGATTCGTACTCTGCTCCTTCACACGTTGGAACTTACTCGGATCCCCCTTTATTATACTGAACCTAACTGCTACCTGTTCACGTTACTGAAACTTCACAAAATTTAAATTAAAAAACAAAAAATGGAACAGACTCTAACTTGGCTTTAAATATTTCACCACAAGGATACGTTTTAGGTTGACATGGCTAAGTAAAAAGAAGAAGAAGAAGAATGTGTATTGGAGGATATTTCAATTTTCTAAGTACTAATTTTTTTATAAAAGTAAAAATAATTAAATACAATAAAATATATATGTAACAGATAGTCAAAGGTTGAAAAACATGTGAATGCCACATTTTTGCATAAAACTAAATTAGAAATTATTGCACAAATTAAGTATAAAAAAAATCCCATATTTTTCTTCTTTCCTTATCTTTCTACCCTCATAGTAAAAAAGTGCAAAATCTGAGATGCAACAATTTCATTATTGGTAATAAAGGGTAAAACCAATGATGAAAGCAGATTGAGACGCTTCATTTTTTACCCTTTTATTTACAGCAACTGAGTTATACAAATTGATGGGATCCGCGTCAGTGAGGGAAAGGTTAGGCAACAACGGTAATATCCAGTTCAGAATTTTGGAAGTTCCTTTAGGGGTATTTTTGGGATTATGGAAAAGTTAACGGAACCTTTTATGAATCAAAAAAACATAAGAGTGATCCAGACGAACAACAAACGTGAAGATCTCTCACGAGTGGGTCGCAAGTGACTCCATTTATTACTACTATCCTTCCTTCTCTCTCTCTCTCTCCACTTTCTCTGTCTAAACTTTTTCAAAGCCTCTTCCTCTTGTTTCCATTACCCATTGGCTCTTTTCTTTTTGCTTTTCAACATCATACATTGACTCTACCAATTTCTTTCTTCCTTTCTCTGTCAGGATTTTAGGCCTTCTTCCCCTGTCATTGAATCGCCCATTTTCTTCACTGGGAGAAACTAAGAATCTTTCTTTTTCCCTCTCTTTCTCTCGAGCTGGTTTTGTTTCTTATGCTTCTTCATAAACGTTAGGATTTGGAGGACAGAAAAGGAGTTACAAAGTGAGCAGAGAGTATGGCAGCTTTAAAGCCAGAAGAGATAAGCCACCCAGCAATGGACCAACTTCAAGGCTTAGAGTACTGTATAGATTCAAACCCATCTTGGGGTATGCCCACTTACCCAGTTTGAATCTTCTCTCCACTGGCTTTTTTTCTTTTCTTTTACTTTTGCCAATTTTTGTTTCCCCCGAGTCATATCTCTCTTCTGCTCTGTTCACAGGGGAGACGATTGCTCTGGGTTTCCAGCATTACATTTTGGCCTTAGGAACTGCGGTTATGATTCCTTCATTCCTTGTTCCTTTGATGGGTGGAAGTGATGTAAGCCACTCTCGACTTTAATTTACGTTTAGTTTTGTCATATGCTCAAACGAGCTGGGTTTGTTTTCTTTTACATTGGGCTAGAAAGTTGATTTTGAATTTAATTTCTCAGGATGATAAAGTGAGGGTGGTACAGACTCTACTTTTCGTGGAAGGAATCAATACACTTCTGCAAACGCTGTTTGGAACCCGGTTACCGACAGTAATAGGCGGGTCTTATGCATTCATGGTCCCCATTATATCCATAATTCATGATCCATCACTGACAAGGATCGAGGACCCACATTTGGTTAGTATATTTCTTCAATCTGAACACGTTTCATATTTTGCCCTACGTTTTCTGTTCTAGCTACATACGAGATCTATGCATAACAGCATAAGAACCTTTAATCTACTCAAAAGTAAACAAAATCATTGTTAATGATCCATGCTTGTAAAAATTAATGCTCTTCCATTCTGCTGCAGAGATTTCTTAACACCATGAGAGCAGTCCAAGGTGCTCTGATAGTAGCATCAAGCATACAAATTATTTTAGGGTATAGTCAAATGTGGGCTATATGTTCCAGGTATGCTTCTTTGCAAGTGAAAGAATGCAACTTGAATATCACATTCTATAAACCAAATAATTACCTCCATTTTACTTTCTATGCAGGTTTTTCAGCCCACTTGGAATGGTTCCAGTAATAGCATTAGTTGGTTTCGGACTATTTGATAGAGGGTTCCCTGTGGTATGACAATAATCCGCATTGTTTTAAGTATCTCTCCTTGGCTCATAGCCTCGTACCATTTAACACACTGTTTTGGAATTTCTTCCAGGTTGGACATTGCGTCGAAATTGGAATTCCCATGCTTATCCTGTTTATAGCCTTCTCCCAGGTACTAATCAAATTCACTTTTCTTCTCGAGCTACTTTACAATCATTAATAAGTAGGTCAAATGGAAAAATGGAGAAGTGTTCTAATTTTAGCTTTTGACAACCAGAAAGGCTGTGAATGCTTTAAAGTTTCTAAATTTTGTCACTGCAATAAGTGATATCTTATGGAGTTCTGACTTCTAATACTAGCTCTGGCAATCTAGAATTTCATCTTATAGTTTAATACTTTTATTGAATCAAACACTGTCCTATAATGTAAAGAAAGCAAATAAGTAGAACATGCAGTCTTTCTAATTGTGTTATGATGTTTGTTGTACGCAGTACTTGAAGAATTTTCAGATAAGACAACTACCAATACTAGAACGATTTGCTCTACTCATATCAACCACAGTGATATGGGCATATGCACACCTCCTAACTGCAAGTGGAGCATACAAACACCGCCCGGAATTAACTCAGATAAACTGCAGAACAGACAGGGCCAACCTCATTTCTTCTGCTCCATGGTTGGTAACAAAAGCCTCTCTTAACAAGAGAATATATTTAACACTCGACATATCAAATTGCAAGTGCACACAGAACTGTGACCAGAAATAGGATTTCACACAAAAGATTGAAACAATTTTGTTTTGACATACACAGTACAGAAACGCCAATAACTCTTGAACTTATTGTGGACAGGATAAAAATCCCGTATCCTCTTCAATGGGGTGCTCCTACATTTGATGCTGGTCATGCTTTTGGAATGATGGCTGCTGTTTTAGTCTCACTAATTGAGGTATTACATTTACAAAATGAATCTGTTCTAAATTGAAATCTATTGTTGGTCAGTGATAAGGAAATGATCTTTTGTTTGACAGTCAACTGGGGCGTACAAAGCTGCATCACGTCTAGCAAGTGCCACTCCACCTCCAGCTCATGTTCTTAGTCGTGGTATCGGTTGGCAGGGAATTGGAATCTTGCTAAATGGCCTTTTTGGAACACTGACTGGTTCAACAGTCTCAGTGTAAGTGCTATTTCTTCATGTTCTTAGCTTTCCCTTCTTATGGAACTTAAATTGATTATTTTTAGACCATGACAGAGAGAATGTAGGGCTTCTAGGAAGCACTCGTGTTGGAAGCCGAAGGGTCATTCAAATTTCAGCTGGCTTTATGATATTTTTCTCAATGCTAGGTGAGTGGCAAAATATAGGGTATATTGATTTATGTAGATTAACTTCCTCTCACAATTTTGCACTTCATAATTTACACTTAAACACAATTTGCTTGTTTCTGCAGGAAAATTTGGAGCTTTATTTGCATCAATACCATTCCCTATTTTTGCTGCCGTTTACTGTGTTTTGTTTGGTCTTGTGTGTGAGTACCACCATTGTTTCACCTTTGGTTTTATTTGAGCACATCTTTGCTTCTTCTAACACTTACTTTTTATGTTTCTCCAGCTTCTGTGGGTCTATCATTTTTGCAGTTTACTAACATGAACTCAATGAGGAACCTCTTCATTACTGGTGTTGCCCTCTTCTTAGGTCTGTCTGTTCCTGAGTATTTCAGGGAGTACACAGCCAAGGCCCTTCACGGTCCTTCGCATACCCGGGCTGGATGGGTGAGTTTATTGTTTCATCTTCTACATTATGATACTCCAAGTCGAGTGCTTCTCTAATCTCTCTGTCAAGTTCGACATGGAATTTGGTGGATGAGATTAGAAATCTGTGTCCTAAAGAACTATCCTTCGAAGATCGTATCGGAACATATCATTATTTTTAAGAAAATGATATGTTTCCAATTTCCCCTGTGGGTGTTAAAGGGCATATTCAGATTAACTTCCTCTTATCTGTTTGTGCAGTTCAATGATTTCCTTAATACTATATTCTTCTCATCGCCAACTGTTGCATTGATTGTTGCTGTGTTCTTGGACAACACACTTGACTACAAGGAAAGTGCCAAAGACAGGGGAATGCCATGGTGGGCTAAGTTTAGAACATTCAAAGGAGATAGCCGGAATGAAGAGTTTTACACCCTACCTTTTAACCTTAACCGGTTCTTCCCTCCATCCTAAAACTGTTCTATCATGAACAAACATGTTAGAGGAAAAGCATCATTTCCAGATAAGAATTCTATGTGATGATCATCAGTGTGAGAGTGAAGAAGAATGAGAAAAATATTTATGTATTTTCAGGTTGCAGAGGAATGGTATCCTCTGCTTTCTGTTCAATTTTTCGTATATTTTATATAGCAGAATTGGGTTATTTGTTACATAATTTTTTTCATTTTTTTAATTTAGTCCTTCATATATTTTTTAAAAATTGTTTTTATTTGCACTTTTTTTTTTTTAAATTTCATTTCGTTTATGGCATCAAATTTATCTAATTACTCCTCCTAATTTCTAACTGTCATATAAAACACTACCAACCATGAATAAAATCTGTTGAATACCTTCCCTGAATCAAAATCAATTTCACTTTTTGGGTAAAAAAATTTCAATTTTAATTTGTATGATCATACATGTATAATATATGAGGCTGAGAAAAATGCCAGAAAAACATAAGTGGCTAAAGAAATTCAATCTCGAAAGACTGCATATATTACAGGTTTCAAGGCTAGCTATTGGTGTTTGCACATGCACTCTGGGCACCTTGGCTGTCGATAAATGCTTCGACCATATCTTCTCATACCAGCCTTCTGACCTTCCTGTATCATCTTCTTTATTTTGTCTTCAAAACCATTCCATCCCAGGGTGCCATTTTTTGACAAAATTGCCGCCAGCCTCTTCTTGTTGGGCCGCAAGGTAGGAGCATGACCACCACCATAGTAGGTTCTAAATCCAGATACCAACGATGAAAGTTGGCTACCAGAGTCGGTCATGGCAAATACATCAGCAGTTGCACACGCAATAAAGTCCAAAGCAGCCAGCTGCATATTCATTCTCATCAAATATTTATTGAATAATTGTGGTTCATAAGAAGCCAGGATTAACAGCAGCTTCATATGAGATAGAAAAAGCTAGATGATTTGTCAGTTAGGAACTTAATTAGTATAATCCCCTAGTTTATTACTCTTTCTTCTGGTCTTCATGTGGCTTTCAATTTGAATACCTTATCAATAGTTCCAACACAAAGTAGCAAATAGAATAAATGAATGAAAATCTAACAAAATCTTTTGTAGTGAGTTCAACTACTATTGGCAAGAAAGTAATTGAAAACTGAAGTAAGGTCTCATTGAGAATTGACAAATTTTTAATTGAATGAGTGGCATTATTACAACTAAAATAAATGAAAAAAACTCTATTTTCATTTTTAAAAGACAATTTCATCATAAAATTTAATATTTTAAAATAATTTTGAATTACTTTAGTATGCAAAAATATGATTTTATTTTTAGCTTCGTAGAATAATTGTATAATATTAATTTAGTAACTCTAAAAAAGTGAAATTCGAATAAATTCATATTTTTTAGAACTAAAATAATACAAAAATATCAAATTGATAACATTATTTTTCCAGTACTAAAATAAATAATACATAATTACCTGGGAGGAAAAATTTCTGAAAGGTTTTAGTTCACTGGGTGTGAGCAGATTTTCCTTAGTGACCAAGTTGGGATAAAGTCTAGTTAAGGGATGCATCCTTGAGTCTCCCCCATATATTTGAGAACCAGCCAGGTAAATGTAAGTTCCACTTTTGAAACCAAGACCAGCTAGAACAAGTGCCGCTTCTTCTGGTGTCAATGGGCATCTTCCCAACTTTCTCAAATTCGTTGGAGATATAGGGCTACAAAGATCAACATTACAAGTTAGAAAATCAATCATATACAGATTACAGTTACATTCATCAAAACATTATGATATGAAAGTAGAAAATGGGCACAAACCATACGTTGATTTCTTCAAGCGCTCAAGCAGCAGAGGAAAATGAGTTTCTCTGTAGGCTTTAAGTTCCTTTCTCTCATTTTCCCCACCTCCAAATTCACAAAGGGAATAGGCCACCATATCAACTTCAAATCTCAAGTGCAAAGCAAGGTATTTGGTTGAGCTTCTAGCAGCATCATGATCTTTTCTGTCCAGGATGAACTTTCCCAGCAACTGTGTATCTAACACACTACGTGCAGCATTATATTTTCTAATCCTCTTGACCAATAGCGAGCCTACTTCTTGAATTTTTGGCACAAACTTCAGAGCATGGAAGTTGCATTTGCATCTTAACCTCTGCAATTATTTCAAGAATATAAATACTATGAAATGTAAAAGAAGAAAATATCTTTAAATGACAAGGAAACCTTATGACCTGAATATCAGAAGGCAATGGATCAAAACCAAGTCGATTTCCATATCCTAGGAAGTGAACAACTCCATTTCGTAGAAGAAGAGGGAGCGCAATTTTGATGTAGTCCGTGGCTGTAGCCTCCTTCACAAGATCTGCATCTGTAATCTAAAATGCAAAGAATATCTTGACATTGTTATAAAACAAGTGAAATTTGTCTTGTTCAGTGCATGAAATGTAAGATGATAAACCTGGCTGCCAATTGCTTCTATATGCAAAGATTTCAAATGAGGTGGGAGTTCTTTCACAACGTTGATTTCATCCTTCATCATATTCATGAAATACTCCTCCTGGTATATGTCGCCAAACTGGCTGCATTTTGTCATATTAAGCAATTGAACCATTCACATGGAATCACATATTTCTCAAACAAAGATGAGATAACAGTACAGATGATCCTATAACCAAATTTTTCCATAATAAACGAGCTTTATGAACTATCCAAATCATAAGATGTTATACCTAGGATCATTCCAAACATTGCTGTAAAGAAATTTTGGAATAACTAAGGTTGCATTGAGGAGAGATGCCACAGCAACAGCATTGCAAATCTGCAATTACTACAGTAGTCAAGTCACTTCCGTTATTAGAGATACTGAAAATATGCCACTATGAAAGGCTTAAAGCACATATAGGATTATATGTACAAGAAAGAACCATACACACATATAGTGGACTAGTGCCTTGTTACAAGCTAAAAGGTCTTCGGAGGTTATAATAAAACTATTCACGATACTTTAATCAATTCTTTTGGACTCGAGTAGTCTTTGACTGATCCAAACTTCACAGGATAATAGTCTATAGTAAAGAACATACATATCCTGCAACGTTAAGAGACTTTTCCTTGCAAGTGAGATACAAATCTTTCTTTTCCAGAGTAAACAAGCTGAAGATCAGAAAAGCAAGATAAAGCACTTCGCCTCCACTATTTTGGATAATTTTATTTTTCTATTGTTCTTTACCATTATTCCAGTAGCCAAATCTGCAATTGGGTTTCTATATATATGCTGCCATCTCATCAACGAATTATTATGATAGTCTTCTGCATCACTTTTCTGTTCTGCTATTTTGATAACATCTGCTAAAACAACAAATTTGATATAGGACGCAAGTCATTTTGATAGGTTAACAGATACAAAACGAGGCTTTTTCCTCTTAAAATTAAGTTGATAATGCCTCAATTTACGTATTTAGTCTAATTAATGATATGATATTTTCTAAACAATTTAAATTTCTCGTCCAATGTTCAGTTTGATTAGTCTTGAACCCGATCAACAATTGTAGCTTTATTTGTATTTGTAATCTATAGCAATGTGCCAAGTTTATAATGTGCACTAACTTTCAGTACTTACTGCAACTCGTTGTTGATTAAGACCTCCGTTTGCACTCACTACGATATAGCCATTACTTTTCACAGATTTCCCTGTCCAATAATATTAAACTAATTATAGATTAATAATATACTGGGTAAAGGGCAATTAAGTGTAAGTTACAAATCCAACTTAATATTGCTATATGTAGCAGTGTAGGTTCATATACCTTGATTGGTCAGAACTTTTCTGTCTGCACAAGGTTCCCATGAAAATGCCTGCCGATATGGTTCCGCCCACAAATTTGATGACTCTTGCTTTATCTCCCTCTATAGTGTTAAAAAGTTTCAGTAATCAGACTAGGCGAAAATGAACTGAAAAACTATTAACTTTATCCAAGAGCTCCTGATACTAAAAAATGCTTCAATTAGAGGATTTTGATGCAAACCTCTGCAAGGGCACAGGAAGCCAAGTTCAGAAGCCTATCATACATCTGTACCGGTGATTGTAATTTTTCAATGTATGAACCTCCATCCTTCTCATAGCAGTAGATGCATTAGTTATTATACCAAATACCCAGTATCAATACAAAAATAAACATGCTTGATCGTATCCTACGTATATTATAATAAGGCTAAATCAAGTACAATCACTATGTCCTGACATAAACAAGGTTGAGAGAATAAATAATAACATTGAAGCGATAGCTAACATACTAAGAAAAGCTCAGGTTCAATCACTATGTCCTGACATAAACATGGTTAAGAGAATAAGTGCTAACGTAGATAGTTAATCTGGGTTTTAACAAGCATGAGATGGTGTACCTGAAAGCCAGTTGAATTATTATTGGCAGTACTGTATTGTAGATTTGCAAAATCAAAAAAGGAGACCATAAGAGAATCAAGCAGGAAAAGGCAACCCATCAATCCAAACATGACAGCAATGGTTCTTATGTGCTTTTGGAGCCACAGATTCTTTTTCCCAACATAAAATCCCCTACAAGAACTGTATTTCGAAGAATCACTTTTCAGCTCATGAAGCAACAAAGTTTTTGAATTCCAACGGCAATCAACCCCTGTCATCCTGCTACCCCTTAATGTTTCTGAACATCTAATCTGGTAGTCCTTCATTCCTGAGGCTAATTTACCGTTCTCAAATTCAGGACGTGGACTTCTAGGAGACCCTTGTTTACCCATTATACCAGTATCTATAAGCAGAGCTTTAGAACAAGAAGGAACTCTAGAAGCCTGATAAAGTCTATAGTTTTGTGCTCTCTGTGTCCCTTACTTGTTCTAAAACCGACCCCCCAGTCCATAGACCACAAAGGGAATTCTTCAATTTTGGTGACAATAAGCATTAGAAGAAAACAGAGCTTTCATGTATGAATTCCAAGCGAAGCGAAGAAGTAGGTAATGGGGATATAAGAAAGTAGATGAGTAGAAATGAAGCGAAAGTTGAAAACTGAAGCATGCATCACGAAATAAGCTTATAGAACAAGAATCACATCTGGAACAACAACTTTCCACCAAACAGAACAGAAGCTGGGGTAGAGTTTCCTCCTGGTTTTCCATCTTCGAAATCAAAGGGTGGCAGCGGGAAGAATATTCAACAATTCTTTTCTTATATTTAACTCCTTTCTTGAGGGCTTTGAATGGGTATTTTTCGTTTAATCTCGGTTGGTCGATTTGGCGGGTCGTTACTCAACCTAATATAATATATATGTTACCTAAGAAAACCGTTACTTTTGTTTTTAAAAAAATAAGAATAATGGTAGTTAGACAATTTTGGTTCTTTGCGAAAGGGATGGGGCACTAGAATATCTGGGCTTTGAGCTTGTGTCAAATTTGGCCCAAAATAATAATAATTATATATAGACGTAGAAAAAACCTTCTTGTGACAACCAATATATAATTTTTCACTTGAAATGATTTATCAACTTGACAAAAGAAAAAACTTTAAATGATCTATACGTAGAAAAAAATAACATAATTTTATTTTTAAATGAAGAGATAATAATTTATATGCATTTAATTATTTTTTTATAATTTTATCTTTGAAATTATATTTTTTTATTTCAAAAACACTTCTAAAATAATTCTTCATCAGATTTTATTTTGTAATTACATGAATTTATTTGATTATTTAAATGAAATGCGTCTACCTCTGGCTAAGCCAGATATCTACGTCTAAGACTCCCTCCAATAGAGCGCTTGAAGGCATTCGCGTAATTGTGAGTAACAGTAGTGGGCCTTTCGGATAATGTAAATAAGAGAGAAAGCGCCAAGAGACAATGGCGTAGACCGAAACTCAAAAGTGGTCAGAAGAAAAAAAAGAAAAAAAGAAAAAAAAGGAAGAAACGAAAGGGAAAAAGGAGAGCTGGAATCACATGGACTTGTCTTCTTTTGCTGGGGCCTCCATTTCCTGGTCCTCCTTCACACCATGATCTTCTTCCTCTTCACCCTTCCTTAGATTCCTTTTTAACTCTTCCCTCTGCCATGGCCGACGACAAGGTACTTTCAGGGAATTTTTTAGTCTGTTGAAATGCTGATTGTTTGTTTGTTTGTTTGTTTGCTGAGAAAGCTTTGGGACCCGAAGAAAACGAAGAGAAAAGTCTTTTAATTTTGTTTGTTTAAGAGAATGAAACTAAAATATGTAAAAAATTACTGTCTTTGTTTATCTGCTGTTTCTTCTCTCAGATGGACAAAGGAAACATTAGGGTTTTTATATATTATTTTTTTGAATTTCGGCTGTTTTGCTGACCAATTTGGTTTTTTAACTTAAATGAAGATGACCTTTGATAAATCTTTAGTCCATTTTCTCGTTGATCTGTGGTTTTCCATTAAATTTCAAAATTTTTTGGTCAATCGTTTCCCCTGAAAGAAGTTGTGAACTGGGTTCTGTGCGGTCTTGAAAATAATTCTTGTTTGATGCTGACGCTTCTATTAAATCACGGTAATTATACTAATGTCAAGTTGGGTTTGATATATTCGGCGTCTTTTAATAATTTGGGTTCGATTTCTTATAATCTTTCGATAGTTTCTCACCAAATCGTGCTTGCTTTTAATGGAGCCCGTCACTTTATTTTTCTTCAGTTTATTGTACTTTGCTGATAGTTGTTGCACCTGTAAGATTTGTTCTCAACTTAAATGCGTTGTGTTTCCTTGAGTTCTTCTTACTTTGTATATTTTTGGTCTAACTTTGCTGATAGTTCTCGCTTTCAGCTTTTTACCAGCTTATTTTTACCATACTAGTTTTAGTATCATCACTACGTCCTTTACTAGTTTTATTTCCAGTATCCCTTATACCATCTCATAAATCTGGCAATTTTGGCAGCAAATGTCTACCTCTGTTGTCAATGGGAACGATTCACTTACTGGTCACATCATATCTACAACAATTGGAGGCAAAAATGGGGAGCCCAAACAGGTCTGTCACTGTGAATTCCATTCCGTTCATAATTTAATGCTTATTTTGAATTATTTCATGAATTGTCAGAAATGCATCATGTAAGTTTACATGAATTGGGATCTAGGCTATTGTACATAATCTGACCCATGCTAAGTCTTGGCTTGAAAGTTTAACGATTTTTCTGTGATCATTCTTGTAGACTATTAGTTACATGGCAGAACGCGTTGTGGGAACTGGCTCATTTGGAATTGTTTTCCAGGTATGCTAATAGTATGATTCATAGCTATTGCGGTCTCCACCTACTTTGCCTCATGCTGATATATATATATATATATATATATATATACACATATTTTTCCTTTTAGGCAAAATGCTTAGAAACTGGTGAGCCAGTGGCTATTAAGAAGGTTTTACAAGACAGAAGATATAAAAATCGTGAACTACAGTTAATGCGTGTGATGGACCATCCAAATGTGATCTCCCTGAAGCATTGTTTCTTTTCCACTACAAGTACAAACGAACTTTTTCTTAATTTGGTGATGGAATATGTTCCAGAGAGCATGTATCGGGTCTTAAAGCATTACAGCAATGCTAATCAGAGAATGCCACTCATCTACGTAAAACTTTATATGTACCAGGTATGCCTCGAATGTTCTGATTATTGAAAAAATTCTCAAATTTCATCTTCACTTTCTGATATGTGGTGGGCATACAGATTTTCAGGGGGTTGGCTTATATCCACACTGTTCCTGGAGTTTGCCACAGAGATTTGAAGCCTCAAAATATACTGGTTTGCTTGAATATGCTTGCTGAATAAACTTTAAAAGTAGGATTTTTGTGTGCGGCTCTTATGTCATTTTGTGTATTCTCCAGGTTGATCCTCTTACGCATCAAGTTAAGCTATGTGATTTTGGAAGTGCGAAAGTGCTCGTATGTTGATCTCCTCATTCTAAATTTCTACATTTAATCTGCTATATGTTTTCCTTATTATTGTCCGCATCGTTATCATATTTAAATTGACAGATGTTCTTGCATAAGTTTATTTAGATTGTCAACCAGGTGATAACTTATTATTTCCATCAATTTTTTTACAGTATAGATGAAGAGGGTTTAATTCATTTGATGCATGTTTAGTTAACAAAGACATACACTCTAGATTGTTGTCTGTTACTTTGCTTAACCCTGATTTGAGAAATAAAGTTCTATTTTTTTCTTCACTCAATTAATGTTTTCTTGTACTTGATGTTGTGTCTTTTGGAGGATCGAGAATCTTGTTTGGTAGGTTATTATTTTGGTAATATTGTCTAAGTTGGTGATCACTGGATGCAAATTTAGTTTGTGATTATGTGACCTAAGGTGTGCTTGATAGGAGTGAAAATGGGGAAGTGAATATTGAAAAAGTATTTTGATGTAATATAAGTCTAGTTACATCCCTCATTTTCCTTACCCTGTCTTCCAGCTTCCCATTTTCGCTCCAACCAAGCACACCCTTAAAGTCCTTGCATTAGGTTGGTCACGTCTTCTGCGCTAATTGGATGAACTGTACAGATGCCAATGGATCTTGCTTTTAGGAATCAGGAGTTAAAGGTGAATAGATTGTAGATAGATCTTGTGTCTTGCATGTGTGATGTCTGCTCTGTTGATTTAGAGCCACAAATTAAAGTTGGACTATGGATAGGTCTACTTACTCAACTTCAAACTGTGGATTTGTCTGTTTATTGATTTGCCAACATTTGGTCTTATCTCATTGTCATGGTTTTGGGAAACCGAGTTATTTTAGTTTTGAGTCTTCTATTGGGCTCTGTATCATTCAGTTTGTGTTATAGTGAGACTGCTGTTCATCTAAAAATATTCAGGACAATTTTTCCCTTAATAAAATTAATTCCTCTTCTTTTTTCCATTGGGATGTTCCTGTAGTAACCTTGAATTCTTGTCTGATCAGGTCAAAGGTGAAGCTAATATATCCTACATATGTTCTCGTTTCTATCGAGCTCCAGAACTTATATTTGGTGCCACGGAGTATACTACTTCGATTGATATTTGGTCAGCTGGCTGTGTCCTAGCTGAACTTCTTTTGGGCCAGGTTTGTTTCATTTTTTTAATTTTGATTATAATTATCATAGTTAAGTAAATCTACTGCAAATTGATGCAAATTGTTGTTTAGTATCTGTCTCCTATATATTATCTGACACACAAGCGGAACTTTTGTAGCCATTGTTTCCTGGTGAAAGTGCAGTGGACCAGCTTGTGGAGATTATAAAGGTGCAATTGATGCATTTTGGTTTTCTAATACCCTGCCATTCTTGTTGCAACAAGCAGCTCTATTAACTTCTGCATTGCATTGCAGGTTCTTGGCACACCCACTCGGGAGGAAGTCCGTTGTATGAATCCCAATTACAATGACTTTAGGTTTCCCCAGATTAAAGCACACCCATGGCATAAGGTTTGCATTTTAAGATCAAAGTTGAGTATATAAAAAGGATTCATAGGTATCCTTATGCTTCATATCTTTGTCTGTAGATATTTCACAAAAGGATGCCTCCAGAAGCAATTGATCTAGCTTCTCGGCTTCTGCAATACTCCCCTAGTCTTCGGTGCACAGCGGTGAGTGTGATTACTCATTTACTCTTGTTCTTTGTACACAAGCCTATTATTTTCACTGAATCTGATCCATTAATGACTTTATTCTTTAAAAACACTAGCATAGCAATCTGAGAATAATTTAGTTTTATTATGCAGCTAGATGCATGTGCTCATCCTTTCTTTGATGAACTCCGAGAACCCAATGCGCGCTTGCCAAATGGTCGTCCATTTCCAACTCTATTCAACTTCAAACAGGATGTAAGTATTCTTTTTTATTGGTCTCATTATTTATCTAGTAAACATTTCACCCCATAATTTCCAGATTAGGAATATAATAAACAATGCAAGTCAGTAATTATTTTGCAAAAAACTAAGAAAAGATTAGAAATCCTGACAACTAATAAGTCTGACTAAAGATCCATACATCCACAGGCCCAATTTTTGGTTTAGAGTTGTCTGGTGTTCTGACTTTTGTGTCTTCCACAGTGCAGTGATTCTCTCTCCCTCTCATTACAAGTGTGTGTTTACACTAGACTACCACTGTTTTCGAGCTTTTACTATATGTCTCTCTGTCCATCTGTGTTGGCCTATATTGTTGCATTTATCTTTCACATCATAAAAAGATCATGGTACACAAAGCAATGCAGTGTTAGCTAGGAAATCTATAAGGGTAACTATTAAAAAAAAAATTACATCCAGGATAATTGATTCAGTTCCTTATTGACACCAATTTTTCTGCCATACATTCTGGGTCGTTTACAATGATATGTTTATGTTTTCTGTTTACAGTTATCTGGCGCATCTCCAGAGCTTGTTAACAAGTTACTACCTGATCATGTGAAGCGGCAAATAGGGCTACAATTTACCCACATGACAGGAACATGATGATAAGCTTTGGGCATAGTGTATGCTAGTTGATAAGTCAACAAAGAAGTACCATCTTTTTGTCTAAATTACCATGTTCTGCGGCCTGCCTAACCAATGTAATTTTGTGCTCGACATGGACCAAGACTTGGTTGCTGGTTGGCCACAGCTGATCCATCAGTCTTATATATACCTTTTGAATCTCTATTACTTGTGGTGGATCTGTATTTCCCCAGGCAAATAGCCTCTTCCTTTCCCTGTTTCTTGCATACGTCTACGTCATAGTATGGTTGGCCCTGAATTAGTCAAATAGCTTCTGTCTGGGGAAAACAAAACCCTTAGCTGGAAGGAGGGCCCCAGATAGAATGGGTCTTTGATGGTGGGTATTTTGGTTGTCAGGCTTGGTTTCCTTGCTTCCCCCATGTTAATATATGTGGCTGACTTGTATTGTTGCAAACATGTTCCTTGTGAAATGTAATGTTATGTTTCTCTTCAATGCTGCATCTCTATATTCTGATCTTTCATTAATGTCAAATATTATTATGGCTATGCAATGGAATCTTTTATTTTGTTTAATTCATTTCTCCTCCTCCATTTGAGTTCCAAAATACTCTCAAACCTCAACTTTACACCCTTTTTGTACATATGCATGCTCTTGCACTGGCAAACTATCTTCTTGCTAACTTCAAAAATGATTTTGAATATCTTCCTTGTATCACAGCATCACAAGGCATCCCAAAGTCTACCCTATTTCAGTAGGATGTCACGGAATTTAGTTGTTTGAACTTTGAAAGTTTCTTTTGAAGTTCATGGAATTTTAAAGGTCTGTGAGAAGTTTTTCGTAGGAAAATTTGTATGTAACTCCCGTATTGCTCAATTTCTTTTTCAAATGTGCACTCTAAACTGTTCCAAATTATATAAAAGAATTCGAGATACCTATTAATTTTATCAATTGAAAATTTTAAAATCCAATATATAAATACATTTTCAAAAATAATTACCATGCTGTCAAATTAACGACGTCGTTTAAGGCCACTTTCTCGAACTTCGAGACGTCCAAACGCCAATAACGCTAATTTTGGCGCTACCAGCGAGCACTCCCATACGCAGACTAAAATCTCCTTAGTTGTCAACTTGTATGAAAATCCAAAACTACCTACACCCGCTTACTACCAATGAATCCATACCGTCAATTGACGATCATGATTAGACACGAACATCGTTTGATTCTCACGAATTCAAATACAGCCGATCTAGACCAGAAAACATAGAAACAACCCCACAGAACCATAACCACCGAGGTTAATACTGTCGTTTAACCCAGAGACCTATCGACAGTGTCTGCCATGTTCTCAAATCACGAGCTGTCTTCCTGGTCTTACGATCTTGAGTTTACTTTTTAAAATTTTCTTGGCTCTTTTCAACTTCATTTCTCTCGAGGCAGCACGAGAATTTTCCACGTTGCCTGTGTTTGGAGTGAAGCAAAGCAAAGTGACTAGCAACTCAGAAGTGAAGATCCCACTAAAAAGTTTCAGACTCTTTGGTCCTCTACTTGATATGATTTCTTGTTTCATGGAAGATGTGAAACGGGTGGTTTGGCTCATCTTCTTTCTATGGAATTGGTTGCCAATGACTGGAGGGACAAATAGTCTTCTTTCTCCAAAGGGTGTGAACTATGAAGGTCTGGCATTTTAAATAACTAAGTCTAAACCTATTTCTTGCCTCTCTTTCTTTCCCACCCGTCTTATTATCAGCCATATAGTTTGTTGCCAAGTTTTGCTTTTGAGGGACATTAGTTTATTTGTAATTTGGTTCACTACTTTGCATCTTTAGTGGCTGCTTTGATGTCGATGAAGAGTAAAATGAAGGACAAATTGCTTGTTATGGATGCTTGGGATATTAATTCGGTTGATCCTTGTACTTGGAGCATGGTCGTTTGCTCTTCTGAGGGTTATGTGATTTCCCTGTAAGTGTTTTCTTATTTATATCCCTTAAAGTTGCTTCCCTTTGGCAGCGAAAATGTACTAAAATTCAGCATTTCATGTTAGTATAACGAGTCATACTCACTATTCATCCCTCAATCTTTTCCATTAGTTTTAGAGCAAGCTGATAGGGGTAGGACTAGTATGAGTAGCGTTTTATTTTTATGTCTCCTTACTACTATCGCTTTAGATATTTGATAAGTTATTTACTGGTATTTCTTCTTCAACTTAGATTGATATTTGAGAAATGTTACTCACGGCAATTTGCCACTGTTGGCAGGGACATGGCCAGTATGGGTTTATCTGGAACGGTTTCCCCAGGAATTGGGAATTTGAGCCACCTTCGAACATTGTGAGTGCATTCTCTTGCCTTTCTTCTTAACTAGATTGCAACTAGAATGGTCTGTACTTTCATTCGCTGGAAGACTATATGTTGAAGAAGTCTAGTTTAGGTTCTTATTCACTACCAATGATCTTTGGGTTTCATTGCAGGAGTGTGGCTCTTGTTTCCTTTATTCATTTCTTTCTAATAGTGTCTTATAGACTTTGATTTGCATTGGCCACCTCATAATGTAGGAAGAGAATTATACAATAGAGGAAGAATAAGCCCTTCATTTATCACTTATCCAGCTTCCCCATTTTACTTTTTAAGGTTATTGCAGAACAATCAGTTATCTGGTCCCATCCCAACTGAGATAGGAAAGCTTTCGGAGCTTCAGACTCTTGACCTTTCTGGTAACCAGTTTGTTGGTGAAATTCCTGGTTCTTTGGGCTTTTTGACTCGTCTAAGTTACTTGTGAGTATGGGCTGACATATAGATTAGGCGATGATATTCTTATTATTTATTATATTCTTTATTCTTACTCTAACTGTTTGCTTCCTAATTTATTCATGCCAAGTTTTTCAGGCGGCTCAGTAGAAATAAACTGCATGGACAGATTCCTCAAATCATTGCAAATCTCACAGGCCTTTCAGTCTTGTATGTGCTCTATTAAAGTTGAATTATATTTTCCCTCTTCAATTCTTCAGTTAGTTTCATGATCGAGTTATACTTCATAGGGACTTGTCATTCAATAATCTCAGTGGTCCTACTCCAAAAGTTTTGGCAAAAGGTTACAGGTGAGTTCTTGAATGGCAGAAGATTTTGCATTTCTTTTGTTTCTTTTTCTCTCTAAACAGGATAACGTTGATAAACCTTATCATTTCCAATTCCCAAGACACGATTACCCTGTGATGAACTTAGTCTTTGCTCATTTGTGATTTCAGAGCCTTGAGTTTCACTATTTGTTTCTTATGTTATTTATCCTTGGCCCCAGCTTTAATATTAAAGTGATTCTGTCAAGGAATATTTCAACCAAAAGCTTAAACTAGTAAGTGAAGGTCCATGAATAGTTTTATTGCCCTTTCAAACGAATGTCCTTTTGGCTTGAAGTGTGAATAAAGCACAGGACCACCGTAACTTGTTCTAGAATTTAATTTAATTAAGAAGATCTAACTCCTAATCCCTTGATCATAGAGGCTCTAATATCGCGTCAAAGGTTTTGATCAGTAACTACTGCAGCCCATGCATAGGAAACCTCAAAAACCTGTAAAAGATGTTATGTATAAAAAAAAAAATCTTACAATTTCAAGTTAGTAACTCACTAATATATTAAAGCTTAAGCTTAATACCAAGATCAAAGATATAGCCTTTAGACGATTCTAGCAAGATTTTAGGTAAAAATGGTTGTAGACTAAAATTTTGTTCTAACCTTCTGTTACAAGCACCAAACCTTTTTCTTACGTTCTTTAACATTTTATTTGTTTGATCATAGTATTTCAGGAAACAACTACCTCTGCACATCTTCATCAGCACAAATGTGTATGGGTGTTTCAAGACCATTAAACGGTAATATACACTTAACCTGTTTCAAATGAAAGCCTAACAACCTGTTGAATGAAGTGCAAATCAATTACAATTTAATTGCAGAAACTGGTTCATCTCTGAAAGTCAGTAGTCATCGCCAATGGGCGCTATCTGTTGCTATTGGCATTAGCTGCACATTTGTAATTTCAGTGATGCTGCTTATCTATTGGGTGCATTGGTATAGATCACGCATCTTCTATACATCTTATGGTACTTCCTGAAATGAGCTTAAGAATTTTTTCTTCTTCTAAACTTGCATAGATTTTGACAATATGTAATGCTTGAAATATGTAGTAGAGCATGATTATGAATTTGGCATTGGTCATTTGAAGAGGTTTTCCTTCCGTGAATTGCAAATTGCTACTAGCAATTTCAGTCCCAAAAACATCCTAGGACAAGGTGGATTTGGTGTTGTCTACAAAGGATTGCTTCCAAATAAAATGTTGGTGGCAGTGAAGAGGCTGAAAGATCCCAATTACACTGGAGAAGTGCAGTTTCAAACTGAAGTAGAGATGATAGGCTTGGCAGTTCATCGGAATCTCTTACGACTCTATGGCTTTTGTATGACATCTGATGAAAGGTTACTTGTTTACCCTTACATGCCTAATGGCAGCGTTGCTGATCGCTTGAGAGGTTTGTTTCATTGTGATTCATGTATGTTCATGAGCGTGTATAAAGTTAAATTAACTGCTAAAGTTTACATTCTGTCTTATAGTTTAAAGGATCAGATAGCTTTGTCTTCAAACCAATGACATTTAAATGATTCGGTAACATAAGGAAGTAAGGCAACTGTTACTTTCATTTGTATTTTGTTAAAGAAGTTGGTAGTTAGAGGCGAAATCTTTTATTTCCATCATTTTAAGTGGTGATATAATATGATCTGAGATCATTATTAAATTGTTTATGTGGGAACCAACATATAAATAAAAGACATCCCTTTTATATCTCCAGAATACATGCAGATTCTCTATTGAAAATACTTATCATAATTTCATGTATCAAAATTTTTTCCTAGAGCTTGGCAATTTTGCTCTTGCTTATTCCTAACTTCAGTTTCAATTGCAGACACTTTCCGCGAAAAGCCATCATTGGACTGGAACAGGCGAATGCGTGTAGCTCTTGGGGCTGCTCGTGGGCTTGTATATTTACATGAGCAGTGCAACCCAAAAATTATCCACAGGGATGTTAAGGCTGCAAATATTTTGCTAGATGAAAGTTTTGAAGTTGTGGTGGGGGATTTCGGTCTTGCTAAGCTCTTGGATCAAAGAGATTCACATGTCACTACTGCAGTGCGAGGAACTGTAGGGCACATTGCCCCAGAGTATCTCTCCACTGGACAGTCATCTGAAAAAACTGATGTTTTTGGATTTGGCATATTGCTTTTGGAGCTCATTACAGGGCAGAAGGCGTTGGATGCTGGAAATGGTCAGGTCCAGAAGGGAATGATTCTTGATTGGGTAATTAGTTTTTCAATTTTGTCTGTAAGCTAATTTTTATTATCATTTTTTTGTTGTTCTTTGGTGTTTCTATATAACGACGACATAAAATTTTGACTTATTGCTTTCTTTCCTAACGTTGTTTTGCATTGGCCATAGTTTTTGAGCTACTCCCTGATCTCCTGCAGGTTAGAACCTTATCTGAGGAGAAGCGGCTGGAAGTGCTCGTTGATAGGGATTTGAAGGGATGTTTTGATCCAGTGGAGTTAGAAAAAGCTGTGGAGTTGTCTCTACGGTGTACTCAATCGCATCCCAGCCTCCGGCCAAAGATGTCGGAAGTTATGAAGATCCTAGAAGGGCTTGTTGGGCTGGGGCAGCCTGAGGAGTCACGAAGTGGAGATAACCTATGTGATGAAAGGACTTGCAGTTTCTCCAGAAATTATAGTGATGACCGTGAAGAACCTTCTTTTATTATTGAAGCCATTGAGCTTTCTGGACCTCGATGACGAGGAGTGTAGTTTGCTCCTCTTCCATGTCTAACTGTAAACGAGTTTTGCATTTTATAATATTTTAGATAATATATATAGGGATTCCTTTATTTGCCTTCTCTCTCTCCCTTTCCCTGTCCTTAAGTATCATCAAAATATTTGGTTCTGAATGGTTATGCTCTACAGAAACTTTAGGTCAGTTGAAGATGACACCTAAGTTCTTCCGAATATAAGTGTATATCTAGAAGCTTTTCTAATTTTACCTTTTTCAAAAACAGTGACACAACCCAACATAACATGTAATTTGTATGTAAATACCCAGAAAACCTGCACCTTAACATGAAAATGTGAAGTATCTAGGTAGTTTACTGGTATGACCATGAACGCATGTAAGTAGTTTCTTCCTCTCTTCCTTTGAAGATGTCAATTTATGATTAGTGCATAGGCGGCAAGCATTAGAGTCAACTAGCACATGCCGTGTCCTGCCCGTTTCAATCTCGAGTCAAGAGTTTTTGGTCTCAAATAACATTTAGAAACGTGTTAGCCCCACCAACACTTTAAAAGCTTAATGTAGGCCTTGGTAATTGGTACATGTGTTACGAATTATCTCTTGATCCACAATTTGAATCTGAAATCTGTGGGGGAAGCCCTTGGTCTGTGAATAAGCTATTACAGTTGCTTCAATGCATTAATCTGATAATAAATCAACACCATCATGTGCTGCTTACGTCAAAATCTAATAAATCCTTATTCAACATCATCAGATATATTTTTCTAAGAAAGAGTTTTTTTTTTTTTTTTTTTAAAAAAAAGGTCTATGTTATGTCATCTGAAGGAAAATCATGTTTTGTCTTTACATTCAGAGAGGACTTGTATTGGTTACAAAAAGCAGCTAAACTGGTCAACTGCTTTATACCGCTAAAACAGCCATGTTAAGGTATTTAACAAAGTACAAGTAAAATTAAAATATTAAATATATTCATCGTTCCGTCAAGGATACTTAATTTTAACAACTTGGTTAAGGTATGTTTGTTAAAATTAAGATACTTAATTTTGTTTATTTGCCTAGATGGATTACTTCACACTAGATTCTTAACTTATATTAATATATATATTTATAAACGTAAGTATCTCTTCCCAAAACCCATATTGGCAAGAAATAACAACTTGAAGTGGAATATGTTCTTGTTTATTTCCCACTCTTACTAATTATATGCAGTTTGTCATTTTCATTATCACACAAATCATAGTTTATTTCATTTTAGTTCAATTTTTCATCCTACTATGATAAGGTCTTTTCTATTTGCTTGATCTTAAACTTTTGTCTATTCTTCAAGGGGATTTGTATCTCAAAGAAATTATTTTAAAAAGCAGTAAATATCTTTTCTCTGCAAATCAATAGACTTAACCCTTTTCCTTTGAAATCTTCTTTGCTTTTCTCGGTGGACTATCTTTTGCTTATCTTAATTTGACCAATATATTGACGCGTTCCGCCTTTGTTTATACGACAAATTCCAATTTGTTTGGTTTAATATTTGACACTTTCCTAATTAATCTATGCTTCATAAATATGCATATAACGATATAACACAGTAAAACAGTTCCAAGTGGAGGAATATCAATTGTATAAGTTAACTATCGAAAGCGTTACATCATATTATTATTATTATTATTCTTATTTGGATTTTTGAATTTGTACTCTTTCAATAATTTTAAAAACATATTTTTTCTATTCCCTATTCAACTAGCAATTTTGTCAATGGCCAAGTGACGAAATTAAAAATATAGAAAACCGTCGTCCTTTTCAATTCTTACAAGCAAATTGATAGAGTGTTAAATCAATTATTATATATGCACAAGCACAACTGGCATATTTTAAATAAAACAAAACATCATCTTGGCCAAAAATAAAATAAAATAAAATAAAACAGAACATCATGCGCATGCAACGTACTATAATTGTTTTAAAAAATAATTTTTCATATTTTGCATCCTAAATGCTTGTAATTTTGAATTATCAAATCTATAAAATATACCTTTCTTTTTTGTATGATTGTGTATGCATTATAAATTTATGAATTTTGTAAAATATATCGAGTTACTATACAAAGTGAACACCCATAACTTAAACTCAAATCATGCATATTTATTTGAATTGTCATTATTAAAATTACATACTCATATAATTTCACTTATTACAGAATAATTATATTCCAAAAATATTTATGGCAATAAATAAAATTGATGATATCTTTTAATAAATAGATTTTTTTTTTCAAAGTTGGGAATCGTTATATATATGTTTAAGGTGACACATTAGTGGTCGCTTGTCAGTACCCACCCGTCACTAACCTAAATCAAGGATCATACTTCTCCGTAGAAGCTGACCTCTCCTTTAGCTGGCAGTTCGTATTACGGCACCAACGAGAAGCGGGTAAACACTTTAATACTTACCCATTGGAGCCGGCATCAAAGTTTTTCGCTTGCTCATAATGAACGAGAAAATTCAATTTTTGCAAATAAATATTGGCTTTTGCACTTTGTATCTGTAATCCCTACTTTTGAATGCTTTCAAAGGGCTCTTTTGGTGGACCGTCCGATATATGACAAAACCCTCTATTTCTTATCCCTTGCTTTTGTTACTCAGTATTCTTTTACCCATTTCACAACAAAATGATTCAATTGCACTCAAACTCCTTTTCTTACCCTTCTTCTTGTTCCTTTCTTCACCTAACCCTGCTATTTTCATTTATGTAAATATTTCTTCTTCCACAAACACGCAGATGGCCACGGTGGTTTAACGCGGTTTGCTTGGATTGAGAAAACCCCTGATATTCTTTTTCTGTTAGAATTTAATATTCGGGGCCAACGCTTCTCTTGGCAGTTGATTGGGACTCGTTTCCGTGGAATTGAGGTGATGCTTCCTATAAGTGGGAATTCAAGCTTTTGTATTTTAAAAAAATATATTGAGATTTGTGGCAATTTTTGAAGATTATGTGTGAAAGCTTGAAGTGGGTCGTTGAAAGATTTGGATTTGCCCCCTTTATGCTATCACATTATTCATTTTCTATTTTTTAAAGAGATAAGTATTTGGGTGTATACTAGCGGATATATGTCCGGCTAGGCGTATCTTTGCAGGTTTGAAAAAAATTTCAGTTGACGAACGGATCGTTATTGGCCTGATGGATCAGGCAAGAAAGCAAGAGAGTGATGAGGTGTTGGATCTTGTTGATGAAGGGATAGGTAAGAAATTACACCATTCGGTTGAAGGGGTTACAATTGATGCAGTAGCTGGAGGCAGCTTGGCTAATGGAGCTAGTGTAAGTGGAGATGGGACTTCAGCAGAGGCGAATAGTGATCCGGGATTGAATAAGGAACTAAAGGAGGGGCCTCAAGAAGCTATGGATCGGGACATGCCTGATCAGCAAAAAACCAATGACACATTCCACGGAGTTGATCAAGGAACAAGTTATAGTTCAAGAAATTTGGTTGATGAGGCAGTACTTGAGACCGTGGTTGTAATAAATTCTGCTGAAACAGAGCATTTGAATGGAGATAATAGGAAGTTGGAAGCAAAGGTTAATGAACCAGGGTTGAGCAAGGTATCCATGAACACACCTAAGAGGGCGTCTGAAGCAGATAAAAATTCATGTGTGATTGACATAAAGTGTGGTAGCTGCAAAGATTCTGGCGAGAATTTGGAGGGTGAAAGGATTTGTAGGATTTGCCATCTGGCTTCAGGGCAGCTATCAGATGCAACAACTGCTAGCACTACTAGCGGTGCTACTAGTACAGATTTGATTCAGCTTGGTTGTGCATGTAAAGATGAGCTAGGTATTGCACACAGTCATTGTGCTGAGGCATGGTTCAAACTGAAAGGAAACAGGTAACCGATTCTTGCCAAAGATCAATTTAATTGTAGTTTCTAGATTAACTTTAACGTATTTTGAGGTGTCACATTGAAGTTTGCTGCATTGACCGTGTTCCTGATGTTGTCTTCTTATTTTTGTTCCTGATATCGTCTTCTCATTACTCAGTCATCCATCTTGGCACAATTTCTGAGATCAAAAGATTCTCTAGCTTTTTCCTTTTCCTTTGTTTTCAAATGAGAATTTTGGCAGTTGGGGTTTCAGCTATATGCTTATAGTATACCTATATCATATATGAACAGATTAATTTACCTTTATAATTTGGAACATTTATGATCTCAACAATAATATTAGATATATTTCATTTTTTTATCTTTCCATGACTAGTGCACAACTCTGAGGGTGCACCGTGTGCAACCAAGAATTTTCTTAGGAGCCTTCATGAAGTTTCTTTGGATCTACTGTTTCTATGTTCTTAAAGTCTTATTTAGAAGGTATTTACGGCATAGACATAGATTAAGTAAGTATATCCTACCATTGCCCAAAAATGAAGAATAGTCAACAACCTATCTGTAATTGTACAAAAGTAGAAAAAAATAAAAACCACTGTGTGAAAACACCAAATTAAAATACAGATGAGGAATGACTGCCAGCGAGATTTCTTTCCAACTGTGACATATTGAAGGCAGTTTTGAGGTAATTCTGAATATAGGCATATTTCACTTTTAAAACTTTGTGTTTCTGATTGCAAGAGAAGAATCTCTGCTGTTGTAGAACTAATGCGACTTCCAGCTGCGCAATATCTTAAATGGCAGTATATTTTGGTCCATGCAATTCCCTTATGAACGAACCCCTTGCTTATCAGAAATTAAATTAGAGTGTCAGCTTTTGGTTAGTTCCAGCTGTATGCAGTCCATGCTTTGCCATATAATCTTAGGACTTGCACTTCTTTTCTTGAATAGATACTGTGAGTCACCATTTAATTTAGCTTTCGGTTTAGAGTTTCATTAGTGTCTCAATTAGTGTTTTCAAATTTGTTTTCCCTTTTTTTACATAACTCTTCAAGATTCAAATTATATAGACTGTTGAAACAGTGAATTCCGTTATACAATTTCCACTTTTTGTGCAGCATATTTTGTTCCTCAAAATTTGCAGTGCCTAGTGAAGTGATAATTAAGTTACCTTTTCTTTTTTTCATTTTCATTTAAAAAATTTCTATGTGGTTATTATTACGTTCTTAATGAGGAGTAAAACAATTTATAGATTTATTTAAAGTTCATGAGTTGATTAGTTCATGTGGCACTTAATATTTACAAGTTCCTTTGTATGCTGCTTATATCCTACTCCTTTGTAATTTGCAAATACTGTTTATAGGGTTAGGGGAAAGAGGGTTGAGGAATTTATGTATGCAATATAACATGCATTTTGCTTTATGCAAACAATGCTCAGTCACTAAGATAATTATAAAAATAATATCACTGTGTCAAGCCTAATTCTCACATTGTATGCAAAACTGGTTATTTGGTTCAATAATTCTGAGGTTCTTTATTTCTCTGTTAGTGACTTAGGTCTGTTGTTAAACTCCAAATTTTTTAAATTGGTCCCGTGTCAAGAGAGTGCAATCTTAATTACACAACTGCCTTACAATCTATTGTCAGATGAATATCTAAGCTTCCTTTCATAATCACAGATTGTGTGAAATATGTGGTGAGACTGCAAAAAATGTTTCGGGTGTTACTGATGACGGATTTATGGAAGAGTGGAATGAAAGGAGATTCATTGACAGCAGTAGCGCCTCATCAGGCCTGTGTGGTGGATGCTGGCGTGGACAGCCATTTTGTAACTTCTTGATGGCATGCCTGGTAATAGCTTTTGTTCTGCCTTGGTTTTTTCGTGTAAATATGTTCTAATAGGGGAGTCGCTCAACTGCCCTTCATCAATTCTTCAAGCCTGCGTATTGGTTGCATGATTGGTTCCTGGCATACTCTGTGTGACGAATCATCAAATTTAGTGGGATGTTACTGCTTAACCACGTCCAAGTTGACATTTCTCAGGGTCTGTGCTCTGAAGATTTGAAGCTTCGTTTCAAGGTAGTCACCACCTTGACAAGTTTTCGCCAGATTGTTTTCTTGCTGCATTCTCTGGGAGTGTGGGTGTATTTATTCAAGGAGCATATCTTTTTTCTTGAAAAAGAAAGAAAAAATGAAAATGAGATATTATACTTCTGGTGGGATAGGGGTTTTATTTGTTAGAATCAGATAAACAATTGGCTGCAAAACCAACGAAACGAGCCTACCCCTTATTGTTCCTTTTTCTTGTTTCTCATTTATTTTATTTTTCTTTCATTCTTGACAGTTTAAGCATTTACTCGGGAATCCGTTGTCAATTGTCACGTGGTGGTAATTAAAGGTGTTTATAATTTCTTCTTGTGATATACCAGATTCACAAATTGTTTGTGTGTGATATTAGCGTGCAGCCTATGAGGGCAGAATCTCAAAATTTGTATTTTCTCTATATTACTTCCCTTTAATCTCTATTACTGAAGATCTGACTGGTGGAATGATAATCGAAAACAAATACTAAAAAAGTAGACTAACATCTGTTACCGGAGCAGATGATAAAATACTTTCTAGGAAATGAATTTACGACTGCCACGTTTTGTGAGAGATTTTCTATAAAGTGTGTTTGGTACAACACTACACGTGTTTTTAAAATATTTTTTAGAATTATATCATGTGGATTTATATTTGATACAAGTTATTCAGCAAGGAAAATGGTTTACAAACCAAGAAAAGTTACCGAAATTCCTAAACTAATTAACAACAACAACCTTGTTACTATAAATAATAAACTTATATTTAGGATCCCGAATTTTCATGGGAACTCATTTCCTATGAAATGTAGTAAATTAAACAACTCCATCATCAACTTTATTACTATTGTTATGGTTAATATTCTCATCTTATTAAATTTGACATTTTTTTCAAAAACAATAAAGATATTAAAATTCATAAGAACTTTATGAATATATTAAACACCGTAATCCAATTTGCCTAGATGTCTATCGATGATTTTTTTGGCTAAATGGGAAAGTATTATAACATAACAGAACAAAGCAGCAAAGACAGTAGCTAGTCGCAAGCCAGAAGGCTTACAGAAACTACAGACAGAAACTAACCAATACCTTCGCTTCCTTAATTCTTGCCCTGCAATGGTACCCAAAAACACTAGAAATGCTTTTTGCTGGAGATAATGGATATACCTCTGAGAGAACAACAAATCACTAACATAAAACTAAAATTTCTCAATATACGCCTTTGATACAAAGTAGGAAATAAAAAACAATTTGGTGAATGTGCTTCCGTTGACTAACTGGCAATAATACTTGCATATTAATCAATAAAAATTATTGTATATAATATATAGAAAAGGAAGCTTCACCATCACTCCGTTGTAGTCTAGTTGGTTAGGATACTCGGCTCTCACCCGAGAGACCCGGGTTCGAGTCCCGGCAACGGAAGCTTTTTTTTCCATTTGTCATAAAATCCTGATAATAAGGGCATTTTCGTCTTCTTAGAAGATCCACAGCACCGACCAGCTAGGTACACTGTTAGGTCATTTGGAATCAGGCGTATTCGTAATGAAAAGATTGCTTGCTAAGTCACTGTAAGGGGTGACAAGGCTATGCAACTTCTTGAGAGTGGATTAAAGGTGAAGAAGGAATATGAGTTATTGAGGAGAAATTTCAGTGAAACTGGCTGTTTTGGATTCGGTATTCAGGGGCACATTGATCTTGGAATCATGTTAGAACCATCCTGCTTCATCATTATAGAATGCAATATTAATTATATATTATATGTTTGATGTTATAATGAGGATATTGGCTTCCCTCCTTCTATGTTAAGGAAAGAGGTCGTACTTGCCTGGAATATATCTGAGTATATGGTTTTTTCATATTATTTTCAAGCCTCAAGAGTCCTTTTTTTATTTTTTTGGGTGGCATCTTTCTTTTTTGTTATCTGTTGAATGTTTGGGACATGTGTCTGGCCCAAATTTGCAGCTAGAAAGGAAGACTCTAAGTGGTTGGCTATTTTATTTGAACGATTTTTCTGTTATTGTCCATCTTGGTTAAAAAAGTTGGAGAACCCTTGCTAGCATAAACCTCTGAATTTTTGTAAATACAATTAGGATGTTATGAAGACAAATAAAAAATTCTCATGTAATTTTTTTACCTATGTTGCTCTTAGTTGTTCACAAGCTTGCTTTACAACCTATTATATTTATCCAAAAAATAAAATCTTAGTATCATGAAACTTGTTCTCGGAGAGTGATTTACACCTTCCCAATAATCTTTTGTGCTCTTTTTTAATAAGTGAAAGTGGTTCTTAACTTTCTAAATGAAAGAAATAATCTTGTAATGGGTTTCTTAATATGGATGTGTTATGCATATGAACAATATAGACATTTAAGTAGGAGATCCCTATTTAATCCCCATCCTTTCTTGTGGAGCCCAAAATAAAGAGATGCATATAACTGGATGTTGAAGCGAGGGACTGGTGCTTTTTCGCTTGATGCTTGCACATATTGGATTTTTGTTTGCGTGTCACATTTCAGCATGTTACTGCTTCACTTTACAGTGTGTTTGTGCTGGTGTTGCATCGCAACTTGAAATAGATTTCTATGTTGTTTTAGAACGGCCTGGATACCGTGTTGGTCGACGCCGAAGATGCAAGTCCCGGGTGGGAATTCAGCACAGGGTGACTAAAGAGGATGCAATGAAGTGGTTCCAAGTTAAATATGAAGGTGTCGTCCTTAACAAGTCCCAACAGGTCATATCTTAGAGAAGATTTTTCGCAGCCACTGACAGGTGCTTTAACAGTTTTGGAGGGCCATGACCAAATTTTAGCAACCGAGGCTTATGTTTTTGGGAGGGATTTAGTTAAGACGTTTTCGGTTGTTGCAGTTTTGTTTTTCTTACTTCTATGTAATGTTAGTCCTTTATCTTCATCAGTATTTCAGTTTGAAGTGATTGCCTGTTTTCCAAAATTGTTTCCTGCCGAATTAAAGCTGCCTTACCCGCCCATATTTGCATCACACCAGTTGAAGAGCCGCTGGTTTTGCGTTACAGGGACAGGGTGTTAGAACGAGTTATGGGGAGCTAGCTACTCCCTAGGGAGGGATTTACCGTCTGCAAGATGAATCATTTTATGGCTTCCATTGCTGATAAGATATGCCTCGTTTCACCTAACAATTTAGTGAAGTTGAAGGAAATGAGTATCGACTAGATGGCAGTAGAAAGGGCTTCTGGTGAATACGATCGTAAAATTCAAAGGCTGAAAAGGAATTCTGTGGGTTTCCTCCAGTTGTAACAGTTTACAAGTAACACTGGTTTGACAGCATGTGTATTCGATGCTTGATAAAACAAACTAATTAACAAGATGACAATAGGAATAGATGAGGAGCCTTGCCGTGATCAATGCCAACTTTTCTGCTACAAATATAAATGACATAATAAAATCGGGTATCAATATTTTCCTTGAAGCACCAAATCTGGATTTTAATACCTTAGCATTCGGGAAGACTACTATCTGTGACCGAGTATTTCGATGAGTTCACTTTTCTTCAGTTTTGAGTAACCTTTGATGTTTCTGGACTTGGCTAGTTCTTTCAACTCAGGAAGTTTCATTCTCTCCAGTCTCTGTGATTGTATCTGCTTGTCTCCCAGAGTGGCTGGTGATGCTTCATCATTCAGCTCAAGAACCTTTCCTCTTGGGGCGCGGAGAGAGGGAATGGGGGATTTCTTTTCAAACTTTGTTGGCGGTCGAGTCAAATTAAAGCTTGTTACTTGTGGACGCTCCGGTACCTCTTGCTTTTTGCTGGACACACTTCTTGTCTTTGTGAAAGCCTTGTCTTTTTCCCCGTTTGAAATTTTTCCTGCCGCAATTAGAGAATGAGGAATCATAATAATGATGAGAAACAAAAGTGCAAAAGAAACCACTTTAGCATGTCAAAAGCTGTTTGATATTTTCCATCGCTACAAACACCGTAAAATTACCTGTCACTTGCTTTCCTGATTCACGAAGAACATCAAGAATCGATTCAACTGAAGGCTTGTCGTTGTCTGAATCATAGCTTGTCTTATTAGTACTTTGCGAGTCCCCCTTCGATATTGAAGACTGTATCCGTCTAAACAGAGCAATTATCTCTTCCAGGTCATCAGATGACTTGGATTTCTTACCATCAAATATTTGATGTCTCTTGTTTTCATCTCCCGTTCCAGTTCTTCGTGAGGCACGCTTTCTCTGAGGGCTTTGACCCCTTTTGTCTCCATCAGATCTTATGTTTGAGATTGTAAACTGATTAAAACCCTTTTGGGGCACAAAGGATGGAAGTCCAACTGCAACCTCTGCCAAATTTAACAAGCTGCATCAAAGAATGACCCTCAGTCTCCAGTCAACACAGTTTTAGGGCCAGCATCATCATATTTTTATCCTATTTCCAAGAATCACAGCAAACTAAACGATGATTGATCCTATAAAAAAGTTAAACATTACTAAGAATCAACAGGTTAAAAATAGATAAGAAAATGATATAACTACTTCATAGATGACAACAACAATATCCATTTGTTTGTCAGAACTATATATAGGTAACTCCTATCTGAGGCGCATTACTTTAACATAATATATAAATGTTGATCCGGGCACCAGAAAATTGCATTGATTTTGCATGCAGAAGCATTTTCTCCCGAGAATAGGGTTTGAAGTATATTGCACTTCTGGTTAAAATGAAAATAACAGAACAGCAACCAAACAACATCAAAATGCAAAAGTCATTTATTTCTGGTCATACCTCAAATCACTACCATTCCTAACTACTTTAGAGACGAATTTCCTTTGGAAATTCGAAAACTTGAATATCTTCCAGACAAGAGCTGTCAAAAAGATAACAGAATTAAGAAAATGCGAAAGTGAAGCTTAACAATACCTTTCAGTGAAGGAGATGATATTCCTAAATAGCACTTCTTGCTGAAAGAGGAAAACGTTGGAAAACGAAGGGCAGAATGAGAATGGAAAACGCCTGCACCCATGTTTCTCAAGAAACTTTCAGATTTTGGAATGAACTAGAATCACAGATCATCGTTTCATTTTTTATATTTTCATATTCTGTTTTATATTCACCGTCAAAATAGCTGGTCCACAATTTTTAGCGTCGCGTGTAACCACGCGCTAAATATGCAGATACAATGTTTAGTACTTAGTAGTAAAATAAAAGCCTCGCTTCATGATGTTCGGTTATCGTTTTCAACTTCCAGTGGAATTTTCTCTCGCTCTCCTTCCACAGACCTAGGAACAGAGCAATGTTAACTATGACGAAAAGCATGCCAAACTTCGGCACCTCTCCATCTTATCAAAACCATAAAAACAAGGCAAACTATGCGAAATCTCCGAGTTGTTTCATCTTCTTCAGACAATCTTCAGGAACATGTTTGTTATCTTCGAATTTTGATGTTTCTTGTAAAAGTGGTAGTGCCTCTGCCTTGTTGGCCAAGACCACTGACGTCATAAACATGGATGTAAATGCCAAAATTTGCGACTTCTGTAAAGTGGGTAATCTCAAAAATGCAGTGGACTTCCTCAGCAGGTCAGAAAAATCCGAGCTTGAGTTGGAGACTTACTGTTCTATCTTGCAGCTCTGTGCTGAGCATAAGTCTTTGCAAGATGGTATAAGGGTTCATTCAATTATCAGCTCCAATGGAATTGCAATTGAAGGGATTTTAGGTGCAAAACTAGTCTTCATGTATGTGAATTGTGGAGATTTGAGAGAAGGGAGACGGATATTCGATCAGATCCTCAATGACAAGGTTTTTCTCTGGAACCTTATGATGTATGAATATGCAAAGATTGGTAAATATCGGGAGAGTCTATATCTGTTTAAGAAAATGCAGAACTTGGGCATCGAAGGGAATTCGTATACATTTTCCTGTACCATAAAGTGTGTTGCTGCCTTGGGAAAGATAGGAGACTGTAAAACGGTGCATGGATATGTTTATAAACTGGGTTTTGGTTCTTATAACACTGTTGTTAACTCTCTAATCTCGGCTTACTTTAAATGCGGAGGAGTTGAGAGTGCACACAAGTTGTTTGATGAATTGGGTGATCGAGATGTTATCTCATGGAATTCTATGATAAGTGGGTGTGCTCTGAATGGTTTTTCCGAAAATGCTCTTGAGATTTTCATTCAAATGCTAATTTTGGGGATTGATGTGGATTTGGCTACCTTGGTTAGCGTTCTTGTAGCTTGTGCAAATATTGGTAGTCTTTCATTGGGTAGAGCACTTCATGGCTATGGATTAAAAACATGTTTTGACAGGGAAATCATGTTTAGCAATACTTTACTAAACATGTATTCAAAATGTTCTGATTTAAATGGTGCAATTCAAGTTTTCAAGAAGGTGGGTCAAACAAATGTTGTCTCTTGGACTTCAATGATAACTGCTTATGTTCGAGAAGGTCTATATGATGATGCAATCCGGTTATTCAATGAAATGGAAAGCAAAGGAATTAACCCAGATAATTATACTTTGGCAAGCATTCTTCATGCTTGTGCTTGTAGCAGGTCATTGGATAACGGCAGGTATGTCCACAATTACATCAGAAAGAACATGTGCTTGAGCCTGGATGTGTCTAATGCTCTTATGGATATGTACGCAAAATGTGGAAACATGGAAGAAGCTCATTTAATTTTTTCTCAAATTCCAGTGAAGGACACTGTCTCATGGAACACCATGATAGGAGGTCATTCAAAAAATAATCTTCCCAATGAAGCTCTTAGACTTTTTGCTGAGTTGCAAAAAGAATCAAAACCTGATGGCATTACGTTGGCTTGTGTCCTTCCAGCTTGTGCAAGCTTAGCAGCTCTAGAGAGAGGCAAAGAGATACATGGGTACGTCTTGAGAAATGGATATTTTTCAGACCTCTTCTTGAGAAATGGATATTCTTCACACCTCCTCGTTGCCAACGCACTTGTTGATATGTATGTTAAGTGTGGCTCCCTGGTTCTTGCGCAGTTACTCTTTGATATGATTCCTAAAAAGGATCTGATTTCGTGGACTGTTATGATTGCTGGATATGGAATGCATGGGTTTGGAAATGAAGCCATTACCACTTTTAACGAGATGAGGAGTTCAGGTATTGAGCCTGATGTAGTCTCCTTCACTTCCATACTTCGTGCTTGTAGTCATTCTGGATTACTGAATGAGGGATGGACATTTTTTAATTCCATGAGAGGCGAGTACAATATTGAGCCCAAGTTACAACACTATGCCTGCATGGTGGATCTCCTTGCCCGTACTGGAAATCTAACCAAGGCATACAAGTTCATTGAGACAATGCCAATTGAACCAGATGCTACAATTTGGGGTGCCTTGCTTTCTGGGTGCAGGACCCATCATGATGTGAAACTAGCAGAAAAAGTAGCGGAGCGTGTTTTTGAGCTAGAGCCAGAGAACACAGGATATTATGTTCTTCTAGCTAACATCTATGCAGAAGCAGAAAAGTGGGAAGAAGTTAAAAAATTAAGGGAGACGATTGGTAAGAAGGGATTAAAGAAGCATCCAGGATGTAGTTGGATAGAGGTCCAGGGAAAATTTAATATATTTGTTGCCGGGGATGCTTCACACCCTCAAGCCCAAAGGATAGACTCATTGCTGAAAAAACTAAGAACAAAAATGAAGGATGAAGGTTACTCTCCAAATATGAGGTATGCCTTGATAAATGCCGATGATATGGAGAAGGAAGTGGCTCTATGTGGGCACAGTGAGAAGTTAGCCATGGCATTTGGTATATTAAATTTACCAGCTGGGAGGACGATTAGGGTCACCAAGAATCTGCGAGTGTGTGGTGACTGTCATGAGATGGCGAAGTTCATGTCCAAGTCAACCAAGAGGGAGATTGTCTTAAGAGATTCCAATCGGTTTCACCATTTTAAGGATGGTATCTGTTCTTGTAGAGGTTTCTGGTAAATCATTGGAGAAATTCAATTGAGGGGGTCAGTTCACCCTCTTCTTCAAGAGAATTGGTGAGCAAATCTTTGCCAGTTTTTTTCTTTGACTAAGGTAAGAGGCATTAGTAATTAGGATGTGGTCAAGGCCTAAGCATGAGATGGATCAAGGATGGTCATACGTGTGCTGAAGCAGAGGCATTTTACATGTCCTCACCTCATTTAAGAATATACTCGGTAATAATTTATTGGTCTCAGTTTGTCTTGAGATTCTAATCTCCAACTCTGATATGTAACAATGTTTATCAGTCTTTCGAGAGGAATAGGATTAAGAATGGTCAAAGAAGTGCTATTGCAATGGTGAGAAGTGGAAAACTGTTCCCTAGTTTTGAAGTACGGTTATAGTAGTAGCATGTGGAAGCCACGCAAGAGATTCACGGAATGGGTGACCGTGCTTTTGTGTATTTCAAGAGCATTTAAGATGCAAAAAGTTCTTCATTACGGGATTTATTCAACTCAAAAAGTTCAGATATTCGTTCACTGTGTCTTTTTTAAAAGAAAATATGAATTAGTTACTGACAGTCACAAACGAATGGGAATAGTAATTTATTGTTGATAAACCAACTAAAAATACCTATAAATGATAAATAAGTTTCACCATTTGAGTTTAATAAATGAAAAAAGAATTTATGACGTCAAAAATTTGAATTCACAAAAGAATATTTGTGAAAAAAATTAACGAAGTTAATTTTATACTTATAAAATATAAATGTACTTATATTAAAAAATAACACAATTACAAATATATCAACTATATCTATTTTTGTATTTAATCTAGGTTGAATTTATAAAAACTCTTTCAAGTAGTGTGTGACACATAATGTTCAAAAATTCTTTTATATAAAATAATTTTTATTATTAATCCTTTCAAATGGGATTGAACCAACTCCAAAAAAAAAAAAAAATCCCATCTGTTTTGACGTTGACAATTGAATGATATGATAGCGTCACTCCGTCAACAAGTGGAATTGACTGCTTGTTCCAAAAAAAAGAAAGTAGAATTGACTAAGGCCCTGTCCCATTAACATGACTAATCTTTGCCTTCAATTCTTCTAGGTAAATAGCCAGTCCAAAAAAAAAAATTCTTCTAGGTAAATCCTCTATAAGTTTTTTTTTTTTTCATTTTTCTTCCATCGAAAGTTCCTTGACTCCATAAACGGTACCATTTTGGGGCTTTGCTCCAATAATTTGGAGCAAAGCTAACAAATGCATGTGGGGTGCAGGGAGTTATAGGAAACCGTAAAGTGCAAACAGAGCTTCCTGTAGTTACGTGCCCTGCACATGCAATGCCCCTTCCCCCACATCTTAATTAGAGAAAGCTGCTACTACAAGTTTTCAAAACAACTGAAGAATCCACTAAAAACTTTGGTTCTTTGAGGGTCACTTGTGGACTCTCTTTCTTCACTTGCAGTAAATTGGAGACTGCAGAAACTTTTAGCAGAAATCTATCATATCCAATGTGGTTTTATAAACCAAAAACAAACACACCCACCTCAAAGTTATTCTATGTTTTGTTTTAGTTACAGAAAATAGAATAGAATTTTAAAAATTAAAAATAGTTGCACCAAACAGATTCTTTTATTTATTTTAAAGAAAAAAAATATTTTTAAAATAGTAATCAAAGAGGCCTGTCTTCGGTTCTTGGCATCATAAAGTTGATATAACACAAGTGGAGGACCACACAGGGTCGTGCGTAAGAAATGGATGATGCTAGACAATGCTCAGTAAGTTAGGACGGACAGTTGAATAGGATGTTGGATGATGACAACCACGTTCATCACCAGTCCAATGCAAAATTAAAGAAAATAACGAAAAGGAAACTAAGTAAATACAGTAATTTTAGTTTGTTTACAAATCTTAAGAAATCTAGCCAACCTGTCCTAATGAATAACTATAGACCCCATCTGAATTTTTTTCCTCTTAAAACTCACGGAGCAACCAAAACAGTTATGCAAATTTCTGAAACAAAAGCATATGCAACTTTAATAGTTGTCAAACATCAGGAACAAATAACTGGTTATAGAAACAACCTCCAAAATGAAATGATGGTAGATAAGATGTCACAACACAAGTTGAAAATATTAAACTCAACTCCGATAAAGGAAAGGGAGAAAACGAGAGAAGTCTGCGAAATGATATGGAATAAAAGCTTACTTTGGCATATAATGAATGAGTAATGCTAAACACCTAAATCACATCAGCAAGCAAAACAGAACAAAACCAGAAACTGTATGGCCAATTGTAACGTTAAGTGGCATTTTGTAAATGAAAATTCTAATTTTTTAAATTCTTGAACACTTAATTATAAGAAATTTGAGTATAAGATATATGAAATAACCAGAATTCATATGTTATTAAGGACATAAACTACATAAATTATAAATTTTTCATATTTCCTTATCTAAATATTTAAAAAATTAAAATTCTTATGTACCAAATACCACCTTAAATATTGTGTAAGCAGCATCGCTCGCTAGGGACAAGGTAGGAATACTTGGCATATGATGGTTCTTGGACGTAGTGGTTCTAAGTATTTCCAATTCTAATTTGGAAATGAAAACTGTATGGAAGCTCATTTAGGTGGTTAATCAGTGGAGAGACAGCTTGTGTCCAATCATCGAACTTTTAAATGGACCATATAGTTGAACCAGACATCCACAATCATTCATAATTATTCTTCACGCAGCAAATCAAATCATCAACTTGGGTGATGTCCCTCTCTACGTGTCAAGCTAAACAACATTTTCTAATCAAGTTAGTGTCTACAAAAAAAAAAAAACCATCACTGCTCTACCCATACGTGGAACCTAAAATATATGAGACAACTGTTTGACCCCAAAATGAACAAAAGGGTCATGTCAAAGAAACTGCTTGAAGGCAGTTAAGGACAAATAAAAGATAAAAACACAAACTATCGTTTTGAGATAATTTTAAATGATATATATATATATATATATATATTGGAGATGCAAATGAAAATTATTCTTAAATTTTTCACTTTAAATTTCCATTTTTAGTTTGATTATTACATTAACAAAATCAAATGAGAGGAAACCTACATATGAAATGGATGGCAATAGACACTTTTCTTTTAGTACAAGTAAACACAAAAACTCAGACACGTGATACTAAAACATACCACCATATGTACCCATTGTAATGCTGAAAGAAATAGGTTCCTCTTGTAAAGTTATGCTTAAACACAATAATTTCCCAGAAAAATTAAATAAATATATGAGGAAAAAGATTAAAGTAGTGCAGTAAACAAAAGATGGAAGTCATAGGGCCAGCGGCAGAGAGATGAAATTAATACCCAGTGTGAGAAATCAATGATTATATAGCACGAGTAAAATACATCTTTCGGGATACCACATGCACCACCTCCCTCTTTTACCCTAAAACAGCTAATAATACAGTGACAAAGCCTGGACTTCCAAATAAACTCATCGCAATGCACAAGCAATTGATTAAAGCAGATAGAAAAATAGAAAACCAATTTTATGATTCTTCTCTCATTTTTCCTCCTCTTCTTCTATTGGATACCATTCATATCCCCCCAAAAAATTGAACAATTTCCTTTTCTTTTCTTTTTTCTTTTTTTCCTTTCTTTGTTTTGGCAATCACCTCTCTTTTTTTTCTTTTTTTTATTCCTCCCTCTGCACACGGACTCTTCAGTGTACAATGGATACATCAAACAAAGCTTCACTTCAATTATCGATTTTCCTAATCTAAACTATAAGACCAGAAACTAAATTTTTCTTCAGCGACAACATTTTGAGCAAAGGATTAAGAAAACAATCAGGAAGACAATGGAAGAAAGCGCTATTGCCACACCAAGAACGACCTTATTTGGCCCGTGATGATGCTCCTTCTTGTGCCTATTATCATCCTCATCATTGTAATCTGAATCACTGCTATCATCTGCATAGGAATCCTTTGCTGGCGGAGGAGACACCGGCATTCCATACTTATCACAAGGAGCAATTCCCAGCTTCAATTTCGAAGACAGAACCGAATGGTTATAGCACAAATTGCTGTTCCCACCCACCTTGAGCACTGTCAATCTCTTTATAAAAGTCAAGTTGAAAGGCACAGCCCCACGAAGGTTATTGTTAGCTAGATTCAAGTACTTGAGGTTCTTCATTTGCGAAATGAACTTGGGAATCGTCCCATTGAACTGGTTTGAGCTCAGATCCATGTGAACCAAACCCGGAATGGCTGATATTGAATCTGGTATAGATCCTGAAAACGAATTCGAAGCCAGAGACAGGTTTTTGAGCGAAATCAAGTCCCCTATTGAAGCGGGTATTTCACCATGGAGCGCATTAGACGAAAGATTCAAGAACTCAAGACTATCCAGCATCGTAATCGATGTGGGTATGTTTCCTTTCAACTGATTACCAGAAAAATCGATGTGGGTAAGGTTAGAATGGATGTATCTTGGAAGGGAACCTGTGAGATTGGCGAGGGAAATGGTCAAAAACTTGAGCTTTTTCATGTGTCCAAGTATAACATAAGGACCAGAGGCTTTCACTTGCACATTTGAGACACTGAGATCGGTGAGGTTCTCAAGTCGAGAGAGCCAAACGCCAGAGACCTTTCGGAGGCTATTGATGCAAGTGAAAGAGCGGAGAGAGGTTATGAGTTCAGGAGGGAGGCGAATAGGAGCAACGGGGCAGTTGAGGAGCTGAAGAGATTGAAGGGTCGAGAGGGATTTGAGGGCGGTGTAGGAGAGAGCAACATAACTTGAGCAGTTAGAGAGACGCAGGGAGACGAGGTGGCGGAAGGGTTTAGCCGAGTCACAAAGAGTGGCATTGTGGAAGGAAGGTTGAGAACACGGGTCTTTGGAGGTTGGGATGTTGAGGGATTGCAGAGCTCTGACCTGCTTTGGGTCAAGAGTGGAAGGCGAAGATGATGAAGAAGGTCGAGATGGGGAGGAAGTGGGAGAAGGGGTGGGGGAGAGAGGTGGAGAGACAGAGGTGGTAATGGTGGGGGAGAAGAGGAGGAGAAGGATGAGAAGAAATGGCGGTGGTGGTGATCTCATAACTCACTAGTCAGAAGCACACGCGCAGACAGAAACAGAGAAAGGGGTAAAAGCAAAGCATGGAAGATTGCGAGATGGGAGAAGGGGGAGAGTAACGCATTTGAGTGTGTACAAAGTGGGGTGTGCAAACTTTAAATTAGAAAGAAATGGTGGAGAAGGGGAGAATCAGATTGTATACGCTAGACATAGTCATAGATGGGCCCGAGAGTGGTCTTGTTCCCCTTTGTTTTGGAGATATTTACATAATAGCCCATGTCCATTTCAAATTTTCCAAAACAACGGTCAAAATTAAAAATATAAGTATATGCTTCGGTAATATTCATAGATAAACACATTCAAAAATAAAATTTTTTTTTTTTATTTTTAAAACATAAAAAAGTAAAAAATTATGTTTTTTAAAAATTTATTAAATATATTTTTTTATTTTTGTTCTGCAGATAATTTTTAAATATAATTTTTAAAAATGAAAAAACAAATGAAGCTCAAAGTATCTCCGGTAGTTAATTTTTGACCATAATGTTCATGATAGATAGACATTAAAAAGAGATTTTTTTTTTTAATTTGTTATAATTTTATGAACTGAGAGGGGATTCTATAATTTACTTATATCTTCAAAGCAAAACATCGTGGAAATTGAAAAAACATTTAATGAACACGACTTTAAATTTATTATCGTGCATAAGTTTAATGTAAGTAATTTAAACTTAGAATCGAGCACTTATGCAATCTTGCACAATTATAAATTTAAGAATTACATAAATAACAATGTTAAAAAAAATTCTAGCACGGATGGAAATCGATTTGGAGGAGAAACAACTCTTCAACCTCCCACCCACATGCCATCAATGTAAATAAAGTTTAAGGAAAGGGTGATAACCAATTAATGGTTGTCACATGCATAACTAGATTAAATATAAATGGAAAATGAGGATTTCCCTTCTTCTTCTTTTTTGTTTAGTCCAGTGCAGAGGTTAGTAATTTAATTGGGAACTTGTTCGTTAAAAGGTTCATTTCGTACATAAGAGGAAAAAAAGGAATAAAATAAAATAAATTTAATTAAGTTTAGGCTGGATGAGAGTGGCATCCAGCTCTCTGGGGTTCCCTCTACCCTTTCACCTTCTTTTGGCCCAGCCTTTGATGGCTATTACTTTAATCTAGCAGCACCTTTTTATCGTTTTCTGGAGATTGATAACCAGACTTGGGTTTTGTGTCGACAATATGTTTCAGTCAGACGACAAAAGGAAGAACCAAAAAAAGGTAGAGGAAAACATTGGGCTATAGAGCAAGTCATTGGCATATAATTTTCTTTTTCGTTGAAAATCTATTTGGCATTTTTGGTTCCCTCTTTCTCACGCTTCGTTCATTGTGTTTATCTTTTTTTGGTTCTTTCTTTTTCATCACTGGAAAAAAGCGATAATAATTAATTTTAGATTTTAAGAAACCCTTCGTAACTACGCCAATACTGTATGAAATACTTGTAACTGACGCTGTTCTATCTTATATAAAAATGGCTGCCCTGTGAACTCCATCAGCAATGCATGTTGTCGACTGTCACTTTTACTTAAAAAAAGTTTCTATTTTATATTTTTTATGGTAATTTTTATTTTATTCCTTCCTTATGAAAAAGACTCCCATGTTCGTCTAAGATGGAGTTTTCATGTAAAAATTAATTTGGTTGACATATCATATTAACCTAAGCAAAAAGTATTGTGCTGACTCCAAGAAAATAACGCAAATTACTTGCCGGCCTTTATTATTAGACCATTTCTTAAAGTTTCGTCATGTCGTGTGCTTGGATATGAATGATGCTTTATTTTGTTTATTTTCAAAGACAAGAATTCAATTTTCTTTTTTCAACTGGACCACCCATTTAAGATTTAAAATGAGTGTCTAAACTGAAAATGTAAGATTATGAATAAATAAAAAATGATGGGGTCCACCCTATGGGCTAATTGACACCTATGATGAGTTTAATATGAGCTTGTTCCAGGTACACGACAATTAAAGCTACTTTCATATAATCTTTTTTATACACATCGCAGATTTTCTTCTCCTTGTTTTTATTTTATACGCTATTTCTTCTAAAACTCATCGTGGTGCGTGGTAATCCAAACATGCACTTGGTCTTCATAGACACTGTTGACCTGGGGTAACCTATTATGGGGGCCAACCAATCCATATCATATGGATATTCTGATTTGGCAGAGGATATATGCAATGATATGACAACGACAATGACATGTCAGCAAACAGGTTCGAGGAAAGAATTACACCAGTAGTACAGTACAATGCAAATTTATGGAATTTACGAAAGTGGACAACTGGACAACTACCAGTATGTCAATCGTTATCCAGAATGACGTAGGAGTATATTCAATGCCTGAAGAGGAAAATTAGTTCAGATTTTTCCAACCTTGCTTCTTCAAAAATTTGTTTTGTTAAGCATCCTTAACAATCTATAGAATTGCAGGTCTGGGATATAGTTGAACTGTCGGCTTTGCTGACAAAAGGATTGATCTTGACCCAGACAAGAGAGAAGACAGAGGCCAGCAGAACTGACCAAAGAACAACAATAGTTGGGGTGCGGTTCTGGCGACCCATGAGACCCTTGAGGAATGGGTAGAGATGAAAAATAACCCAGAAGGCGAAGAACACCTTCCCAAAGAGTGGTCCCCAAGATTCGTATCCTCCGTTAAGAGCATCAGAAAACCCAGCTACTACACCAACGATATTAACCACGATAAGGGTTGTTGGAGGAATTAAGAGTGTAGTCCACTTGATAATGTAAAGTTCACCAAACTCTGCGTCGTCAGCTGCCTTGGCAGTGACAGTGAAGTTGGTTTCGATACCAGCCAACATCTTTAGGAATCCTTGGAACACAGCAAACAGATGGGCTGAAACACCTCCAATCACCCAGAACTGCTCATTTCGCCACAGATCTTCAATGCTCACACCGCTCCACCGCAGCTCAAGCACACTGGTCGCTATGATAGACAGGAAAAGTCCAAGAAAGAGGGCACTTGCAAGATTGGAAAGCTGTATCAAATCATAAAGAATAACTTTGATGTAAGGCATTCAATAGTGTATTGGACTTCATTTGTAAACTGTATATATACTGATCTGTAGCTATACATTGCTTCTTCGGTTAATAATCCCTAGTGATGACTGAACTAATAAAGAGCAGGAAATTACCGTTGGGATAATGAATTTTCCAGTGAGAAGACAAATTGCTGGCAAAGAACAATAGGCGATGAGAGGAAGGGATGTAAAAGGGTAAACAATGGTGTTTATATAAGCCATTCTCTGCAGCCATTTTAGGCGGCCTCCTGCGAAACCATACCAAAGGGGGCAGTGTCTACTAAGGAAAATTTCAACTGATCCAAGTGCCCATCGAAGAACTTGGTGCAACCGATCAGACAGGTTGATGGGTGCTGACCCTTTAAATGCAGGCCTTAAGGGCATGCAGTAAATTGACCTCCATCCTCGGCATTGCATCTTGAAGCCCGTTAAGATATCCTCAGTGACTGAACCATAAATCCAACCGATCTAACCAGACAAAAGGACATTTCAAATTAATTAGTTAGACAAACTGTAAATTAAGTTTAAAGTGAAAGAAGGAAACTTGAAACTATCACTTGAGAGTAACAAAAATATCATTAAGAAAGAAATTGAAACCAAGAATCTCAAGATGAATATTTGGTTTTGTAGTGCACTTAATACAAAAGCATGAATATTTAAGGCTAACCTCTTTCCCCCATTCAGTCTTCTCTTCGTAGCCACAGCTAATAACATGAATGGCCTCCTTGATCAGTGTTGAGGGATTCACAGTGTCAGGCACTCCTCCGTTCTCCATTAGGGTAGATTCAATGAAAACAGAAGACAAGCCAAATGTTTTCTCAAAGCTCATCTGTGAAATTAGCATAGACCTCTCATACTCGTCATAATCTGCAAGAAAGGAAAAAGAAGCCAGAAGAATATTATTACATATTGAAGAATCATCTATATGCTTGAATCTAATCAACAAAATTAACCAGGCTTACTGTCAATCTCCTTGAGATTAAAAATGGCAGCATCAAGTTCTTCCCGCTTTGCATCTCTATACACCTCTGAGAGATCTTTGGCGGGCTTCTTGGAGGGGCAGCAACAGCATGATGAAGAAGATCTTGGTAAGTTGGGCATAGAAGGGGGGCTGTAGCCATAAAGTGCTTGCCGATTGAAAACACATCCAGTCCCCACATAAACTGGTCCTTGAATGCCATCAAGGCCTTTCATGTTAACCTGTAATGGATAATTAATAGACTCTCAAAACTCGTCAAGGCTCGTGATCCATCAAGTTAAATAGGGTAGTAGTTGTCTCCATGATTTTACTAACAGGCTTGTTTAGAATCTATTATATCATATAGTACACTAATAAATAATAAGCATCACCATATTAATATTATTAACAACGAAACAACCTGGATGTGGATGCAGCTAAACATACTTGTTTTAAGTGGACTTTTACCATCTCCTGTATTTTTAAGTTTGAATCTCTACCACAGTAAGGGATGACACGGTTGCTGTTAAGTCAAGGTCGTAAAAACCATTACTTTAAACTTACATCAAAGAAAACTGTGTTGCGATTTGCATATCGATCACTACGATCAATACCATCAAATCTTTGAGGGAACTGCACATAACAAACATCTTGACCAACTTGTGGATCCATCAAAAAACACATTGCTTCCCGAACAGCGTCGCTATTATTAACATAATGATCACAGTCAAGGTTGAGAATGTAGGGAGCATTTGTAAGAACTGCAGACACCCTCACCTGTATGAGACCAAACAAATATTAAGCATTGTAAAATCTTAATGTGCTCATAAGAGATACTATAGAATATATGCTTAAGTTTCTAATAGTACCAGCGCATTTTCAGCACCAGCTTTCTTGTGGTGTTGATAGCCTGGTCTTTTCTCTCTGGAAACATACACCAGCCTAGGAAGTTCATTTCCTTCTATGTCATAAGCGCCGCTGTTTCCAAGGAAAACCTGAAAATGGTAAATGGAAGTTTGTAAAGGAATTCAGTTTCTCTCTCAAAAATTCAGTTTTTGCTAAGAGCAAGGCAGCCTATGAGAAGCATATAAAGGAATAGCAGGTGCTTGGACCAATAATTAATCAATAGAACTAGTGAATCTTATGATAGAAAAAAGAAAAGACATCCACAAAGAAGCACTCAAGAAGTTCTCTTTACTTTGTGCCAGGAAGGAAAAAGATTATTAGCAACTCAAATGATAAAGAACAATTAACTGCATATCTGAAGTTTCAAATGGATCAATCATTATTGATAGAATAAAAACTAATAATATATATTGCAAAAACTGAAAAAGAGAACACGCAAAGGCTGAAATTAATGAACTTGACAGACTGCTAAATGAAAGATTGTTCAGATTGCAGTATAGCTTCAACAGAGTAGGTGGTGAATAGCTACATAAAGTAGATAATTAGCTCTTCTAAATCAATTTATTACAAATACTAGACAGTTTCAAAGTATCAGCGCTCAGCAATATTTGGTCCCTTCTAGAAATTTGGAGCTAAGTTGCAGTTTTAGGCAGCTGATTAGTTGTGCCAAGTGCATGGAGATTTGATTAAATCTAGAAAGAATAGATATACCTGAATCATGCCAGGGTGATCACGTGGATTATTTCCTGGCCATGGTGTTCCATCTTGCATAGTCCATCCTTCATCTGGTGTCTTTTGAGCCTTTGATACCAAAGCATTAATCCGCACTTTAAACTCTTCATAGTCTCTCTGTGACAGAATTGAAAGGTAATCATGAAGAGGCTGATCTAAGATACTCTATTTAGAAAAACAAGGTGATGACTCTAGCAACCAGATATATTTTAAATATCAATGTGCACTTGCTTAAAAGTCATAAGCAGAGGAAGCTCCAGATGCTTACTTTCATTGCTCTACGTTCCTTCACAAAAGAAGGTTGCACTTTGTCCTTCAGGTAATCAATTTTCTGAGAGAAGTAAAACTCAGGTGCTCGTGGTTCAATTTCATACTTTTTGCAGAAAGGCACCCACTTCCTTGCAAAGTCAGCTGTCTCCGCCAGAGATTCGAATGTCAGCATTGCAGCACCATCATCTGACACATAACAGGATACTTTATCTACAGGGTAGTCCACCGCAAGGATAGAAAGCACTGTATTAGCTGTGATCAATGGTGGTTCTTTCATTGGATCAACTGTACTGACGAAGAAATCCACAGCAGCAAGCCCAGAAGGTTCACCCTCTCTTTCATACCTGGCATGGCATTATAGAAGTGAGCATCATCAATATCCCAAGTACAGATTCAGTACCAACTCTCAATTTCCAACAAACTAAGAGAGATACTACAACACATTATATTGCTTCTGAAATCAACATTACAATATTGAACCTTTCATGCTAGTATTTGAGCAAAAAACTAAAAAGCAAAATTTATATGAAAACACTAGGCAAACCCATTATACTACAATATGATTTTCAAGTTCAAACCACGCTAGCTCATAAAGCACAATGTGAACACAAATCTTGATCTTTGTGCATTTACCTTGCTGACAGCCTGTCAATAAAAGTTTCCCTATCGATGGGAGACCATTTAGGGAATTGATCTAACACCCAGGAAAATGCAAACCAGATCTCACAGATGATAGATGTCATCCACAGACCATATGCACTATCAACTGGATTTGTAACGCGGTAATGGAAGAAAAGCCCTAGGATTATCAGTCGCATAATAACTACAGTCCTGTATGGTCCGAGTCTGGCTTTTGGAATTGGAATAATTTTTGAAAGTGGTTCAGCTGCCTCAGAGAACCTACATAACAAATCAACAAGTAAATTATTTTAACTAAAGAATTGAACATTACATATTTATATTTTAGCAACTACTGTTTTCTATTCTGGGTACTACTCTGATACCAATCAAATAACAGGAAAAAATACATTTTCTGTACACAAGGTTAATTTGATCTCTATTTAAGGTCTGAAGAAAATTATTTTTCCATTAAAATAAAAACGATGCTATTTTCATATACTTATTTATTGGCCATCCGGGAAAATGGTTCCATTTCTTATTGAACTTACTGTTTTTCTTCCATCTCCTGCTCTTGTGGAATTGGGGCCTCATTTTCAGCCTTAGGAGCTGCCTTTTTCTTCTTATTCTTTTTATCCTTTTCCTTCCAGCTCTCCACTCTATTTTTCCAAATTGGATTCCCAGTCTCATCAACTAAGTCTACAAGAAAAACCAAGTCATGATGATCAATGATTACTTCTAAAATAAAATGTGCCAAAAAATGTGGGCTAAAGTCTTTCTCCTTTACCACTATCCACTGTGGAAACTGTACTGACATGTCTTGCATGGAGTCCAACATCCTGTATAATTCAACGTGAGGATGTAAATGCAAATGTAAAGATCATATCAATAATCCGAAATTATATGAATATATATTGATATTTCCTGATTCTCTCTAGATTCCTGGTGTTCTCCAAAATTAAGCCTAATTAGTACTTGCCCTGATAATGTGTAGAGTTACAAGCAACTCAATACCTGATAATTACTTAGTTGGGTAGCCATTGTGGATCGATCTCCGGAAACCTCAGTATCACCGTTCATTGTTTTTTCTATAAAATTTTAAAAAAGAAATTTACGTTAGGATGTTTCACAAAAGCCACTGTATCTAATGGAAAAGACATGTATCGAACGAGGAAAGTTGCCATTGTTTATAAGATTCTTGCATTGTTGAATGGAAAAATAATATAGAAGAAAAGAAAATACTTCTAATTTCAAAATAATGAATAGATAATTCAAACAGTGTCAAAGTTTTTTTTGTGCCTTCTTTCAACAAATCATAATTAAATTAAATAAACAGTATCACAAATCCAGATTGAAGGGGGCATAAAGCCAATTACAAACCCATACAGTGAAAAACATAAATTTTAAAATTTAACTTAGAAATAGAATGGATAATCTAAAGGGTCACCTTCATAGGGAGTGCCACATCTCAAACAGACTCTGCGACCCTCATTGAGTTCGAAATCAAAACAAGCTTTGCAAATTGGGAAATTGCACTCATGACAAGCCACAAACACCTCACCATTGGCATTAAACCCCACTCGTTCCCCACAAGTGCTGCAGAGGGGAACGCCAGATTCCATCATTTTGGGTTTCGCTCCGCCTTCTGTTCAAGGACCCCAAACTAACTCTCTCTATCCCTCTGCTTCTCAATCTCTGCTCTGATGATTTTATAAGAAAGAGCATAACCCCATTGAAGCAAATTTGATTGAGAGTAAAAGGGCTGGCGGGTGGTGGTGGTAGGTTCGTTTTTGGAGGTTGTAGGGTCGATGTCATTGTTTCAGTCGCACACTAAGGCACAAGCAGAGACAGAGAGAGATCAGAAGCAACGTCTATTTTTGAGATCATGTGAAAAAGATTTGAAATTATTGCGGGAAGTATAAGGAAGGCTTCAGTTGGGCGGGGTACATCTTTAACTAACAACCCCTTCCAAACAAGTCTTCGGTCACCGGCCATTGGCCAGCAACCAAAGAGCTCACAGAGGAATTAATAATAAGAAGTTATAAATAATCTCAGTTTCGCAATTTTATATGTGATTTTTTTTTTCAGTTTAGGAACAATCAACAAATGTTTAAAGAATGAATTACGAATTAATCTTATATTTAATTAATTATTCACTTATATGATGAATTGTTTTGAACTCAAATTTTTTCTCAAAATTTTTTAATTGTAATTCCTCAAAAAAAATCATGGGATAGAAGCCTTAAGTCTTCCTTCATAAAAGGAATGTTTTGAATGTTGAAAGCTTGCTGGACAAAATCCTTTCATGGGGGTTATTTTTAAATACATTTTTTGTTTTGATTTCTCAAAATTATCATTTTGTAGTAAACTATGATTATTTCATTGTAATCTATGAAAAACTTCTATTATAAAGATATGATCACATCCATAATTCAATTTCCTATTTTTAAAGGTTTCGAAAAATTCAAAACAAAAGAACTATTATCTCAGTTACATATAGAACTGAATTTTACTTCGAGTTGACGAGTTCATTTGACAATTACTGATAAGGATACTTGGTCATTCCCTCTTGGGCAATCTCATTATAGTTTCCAAGTTACGCTAACTTATTTTGTTTTTACTTTTTATGACGGTTTAATACTTAGTCGAGACATCAGCCCAAGACATATTTGATATTTCTTACTTCAAAGTTGCTCTGACGTCAAATCACGTTCTTAACCAATTTCAAGCTCGAAGTGCCATCAGTTTCCATATCATTATCATACATTATGATATGATACTGTAAGTTTTCTTTATATCACTTTAGTAGACGAAAATATAATTTCATTTCAATCACATTATTTCGAAGGTACTATACAATTTTCCGAGAGTAAAATATTTCATGAAGTTGAACTAAAATCATACTTCCAAAGGAAGTATTAAAAGTGGGGAAGAAAATAAGGAAAGGACATGGACCAAAATACTTGCTGTCTATTTCACACCCGATACAAATGGTGATTCATCAACAACAAAAGGTGAATTGGCACGGCTGTCTGTTGAAATTTTTACACAGCATACTGTCAAATAGCATTTGTGAGTTGAGCTTTTATCTTTAAATCATTCCAGATCCGTTGCACCCTCATGAATCAGTTCCTTTTGTACAAGCAGTAGCAACTCAACCCAGAAATAGTTAATAATCCATATGTACAGAGTGCAAGTCCAATCACTGATGTGTAATTACAGCCTCCAACAGCCTCCAATTGTGTCACAAGTCACAACCAAGGCGCAGTCATCTCCACAAGTCCTGAATGTAGAAATTCATGATTAGAGGCATCACAGAAGTTAGTAGGCATATTAGAGTTGCTAAAACTATCAAAGCTAGTTTAATATGAGCATAGAAAATCTATGTACATAAGTTCATGTTAACTGAACTTTATCATTAGCCGGTCATGCAAAGAGTTAATTGCTCTAAGATTTTTAGACACAGCGAAAAGTTTACCAAAAAGTCTGTGCGATTTACATCCATCCCAGTTTCCATAAGCTTAAGATAAATTTTACGTCTCATATAACACAGTGCTGCTTCAGCATCAAGCCATAGATTTTTATACAGTAAAGCCTGTGGATGCATTTGCTCCTCCACATCCTGACTTTTGCCAAGATTTCTCCTTATGACCTGAAGCAACAAAAATTCAAGTATTTATTCCAGAAGTTGACATGAAATCTAATCTGATTCTTGTTACCGTCGTAGCCATAGGTACCTTAACAATTTCATTGCCTTTCTCAGTGCCCAAATCACTGCTTGATGATAAAGAATATTGTCCTCTCTCAGCAATCACTTTGGAAACACTGTTCTGCCCTAAATTATCATTCTGATGATAAAGCTTTTTTGGAATTGCGAAGGTCTCTATACTTGCTACCTCAACTCCCTTATTTGAATGCTAACATAGACATGCATTTCTCAGTTTCAAGAACAAGGAGGGCATAAACACATTCAAATTGGAAAATAATTGCCCCAAGAAATAACAAATAAGATCATTAAGTAATTATTGACACCAACATTTGTGAAACCATTAAAATAATCGGACTAACACACCCGAATAAAAAACCTTTTGACAAACAAAAAAAATAACACATGATGTTTGAGATAATGATGAATTGATGATCACCAACATTTCTGACAACATTAGGCTCAGCAAACCATTGGTCTAACTAGAACGAAAATCCTTTTAACACAAAATTGACCAGATAGATGAAGCATGCAATACAAGTTCTTTTAGAACATGATCTTTAATAGTAATATACACACACTGACATGTATATATACTCAATGAGCAGGAGAAAAAAAAGTCCCTGCTACTATGCATAAATTTCAGAGCCTGTAAAAGTAATAAATGCATACAATCATACATACCTGAGGAAGCTCTGATGACCTACCAAGAAAATAAGGATAGCCTCTATGAGTTGGTTGAAGTGTTGGAATCCTTTGGCCACTGCAACTTGTGCTAAACACATTTAGGTTATTGATTATATGCTGGACTATATCATGATCATGTTCTTTATATGAATCTAAGCCATGTGCACAGGTTTGTACAAGCAATTCTGAAAGATTATACATTGCATTGACCATTATTTGAACATCAAGTTTTGGAGAATCAATTATAGACTTAGAGACACCCTGAAGTGTTTTGATAAGATCAGTAACAACACCAGCTTGAGATGATGATAAAGTAGGAGTTGGAGGATGATAATTTGTAGGGAAAGACCCTCTTATTGACTCTGTGGCCATGGCATCTTTAGTTTCCTTCACACAGCCTTCAACATCCATGGCAGTGACAACTGTTCTTTTCACTGTTAAGCAATCTTCTATAGGACCAGCCATGCAAGTAGAATTATTAACCAAATTAATTGCCTTTTCTCTTTCATACATGTCATTAGAATGCGGAAACTCAACTCCCTTCTTCAGTTCTATGGGGTAAGCTTCTGCCATAGTTTTTATTTGCCAGTCCACTCCTGATAACAAATTAATGGCTATAGGTGTGCTGGATTTGGAAGACACGAAATCATCTTTAACATTTTTACTGCCAAGGCAACTGCTTCCTTCTGCATTACCAGGAAAGAACTGAGGTGCCAGAGGATTTAAACTGTTACATTTTTGGAGCTCTTTCTCAAAATATTGCGAATGAACAGACCCTGAATCTTCTTGAGGAGATTGAGAAGAGGTCATGGTTCCTTTCCAACAAGGAGAATCCAAATCAGAGTCACTGTCACCTAAACTTTTGGAAGAAGTTTTAATAGAAAGACCCAAATTGGTACCATGAGACTTTAAGGTGACCTCATCAGGGATATTAGTTGAGTAATCTGTAGCATCAAAAGAGACAGATTTGCCAATCTTCTTTTGCTTCCATACATCTATTGAGTTTTTGCCATCAGCGTTAAGCATGACAAAGGAGTTCTTAGTGCCAGGCAAACTAGAACTAGAACATTCCTTACCATCAATAGTTCCACAACTACCTGTAAAAAAATCCATATTCCTCGATGAATCAAAAGGCAAAAGAACTGAGCAAGCACTTGATGATTCATGTATTACAGCCGAATGATTTCCCATTGTATCAAACACAGCATTGCTCAAACAAGAAGGAACTTTTGAGAAGTATTGCCCATCTGAAGCACCACTTGAAACAAAATTGCTGTATGTCACCATTGAAGGTGTATAACAGCACTGATTTTGAGGAGTGCTATTCAACTGTGCAGCAGAGGACATATCTGATGTTGAAAATACCAATGGGGCATCCTCACAATTTGACGTCAGAACTGAGCTAGATATGGCACATGTTTGCATAGTGCCTCCAGAATTTGACAAAATTTCTTTTGCCAAAATTGAGTCAGTGCCTTTCCTGAAAATACCATCAGAAGCTTCTTGACAGAGGTTTAAACCACCAATATCATGCTTACCTGTACATAACATTCCATTATTATCTCATCTACTCATGTATCATGTTTGTCAAAAATTTTAAAAATATTCAATAAAAGCATCAATTGCAAACTTGTCAAAATGCTATATTGAAAGAGAAAAAAAGAAAAGAGAGGTTAGAGGTCAATCCTCAATACTGGATTGAATGGGACATAGGAAAAGACAAGGATATGGACTTAAGCATAGCTAAAACAAGTCAACCTTCAATCTCAAAGTCATCGATGAATAGGTGAATAGGGTCAAACAAAAGATTAATTTCTTATCTTTCTAGCACAAAATTATATTATGCACTGATGCACAAAAAGTTAAATAGAAAATCATTAACTTGTCTAGACCTACAAAATAGATAATATATTCTAGAATTAAGTTTATATGGATTTCTAATTTCTGATGGTAGCTTTGTTCCTTTCTAGGGTGGTGCTTGTGTTATTCCTAACGCTTGGAGGAAAATAAAAATTGAAGTCTTAAAGCAAGGATATTCATTGCTGAATAATGTCCAGATTTCATTGCTAATGGATGAAAATTAATGAGTTTCCTATTTTACTTATAAATCAAGAAAATAAAAGGAAAAATCTGCATTGCAATCATGCTTATACATATAACAGCACGTCAGCAATCTTACAACACAAAGCTGCCTGAGTCTCACAAGTAAAAAGAGACTAGTCAATTTCAAGTTTTATCCACACTCATGGTAAAAATATTAATTCCCTCAAAAGTGAGCTGCCTCAATGAAAATCACACCTAAGTGACAAATAAAATCCAAAGAGAATATTTTATGTACTTAACTATATCATAGTGCAATCAATTAAAGGTAAAATACATCCTACTTCCCCTATACATTGGACACAAATAGAAGAGATAAGAAACCAACAAGACGAGAAAAGCATGATCACTGTATATACGATGAAGTAAAGTTATGAGGATCATACAAAATGCTGGCGCCCAAACAAAATTCAAATTGCAAAAAAACAAATTTGCAGGCTGGAATGAGGAACCTTTTTGAAGTATGCTCCCATCCGCACCTGCACTACCCACATCATTTCCTTTGACAAACAAACTCTCGGGATAATCCTTTCCTTGCTTCCCATAATTCAGCTCATTACCATCACATGTGCCATAGCCTAAACCGGTAATGTTTGAACAGTGCACGGGTAATGAAAACTCCTTGAACATATCATAGTCTGACCCATTAAGCACAATAAAGTCACCATTTCCTTGAAATTCAACCGAAGGTTGCTGCAAAAAGGATTCTTCCTGGGTCTGAGTAGGAGAAGCAGTATCAATAGGAAAAGTGGTAGCAGTTGCCTCATGGGCTAACGCATAGTCACCCAAAGGAGCAGAGACTACTGAGTTACCCTTAGCACCCAAGTTGAATTTAGGAAATGAATCGAGCAAAGAACTAAAAGGGTCGGAGCTACCATGATCGAGTGAATAGATAGAAGGTTCCTGGCCCGAATGAACGGAAAAATTCGAACTGGATTGGTGAGTGGAGCGGTTGAGGGTAAAGGGTTTGGCCGATGCCGACAAACGGGTTGTCGATGCTAATGGTACTCCTGTCTTACTATGATTCATCTTTAGTTTCTTTTGCATAAGAATTTGGAAGAAAGCTGAATAACTGGTAACAGAAAATGTAGAAACGTGACAGGAATAGATGCAGAGAGTAAGAAAAAAAATGGTGGAACGGGTACAAATTTGCTTTGCAAGAACAACGAAGAAGCACGATGACCCTTCCTCTTCGTCTTCCTTGACTTCGATGGTTTCTAAGTCTAGCTTACTCGCTAAGGACCCTTTTTTTATTATTTAATTTCTCAGAATTTGGGGTTATTTCCACTTTCCGGGAAAATTTACTTGGGCAGGAAAGGGAGCGAAGCTGGAAGCAGGCTGCAATGTCATGTCAATATGTCATGCGCGACTAGAGAGATTGGTGATTTTAACCCTTTTACCAAACCCCAAAAAAAAAAAAAAACTTACAGTTAAAAATAATTTAAAATCAATCTCCTTTATGCAATCATTTCAGGCCAAAGCATCGTTTGGAATATGCATCTACGAAAAAAATATTTATTTACATTAGAAACTGTTATAATATCATTATAATTTTAATAAACATATTTTCTTTCAACTGCCCTTTGACATTATATACAGTTTTCCCAGTGCTTTCCTTACAATGTATTATTCTTCCAGTTTCTTTCACACTTTTTGAACGGAAAAAAAAAAAAAAAAATTGGCCTATTATTTAATTATTTCTAAACGATTACATTTTAACTAATTCTGTAAAAGAAACTCTTATCGATGATAATTAATTTCTTTTTTACAACATCTGACAAGAATCTTGCCAGTGATCTATTCATTTTTAAGGATGATTTTTAACTCGTGGTGTTCCTTGGATAATTATTGGCGTCAGCTGTTGCCATATCATTTTGATAAAACCAAAATGGTTGGGAGAAACATAAGGAATTTTTGTTAATATATAGTTGGAATATTTTTTTTATGCTCAAAATTATTATAATTTTCCAATAAAAATTCAATCAGTTGATAAAAGTTAAATCACACATTGTTTTAATATGAAGGTATAAATTTGACTCTTGCTATTAATAATTTTTTAAATAAACAATTTATTAGTATTATTATTTATTTTTACCAATATTTATAACACGCTCTAATTTTAATATGAAGTAATAATCTTTTTGTATTTTTAATTTTTTTTTCATAAAAAATAAAAAATTAATTATAATGTGTGATCATACCACACATTGTTTAATCATGACCGTCAAACTTAATCTTGGAGAATTTATAAAACAAAGTTAATTTGAAATAGCTAACTTATAACTTTTTTCCTGTCTGAATGAATTCTTTCACTCGTCTTGTAATTGTTTTGCTTTGTTCTTGTTAAATCCCTATCTCCATCATAAAACAACCACAATCCCTTCCATCACCTCACCCAACATATATCTACATCTATTTATAACGATTAGGGGGGCCAGTATATCCAAAAAGGAATTAATCAAAATTAATAATAATAATAATAATAATAATAATAATAATAATAATAATAATAATAATAATAATAATAATTAGAGAGAGAGAGAGAGGTAAGAGAAGTTTCCATACTCTTCGGGAGAAGTTCTATCTCGTAAGTCGCGACTCGCCCTTACACTCTTGGAGTCAAAAAAGGTCGAAACTCATGGATCAAAACTGGGAATTTTTTTTATCCAAGTTTAATCTAATCACTCTCCCGTTCGAACTCTTTATTCCTATGCATCACACGGATCAATACAAAGGACTAAAGAAGGAAAAGAAAAAACGAGAGTGAAACTGAAATCACCGAAAATATAAGAACCAACAGAATATCTGTGATTATGGATAATTAACATCGGAAAGTTGTACAAATTCGAAAATGATGTAGAGAGAATGAGAAGCGGTATAATCAGAACTAATTGGGAGGGGCTTGAATCCGAGGACGAGAAGCAAAGGGAAGGCGACGGAGGACGAGAAAACGAAATCGTCGGGGGACAGGAGCGGAGCTAAACATTTGCTCCAACACATTCGCCAGCAACGCCGTGTACTCCTCCAGCACCTCCGCCAAGATCGCCACCAATATCATCTCTCCTGAGTTCGAACGAAGAAGAAGCAGAATGAATCCCAATGAGGTAGGTACGCTGAAGCTCACAGGCACGGCAATATGAAATGGCGAAGCTCGGATTAAATCCCACCGACCCATGGTGACGTGGCTAATGTTCCCACTCTCACACAGGATTAATCGATAGATACATGTTTGAAAATTTTAAATTACTTATCCACTTTTACTACAAACTTATTTTATTATTTATATATTAAAATAAAAATTAGGATACTATTTATAATTAAGTAATAATTTAAAATTTAAAAACATTTCAGATTATAGAAATTCAATTAATAAATATTAAAATATTTTTTACTTTATAAAATTAAAATTGATGTTATGAGAATTATTAAGAATAAATATGATCTAAAATTATATTATTTAAATTTTATTAGTCTACATAAAATATAGTTAAAATAATATTTAAATTAAAGATAAAATAAATTAGAATATACTAAACTATTAATGAAGTGATTTTTTTTTTTTTGGACTGGCATGATGTGATTTATTGACAAAATTTATGTACAGTCCTTTCAAAACGTGGGCAGTGCTGCCAAACTCGCCGTTCATAGTCAATTAATGAGTGGGCTATCCAATAATAATGGCAAGCTTGGAGATAAAAAGCGGCTGGTAGGTTTCCTCCTGTCCCAATCAACGTAATCTTATCCATCTCCTCCTGTTAAGTTTTTTTTTTTTAAAGAAACTATTTAAATTAAAATTTGAAGTGTTTATTATGATGTACTAAAATGTTTTATAAAAAAATAAAAATTACTCATATTTTTTTATTAAAAAAATTCCCAAATTTTCTCAAAAATTTTCATTTTAGTTTTTTCTTTTTTAATTTATTATGATTGGATGTTGATGATTTGCCTTGATGCCACGTTGACACCTCATCATGAATTATCATTGCGTGTATTGCATGATGGACGTCCAATCTGTGAGAGAAGAAAACAATATTAGTAATTTTTAATTTTAATACGACACAGTTAATTTTATAAAGATTTATTTTTTTAAATAATTCAAATAATTTTAAATAATACTTCAAAATTACACAAAAATAAGTTGCTAAATGTAATTGAAAAAATCTTAAAAAATTATTAAAATAAAATATGAAATAATTAGCTCTAGAATCTAGCCATGGCTATTTCAAAATTTAATTGTAACAGATTATCTGAGGATGGTTAGTAAATTATATATATATATATATATATATATATATATATAATCTTTTAAATTTATACTTACAATTTTTTTAGTTTTAATTATTTTTAATTTATAACTAGAATATTAGAAAATGTTATAAAATTTACACTCATACAATCCTTTAAATTTTAATAAAACTATATTAATTTTTTATTTTAAACATTTTATAAATATTAAGTTAAATTTTATTGATTTAAATTGAATTAAACTATTATATATTTTTAAGAGAAAAACTGCAAAGGATATAAAGTTTGTCAACAATTTTGTTAGTAGAAAAAAAAAACTTTCGAATAAATTAAAATTAAAGAGGATGTGAGTAACAAATTTTAAAGATTTTAAAAAAGATGAATTTAATTTATAATAAACAAACGATGGTTATAAGAAATTTTTATCTTTGAATTGGTCACTTTTATATTTCTTTATATGAATATCAATAATGAAAATAAAATTTACCAAATATATTTAAAAATTTAAAATCTTCCATAATTGGTTTATATGAATACTGAAACAACACTAAGCACAGAAAGCGTCAAGCATTGAAACTGGGGGCTTCAGCAGGAAAAATTTGGAACCCAGTGGCTCTGTACTTTAGAATATTTTACTCCAGGATGGGATAAAAATTGAATCCTTTTTGGTACATAAAACTGTTATTTGTTGCTGCACTTTCTTGTGATATCATAGATTAATAATTGGTGGTTCACATCCTTTAAGGCTACCAGAGTTAGTGGCATTGCCAATGTTTTGGAAAAGAAAAAGGCAGTCATAATAGTAATGAGATTAAAATTATTTTTTTTATTTTCTTTTAATTTATTTTAATATATAATATAATTATTTGGAATGAAATGGTATTATAATCAAATAGCAAGCAGTTTGATTCTCTTAAGTAAATTAAACATATCAAAAGCTTTAACCATATGGTCATTCTCATTCGGAGTCTCTATGTACAACCAAGAGTTTAATTCTTCCCTTCAACTTCAAGATGATCATCACAGCGAGAAGCACAAGAGTCACACAAGCATATTAGCTTAACTCATTGTCAAGCAAGCCTTCATCATCTTTTTTTTTTTCCTACTTTGAATTAATTACAAAATTCTTTTATTGCAATACAAGTCATTCCATCCACTTTATTCCCAGCACTTCCTCTTATATAAGCTTATCACACATTCACATGGAGTTCAACTCAGAGTCTCAAACCCATATTGCATACAATTCTTGTGAGAGGAAATTTCCATTAAATATGCCTTCAGAACAAGTAAAGGTGAACCAATCCTCATCTGAAGATGGAGAGATGCACAAGCAACTGGATAGAGAAATCAAGGAGATGGTTTCTGCCATTACTCATCGTGTCACGAATCTTCATAAATTTTCAGGGTCAGGTTCGGGGCAGCATTTGGAGGATGAGGAAGATGGTGGTGCGAGGATCATCACCCTGGCTGGAACAAACAATGGCGCCACTATGAGAAGCGAGTTGGATGAAAAATCAGGGCAGTCTCACGAGGAGGAGTCAGAGGCATTGAGCACTTACGTGAACAGCAATTTCCAGGCCATCAATAACTCGATCATGCTTGGTGGAAGCTACCAGGCCAATGATCCTGGTGTGCACATGGATATCTCCGAATTCACTGAGCCGCAAGCAGGCTACCCCCACCATAAGGGAGAGAAAGAGAAGAAGGAGAAGAAGGAGAAGAAGGGGAAGAAGAAAGAGAAGGAAGCCTCCAAAAGTGACCATCACTCTGAACATTCTGATTGAGCTCTCACCAATTAAGTCCAGACTGCCCAAAAGAATAAATGCAAATTCTACACGCAAGAGATTAGAAGCTTGTGTCTATGGCTAAATCGCTGGTTGATTACTTTTATATTAATTTGCTTATTTTGTGTTTGTGTCCGTGTTTGTTCTTTATGAGAGTTTTGTTTTGTTTCTTAGTTGTAATATTCATTTCCGGGCTAAGAATATACTCACAGTTTGATGAGTAGAGTTACAGCCGTGTCCTTTACGGTTAAAATAAAATTTATAATTTACAACTTTCTTAGCAAATTACTCTCCAAGTAATAGTTTTAACCCTCCCACTAGCGTAGAGATTATAGAAGGTAAAAAACTAATTTATGAGTAAAAAAAGAAAAATACTAATTCCCAATTAGCAATATATAAAGGTGAAAAAACAAACTTTCTATGAGAACAAAAGTTGCCGCATGACAATGCACTTATATGATGCAAATTGGTGTCAACTATGAAGGACAGCTCGAATCTCAGGACACTGTGAGTTATACTTGCGGCTCTTGCTCCTTGATTTCTTCATCTGGTTGGCCTAGCTTACTCAAACCATTCTGCATCTCCTTTTTCTTACCCCATAGCAGTATGTACAATCCCATCATCACCAAGATGGATCCCATCACACTAAACAATAAGCACAATCACCGGAATCAGTTTTCTGAACATTTTAATTTTTATCATCCATTCAGCTATAGAGTTGATATTGTTCATGATGAGTCAATTCAACCTAAAATCTTTAAGAAGGGAAATGATTGCTAACATATCAACAATTGGTCAAAGCATTCACCTTCCAAGATGGAGCTGCTCATGCAAGACAGGGATATTAATCATGCCTGCCATGACTTGAACAAGAGGGCTGAATGCTGCAGTGAACACGGGACCCTTTTTCTTCACACACCATGAAAGCCCCACAAAGCACAACCCAGATCCAACCATCCCCTGCATGCATGCACCATATTTCTCACCCAGTATTAAGCAGTAAAATACAAAGTGCTTCCATTTTCACTTTCTTGAGTTACAAAAGGAGTACTTACAGAATACAGAGCAGTGAGTATTTGTATCTTTCCCTTGAGAACCCATATGGACAAGTTCCGGCCTGTGGACAAGCTCAGAATAGCTGATTGAATGGCTCCAAAGAAGGTCATGATGGCTGTACTAGAATACTGGCAAGGGTATCTCTTGCCTAAGCTTGATTGCAAAAGAAACCAAGAAGACCAGGAGAGGGTTCCCACTATCAGAGCTATCACCCCAATGGTCCATCTCTCTGTGTTTCTCGGAGAGTAAGCTAGCTTCACTTCAGAACTCATGGATTTTGGAGTTGCAGCCTGATAATGAGAATAACTGAACAACGGCTTTCCTTTGTACAGTGTCAATAACAATGCGCCGCCAATGCACACCACCGTACCAAGTATCTTCGCTTTCCCACTGTTGCTTTTTATGTTCACACTCTCTAACCTGTAGTAGAATTAACAAAAGAGCACAAAGGATACCATGACCCTGCATTAGGTCCTGACCGAAAAAATGCTGAGATAAGGATACAGAAATAATGAAAGGGTTGTGCGTAATTCATACCTAAATGGTAATGCCATTATGAGCGTGATCGCAGGCACCATGTTAAGAAAGGCACAACTAAAAGTAGCAGAGGTGTATTGGATTCCCAAAAGGAAGAAGTATTGTGTGACTGATGTCCTGCAAAAGAGTTTTCGTGATGTGTTTCTTCACAACGATGCTAAATAGAAAATACATACTCTGATAGTAAAATGAATTAAAGGAGTTGCAGAGAAATAGAACGTTGACGTTAGAAATTGTATAGTTATGACTAACCCAACTATGGCACTGAAGAAGAGGTTACATAGAATGCGAAATGTGAGCCTTGGCCTCCCATTTCTGCAGGAGAAAAAAAAGGCTATGAACTCTTCAACTCATTTGAACATTCATCTCAGAAGGAAATGACTGGTTGTTTAATTAACTTGATTTCTGCTTAGACAAACAAAATTGGGTTTAACTGGCTGACTTGAAAATCAGGCATCGATGCACCTACCTTTCCCAAAAGTAGCCGATTGGTGCTAAGAAAACGCAAGAAATTGACAACCGGTATGTGATGAAAACCAAATGGTTCATACCCTCTTCTAGGACTTTCTTGAGAAGAGTATTCACTACAGCGAAAGCAAAATTAATAGCTATCATTGCTAGAAAAGGTTTCCATTCATCACAAGTCTTCATTTCAGTTTGTGCACTCTTCAAGGGCAGAGATCTTTCTCCTTAGAAGAAAATAGTTCTTAAGTTGAAGTGCAACGGAGAGCAATATTTAGGTTTTATAGAAGTTAAAAACAAAGGTATTCCTGAATAAGTGGCAGGACAGCAAGATTAAATTCTGCATATCACATCAAGCACTTTGAGCAACCAACTCTGACAGTAGTTTTACATTTATGCTCTTTTTTTTTTTTCTTTTTCTTTCTTAACTTATCCTGTTAAACAGATGGAGATTATTCGAGAACCGTTTTCCAGACTCGTACAGAAATCGTTAAGGTTGATTCATAATCTATGAACCTATTATTGTTGGCCTAATTTAGGCCACGAGTTTTGCATTTACATTTCATCGAGACAGGACTTGTATTATGTTCTTCATGCCTAGACCTTTGTATGCGACCCCTATACTTGAAAAATAGTTGCATCAGATTAGATACATCCCTAACATTTTTATTAGACATCGCATGAGATGAGACGACGCTTCAACTTTTATTTTGAATATTATATATATATTATTTTATCGTGTCTTATATTGCTGAATATCTGTATAGTAATATTTGTGTTTTTTGTTGTCTTTATAAAACTATTAATGTGGTAATAGGTGGCAGGCATCTTTTAGAGTGGGACTTCAGCGAAAACGGTGCTTCTCCCCTTCTCATGTGGCATCTAATACTTTATCTTTGGAAATAGAATGAGCAGTATCCTCGCATCTTAACATGGAAATCCAGAACAAAATGGCAAATCTGGGTGAAATTTAATCACTTTGTAAACTTGAAGAAGAAGAAGAAGAAGAAGAAGCAGAAAACCTGGGGAATATAGTGATGCAAAGTACTGGAAACTTTTTCCAAGACATGGTAAGCAATATGCCCTAGAACTCAGGAGTCAATTATCGACGGCGATTCAGATTCACGTGTCATGTTCGTGTTGCTAATTGTACATAATCCAAACTTATGTCTAATGTCTTTGTTTTAAATCAAAATAATTTTAAAAGACTTACAATTAAAATATCTTTATATATATATATATATATATATATATATATATATATATATATATATATATATATATAAATCCAAACTTATGTCTAATGTCTTTGTTTTAAATCAAAATAATTTTAAAAGACTTACAATTAAAATATCTTTATATATATATATATATATATATATATATATATATATATATATATAGGAAAAATATTTGGTATACTGGCGGTGGATAATTTTTTGTCCACCAGTGGTCTCCAGATCACAACACGTGGCAAGAATAATAGTTTTTAAAATTATTTTTGTCACGTGTCATGATCTGAACATTGTTGGTGGATAAAAAATTGTCCACCGCCGGTGTACCAAATATCAACTCATATATATATATATATATATATTATAGTGAGAGAACCATCAGACTTTTTCCGAAACTAAATGCCATTGTTCTTAAATCTTATCTTCCAATTTTAATATACTTACAGATACCAAAACATAGTGTAAAAAGGATTTTATAAGGTACGAGACATGATAAATTATTCTTTGACTCGCTGCAATTTTTGCATATGGTAAATTATCGTGATGCCTAAAGTTGCCTATACTGTATAAATGTCTACCTGTACAGTATGCTATAGATCATGAATTGACTGGAAATAGAACAAATCCTAGGGCTTCTTTTTCATTCTAGATCTCAAAAGAGAAGATAACGTGATTGAGATATTAACTTTTCAAGTCTTTTAGTTTCTGGCTGAGGTTCCCAACCTTGAGCTTTTCTGCAACATGATGCAGCGTTGTTCATTTGATATGTTTCCATGATTCTTTGTGAATATCAAGATGTGTGTAGGATAACAAGAACCGTTCGTTAGCACTCACTTTTTTCCTTTAATGGCAACAGACAGTAAGCAACTTGGATTCTCATCACAGAGAATACATCAGAAAGGATTTCAGACATGCATCCATCAACCATAGATTGTGCCTCTCAGAATTTTTGTCATGGCCCCTATGCTACAAATACCCGCTACTATAGCCATTAATTCTATTCTGTTTCCAAGCAGACGTTGAAATATGTCACCAATGGTAAATAGCCAAAACATGATCAAATTGGGAATGAAAAGAATAATGAAGATTGAACTCTTAACTTGTTTTTTTTTAAGGCTATAACAATTAATAAAATAAAAAGAAAAGAGAACTTACAAAGGAAGTTTTGATGGACTAAATGAACCGTTGGACATGAAATTTGTCTAACACTAGGATGTTCTGCATTGGAACTGACAGCAAAGCAAGGCATCTGGAAGAGAATTTTTGAGATTGTTCAAATGTGGGAGTGGGACCTATCATTTAGACCCATAATAAATTAATTAATAACATCTGGAGAACTCCACCATACTTTCTATAGCACCATAGGCTTTTCTATTTAGAAATTAGACGTGTATAACTTATAGGTGACATTTAGTTTACAGAATAATTTATTTTTAAAAAAATTATATTTTTGAAAATGAGATTTTCAAGAATAATATAGATAAAAAAATTTAAAAAATATATTTGATTGTCATTTTTTTTAAATAATTTATTGTATTACTATCAAATTTTCATTTTCATATTTGATTCACTTAAAATATTTTTTAAAATATAATTATTTTTTAAAAAATATTCTTGAAGAAAAACTTTTAAAATAAAAAAAATGATAAATAGATGATAAAATAAATAAATAAAATAAGATTTTTTCTTGACTAAAAAAAATAAAATTTTTTATTTGAAATTTAAGGGTCAAGACTTAGGATTTAGAGCTTAGAGTTTAAAATTTAAGGATTTAAATTGAGAGTTTAGTGTTTAGGTTTAGAATTTAAGATTTAGAAGTTAGAGGTTAAAGTTTAAAGTTTAGAGTTTTAAGATTTAAAGTTTAAAAGTTATATTTTAAGTTTGAAGATTTAGAGTTTAAAGTTTAGAGTTTTGGAGTTTAGGGTTTAGAGTTTTAAAATTTAAAATTTACGGTTTAGAGTAGTGGTTAAAGTTTTAGGATTTAAAGTTCAAAGTTTAGAATTTAAAAATTATGGTTTAAGAGTTAAGGTTTAAGATTTAGGGGTTTAAATTTAGGGTTTTGAAGTTAAGTTTAAGATTTAAAATTTAAGAGTTATGATTTAAAGTTTAAAAATTAAATTTAAAGTTTAGAGTTTAGAATTTCAGGATTAAATCTAGTATTTAGAATTTATAGGTTAGAATTTAGGGTTTAAAGTTTAGATGTTATGTTTAATGTTTAAGATTTAGGGTTTAGAATTTAAAATTGCGAGATTAAGTTTAAAATTTAGAGTTTAGGAGATAGTGTTTAGAGTTTAAAATTTAAATATTAAAATTAAGGATAATTTGATCATTTGATATAAAAAAAAATCTCCATTTTTATGAAAAACTTTTATTCCCACCCTCATAGGTGGGAATAAAATGGTGGGAATTCTCTTAATTTTTTATTTTTAGAAATAAATTTTTATGCCTGATAACAAACATGAGAAAAAAAAAATTTACCTAACTTTTTTAAGAATTCTAAAAAGATTTCTGATAACACTACCATAGTATTGAAAACGATTCTTATCACAATTTTTGAGAAGTGAAAGAGGGATTATATGGAGAGTACGTTAGAGTAGAGCTTCTCACTCTAAGATGTAGTTTCAAATTTTTGTTCTAATTTTTGAATCATGAAAGTTAAAATCTTAAAATGCATCTAGTGATTAAAAAATAATAATTTTTTTAAAAATAGAGTGTTCTATAAAATTGTTTGAAGTAAAATGAAGTCAGTAAAGTAACGTTTACATTTTTCTTTAACAAAAATAAATTATTACAATAATAACACAATGAATAATTTATTTATTTGGAGGGTTTTAATGAACCATTTAAAAAAAACAATCTTAACAAGCTTTCCTCACTAACATAGAGATTCAAGTGATTACAAATTAATGAATTATACATAAAAATAATGAAAATAAGGGTTACATTTTTATGGTCAGAACAAACGAACACTCTTGTTCCCTTATAGAAGAAAAATGGTGAATCTTTTATACTTGTAGCACACAAAGGGGGTCACCAATAAGATCAAATTAAAAGAATGATTAGTAGATAAACAGAAGAATTTGACGAATCAAGATTGCTTCAGCTAACTATTTTAAGTTTTTAAACACTAAATAATCAACCTAGCTCAGATGCACAGGGCAGAGGGTCCCAAGAGCCAACATTGGAATTAAATTAAACCAACTATGCTCTCACAGTGCACAAACTGTGGTAGCTGAGAAGTCCAGAAGCTTTCAGTTGTTCCACCAATTTGAGGCAAACGCATGCTCACCATATTGCTACTAGATGGCCTATTATCTGAATATATCATGTCAGTAGTGAACTCAACAATCACAGAACCAAACAAAGCCATTTTCGGCAACCTGGTTCGTCCGTGTAGGCCAAGGCACTTTCATATGCTGTCTTGTCGGACCAACCTCCACGATCATGTTCGGAAATACGCACACTCTTCTCAGAATGGTTCTGAGTTGAACTCGAAATCACCCTAGCTGAAGAGGGGGACTTTCCTCTCTTACCATCAAACAGTTTGGGCTTGAGTGCACCAAGAAGCCCATCTTCCTCTGACCCTGGCTCCCACACATCCTCAAAAGATAATATCCGGCATGAAGGTGGGCGCTCGAAGTTGGTACGAGCAGCATCCTCTGCGGTGTCAAATGTTCCAAGCCTGGGCCTAATCTTGTGTAGGGAGTCCTTGTTCTCTGCCACCAATCTCCCTGCGGTGGCCTCTGGATAATGACTTCTTTTATCAGCCGTTCACTCTATTGAAAAAAAAGTAGTTTAAGAATTAAAATTGTTAAAATATTTTTTTAAAAAAAAAGTATAATTTTTTTTAAAAAATTATAATTTTATTAAAAAATTATGCCTGATAAAATTTATATTATAAATAAAAGTTTAAAAATTAAAAATTAATAATGAAAACATATCAATTCTTCTCTTTTATTATTTTCTTTCAAATTTCAAGTTGTTCTATAAGAAAAATTACAAAAATTATTATCTGTCAATTTCTAGGTACTTGAAATTACTCTTAAGAGTGATTTACTATATATCCTGCAGAAAACATAATGAGAACAAATATCACCTTAAAAACAGTGTAATTACACACGTTTTCTAACACAACTTCATCTTCAATTCACTATATTTTTCTAACAATTTTAAAGTGATATTTGTTGAAGATGAAAACTATCTAGAGATTTGTACCCAAGTAGTTTGTTCTCTATTTAAACCATTTAAAGTATGGAATTAAATTGCAATGATATATCCATAGTTGAGTATTATCGAATCAGAGTTAGATAGATATAACATAATATTATTTTATTGTTTGTGGTTATTAAGTTAATGATTATGGTACAAAATTCTAATTTTCATTAGAGTTGATGATAGTCATGGAATATACAATTTTAAATAATTTTAAATGCATATTTTGCAATTAAATTTATTTATCAAATAAATTTATTTGCAAAGGTGAGTATGAAATTAAATATACACATAATATGATTTTATAATATTTCATAATACACATGGAATATTATAATTTATAAAGATACTCATAAATCTTCTAAGGTTTGTGTCAATGCACATATGTAAAATGATAAGAAATTCATGGTAAATATGTATTGTGAATTACATGAAGCCATGACGTATTAGTAAAAGATTTTGTTATTAAATTTTATGTTGTTAAAATATGGTATATATATTGTTTGTGAATTTATAATTGCAAATTTATTTCAAATGTGATGGAATCTAGTGAATAATAGTTAACTAGAAGAAAAAGTTATTGATTTGTTTGTCTCATTAGATAAGCATAAGAATGATAATGAATATGGTGATGTTTCTATGCTTATATGTGAGATGAATAATTTGTTAACAAATTTGATTAGTGTGAAGATTTTGTGAAGTAGATGTTATCTTAAATATGAAAATTAAAGAACAAAATAGTGGGAGTTTATCCTTGAATCTATCATTGGGTTGTCAAGTTTAAACACTTGATTTTAAAAGAGATAAATATCCCTCATAAAATTTTACACAAGGAATTAAACTATAGTAGATCAATTGTTTGATTGATTGTATTAATACTATAGAAAATCTTGTAGTATGTACATGATTAAATTTGTATTAGAGTAAATTATAATTTACAAGTTATTATATATGTGAAATAGTCAAATACTGGTTATTAAAAGAAATTGGTTAATCCTATAATATATTGAAAGAAATATGATTTTAAGATTGAAATTTAAATTCCTTCATATAGTACTAGGAGAATAAAATTTATACTAGTTGAATAACTAGTAATAGCGAAGTAACTCATTCCACTATGGGATATGAGTTGAATTATTGTAATAGTGGACAAAGAGGAAAAATGATTTTAGAATTCATAAGGTGAAGTGTTGTGGCCACAACCAAAGCCAATCATTTCTTTGCACTATGATTATAAAGTTATATATGTCTAGCATATTGTGGACAAATGCAGTCATATTAAGTTTGAAAAATAATCATTGATATATGATTTCATAATCATAATTATTTAAAATTAAGTAAATAATTTGGTAGATATATTTATAAAAGAACTCACAAAAGAAATTGTGAGGATAAGAGGAGAGGGTAAAGAGGACTCACAAATGAAATTGTGAGGAATATCACAAAGGAAATTGTGAGAAAGTTATAGCAAATAGTGAAACATATAACAAATGTCTAGATATATTGATTTGATATATAAATCATTGGTAATTCTTAGTAAAATACTAAAAAAAAATCATGAAATATATAGTGAGAAGATTTAAATAAAATGGGATTAAAACTCTGTAAATAGAGTCACCAGTAATGGGAACCCAACATTTGGCTAGACCAAATCTAGTTTAAAGGTTCAATGGGTAAAAATAAATTACTGATAAGTGGCTGTGAGTACTAGAAAAGATTTAGCCATTTCGTGTTTAGTGCTTATATATATTAAAAATTTCAAGGTGAGTAAAACTCTTAATTGATTCGGAAAAGTCAAGATTAAAGCTTAAAGGAAATCCACCTATATGAACATAAGTAGTGGTGCCACCCCTAGCAAGAATTTGGGGTTGATTCTTGGACATGTTCATAAAAAGCCTATGGTGAAGCACATGGCCATATGAGTGCTTAAATATATTTTGTGAGAACTTTTTTGATTAGAATTTTATTTTAAATAAGAGTTTAAAGAATAAAAATTAATAATAAAAATATATCAATTTTTCTCCTCCATTATCTTTTTTGAAACTTCAAATTATTCTATAAAAGAGATTCTAGAAATTGTTGTCTATCAATTTCTGAGTGCTTGCGATTATTCTTAGAGGTGATTTACCATATACCCTATAACAAACGTAGTAGGAGCAAATATCACTTTAAAGATAATGTAATTACACATATTTCTGAATACAACTTCATCTTCAATTTACTATATTTTTCAAATGCACTCTCTCACAATCTTGAACTCTGCTATTACTTTCTTTAATTACCGAACCTTTTGGGCTGATAAAGGTTAATTTGAATGGCAGGTATCTTCAACTGCGATAAGTGGACAAGGGAGAACACGTCAAAGGCAATAATAGCGTTATGTGCGTGTTGTGTACTGGAACGTCGCCAATGCAGGCTGTGTTGTTGACATCGACACCAAGTTCAAATCTCTACTTGTTGACATTGTGAAAACATCAATTAAGATCATTCGTTTATTTTATTGGGATACTTAGGTGTTACAAACTTTAATGCCCCTGTGAATGCACGAGGTAATTGAAAATGGAAAAAAATAAAATAATTGATCTTGAATAACAACACAGGACAAGACACCAAGACAGACATAACAACAAAATAAAATAAAAAAACATCATAGTATTATTTGAACCATCATCATGTGTTGATTTAATTGTTCAAAATCAAACATGTTCCAAGCTTTGGGAGTGGGATTAAATTTTTAAATGCATAAAAAACACTTACCAAGCGCAGAACAATTCCTTTTCTAAAATGTATTGATTCTAAATATCACACAGAACAGGCGTTACATTTCTACTACGTTTGATTATGGCCCTTTTCCCTTTCTGTATGCAAGAGGTGTTTCCATTTGTGCGTATAGCAAAAGGATAGGGGTAAAACAACGCATTTGACGTCTTGCTTCTAGTATACAAAGCAAACTGAAAGATCTTTTGTAATTTTCTTCTCAACTCCACGTGGTAGCAACCGTATCAACAGGTCGTTTCGTAATTCAAACACAACATTTAGTATTTGAATTGGTATACAATCGCTCATGCATTATTTTAAAAAAATATATTTTATGATACGTTATAAAAATAATATTTTTTTAAATTAATTTTATTATGTGCATTATTAATGAATTAAATATTACCTTTTTGAGATGTTAGTAAAGCTACTATCTAAAACTCTTCCTGTTAATGTAAATTAAATAAAAAAATTATCCAATAATGTAAGCATAATGCCACTCATTAGACTTGAAACAAGAACCACTGCCATTTGACACTGCTCAAGCACACAATAATAGAAGAACAGAAAAGATTACAGACGGGAAGCCCAGTTATGGAATAAACAGAGCATAGAAAATGATACTAAAGAGAGCAAGGGAAATATAGACAACGTAAATGCCGAAGTTAAACTCAAAAGAGTTAGTTACCCTCCACCGTTCAGATAGCTTTATTTCATAGTGCATGCAACTGCGTGAGCCCATGACTTGAGATGTTCTTTCATTGCTATATCATCATGATATGGAAGCAATAGCATTCTAGTTTGTAGCTGATTTGTGAGTCTCTGAAATCCACAGGAATCGTCAAACTTCACTTCAAACCCCAACTCAAGCCCTGCATGAATCTTTCTTCCCTTTCTTCGTCTTCGTCTTCTTCTTTCTTTCTTCTCTGATCCCCTCCCAAATCCCAGCATTTCCATGTTAACTGGTATGACTCTCTCTGTTTCTGACTCAGAGGCCAATTCACAATCTTTTGGACGACACGGGATGAAAGTCTCAACAATCTCAGACTCGTTTTGCTGATTCAGAAGGAATGCGGAATTGGGTTTCTCGGAATCATTCTTGGGAGGCTCCTTGGCATGGATTAAAGGGGTAAACTGATGAGTCAAAGAAGCTACAGGCTCATCTCTGCAAGTCAAGATGTTGGTGTAGAACCAGAGAGAGTCTAAGCTCTGTAAAACCCGTGAGCCATCCATGAGTACAAGAAGCTTAACGAGGCCAAAGACTATAACATGTGAGTTAGCATAGATATTATATAAAAAACAAGGAAGCATTGTATAATAAAGGCAGAAGCTTTTCATTCTTTTGCAGAGTTCCAATTTGGACGGACCCGTTTGAAAGTGCCAAAAGAATGAGAAGGGTACCGTTTTCGTTCGGTGTTTTTGAGGTGGACCAAACTAACCTTCTGTAGTTGTATTTTTGTGAAGATGTGATGGGGACAGTTTGGTCTACTCAGGAAACCAGTGGCGGAAGACAGTGGGCGCCGGGAGTTACTGTAGCAATTTGTCCGAAGGGTGCATTGATGAACTTTCCATATCAGAAGTTTCTGTAATTATAAATCTAAAATGAGCTGACCATAAATAGTCGTTGTCAATGTCTCACTAAATGGCTTATACTGCTGTTAAGCCAAATGTAATCGTACCAAGAAACTAGACGCTGGAATACACTGCGATCCCAAAATTTTTAATTTGGACGAGAGATTTAACTTAGCCTTTCTATAAGTGGTATAAGGACTTAAATTTAATTTGAATTGAAAAAGAGCGAAGACAAAATTTAAATTTTGTATCTACAATTAAGTTATTCATATAATTGATTAAATAAAATAAAATTTTAAATTTAAATAATATTTTATATTAATGATGTATAATTTAGACTCAATTTTTGAACAATTGATCAATTGACTAAAAGTAATTGAATTTGGTCCAATTATATGATGGACAAATCGAGTTTGGCCCAAGAGACCCATATACTTTAGTCAAATTTATTATGTAGATAAGAGAAAATATAATAATCTCGCTATAGATCAGCCTCACAATAACTGTAGTATTAAATATCTATCACGTAAAGGACAATATTTCTAAATTGTCCACAAGTTCTCTCTATAAATAATGCAATTCCCTTTCCATCTATGATTTTCTAGTCTTTTTATTCTTCGCTATCTCACAGATATACTAACTCAGAGAAGTGAGACAATGCAAAGAATCTTGTCCGAAAAAAAAAAAATCATCAGACAAGAACGGCGTCGTTTTCTAGTCTTTGAACTGTTGGGGCAATAAATGAATCGAGTTTAATCATAATCTGTCTTATATAAAACTCAGGTACAAATTCTAATTCGGTCCATGTAAAATCAACTTATTGAAGTTCAGCCTAATTCGGTTACAACAACGCAGTGTCAGGATTCAGCAGTGAAACACTGACGCAGTTTGCCGCGAACAAGAACGGCGTCGTTTTTGCACAACGACATCACTCTTAACGAAGGACTAGCCCATTGCTTACAGCCAATGTCCCCCAATTGTTGTACCTTCGTCAAGAACAAACCTCTCCACAAATTTCTCTGCTTTCTGCTTTCTGCTTTCTGCTTTCGTCATTGTAAATGGCAGTTCAATGACTCAGAGAAGATCCTCCAAAATTAAATTCTTAACATTGATTTGTCGCTACCCAAAGCTGCAACCCCATTCAACAATATCATCATATGACCCCCTCAATACTTTCTCCACCCCCCAGCTACGCTCTCTCCATCAGGGACGACCAAAGGGATGGCAAGCATGGTTTGGAGGACGGCAAGCGTGCTTTCCTTGTGGTATCTCTCTGCCCTTGTCTCGTACGTTTCATTCTACTTCTAATTGCCGTGTCTATCATTCTTATTGTCGAATTACATTTCTTTTGCCACACTCCTCTGCATTCCTTACTCTACAAAATAAATTGCTGATTCCCCTGTTGGGTAATGTTTCTGGGTTGTCCATCATTCGTTTGCAAGAGAAATTATCGTATACGAATAGTTCTAAGGCATTTGCGACTGTTACTGGAGGCGATGAAGATTCCGAGGTTGAATCTGGAAGTGAGGATGATTATAGTGGTCAGACTTGTGATGATGGTAAATATATTAATGCTAAATCTGGTGCGAACCCGGATGAGGTTGATAGGGTATGCAAGCTGATTGATGAATTGTTTGCATTGGATCGGAATATGGAGGCAGTTCTTGACGGATGTGGCATACATTTGTCACGTGATTTGGTTGTGGATGTGCTAGAACGGTTTAAACATGCTAGGAAGCCTGCATTTTGGTTCTTTTGTTGGGCAGGTCAGAGTCCAGGCTTTGCCCATGATTCGAGAACTTATAACTCAATGGTGAATATTCTTGGGAAGGCTAGACAGTTTGAAACCATGATAACGATGCTTGAGGAAATGGGCGAGAAAGGCCTTTTGACAATGGAAACTTTCTCTACTGCGATGAAAGCCTTTGCTGCTGCAAAGGAGAGGAAAAAAGCTGTTGGGATCTTTGATCAGATGTCCAAGTACAGATTTAATGTGGGTGTTGACGCTATTAATTTTTTGCTTGACACTCTTGGTAGGGCAAAGCTTGGTAAAGAAGCACAGGCCATATTTGAAAAACTGAAAGATAGATTTACGCACAATTTACAAACTTACACTGTACTTCTTAATGGTTGGTGCAGGGTAAAAAACTTGATGGAGGCAGGGAGGGTGTGGAATGAGATGATTGATAAGGGATTGAAGCCAGATATTGTTGCGCATAATATTATGCTTGAGGGATTGTTAAGGTGTAAGAAGAAGTCTGATGCAATCAAATTGTTTGAAATCATGAAAGCCAAAGGTCCTTTGCCCAATGTTCGGAGTTATACAATTGTAATACGGGATTTCTGCAAACAAAAAATGATGAAAGAAGCAGTTGAACATTTTCACCAAATGATAGAATGTGGGTGTCAACCAGATGTTGCAGTCTACACATGCTTGATCACTGGGTTTGGGAACTTGAGGAAGATGGATATGGTATATGATCTACTGAAGGAAATGAAGGACAAGGGTTGTCCACCTGATGGGAGGACCTACAATGCATTGATAAAACTGATGACAATCCAACATATGCCTAATGATGCAGTGAGAATATACAAGAAGATGATTCAAAATGGAATGGAACCAACAATTCACACTTACAACATGATAATGAAATCTTTTTTTGTGACAAAAAATTACGATATAGGTCATGCAGTTTGGGATGAGATGTGTAAGAACGGGTGCTGTCCTGATGAGAATTCCTACACTGTGTTCATTGGAGGGCTTATAAGACAGGGAAGGCCGGGGGAGGCATGTAAATATATAGAGGAAATGATAGAGAAGGGGATGAAAGCTCCTCAGCTTGATTATAACAAGTTTGTTGCTGATTTTTCTAGAGCTGGGAAGCCTGACATACTTGAGGAGTTAGCTCAAAAGATGAAATTTGATGGTAAATTTGAAGTGTCCAATGTCTTTGCTAGGTGGGCAGACATGATGAAGAAAAGTGTCAAGAGGAGAGAACCTAGAAAATCTAGTAGGCAGTTTTCATGAATACCTTCGTGCCTTGATGGTGGCCAGAACCTTTCTTTCTTCCTAAAAAGGGGTTTAGTGATACTTAGGAAGTTTAAGGTTTGCTTAATGTGACCCGGTTATCAGTTTGGAGATCTTTCCTGGCTTGGGCACTCCGTTCTCTTGTAGACTGCTAGTAATATACTTGAACTTGCTTTATACGAAAGACAGTTGGTTATTTGTTTGGTCACCAGTATAATCAATGTTGAAAAACATGTTCATTCTTCGTCTCTGCAGCAACTTCTGTATTGTTCATATATTATATATTGCTGTCTGTTAAAACTGACAAGCTTGATAACATGTATGAGTTCGAATAAGAGCACTGCTGATAGTTTTGTAGTTTTTCTATATCTTTGTTGTTGTTTTACAGTGTAGTGGATGACAAGATCGATATCTATGAACTTATAAAAGCTCAGAAGAAGCTAACAATAGCAAACTTGGAGAGGTAGGAATAGTAATTTTGAGAATGGTTGGACAATTCTACCCTTTTAGTCTATTAACTAAGACTCTCCCCTATCTACAGCTGTTAGCGTGTCTTTTTCTCACTGTGTGCAGACATAGAACATGGCTTTTTCAACTCTTCCGGCTCATTCCGTCCTATTTCTGATGGATACAGCCCTCCTCCTTTCCTCTTCTTTTATTTCCTTTTACAATGAGGTGATTAGGAGCTCTGTACTCATTTGTGTTGGTTGCCAGATATCCTGGCCATTATTTGGACATAACTGCGCAACAATGGCAGATCAAATTTGGCTATCTTTTCCGAATGTCTTGGTTGCAGATTTGTGATTCATTTCTACAAATTTAACTTTACTTTTTTTCAAACTGTAGTAAAGAACACAATTTTCATTTAGTTATAATCGTGGAATTCTCTAACCTATCGCTAATTTCTACCTCCAGTCCCCTTTCCAGTTTGCTTTTGCTGTTGGCAATGTAGTGACGATTTTTTTTTTTTTTGGGGGACAAGATAATAGTGACGAATCAAATAAGCATTATGAGTGCCCAGCTTCCCCGCGCATGTCAGGCCTGAGAAGTATATGTGGCCCAATAGCCACCACCCGACAACTTGAAATCAATAAAGATGTATTAATCCGGCCCGCCAACTTTTTGTCTTGTAGTTAACTTCGAGAGTTCAGAGTTTACTTTTGGTGCTTAGTCGTCTACACTACTATTTAATGTTTTTAATTTTCCTGGGATAAAATTGATTTATTTAAATAAATTGTTTTGATATAATGTCTTAGGAAATATTTATTGAAATTATTTTGTTGACAACTTAAGTTTACTTACTTTTTATAAGAGTTTTTTAAAATAAATAAAACTTTAATTTTAATTTTTTTTTTCTTCAATCCAACGCGGTTCTGTGAGTCTTTCCCCACTATGCTTCTGTCAAACAGCTTGAAAGTTGAGATCATTTATCTACCTACTTCATCACTGTCTCTAATGGATTTAGTGGATTTCTGTTTCTTGAATTTAAATGATTAAAATACAGATCCATTTTAATGAAGAGTGAATTTAATGTTGATAATTATTTATGAGACGTGTATAGTGTTATATTTCAACTTGCATCCACGTAGAAGGGGGGGGGGGGATTATCTTATATAATTATATCCACCCATGATGAAAATATAAATGAAATTCTCTATCCTTTTTTGCTGCAACTGCAATTTACGAGTTTCCGGAATCTGTGGATTTCCAAAAATATTAAGAAGGAAAAGGATTGAAAACAAAAGGAAGGGAATAAACTGGGACAAAAAGGGACTATGCTAGCCTAAAATGATAAAAAATTTGGAAAAGATGTCTGTGAAACTGCAATAACATGATGAACTTGATTATCTGACAGCGGAAGCAACAGTGCGAGCCCACCGTCTGAGAGTGTGTTTCATGTCAGTTTCATTGTTCAGAGCAGGAACTCTCCAATTCATCAGTGGGTTCTCTTTCTTTTCCTTGTCCATAACCTCCCACGCTTCAGAGAGGTAAGGTCTTGGAATTGCAGACTCGTCAGAATCCCCTTCTTCTTCCTCATCTTTCTTCCCCAACCTTTGCAATCCAGGAATGATCGAAGCCAAGCTCGAGTCTTTATCTTCTTCCGAGAAAACAAAACCCAGATCCATGAACCCTTTTAGCTCTTCAAATTCGAGGTTTGACAAGCTCTTGCTTTCCCGTTTCTTCATTGTCCATCTTGCGATATTCTGATTAGGCAACACTTGAAGATGTATCTGTTCTGGCTTTTCAACTTCTGGGTCTGTGACTTCTTTTCCTGAGAGGATGGTTTGGAGTTTCGGTGGAGGAAGTACAGAGTCTGGGGAAAGATATTCATGCTTGAAGCTTTCCACGGAGCCAAGCTGGTCGCTCGTGGACCTGGTGTAGCTGGTTTGCATGAGCGAAAGCTTAGGTTCTGGTGATGTTTTCTCAATTTCACTATCGGAGTTTGATGATGAACTTGAGGTCTTGCACGAACTTGGGCTTTCCTTCAATATATTGAGCTCAAACCAGCAAGAATCGTAGAGCTTCAAGACTTGCTCTGCTTCCATCCGTGGAGAGGCTTTGGAAAATGAGTAGAACCTTGTAAATTGCGACTTAACAAAATTAAAGAATACCTCGTTATTTATACATATATATTACTCACTCCATTTGATTATTAAATTGCCCTTCTTGTCGCTCAGAATTTGCAAGAGGAATTCAACCAATAATTTACACGTCTTGCATTTTCTTACTTTGTTTTTATTGATAAATTTGCATTTTTTGCGAGTGGTGTGAAAACGAAAGTGTTGAGAATGATGAGGTGGCTTTAAGACAAGACAAAAGCAAGGTTGTTTGTGGTGAAATTTCAGATTAGAGCACTACGGAGGATGGTACAAGATAAACACAGACATGGTTGGAGACTAGTTGATATCAATCGCTAATGCCCATCTTTATCTTCTCTCTCTCAGATATCGACATTTTTTGGTCGCATCTCTTTTCGTGTTTCGTGATTGCAACATTGGTTCTTGTCTAAATTAATAGCTCTCCATCAATACCAATAAACTACTCCAACGCAGGGCTTTTTAAGTTGCAATTTAATTTCATGGGAGCAGTTTTAGTTTCATATAAGGTCTTAGAAAACTCGTAGTATAAATGCGTGTAACATTTGATAGACATTTCTTAAATCGTCAATATTTTATATGGAATTGAACAATTGTTTAAACGTTAGGTTGAGAAGAATCTAACGGGGATGCACACGAGGGTGGTTATGATTTGATATTAAATTAATGTACACGTGATTAAGGAAAGCACAATATTCTAATGATTTATTCGCTTTTACAATCATCATTGTGTGAACCAAATACTCTTTTAATGTGTTTTTCGTTTTTGTCTGCTTTTTTTTCTATTTTTATATAAGGGATTTTTAATCCAAGAAGTTTGAGCATAATTGACAATTCATTAAGACCAGAATGGGCTTGGTCAAGTCAATGCAACGGATGTGATTATTTATATTGCAAAACAACGCTGTGTCAGGGCATTCTGGTTAATCACCAAGCTTGCTAGCAAATAGCAATAGCATTATTCGAATGCCTGAGCTCCCCCGCTTGCATCTTCTCATGCAGCCTCTGGAAGTCACGCGGTATTCTCTCTCAACTAGTTCAAGTTCAAATTAATTTAACATATTTATTTTTGAAAAAAGTAATTATTTAGTCTTTAAATTTGTATATTTATTTAATTTTAAGTTTCAAATTTTTTTAAAAGTACGAATTAATTTATGAAATTATTAATTCATTACACATTGATTATTTTAATAGTATATAAAAATATCAAATTTATTGCATTGCATATTAATTCTAAAAATAAATTTATAAATTTAAAGATTAAATTGTTAGTTTTTTATTTTTTAAATTATTTAATTTATTTAATCATCTTCTACCCTTTCAAAATGTGCACATCGCATCAAAACATGTAATATACTTCCATATAATAACAAAAGTTAATTAAATCACCTGGTCCAGTTTTGAGATATTTAAACAATTTTTAATGTATTTAATTACGGTGAGAATTGCAAGGACTCCATCCTAAATTTTTTTACAATTAATGAATTCAATCACAAAATTTTAATATCAAAGATCAACTGAAAACTTGGTAAAGGTATAATGATCAAAAGATTAGTCAAACTTAAACCAAAAAATAAAAAACAATTAAAGCTTACAAGCTTATGTGAGCACAGATCGATTACGTAAAAGCTATAACTTCTCCAACTCTTCCATTTCCCATGTCAACTAAAAAATAGCTATAAAAATTTCAAAAAGTAAATCAGGAGAACCAAAAAATTGACTATGTTAGTACCCAATATTTGTGCAATTATACGGTGACACTTGTGCAAGTTTAAGTAGGATTATGAATTCGTGTGTGAATACACGGATGACAATACTGTGCCTTATGAACATGGATTAGTCTATAGTGTGTGTGTGTGTGTGTGTGTGTACCTTGTGTTGATATGGAGGCGTTTTAGTGTGCACTGGAGTGAATTGCGGGGCAAATCTTCTTCGGCAGTGAGCTTTGTTCTCTACATCATGAGAGTGGCCAACTGCCAAAGAAGTAATTGCCCTGTAATGTACCTCATACATGACTCTTCACTCTAGGGCTTTGTTCATAAACAGTTCTGGGTCACCATCTCTATATATAGCTGCTCTTAAAAACTCAGACATATGCATATACACAATTCAAAAAATATTCCCCGCACGTCCACTGTTTGCTAAGTTACTAGAAAGAAGGAAGTGGTCCATTTTATGGCTTTAATATCTCACAGATCTCAGCCCTTGCACTTTCACAATATTGTACATGTTCTTGGTAAGAAAATTTAAGCGGAACAGTATATGTATCTATTAGAAATGAAAGAATCAAACTTTTCAATTAAAATCTTTTCAGAAAAATGAAAAGCATAGAAAGATTTGGGAAGATCTGGTATTTTTGTTGTTTTTTAATCTTACAAAGGCTTGTCTAAAACAAATTAGATTTCTTTTTAACCAAGAAGCTTTTAAACTACACAAAGTACTAACTATAAGCCATCAAATATGAAGGAGTTGTACTTCTGCATACAGAAACTACAGATCCATAAATAAATGCTGGTTATATGTTGCATTTCTTTATGACTAATTTCAGCAAATAAAAAGCATCTGAACCTATGCAAAGAGGAAACTGTGATTTATTTGGATTTTCATAAAGGAGTGATGGTGAGAGAATCAGGACCATAAAACCATGGACAAGAAAGAAACTTCTCACAGGAACTATACTACTAGCATATGCTCCTCCTATTACTTTTTCAATGGCATATCCAAGATAAGGTGCGCATTCCTCTCTTTATATATAGGGCTTCCAATTTATCATGATGACTCAAGACACAGAGATTTGCTGTTGAGGAATGACAGTGTAGTTCTCCTTTGGCAGAGAGAACGAACAGGCACATGCGCTTTCCTGGTTTGCCAAAGGAGAATTGCCCTGCCAATTCTTACAGTCTACGATAGATTAATCTACCATATTTTCTGTGCCTGTCTCTTTTTTCATTTTCTTGCTTATGACATGCTTCGGATTTTTGTGGGAGTACAACATAGACGTATTTAGTTTCCTTCCTTAGTTATCTATGAAGATAATTCTTCTTAAACTAAGAAAGTTTTCTTTCATTGTGTGGCAGCAGGTTATAGAAGTATGGATGTTGACATGAGTGACAAAACATGTAGTGTTCAAGTTCAATTTGAAGTAAATCAACATTGTTTTGGTTACTTGACACAAAAAGAAGAAGGTTCACAATTGGGACGAAGTAAATCAACATTGAAGTTCAAGTTAGTGATCCTTGTTCATTTGCTGCATTGCTAATGTATAAGTGAGCAGTGAACTAGCTACTGAATGGTGATCATCAATGAAATGAATGAGTTTGATTCTTTCAAAGATTGAAGACATCTGAAGTTACTAATAAATATTATGTGCTCAGCCAAATTTTGCATTCATGTAGCATACTATAACGTATCAGCTTTCAGGGTTTTTCAGCGATAATTTTACTCATATATCATTAATTTTGTTTATAAACTACAATTCTACTAATATGTGGAAGTTAGCTGTCTACTACTAGTGTTGGCAAGAGAAGAAAAGAGATATACATTACTTGTTTTGGCTTATTGATCATTCTCTATTCAATGAGATTAAAAAAAAATATTGAATCTAAATAAAATTGCCAAAAGATTTTTTATCTCTATTGAAGCATATATTACCACAGATTTAATTTGGCAATTGGCATATGCTATGTCTTCTTCAGCATATACATCCAAAAACATTCGTCTTTGTTCTTTTATATGTTATTCTTAGCAAGAGCTCATGAAATCAGTCCTTTCTGCTTTCAACTTTTATTTCAGAAATTACATGTAGAATAGGACATTTTTAAGGAAGCAAAGCAAGATATATTGAGGCTGAAAGGATTACAGGGAATTTTCGATCGACCAAGCAATAGGAGCTCACATGCATGCACTCATAATTGCACCCACTTTACATGTCCAATTAAAGCCAAGCATTTATAGATCAGTGACCGTAATGTGAAGCTCACGCCTAACATTCTAACTTGTCTTTGTTGGGACATATATAATGTACTTTACAGAAATGAAGTCTTATTTATGATTCATATGAGATTGATGAAATTTATGGCATATTTGAGCAGAAAATATATTTGATTAAGTAGTCTTTTAAAACGATGGCTCTCATATCAGAATCAGTTAAGAAATTTCACGACTGACTTGAAACGCCCTCAGCTGGGTACATTGTAATCAACATCTTTATCATTATCTGCTGGTAGATATATGAAGGTTAGAATATATACAGAGATTATGTATAGACAAGATTTTTAATGTTATTGACTTCGTGTCTGTCTTCAACAAAAAATTGCAGTGGTCCTAAACCAAAATACATAGTGGTCCTTCAGTAGTAAGGCAACTGCACATCAAGGAACAAAAGTAGGTGACATGAGCCGCTTTTGTCTTTCGAAGAGGAAAATAACTGAAGCTTATCCTAAAGACAATTTCGTAAAGATTATGAAAACTTAGAGAAGAACATATAAAAGAGGGAAGTGTGTTCAACTGATTATACATCCTTGAATGTCTTGTATATGTTTCTTATATATGTTAGGGAACATGCAAGGCGGTTTAGGAAAAGGGTGGTTGAAAGAGGAGCATTAACATTGTAAGACAAACCATGATGGCAGCAGCTGGCAGACACGAAGAAGTTCCAGAGGAATAATCCACAGTATACACCCAATATACTTTTATCGAATATCCATTAATTCCTGATATGAGAATAGTGCAGAATATATTGGTCCTTCCTCATTAGAAGCCTGGCAACCCAAGCAGCACAACTACCAGGTGGGCTTCCCAGCTTGGCATCACCCTTTTTTTTAATTATCTTTTAATGTCTTCTGTCACCAGTATAAAGTATAAAATCACTGTTCACCACTATTTAAACTAAATATTTCTGATGCATGTCAACATTTACTGGTTATATACAAAATTTAGAGCTCTTTGAATCCTACAGCGTCCCTATGTGAACTTGTAAGGCCATATAAAACGTTGGTTGAGCTTTCAAATGTGCGATTCTGATGCTTGTTGCTATAGCTTTCTATTTCTTTAGATCGATCCTTTTGTTCCCAAATAAACCAAAAAGTTGATTCCGTTTATGCTAAAAATTGACGCAGCATCGTCTACACTGTATATTTGGCAGATACTCTCTATTTAAATTAGAACATTAAAAATTCATCAAACTTAATCAAAATGGTTGAACTTTACTGGTAGAATATTATTAAGTTATAATTTTATTGAATATGTTATCTGGCCTACTGCAAGTCAATTTGAGATCTATATTGCTTTGTCCACACACACACACACACACACATATATATAGTCATTAACCAGCAAACTAGTTTACAAAGTTTCCAGGTTTTCAAACCATAGATATTCAACTGTACCAGGTCTTCCATTCTGAGTTCATGGAATCTTAAGTTGCTGAGCGAAGACCTGAATTCAATCTGACTTTACAACATTCTAACCATTAGCAATAGAAAGATTAATAGAAAAAACACCAAATTTCTGATCAAGTGTGACTGATGCTAATGATGCTATCGTAGCAGTCAAGAAAGCATCAGATTAGTAAACACAGAGGAACTGACATAATGTTGTGAGTACTTGATCTCAATGTGAATTCAAATTGAGCTTGAGAAAAATTTCTAAGCAAATCTCCTTCACAAGAATATAATATGGGACTTTTCTGCTTTATATTTTTTCTTCACGGGAATAATATAAAAGTCTTAGAATATTTTGCGATCATTGAATTTATATTTTTTTTTTTAATCTTGAACAATCTAATAAAAATATATTTAACTGTTGTTGTTATATTCTTAAACAATTTCCTTTATGGCTCGTTAGCACACTTCATTCCCCTATAGTAAAAAATTATTAGCTTCTCAATTTGAGACGCTATAGATATTGGCCTTTACAGAAAGGTGTTAATCGTGTTATTCGAAACATGGTCAAAATAGAGTTAGAAAATCAATTCATCACTCATCACGTAACTAGTAACTATAGTCCATTTTACGTCTTTAGTAGTTTTAGTTAAGGCAAAAAAATGGTTCCTGGTTTTTACCCTGAGCTTCAAAACAAGATCCATTTAAATGTCTCGCAATGCGGGGGCCACTTTCAGGGTAGAGACAGCTTCATTCGATTCATTTGAATACTTTTCGACATCCTATCAGGAAAAACAAGCTGTTAGCCAAGAGAAGTTAAAAAAAAATGCATTTTTGAACCCTTTTCGACTGGATTGGTAATCTTATTTCTACTGAAGGAGAGAGCAAGTCCTGCAAAACTTGGTGCAATGATGGCATGGACATTAGCACTACAAGCCTTTGAAACTTGGAAAACAATATTAATAATATGAACTCGACTCCAGCTTTGGGACTACCTAAGCTCTCACCTGGTGTAATTCATACATATCATCATTGGAAATTAGATGCAGCAAAATTGCTGGGCAAATCCCCTTTGGCAGTGAGTACACCATGCATGTCATGTAGTGGCTGCCTGCCAATAGAGAAGTTGCCCTGTAATGTAGCTGCATGCATATGCACTCAAACCCACGCACCTCACCTACCTTCTTCTTCAATCTATTTATTACTTTCTCCCAATAGCATATCCTATGGAACTATCCCTTTTGAGCTTTATCTCATCAAGTGCTGTGAATGTGGCTTCACACATCCATCCATCCACATGCCTCATGATATTATTCCTTTTTAGGTGTTACCTAGCATCTCCAGAGAAATTTAAGGACACAATCTTCCATATCAGTCGGTGCATTTAGGATTATTTTGTACAATATTTGAGTAACTCACCAGCTATAAATGTGAAAATTTTGAGTGTTAATTAACTGGAGTTTATTATTATTATATTGCCTTTGATTATACTTCCATACGAGTATCACTTAAAAAATATGAAAGTGCCAATATTACTAGGAATATTAGAATTAAGGCCTCGTTTGGTTGGTGGCAAGAGAAAAAATAAAAATGAAAATTGAGAATGAAATGAAACGCTGTAATTAAAATTACATTTAGTACAATATAGAATGGAATGAAATCTCTATTACTTTTACGTTTAGTATACTTTAAATAATGCAAAAATAATGAAAAGATGACAAAAAGATAAAAATATCTTTAAAAAATAAAACTATTAAAATAATATTATTTTTACTTAAAATATTATTTAAAAATATTATAAATAAAAAATAAAATAAATAATTAGTAATATAAAAATTTTATTAAAAATATTAATAATATTCAAAAATAATTTAAATATTATTTATTTTATTTTATTATCAATAATAAACAAAATATAAATAAGAAGGATATTTTAAAAGAGTAATTTAGTATTTTTCAATCACATTCTATTCCATTCCATCCTTTTTTGTCACTTTTAAAAGGTAATTCTCTTTTCTTCATGTAAGGTAATCTTCTTTCCATTATTTTTTTATTTCACCAACCAAACATAATACTTGATAGAATGAGAATCTAGATTCTCATTCTCTCCCTTTATCTCCAGCTACTAAACTGGACCTAATAGTAAAGAACGCAATTAACTGAATCAGAACATGAATTTATACGTCCCTAAGTGAAGTTGAAAGGTCAAACTTGAAGTAACTTTCACGCAGACAATGATGGATTAGAATATATGGTTTTAGATTTTGTGTTTTGCTTTGATAAAGGAATCTGATTTCGTTTAGAGAGAAGAGGCGGCTGTGAGACAGAAGATACTGGAGCATGTTCTTTATTGCTGGTGAACAAGAGGTTTACTGTCAATGGCCACCAAATAAAACAATTAATGGACCCAAAAGTTGTGCATGTGAAAACTAGAAGCAGCTAGCATTTGGATTCTTTGCTTGTTGTTGGAAGTCATGCACCACAATAGTCATCCTCATTATGTAATAATTGGTAACTCCAAAATTAGCTGCTTTCAGCAACCAAAAAACAGTAAAAAAGAAAGTTATTTTAGCCCTCGATTGCGGCAGCGTTTGTGCTCGGAAATTTAATTACAATAGCATCTTAATTACTTATTTGTGTGTGAAACAAATTTATCCTGACGAGCTATCATGCAAGTCTCCTCTAATTACTACATCTTAACGTCTCATATTTTTCCATGAGAAACTGTACTGATTATTACTACAATTTGTGTGCAAGTGACGTGCATTACAAGAAAATTAAAGAAACAAAAATCACACTGGTTAGTCAGTGTGAGTATATTTTGATACCTTATTATAAATATTCAATATTTTTTGTCGTTCTTTTCATTATTTAATATTACCAATAAAATACTGTTATCGATCTTAACTTATTTTTTACCCTTTTTCCCATTTTACGGTGCTTCTGATATTTGGGGAAAAAAAAATTAAAATTACTTACCATTCCATAATAATCCGATCATCTCGGAAGGGCTGAATTAATGAATTGCTAGCTAATTAAATTTTATGAGAATTGGAATAATTTATATAAAAATTTAATTTTAAAATTTTGTGTCATGTTAAATGTTTAGATTTCTTTTTCTGTTAAATATTTCATGCTATTTAGCTTTTTCAATTTAAAAATGAATGAAGACAAGACAATGAAAAGCAATGAGATGCTTGAGAAGACGGATTCAAAGCATGTTCTTGGTACATGCTTTGGGTACGGACGGCAAAATCTTAACCCGATCCTGTGTTACCACTTACCACCCCCGTCCACAAATATTAACCAAATAAGTAGCATACGGTCCAATTTAATATGGTTTCCTCACTCAATAATCTATTTTATTAATATTTTCAAGACATTCTAATTTAGAGAAAATTAGACATATAATAAAATATACGTACATAATTAACATCATGAGGGATTATTCAATAAAACATATAAAATCCATAATGAAAAATGTTCTAATGAATAAAATATACTTTTACTCATGGCGTTGTTACTTTTTCATGCTTTTTTTAAATTCAAAAATAAAACATTTTGTGATTTAAATCCCTACTCTCGAAGCTTTGTATGATACAAATTTTAGCATAAAGTAGTTAAGATTTTTAATCCTTTGCACAATTTAAATATCATTTCTAACCTTGTATGTTATATATATATTTTTTCTTCTGCAATTCGATCGATAGACAAAGTTTGCTAAGCCAAAGGTAGTTTCAGACTTTGAGCTAAGGAGATAAACCTTTTCACTAGTTGTCCTCTATGGAAGAAGTAAAAATAGCCTCTTCACAATTTTCTTCTTATACAAGTTTACGAAGCATGTACGTGTTAAGAAATAAAGACTCTATACTCTATATTTCTTAACAGTACGTACGTAGACTCAAAGTGCAGGCAAAAAAGATATATTCTTCTTCAAATATTGTAGAAGGCCGAGAGATTTGAAAGTGTGTCACTTTAATCAATGCTACTTATACATATATTTTTTTTGTTATTCATGTTCGTGACTTCACTTATTATTTAGTTTGTTCAACTGATCCTACTGCTTAATTTTTAATTTGTTTTTTGTTGATAGTAATTGCGATACGTCCCGTGCTAAAGGATAATCTCTCATTATTATTATTTTGTATAAAAAAATATGTAAAATATTTTTTGCTATATAGTTAATAAATAATGTAAGGATCACCCTATATAAACTTCAATACTTAAAATATATTAAGTTTCACATTGACACTGAATGTGTAAAAATTATATTCTTTATAAATAAAAGTAATCTTATCTCTCTTGACTCGAGTTTTGAAAGTGGAGTTAGATCCAATATTTTTAATATGATATCAGAGTCTGTTGAGTGTGAGGGGGTATGTTGAAGTCTCTCTTGACTGGATATCTAAATATTATAGTAAAAATAATATCTCTTGACTCAAGTTTTGAAAATAAAATTAAATTCAATATTTCTAATAAATAAAACAGATAGGGCTGAAAAAAATGAAAATTAAGGGAAGGCTGAAGACGAATTGAACGAAGAGCCTGCAGTGAGAGGCTCAATATTTCTAATAAAACAGATGGGACTGGAAAAAATGAAAATTAAGAGAAGGCTGAAGACGAATTGAACGAAGAGCCTGCAGTGAGATTGTTTCATGCGGGGACAGAAGCGATTGATGCAAAACACAAGGGACAAAATTTACAGTAAAATGGCAGGACAAATCTCCTTTGGCATGGCGCTAGTCAAAGAAAGAATCCTAAAGGCTTCTTCGTGCATCCCAAAGGAGACCTGCCCTGTAATTCCAACTGTAATTAGCTGAAGCTGTAGGGAGATGACACCGACTCACTCCACAGAGTTCCACCACCAGCTTCCCTATTTATTTCTCCATACGTAGGTATATCCTTTAGGACAATGCCTTCCCTTGTCGGCATAGATCCTTTTGTTTCTAACTTTATGGCTTATTCCCTCAACCTACTTTCTACCTCCGCGTAAAACTTTGATCAAAATTTAGCAGCTAGTAATTTTAGCAACACACAAATATTAGTATGCAGTTTTCGACATCTAACTTTGTTTTTTATCTGCAATTAACTTCCTTCTGTAACATCAAAGTAGCTAATCTGCGTCTTTTAATTCCCGTTTCCTTTATTTTCCCCATTCTTAGTGGCCTTCACAATACTCAAGGGACAACAACATAGGATCCGAAAGAAAAGCAGAAAGGGAGGGACCCAGAAAAATGACACTGCATTACGCGTTAACTCGAGGCTGCCACTGCCACTGATTATGTTCGTATGTCATTTCCATTACATTACGTGCCACAACTCTGCTTTGAAAAGAATAAAATGCTATCCCCTACACTCAAACTCTCTTTCATACCTACTTTCTTAGTCTTCTCAACATTTATTAACTATTTTTCTTATTCTCACATCTGTATGGAAAATTGAATCCTTTATATTGGAACTTTCAAGTTCTATCATCCTATTCTATTGCCAACGAATATATAGTGGACACCAGAGTCTTACAGATATGCATCACTGAACACTGATACTGCCTCTACCCGACCCATATACTAGCCTGAATCCATCTGACAACTAATGGACTAGAAACTAGCAAGATGCTAATGACCGCCAACATAGGGAAAGTCTTGTTTGCAGCCCGGTTAACTTATAAAAACAGTTTTGTTAGAACATCTACCAGAACATGGGGTTCCTTTGTTAAGAAAAAAATAAGTAAATAATTTACCTTCACGTCTATGAAGATTTTGAAACCAAACACTCCTATAATTTCAATTTATACGGTATTCTTTTAACATAATTAGTAACAAAACTTATATCTAATGCATTTTTTTTCTCTTTGAAACTCAATAGTTTATTTCAATACAATATAAATTATTAAAGAACCAAGATAATAGTTATTAAAACTTAAAAGGAAGTTTAATATAATATTTTTGAATTAAAACTAGAGAGGTTTTTGAGATCTAGAGACATTTATAGAGATGTACAAGTTCACTGAGCTAATGAAAACGAAAGCAACTCGAAGTCTGCACATAGTCAATGGAAGGAACTAAAACATTTTCAGTAAGGAATAAACTCCTAATACATCTGGAGAACACAGAGTGATTAAATTATGCACAATGTTTCATGGGTCATCAAAATTCCAAAACAAGTTCAATATTTCTGTGTTTTCACAATTCTTCATCATTCTTTTATCCTCTGAAGCTCAAACCCAATACCCATGTGAGACATAGCATAGACATGCTTTGGTTATAACAAAAATCTCGCCCACCCATCCTGCTCATGTGAATCTGGATCCCGTTGAGGAGAAGCAGATGAAAAGCAAAGAGCTTTTAGCTAGGAGCCAGGGAATGGATACAAAATCCATCCTTTCTTTTTCCAATTAAGAGAAGGAAGTGTCAAGCGCAAATGGACAACAAAAACCAATAGAAAAGTGAGCTTTTATACGTTGATACATGAGAAAATATGGATACAGAAAAGTAATGCTGTGATGCATAGCTAGGCCTTATAAAGAGAGATTAAGGCATACTAGAGAACAAGGCTAATAAGAGCAATTTAAGGAGACATGCAACTGCTAAAATCCAAAATTTCTTTACGCCTTCTAGTGTTAGTGCCTGTCCCTGTGGGAATGAGATTATTGAGTAAAAAAACAAGTCTTTTCAATTACCCTGTATGCAGCTTATGTTCTATATGCTTGTCATTTTCTAGCTCAAGGGAATGAATGACCACCCATTCCCACTGTTTATTCCGAAGACAGTATGCTTCAATGTCAATTAACTACTAATTCTTCAAATTCTTTATCTTATCCATTCCCTGGTCTACCTAGAAACATGCATGGGACAAAACTAGACAGTGCTACTTCTTAATTATTAAAACAGCATAACTCAACTAATCCCAATCAGCCCCGCAATTATTCCATTATTAATGCATTAGTTTTGATAATCATGAACCCACTTTCGGGTTCGACTCCTTTAAAGTGGACCATACACTTTTAGAGAGTAAAAAACTAAGTGGGCAATTGTTAATAATTAAAAAAATAATTTTCACACTTTCATAAATAATTATCTAATTTCTTTTACAAAATTTGAATTATTAATTTTTCTATTCAAAAAATGTGCATGATAGAAAGTGAGAAAATAAATCCTCACTTACATTTGTGTAATCAGTGTGCATTGCTTATGAATTTTTTTTTTACATCAAAATTTAGGCTATTTAGTAAGGAAACGTAATTTGTTATTTAATAAAATTTGAATTTGAAAGCTTCAAATTAGAATAGCTAATGCCTAATTATTGAGCTGATGAGTTGGAAAAAGGTGCATTAAAGGAAAAAGAATGCAAGTTGTGTATATATTGTTATGCATAGGTTGCCTACTTCTAGCCAAATAAGAATTTAAAAGTGTGTTTAGTATGATCAAGTGGGTTCCAATAATTAATATTACTTTAGGAATTAATGGAAGTAGGGTAAAGCCAGCCAGCGAATGTGATTGTCCAGAAGTTGAAAAAGAACGATAAAGTATAAAACAGAAGTGGTGTCAGAGCATGTGATACAGCTTTGGCCACTAGCTAGTGAAGGTTTGGAGAGGGAAGAGTGAGGAGACAAAGCAAAACGAAACGAAGTGAAACAGAGTCCCGTGAAGAGTGTGGACGGTGAAGGGACTGATATGCATGTACGTACATGTCTCCCTGGCATGGCTACTGACCTGACCTGACTCACTCACTGATATTTTCTGATTGAGACCATCCTTGCCTGATGCCTACTGCTTCACTTCCCACATCCCTTCCCATGCAGAAGTTTTTAACAGTCTCATGATGAATATGACAATTCCTTCTGTATCAATTATATTAAGGCTCTGCTTGTTTAGCTTCTGTGATTCGTACGCCTACCAATCCCTTTCAGGAACTTTGAACGCAATGGACTTTACCATGTTAAGAAGCCTTGTGTTCTTTACACCTCTTTTCGTTTGAATCTTTAACTAGTAAAAAGGGATGTCATTTGAAATCAAACGATGGCATCCCTTAATATGACTCCAGACATTGATATGGAAAGGGTAAAAAAGAAAAGGACTATAACTTGGAAAATAGTGATTCAAATTGAAATGAAAACAAATGGTATTGGGACCTTTCTTTTGGTGTCATTCCTAGAACACAGACGGTACCAATACCTCCTTATATTGGTGCTACTTTTAGGGATAGATGTTCAAATGTACCCAACTTATGAAAAAATTAAAGTGATCAAATTAATTATAAAGATATATTTAAATATGAGTTACTAAGAAAAAGTGTATATTTTTTTACAAATAATTTAGTCTACTTATTTTGATAGACCAGATATATTTAAAAAAATTTCAATTTTATATTCTTTTCCCACCAAAAAAATTTCTGATTTTGGGTTTTTAATTTTTTTTTTCCCCATTTCCAATTTCATATAAGACAAAAAGATAGTGGCCATGGCCTTTATGGAAATCTGAAATCCCGAGAGTCATTCAAAGGTTCAATTCAACTATAAAAGCCAAGCCAGAGTTTTGTACTCTCCCGTATAACATTCACGAGAGAAAGGCCGAGTTAACAGAGGAGATGGCTTGCAGAGTGCAGAGAAGGATATTACTGCGCAGAAAACTTCACATTCTGCGAGCTCTTATCAACTCCAATTCTGTAAAGCAATGAAACTTCTCCTACCTACTCCCCCCCCCCCCCTTCTTCCCCTCAAAATTAATTTGTTCTTTTGCTTTCATAATTTGGTCTAGTTAAGAGTCTTCTGTAGTATCAATGTGCTGAAGTTTTTCTTGCCGATATGTTTTGAAGGCCAAGAGAACCTCCATTGCCAAGAGTGCTGTTCTACACTTGTACAAGCTAAAGGAGATGTTGGAAACTGTCAAAAGAGAGTATGCCAACCTAATAGCAGCCAGAAGAGAATACCTTAACCTTATGAAACATGTTCAAGAGCGCAAGGTCTGCTCATCACTTATCATCCCCCAACCTTTTTTCTCACAGATACAAATCAAACACATGGCATGCCTTATATAGAAATGAGCATCTCAGAACTAACAATCTGTAAAATGTGTTTGCGTGGAAATTAACAGGATGTGAAAGTAGAGAAGGTGAAAGCAGGAACCTTTGTGATCAGGGTGGCTTGCGAGAAAGGAGGAGACAAGCTGGTTGGTATCTTAGAGGCCTTTGAGGAGATGGGTCTGAATGTTCAGCAAGCCAGAGTTTCATGCAATGATAATTTTTCTCTGGAAGGCATTGCTGAAGCTGAAGATCAAACTCTGGACGCCAGAAATGTTACTGAAGCGCTTCTTAAAGCTATTGGAAAGCAGAGTGGGGAAAGGGACTCATGAAAGCTTCAAAAATCTTGTAGTTAGTAACTGTTAGTATTTGTTCAACATGTTCATGTATCCTCAGACTAGTTGTTACCAATTTCCAGTTCCTCTTTTCAATAATACAGTAAGACACTGACATTTGAAGCCAAAATAAGGTTGGGCATAGCAGGTGAGGGTTACTGAATAAATTCCACTTCCCATCTATTTCTTGGAATTCGTTAGATGAGGGATTCAAAACCTTAGAGAATTTTTTTTGAGTTGCGGGTTCCGGCCTTTAAAAATTAACCAACGTTAGATAAAAAAATATTCAGTGTTTATAACTAACCACTCATGATTTAAGATTTAAAATCTGAAGTGAGTAACAGTTGAAAATTTTACTATAATTTTTTTGTTACTCGGAAGTCAAATAGTAGTACTTTTAAACTGCTTTATGTAATATTTTTTTCACAACTGGTTTATGAAACTTTGTTTTTTAGTAAACTGATTAATGAAATATTAATTCTAAAAGTATCAATTAGAAGAGCCAATTTTATAATTGAATATAATTATAGATGCAAAATCATGTAAATAATATTACCCTTTAACTAAACTGAACCTGCTTTTTTTTTTTTTTGGACAGGCAAATTAAATCCTGATGGACTTCAGATTTTAGTTTAGAAACTAAATATTTTGGACTCCAGAAACTATCGAAACTCAATGAGGCCTAAATTTGTTTAGGTAATTGAGGCCCACTAATTTGATAGCTAAGACATAAGTCCAATTTTTATGGGCTAAGAGTACCCAATAAGTTAATACTCCAGCTAGTTTTGGCCCATGAACGGAGACCTAAGGTAGCTAATGTAACTGGAATTAGAAGTTTTGTTCAGACCAAAAACAATGTTGTCCAAAAAAAATTAAAAGTTTTGTTGACCAAAAATATTAAGATTTTTGAAATCGCCATGGAAAAGGCCAAATAAAGAGTAGAAAAATGCACACTCAGGCAAGGATAAAAGTATAGAGGGAGTGAGAAAATGGGATGACAGAGACACTTGATGAAGAAAGAAATAGTTGCGATATGGACGGAGAAAAATATTGCAAAGGCAAGAAAAAAAGTGGAGTGTAATCATTTCAAATATATATAATGTATATAGGAACAATACATAAATAATAATGCTAAATATCTCCAAAGACTTGTACAAAATTTTATGTCCGAAATAATATATGATAATAAATGGAGAAGATTTTGTCATCATTCAATTAAAAACGATACATGGAAATTGTGGGTTTGGAGATGGAGAATGGGAAGGAGGAATAAAGTAAATTGAACAGAATCATTTACCAAAACAATATGAACGGAATCATTTCACAATTTTGAGGCTGACCTACAATATGAACAATACATGGAAATTGACCCATTTCCAGATTCAATATCCGAAAAAGAATTCCAACGACTGACCTACGAAATAGAAATAAATAAGTTATTATAGATGGCGATTTTCAATTTGAATGGTTTCTATAATTTTATATGCATTGCTAGGAAGGACTTTTCACACCAAAGTGGAGGACCCCTTTGGATGCAGAAGAAGAAGAAGAGCTTCATTTTGGATACCATCGATGAAGTCCACGGGGCAAAGAATCAAGTTCCATAAATAATCATGAACCTATGGACTACAGAGAAATAAGCAAACGAAGTCTCTACTCTCTTGTTTCGATGTTGTAATCATATTGACTGTCCATCCTTTCTTAAAACCAAAAACAGTGACTTTAATAGGAGATCAAATCCAAGTCCTTTATATATATTTTTTTTTTAAATTTGCAAATGATGATAAAAAAAATTTGAATAGCCTCTCATTGATCACACTTCATTAGAAAGAGTAGGGCAAGTTGCACGAGTGTTTCTCCGCTGATGCATGTTAAAGCCTTCAAAATTGACCTAATTTGTATATTTGTACACTGAACAGATATCACTTCTCTTATTCCTTTGTTAAGTCCATTTGTGACTCTTTATTTATTCATATATATTTTACTTTTATATTCTTTTTACGTTTTTTTAGTCTAAAAATATTTAATTATAAATCCGAACGGAGCACTTCTATGATTCGGCTATTGATTAATTCACAACATGTCAAGGTGAGGAGTGAAGCTATTATTAACAAATTATGAGTTCGACGAATTAAAAAATTATATTCACGAGTAGCAGGGTATTTTGTTTAAATAAAAAATAATGCAAATTTCGCACGTTATATGGATCTTGATTCTTGAAAACATGTGAATTACATTCCATTGGCTAGTTCCCACGGTGAAGGGCATTGGGATAACAGAAGAGGGGATGCCATTGTTTGTCTGCGTATGGCTGTGTTCTAATAAAAGCCGGGAATATTTATCATGAATATTACGCCCCTGAAAAAGATCCAGTACATAATTTAGATATGCAAAGCACATAATTATACAAATTACATACTTTTTTTTCTTTAATTATAATCCGTCGTATTGAATAAGTTTGTGTTGGTTTGGCTATAACGGAGTAACGATCGAGTTCCCAAGAAATATATAAATGTGAAAAGGGAAACTTCTGCTTCTTGAAAGTGAAGCACTGACTTTATGAGCCATTTGACAAAGTAAAACTAATACCTAATAAAACCTAAATGGATATAATTAATAGCAGTAGGTTATATATAGTTAAATATGATTAATTAATGTGAGGACAGAGAAATGGAGAATATAAAATTTGCTTGTTGGGGATAATATATAAAAGATCAAACAATATACAAATATATAGTTGTTACATTGCTTCACGCTTTTAGGAACCCAGGATAATGGATTTTTTTTCTCCTAGTCTAGAATGCAAAATACTCCTTCAATTTTGATTATTTAGCACAGGATAATTTCAGCAATTAATTGACCACATTTTTTTTATTGAAGATCTTGCATAAAAAGGGAGAGAAAAGAATTAAACCCACATGCATTAAGGTTGATCTAACACTTAAGAGTCACATTTGAGACTTAATTTGAGCTTTAATTTATTTTACACAATACTATTTGATCAGTTTTGAATTCTTCTTTGTTAAAACTAAAATAAATAAATAAAATTATTTCCAGATTCAACTCATTATGTGCTTTAATTAACACCTTCAACTCTATTCTTCTTTCTCCCTTGGAGAAAGACGAAGCAAACAATATATATTTAATTAGTGACTCGGTAAAAAAAACGACACTTGAATCTTGAGGCCAAGCGTCATGACAGGATAAGTAATATAAATACAATATAAAATTCTGGAGAGCTACCCATTCTCTGGAATTTAGATCCAAATTAAATTTAATCTTACATCATTCGTGATGTAATTATAAATTAATCATATTTTCGGGCGGTGACCGTTGTATAGCTCAGTTTTTTTTTTTTTAATTCTATTCACAATTGATTAGTCACAATTATAATAGACTCTGATCTTATCTCGGAATATTCTTTTTTAGGAGGCAATTATAATAATATGCAACCACCGATTATGTGTGGAGCTAGCGACCTATATATAAAAATGAACAAACATATATCAGGGGTTGAGGGTGGAGGAGGGGAAGGCTAGCTCACCATTACTATTTTCTCAAAGAAGATAGAAAAATGAGATTAACAATAAATATTTTAATTAAGTTGATTTTTAAAAAAAAATTAATTTATGATAACAATAAATTAATTGATAAAAAATTAGTCATCGTTAATATATTAAATATAAATTATAAAATATTTTGATAATTATATTTGATGTGATTATTAAAAAGTCCAATTATACATGATATTAAGTAAGAAAGTAATTTTTTTTTTAATATTTAAAATAAGTGTCGTTGTATGTTTCTTAATTTTATGAAAGATAGATTATTCAGACTAAAATTAAGAAATTCATAATAAAATTGCTTGCCAAAAAAAGGGACCCAAAAGATATCAAGTTAGATACAGTTAAAGAGAAGATATGTTTCTATACTATGGATAAGATTCACCTTAAAAGTGGCTCAAGGAAATTAAGCATGTGAGTGAATGAATGAATTCGAAGTATAGCTTTTTATTGACAAGAGAGCCAAGTCTTATCTTCCTCCTTTTTCCCTCTACAGTATTTTGTGTTTTTTTTTTTTTATTCTTCTCCTTTGCCGCCAAAGCCCCCTGTTTTTGCGGTTGTAACTTGGTTTCCTTGACGCAATGCAAATTATAATAAAATAATTAATTTCCAAATCAAATCTATCATACCCAATGGTACAGCAGTAACTTGGGGCAAAACGGTAGATCTATTCGAACCAGTAGATAATTATCTTCATGATATAATATGGCATGAAACTTTCAACTCTTCTAGATGCACCATTTTACAATCCAGAAAAAATAATTTAAGTACGTGAAAGATAATACAATAATACTTTTCATAACTCAGTGTCCAATTATGAATTATTTTAAAAATAAATTATATGTAATAATTTCAAAAAAAATTGATGACAAACACTCGAAAACTACATATAATTTTTCTTCTTATTAAATTAGGAGATAAAAGCAAGAGAGATGTGCAGGAAGGGAGAGGAAGGGTAAACTCTCATTGATAGAGCACCCTAGATATGACAAAAGTGGGAGACTTGGGGCACTCATCAGACTAATCAATGGGCTTATCCTCGTGGAAAATTCAAATGAAATAGACACATAAGAAATAAGAAACCTTTAGGGTTGCTTTCAAATGACGTGAACATATTTATATATAAAAGTAGCGTGAGTTCCATAGGATGAGGTATTTGCACGCACGTCCTCTCATAAACAAAAGGCCGAAGAGCTCACATAGCCAATCTGTCAAACGTGAAAGTCCCTGTTTTAAAGGGCATTCCCATTCTCTCACTTCCTCCCCTTCTTTACTGTGGAAGCCAACTAACCCCTTTTCTATGCTTAGCTAGCCACAATCACCGTCTTCACCATCGCCATATCGATCACAGTGCCTTGTAGTGGGATCAAAGGGTCGAGATTGATACAAACCACAGTTTCGCCTGCAACTTGAAATTCCAAGAAATGGACAGTAGGTTCAACAACAGCAACCAAAATATCAATGAACAAGAAGACGCTGATATAGCTCAAGAAAACATTGCGGAGTCCCCTCCTTCCGCCGCCTTTAGTATCGATAGCTTGATCACTTCCACTTCTTCCCCTAAAAGAAGGTTAGTCTTACTACACAGTGGTACTATCACCCTAGACAGATCACTGGTCATATTCTCTACTTAATATTATGCTATATTTGCTGAAAATTTGAAACTTTAGAAGGCACAGAGAATCTGAATTTATTGGCCTTTTAAGAGCGTACCAACTACGATGATTTTCCGTTGTTAACTTGTTATTGAGACTAGTTAGATGTAAATTGAAACGTAAACGGGATTTGGTTTCAGCAGGCGAGCCATACAGAAAAGGGTGGTGCAAATTCCAATTAAGGATGTAGAAGGATCTCGGCTTAGAGGAGAGAGCAATTCTCCACCATCTGATTCATGGGCTTGGAGAAAGTACGGCCAGAAACCCATCAAAGGCTCTCCTTATCCCAGGTATCTTCACTTCCTCGCATTCATTCCATTAATTACTCATAAAGCACCCATCTTTGCAAAATTTCATGGTAAAATTAACATTGTAATTGTCAGACCTTTTAATCCAAATCATTATTTCTGTTGTATGTTGGTAAAATTTTCAAATTAATTTTGAGTCTCACTTCTGCTCGTGCATCTACCATTAAAGGCTGAACCAATGAGGTTCGTTTGTATTATTGATTGGTTTTTCCGGTGGTTTAAGCATATGAGTGGCTAATCAGAAAATGACATTGAAAAGTAATCAATTTGTCTCATCTTCGCGATTGGGCAGAGGATACTACAGGTGCAGCAGTTCCAAGGGTTGCCCCGCAAGAAAACAAGTGGAAAGGAGCCGGGTGGACCCCACCATGATCGTCGTAACTTACTCTTGCGAGCACAATCACCCTTGGCCGGCTTCTAGAAACCACCACCACAAAGCCGCCGCCAATAAGGCCATCACGGTACCCGAACCCGAAGTCGTCGCGAGCCAGGTCAAGCCGGAACCGGAGCCAGAGTCTGAGGAGAAGTTTGCGGACCTCGGGGACGAGTCGTTGATCACCACAGTGGATGAGTTGGGCTGGTTCGGTGAAATGGAGGCGACAGCAACGACTTCATCGGCTGTTCTGGAGAGTCCGATGCTGGCCAGGGACGATGCGGACGTGGCGTCGATGTTCTTGCCGATGAGGGAGGAGGACGAATCGCTGTTCGCCGACTTGGGGGAGCTGCCGGAGTGCTCGGTGGTATTCCGGCGAGGGGCGATGGAGAGGGAGGTGGAGCGGCGGCGGCGGTGTGCGGCGCCGTGGTGTGGGACCACGAGTTGAGTGTTCCTGTTTGACACGTTTCTCGGGGAGAGAGGGGTTGGTGGGATCGTAGGCCACAAGTAACCAAAATTTTCAGAATTTTTTTTTTTTAATATGTAATTTTTTTATAAAATATTTAAATATAAATTTAGAATTGTGGTAATGTTGACCCTTGAATTCAGCGTATGAGAAAAAACAAGACAAGTTGATGAACGATGAATATAAGAATGGCATAGTTGGGGGTAGTTCTGTCCCAACGCCGTTGTAATTAGCATCCCTTTGGCCGTTCTTCTTTATAGTTGCCAGTTGGCATTAGCTCAAATCTATTTAGTATTTAATGTTTGATTGATGGGATAGAATAAATTTTAGTAAAAAAATAAAAAAATTTATTATTTTATTTATTATAAAATAAAAAAAATTAAAATAATGTAATATTTTATTATTTAATATAAAAATAGAAAAATTATATAAATAAAAATATTAAATTATTTTTAAATTTTAAATTATAAATTTTTTTATTTTAATGTTAATTAAATTAATTTTAAAAAATAAATAATTTTTTTACTTAAATTTATCACTTTATTTATTTTTATGATAAAATATGTTAATTTTTTTATCATAATTAATTTATTTAAAAAAGTATATATAAATAAATTATTAAAATATAAATTCTAATAATTATATTAAATTATTTATAATAAAAACAATTAAAAAACCTAAAGTAAGTGCAACAATAAAAAATAAATTTTTAAATTTTTAAAAAAATAATTTTTTGATTGTTTAATAGAATAGAACATTTTATAAAATATTTATTCTATTCAATTAAATTATAAAATCTCAAATTTTATTTCTTATTTTTTTTATTTCAATCAATTAAACATAACCTTAAAATAAATTTGAATATTCTAAGCTACAAACTAGTAAAATACGATATTTATATTGAAATTACCCTCTCTTTTTTCTTTGGTTTTCAGAATTGACAAAGTTAATTAGAATATATGACGGTGTGCAGCAACAGGCTTTACATATTCACATTCACAGTGTTAGGCTAATCATTAAAACTTTAACCTATTTTATTTTACCAAATAAACTGAAATTAGCATCAATTCGTCTTTACATTCTAAAATGCACCTTCTTCTCTGAACAAGATCCTTCCTTGATTGGAATTTGCATCTGATTTTGCCATTAAATTTTATATATCAATTGCAAAATAATTTTGTGTTGATTCTAATTATTAATTCAATTTAACATATTATATAGTACCAATTTATAAAATAGAAGAAATTATTTTACACTTATAATCAAGTTGTTTGCATCGTGGTGATCTTTTGATACGTAATAAATAATATAAAATTATCATAAAATATTTACGAGATATTTGACCATAAAATTAAATAGGGAGAAGCAGTATGTAGAGGAAGAGAGAGAGAGAGAGAAGGTATTTTGCTTCATATTTTATGCTAGCATGACGTAGTCGTGGTACTATATATTAATGTTGGTCTATATACCTTGATATTTTTTATCAATATTTATATTTGATAGAAAAAAGCAAAATGGTGGGGGGTTTTTTTTTTTGTTTTGTTTCTCAGATCCATATTTTATTAGATGTGTGATGGCAATGGCTAGGCCGGCCAATCCTTAAAGTCAAATTAACATAAAACCTTGACTTTGCACACGATGATTCACATATGATATGAACCAAAACTTTATTAAAATTGTCTTTATTATGTACGTATACAATGACTTATATTATATAATAGTCTTTTTATTCCTTTAAATATATCGTATAAAAAGTCTTGCAGATCAAGCAAAGAGTACGCAAGAAAAAAAAATTAACAAATGCAGGCAGCGATTAAGATTAGATTAGATAAAGAGAGAGAAAGTAATCATATTTGCTTACATTAATATAGAAAGTTTTATTTAACTATTGCTGATCAATTGTTATTATATCTACTTGATTTGCTAGCAACGTATGGTTTAATGGCGGTTTCTTCCTTATCCAGTATCACATTGGGTTTGAATATAAAAACAACAAAAACGGCAGCTTAGCCATGAATGTTGGCATAGTCAATGCAAATGCAAGCGATCCAGCTGCCAGTAAGATGGTTCACAATTTAAAATGCGCACCCTCTGCCAATGATTTAAGTTTGAAATGATCAAAGATTCTTTTTAGCTTTCGTGGCTTTTGGTTAAAGTGAGATTCATTATGCAGCCAATTAATAAATGGAGGCCGTATAATTAATATTAATGAGCCTCATAATCTAAAATAATCATGGCTTCCAATTATTTTTAAAATAAAGTAGCTCAGAAGATTTGTAAAAGAATGTGGCAAAACATTATCAAGTGACTAAGACTAGGCAATTTAACTACGAACTTATACTTAACATCAAATTTAAGTCACTTTAATTTGGAGATAAAACCCCCCACAATAAGAAGATACAATATTTTCTACCTCCAAGGTTGGTACATGGCCAAGCAAATTATTACTCACCGCAGTTCATATAATTTGGGCAATGGACAACTTCAAATGTTTTAACACGAGGTTTTCAGTTCCAGATTCAGATTCATAAATGCTATCTTTCTTTCACCTCGAACCGAAGAATTTTATTTAAATCTTTTTGTTTTTTGGTCAATGAGTTCTATTAATTTCATCAGTTAAAAAGTATTGGTCAGGCCCCTGTAAAATCCATTCTATCCAAAAAAAAAATAACAATAAGCCCAAAGAATGCTTGGGCTGATCCATTTTTGTAAAGTAGAAAGTATATTGAGACTGGGCTCTCAGGTAAGGTCCATCAAACTGGGTCCAGGGGTTTTGTACTATTAAATATATTTAAAGTTTTTTTATTAAATTAATAACTGAATTATAAATTAAAAATTTCGAAATACATCTCAAATGGAAATAAAAAATAAATTTCTTAAAAATCAAATTCTTAGTAATTTACTTATTTAAAAGTAAAAGATGGTACATGTTTTGGCTCCATATTGAAAAGAAATGTGTTGATTGCATTGATAAGCTGAGCTATTCCCGTAAGATTCACATTTGTGCCATGATTTACTCGAGAAACTTGAGGAAACTCATAAAAGTAAAATTAAAATTTTGAAATTATATCAATGGCGGTCTTCATTAAGAAGCAGCAAACTTTTTCATGCATTGCTTTTTACTATTTGTACACTCGTTTTCTAATCATTTATTCGCCATTATTATCTCTCTTATAATTCCCTCTTACCCCTTAACAGCTCTAAACATATTTTTTCTTTCAGCTTCTGAATTTTGAATTTGAATTTTTTAATGAAGTATATAACATAAATTTACAAGAAAAAATACTGCATAATAAAAATAATATTTAATGAATAAATAAGACTTACTAATTTATATTTATCTTTTAAAAATTGTACAGAATTTCAATCCCTAAACTTGGAAGAGCTTTTCATTTATTCTTTTTGCTACTTGTACACTTTGGGATAAACCATGTGACGTTTTCAATCAGACGAAAGAAAGTTGCTCTAACTTCTATATTCAACTTTACCCGCTTTTTTAATATTCTTTTTGGGGAATGATTGGAAAGGGAAAGGGAGAAAGGGGGTAAATGCCATATTTAAATTGATAATCATAAATAATAACTGAATGGTACAAAACCATCATTATTAGCACCAAAGCACTTCCTGAAATGATGCTAAAATTTCCATGCATTAACCTAATTATATACGTCTCGTCTCCTCTTTTACTTTTCAAATTTCACCCTAAACTTCAAAAAAGAGAAGAGGGATTTAAAGAAATTTAAATGCAAATTAATTTCTTTCTTTTTTTAGATTGTGTCACAAATTATAATAATATTTATACATTTTTTATATATATAAAAAAAGACTTACCGTAAAAATTGTGAAATGTTTTAATTGTTGACAGTTAATTAACTCTTGTTAATAAATATTTTCAATTAAAAAAATGGTCATAAAAAGGAGTTTGGTCCTACACCATTCAGTTTCATGTGCCTTATTAACTCAATTTAATACACTAATATCCCAAACAGATTTAATTTTTTTATTATAAATTTGGACAAACTGGTTTCCCAGAAATGATTAGCCTCACATCTACGACACATGGTTCTGCGCTCTGCACACCAACAACCGGAATGGAAAAGGCTTTAGGATAAGCCATGAAGTAGGGCCAAACCCTATTTTGACAACACGGTGTGTGGAACTCCATTATCACCAAGCAGAGCCTCTTTCAGAAAAATTGAACATTAGGTTCTTAAAAACTAAAGAAAGCACTTTGACAATTCAGACACCAAAATAAGAATCTCATATTCTGCTGCTCACGACCTATCTATGATTGGATTCGGCCAGCCATACACGTCCTTATCGGAGATCTCCCACTCACCTTTTCCATTATTTAACCTCTCTTTTTTTTCTATTATTTTTAATATACACTCGGAAGGTAAATCATAATAACACACACACTGTATGACTATATAACCAACTCAAATACAATCTCTTCACATTTGTTTTTAAATATCTTTTAACCTTAGATTTTTTTCTTTTTTCTTTTTCCATTCCAATGCTGCGTCATTCCCAACCTGTATTTTCATTATCTTGCATGAACCATTTTGGCTTTTTATTGTTACCTCTAGTATTATTATTATTATTATTATAGGGGTTTTGTTTTGTCATGTCAATGTCTGAAATGGTAGCTAACCCATCTTCATCTTCTGAGGCTGAGACATCTCCACGAGGGGTACAAGTTCAACTGGTTCCTAAGTCTGTGTCGGATAGACTCCTAGAGAAATTCTATGATACGTCACAGTTCGACTTCGACTATGAACAAAGTGGGTTGTGGTCTCCTCCGGTTCGTCCAACGGTGTTCTTGAACTCGCAAGGGAAGATATTTACAGAGGAAGAGATGCTTCAAAGACTCGCAAGGATAACAGATGCACCAGCTGGTGGTGGCAGAAAAAAAGGAGTTCGTTTTCGGGTACGAAATTCCTGTCCCTTTGGTTTCGTGGTAAAGTATGATTCCTTTTTCTTCCATCCTTAAAATTTGTTATAACACATACCACCTCAATCCTTTTGCAGGTTTTCTGTTGCTTCTGGTTTTAAGCAATGTGGAGAGATCCCATTATGCTGTTCCCCATGAAATTCAACATCTTACCAGCTGGTCAAAAAAGAAAATAACAGAGAACCCAGAATTTCCCCTGTACAATTACTCCATCAGATTCACAGGAATTTTGCTTTTCTTCTCTCTTCTTTCTTCCCATGACTGATGTAATTGTTCCTTTGATATTTTTTTTTTTCTCCACAGAATGGTATAGAAAATCCATTTTCAATTTTTTCCCAAGAGAATTCGAAAACCAAGAAACTTTCTTGGGTGCACATGGATTCTGATCGTGATCTTTAGTCCTCAAAGATAGTGGCATGAGATTGAGGGAAGTAAAGAATAAAAAGGAATGATCTCATATGCAGGGAAAAGTATGAATTTGCATCACTTTACTTGGACTTGGTTAATATATGTAATGATGGTTTCGAAAACAGGGGAAGTTCTTAATTGTAGTTGGTGGTATATTGTCCGAGGTTGTTTTATAGTTATGCATTAAATGTCATGGACCTTCAAAGTGGGCATTGAAATTCAAACTACATATTAAATAATAGACCAGCTTATGATTTAAACGTCAAATTTAATTAGTTCTGTTTGGTAATCATAAATAAATAATGATAATTTTTTTTATCAATATTCTTGTTCCTAACATGGCAGTTAAAAACATGACTACCAAAAAAAATTATTTTTAATAAAATATAATTTAATTAACTATTTTCTTTTTTCAAAATCAATTTTGTATTTATAAATTTCATTTATTGGATCGTAATCTTATTTGGGACGCGAATTTTGGCATAACTTTTGGGATACCTAAATTTACACGAGGATGTAAGATAGAGGAATCTAAAATGTACAGATTATCCACACAACCAAAAAGGATGAAAACAAATCCCAAAAGGATAAAATTATGAAATGGGTCAGATGATTTTGTTATTATGTTGCATGAGTAATAATCAAGGCAGAGACTGCATTAAATTAAATTTAAAAAAAAAAAAGACAAATACCATTGCTATATTTAGTGCTGCACGATTGATAGTATTGTTTAAGTAGCACCGGATAAACAGCAAAAGAAAACATCTACAGCAATCATGTTAGTAATAATTAATAATTATAGGCATTCTCCCAGAGATATGAAATGATTTGAAAGCTGTATAGAACGAGAGGTTTGAATATTAGCATTGCGAATCAGAGCAGGATAGATAGTATAGAGATGGTGGAAAGTAAAAACAAAGCTAATATCGAAAATGCTTATCCTACAAACTCCTAGGAAACAAATTTCATACAGACGTTTGTTCTGAATTGAAGTAGTACAATGATGTATTAGATTCCATGAATATCTTCTGTAATTTGTTTTGTCCTTTAAACTGTTGATTGTAGCAAGACATTGTGCAAATTTGCAGTTTTGTTGTTTTTCTGGTGTTCGTTCTGATTTTCTGTAACGGCCACAAAAAAAGACATCCTGCAAATTCCTTCAAATTCCTATCTGCTTAGAGCCAATAAGGAAAGGTTAAAAACATGCTTAGCTCAAAGAATATACATGAATTCGTATGGTCAAATTTGTGTCAAACTTGTTCTGCAACCAGAGCGCTTTAAATTATTTAGTTTTAGATATTTTTTTCGTACAAAGGTTATATGCAGGCTCCTCCAGACACAAATTTCACCTCTCAATATCCAGTGCAGGAAAATTAAACTGGAGTAGGACTTTGTTCGAGGACTTCCTTGCCAGTAATCCCTTCTTTCAAAATTTTGAAGTATACGCTGTAGTCTTTTTCTGGAGGGGGATTTGCAGGATCCACTGTAAATGGCTCGCTAAATGGAACAACACTTTTAACCTGCAACGGACAGAAATGTATGGTTATACAAATATGCAATAGTTGCATAAAAAGGATTACACAATAGACATATAACCTTCTTAGAGCATTAGAGTTCGTAATCCTAACTAGAGCATTAGAGTCCGTACTTCGTAATCCTAACTTTGGAAAAGTAATGGTTCTTAGGAACACTTATGAGAGCTAGACATCTTCAAACTCCAATGCTAAAAATTCAGAATCCAACAAGTTCACATTGAGTTTAAAAAAGAATATACATATATACGTTATGGAAAATTATCCAGAGAGTAAAGGAAGAGGCTAACCTCAAATGTTTTGTCACGTGCATATGGGCTTTCCAGGGCAGCTACACATATACGAGCAACCTCTTCCCTTGATATTTTACCCTATAATTTCATGCATCAAATTAGTGAAATGAAATAGGAGAGGAAACCTACTATATAGGGCTTGTAATAAATTGCAGAAATAAAGTAGGCGGGAAAAATTCATAGCTAATTAGTTTAACAAGAGCAACAGAAACTGAAAAACATCCATCTTTTGTTTTCACAGTACCGTAATATTATCTCCTTGATCAAAAATAAGATCAGCTCCCGCAGGCTCCTCAGTTAATGCACAAGGCCTCACAATTGTATAGGGAATGCCACTTTCTCTAATTAAATCCTCTCCCTATTGTAAATTTGTAACACTTACATTGTCAGCAAAGGAAGAAGCATACAGAAATCAAAGTTCAATAATCAAATAGGTTATACTAGGCAATAAGGAGGAGCCCGAGCATGCATATATGGACAATGAATGCCTCTCTTCATCTATAAACTTCAATCACTAGGAATGAAATGCCATTGTCTAAGGCTCTAAGCCATGTATCGCAGATACCATTGTTTGACAATTGACATAAATTACAAGAAGTGCTATAAAGGTATTCCTATCAAACAAACAAATCCCTCAAATGAATTTCACAAAAACACGTGTGTGCACAAACAGGCCCTCACAGCATAAAAATGATAAAATAAAGAGTCACACAATTGTATAATAAACAGGCTATGACCTCTCACATAATTTCCATACCATTTACACCTGTTCAGGAATAAATAATAACTTCTTTAATCCATGTAAGCCAATAGATCAGAGAAAACTACATTAAGCATAACTATATTGGAAATAGCAGCAATTTCTGTTTTTACCTCACTAAGATGTGCTTCTTTACATCCATTTTTTTCCCGAATACATGCCACCAGCTTGAATCAGTTGTATATATTTTAAGCTTTTCAGCAGACATTTGTAATGTATTATCTATAGTCTAAATTTATTAAAAACAATCAAGATTTGAGAATACAAAATCAATGCCTCATAACTCAATCAAGTAAAGTGGAATCTATTTAAAATTACTTGTTTCGTGATGATGTTCAATTTAGTCAAGTTTTATATCTGAAATGATCTTTTGGAATCAACAAAACTACTTTTCCAGACCAGAGGCCAAATAGACATCAAATTTTTGCAATTAGAGAGGAACAGTAAGCATTATCAAACAATTTATGTGTCAAAATGGAGGGCTGCAAATTCGTTTTATATCTTTGCTAAGCAGGGTGCACGGACCAGTTCTGTACCTTCAGTTTAAATGTGAGGATAAATCCCAGTTCCTTGTTTAATCGAACAGCAGGAGGCTGTTTAGTCAGATCAAGTCCAGGCCTTTCAGGTCTGGTAACTCCTGCTGAGCCCACGTGCACAAATCTACATGACACAATTAATCGTAAAATAAAAGACTAAGCAGATTAGAGAAAAGGGGAAAGTTTAGAAAATCATAATATTAAGTTATACCTGGGTGTTATTGGATCCTTCATATATGCTCGAATGCTTGATACAGGAAGCTCAAATGGACCTTCCACAAAAGTTGGATTTAATTTACCATCATATTCAAATTTGCTGAACATGAGCTGCAGAGAGTTTTGCGTCATCATCAAGAACCATTGTGTGAGGTCATTAAGCTGAAAAACAGACAAAAATACTAACGGCAGAGGCATGCCTGCAACGATATAACATTGCTTGAATCAAATGGTGGAGCATCAGAGACAGTTCTCGCTCGAAACACAGGCCTTAGGGAAGAAAATGGCAATCGTACCTATGAAAGATAAAAGGACAAACAAAACCTTGTAAGTCATAGTTAGATGATACAAAATGTAAACAGTGCATTAGATGTTATTTACTGATTGCCATTTGCCTTCCACAGTGTCAAAGCTCAAAGTGTAACCAACAGTGTCCCAATCACGGCTTGTGCGAATAATGACTTTATATCTACGACCATTGCCTTTAAGACAGAGCTCCAAACCATCATATGGAGAAAGGTTCTCAGGTGCTGAGAAATTCTGAAAATCAATCACTTGACTTAGAACTTTTCTGTAAGAGAACTAGGATTACCTAACCAAACTATCAAATTAAATGGCATCATAGTGTAGGTTAAAGTAAAGAAGAGAAATCTCTGGTTTCTGTTTATTACAAGCAAATATAATAACTTAGGCTAACCCCACTAAAAGCTTAAAATTAATTATACTAAGATGCTTTGACACATTTATCTCTATTATAATGATTGACTTTGTCAGAAATGAACAAGATGTTTCAAGGAACCTGTCTAGATTATTCAAGAGCAAGAGAGAAAAAGGACAAGCTGTCACTGGAATGTTCGGAAGTGAAACTAAATCTGGCTCTTTTGTCCCCAACCCCAAACACACACGCACTTTTTCTTCTTTGTTTCATTCATTATTCATTTTCTTTTTATGATGACATATTACATGAGAATAGTTAAAATGTCGGGTTTAGAATTAGGTAGCAAAAACTATGCAGTTGCCAGGGAATTGAAAGCTAATATTTTTTGCAGTTTACCTTTGTTCTGATACTGGTAAAGCCACCATTATTGGTTGTTGAAACAACACCTGAATGGGGAACAGATTATGTTAGTTTGAGCATCCAAACACAGGATATTTACCCTATTCCCGAAAATAAAAATTACTGTGACACATGCATGTGCAAGAATTTGACACAAACCTTTAAAAACCCCAGTTGGTCCACCATTTTCACCACCACTTGGATCAATTTGAAAAGTGCTTTCACTAACCCCACCCATTACAACATCATCTAAAGCACCCCAAGAAAGCTGCCTATAATTATCACCTGCTAAGCAACAGAAAAAACAAAATTTAATCAAATGAGGCATTCAAGTATCCAAAAATTAAAACTAATAACTAGTTTTAGGCACCTCCTACATATGAACAGTAATCATGTGCAGTACAGAACGTTTTATGCACAAAGTGAATCCATACAACAGACTGAAAGAGACAATCTTCGGCTAATTCAGAAGACTACTGCAACTAGTTGAAAGCTAATGCCCAATCCAATATTTGATAAATTGTCCTCCTACTATTTTCCAAGTGAAACTTATCACAATATTTATTGGCATATAACTCTTTTTCTTCTCTCACTTTGCTTCTTCTGGTATGTTTCACATGAACTGAAGGGTTACACTGTGCTCTCCATTCAGCTTTTACCCTTTTTCTTTCTTTTGCTTTAGCACATATGTTTAATGTGAGTGTGTGACTGTCATAAATACAATGGACTATGTCAAGCAGTTAAGAAGTATAACCAATTGTTTTCAAAAACTAAAAATCTACCTTCAAATCCAAATAATAGTTTTCCCTGTTCAAGTCCAACATTCTCCTTCAAAGCATTTATCAAATTCCTCATCCCCACACACTCCACCATTTCCGGTGAATCACCTTTTATCTGCTTTCAATAGGGCTTCCAAATCAAACAGACAAAAACAAATCTCATTCTGAAGATGGCATAAATAGGAAGGAAAATAAGTCCACTACCTCTGGCTCAAAGAACTTAATTCCCTGCACCGAAGACAATTTCATCCCGTTAAGGAGAAAAATACAAGCATACATCAGATAAGTATGGCTTTATGTGTAAGCAATATCAGATTTCTACCATCTTAATAAAGCTACGGAACATACTTGGCTGTACTTAGCTCTGTCTGGAGTGTCTCCTTCCTTTGGACCAACAATGACAGAAACAGCATTGATAACTTTCTTCACTCCTTTGAAGTACTCAGGCACCAAAGTGCTCTCTTTTGTAATGTCTCCAACAATCTTAGTTTTTGCGGATGGATCAGTTGACATCATGGGAAGTAACAAAAAACTATCAAGGTTTATGCAGTACACTATAAGCAATTACAAACTGAACAATCACACTTGATTATCTTCCACCAAAAGTTTTAAAACTTCAGTAAATCTTCTATGCAAAAGTTAGAAAATAATTAGCAGATAACTTGAAATGAATTTATTAGATCTTTCCTATTAAAGGCATACTCCCATCTGGATCTGTCATTATTAGGCTAGATAACAGAACATCATTGTCAACAAAATGATAACTGGAAAACCAAACTAGCAATTTTTAGTAAACAAAGAATTCAAAAGCAAGATGTTGAAAATTTAAAAAATCTACATACTGCTTTGATCAGTTGGAAAATTTTTCACTACAATCAATTAAATAACTCACCAAGTCTATATCTGGGCCCAGCATCCTTCTTGCCTTCTCTTCATTTCTAACCTGAGAAATTTTCATATGAAAATGAAAAAGTTATTGTGCATTGAACTATTTACCAAAGTAATGGATTTTCATTTTGTACTTTTTTCCTTTATTTTCTGCTTAGGTCCTTTATCTAGTAACTTGAAGTGAAAACTTGTCTGCACATTAAGTCAACAGCAATACCAATACTCGGACTGGAATTCCTTTCTTCCGTAATATGTCAACCACTCTTCGACCAACACCACCAGTGGCTCCAGCTACCAGGACAATATCAGAGGTTCCCATTGACTTAACTGGTTCACTTCGGGAAGGACTGGATAGTTTCTCAACTAGAAAGTCAAAAAACTTCACAATTCAGAAACGATAAATACTCATTAGTTAATCCTTGCCACATTTTTTCTTGAAGTCATACTATCCAAAATTGCACAAAATGATGCCAAACCTTGGCAGGAGATGGGGGTCCATTGAAAAAGTATAACGTTTTTATAAATCTGCCAAGATCCCAACCTTGTTTTCCAGCTTCAGCTGATATGGTTGCTCTATATGTTCTGGAAGAGAGATAGGCTGGTGTTCGTTGATCAATTAAGGTCCGGGGTCTATCATAAACTTGAAGAAACAGTTTTGGAAGTGTAGATGATGACAAACAAGGATGTGAAAATTTCTTAATGAACCTTCTACTAGTCAATGCAGAGCCCTGCAGCAAGAATGAAGAGTAAATGAATATTTCGAGTTAAAATATAATCAATCAGAAAGTAATTCACATGCTAGCATGAAATGGAAAAAGTTTATATATATATATATATATATATATAGAAATATAAATTAAAATTGCATGCATAGATAAATATGCTTCTACATATGAAGTTCCACGAATGAATACATGTCGCCCTTCTAACAGATGATGAAAATTTTGAATCAGTTCAGGGGAAAAAAAAAGGCGAAGAACTTCCTAGGAAATTTACAAATCACAGAATACTGAAATCATAATAATAGATAATCCCTCAGTTTCGATTGGCTTCTATAAAAATTCCAGAATTAAGGAATTCTGCTCATCAGCATTTCAGACTCTATAGACTACACCGACAAAACCAAGTCTTTTTGTGGTGCAGGGATAACGGTAAACAATTTCAGAACAGGCGTTTTGTATACCAAACAAACCCATTCTGATTAGCTGTCAGGTGAATCCAATTGTTCTAAAATCAAAGAAATAAAACATTTGATGACAAGCCTCTTTCTTCCGTTTTTTAAGCTCTCTGTTGTGCTCCTTGCTTGTTTCGTTTTTTTTTTTTTTTTTCAAAAGACGTACACTACCAGAGCGAATTATCTGGGAATATATCTTTGTAGACGTTAAGATTGAGGATGGAACTGAGAATTTACCTGAAGATGGAGAAGGGAGGCAGATGAAGGCGATGACAGACTTGTGGGATACCCCTCCATCTTGCATGTACAAATAACAGTGAGCTAGAAGTGGGATTTGGTTGTCGTTAATCGGTGATATTTCAATGTTGGGAGTAAATATAAACCATAAACTTAACAACTGTCATTTTCAGAGGAAATTCGTGCCTGTGTCCTCTAAAAAAAAAATAGAGGGGAAATTCGCGCCCATCTCTATACTCTAGATTACTTCATTTTGTCTTAACCCAGCCCACCTGAACACCAAATACAAACGATGCTAGGCAATTCCTAGACCTTATCCTATTATCAAAAAGGAACCACTCTTCTTTCGACGCAAATCACATAAGATTACCAAAAATCTAATCTTTAAAGCATAAAACTTTATACGTAACAACACGCAATGCGTTTGCCGGGAGTCGAACCCGGGTCAATGCTTCGCATTTATCATAATAGTTGGACTACGAACGCTTTCAGTTATTATCGTTTCGTTACAATGTTATTTAATATATATTTGAATTATGAATTAAACTACTTGCGATTCATCCCACTCGGGTATAATTTAATGTTCAAGTCTTAAGTGGAAATAAAGATGTAAAATTAATATAAAAAAATGAAATAAAATTGGCGAAGACAAAACCTGACATGCATTTCTACCTTTGTTTTCATCAAATAGGCCTAACTATATATTTTTTTTGGGACATAGGCCGAAGCCTAAAAACAGTACAATGGATTGGGCTTAAAACCCAAAAGCTGAGACACCCGGGAGGCCATTTTGCCACGCATCAATGAGCCTAGCTCTCAAAAAACAACTAATCGACCATTTGGGTGTAACAAACAAAGCAGTACACTTTGTTAAAAAACTCAAAAATTTCTGCGATGGAGAGGTCAATTTCGTGGAGTCTAACTGGGGGGATCAACCCTTTCTTCCCCAGCTTCCTTCCTCAGAATCGACTTGAGGGTGCTCGAAGGATTGATGATCCAGTTTCTATGGAGGTAGGGGTAATCACGGGTCGGGTTCGATCAGATTTGGATAAAAAATGATCCGATTGAACAATGATTAGGTTGCAAAAGATGGTAACCGAATTCGACCGTAACTTTAGGTGACTTGAACAATTCGAGTTAGGTCGAGTTCTATATTTTTCGATCGGTTGGTCGGGTCACCCGAAGTGCCCATGCTTGTTGCTTCAAACTAGATATGTGATGAATGAGTTTTGTACTCATAAATTAAATATTTTTATCTTATCTTTTTGTCTTAATTAAGTATTTATCTCTCTTATTTGTCTTTAATTTTGTGTATTTGTATAGATGAAGAGAAGAATAGTAAATGGACTTAATTGGAGGAATCAAAGTTAAATTGTAATTTTTTGAAAATGATGTCTATAAATTAAACAGACAAAATAAATTCATTAAGGATGGCTGAGTAAGGAGCATCATTTTTTTGTCTCTTGAGACACATCCTAATGGATATATGCATCAATTCAATCTTCATTTATGACCACATTTCTAAAAGAATTGAAACATAAAGATTCAAGGCAAAACACCCAATGTTAAAAATTTATTTGCTGCTTACTTTTCAACTTGATCTTACTACAATATTTTTATCGTATCTCAGAAAATATGTATATATCATGTACGAAATTTGGTAGATGAATAGATGATATAATTTCATACAATTTTCATGTTTAAGGGATCAGCAAATTTAGACATCCAATGGGCCAAATTTGGGTTAGAACATAACATATTTACTGTTGCAATCCAACCTAACCTTACTAAAGTGTTTTGGCCATAAATCCTAATATACGTGGCCAATTTTTCTCCACCATATATGGCTGAAAATATAATGAAAATATCTACAACTTTTATGTTGATAGGATCAGCATATTCGGTGGCTATCAATGAGATATATCACGATGACTTTTGGGACACATAATGCAACATAACTTGTCAACTTTAGTGCAATTTGCTACCCACCATTTTTGTCTCCTACTTCCCTTATTTTTTTCTATAAATAGAGACATTTTGTGAGTTAGAAGGAAGGAGAGAAAGGCTAAAGAGTGAGTCTGAAAAATCTTTATTGAAGTTCTAAGTGTTTTTAATCTTTGTCTCTCTTTATACATTTTGTATCTTTACTTTCTTTCATAAATTTTATCATGTTTCTTCATCTTTCATTTTGTTTTTTTACCTTGATTATGGAGAACTAATATCCTAATGTTAAGGTGAAAGGGTGAAACTCTTGGTATGAAAATAATAATTTATCTAACTCTTAATTTTAATGTTTATAATTTATGTTGTATTTATCTTCTTATTTATTTTTGTGTTATTTACTTTCTTAGAGGATAGCTTTGTTGCCCCTCTGTTATTTATTTTCCGCACTTCTATTATTTATTTTCTTGTTATTTACTTTCTTAGAGAATGGCTTTGTTGCCCCTCTATTATTTATTTTCTGCATTTCTATTATTTATTTTCTTAGATGATGGCTTTATTGCCCCTCTGTTATTTATTTTCTGCCATTTTATTATTCATTTTCTTGTTATTTATTTTCTTAGAGGATGGCTTTGTTGTCCCTCTGCTATTTATTTTATGTACTTTTATTATTTATTTTCTTGTTATTTTATTTTTTAATGGTTGGTTTTACCGCCTACTTTATATTATTATCATTGATTCTATTATTACGTTTTTCTTCCTTTTACACCTTTTTATTTTAAATTTTGTAAAGTACGAATCTTGATACATTGTAGACAATTTTTGACACAATAAATACTTGAATCATTCTTGATTTATTGTAGACAATGTAATGATTGGCACAATGTATATTTGAATCTATTTTACAAAATTTATTTATTATTAATAATATAATAAAAAGAAGGGAAATACACTTTATCTATAAACCAAAACGTATTTAATGTAACTTATTTTTCGAGTGGAACCTCATTGATGTGAGGATTCCATTTGAGTAATGAAAGAGTTAAAATGTATTATTACTTGATATACCAATAGTGGATCCCCTAACCTTAGCATGTTTCTTACTTTGAATACATTCATATTTAATTTCAGTATTTTAGTTCTTTACAAACTCTGTTCAGTATTCTTCTCACAAAACAAACATTCTGGCAACTAAGTTAGAAATATTTATTTTGGATCTGAATTAAATTTTCTCAATTGAAAATTCTCGTGGGATCGACCTTGCATACCACTAAATCTATAATCGAATAGATTCGTGCGCTTACGAATTTTAATAAAAACAATAAGTTTTTGGCGCCGTTGCCAGGGATTCCGACGGAAAAACTAATTAGATCAAGGTAAGTATAATTCTTCCACTAGTTATTATTTAAAATATTTATTTATTTTTTTTATAAAAAAAAAATTTTGTGAAAAAAAAAATTCTTTATTGCAAAATTTTGTGATTTTTTGTTGTATTTGCATTTTTTTTAATTGTAGTTAACATTGTATATATATGTTATTAAGTTGTAAAACTATTCTCTTTTAATTGTGTTATATGCTATTAGAAATATTTGTTTATAATTTTTCTTTTAGTTTATGCGTGTTTGGAAACGTAATAAAGATCAGCGTTTGGTTAGGAAAAGTTTATGATCACCCATTGATTTTAAAATTGGAACATTAGACTTTGTTGAGACATCATCAAAAATGGAAAAACAAGTTGTGCATGAAAAAACTTTTATGGAGTACTTCTCACCTGTCATAGCCAATACTCCATCTTGCATAGTTTTGCCACAAACTACTGTAACTCACTTTGAACTCAAGCCAGCCATACTTCAACTTTTACCATCATTTTATGGTTTGAAAAGAGAAAATCTATACATGCATGTGAAGGAATTTCTTGAAATTTGTTCAACATTTCGCTTTCAAAATTTCAATGATGAGTCAATTAAACTTAAAATGTTTTCATTCTCATAAAAAGATAAAGCTAAAGCCTGGTTGAACTCTCTTCCTACAAAAACTATTACTAGTTGGAACCAATTGGTAAATAAGTTTCTGGCAAATTTTTTTTCTATGTCTAAAACTAATGCTCTTAGGAGAGAAATTTCTGATTTTTATCAAAAAGAGGGTGAACAATTTTTTGAATGTTGGGAAAGATTTAATAATCTTCTTTTGAAATGTCTTCATCATGATTTTGAAATTTGGAGATTGGTGAAATATTTCTATGATGGTTTAATTTTATCAAACCGTCAAATTATCCAAAGCATGCATGGTAGGGGATTTTTACAACTGAATGAGGGAGAAGCTTGGGAATCCTTAGGATCTTTATCTGAAAATTCTCAACATTGGAACTGCATAGATTCTAGGGATAAGAAGTCTCAAACACACAAAAAGTGAGATATTTATGAAGTGAGTGATGATACAAATGTGAGAATTGCCTTAGTTAGCCTGACTAGAAAGGTCGAAACTTTAACTTTAAGCCACACTCTGAACTCTTCTACCAATATTAGGATAGAGGCATGTGCCTTATGTTCTAGTACATCTCACATTACACAATTTTGTCCATCCATACCAGCTTACCAAGACGCATTCTCTGAGCAAGTCAATTCTCTTCAATTTCATGTAAAATCATCAGACAGCCCGTTTGCACCTACATATAATTCAAATTGGATGAATCATCCAAACTTTTCATGGAGGCAAAAGCAGCCTTCAATGAATTAAGGGAAGCAACAATTTGTCCCTCTTAACTCATGTCCTCCAGTTCCTCAATATGCTCCTCCTTTCGGAGTACCACAACAAATAAGATATTATTTGGAAGATACTCTACAGCAATTCATGCAATCAACTCAACAAGCTTTACAATTCCACACTCAATCTATTTCAAAACTTGAAACACAATTGGGTCAAATAGCCAATGCTGTAGGAGAGAGAGAGAAAGAAAAATTCTTCAGTCAACCTATTCCTAATCTTAAGGGTCAATTTGAAGTAGGATCATCAACAAATCCTAATGAGGAAGTGAAGTCTGTAACGACCCTTAGATTTGGAAAAGTAATTGATAATAAAGTTCACATGCCTGGAATTAAATAACAGAGTCAGCATGAACCACAAATTAATGACTTAAGTGAGAATAAAAGTGAACATATTCCTTGTGCCCCTAAAGTTCTATTCCCACAAAAACTTGAGATAAATAAGAAAGCTACTCAATATAGTGACATTTTAGAGGTGTTTAAGCAAGTAAGCATTAACATCCCTTTTCTTAACGTTATCAAACAAGTATTTGCTTACTCAAAATTTTTGAAAGATCTTTGCACGGTGAAAAGGAAAACTAATGTTCTGAAAAAGGCATTTTTAACCAAACAAGTGAGCTCCATAATTCAACAAAAAACTCCTATCAAGTACAAAGATCCCGGTTGTCCTACAATTTCTTGTGTTATAGGTGACCATGTGATTAACCGAGCCTTACTTGATCTAGGAGCAAGTGTGAATCTGTTGCCGTATTCTGTGTATGCAAAACTTGGGTTAAGAAAGTTAAAACCTACACCAGTAACCCTTCAGTTAGCTGATAGGTCCACAAAAATTTCTAGAGGTGTCATAGAGGATGTGCTCATTAAAGTTGATAAATTCTACTTTTCAGTAGATTTTATTGTTCTTGACACTAAACTTGTTGAAAATACATAGACACAAATTCCAGTCATTTTTGGTAGACCATTTCTTGCAATATCCAATGCGATCAATAATTGTCGAAATGAAATTTTGAATCTATCTTTTGGAAATATAATTGTGGAACTTAATATTTTTAATGTCTCTCGTCAACCTATGGATACTAGTGATTTATGTGAGGTTAAAATGATTGAGAGTATAGCTGATGATTCACTTTTAAGTTCTTTTGATGATGACCCTTTAGAAAAATGTTTGGCTCACTTCAACATGGACATAGATGAAGACTGTTTGATCAATAAAATAAATTTCTTGTTAGAGACTACTCCATTGATGGATACCAATGAATGGAAAGTCAAAACAGAGAGACTTACATCTTCTGGGTCTGTCCTATTACCATCCACAGAGAAACCACCCCAAGTAGAGTTAAAACCTTTGCCAGATTCTCTTAAATATGTGTTTCTAGGACCTGCTGAGACCTTACCTGTTATCATAGCATCTGACCTAGATAGAGAACATGAAGTTGAACTCATAAAAGTCCTCAGTGAGCATAGTGAAGCCATAGGGTGGACAATAGCAGACATTAAAGGTATTAATCCATCAATTTACATGCACAGAATACATTTGGAGGACAATGTCAAAACTTTAAGAGAGCCACAAAGACGTCTAAATCCAAACATGAAAAAAGTTGTGAGAGCTGAAGTGATTAAACTTCTTGATGTAGGTGTCATCTACCCGATTTCTGATAGTGCATAGGTCAGTCTTGTTCAGATAGTTCCTAAGAAGTCTGGCATTACTGTAGTCAAGAATGAAGATAATGAATTAATTTCCACTAGAGTACAAACTGAGTGGCATGTTTGTATTGACTCTCACAAATTGAATGTTGTAACAAGAAAAGATCATTTTTCACTTCCTTTTATAGACCAGATGCTAGAGAGGTTGGCTGGACATGCATATTATTGCTTTTTTTTTATGGATATTCAATTTACAACCAAATTCCTATTGCACTTGAGAATCAAGAGAAAACTACATTCACTTATCTTTTTAGAACTTTTGCTTATCATCGAATGCCATTTGGATTGTGTAATGCACCTGCTACATTTCAGCGTTGCATGATAAGCATATTTTTTGACATGGTAGAGCGATTTCTGAAAGTATTCATGGATGATTTTTCTGTGCATGAGTCTAGTTTTGAAGAATGTTTACACCATTTAAGATTGGTCTTAATTAGGTATAAAGAAAAGAACCTTGTTTTGAACTAGAAAAAATGTCATTTCATGGTTAAAAAAAGAATTGTTTTGGGACATATTGTGTCAAATCAGGAGATTGAGGTAGATAAAACTAAAATTAAATTGATTTACATTGTTCCACCTTCTCGGACAGTGAAAGAGATACGTTCTTTTTTAAGCCATGTAGGGTTTTATCGCAGATTCATCAAAAATTTTAGCAAAATCTCTAAACATTTATGTAATTTGCTTACCAAAGATGCACATTTTATATTTGATGAAAAATGTTTTCAAACTTTTGAGAAGCTCAAATCCCTACTTACCTCTGCACCTATCATTAGACCACCCAATTGGAATCTTCCATTTGAAATCATGTGTGATGTCTCTCATTATGCAATTGGAGTTGTTTTGAGTCAACGTCTAGAAAACTTTCCTTATGTGATATACTATGCTAGTAAAACTCTTAATGATGCTCAATTGAATTATTCTACAACAGAAAAAGAGTTACTAGTTGTGGTATTTACATTAGACAAATTTATATCTTATTTATTAGGATTTAAAATTGTAGTATTTTCAGATCATGCTGCACTTAAGTATCTTCTTTCTAAGAAAGATGCTAAAGCGCGTTTGATAAGATGGATATTGTTGTTACAAGAATTTGATTTAGAAATTCAGGATAAGAAAGGATCTGAAAATGTTGTGGCTTATCACTTGTCTAGACTGATAGTTGAATCGGGTGACAATAACTTGCTTATCGGAGACTCATTTCCAGATGAGCAACTCATGTCTATTTTTCAGTTACATTGGTTTGCTGACATTGCTAATTATCTTGCCATAGGTCAAATGCCTACACATTGGAGTAAGCAAGATTGGGTAAAATTTTTAGCAGAAGTAAAAAAATTCTTTTGGGAAGATCCATACTTGTTTAAATATTGTCCTGATCAAATCATTCGGAGATGTGTTCCTGAGAGTGAGCAATATAGTGTTATTTCTTTTTGTCATGATCATGCATGTGGAGGTCATTTTAGTGCTAAAAAAATTGCTACAAAAGTCTTGCAATGTGGCTTTTACTGACTATCACTGTTCAAAGATGCCCATTTGCATTGTAGTTCTTGTGATCGTTGTCAAAAATTGGGTAGTATTTCATGGAGGAATATAATGCATTTAACTCCCATTCTTATTGTTAAGATATTTGATATCTGGGGAGTTGATTTCATGGGTCATTTTCTTAATTTTTTTGGTAATTTATACATTTTTGTTGCTGTAGATTATATGTCAAAATGGGTAGAGGCTCTTACATGTAAAACAAATGATCACAAGATTGTGGTAAAATTTTTGAAAAAAAACATCTTTTTGAGGTTTGGCACATCACGGGCTATCATTAGTGATGGGGGAAAACATTTTTGTAATAAGCATTCTGAGCAGTTAATGAGAAAATATGGCATTACACACAAAGTTGCTACCCCATACCACCCTCAAACTAATGGTCAAGTTGAGATTTCAAATAGAGAAATTAAAAATATTTTGAAAAAAACGATTAACCCAAGTAGAAAAGATTGGTCTTTGAAACTTTTTGATACTTTATAGGTTTATCGTACTGCTTTTAAAACCCCTATTGGAATGTCTCCTTACCGACTTGTGTATGGAAAGGCCTGTCATTTACCTGTTGAGTTAGAACATGAAGCTTATTGGGCCATCAAATAATTTAACTTTGCTCTTGAAAAAGCAGGTTCCCACAGGAAGATTCAACTCAATGAACTGAAAGAAATAATGAATGATGCATATGAAATTGCAAAATTGTACAAGAATCGAATGAAATTTTTTCATGACAAAAATATTTTAAGAAAATCATTTAATGAAGGTCAAAAAGTTCTTGTATATAACTCTCGTTTGCATTTATTTCCAGGAAAATTACGTTCTCGGTGGTCAGGACCATTCATTGTTCGTACTGTTTATCCACATGGTGCAGTAGAGATTGAAAAACTCAAAAATGGTGATGTATTTAAAGTCAATTGCCAAAGATTGAAATCATTTTTGGAATTACGCAACCCAAAGGTAGAAGAGACACTTCTGCGTGATCCTGTCTACCAGGATTGATTTGCTTCATTTGTCAAAAATTGCTACGCACGCTATTTAGGTGAGATTTTTTATTATTTAGTTTGCATTAATTTGTTCGCTCATTAATATTTTCTTTTGAATTGCTATTGTTTTCTTGGTTTTGTTACTTTTGATCTTTCTTCAACAAAAAAAATTGGAATTGAGAATGGAAGACATACTTACAAATTTGAAAAATAATTTTCCTTCTCTTCCACCCAATACATTGTTGAAAATTTATAAAGCACGGACTGAAAGATTAAAGTTGATGATGATAATGGGAATACCTACTGATATTCGTTAGCTAATTGAAGCTAAGGTATGATTAGCAGGTGAGTATACAAATGGTTACATCTCTTACATGCCTGGTTTAAGAAAAAATAGTTTTGCTAAAAAGTGTAGAGTTTTTTTTTTTGATGCGATTGTTGTTTTTTTTTGTGCAAAAAAAGCGTAGAGTTAAAAGAATGGGTGTTTGCCATAAATGTGGACGTGAAACTTGCAACACACGTTACCGTTCTTTGAGATAGGTTCATGTAAATCGAGAAGATAAAATAAAATTTATTAAATATGGCTTGAGTAAGGGGTCATTGGATGATGAGTTTCATCCAACGTCTCTTGAGACGCATCCTAGTGGATCTATGCATATCGGAATTGTTGGTTTGTGACCCCATTTTAAAAAAGAACAAAAACGATACAGTCTTGGGAATCTGATATTAAAAGACCTTGTTTGCCAATTTATAAGAAAATTGGATGGGAAACATATCCTCAACCCTTAGAGAGTGTTTAAGCCGTTACTGGATGTAAAACCAGAGGAAGATGTGAGCCACAATAACAACCACTGTACATATACATGCGTGCCGTTATTTTTGAATTTTCATCTTTAATTTAGCTGTCATCCATCGGCCTACTCACATGGCTATTGTAATTATGCCATCGTCTTATTCGCATAGCTGTTGTAAGTATGCCTTTATCTGAGTTCTATAAATGCACATATTATTATCTTTATTTTCATACTCAAAGTTAAGGTAATTGCAAGTATGGAAGGAATCACATTTCGTCAATTTTGAAATATTTGTGTCTTTTGTGGTTTCAGTTCCGAAAAAGATGGAAAGTATGTTAAAGCAACACAAAATTTGGGTATTGTACTGGCCAGAAGAAAAATTCATTTAGTCTATGGTGGAGGTAGTTGTGGGTTAATGGAGTGTGTGTCTACAGCTGCACATGCAGGAGGATGCCAAGTTCTTGGTATTATTCCTATAGTTTTAGCTATATCAAACATCATCAGAAAAACAATTGGAGAAGAATTTAGGGTAACCTCCATACATGAACACATTGCTAGAATGATGAGCAACGCTGATACTTTCATTACCTTACTAGGTGGTTTTGGTATTTTGGAGAAAAAATTTCAAATAATCTCCTGGGCACAATTGAATATCTACCATAAACCCATAGGTCTGCTGAATGTTAACAATTTTTTTAATGGTTTGTTGTCTTTTCTTAATCAAACTGTAGAACAAAAGTTTATCTCACACTCAGCACGACTGATTCTCATCTCAGCGTCAAATGCTGATGAGTTGATTGATACATTACAAGCATATGTTCATATTCCTAATCAAGCTACAGCTCAAATAGATTGGACGGCAGACAACTGCAGAAAGCGCAAATTGGATTTGGATGTTTATTTGTAACACATTTTATTTGATTGAATAAATTTTTATTTTCTGATTAGTTTACTGCAGGTTCATCTTTTCCTAGATTTCCTTTTAGGTAATATCTCTTTCAATTTTTGTTGTTTGTTTTGTGCTTGTTCTTCTTCTTTCTTCAAAAAAAAAACTGAGTGATGTTTTGGGAATAGGAAAAACTAGCACCAATAATGAAAATGATTTAAAGTGCTTGTAACCTTAGAAAAATAGATGAGTTCTGAGTGTTATGTGTGAACCTGAACTCAATTGTAACCTATATTTTACTTAAGAATCCTAATATCCTGAGTACTTAATGTTTTACATTTGATTGATTGTTTATTTAGAAAAGATTTATGTGATTCAAATATGCTAAATGATCTCATAAAACTCTAGAACTTATTTGATTGTCACTTGAAACGAAATTCTAGACTATTCTCTATTTAAGAAATGAATTAGGCCATGTTGGAATCGTTTGAACCTTTCAAACCAACCTACACATTATGCCATCCCTAGTAATCTATTTTGAGCATATATTTATCTTTTCTTGTACACTTATATTATTATCTAGCCTTTAAACAAAAATATTTCTAACTTTTACCTTTCACTTACAGAAATGATAATTTGAAAAAAGTTACGGTTCATGGGTGAATGGAAGAAGTTTAAAAAGAAAAAAAAGGAAAAAAATAGAACTTCTCAAATAAATAAGTTTGGGGGTGTTTACATAAAAAAAGTAGTATGAGCAAATACCATAAGGATGAGGATAAGGTTGAAGATAGAATTCACATGATAATATCAAAAATATTTGGGAGGACTTAAATGATCATGTATGTTATAGAGTAAATTGAGTTTTCATTAATATCTTTTTATCCACCTTTAACCTATGCCATACATTACAAGCCTAATGAAAGTCCTAATAATCTTAAATGTTATGATTAGTCTACATTAGTGGAGAGTGACATGAAAAATAAGCTTATGGAGTCTCAAATGTAAAACTCTGGAGATATGTTTTAAATATTTGATTATATAAATTTATTTGAATGAAAAAAGTCCAATGTCATAAGATTATCACACACACACACTTGGGATTCAATAGTAAACTATATGTTGCATTTGAATTAAAATTTTACATAACCTTGGAATTCTAATATTTTCCTTGGTTGCATATTTTAAATCATTGAGGAATGCTTAGTAAGTCAAAAACAACTCATCTTTTGAATTTTGATGTTTGTGTGTTTTGCTTGAGGACAAGCAAAAGATTAAGTTTGGAGGTATTTAATGAATGAGTTTTGTACTCATAAATTAAATATTTTTATCTTATCTTTTTGTCTTAATTAAGCATTTATCTCCCTTATTTGTCTTTAGTTTTGTGTATTTTTATAGATGAAGAGAAGAATAGGAAATGGACTCAATTGGAGGAATCAAAGTTAAATTGTGATTTTTTGAAAATGATGTTTATAAATCAAGCAGACAAAATAAATTCATTAAGTATGGCTGAATAAGGAGCATCATCTTTTTTGTCTCTTGAGACGCATCCTAATGGATATATGCATCAATTCAATCTTGATTTATGACCACGTTTCTAAAAGAATTGAAACATAAAAATTCAAGACAAAACACCTAATGTTAAAAATTTATTTGCTGCTTGCTTTTCAACTTGATCTTACTACAGTATTTTCGTCGTATATCAGAAAATACGTATATATCATGTACGAAATTTGGTATATGAATATCTGACATAATTTCATATAATTTTCATGTTTAAGGGATCAGCAAATTCAGACATTCAATGGGCCAAATTTGGGCTAGAACATAACGTGTTTACTGTTGCAGTCCAGCCCAATCTTACTGTAATATTTGAGCCATATTTTAGCAAATATATATTCAATGGGTACGAAATTTGATAGGTGGATAGAAGATATAATTTTCTACAAATTTTATGTTCAAGTGGTCAACAAATTCGGACATTAAAAGAGCCAGAATTGGGTTAGAATTGATCATATTTCCTGTTACAGTCCAACCTGATTTTACTACAGTGTTTTGGCCATAAATCACAATTACGTGGCCAATTTTTCTTCACCTTACATGGCTAAAAAGATAATGAAAATATCTACAACTTTTATGTTGATAAGATCAATAGATTCAGTGGTTATTAGGGAGATATATTACGATGACTTTCGGGGCACATAATGTAACACAACTTGTCAACTTTAGTTCAATTTACTACCCACAATTTTTGTCACCTACTTCCCTTGTTTTGTCTATAAATAGAGAAATTTTGTGAGTTAGAGGGAAGGAGAGAAAGGCTAAAGAGTGAACTTGAAAAATCTTTGTTGAAATTTTAAGTGTTTGTAATCTTTTTCTCTCTTTATACATTTTGTATCTTTACTTTCTTTCATAAGTTTTATCATGCTTCTTCATCTTTCATTTTGTTTTCTTACATTGATTATGGAGAACTAATCTCCTAATGTTAAGGTGAAAGGGTGAAACTCTTAGTATGAAAATAATAATTTATCTAACTCTTAATTTTAATGTTTATACTTAATGTTGTATTTATTTTCTTATTTATTTTTTTGTTATTTATTTTCTTAGAGGATGGCTTTGTTGCCCCTCTGTTATTTATTTTCTGCATTTCTATTATTTACTTTCGTATTATTTACTTTCTTAGATGATAACTTTGTTACCCCTCTGTTATTTATTTTCTCTGTTATTATTTTCTTATTATTTTTCTTCTGAGAGGACGGCTATGTTACCTCTCTGTTATTTATTTTTTTGTTATTTACTTTCTTAAATGATGACTTTGTTGCCCCTCTGTTATTTATTTTCTGCACTTCTATTATTTATTTTCTTGTTTTCTTAGAGGATGGCTTTGTTGCCCCTCTGTTATTTATTTTCTGCATTTCTATTATTTATTTTCTTAGAGGATGGCTTTTTTGCCCCTCTGTTATTTATTTTCTGCCATTTTATTACTTATTTTCTTAGAAGATGGCTTTGTTGCCTTTTTGCTATTTATTTTCTACACTTCTATTATTTAGTTTCTTGTTATTTTATTTTTTAATGGCTGGTTTTACCGCCTACTTTATATTATTATCATTGATTCTGTTGTTATGTTTTTCTTTCTTTTACACCTTTTTATTTTAAATTTTGTAAAGTACGAATTTTGATACATTATAGACAATTTTTAACACAATAAATGATTGAATCATTCTTGATTTATTATAGACAATATAATAATTGGTACAATGTATACTTGAATCTATTTTACAAAAATTATTTATTATTAATAATACAATAAAAAGAAGGAAAATACACTTTATTTGTAAACCAAAGCGCATTTAATATAACTTATCTTCCGAACAGAATCTTATTTATGTGAGGATTCCATTTGAGTAATGAAATAGTTAAAATTTATTATTACTTGATATACCAAGAGTGAATTCCCTAACCTTAACATATTTTTTACTTTAAATACATTCATATTTAATTTCGGTATTTTAGTTCTTTACAAACTCTGTTTAGTATTCTTCTCACAAAACAAATATTCTGACAATTAGATTAGAAGTATTTATTTTGATATGCAATTTTAATTTATATTTCTATATATATATATATATATATATATATATATATATATATATATATATAATTTTTCCATTTCATGCTAGCATGTGAATTACTTTCTGATTGATTATATTTTAACTTGAAATATTCATTTACTCTTCATTCTTGCTGCAGGGCTCTGCATTGACTAGTAGAAGGTTCATTAAGAAATTTTCACATCCTTGTTTGTCATCATCTACACTTCCAAAACTGTTTCTTCAAGTTTATGATAGACCCCGGACCTTAATTGATCAACGAACACCAGCCTATCTCTCTTCCAGAACATATAGAGCAACCATATCAGCTGAAGCTGGAAAACAAAGTTGGGATCTTGGCAGATTTATAAAAACGTTATACTTTTTCAATGGACCCCCATCTCCTGCCAAGGTTTGGCATCATTTTGTGCAATTTTGGATAGTATGACTTCAAGAAAAAATGTGGCAAGGATTAACTAATGAGTATTTATCGTTTCTGAATTGTGAAGTTTTTTGACTTTCTAGTTGAGAAACTATCCAGTCCTTCCCGAAGTGAACCAGTTAAGTCAATGGGAACCTCTGATATTGTCGTGGTAGCTGGAGCCACTGGCGGTGTTAGTCGAAGAGTGGTTGACATATTACGGAAGAAAGGAATTCCAGTCCGAGTATTGGTATTGCTGTTGACTTAATGTGCAGACAAGTTTTCACTTCAAGTTACTAGATAAAGGACCTAAGCAGAAAATAAAGGAAAAAAGTACAAAATGAAAATCCATTACTTTGGTAAATAGTTCAATGCACAATAACTTTTTCATTTTCATATGAAAATTTCTCAGGTTAGAAATGAAGAGAAGGCAAGAAGGATGCTGGGCCCAGATATAGACTTGGTGAGTTATTTAATTGATTGTAGTGAAAAAATTTCCAACTGATCAAATCAGTATGTAGATTTTTTAAATTTTCAACATCTTGCTTTTGAATTCTTTGTTTACTAAAAATTGCTAGTTTGGTTTTCCAGTTATCATTTTGTTGACAATGATGTTCTGTTATCTAGCCTAATAATGACAGATCCAGATGGGAGTATGCCTTTAATAGGAAAGATCTAATAAATTCATTTCAAGTTATCTGCTAATTATTTTCTAACTTTTGCATAGAAGATTTACTGAAGTTTTAAAACTTTTGGTGGAAGATAATCAAGTGTGATTGTTCAGTTTGTAATTACTTATAGTGTACTGCATAAACCTTGATAGTTTTTTGTTACTTCCCATGATGTCAACTGATCCATCCGCAAAAACTAAGATTGTTGGAGACATTACAAAAGAGAGCACTTTGGTGCCTGAGTACTTCAAAGGAGTGAAGAAAGTTATCAATGCTGTTTCTGTCATTGTTGGTCCAAAGGAAGGAGACACTCCAGACAGAGCTAAGTACAGCCAAGTATGTTCCGTAGCTTTATTAAGATGGTAGAAATCTGATATTGCTTACACATAAAGCCATACTTATCTGATGTATGCTTGTATTTTTCTCCTTAACGGGATGAAATTGTCTTCGGTGCAGGGAATTAAGTTCTTTGAGCCAGAGGTAGTGGACTTATTTGCCTTCCTATTTATGCCATCTTCAGAATGAGATTTGTTTTTGTCTGTTTGATTTGGAATCCCTATTGAAAGCAGATAAAAGGTGATTCACCGGAAATGGGGGAGTGTGTGGGGATGAGGAATTTGATAAATGCTTTGAAGGAGAATGTTGGACTTGAACAGGGAAAACTATTATTTGGATTTGAAGGTAGATTTTTAGTTTTTGAAAACAATTGGTTATACTTCTTAACTGCTTGACATAGTCCATTGTATTTATGACAGTCACACACTCACATTAAACATATGTGCTAAAGCAAAAGAAAGAAAAAGGGTAAAAGCTGAATGGAGCATGGACATAGAAATCCAAATAGGCCTAGACTCGCTGATCTTTTTCGGGATTGCAATGAAATTTGGATCAGTAGAGATTTAATAAAAAAACATTGGGCTTGGGCTACAATTTATTGCTAGTTCAAACAAACTCATCCTCGTCACAATTGCTAACTATTGCAGTTTAATATATTTAGTCATTACTTGTCCCAATATATATATATATATTCATTGAATTTTTAATATAGAGTCCAAGAACACAGATTCATAATCATATCATAAAATATAAGGAAAAGGAGTTTCCTAACCTCGATTGCATATATTCGGATTCTTCAAGAAAATTCAGTTTTAAAATCCTAGTCGAATAAGGTGAAAATTTACTTGTAAAATAAGTTAAGTTTTTGTACTTCTATATAAGAAAGCACTAATCTCTCAATTTTTTTCAAGCAATTATTCATCCAAAAATTGTGATCTTTCTCTCAGAGTTTAAATTCTCATGGCAGGCTGGGAGACTTCACTTACACTGAAACTTTAAGACGATCCATAGAAGATTAAGAAGGTCCTTACAGATTGCGATACTTGTTACAATAATAATAATCTAGTATTATCTGTAGATTTCGTAGAAAACTTTGTGCTACCAGTGTTGAGTGCTGATGCTCAAGCAAATGCTACAACTGAAGAGGGAACTCAACTTCAATTGTGGGACGTGGACACTAAATCCCAGCATCAAGTGGTTTTGAAGCGAAAGAGGACTTACATTATCACAAGTGGGTGGAAAGATTTTGTGAAAAGAAGGCATTTGAAAGCTGGGGATGAAATAGGACTTCAGTGGGATCCATACAATGATCGCTTCAATTTCACTGTTCTTGATAACATTCCAACAGCATTAATTTCTATCAAAATTTTTCTAGGCTTTATTCACTTTCCATCCCTCTAAGTTATAGGTTATGCTCTATGCTAGTTGCTAGACTTGGTGAAGTCATTTTAATTTCCCAGTGACGTTGCACTGCAATTGCAGTTTTTGATGTATTGAGACTGTTGAATTTTTAATATCGTTGAATTTTGTTTTATTTATTTCAAGCTTATTATATAAGAAAATTATTTGTCATATAAGCCAACTCATAATTAATTTTCTACCTTAATTTGAAGATATGCATTACAAATAATTTATATGCTGATCATACTAAAACTTGATCCGAAAATAATATTTTCCTGAACTAATACATCTTTTTTATATGTGGGGAAGCACTAGCTAGCTACATGATTTGATTAGAAAAATTATTATATTAAGTAAATCCTTAATTAAAGTGATATACTTTGTTCTTCATATATATACAGCAACTGGAGTGCTTAATTCGGCATTTTTGCTTGCTGCCGTAATTAATAAATTTAAAAGAAAAAATTTGATTATTTATAATTTAGACTTACTCTAAAGAATGATTATCAATATTTTTTCAGTCAACTTGAGTGTTGGAAGATATCGAATATATATAGATTGTGTACCCAACCTTGCAAATCTATCACTTACAGAGAGAAAATATTGAAATGTAGCTAAGACAGTATGAGAATATAATAATTATGCTGTGTGAGTTTATTTATGATGTAACCCTCATTGAAATTTAGGGTTTATAACTCGGAGATTGAGCCCTAACATACAGTAACTGCAAGAATGCTTACAATATGTATATTTATTCTTTGAAATATATGATATAGGGTAGTAGGAACACTATGATGCTAAAGTAGACGAAGAAGACTACTTTCGGCAAAGATTAAGAGGTAAGTAGGTGTTGACATGGTCGACGCTATGAAATATATGATATAGGGTAGTAGATAATGTCGCAAGGCAAACACCGAAGGTGTTGACATGGTTGAATGATTCAAGGGCTTTCTGTGACATCCTCTCTTCCCTTTTTCATTTTTATACCGTGCGTCTCAACGTCATCCCTACCTCATTTAATTACAGGTCAACAATGTCTAACTTCATATACATTTATTTCCAGCGCTTATATATATATATATATATATATATATATATAATCTCTGTGTGGTGTACGTGGTTCAATATTCTTATGCGCCTAATTGACCACTGTCCTAATTCTTCATTTAATATATCATGCTAACGTCTGAAATTAATATATTGGTCTTTTTGTTATATTTTAATTAATTAATTAGGAGGACTGCAGGAGGAGTAATATTTATTTGATTTATATGATGTTTAATGTCTCCATTTGAGAGTTGTTGCGGACTTTTTCTCTGCTGTCCGCGAAGCAATTCCCATTTTCAAACCCAAACTAATTAAAACAAGTAGCTCCAGTTGTGCAGTTAGTCTCGTGCAAGAGATATGGAACATATAATATACAAGTCGCGTATGATGTCAACCTCTAATTATATTACACTGTTCTTTTTCCATAACAAAATGAGTTACTCAGCAGCAGTTCACAGTTAAGCCAACTCTGTAATATTGATTTTTATTTGCTAATACAGGATCCATGCCATTAAGCCTTTTTGCAAAATAATGATAAATTAATTAATCCCATCTCTTTTCATAGCAAAGTCATCTTGATTCTTAATATATTGTAGAATAGAAGAAATCGTGGTTATATCTTCATGGACGTTCATCGACCTTCGAGTGGCTAAGCTAAGCATATATATATATATAAAATTTTTTATGCAGTTTTCTGGGGTTGTTTGCATTATTTTTGTTTTTACGAATTCATTAATATATATAAAAATTAAATTAACAATATATTAATATATATGTTAATCATTGATACCAATAACATATTCACAATCATCTAAACTAATTATAATATAAACGACGGCCTCTTTTTACTTTGAAATTAAAACATGTATATAGAGATATTCTTTTTATGTATTTGTATCCAACTTTTTTTTAATTAACATATAGATTTACTATTGATTATATATTTTTTCATTACGACAGAACAAAAACTTCAAATTTCTAGCTAAGTATTCGTACCCTCTCACTCATAGGCAATAGCCCATCATTGAAACTAAATTTGAGATTATGACTGTTCATAGTTAGCCTTATATCATGTGTGCTACTGCATATATGTATATATAGGGACCACTGTGATGAAAGTTGATAGTTTCGACGGGACCACTTACTTATAGCGAATTGCTGAAGACTAAGAAAAAGAATAATTTTGGATTGAAAAATAATATTAGTTTTTTTTTTTCTTTTTGAACATTGTGTGGGGGAGGGACCACATGTGTGTATTCTTATTCTTCAGCAAGCTTTACGGGTTTGACTTTGTTATGGTAGTGAGTGAGAGAGGCTCACTTCTATCTGCGGCTTCATCGCTCGGCTCCGCGCCTGTTGTCGGCGTTGCTGCGGCTTCGTTAGCTTATAAGTAAACTCTCAAGCAATGCATCTAGCCACTAATTATTCCTCTCCTCTAATGCATTTTTATGATTTATATCTTAATTTTAATTGCAATTTGTGTCATAAATGAACAATTTTTGTTAATGGATGAAAATTAAGATGAGTGTGTTAAAAAATCTCCTTTCCCGTTTCCTCTAAGGTCCTTGTGGGGCCTCTCTAAAACCAAACAAGTAGTCTTATTTTGAAGAAGAATTTAGTAGCTAGCTCCCTGATGACGAGGATGAGCACTAGGCTTTCTAAACCATATGGAGCTGCTTTAGACTTCAAGGGAAATATGAATTACCTTTATATGTCAATATTTGATGGTGTAATTAATATAAAAAAGGAAAACATATTTATTGCACTAATCACCATTTCTTTATTGAAATATGAAACTTAATTGTGCACTTCTCTCACTCGGCGTGCCTCAAGCCGAAGCGAAGCTGAGCAAGAGCGAGCGCATTAATAGAAAGGTATGGATCTTGACGGTGTAGCTAGAGAAATGAAAAATGATGTGAAATTACTAAAAAAGAACGGCCGACTGCTTAGCTCACCCTCACCCAACTTATCCTCACGCGGCAAATCTTGCTTCTTTCTCTCTTAACATATTAATCCCTCTATAACTTTAGTCAACTTTCACATCACCAAATTTATTCCATTTTAGTGCCTCCCTTAAGTACTATAATTTAATAGTCAAATTTTTTGTCCCTAAACTTCACCCGTTAAAAATATGTAGCTCACTTCAATTTTTTAAGAAAAATTTTAAATACATCAAATTAATATAAGAGAATGTGCTTTAAAATTATGTGTAAAAGTAAATTTAATTTTAAGTAAACTATAAGAAAATACTTAATTCTAATAAAAAATAATTATAAATAAAGATATAAGCCTAAGAGATGAATTGGACTAAAAAATATATGACAAATTTACTTATAATTACTTTTTTATATATTTATTTTTAATAAATTAAGTTTATGTTGTTTTTCTTAATAGTGAACAAGTAGTTTTTCTGGTTTAATCTTCCGTCCATATATGGCAAATCAATAAATTTCGTAGAAAAAGAAGCGATGTATAATTAACAAATCACTCGTCATACGACTCTTCAATACCAGCACGCCAATCGCTTTCCTCTCGCCTTTCTGAGCCATTTTTCTTGTAACCCACGATCTTCCTTTGACTTGGCCATCCCAAAAAACTTCATCCCCACGCTCTCTTTCTCTCACTAATTTCTCTCTCCTCACTCATTTTATATACAAATCCTCCCTCCTGAACTTACGAGTCACTTCCTTTTTGCTTATTCCCACTCGAACTACAAAACCATTTCCTTTTTCCCTCTCTTTTCACAATTGCTGCACTTTCCATGGCTCGCCTAGCCACTTTGCTGCTCATATTCTTGGTTCTCTTCACTTCACTCTGTTCATGTTCAGAAGGCAGAAAACTCCATGTGGGTGCAGAGAAGAACAATAGAAACATTAGGCCATCTTCAAGGGAGAGTTTGTTTCTCAGTGCCCTTCCAAAGGGTAAGGTGCCTACTTCCACCCCAAGCAGGCGAGGGCATGCCGTGGTGGTCAATGAGAAGCTCATTGCTCGACACCTTATAAGCATTGATCGACTTCTGCGATCTGTGCCCAGCCCTGGTGCTGGTCACTAGCTTCTTCTGTATTATTTTTTTTTCTTAGTTACTGAAAACATATTTTTTAATTGGTTCAATTTTGTGATATTTTCCTATTCGTTGTCTTGGAGAGGAGATTAGATTGATTATAGAGAATAGTTGAACTGTGTAAAGCTAGTAGTATGTATGTATGTCTCTGTTTTGGGATTATCTGTAATCCCTTTTAGATTTTCATTAATGGAAAAAAAAATAGCAGCAATTTTGAATTCTACATATTCTCAACTTCATTTTTGATGTGGATGCAGAGGTTTGCATAAAGCATCTTCTTTGTTGGAATTTTTATCTTATTGGCCTCTGGGAACAGAGGAACTTGTACCTGATCAATTTGACATCAAGGGGATTCTAAAAGCTATGAATTACTGACACTTCAAAAACCAAATCCTATTACAGTGTCCGTATCATGTTTTGTTTTGTATCTGTACTTCGTAGTTTGAAAGCGTACAAACAACCCTTTGAACTCTTCTCCACGAGTCCATGGTTTAAGTCTATGAGTAAATGACCCATGAATTTGTTAGAAAGGAACGTGGGGTGAGTTTTTTTTTTTTTTTTAAAGTGCAGAGTGGGAATTAATGGCGGTGGCTGGATATTGTATGGATACGGAAAACGCGTCTAAGATTGACTTACTTTTCATGAAGATGGGTTTGTTTATTTGAAGGGATCACCGTCGCATGTCAATAGCCTTATTCTGCAGTTCATATTTTATTCAGTTTAATTAGAACTAAAAAAACATAAGGAATTGGTAAACGTGAGAGCTGCCATTTATTGACTTTTGTGTTCTATTTTGAGTACAAGTAACATTTTTCTTATTTTTTTCTTTCCATGGGAAATAAAGTATCCTCTTCAAGTTACGTGTGCTTTGTGTAAAATAGCTTGAGCACAAAGTCGTCAAGGTACATTCATCCTTATACTCTTTAATCTTTCTCAAGTCATGGGTTTTCAAAGATAATTAAGATTTGGTGAATCTAAGATCAATTTCAGTTAACGTCTTTGTATAGTCTTCTCCCACGAGAAAAATGATTATTTTAAGTTAGTGTGTGAGTCTTGAATTCCTTGTGTTGCTTCGCTTTCCCTATTTCCGTATCAACCCATCAAAATCAAGACACTTGGCCGTACAAGGAGGCTCGGACCAGTCAAAAATTTTTAAAAAGAAGATACCATCCCATGGGAACCCGTCTGTGCCTCTGTTCTGAGAGCCTACGCACAACATTTAGAAACAGGGTCCTATGCCTCTGTTCTGAGAGCTTATGCACAACCTTTTAGAAACAGGGTCCTACGGCGAGCAGCCAAGCACACAATTATTTAAAATGCAATTTTGATCTAAATTACAAGCTACCAATAGTGAAGAGTGTTGGAAGCAAGGTCCCTATCAACACACCAAAAATTCAAAAGGTTAATAAGTTTGTAATTATTTTTTTTTATAATTTGTCACAAGCAAATATATTAAATTTAATAATTTTAAAGGACACGCCAATAAAATTAACAAAAAGAGACACTGTTCCTGATTAGAAAATGTGAATACTCTTATTTTATATAACTTGATGATAAAATGATAGACAGGAAACGTTTAAAGAGCCCCATATTGAAACGTGATTGCCCATGAGAGATCCAAGAAGTTGCAATATGCAAAGGTAAATTTGGTCGTCTTAAAAGCAGCACTAGGGCTCCACAAAACCGCCCTGCATTGGGGAAAAGCTGAACACGGTATCAAAATGTCAAGGCCCTGTTTGTGGCTGTGTCGCCCGCCCCAGAACAAAGCTCGAGGACACAATTAATATGAATGAATTTGGAAAAAAGCCATTCGATGGGCCAAACGACTGAAAATGAAAGAAGGTTTGCATTTTTATACAATAATCTTTGGAATTCTGCAATGTTTTTTTATCTCATAAGAAAAGAAAGATTATCTTTTACTATGTTTGTGAGCTTGACAACAATTGATCCCGTATCATGTACACAACTACTGCAGTAAATGGGGCAAAGTTTACGGCTTTATGCGAATGATGAAATGACAAGAAAATTGAAAATGGATTAGATAGAACGAAGGGAGGAAAGCGAAGTGAATTTTAAAGAAGAGAGATGGGGACTCCTCAAATTGGACTACAACTACTAGTGAATTTCGTGTCTGTTTCCCTCAAACCACAGAAACATCGGCGTTGCTACCCATGTCCCGTTTTTAAGGTGCTACAGTGTCACTGTCGCGTAACTGACTAGCTGTTGCATAGTCCCGAGTCTTTTTTTTTTAAATAACAATAATTAAAAATACTTAGAGAGAAAAATATTAATTATTCACTTATAATTTATATATATTTCATACAAACATTATATAGAAGTATATAATACTTACACTATCTAAAAGGTTCAGTGAGATGACTTCTTTTCTTATTAATTTAAAAAAGCACTTTTGAAGAAAAAATTTAAATGCAAATTTCATCTAAAAGTTTGATACCACTTCTCGATGTAATTAAAAAAAAGCTGTTTATTAACCATTTCCTGTCCAAACTTATATTTGGTTTTTCAAGTTTTCTTTTGATTATAATTATTACTACTCATTTTTACTTATAAGCAAAATTAATGTAAATTAAGACTTGGAAGAATTCCACTAGTTAGACTTAAGTGTCCCATTAACTAAGATATCTTGTTCTTAAGTATATAAAAAGAGTATCTTAAAATTTAAGAGAGTTTAAATAAATGATATAGATAGAAGTTGGAAGGAAATTTTTATTTTTTATTTTTGCATTTATTTACTTTTGATCAGTCTTAAAAATAATTTCAATTCACTGAATCAATTTACTAATTCATAGAAATTGCGAGAAAAAGAAATGTGTGAATTGACTTTTAATAATGTGAACATGTGATAAACATAATTAAGCTGGTTCCAATTGTACGATCGAGAAAGGTTAATTATTTTATATATCTAGGAAAGATGGTTAACTACCCTTAATAACAACCCAATCTTGGTAATCCAATTCCTTAAAGTCTTTTTGACTTTGAGATTAAATTATAATGCTAATCCATTGTTTTGAAAGTTGTTCACAGATTTAAAGGAAAAAGTGTGCATTCATTATATAATAATATATAATTGGAGCTAGCACTGTGAATCTCACTTGTGTTCCTATTTAGATATGTTTATTTTCAACTTATAAACATCGATTTGGCCATTTTTAAGCTCTAAGCAAAATCTTTATGTAAATTTATACCAAATTATGAAAACAGTTAATTAATTTTATTTGTAAGATCATTTATATCAAACTAAGTTAAAAGCGGAGAGTATGACTAAGGAAGGACTAAATTCAGTGTCAATATAGGCTTTGTCGGATCCCAAAGAATGTTATGGGAACTTTACCATTCACCTAATATGCACGTCGCCGACGTGCCATCTCTTTCCTCTAATTCTATATGACCTTTCTTTTCAAATCTTGGTCATTTCCATGAACCTTCCTCTAACATTCTTCCTTCATAATTTTTCCTCCTTTCTTCACTTCTTTGCAAGCTCCGTGCTGCAAGAAAAAAGATAATTTTCAATCTTCCATTATATAATGATTAGAGTTGATTATAGGGGTCATGAATTTAACTTTTATTAATATTTAAACCGCTCAAATCAAAATTTCACTTTTTTTTTTTAATTTCAACAACTTCATAAAGATACAATAGGTAGGAGGTAGATATTAAATCAACATACAACAACAATAATCAAATTGTTTTTCATTAAATAAAATTAATATATAAATTAAACAATGTCACAATAATTTATTATAAATAATATCAATAAAAAAATTATTAATTATTAAATTATTTTTAATAATTTTATTTATTATTCTCTTTTTTTTTTATCTGTTAAATTATTTTTTATTTAATTTATTCTTCTCAATAGAACTTTTGTACATCTCCTCCAAACAAAGATATCAAATTGACATAACTCAAAAATCGAAAATGAACTATGAGCTTGTTAGTTGACTAAACTCAGAAACAATTTTTATGTAACTGGAAACTTCATCCGCGTCTATTTATGACTGGAAATTACTAATTACGTATGAAATTAGTGACTTGTAAATAACTTGGCTTATTTTCATGATGGTTAGTTATATAATATATAATGGGAAAGTCCTTGGTGATCAACTACAATATTGTGGCACTAACACCACAAAAGTCAGACGCGTGCCTTCTCCTTTACTTCACAAATTCGTAAAGCAAGAAGAACCACGAAAAATTTCTGCCAGTGGAACCCTTTCCGCCAAGGTCTTCAATTACAGAATTGAACTCAAGAAAGCTCTTTCAACTTGTACCGTCCTTCTTCATTTAAGTACTTTTTTTTTTCTTCTTCTCTATATGGGGAGTTGCAAAAGTTGTTCTCAAATCTCAATGTCGATGTATCACAATTCACAAAGTACAAACCTAGTCTCACACCTGTATATATTGACCATCCACTTTTACTATCCTATATATATAATCTCAACCCAAAGAATTCCTTTTGTACCTATTTACGGAAAATATATATCATTATACTATGGCCAAACCTTTCTTTCTGATCTGTTCTCTCGTAATCTTACTGATCATGTCAATGGCGGCAGCAGAGGCTTCTGCAATTCGATACCATGGAGGAAGTGGAGCTTCTAAGACGCTCAAAATGGATACAGGTGAAGCTGCTTTTCATGTTCTTGCTAAGGGTCAAGTCCCGCCTTCGGGTCCAAGCCATAGAGGCCATCAAGCGCCTCAATTTGCAGTTCATTTCAACCAAAGACGCCATTGATCGAAATATATATAGCAGCAGCCAGCCAGCCAGCCGTGCACTTGATTGGCCACAGATCATTCATAATCCTATCCTTTTTTCTGCTGTTTGATATATATATATATATATATATATATATATATATATACATATATATACTGTTTGTCTGAACTTTAAAACTTATGGATCAATATTTTAGAATAAGAAATGGAAATGATACGAGAGGATAGTTGTTATTCCTTTAAGCTCATCTTTTACAACTTTTCTACTTTCCTCTTATTTCATGCATCGAGTTGCATGCAGAAATTAATTTCCACGCATTGGTGCCAGGTGATTTTCTAAGGAAATTCTCGGTGCTTTTGTTTCATAAAATGGTCAATGATGTCATACAGAACGGTGTCAGCTTAACGCGTGCACCGATGTACGACATGAAAGAGAGAATTTATACCACCACCGTAAATATTTAATCTTCTCCTCTGGTCCAACCAGAACCTGTCAACTATCAATGACAATCGTACAGTGAACTTTCTGTTGAGCACGATTTCCGATACCAGTTTTATTAGTCAAATAATAAAACAAGATGAAACGATAGCAATTGGCCTATTAGCTCAGTTGGTTAGAGCGTCGTGCTAATAACGCGAAGGTCGCAGGTTCGAGACCTGCATGGGCCATTTTCAAACGCTTTATGTTTATATTATTGCATTTGACGGAAAAAAAAATTATAATACTCAAACTAAATTACTACCTGCACGGGCCATTTTCAAACGCTTTATATCTATATTATTGTATTTAGCGAAAAATATATATATATAATACTTAAGGTAAATTAGTATTTTATTTATTTAATTGACAGATATATAGTTATTAACAATTATTTTATGTTTATATTATTGTATTTAGCAACAACAAAAAATTATAATACTCATAGTAAATTAGTACCTTATTTAATCGACAATAATATCAAGTTATCAACAATTATACAAAGATATTCAAATTCAAGGATGATATACAGAAGTTTTTGTGGATATCTTAGAATTGAGTAAATTACATTAGTAAAGTACACTAATTTCGATTAAATTACACTTGATTTTTTTTTATTTAAAAAATAACAATCAATCTTTTTAAACTTGAAAGACAATTTTGTTCTTATAAAATTCACAAATATTCTATATATTTCTTTCTTCTTCTCTACATAAAAAAAAATTATGAGCCCTTTTATGCATATATTTGACAAATAATTGTTTCTTGCTTGCTTTTTTGTGCATAATAGGATATTATCTTGTTTGTAAGGTATTTGTCATAAATAAAGTAGATTTCTTTTACATAAAAATGTATGCTTTACCTGCTTTCTGATATTTGATTTAGTTGTAATCAACTTCTTGCAATTAAAATTTTAAATTATGTTAGGTTTCTAATTTATAAGTTTTGATTGTTTCACTTTTACTACATATGCAAATATTTTTATTTTACTACAATTTTCATAAAAGAGCAACTTATTTTTCAAAAACATTATATTAATAATTAACATCTTTAGTTACAGAAGTGTGTGTGTATATATATAAATTTATTTATTTATTTATCTTATTCAATTTTAATTTTAATTAATTGATAAAAAATTTCTATTTTATCCTAATATATTACTTGGAACTAGTGCATCATCTTTAAACACAAGTATAACTACAGCGAAAGAAGTGCGATTGTCATGGTGTAATAATTATAATAGTAATTAAAAGATGATAGATATCTACTTTTAAAATGAAAACTTTATCTGTAATAATAGTAAGGGCAAAAAAATATTTTTAAATTTGAAAAACTAACAGTAAGAATTTCTGTAATATCATTTTAAATGTTAGAGGATGAATTTTTATTTTTAAAATAATAAAAAAAAGTGCGTATAATTTAATTAAATCTCAGAAGAGAGTAGTGTAATTTTTTTAAAAAATTTTAGTGATTTTTATTTTTCTTTAGATTTGGTTGTAATTTTTTTTTGAATGATGTTTTCCCTGTTTCGCCTGGTTGACTTTCAAGGTGTGTATTAGAATTTTGTCCCCCTTTCTGTAATATTTTTTGTTTGGGATAGAATTAATCTCCTTATGCTTATTGTAAAAATAAATAAATAAATTAATTAACCGAAGATCAAGATTATATATTTTGATATTTTCCATTTCAAACCTATTTTATTATAAATAATAATTTTTTGATGAAATTATTAATTATAATTTCGAGGACACTTGCTGCACTGGAGAACAATTGTCTAAAACATATATTTCTGAATATTATAAAAATATTCGAAGACCGCCACTAATAATTTGGTAATATATATTTGAACTAACGGAACCCAATGACTATATAACCTCCTATTCCCACCCCTCTGGACTCTGCCCGTTTCCCCGCCAATTTGTTTCCTCCGTTCGCTTTCCCACAATCTTCTTCCACATTCAGACCCTTCCATTTATCTTTGTTTCCGTCGCTCGGTCTTCCACCGGCATCAACGCCTCTCGAGTAACCGGTTTGTTCCCCCTCTTTCTCTTCGGAAAAAACGACTCAACTACTTTTCAAACAATGGGTATTTTCTGGACCTAACGATCACGGTGTCCTCTGTCCGCCTCGGCGGAAGGGGAGAAATTAGGGTTAGTTTGCGATTTTTCATTTTGTTCTCTGACTTGCTTAACATTGGGTAGACCTTCCGGATTATATGAAGTTTTTGATATTGTTGATGTTTTAGGTATATTATGTTGAAATTTGAAGTCGATATACCAGGAATCGCTGTGAAGTCGTGTTATTTATTGCAGGGGGATTCAGCCATTGAAGTTTTTCAGGGAGATAAGTAATGAAATTCAAAAGTAAGAGAAGTAATTGGGGTTATAAAATTTCGGAGAATGCCAAAAAGTCGGAGGGATAGTGTAGCCTCTGGATCAGACGTCCATTATATGTCTGAAAAAAAATGAATCAACCCACATTGGCTCTTGAGGCTTGAGGCTTGAGGCTATAGGCTATCTGTCATCAAGCTATCTCTGCAAAATAAAATTTCAATTAATAAGGATGTGCTGAATTTTATTTTGAATAAAATCCCAATACCAGTTGAACATGATTATAGATTACAATTTAAACTTGATCTCACTCAAATTTCCCAGACACTCTTTTCGGATGTACGTTAAGCATAAATGTGCAAATAATTTCTCATGAGATTGGTGCTATACTTTCGAACTCTTTTGTAATTGGCAAATTGGGCTACTTCTTCAACTCTCTGCCTTTTCTTTTTGTTTTTCCCTTCCTGTTCTATAATTCTATGTCAATAATAAGTGGGGCAGGATAAGGGCATGATATCCCTTCAAAGAAGAAGCCTTGAGATTGAAGATAGAGAATTAGAGATAGCATTTACAGTGCAACTGATGGCATTGAAATTGCCAGAACAGATAGCTCTTTTGGCAGTATCGTTTCTCACAGTACAGCTAAGTATCGAATATTTAACTCTCTTAGATACAATTTTAACCTCAATATTTATTGAATTATGTATTTTGCGCTTCCTTTATGAAAAAAATAAGAAGAAGAAAGAAAAACGTTTCCTACCCCAATATTTGATTCTCTTTAAAGAATGTTGTAGGCGTTCATATTTTGCCTCAAAAACGGCGAAAGCAGTCCTCAAATTATGTCCCAATTAACGGGCTTGAATGATTCCTTCAGCATCATAGTATGAGTATCATACACAGATATCTCAAGCATGTCTCGTTGAAATATTCAACTCCAGCAAGCTAGAGCAACTTCCCAGTTCTAGAATCTACTCTGTTTTATTAACCTAGTGAAAATCAGATTATGCCATCAAGGAATCGAAATAAAGAGATCAATTATAGTATTCCCTAACCAAAGGTATTGTCAAAGATTTAAACTTTTCTAAAAGGTAATCAAAGGTATGTACTGATGAGCTCTTCAGGACAAAGAAGCTGGATTTGCGGTATAAGGAGTACAGATCAAGCTAAGAATAAATTAGTCAATCCAAAATAGGAAAATTCAACTGAATTGCGGAAGACATAATGACGATTACTTACATTATTTCCTTCATGGATTTCACTCTACCAAATTTTAATGATTTTAAATTATAGCTTTTTTAGTTAGAGTATCCATTGTTTAACCATTAGAAGGGAACCTAATTTACTTCTTAATCATTAATTAATTATAAGATCTATTACTTAATTATTAAAATAGAAAATTACATATATATGCTCATCCAGAAAATTTTACAGTAGATTATTTATATTATAAAATATAAATAGATTAAACTAATTAAAAACAAAATATCTAAGTATATTAAAGATGAGTTTTAATGAATAAAAAAGTGTATTGGCATATAATTATATATTGATAAATTATTGACTTGTTTTATGTATTTTTATTAATTACTTAGGATTTTTTCTACCCCTTCAATCAAAGTCAAGGTGCGGGGAGCTAATATAACATGCTCAAAATAAATGTGATAAAGGGTCTACACACACCATTATTAAGATTTTGATTAGAAGGCATTCTTGAGGAATTTGAATATTTTAAAGTATTTTATAAGATAAATTTAAAGAAAGAAAAAAATAATTTAATAAATTAATATTTAATGAATAAGTAAAATTTATAAATTAGTTTATTCTATAAAATTTAGAGAATCCCAGTATATTTTTGAGTAAGTATACCTACATAAGTTCATCAATGACTGAGTGTCACGATTTAGAAGTTCCACTAAAAAGTTTTATTATTTTATTTTATTTTATTTTTTTTAACTCAAACTTATTAGTAAGAGAGGTGTAGGAATGACTTATAGGCAATGTCTAACTAATTAATTATTATTTTTATTGAGATATTTTTTATTAGATTGATAAGTTGAGGAAAAAAAATCTTTGATTAGTTGGTTGCATCAATCTTAGGTTCTCTCAACAAATACAGCATAAAATTGTTAGATGTGCCTGGAAACAAGTGGGTATACAGGTTGCAGACATTAGGTAAAGGTCATTGTAGTCCTATCATGTCGCTTAGCAATCCCGTGAGCCATAGTCAGAACCTCCAACTTCATCCTATCACTCATTTACCACAGAGAATATGCTCATCAGAGAAAGGTTAAAACCTGGAATCTGAAACTCTTGTTTGTTCACAAAACGAACAATTAACCACGCATACTACTTGCTGCACACATATTCGTCGCTGCTTTGGCTTTTAATTTACACATGAAAACACATGACCCTTTCAGAAGAGAAAAACCAACTACATGAATGGGTTTAGGTGAAGTGGTACACTAGGAAAGCTGAACATCACTTTCATTGGTGTATTATATCAAAACTTACGAAGAAAAGATGCAGATTTAACAGCAGCAGGACTTAACCAAACCACCATTCTAAACCAACATTCTGATACTCTCCCAGTAGTCCCCCACCTCTCTCTCTCTCTACCCTTATCAAATCAGGATGTTATCACTATCATATATCCCAATTTAACACGTAAAAATATGGAATTTTTGTGTTGTAGAATTATTTCTTGATGTGTTGTTGATACTTGATACTCATAAATTGGTTGTCTAAATGCCCGGGCCGTTTATCTGAGGAAGCAGAGAAGGGATAAATAATTAAGTTTACCTCGTTCTTTAAAACTAAAATTATATTAAAAAGAACTAAATAGAATTAAATGAAAACTTTTTGTACAATTACATAAAATTATATAAATAACATTATTCTTATTTTAATCGTATTGTTTTCCAGAGAGACTACAATCGTACCATTTTTACAGGATGATTTACAGTTGATATTATCACAAGAGTGAAAAATATTTTAACGGTGTATATTCCATATGTATATAATACTAAATTATTTTACAGCCGGAGCGTATCATAGAGCGCGTGAGCACCTGTACTTTCAGACCAAATGTACTATCCGACTTGAAAAATACCTCAGCAACTTGCCGTAGAGCCCGCCGGAGACAGGCAGACCTGACTCTGTATCACGGTCTTACCTATCTTGAAACCGGGAACAACCGTGAAGCCCACCCGAAGCTCCCCTTCATAGGTATCGGTGGCTTCCCCTGACGGGAAAACTGATTCTTCGGACACACATTCCATGTATACCTCGGAGAATCTACTGTTCCTCTTCACCTGAAAGATGGTGACTTCTTTATCGAATGACAATGCCAAACAATGCAAAGTCCATACACGCTTAGTCATCTCTGCAAAAGCTATGAAGAAAGCAGAATCTGGGAAGCCCCCAGAATTGACTAGCTTCCTCTGGTTCAAGTTGCCAAACAGGGAGCACTCCATTTTGGCATGAACCAGTTGAAGGTACTTGGCCTTCAAGAATTTGGCAAAGGATGAGTTTGGGTTCTGGGTTAGATATTGTTTTGCGTTCAAAGACTTGAGCTTCTTGAATTTGTCGAAGTAAAGCTTTTGGTTATGGTGGCGGTGGTGTTTCTCCAGAGGCTCACTTGGTACCACAAAGTTTGGAAAATTGAAACCTTCAAGCATTGTTAAGCAGACGAAGGATTCAAACGCAAAGCATCTGTGACTTGGTTTGGCAAAAACTGCATCTGGGTGAATGAATCTGACGGCTGCTTCGAGATCCCAATGAGCAGACTCCATTTCTCTCATCATCAACTTCACGAAGCTCCTTATTGATCTTAAGGTGTGGTGAAGAAACTGAACAAAATGGGTTGGATTTAACACTGAAAATCTAAGGTTATCGAACATTGACAAAGCCCCACTTGAGTTTAGCTTCTTCTCGAGGGATTTATTGAAGGCAAGACACTCATCAAGCTGTTTTCTGAGAGAAGCAATGTCAAAATCCTTGTGGTCCACTTCTGCTTCGAGCTTCTTGATTGTGATTTCGTAAGTTTTCATTATGCTCTGCTGTTCTTGAATCTCTGCAAGCATCAGAGTCACTTGGGGAGAAAGATCAAGCTCTTTCTTCATGAACGCCCGCTTCAATTCTGAAATAGCTCTCAGCTCGTCCACCACCGCTTGATCAGCTGCTTGAATGGCCTCATTATTGTAAGGATACTGAGCCATTTGGAGCTCTGCATAAGCAGCTTTAATAGCAGTAACCCCAGCAAAGAGCCTAGCAACCAGAGCCTCCAAAACTGCTCTGTTTCGAGCTTTAGTGTCTTCGTGCTTCTGACCAGTGAGAGAATCTTCCTTAAATCTGGCTTGCGAGGCGAGCAAGCAAATGCCATTGTTTCCAGCAATTTTTGTTGCAGTTCGGAGGCCAATAACCTTCTGGAAAGTCTTGGCCAATTTCTTACTCCTAGTGTTGAAAGATGATTTGGGTTTATCGGTTTCCATCTCAAGACAACGATTTGTTTGAAGCATAAGAATTTTGTGGGGATTGTAATAGAGAGAACTAAGAAAATCGAAGAAAAGGAGAGAGTTCGGAGTTGGCAGAGAAAATGTCTTGCAGCAAAGAAATCTTGGTTGGAAAAGCAGGCGGAAATCTTTTGACTGTTAGAGCAGAGCGTGGAGCCTAATACGGAGATAGTGTTATTATATTATTATCAAAATTATAGTATAAAATAAAAATTAAGCAAATAAGAATAGTAATTCTAAAGCGCGGGAAAAAGGACGATGGGATGTTTCTGGCTTTCAGCTTTCTGATTATAAGTGGATGTGGCAGAAGGACTTTTCCACGTAAGTCATTTATTTTTTTATATTTTTTGGTATAATATATTTGCAGTGCCGCACAGGGATATATCTTTTGTGATGGACGGCTGTGATCTTAAGTTTTGACCCCAATTACTCGGCCCTTAACTAATTTAACTTGTGATGCTTGGCTGGTGAAGAACATAATTAAAGAACAATAGTGATTAAGAACACTTAGAATTACTATTTTTTGTAATTTATAGATAACAGTAATTTAAATATTTTTAAATTTTCAAAATTAAATATTAATAAAAATTAATCATGTATATCATAAAATTAATAAATGTTTGAATTAATAATGCTAGTGTTTTATTACCTTATTTTTTATTTTTTATTTTATTTAAAACTGTTCACAAGTATTGGGTCAGCAGTATAACCATGATTATATTTTCAGCGCTTCTAATCTTCTTGTGCTGCTACTGCTAAGCTGGAAAGCCTGAAACCAATGAATCAATCAAATCCACCCAAAATCCGAAGTAATAGAATTTTATGTATCAATTGAACTTGACTCAAAATTTATTTAACAGAAATATTTAAAATCTAATATATAATATTATTAAAACTATGCCATTCTGTTGTTCTCAGAAAACAAAAATCATTATCTTTTATTTTATTTTATTTTTCAAGGTTGGTCTGCCTTCTACCATTCTTCTTCGGAGAAAATGTCGACAGAACAGAACGATTAGCCGTGATCTTCCATTTATTTGTAGATACTAATATTATGTCTTAGAATTGCAATTTCAATTTGATTTTTTTTTTGTGGTATTAATTATTTTTGTTTATGGATGGAAATGAAATAAATGATGGGACCAGGATTGGCACATGAGGCTCCAAAAACCATCACAAAAGAGACGTAGCCGAAAGAGGGATTGTGACTTGTGCCAAATAAATTAAAACAAAGAATGATAATATAGTCACTCAGAGTCTTGAAACACAGCTCCTACACATCAACTCTGTTCAGACGTGGGACAGCACTCAAATAATACGAGTGTCAAAAACTCTCTCACTTATACATCGAAGTACTCAAAATTCATATAAAATAAATAATCCACTGGTATAGATGTCAAATCAGTACATATTATTTTTGGACGGATTTTCCTTTGTAGTTTTCTTTTTGGGTAAATTTTACTTTCTAATTTTAATTTATTGATTCTGTTCTATTCTTTTCCTTTACTAGTAAGTCATAAATATTTTTATTTTTTTTCCAAAAATTTGCATATTCATCACGTACTTGTCAATTATTGAGCATTAACTTGGAATACAAGTGGGACGTTACCAAAGGTTATATATGCTAATTGAGATAGAAATTCATCAATTTTCTTAGTAGTTATTATGAAATAAAGTAAGTTTCCATGCCATGAAAGATGACTCTTTATATAACAGGAATCATTAAAAATGCCTATGTATTCTATAACCTTCTCAAATTAAAATGACTTCTTAGTCTTCTAAAGAGAGAAAACAAACCACATGAATATGTGGACGTTGGCATATTATATACGTGCACATATAAAAGTTCTCTTTATGTCTGACACCAAAAAGGAGAAAGAAAGTTTGGATTTTTTTTTCCATGAAATCGTAGAAAAAGAAACAAATATATTAATGCGTATTTAAGCATTGTTTTGATACGTAATAAACAGTCTTTGATAGAATTATGACTAAGTTTTTGGTATATCGGCAGTGGCACTCAAGAAAATAGTAGAAAAAATGGGAGAGGAATCCAGATCCTCCCAATATCTTAAAAAATTATTTTTATTAGGAAATTAGATATTGTTGATTGGGGAGATGAATAAATCAAACTTGCATCATTCCTCTTTGCTGGAAATTCAAACTATCACTAAACCAAACCCCAAAGACTTTGCTCTCCTATATTTTCTAATAAAAGCATTGTGATTTATGGGTGACAACTAGTCTAAGTTGGCATGTTGTTGAATATACCATATATAGTTTATATATGGATTCACTTATTAAGCCATAGCTCCATAGCTTCTAAGAAAATCAAGTCATGCTTCCTGTCAATGATTTTCTTTTCCCTCTTTTGCAATCTCTTTTTGTTATAATTTATTATCTTCTGTCACGTCCGACATTCAAATCATGGCATTGTATTAGGCTAAATATAATGTTCAAGATCAAAATTATGACATCCTATTAAAAGTAATAGACAAAGAGAGGCTTCATTAACGTCCTTGTCAACCATTTTTTGTTTGTCTTTTGGGACCCATCTACACCATTTTTTATGCTTGAAAAATACTAAATTGTATTTAATATATATGTAGATTTAGCGTATATATATATTGAATCTATATAAAAATATATGTGCGGAAGAGAAAAAAGATGGCATTAGGTAGATCTGTGTAGTGGGTATAATTATGTCTTTGTTAGCTTCTTTGGAATACAACTTGGGAGAGAAAAAATCATTTGTCTTAGGTTCAAACCCTTATCTTTAATCTTTTCTGGCATGCAGCTTTATACATTGATAGCATTAACATTATATCGTTAATGATGAATTCTATGTCAACCCTTCAACTGTTGAGAAATGTTCTACACCATCATAAGAACATGTTATTTGCACGAGCAGTAAAGAAAACGAAAAATTTCCACAAACATAATGTAAAAACTAAGAAAAAGTTTTTGATCCTTGTCCTTGTGGCAGATATCTAAAAGCAGAAGTTATCTTCAGCTATTTTCTTTTCTTTTTATTAAGATATATGGACTCATAATTGATATACAACAACTCTGTGGCTCCACATGTTAAAAATTAAATTTGTAAAAAGTATTATTAGTTTTCATGATTCCTTCGTACTTAATTATAGAATTTTCTAGAGTCTATTGTTTTGCTTTAATTGATTTTTAATAAATTTTTTAAGAAATTATACCACCTTATGAACACAACTTCTAATTAAATTGGAAGTCTAGCTCCATAGTCAGATATTTATTTTGTCGAAAACACAAAATTAGACAGATTTTTATTATATATTGTCGAATTATATAAACTTGAAAACTTATTATTATTTCATGTTAGATATATGTATATGGGTGTGTGTTATGATTTGATTTCAAAACAATATTCTAGAAATTTCAAAGCAGACGTGTATTTGAAAAAAGAAGAAGAAGAATTTCTGTTCATCTGTATGAATTACCAACAACTGTGGATCCCTACGTTTAACCAACGAAAAATGATTTGCAATGAGTAGTTGGTCGATGAAGAAGATGAGGAAGGCGTCTGTGTGAAGAAATTGATGGCAAAATATTAGATAAATGTAATGGAAATTATTTGACGTAGTCATTAATTTCGCAAATGGCAAGCAAGTTGGAAAAATATCATTGAATATTATTATTGTGCTGGGCACTGATCTTAATCTTCACAACAAATGGTCAGATCCTTAATTCTCAGAGGTCAAGTTTTCCAATACACACACACACACACACATATAAGGCTTGCTTTTTCTATCACTTTCTTACGGTTTTTCTTGGTGGGACTCTATAGGGACATATTTAATAAACTTTCATTAACTAGCAAAACCAAATTGCCAGTAGTTTGATAGATAGTGTGGCCCTACTGCCATCTAAATTTGGATGTATACCAGGTTCAAAGCCTCTAGCCACACAGCTTCTAAATAATGAATCAAAAAACTTCGAAGACAAACTTAAGAAGCGTTTTATATCTAAATTGAAACTCGCATTTAGGTTAACGCAGCTTAATTTTACTTATTGAGCCATTGAAAATGAGATAAATTGGTTTTTATATATACCCAAAAAATCTCATACAATTAGGAGAAAAAAGTGTGATGACAATTGTAATATGATTAAATAATAAATTTAAATTTATTTGTTAAAATTTTTTTGTAACATGAGTATGTAAAAATAGTTATAAATTTTTTTATTATGTTAAATAAAATTAATTTTATCTGAAACAATATAAAAATATTTTTCAAAAAAGTTTTAAACTGATCAACAGGTTTATCTGAGTACTGAATACTCCCTGCAATCTCCATCTACATAAGTTACAACAAATGAACTACATGATTTTGGTGTCAGTTTCAAGTATTTACTCTCTGGACCTTGATTCATAATAATTATATTTGAAAGTATATATATATATAATTGGTTGAGTTGTGTAGTAAAGATAAAATACCCCACCTGGTTTTATATTACATTGAAATTTTTTGTACTGTCTAATCGGATGCTCCCTGAAACCAGCCATGATTTTGGTAGTGGAACTGAGACTCCACCAAGTACAGTATCCTAAGGCCAGCGGTGGTAGTTCCTGGTTCCTATAGGACTTTGCTTCCTGCTACCATACAAAAGACTCCAAAAACTAGTGTCCCTGACAAAGGTACCCCCATCTGTAATGGTGACTTTAACTCGAAGGGCTAAAGGAACAGCATGATTGTCCAAGTTGATGGATCACCACATGCCCTTCAATTCCACACTAGCGTTAAATTGAGTGGAAAACTGGGATATTTTCTTCATGGTCAATATTAGTGTCAGCCCTGGCAGAAGCACAAAGGTCTAATCTGAAAGATATGGAATCAAACGGGTATAATATGGGGCCTCTTGGTGGCTCTGTGTCCCTCAAATGGCAGAAAAGCTGAATGAATTTAAGAAATATAGTCTATATATTATATGTGCCGCCACCTTGATGTTTATTATTACCGCACGTTGGTTAGTAACAATGCCACCATAAATGCTCATGTGCTGCACTGCATCGCATACCTATGCCCTATCATTCTTGGTCTGGAGCTGAAGCCCCACAGAACGCTGTAGCACGTGACATTCATGCTACATGGACCTATGCTTGCGTCTTTTCAATAGAAAAAAGGTTATTCATTTTATGTCGAACAATAACAAATAATGAAATATAATAATATGTTTAATATTTAATTAGCATAATTAGTATTATCATGTAAAAATACATAGCGTAAATTGTGTGCTAGTTGATTAAGCTGCTATGAAATCTCTAATAATAAAGTTAAGTCGCACAGCTCAGATTGACGGAGGAAAATATTGTTTCAGGATGTGTTTGTATAAACGTTTAAAAATAATAAAATCACGTTTCCACCGAAATTTTGTCAGAAGCAACATTTTTGTTGCTTCTGCAAATTACTCTAAAATCACGTTTGCGTTACTTTAAAAGCCAATCCAAACACACACTTAGACAATAAAACCCAAAAGTCTTGCTTGCTTGAACTCGTGAAAATCAACAATTTAAACGCCATTTTATCTGTTTTCTGTGACAACTAAACACATTACTTTTGTAATATTTGTATTACTTTATTTACGGTGCCTTGAGTAACCATCAAGTTCCTTTGCTGCGTAACATAAAAGCAGAAATGTGGAGAAGCAGAATCCTAGGAAGATTGCTTAAGCTGCAGAAAATGGAATCAAAGTGATGCTTAGCCTTTAATCATAAAGTACACGCCATCATTACAAAGTACAAGAATAAATCAACACCGTATCAGTGAAGAAAACAAGACAGTTGAATGATAATCCTCTCGCTTTATTTATATATTTATCTATAAGAATAGTACATAAAATATGCTGACATAATGAAACTTCATTAGCAACGCAGAGATTAGTTGGTAGAAGAGTACAGTTTTGAATCAGAGCCTGGAGATTTCTCTGCTAAAAGATTCAGAAGCTTGGGCGCTAGCGAATCTGAAAAAATGGTACAGAGAAGAGTATGCAATTGTCTTGAATGGTGGATACAACTATTCATGCCGTAGAATGATCGTCGACATTTTCGAAAATTGTAATTTATATATATATATATATCGACACACAAAAACAATATGCAATTGTCTTGAATAGTAGATACAAATATTCAGAATGGGCATCAACATCTATTTATAACTATTGATACTTCTACAGCCATGCACTAACAAAACCATCATGAAACGTTACAAATATTCAAAATCTTGTTGACACCTTTTCGTCACGTCACAAGTCTTCCTAAGTGGAGCACATTGGCCATAGGCTGCAATAATGGCTCAATTAAACTAACCATTTCACCCTAATTTCTAAGTTGCAGACAACAGATGAAACTTCACTCAGATAAGAGGAAATTGACTCGAGGATCTTAAAGGCTGAGGCAATAGTGATCTAAGTTGGTATCAACATTTAAATCCTGGAACAACACATTTTAATTTTCTTTGGGCATGACTCAAATCATATAAAACAGAAGTGCAAACATTAACAATTTCGTTAAAATTGTCTAAACCCCTCAATTATGTCATTTTATTAAAGATTCTAAGAGTCTAGAATACAACAAAACTATCCCAAACTACAATTGACCTCAAGTTCTAACCCAACATACTAGCGCTTAAAAGCCAAAGAAGCCGAGTTCACTGGCTCTCTCCTTCTCGAATGTTTCAAAGTACTGATAAATTATTGTTACAGCAAGCAATATCCCAGTCCCTGAGCCAATTGCACCCATGAAGTCTGCCAAGACCGTTAATGCACCAATGCAAACTCCTCCAAAGGCAGCTGCAGTAGGTATATAGCGATTTAGTTCCTTCTGCAAGTTTGAGTCTCTATGTCCAGGCATCACCATTTGTTGTTCCTACCAAATCAGGAGAAGTTAAACAAATAAGCCCAAAATATCTGATGCAAGACTGATATGTTAACGCTCAACATAATAGAAACATTAAGATGCATATAGAATTACCTTGAGCTGCTTAGCCACATCCCGAGCAGAAGACCCAGAAACTTCAATCCAAGTTTTTGAGAACAGAGCACAAGCTCCCAGCATAAACACCAGATAGAATAGAGCATGGAAGGGATTAGCTGCCATATCTGCTAAGCTGCACAGTCAACACAACAAAATTTTAATCTAATTATAGAGGAAATAAGCCAAAGAAGTAAACTTGTATTACCTTGCTGGTGCAGTGACATAGTAAGCAAGACCACCAACAGGAATAGACTGACCAGAATATTCAGACTCCTTCCACTTTCCCAAGAGGTTTACAAAGAAATTTCCACTGTATTTCCTGTATAGCAACTGTAAAGAAATTTATTTTCATTTTTTGGTAAATGATATATCTTGGTTGAAGTAAAATTAATATTCTTAAGTATGCAAAACAAAACATGTACCTGGGAGATGAAATAAAGATTGGAAACAAGTGCAGATTGTAGAATGATAGGCATGTTGGAGGTGTAGAAAAGCTTAATCGGATATGAGCCCTGCTGCCCACGTGCATTCTTTGATCTCACAGGCAAAACCACTCGAAAACCTTGGAAGTAGATGACAATGAGGAAGATCAAGACTGTAGCTAGCAGATTAGTAACATTTGGAAGATTCTGCCGATAGAAAGCCTCGCGGAGAGCACGTACTTTATCTGTCCTAGTAATCAGAAGATGAAATAGTGCAATAACAGCACCTTCAAATTCAGCTCCCCGGCCACTATTAATTGTTGTGGGGCTAAAAGCTTTCCAAATGATGCTTTCACTACACAATTAATTAAAAAAGTTAAAGAAAGATGAAAACAAAAAAGTTATAAAAAAATGAACACATTACACACGGTAAAAGATCCAATGCCTACCAGATATTTGTAGCTATGAAAAGTGAGATTCCAGAACCCAGACCATATCCTTTCTGAAGAAGTTCATCAAGGCATATAACAATTATTCCAGCAAAGCAAAGTTGGATAATAATAAGAATGGCATTCCCAACTCCAAGTTGAGCAACACTGCCATACATGCCAGATAAGACATATGCAACAGCTTCACCAACTGCTATGAGGATTCCCAGCAACTTCTGAGCCCCATTCCTGAAAAACAAAATCAACGGAATCAAGACAGTGATAATATTAAATGCACAAAACAAATTAATATAAAAAGGCATGACAAATAAACAACACAACTAAATACAAATTACAAATATAAGTAGCAGCGACCACAATGCCAATTTGTGTAATAGGTCCCCAGACAGTTTTCTGCAGCTTTTTAAATTCCTCTTCCACCCTCAAAAAAAAAAAGGGCAGAAATTCCAAATCCCCATAGATGTGAAACTCTACTTTTCAACTCAAATTTTTATTTTAGCTTTGCTTTAGAGGCAGGGCATGAGAAGAGAGAGAGGCCATTGCTGAACAACATAACCTGTCAAAGAACTACCATTAAGAGAACAAGCAATGGTTATAATTGCATAAACAGTCTTTAGTGATTTATTGTGAGATTCAATAGAAAACCCATTCTCCCTCAAAAGGTAAGAAAATGTTTATTACAAAGCTACAGAAAACACCAGGTATAGAAATCAACAGAGGCAATATATTACTTGTCCACTGATAATACAATTGAATTGATGCAAAAGAACAAAACACTAAATTACCTATATATATATATATATATATATATATATATATATATATATATATATATATATATATATATATATATATATATGGGTGTCTGTGTGTGCACACGTTAAGTTAACAATAATTTGAAACAAGCAAAGAATAAAATTGGAAATAGGTCAACAATAAAAAAAAATACTTACAATAGCTCACGGTCCTCCCGTACACTGTTGTCCACTTCAATGATTTTTGACCCTGCCAAGAGCTGCATCACTAGTCCAGAGGTAACAATTGGAGTGATGCCAAGCTCCATAACAGTCCCCCGGTTTGATGCGAGAATGACACGCATCCAATAAAACGGATCAGCACCCGTAGTAGAGTGTATTCCATAAAGAGGAAGCTGACTGCAGACAAGAAAGATGAATAGAGAGATGACTGTGTATATAACCTTCTCCCTGAAGGGAATCTTTCTGTCAGCACTCTGAACTTCTGGCAGAAATGAAAGAAATGGTCTAACCAAATGCAGCACTCTAAATCCTCCTCCCATTAGGACTAGTCAAAACCAATTTCTGCCAACTTAACCTATTTGCAAATGTTTTCAAATATTTAATCATGTAAAAGTTAAATGTAAAACAATGAAATTAAAACTTGAAAGGCATAACTGTGGGACGCTACCAAATAAAACAAGGAAATCCTCATATTAATATTCATGATTGAAATTATATGTTGTATTTCGTTTTACAAATAGCAGATAAATAAAGAATATCCCTATGAAATTCCAATATGAAAATCACATTACAATATAAAAAATAAATAAATATTTTTTACGAATTCCACTTAGTTTCACTATCTCAAATATTATTACACAAATTTAAAAACTAGGAATTCACAACAGATAGAAGAAAACTATCTTCACAGTGGACGGGAAGCAAAACTATCAGTGGAATTATCAAATAAACCTAATAAAAACTAGCAGAGAAACATATAACTCAACTTCCAGCATTCGACATAAATTCTAACTGATAACTAATAATTACATTTATCACCTACAAGGAGTTACAACAAAAAGATCCATGCTTGATATGTCATATACAGATATGCCATAGCAAGCTCCCAGAAATTGACAGATCAAAATCAATTACTCAAGATCCCCCACTATTCACTTACATCCCCAGCTACCCAAGTCGACATTCTTTTAACTCTAACTAAAGCTATTGAAATAGAAATTTCAGTCTAAAATTTCGAAATTCAAAACTTCTTTCTACCCCATTTTCCTACTTGTATATCAAACCAAGTTAACCATGGCCTCTCATTAAAAAATGCGGACCAAAGGAAGTTTTCACAAAAGGGGATTTCAGTGTCATCTAGTTGCAAATCGCAAAGGAGAATAAAATATCAATCCACCATGAAACCCATAGATTGAAGACATATCTTAATCAAAAATCATAAACAACTGGGCAAACAAGAATAATATTTAGCTACTGGAGCTACATAACTCATCACCAATAACCTATTTTGGTGGATGAAGCCAGAAATCACGATCGCATCTGCCCTAACACAATAATATGGATCAAATATTTGATCCATCCGTGCAGACAAAGAATTCTTTTTTATTTATTTATGCAAACAGACAGAAATCTAAACTGGATAAAAATTACTCAAACGAATTAAGGACAAGGCAAAATTGAAAATTACGATGGACCTTACAATGAAAATTGGAAGATTTGAAATAGGTTCTAACAAGGAGAGATCGAAACCCTACGGGCGTACTCAGACACACCCGAAGAGGCTGCTGAAACAGAAGCGCATGGATCGGCCACCGGGTAACAAGATTTTCAAACACTTCTGTCGTGGTGCGCTGCTAGTTCACTCTGCCACGACATTTCACCCAATCGTATGTTGACGCGTGTTATTTTACGAAGTAATACATGTATATATTCTTTTTTATTTTTATATAAAAAAGAAAACTTTATTGAAAACCTATACACACATAAAATATCTCTCGTTAATTAATACATACATGACGCCAATGGCTTCCTAAACTCAGCGCAATAAAATCCCACAATCCAATCATATATATTTCAATAAAAGAAAATATCACGCATATATATAATGCTAAATTATGCTAAAGGAAAGATATTCAGCATCCACCGTACTTTCACAATGCAGGAATTAGAAAAAATATTAGGTATTAACATTAAGCTCACTAAGCATAGAGTGTGTCTAAAAGACGAGATATAAATCAGCCACCTCTTGAAATGTGAACTTCTCATGCAATACAAGTGCCAAAACAAAGCTCGCTCCAACAAGAGAAAAATGGCGGAAAGTGTCAAGTTCTTTATCATAACTTCTGCTCACCGCTGGGTGCATACGCATGCACCACACAATTGCTAAAGAGCTCGCAATGAACACCAGCTTCATTAAGGTGTTATAAACGGAGATGAAATCTGTGAGCAGATCCAAGTAACGAGCCAGAAACACCAAAGCATAGAGCTCTTGAGTCTTGAGGGAAATTCCTAAAATTAAACCAGCCAAAGAAACAGCTTCCCTGAATCAGCGAACTATTATAATATCCAAATAATAATTATCACTAATTATTCATGGGTCTCTTGTTTCCGGAAGGGATATGACATTCAGAAATTAAGAGAAAAATAAAAAAACAGAGCCCCAACTATCGCCCTGTTTTTTGCTCCCATATCTACTCAGCTCATGCAAGTAGCTGTACTAAACATATAAAATTTTCCAATAGAAAAGAACTAAATACGATGGAGACAGAAAGCAAAAAAGCAATCGGCAGTGTTGATTTTGAATACCAGTTTGCTCCATACGTTAATTAATGCCATAAAGAAAGCGGGAAAATGGGGCTCAGATTATTCTCACGTCCGTTCAATTGTTTCCATTACGCGCCGTTCTCTCGGGAACCAAACAGAGTGAAAGATCAAAATGGAGAATGAGTAAATGACCAGAGGCAGGGTTACCTGAGCATGATTTAGTGGCGTAGATTTTAAGCAGGAGGACCAAAATGCTGAGCAGATGGGTCATATCGCCGGCGAACCTGAAGGCAATGGTGACTAATGTAAGGCAGGAGCTGACGTGGCAGTCGAAACCGTTGCTTCCAATTCCATTTGCCTCCCTAGTTAGGGATGGGTCGGTCCGTGAACGGGCGGGTTTAATAATAATGGTAGACTTCAAATAAAACTTGAATAAATTAATTGTTTTAAAAGAAATATTAAACTCACACTTTTTTATATTTTAATTTATATAATTTTTTTAAAAAATTACAATTATTTAATACAAATCATAAAAATATCAACTTAATATTTATAAAAAATTTAAAATAAGTTATATTAGTATATTTTTTAAAAATTTAAGAGAATGTGAATATAAATTTTATAAATTTCAAAGAAATTTTTTATTTTAATTTAAAACTAAATAAAATGTTAATATAATTTTTTAAAAATTTCAAAAATGTGTATTTAATTTACACAAAATTTTGAACAAATTCAGCCAACTGTATAATAATTTAAAGTAAATAAGATAAAAAAGTGAATTAAATATTTTATATTAGATGTCAAGTGTCAATTAATGATACAGTATTATAAGGATCTTAAATTTAATTATTAAATTTTTTATATAAAAAATTTCCAAAATTTTAAATTTGGACTCTTTAAACAAATTGAAAATTTAGTTTGATTCTTATGGATTGGGTTTAGTACGATAGACTCTAATTCAATCAATTAGGAGCATCAACTAGAATCCTGTACAGTCGTGAGTAGCGAAGCAGTGGTGGGGCGGCGCACGTGCAATCATAGTGTGAGCAACTTCTGATTATATTCCTGGGCTAAAATAGCAGGTTTTTTTTTTTTTGTTTTTTTAATTTGTTGTGTTTCTGAAGATTAGAGATTGCATGCATCACCCCAGAAAGCTTCCTTAAATTTGTAAAAATAAAGAGGGAGCCCACTGCTAGATTATAAGGTCTCTCAGGAACCAGACACCAAGGGCTTTTTCCAATGACCCAAAATGATTCCCTCCATGCACATATCACCCTACAAATTAAGATTGAGGAATTTTCAACAGCTATATTGGGTTCTATTTGTTATCAGATCTTCGTGTTTGAATTATTAGTGTCATGTTAAGAGTTTAGCTTTTTCAGATAAACCTCCTTTGGACTCGTATGTACTATTTTATTAATTGTAAAAGAAGAAGGTGCTAAAAATTAATTATCATCTAATTTGTCGCTTCTGGCCAAGTGAAAAAAAAGGAGTTTATTATAAAGCGGATTTCAGTATATTAATGAAGCATCAAGTTCAGCAAAGCAACTTTGAATGAGATGTTAAAAACCATTGCCCAGCATGAAGGATTCAAAGATCTGATGCGATGATGAGCAATTATTTCTTCTCCTTCTAAAAAAACTGTCGAGGGTGCGTGTTCCTTTATTCTTTTCCTTCATTTTCGTAAGTTTCTGTTGTTGTCCCGTGTTCCTTTTTGGCACCAGTGAGGCTCTCATGCATGCGAAGACAAGTGCGGATCGAGTTCAACTTTATTGACCCTCCCTTTAATTAATAACACCGTTTGTTTATATAGAGAGCTAGCTACTTTTCGTTTGTAATCATCGCTCACTTCAACTACATATATATCCTGGTTTTAATTAGCAACCATTTTCAACCACACAATTTTATCAATGTCATTCCCATCCAAAACATATATTAATGCCAAACGAGATTGTATTATTAGTTAGGTGGCCAACCACACAATTTATGGTCTCTTTTCAAAAAGAAAAAGGAATCTGTGATATTTAACTTATTTCAAGACCGGTCCAATACTTATCAAAGTTTAAAGGAAATTTTAAAATAATTTTTTAAAAGTAAATAATAAAATTATATTAAAATTATTATGTTTTTATTTAAAACAAATTTAAAAATAAGATTTTTTTTAACTAAATAATAAATTATATTAAAATTATTATATATTTATTTAAAGTTTATCTTTTATGTTTTTTAGATGAGATAAAAATACGTAAAATGAGTGGTGAGTAAAAAAAATAAAGAGTCTTTTGTGTAGTTGCTAATTTAATTTTTTGTACAACTAATTTTTAATTTTTATTTTAAAATTATTAAAATAAATAATAATAAAAATTTTAGAGACCTAAAACCTTAATTTTAGAAACTTTACTCTTGAGTCCACCCTGACTTATTTTTACTTCAGCTAAATTAATCATGGAATGAACAATGCAAATACTATAGTTTTACCCTTCATCACTTTAAATAGTATTTGGCTTGTTTGTTTGTTATTAATTAGGAGAATGAAAGGTAGAATGTGATATATATAAAAATTGCACACAAATTTTTTTTTTGTTATCCAAATTTTCAAAAAGAATAAAAAATATCATATGAATATATTATAAACTCGTGACTATATTTTTCATTTTTAAAAAATGTCGGTGTATTCTAATTTGTAAAACTTTATAATAAACACTTAAAAAAAAGTGTGTGAAATTTTGTTTTAAATAGAATAGTTTTTTATTTTACTATTTTTTTTATTCATTTTGTTATTTTAGTTAATATCACTATCTTGGTTTGTTGGGGGAGGGGGGTTCTTTTAAAAATGGGGTCATATATTGGGTACTTGTCTAGTATTTGAATGAGTAAATTTTGACCTAAATTAAAAACTGTTGGCAACGAATGTATTTTTGTGGCTAATGCATATATGGTTCTTCCTCTTCCATCAATAATCTTGGTTCTAGCCTTCTAGGAGTTGAATCCAGTAAATAACATCCATCATTCATATTATTTTAAAAATTATTTGAAAATTAAAAATCAAAGAACATTAATTATATTATATGAATTTTATGTAAATTAATAATTTTAATGATCATTATTAACTTTTTTAATAATTTCACATATCTAACAATTCAATATTGAATACTTTACCATTCTTAATGAGTAACATTTTTTAACACACGACGGACTAAAGATTTAATTTTTTGTTTTTTTTAAGAATCAGGCAAAATTAATCGGCCAGGAAAGCAACTGACCAACTAACCTTGTTTGGGCCTCTCCTTTAGCTAGTTGTAGCATGATGAGAAATTGAGAATCAGAATCCTTTATCTTCCTTTCAAAAACATCACCCATCATTCTTGTTTTACTTATTTATATTTATTTATAGATTATAAGCCATCATTTGTGAGTTGAATGGCACTTTGATGGTGACGTCGATGATTGGTCTAAGAGGGATCTTAGAGGGACACTCAAAACACTCTATCTTTAACTTTTCATTTCCCTTTTCTTTCTTTAATTTCTAAATAATATTTAAATTCGACCCTCCTTTACAAAAATTATCGATATCTTGTTTAAATATTTTTGTTTTAATGTTTTGTCAGCCAAATGAAGTAACCGTAAGTGTCCAAAACTCCGATTCAAGTAACATTTTTTTAAATCATTAGTGTCAGAATTTTTTAATATAAGGTTCCCCACTTTTCTCTCCCTTTATCAATATCTTTGTAAAATAAAATAACCATATATTTTTACTATGGTGACTATTTTTAAAATATTGTGTATTTTTAATAATAAAGGATGAAATGGGACAAACTGACATGTGCAGAGAGAGTATCCGATGCACACAAAGGAGACTTCAATTTCTAAGCAATGTTCAAATTTGAATGTAAGATTGGTGTGGTATTATTATAATAGACACTCGTTGGTTGTCTCACCACAGCTGGGGATCAATAGCCATGAATGCAAACCTGCAGAGTCCATCAACTGTCAAATATTTACTGTGAGGAAGGTACCAAATATGGAAAAAGCCAACCAACTAATACTCAAAGTAGTAGTCTTTTAAGAAGCATTATGCAGTGTTTGTGCGTATAATTCAATACGGACCTCCTGGATGTCCACTCTTACAACCAATTGAATTCAAAACCAATTAGTCACTAAGGACATATTAGGTAGGTCATGAGTATCATCCCTATTTATGATTTTTTTTTTCATTTTATTTACAAATAAGTAATATTAAATGCTAAATTTTATTATTTTACAAAGCATCCCCAATTGAAGGAAAACATATCTCTGGAAAATATGATTTAAACCAAGCATCGTAGGACTTGAATTTTGCAGAATTGTTCAATAATATGACGCTTTAATTTCATATTTTAATTTTGGCCCATTGTGTTTGTGGGTAGTATAATGAAATTATTGATGCTATACATGTAAATGTTTAAGATACCGTCAACATAGTTTAACTAAGTATCTTAAGAAAATCCAAATGGGAAGGAAGTCTAATCTTACGTGAAGCTTGAGAAAAAAAAAAGTCCAACTTTAACCGGCAAGAACCCAGCAATTTCAAAGGGACGGTATGATTGGTCCCCTCCAAAATTCAAAATGCTCAATTTCATTTTTTATTTTTTTATTTTTGGGGACAGAATAATGGGTCAAAAATGTTCAAATATTACGAGAAAAATATTATCTATATAACAGCTATAAGCCTATTTGCATGTTTAGCAAACGGACACCACTTCGTTAGCACTGTGTCCTTTGTGTACCAGGGTCTGGTCTGTCTCCGAGTCTGTCTACAACGGATCTCAGCACTCATACGGTCATTGGTCATACCCTCCACCCCTCTCCCTCTCTTACACACTCTATATTCTGCTCCCTTGCCGCTTTACTCTGTTTCTATGTCTTTTCGTTATGGGTTGAACTATCGTTTTCTCTATAAAGAAGCTCCCGTGAAGTGCATGTGAAGCTCGCTGAGAGATCTGGGAGTTAATGATCGAAACGGGTCGCCTTGCTTTTCTGATTCAGGTGACGGGGGTGTTTGTCTTGTAGCTTTTTCCTTCTCTTTCTCTTCCCCGTCTCTCTCTTCTGTTCTTCTTGCCCGTTTTAGATGTTCTTTATACCTCTGCGTCATTAATTCCCTCCCATTTTTTCAAGCAATATGATTCTTTTGAGATAATGAATTCTTAGCGTCTTCTGTTCTGTCCTGTTCTGTTAAGTTTGCATGCTGAATCTCAGAAGCTGAACTTGGTTTGCCCGCTTCTGTGTTCTAATTTTGTACAGTTGAGCTCAAATGGTGTGTGTTGGTATCTAAATCTGCTTCCTCGGTAGTAGCACCAGGGTCTAGTTCAATTTTTCTTTTTTGTCTGTATTTGATTTAATGGGTTCAATGCTAGGTTTCGTTTTGGGAGTTGGTGGGAAGTTTGGGGTGATTAGTGATTCCTCTTGAAGGGTATTCTGCGATTGGGGCAAATTTTGGGGGCTCATGGTGTCACTTTCGTTAATGGGGTGATTGAATATGAGATCCGCTGCTTTCCATTTTTGTCAAGGACATTTTGATGAGTTGAATTCTGGCATTAAATTAGTGCGGGCTTATCATGGCTTTGCTGGAATGAGCTTTTGCAATGCCATAGTTATGAAAATTTCATACAGTTACAGACAAAAGATGCGATATTTTTTTATTTTCTTCCCAAGTTCACAAGAGATTCCGCTGCCAGGCGTGTTAATGGTGTGATTATGACTAGAGCTGTTCGCAATAGAATACTCAAGGATGCAAATGGTGATATTAGTGATCATCTACGCAATCATCTTCATCTAACAAATTGTATTCACTTGAAGAACCATATGCACAAGAACAGCCCCATACAGGCTGATAGATTACTTATGAGGGACCTTGTTGTGCTGCAGAGGTCACGCTCTCTCAGGGACCCTTCTGCAAGTCCTCTATCATGGAGTTCACCATCTATAATTGATGTGCTTTCCAAGAGAGCTAAAAATGATTCCATGATTCAGAAGGGAAGAAGGTCCGTAGGCATTGAGCGTGGGAAGGAAGGTCGGAGATTATCAGGAACCTCACCACCATTGGTTACTTTAGGTACATCAAAAGTTGCTCCAGGTGAGGTGAGCAGGGGTGATGATGGTGTACTGGCAACTAGTGAACGTAGTAGAAGGGGTGGAATGGGGGATGGGAGGAAAGTTGGGAGAGAAGAATCTGGCTGGAAGAGTGATTGGCCTGATTATTTGGGTGTCAGTGAAGAGCAACCTCTCAACCAACATGTCAAATGTTTGGCACAAGATGTCATTTTAAGGCACTCTGAATCTAAAGAGAGAAAGGGCAAAAAAAAGGGGAATCATGTTCGAGATGTACAAGTTAAGACCCTTTCCGAGCAGCAGATTGATGTTCCACCAGATAGTGATGATTTCGCATCTTCAAACATTCATCTTCATAAAAGGTCTCCTAGACAGGAGAAAACTATTGAGGAGCCAGCACCCAGCATGCGTGGTCAGGGAAGTGGATTAAATAGGGTAAAAAAGTGTAAACTCCGAAGTGCAAGAAGAACTCGGGCTGCTATGGCATCGAGAGATACTGGAGCGGAGAATGAATTGTCTGTGGCTTCCAACTCATTCACTCAAGGTTCAAACCACTATAAATATCATATGGAGGAGGCTGATGATCATGCGGATGAAAATTTTACCAGGGCTCCCAAAAATGGGTGTGGAATTCCTTGGAATTGGTCCAGAATTCATCATAGAGGTAAAACATTCCTTGACATTGCTGGAAGAAGTTTATCTTGTGGCTTATCTGACTCGAGGTTAAATAAAGGGACACCGGCCACTAATGGAAATAATATCCTCAACGAGCCTTTGTCATCTGGTCACTCAAGCTCATCTAATAAGTCTGATGCAGAGGCACTGCCTTTACTAGTTGAGGCACCTAGATCTCAGGGAAGCACTGAGAATGCTTGCAGGGGGGATTATTATCCTGGGGATCTTGGTATATTTTCTGATAATTTGTACAAGCATGATATTGATTCTGACCTAGCTTCTGAAGCTAGATCTGGTGATCAGTATAAGTTGAGAGGGAATTGCCATGGCAGACACCAAAGCTTGACACAAAAATATATGCCACGGACCTTCAGAAATTTGGTTGGACAGAATTTAGTGGTGCAAGCTCTCTCAAATGCAGTCATAAAAAGAAAAGTTGGGTTGTTATATGTGTTTTATGGACCTCATGGCACTGGAAAAACTTCCTGTGCTCGCATATTTGCAAGAGCTTTAAATTGTCTGTCTTCAGAACACCCAAAACCTTGTGGCTTTTGTAACTCTTGCATGGCATATGATATGGGTAAGAGTAGAAGTATAAGAGAAGTTGGTCCAGTCAGTAATTTTGATTTTGAAAGCATCATGGATCTAATAGCTAATACGATTGTTTCTCAGCTTTCATCTCAATACAGAGTGTTTATTTTTGATGATTGTGATACTCTGTCAGCTGATTGTTGGAGTGCTATATCAAAGGTCATTGATCGAGGGCCTAGACGTGTAGTTTTCATCCTTGTCAGTTCAAGTCTTGATGTATTGCCTCATATAATTATATCTAGATGTCACAAATTCTTTTTTCCAAAGCTGAAGGATGCAGATATTATATATACATTGCACTGGATTGCTACCAAAGAAGGTCTGGAAATCGATATGGATGCCCTGAAACTCATTTCATCAAGATCAGATGGATCATTGAGAGATGCTGAGATGACCCTTGAACAATTGAGTTTGCTTGGGCAGAGAATATCTGTTCCTCTTGTTCAGGAATTGGTAAGTTTTTCTTAATTAGTGTGTTTTTGTTATAACAGCCTCATACATTTGGCACTACTTTTTTCTTGTAAACAGTGATGATAAAATCTTTTTACTACCAAGTCTATTTTGGTATTGCGTGTCTTTTTGAAGTTGTCAGGCAATGCCATTATGGTAATGTGTAAAGGTTGCAACTAAACTATGACTTTTTTTCATTATGCATGAGGTTTGATTGTACCTGAGAGTTTTGAACATTGATAGTTGTTTCAATTCACGCTTTTTGGACAGCAGAATAGTTGTTCTCTAAGGAAAACTTTTATGATCTTTTCTTTTTCGTGGAGTTTATTTGTTCACTTTGTAAATTTTAACTGCAATAAACTGTACCATATGGTTATACCTTTTACAAGGCTCAACTAGACTCAAGTCAGGTGTAATTTGAGCATCTCACGGTCTTCTATTTGCTGGATTATATTTCCTACCCTGTTGAAAACTATGGCATCTGCGGTGATAGTTATTATATGTATATATCCTCACCCTTCTCTGCCTAGTAGGAATATTTGTGTTGTCACTCAGGAGGTGAAGTGAAGCTCCTTAGTCATAAGAAAGGATTTTCTAGGTCCTTAAAGCTAATCCTAGGATTTATTTATTTATTTTTAAAATTTTAGTTCTTCCACCCTATGGAAAACATCATTCCTTATATCTTGATTATATTGACAATTGGACTGGGCATAATTTATCAATTACTTGATAATAGTGATTGAGTATTAGATGATTGGCTAAGTAATAATGCATTGCTTATCTTCTTTGTTCACACCTGTGTCAATAGCTTCCAGTGTAAACTTCTGTTACGATTGCTGTGCATGAATTGCTCTGAAGTTAAATCCTTTCTTCAGGCAGGGCTTATTTCTAATGAGAAATTGGTCGAGCTACTTGATTTGGCATTATCTGCTGACACAGTTAACACAGTGAAGAATTTGAGGGTAATCATGGAAACTGGTGTAGAGCCATTAACTTTAATGTCACAGCTTGCTTCAGTAATTACTGATATACTTGCGGGGACCTATGATTTCACAAAAGGAAGGCACCGATGGAAGTTCTTTCGCAGACAACCATGTGAGTCAAAAAGTTATCTTGATGGATGGTTTATCAAGTTAACAATCTATTGCAAAGTGAGGTGACACTGGTCATGTTAGTTCTCAAATTTGAGTAACTGTAATTATTATAACGCTGCATCCAATTAATCCTCATCATTCTTTCAGCATTTTTTGATAAATGATTTGATCCCTTCTCTTTAGGGTTCCAGAATTGGCTGTCACTGCAAAAACTTTTTCTAGCCTTCAAAGTTTACACCTTAGCATAGTGGAGTGTCCTATCTTGTTTCATGATGATGAATATGTTTCTGTTATCAAACTTCCTTCACAAATTAAAAGTTCTCATTTCTGTTTCAGTATCCAAAAAAGAAATGGAAAAGCTGCGCCAGGCTCTGAAAACTTTATCTGAGGCTGAGAAGCAGTTGAGGATGTCCAATGACAAACTAACATGGCTCACAGCTGCTTTGCTTCAACTTGCTCCTGACCAACACTATATGTTGCCCACTCCATCTGATACTAGTTTCAATCATAGTCCCACAGCCCTAAACAATGCTGATGTGAGAGAAGCACCCAGAAGAACAAGCAGACATGTTGCCAGAGAGAGAGGTTTATCAATGGATGCTAGTATGGAAAATCTCCATGCTAGAATTTCAGCTGATAACATGACAAAGGGCCTTGGTTCAGAGAGAAAAAGACTTGCTGGGGCAGGGGTTGTTCCTCAACAGGCATCTTCACATGTTACCAATATGACTGGTACAAATAGCAGGCAAATTGGTAAAAACCGTAAAGGAATTGAAGAGATATGGGTAGAGGTGCTTGAGAGGATTCAAGTTTATGGTCTGAAAGAGTTCTTATATCAAGAAAGCAAGCTGATCTCGGTTAGTTTTGGTGCAGGTGAACACCCGTGTGCATTAGGTATTGACACATTGAAGTTAAATCAAAACAAACATATATAGCTATATATGGCTTTTATATACATATATTTTGAATATATTCATAAAAACCTGTCATTGTTTTATAAAAATGATTGAATATTAAATAATGTTTTTAATCTATCTTTAAAACTTTAAAATTTTGTTCTAATATAAGATGAAATATATCCTACAAGAAAAGTTATATACGTAAATTTTGTTTAATTGTAGTGCATTGCTTTATTCCGCAGCCCCAACTGTGCAGCTAATGTTTAGTTCCCAACTGACCAAATCTACCGCTGAGAAGTTTAGGGGCCACATCTTACAAGCATTTGAATCTGTCCTTGGATCTTCTGTGACAATAGAAATTAGATATGATTCAAATGAAGATGCTGGGGCAGGGGTTAATCTGCCACTTGTCTTGCATGCTACTCAAGATAGTTCGTCTCAGATTAGAGACTTAAATGGAGTTGGCGCTCAAACACATGCTTTGCAACCTGATTCTATTGAAAAGAGAAATGGTGAAATTGTAGAATTAGCAGGTTCTCCCAGGAAGTGCAAGAGTAATGAGCATCAGGTAGCATCTCATAAATGTTTAGAAGGTACATGTGTAGGACAAGCATCAGCTTCCCACAAAATGCCAACTGTGAAGCCACACTCAGAAAGAAGAAAGCTTAGGGAACAAGGACAGATTCATAGTCTCATTAGAAGTAAAGTATCCCTTGCTCACGTAATTCAGCAGGCAGAAGGATGTAAACAACGAAGTGGGTGGCCAAAACGCAAAGCAGTTTCCATTGCTGAAAAGCTTGAACGAGAAAATCTGTATGTATTGACCTTCCATTCTTTTCTCTGCAAACTGGTACTGTAGCTTAAAAAAAAAGTATCTGCAAACTTTTGCTTAACCTATCAAGATTAGCAACATGCTGGACAAAAAGGGCTATTACTTCTCACATCTGGTAGTAATTTGGAATTTCTAAAGGTTATATGCTTTAAAACATTCGAAGTTTTATGGCACAACAAGTACATTAGATAGCTATTGTCTGCATGTAGAAAAGAATAAGTTTGAAGACTGGATAACAGCTTTTTAGAACAATATGCTTGATTAATGTTTTTCTTTCCCCACTATTATAGGAGTAAGTATAGGATATGAATCATTGATGTCGATATATTGGAATATTCAACTTTCGATGTTATCCTGTTGGGCAACACATATAGGTCTATGTTAGAAGTACTTATGAATTTTTTAATTTTTGATTTCTCAGGAGATTGGAACCGAGATCAAGGAGCTTACTATGCTGGAAAGCATCTAGAGTAACCCGTCGGAAGGTAATGTGTTTCATTATCATCCTTAACACTGTTGGAATGCATAAACTTGCTTTTCAGTATTTAATTATCTGAATCGAACTGTGTTGAGCCATAAATTATAGTTTCTATTATTAGAGTAATGATATTGACAACTGTTTTTTTTTTTTAATAATAAAAATATCAATCTGTGCAAGCCATTGGAATTCAGCAGCATGCCAAACCTGCAAAGGTTTGTGTTATTTTGTGTAACATAATTGGTTGTGTTACAATCATTACTCTTTTATTTGTATCAAATGTGAAGAGTTGCCGGGCAGTGGGTGTGTATAAGTACACGTTTGTTTATATTGTATTTGATAATACTTGGAGGTGTTGTTAGTTGTCGCTGATCATTGATCACATATGAAAATTCTCTTAAACTTTCATATATTAAAGTATGATATATTTTCTTAATTTTGGTATATTTGAGGATATTGTTCATGTATGAAGTATCTAATTTCATTTGCAGCTTTCACGTTTGAAGGTTCGGACCCGAAGGCCACATGCTTTGCTAAACCTTGTCTCATGTGGGAATTGTCTCTCTACTAGATCTCCAAGGTAGCTTTTGGAAGCCTTCAAGGGTTCATTCCGTAGCCATTTGTATTGCATTGCCTGTATTTAGGATGCTTCCTGATATGTAATAGCTCCAATTTTAACCTTAATTTAATGAAAGTATGAGGTTGTATATGTGACGAAGAAAATGTAGGAAAGTAGTTAAAATAGTAAATTGCGTTTTTAGTGATATTATATATTTTCCTTGCAACAAATTTGTTGGTAGTTTCAAACTATAATTCAATTAAAAAGTTAGTATTCGTTAACCGAAGACATATGATTCACCAGTCGTACAGGCAATTTTATAAATTGGCTAAAAAACAGTTTCTTCTGAAATTGGTGATTTCCTAGGAAACTGATTGCTGAGGTGGAATGATCTTCTTCCTTTCCCACACGCGTAGAAAAGGGAAAAGAAGAAGAAGAAGTGTGTAACGAATATGAAAGGAATGCTTCAGCCTCAGCACCCAGGAAGCTACTTTGTATAATTTTTCTTTCTTCATACTTTCCAAGATTTGGAATAAGCCATCTTCCGGTGACTTTGATGTATTTTAGGCTTAGCAAGTGCGGTCTCCTGTTGTTATTTACCAACTCAATCTAAATTACTTAGTTATAGGATTTCAAAGAGTCAAACAGCAGCAAGTTTAAGAATAAAATAACCTTCAGCTTAAAGCAGTGGGGGCACACAAGGATCCACTATACAGTTGGGGTAACCGGTAAGTCGTCGTCACGAAAGTCATTCTGATGCTTCCTAGCAAGTCTTGTTGGCCATTTCCAAGAAATAATGCTCTTGTAGATTCATAAAGTTCAATCTCTTCTTTCCTCGTTTCAGTTTTCACCTTCAATTCTTCTCTATGTCTACCTCAATTTGATCCTTTTCTGATCTCCTGATTCCTGAATTCCCTTTAAATCAGGGAAGCGCTTCCTCCTTGCTGCTGTAAACTCCAAATCAGGGAAGCGCCAAGAGGTAATCTCAATTAAAACTACTGTTTCTTCGTGCCTTGTCTTCACTTTCTTGTCAAAAGAGCAAGAACGAAGATCAGAAAGGAAATGGGGGCTATTCTATCATTTGCAAGAAAATTTGGAGAATACCCTGGTGGCTGGATGCTATGCTATCTCCTTTTCAGAAAAAGCAACATCATGAACATCACAGAAACCCCAGAAGAAGGCAAAGAGAGTGCACTGAGTGTGAAGCAAGGACGCTCTTCCAATGGCTACGAAATCTCCATAACCATAACCTCAACTTTAAATGGAATCATGATGGCTCTGAGACAGTCACATATCAACAAGCTTGGGGTGTATGGATCAAGTAATGTGAGAAAGGCCAATTTAGTGGAGAAAGTGTCCAGGAGGATCAAGAGAGACAACTTGTTCGATGTGGTTGTGATGGCAAGTGTGACGAAGAAGCCAGATATGAAAAGGATTCAAGAAGAACTTGGGAGCATGCTGGGTCTGAAATTCAACGAGGAAACTGTAGTGGGAAGAGCTAGTCGTTTGTGTGAGAGGATGAAGAAGGAGGAGAAGATCCTCATCATTCTAGACGATCTCTGGGGGGGAATCAACTTGGGTAGGATTGGAATACCCTCTGAAAATGATCACAAAGGCTGCAAAATATTGTTGGTATCTCAAAGCCAAGAGGTTTTGTCCGACCAAATGAATACTGTCATAGAATTTTCCGTGTGAATCTTTCATGACAACAATACTTCATCAACTTGTTTGCAAAGACAGGACCAAGTAAAAAAGAAACAAAACAAAGAGAACATGATGTATCTTTCCTTGAAAAATAACAATCCTATCTTGTTAGCTAGTATGCATATGAAATACTTTCAACCCAAAATAAAATTAGGGATACCAAGGCAATTTGTCTCAAGAATGCAGGTTTTAAGTTTTAAAATGATATTTCTAAATATTTAGCAAAACAAATCAGAACTAATTATCAGGATAGAAATTATGTCAATTTTCGAACTGTTAAGCCTTGTCTTGAAGCAGTACTTCACAGAATGAAGGTTTGAAACAAATAGTTTGGAAGAATCAGTTGAATGGTTATCTTAACAGGAATATGGAGAATATGGTTGATTGCAAGTGCTGGAAATAGAAAAGGAAAACAATTTTTCAAGCACGGTTTAGAGTTAGAGATCTAAGTTAAACAACCATGATGTTCCTTCAAGATAAAAATCAGGATACTCAGATACATTTCTTAGAAGGCATTCGGGGTGTACTTCATTTCATCAAGGATATCCAGAGTGCCAAATGAGTTCTCACGATCATCTTTTTGCTGTTCAGAATCTGAATTTTCAGCCATTGCCAGCCACCGATGGGCCTTAGATTTGCACTAATATTCAAATGTTGACTTCGGTTTTGATTCGTCTATAGGAAAGCTTGAATTCTCCGTGGTCGGTCCATTTAGTTAATAAAATAGGAATCCGACAAAAATACCAATTTAAACCTTTGAATTGCATCCTTTGTAACTTTGTAAAAGGCACGACCCAATTATAAAGCATCCCTCGCCTTTGCATTTCCTTTCTAAGACCAAACCAGATATTTGCCACTTGGCAAAAAACTGCATGCATATAATTTTTTAAAATATAAATGGAAAATTTCAAGTTTTCCTCCCCCAACATTTGGTCTTAATATTTTTAATGCTCATCATTAAAATTTTATTTATGGTGTTTGCTACAGTCATTTTCTTTTTATTCAACAATTATAGAAATGTTAGATATTTTTTTTTAAATATTTCATTTTTGTTTTTGGTTAAAATCTTATAAAATGTGAAAAGATGGAGAGAGAGAAAAGATAAAGTAAAAAAAAAAAAAGAAGAGAGAAAGTAGAAGTGAAGAGAATAAAAGTAAAATTTTTTGTTATTATTATAGTTATATTATTAATAAAATTATATTTATTTTTTAATGTTATAAATAAATTTTTTAAATCATGAGAAATTAAAATTTTCTACTCTTAATGAAAATCTTATTGTGAAAATTTTGTTCAAAAATTATTTTTGAAAATTCTAATTTTTTGAAAATATGTTTTTAAAAACTTGTATTAAATATTATAATTTTTTTTTCAAATTAAGATTCTTATAAAATTTTTAAAAAATTCTTATACCAAATTTACTGTGTCATAACTAAATGGTTAACTATTTAATTTTTGTTGGCTCCATTTTTTTTTAAATAAAAACAATTAAGTTCAACATAAATGTAATAAATAAATTTATATTTTAAATTAAAAAATAATTCATACGATAAATTATATTAAATATTATAATAAAATTATTCTAATTAACTCATGAGCGAGTGTATTTAATCTAGTGATAAATTGTAAGATTTTCTTAAAATAAATTATTAATAATAAGGGAAAATGTCATTATTCTATTAATTATTAACTTGTTATCACGGTAAAGATATAATAAAAAAATTCAAACACACAATTTTAATATATAAAAACTAATTAAAAATTAAAATTACAACTTCAACAATTAGGGGAAAAAATAAATTAAAATTGAATAGAAGTCCATCTCTAGACCTCAAAAGTTTTGGCTCCATAATTAAGGTGGTACCACCCTGGAAGCTTTTTAGGTTTGGATGCATCCTTTAGTCAAAAGAAACAAACGCCGCATGAACTTCCCACCAAATTACAGCTAGCGAACCGTTCTACTCACCACGCACCTGAAAATCGCGTGGCCCTACCGAGTCAACCGGTCGGCCAAATTCTTCGTAACTTCTTTGAAAAAACAGTGGTAAATGACTAAATTCACTGGTAGTGGAGAAAAATAAAGATGACGTTAGCTGCAAATACTCTGCGTCCGAGAAGGAAGTCATGGCCAGGAAAGCAAAAAAAAGAAAAAAGGGCATCAAAGGAAATCTCACGGTAATCACTTTCCAAAGTCAAAACTCAAAACAAAAATACTCGAAGCCGGCGAAGATTATCTGACACACTCTGACCTCCGTCTAATCCCAACCCCAAAATCGTAATTTCCACAAAAGCCCTATAATCTCTTTTTTACTCTCTCCTGTGCTGTGCGCAAACTGCAAATGGAAGAAAACGAATGGACAAGAATCTGCATAATCTTCCGTCAAAGGGTTGGTAGGTCATTTTCATTAACGCTGCATTAAAATTTCTATGAGAGAGAAGAGAAAGAGGTTCTGGTTTTAGAAAAACAAGGTTTTTGGAAATTCAGACCCTTCCTTCGTTCCTTCGTCCTCGTACGCGTATTCGTCCGAATTATTTAGTCCCATCCATATCTCCATCTCTCTATTAGAAAGTTCGACTTGCTTTCCTTAACCCTTTCAAGATTCAAACTACCACCAACAACAACAACTGTTTTATAGTCTCTGGGTACGGTACTCGTCTTGGCGTTTGGCACCCCAGAAAGTTTTTCCGAGAAAATTTCATAGATCTGGGTCGGGAAGTTGAGTAATTGTTTGCCTTTCTGTGTGAAAATTGCTTGTTTGCTGAAATTTTTTTCTGGGTTCCGAGTGTAGTACCACCGAAGTGTAGCTTCGAGCTTATTGGAGTCATCTCCTTCACGGATTCGCGGAGTCTGTGGATTTGAAAACCCTAGAATTTCTTTCCGAATTTGTATGGCTTCAGGGGCTATCTGTTCGTCCCAGCGGCGGAGGAGGTCGCCGTCTTTGGAAGCATTTCTTGCTCCGGTTGACCTGACAGATATTGCCCTCGTTCAAACTCTCGTGTCTGTTGCTAGCGAGCTTGTCTCAAGCTTCTCTGACCGTTCGTCCTTCTTTCAGCGCAGGAATTCGCGGTCGCTTATCCGAAAAGTCGAGGTTTTTCAGTTGCTTTTGGAGTATCTGCGGGATGCCCGCACGAATATTCCAACGACAGCGGTGGTTTGTTTAAAGGAGCTTTATTATCTACTGTATCGGTCGAAGATTCTTCTTGATTATTGCTTGCAATCGAGTAAGTTATGGCTTTTGCTTCAGAACCATTCAATTTCTGGTCATTTCCATGATTTGAACCAAGAAATATCGGCTCTTTTGGATGTATTCCCGATTAAGAACATTGAATTGAGCGACGATGTTAGGGAACAGATTGAGCTATTGCAGAAACAATCACGGAGGGCTAAGCTGTTTATTGACAAAAAAGATGATGCGCTCAGGATTAAATTCTTGTCATTTCTTGATGAGTTTGAGAATGGGCGAATTCCTGATTCGGCAGGGATACGATCCTTCTTTGTAGAGAAATTGCAGATTCTGGATGCCAGGAGTTGTAGAACAGAAATTGAGTCGTTGGAAGAGCAGATTGTTAATCACGAGGGAGATGTTGAGCCAACAATTTCTGTGCTTAATGGGTTGGTTGCATTGACACGCTACTGCAGATTTTTTCTTTTTGGATTTGAGGAAGATGAACTAGAATTGAGAAATAGGAATCAGAAAAAACTTAAAAAGAGGTTGATTATTCAAGAAATTGCTGAAACATTTGTAACTATTCCAAAGGACTTTCACTGCCCAATATCGTTGGAGTTGATGCTAGACCCAGTGATAATCTCCACAGGACAAACATATGAACGGAGTTTCATATCCCGGTGGATGGAAGAAGGGCATTGTACTTGTCCAAAAACCGGGCTAATGCTTACCCACACCCAGATTGTTTCTAATGGAGCTCTAAAGAATTTGATCATGCAGTGGTGCACTGCACATGGAATCCCTTATGAGCCACTGGAGAGGATAAATGCATTGCCGGGAAGTTTTGCATCAGCTTCTCCTACCAAAGCTGCCCTTGAAGCCAATAAAGCAACAGCATTGCTTCTCATTCAACAGCTGGCAAATGGATCAGGAGCTGCAAAGACTGTAGCTGCTCGGGAGATACGATTGCTAGCAAAAACAGGTAAAGAAAATCGTGCCTTCATTGCAGAAGCCGGAGCAATTCCCTATCTGCAGAAACTACTTTCATCTCCTAACGCTGTTGCTCAGGAGAATTCAGTGACTGCATTGCTCAACCTATCTATATACGAGCAAAACAAAAGCCGGATAATGGAGGAGGAAGGTTGTCTGGGATCAATAGTTGATGTGTTGAAATTTGGTCACACAACTGAAGCAAGGGAAAATGCTGCTGCAACATTGTTCAGCCTCTCTGCCGTCCATGACTATAAGAAGAGAATTGCAGATAAGGGGGGAGCAGTTGAAGCCCTGGCAGGGCTGCTGCAAGAGGGTGCCCTAAGAGGAAAGAAGGATGCAGTAACAGCTTTATTCAATCTTTCCACCCACAGTGAAAATTGTGTTAGACTGATAGAGGCAGGGGCTGTAACAGCTCTAATTGGGGCTTTGTGGAATGAAGGAGTTGCTGAGGAAGCAGCTGGTGCCCTCGCTTTGATTGTTCGGCAGCCTATTGGAGCCAAAGTAGTGATGGGGGAGGAAGTGGCACTAACTGGATTGATAGGAATGATGCGATGTGGGACACCGAGGGGTAAAGAGAATGCTGTTGTGGCCTTGCTGGAATTGTGCCGCAGTGGAGGTACAGCTGCAGCTGAGAGAGTGGTTAGGGCACCAGCTTTGGCTAGTTTGCTTCAAACCCTGCTTTTTACAGGGACAAAACGAGCAAGAAGGAAAGCGGCTTCACTTGCTAGAGTGTTTCAGAGATGTCAAAATGCATCTCTGCATTATGGTGGGTTAGGTGTAGGGTATGCATTTGCTAGCAATTCATCTGCAAATAGGGATACAAGCTTTGCTGGCGATGTATCAGTATCAATGTCCATTTCTATACCTGTTTTGTAGTGTAATACCCTTGTGTTCATTGCCCTCCCTCAATTTTATTGGAAGTCTTCACAGATTCTTTCATAAATCATAAGAAATTATAGAGATTCTATCTGTATTCTGAGAAAAGAACGATTAATAGACATGCGTAATGTTCAGGGTTATAAGAAGAAAGAATAGAATATCTGAAACTGAAGAGTTAAACCATTGTAGGTGTTAAAATTTTGTTTTTTAGAAAAATTTCTGGTCACCACTGCTGTTGAATCTTTGAGGAATTTCTCTTGCAATATTACTACTTTCACAACATATTCAGTCAAAACCTGGTGCCACTTTCACAATATCCAATCTGAGTTTGCCTCAAATGTGTAAAATTGATAGTGCTAAGTTAGTGTAATCCACTAACTTGAAGTGTTGAGAAGAATATGGACTAATCAACAATGAATGTTCTGTTCTTTTTTGTGGACTGTGACAACGATAGACTTTTTTCTGCCACAAGACAAAGTGAAGGTGGAGCACAGAAGATATGCTTTTTTCCCTGACTCTTTTTATTGGGTTGTTTTTGTTTTGTTTCACATGTGCTCAGAAAAAGCAACAATGAAGGTTCATAGTCGAAAGGGTATAATTGTAGAGATTGAAGTACTTGACCCTTTCGGTGGTGGAGAATGGCCTAACTTATTCTTCTTACGCATAATGGCCGAATGACCAGATATCAGGCTTGTTTAGGGAGTTGCCAACTGGTTGCTTCAATTAGGTTCTTGTCTTTTGTCATTTTTCATTTGTCATTTGTCATTTGTGGACGTCAGCACTCTATTATCACTTTGATCTTTCTGCATATTTAACAAACAAACAAACAAAAAAAGCAGCATTTTTAGACGAAGAAGAACAAAAATTCAGAGTTCCTTTGTTTGGAGTTAGATAAAATTCCAAAATGTCTCCGATTATATTACCAAAATAATTTTTTTTTTCTGATGAATATGACAGAGTTCAATTAGTTTCTTTTGGTCTCTATAGGAAGAAAAGATTGTTGGGTGTTTAGTTTTAATCAGCAACTTTGAATTACCGTCTACTTTGACGCCAACAAAGAAAAATACCTTAAAATTGTGAATTCAAATCCTTTCTGATAGATGCCTTCCTTGACATTCAATTCAAAGCAGTTGAAAGAATTCCAGTCCTTGAAGTATGTTTTCCGCGTGGTCCAGAAATAAAAAAATATATAACTAAGTTAATTAAAAAAAAAAGGTAAATATGTTCTGAAATTTTTTTATAGGCCCTATTTTTAGAATGTTTATATATTTCTTTATCATTTACTTATCGTATTTTTTTAAAAAAAAATTTATGTTGTAATAGTTTATTAGTAATTTGTTTGTATTTTTTTTATTTGAAGTAATTGAATTGACATTTTTTTAAATTTTAAAAAATAAATTTAGAAAAAGAAAGAGACAGCATGTGATACTCATTTCTAAATTTTACTTATTCATTAAATACCAATTTTATCAAAATGTATATTTCTTTTTTTTCTTTTTAATTTATTTTGTAAAATTCTTTAAAAATTTTAGAAATTCAAAATCGATGGGATTGGAGGCACAATTTATTTAGATCAGTATTCCAAGTTTTTATGATTGGCCTCCGTTAACCTCTCTTGAAAGGAAACTTGCAGGTTTGATGCCCACTTCACCACTTGCATGCCTCGTTGCTCAGGACAATTTCACCACAAACACATTCTTGTGACAAGAGTTTCAAGCAAGAACCAAGTGAGGTGGGGCACATCCTTCACCAGCCATGTATTTATATATTAATTATTCAAGAGTAAATGGATTGTAAAGAAAGCGGAGGCATATAGAGGGCACGTATTAGAATTGCAATTGAAGATTCTACAAGAAATCCAGTTTTAGAGACATTGTGGGTACTTAAGTTTATCCTGTATGACATGATTCTACCCAAAAAAGGACTGACAGATTGAGAAGCAGCCCTTTACTACATGCTAGTAGAAACATCTAAAGTTTTTTCTTTTTTTTCGAAGTCTTTCTTCAACAGGTGCATCTTCATGTATTTAAACTTTTTAGCTTGGTATATTACAATTAATTTGCGTGAGAATCACAAAGACAATTCTTGCAGCCTAGTTTTAGAAATTTAACGAAGTTAGAATTTCAACCCATGACGATACATTAAATCACACATATATCTTCTTCTACTATATTAACTTTTGAATAGTGTTTGATTTGAAAGAAATAGAGAGAAGGGTAGAGCATTTTTTTTAAATTATTTTATTTGTTTTAATAATTTAAAAAAGAAAAAAAAATGGAGAGATAAAATTCCTTCCCTCCCCTTATTTTCTTTTCCTCAAAAAATGAAGGAATTTAGAGAGAGAAAAAAATTGTAGAATGATAAAAAGATAAAAAAAACTTACTAAATTTTTGTAATACTCAAATTATCTTTCTTCCATATTTTTTACTGCATATTCATTTAAAATTAAAAGAGTATAGTAATAATTTTTTTTTTATAAATCAAACAAAAAAATTTATTTTTTTATTTCTCCCCTTTTTTTAAATTAAATTAAATAAATAAAAAATTATTTTCATTGGCCTTATCTTCTCCTCTCTTTCCTTCCTTCTATTAAACCAAACACTCCCTTAGTGCGTGCCAGAGGAGGGGGAGGTTAATCTCAGTCCCCTTACTAATTAGGCACATCTTTCACTATATAGTCATGATTAAATTTCTCAAAAAAACATTATCATAGACGGGCTGAACCATATTTATTTATGGTAAGAAATATAGCCAGAAAAAAAAAAACAAAACAAAAGAAGAAAGGTAAAATTTAAGGAGACTACAAGATTGGCATCCCAGTCTTCCAAACGAACTCCTCCATTAACGAGGATCTTCATCTCCCGCCCGAGTAGCTGTTAATGAAAATGACCCGAAGTGGCTTACACTTTACATTTCTAGTTCCCATCAATGGTTACATGTACTAGAGGAGAGCTACAGGCAACCTGTTTCAAGTGTCCTTCAAATAATGATCATCAACAAACTCATATCGGTTTTCAGATTATGACACCTTACGGCTACCTAAATAATCAAAGATGCTTATTATTGGCCATTTATCACACGTACAACTTAATTAATTTTCACATATTGGCCAAAAAAACAACTTAGTTTTCAAGGAATAACATTATTATTTAATAAATTTTTTAAACCATATAATATAATTTAAAGAGAAAAATATAGAATAAATTAATTTGAAATTACTCATTATATATATATATATATATATATATATATATATACATATATATATATATATATATATATATATATATATATATATATATTTCATATTATTTTTAGAATTCTTGAAATAATTGGAAAAAAAATTAAAAATTATATTTTAAATAATTATCCACTACTTTCAAGTTTTAAGTAACCATTCATTGTCTTATGAGATCAACCACCATTTTTTTTATTTTTTCAACAGTTAGAGTAATATATTTTTACTATTATTCCTTGTATTTAAAAAATAATTAAATCTGACTAATAAGTAATTAGCAATAATTGCATATGTGAAAGGCAGTTACGTAGTAAAATCTAGGTACTAAATTCTGAAAAATAATAACATTTTTAACTACTATACTATTGCTATTTCGTGGACCTTAAAAATAGGTCCCCTCCTGGTCACAGATCATTTACCAGGACGAGTGGTCCCAGGAATTGAGCGAAAAATCTCTTTTGAAATACAGCAGAACCCACGTCCCTGTTTAACACCCTAACCCTCCTCCTAATTAACTGCTACGAATTCTCTCCCACTATCATCCTGCATTTCAGTTCTTCTGCTCATTTCTCCTTTCCAACCTTAACCAAGTCAAAACACTTGAATTCTATCTTGTCAGCGGCAAAATGATGAGTTGGGGTAGAAGAAAATCTTCTCCGCCACCTTCATCTAGACCCTCCTTTATCTCTCATGTATCTCCTTTTTCATGGCTGTCCAAGTTCAAGCAGATGAGAAACAATTCAGCAAAGCCTAATCCTGGAAAATTGAAGCAGAAGGGGAAGTATAATTCTCCATCTGTTAGTTCTTCACAATATGCTTGTGGGGGTGATGGTGATGGTTTATGGAGACTGCCATTTGGTGAAGAGAGTCATGACGCCCAGAAAAGAAACCATACTCTGGAAACAGTACTAAATGATGAGAATGTTATTCCATCCTCTAGTTACAGCAGTAATAGCAGATGGACTGACAAGAAAGATGGAAGAAAAGAAGGCACTCTGAAGTTCAAGGAGAAGGATACAGACGAGTATAATCGAGAAAAAGAATTTGAAAACTTAAGGAGGAAATTTGAGATGAAAGCACAGGGAGTTTTCCAAGAGCAGGTGCTGAAATTGGAAACAAAACTAGATAAAGCTGAATCTGCATCAACTAAATCAGTAGAAAAAGATGTGCTGCAACTTGAATCCCCTAGAACAATTTGTACACCAAGAAAAAGACTTTCTTTTGTCCCTTCAGTAGATTCCAAGAGTCCTAGGGAACTCCAGAGGCAGAAACCGACGCACAGCTTCAAGGTGAGATTATATTCTCCAAGGACGGCTTCCAAGGTTGAAATCAGCAAAATAAAGGCTCTTAAAGCAAAACTAAAGATGAAGAAGGCAAAGGAGAGAACTTTGGAGGAAACAAAAGGATTAGATAGCTTCGCTGTGGTGAAATGTTCATTGAATCCAGAGCAAGACTTCAGAGATTCAATGGTGGAGATGATGAGTGAGTTAGAGTTGAATCAACCAGAAGAAATGGAAGAGCTTTTGGCATGGTATCTGACTTTGAATTCTGATGAGTACCATGACCTCATTGTCAAAGTATTCCGTCAGGTATGGTTTGATATCAACAAAGATGTTTTGGGTATTAAGCAATATTGCCATATATGATGAACTGCTTCCATCTCACTGATAGGCAAACTTGAGAAGGAGGACTGTAATTAGTTACTCTACAGTCTACACACTTTGTTGTCGTAGTAATGCTTTTATTTTACTTAAGAACTCAATGTTTGCTCCAAATCTTCTGATATAAAATTTCAAGGTAAGTAACATCAAGAATTCAAGATATCATAACTTCCGTTTTCATTGTTCATGAGAGCTCCTCTAGCAAGAATATTACGATAGCTAGAATCTGTATCATATGTAGACCCCACGGCCTTATTTCCTTCAAGTGAGGCATTTATGTGAGAGCTACACGGTGCCAAACGAATTATTTCCAGGCTCTAAGACCTAAGCAGTTCTATAAGTCAACTGGGGTGGTTGCTCGGCATAACTATCAAAAGCAGACGCAATAAAGTTGGCTCGCCTTCGTCTTCTTGGATCTCAAGCATGGTGCCATCCACTATAACATGCCGCAAGAAGGATTTGCACTTAATGTTTTACATTACATGAATAAATATAAATTTTAAGAATAAACCCACGAGCTCTTTAATTATACTCTATATCGGCTTTCTTTCTTGTAAAGTGAAGTAAGCTTCTCCATTGCTTGGACAATCACTTACGCTCTTTTTAGTTCTTTATTCCACAAATGGTTAAAAAATATTAAATTTTAGATGTGAATCATACTAGGCAACATTATATATGTAACAAAAGAATTATATAGTTCTTAATGCAAAAAAAAATTGATAATTTTTACATATTGATGTCGTGAATGTCTAGTAATGTTGAAATAATTTATTCTCAATAATAAAAAATAGATTATAATTTTAGTAGTAATTCAACTTATCAAATAGGAATGAAATACTGTTTAATTTATTTTGATAAAAAATATCTCATTTTAATTTTTTTAATTATTCCGTTATATAATCGATCATTTAATTATAAAAATGTTCAGCTATTTCGTTTATCGTTAATAAGTGAACTAATATAAAATATTTTTTTACCAAATCGTATATTTTATTTTAAAATTAAGAGTTTAAGATATGGATATCTTCCTCATAAAACATTTAGATTTATGCATTTTATTTTTTATTTTTGTACTTTATTGCTATTATTAAAAAAGAAAAGAGAAGATAAAAAAAGAAACTCATCGATGTATCTCTATTTTTTAAGAGAAAGACAAAACGTGTAGAGAAATTTTGAACTCTTTCGCAGGGTCAGAGAAGTGCCCATGCAGTGCTCCTATGAAATTAATCAGAAGTGATAACCATTTCAGATGTTTAATAATAGCTCAATTACAAATTCCCCCTACAACCTGGCCACCTGAGGCCAAAAGAATGGTGCTTGTAAATGAACGCTACAGAAAAGCTTTGAGCTATCAAATTGAGCGTGTAAGTGAACTTCTCATGGACTAAATTTCTCCATTCCAGAAATATTTACCTTCCTTTTCAATGTAGAAACAATGCAAGTTCAATTATCAGATTGAAAGCTTTGAATGGACAAAATCTGATGCATGACTGGCATCAAAAGCAACAGCAAGTTGCAATCCAATTGTCTTGTAAATGCTCAGTCAAATTCCAATGCAACATGCCTTTCTCCTCTCCCGATTGAATTTAGTTGGAAGAAACAAAAGAAATACCTCCATCATTAAACAAGACCAGCTCAATATGAAGCACTAATACTTCCAAAAACAGAATCAAGTTATGTGACTTAAATTCATATTAGATACAATATAATACAATAAATTACACTTAAAGCATTATGTATTTTATTATGTTGTATCTATACCGTGTCTCGTTTGGTATTTATGTCGGTATCTGTAATGCTTAGCCAGCCTCATAATGAACTACTCTTGTCAATCAAAGGGAAAAACTAAATGCCTTGCGCTTCAACTTGAAAAAAGTCAATGTAATCGGGCAAGAGCAGAGAATTCCCAGATGTATCGAAAGAGAAACGACATTGACTAAGTCAATAGCATGTGTTGGGCCTCCTCTTGCTTATATATTCAACATAATGAAGCTAATAACATTAGTGAAACAATCCAATCAAGAAAAGTGAAGAGCTAAATGTTATAAAAAGCAATATCAATTAAAATCATGTATTAATTTAATCTGCAACTTAACATCACAAACGGGTAATGCAAACAGGGATTTTTTATTACATCTTCCATAGTTATAACTTCTGCCTTTACAAAGTTGATTTGAAGATAAAATAAAGACCAATCACTCTATGCGGCAGCCAGCAGTAATATTAGTGAGTTTATTAAGAAATTAGGAGCAGATAGTGTCAAACTTCCTCGCCCAACTAAAGAATCCTTGTAGTTGATTATGTTCTTAATCTCTCTCTCTAATGATCCACCAGACATTGCAAGACACAAAATACGATCAAGTCCGAAAGCATTTTGAACAGAGGTGATTTGTGATAATAATAGAACTTTCTATTCGTTGGTTCAACATCCGACATAAGGGATGTGCCCTTGCCACGTAATAAAGATGCTGTGTAAAATTTTAGTACAATGGTACCATGCATTACATATCACATAATTTGCTTGGTAACAACAGCAAGATGAAGAAAGACTTCGACTTTCTTGCTTCATAAATATAACTTCTTTAATAGGAGTATAACTGATTAAAAAAAACCAATAAATTCATCCCCTTGGGTTATAATGCAATTATAATTTGTTTTAACAATAACAATTTGACATGAAAGCTGATGTCTAGTCAGTCAAGGGAAAATGACTAAAAAATAAAGAAAAATAAAGGAAGATGAGAAAGTAACCCTCAAACGTGGATCCAAAAATTCTTTCCATCCAACATGCAAAATTGGGCTGAAACAAAAACATCCAAGCAGTGGAAGAAGAAATAACTCCCCCCCCCCCCCCCCCCTTTTTATTTGTGTGGGATATTGTCGAACCAAAAAAAAAAATACCCTTTTAATAAAATTTCCCTTGGCACAAAGTCAAAAACAACTTATACCATTGACTTCACTCTTCAATAACTGCATCTATAGGCTAACGCAGAAACCTACAATAATCCTCGATGTATTTATATGCAAATGCAGATTCAACTAACCAAAGCACTACTTTTTTTTTTATGGGAATTTAAATTTTCACCGTATACAACACTGACTAGTCTCCCACTAGCATCTTGAATGCTATACAGTATGCAATATCTTCTTTGTCTTCTAAAATAAGTTTAAAACTCCAGTAAGAAGAGATACTGGCTAGACTAGATGTCAGTTTCACATCAAGATAGGAATAATTATTCAGTTCAACAAGAGCAAAATGTTTTAACTAATTGGTCACTAATTAGTTGAACATTTACCATTTTATGTTGAATTTCTTTCCTTGGACCTTCTAGGCATTCGTGGTCAACGTCACACTGTAACACAGCTTTTGTGTAGAACGCAGAATGTAGTGGAATTGGCCAGAAGACAAAACCATGTGAGAAGTATTGAATGAAGAATATATATACACTATTTTTTTCTTCCGATGGAAAATCCTACATTATGTAAATGTGATACTCTCAAATACATGAATTCAATAGTCTTTTCCATTCTTACTGTAAACCAGTGTAGCCATGGATAATATCAATTCTCAACATAGTACTGCTGTCCAATGTAAAAGCAATTAGCAAGAACGACCACTAACAACCTTAATCCCAAACAATGTGAGTTTACTGTATATCCTCTTTCAGAAGTAATAGGATCTACAGCTTATATTCATTTTCCCACTTACCTTATTTACAACTAATATCAGCCATTAAAGGTCTTGTCAAAATGTCCTTATAGACCACTTTCAACTGTCACTATAAGGTCCCTTTCCTCCCAAGGGCATCCTTAGTTCTATATCATAACTGGCAAAACCAATCTATGACTCTTTTAACAACTATGAACTATCACTGTCCCCTGGGAATGGCATCAAACGGTATCTGCTGGTGGTTTCCAATTTCCATTATATACTGAAGTATCATAAGGATGGGATCAACGAGAAAATTCAAAGTGCAGATAAACATACCTACCAACATTACAGTTCAGTGCAGATTGGGGCAAATTATAACAGAAATAGACTAGTAACACTATAGTTCATTGAAATCATTAGAGAATGTAACATTCAACTCAAGATAGGGAAGTGAAAAGTATTGCAGAGAAAACAGTTCGTACCTAAATTTATTACAAGTGATATGTAGGGGCATCAAAAGGTAGAAGGAATAATCAAAGGCCACTAAGTTTTCTCTGTTTGACTAAGATGCCCCATCTGTTCTGGAAGGTTATTTACATTGCTCATATTCCACCAAAATTTAATACGGTCACCAGCTTTTCCTTCAGTCTTTCTGTTATCGGAATCCTTTTGTTCTGACTGCTCTTCCTGTGTTTCTGATGAACCGGGATTCTCTGTCAAGAACTGTTCCCAGAATACATCATTGACACCGGTTGCTACAGTGGTTGTTCCTACAGGTTGTTCTTTTGACGCACCAGGCTCAGGAACAGCTGCTGCTGCTGCTGGCTCAGAGTTCATGTCAATTACAGATGACGTAGGCCGAAGTTCAACATCTAGTTGCACACAAGAGATTGCAGGACTATCAGCGCAAATTGTAGATTCATCAAAATCAATGTTTGAATGACTATGAACAAATGTATCGCCAACATCATGCACAATGTTCTCCCAAAATACCAGCGATGACTCCAGCTGATTCAATCGCTCCATGTTTAATGTCAAAACAGAAGTACTATCTCCACTCTCTCTAGGTAACATTGGGGAGGCTTCCATAGCATCTTCAAAGCCAGCTTCATCACAAAAGTAACCACTTCTTGGAAGCCTTCGTTTTCTAGCCAGGGTTTCTGACAGTTGCAAGAGATTTAAGGAAATTCCAGGTTTCTGCAGCACTTGAAAAACAGAAGAGAACATCTTTTGTTGATTCCTTTCCAAATTTCTCAAACGATCCTTTGAGCATTCTATTTGTATCTCATTTTCTTGCGACTCGTGTTCATGTCTCCGTAACTCTAGACGAAGTTGTTCTGTTTCATGTTTAAGCCTTTCTATTTCGTCTTTTAAACTCTGCCTTTCCGATTCTGTTAATGGAGAAGCTCCTTGTCCTTGGAGATTCTGTAAAGAATGGCTATGAACTGGCTTTCGTCTATGGATATTCTTTAAAAGATATGGTTGACCTCTTACAAAATCATCATTTGCAAATTCCCATTGTTCTGGGTCAACTTTTCTAAAGCCCTGTTCAAATAGAGAATATTACTCAGTTTAAGCAATCAAAAGCACAAGGGAAAAATAAATACAAAACAAGTAGACAGCAACAATATCAAGATTAAATTCGCTTACATATGTGTTCAGCTGTCTGATGAAACTCGAGAAGTTATTGTGCTTGAAGAATCTTGGCAGCAAATCCGTTGAAAATTCTAGCGAATTCCAAACTATGAAACTTCTATTATTGGCACTCCAGGAAACAATGGAATCCGTGGAAGGATCGTCCACCATCTCATAAGTCTTTGTCAGGAAAGGAGGCAGGGAACTAGAACTTCCCTGAGCATCATCCATCACGATTAAGGAAACTCCAACCCCAGTGACTCAAAACCCAAAAGTCGATTTATCATTACTTCAAATTCCCAAATTGTCAAATGAATTTAATTCTCAATCCCCTTTCGTATACTGGGCCATCCCAGAAACAGAGTAGAAGCAATTCTGTACTTCTTTCACAAATCTATCGAAGACAAAACACAGAGATAACTTTTTTCTCCTTGACAGAATAAGCCAATCTGGGTGTTGTCAAGTACACCTTCCGCTAAATTACAAATAGACAATAATTGCAAAACCCCATATATCCACTTACAGAGGAGACCAACTCACAACCCATGATTCCCTTCGTGAGTTTTGCAATCCAAACCAACAAATCCTCCTGATAACCAAATGCACACGAACTTGCCTCAAGCTGAACAAAGAATTACACCTGAAAGCAATTATCTTCACAGCCTCTATTTCCGCCCGAAGAATAACTCACCAGAAAAGTTGTCAGATCCTGGGACACCTATTTAAGCCCAAATCAGAAAAAAGTTCATTTTCTCTGACCAATTTTCCAACAGCACCATGGATTGATTTTGCAAAAAGGAAATTGAATTTTCTAGTTTGAAATAGAAACAAGAAAGCTTGCAGCCGAAGAAACAACAAAATTTAGTCGAAAAAACCAAAAAAAAAGAAGGAATTCGGCTTCGAGGTTTGCACCTCAAAAAGACAGACAAAAAAGAGGGAGGTCCGAAGCTGCAGAGAAAGGGGTTCCTTTCGCTTTCTTCGCTCTACGAATTTTCTCGGATCCTCTCTGGTTCTCTCGATGAAGCGCGTACAGAATTTTCTTCATACGCTTAGCTAGCCAATAAAAAAAATTTGCAAAATTCAAGGGCCTTTGGACTCCTAGAACCTGGACATGTCAAATATTCAGATTTCAGACATTAGGAAAATGAATGGATGAAAATTATATATAAATAAAAAAATTCATAAGAAAATTAAACTACGTACAATAAATGAAGAAGGAAAAAAGAATTAACCATTAATTTTAAGAGAATATACACTAAATTATGAAGGATTGGGTGTATTTATTAAAATAGTAATAACGGTTTTAGGCAAACAACGGAAAAGAAATAAAACGTAAAAACGGATGCTTAAAAATACAAAAAAGGGAAGAAACCACGAGAACATTGACTCTGACTCTCAGCTTGATTTGGGGATGTGACGAGGAGACCACAAGACACTGACAAACAATCTCTCTCCCTCTTCCATGTCACTGTCTTGTTTCGTTTTTTTTTTTGTTTTTGTTGTCTGTCTGTTAATCGGCCATCTGAGTAAAAATGACGTGTGAGCCGTGGTAGCTGCTGAATTCAATGGATCTGGCTGGCCCGCCCTTTTTCCCATTAGTCCCAAAAAGTTAATTTCACGTCACTAATTAGTTAATTAAAAGTCCTTTTGTTTTTTCGCAAAATTATCAGTCAAAGAATTAATTAATGTTGCATTGCGGAACTAAAATTTTATTTTATTTTTTTAAAAAAATATATCTAATAAGTATAATATAATAGCTATTAACTATGATTTTACTAATTAAAAATATCACGTTAAACTATTATTAATATACAACTTTATGTTATTAATAATAAAAATTTAGAAGAGAAATTTTCTACATGCGGCAAAAAGGACTTTTAGTACAAAAAGAGTTTAAAGGATAACATTTTCCTTTTTTCTAATTAAAGGATAACTCTTTAAAATTTATATTAATGTTCTAAAAAATCTTTATTAAAATATTCTTTGATTGCAATACCAAAACTCATTTAATACTTTTTAATGTCTTGAAAGCGCTGGTTGGGAAGACCCTCAAAGATAAGGGGAAGACTTCTCTCTCGTTCTGCAAATAATGAAACCGACTTCTCTCTCCTATCATGTAAATAAATAAATAAATTATGAATTTTATATAATAAAACCTTTTTAATATCATATGTTATGCACAGTAAACAGTGATTTTTTATGTTAGTAAAATACGACTCACAAAAACTCTCCAACCAATTCTTTAAGCAAACGAAATTGTATTTTCATAACTTGACGATAATAGAGATACTTTATAATATTTATATTTTATTTTGGTCTTGTTTTATCTTACACACTTCAATTTTATTTTTCAAATAATAATTTTTTTTTTTTATGTTTACTCTTAATTCTCTATGACCATAAAATGAAGTTTACCACTGTTAATATTGAATTGAGTTTGATTACATAAATATTTCTTAAATTAAATAAAGGAATGTAAACTATTTCATTATTATTATATAATTTTTTATTGATAAAATAGTAGAAGAAGAAAAATTTAGAGGTGTTATTTTTTTATTATTTGTTACTATAAAATATTTAAATTAAATTATAACATGTTTTTTTTTTACTCTTAATAGATATTTTTGTATATTTTTATAATAAAAAAGATAGTAGTAACCATTGATTTAAAAAGAAATTATTTTACTATATTTATATTTTTTTTTTAAAGTTTGTATGTACAGTAAAAAAATTCATATAATGAACACATTAATTAAAAAAGAGAGTAATTTACTCAAAATATTATTACACCATTCATCAAATACGTAATATAAAAATGAATTCATATAAATATATCAGGAATCAATAAAAAATCAGTAAGTGTTTAGATAATTAAGTCTTTTCACACACTCATTTTAATAAATTTCAATTGGTTATATAAGGGTCAATAAAAAAATTTCCACTATAAAGGGTGCTATGAATCACAATCTCATGAAATTCATGCATGCTTAATGATTTTAAGAGAAATCCAAGCGACATCCATTTCTATTCAAAAGGTTTGACAGCATTTATGTTCTCTACAACTTGAAAGGCAGAAAATAAGGGGAAAGGGTTACTTTTCTCCGACTCTCGCACGGTTTCACCTCTTCGTATGAAATTGTATAACTGTAGAAGCATTGGGTATACAACCAGGAGAACATGCAATCAGTCCAGACTGCACCGTTCTACCCTGACATATCAATGCCTGGAATTGCATTTGACATTAATGGAGAGTGGAGATTCCCAAGGCCTCAACAACTAGACCTACAATACAAAGGAAAAGCAAAATATATGCATAGATTTTTACAATTCGCTACTGCATTTAACTAATTACATAAGAAAGATTACTACACTTTTCTACGATGTTTTTCCATCCGTTATTGAAAAATAAGATTCGCAAACAAACATCACAGCAATGATAATTGTATTGTACAGCCCTAATAAGCAGGAATGGCAGAAAATCTGTAGCCTTTGGCTCCCCTCCAGGCGTAATATGCATTTCGAGTCTCATAAAAGCCTACATCCAAGTGATGAGACATACATGTTAAGAGTTCAGTCAAACGAATAAAGCAGATCACTAAAGAGAGTTGCAGAGCAGAAACAAACTACGGTTTATTTTCCACCATTGCAGGGGCATTTATGGGCAAAAGGAAGCTGGACATAAATAAAGCACCCGAACAATTATAACAAGGCAGAAATATAACAATATGTCATGCAACCCAGCATTCCACATAGAAATATGACTAAAAGAGATTATCATGCAAACCATAAAACCAAACAACCTGAAGGAAATGCAAAATATCTCTACCTAAGGATGTGCTTTATAGGAGAGTGAAAATGGAAGGAACAAAAATGAGGAATGTACCACGCGTCCAAATACCAGGTCAATTTTCATTCCTTAAATTTTTGTTCCTACCAAGCAAACCCTATGTCACTGGTGAGCCCTATCAGAAACAAGTTTTCCATCAATTTACTAAAGTATCCACAACTCCACACACTCAGAAAGCAGCCTGAATGTTTATTAGTAGTTAATACAATCAAGCAAGAAAATTATGCTATTGCCATTGATATTAAGACAAGCAATTTGATTGGAACCAATGGCTGATTTATTGGTTTTTTCTTTTTCACTTTTAAAGGCATAGAAAATGTTGGGTTTCTTGTCCTAGTAGTAATAAGATTAATAGGTTTTCCTACTTAAGGATTACTATGTAACTTACTCTCAGAATCTAAGCTATGATGATTTGAGAATTTTTTTTTTCATGAAAAAAATTATTGTGAGAGAAGAATACAGTAGAGATATCAGTTGGGCAAATGATATCTCCCGTCTGATGATATCTGACTGAGCACATACAAGCCCCAACCTGAACTAATTTTCGATAAATCCCTAGGTCAAACAACTGCAACAGAACCCATTTTAAATCTTGTAAACAATTTCCTTAAATACTAATCCATTATCAGGCTCCTCTCATTATTCTTCCTCCAATTGCTCAGTGACCTATGTTTTAAGTTTTAAGCCTTCAAATTGCCCAATGTTGTATGTCCTAGTTGGCCAAAGAATTTTTAATGTGACTATCTAATCTATTTGGGAGGATCTAGTGACCTAGCAGTGTCATTATCCACCAAAATGCATATTGGAAGAAGTGATTTGATTCTTCTCCTGTTCCCAATACCTATTTCTTTCATTTCATAGCTTCTTAAGATACTTCTATAATTTCTCTGGTAAATACCATGTACATCCACCATCAGCAATTTGACTGAATTCATTTTAACAATGACAAAAATTACTTCCGTATGCTTGTTTGTGCCATCCATTGTAAGGCAGAAAGCAGTTGCAATTGCAAATAAATAATGCTTATGGCTCTTTTAGCATAAATACACCCATAAGCATGTGTTTTCAAGAACAATTAACTTTGGTTTGTATGAAATTAGAGTTAGTTTACCTAAACAACACATAAAATTCTGGAAATCTAACATACCTGGGAGAAAGCTGAGAAATCCTAGGGCTAAAAGGCCATAACCTTGAGACAGCTCTCCACCCATGTGACCAGTGAAGACAAAGCATGAAATAACCAAAAGTACTGTCCCAAGAAACAACAAGAAGAGAGCAAGGGCAATGGATTTCCAGGGAATTTTATCCAATGATTTTGGAGTATAATCAAAACGAGGGTCAAATGGTCTATTTTGACCACCATCAATATAGTTATCCTCATCTGTGGCAAGAGGGGTGTAGCGAACATTGCGTCTAGTCGCCATATCCAATCTTTCTGACACCTGAGAACTTTGATCTGGAAATTTGTAAACTGCCTGAAACCCTTAAACCGAATTGAAAAGGGCAATGTTAGATTTAGATCCGATAAGTGTGGACAAAGAACTAAATCAGAAACTTCAACTACAAAGAGAAGGAGGGTAGGGAAGGAAAAGTAACCATCATTCAGACACAAAATAGATACAACAATACAAGCAGTTTCTATATTTAACGATCATATAAGAAAAAAAAATTAGATTAGACTGCTGTAGTTTGGCCTGATTTCTACTAAAATTATAAAGAAATATTTTAGACATTCATAACATTAATGTTGATCAATTTATGTTGGTATAACAAGTTATGCAATTTCTGTATGCATACTTCACTGAAGCAAAAAGAAGAGTAGGGTAAAAAGAAAAAAACCAAATGAGGAAGGTGACAAGTTTCCATAAACGTAACTAACTTCTCCTAATATTATCAATAAATTGTCACAAATAGTAACCCACTGTCTTTTATCAGGAAATTCGGCCAATGATTTTTTGGGTTAAACCACTATCTAAACCCCCGCATAAATGGCATATGACTCCACCATACGAAATGTAATAAAACCAACTCCCAAAGCCTAAGACCAAACACAATTCCTATATGCAATTCCCAAAGACTCAGCCCAGCTGGTCCAGATGTTAGGTCAGCATAGCGAAGACCACATTTGGAGTTAATAAACCCCAATTGCTAAACTGACTTGAGAACAAATTTATCTTTTGACTTCTTAATATGTCCAATTTTCTACCAATTGTTTGTCAAATGAACTTGAGTTCATGGTTATTTCCATAAATCATTGAGATGGGGAGATATTTAACAACCATAAATGATTTCTGTTTATATAACTAACCAAAAAGTGAATCTGGTTGCCATTCAAAAAATTTCTAATTGTTAAAACTCCTGTATAGTTCAACATATAAACTTATGAATTAACGGTACATTGGTACAAACCCTGAACTCAAGTAGAACAGAACATTTGCCAACTAGGTCAAGAGAACACCTTTAAATGAAACTGAAGCTTATCACAATCTTTACTGCACTCGACAGGAAGAAACTCATGCATACACTGGAGGGTACCCAAGCATTTCCAGGCAGTAGCAAATACGCAACTTGTTCGCTGGCATAGATAACTTTTTCATAGTTTTTTGCCAACACCTCATCTTTCTATGCCTACGAGAAGCTTGTAACAGTAAACTTCCTTATACAGACATGCTCTTAAATCAATTGCCCACAATTGTAAGAAGAAAAATGAAAATAAACTAGCAACAGGAAATTAACCGTAGACAATAAAAAATCCAGGTTCCGATCATAATCATAGTGCTATTATGATTTACGTAGAAGTTATAATCGGTTTATTGCTTTTGTTCCTCAAACTAGTCAATTCCACATTTATATTATGAAGAACACACATAAATTTATAATATAAAAAAATCCGATATAACCAGAAGTATTACATCACAGAGAACCCCAAATCACATAATGTTTCAATCATCAATAAAAAATTCAGAATCATTAATCACAAGCCAAAGCATAAAAGACATCATAACTGAAAAGATCAGAACAGAAGGAGACGCGGACAGAAAAATGGAAGAGGGATGGAAGGAGATCATACCTTAATTGCCGCTGACGAAGAGCTGATCCACTCCAATTGTAACTTCGGACTACGTTGACAGGGACGATGGCGTTCAAGATGGCGAAAAGCCTTCCTTTGATAGAGCTGACGAAGCTTCAAAGACGAATGGGAAGAACCGTAGTCATGCGAGAATGGGTAAAGGTCAGCCAGGGGTGGGAAGCAAAGTATTTTGGTGGAAAAGTCACTCCGTAAAGTATTTTACTTATTCCAAAAATTGGGTTTTCCTCGAGAAAAAAAAATACAAAATAATTACAGCAAATTTAGTATGCGTTCATCAAATTTGTACATGATTACTACAAAAATGTGTGAGGTTATGTTTTGTAGTCGGTTTAATAATTCAGTCAAAAATTAATTTGTTCTGAAGTGATTCAAACTTTAAAATGTGTCCCTTAATTTATATAAATAAAAAATATTTATTTTTAATATTTCAAGTGAATTAATTTTATACAAAAAATTGCAGATATTTACATTATAATAAAAAAATTAATTCATTATGTAATCACTTAATCATACATTTCTTTTATCTAAATTTTAATTAAAATAATAAATAATTTTATTATTAATAGTTTCTTCCATTTATAATTTATATATTTTTATATTGTTATTATCATATGTCATGTGAACTCTGTCAATAACTTCAAAAAATTATAAAATTATATAAAATATAAATAAAACACATTTTAAATAATAAAAATATTTATTATTTTTATATACACATAATTATCTTGCTAAAAAAACACCATAAGATAACTAAACAATTATGTAACAAATTACAGGCCAAACAAAAGAAATACAATAACGTTAAATAACACACTTTTAAATTATAAGAAGATAAACTAATTTTAAACTAAACTAGATAAAGATAATTTATAATTTATCCACAAAAGAAAGACACTAAAACAATGGCTAAATGATAATCTTTTTGAATTTAATAAAATAATATTTTTTTATAAATTGATCTCAAAAGTTGTGAACTTGTTATGCTATATGCCTTTGTCGTCTTTGTTTTTCCGCGGTAATAAATTCAGGTATGTTTAAAGATTTCTTACAAACAACCAGGGCAGAGGGACTAAGCCAGATACCAGAATATGCAGTAATATTTATATACACTACAAACACCACCAAATCTTTCTCTTATGAATTGATTATCTTCAAGGGCATCAAGTACATAACTTCAGCGAATATACAAAGACAAAGAATGGCAAGTAAGAATTTTGCAATTTGAGTTCTAATTTCTAAATGCAGCTGTACACATTATTGATCCCCCCTTAACGCAAACCTCCAAAAATAGAGGCATGCAATGCAATGTTGAATCATTCAATCAACCATCGAGCTTCCAATATAGATCGGCAAGAGCACGGTAGAGAATGGCAGCAGCAGGTGGCCTAGGCAGCGAGCCAAAAAGTAAGTCTGTTGCAGTTAAAGACTGGCTGCCATAGAAACGGGAATTTTCTTGTGTACGAGTGGTGACAATACTACCTTCAAGTGAACATCCAACAAATGCACCTGCAAGTAATATCAATATAGTAATCAAATACTGTACCCTATAGGAGTTACTCCAACATCCTATCCCCACACGCTCAAAAAAAGACCCAACACTCACCTTTGTCATCGTCGGCATTGTAAACAGTTCAAAAACTAACTACAGTGTAAAAAAATTGGTTATAATTAATTTATTCAAGATTGTTTTAACTCAGTTAGATTGCCAAATTATAAGTTTTAATTACCAAAGTTCAATCCTGACATAAAGTGAATATCAAGATTGCAGAAAAAGAATCAACAATATGGAAAGCAGACATATCACCTAGGCCAAAAAATCCAGATAGGGGGAAGGACCATAACAAGCATATTAATTAAGAAGTTGAGCTGTCCAATTGTCAGATGGAACTTAGCAGTCGACATAATTCTTGAATCATTCATTCCTCACCCCTCTTTTCCACTCAAGAAAACCTTCTCTTTAGCAGTACACCAAAAAGAAGAACGCAATATAAGATACCAGTCACAGCCCAAAAATATCTATCAACAATCATACCATCTTTCATTAACAAAAGCTTTATGAAATTTATTGGAATTCGAGTGGTCTACCATCACTACGGTTCAAATATGCATCCATTGGTAGTTAATGAAAAAAAAAAAATCAGTCATTCCCTACCCAAACTTATACATAAAGTGGATATTGCACTAGCAGACAAAAAGGCAAAGTTCTTTTTTTTATGCAAGACAAAGAGGCAAAGTTGCATTGCATACTATTCCCCAAATTAAAAAGTTTATTTTAAAGATAATGAAAAATAAGACATATACCTTTACTGCAGCTGTATGTATAACAAGCAGCATGACCACCATCACCAGCTCGAACATCAGCTTCAGCGGCCCTTCCAACATTTCCAACTGCAGCACTCACTCCAGCTCCAAGCGAAAGATGCACATTACCACTAAATGTCTTGACAGCATCATTTGTTCTCAGAACAATTATGAAGTCTGTTAACTCTCCTCCAGCCTATAATAAGGGTCAAAAGGAAGTTTCAACAATTCAGAAGACACATAAATCAATTAGGCATCAGTTAAACCTTGAGAAACGCAACTCATATGTAGAGTAGGAAGTTGGAACCAATGGTTGGTAAAGTTGAGGATAGACAAAGGTTAACTTAAAAATGAATATCCATAAAGAATCTTATCTATTGTTTAATCGGCCAAAACATGTTCCTTTTTTATTTATTTATTCGAAATCATCTTTCAAGGCAATGAAAACAAAATACAGTATGTTGAAGTTAAAGTAAACCTAGAGTCTGAAATATGCAGCATATAGATTTCAATAAGTTTTAGGTTCCTGAATTTGAAGGACATCATACTTTTATGATTGGGGGTGCTAACTCAACATTATTACAGATTAGTTAGTTCACCTGAGCTCCCCACCCAACACCAAATGTGGAAATGGCAGATGGCGGAGACCATGAACCATCTTCCCTACGTGCAACCACAAGTCCTGTTCCAATATTGTAGGTAACCACTACTCCTACTTTCACCACAGTAATAATTGCAAGGCCTTTTGCATGTCGTAGAATGAAATCTGGAATTGACTTCTCAGGCTTCAGAGAACCAACCTGCAAAGTTAAAATTTCATCAAGCATATCTAAATTTCACTCGAAATAGCTTGCCTAGACTTTCACAACACTGACATATTGACATCAGTAGCACCACCAAAAGCTTTAATTTTAAATTAAAAAAAATTATAAATTTCTATGTTAGCTAATTGAGCCCTGCATGGTTGCACCAATGTGATTTTCATAAACATCAAGCCTCAATTACATGGTCCTCCAAACTTATTGCTGCGTAAAATAGGAAATTATGCAGTGAGTCAGTGACAAAAAATGCATTTTGCATCTTGTTTACTGATATAAATTTTAAACAAAAGCGAAGGTCAAGCCATTGTTTAAGTATCAAAGGTCAAAACAATTACATTTCGACCAGATGCATTAAATAATTCACGGAAACAGGCCCTCAATATAGTTGCTGAAACTTTGGTCATCACTGAATTTTTACATGGTTTTTTCTTTTTTTTTGGAGGGGTGATGGGGTAAAATTAGTGCCAGATGCAGTAAATAATTCATGGAGACAGGCACTCAAAATAGTTGTGGAACTTTTGATCTTCACCGAAATTTTATGTGGAAACTCTGGCCACTTTGTAAACCAGATTAACCTTTTAGTCAGGTCATTGGTTCTCCAGACAAACATAATTGGTGCAACATCAGAGAATGTGCATAATAGATGCAAAACAGCTAGAACCTAAGGGGTTCCTACAGGAAGTTTAGGCATAAAAAATATTAAACTGGACTCTTACCTGATTATAAGCCTTGATAGTGTTAGTTGACTTATAAATTTCATATTCCATGGACTGTCCCCAAGGGAAATTAGCCCATGATCTCAAAGTGCTAAGGTCTGTCAAGTCATGGGTCGGCACTTGAGCTGCATTACTTACCTGATCCATTAAATATGGTTGTACAGACTCAAGCCGGACACAACATACATCACAAACTCGTTGGGGATCAGAGACTCGAAACTTTACTGGCAACAAGCTCCGTCCTTTGGAGCATTCACCACAAAATATTCCTCCACAAAACCGACAGTGATGCCGGGAACACATGATAGGATGAAACCGCACACCACAAAGCATACAAGATGAAGATGAGCTATCAGTCAACCATTTTGGAGGGTCTGCTTCAAGTAATTCCTTCACATGACCAAAGTTGGCCTCTGTAAGAGTTTGTGCCATCTCTCTCCAAGCTTGTTCAAGTACATGGCTTGATATCCATGAAAAGTTACATTTCTGAATATCTCCAGAAGCAAAAGAAGTCACTTTGCCCCGGGCTACAAGTAACATTTCTACTAACACATCCCACATAGTCAATTCCTTTTCTTCTCCAAGGTATTGATTCCATCCCAAGTCACCCTCAGGAAAATAGCCACCATTAGAGTGAAAATCTTTAGCCCACTCCTCATGTCCATCTTCCAACATAGGTGGAACTGAAACAGGTATCCAAACTCCAGTATCTTCATACAACGGAGAATCATAACAGAAGTACTTTCCCCTCTTCTTAAGACCACCTGTGGTTTCCATGTTCTCTTTATTATTTTCCAATCGTTCATCAGGTAATACAGGATATAATGGGGATTTATTCATACTATGCCCCTCAAGGCCAGCAGTGGAAAAAGAACCGTGATAATCCTTGAGAACATGCTCCCTGTGATTACCAATCTTTCCATCACCCTGTCAAAGGAATTAAAGCACTATCATAAAATCAATAGGGCGCCAAACTACAAAAATCTAGTATTCAAAAGACAAAACCCATAATTAATCAGATAAAAGTAAAGTATTTTATTTATATGTGTTCAACGTATCCATCTATATTATTCTTATTCCTCTCAGAGTTTCGTCTTTAACTTCAACACCCGCGCCCCAAATCAGAGAATTGCCAAAAACATAAGATATACAGTTAAATTCCACAAAAAATACAGACCATAAACCCAGAAACAACACATAAACAAGAAAGTAAAGAAATTTCCAATCCACCCAATAGAAACAGAGACATAACTGAGAAGGGCGCGGAAGGAAAATTTACCGGAGGAGAATTGGGAATTCGTTCGCCAAGGGAGAAATCAGAAACCCTAGTGGATAAATCATCTACAACTTCAACTTGATTCTTAGATTTCCAATCGTTGCCCTCCATTGGCATAACACCTTAAAAACACCAGAAAGGGGCAAATACTATCTACATATATTATCAGCCAGAAAATTTTAATAAATTTGCATATAGCTGCTTTTCTCAAATTCAATTTGCACACAGAAGATCAATATTTTCACAATAAACGCGAAAAAGGTGTGAGATAGAATTCGAGTTACAGTTTCAATAGCGTGTATCAGCTTTCGATTTCTCCCGGGTTTACGCCTTCCTTGCGTACAGGCTCTGAATCTCTAACTTTGCTGGCCTTATTTATATTTTTTTTTCTTTTGTTTTATTATCATATAGTTTTTGTTCAGTGGCCGTTTGTTATTTTCTTTCTTGCTCGACGTAGGCTAGAAAATCCAAAAACGGTGTCGTTTTGTTCATCCATATTAAAACTCGGCCGTCTGGGCTGCGGCGTTTCATTTCCATTGAAAAAAAAACGTTTCTAATCAGATCTGTCGGATCCAAGGGGCTTGTCCTTGCGCTTTCCAAGGTGGGGTTGAATAAATCAGCTTATATTCTGCAGAGTCTAACCAAGTTCAAAGCTTTAAGCTTGCTTCCATGGCGTTCTCTCTCTTCATCTCCAAGCCATCGATTTTGGTGCCCGTCGTCCTCCTCCTCTTTGCTTCTCTGAGTTCTCTCTATCAACCCTCTCATGGGTTCTCTAGATATGGCCGTAGAATGCCAGAGGATAATTCAACTCGCCGACTATTTGGGTCGAGGGCCAATCAACTGCCCAATTGCGTAGAGCTGGTGATGCATTCCCAGTGCTCACAGAACTCAAAGTGCAGTTGGTGTAAGAGCGAGGTCCTAGATGACATGTGCTTCAGCAGAACTGAGGCTTGGAGGTTGCCTGCGCAGGTTTTCTCTTGCGGTTGATCCGGTGAGGATCTATTCCTTTTTGATCTTTTAGCACTGGGATCTGCGCCACCGAGTTTGTGCAATTGATTTTAGGGGTTACTTTCGGTTTTTTTTTTTTTTCTGATTATGATTTGGTAGAGTGATGCATTTGATTTTTGTTTTGGACCGATTCAATCTGTTATTGAAGCCCAATGTGAAACATGGTTTGTAATTAGAATTGCAATTGCAGAGGGAGATTGGAAATGGTCGCATTTTTTTTTATGTCTTATGGATTTTTAAGAAAGTATCAAGATTCACAAACCTTTGGATCTTTCTATTTGTGAACAGCTAACAATGTAAACTCTTCATTAAGATGTGCTAAATAATTCATCAGTTTATCTTGATAATGAAATATCGCCTCCCCTTTCCCTTTGTACATTTTCATCTTTAAAAAATATCTAGAACTAAGAAGATTTCGTTGCCCATTGTTATCAGTAACGCTTGATTTCGCCAAAAAAAAAAAAAACTGAGTTTTGACAGAAGTTCAGAACTTCAAATGGTGTTTGATAACTTGGCGAGGAAAAAAGATTGCATGTGTTTTTCCTTTTTTTTCTTTTTTGGTAACTTTTTGGCCCTCCCTTAGTTTGGGAGGAAAACAGTTCTGCTACCATGTCTGCTTGGTTAATAATACATTCGGTAAACAAAATGAGGAGATATGAAAATTAGTAATGTGTTAACGCATTTACAGAGACAGAAGCTAGTGGTGGTCCAAAGATTGATAAACAAAAGTTAACTTAATCCATTTAAATGGTGCTAGAATTCTTTATTCTTGTGCCATCAGGCAGACAACTAAGAACTCCAAGAAGGTCCAGTGTTCACCGCTACATTTGTAATATACTTCTATCCCTGTTTGTGTTCCTTGCCCCTGATCCTCGCCAATCAATCTTCACTAGAGTTTGTCTGTTTTGAGTATGCTTAGATAGTTACTATGACAGGTTTGCTGATCGGTGGTGATATCCATTAGAATTCTATAAACCCCTTTTTATCTATGAGGTTTCCTTCTGGATCAGATTTGGAATGAGGTAGGTGATCTCCATGCTATCTTGCCCAGAATTAAGAGGATCAGTTGCTTGGCAGCGTCAGGATATGATGTGCAGCATTTTAAAGAGCAAATTATAAGTAGGGTTTTCTTAACTTGGTTTGCTGGGAACTTGTAGTTGTAACTAAATCTGCACTTTAGGACTTCAAGCAAAGGTGAAATATAGCAGATCAAGACAGGCGTCCAGTGTTAAATGACTCCACCAGCATCTTTCATTTGATAATGGATTTTTACTAGGGTTTGGCAACATTGGATAATCGGAACTGCAAGGGGAAGTGGTCCAGGTATGTTTCTGATTTTCCCTAAGCCGGAGCAAGTTCGAAGCATCACAACAATGATGTAGACAAAAATAAATAAATAAATAAAGAAGAGAAGAGACAGCGATGGCCGACCCTGAAATTGCTAGAGGGTGAGCATCAGCTGATGATTGCTTAAGGCCATTGATGATATTTTACATGCTGGGTGAAGCTGAGCTCACTGGTGTAGAGAACGAAGTCAATAACCATTGAAATACTATATCAGCTTCACTCTTCTTCTTTTTTTCAATAAAATGCAATTTTAACCATCAATTTATATAACTACCTAAAACTTGTTGCCCAGTAAACTAAAACAAAATCTCGGTTCTTAAACAACTATTTAAACTTCTCCCATCGCACTGAAGGGAAGTAAAGAAGGACTAAATGTTGGACTGCAACAGCCAAAAGAAACTTGAAGAAATGTTGGCTTCTTCTTAACTACATCCACTTCCAAAGCACTGATTCTCTCATGCTCAGCCCGAAATATTGAAATCCTCGAATTGTAACTTCCTTATGATGTTTTGTCTCTTTATTAATATACTGCAGTTGTGCCGATCCAATTTTCAACTAAAAAATAAAAAAAATAAGAGTGCCTATGAATTACGAAAATGATTTTTTTTATTATTTTTTTTTTTAAAAAATAATTTTTATTTTTTAATTTTTATATTTTAAAAATACATTTAATTTTTATTTTTATTTTTACTATTTTTTAATTATATTATTGTATTTTTATTTTTATTTTATAATTATATAAATAATAAAATATTATATATATAATTTAAAATAATTATAAAAATTCTACTGTTGTAATGTATTATAAAATTAAAAATTTGAAAAATATTTTTTTAACGTTTTTAAAATTTTTAAAAATTTAAAAAATATTTTTAAAAAATAAAAATAAAAATAATAAATAATAAATAAATATATTTTTATATCTATTTTTAAATTTTAATAAAAATTAAAATTAAAAACAGACAAACTAAATAAATCCTGATAAATCCAACTCAAATCTTGCTTTTGCATGAAGTTAACAGTGAAATAAAAGCTTCTTCTAAAATAGTAACTAACATTGAACGAAACAATTTAGTAATACACAACAGAATCTCTACTTTATTTTGTCATTTCACATTGAACAAATCACTGTTCAACTGACATAAATTTTTCTGTTCACCAAAATAAACTCCAGAAGCTCGAAAGGAAGACTTCAAAACACCAAGGAAAAACTTTTCAACATTTCAAGGTACATTCTTCCTCAGTAAGGTACTGCTTCACTGCATTCCTCATATCATCACAGCAATCAGAGTCCTCAAAAAACCTGATCAACTTTCGTAGCTCTTGGTCATCAAGATCGTCAATAAACGGCAGGATGGGAATCGCATTATCGGGTTGATGCGCATACGAATTGGGGTTATCATCAACAAGAACCACACGTTTCAAATCTCTACCCATATCAGACAAGTCTTTCACGAACTTCCCTTCCACTTCCTTGCACGAATCCCTGTAAAGCCGGTGCGAGATCAGCCGTTTCTGGTCGAGCCGATCCAGCACCATGGACGCGTACTCTTTCAGGGCGGCGGTGAACACCACCACCTCGAACTTCGCAGCCAAAGATTCTAGGAGTTCATCAACTCCGGGTCGCTTCAAAACGTAGAAAGTCATGATCTCACCGTCGATTCTCGGCCGCACGATAAAATCAAACCGTTCCGGCGGCGGGTCCGCCTTGGAGTGGATCAGGGTCTCGTCCAGGTCAAGAAAGATGGTTCTTTTATCGGGGGATATCAAGGGTGGGAGGGGGTTGTTAAAGACGAGGGTCCTGCGAATGGCGTTCAAGGAATCTTCGCAGTGTTGTTCTGCCAACCGGGTTTTCTTCAGAAGTCTGTACCCTCTGTGACGATTGGGAGTGCTGATTCCTCGTGCGAATTTGGATAAGATCTTGGCGAAGCGGCGCTGAATGGAGGCTAGGACAGAGGTTGAGGCAGCGACCACCTGTTTCACAGGAGATTTCTGCCGCAGACGGCGGCTTTTGCGGCCGTCCTTGATGGATTTGATCGGCGTTCTCTTTTTCTTATACGCCATTGCTGCAATCTTGGGAATCGGAGAAAGAGAGAGTGGCTTTCGCTGCAAGAGAAGGGGAATGGTAGTAGGACAGAGAGGCAGGGATGAATTTAAATCTTGGTTAGGCGCAACGGTCATGAGTAGGTTTGGGGACCGAACCTAGATTCACGGGGGATGGTTTTTTTTCTTTTTAGTGTCTTGGTTAAAGAGGGTTTTTGCAATTTTTGCATTTATGAAGTTAAAATTAGTGGGAAGTTGAACTTTAGTCACAAATAATGACAGTTATTTTGCTAATGTTTTCGCTATTAACAAGTAAATTCATTTAGGACATTAAATTAAAAAAAAAAAATGTGTTTGTTTTATGTTCGAGTGTTATGGTTATAAATGATTGGTAGCAAAAGAAGAAAAATCACGTGGAGCTAAACAAAAATATTTAATCGAGAGGCTATTAATTCAAACTTTTTTCTATTTTATATATTTTTTATATAAAAAATATAAAAAAATATTTAATCTATCGACGGTAAATAATTTTTATTTATCAATAATGTTTAAATCACGATACGTGATAAGAATAATAGTTTTTAAAATTATTTTTACCACGTGTTATAATTTAAATATCGTTGATAGATAAAAATTTATTTACCGTCAATATATTAAATATTAATTTTAAAAAATATATATATTTTTTGAAGTAACACTCATATTTTGGGACTTTTAATAATAATAAAAAGTATCGCTTGAACAGTTTCTTGAACCTCCTTTTAATATGTATTGCTAATAAAAAGTTGTTTTATTTACTTCCATTTTATATCTAATCATGGGTTAAATTTTTTTTGTAAGCTCTTACTTTTCTCAATTACGGATTCATTTATTAAGTAATATCTTAGTTATAAGTGTTCATAATAGAGCCAACGTTGTTCTAAGGTTCCAAGTGTTTCTTTTTCTTTTCGTTATTTTATGAAAATTTATCATTAGTTGCCGGACAATTGATATCTTCACGAGAGTTTCGATGCCAGTGGAGGCACAGCGATTGTCCTATGAGGCGAACAGGAAACGTTCGATAAATGGTAAAAAAATTTAATTAATAAAAATTATAATTTTTAAAAATATATAAAATATATTTGATTGATTTTTAAAATTATTAAAAAAATTTAAATAATATTTTTTAAACTTTTTTATTTGATTATATTTAATTTTAAAAAAAAATTTGTATATTTTTTAAAAATATTTTTTATTTTTATGAAAAAAAAAAGTGAGAATAAAAAAAAATAGAGAATATATTTTATTATTATTATTATAATTATACTACTAATAAATAGTATAATTATATTTTAATATAATAAAAAGATTTTTATGTCCACAAAAAACTCTCATCCATCTTCATAAAATTTTTGTAAAAAATTTATTAAAAAATTATTTATAAAACTTGTATCAAATATAAAAATTTAATTTCTTAAACTAAAATTTTCAAAAAAAAAACATGTATTAAATGATCTCTTAAATACAATGTCTTATCTACAATTCAAAAACAATTGTCTATAAATTTACTTTAATTTAATTTAAGATTTTAAATAAAATAGTCTATAACATTAAATGAAGTGATTTATATAAATGGGCAGTATTCGAATTACAAATATGACATCAAGGTACTAAATATCGTTTCGAAATATTATTTCGACGATTTTAGAAACAGAAATATTTCAAAATATTTTGTGAAAACCAATATTTTTTAAAAAAACGTTTTAAATAATTTCAAACAATAATTTTTTTTAATTTTAAAAAATTTTAACATAATATTAATAATATAAATATATAAAATTATATTAAAATTAATTTAAATTAATGTCTATAGTTGAATAATAAATAAACATGCTATTAAAGTACAAATTTTAACTCAAATTTCAACATTATTCAATAACAATTTTTCTTCTGTATCCATTTCTCTATCTTTTTAATTCTTTTGTAACTTTTATCTTTAAGTCTCTCTCTGTCGACTATGATTTTGTCTTTATCTTCAGGTATCTCTCTCAGATACCTTCTTCTCTCTCTATCTCTCAATTTATCTTTTCATTATTTTTGTAGTTTCTTCTTTAAAATAAATACAATGAAGGAAAATAATACTATGAGAATGAAAGAGGAGAATATGAAATTGACAAAGATATTGTGATTTGTGAAAAAAAATTTGATGTTGGATGTAATGTGATGTTACTTTCATCTACTTTCAAATTGTTAATTTTTTTATTTTTCAAATTAATTTAGTACTTTTATATCGAAATAACTCGAAATAAGGGTATTTCTATCGAAACAACTCAAAATAAAAGTATTTTCGTTGAAATAACTCGAAACAAAGTATTTCTATTGAAACAACCTGAAACAAAAATATTTCCATCAAAACAACTCAAAATAAGAGTATTTTCATCAAAACAAAAGTATTTCCACCGAAACATTTTAAAATATAGTAATTTTTATCGAAATGATATAATTTTTTAACAAATACTTTGTTTTATTTCGATAATTTCGTTTCATGTTGGTGATTCCGAAAATAAAAACGTTTCGATCGTTTCGATATAAAAAAAATTTGTTCCTTGCATTACTCTTTAATATTTAATAGTCTTTTTTATATGATGGTTTTTATGGTTAAATATTTAGCACTAGACCGTTTTAACTATCTCCGCTGGTCCTAAAAACTTTAGGATCCACAAATGTCACAATTAATGATAGGCCTAATGTAACATCTTTAATTTTGTTTCATGAATTAATAAAAGTACAAAAGTATTCAAAGTAACATCCTTAATTTCGTTTCTTTTATTGATAAAGGTACATAAATATTTAATTAAAAAAATAAAATTTATTAGACAATTTTTAGATATTTAAAGAAAATATAATCTTTAAAAAATTTTCACCTTACGTGTATACTTATAAATGTTCTAACATTAATAGAATAGGTAAAGAAAGAAAATTTAAGAGAAAAAAATTAGAAATAAATATACTAAAGAAAGGTAAAATTCTTGAGTAAGAAAGATAAATTTTTGTGAAGTAAGTAAAGGTATTAAAATTTCAAAAAGATTGAATTAAGATAATTTTTTCTAATTTAAGAGTTAAAGTTACTAAGTTTAGTATCTCCACCCATAAATTGGGCTTTCACCTTTGGACACTTCATATAGAGTTTTTCTACTTCACATGAATTTTTAGCAAATCAGTAGGATAGCCCAAAGAAGAAATAAAACATAGACTCGAATTAGGATATAGAAATTAAACCAGTAACTCAAAAATCATGAAAATGTGACTAAACCCACTATGAAAGATAGAATTTTAACTAAAGTAAAGAAAATGGGGTAAGAATGAGTTCAAATTCAAGAGGAAAAAAAATAATAAAAAATAAAAATAAAATAAAGTGATGAAATAATTGTGTAATCAAGATTAGTTGACATGGCATTAAAACAAAAATTTAACAAGTGGTATGATATCCTACATTCATAATTTTAACAAGTGGTATGATAATACATGGCATTAGGACAAAACATCCTTATCCTACACAAATAATTTTAGCTAAGCAAGGAAAATTCAATGGTTGAAAATTTGCCACCTAAAAAGGCAAACATATCATAATTGATTAAGACAAAAGAGAAAGGAAATGAATCCCTAAATCAAAAGGATCTTATTCCTTATTTTAAGAACATATTATCATAATTTTCAAAATACAAATCTCATTTTTCTATGTATATCTTGACTAAGGAAGAGGAAGACAAGAACATGAGTTGTTTGTTTTCCAAAAATTCAACCAAGTGCATCCTAATTGTGATAAGGTAGACCCATGATTATGAAATATAAATTATTTAATAGTCTATATAAGCAAAACCCACCCTTATAGCATTAGATTTTATCCAAGTGAGGGAGAGAAAAATAGAAGCAAGATAGAGTGAGGAAAAGAGAGAAATAAACGAAGAAAGAGAAAGGAGGAATCTAGAGGACTAAGTGCTCCAGGTAAGTTTAACAATATTTCCTTTTGAAGAAAAGTTTTGAAAGTTGTAATATTTATATGGAATTTTGATATTAGAACTTTAATATTAGTCATGAATGTTGTTATATCATGTTACACATTATGTATGTTTGAATACTTAGGCTGGTGTAGATAGTTCTACATAGGTATGGCTATCAGTAGAAAAATTTTAAGCTTCTGTTTTTAAAATTTTGGGAAGAATCGGTAAGGAATTTAAAGAATTGGTTTACATAAAAAATGTAGATCTATGTGTCACAAATTTTTAACCACTGGAATAACTCAATTTGGACTCCATATGAGGTAGATATGATCCGATTAGTAAGCACTGGTCAGAAAATGGTTAATTAGGGAAGAATATGTTAGGATAGTTTATGTGTTTTAATTTCTGGGAACATTATGTAGGGAATTAAAATAAATGGTTAACATAAAAATTATAGCTATATGTGTCAAAAAATTTTAATCACTGGAATCACTCAATTTGGAGTCCATATGAGGTAGATATGGTCTGATTAGTAAGCACTGGTCAGAAAATGGTTAATCAGGGAAGAATATGTTAAAATAGCTTTTGTGTTTTAATTTCTGAGAACATTATGTAGGGAATTAAAATAAATGGTTAACATAATAATTATAGCTATATGTGTCACAGATTTTTAGCCACTGAAATCACTCAATTTAGAGTCCATATAAGATAAATATGGTCTGATTAGTAAGCACTAGTCAGAAAATGGTTAATCAAGGAATAATATATTAGGATAGCTTCTATATTTTAATTTTTGAGAACATTATGTAGGAAATTAAAATAAATTATTAACATAAGAATTATAGATATATGTATCACAGATTTTTAGCCACTAATTAATTTAGAATTCTTATGAGGGAGATATGGACATATTAATAGGTAGAGGTCAGAACTTACTCGAGAAGAAATAACATGTACTTTGAGATAGTAATATCACCATGATTTCTTCATATTTCGTTTAACTGTTCAACATAATAGTTTTAGATAATTGTTTTATCTTTAAATTGACACCAAGATCACCTAAATCGGAGTTAAATTTAGAGAGTTATGCTCTGATTAGTAAGAAAATGTCAGATAGGAAGAAAACTTACATCAAGAAAATAAAGAAATAAAATTAACATTTAAAAAAGAAGAAGAATCTTATAAATGACTAATATATGTCATAGCCATTGCCATTGCATAAACTTCTTACCATCTTAAATATAAAATTTTGATATGGAAATATTTTATAAAGTGATATTTGAAATGGTTATGTTCATGGCATGATTACTAATAATTTTTGGTTATTATTGTGAAAAAAAGAGAGCACGATTACATGACAAATCTGTGTGATGCACCAATAGGGGACGCCCTACCAACGATTATGATCATGCTAATGAGAAAAGAAAGAGAAAGTGTGCCATGTCGGATGGAGCGAGAAAAGCTTGTACCGGAGAGTAAAAAATATTTACCTTGACCAGGATAACTTGATATGAGAATAGATTGATAGTTATCATATGATATTCTAAAAATAGTTAATCCTGTCATACATGTCATTATTGTATGATTTTCATGTGCATAAATATAGTGCATTCTTGTGACCTAAGATATTTATTGTAATTTATACAGCTGAACATGACGTGATGAGCTATATTGATGATGATTTATTGTTGAACTTACTGGAATTTAATTCTCACTATATTTCTATGTCATGTGTAACAACTCCATTTATGTAAATGTAACAAACTTTTTTTTAATATTTATTAAATTCCATGAAGTTATTACTGCGTTAATTCTAACCACTTAACTCATAATAATAATTAATTTAACCAAGCATAATTGTTATTAACAGTGATATAATACTCTCTGGTACGGGCTTTTCTTGCTCTGTCCGACATGGCTTACTTCTCTTTCTTTTCTCATTAACATGATCATAACCGTTGGTAGGGCGTCCCCTACTGGTGCACCACGCGGATTGCCATGTGGCCGTGCTCATTTCTTTTCTTTTCACAATGATAATCAAAAATATGCTTTCAATAACAAGTATATAACTATTACCAAAAATCATTGGTAATCATGCTATGAACATAACTATTTCAAATATCACTTTATAAAATATTTTTATGTCAAAATTTTACATTTAAGATGACAAGAAATTCATACAATGGCAATGGCTATGGCATATACTAGTCATTTATTATTTTCATTTATAATATTCTTATTTTTTTTAAATATTAATTTTATTTCTTTATTTTCTTGATGAATGTTTTCATCCTATCTAACCTTCTCTTATGATTCAGAGCATAACTCCCTCAATTTAACTCCAATGTAAGTAATTTTGGTGTCAATTTAAAGATAAAACAATTATTTAAAGCTATTATGTTGAACAGTTTAGCGAAATATTAAGAAATCAAGGTGATATTAGTTCCTCAAATTACAGGTTATTTCTTCTCGGGTAGTTTTTGACCTCTACCTACTAATCTGTCCATATCTCTCTCATAAAAATTCTAAATTAAGTGATTCCAGTAGCTAAAAATCCGTGATACATATATCTATAATTCTTATGTTAACCATTTATTTTAATTCCCTAAATAATATTCCCAGAAATTAAAACACAGAAGCTATCATAACATATTATTCCCTGATTAACCATTTTCTGATCACTGCTTACTAATCAGACCATATCTACCTCTTATGAACTCTAAATTCTAGTGGCTAAAATTTCGTGACACATATATCTATAATTCATAGGTTAACCATTTATTTGAATTCCCTACAGGATGTTCTCAGAAATTAAAACACATAAGCTATCCTAACATATTCTTTCCTGATTAACCATTTTCTGAACACTGCTTACTAATTAAACCATATCTACCTCATATGGACTCCAGATTGAGTGATTCCAATGGCTAAAATTCTGTGAGACATATATATATATATATAATTGTTATGTTAACAAGTTATTTTAATTCCTTACCGATTCTTCTCAGAATTTTAAAAAATAGAAGTTTAAAATTTTACCACTCATAGCCATTCTTATGCAGAACTATTTATACCAGCATAAGTATTCAAACATACATCACATGCAAGAAGAATGTGTAACATGATAAAAACAACATCCATGACCAATCATCAAAGTTTTTAAGGTCAAAATCCTATATAAATGTTACAAATTTCAAAAAATTTCTTCAAAAAGAAATATTGTTAAACTTACCTAAGAATCTCCCTAACTCACTCAGTGAATTTGTTTTCTTGTTTCCCCTTAAAAGAAGTATCAAGATTCCTCCCTTCCTTTAACTTTTTTAACAGCTTAAATAAGAGAAAGAGTGTGAGTTTTTGAACCTCGAGGATGAAAAAGAAAAATGGATTCAAGTGGAGATTAAGTTAACTTACTTTAAGTACTTAACCCTCTAGACTTCTCCTCCTTCTTCTTTCCTTTCTTCTCCTTTCTTTCTCTTATTTCCTCTCTCTACCTTGCTTCTATTTTTCTCTCTTCCTCACTTGGACGAAATTAAAATGTTATAGGGGTGGATTTTACTTAAATAGACCATTAAATAATTCATTTTTCATGATCATTGGTCTACCTTATCACAATTAGGATACACTTAGTTAAATTTTTAGAAAGCAAACAACTTATGTTCTTGTCTTCCTCTTCCTTGGTCAAGATATGCATAGTAAAAGGAGATTTGTATTTTGAAAATTATAATGATATGTTCTTAAGATAAGGGACAAGGTCCATTTGATTTAGGGATTCATTTCCATTTTTTTTTGTCTTAATTAAGTATGATACGTTTGCCTTTTTGTGCGGTAAATTTCTAACCCTTGAATCTCCATTATTTGGCTGAAATTATTTGTGTGGGATTGGAATGTTTTGTCCTAATGCCATGTATTATCATACCACTTGCTAAAATTATGAGTGTAGGATATAAATGTTTTGTCCTAATGCCTTGTCACCTAATTTTGATTACACCATTATTTTATCACTTTATTTTTTCTTCTTCTTGGGTTTGGGTTCATTCTTGCCCATTTTCTTTACTTTGGTTAAAATTCTACCTTTCATAATGGGTTTGATCATATTTTTATGATTTTTGGGCTACCGGTCCAATTTCTATATCTTAATCTAAGTCTTTGTAATTTATTCCTTGAACTATCCTATTGGCTTACTAAAAATTCATGTGAGGTAGAAAAATTTTATATGAAGTGTGCATAGTTGAAAACTCAATTTATGGGTAGAGATACTAAATTTAATAACTTTAACTCTTAAATTAGGAAAAATTACTATAATCCAATCTTATTGAAATTTTAATACATTCACAAAAATTTATCTTCCTTATCTAAGAATTTCACCTTTCTTTAATATATTTATTTCTAATATTTACTCTTAAGTTTTCTCTCTTTACCTATTTCTATGCATATGTAAGGTGAAAAATTTCTAAAGATTATATTTTTTTAGATATTTAAAAATGTCTAATAAATTTTATTTTCTTAATTAAATATTTATGTACCTTTATTAATAAAAGAAAAGAAATTAGAGATGTTATTTGGAATACTTTTGTACTTTTATTAATACATAAAACGAAATTAGAAATATTACATCATATTCAGAAAATTAGTTATGCAGATTTTTCTATGGCTCTGACTTTTAGTGCATGTTGGATCGAGTTACTCTATGATGGATAGATCCTATATAAAATATTTGTAGGTGAGTTGGTTTAGATCTCGGTGAAGGTGTAACCACCCGCACTTGTATCTCTGAAATTGATCAATTAGAATAAATAAGATGTAGATATTTATATATTTAAAATGTTGTACGTACGTTTTGATTAATGACGTATATGTGAATTCTATATTATATAATAATAATAATAATAAAAAATTGTTGCACCTAACTCAAAATTAGCTTGACAGAATACCACTCCGACTTAATATTGATCTATTTTATGTTTTTATTTTTAATTATTTATTTTAATAGAGTAATGTTTCATATACTTTACACGACATCCAAAATATTACTATTTTAAAATATTTAAAATTATTTAACATATCAAAAGATATAAAATGACACTATTTTCATTTATAAAATATTAATTATATTATTTGTATAGTAACTTTCAATTCTGAACATAAAAATGTACAATATTATTTTATAACTTGATATATTATATCATAACCAATCTCTATAGTGCAAATTCACGGTGTTGGTCAAATTAAAGTTGAAGGTGACGTGAAGCAATGCAAAAAAGCTGAGGAAGAGAGTCCAAAGCAAAGAAGGATTTGCTGAAAGAGACGGGGAACATTGATTGGTGCAGTTTGGTTAGGCTACAAAGTGAAAAATAAAATAACAAAACCAAAGCAAATAAATAATTGTTTTCAGAGGGAAATAGAAACAAGAGGAGGACAAGTTGAATACCCTTTCATTACATTCCTCCCCCACTTATATTCTTGTGGGGGAGAAAACTTTGTGTGTTGATTGAAAACCAACGGCCCCCGTTCATTCTTTCATACCAACCTCTACAATTACCTTTATAGCCTTGTCACAAATTATTAGATACATCTAATTTATATTAATAAATCAATAGACAATATATTATATATAAATGTATTAATATATTCTTTAAATAAAAATTTATGCATAACATGTATGCGTATTCTTTTATAATGAGTTTAATCAATCAATTTTTTAAGACCGAATTTCTTTAAATTTTTTAAAAAAATTGTCATTTATTCCTTTTTAATTTCCCTTCAAATTCATTTTGCCTATTAGAATAGTCATTTGATTTTGTATTTCTTTTTTTTCGGGTTCACAGATTGCCTTCGTAGTTATCGCCCGCTTTTTGTTCCTACATTCAACACCCTGTGAAAGAGATCTAATTATATTAATATCTCATTATGAAATTATTTTTCCAAATTTAATACTTTAATGTTTAATAAATACATATAAGTGAATAAATAAATGGGAAAAAATATTTTCAGACAAATATGGGTAAAATTACATTAGAGTAAAAGAAAGTTTTATAAAACATTATGAAGAAAGCATGGATACAATAGAAAATGTTTTTTTTTTTTATGTTTTTTTAGTTTATCATAAGTTTTCGTTATTTAAAAGACAATTGACAAGAAAAAAATTGGTAGTTTCATTTCATTAACCCTCGATGGGACATTAAACGGAAAAAAAAGTTATTTTTAAGACAAAAAAAACAGAAAAAACTATAAATATAATTTTTTAAGTGAGAAAATAGAAAAAATATATATTTATCTGAACAGTATTGCGTGGCCCTAAACCGCTTCAATCGTGGGAGCAGTATTTCCCTTTCGTTGAGGCCGTTCATCCCAGTACTTAAGCCCTGTCTGGACTCAACGTCCATCGCCACCTTCATTTCTTCTCCGCTGCTTCTTTTCTCTCTATTTCTCTTCTCACTAGGGTCTCTCGTTTCTGGGTTTAATATCCCTTTGTTAGCCTTTCTTGCTTGTTCTGGAAATGGAAGGATCTGGGGTCGTTACTTTGTACGGAAATGGCGCTATCACAGAGACCAAGAAATCTCCTTTCTCGGTCAAGGTGGGTCTTGCTCAGATGCTCCGCGGAGGCGTTATCATGGACGTGGTGAACGCCGAGCAGGCACTCATCGCCGAGGAGGCCGGGGCTTGCGCCGTCATGGCCCTCGAGCGTGTCCCCGCCGACATCAGAGCTCAAGGCGGCGTTGCTCGCATGAGCGACCCGCAACTTATCAAGGAGATTAAGCGAGCGGTTACAATTCCCGTCATGGCGAAGGCCCGTATTGGGCACTTCGTCGAAGCTCAAATCCTTGAAGCAATAGGCATTGATTATGTTGATGAAAGCGAGGTTCTCACTCTTGCTGATGACGAGAACCACATCAACAAGCACAATTTCCGCATTCCATTCGTTTGTGGATGTCGGAATCTCGGGGAAGCTCTTCGCCGAATCCGCGAAGGTGCGGCGATGATTCGGACCAAAGGGGAAGCGGGCACCGGAAATATTATTGAGGCGGTGAGGCATGTCAGATCGGTGATGGGTAACATCAGGGTTTTGAGGAACATGGATGATGATGAGGTTTTCACTTTTGCAAAGAAGATTGCGGCTCCTTATGATTTGATGATGCAGACGAAACAACTGGGCAGGCTGCCAGTAGTGCACTTCGCTGCAGGTGGGGTCGCAACCCCAGCTGATGCCGCCTTAATGATGCAGTTGGGCTGTGATGGGGTTTTCGTAGGGTCTGGAGTGTTCAAGAGCGGTGACCCCGCAAAACGGGCAAGGGCAATTGTGCAAGCTGTCACTCATTACAGTGACCCAGATATTCTGGCCGAAGTTAGCTGCGGCTTAGGTGAAGCCATGGTTGGAATCAATTTGACAGACAAAAAGGTTGAGAGGTTTGCCGCTAGGTCGGAATGAGTGTATTCATTGGACCTCGTGGCTTTGTAAGAAAGTGAGCTGTTCATGCTGGTCTCTGGAAATTGATGTATTTCTAGTATTGTTTGTTGGCATTATTTAGTATAATAAGCTTGTGTTTTGCTTCTGGTGTTAATCAATGTTGGCAAAAAAGCTAGCAGTTTGGGAAACGTACTAGTGTTGCTGGTTGCATATTGATAGCTATTTTAGACTCAATGTGAAAGTGTGTGATAAAGGTTGTTATCTCAGTGCCTTCATAGATTCTAAACAATCGATGTTAGAACTTATACCCTGTTGTTGATGTTGGTAGTTCATCATGGTAATTTGGTTGGATTTCGTCCCAGATTTCAAGTTCTCTTCGTTTGAGTGGTGAAAGCCTAACCAGTTTCTTTGAGGAAGTTCTGCCTTTCTGGTACTAGATCAAGCGGGCAAGCTTGTGGACCTGTTGGTGGTATCTAGTAATTCATGGGATGTGTTTGGAAAAATGATAACTCCATGGTGACTGTAGAGTAAGTTGAATGGTGTAAGTTTTTCTTTCAAATTTTGTCATGTGTTGGTAACGCATAATCAATCATCTTAGGCTTCAATAGTTTAATTGTTTCAGTTTTAATTTCATGACTATCAATTGAAAAAGAAATAAAGGCAGCAGTTTAGTTTATCTTTGTTAATGTACCCTTTTGATTGGCGTGTGTGGGTTCTGATATTACAGAATTCTTACTTGTATATAATATCGTAAGAATATTATGTTTGCATATCCATGTCTCCGTGAGTATATGGCTTCCAAGACTTTCCAAAGATGGAGTTGTGGCTGCAAAGTATAATTTCTTTTGTAGGTACTTGAGCACAGAAGGAAAGTTTGGAGAATCGCATGGTGCTTGTTTTACGGTGTATTCCTATTAAATGCATAGAGCTAGCCCATTAATGCTTCATTCCGAGCCCAGTTCAGGCATTCAGTTTCTATATATCTATAGTAGATATAGATGTATGTTTCTCTTTGCTGCGCAAATGACCACGTCGAAAAAATTGAGGGAGGAAAAGGAGAGAACACAAATATAGTGAAAGAGACCTCAAGAACCATACCTTGGGGTACCAAACTTGGGAAATTACCAGACTCTGTTCCTGTAGTTTCTGTGCCAGAGCTAAAAATATAATCTAAAATGATTCCTCTGAAGATAGTCGACTGAGGGATTCCTCTGGAATCTCAACTCCTAGGACCTTCTTTTACCGCATTGCCTTGGTTTTTGCTTTCTCCCCTTATGATTACAGTTTAAACTTTTGTTACGCCCCTGTATTTCTTCGTCCGTTGAACTATTCTTACTCTCTCTGCTTCTACGATCTCGAGAATGGCAGAAACACATGCTTGGGCAACTTTTTCATCATCTTATTCCACAGTTGATGGGGGATTCTTTGGGATCTACATTTTTGCCTTTGAGCAAAAGTTTGTGAATGGGACGATGAAAGTGGTAATTCCTCAACTTCAGTCTCTATAGCTAGAGCGCCAGCGTATGACGATCAGCTTTTTGACTGAATGAACGGGTTTTTGATGATGCATCCTCGTCGTACAAAGTCTATTAGCGTATTAAAATTGGAACAACCCGGTGAAAGAGAAACCAACGAGTTAGATTACAAAATGGGTGGACGCTCTGCGATTCTGTGTTTCAGCTGGTATACACTTCATACAGTACGAGCTCCTAGTTTCAGCTGGTTCATACTTTATACGGGGTAGAATTTTAAAATGCCTAAAATAAGATTGATGAAATGGATTTGAAAGATGTTCCAACTCAACTCCCCGAATTACCTTCAATTTAGATAAGATCTCTTAAATTAACAGATCGAACTCATTGCTGACCATCCCTAAATTATCATTTGACAAACAAAGCCAATCACCTTAAAAATAAGGTTTAGAAAATTGGAAAAAGATCGGCGTGTAAAGCATTTTACATATATTAAATTCTTGGCGTTTTGAACGTTGGTCAATTGAGGGCGAAGCAAAGCAATCTTCTCTCTTGTCAAATATTAATTCAGTTCTCTGTTGGCCGGGGCTAAGAATTTAGAAACTAATGATCAAGTTTTGAATGTAAATTTGGATGCCTCTAAACCAAGCAAAGCCTCAAGCATCAATGTCTCTGCCACTTAATTTCTTGCAGAAGGTTCCTCCAAATCTCAAAACCCATTGAATTATATTGTTTCCAAACTCATGCGGCTGAACTGTATGAATGATTTTCTCTGTTAAAGCTTGAAACTTTTTTTTTTTTTTGTCATTTTAAAATATCCCTTATTTTACGAAAAAATGTAGTTATTATTGTTGTCGTTTTAAAATATCGCTTAGTTTTAGTTTATAGTTTCTTTGCGTATAGTAATGACAAAGATTTTGCTTCTTCTTCCTGGGATGTCAATTGTCTGGGGACAACGATGAATAGACATATACACGTCAGAAGTGGATCCTAGGACAGTGGCTGGCGGGTGCATGGTCGTACAATTTCGTCAGATACACAAACAAGCCAGGTGCATGAGATCACCGAGAGTGCGTCTTTCCTTGGAAAGGTTCAAATCTAATGTAATGCAGGGAGGGACGTAAGAACTTGTGCCAAACATGAAATAAAAGCAAATTCCCGTCTAATTAACCACTTTTCGGAGGATGAAAAGACAGACAAACTAAAAGGTTGATTGAAAATTTATGAAATGAAATCAAAATCAGAAAAAAAAACAGGTGAAATAACTAAATAAAATTAATTTTACATTTTTAAACACACAAAAAAGATACTAGAACCAAAAAAAATATGAGCTTGTTTGATCATTTTTTTTAAAAAAATTGTCTCTAAAAATTATATTTAAAAATTATTCTGTAAAATAAAAAAATTATTTAATAAATTATTTTAAAAATATATTATTTTTTATTTTTATAAGTTTTTAGAACAAAAACAAAAAATAAAAACAACTTGATGTTATTTTTGTTTTTTATTTTAAAAATATTTTATTTTTAAAATAACAACAAAAAATAATTTTTAAACAAATTTTTTTATTTTTAAAACAAATAAAAACAAAAAATTAATTTTAAAAATAAAAAACAAACATATTCTATATTTTTCAAGTATTATTGTTAATAACACAAAAATACAATTAATACAAAAAAAATATTTATAAAAAATTAAAACACTTCTCAATATTATTTAAAAATTAACTCTTACAACCTTTTTCTACATTGTATACACGAATGATTCTCTATGAAAGCCCTCGTACAAACAACTAATCGGCTAAACATCCATGTATGATATTTTCATTATTGCAGAGCGATATTTTCACTATTGCCGACGACCTGATGAGGCCTAATGCAGAATCACCGCTCCCATTGTCAAATTCTTGTTTTTTTGTTTTTTTTTTGTTTTTGGGTAACATCTCCGCATAGTCCTGACTTCGTCTTTGGAGAGTTTTTGTCGGTATACATACGGTACGAAATTTCCTGATCCCTTCTTCATCCCAAAATATAAAATTAATAACAACAACAAGTGTGGGTAAATAATTAATTTTATTTACGCGTGAAATGTGGATGATGAATTCGTGATAGCTCAATGCATAGAAATTGAGTTTTTTTTTATTATGTTAAAAGATGACAGCTCGGTGAAAAATATGTTAAAATCAATCTGTCAATTTATGAGCTAACGTATAAGTTTTTGGTTTTTACCATTCCACAGTACTACACGAGGTTTTTAATTTCATAATTTTATTTTAAATTTTGGAAAGAGGAGACAGGTTCTTTGTTTGACCAAGGTAAATAATTATAATTTAGGTTTGTTGATGATAATAAGGCCAACTTTGACAGCAAATTTACCCAATTAATAATTTTAGTGATCGAATAGATGCTTAACCTAGAAGATAACAAAAGATGGGGTGGGTGTAGATAAATATGTTAAATAATTTTCAAGGCATTGACTATAATTAAGATTAATCTCTTATGCAAATTAACTTATGGCTAAAATGGAAAAGCTAAGGAGCGTCACCTTAATTACTTTTAAAATTATTTGGAAGAGTAGATTTTGGTTGAGAAAGTTACACTTTAAAACCAACAACCTTTTACAAATATTTATTATAAGAATCCCATTTATTGACTTTAAAGTGCTGAAGATTAGTTTCATGCCCTTCATTTAAATACATAGGAGGTAATTATTATTAAAAAGAAAACAAATATTTCAATGGACCGTCATGTTATATATAATTAGATACATCATGACAAGTTAATTTTTTTAGATTAAACTGTGAAGAATTTTGTGTGTATTAATTTCTTATTTGTCGTGCAGATAAATGAAAAAGGTGACATGCAAAATATCACTTCTTCGAAATGAAGATGAAAAACAAAATTCATATACTTTAAGAAAGCCCTTATCCAGAGATCAAACTGTAGTTATCTCAATAGAATATGAACGTACATTAATGAGAATGTTTAGTCGAAAACAAGGGAGGAGAAAAATAGAAAGAGGCAGGCTGCTCTCAAAGTCTAAGTCTCGACTACCATTTAAGCATAATGGCGTTTTCTGTACTGTTACATTACATGCCACTCCTTAAAATAAATATAAAAAAATTAGAAATCAACATAAAATATTATGGGTTGGTTAAAAGTCTAAATCATGTGCACTTCAACATTGGGTCAGTCTTATGCGGACATTATCTAGTTACTATTCAAGAAAATTATTTATTTTTACTACAAACAACTAGTCAACTATTATTTATAGTCAAATTCCTTCAATCCTGGATATACAAGCTCAAAGATGTGATAAATGTGATCAATGTTGATGGTTCCTTGAATCATTGGTTCCTTTGTTGCTCAACAAGCACTTTGAGTTGAAGCAGCTAGATAGTTTTTTTTTTGTTGGTTAAATTCAAAGAAAGGAGCTAAATAGTTGGCAGCTATTGGTTTCCATGTGGAATTGTTTTGGTGGAATGACACGATAAAAAAACATCTCCCGGTGTCGTTTTCTTATTTTTATTTTTTTCGCGCTTTCATTTTCGAGGTCATGGTTTCTTCAAGTTGCCAACCTCGTTCCGCATATGCACTATAAAATATCTGCAATATGCAGTCTCCTGTTTTCCAATCTGGGTTCCCTGTAACTGCAACCACTGCGTATATCATTAGCCGAACTTTGAAGCAATATTATTGTGAAGAGCAGAGTCTGAACTAATCCGGTTTTGGGTTTCTTGTTAGTTCACAAGGCAACATGCAGGTCGTCAACTTCTTTGCGTTATTGCTTATTGCATTTAGTTGTTTCGGGTTGCTGAGAATTTCAGAGTCGAAATTACCCCAAGCAGAAGGTAACCCTCAATATGTTAGTCATATTTCAAGTGGTGAAGCATACTTTCAGCTGCCGAGAAAATGAGGAAAATGATAATGCTGGGGTTCGATCTTTGGAATAATGGGCTTCTGTTTCACTTCCATTATCCGGGAATAAATTGGAGATTTTCAAAATTTATTATTTCTTTATTTAAACATAGAGTTGGGTTTACCTGGAGTTATCTAAATTTTAGCATTTCCTTTACTTGGCACTTACACTGTAGTTTTTCCATCTTATGTTCTTATTTGCTTCAAGGTTTTAATGAAAGAATTCTACTCACGTTTTACCCAATATATTATCAATTGATTTGGAATTGCGAATCGTAGTTCTATTGCCCTTCGAAGTAGCTAAATGCGTCCAGGTTGACCAACTTATACTTTGGGTTATCTTGGATTTCATGCATTGCTTGGTTCTAGAATTTTTTCCCATTGAGAGTTTTCTTCGGAAGGTTGGGAGAAATATATTTATAAGTGAAAGTCATGTTATGTTGTTTGAAAATCTGGTGAGCATATGATATGAATGAAAATGAGAGAATAGTTTAGGAAACTCCACTTGGGAAATAGCAGATATTAATCTCTCAGAGTCCTCTGTCAAAACTCTCCAGCCTTGTTAACGAGAACATGATCATTTAAGCTATTGCTAGTTTGTAAAAATAATTGTGATTTTATAATTTTATTATTATATCTCTTTATTTATATGATACATAAGAAAATGATTAGTTTTTCCCATCTTTTCTATTTTGGTTTCCTCTTCATTTGGTTCTTTGACATAGCTTGAGAGATTGAGACCTATTATAAATTTCAATGAAATAATTTTGCTATAGAATTTCAAATTTGGATCATATTTTGACTCCCTGATTTTATCAAGAAAATTAACTCTGTGAAGTGGCCACAGAGAGAGAGAGAGATTTCTTCAAATGCTCTACTTATGTATCTCACTTAAACAACTCATGATGGGTGCTTGATTTTGTACTTCAGTTGAGGTCACAGGAAAGACTGCCTTTAGAAACTATGTAGGTCTTTATCCTTTTGTTTTTAGACATCTATTTTGTAATGTCAGTTGCAGAGGATTGTCAGCTATCAAGTTGAATTAATAAGATTATCCTTTTTAATGGACAGATCTTCAAATATTTCTATATATTGATTTGTCCTTACTCTTTTTTCTATGCCAATTTCTAATGTCCTATTCATATGATTATGAGTTAGTTGTGTTCTCTCTCTCACACACCACATGTATACAAAATGCTTACATTTTCATGATCACGATTGTCATCTAGTTGATGCTCTTCAAGAAATTACCAGTACGATGGGTGCGGCCTATTGGAAATTTAATGCTGATTCCTGCCAAATTGATATGGTTGGAGTATCACCAGAACCACCTCCTGAATCAGAGCGAAGCATTGTTTGTGACTGCAGTTTCGAAAACAATACAGTCTGTCATGTTGTAAGGATGTATGACTTCCTAAATATCTTATTTCTACTTTCTTAAGTTTTTTTTCCTTTTGAATAAATTTTCTGATGGAGCTTTCTAAGTCTACATCTTATACTCTTAGTGATATGAATATAACATAGTGGACAGGATAAACTATCGTGGAGAATTTATTTTCAAAGAGCCTAAGAGTATGATATGCATCCTTTATTATAATAGTTCATGTAAGTCTAATACTCAAATTTTTTTTTTCTGTTTTTAGGATCCTTAAGCGCCTTAGCCTCCCTGGCATGCTTCCACCTCAACTGGACAAGCTACCTTATCTTCGAGAAATGTACAAGCAGCTTAAAATAACTTGTTTATTGTTAAAATTTTTGCTATGACTTTAACACCTTTAGTTGATTATGTTCCTGCTATATTCTTTTTAAACAGTTTTGTACTTGTTTGATATTTGTGTTTAAAAAATTTGTGTTCCTTCTATTACCAGAGATTTTGCTTACAATTGCTTCAATGGTACAATTCCAAAGGAATGGGCTTCAATGAAATTAACTTCAATGTGAGCTATTGTTAACTACCATGAATTGTGAATAAGTTTCTTATCATTGATTCTTATTTCATACTGATTACATATATCATGCAGTTCTCTTCTTGTTAATCGGCTATCTGGGGAAATTCCTAAGTATCTAGGAAATATTACCACTCTCACATACCTGTATGTTCCAAGCTTTGATTTATATATATACACCCTGGAAAGTGTATTTATTTAAGTCCTTATGAATGAGGTCTCCAGTTTTCATTCTCTCTGAAATCTGTGTATTTAAAATTTGAAATAGGATGCTTGAAGCAAACCAATTTTCTGGTGTTGTTCCTCCTGAGCTAGGGAGTCTAATCAACTTGCAGACCTTGTAAGATATCTAAGTTCTATTTCTACTTTTCAATTTTGTATTTGATCTTTTCATTCTTGGACTGTCTTTGAAAGATAAGATATTATGAATCCTGACAATTTGTATCTGCAATCTTACCACTGAAGGGTATTGTCATCCAATCAATTGACAGGGAACTTACCATTGACACTTGCGGGGTTACAAAATTTGACTGACTTGTGAGCTTTTATTGTGTTTCTTTCTCCTTAGAACATAAATACTGAACTTCTTACACTTGTTTCTGATGTTTAGTAATCTTTGTCGCCTTGCAGTAGGATAAATGATAACAACATTACTGGAACCATTCCCAATTTCATACAAAACTGGAAGCTTCTCCAAAGATTGTGGGATTCTCTTTCCTTTTCCTTTTTGAATAATTCAAGTGTAATTTTTTTGGAAAAATATATAATCCTATAATATTTTCTGAGTCCATACTCATTTAAGTTCTTATTAATTAAGAGAAATGCATGCAAGTGGACTAGAGGGACCCATCCCATCAAATGTATCACTTTTGAAGAACTTAGTTCAGTTGTGAGTAAATGATCCTTTATAGTTGCCTTATTATAATGTAATTTTTTTTTACTTCTGTTTTGTTTATTACGAGGGTGAGCCTTGGCGCAATGGTAAGATTGCTGCCTTGTGACCTGGAGGTCACGGGTTCGATTCCTGAAAACAGCCTCTCCGCTTGCGGGAGTAAGGCTGCGTACATCTTCCCCTCCCCAAACCCCACCAGGTGGGAGCGTCGTGCACTGGGCCGCCCTTTTTCTGTTTTGTTTATTACATGTATAGTCTAGCTCATGGTAGAACATCTTTATACAGGAGAATCAGTGATATAATTAGTCCTAGTCAGAGTTTTCCTTCGCTGGAAGACATGACAGCCATGACAACAGTGTATGTATTCTGCTACAACTATTGAATATATACGCTTTTTATTTTAAATTTTATTTCATGTGAATCTTTTTTGTTCTGTAATTTGTTGGCTAGAAGTTTAATGTGATTCTGTTTTGTATCTAAGGGTTTTGAGGAACTGTAACCTTTCTGGGGAGATACCTCCATACATTTGGACAATGATGACTTTGGTAACTTTGTAAGTAAAACATGTAAAATTTATGTGGCTATAACATGCCTACTCTGCATCCGTGTATTAATAAGAAATTAAGAACATGCTTCTTAAATTAATTTTCCTGCCAAATGATGTTTGAGAAAAGCTTATTGTTTCTCATTGCATCAAAGTCAATCATATTATATGCCTAACTTTATTGATCATTAAATTACTTGGTAGCATTGAGATAATGTAAATAATATGATGCTTTGTATTTTAGTAAGAAAGGACTTCAGTGACACCATATGAGCATGTGCTTCAATAAAATGGTAAGAATTCCACAAGTTTTTAAAGGAAGAAAAAACAAGGGGATCACTAGAGAAAGCCCCTAGGAGTCTCTTAATTATGTGTTCTATTCTAATTTTGTATAACATAAATCATAACAATAATTTTTTATAAAAAAATTTGCTGCTAAATTGTAATTCAAAACAATGGATATTTAAGTCTTAGTTTGAATAAAGAGATAGCTGTTCTAAGTATGCAAATACATTGTAAAGATAAATACAAAGCATATAAGTATTTTGAACTGATGACTTGCTGATTGGCTAGTGCTAAGTGATACATTGACAGAAGTTGAGTATTTTTATTGTCAATGTTTATGTACTGAATTGTGGCTCATCATACTCTAGAAATTGATTATTTTAATTTCTTAACATTTGAAAAAATAACCTGATTGTCTCCAAACATATTAAGCTAAATCTGTACGAATTACACTATCAATGTTATTGATGTTCTTTGTTTCTATTCTTACTATCGTTTTCTTTTTTAATGCTTCTATTACTGGAAGATATTAAGCTGCTAGTAAAACAGCATGTGCTTGTTTAAGAATTGAATTTTTCTTCTTCTTCTTCTTTTTTGTTTTTTGTTTTTTGTTTTTTTGGATAGGGATGTCAGTTTTAACAATCTAGTTGGGGAAATTCCAGCAATTATAAGTGCCAAACGTCTGCGATTTATGTAAGTAGCTTATACTAAATTGTGTTGCATTTGTTTACACTTGACTATTTAATTAAACAAAAAGGATATGAATTTACGTGGAAAGCAGATCAACACATATGAAAGCATATTGTCATACTGAAGTGAGATGATATTAAACTATTTTGATGATTACACATCCTTTATGGTTCAGAACCATGTAGGGCAAGTAGTTCTTCACAATTCAAAGTTGAAATTTGCTTTTATGTCCTAGTGTTGACATGATTCATTGAACGGTTTGGCATTGCTTTTCTTAGGTACCTCACAGGTAATATGCTAAGTGGAAATGTACCAGATTCAATCTTGAAGGATGGAAGTAGCATGTAAGTTTCTTAGAGATTTTCATTTTTTTTAATCTATACATCTTTACAAGGTTGTAGATTCGGAATGTTAACTGTGGCTTTGAAGAGAAAGCTAGAAGTTCAAGTTCCAGATATTTTCTCCTTTCACTTCTCATGCATTTGTTTGATCTGGATTTCTCCTTACTCTATACATCATGTGGATTCTATTTAGATTTACATCAATTATTTGGCAATTGATATGGAGTGTTAGTGCATGCAATTGACTTCTCCCTGTCTATCATGGCTTTATAGGGAAAAACTGACAAAAATGGTAGTTGAAGAGCAATTAAGCTCTCTAATGTCTCATCAACGAATACAATTCTAGGGTGTCCTGGTTTACTGAAAATAGTAGACATTTTCTTCCCTTTATTATGGTTTCCAGCCCTTGTTTATAATTTTCAATTTTTCATAGAATAAGTTATTCACTGTGACTGGATCCAAAATAAGAAAATAAGATCAAATTTTTTTATGTTGCATAAGCACATGAAAATACTTATTTTGAAAATATTTAAAAGTCAGTTGCGAATTTTAAATCTAAGCAATAAGCTATTATAGAAACGTGGCCACTAAGTTCATAGAGACTAACCTAAACTCAATCGTCAGTGTCTCAATCAAAAAATAGCAGGGATAAGAGACTTGATATATGCAATATGGAATTGTATGGCGAATAAGCAGGAAGCAACCAACTCCTTGGACTTGCCATTTTGAATTTTATGTTTCAATCTGTTGCTGAAGTTGCATTGGGATATTTTGGGTTCTTTATTCTTTTCCAACTTCAAATATAGTTCTGTCTGATACACATAGAAGATCATAAAGTAGGTCCTTAATATCTCTACAATATTGGGCCTTGGACAAATGGATGAATGACATTTAAGTAGGCACTCAAGTATGTATGTTGAAGTTCTTATATTGATGTAAATAAAACACCAGATGCTAAGTGCTGTATCTTTTGGATGCCTTCTCTTTCCTTTTTGCTCTTTTTATATTTGGTTGGGGGAGGTTGAAGTTAGATGAGTGTTTAAGATGACTTTTTCTTCTGGTTTCAGATCCTGTTGAAGAAATGAAATCAATAGTGGGCCTTTCTGTTGAAAATATAATTATTTCTGGCAGAACATAATTATACAAACTTAGGATGTCTATTTGTTGTTCTGATGGAAATTCCCTTGTTGTTGGACCAGTGATCTTTCATACAACAACTTTACTTGGCAAGGCCCTGAGCAACCTGCTTGCCATCAGGATGACATGTCAGAATGTGAAAACATTTGTAATTTTTTTTTATAATTTGCAAAATTTGGTGTCGTTTTAAACTGAAAACTGTTTCATGTTGTTTGACTTGGTTAGGAACTTAAATCTGAATTTGTTCAGAAGCTTTAGGAAGAAGACCAAATTGTAAGATCCTCTTCTCTTAATTCTTTTGTTGGACAAGAGAGAAACTGAAAATGTATTTATTTGAATATCCTTCTTTTGGCAGAGAAGAATTTGTTCCTTGCTTAGAGAATTTCAGTTGTCTACAGTGTAAGTATATATCGTTTGGGACATCAATATCATGGGCTGCTGTATACCATAAGTTTCATTTAAACTTTTTTTTATCTTCTTCTTCTCTCCAATAGTATAACATGCAATTAGCTTATGTTGGAAATTTACATATCAGTTATTTAGTCTGCACACATATGTTTCCTGGTGCAATCTGGGCCTAATGCTAAAACATGATCAAGAATTAATGAATGGACTGAGCTGCAGAAATGGAAGTCCACTGATACTGTATATCCCTTTTTTCTTATAAAATGAGATGATGAAATCTTCAGTTTTGTTTTCATTTGGTTTTGAATGTTGGTAGGGAATAAGTTTCAGTGTCATTTTTTCAAGTATTATTAATTTGATTATTTTGAAACCTTATATTTAACAGTTATCTTTTTTATCAGAAGTTTTCCACTTTATATTTATCATGAAGATTAAGTTTTGTTAAAAGTTTTTTTCTTGTTATGAATAAATTCTTTAACTGCCAATAAAAACAAAATATTTTTCTTGATGACTAAAATGAAACCTTAAGATGAAACAGAATGATAGTATTTCTGGTAGCTTAGAAAAATTACTACATATAGTATGAATGCTTAAGAGCACAGATCTAATGTTTTGTTTACCATTACTGTTATACTATTCTGTATATGAAATTCTTATAAATGAGCAATTTTACTGACCATCAGGTTGAAATTTAAAATTTGTGCTTTAATGAGTAAAGATGTAAAGTTTGCCTTCTTACACTGTCATCATTTTCTCTTTCTTGTCAGATTCAAGGTGTTTACATATTAATAGTGGTGGGAAGGATGTAAAAATAAAAGAAAATAAAGGAGAAAACCTTTATTTAGGAGATGGAAATGTTGATGGTGGTACAGCAAGGTATTACTATAGCAGCAGTGATCATTGGGGATTGTGTAGCACTGGAGACTTCATGGATGATTTTGAGTCCCAGAACATACGTTATACTGTATCTCTGCCATCTTCAAATATGCCTGAACTATATAAAACAGCGCGTAGATCTCCACTTTCACTTGCTTATTTCCATAATTGCATGGAAAATGGGAACTACACTGTAAATCTCCACTTTGCTGAAATACAGTTTACAAATGATAATACATATAAAAGTCTTGGGAAGCGCATATTTGATATCTATGTTCAGGTAATTGAGCAAACTGATGATTTAGCTTTGATGTCAAGATCAGGATTTAATAAAGTGGCTTTGTCTCAGGAACAACTAATTCGGAAGAATTTTAATATTGAGAGGGAGACAAATGTTGCTCAAAAACCGCTGGTACTGCCAATATATAATGTTAGTGTCACAAATAATATCTTGGAGATTCAATTCTTTTGGGCTGGCAAAGGAACAACTAGAATTCCTGATATAGGAAATTATGGTCCCCTTGTATCAGCATTGTCTGTAGTTTCTGGTAAGTCATTTTGATGAATGCTACTTTTTGTATTGTTCTGTTGCATTATTGCCATCCTTGCCCCTTGGCATCCTTGATGCATACTATTATAACAAAAAAGGTTGCAACACTGCTGTTTGGGACATCTCACATACATCATTTCCCTCTAGCCTGTAAGACAGCTGCTAATTAACCATGAATGCTCTTTAAGAGCAATAACCTCATGAAAATTGTAGTTTTACCCTCATTTTTGTTTCTTGAACTCAAGTTCTCAGTTTGAAAATGTATGTCGTCTTATTAAAAACTGTATATATCTGGTATAATCATTGCATATGTACTAATAAGGGGAGCATCTATTTTATGTCAGAAAGGTCGGTCTAGTCATACAGAAACCTCAATTAGAGAAAAGGCAGAATAAAGCTTTAATTTTAGAAGAAAGAAATAACACTATTAACTTTTCCTGATGTCTGTTGTTCTTTAGATCATTTAACTTTTCAATAATCATTAAGTTTGATTTCTGATCCTTGTTCTAGCACTCTTTGTGGACTGCTTTGCTGCACACTCATAGTTAGTTGCTTTCCTTGGTTCTAGTTTTCTTCCTCCATGTTATCAGTAACATAACATTATTTATTCACTTTCAGTTATATAATAAAATTAACATATTTCATTTCTACCTTTTTCTACCCGGTTTGATCTATCTTGTCCCTCCTTTAATAAAGTTTGATCTTGCTGTAATATAAATGTTGCATAATTATATATTATATTTATAAGATCAAGTTAAACATCCTTGTTTAATTCATATTTATATGATTTCTAAATCAGTCTGATGTTTTTCTTTGTTTTGGCCAGATTCCAGACCTTGCTCAAATGGTGGAAGGAAGGGTGCTGTTTATAAGATCATTGCAATTGGAGCTGTGGCTCTATGCTTGCTGCTTTTTATGGCAGGAATCATTTGGTGGAAAGGCTTTTTCAGAGGAAAACTCCAAACGAAAGAAGGTGAAGCCTGTGTGCCATTTTTCATTTACAAGGCTGACTTTTGTGAAGTTTCCATCAGGAATGAGGGGGGAAAAAAGTTCAAACGGCCTAAGTACTTGTGTTTTATCTGGGTGATTATTTTATGTTTAATTGCTGGAGAATTGTGTTCATCAAAATGAACTAATTTAAAATTCCACGCATGAAGACTTGTTATTAATTTAGTAAAATCTTCCATCATACATGCACAAAAGAAAGAACCCCAGTTCAGAGAAATATGAAGAAAAAAAAGGTACTTTTTAAAATGGCAACTTTGGCTCTTTATTCAATAGCATTTTTCTCTTTTTAGGTTTCTTTGCTGGTTCAGAGTTTCAGGAAATATTTGTTTCCTGCTCTACTTTACTTTTGCTCATTCAGTAGTTGCCCCCATTTCTTTTTCCTGGATGACGCCAATATCTGCTAGTAGATATTGTATTTTTGGGGTTCTTTGCTGGTTCAGAGTTTCAGGAAACATTTGTTTCCTGCTCTACTTTACTTTTTCTCATTCAGTAGTTTAATCTTTATTTTTGTGAAGTGCAGATATGATTTCCACTTTTTCCTTAGCTCAGTCCGGTATATAAAAAGATTAACAAATTGTTGAAATACAATTTTTTCCTCTTGGCTTTCATGGAATTAGATATTCAGACCGGAACTTTCAGCTTCAAACAGATGAGAGCTGCCACTGATGACTTCTCTTATGCTAACAAAATTGGGGAAGGTGGCTTTGGTCCTGTATACAAGGTATTCTAGCTTTCAGATAATTTCTTTTCATCTAAAGGATAATCCTGTTTATCCAGGGATGTTGATAACTGGAATGCAGGGTCAGTTACCTGATGGTACTGTTATAGCGGTCAAGCAACTATCCTCACAATCGCGGCAGGGAAATCGTGAATTTTTGAATGAAATAGGCTTAATATCTTGTTTGCAACATCCTAACCTCGTGAAACTCTACGGATTTTGCACTGAAGGGGATCAACTACTATTGGTGTATGAGTACATGGAAAATAATAGCCTTGCCCGTGCTTTATTTGGTAAGTCATCACTTGGCCATGAATTTCTAAGTATCTCAGTTGTTTATAAAATAATATCCCTATGATTCCTCTGAACTTGGATTGTGACACCCTGTTGATACCATTCTGTAATTCCATCCCTAGAATATCAGAAGGGAGAGAGTAAAGAGTAAATGTTATTTGATTCAAATGAGCTGTTTCATCTAATGAAATTTTATACGTACAGAAAACAATCAGCTTACTATACACTGGCCCACAAGACTTAGGATCTGCATTGGCATAGCAAAAGGTCTAGCATTTTTGCACGAAGAGTCAAGATTCAAGATTGTCCACAGAGATATCAAGGCTACTAATGTGTTACTTGATGAAAATTTAAACCCTAAAATATCTGACTTTGGTTTGGCCAAGCTAGATGAAGAGGAGAAGACACATATCAGCACCCGAGTGGCTGGGACAATGTAAGCTGTCTATGCTCTAATCATACAACTGTGATTGATAATTGGTGCTTAAATTACTAGTTATCAAGTTTTGTTTTTGTTTTTTTTCTTATAGAGGATATATGGCACCAGAATATGCATTATGGGGTCATCTGACATACAAGGCAGATGTTTACAGTTTTGGAGTTGTAGCCTTAGAAATTGTTACCGGGAAGAGCAATAACAATTATGTACCAGATGATGGCTGTGTTTGTCTTTTGGATCAGGTATGTTACAAGGATTTCATGTTTAGAACTTAGAAGTATGTATTTATTTTATAGGAGCAATTATTAAAAAAATCTCAATTTCTCTCTTTCTTTAGATTTAATTTTTAAAAATAAATACATGTTTTTATCAAATTTTAGACTTGAATAAATCTATTTGGACCGGGCTTGAATCTGAATATAAAAATTGAACTTTGGGCTGAGCCTACATTTATTTATTTTTAAATCTTGGCCGGATTATAGTCAAATCTGCCATCTGATTAGGTCTAGTGTTTTTCTTATTCAAGCTAAAAGTTTGTTTTTAGTTGCTTTGTAGAGAAGATAACTATTCGTATTGCAGGCATGTCAATCGCAACAAACTGGAAAGTTGATGAAACTGATTGACGAAAGGTTGGGATCAAAGGTTAATGAAAGGGAGGCAGAAATGGTGATAAAAGTAGTTCTCCTTTGCACAAGTGCATCTCCATCACTTAGGCCTACAATGTCTGAAGTTGTAAATATGCTTGAAGGACAAATAGATGTTCCAGAAATAATCCCACAACCAAGTGCCTACAACGAAGACTTAAGGTTTAAAGCCTTGAGAGATCTGGGTCAATATTGGTCGGGCCAGAGTTCGAGTGGAACCCAAACCCAATCTTTAGTCACAGTCCATACCTTCAGCTTAACATCTGCCAATACTTCCACTAGTTATTCTGAGGAACATAATTTAATAGGTAAAACTGAGATTTCACCTTTAAGGGAATGAATTGAAGATACAATTATTTAGATATTTGTTGTTAATTAGTTTTGAATTTTTTTGTAAAGGAGTCCATAATATATGATTGTTGAGTTTGTAAAAAATGTTAAAGAACTTACAACAAACACAGAAAAAAATTGAGTAAAATGGTTAATCTTTCTTTGAATGCAGCATTAAATACACTTATTTTTTTTTTTGAAATATGCATAAACCTTTATTATATTTCAAAAATATTACCATATAATTTTTCTATAAAAATAGTCATAAATAATCATTAATTGAGAGATTAAAAATTGTCAAATGCTTAAAATGCTCTTGATGAATTATATTAAAGCAACTGAAAAAATTATTGTCAAATCTAAATAGCGTCACTTTTAATATCTTCAAGTAGACATGAATAATATTTAAAGACGATTATGTATAATAAATAAATAATGCTTTGGACATTTAATTAAATAATTTTCTTTGAGTGATGTCTAATTTTTGAATTAATAATTTTGAGTTCATTTAAAAAATTATATTTTTAAAAATAAAAACATTTTAATGGAGAAATTTATTGATAAAATACACTTTATCTTTCTCAATCACAATTTAATTATAATTTTAATACATTAATTTTAAAAAGCAAAAATATACCTTTTCAATATGTTATAATGAAAATATTAATTTATATTATCTTTAATATTTCTATTATATACGAAGAGTAAGTGATTTCTTTGTATGTAATTTTTTTAATCCAAAACTTAACACTAAAAGCATTCAAGCACTCTCAAATTTTAGAGAAATTGCTTTAGTTTAATAAACATTCTTTAAATTTGATTTGAAATTAGAAAACTTGAGTAAAAGTGTAAAGTTACAAAATTATATACTTCTCGTATATAATTGAGTTATAAAAATTTAAATTCGAAGATAATCACTCGGACTTTTCCGTACCCGAATTCAGAGAGCCCGACAGCCTATTCCTTAGCGGATCCATTCCCCGCCCCAAAGCTTATCCACGCATTGCACCTCCAAAAGTTGAAATCAATTTCTTCAAGTTAACTCCTTTTCCTTTGCTAAAAGAAAAAAAAATTAATTCCTTTTCCGTCGTTAACAAAGGCGACGACCAAAGCAGATGTAGGAACAATAGAGGTGAACAAAAATCGAATTGGACCGAACTAAATCGAAAAAATTAAATCGAACCGACCAAAAACCGAACCAAACCGATTAAAATCGGTTTAATTCAATTTTTTTTTTTGAAAAACCGATCGGTTCAGTTCGATTTGGTTCGGTTGGGACGGTCCAACTGAATCAAACCGAACTGAACTAAATTATTTTTAATATATTTAATTTATATTATTAAATTTATTTTTTATTATATTTTAAAAATATTTTACATAATTTTTTTAAAATTTTTTGAAATGGGCCCAAAGAATTCGAAATAAGCCCAAAAATTAAAAAAAATTAGGCCCAAAAAATTTAAATGGGCCAAAAATTAAAAAAATTTGACAAATTTTTTTTTTTTTGAAAGAACCGAACCAACCGTATCAAACCGAACCGCCTTTTGACGGTTCGGTTCGGTTCGGTTGGTTGGACCCCAACCGAACCGAATAGGTCCAATTTTTTTTTTTTTTTTTATAGTCGGTTCGGTTTGGTTGAGGTCCAAAACCGAACCGAACCGAACCTATGTACACCCCTAAGGAACAAGGAGACTTAATTCAAAATAAGATCCGACTTATTTTATATTACAAAATTGTTTTTTAAAAAAAACAAAAATTCTTTAAAATTGATAAATCTGAAATCTTCGACTCTAATTTATAAGGGGTGGAATTGAAAGAGATTTTGAGTAATACAATGGACGAAAGTTCTTTTAAAATGCTATAAAAGAACTGCAAGTTGTTTTATACTGTAGATTATTATTAATTTGTAGTTATCTAAACAATTAAATTAATAAAAAAAATTAGTCAATAATAGTAAAAATTAATTATCCTCAATTACCAAAGACATTTTAAAGAAAATTCCTAAATTATCCTTTTTATCATAAACACGGACATCTTATCCCATAAACAGTAATTTGTAGATGCACATCTTAGAAATGAATATATAGTCCTCCTATCCTATGATCCCCTTTGAAGAAAAAATAAATTTATATATAGTTCTACCTTAAATAATTAAAAATAAAAGTTGATTATAATAAAATATATTTTTTTTATGTAAAAATGATAATATATAAGCAATAACTTATGACAAAAAATATTAACAAATTACACATTAATTTATCATATTTTATATTTTAAATGACAAAAGTTATTGGCACTTATTTATTTATTTTATAAACAATAAGTTATATTAATAAATTTAATTCTTAATGAAAAAGATAATAATAAAATAGTTATAAAATTATTCTTTAAAGCGATTTTTTAACCAACAGAAATGGAGTGGACTCATTGCGAGACCACTGGAAATCATTGCGAGAGAAAGCATGTGGCGGAGGAACGAGGGAGGAGGAAGGGGGAGCTCAGGCGAGGCAGGCAGAAACCTAGGAAACTAGATGACAGGTGGCACATGGTACGAGGAAACCAAAAGCAAAAGGGAGCTGGGAAGGTGGTCAGCAAATGGCTAGACAAAATCAGCGGGGAGTAGCCCATCGAGTCTAGTGCAGGTCAGAACAGGCAGAACATTCACAAAAGTAGTTCCTAAAATGGCAGAACAAGGAGGAGGAAGAGATCAGGGATACGAGAATGGAAAAGACCGGGCAGAGGAGGCAGAAGAGAATAGTACAAAGGAAAAGGAGTTATCAAGAGTTGACCTTATAACGCTGAAATGCCAACTAGCAAGCAGCAATCCCAATATGAGGAAGCTAAGACCAGAAGAAAGAGGACTTGGGCCCAGGGAAGCTACGAACCCAATGGGCCCAATTAATATTGAAGAGTACAGTGCTGAAACACATCATGGGCTAAGGAGACTATATCCCATAGAAGATGAAGGTAATGGACCAAGCGGAAAGATGAGCCCAAAGGGGGAAATAGAGAAAAAGTAAAAGGGGAGGAGGCCAAGAAGAGTAGGAAGGAGGGAGGGAAAGACGTTGATAAATCAAACAGGAAAGATAAAAACCCGGAAAGAAGCTATACTACAGGAATGAAATGGAAAAGGAGAGGACAAAGGCTAGAGAACAATCAACAATACTATGTAGAGCTGCCAAGTGAAGTAGAAACAGAGAGCGAGGATGAAGATAAAGAGAAAGAAGACTCAATAACCTGGGCAATAGTGGAGAACAATCTGGCGGTCACAATAAAGAAGGTCCTGAGCCTAAAAAGAGACAGATCAGGAATAGGGGAGTATTTTCACTACCCAGAAGAAGGAAACCACCAGAAGCCAGTAAGAGAAGAAGAAGAAGAAAACAGGAGCATAAAGAGGATCAAGTGGGGAAATACAACAAGGAATGAACGTGAAGGAGACCAAGAACAGAAGACAAAAATGGCTGAGGAGGTGGGCCTTACCATGCCCCACCCCTCAAAATGACAACAATAAGTTAGAACTGTTGAGGGGTGGGGGTTGCCTTGACAGTCCGGGAAATGAGAGACTTATGTCTCAAAAACAACCCCTCACTTTTGTTTCTGAGTGAGACAAAAGCTAAAGAACAGAAAATGAAAAATTTGAAAAGGTGACTAGGCTTTCATGATATGACAGTAGTAAATCCAACAGGGAAGTCAGGAGGCTTATGCTTAATGTGGAAGAGCGGATGCACAGTACAAATACTGGGAAAATGCAACAATTACATCCATACAAAAGTCAGATTTGAGGAAGAGAATGAAGACAGCTACAACACTTTCATATATGGTGACCCGACCCCAAAAAGAAGAAGGCTACTTTGGAAGGCCATTGCTGATCTTAACCCAGGTAATGATGTAGCTTGGAATTGCATTGGGGACTTTAATGAAATACTGAGTTAAAATGAGAAGGAGGGTATTAGATTGCATAATAACAGACATATTGAGTGTTTTAGAAATTTCCTGCTTGAAAATAATCTCTATGACTCCCCAGTGAAAGGTTGCAAATATACATGGAGTAATATGAGGGAAGAAGGGGGTGTTAAGGAAAAAATAGATAGGCATATAGCTAATGATGGATGGCTGAATATGTATAAGGAAGCTATTGTCACTGCCCTCCCAGCAATAGGCTCAGATCACAGCCTTCTCATCCTATCAGCAAAACCTACAAAGAGGAAAAAAGAAAGGAACTTCAAATTTGAAACTTATTGGGCAGACGATGAGGATTTTTTGGGAGAAGTGGAAAAATTCTGGAACAATACTGAAAACGCAGGTAATCTATCTAGCCTTAATTCAAAAATGAAAAATATGGCTGCAAGACTTGATGAATGGAAAAAAAAGAGCTTCAAAAGAGCAGACGCTTAGATCCCAAATCTGAAGAGGAAACTACAGCAGATCCAAAATAGAAGGCAGAGCAAGGAGGGGCTGGAAGAAGTTAAAAGAATCAAATATAGAATAAACCAGCTATGGAAGCAAGAGGAGAAGTATTGGGCACAAAGATCAAAAGTGAAGTGGTTAGAATGTGGAGATAAGAATACTAAATTCTTCCACCATCATACTATGCAGAGGAGAAGACAGAATAAGATTATTAGAATTAAGAATGAAGAAGGGGAGTGGACAGAGGGGGAAGACAATATCCAAGCTGTCTTCCAGAATTATTTCCTAAAATTGTTTGAATCCTCTGAGCCTGGAGAACACCCAAGCCTGGAAGGAGTGATACCAACATCCATCACAAGAGATATGAATGCAGAACTTTTGAAAGAGGTCACAGATGAGGAGGTGAAAAGAGCTGTTTTTAATTTGGGAGTAATGAAAGCACTCGGACCGAATAGCATGAATGGAATATTCTATCAAAAAGATTGGGAGGTAGTGAAAAGGAAGTCAGTAGTGCAGTTAAAGGATTTTTTGAAGATGGAAACTTCCCTAGAGAAATTAATGAAACCCACATCACGTTAGTCCTAAAAGTACAAAACCCAAAGATGGTGGGACAATTCAGCCCCATTAGCTACACAAATTTCATGTACAAAATTATATCCAAAGTAATGGTTAACAGATTGAAGTCTCTTATGAATGGACTAATCTCCCACAACCAAAGTGCATTTGTAAGTGGAAAACTCATCCAAGATAACACCCTAGTGGACCAAGAAGTATTCCATGCCTTGAAGCATAACAGGAACAAAAGAAAACACCATATGGCCATCAAGTTAGACATGAACAAAGCATATGATAAGCTGGAGTGGAGTTTTCTGGAGAAGGTTTTAGTGGCATGAGGGTTCGATGTGAAGTGGATTGGAATGGTAATGTGCTGCGTTAGCTCAGTCAAATACAGAATCAAGATCAATGGAGTGTTGGGACCAGAATTCAATCCTAAAAGTGGGTTGAGGCAAGGAGACCCCCTGTCTCCATACCTCTTCATAATGGATGCTGAAGTTCTTTCAAGGGGAATAACTAGAGCATTGGAAAACAAGGAAATCAAAGGTATTAAACTAGCAAAAAATGCACCAGAACTAACCCATCTTTTTTTTGCAGATGACTCTATTCTTTTTGTAAAGGCTAATGAACAGAATGCAACAAACCTGAGGAGGATCCTTGAAGAATATTCCAAGCAATCAGGACAAATGATTAGCAGAGAAAAATCTGGTATTATATTCAGTAAAAACACCCTGGGTAATACTAAGGAGAAAATACAATTGGTGCTTAACATGCCAATTTGGGAGAACCCAGGGAAGTACTTAGGAATACCAGCAGTTTGGGGAAGATCCAAAAAGCAAGCCCTCAATTGGGTAATAGACAGCGTAAAACAGAAGCTAATGAGTTGGAAGATGAACTTCTTGTCACAAGGAGGGAAGGAGGTACTCATTAAAGTGGTAATTCAAGCTATTCCCACCTATGCAATGTCTACAATCTTATTCCCTAAATCCTTTTGTGCTAAACTTTGTTCAGAAATAGCAAAATTCTGGTGGAGGAGTAATGGAAAGGAAGATAGAATTCATTGGGTAAACTGGGGAAAACTGTCCAGGAAAAAATGTGAAGGAGGAATGGGCTTTAGAGATTTTAGTAGCATGAACATATCTCTTCTGGTAAAACAGGCTTGGAGATTGCTAGAGGAGCCTAATGCTCTATGGTCAAGAATTTTCAAACAAAGATACTTCCCTAAATCAAGCTTTACAAAGCCAAAAGGGGAAGGTGTAGTTCCTGGGGGTGGCTCAGCCTATGAGAAGGGAAGGATTTTTTGGTGAAACATGGGAGATGGAAAGTTGGAAATGGAGAAACAATAAATATATGGGAAGATAGGTGGTTGAGGAGTGGAGAAATCATCGAAAATACATCCAACAACAGTTTGGAGAAAGTGGAATCCCTAATTGATCAAACATCAAAATCCTGGAAAATAGAGGTCCTTAGGGAGATGCTACCCACCCACAAGGTTGAAGAGATTATAGCAACCCCAATCCCCTACACCAGCCAACAAGACAAATTCATTTGGCCCCTAACCAATAAGGGCCTATATAGGGTGAAGAGTGGGTATGACATTGCAAGGAAAGGTGCCTTAAACACAGCCAGCAATCAAGCATCAACCTCGGCTTCCCTAAATCCTAATATATGGGGAAGAGTGTGGGAATCTAATATCCCCCCTAAGATGAAAATATTCATCTGGAAGGCTCTACATAATGCTTTACCTAGCATGGAAAACTTGTACAGAAGGAGATTGGTTCAGGACTACAAATGCCCCATTTGTGAGGAGGCTCCAGAATCATTGGAACATATCTTTTTGGAATGTAGCTGGACAAGGCCAACCTAGTTTGGAGCAGACATACAGAGCCAACCTCAACAGGATGGAAGACTCACAATTAAAGACTGGTTATGGGAAAAAATCCAAAGGTATAGTGAGGCTCGAGGGGTGGATGAAAAGGAGGCTATAGGGAAATGCTTCACCATGATGTGGTTCATATGGAAAGAGGGGAATGTCTATATCTTTGAATAGACGAAAGTGGATCCTAGCAGAGTCATAAGGAAGACAACGTTTTTGCTAACAAGCCTGACTAATCTACAGAGCAAAAATAAACAAGCAGAAAACAACAATAATGAAAGGGTAGCAGACAGAACAGGAAAATGGAGACACCCCCCAACAGGGTGGTTAAAGATATGCAGCCTACCCTAGCCAGAACAGAGAATGTTATCTCGCAGCAATAGTAAGGGATGAAAGAGGTACCCTACTTACCGGCAACGTGAAACAGAGCTTGACCCTCTCAGCCTTAGAAGTAGAATGCAGAGGAATTGAAGAAGCATTAATCCTAATTGACAATCTTCAATTAAACCAGGTGATTGTAGAATCAGATAGCAAAATGATGGTAGAAGTGTGCAACCGTAAAAGGAATATATGGAATGTCAATCATATCCTCAGTATGATCGATAAGCTTACCTCAGAAGGGAGGCAGATCAAGATCGAGTGGACTCAGAGGGGGACGAATGAAGCTGCACACACGGTCGCGAAGCTCTTCGAGCAAGGGAGACTTCGACGAAATTGGGTCTTCCAGCCACCAAACTGCCTCAAGATGATGCTGAGAAAGGAGGCTGAGCAAACCACAGAAATTCCCCCCCCCCCACATAAACCGAGATCTGCAGAAAGGAGAATGTCAGTCATCATGGGTTTTTACAGAGTGTATTGCTCTGATTTATTTCACCATAATTTCTAGAATTTATCTGTGAGCCAAACTTGTGATCGAGTAGATCAGATCAAGTCTCCCATATCCCTCGGCTCTGGGCTTTTGTCCTACCATATGAAGTTTGGGCTTTGCCCTTTTGTCCAAAAAACAAAAAAAATGAGACGCTAGAGCATAAATAAAGATATAAAACATTTCTTTTTCTTTTTCTTTGTGTAGCTTCTCTTCCTGCAAATATTTTTGCCGTCTTCTCTTTATTCCATAGTACGTACACGATCCCTTTGCACGATTGCTTGCTTCTATGGCAAGGGGTGGCGTCAAATTTTCTGACATCAGTGAAAGTACAAATAATGCTGCTTTTACGAAGTTTTCTTACATAATTTACTACCCACAAATATGAGCGTGAATGAAAATTTGAACAAGAATAATGTTAATTGGATAAATTTTTTTGTAATTATAACACGTAAACTATAATTATATTTAAATTTAACTAAACTCATATAAAAATTTGAATTCAATCAATTATAATAATGATACAAATTATATAAAAATTTAATCATGTGAATAATATTTTTCTTTGAACAACAAGGTAAAAAAAAAAAGCACTTCTAATAGTTTTGTGAACTATTTTGATAAAATAATATGAACAATTGCATTGTGACTTTATGAATAAAACTTTTAAAAAAATTATTTTCTTACTTATTATCTGTTATTAATCGATGTAAGTCAATAAATTATTTAATTATCAACTATTCTACTATATCTTAAAAATAAATTGTTTTTTTAATAAATTAAATAAATACAATTAATTTAAAACTTGTAACTTTACGAATTTCTCGTGGTAGTAAAACCCAATTTTTACACAATATTTTCACAAATTAATTTTGTGTGAAGGGATTATTAAACTGTACTCTTATTGCTTTTTGTAGTCACTAATGTAAGTATCCAATCAATTTCAACTCCTTAAAGCACAAGGAGGGAGGGAGTATGATGCTTATTAAACTTTTTTAAAGACCGACTATACTATGCTCGTTGTTACTTTTTTTAAAAAGAGAAAAGAAAATGACCAGTGAAAACACCGAATCAATTTCCGATCCTTAGCACACAAGCATTCCTCAAAACCTTTACCTTCATCAGTTGCCATCCCAATTCTTATAAATTCTCAGGACCTTTCTTTCTCACTTCAGCATTCCTCACATTACAGTCTTCACATTGTTCTCTTTGTTGTTGCACATTTGCGTCCAGAAATGGCAGGAAAAATGTACGCTGCCCGCACTGCTTCCACCAGCAACTCCCCAGTTCGTCGCCTCGAAGACTCACTTGCAATAGTTCAAGCAGAAAAACCAGAGCCACTCAATGTTGCACTTGCGCCCATTGTATCCTCTTACAATGAGCGGATTCGCCCTGTTCTTGATGCTGTGGAAAACCTCAGGCGCCTTAACATCACCAAAGAAGGTATACAGCTTCCAACAATTGTTGTTGTTGGTGACCAATCTTCTGGCAAGTCCAGTGTGCTTGAATCTCTTGCTGGAATCAACCTGCCCCGTGGGCAGGGTATCTGCACAAGGGTCCCCTTGATCATGAGGCTTCAAAACCACCCTCTACCAGACCCAGAGCTAGTGTTAGAATTTAATGGCAAAATTGTGCACACAGATGAAGCAGATGTTTCTGACGCCATTAAGAACGCTACGGATGAGCTTGCAGGAAATGAAAAAGGAATATCCAACAACCCGTTAACTTTGTTGGTGAAGAAGAATTGTGTTCCTGATTTGACCATGGTGGATCTCCCTGGTATTACTCGGGTGCCTGTTCGTGGCCAACCGGAGAATATTTATGATCAAATTAAGGACATTATCATGGAGTATATAAAGCCAGAAGAGAGCATTATTCTGAATGTTTTATCTGCTACGGTTGATTTTCCGACTTGTGAATCCATTAGGATGTCACAGAGTGTAGATAAAACTGGAAAGAGGACTTTGGCTGTGGTCACAAAGGCTGACAAGGCCCCAGAAGGCCTCCTAGAGAAGGTTACTGCCGATGATGTGAATATTGGTCTTGGGTATGTGTGTGTGAGAAATCGCATAGGGGATGAGTCCTACGAAGAAGCTCGAAGGGAAGAAGCTACCCTCTTTGAAACCCACCCACTTCTATCCAAAATAGACAAATCTATTGTGGGCGTGCCAGTGTTGGCGCAGAAGCTGGTTCAACTTCAAGCTACTAGTATATCGAGAATTTTTCCAGACATTGTCAAGAAAATTAATGACAAACTCAGTTCTCATCTATCCGAGCTAGATAGTTTGCCCAAGAACCTAACTTCAGTAGCAGAGGCCATGAGTGCTTTCATGCATATTGTTGGATTAACAAAAGAATCATTGAGGAAAATTCTACTGAGAGGAGAATTTGACGAGTACCCAGATGAGAAGCACATGCATTGTACTGCTCGCCTTGTTGATAAGCTCAATCAGTACTCATATGATCTCCACAAGGATCCTGAAAATGATCCCACGAAGAACTTTTTGATGGAAGAAATAAAGTTGCTCGAGGAAGCCAAATGGATTGGACTACCAAACTTCATGCCTCGCACTGTTTTTCTTACTGTCTTGCAGAGTAAAGTGAAAGGGATTTCAAGCATTCCAACTGGGTTCATCGACAAGGTATGGGACTATCTTGAAGATGTGGTGGTTGCTGTACTGACGCGTCACTCAGAACACTATTACCAGCTTCAGATGTCTACTCGACGAGCAGGGCGGAGTCTTATTGCTAAGATGAAGGAAAATTCTATCAATCATTTGATGGAAGTTGTGGAAATGGAGAAACTGACCGATTATACTTGTAATCCTGAGTATACTGCTGAATACAATCGGCTAATGAATCAGCAAGATGCTTTCATGAAAGAGATTAAAAAAACTTCATCTCGGGTAAACATTGAAGGTATCGGAGATGTTGAAATTGATCGTTTGAGGCAATACCCACTTGAAATTGGCCAGGCATTTGACTTGAAAATGAGAATGACTGCATACTGGAAGATTGTGGTGAGGAGGCTGATTGACAGCACTGCCCTGCATCTGCAGTTGGGTATAAACAACCTTGTGAACAAGGACCTGGAGAAGGAGATTGTTAATGATATGCTGTCTCCATATGGGGGTGGTATTGAGAAAATGTTGGAAGAATCTCCTTCTGTTGGTGCGAAGCGAGACAAGCTTACTAGGAGTATTAAGGTGCTCAAAGAAAGCAAGAAGATTCTGGCAACTATAATGGACCAAATTTCCAGTAATGGAGTTTAGGATTTGAAGTGTGATTGTCTTGAATTTCATGTATTAGTTCTGCTAGTGCTAGCACTATGCCCTATATCCTAAGTCTGCAATACCTATATTACTAGTAGCAAGATGTTATCATTTTATGGTTATGATATTCTGGATGTAATGTGTTTGAACTGTTTCTTTGATTATGGTATTTTTGCATTGTGACTTAATCAAGTAGCTCTCAATTTTAGCATTTAAACATTATTACATCATAATTATCATTAAGTAATAATTATTATTAAATTCATAATTATCACAAAGTCATTATTATCATTAAGTTATGATTATATTCAAATAAATAAATATAATAAAATACATATCTAAAACACATGGCCACTAATAAAATATCTAACAGTTTTTGCATGGTAATATGATGGTAAATATTGACAAGGTATGGGATTATCTTGAAGATGTGGTGGTTGCTGTATTGATGCGTCACTCAGACCACTATTACCAGCTTCAGATGTCTACTCGACGAGCAGGGCGGAGTCTTATTGCTAAGATGAAGGAGCATTCAATCAAACATGTGATGAACATTGTGGAAATGGAGAAGCTGACTGATTATACATGTAATCCTGAGTACACTTCTGAATACAATCAGCTAATGGCTCAGCAAGATGCCATCATGGAAGAAATTAACCAGACAACTTCATCTTATGTGGACGTTGAAGGTGTTGGAGATGATGTTGAAATTGTTCATCTGAGGCAATATCCACTTCTAATTAGTCAAGCATTTGACTTGAAAATGAGAATGACTGCATACTGGAAGATTGTTTTGAGAAGGCTGATTGACAGCACTGCCCTGCATCTGCAATTCAGTATAAATAGTCTTGTGAACAAGGATCTAGAGAAGGAGATTTTTAGTGATATGCTGTCTCCATATGGGGGTGGCATTGAAAAAATGTTAGAGGAATCTCCTTCAGTTGGTGCGAAGCGAGATAAACTTACCAGGAGTATCAAGGTGCTCAGAGAAAGCAAGAAGGTTCTGGCTAATATAATGGATCAAATTTCCAATTATGGTGAATAGAATAAGGAGTCTGGTTATTTTGATGTTTATGTATTAATTCTGCTAGTGTTAGCCCCTATGTCCTATATCCTAAGCCTGGAACAACTAGAAAATAATATTACTAGTAGCAGGAAGTAACAAAGGTGTGAGCCTTTGCTGTTATCATGTTATGGTTATGATATTTTGCAAGTAATGTGTTTGAACTGTTTCTTTGTTTATGGTAGTATTGCATCCTGACTTATTAACTCTCAATTTGTAGTTTTTGCATGGTAGTATGATGGTAAATATCAAAGTGGTTGTTACCTGTTCTTCCATGCTAGCTAGTTGCTGTCACAGATTGAACTGGGACATAGTCAGGTATAATAAAAAGAAGAATTAACTATGGCATATATATGAAACGAAGACAATAGGATTTGAAGTGAAGAAGGTTTGGTTTATCATTTGTCGGTTGCTGCTTTTGTGCCTTTTCTTTTTGTTCGCTGGAAAAAATATTTTTCATGGTTTATTAACTTACATAGACTTGGAAGGCTTATGGTTTATTCTTTGCAAGTTAGTTACCACAAGGATAGGTTAAATCATGGAACTTGAGATGTTGGGTCCCATAGGTTTTGTAAGGCTTGTTCCGGGTTGTTTTCCTTATTTTTAGGAATGTTGTTTTGTGTAATACCTATTTATTAATGTCCTTTCTCATATATTTATATTGCAGAATATTTTTTATTATTTATAAATTTCTGACAATGACCACATAGTCTATAAATTTATTTATTTATTTATATTGCTATTTATATTTATTTTTATATTTATTATATATATATATATATATATATATATATATATATGTATATATATATATATACATATATATATATATATATATATATATATGTATATATATTGATGAACATACATGAGTTTTAAATTATTTTAAATATTTTTAAATTTCATTTATTTGAAGATAAAAAAATCAAACTAACTCGGCATGATACACATTATTTACACACAAAGGCTCTTATGCTAAAAAAAAAAGTGTACAGTTCATTACTTAATTTACATCAAACTATGTGCTATCTAAAAAGGACTTGACATTCAACTAAGTCATCCTATATATTACATCCCAAAAAAATATACAATCCATATCTATAATTAGATGAGTTAACTTTGAGATTCTTGTTGCTCACTTCTTATTGAAGTACTTGGAATGTGATTGTATAGATATAAAAAAATGAGATGACAATCTCCATAATTAGCAAAACTTTTATAAAATAATATGCATTCCATTCCTTAAAACATCTCAATTTATTTCACTAAATCATAAGCATCTATAACATTTTGATCTACTTACTAAATGCAGTCTCATATCTGTAAAGGGTTATACATCTCCTATTATTAGTTAATACGTGAGGGAAATACAGCTTATTTGGTACATTTTGAACACCTCTTAATTCTTGAGAATGCATATATAATATATTTTTAGATCATTATTCATCACAACATAAAATTCAGACAACTAGTGAAATTAATAAATTCAAATTTATAAACATAAATAGTGTTTTAAAGAAAAATTAATTACCTCAATTTCAGCACAATCATTTTCTTTTCAAGGCTACCAAAGTTACAACTAACTACTCAAACTAAAACATATAAAAGCCTTTAATTAATACATGCATATAAACATCTAAAATCTTAAGTCTCTAATTTAAGAGCTCATACACTCCTAAAAGGCTTGTGATTTTGTTCAGTTTTGAAATTATTATTAAATATAATAAAAGTTCTCTAAAACTTTTAAAATTTTGTATGGAGATTCCTTTACATATCTATTTTATTTCTTAGATCTCTCAACCCTTAAATCTTCTATTCACCCCAAGAAGTACCTCCTTAACCCAGAACAGTGCATATTGGTTTTGATTCCATTTCTATTCTGTTTTTTATTCCTTTGGAAGGTAAAACTTCTTAAAAATTCGTAATATTTTATATAGAACATCCTAGATATGTTATATAATAACCATAAAAATTTTAAGTAAAAAATAATTCATTTGTCCCCTCAAATAACCCAATTTTTATAGCTGCACCCAGTTCTGGTCTGTTCTAATTCACTTCCTGTCTCACAGAATTTTTATATTTTCTTATATGCCTTAAACAGCTTAGAATTTTCTCAAATTTGGTGGGGACCTTAGTTAGTATTCTTGTAGCCTGTCATCAAATTTTCATATAAAAATTCAACATATAACCCCTTCAATGTTTAGTATTTCCATCAACAGCCTAAGCTATTCAGCAAATTTTTCCTCTGCACTATTTTGATTGCAAATGTCATATTTGTAGGTTCTTAAAAATCACGAAAATTTTCAGAATTGATTATCAATATTTCAAGACTTTTCTCACCGAAGAGAATTTAAAGGTCATTTACTCAATTTATCAAGCCATGTTTTCAAATACAAAAATGGTTGTGTTCTCAAACCTAACCCTTCTGTGTTCTATGACCTTTACTCACTAATCAAACCATAACTCACTCATATGGACTCTAAATTAGGTGTTTCTAGTGGCCAATTAACCATGAGACATATATCTATATTTTTTAAATTAACTATTTCTTCATAATCCTTATAGATTAGTCCCAAAAATTCAAAAATGAAAACTATAATCACTATTTTAAATTTCAGACCCGATTCTAACCTCACATAACTCACTGGAGCATAACGCTCTCATATTAAATCCGATTGATATAATTTCAAAGGCTATAGAAAGTTAAGACATAGGGTTGCAACTTCTTTGCTGAACATATTTTTAGATTTTTTTATAATTATTAGTGAAAAATTTGTCCATGTAGAACCTAAAGTTAGCATAATAAACTATAAACCAGTTTTTTTATAAGAAGGCAAATTTACCTTGTGCAAAAACACTTCTATTGCTCTAAATTTTTCAGCTAGCTTCTTCCATTGGCTTCCCTTGCACACCCAACTCTGTTCTTGTACAAAAAATGGTGGGTAAAGTTTCAATTTTTCAGCACTCAAACTCCCATTCTCACTATCACAAGATGAAGGAAGAAAAGAAAAAGAAATTCTCTCAATTGCTAGGCATTTTCTCTCTCAAATTTTTGGTAATTCTTTCTCTATCTCTCCTTCTTTCTTTCTTCCTCTCTTTTTATCTTAGACTCCCTCTTGTCAATGGTCTTCACAAAGTAAATAAACAATTGATAAAAACAAAATAAGGAAGGTACAATATCTCTCTCTCTCTTGTCATGGTCTTCATGGAGCAAAGAAATAATCGATAAAAACAAAATGAAGAAGGTGCAAGGTGGCTACAAAGTGATATTCTTTGGTGGTGCTACTTGGTAGCTCCTCAATTATTTTATCTTATTTTAATGTACTATTAATTCTAAATTAGTGATGTTTTAAAAATATATTTGTATCATTTTTCTATTTATTATGATCTTAAGAAATGGTGATAAAAGTAGTTCTCCTTTGCACAAGTGCATCTCCATCACTTAGGCCTACAATGTCTGAAGTTGTAAATATGCTTGAAGGACAAATAGATGTTCCAGAAATAATCCCACAACCAAGTGCCTACAACGAAGACTTAAGGTTTAAAGCCTTGAGAGATCTGGGTCAATATTGGTCGGGCCAGAGTTCGAATGGAACCCAAACCCAATCTTTAGTCATAGTCCATACCTTCAGTTTAACATCTGCCAATACTTCCACTAGTTATTCTGAGGAACATAATTTAATAGGTAAAACTGAGATTTCACCTTTAAGGGAATGAATTGAAGATACAATTATTTAGATATTTGTTGTTAATTAGTTTTGAATTTTTTTGTAAAGGAGTCCATAATATATGATTGTTGAGTTTGTAAAAAATGTTAAAGAACTTACAACAAACACAGAAAAAAATTGAGTAAAATGGTTAATCTTTCTTTGAATGCAGCATTAAATACACTTATTTTTTTTTTGAAATATGCATAAACCTTTATTATATTTCAAAAATATTACCATATAATTTTTCTATAAAAATAGTCATAAATAATCATTAATTGAGAGATTAAAAATTGTCAAATGCTTAAAATGCTCTTGATGAATTATATTAAAGCAACTGAAAAAATTATTGTCAAATTAATTTTGTGTAAAGAGGAGAATTTGACGAGTACCCAGATGAGAAGCACATGCATTGTACTGCTCGCCTTGTTGATAAGCTCAATCAGTACTCATATGATCTCCACAAGGATCCTGAAAATGATCCCACGAAGAACTTTTTGATGGAAGAAATAAAGTTGCTCGAAGAAGCCAAATGGATTGGAATACCAAACTTCATGCCTCGCACTGTTTTTCTTACTGTCTTGCAGAGTAAAGTGAAAGGGATTTCAAGCATTCCAACTGGGTTCATCGACAAGGTATGGGACTATCTTGAAGATGTGGTGGTCGCTGTACTGACGCGTCACTCAGAACACTATTACCAGCTTCAGATGTCTACTCGACGAGCAGGGCGGAGTCTTATTGCTAAGATGAAGGAAAATTCTATCAATCATTTGATGGAAGTTGTGGAAATGGAGAAACTGACCGATTATACTTGTAATCCTGAGTATACTGCTGAATACAATCGGCTAATGAATCAGCAAGATGCCTTCATGAAAGAGATTAAAAAAACTTCATCTCGGGTAAACATTGAAGGTATCGGAGATGTTGAAATTGATCGTTTGAGGCAATACCCACTTGAAATTGGTCAGGCATTTGACTTGAAAATGAGAATGACTGCATACTGGAAGATTGTGGTGAGGAGGCTGATTGACAGCACTTCCCTGCATCTGCAGTTGGGTATAAACAACCTTGTGAACAAGGACCTGGAGAAGGAGATTGTTAATGATATGCTGTCTCCATATGGGGGTGGTATTGAGAAAATGTTGGAAGAATCTCCTTCTGTTGGTGCGAAGCGAGACAAGCTTACTAGGAGTATTAAGGTGCTCGAAGAAAGCAAGAAGATTCTGGCAACTATAATGGACCAAATTTCCAGTAATGGAGTTTAGGATTTGAAGTGTGATTGTCTTGATTTTCATGTATTAGTTCTGCTAGTGCAAGCCCTATGCCCTATATCCTAAGTCTGCAATAACTATATTACTAGTAGCAAGATATTACCATTTTATGGTTATGATATTCTGAATGTAATGTGTTTGAACTGTTTCTTTGATTATGGTATTTTTGCATCGTGACTTAATTAAGTAGCTTTCAATTTTGTAGTTTTTGCATGGTAATATGATGATAAATATCGAAGTGCTTGTTACTTGTTCTTCCATGGAAGCTAATTGCAATCATTGGTTGCAGCACTGGGACTTGAGAGGGTGAAATGGGCAGAGTACATAATATTTGGTACATCGTTGATACGATAATCATCATCTTCTTTAATGGTGCAACTCTAACCCTTTGCTTGCCCAACTTAGAAGAGAATAGGTGATAGTATACCTTCAAGTTAATTTATCACTGGAGTGATAAGCTTCAACTAATCAGTTGAGTAACGTCTCTAATGTCACACATTTAATATTATGTGAATAACACGGGACTAATATTTAAAAAAAAAACATATACACATATTTTATTAAATTTTAAAAAGTAATTAAAATTTATTAGTATATATAAAAAAAAGTGTACTTAAATATTAATATTTATTCTTTTGAGATTTCTTCGTCGTTTCCACAACATTGCATGAAAGAAGACGGTAGTTTCTAAACAATAAAGGCGAAGGAAAATGAAGCACCAATAATTAAAGGTTCTTGCAACCACTCTACTATGAAACGTCGGTAAGCTGACCTTGACCTAGACTTGACCAAGACTTATATTATGGAGACATACATTGCTTTGGAATACTTAATCCTTAAGGTATCTAAAATGTTTGTACCTTAATTAAAAATCAAAATGAATGAACAATTCTTTTTCAGTACTAACATTCTTTTGTTTTTAAACTAAATTAGTTAGTGACTAATAATGATAAAGAGAGTGATTTATGATTTATTAATTTTATCATAGTTGAATAATAGATTTTTTTTGTCTTCTCAATAAAAATTTTATAGTTGAACTATAAATAATAAAATATAATATATATATATATATATATATTATTTGTAAATTAAAAAGCTGTAAATATATATTTTATAAACTTTTTAAAAACATTTTTATTTCAATTTATAACTAAAAATATGTACAAATATAATTTGTATAAACTTTAAAAATATTGAATATAACTTACTTTAATTTTTTGAAGTTCAATTTTGATTCTTTAAGTAATTTTGTTACGAAAGTTCAACTTTGTGACCACTGCTAATCAATGCGTCATTTGGATGCCATTTTGTATGTTGTTGTTTTATAATTTCTTTTTAATATTTTGAATATCATAATATAAAATATTATGATATTATAATTGCTATATTTAATGTAAAAAGTGATCAAGTACACTATTAAATAAAAAAAAAGTTGTGCTTATCAACGTATAATGTCTAATAAGCTTTAGAAGATAAATTTATTTGAAAATAAGAATTACAACCCCTTTAAATCAATATCTTGCGCAGATTATTCGAAGCTAAAAATTAAAGTAACGACTTTTTTTATCGCTAATTTATTACTGAAATTTTGTGGGACCATACTCCTTGACTTCCAACCGCGTCTTAAAGTCAAGGCAAGCTCCACTGAAGCTTTTAGTCACTTCACCTCTGACTCCAATGGAAACAACTTTAGAGAACTTCATCGAGGCTCGCGTCTGAACTCTGAAGCTTCCCTCTCATTTCCCTGAGATTTATTTCTCCACTCGAACCTCCCATTTCCTTCTATAAAGCTCAACTCGTCTTACCTTCCCTTCCAGCACCTCATCCTCAGCTAGGCCTCCATTCGAGCTTGCTTGCTTTCATCCCCAGATATTTATTGTCGCTTGTTGGTCCTCAGTTCGTCTTCTGTCTTCAAAGGTCTTCGTCCTCCACTTCTAATCGTGGAAAAGAAGGTCATCTTATGATGCTTACTTTTTATTCCTCTCACCTTTGCAAATTTTCAATGCTTTTTAACTTTCTCAGTTTAAGTACTTTATCTTATTTGGGATTTATGATCTTTTATTTGTTTTAATCACTAAGGATGAACTGGATCAAGGTTACTTGTTTCCTGTTCAGGATCATTTTTATAACTTTCTTGGTTTAGAGGTTTTATGCATTGAAAAAACAAATTAGAAAGTAATCTGCCGTTCAATTTTTCGTACAACTTTAGGCTTTCCCTTTCCCTAGCAATGGAACAAGAACAGCGAGACTTATGGGAGAACTTACATTCTTAAGTAATTTCATATTAGTGTAGATTAGAACATTATTTGTTCTTATTTTTTATAAAATGAAATTTCTCACAATGTGTGCAATGTAGAAGTTTGGACGATTTTTAAATTTTTTAAAAAATATGCGCATGAATGCGAATTTGAACGAGACTAATATTACTTGGATACTTTTTTGTGTGTGATTTTAATAAGAAATATTTAATTATAATAAAATTTAGGTAAACTTATTTAAAAAGTTGAATACAATCATTTATAAGAATGATAAAAATTATAAACAAAATTTAATTATATGAATAATATTTTTTTTGAACAACAATTAAAAAAAATGCACTCCGAATAGTAATGTGAACTATTTTTGTCAAATAATTTCAACAGTTGCATTTGTGACTTTATAAAGAAAAATTAACGAAACTATTTTCTTACTTATTATCTAGTATTAGTCGATCTAAGTTAGCATTTATGACTTTATTATGCAATTTTGTCACTTCTTGACTTCGTAAAATGAGCAGTGCAAACATGGAATCAATTCGAACACAGGGATTCCGCAGTGAGCTGTAGGTAGCTGCTTCCTCCCACGAGAGTTCAAAACATTTACCTTCATCAGTTGACATCACAATTCGAATAAATTCTCCGGAGCTCTCTTTCTTAGCATTCCTCACATAACAGTCAGAATTTGTCTTCACACTATTCATTTTGTTGTTGCTCATTTGCGTGCAGAAATGGCAGGAGTAAAGTACCTTGCTGACACTGTTTCCATCGGTAACTCTCTTGTTCATCACCCAGAAGACTCACTTGCAATAGTTCAAGCAGACCAACCAGAGCCACTCAATGTTGCAATTGCACCCATCGTATCCTCTTACAATGAGCGGATTCGCCCTGTTCTTGATGCTGTTGAAAACCTCAGGCGCCTTAACATCACCAAAGAAGGTATACAGCTTCCCACAATTGTTGTTGTTGGTGACCAATCTTCTGGCAAGTCCAGTGTGCTTGAATCTCTTGCTGGAATCAGCTTGCCCCGTGGGCAGGGTATCTGCACAAGGGTCCCCTTGATAATGAGGCTTCAAAACCACCATTTACCAGAGCCAGAGCTAGTGTTAGAATTTAATGGAAAAACTGTGCAAACTGATGAAGAAGATGTTTCCCACGCCATTAAGAATGCTACAGATGAGCTTGCAGGCAATGCAAAAGGAATATCCAACAACCCGTTAACTTTGTTGGTGAAGAAGAATTGTGTTCCTGATTTGACCATGGTGGATCTCCCTGGTATTACTCGGGTGCCTGTTCATGGCCAACCGGAGAATATTTATGATCAAATTAAGGACATTATCATGGAGTATATAAAGCCAGAAGAGAGCATTATTCTGAATGTTTTATCTGCTACAGTTGATTTTCCGACTTGTGAATCCATTAGGATGTCACAGAGTGTAGACAAAACTGGAGAGAGGACTCTGGCTGTGGTCACAAAGGCTGACAAGGCCCCAGAAGGCCTCCTAGAGAAGGTTACTGCAGATGATGTGAATATTGGTCTTGGGTACGTGTGTGTGAGAAATCGCATAGGGGATGAGTCCTACGAAGAAGCTCGAAGGGAAGAAGCTACCCTCTTTGTAACCCACCCACTTCTATCCAAAATAGACAAATCTATTGTGGGTGTGCCAGTGTTGGCGCAAAAGCTGGTTCAACTTCAAGCTACTAGTATATCTAGAATTTTTCCAGAGATCGTCAAGAAAATTAATGACAAGCTCAGTTCTCAATTATCCGAGCTACATAGTTTGCCCAAGAACGTAACTTCAGCAAATGAGGCCATGAGTACTTTCATGCATATTGTTGGATTAACAAAAGAATCACTGAGGAAAATTCTTGTGAGAGGAGAATTTGATGAGTACCCTGATGAAAAGCACATGCATTGTACTGCTCGCCTTGTTGATATGCTCAATCAGTACTCTAATGACCTCCATAAGGGTCCTGAAAATGATCCCACAACGAACTTTTTGATGGAAGAAATAAAGGTTCTCGAGGAGGCCAAATGGATTGGTCTACCAAACTTCATGCCTCGCTCGGCTTTTCTTACTATGTTGCAGAGTAAAGTGAAAGGTATTTCAACCATTCCAACTGAGTTCATTGACAAGGTATGGGACTATCTTGAAGATGTGGTGGTTGCTGTATTGATGCGTCACTCAGACCACTATTACCAGCTTCAGATGTCTACTCGACGAGCAGGGCGGAGTCTTATTGCTAAGATGAAGGAGCATTCAATCAAACATGTGATGAACATTGTGGAAATGGAGAAGCTGACTGATTATACATGTAATCCTGAGTACACTTCTGAATACAATCAGCTAATGGCTCAGCAAGATGCCATCATGGAAGAAATTAACCAGACAACTTCATCTTATGTGGACGTTGAAGGTGTTGGAGATGATGTTGAAATTGTTCATCTGAGGCAATATCCACTTCTAATTAGTCAAGCATTTGACTTGAAAATGAGAATGACTGCATACTGGAAGATTGTTTTGAGAAGGCTGATTGACAGCACTGCCCTGCATCTGCAATTCAGTATAAATAGTCTTGTGAACAAGGATCTAGAGAAGGAGATTTTTAGTGATATGCTGTCTCCATATGGGGGTGGCATTGAAAAAATGTTAGAGGAATCTCCTTCAGTTGGTGCGAAGCGAGATAAACTTTCCAGGAGTATCAAGGTGCTCAGAGAAAGCAAGAAGGTTCTGGCTAATATAATGGATCAAATTTCCAATTATGGTGAATAGAATAAGGAGTCTGGTTATTTTGATGTTTATGTATTAATTCTGCTAGTGTTAGCCCCTATGTCCTATATCCTAAGCCTGGAACAACTAGAAAATAATATTACTAGTAGCAGGAAGTAACAAAGGTGTGAGCCTTTGCTGTTATCATGTTATGGTTATGATATTTTGCAAGTAATGTGTTTGAACTGTTTCTTTGTTTATGGTAGTATTGCATCCTGACTTATTAACTCTCAATTTGTAGTTTTTGCATGGTAGTATGATGGTAAATATCAAAGTGGTTGTTACCTGTTCTTCCATGCTAGCTAGTTGCTGTCACAGATTGAACTGGGACATAGTCAGGTATAATAAAAAGAAGAATTAACTATGGCATATATATGAAACGAAGACAATAGGATTTGAAGTGAAGAAGGTTTGGTTTATCATTTGTCGGTTGCTGCTTTTGTGCCTTTTCTTTTTGTTCGCTGGAAAAAATATTTTTCATGGTTTATTAACTTACATAGACTTGGAAGGCTTATGGTTTATTCTTTGCAAGTTAGTTACCACAAGGATAGGTTAAATCATGGAACTTGAGATGTTGGGTCCCATAGGTTTTGTAAGGCTTGTTCCGGGTTGTTTTCCTTATTTTTAGGAATGTTGTTTTGTGTAATACCTACTTACTAATGTCCTTTCTCATATATTTATATTGCAGAATATTTTTTATTATTTATAAATTTTGACAATGACTACATAGTCTATAAATTTATTTATTTATTTATATTTCTATTTATATTTATTTTATATATATATATATATATATATATATGAGTTTTAAATTATTTTAAATTTTTTTAAATTTCATTTATTTGAAGATAAAAAAATCAAACTAACTCGGCATGACACACATTATTTACACACAAAGGCTCTTATGCTAAAAAAAAAAGTGTACAGTTCATCACTTAATTTACATCAAACTATGTGCTATCTAAAAAGGACTTGATATTCAACTAAGTCATCCTATATATTACATCCCAAAAAAATATACAATCCATATCTATAATTAGATGAGTTAACTTTGAGATTTTTGTTGCTCACTTCTTATTAAAGTACTTGGAATGTGATTGTATAGATATAAAAAAATGAGATGACAATCTCCATAATTAGCAAAACTTTTATAAAATAATATGCATTCCATTCCTTAAAACATCTCAATTTATTTCACTGAATCATAAGCATTTATAACATTTTGATCTACTTACTAAATGCAGTCTCATATCTATAAAGGATTATACATCTCCTATTATTAGTCAATACGTGAGGGAAATACAGCTTATTTGGTACATTTTGAACACCTCTTAATTCTCGAGAATGCATATATAATATATTTTTAGACCATTATTCATCACAACATAAAATTTAAACAACTAATGAAATTGATAAATTCAAATTTATAAACATAAATAGTGTTTTAAAGAAAAATTAACTACCTCAATTTCAGCACAATCATTTTCTTTTCAAGGCTACCAAAGTTACAACTAACTACTCAAACTAAAACATATAAAAGCCTTTAATTAATGCATGTATATAAACATCTAAAATCTTAAGTCTCTAATTTAAGAGTTTATACTCTCCTAAAAGGCCTGTGATTTTGTTCAGTTTTGAAATTATTATGAAATATAATAAAAGTTTTCTAAAAATTTTAAAATTTTGTATGGAGATTCCTTTACATATCTATTTTATTTCTTAGATCTCTCAACCCTTAAATCTTCCATTCACCCCAAGAAGTACCTCCTTAACCCAGAACAGTGCATATTGGTTTTGATTCCATTTCTATTCTGTTTTTTATTCCTTTGGAAGGTAAAACTTCTTAAAAATTCGTAATATTTTATATAGAACATCCTAGATATGTTATATAATAACCATAAAAATTTTAAGTAAAAAATAATTCATTTGTCCCCTCAAATAACCCAATTTTTATAGCTACACCCAGTTCTGGTCTGTTCTAATTCACTTCCTGTCTCACAGAATTTTTATATTTTTTTTATATGCCTTAAACAGCTTAGAATTTTCTCAAATTTGGTGAGGACCTTAGTTAGTATTCTTGTAGCCTGTCATCAAATTTTCATATAAAAATTCAACATATAACCCCTTCAATGTTTAGTATTTCCATCAACAGCCTAAGCTATTCAGCAAATTTTTCCTCTGCACTATTTTGATTGCAAATGTCATATTTGTAGGTTCTTAAAAATCACGAAAATTTTCAGAATTGATTATCAATATTTCAAGACTTTTCTCACCGAAGAGAATTTAAAGGTCATTTATTCAATTTATCAAGCCATGTTTTCAGATACAAAAATGGTTATGTGTTTTCAAACCTAACCCTTCTGTGTTCTATGACCTTTACTCACTAATCAAACCATAACTCACTCATATGGACTCTAAATTAGGTGTTTCCAGTGGCCAATTAACCATGAGACATATATCTATATTTTTTAAATTAACTATTTCTTCATAATCCTTATAGATTAGTCCCAAAAATTCAAGAATGAAAACTATAATCACTATTTTAAATTTCAGACTCGATTCTAACCTCACATAACTCACTGGAGCATAACGCTCTCATATTAAATCCGATTGATATAATTCCAAAGGCTATAAAAAGTTAAGACATAGGGTTGCAACTTATTTGCTGAACATATTTTTAGATTTTTTTTTTATAATTATTAGCCAAAAATTTGTCCATGTAGAACCTAAAGTTAGCATAATAAACTATATACCAGTTTTTTTATAAGAAGGCAAATTTACCTTGTGCAAAAACACTTCTGTTGCTCTAAATTTTTCAGTAGCTTCTTCCATTAGCTTCCCTTGCACACCCAACTCTGTTCTTGTACAAAAAATGGTGGGTAAAGTTTCAATTTTTCAGCACTCAAACTCCCATTCTCACTATCACAAGATGAAGGAAGAAAAGAAAAAAGAAATTCTCTCAATTGCTAGGCATTTTCTCTCTCAAATTTTTGGTAATTCTTTCTCTATCTCTCCTTCTTTCTTTCTTCCTCTCTTTTTATCTTAAACTCCCTCTTGTCAATGGTCTTCACAAAGTAAATAAAAAATTGATAAAAACAAAATAAGGAAGGTGCAATATCTCTCTCTCTCTTGTCATGGTCTTCATGGAGCAAAGAAATAATCGATAAAAACAAAATGGAGAAGGTACAAGATGGCTACAAAGTGATATCTTTTGGTGGTGCTACTTGGTAGCTCTTTAATTATTTTATCTTATTTTAATGTACTGTTAATTCTAAATTAATGATGTTTTAAAAATATATTTGTATCATTTTTCTATTCATTATGATCTTAAAAATTTTATTTGGGATCAAAGGATAACGAAAGGGAGGCAGAAATGGTGATAAAAGTAGTTCTCCTTTGCACAAGTGCATCTCCATCACTTAGGCCTACAATGTCTGAAGTTGTAAATATGCTTGAAGGACAAATAGATGTTCCAGAAATAATCCCACAACCAAGTGCCTACAACGAAGACTTGAGGTTTAAAGCCTTGAGAGATCTGGGTCAATATTGGTCGGGCCAGAGTTCGAGTGGAACCCAAACCCAATCTTTAGTCACAGTCCATACCTTCAGCTTAACATCTGCCAATACTTCCACTAGTTATTCTGAGGAACATAATTTAATAGTTAAAACTGAGATTTCACCTTTAAGGGAATGAATTGAAGATACAATTATTTAGATATTTGTTGTTAATTAGTTTTGAATTTTTTTGTAAAGGAGTCCATAATATATGATTGTTGAGTTTGTAAAAAATGTTAAAGAACTTACAACAAACACAGAAAAAATTGAGTAAAATGCTTAATCTTTCTTTGAATACAGCATTAAATACACTTTTTTTTTTGAAATATGCATAAACCTTTATTATATTTCAAAAATATTACCATATAATTTTTCTGTAAAAATAGTCATAAATAATCATTAATTGAGATATTAAAAATGGTCAAATGCTTAAAATGCTCTTGATGAATTATATTAAAGCAACTGAAAAAATTATTGTCAAATTTAAATAGCGTCACTTTTAATATCTTCAAGTAGACATGAATAATATTTAAAAATAATTATATATAATAAATCAAAAATACTTTGGCCATTTAATTAAATAATTGTCTTTGAGTGATGTCCAATTTTTGAATTAATAATTTTGGGTTCATTTAAAAAATTATATTTTTAAAAATAAAAATATTTTAATGGAGAAATTTATTGATAAAATACACTTTACCTTTTTCAATCATGGTTTAATTGTAATTTTAATACATTAATTTTAAAAAGCAAAAATATACCTTTTCAATATGTTATAATGAAAATATTAATTTATATTATCTTTAATATTTCGATTATATACGAAGAGTAAGTGATTTCTTTGTATGTAATTTTTTATTATCCAAAAATTAACACTAAAAGCATTCAATCACTCTCAAATTTTAGAGAAATTAATTTAGTTTAATAAACATTCTTTAAATTTGATTTGAAATTAGAAAACTTGAGTATAAGTGTTTAGTTACAAAATTATATAATTGAATTATAAAAAGTTAAATTCAATGATAAAAACTCGGACTTTTCCGTTCCCGAATTCAGAGCGCCCGACAGCCTATTCCTTAGCCGATCCATTCCACGCCCCAAAGCTTATGCACGCATTGCACCTCCAAAAGTTGAAATCAATTTCTTCAAGTTAACTCCTTTTCCTTTGCTAAAAGAAAAAAAAAGAAAAGTTAATTCCTTTTCTGCCGTTAACAAAGGCGACGACCAAAGCAGTTATAGGAACAAGAAGACTTAATTCAAAATAAGATCTGACTTATTTTATATTACAAAATTGTTTTTTTTTAAACAAAAATTATTTAAAGTTGATAAATCTGAAATCTTCAGCTCTAATTTATAAGTGGTGGAATTGAAAAAGATTTTGAGTAATACAATGGACGAAAGTTGTAACTATGCTGATTCAGGCCACTCCTTCAGGATCATTAATCCCGAGATCTGGTGTTCGTTAAAAAAAAAAAAGCCATCTAAAATGCTTTAAAAGAGCATATTTTATTATAAATTAATCTATTATTATAAATATTCATTTTGTTTATCAATTTTTTAAATATAAATTTATTTATTATTATAAATATCTTTTTATTTTTTTAATTCTTAAAATCATTGAATTTTTTTTTTAACTTTTAACTATAAAATAATATAATATAAAATATTTTTTTATATGTTATTTCTCTGTAAATATTTTTATATTCTATTTTTTATATAAAATTTTATTTATAATAAGATCATTATTAATTTGTAGTTATCTAAACAATTAAATTAATTAAAAAAGTTAGTGAATAATAGTAAAAATTAATTACCCTCACTTACCAAAGACATTTTAAAGAAAATTCCTAAATTCTCCCTTTTACCAGAAACACGGACATGTTATCTCAGAAAACAGTAATTTTGTAGATGCACATTTTAGAAATTATGTATAGTTCTCCTATCCTTTGACCCTCTCTAAAAAAATAAATTTATATATAGTTCTACATTAATTTATCATATTTTATATTTTAAATGACAAAAGTTATTGGCACTTATTTATTTTTTTATAAACAATAAGTTATATTAATAAATTTAATTTTTTAAAAAATAATAAATAAATAAAATGCTCTCTTCAAAAATTGCACTTTCTATAACGTCACCTCTTAAATGATATAACGAGTAAAAATTATACTTTTTTTTTAAAAAATAGCTTTAAAGAATAAATTTATAACTATTTTTTTATTATCTATTTCATTAAGAATTAAAAAACATTTATTTTTTAAAAATTAGAGTAAAATTTAAATCAGTAAAAATATTTTTAAAAATATCAATTTAAGAAAAGGTACACAATTTTTTTATGTCAAAATACCTTTTTCAAACAAAACGTATCGATCTCAAGAAAAAAGAAAAAGAAAAAAGATCATTTAAGGTTTATAGCCTTGAGAGATCTGAGTCAACATTTGTCAAGGAAAGTAGAGTTTGAGTGGAAGCCGAACCCATTCAAAACAATCGCACTCCATTGGAGGTTTGAGCATAAATAAAGATATAAAACATTTCTTTTTCTTTTTCTTTGGGTAGCTTCTCTTCCTGCAAATATTTTTGCCGTCTTCTCTTTATTCCATAGTACGTACACGATCCCTTTTGCACGATTGCTTGCTTCTATGGTAAGGGGTGGCACCAAATTTTCTGACATCAGTGAAAGTACAAATGATGCTGCTTTTACGAAGTTTTCTTACATAATTTACTACCCACAAATATGAGCGTAAATGAAAATTTGAACAAGAATAATGTTAATTGGATAATTTTTTTTTGTAATTATAACACGTAAAATATAATTATATTTAAATTTAACTAAACTCATATAAAAAGTTGAATTCAATCATTTATAATAATGATAAAAATTTAATCATGTGAATAATATTTTTCTTTGAACAACAAGGTAAAAAAAAAAGCATTTCTAATAGTTTTGTGAACTATTTTGGTAAAATAATATGAAAAATTACATTTGTGACTTTATGAATAAAACTTTTAAAAAACTATTTTCTTAGTTATTATCTGTTATTAGTTATTATCTCGTGGAAGTAAAACCCAATTTTGACACAATATTTTCACATACTAATTTTGTGTAAAGGGATAATTAAACTGTACTCTTGTTACACCGTACTCTTATATTATGCACCTTAAAACTCGTAACGATGCGAATTGCTTTTTGTAGTGACTAATCAATTTCAACTCCTGGGAACACGAGGACGGAGCACAATTAATGCATATTTAACTTTCTTAAAGAACGATTATATTATGCACCTTGTTACTTTTTGACTTTTTAAAATGTCCGATGAAAACATCGAATCAATTTCAGATCCTTAGCAAGCAAGAATTCAGCAGTGTTAATAATAAGCGAACATCATCGCGAACGGAGAAAATGGTAAAATGACGGTCGATCGAATCGGTGCTCCTTGCTCCAGAACCAGCAATGCTACGAGAACACCGACACAGCCTCACATGTCCACATCATCGTTGTGCCCCGTCAATTATCGGAAGCCTGTATTTTCAAAATACATATTCGTCGGATTAAAACTTGCCACCTCATTCTGTCTTCGTGTCCTGTCTTAATTCTTTCCACTTTTTATCCAATAAAAAAAAATCCCTTCCACTTTTACACTTCATAATTTTCACATCGTCATTAATTAATTTTAATAACTGATCATTCATAATTAATTTGTTTAATGCTCTTTTAAGGAAAAAAAAAAGAACAACAACCAAAAACCCCTAGCAATGATCGTGAGATTAGTACAATTTCACTAGTTTAAATTTTAGTTATCTTAATTATGATGAATAGATTACAATATTTTTTGTATTCTTTGCATAAATGATTTATATTTTAAACTGTACTCTTATTGCTTTTGTAGTCACTAATGCAAGTATCCAATCAATTTCAACTCCTTGAAGCACAAGGAGGGAGCATGATGCTTATTAAACTTTTTTAAAGACCGACTATACTATGCTCGTTGTCACTTTTTTAAAAAAGAGAAAAGAAAATGACCAGTGAAAACACGGAATCAATTTCAGATCCTTAGCACACCAGCATTCCTCGAAACCTTTACCTTCATCAGTTGCCATCCCAATTCTTATAAATTCTCAGGACCTTTCTTTCTCACTTCAGCATTCCTCACATTACAGTCTTCACTCTCTGTCTTCACATTGTTCTCTTTGTTGTTGCACATTTGCGTCCAGAAATGGCAGGAGAAAAGTACACTGCTCGCACTGCTTCCACCAGCAACTCCCTAGTTCGTCGCCTCGAAGACTCACTTGCAATAGGTCAAGCAGAAAAACCAGAGCCCCTCAATGTTGCACTTGCGCCCATTGTATCCTCTTACAATGAGCGGATTCGCCCTGTTCTTGATGCTGTGGAAAACCTCAGGCGCCTTAACATCACCAAAGAAGGTATACAGCTTCCAACAATTGTTGTTGTTGGTGACCAATCTTCTGGCAAGTCCAGTGTGCTTGAATCTCTTGCTGGAATCAACCTGCCCCGTGGGCAGGGTATCTGCACAAGGGTCCCCTTGATCATGAGGCTCCAAAACCACCCTCTACCAGACCCAGAGCTAGTGTTAGAATTTAATGGCAAAATTGTGCATACAAATGAAGCAGATGTTTCTGACGCCATTAAGAACGCTACAGATGAGCTTGCAGGAAATGCAAAAGGAATATCCAACAACCCGTTAACTTTGTTGGTGAAGAAGAATTGCGTTCCTGATTTGACCATGGTGGATCTCCCCGGTATTACTCGGGTGCCTGTTCGTGGCCAACCGGAGAATATTTATGATCAAATTAAGGACATTATCATGGAGTATATAAAGCCAGAAGAGAGCATTATTCTGAATGTTTTATCTGCTACGGTTGATTTTCCGACTTGTGAATCCATTAGGATGTCACAGAGTGTAGATAAAACTGGAAAGAGGACTCTGGCTGTGGTCACAAAGGCTGACAAGGCCCCAGAAGGCCTCCTAGAGAAGGTTACTGCCGATGATGTGAATATTGGTCTTGGGTATGTGTGTGTGAGAAATCGCATAGGGGATGAGTCCTACGAAGAAGCTCGAAGGGAAGAAGCTACCCTCTTTGAAACCCACGCACTTCTATCCAAAATGGACAAATCTATTGTGGGCGTGCCAGTGTTGGCGCAGAAGCTGGTTCAACTTCAAGCTACTAGTATATCCAGAATTTTTCCAGACATTGTCAAGAAAATTAATGACAAACTCAGTTCTCATCTATCCGAGCTAGATAGTTTGCCCAAGAACCTAACTTCAGTAGCAGAGGCCATGAGTGCTTTCATGCATATTGTTGGATTAACAAAAGAATCATTGAGGAAAATTCTACTGAGAGGAGAATTTGACGAGTACCCAGATGAGAAGCACATGCATTGTACTGCTCGCCTTGTTGATAAGCTCAATCAGTACTCATATGATCTCCACAAGGATCCTGAAAATGATCCCACGAAGAACTTTTTGATGGAAGAAATAAAGTTGCTCGAGGAAGCCAAATGGATTGGACTACCAAACTTCATGCCTCGCACTGTTTTTCTTACTGTCTTGCAGAGTAAAGTGAAAGGGATTTCAAGCATTCCAACCGGGTTCATCGACAAGGTATGGGACTATCTTGAAGATGTGGTGGTTGCTGTACTGACGCGTCACTCAGAACACTATTACCAGCTTCAGATGTCTACTCGACGAGCAGGGCGGAGTCTTATTGCTAAGATGAAGGAAAATTCTGTCAATCATTTGATGGAAGTCGTGGAAATGGAGAAACTGACCGATTATACTTGTAATCCTGAGTATATTGCTGAATACAATCGGTTAATGAATCAGCAAGATGCCTTCATGAAAGAGATTAAAAAAACTTCTTCTCGGGTAAACATTGAAGGTATCGGAGATGTTGAAATTGATCGTTTGAGGCAATACCCACTTGAAATTGGTCAGGCATTTGACTTGAAAATGAGAATGACTGCATACTGGAAGATTGTGGTGAGGAGGCTGATTGACAGCACTGCCCTGCATCTGCAGTTGGGTATAAACAACCTTGTGAACAAGGACCTGGAGAAGGAGATTGTTAATGATATGCTGTCTCCATATGGGGGTGGTATTGAGAAAATGTTGGAAGAATCTCCTTCTGTTGGTGCGAAGCGAGACAAGCTTACTAGGAGTATTAAGGTGCTCAAAGAAAGCAAGAAGATTCTGGCAACTATAATGGACCAAATTTCCAGTAATGGAGTTTAGGATTTGAAGTGTGATTGTCTTGATTTTCATGTATTAGTTGTGCTAGTGCAAGCCGTATGCCCTATATCCTAAGTCTGCAATAACTATATTACTAGTAGCAAGATGTTACCATTTTATGGTTATGATATTCTGAATGTAATGTGTTTGAACTGTTTCTTTGATTATGGTATTTTTGCATCGTGACTTAATTAAGTAGATTTCAATTTTGTAGTTTTTGCATGGTAATATGATGATAAATATCGAAGTGCTTGTTACTTGTTCTTCCATGGAAGCTAATTGCAATCATTGGTTGCAGCACTGGGACTTGAGAGGGTGAAATGGGCAGAGTACGTAATATTTGGTACATGGTTGATACGATAATCATCATCTTCTTTAATGGTGCAACTCTAACCCTTTGCTTGCCCAACTTAGAAGAGAATAGGTGATAGTATACCTTCAAGTTAATTTATCACTCGAGTGATAAGTTTCAACTAATCAGTTGAGTAGCGTCTCTAATGTCACACATTTAATATTATGTGAATAACACGGGACTAGTATTTAAAAAAAAATATATATACACACATTTTATTAAATTTTAAAAAGTAATTAAAATTTTATTAGTATATATATAAAAAAAAAAGTGTACTTAAATATTAATATTTATTCTTTTGAGATTTCTTCGTCGTTTCCACAACATTGCATGAAAGAAGACGGTAGTTTCTAAACAATAAAGGCGAAAGAAAATGAAGCACCAATAATTAAAGGTTCTTGCAACCACTCTACTATGAAACGTCGGTAAGCTGACCTTGACCTAGACTTGACCAAGACTTATATTATGGAGACATACATTGCTTTGGAATACTTAATCCTTAAGGTATCTAAAATGTTTGTACCTTAATTAAAAATCAAAATGAATGAACAATTCTTTTTCAGTACTAACATTCTTTTGTTTTTAAACTAAATTAGTTAGTGACTAATAATGATAAAGAGAGTGATTTATGATTTATTAATTTTATCATTGAATAATAGATTTTTTTTGTCTTCTCAATAAAATTTTTATAGTTGAACTATAAATAATATATATATATATATATATATATATTATTTGTAAATTAAAAGGCTGTAAATATATATTTTATAAACTTTTTAAAAACATTTTTATTTCAATTTATAACTAAAAATATGCACAAATATAATTTGCATAAACTTTAAAAATATTGAATATAACTTACTTTAATTTTTTGAAGTTCAATTTTGATTCTTTAAGTAATTTTATTACGAAAGTTCAACTTTGTGACCACTGTTAATCAATGCGTCATTTGGATGCCATTTTGTATGTTGTAGTTTTATAATTTCTTTTTAATATTTTGAATATCATAATATAAAAAATTATGATATTATAATTGCTATATTTAATGTTAAAAGTGATCAATCACACTATTAAATAAAAAAAAAAGTTGTGCTTATCAACGTATAATGTCTAATAAGCTTTAGAAGATAAATTTGTTTCAAAATAAGAATTACAACCCCTTTAAATCAATATCTTGCGCAGATTATTCGAAGCTAAAAATTAAAGTAACGACTTTTTTTATCGCTAATTTATTACTGAAATTTTGTGGGACCATACTCCTTGACTTCCAACCGCGTCTTAAAGTCAAGGCAAGCTCCACTGAAGCTTTTAGTCACTTCACCTCTGACTCCAATGGAAACAACTTTAGAGAACTTCATCGAGGCTCGCGTCTGAACTCTGAAGCTTCCCTCTCATTTCCCTGAGATTTATTTCTCCACTCGAACCTCCCATTTCCTTCTATAAAGCTCAACTCGTCTTACCTTCCCTTCCAGCACCTCATCCTCAGCTAGGCCTCCATTCGAGCTTGCTTGCTTTCATCCCCAGATATTTATTGTCGCTTGTTCGTCCTCAGTTCGTCTTCTGTCTTCAAAGGTCTTCGTCCTCCACTTCTAATCGTGGAAAAGAAGGTCATCTTATGATGCTTACTTTTTATTCCTCTCACCTTTGCAAATTTTCAATGCTTTTTAACTTTCTCAGTTTAAGTACTTTATCTTATTTGGGATTTATGATCTTTTATTTGTTTTAATCACTAAGGATGAACTGGATCAAGGTTACTTGTTTCCTGTTCAGGATCATTTTTATAACTTTCTTGGTTTAGAGGTTTTATGCATTGAAAAAACAAATTAGAAAGTAATCTGCCGTTCAATGTTTTCGTACAACATGAGGCTTTCCCTTTCCCTCGCAGTAGAAAAAGACCAGAGAGACTTGTGGGAGAACTTACATAGTTAAGTAATTTCATATTAGTGTAGATTAGAACATTATTTGTTCTTATGATTTATAAAATGAAATTTCTCACAATGTGTTCAATGTAGAAGTTTGGACGATTTTTAAATTTTTTTAAAAATATGCGCATGAATGCGAATTTGAACGAGACTAATATTACTTGGATACTTTTTTGTGTGTGATTATAATAAGACTATATATAATTATAATAAAATTTAGGTAAACTTATATAAAAAAGTTGAATGCAATCATTTATAAGAATGATAAAAATTATATAAAAAATTTGAATTATATGAATAATATTTTTCTTTGAACAACAATTAAAAAAAATGCACTTCTAATAGTAATGTGAACTATTTTTGTCAAATAATTTCAACAGTTGCATTTGTGACTTTATAAAGAAAAATTAACGAAACTATTTTCTTACTTATTATCTAGTATTAGTCGATCTAAGTTAGCATTTATGACTTTATTATGCAATTTTGTCACTTCTTGACTTCGTAAAATGAGCAGTGCAAACATGGAATCAATTCGAACACAGGGATTCCGCAGTGAGCTGTAGGTAGCTGCTTCCTCCCACGAGAGTTCAAAACATTTACCTTCATCAGTTGACGTCACAATTCGAATAAATTCTCCGGAGCTCTCTTTCTTAGCATTCCTCACATGACAGTCAGAATTTGTATTCACACTATTCATTTTGTTGTTAGCAGAAATGGCAGGAGTAAAGTACCTTGCTGACACTGTTTCCATCGGTAACTCTCTTGTTCATCACCCAGAAGACTCACTTGCAATAGTTCAAGCAGACCAACCAGAGCCACTCAATGTTGCAATTGCACCCATCGTATCCTCTTACAATGAGCGGATTCGCCCTGTTCTTGATGCTGTTGAAAACCTCAGGCGCCTTAACATCACCAAAGAAGGTATACAGCTTCCCACAATTGTTGTTGTTGGTGACCAATCTTCTGGCAAGTCCAGTGTGCTTGAATCTCTTGCTGGAATCAGCTTGCCCCGTGGGCAGGGTATCTGCACAAGGGTCCCCTTGATAATGAGGCTTCAAAACCACCATTTACCAGAGCCAGAGCTAGTGTTAGAATTTAATGGAAAAACTGTGCAAACTGATGAAGAAGATGTTTCCCACGCCATTAAGAATGCTACAGATGAGCTTGCAGGCAATGCAAAAGGAATATCCAACAACCCGTTAACTTTGTTGGTGAAGAAGAATTGTGTTCCTGATTTGACCATGGTGGATCTCCCTGGTATTACTCGGGTGCCTGTTCGTGGCCAACCGGAGAATATTTATGATCAAATTAAGGAAATTATCATGGAGTATATAAAGCCAGAAGAGAGCATTATTCTGAATGTTTTATCTGCTACAGTTGATTTTCCGACTTGTGAATCCATTAGGATGTCACAGAGTGTAGATAAAACTGGAAAGAGGACTCTGGCTGTGGTCACAAAGGCTGACAAGGCCCCAGAAGGCCTCCTAGAGAAGGTTACTGCAGATGATGTGAATATTGGTCTTGGGTATGTGTGTGTGAGAAATCGCATAGGGGATGAGTCCTACGAAGAAGCTCGAAGGGAAGAAGCTACCCTCTTTGAAACCCACCCACTTCTATCCAAAATAGACAAATCTATTGTGGGTGTGCCAGTGTTGGCGCAAAAGCTGGTTCAACTTCAAGCTACTAGTATATCTAGAATTTTTCCAGAGATCGTCAAGAAAATTAATGACAAGCTCAGTTCTCAATTATCCGAGCTAGATAGTTTGCCCAAGAACCTAACTTCAGCAAATGAGGCCATGAGTACTTTCATGCATATTGTAGGATTAACAAGAGAATCACTGAGGAAAATTCTTGTGAGAGGAGAATTTGATGAATACCCTGATGAAAAGCACATGCATTGTACTGCTCGCCTTGTTGATATGCTCAATCAGTACTCTAATGACCTCCACAAGGGTCCTGAAAATGATCCCACAACGAACTTTTTGATGGAAGAAATAAAGGTTCTCGAGGAGGCCAAATGGATTGGTCTACCAAACTTCATACCTCGCTCGGCTTTTCTTACTATTTTGCAGAGTAAAGTGAAAGGTATTTCAACCATTCCAACTGAGTTCATTGACAAGGTATGGGACTATCTTGAAGATGTGGTGGTTGCTGTATTGATGCGTCACTCAGACCACTATTACCAGCTTCAGATGTCTACTCGACGAGCAGGGCAGAGTCTTATTGCTAAGATGAAGGAGCATTCAATCAAATATGTGATGAACATTGTGGAAATGGAGAAGCTGACTGATTATACATGTAATCCTGAGTACACTTCTGAATACAATCAGCTAATGGCTCAACAAGATGCCATCATGGAAGAAATTAACCAGACAACTTCATCTTATGTGGACGTTGAAGGTGTTGGAGATGATGTTGAAATTGTTCATCTGAGGCAATATCCACTTCTAATTAGTCAAGCATTTGACTTGAAAATGAAAATGACTGCATACTGGAAGATTGTTTTGAGAAGGCTGATTGACAGCACTGCCCTGCATCTGCAATTCAGTATAAATAGTCTTGTGAACAAGGATCTAGAGAAGGAGATTTTTAGTGATATGCTGTCTCCATATAGGGGTGGCATTGAAAAAATGTTAGAGGAATCTCCTTCAGTTGGTGCGAAGCGAGATAAACTTACCAGGAGTATCAAGGTGCTCAGAGAAAGCAAGAAGGTTCTGGCTAATATAATGGATCAAATTTCCAATTATGGTGAATAGAATAAGGAGTCTGGTTATTTTGATGTTTATGTATTAATTCTGCTAGTGTTAGCCCCTATGTCCTATATCCTAAGCCTGGAACAACTAGAAAATAATATTACTAGTAGCAGGAAGTAACAAAGGTGTGAGCCTTTGCTGTTATCATGTTATGGTTATGATATTTTGCAAGTAATGTGTTTGAACTGTTTCTTTGTTTATGGTAGTATTGCATCCTGACTTATTAACTCTCAATTTGTAGTTTTTGCATGGTAGTATGATGGTAAATATCAAAGTGGTTGTTACCTGTTCTTCCATGCTAGGTAGTTGCTGTCACAGATTGAACTGGGACATAGTCAGGTATAATAAAAAGAAGAATTAACTATGGCATATATATGAAACGAAGACAATAGGATTTGAAGTAAAGAAGGTTTGGTTTATCATTTGTCGGTTGCTGCTTTTGTGCCTTTTCTTTTTGTTCGCTGGAAAAAATATTTTTCATGGTTCATTAACTTACATAGACTTGGAAGGCATATGGTTTATTCTTTGCAAGTTAGTTACCACAAGGATAGGTTAAATCATGGAACTTGAGATGTTGGGTCCCATAGGTTTTGTAAGGCTTGTTCCGGGTTGTTTTCCTTATTTTTAGGAATGTTGTTTTGTGTAATACCTATTTACTAATGTCCTTTCTCATATATTTATATTGCAGAATATTTTTTATTATCTATAAATTTTTGACAATAACCACCTAATCTATAATTTTACTTATTCACTTATATTACTATTTATCTTTATTATTATTTTATATATATATATATATATATATATATATATATATATATATATATATATATATATTGATGATAATACATGAGTTTCAAGTTATTTTAAATATTTTTAAATTTTATTTCCTTAAAGATAGAAAAATCAAATTAACTGGGCATGATACACATTATTTACACACAAGCTTTTATGTTAACCAGAAAAAGTGTACAGTTCATCACTTAATTTACATGAAATTATGTGCTATCTAAAAAAGACTTGACATTCAACTAAGCCATCTTATATATTACATTCCAAAAAAATATACAATTCATATCTATAATTAGATGAGTCAACCTTGAGATTGTTGTTGCTCACTTCTTATTGAAGTACCTGGAATGTGATTGTATAGATATAAAAAAAAATAAGATGACAATCTCCATAGTTAGCAAAATTTTTATAAAATAATATATATTCTATTCCTTAAAACATCTCAATTTATTTCATTGATTCATAAGCATTTATAACATTTTGATTTACTTACTAAATGCAGTCCCATATCTGCAAAGGGTTATACATATTTTATTATTGGCCAAGACATGGGGGAAATGAAGCTTATTTGGTACATTTTGAACACCTCTTAATTTTCGAGAATGCATATATAATATATTTTTAGACCATTATTCATCACAACATAAAATTCAGACAACTAGTGAAATTGATAAATTCAAATTTATAAACATAAATAGTGTTTTAAGAAAAAGTTAACTACCTCAATTTCAGCACAATCATTTTCTTTTCAAGGCTACCAAAGTTACAACTAACTACTAAAACTAAAACATATAAAAGGCTTTAGTTAATGCATGCATATAAGCATCTAAAATCTTAAGTCTCTAATTTAAGAGCTCATACTCTCCTAAAAGATCTGTGATTCTGTTCAGTTTTGAAATTATTATTAAATATAATTAAAGTTTTCTAAAAATTTTAAAATTTTGTATGGAGGTTCTTTTACATATCTATTTTATTTCTTAGATCTCTCAACCCTTAAATCTTCCATTCACCCCAAGAAGTACCTCCTTAACTCAAAATAGTACATATTGGTTTTGGTTCTATTTCTATTATGTTTTTTATTCCTTTGGAAGGTAAAAATTCTTAAAAATTCGTAATATTTTATATAGAGCATCCTAGATATGTTATATAATCGCCATAAAAATTTTAAGTAAAAAATAATTCATTTGCCCCCTCAAATAACCCAACTTTATAGCTGCACCCAGTTCTGGTTTGTTCTAATTCACTTTCTGTCTCACAGAATTTCTATATTTTATTATATGCCTTAAACTGCTTAGAATTTTCTCCAATTTGGTGGGGACCTTAGTTAGTATTCTTGTAGCCTGTCATCAAACTTTCATATAAAAATTCAACATATAACCCCTTCAATGTTTAGTATTTCCATCAATAGTCTAAGCTATTTAGCAAATTTTTCTTATGCACTATTTTGATTGCAAATGTCATATTTGTAGGTTCTTAAAAATCACGAAAATTTTCAAAATTGATTATCAATATTTCAAGACTTTTCTCACCGAAAAGAATTTAAAGGTCATTTACTTAATTTATCAAGCCAAATTTTCAGATACAAAAATGGTTATGTGTTCTTAAATCTAACCCTTCTGTGTTCTATGACATTTACTCACTAATCAGACCATAACTCACTCATATGGACTCTAAATTGGGTGTTTCCAGTGGCCAATTAACCATGAGACATATGTCTATATTTTTTAAATTAACTATTTCTTCATAATCCTTATTGAGTAGTCCCAAAAATTCAAAAATCAAAACTATAATCACTATTTTAAATTTCAGACCCGATTCTAACATCTCATAACTCACTAGAGCATAACGCTCTCATATTAAATCCGATTAATATAATTCTAAAGGCTATAAAAAGTTAAGACATAGGGTTACAACTTATTTGCTGAACATATTTTTATTTTTTATAATTATTAGCCAAAAATTTGTCCATGTAGAACCTAAAGTTAGCATAATAAACTATAAACCAAATTTTTTATAAGAAGACAAACTTACCTTGTGCAGAAACACTTCTATTGCTCTAAATTTTTTAGCTAGCTTCTTCCATTGGCTTCCCTTGCACACTCAACTCTATTCTTGTACGAAAAATGGTGGGTAAAGTTTCAATTTTTCAGCACTCAAACTCCCATTCTCACTACCACAAGATGAAGGAAGGAAAAAAGAAGGTTCTCTCAATTGCTAGGCATTTTCTCTCTCAAATTTCTGGTGATTCTTTCTCTATCTCTCCCTCTTTCTCTCTTCCTCTCTTCTATCTTAGACTCCCTCTTGTCAATGGTCTTCACAAAGTAAATAAACAATTGATAAAAACAAAATAAGGAAGGTGCAATGTCTCTCTCCCTCTTATCATGGTCTTCATGGAGCAAAGAAATAATCGGTAAAAATAAAATGGAGAAGGTGCAAGGTGGCTACAAAGTGATATCTTTTGGTGGTATTACTTGACAGCTCCTTAATTATTTTATCTTATTTTAATTTATTATTAATCCTAAATTAGTGATGTCTTAAAAATATATTTGTATTATTTTTCCATTCATTATGATCTTAAAAATTTTATTTGGAATCAAAGGTTAACGAAAGGGAGGCAGAAATGGTGATAAAAGTAGTTCTCCATTGCACAAGTGCATCTCCATCACTTAGGCCTACAATGTCTGAAGTTGTAAATATGCTTGAAGGACAAATAGATGTTCCAGAAATAATCCCACAACCAAGTGCCTACAACGAAGACTTGAGGTTTAAAGCCTTGAGAGATCTGGGTCAATATTGGTCGGGCCAGAGTTCGAGTGGAACCCAAACCCAATCTTTAGTCACAGTCCATACCTTCAGCTTAACATCTGCCAATACTTCCACTAGTTATTCTGAGGAACATAATTTAATAGGTAAAACTGAGATTTCACCTTTAAGGGAATGAATTGAAGATACAATTCTTTAGATATTTGTAGTTAATTAGTTTTGAATTATATTTTTTTTTGTAAAGGTGTCCATAATATATGATTTTTGAGTTCGTAAAAAATGTTAAAAAGCTTACAACAAACACACACAAAATTGAATAAAAGGCTTAGTTGTTTTTGTCATTGTTGTTGTTGTTGTTATTGCTTAATCTTTCTTTGAATGCAGCATTAAATACACTTTATTTTTTTATTTTTTGAAATATGCATAAACTTGTATTATATTTTAAAAATATGACCATATAATTTTTCTATAAAAATAATCATAAATAATCATTAATTGAGAGATTAAAAATGGTCAAATGCTTAAAATGCTCTTGATGAATTATATTAAAGCAACTAAAAAAATTATTGTCAAATTTAAATAGCGTCACTTTTAATATCTTCAAGTAGACATAAATAATATTTAAAGACGATTATGTATAATAAATAAAAAATACTTTGGGCATTTAATTAAATAATTGTCTTTGAGTGATGTCCAATTTTTGAATTAATAATTTTGGGTTCATTTAAAAAATACACTTTACCTTTCTCAATCATGGTTTAATTATAATTTTAATACATTAATTTTAAAAAGCAAAAATATACCTTTTCAATATGTTATAATGAAAATATTAATTTATATTATCTTTAATATTTCGATTATATACGAAGAGTAAGTGATTTCTTTGTATGTAATTTTTTATTATCCAAAAATTAACACTAAAAGCATTCAATCACTCTCAAATTTTAGAGAAATTAATTTAGTTTAATAAACATTCTTTAAATTTGATTTGAAATTAGAAAACTTGAGTATAAGTGTTTAGTTACAAAATTATATAATTGAATTATAAAAAGTTAAATTCAATGATAAAAACTCGGACTTTTCCGTTCCCGAATTCAGAGCGCCCGACAGCCTATTCCTTAGCCGATCCATTCCACGCCCCAAAGCTTATGCACGCATTGCTCCTCCAAAAGTTGAAATCAATTTCTTCAAGTTAACTCCTTTTCCTTTGCTAAAAGAAAGAAAAAAAAATTAATTCCTTTTCCGCCGTTAACAAAGGCGACGTCCAGAGCAGATATAGGAACAAGAAGACTTAATTCAGAATAAGATCCGACTTATTTTATATTACAAATTGTTTTTAAAAAAAAACAAAAATTCTTTAAAATTGATGTATCTGAAATCTTCGGCTCTAATTTATAAGTGGTGGAATTGAAAGAGATTTTGAGTAACACAATGGACGGAAGTTCTTTTAAAATGCTTTAAAAGAACTTAAAAGTTGTTTTATACTGTAGATCATTATTAATTTTTAATTATCTAAACAATTAAATTAATAAAAAAATTAGTGAATAATAGTAAAAATTAATTATCCTCAGTTATCAAATACATTTTAAAGAAAATTCCTAAATTCTCCTTTTTATCAGAAACACGGACATCTGATCCCATAAACAGTAATTTTGTAGATGCACATCTTAGAAATGAATATATAGTCCTCCTATCCTATGACCCCCTTTGAAGAAAAAATAAATTTATATATAGTTCTACCTTAAATAATTAAAAATAAAAGTTGATTATAATAAAATATATTTTTTTATGTAAAAATGATAATATATAAGCAATAATTTATGACAAAAAATATTAACAAATTACATATTAATTTAGCATATTTTATATTTTAAATGACAAAAGTTATTGGCACTTATTTTTTTTTATAAACAATAAGTTATATTAATAAATTTAATTTTTTTAAGACTAATAAATAAATAAAATGCTCTCTTCAAAAATTGAACTTTCTATAACGTCACCTCTTAAATGATATAACGAGTAAAAATTATACTTTTTTTTTAAAAAATAGCTTTAAAGAATAAATTTATAACTATTTTTTTATTATCTATTTCATTAAGAATTAAAAAACATTTCTTTTTTAAAAATTAGAGTAAAATTTAAATCAGTAAAAATATTTTTAAAAATATCAATTTAAGAAAAGGTACACAAATTTTTTATGTCAAAATACCTTTTTCAAACAAAACGTGTCGATCTCAAGAAAAAAGAAAAAGAAAAAAGATCATTTAAGGTTTATAGCCTTGAGAGATCTGAGTCAACATTTGTCAAGGAAAGCAGAGTTTGAGTGGAAGCCGAACCCATTTAAAACAATATGAGACGCTAGAGCATAAATAAAGATATAAAACATTTCTTTTTCTTTTTCTTTGGGTAGCTTCTCTTCCTGCAAATATTTTTGCCGTCTTCTCTTTATTCCATAGTACGTACACGATCCCTTTTGCGCGATTGCTTGCTTCTATGGTAAGGGGTGGCACCAAATTTTCTGACATCAGTGAAAGTACAAATGATGCTGCTTTTACGAAGTTTTCTTACATAATTTACTACCCACAAATATGAGCGTAAATGAAAATTTGAACAAGAATAATGTTAATTGGATAATTTTTTTTTGTAATTATAACACGTAAAATATAATTATATTTAAATTTAACTAAACTCATATAAAAAGTTGAATTCAATCATTTATAATAATGATAAAAATTTAATCATGTGAATAATATTTTTCTTTGAACAACAAGGTAAAAAAAAAAGCATTTCTAATAGTTTTGTGAACTATTTTGGTAAAATAATATGAAAAATTACATTTGTGACTTTATGAATAAAACTTTTAAAAAACTATTTTCTTAGTTATTATCTGTTATTAGTTATTATCTCGTGGAAGTAAAACCCAATTTTGACACAATATTTTCACATACTAATTTTGTGTAAAGGGATAATTAAACTGTACTCTTGTTACACCGTACTCTTATATTATGCACCTTAAAACTCGTAACGATGCGAATTGCTTTTTGTAGTGACTAATCAATTTCAACTCCTGGGAACACGAGGACGGAGCACAATTAATGCATATTTAACTTTCTTAAAGAACGATTATATTATGCACCTTGTTACTTTTTGACTTTTTAAAATGTCCGATGAAAACATCGAATCAATTTCAGATCCTTAGCAAGCAAGAATTCAGCAGTAAGCTTACCTTCATCATTTGACATCACAATTCGAACACATTCTCAGGAGCTCTCTTTCTCCCTTGACCATTCCTCAGGCTCACATTACAGTCTCAATTTGTGTCTTCACACTGCTTTTACGAAGTTTTCTTACATAATTTACTACCCAAAAATATGCGCATGAACGAAAATTTGAACGAGAATAATGTTCATTGGATAATTTTTTTGTAATTATAACAGGTAAAATATAATTATATTTAAATTTAGCTAAACTCATATAGAAAGTTGAATACAATCATTTATAATAATAATAATAATGAAAATTTGAACAAGAATAATGTTAATTGGATAATTTCTTCTTTTTTTTTTGGTAATTATAACAGGTAAAATATAATTATATTTAAATTTAGCTAAACTCATATAAAAAGTTGAATACAATCATATATAATAATAATAATAAAAATTATTAAAAAAATTTAAGTATGTGAATAATATTTTTGTTTGAACAACAAGTAAAAAAAAACGTACTTCTAATAATTTTGTGAACTATTTTGGTAAAATAATATGAACAGTTGCATTTGCGACTTTATGAATAAAATTTTAAAAAACTATTTTCTTACTTATTATCTAATATTAGTCGATTTAAGTTAATAAATTATTTAATTATCAACTATCCCACCATATTTTAAAAATGCATGATATTTTTAATCAAGTAAATAAATACAATTAGTTTAAAACTCGTAACTTTGTGAATTTCTCGTGATAGTAAAACCCAATTTTTACACAATATTTTCACAAATTAATTTTGTGTGAAGGGATTATTAAACTGTACTCTTATTGCTTTTGTAGTCACTAATGCAAGTATCCAATCAATTTCAACTCCTTAAAGCACAAGGAGGGAGTACGATGCTTATTAAACTTTTTTAAAGACCGACTATACTATGCTCGTTGTCACTTTTTTAAAAAAGAGAAAAGAAAATGACCAGTGAAAACACGGAATCAATTTCAGATCCTTAGCACACCAGCATTCCTCGAAACCTTTACCTTCATCAGTTGCCATCCCAATTCTTATAAATTCTCAGGACCTTTCTTTCTCACTTCAGCATTCCTCACATTACAGTCTTCACTCTCTGTCTTCACATTGTTCTCTTTGTTGTTGCACATTTGCGTCCAGAAATGGCAGGAGAAAAGTACACTGCTCGCACTGCTTCCACCAGCAACTCCCTAGTTCGTCGCCTCGAAGACTCACTTGCAATAGGTCAAGCAGAAAAACCAGAGCCCCTCAATGTTGCACTTGCGCCCATTGTATCCTCTTACAATGAGCGGATTCGCCCTGTTCTTGATGCTGTGGAAAACCTCAGGCGCCTTAACATCACCAAAGAAGGTATACAGCTTCCAACAATTGTTGTTGTTGGTGACCAATCTTCTGGCAAGTCCAGTGTGCTTGAATCTCTTGCTGGAATCAACCTGCCCCGTGGGCAGGGTATCTGCACAAGGGTCCCCTTGATCATGAGGCTCCAAAACCACCCTCTACCAGACCCAGAGCTAGTGTTAGAATTTAATGGCAAAATTGTGCATACAAATGAAGCAGATGTTTCTGACGCCATTAAGAACGCTACAGATGAGCTTGCAGGAAATGCAAAAGGAATATCCAACAACCCGTTAACTTTGTTGGTGAAGAAGAATTGCGTTCCTGATTTGACCATGGTGGATCTCCCCGGTATTACTCGGGTGCCTGTTCGTGGCCAACCGGAGAATATTTATGATCAAATTAAGGACATTATCATGGAGTACATAAAGCCAGAAGAGAGCATTATTCTGAATGTTTTATCTGCTACGGTTGATTTTCCGACTTGTGAATCCATTAGGATGTCACAGAGTGTAGATAAAACTGGAAAGAGGACTCTGGCTGTGGTCACAAAGGCTGACAAGGCCCCAGAAGGCCTCCTAGAGAAGGTTACTGCCGATGATGTGAATATTGGTCTTGGGTATGTGTGTGTGAGAAATCGCATAGGGGATGAGTCCTACGAAGAAGCTCGAAGGGAAGAAGCTACCCTCTTTGAAACCCACTCACTTCTATCCAAAATGGACAAATCTATTGTGGGCGTGCCAGTGTTGGCGCAGAAGCTGGTTCAACTTCAAGCTACTAGTATATCCAGAATTTTTCCAGACATTGTCAAGAAAATTAATGACAAACTCAGTTCTCATGTATCCGAGCTAGATAGTTTGCCCAAGAACCTAACTTCAGTAGCAGAGGCCATGAGTGCTTTCATGCATATTGTTGGATTAACAAAAGAATCATTGAGGAAAATTCTACTGAGAGGAGAATTTGACGAGTACCCAGATGAGAAGCACATGCATTGTACTGCTCGCCTTGTTGATAAGCTCAATCAGTACTCATATGATCTCCACAAGGATCCTGAAAATGATCCCACGAAGAACTTTTTGATGGAAGAAATAAAGTTGCTCGAGGAAGCCAAATGGATTGGACTACCAAACTTCATGCCTCGCACTGTTTTTCTTACTGTCTTGCAGAGTAAAGTGAAAGGGATTTCAAGCATTCCAACTGGGTTCATCGACAAGGTATGGGACTATCTTGAAGATGTGGTGGTCGCTGTACTGACGCGTCACTCAGAACACTATTACCAGCTTCAGATGTCTACTCGACGAGCAGGGCGGAGTCTTATTGCTAAGATGAAGGAAAATTCTATCAATCATTTGATGGAAGTTGTGGAAATGGAGAAACTGACCGATTATACTTGTAATCCTGAGTATACTGCTGAATACAATCGGCTAATGAATCAGCAAGATGTCTTCATGAAAGAGATTAAAAAAACTTCATCTCGGGTAAACATTGAAGGTATCGGAGATGTTGAAATTGATCGTTTGAGGCAATACCCACTTGAAATTGGCCAGGCATTTGACTTGAAAATGAGAATGACTGCATACTGGAAGATTGTGGTGAGGAGGCTGATTGACAGCACTGCCCTGCATCTGCAGTTGGGTATAAACAACCTTGTGAACAAGGACCTGGAGAAGGAGATTGTTAACGATATGCTGTCTCCATATGGGGGTGGTATTGAGAAAATGTTGGAAGAATCTCCTTCTGTTGGTGCGAAGCGAGACAAGCTTACTAGGAGTATTAAGGTGCTCAAAGAAAGCAAGAAGATTCTGGCAACTATAATGGACCAAATTTCCAGTAATGCAGTTTAGGATTTGAAGTGTGATTGTCTTGATTTTCTTGTATTAGTTCTGCTAGTGCTAGCCCTATGCCCTATATCCTAAGTCTGCAATAACTATATTACTAGTAGCAAGATGTTATCATTTTATGGTTTTGATATTCTGAATGTAATGTGTTTGAACTGTTTCTTTGATTATGGTATTTTTGCATCGTGACTTAATTAAGTAGGTCTTAATTTTGTAGTTTTTGCATGGTAATATGATGGTAAATATCGAAGTGCTTATTACTTGTTCTTCCATGGAAGCTAATTGCAGTCATTGGTTGCAGCACTGGGACTTGAGAGGGTGAAATGGGCAGACGTAATATTTGGTACATCGTTGATACGATAATCATCATCTTCTTCAATGGTGCAACTCTAACCTTTTGCTTGCCCAACTTAAAAGCAGGGGCGGAGGGTAGTAGGATGATGAGGGGGCTTTAGCCCCCGCAAAAATATTAAAAAAAAATTAGTAGTAATATTTTTTTTATTAATTAAATATAAAATATATTAATATTATATATTTTGATTTGACTTAGCCCCTGTCACCAGCAAGTATTTTGATTTGACTAAATTTTTTTTAACTCAATTTAAAATAAAAACTCATAATCACAATTTACAAATAACAATAAAATATTTAAAATAAATTTTCTTTTTCAACTTCACTGTCAAAACGTATTCAACAAGCCACCTTCAATGGTCACTCACGTAAGCGCAGCAATTTTTTTTTCTCCCCAAATTTGTCTTTTTAAAGTCTGAAACTTTCTTTCTCATTTTTTCACGTTGCCCTTTGCCTTCGCCTATTGACTCTGTGACTGTGAGTATTGTATATTTGTATTTCACTTTTTAACTTTTCTCTTGGCCTTTCGCTGGTGAGTGGTGAGTGTCGTTGCGTCAGTCTATGGTGGATCACTCAACAACTCAAGTGATAGTCTTCTTATATTGTCATTGAAGGAGGTCTTCTACTGGATAAATTTTTGGCATTTTGAAGAAGCAATTTGATCATTAACACTTTAATAGTAAGCATTTTTTTTCTCTTTAACTTTCTATTTCTATGTATTAATTTTATTATTGCAAGTGTGAAAATTTCTTGAAAAATAAATGAATAATAATGTGATGCCTAATCATTATCATTTGAATATAATATGTAGAAGTTGTTTGATTTAACTCTAGCAAGTAGCAAGTAATGTATAGTCAAATTTGTTATATCCTCTGAAAATGAGACAATTTTCAGAGACAATGTATAAAGAATACACATTTTGTTCCCTAAGCTCCCTTCAATCTATAAATGAAATATTAAGAAAACTCATGTCTCAAAAAATTATATATTAATATGGCAATGACTTACCAAAGAATGAATTAAAAAATATGAAAGAAAACCTTGAAGATTTTCAGAAAGTAATTATTCTATATTATAAACCTCATATATTAAAAACATATAATGATTCCCAGGGTTTTCTCAAAAGGTTCAAATTGTAAATATTAAATAAGAAAACAACAAAACATTGAAAGAAAATCAAAGAATTACAAGAAAATTATCTCACATCAAGCTCTTATTTGGATTGAAAATTAAGATTCCCATTTTATTATAGTCTTATGATCTCTAGCAGCAAACCCATATATTTATTAGGTATAGAATACTTTTGATAAGTAAGCATTTGTAATTAAATATTGTTAAAATTAGTCCAAAGAATATATAAAAAAATGAAAAGATGATTTATTGTACATGTATTGTTTTAAATATTTATTATTTAAACTACAATTAACTTTGCATCTCTTAAATAACCAAATTAACATTGATAAGAAAATCCATATATATATATATATATATATATATATATATATATATATATATATATATATATATATATATATATATGTTAAAGGTTACATTATGTGAATGAGTATTTGTTAGAGGCCAATTTCATTATATGATTTTGTAATTTTTGAACTAATTCTTGAATATGGAATTTTGTTACATCTTATTATATGTTTTTCAGATTTATCTTTTACACATGGGAAAGTTGAAAACCATTGACACGTTCTTTAAAAGAAAAGATGAAAATAATCAAAATGCTTCTACCACTCTTACATTAGATCAAGGTCATCCAACCATTGAGCCTTCAAATGTTAATCTTTCAAATATTGAACCAGTTGGTAGCTCCATACATCCACGACTCAATGCTACACAAATGGATGCTTATAATTTAGAAAGAGATCCTGGATTACGTCCTCTAATTTGGCAATTTCCTCCTAATCAAAGAGATGAAATTCGTCGAGCTTATCTAAAAGCTAGGCCAAATCAACCAAAGCTTGTACAATATCCATTTTCTAGTGGTGAAAATCAACGTCGTAGGTTTCAATCTTCTTGGTTTGAACTATATCCCTCTTGGTTGGAGTATTCTATAGAACATGATGCTATATATTGTTTGCCCTGCTACCTTTTTGGTAAGCCAGCTTCAGGCCACCCAGGTTCAAATGTATTCACGGAATATGGTTTCAAAAATTGGAAGAAAGTTAACAGCGGAGTAGATTGTCCTCTTTTCAATCACGTTGGCAAAAATCCCAATTCTCCTCATTATAATGCTATGAAATTTTGTGATGATTTGATGAAACAATCACAGCATATTGATATGCTTATCAAAAGGCAAGCTTCAAAAGAAATTAAGAATAATCGACTTAGACTCAAAGCTTCGATTGATTGTATTAAATGGTTGACATTTCAAGCTTGTGCATATCGGGGTCATGATGAGAGCCCAAGTTCAAAGAATCGAGGAAATTTTATTGAAATGTTGAAACTTTTAGGATCTTATAATGACAATGTTTAGAAGCTCATTTTGGAGAATGCTCCAAGGGTGGCAAAGTATACATCAAGAGATATTCAAAAAGACATTCTACATATTTTTGCAAAATAAGGTGAGAAGTTCAATTAGAGAAGAGATTGGAGATGCTAAATTTTGTATCCTTATTGATGAATCTCGAGATGAATCTAAGAAAGAGCAAATGGCCATTGTTTTGAGATTCGTTACTAAGGATGGTTTTGTTCAAGAAAGGTTCTTTGATCTTGTGCATGTTAGTGACACTAGTGCAATGACTTTGAAAAAAGAGTTAGTGTCTGTTCTTTCTTATCATAATCTCCAACTTGAAAACATTCGAGGTCAAGGGTATGATGGTGCTAGCAATATGCGAGATGAATGGAATGGATTGCAAGCCTTATTTCTTAATGATTGTCCATATGCATATTATGTTCATTGTTTTGCTCATAGGTTGCAATTAGCTTTAGTTGCTGCTTCAAGAGAAGTTGTTCAAATTCATGAATTTTTCACACAGTTGACTTCCGTTGTAAATATTGTTGGTGCTTCTTGCAAACGACACGATCAATTACAAGAAGCTCAAGCTATTGAAATTGAAAAGATGATTGCACTTGATGAGCTTGAAACAGGTAGAGGAGAAAATCAACTTGGAACTTTACAAAGAGCTGGAGATACTCGATGGGGCTCTCACTTTACTTCTATTTGCAGCTTAATGAGAATGTTTTCCGCAACTTGCACTATTGTTAATTTTATTATTGATGAAGGGGCTACTTATGCACAAAGAGGTGATGCTTATGCTGTTAGTAAAGTATTACTATCATTTGAGTTTATTTTCACATTGCACTTAATGCATGAAATCATGGGAATAACTAATGATCTTTGCCAAGCATTACAGCAACAATCTCAAGATATCTTGAATGCAATGCATCTTGTTTCTACAACAAAATTACTTCTTCAAAAATTGAGAGATGATGGATGGTCTAAATTACTTGAGAATGTTAAAGAATTTTGTAGAAAACATGAGATTGAGATCCCCGATATGAGTTCACGATATACGTTAGGTAGAGGAAGATTTCGTCAATCAAATGTAATAGTGGAGCATCATTTTTGAATAGAAATATTTCTAGTAGCAATAGACTTCCAGTTACAAGAGTTGAATAGTAGATTCAAAGAGCAAACAATGGAACTTCTAACTTTAAGCTCTGCTTTAGATCCTAATGACAATTATAAGTCATTTAATATTGAAAACATATGTAAGCTAGCACTGAAGTTTTATCTTGAAGATTTCATAGAACAAGAAAGAAGTCATTTGAAGTTTCAACTATGCCATTATGAGCTTGATATATTTCATAATCCAGATTTTCAAGATATTATTACACTTTCCCAATTATGTAAGAGATTAATAGAAACAGGAAAGTCAAAAATTTATCACTTGATTGATCGATTAATTCGTCTTGTCTTGACTCTTCCTGTGTCTACAGCAACTACAGTGAGAGCTTTTTCAGCAATGAAGACAGTCAAAACAAGACTCCGAAATAAAATGGATGATGAATTTCTTGCAAATAATTTGGTTGTTTACATTGAGAAAGAAATTGACACTACTTTTAGATTATATGCAAGAGATTATATGTTTTTAATATATGAGGTTTATAATATAGAATAATTACTTTTTGAAAATCTTCAAGGTTTTCTTTCGTATTTTTTAATTCATTCTTTGGTAAGTCATTGCCATATTAATATATAATTTTTTGAGACATGAGTTCTCTTAATATTTTATTTATAGATTGAAGGGAGTTTAGGGAACAAAATGTGTATTCTTTATACATTGTCTTTGAAAATTGTCTCATTTTCAGAGGATATAGCAAATTTGACTATACATTACTTGCTACTTGCTAGAGTTAAATCAAACAACTTCTACATATTATATTCAAATGATAATGATTAGGCATCACATTATTATTCATTTATTTGTCAAGAAATTTTCACACTTGCAATAACAAAATTAAGACATAGAAATAGAAAGTTAAAGGGAAAAAATGCTTACTGTTAAAGTGTTAATGATCAAATTGCTTCTTCAAAATGTCAAAAATTTATCCAGTAGAAGACCTCCTTCAATGACAATATAAGAAGACTATCACTTGAGTTGTTAAGTGATCCACCATAGACTGACGCAACGACACTCACCACTCACCAGCGAAAGGCCAAGAGAAAAGTTAAAAAGTGAAATACAAGTATACAACACTCACAGTCACAGAGTCACAGGCAAAGGCGAAGGGCAAAGTGAAAAAATGAGAAAGAAAGTTTCAGACTTTAAAAAGGCAAATTTGGGGAAAAAGAAAAAAAAATTGCTGCGCCTGCGTGAGTGACCGTTGAAGGTGGCTTGTTGAATACATTTTGACAGTGAAGCTGAAAAAGAAAATTTATTTTGAATATTTTATTGTTATTTGTAAATTGTGATTATGAATTTTTATTTTAAATTGAGTTAAAAAAATTTTAGTCAAATCAAAATACTTGCTGGCGGCAGAGGGGGGCTAAGTCAAATCAAAATATATAATATTAATATATTTTATATTTAATTAATAAAAAATATATTACTACTAATTTTTTTTAATATTTTTAGGGGGGCTAATGCCCCCTCAACATCCTACTACCCTCTGCCCCTGGGTGCAATGTCTCTCTCCCTCTTGTCATGGTCTTTATGGAGCAAAGAAATAATCGGTAAAAACAAAATGGGGAAGGTGCAAGGTGGCTACAAGGTGATATCCTTTGGTGGTGCTACTTGACAGCTCTTTAATTATTTTATCTTGTCTTAATTTACTACTAATCCTAAATTAGTGATGTCCTAAAAATATATTTGTATCATTTTTCTATTCATTATGATCTTAAGAATTTTATTTGTATGATTTATGATTAATTATATGTCACTTATTTTTTTAAATACCTTATTGTTCCATAACTAAGTAATTTAATTTTTGGTCATATATATCCTCTAATTTTTTTTAAATTTATCTAAGATTATTAGAGACATAGGATGTTACATTTCTTTCCCCTTTAAAAGAATTTTGTACACAAACTTCAACATATCTTGATCAAAGATATGCAGATAGATCCTCCTCATTTGTTCTTCTGTCTCCCAGGTAGCTTCTTCAGAGGTTAATCCTTTCTAAATTACTTTGACTAGAGATATGCTCTTGTTTCTCAACCGATTAATGTTAACGCCAATGATCTGATCCGATTTTATAATATACGACAAATTATCTTGCAAATGCATTGATTCATGCTCTATGATATGCGAAGGGTCTGGGTGGTACTTTTTGAGCTGGGAAACATGGAATACATCATGAATCTGAGAAAGATTTGGAGGAAGTGCAAGTTTCTAAGCTACTGATCCGATTCGATTAAGAATTTGAAAAGGACCGATATATTTGAGACTGAGCTTTTTGGATTTCAAAGACCGCCCCACACTTGTGACTAGAGTTACCTTAAGAAACACATGGTCGCTTATTTCAAATTCTAGAGGCCTTCTTCTTTTATCTGCATAACTCTTTTGTCTATTTTAAGCCACTAACAGTCTCTCTTTAATAAGCTCAATGTGTCTTATGGTTTGATCAACTAAATCAGGACCTAAAAGACTCCTCTCACCTAGCTCTACCCAACACAGAGGTGATCTACACTTTCTTCCATACAATGCCTCAAAGGGTGCCATTTGGATACTGGAATGATAGCTATTATTATAGGCAAATTAAGCTAAAGGTAGGTACACATATCAGTTTCCTTTCATTTCTAGCACACAAGCCCTAAGTATATCTTCTAAAGTTTGAATTTTTCTCTCAGTTTTTCCGTCAGTTTGCGGATAGTAAGCCGTGTTAAACCTAAGCTTAGTACCTAAGGCATATTGTAAGGATCGCCAAAATCTAGAAGTAAACCTGAGGTCCCGATCTGAAACAATACTATTAGGTATCCCATGGAGCCTGACTATCTCATGAACATACATTTGTGCTAACTTGTCTAAAGTATAGGCAGATTTAATGGCTAGAAAGTGAGCAGACTTGGTCAGTCTATCCACAATTACCCAGATGATGTCCTAAGCAAACCCGTGATAAAATCTATTGAGATTCTATCCCATTTTCACTTAGGAATATCTAAGGGTAGAAGCAATTCCACAGGTTTTTGGTATTCTACCTTGACTCTCTGAAATACTAAGCACTTAGACACATATTGGGTTATGTTCATTTTCATTCCAGGCCACCAGAAACTCTTTTTCAAGTCCTGATACATCTTAGTGGCTCCAAGATGCAAGGTATACATACTTTGTGAGCTTCAGCTAAGATACTATTTTTTAATTCCTTCACCTCAGGTACACACAACCTTTCTCCACACTTAATAAGCCCATCCTCAGAAATATGAAATTCTTTAGAATTGCCCTAGGATATCTATTCTCTAATGTTCTTCAGATATGGATAAAAAACTTGACTATTTTTAATTCTATCTCTTAGATAATTATGAATTCTCAATTCACTCGTAAGGAGGCTACTAGGCCGCAAAGAGATGGAGAGATTCAAATCTCTCATGTCCTCAATTAATTCCTATTTCTTAAGCATCATTGATGATATGTGAATTGATTTCCTAATTAGGGCATCAACAACCATATTTTCCTTGCTTGTATGATACTTAAGGGTATAATCATAATCTTTTAAAAATTTCATCCATCTTCTCTGCCTCATGTTTAATTTTTTTGGGTCAAAAAGATACTTAAGGTTTTTGTGATCACTAAAAACTTCAAACTTGGCACCATACAAATAATGTCTCTAAATCTTAAGGGAAAACGCTACAGTTGCTAGTTCTAGATCATGTGTGGGGTAATTCTCTTCATAAGGTCTAAGCTGTCGGGAAGCGTAAGCTACTACTCTACCTTGTTGCATTAAAACACAACCTAAACCCTTCTTAGATACATCACGATATATCGTAAATAGTTCACTAGAGTCAAGTATCACTAGTACTGGGGTAGAGGTTAGCCTAACTTTCAATTCTTGAAAATTATTCTCACATCGACCATCCCACACAAATGGTTGGTTCTTCCTAGTTAACCTAGTTAGAGGCATGGCTATATGAGAGAATCCTTGGATAAATCTCCTATAATATCCTGCTAAGCCTAGAAAACTCTGTATTTTAGTGACTGTCTTTGGTTTTTCCCTGTTAACAACTGCTTCCACTTTATTAGGGTCTACTGCTATTCCCTTCTTGGAGACAACATACCTTAAAAATCTCACCTCTGTCAGCCCAAACTCACACTTGCTAAGCTTGGCATACAATTTTCTATCCTTCAGGGTTTGTAACACTATTCAAATGTGATTCTCATGTTCCTCAAGGCTCTTAGAATAGATTAAAATGTCATCTATGAAAACCACAACAAACATATCCATGTATGGCCTAAAAACCCTATTCATATAATCCATGAAAATGGCCAGAGCATTGGTTAGTCCAAAAGGCATGATTAGAAACTCATAATGTCCATATCGAGTTCTGAAAGCTATCTTTGAGACATCTTTAGTTTTAACTCTCAACTGATAGTACCCTGACCTCAAATCTATCTTGGAGAAAACTGAAACTCCAGCTAATTGATCCAACATGTCATTTATCCTAGGCAGTGGATATTTGTTTTTGATGGTCACTTTATTTAACTGCCTATAATCTATGCATAACCTGAGGCTACCATTTTTTTTCTTAACAAATAACACTGGTGCACCCCAGGGAGATACATTGGGTCTGATAAACCCCTTCTCTAGGAGTTCCTCTATCTATTTTTTAAGCTCAGCTAGCTCTACAGGAGCCATTCTATATGGATCCTTAGATATGGGACCTGTACCAGGCACTAGGTCAATAGAAAACTCTATTTTCCTATCAGGAGGGAGACTGCTAAACTCCTTACGGAATACTTCTGGGTAATCCCTAACAACAGGTATGTTTTCTATGCCCTCTTCTGCTTCTGCTTGCAAAGAAAAGAAGATTAGGAACCCTTGGCAATCCTTCTTAAGGTATCTCTCAGCCTAGGTGGTAGATAGGTAAGAGGTTTTAGTGGAGTGTTTAGAAGTAGAACCACAAATAGGTAAGGAAACAGATTTTTTAGAACAATCAAGAATTGCATTATTAGCAGACAACCAATCCATTCTAAGAATAACATTAATATCAAACAAAGGAAGGCATACAAGATCCAAAGTAGTACATCTATGATCAAATTGCACAACACAATTGATACAAGATAAGAAGTTGTGACATGAATCCTAGTAGGGGTGGAAATAGAAAGATTAAATGGAAAAGTATCAATAATCAAACCCAGACTCTTAGCACAATCATATGAAATAAAAGAATGTGTAGCACCAGAATCAAACAATGCATTTACAAGTGAGTTTTAGATCATTAACATACCTTTGATCAAATTTGGAGATTAACTAGCCTCCTGCTGGGAAAGAGCAAACACACGTCTTTGATTTTGTGATTTACCATTAGGAACTAATCCCCTCCTTACGCGACAATCACTGAAGTAGTGGCCTAGCTTTCCACAACTGTAGCAAATATTCTGACCAGCTAAACATGGTTTATCTCCATGGTTCTTCCCACATTTATTACAAGCAGGTTGGCTAAAGGTTTGGCCACTACGGGTCAGTATTCTCCTACCCTGAAAACTGTTCCCCTTGAACTTTTTGTTCTAGGGTTTTCCTCTTCCTCTAGAGGGTTCACTATCTCTCAATCTTTTCTCAACCCTAGCACTCTTTTGAATTTCTTCTGCTATTCTACATTTACTTGTCAACTTGGAAAAATCCTGTATCTCTAAGGTAGCCACTCTCTCTCTAATCTCGGGTTTCAAACCTCGCTCAAAATTTGCCACCTTCCATGCATCATCATGGGCATGCTTCAGGTAAGTAGAAAATTTAGAGAGCTCTTTGCACTTAACCTCATATTGGGGTACAATCATATTCCCTTGCTTTAACTGTATGAATTCAGTATCTTTTTGATTATTCACATTATCTGGGAAGTATTTATCATAAAATGTTTCTTTAAAATTATTTCAGGTAATGAAAGTATCCTTGGTCTACCATAGTCTTTGTATACTTTTTCACCAATGTTCTGCCTCACCTTCTAACATGTAAGTGGCTAAGGAAACTGTAATAACCGTAAAATTTAACGAAAATTTCAATTAAAGGAAATTTAGAATAAAAGAGAGAATTTTGACAATAGAGATAAGCACCGGTGAAAATATGTATATTTATTACATTGATTAAAGAATTACAAAAGAAATATGAGAATTTATGTTTTGGCGCGCTATAAGCAATATATTTTTATTTATGTAGATATGATTATGATTTGTTAAAAGTAAGTGGACTTTTAAGTAAAAGAAGTATTGTGTTGCTTAAAATAATTATACCGGTCGCTATTGAATTTTTATGATATTTTTAGAAATATTCTTTATTTTAATATGAATAAAGATATTTGTTTTGAAATTTGTTTTATTACGATTTTTATCAAAAAAAATCATGATTTAAGAGTTTAACTAAAGATTTAAGAGAATGGAATTTTTTAGAAATTTTTGGGATATTTTATGATGAAAAATGGAATTTATATGAATTTTTATAAAGGAAAATCCTATTATTAATTATTTAATAATTATTATTATATTAAAAAAAAAGGCAATTGATAAAACGAAACCCGAGGGGGCAGAGAGTCAGTTTCGAGAAAGAGAAAGAGAATTTTGCATAGTGAATGAATAGTAATTTCAAACTTTATCTTTCGATCTGAGGTACCGATTGGCTTCTGATCTCAAAACTGAAGGTGTTACTGGATTCAGGACGAAGAGTATTTCAGTTTTGACCGATCAGTTTTTCAAATCAACCGTTGAATCGCGGTAGATCTGAAGTAGAAAATCTCGGTAAAAGGTAAGTTCTGAAAAACCTTATTTAGAGACTTCTAATTAGAAATCTGACTCCGTAGATGGATTCAGAAATTAGATAAACATTAAGATATGAATTCGTTTTGTTGATTTAGTAAAATTTTTGTGACGGTGAATAGTATTTTTCGGCGATGAATAGTGGCGGTGAATAGTATTTCCGGAGATGAATAGTGACTAAACTCCCGAAGTCATTTTTCAAGTTTTTGGACCTTTCGGACTCGATTTTGGAGTTTGTTTTACCGAATTCAGACCAGAAACGAAGGTTTTAGGGCTGTCCAATCTGGAGCCCTTACCTGTGAGTAGATATTTCTTTCTATAGCTTATTACATGCTCTTCTTGAATTTAAAATGAATTATTGATTATGATTACAAGTGATTTATACTTTTATATGTATCTGAAATAGATTAAAGTATCTGGAAATGATTTCTATCGGAAATGTAGTTCAAGAAGAGTATGGTTCTGAAAATGAGATTTTTGAACTCATTGAATACGTAATTTTAAATGTATTTCTTACCGCATGGTAAATGAAATATATTGTCTACGACGCATTGGTTTATAAAGTTATATGATTGCCTTGGAAAGAGAGCATATATATATATGATAAACCCTGAATAGGTAATTTTTAATAGATGAATTTTGAAATGCATTGAACATGTGATTTTTACATGTATTTTTCATTATATGGCAAATAAAATGTGTTATACACGTGATATTGATCTTTACAATGATATGTTTGCCTCGGATATGTGCATATATATATATATATATATGTGATTCTTTGATTGGGAAGTTTTGACAGAGGAATATACTGAGACTGAAAGTTTGTATTATATTAAGAAATTTATACTGAATTCTATGGTATATGTGCATATAGTATTTGTGGAGGAATCCTATTGGAATTACTGTCTGCTAACAGCAGGGAATGTTAGCCCTGGTGCACCTTGATACCTCAGCTAGCAGGGGTGGTGCTAACCTCGTGTGTCGGCCAACACACGGGAGATATTGTTATTGGAGAGAGCGGGATGCCTCCTATTATTGTTATCGGGGAGAGTGGGATGCCTCCTATATTGTTATTGGGGAGAGCATGATGCTTCCTATTATGGATATGTGATTTACCCTCCCTTGCTATGTGCTTGGGATTATTTATTGTATTGGTTCTAATAGGGAAACCTCCTAAATCATGTGAAATCTTTTATTGCATCACAGTATTTGTTTATAATCGTATTGTACTGTATTTGGTTTTGAATATTGGGCTATATTGTGAAATGTGGATATTTGAAATACGGGTTCCATATGGATGTACTTCTGAATTGTACTTTCTATATGATAAACTTTAAAGTATAAGTCATCCATATGCTAACCTAAGAGGTTATAGAGGGTTTTATCTGCTCACTGAGTTTTAAAACTCACTACACGTTGTGGATATATTTTTCAGATAAGGAGACAGAGTCTGGTCCTGCGGATAGGTGATCAGTTAGACTGTCTACTCTCTGGGTGAGCCTATGTTGCTTCCAAGGCTCACGTTATTTGTATTGTATTTGTATTTTTATTCTATAGTATGCTTTGAACATCACAGGCAGAATTCCTGCTTCTACTGTACTCTGGTGTTTATAGACTTACACTGTATATTGTATATGTGTATGAGAACCAATATGTATTGGTTTATATAATAAAGAAATGTCATTATGTACAGTTATGGAACATATATGTGTATGGTATATGGATTTCACGTGCCCTAAAATTCGGGTCGTGACAGAAACTCTTTATTTTGTGTTGCATTCTAAAACCCCAAAAAATTTCTCCATTTGCATTATCAATTGCTCAGCTATTACTGGGTCATATTCTCCTAAAAAGGAGGGAGGGATGCCCTTCCTGAATTGAGTTAGGAGTTTATTCATCTGACTAGGCCTATTTTTCTCTCCAGTACCCTCATGATTGTTTTCTTATACCTGTCTAAGGGCTTCTTGAACTTGTTGAAGAATTTGGGCTATGGTAACTTGGGCTGCAGCTTGTCAAGCCTGGCAGCTAAAGATTCCATATTCTCAGATATTTCTCTTAGTGTCTGAGCTTGGGTTCTTTCATCTGCCATTCCCTACGTACACATTTATATGTACAAATATATTTTCATATAATTAGTCAAATAAACAAAAACCATATCTACTCTAAAACAATCAAGAATATCATAGAATTCATTCTAACACACAGTTAATTCCTAGAATCACCGCTCTGATACCACCAAAATGTAACACCTACTTACTAGTGTCCTTTTTCATATATCTATATCGTAGAATGTTTTTTATTATCTATAAATTTTTGACAATGACCACCTAGTCCATAAATTTACTTATTCACTTATATTGTTACTTATCTTTATTTTTAATATATATATATATATATATATATATATATATATATATATATATATATATATATATATATATTATGAACATACATGAGTTTCAGGTTATTTCAAATATTTTCAAATTTCATTTCCTTAAAGATAGGAAAATCAAATTAACTGGGCATGATACGCATTATTTATACACAAAGGCTCTCATACTAAAAAAAAAGTGTACAATTCATCACTTAATTTACATCAAACTATGTGCTATCTAAAAGGGACTTGACATTCAATTAGGCCATCCCACATATTACATCATCAGAAAATATACAATCCATATCTATAATCAGATGAGTCAACCTTGAGATTCTTGTTGTTCACTTTTTGTTGAAGTACCTGAAATGTGATTATATAGATATAAAAAGATGAGATGAAAATTTCAATAGCTAACAAAACTTTTATAATACAGTATACATTCCATTCCTTAAAACATCTCAATTTATTTCACTGAATCATAAACACCCATAACATTTTGATTTACTTACCCAATACAGTCCCATACCTACAAAAAGTTATGCATATTCTATTATTGGCCAATATGTGAGGGAAATGGAGCTTATTTGGTACACTTTGAACATCCCTTAATTTTCGAAAATGCATACATAACATATTTTTAGACCATCATTCATCACAACATAAAAGTCAGGCAACCAGTGAAATTGATAAATTCAAATTTATAAACATAAAGAGTGTTTTAAGGAAAAACTAACTACCTCAATTTTAGTACAATCACTTCATTTCCAAGGCTACCAAGGTTACAACCAGCTACTCAAATTAAAGCATATAAAATCCTTTAATTAATGCATGCATATGAGCACATAAAATCTTAAGTCCCTAGTTTAAGAGCTCCTGCTCCCCTAAAAAACATGTGATTCTGTTCAGTTTTGAAATTATTATTAAATATAATAAAAGTTTTCTAAAAATTTTAAAATTTTGTATGGAGGTTCCTTTACATGTCTATATTATTTTATATATCTCTTAACCCTTAAATTTTCCATTCACCCCAAGACGTATCTCCTTAACCCTGAACAGTGCATATTGGTTTTAGTTCTATTTTTATTCTATTTTTCATTTCTTTGGATGGGTAAAACTTCTTAAAAATTCATAATATTTACTATATCTAGATGTTTTATATAATCACCATAAAAATTTTAAGTAAAAAATAATTCATTTGACCCCTCAAATAATCCAATTTTTATAGCTGCCTCCAGTTCTGGTCTGTTCTGATTCACTTCCTATCCCACAGAACTTCTATATTTTATTATATGGCTTAAACTACTCAGATTTTTCTCAAATTTAGTGGGAAACTTTGTTAGTATTCCTGTAGCCTGTCATAAAATTTTTATATGAAAATTCAACATCTAACCCTTTTAATGTTTAGTATTTTCATCAACAGCCTAAGCTGTCTAGTAGATTTTTTCTCTGCACTGTTTTGATTGCAAATATCATATTTTTATGTTCTCAAAAATCACAAACATTTTCAAAATTGATTATCAATATTTCAAGATTTTTCTCACTAAAAATTAAAGAATTTAAAGGCCATTTACTCGATTTACTAAGTCAAGTTTTTAGATGCAAAAAGGGTTCTGTGTTCTCAAACCTAACCCTTCTGTGTTCTATGACCTTTACTCACTAATCATACCATAACTCACTCATGTGAACTCCAAATTGGGTGTTTCCAGTAGCTTGTTAATCGTAAGACATATATCTACATGTTTTAAGTTAATCATTTCTTCATATTACTCATAGATTAGCCCTAAAAATTCAAAAACAGAAGCTATTATCATTATTCTAAATTTCAGATCCGATTCTAACCTCTCATCACTCATTGAAGCATAACACTTTCATATTAAATCTGATTGATATGATTCCAAATGCTATAGAAATATAAGACATACGGCTACAACTTCTCTGCTGAACATATTTTCAGATTTTATATCATTATTAGCAAAAAATTCATCCATGCAGAACCTAAAGTTAGCATAATAAACTCTAAATCAGATTTTTTACAAAAAGACAAACTTACCTTGTGCAGAAACACTTCTATTGCTCCAAATTTTTCAGCTAACTTCTTCCATTGGCTTCCCTTGCACACCCAGCTCTGTTCTTGTACGAAAAATGGTGGGTAAAGTTTCAATTTTTTAGCACTCAAACTCCCATTCTCACTACCACAAGGTGAAGGAAGGAAAGAAAAATGAATTCTCTCAATTTCTAGGCCTTTTCTCTTTCAAATTTTTGGTGATTCTCTCTCTCCCCTCCCTCTTTCTCTCTTCTTCTCTTTCTGTCTTAGACTCCCTCTTGTCAATGGTCTTCATAGAGCAAAGAAACAATTGATAAAAACAAAATGGGGAAGGTGCAATCTCTCTCTCTCTCTCTCTCTCTCTCTCTCTTGTCATGGTTTTCATAGAGCAAAAAAATAATCAGTAAAAACAAAATGAGAAATGTGCAATTAGGTGGCTGCAAGGTGGCATTCTTTGGTGGTGGACTCTCTCTTGTCAATGGTCTTCATAGAGCAAAGAAACAATTGATAAAAATAAAATGGGGAAGGTGCAATGTCTCTCTCTCTCTCTCTCTCTCTCTTGTCATAGTTTTCATAGAGCAAAAAAATAATCAGTAAAAACAAAATGAGAAATGTGAAATTAGGTGGCTGCAAGGTGGCATTCTTTGGTGGTGTTATTTGATAGCTCCTTAGTTGTTTTATCTTACATTAATTTGCTGCTAATCTTAGATTAGTGATGTTCTAAAAATATATTTGTATATTTTTTTCATTCATTATGATCCTAAGAATTTTATTTGTATAATTCATGATTAATTATATGTCACCTATTTTTTTAAATACCTTATTATTCCATAACTAAGTAATTTAATTCTTGATCATATGTATCCTTTAATTTTTCTTAAATTTATCTAACATTATTAGACACTTAAGATGTTATACTTTGCAGTACATTATGTTCATGCAGCTTAATTGTTGCGTTAATTGGTCTGATGCTGTGTTCTGTTATGAGTCTTTAATTCTAATCTGCTGCAATTTTATAATAATTACGATGTGTTACATATTCAAGGCAAATCAATCCAGAAGAACTTATGTATAAGCAAAGCTATATGTAGAAGCCTTCTTGAAATTGAAGCAATTTGTGAGTAGCTATACATGATAAGTGATTGCTGGTTTCATTTGGTATTTTTTTTTCTACCCTTACGTTCCCATAAGAAATTGTCCATATGTCTTCATATCCTGGAAGACGCCATGAACTTTTCCTTAAGTTAGTATATGTTGACGTATTGAACAATACATTGAAGTTGAGCTTAAGGTCTTTACGACACCCTGTTGATTTAGCATGATACTCAAACTACACAATTCCCTTTTGTAGCCTGCTGATTGCAACAGGGATGTTTCACTAATTTTTTTTTTTTAGTTTCTACTTTTTTGCTTTTTCTTTTCTTTGGGGGTGGCATTCCTTGTCAGGTATTATGGCAGTCCTGTAAAAAGCTTTGGTTTTAGACATTATTCTGAGTTTCAATACAAGAGTATTACTACTTGTCTACTTCAGTTCTCAGTTTCTATGATATATTGCAGAATCATGTTTGGTGCTGGGATAAATTGTTATATCTTTTTTATTGATGTTTAGGCTTTTTGAATTATTGTTTAGGGTAAATAGTCTTTGTAAAATTTGAATATTTATTTACGTAGACTTTGTATCTCATCAGTATAAAATATAGCTATTGTTTGAACATATGCATATCATTCATTTTATGAGCTATGCATGTCACGCGGTCGATTTATACTTCCAAAATAATGGCATCAACTTCTCCATGAGTTAGTAATGTGAGACGATATTTATATAAGTTATTGAACAACAACAGGTTCGTATATATGAAGCAATGGTTTTCACTGCTATAAATAAACTATCTCAAGTGGCTCTTGCAGGACAGAAGTACTTCTGCACAATCTAGAGATATTGATAAGGGAGGGTTGCCACAGAAAAGACTGAATGCATGAGGTCCAATTCAGTCCAACCATTCCCTATTGATGAATTGGTGGCGCCCCGTTACTTTCTTTACTGACTTGAAGGTTGATTCTATAGTAAGTCAGTCGAAGAAATGCACTATATTACATTCTGTCAAATCAACAACTAACTATAAGATACCACCCACAGTAGCGGCATCTTATGCTTCCAAGCATCTCGGATGTCTGTTGACATCCGAAAGTTTGGATGAAAATGACAATGTACCAAATAGCTCCATAGTTTCACACAAATTGATCTTCTATTGTGGTAGATTACAGGCAGTTATTCTAACTGATGTTGTGTGCTGACTAAACTTAATGTGACTTTTTAGGTGGTGTACGTGCTAAATGACCGGATGCTACGCATTCTAAATGTGGACATCCAAGATAAGGTATGTTGTGAACACATTGTACAAGGTAAAATCACTGCTTCTGTTAGTTATAAATATTTTATTCTTAAAAGGGCATGCATCTTCATTCTTTTGCTATCATTGACCTGAAAAGACTTCATTGTATATTCAGTGGGTGTTGACATGCAATCTCATGTCAATAATAAATTTAATGGGGGAGAAGAGTTGATTTCATTGTTACAATAAGATAACTTTAATAATTTAAAGAAATGACAATTGATAACCGTGACTACTCTTCAAACTCTTAGACGCAATCTAATCCTATATTCATTCTTTTGCTATCATTGGCCTGAACTTTCTTTTCATATGCTACAAAATATTCATATTATTCACGTCTTTATATAACTGGCATAGCCTCTTTTCTTTTATTGCTTCTAGTGATGCAACCATGGATTTTTCTTTCCTTCTAGTACTTTGTGTAATTCTTGAGCTATACTATTTAACATATAAGAAGCATAAGTATTTATTGGTTGCTTCTGGGTATTTGGTATGCTCCTTTACTCTTTTTAGTAACTTTCTTTACTGGACTGATTGAAACTCTCTGAATAATTAATACCAAAATTGTTAATATTATTCATGTTCCATCATGGTTTTTAGAATCCTGACAATTATTGGTGATCTTTCTGTTCGCTAAGCTTTTAGGTTGGTATGTCTCAATTGCAAAGTCTGTCCAGAAATCTTGTATATGTTCCTGCACTGCTATGGTTCCCACGACAGACTACAAGATCAAATATATTAAGTTGGACATAACAAATGCGGTGCCTCGTCAGCTGTTGTTAATTGACTTTACCAAGCCTAGCCAAGGTAAGAATACTATCTATTTTTATACTTCTATCAACAATGACATGCTTTAGGACGATATTCTGCAGTTAGTGTAGTTGTATAATTTGTTAAGGACTGCACAGCCATGCCATAATTTTTTAATTCATTTATCTTTATTTGCATGGTTCTGTGGAGAATGACTGGTACAGATCTTAATTTTATTAACACTTAAAATTATTGAAGGAGAAGAGCTTTATAGAAATTTCTTAATACATATCTTTCTACCTATGAATTTATGATATTGTGAGTCTTTATAGGAATTTCTTAATGAAGCCAAAAGACCATGCTTAAATAACCCAGAAAAACTCGTTCCATCTAAAGCTCATTCTTTCTCTACAAAAGAAGCACTGCATTTTGGGTGGAAATGCTCAAAACGTCTTTCTGGTGTTTCCTATTTTAACTAATTTTTTAGAAACATTTTCTAGGAGATGTTTTCTGTAAACCCAACCGAAGACATTTCCACCCATGTTTTCTAGGAAACTGCTAAAGCAAATCTGCTACAAAGTTTCTCTGTAAAATATAATGTTCCCCATATACAAAGGTTCCATTTTGTAGAATTCACTCCGTTTCAAATGGTGAGACGAGATTACTTAAGTTTGTTGTTATCTATGTTTTACAGTATCATTGCTGTTGTTTGTATCTTTTATTCCCCAGATAACTGTAGCCTACATATGTGCATGATTTTTTGTTTCCCTTAACTTGCCATAACTTTTTATCTTGAGTGGTTCTTGTGCATCTTTTGTACAATGAATTAATAATGTACTTATTTTTAAATTTATTCTTATTTTATTATAATATATATGTCACGTGAATATTTATGTATCTCTAAAATTTGAAACGTAAGGTTGAAATATATTATTGTTGAGAAATTTATGTGCTTTAGTAGATTAGGTGATCGAAACTGTTTCAGGTTAAATATCATTTAAAAAAATTTATTAAATTAAGTGCTATATAACCACGGATGTTTTCTATAATAGTGTAGTTACTATAGGGCATTTTTATTTGTTTTTAAATATCTTTTGCTGTTAGCGGCGGTTTTAAACCGCCTCTAATTTCTGTAGTGACTTTGTGGTCTTTGTTTCGACGCATGGTATAGCGGTATGATATCGCACGGTTTGGATTTGTGAGTGAGTGGAGGAGTATGGTAGTAATAGCCGACTAGGGTTTGCATGTAAGGGATAAAACCCATCTTATATAATCACATGGAGATTACGAAGTACGCGAAACTCGACGCATTTAAATTATATAAACATTTTTATTTAAAATTTTACCAAAAGTTATAACATTTTACTATTATATTTTCTGTCATTCTCAGTGTTTAATAAATTAGATTGAACTCATTGGTCAGGTCAAAAATAGTGAACCAATGAAAATATTTGTTCTATTTAATTTTTAAAATTATTTAGTAAAAAATTAGTTAAAAAATCAAACAATTTGATGAAAAACGGTGAATTAAAAGAATTTGAATTATATACTTTTTTATATTATTAAATGTTGTTTTGATTAATGGTAATGTAACGACTATTATTAAGTATTGAGTATTATATATATTATATAATCTTTTTATTAATAAATTTTAAAATATATTAGTATTTATTATTTGATTTTTTATTTTAAATAACTTATTAATTAATTTTACATATTTAAATTTTAATATATTATATTTTATATTAAAAAAATTAAAAAAAAATATTTTATATTTTATTATTAGTTTAACTACAGTTAAATTTAATTAGTAACTGGTAAATCATTCTTTTCATAATTTAATAATCAATATGAATTTTAAAACGTTAATCATTCTCTAATTTTGGCTCTTCGCCCAGACAATCTCCAGAAAAATTCTAGATATACTAGTAGCTTGAAGTTGTATTTTTTAAAATACAGATATTGAATGTTGTATTTTTTAAAAAATTTTAAATGATCTGAGCCATTTATTTTGTGAAAGGTTAAGATTTATACACTTTATATTTTTAAAATGCACACTTCAGAGGATCCTCATGCCATCGCATAGAATCCTTGCAAATACAAATAAATATCATTAATGAAATTAATCACCGGGGTCGATATATATATATATATATATATATTGGCCACTTGAGTTTGAGAGTATAGTGTGCCTAGTGTCAGGGCGGACCTTCCCTTGATAGGGAGGGGTAAATACCTCCCCCCAAAAAATAAAATTTATAAATTTTTTAAAAAAATTTCTAAAATTTTAATTAAATATATATAATCAGCTCCCTCAAAAAAATTTTATTTTATATTAATTATTAAATATTTTTTTTGTCCTCTCAATAATGTTTTGTTCAAAATCCGCCACTGCCTAGTGTCATAAGCTTGAATTTATAATACAAAAAAATTACAGACATATATATATTTTTTAAAAAAATTGCTTCTAAAAAATAATTTATTTTTCAAAACATTTGCACTCCATCAGAGCATGAAACATTTCTTTTTCTTTTTCTTTTTTCTGTGTGTGGTTTCTCCTCCTGCAAAGATTTTTGTCGTCTTTATCTTTATTCCATAGTACGTACGCGAACCTTTTTGTACGATTGCTTGCTTCTATGGTGAGGAGTGGCATCAAATTTTCTCAGATCAATCAATGTTAAGTACCAATAATGCTGCTTTTACTAAATTTTCTTACATAATTTACTACCCACAAATATGCGCATGAATCAAAATTTGAACAAGACTAATATTACTTGGATAATCTTTTTTGTAATTCTAACAGGTAAAATATAATTATATTTAAATTTGGCTAAACTCGTATAAAAAGTTGAATTCAATCATTTATAATAATGATAAAAGTTATATAAAAAATTTAATCATGTGAATAATATTTTTCTTTGATCGGCAAGTAAAAAATTGCACTTGTAATAGTTATGTGAACTATTTTGGTAAAATAACATCAACGGCTGCATTTACGACTTTAGGAATAAAATTTAACCAAACTATTTTATTTATTTATTATTTGGTACTAGTCGATGTAAGTCAATAAATTATTTAATTATTAACTATCTCACTATATCTTAAAAATAAATTAAATGAATATAATTAATTTAAAACTCGTTACTATGCGAATTTCTCGTGGTAGTAAAATCCAATTTTTACTCAATATTTTCACAAATTAATTTTGTGTAAAGAGATAATTACACCGTACTCTTAATAGTCTTATTGCTTTTTGTAGTGACTAATGCAAATACCCAATCAATATCAACTCCTCGGAACACGAGGACGAGCACAATTACTGCATATTTAACTTTCTTAAAGAGCGATTATATTATGCACCTTGTTACTTTTTGACTTTTTAAAATGTCCGATGAAAACATCGAATCAAATTTCAGATACTTAGCAAGCAAGAATTCAGCAGTAAGCTTACCTTCATCATTTGACATCACAATTCGAATAAATTCTCAGGAGCTCTCTTTCTCCCTTGACCATTCCTCAGGCTCACATTACAGTCTCAATTTGTGTCTTCACACTGCTTTTACGAAGTTTTCTTACATAATTTACTACCCAAAAATATGCGCATGGACGAAAATTTGAACGAGAATAATGTTCATTGGATAATTTTTTTGTAATTATAACAGGTAAAATATAATTATATTTAAATTTAGCTAAACTCATATAGAAAGTTGAATACAATCATTTATAATAATAATAATAATGAAAATTTGAACAAGAATAATGTAATTGGATAATTTTTTTTTTGGTAATTATAACAGGTAAAATATAATTATATTTAAATTTAGCTAAAATCATATAAAAAGTTGAATACAATCATATATAATAATAATAAAAATTATTAAAAAAATTTAAGTATGTGAATAATATTTTTCTTTGAACAACAAGTAAAAAAAAACGTACTTCTAATAATTTTGTGAACTATTTTGGTAAAATAATATGAACAGTTGCATTTGCGACTTTATGAATAAAATTTTAAAAAGCTATTTTCTTACTTATTATCTAATATTAGTCGATTTAAGTTAATAAATTATTTAATTATCAACTATCCCGCCATATTTTAAAAATGAATTGATATTTTTAATCAAGTAAATAAATACAATTAGTTTAAAACTCGTAACTTTGTGAATTTCTCGTGATAGTAAAACCCAATTTTTACACAATATTTTCACAAATTAATTTTGTGTGAAGGGATTATTAAACTGTACTCTTATTGCTTTTTGTAGTCACTGATGTAAGTATCCAATCAATTTCAACTCCTTAGGGGGTGTTTGGTTTAAGAAATCTCTTAGGAATGAGATTCCCATCCTTATAGGTAGAAAAGTTTTGGGGGGCAAATTTTGTTGAGCCTTTACATTTATATATGCCTGGAAATATTTGTATTCTGAGAATAAATTTATTTGATCGTGTAACAAACACAATAATATATTTTCTTTTAAACTTTTTTGAAAATGTTTAAAAGATAACTTGAAACAAATTATTTAATCGATGTAAGTCAATAAATTATTTAAGTATCAACTATTCTACTATATCTTAAAAATAAATTGTTTTTTTAATAAATTAAATAAATACAATTAGTTTAAAACTCGTAACTTTACGAATTTCTCGTGGTAGTAAAACCCAATTTTTACACAATATTTTCACAAATTAATTTTGTGTGAAGGGATTATTAAACTGTACTCTTATTGCTTTTTGTAATCACTAATGTAAGTATCCAATCAATTTCAACTCCTTAAAGCACAAGGAGGGAGTATGATGCTTATTAAACTTTTTAAAGACCGACGATACTATGCTCGTTGTCACTTTTTTAAAAAAGAGAAAAGAAAATGACCAGTGAAAACACGGAATCAATTTCAGATCCTTAGCACACCAGCATTCCTCGAAACCTTTACCTTCATCAGTTGCCATCCCAATTCTTATAAATTCTCAGGACCTTTCTTTCTCACTTCAGCATTCCTCACATTACAGTCTTCACATTGTTCTCTTTGTTGTTGCACATTTGCGTCCAGAAATGGCAGGAAAAAAGCACACTGCTCGCACTGCTTCCCCCAGCAACTCCCCAGTTCGTCGCCTCGAAGACTCACTTGCAATAGTTCAAGCAGAAAAACCAGAGCCACTCAATGTTGCACTTGCGCCCATTGTATCCTCTTACAATGAGCGGATTCGCCCTGTTCTTGATGCTGTGGAAAACCTCAGGCGCCTTAACATCACCAAAGAAGGTATACAGCTTCCAACAATTGTTGTTGTTGGTGACCAATCTTCTGGCAAGTCCAGTGTGCTTGAATCTCTTGCTGGAATCAACCTGCCCCGTGGGCAGGGTATCTGCACAAGGGTCCCCTTGATCATGAGGCTCCAAAACCACCCTCTACCAGACCCAGAGCTAGTGTTAGAATTTAATGGCAAAATTGTGCATACAAATGAAGCAGATGTTTCTGACGCCATTAAGAACGCTACAGATGAGCTTGCAGGAAATGCAAAAGGAATATCCAACAACCCGTTAACTTTGTTGGTGAAGAAGAATTGCGTTCCTGATTTGACCATGGTGGATCTCCCTGGTATTACTCGAGTGCCTGTTCGTGGCCAACCGGAGAATATTTATGATCAAATTAAGGAAATTATCATGGAGTATATAAAACCAGAAGAGAGCATTATTCTGAATGTTTTATCTGCTACAGTTGATTTTCCGACTTGTGAATCCATTAGGATGTCACAGAGTGTAGATAAAACTGGAAAGAGGACTCTGGCTGTGGTCACAAAGGCTGACAAGGCCCCAGAAGGCCTCCTAGAGAAGGTTACTGCCGATGATGTGAATATTGGTCTTGGGTATGTGTGTGTGAGAAATCGCATAGGGGATGAGTCCTACGAAGAAGCTCGAAGGGAAGAAGCTACCCTCTTTGAAACCCACCCACTTCTATCCAAAATAGACAAATCTATTGTGGGCGTGCCAGTGTTGGCGCAGAAGCTGGTTCAACTTCAAGCTACTAGTATATCCAGAATTTTTCCAGACATTGTCAAGAAAATTAATGACAAACTCAGTTCTCATGTATCCGAGCTAGATAGTTTGCCCAAGAACCTAACTTCAGTAGCAGAGGCCATGAGTGCTTTCATGCATATTGTTGGATTAACAAAAGAATCATTGAGGAAAATTCTACTGAGAGGAGAATTTGACGAGTACCCAGATGAGAAGCACATGCATTGTACTGCTCGCCTTGTTGATAAGCTCAATCAGTACTCATATGATCTCCACAAGGATCCTGAAAATGATCCCACGAAGAACTTTTTGATGGAAGAAATAAAGCTGCTCGAGGAAGCCAAATGGATTGGACTACCAAACTTCATGCCTCGCACTGTTTTTCTTACTGTCTTGCAGAGTAAAGTGAAAGGGATTTCAAGCATTCCAACTGGGTTCATCGACAAGGTATGGGACTATCTTGAAGATGTGGTGGTCGCTGTACTGACGCGTCACTCAGAACACTATTACCAGCTTCAGATGTCTACTCGACGAGCAGGGCGGAGTCTTATTGCTAAGATGAAGGAAAATTCTATCAATCATTTGATGGAAGTTGTGGAAATGGAGAAACTGACCGATTATACTTGTAATCCTGAGTATACTGCTGAATACAATCGGCTAATGAATCAGCAAGATGCCTTCATGAAAGAGATTAAAAAAACTTCATCTCGGGTAAACATTGAAGGTATCGGAGATGTTGAAATTGATCGTTTGAGGCAATACCCACTTGAAATTGGCCAGGCATTTGACTTGAAAATGAGAATGACTGCATACTGGAAGATTGTGGTGAGGAGGCTGATTGACAGCACTGCCCTGCATCTGCAGTTGGGTATAAACAACCTTGTGAACAAGGACCTGGAGAAGGAGATTGTTAATGATATGCTGTCTCCATATGGGGGTGGTATTGAGAAAATGTTGGAAGAATCTCCTTCTGTTGGTGCGAAGCGAGACAAGCTTACTAGGAGTATTAAGGTGCTCAAAGAAAGCAAGAAGATTCTGGCAACTATAATGGACCAAATTTCCAGTAATGGAGTTTAGGATTTGAAGTGTGATTGTCTTGAATTTCATGTATTAGTTCTGCTAGTGCTAGCCCTATGCCCTATATCCTAAGTCTGCAATACCTATATTACTAGTAGCAAGATGTTATCATTTTATGGTTTTGATATTCTGAATGTAATGTGTTTGAACTGTTTCTTTGATTATGGTATTTTTGCATCTTGACTTAATTAAGTAGGTCTTAATTTTGTAGTTTTTGCATGGTAATATGATGGTAAATATCGATGTGCTTGTTACTCGTTCTTCCATGGAAGCTAATTGCGGTCATTGGTTGCAGCACTGGGACTTGAGAGGGTGAAATGGGCAGAGTACGTAATATTTGGTACATCGTTGATACGATAATCATCATCTTCTTCAATGGTGCAACTCTAACCCTTTGCTTGCCCAACTTAGAAGAGAATAGGTGATAGTATACCTTCAAGTTAATTTATCACTCAAGTGATAAGTTTCAACTAATCAGTTGAGTAGGGTCTCTAATGTCAGGGTTTGAAGTTTAAAAACAAATTCTATTATAGTTTTAAAATTTTAAAATATTATGTGAATAACACGGGACTAGTATTTTGAAAAAAAAAACATATACACACATTTTATTAAATTTTAAAAAGTAATTAAAATTTTATTAGTATATATAAAAAAAAAATTTGTGTATTTAAATATTAATATTTATTCTTTTGAGATTTCTTCGTCGTTTCCACAACACTGCATGAAAGAAGACGGTAGTTTCTAAGCAATAAAGGCGAAAGAAAATGAAGCACCAATAATTAAAGGTTCTTGCAACCAGTGCATTATGAAACGTCGGTAAGCTGACCTTGACCTAGACTTGACCAAGACTTATATTATGGAGACATACATTGCCTTCGAATACTTAATCCTTAAGGTATCTAAAATGTTTGTAACTTAATTAAAAATCAAAATGAATGAACAATTCTTTTTCAGTACTAACATTCTTTTGTTTTAAAACTAAATTAGTTAGTGACTAATAAAGATAAAAGAGAGTGATTTATGATTTATTAATTTTATCATAGTTGAATAATAGATTTTTTTTGTCTTCTCAATAAAAAATTTATAGTTGAACTATAAATAATATATATATATATATATATATATATATATTATTTGTAAATTAAAAAGCTGTAAATATATATTTTATAAACTTTTTAAAAACATTTTTATTTCAATTTATAACTAAAAATATGTACAAATATAATTTGTATAAACTTTTAAAATATTGAATATAACTTACTTTAATTTTTTGAAGTTCAATTTTGATTCTTTAAGTAATTTTGTTACGAAAGTTCAACTATGTGACCACTGCTAATCAATGCGTCATTTGGATGCCATTTTGTATGTTGTTGTTTTATAATTTCTTTTTAATATTTTGAATATCATAATGTAAAATATTATGATATTATAATTGCTATATTTAATGTAAAAAGTGATCAATCACACTATTAAATAAAAAAAAAGTTGTGCTTATCAACGTATAATGTCTAATAAGCTTTAGAAGATAAATTTGTTTCAAAATAAGAATTACAACCCCTTTAAATCAATATCTTGCGCAGATTATTCGAAGCTAAAAATTAAAGTAACGACTTTTTTTATCGCTAATTTATTACTGAAATTTTGTGGGACCATACTCCTTGACTTCCAACCGCGTCTTAAAGTCAAGGCAAGCTCCACTGAAGCTTTTAGTCACTTCACCTCTGACTCCAATGGAAACAACTTTAGAGAACTTCATCGAGGCTCGCGTCTGAACTCTGAAGCTTCCCTCTCATTTCCCTGAGATTTATTTCTCCACTCGAACCTCCCATTTCCTTCTATAAAGCTCAACTCGTCTTACCTTCCCTTCCAGCACCTCATCCTCAGCTAGGCCTCCATTCGAGCTTGCTTGCTTTCATCCCCAGATATTTATTGTCGCTTGTTCGTCCTCAGTTCGTCTTCTGTCTTCAAAGGTCTTCGTCCTCCACTTCTAATCGTGGAAAAGAAGGTCATCTTATGATGCTTACTTTTTATTCCTCTCACCTTTGCAAATTTTCAATGCTTTTTAACTTTCTCAGTTTAAGTACTTTATCTTATTTGGAATTTTTGATCTTTTATTTGTTTTAATCACTAAGGATGAACTGGATCAAGGTTACTTGTTTCCTGTTCAGGATCATTTTTATAACTTTCTTGGTTTAGAGGTTTTATGCATTGAAAAAACAAATTAGAAAGTAATCTGCCGTTCAATTTTTCGTACAACTTTAGGCTTTCCCTTTCCCTCGCAATGGAAAAAGAACGGCGAGACTTGTGGGAGAACTTACATTCTTAAGTAATTTCATATTAGTGTAGATTAGAACATTATTTATTCTTATTTTTTATAAAATGAAATTTCTCACAATGTGTTCAATGTAGAAGTTTGGACGATTCTTAAATTTTTTTTAAAAATATGCGCATGAATGCAAATTTGAACGAGACTAATATTACTAGGATAATTTTGTGTGTGTGATTATAATAAGACTATATATAATTATAATAAAATTTAGGTAAACTTATATAAAAAAGTTGAATACAATCATTTATAAGAATGATAAAAATTATAAAAAAAAAATTGAATTATATGAATAATATTTTTCTTTGAACAACAATTAAAAAAAATGCACTTCTAATAGTAATGTGAACTATTTTTGTCAAATAATTTCAACAGTTGCATCTGTGACTTGATAAAGAAAAATTAAGGAAACTATTTTCTTACTTATTATCTAGTATTAGTCGATCTAAGTTAGCATTTGTGACCTTATTATGCAATTTTGTAACTTCTTGACTTCGTAAAATGAGCAGTGCAAACATCGAATCAATTCGAACGCAGGGATTCTGCAGTGAGCTGTAGGTAGCTGCTTCCTCCCACGAGAGTTCAAAACATTTACCATCATCAGTTGACATCACAATTCGAATAAATTCTCCGGAGCTCTCTTTCTTAGCATTCCTCACATTACAGTCAGAATTTGTCTTCACACTATTCATTTTGTTGTTAGCAGAAATGGCAGGAGTAAAGTACCTTGCTGACACTGTTTCCATCGGTAACTCTCTTGTTCATCACCCAGAAGACTCACTTGCAATAGTTCAAGCAGACCAACCAGAGCCACTCAATGTTGCAATTGCACCCATCGTATCCTCTTACAATGAGCGGATTCGCCCTGTTCTTGATGCTGTTGAAAACCTCAGGCGCCTTAACATCACCAAAGAAGGTATACAGCTTCCCACAATTGTTGTTGTTGGTGACCAATCTTCTGGCAAGTCCAGTGTGCTTGAATCTCTTGCTGGAATCAGCTTGCCCCGTGGGCAGGGTATCTGCACAAGGGTCCCCTTGATAATGAGGCTTCAAAACCACCATTTACCAGAGCCAGAGCTAGTGTTAGAATTTAATGGAAAAACTGTGCAAACTGATGAAGAAGATGTTTCCAACGCCATTAAGAATGCTACAGATGAGCTTGCAGGCAATGCAAAAGGAATATCCAACAACCCGTTAACTTTGTTGGTGAAGAAGAATTGTGTTCCTGATTTGACCATGGTGGATCTCCCTGGTATTACTCGGGTGCCTGTTCATGGCCAACCGGAGAATATTTATGATCAAATTAAGGACATTATCATGGAGTACATAAAGCCAGAAGAGAGCATTATTCTGAATGTTTTATCTGCTACAGTTGATTTTCCGACTTGTGAATCCATTAGGATGTCACAGAGTGTAGACAAAACTGGAGAGAGGACTCTGGCTGTGGTCACAAAGGCCGACAAGGCCCCAGAAGGCCTCCTAGAGAAGGTTACTGCAGATGATGTGAATATTGGTCTTGGGTATGTGTGTGTGAGAAATCGCATAGGGGATGAGTCCTACGAAGAAGCTCGAAGGGAAGAAGCTACCCTCTTTGAAACCCACCCACTTCTATCCAAAATAGACAAATCTATTGTGGGTGTGCCAGTGTTGGCGCAAAAGCTGGTTCAACTTCAAGCTACTAGTATATCTAGAATTTTTCCAGAGACCGTCAAGAAAATTAATGACAGGCTCAGTTCTCAATTATCCGAGCTAGATAGTTTGCCCAAGAACCTAACTTCAGCAAATGAGGCCATGAGTACTTTCATGCATATTGTAGGATTAACAAAAGAATCACTGAGGAAAATTCTTGTGAGAGGAGAATTTGATGAATACCCTGATGAAAAGCACATGCATTGTACTGCTCGCCTTGTTGATATGCTCAATCAGTACTCTAATGACCTCCACAAGGGTCCTGAAAATGATCCCACGAAGAACTATTTGATGGAAGAAATAAAGGTTCTCGAGGAGGCCAAATGGATTGGTCTACCAAACTTCATGCCTCGCTCGGCTTTTCTTACTATTTTGCAGAGTAAAGTGAAAGGTATTTCAACCATTCCAACTGAGTTCATTGACAAGGTATGGGACTATCTTGAAGATGTGGTGGTTGCTGTATTGATGCGTCACTCAGACCACTATTACCAGCTTCAGATGTCTACTCGACGAGCAGGGCGGAGTCTTATTGCTAAGATGAAGGAGCATTCAATCAAACATGTGATGAACATTGTGGAAATGGAGAAGCTGACTGATTATACATGTAATCCTGAGTACACTTCTGAATACAATCAGCTAATGGCTCAGCAAGATGCCATCATGGAAGAAATTAACCAGACAACTTCATCTTATGTGGACGTTGAAGGTGTTGGAGATGATGTTGAAATTGTTCATCTGAGGCAATATCCACTTCTAATTAGTCAAGCATTTGACTTGAAAATGAGAATGACTGCATACTGGAAGATTGTTTTGAGAAGGCTGATTGACAGCACTGCCCTGCATCTGCAATTCAGTATAAATAGTCTTGTGAACAAGGATCTAGAGAAGGAGATTTTTAGTGATATGCTGTCTCCATATAGGGGTGGCATTGAAAAAATGTTAGAGGAATCTCCTTCAGTTGGTGCGAAGCGAGATAAACTTTCCAGGAGTATCAAGGTGCTCAGAGAAAGCAAGAAGGTTCTGGCTAATATAATGGATCAAATTTCCAATTATGGTGAATAGAATAAGGAGTCTGGTTATTTTGATGTTTATGTATTAATTCTGCTAGTGTTAGCCCCTATGGCCTATATCCTAAGCCTGGAACAACTAGAAAATAATATTACTAGTAGCAGGAAGTAACAAAGGTGTGAGCCTTTGCTGTTATCATGTTATGGTTATGATATTTTGCAAGTAATGTGTTTGAATTGTTTCTTTGTTTATGGTAGTATTGCATTCTGACTTATTAACTCTCAATTTGTAGCTTTTGCATGGTAGTATGATGGTAAATATCAAAGTGGTTGTTACCTGTTCTTCCATGCTAGCTAGTTGCTGTCACAGATTGAACTGGGACATAGTCAGGTATAATAAAAAGAAGAATTAACTATAGCATATATATGAAACGAAGGCAATAGGATTTGAAGTGAATAAGGTTTGGTTTATCATTTGTCGGTTGCTGCTTTTGTGCCTTTTCTTTTTGTTCGCTGGAAAAAATATTTTTCATGGTTTATTAACTTACATAGACTTGGAAGGCTTATGGTTTATTCTTTGCAAGTTAGTTACCACAAGGACAGGTTAAATCATGGAACTTGAGATGTTGGGTCCCATAGGTTTTGTAAGGCTTGTTCTGGGTTGTTTTCCTTATTTTTAGGAATGTTGTTTTGTGTAATACCTATTTACTAATGTCCTTTCTCATATATTTATATTGCAGAATATTTTTTATTATCTATAATTTTTTTTACAATGACTACCTAGTCCATAAATTTATTTATTCACTTATATTGTTATCTATTTTTATTTTTATTATATATATATATATATATATATATATATATATTGATGAACATACATGAGTTTCAAGTTATTTTAAATATTTTTAAATTTCATTTCTCTAAAGATAGAAAAATCAAATTAATTGGGCATGATATACATTATTTACACACAAAGGCTCTTATGCTAAAAAAAAAATGTACAGTTCATCACTTAATTTACATCAAACTATGTGTTATCTAAAAAAGATTTGACATTTAATTAAACCATCTTATATATTACATCCCCAAAAAATATGCAATCTATATCTATAATTACATGAGTCAACCTTGAGATTTTTGTTGCTCACTTCTTATTGAAGTACTTGGAAAGTGATTGTATAGATATAAAAAAAACTAGATAACAATCTCAATAGTTAACAAAACTTTTCACTGAATCATAAGTATTTATAACATTTTGATCTACTTATTAAATGTAGTCCCATATCTGCAAAGGGTTATACATCTCCTATTATTGGCCAATACGTGAGGAAAATGTAGCTTATTTGGTACATTTTGAACACTTCTTAATTCTCGAGAATGCATATATAATATATTTTTAGACCATTATTCATCACAACATAAAAGTCAAGCAACTAGTGAAATTGATAAATTCAAATTTATAAATATAAAGAGTGTTTTAAGGAAAAGTTAACTACCTCAATTTCAACACAATCACTTTCTTTTTAAGGTTACCAAAGTTACAACTAACTGCTCAAATTAAAACATATAAAAGCCTTTAGTTAATGCATGCATATAAAAGCCTTTAGTTAATGTCCTTTCTCATATATTTATATTGCAGAATATTTTTTATTATCTATAAATTTTTGACAATGACCACATAGTCCATAAATTTATTTATTCACTTATATTGCTATTTATCTTTATTTTTATTATATATATATATATATATATATATATTGATGAACATACATGAGTTTCAAGTTATTTTAAATATTTTTAAATTTCATTTCCTTGAAAATAGGAAAATCAAACTAATTGGGCATGATATACATTATTGACACACAAAGGCTCTTATGCTAAAAAAAAAATGTACAGTTTATCACTTAATTTACATCAAACTATGTGCTATCTAAAAGGAACTTGACATTCAACTAAGCCATCTTATATATTACATCCCCAAAAAATATACAATCCATATTTATAATTAGATGAGTCAACGTTGAGATTCTTGTTGTTCACTTCTTATTGAAATATCTGGAATGTGATTGTATAGATATAAAAAAAATGAGATGACAATCTCAATAGTTAACAAAATTTTTATAAAATAATATACATTCCATTCCTTAAAATATCTCAATTTACTTCACTGAATCATAAGCATTTATAACATTTTGATCTACTTACTAAATGCAGTCCCATATCTGCAAAGGGTTATACATCTCCTATTGTTGGCCAATACGTGGGGGAAATGGAGCTTGTTTGGTACATTTTGAACATCTCTTAATTTTCAAGAATGCATATATAATATATTTTTAGACCATTATTCATCACAACATAAAAGTTAGGCAACTAGTGAAATTGATAAATTCAAATTTATAAATATAAAGAGTGTCTTAAGAAAAAGTTAACTACCTCAATTTCAGCACAATCACTTTCTTTTTAAGGTTACCAAAGTTACAACTAACTGCTCAAATTAAAACATATAAAAGCCTTTAGTTAATGCATACATATAAGCATCTAAAATCTTAAGTCTTTAGTTTAAGAGTTCATGTTCTCCTAAAAAACTTGTGATTCTGTTCAGTTTTGAAATTATTATTAAATATAATAAAAGTTCTTTAAAAATTTTAAAATTTTGTATGGAGGTTCTTTTATATATCTATTTTATTTCTTAGATCTCTCAACCCTTAAATTTTTCATTCACCCAAAGAAGTACCTCCTTAACCCAGAACAGTACATATTAGTTTTGGTTCCATTTCTATTTTGTTTTTTATTCCTTTGGATAGGTACAACTTCTTAAAAATTCGTAATATTTTATATAGAGCATCCTAGATATGTTATATAATCACCACAAAAATTTCAAGTAAAAAATAATTCATTTGACCCCTCAAATAACCCAAATTTTATAGTTGCACTCAGTTCTGGTTTGTTCTGATTCACTTCTTGTCCCATAGAATTACTATATTTTATTATATGTCTTAAACTACTCAGAATTTTCTCAAATTTGGTGGAGACCTTATTTAGTATTCTTGTAGCCTGTCACCAAAGTTTCATATAAAAATTCAACATATAACCCCTTCAATGTTTAGTATTTCCATCAACAGTCTAAGCTATTCAGCAAATTTTTCCTCTGCACTGTTTTGATTGCAAATGTCATATTTGTAGGCTCTTAAAAATCACGAAAAATTTTCAGAATTGATTATCAATATTTCAAGACTTTTCTCACCGAAGAGAATTTAAAGGTCATTAACTCAATTCATTAAGCTAAGTTTTCAGATACAAAAATGGTTCTGTATTCTCAAACCTAACCCTTCTGTGTTCTATGACATTTACTCACTAATCAGACCATAACTCACTCATATGGACTCTAAATTGGGTGTTTCCAGTGGCCAATTAACCATGAGACATATATCTATATTTTTTAAGTTAACTATTTCTTTATAATCCTTATAGATTAGTCCCAAAAATTCAAAAATGAAAACTATTATCACTATTTTAAATTTCAGACCCGATTTTAACCTCTCATAACTCACTGGAGTATAACGCTCTCATATTAAATCCGATTGATATAATTCCAAAGGCTATAAAAATCTAAGACTTAGGGCTATAACTTCTTTGCTGAACATATTTTTAGATTTTTTATAATTATTAGCCAAAAATTTATCCATGTAGAACCTAAAGTTAGCATAATAAATTATAAACCAGATTTTTTATAAGAAGGCAAACTTACCTTGTGCAGAAACACTTCTATTGCTCTAAATTTTTCAGCTAGCTTCTTCCATTGGCTTCCCTTGCACACCTAGCTCTGTTCTTGTACGAAAAATAGTGGGTAAAGTTTCAATTTTTTAGCACTCAAACTCTCATTCTCACTACCACAAGGTGAAGGAAGGAAAGAAGAAAGAATTCTCTCAATTTCTAGGAATTTTCTCTCTCAAATTTCTAGTGACTCTTTCTCTATCTCTCCCTCTTTCTCTCTTCCTCTCTTTCTATCTTAGACTCCCTCTTGTCAATGGTCTTCACAAAGTAAAGAAACAATTGATAAAAACAAAATAAGGAAGGTGCAATGTCTCTCTCCCTCTTGTCGTGGTCTTCATGGAGCAAAGAAATAATCGGTAAAAACAAAATGGAGAAGGTGCAAGGTGGCTACAAGGTGATATCTTTTGGTGGTGCTACTTGGCAGCTCTCCTTAATTATTTTATCTTGTCTTAATTTACTGTTAATCCTAAATTAGTGATGTCTTAAAAATATATTTGTATCCTTTTTCCATTCATTATGATCTTAAGAATTTTATTTGTATGATTCATGATTAATTATATGTCACTTATTTTTTTAAATACCTTATTGTTTCATAACTAAGTAATTTCATTCTTGGTCATATGTATCCTCTAATTTTTCTTAAATTTATCTAACATTATTAGAGATTTAGGATGTTACATTTCTTTCCCCCTTAAAAGAATTTTGTACACAAAATTCAACATATCTTGATCAAAGATATGCAGATAGATCCTCCTCATTTGTTCTTCTGTCTCCCAGGTAGTTTCTTCAGAGGTTAATCCTTTCTAAATTACTTTGACTAGAGATATGCTCTTGTTTCTCAACTGATTAATCTTAACGCCAATGATCCAATCCGGTTTTATAATATACAACAAATTATCTTGCAAATGGATTGATTCGTGCTCTATGATATGCGAAGGGGCTGGGTGGTACTTTTTGAGCTGGGAAACATGGAATAAATCATGAATCTGAGAAAGATTTGGAGGAAGTGCAAGTTTATAAACTACTAATCCGATCCAATTAAGAATTTGAAAAGGACCGATATATTTAGGACTGAGCTTTTTGAATTTCAAAGACCGCGCCCACACTTTTGACTGGAGTTACCTTGAGAAACACATGGTCGCTTATTTCAAATTCTAGAGGCCTTCTTCTTTTATCTGCATAACTCTTTTGTCTACTTTAAGCCACTAACAGCCTCTCTTTAATAAGCTCAATGTGTCTTATGGTTTGATCAACTAAATTAGGACCTAAAAGACTCCTCTCACCTAGCTCTACCCAACATAGAGGTGATCTACACTTTCTTCCATACAGTGTCTCAAAGGGTGCCATTTGGATACAGGAATGATAGCTATTATTATAGGCAAATTCAGCTAAATGTAAGTACACATCTCAGTTTTCTTTCATTTCTAGCACACAAGCCCTAAGTATATTTTCTAAAGTTTGAATTGTTCTCTCAGTTTGTCCGTCAGTTTGTGGATAGTAAGCCGTGTTAAACCTAAACTTAGTACCTAAGGCATCTTGTAAGGATCTCTAAAATCTAGAAGTAAACCTGAGGTCCCGATCTGAAACAATACTATTAGGTATTCCATGGAGCCTGACTATTTCATGAACATACATTTATGCTAATTTGTCTAAAGTATAGGCAGATTTAATGGTTAGAAAGTGAGCAGACTTGGTCAGTCTATCCACAATTACCCAGATGATGTCCTAAACAAACCCGTGATAAAATCTATTGAGATGCTATCCCATTTCTACTTAGAAATATCTAAGGGTAAAAGAAATCTCGCAGGTTTTTGGTATTCTACCTTGACTTTCTGACATACTAAGCACTTAGACACATATTGGGTTATGTTCATTTTCATTCCAGGCCGCCAGATACATCTTAGTGGCTCCAGGATGCAAGGTATACCTACTCTTGTGAGCTTCAGCTAAGATACTATTTTTTAATTCCTTCACCTCAGGTACACACAACCTTTCTCCACACTTAATAAGGCCATCCTCAGAAATATGAAATTCTTTAGAATTTCCCTGAGATATCTGTTCTCTAATGTTTTTCAGATATGGATAAAAAACTTGACTATTTTTAATTTTATCTCTTAAATCATTCTGAATTCTCAATTCACTCATAAGGAGGTTACTAGGCCGCAAAGAGATGGAGAGATTCAAATCTCTCACGTCCTCAATTAATTCCTATTTCTTAAGCATCATTGATGATATGTGAATTGACTACTTAGGGCATCAACAACCATATTTTCCTTGCTTGGATGATACTTAAGGGTATAATCATAATCTTTTAAAAGTTTTATCCATCTTCTCTACTTCATGTTTAATTCTTTTTTGTCAAAAAGATACTTAAGGTTTTTGTGATCACTAAAAACTTCAAACTTGGAACCATATAAATAATGTATCTAAATCTTAAGGGCAAATGTACAGTTGCTAGTTCCAGATCATGTGTGAGGTAATTCTCTTCATGAGGTCTAAGATGTCGAGAAGCGTAAGCTATTACTCTACCTTCTTGCATTAAAACACAACATAAATCCTTCTTAGATACATCACTATATATCGTAAAGAGTTCACTAGAGTCAGGTATCACTAATACTAGGGTAGAGGTTAGCCTAACTTTCAATTCTTGAAAATTACTCTCATATCGACCATCCCACACAAATGGTTGGTTCTTCCTAATTAACCTAGTTAGAGGCATGGCTATCTGAGAGAATTCTTGGATAAATCTCCTATAATATCCTACTAAGCCTAGAAAACTCTGTATTTTAGTGACTGTCTTTGGTTTTTCCCTGTTAACAACTGCTTCCACTTTACTAGAGTCTACTGCTATTCCCTCCTTGGAGACAACATACCTTAAAAATCTCACTTCTGTTAGCCAAAACTCACACTTGCTAAGCTTGGCATACAATTTTCTATCCTTCAGGGTTTGTAACACTATTCAAATGTAATTCTCATGTTCCTCAAGGCTCTTAGAATATATTAAAATGTCATCTATGAAAACCACAATAAACATATCCATGTATGGCCTAAAAACCCTATTCATATAATCCATGAAAATGGCCAGAGCATTGGTTAGTCCAAAAGGCATGATTAAAAACTCATAATGTCCATATTGAATTTTGAAAGCTGTTTTTGGGACATCTTCAGCTTTAACTCTCAACTGATAGTACCTTGACCTCAAATCTATCTTGGAAAAAACTGAAGCTCCAGCTAATTGATCCAACATGTCATTTATCCTAGGCAGTGGATATTTGTTTTTTATGGTCATTTTATTTAACTGCCTATAATCTATGCATAACCTAAGGCTACCATTTTTTTTCTTAACAAATAACACTGGTGCACCCCAGGGAGATACACTGAGTCTGATAAACCCCTTCTCTAGGAGTTTCTCTATCTGTTTTTTAAGCTCAGCTAGCTCTACAGGAGCTATTCTATAAGGAGCCTTAGATATGGAACCTGTACCAGGCACCAGGTCAATAGAAAATTCTACTTTCTTATCAGGAGGGAGACTGCTAAACTCCTTATGGAATACTTCTGGGTAATCCCTAACAACAGGTATGCTTTTTATGCCTTGTTCTACTTCTGCTTGTAAAGAAAAGAAGATTAGGAACCCTTGACAATCCTTCTTAAGGTATCTCTCAGCCTGGGTGGTAGATAGGTAAGAGGTTTCAGCGAAGTGTTTAAAAGTAGAACCACAAATAGGTAAGGAAACAGATTTTCTAGAACAATCAAGAATTGCATTATTAGTAGACAACCAATCCATTATAAGAATAAAATTAATATCAAACAAAGGATGGCATACAAGATCCAAAGTAGTATATCTATGATCAAATTGCACAACACAATTGATACAAGCATCAGAAGTTGTGACACGGATCCTAGTAGGGGTGGAAATAGAAAGATTAAATGGAAAAGTATCAATAATCAAACCCATACTCTTAGCACAATCAAACGAAATAAAAGAATGTGTAGCACCAAAATCAAACAATGTATTTACAAGTGAATTTCAGATCATTAACATACCTTTGATCAAATTTGGAGATTAACTAGCCTCCTGCTGGGAAAGAGCAAACACACGTCCTTGATTTTGTGATCTGCCATTAGGAACTAATCCCCTCCTTACTCGACAATCATTAAAGTAGTGGCCTAACTTTCCATAACTGTAGCAAATATTCTAACCAGCTAAACATGGTTTATCTCCATGGTTCTTCCCACATTTATTACAAGCAGGTTGGCTAGAGGTTTGGCCACTACGGGTCAGTATTCTCCTACTCTGAAAACTGTTTCCCTTGAACTTTTTGTTCCATGGTTTTTCTCTTCCTCCAAAGGGTTCACTATCTCTCAATCTTTTCTCAACCCTAGCACTCATCTGAATTTCTTCTGCTATTCTACATTTACTTGCCAACTTGGCAAAATCCCGTATCTCTAAGGTAGCCACTCTCTCTATAATATCGGGTTTTAAACCTCGCTCAAAATTTGCCACCTTCCATGCATCATCATGGGTATGCTTCAGGTAAGTAAAAAAGTTAGAGAGCTCTTCGTACTTAGCCTCATATTGGGGTACAATCATATTCCCTTGCTTTAACTGTATGAATTCAGTCTCTTTTTTATTATTCACATTATCTGGAAAGTATTTATCGTAAAATGTTTCTTTAAAATTATTCCAGGTAATGAAAGTATCCTTGGTCTGCAATAGCCTTTGTATACTTTTTCACCAATGTTCTGCCTCACCTTTTAACTTGTAAGTGGCTAAGGAAACTCTCTGTTTTGTGCTGCATTCTAAAACTCCAAAAATTTCTCCATTTACATTATCAATCGTTCAGCTATTATTGGGTCATATTCTTCTCAAAAGGAGGGAGGGATGCCCTTCTTGAATTGAGTTAGGAGTTTATTCATCTGGCTAGGCCTATTTTTCTCTCCAGTACCCTCATGATTGTTTTCTTGCACCTCTTTAAGGACTTCTTGAACTTGTTGAAGAATTTGGGCTGTGGTAACTTGGGCTGAACTTGGGTTCTTTCATCTGCCATTCCCTGTGTACACAAGAATATCATAGAATTCATTTCAACACACAGTTAATTCCTAGAATCACCACTCTGATATCACCAAAATGTAACACCTACTTACTAGTGTCCTTTTTCATATATCTATATCGTAGAATATTTTTTATTATCTATAAATTTCTGGCAATGATCACCTAGTCCATAAATTTACTTATTCACTTATATTATTACTTATCTTTATTTTTATTATATATATATATATATATATATATATATATATATATATATATTATGAACATACATGAGTTTCAGGTTATTCCAAATATTTTCAAATTTCATTTCCTTAAAGATAGGAAAATCAAATTAATTGGGCATGATATGCATTATTTATACACAAAGGCTGTCATACTAAAAAAAAAGTGTACAGTTCATCACTTAATTTACATCAAACTATGTGCTATCCAAAAGGGACTTGACATTCAACTAGGCCATCCCACATATTATATCCTTAGAAAATATACAATCCATATCTATAACAAGATGAGTCAACATTGAGATTCTTGTTGTTCACTTTTTGTTGAAGTACCTGGAATGTGATTATATAGATATAAAAAGATGAGATGACAATCTCAATAGTTAGCAAAAATTTTATAATACAGTATACATTCCATTCCTTAAAACATCTCAATTTATTTCATTGAATTATAAGCACCCATAACATTTTGATTTACTTACTCAATACAGTCCCATACTTACAAAGAGTTATGCATCTTTTATTATTGGCCAATATGTGAGGGAAATGAAGCTTATTTGGTAAACTTTGAACACCCCTTGATTTTCGAGAATGCATACATAACATATTTTTAGACCATCATTCATCACAACATAAAAGTCAGGCAACCAGTGAAATTGATAAATTTAAGTTTATAAACATAAAGAGTGTTTTAATGAAAAACTAATTATCTCAATTTCAGCATAATCACTTCATTTCCAAGGCTGCCAAGGTTACAACCAGCTACTCAAATTAAAGCATATAAAATCCTTTAGTTAATGCATGCATATGCGTACATAAAATCTTAAGTCTCTAGTTTAAGAGCTCCTGCTCCCCTAAAAGACCTGTGATTCTGTTCAGTTTTAAAATTATTATTAAATATAATAAAAGTTCTCTAAAAATTCTAAAATTTTGTATGGAGGTTCCTTTACATGTCTATATTATTTATATCTCTCTCAGCCCTTAAATTTTCCATTCACCCTAAGAAGTACCTCCTTAACCCAGAACAGTGCATATTGGTTTTAGTTCTATTTTTATTCTATTTTTCATTTCTTTAGATGGGTAAAACTTCTTAAAAATTCATGATATTTAATATAGCTAAATATGTTATATAGTCACCATAAAAATTTTAAGTAAAAAATAATTCATTTGACCCTTCAAATAATCCAATTTTTATAGCTGTCTCTAGTTCTGGTCTGTTCTGATTCACTTCCTATCCCACATAACTTTTATATTTTATTATATGACTTAAACTACTCAATTTTCTCAAATTTGGTGGGGAACTTTGTTAGTATTCCTGTAGCCTATCATAAAATTTTTATATGAAAATTCAACATCTAACCCCTTCAATATTTAGTATTTTCTTCAACAGCCTAAGCTGTCTAGCAGATTTTTTCTCTGCACTGTTTTGATTGCAAATATCATATTTGTAAGTTCTCAAAAATCACAAAAATTTTCAAAATTGATTATCAAAATTTCAAGATTTTTCTCACTAAAAATTAGAGAATTTAAAGGTCATTTACTCAATTTACCAAGTCAAGTTTTTAGATGCAAAAAGGATTTTGTGTTCTCAAACCTAACCCTTCTGTGTTATATGACATTTACTCATTAATCATACCATAACTCACTCATATGGACTCCAAATTGAGTGTTTCCAGTGGCTAGTTAATCGTAAGACATATATCTACATTTTTTAAGTTAATCATTTCTTCATATTACTTATAGATTAGCCCCAAAAATTCAAAAATAAAAGCTATTATCATTATTCTAAATTTCAGACCTGATTCTAACCTCTCATCACTCATTGAAGCATAACGCTCTCATATTAAATCCGATTGATATGATTCCAAAGGCTATAGAAATATAAGACATACGGCTACAACTTCTCTAATGAACATATTTTTATATTTTATATAATTATTAGCCAAAAATTCGTCCATGCAGAACGTAAAGTTAGCATAATAAACTCTAAACTAGATTTTTTACAAGATGGCAAACTTACCTTGTGCAGAAACACTTCTATTGCTCCAAATGTTTCAGCTAGCTTCTTCCATTGGCTTCCCTTGCACACCCAGTTCTGTTCTTGTACGAAAAATGATGGGTAAAGTTTCAATTTTTTAGCACTCAAACTCCCATTCTCACTACCACAAGGTGAATAAAGGAAAGAAAAATGAATTCTCTCAATTTTTAGGCTTTTTCTCTTTCAAATTTCTGGTGATTCTCTCTCTCCCCCTCCCTCTTTCTGTCTTAGACTCCCTCTTGTCAATGGTCTTCATAGAGTAAAGAAACAATTGATAAAAACAAAATGGGGAAGGTGCAATGTATATATCTCTCTCTCTTGTCATGGTTTTCATAGAGCAAAAAAATAATCAGTAAAAACAAAATGAGAAAGGTGCAAGGTGGCATTCTTTGGTGGTGTTATTTGATAGCTCCTTAGTTGTTTTATCTTGCATTAATTTACTGCTAATTTTAGATTAGTGATGTCCTAAAAATATATTTGTATCATTTTTTCATTTATTATGATCTTAAAAATTTTATTTGTATAATTCATGATTAATTATATGTTATCTATTTTTTTAAATACCTTATTATTTCATAACTAAGTAATTTAATTCTGGATCATATGTATCTTTTAATTTTTCTTAGATTTATCTAACATTATTAAACACTTAAATGTTACACTTTGCAATACATTATGTTCATGCAGCTTAATTGTTGCGTTAATTGGTCTAATGTTGCGTTCTGTTATGAGTCTTTAATTCTAATCTGCTGCAATTTTATAATAATTACGATTTGTTACATTTTCAAGGCAAATCAATCCAGAAGAACTTATGTATAAGCAAAGCTATATGTAGAAGCCTTCTTGAAATTGAAGCAATTTGTGAGTAGCTATACATGATAAGTGATTATTGGTTTCATTTGGTATTTTTTTTTCTACCCTTACGTTCCCATAAGAAATTGTCCATATGTCTTCATATCCTGGAAGACGCCATGAACTTTTCCTTAAGTTAGTAATCTGAGACTATGTTGACGTATTGAACAATACATTGAAGTTGAGCTTAAGGTCTTTACGACACCCTGTTGATTTAGCATGATACTCAAACTACACAATTCCCTTTTGTAGCCTGCTGATTGCAACAGGGATGTTTCACTAATTTTTTTTTTAGTTTCTACGTTTTTGCCTTTTCTTTTCTTTGGGAGTGGCATTCCTTGTCAGGTATTATGGCAGTCCGGTAAAAAGCTTTGGTTTTAGACATTATTCTGAGTTTCAATACAAGAGTATTACTACTTGTCTACTTCAGTTCTCAGTTTCTATGATATATTGCAGAATCATGTTTGGTGCTGGGATAAATTGTTATATCTTTTTTTTTTTTTTATGTTTAGGCTTTTTGAATTTTTGTTTAGGGTAAATAGTCTTTGTAAAATTTGAATATTTATTTGCGTAGACTTTGTATCCCATCAATATAAATTATAGCTATTGTTTGAACATATGCATATCATTCATTTTATGAGCTATGCATGTCACGCGGTCGATTTATACTTACAAAATAATGGCATCAACTTCTCCATGAGTTAGTAATGTGAGACGATATTTATATAAGTTATTGAACAACAACAGGTTCGTATATATGAAGCAATGGTTTTCACTGCTATAAATAAACTATCTCAAGTGGCTCTTGCAGGACAGAAGTACTTCTGCACAATCTAGAGATATTGATAAGGGAGGGTTGCCACAGAAAAGACTGAATGCATGAGGTCCAATTCAATCCAACCATTCCCTCTTGATGAATTGGTGGCACCCCGTTACTTTCTTTACTGACTTGAAGGTTGATTCTATAGTAAGTCAGTTGAAGAAATGCACCGTATTACATTCTGTCAAATCAACAACTAACTATAAGATGTTAGTTGAATTTAAACAACTAGACGGTGACGAATAATCCGTATATCACCATACAAAACATCATGTCAAATTATCAAGATATATAAAACAGAAAGCGTACCTGAATCCATCGCTATCCGCAGTATGGGTATTGGCCTTCTAAGGTAGCAGATACGAACCACCTTTCTTCTCTGGAATGGGAGCAGAAGAGAAACCGTACGTGAAAATAATTTCACCGTATCTGTACCTTAGGGACCATCACCCTATTTATACCTGTATATGTGACATCAGTCTTCAGCCCATCACAAAAGACTTTAAGTCACATTGGGCTTCTACACATAAGGTGGCCCATACCCAAGACTTTTGATATTTTGGAAACCCATTAATTTAATTGATCACTTTATTTAGGCTCTTTATTAAATAGCAGTCCATGTACAATTAATTAACATATGTAAGCCTATAAAATATTCTAACAATCTCTCACTTGGGCCACATATGTTATCCGGATATTGTACATGATAAAATTGAATTGAGCTCAACTTTGCTATCTAAACCAAAATATCTTCTAACAATCTGGTTTATCAATTATACCAATACAGGATCAAAGCGGCCTTTGCTACTCTTAAATGTAACTAGACCCATCAATGATCAAAATATAGATACAATCAATAACATAGATCAGGTATGGATGTGTAGCATGGAAATTACATGAAATGTGATTTAAACATGTCTATTTCCAACTGGTCCTCCTTATGACTCAAAGAGTCCAATAATAGACTTTCAAACAATAAATGCTAAACTGCAATGAAAGTCATCACTTTATTTCAGAGTAATCAAAAAAACACATAATCTTTAGTCTCTACAGAAACATTAAATATGTCAATTAAACAAATACAAAAGTCAAATATAAACTCCCACTATACGGGTATATTATCTAAAAGAATAACACCCATGTGAGCTACATGCTCATGAAACACCTTGGGCGGCAAACCCTTAGTTAACGGATCTGCAATCATAGAGTTTGTACTGATATGTTCAATTAACACTTGACCACTCTGAACTCTTTCTTTCACAATCAGAAATTTGATGTCAATATGCTTTGATTTTGACGAACTCCGGTTGTTCTTGGAATACAACTCGGCGGCTTTATTATCACAATTTATCTTTAATGGTCTCTCAATACCATCAACTATACGCAGCCCTGTGATGAAGTTCAGCTGCCATATCCCTTGATTGGATGCCTCATAGCAGGCTATAAATTCTGCCTCCATGGTGGAAGAAGCTATGAGTGACTGTTTAACACTTTTCCATGATATAGCTCCTCCAGCTAACATAAAGACATAACCTGAAGTGGATCTTCTGCTATCAAGGCACCTAGCAAAATCAGAGTCTGAATATCCAACAATCTCTAAATGGTCAGATCTCCTATATGTGAGCATGAAATTCTTTGTTCTCTGTAGATACTGCATAACCCGTTTTGCTGCTTTCCAGTGATCCAAGCCCGGGTTACTCAAATATCTGCCCAACATTCCCACAATGTACGCAATATCTGGACGCGTACAAACCTGTGCATACATGAGACTTCCCACTGCTGAAGCATAAGGGAACTTTTCCATTTCTTTCTTCTCAAGTTCATTTTTCAGACATTGGTGCAAGTTAAATTTATCACCTTTTGCCACAGGTGTGTCACCTAGTGCACAACCACTCATGCCAAATCTACTTAGCACCTTATCAATATAGGCCTTCTGTGACAGTCCAAGTATACCTCTTGAACGATCCCTATGGATCTGTATACCTAAAACAAAAGATGCATCACCAAGATCTTTCATTTCAAAGTTACTGGATAGAAATCTCTTGGTTTCATGCAATAGGCCAATATCACTGCTTGCTAGTAGAATATCATCGACATATAGCACTAGAATAATAAACTTGCTCCCACTGATCTTGAGATATATGCACTGATCAACGGTATTCTCTTTAAAACCAAATGAGGTTATCACTTGGTCAAATTTCCGATACCATTGACGGGATGCCTGTTTTAACCCATAAATGGACTTCTTAAGCTTACATACAAGGTGCTTTGAATCTTTAGATTCAAAGTTTTCCGGTTGCACCATGTATATCGTTTCATCAATGTCACCATTGAGAAACGTTGTCTTAACGTCCATTTGATGTAGCTCTAAATCATAATGAACTACAAGTGCCATGATGATTCTAAATGAGTCTTTCGTCGAAACTAGTGAGAAAGTCTCTTTATAATCAATGCCTTCCTTTTGAGTGAAACCTTTGGCAACTAGACGTGCTTTATACCTTTCGACGTTGCCTTTTGAATCCCTTTTGGTCTTAAATATCCATTTGCAACCAATTGGTTTTATACCTTCAAGCAACTCTACTAAGTCCCATACGTCATTGTCATCCATTGATTTCATCTCATCCTTTATGGCATCTATCCACTTTTGAGAGTTAGAACTATTTATGGCTTGACGAAAGATGATTGGATCATCTTCCATCACTCCAATATCTACTTCATGTTCTTGGAGGTACACGACATAATCATCTGGAATCGCGTTTCTCCTCTCTCTGGTGGATCTCCTTAATGGCACTTCCTCTTGAGGTTGTTGATGTATTTCTTCATGAGCAGGCGATAAATCAGGTGTGTCAATAATTCGTTGGTTCTCCGGATTTGTATCCTGAATAATGTTAGGAATCAATTCTTGAACATTTTCAGTTGCAACAACAGGAACGTTAACACATTCCTCTTCAAAATTGACTTTCCTGAGTTTATCACTCCCACTAAACTCAATATCCTCAATAAATTTAGCATTACCCGTTTCAAAAAAAGATCTGTTTGAGGAATCATAGAACTTGAAGCCCCTCGATCTTTCAGAGTATCCAACAAAGTAGCAGCTTATTGTTCTTGAGTTTAGCTTTTTCTCATTAGGCCTATAAGGCCTAGCCTCTGCTGTACATCCCCAAACATGTAAATGCCTAATGCTAGGCTTCTTGCCTGTCCATAATTCATAAGGGGTTTTTGCTACTGCTTTGCTTGGAACTCGATTTAGGATGTAAACTGCAGTTTTGATGGCTTCACCCCAAAGTGATTCTGGTAAAGAAGAATGACTAATCATACTCCTCACCATATCTATTAGGGTTCTGTTTCGTCTCTCAGCTACACCATTTTGACTTGGAGTCCTTGGCATGGTGTATTGAGGAACAATTCCACATTCCATCAAATACTTAGCAAAGGCTCCTGGACGTTGTTCTCCTGATCCATCATATCTACCGTAGTATTCACCCCCACGATCAGATTTGATAGCTTTAATTTTCTTGCCTAGTTGATTTTCAACTTCAGCTTTGAAAATTTTAAGCATGTCCAAAGACTGTGACTTCTCACTAATCAAATACAAGTACCCATAGTGAGAGTAGTCATCTATGAAAATGGTAAAATATTGTTGTCCATTCCATGAAGCTGTTGGAAATGGACCACAAATGTCCATATGTATCAATTCCAAGACATCACTACTTCTATTAGCACCTGTTTTTCTAACATTTATTTGTTTTCCCTTAATGCACTCAACACAGACTTTAAATTCTGACAAGTTAAGGGAATCTAGAATTCCTTCTGACACAAGCCTCTGAATTCGTTGTTTTAAAATATGACCCAAACGCTTATGCCATAACATTAATGAATCCTCATTTGTTAATTTGCGTTTAATGCCAAAATTACTTGCATGCATATTTTCATTGTCATATGAGGCATTGGCGTTTAACTTATAAAGCTTATCAATTAGAGAACCGGTACCAATAACATTTGAATTTTGGAAAAGCCTGAAAGTTTCATTACCAAATGAACAAGAATATCCTGATTTGTCCAAACATGAAACAGAAATTAAATTCCGTCTAAATGACAGTACAATAAAAGTGTCTTCCAAATCCAAATAAAAACCAGTTCCTAATTTAAGCCTAAAAACACCAATAGCTTCTATAGTAACCTTGTTGCCATTTCCCATATAGATGTATCTTTCACCATCAGTTGGCAATCGGCTCCTGAGACAACCCTGCATAGTGACACTTATGTGAGTAGTTGCACCTGTATCTATCCACCAAGTGTCATTAGGCATAAAAGCTAAATTAACTTCTGAACAAACAAAATTGAGAAGTGTACCTTTCTTTACGCCATTTGGCGTACTTGGGACAATCCTTTTTCATATGCCCAGTCTTTTTGCAAAAGAAGCAAATTATTACCTTATCTTGCTTCTGTTGCTCCTTATGCTGTGAAGTCCCAGCGCCTGCAGCTTGCTTTCCTTTATCATTTATTTTCCTTTTCCTGTTGCCATTATTTTGAGGGATGAATGCCAAGTGAGCACTTTCAATTTTTTCTTGTTTCAATCTCTCTTCCTCTTGAACACACTGAGCAATAAGCTCATTCAGAGTCCATTTCTCCTTTTGAGTGTTGTAACTTATTTTGAATGGACTGAACTGTATAGGTAGAGAGATCAAGACTAAATGCACAAGTATGTCTTCTGATAACTCTAACTTGAATGCTTTTAGTCGAGTTACAAGATTAGACATTTCCATAATGTACTCCCTTATGTTCCCTTTCCCATTGTACCGCATTGAGACAAGCTTAGTCAGAATGGTGCTTGTCTCGACCTTTTCATTTGCAGCAAAACGGTCTGCAATTTGGTCAAGGAACTTCTTGGCATCATTCTCATCAGGAATGGCACCCCTTATAGTATCTGGAATTGAGTGCTTCATAATCATTAGACTCATGCGATTTGATCGCTCCCACTTTTCAAAAGCAGCCCTTTGTTCAGTAGAGCTTGTGTTGGTTAAAGGTGTAGGGCGATCAATCCGTAGCGCGTAGTCTAGATCCATGCACCCAAGCAAAATCATAATATGCTCTTTCCATTTCTTGAAGTTTGTGCCATTGAGTACGGGAATGTTGTTGATATTAGCAGAAATTGAAGATGCTATAAAAACAGAGAATTAACTCACAATTAATAATAATTCATGCATATATAATTCAAATAAAAATATAAGTTATATACACATGTAAGTGGGCCCATAATAAGATACCTAGCACAACATTGCTATTTAGTCTTTGGACAAAAATATAACAACTTGTAAATGGTACTCTTAAAAATAATTAGTAAATATTGATACTAAATCCGGCCAACAATATGCCTTTCTTTGGACCGACATACTGCATGCATAGATAAAACAGAAAATTATATCACATATTTACTATAAAAAATTGTGACTACAATCTGGCCAAAAAATAATCTTTCTTTGGGCCGATTATTTTTCACATAGAATTAATCACAAATAATATAATTCTTTATTATTATTCACATATTTTAATATAAATAAATTTACATAACAGAGGTCACTTTGGTGGTATATTATATTAATTTAAATTATATTAAAACATAGAATAAATAAATTAACGATGCACAAAAATAACCAGCAAGTGCATCTGGTAGAACTGGCACCAGGGTCCTTAATATATCCTCAAGGGCGTGGGTTCAATCCCTGATGTGTTCAAAAGACTAATTTTTATTGAAAGTTTTATTCACTGGCTCAAGCTTAAAGCCCAAATCCGAATGGGCTCAAATACAAAATGTAATGGGCTTCAGAATAAGACAAACCCAAACAAACTAAAGCCACTAAACATAGACCCAAAGAATGGGCGTCGGTCCAATAATGAAACATTACCCACGCCAAAATTGGAGAACAATTCAACAAAATGATACAGAAAAATATTCTAAATCTGTATACTGTCATTTGGATTTGGTGCAACAGAAGATAGGAATCAATTAAATAGAAACAACTATCATATCGATGCAACCCAAACGCCAAAATTATCCAAACTTGTTCTCAAATTTCAATAATAGCTTTGAATCCGAAATTAATTTTCATAATTTTTTGCCAAAATTACTGTAGAGCAATAAATTTAATTGTCCATATATATGAAAAATACATATCTCAATAATTTAACATGACGTGGCTCTGATACCACTTGTTAGCTGAATTTAAACAACTAGACGGTGACGAATAATCCGTATATCACCATACAAAACATCATGTCAAATTATCAAGATATATAAAACAGAAAGCGTACCTGAATCCATCACTATCCGCAGTATGGGTATTGGCCTTCTAAGGTAGCAGATACGAACCACCTTTTTTCTCTGGAATGGGAGCAGAAGAGAAACCGTATGTGAAAATAATTTCACCGTATCTGTACCTTAGGGACCATCACCCTATTTATACCTGTATATGTGACATCAGTCTTCAGCCCATCACAAAAGACTTTAAGTCACATCGGGCTTCTACACATAAGGTGGCCCATACCCAAGACTTTTGATATTTTGGAAACCCATTAATTTAATTGATCACTTTATTTAAACTCTTTATTAAATAGCAGTCCATGTACAATTAATTAACATATGTAAGCCCATAAAATATTCTAACATAAGATGCCACCCACAGTAGCGGCATCTTATGCTTCCAAGCATCTCGCATGTCTGTTGACATCCGAAAGTTTGGATGAAAATGACAATGTACCAAATAGCTCCATAGTTTCACACAAATTGATCTTCTATTGTGGTAGATTAATGGCAGTTATTCTAACTGATGTTGTGTGCTGACTAAACTTAATGTGACTTTTGAGGTGGTGTGCGTGCTAAATGACCGGATGCTACGCATTCTAAATGTGGACATCCAAGATAAGGTATGTTGTGAACACATTGTATAAGGTAAAATCACTGCTTCTGTTAGTTATAAATATTTTATTCTTAAAAGGGCATGCATCTTCATTCTTTTGCTATCATTGACCTGAAAAGACTTCATTGTATATTCAGTGGGTGTTGACATGCAATCTCATGTCAATAATAAATTTAATGGGGGAGAAGAGTTGATTTCATTATTACAATAAGACAACTTTAATAATTTAAAGAAATGACAATTGATAACCGTGACTACTCTTCAAACTTTTAGACGCAATCTAATCCTATATTCAGTCTTTTGCTATCATTGGTCTGAACTTTCTTTTCATATGCTACAAAATATTCATATTATTCACGTCTTCATATAACTGGCATAGTCTCTTTTCTTTTATTGCTTCTAGTGATGCAACCATGGATTTTTCTTTCCTTCTAGTACTTTGTGTAATTCTTGAGCTATACTATTTAACATATAAGAAGCATAAGTATTTATTGGTTGCTTCTGGGTATTTGGTATGCTCCTTTACTCTTTTTAGTAACTTTCTTTACTGGACTGATTGAAACTCTCTGAATAATTAATACCAAAATTGTTAATATTATTCATGTTCCATCATGGTTTTTAGAATCCTGACAATTATTGGTGATCTTTCTGTTCGCTAAGCTTTTAGGTTGGTATGTCTCAATTGCAAAGTCTGTCCAGAAATCTTGTATATGTTCCTGCACTGCTATGGTTCCCACGACAGACTACAAGATCAAATATATTAAGTTGGACATAACAAATGCGGTGCCTCGTCAGCTGTTGTTAATTGACTTTACCAAGCCTAGCCAAGGTAAGAATACTATCTATTTTTATACTTCTATCAACAATGACATGCTTTAGGACGATATTCTGCAGTTAGTGTAGTTGTATAATTTGTTAAGGACTGCACAGCCATGCCATAATTTTTTAATTCATTTATCTTTATTTCCATGGTTCTGTGGGGAATGACTGGTACAGATCTTAATTTTATTAACACTTAAAGTTATTGAAGGAGAAGAGCTTTATAGAAACTTCTTAATACATATCTTTCTACCTATGAATTTCTGATATTGTGAATCTTTATAGGAATTTCTTAATGAAGCCAAAAGACCATGCTTAAATAACCCAGAAAAACTCGTTCCATCTAAAGCTCATTCTTTCTCTACAAAAGAAGCACTGCATTTTGGGTGGAAATGCTCAAAACGTCTTTTTGGTGTTTCCTATTTTAACTAATTTTTTAGAAACATTTTCTAGGAGATGTTTTCTGTAAACCCAACCGAAGACATTTCCACCCATGTTTTCTAGGAAACTGCTAAAGCAAATCTGCTACAAAGTTTCTCTATAAAATATATTGTTCCCCATATACAAAGGTTCGATTTTGTAGAATTCACTCCGTTTCAAATGGTGAGACGAGATTACTTAAGTTTGTTGTTATCTATGTTTTACATTATCATTGCTGTTGTTTGTATCTTTTATTCCCCTGATAACTGTAGCCTACATATGTGCATGATTTTTTGTTGCCCTTAACTTGCCATAACTTTTTTTTTTTGAGTGGTTCTTGTGCATCTTTTGTACAGTGAATTAATAATGTACTTATTTTTAAATTTATTCTTATTTTATTATAATATGTCACGTGAATATTTATGTATCTCTAAAATTTGAAACGTAAGGTTGAAATATATTATTGTTGAGAAATTTATGTGCTTTAGTAGATTAGGTGATCGAAACTGTTTCAGGTTAAATATCATTTAAAAAAATTTATTAAATTAAGTGCTATATAACCACGGATGTTTTCTATAATAGTGTAGTTACTATAGGGCATTTTTATTTGTTTTTAAATATCTTTTGCTGTTAGCGGCGGTTTTAAACCGCCTCTAATTTCTGTAGTGACTTTGTGGTCTTTGTTTCGACGCATGGTATAGCGGTATGATATCGCACGGTTTGGATTTGTGAGTGAGTGGAGGAGTATGGTAGTAATAGCCGACTAGGGTTTGCATGTAAGGGATAAAACCCATCTTATATAATCACATGGAGATTACGAAGTACGCGAAACTCGACGCATTTAAATTATATAAACATTTTTATTTAAAATTTTACCAAAAGTTATAACATTTTACTATTATATTTTCTGTCATTCTCAGTGTTTAATAAATTAGATTGAACTCATTGGTCAGGTCAAAAATAGTGAACCAATGAAAATATTTGTTCTATTTAATTTTTAAAATTATTTAGTAAAAAATTAGTTAAAAAATCAAACAATTTGATGAAAAACGGTGAATTAAAAGAATTTGAATTATATACTTTTTTATATTATTAAATGTTGTTTTGATTAATGGTAATGTAACGACTATTATTAAGTATTGAGTATTATATATATTATATAATCTTTTTATTAATAAATTTTAAAATATATTAGTATTTATTATTTGATTTTTTATTTTAAATAACTTATTAATTAATTTTACATATTTAAATTTTAATATATTATATTTTATATTAAAAAAATTAAAAAAAAATATTTTATATTTTATTATTAGTTTAACTACAGTTAAATTTAATTAGTAACTGGTAAATCATTCTTTTCATAATTTAATAATCAATATGAATTTTAAAACGTTAATCATTCTCTAATTTTGGCTCTTCGCCCAGACAATCTCCAGAAAAATTCTAGATATACTAGTAGCTTGAAGTTGTATTTTTTAAAATACAGATATTGAATGTTGTAGTTTTTAAAAAATTTTAAATGATCTGAGCCATTTATTTTGTGAAAGGTTAAGATTTATACACTTTATATTTTTAAAATGCACACTTTAGAGGATCCTCATGCCATCGCATAGAATCCTTGCAAATACAAATAAATATCGTTAATGAAATTAATCACCGGGGTCGATATATATATATATATATATATATATTGGCCACTTGAGTTTGAGAGTATAGTGTGCCTAGTGTCAGGGCGGACCTTCCCTTGATAGGGAGGGGTAAATACCTCCCCCCAAAAAATAAAATTTATAAATTTTTTTAAAAAATTTCTAAAATTTTAATTAAATATATATAATCAGCTCCCTCAAAAAAATTTTATTTTATATTAATTATTAAATATTTTTTTTATCCTCTCAATAATGTTTTGTTCAAAATCCGCCACTGCCTAGTGTCATAAGCTTGAATTTATAATACAAAAAAATTACAGACATATATATATTTTTTAAAAAAATTGCTTCTAAAAAATAATTTATTTTTCAAAACATTTGCACTCCATCAGAGCATGAAACATTTCTTTTTCTTTTTCTTTTTTCTGTGTGTGGTTTCTCCTCCTGCAAAGATTTTTGTCGTCTTTATCTTTATTCCATAGTACGTACACGATCCTTTTTGTACGATTGCTTGCTTCTATGGTGAGGAGTGGCATCAAATTTTCTCAGATCAATCAATGTTAAGTACCAATAATGCTGCTTTTACTAAATTTTCTTACATAATTTACTACCCACAAATATGCGCATGAATCAAAATTTGAACAAGACTAATATTACTTGGATAATCTTTTTCGTAATTCTAACAGGTAAAATATAATTATATTTAAATTTGGCTAAACTCGTATAAAAAGTTGAATTCAATCATTTATAATAATGATAAAAGTTATATAAAAAATTTAATCATGTGAATAATATTTTTCTTTGATCGGCAAGTAAAAAATTGCACTTGTAATAGTTATGTGAACTATTTTGGTAAAATAACATCAGCCGCTACATTTACGATTTTACGAATAAAATTTAACCAAACTATTTTATTTATTTATTATTTGGTACTAGTCGATGTAAGTCAATAAATTATTTAATTATTAACTATCTCACTATATCTTAAAAATAAATTAAATGAATATAATTAATTTAAAACTCGTTACTATGCGAATTTCTCGTGGTAGTAAAATCCAATTTTTACTCAATATTTTCACAAATTAATTTTGTGTAAAGAGATAATTACACTGTACTCTTATTGCTTTTTGTAATGACTAATGCAAATATCCAGTCAATTTCAACTCCTCGGAACACAAGGACGGAACACAATTAATGCATATTTAACTTTCTTAAAGAGCGATTATATTATGCACCTTGTTACTTTTTGACTTTTTAAAATGTCCGATGAAAACATCGAATCAAATTTTAGATACTTAGCAAGCAAGAATTCAGCAGTAAGCTACAGGTAGCAGCTTCCTCCTCACGAGAGTCCAAAACATTTACCTTCATCATTTGACATCACAATTCGAATAAATTCTCTGGAGCTCTCTTTCTTCCTTGACCATTCACATTACAGTCTGAATCTGTGTCTTCACATTCACCTTCAGTTGACATCACAATTTGAATAAATTCTCCGGAGCTCTGTTTCTTCCTCGAGCATTCCTCACATTACAGTCTGAATTTGTGTCTTCACACTGTTCATTTTGTTGTTGCTCATTTGCGTGCAGAAATGGCAGGAGTAAAGTACCTTGCTGACACTGTTTCCATCGGCAACTCTCTTGTTCATCGCCCAGAAGACTCACTTGCAATAGTTCAAGCAGTCCAACCAGAGCCACTCAATGTTGCACTTGCACCCATCGTATCCTCTTACAATGAGCGGATTCGCCCTGTTCTTAATGCTGTTGAAAACCTCAGGCGCCTTAACATCACCAAAGAAGGTATACAGCTTCCCACAATTGTTGTTGTTGGTGACCAATCTTCTGGCAAGTCCAGTGTACTTGAATCTCTTGCTGGAATCAGCTTGCCCCGTGGGCAGGGTATCTGCACAAGGGTCCCCTTGATTATGAGGCTACAAAACCATCCTTTGCCAGAGCCAGAGCTAGTGTTAGAATTTAATGGCAAAACTGTGCAAACTGATGAACAAGATGTTTCCCACGCCATTAAGAACGCCACAGATGAGCTTGCAGGCAATCGAAAAGGAATATCCAACAATCCGTTAACTTTGTTGGTGAAGAAGAATTGTGTTCCTGATTTGACCATGGTGGATCTCCCTGGTATTACTCGGGTGCCTGTTCATGGCCAACCGGAGAACATTTATGATCAAATTAAGGACATTATCATGGAGTATATAAGGCCAGAAGAGAGCATTATTCTGAATGTTTTATCGGCTACGGTTGATTTTCCTACTTGTGAATCCATTAGGATGTCCCAGAGTGTAGACAAAACTGGGGAGAGGACTCTGGCTGTGGTCACAAAGGCTGACAAGGCCCCAGAAGGCCTCCTAGAAAAGGTTACTGCTGATGATGTGAATATTGGTCTTGGGTATGTGTGTGTGAGAAATCGCATAGGGGATGAGTCATATGAAGAAGCTCGAACGGAAGAAGCTACTCTCTTTGAGACCCATCCACTTCTATCCAAAATAGACAAATCTATTGTGGGTGTGCCAGTGTTGGCGCAGAAGCTGGTTCAACTTCAAGCTACTAGTATATCCAGAATTTTTCCAGACATTGTCAAGAAAATTAATGATAAGCTCAGTTCTCAACTATCCGAACTAGATAGTTTGCCCAAGAACCTAACGTCAGAAGCTGAGGCCATGAGTGCTTTCATGCATATTGTTGGATTAACAAAAGAATCATTGAGGAAAATTCTTCTGAGAGGAGAATTTGACGAGTACCCTGATGAGAAGCACATGCATTGTACTGCTCGCCTGGTTGATATGCTCAATCAGTACTCAAATGATCTTTGCGAGGATCCTGAAAATGATCCCACGAAGAACTTTTTGATGGAAGAAATAAAGTTGCTCGAGGAAGCCAAATGGATTGGACTACCAAACTTCATGCCTCGCACTGTTTTTCTTACTGTCTTGCAGAGTAAAGTGAAAGGGATTTCAAGCATTCCAACTGGGTTCATCGACAAGGTATGGGACTACCTTGAAGATGTGGTGGGTGCTGTACTGATGCGTCACTCAGAACACTATTATCAGCTTCAGATGTCTACTCGACGAGCAGGGCGAAGTCTTATTGCTAGGATGAAGGAACATTCTATCAAACATGCGATGGACGTCGTGGAAATGGAGAAGTTGACTGATTATACTTGTAATCCTGAGTATAGTGCTGAATACAATCGGCTAATGACTCAGCAAGATGCCTTCATGAGAGAGATTAACCAAACAACTTCGTCTCGGGTAAACCTTAATGGTATTGGAGATGTTGAAATTGTTCATTTGAGGCAATACCCACTTGTAATTAGCCAAGCATTTGACTTGAAAATGAGAATGACTGCATACTGGAAGATTGTTCTGAGAAGGCTGATTGATTGCACTGCTCTGCATCTACAACTCAGTATAAACAACCTTGTGGACAAGGATCTAGAGAAGGAGATTGTTAGCGATATGCTGTCTCCATATGGGGGTGGCATTGAAAAAATGTTAGAGGAATCTCCTTCAGTTGGTGCAAAGCGAGATAAACTTACCAGGAGTATCAAGGTACTAAGAGAAAGCAAGAAGGTTCTGGCTAATATAATGGATCAAATTTCCAGTTCTGGAGTTTAAGATTTGGAGTTTGGTTGTGTTCATGTTCATGTATTAATTCTGTTAGTGCTAGTCCCCATGCCCTATATCCTAAGCCTGCAATAACTAGAAAGTAATATTACTAGTAGCAAGAAGTAACAAAGGTGTGAGCCTTTGTTGTTATCGTGTTATTGTTATGACATTTTGAGTGTAATGTGTTTAAACTGTTTGTTTGATTATGGTAGTATTGCATCCTTACTTATTTAGTAACTCTCAATTTGTAGTTTTTGCATGGTACTATGATAGTAAATATCATAGTGGTCGTTACCTGTTCTTCCATGCAAGCTAGTTGCTGTCACAACTTGCAGTGGGACTTTGTCAGCAATAATAAAAAGAGGAATTAACTATAGCGTATATGTGAAACGAAAGCAATAAGATTCGTAGTGAAGAAGGTTTGGTTTATGATTTGTTGATTGCTACTTTTGTGCCTTTTCTTTTTGTTCGCTGGAATAAATATTTATTATGGTTTATTAACGTACATAGACTTGGAAGGCTTATGGCTTATTCTTTGCAAGTGAGTTACCACAAGGATAGGCTAAACCAAAGAACTTGAGATGTTGGGTCCCATTGGTGTTGTAACGCCTGTTCTGGGTTGTTTTCCTTTTTTTTTAGGAGTGTTGCTTTGCAGTACATTATGCTCATGCAGCTTAATTGTTGGTCTGATGTTATGTTTTGTTATGTGTCCTTAATTCGAATCTGCTGCAATTTTAGAATAATTACGTTGTGTTTTATTTTCAAAGCAAATCAATCCAGATGAATTTATGTATAACCAAAGCTATATGAAGAAGCCTTTGTGAAATTGAAGCAATTAGTGAGAAGCTTTACATGATCAGTGATTGGTGGTTTCATTTGGTATGGTTTTTTTACCCTTACATTACTCCCATAAGAAATTGTCCATATGTCTTCATAGCCTGGAACATGCCATGAACTTGTCCATAAGTTAGTAATCTGAGACTGTTGACGTACTGAACAATACATTGGAGTTGAACTTAAGGTCTTTACTACAGCCAGTTGATTTAGAATGATACTCAAAGTACATAATTCCCTTTTGTAGCATGCTGATTGCAACAGGGATGTTTCACTAATTTTTTTTGTTAGTTTCTACGTTTTCCTTTTCTTTTTCTTTTCTTTTGGGAGTGACATACCATGTCAGTATTATGGCAGCCCTGTAAAAAGATTTGGTATTACGCATTACTCTGACTTTCAATATAAGTGTATTACTGCTACTTGTCTACTTCAGCTCTCAGTTTTTATGATATATTGCAGAATATCATGTTTGGTGCTGGGATGAATTCTTAAATCTTTTTTATTCAGGTTTAGGCATTTTGAATTTTTGTTTAGGGTAAATAGTATTTTTAAAATTTGAATATTTATTAGCGTAGACTTTGTATCTCATCAGTATAAAATATAGCTATTGTTTGAACATATGCATATCGTTCATTTTATAAGCTATGCATCTCACACGGTTGATTTATACCTCCAAAATAATGGCAAGAACTTCTCCTTAAGTTAGCAATATAAGACTGATATTTATGTAAATTGTTGAACAACAATATGTTCATATATATAAAGCAATGGTTTTCACTGCTATAAATAAACTATCTCAAGTGGCTCTTGCAAGACATGCACAATCTGGAGATATTGATAACGGAAGGCTGCCACAGAAGAGACTGAATGCATGAGGTCCAACTCAGTCCAGCCATCCCCTCTTGAAGAATTGGTGGCACCCCGTTACTTTCTTTACTGACTTGAAGGTTGATATTATAGTAAGTCAATTGTAGAAATGCACCATATAATTATATTCTGTCAAATCAACAAATAATTATAAGATAACACCCACAATTGTGGCATCCTATGCTTCCAAGCATCTTGGATGTTTCTTGACATCCGAAAGTCTGGATGAAAATGACAGTGTACCAAATAGCTCCATAGTTTTCCGTACATTGATATTCTGTTTTGGTGGATTAGAGGCAGTTGTTTTAACTGATGTTGTGTGCTGACTATACTTAATGTGATTTTTTAGGTGGATCACATGCTAAATGATTGGATGTTACACATTCTCAATGTAGAAATCCCAGATGTTAAGGCATGTTGTGAATACATTCTTATAGTCTGAATAAAAATGTGTGCTTTACTTCCTAGGCTTACAAGGTAAAATCAATGCTTCTATTAGTTAAAAATATTTTATTCTTAAAAGGGCATGCATCTTCATTCTTTTGCTATCATTGGCCTGAAAAGACTTCATTGTATATTCAGTGGGTGTTAACATGCAATCTTATCTCAATAATAAATTTAATGGGGGAGAAGAGTTTATTTCATTGTTATAATAATATAACTTTAATGATTTAAAAAAACGACAATTGACAACCGTGACAACTCTTCAAACTCTTAGACGCCATCTAATCCTATATTCATTCTTTTGCTATCATTGGCCTGAACTTGCTTTTCATATGCTACAAAATATTCATATTATTCACGTCTTCATATAATTGACATAGGCTCTTTTCTTTTATTGCTTCTAGTGATGCAACCATGGATTTTTCTTTCCTTCTACTACTTTGTATAATTCTTGAGCTATACTATTTACCATATAAGAAGCATAAGTATTTATTGGTTGCTTCTGGGTATTTGGTATGCTCCTTTACTCTTTTTAGTGACTTTCTTTATTGGACTGTTTGAAACTCTCTAAATAGTTAATTCCAAAATTGTTAATATTATTCAAGTTTCATCATGGTTTTTGGAATCCTGACAACTATAGGTGATCTTTCTGTTCACTAAGCTTTTTAGGTTGGTATGTCTCAATTGCGAAGTCTGCCTAGGCATCTTTTATATGTTTCTGTGCTGCCATGATTTCCACGACAGACTAGAAGATCAAATATATTAAGTTGGACATAACCAATCTGGTGCCTCAGCAGCTGTTGTTAGTTGACTTTACCAAGCATAGCCAAGGTAAGAATACTAGTATACTATCTACTTTTAAACTTCTATCAATATTGACATGCTTTAGGACAGTATTCTGCAGTCAGTGTAGTTGTATAATTTGTGATAGACTGCACCGCCATGCTGTAATTTTTTAATTCATTTATATTTAATTCTATGGTTCTGTGGAGATTGATTGATACAGATCTTGACTTTATTAACATTTTTAATTATGGAAGGAGAAGAACTTTATAGGAATTTCTTATTATCTTTCTGCCTATGGATTTCTGATATTGTGAGCTTTATAGAAATTTCTTAATGAGGCCTCAAGACCATGCTTAAACAACCCAGAAAAACTCGTTTTATCTCTACTTAAAAAGATGAGATATTTACAACACAACCACTGCATTTTGGCTGGAAATGTCTTCTGGGCGTTTCCTAAATTAACTAACTATTCAGAAACGTTTCATCGGATATGTTTTCTGTAAACCCACCCGGAGACATTTCCACTGTGTTTTGTGTTTTTAGTAAAAATAAAAATAAATAACCACTAAAGCAAATATGTTGCTAAGTTTCTCTATAAAATATATTGTTCTCATGTACAAAGGTTCAGTTTTGTAGAATTCGCTGTTTCAAATGGTGACATGAGCTTGATTGCCTAAGTTTGTTGTTATCTATGCTTCACATTATCATTGCTGTTGTTTGATTGCCCTGACAACAGTAGCCAACATATATGCTTTACTTTTTCCCTTAACTTGTCATAATTTTTATCTTGAGTGGTTCTTGTACATCTTTTGTACAAAGAATTAATAAGACTTTCTTTTGCACTTATTTCTAAATTTTATTCACATTTTATTACAATAGGTTATATGAATACCAATGTATCCTTTAGATTTGAAACGTAGGGTTGAGATATATTATTGTTGAAAACTTTTAGAAGAATGGTTATTGAATCAAGTATTTTTTGCTCTTCTCTTTAACCTTCATTACATGTTCTACTTTTTCCTTATCTCTACATATTGGCGTAAAGAATGGTTACTGAGTCAAGTTTTTTTTTCGTTGCTGTAAAAAATCTATATTTTAGAAAATGTAATTATTGGGAAGATCTAAAATTGTAATCACTTTAAAGTTTAAAAAGATATAATATGCAATAATATTTATGAAAATTCTTTTAATTCTTCAAAAAAAAAAACTAAAAAAAAAGGAAGGCTTCAAACACATTACCTTGGAACAAGCCGACACAAAAAAACATTTCTGCTAATTCTTTATGAAAAAATACTTATAATATTAATATGCATATACCAATTGTAAAAATCAAACATAAACACCAATCTCGGCGTTGATTATTCTGCCGCCGTATATCTGGAACTTCTGTCCAAATATATTAGCCACAATCTCCTTTCTGTTCCACCGCCTTCGAACCGACCTCCCTGTTCTTCTCCAATGAAACATTGAAGATTTGCCAAATGCTAATGTTTTTTTTTTTTGGACATGGTTTGCTAAATGCTAATTACTGCATCCCGAAAGAAGAAATACGCTGGTGAGATTCATTGTGTGGGCTTTTACATAACCTCTCCAGTATTGCAGGACATTTCAATAATTCAATCCATATACAATAAGAGTTTTCTTAATTATAGATTTTCATTAATTGTATTTAATAGGGCGGTCCAGTGCACGAGACTCTCACCTGATAGGGTTTGGGGAAGAGAAAATGTACGTAATCTTACTCCCATAAGTGAAGAGACTGTTTTCAGAACTTGAACCTAATATTTTATGAAAAATAGACTGTAATATAATTTGAGTTAATGGACAATTTAATTATTTATTTGATCTATATTGCATGGACTATATGCATTTTGTTTTGAATTGACATGGTTTTTTGGTCCCATTAGGCCTAAGATGGAAGGCCTAGAGTTCATTATATAATTGGATACTCCACTTTCACTTTAGTGAAAGTTTATTCTTTTGACTTATCCTAGTAAATATTAGCTTATTGTGAGAAAGCTGAAAATAATTTTAGCACCTGCGACATTAATTCTAACTACGAATGTAGGTATGTTTTTGGTGTATTAATTATTTAGTTATCAATTATCTCACTGTATCTAAAAAATACACTTATATTTTTAATCAGGTAAATAAATTCAAACTTTACAGAAGAGAATCACAAATTAACTTTTGGCAAGGAGATAGAGTAAGTATTTGATATATATAGGTAGTAAATTAAATTTTATATAAAGATAGAATTAAAAAATTATTAAGCATCTGTTTATATAAAAAAATTAAATTAAATTAAAAATACGTAATAATATTTAAAAATATTATTTATGTAAATTAGCTTTTTGCGAATGTACCACATACCGATATTGTATCCTTACCACTTTTTTGTGGCGAGCGATGCAAATATCCATGGGTCCAAAAAAAAAAAAAAGAAGAAGCAAATATCCAATCAATTTCAACTCCCGAGGAACTATAGCGCCGCAGGAAGCTTTCTCCCCCTCCAGAAACCCTAGCAGCGCCGCAGGAAGAATTTGGGGAGGCAGCTACCAATGGTAGCTTTCTCCCCCCTCTCCCCCTTTTTTTCTTCTTTCATTATCCTTTTGTTTTCTTTCAGTAGGGAAATTCTCCTCTTTCATTTGAAAAATTTTCTTCTTCCATTAGGGAAGTTTTTTTTCCTCTTCTAAGAGAGGTGTTGGAGCTTCAAGATTCTGCATTTCGTTATCCAAGTATGCAACTTTGATGTATGAGCAACGATAATTTTACGTGGAGGAAGAAATTGAAGAGATCTAACCTTCAGAGAAGGTTGGGAGGTGTGTTGCCTCTCCTAGAAGCATCTCTCTTTCTTTCTATTTGTTAGATGTTGTATTGTTGTATATTTAGGATTTTGAAATGTAAATTTGAGTAATCTAGTGGAGGTGAGGTGTGTTGCCTTTATATTCTCTGGTTTGTAAGACCTGGTATTTTGTATTCTGTATTGTCAGAAGCTGCGGGATTAAGTTGTTCGATTTAGTTTACCTGCCTTTATATTCTCTGGTTTGTAAGACCTGGTATTTTGTATTCTGTATTGTCAGAAGCTGCGGGATTAAGTTGTTCGATTTAGTTTACCTGCCTTTGTCTTCTGTAATTTGGCTTATGCCTGTTGTAATCAATAGTAGTTTTCCACTTGTCCGAAAAAAAAAAAAAAATTTCAACTCCCGAGAATACAAGGATGGAATATAAAGCACATTAAACTTTTTTAAAGAACGATTATATAATTACCCTTTTGTTAATTTTTGGCTGTGTAAAATTACTAATGCCAGCATCGAATCAATTTCAACTCCTTACGAGTCATGGATTCAGTAGTAAGCCATAGGAAGCAGCTTCCTCCTCACGAGAGTTCAGAACATTTACCTTAGAACACAAGGATGGAGCATAATGCAGAGTTTGAGTGGAAGCCGAACCCATTTAAAACAATTGCACTCCATTAGAGGTTTGAGCATAAATAAAGATATAAAACATTTCTTTTTCTTTTTCTTTGTGTAGTTTCTCTTCCCGTAGAGAATTTCTCTTTATTCCATAGTACATACACCATCCTTTTTGCACGATTGCTTGCTTCTATGGTAAGGAGTGGCACCACATTTTCTGACATCAATGCACGTACCAATAATGCTGCTTTTACAAAGTTTTCTTACATAATTTACTACCCACAAATATGAGCGTGAATGAAAATTTGAACAAGAATAATGTTAATTGGATAATTTTTTTTTGTAATTATAACACGTAAACTATAATTATATTTAAATTTAGCTAAACTCATATAAAAAGTTGAATTCAATCATTTATAATAATGATACAAATTATATAAAAAATTTAATCATGTGAATAATATTTTTCTTTGAACAACAAGTAAAAAAAAACACTTCTAATAGTTTTGTGAACTATTTTGATAAAATAATATGAACAATTGCATTTGTGACTTTATGAATAAAATTTAAAAAAAAAAATTATTTTCTTACTTATTATCTGTTATTAATCGATGTAAGTCAATAAATTATTTAATTATCAACTATTCCACTATATCTTAAAAATAAATTATTTTTTAATAAATTAAATAAATACAATTAATTTAAAACTTGTACTTTTACGAATTTCTCGTGGTAGTAAAACCCAATTTTGACACAATATTTTCACATACTAATTTTGTGTAAAGGGATAATTAAACTGTACTCTTGTTACACTGTACTCTTATATTATGCACCTTAAAACTCGTAAAGATGCGAATTGCTTTTTGTAGTGACTAATGCAAATACCCAGTCAATTTCAACTCCTCGGAACACGAGGACGGAGCACAATTAATGCATATTTAACTTTCTTAAAGAACGATTATATTATGCACCTTGTTACTTTTTGACTTTTTAAAGTGTCCGATGAAAATATCGAATCAAATTTCAGATACTTAGCAAGCAAGAATTCAGCAGTAAGCTACAGGTAGCAGCTTCCTCCTCACGAGAGTCCAAAACATTTTACCCTCATCATTTGACATCACAATTCGAATAAATTCTCAGGAGCTCTCTTTCTTCCTTGACCATTCACATTACAGTCTGAATCTGTCTCTTCACATTCATCTTCAGTTGACATCACAATTTGAATAAATTCTCCGGGGCTCTGTTTCTTCCTCGAGCATTCCTCACATTACAGTCTGAATTTGTGTCTTCACACTGTTCTTTTTGTTGTTGCACATTCGCGTGCAGAAATGGCAGGAGTAAAGTACACTGCTCACGCTGCTTCCACCAGCAAGTCTCTTGTTCATCACCCAAAAGCTGCAATAGTGCCAGCAGACCAGCCAGAGCCACTCAATGTTGCCCTTGCACCTATCGTATCCTCTTACAATGAGCGGATTCGCCCTGTTCTTGATGTTGTTGAAAACCTCAGGCGCCTTAACATCACCAAAGAAGATATACAGCTTCCAACAATTGTTTTTCTTGGTGACCAATCTTCTGGCAAGTCCAGTGTGCTTGAATCTCTTGCTGGAATCAGCTTGCCCCGTGGGCAAGGTATCTGCACAAGGGTTCCTTTGATAATGAGGCTCCAAAACCACCCTTTACCAGAGCCAGAGCTAGTGTTAGAATTTAATGGCAAAACTGTGCATATAAATGAAGCAAATGTTTCTGACGCCATTAAGAACTCTACAGATGAGCTTGCAGGAAATGGCAAAAGAATATCCAACAATCCTTTAACATTGTTGGTGAAGAAGAATTGTGTTCCTAATCTGACAATGGTGGATCTCCCTGGTATTACTCAGATGCCTATTCATGGCCTACTGAAGAATATTTATGACCAAAGTACGGGCATTATCATGAAGTATACATGGCTTACTCGGATGCCTGTTCATGGTCAACCGGAAAATATTTATGACCAAATTAAGGATATTATCATGGAGTATATAAGACCAGAAGAGAACATTATTGTAAATGTTTTATCAGCTACAGTTGATTTTTCAACTTGTGAATCCATTAGGATGTCACAGAGTGTAGACAAAACTGGGGAGAGGACTCTGGCTGTGGTCACAAAGGCTGACAAGGCTCCAAAAGGCCTGCTAGAGAAGGTTACTGCTAATGATGTGAATATTGGTCTTAGGTGTGTGTGTGTCAGAAATCGCATAGGGGATGAGTCCTACGAAGAAGCTCGAAGGGAAGAAGCTAACCTCTTTGAAACCCACCCACTTCTATCCAAAATAGACAAATCTGTTGTGGGTGTGCGAATATTGGCGCAGAAGCTGGTTCAACTTCAAGCTACTAAGATATCAAAAAAAATTTCAAAGATTGTCAATAAAATTAATGACAAGCTCAGTTCTCAACTGTCCGAGCTAGATAGTTTGCCCAAGAACCTAACTTCAGTGTCTGAGGCCACGAGTGCTTTCATTTATATTGTTGGATTAACTAAAGAATCACTGAGGAAAATTATTCTCAGAGGAGAATTTGATGAGTACCCTGATGAGAAGAATATGCATTGTACTGCTCGCCTTGTTGATATGCTCAATCAGTACTCAAATGATCTTCACAAGGATCCTGAAAATGATCCCACGAAGAACTTTTTGATGGAAGAAATAAAGTTGCTCGAGGAAGCCAAATGGATTAGACTACCAAACTTCATGCCTCGCACTGTTTTTCTTACTGTCTTGCAGAATAAAGTGAAAGGGATTTCAAGCATTCCAACTGGGTTCATCGACAAGGTATGGGACTATCTTGAAGATGTGGTGGTTGCTGTACTAACGCGTCACTCAGAACACTATTATCAGCTTCAGATGTCTACTCGACGAGCAGGGCAGGGTCTTATTGCTAAGATGAGGGAAAATTCTATCAATCATTTGATGGAAGTTGTGGAAATGGAGAAACTGACCGATTATACTTGTAATCCTGAGTATACTGCTGAATACAATCGGTTAATGACTCAGCAAGATGCCTTCATGAAAGAGATTAAAAAAACAACTTCATCTCGTGTGAACCTTGAAGGTATTGGAGATGTTGAAATTGTTCATCTGAGGCAATACCCACTTGTAATTAGCGAAGCATTTGACTTGAAAATGAGAATGACTGCATACTGGAAGATTGTTCTGAGAAGGTTGATTGACCGCACTGCCCTGCATTTGCAGGTCAGTATAAACAACCTTGTGAACAAGGATCTGGAGAAGGAGATTGTTAATGATATGCTGGCTCCATATGGGGGCGGTATTGAAAAAATGTTAGAGGAATCTCCTCAAGTTGCAGAGAAGCGAGACAAGCTTACCGAGAGTATCAAGGTGCTCAGAGAAAGCAAGAAGGTTCTGGCTAATATAATGGATTAAATTTCCAATTATGGTGTATATATGAAATGAAAGCAATACGATTCACCATTTTTGAGTGCTTGAAATGTGAAAATTTCCTTAGATTTGGTATATCATTGGGCTGATAAATTGATACGATAATCATCATCTTCTTCAATGCTACAACTCTAATGCCACTCCCCATTTACTTGCCAAACTGAGAAAAGTCATACGGCCGGTACGATTCATATTCCAAATTTGCTTTGTCGACTCCTTTTTTTTTTGTATGATTTCTTTTAATTTGCTTGATTCCTCTGCGATCCACTGCTCGAAGGCTTGCTTGTTCTTGTTCGTTTTCCTCATTGAAGGTCCGAGCAAAGAAGGACGTTGTTCCGGGCAAGGACGCACTGCATAATATGACTTGTTCGGTTTGTTCACTAATATTTCTCAATGCTCGTAGTAAAGAAGGTTTGGTTTATTATTTGTTGATTGCTGCTTTTGTGCCTTTCTTTTTGTTCGCTGGAAAAAAATATTTATTATGGTCTATTAACGTACATAAACTTGGAAGGCTTAAAGTTTATTCTTTGCAAGTGAGTTACCACAAGGATAGGCTAAATCAAAGAACTTGAGATGTTGGGTCCCATAGGGATTTTAACGCTTGTTCTGGGTTGTTTTCTTTATTTTTAGGAATGTTGTTTTGCTGTACATTATGCTCATGCAGCTTAATTGTTGCGTTAATTGTTCTGGTGTTATGTTTTGTTATGAGTATTTAATTCTAATCTGCTGCACTTATATAATAATTACGATGTGTACATTTTCAAAGCAAATCAATCCAGAAGAACTTATGTATAACCAAAGCTATATGTAGAGAAGCCTTTGTGAAATTGAAGCAATTTGTGAGGTAGCTATACATGATCAGTGATTGCTGGTTTCATTTGGTATTGTTTTTTACCCTTACATTACTCCCATAAGAAATTGTCCATATGTCTTCATATCCTGGAACATGCAATGAACTTGTCCATAAGTTAGTAATCTGAGACTATATGTTGACATATTGAACAATACATTGAAGTCGAGCTTAAGGTCTTTACGACACCCTGTTGATTTAGCATGATACTCAAAGTACATAATTTCCCTTTTGTAGCATGCTGATTGCAAAAGGGATGTTTCACTAATTTCTTTTTTAGTTTCTACTTTCCCCTTTGCTTTTTCTCTTCTTTCGGTGTCGCATTCCTTGTAAAGTATTATGGCAGTCCTGTAAAAAGCTTTGGTTTTAAACATTACTCTGAGTTTCAATACAAGTGTATTACTACTTGTCTACTTCAGCTCTCAGTTTTTATGATATATTGCAGAATCATGTTTGGTGCTGGGATGAATTGTTATATCTTTTTTATTGATGTTTAGGATTTTTGAATTTTTGTTTAGGGTAAATAGTCTTTTTAAAATTTGAATATTTATTCAAGCAGACTTTGTATCTCATGAGTATAAAATATAGTTATTGTTTGAACATATGCATATCATTCATTTTATGAGCTATGCATGTCACGGGGTTGATTTATACTTCCAAAATAATGGCATCAACTTCTCCGTGAGTTAGTAATGTGAGACGATATTTATGCAAGTTATTGAACAACAATAGGTTCGTATATATGAAGCAATGATTTTCACTGCTATAAATAAACAATCTCAAGTGGCTCTTGCAAGATAGAAGTACTTCTGCACAATCTAGAGATATTGATAAGGGAGGGTTGCCACAGAAAAGACTGAATGCATGAGGTCCAATTCCATCCATCCATCGCCTCTTGAAGAATTGGTGGCACCCTGTTCCTTTTTTTACTGACTTGAAGGCTGATGCTATAGTACGTCAGTTGTAGAAATGCACCATATTATATTCTGTCAAATCAACCCCTAACTATAAGATATCACCCACAATAGTGGCGTCCAATGCTTCCAAGCATCTTGGATGTATCTTGACATCCAAAAGTCTGGATGAAAATGACAGTATACCAAATAGCTCCTTAGTTTCACGTACATTATTCTTCTGTTTTGGTAGATTAGAGGCAGTTGTTTTAACTGATGTTGTGTGCTGACTATACTTAAAGTGACTTTTTAAGTGGAGCCCATGCTAAATGATTGGATACTACACATTCTCAATGTTGACATCCAAGATGTTAAGGCATGTTGTGAACATATTCTTATAGTCTGAATATCTAATATAACAAAAATGTGTGCTTTACTTCCTAGGCTTGTAAAATCACTGCTTCTATCAGTTAAAAGTTCCTGATTTTTAAAAGGGCATGCATCTTCATTCTTTTGCTATCATTGGCCTGAAAAGACTTTATTGTATATTCAGTGGGTGTTAACATGCAATCTTATCTCAGTAATAAATTTAATGGGGGAGAAGAGTTTATTTCATAATTATAATAATATAACTTTAATAATTTAAAGAAATGACAATTGACAACCGTGACTACTCTTCAAACTCTTACACGAAATCTTATCCTATATTCATTCTTTTGCTATCATTGGTCTGAACTTGCTTTTCATATGCTACAAAATATCCATATTATTCATGTCTTCATATAACTGGCACAGCCTTTTATCTTTTATTGCTTCTAGTGATGCAACTATGGATTTTTCTTTCCTTCTACTACTTGTGTATAATTCTTGAGCTATACTATCTACTATATAAAAAGCATAAGTATTTATTGGTTGCTTTTTGGGTATTTGGTATGCTCCCCTTACTCTTTTTAGTGTCTTTCTTTATTGGACTGATTGAAACTCTCTTAATAATTAATACCAAAATTATTAATATTATTCATGTTTCATCATGGTTTTTGAAATCCTGCCAATTATAGGTGATCTTTCTGTTCACTAAGCTTTTTAGGTTGGTATGTCTCAATTGCAAAGTCTGTCTAGAAATCTTGTATATGTTCCTGCGCTGCTATGATTCCCACCACAGACTACGAGATCAAATATATTAAGTTGGACATAACCAATCCGGTGCCTCGGCAGCTGTTGTTAATTGACTTTACCAAGCCCTGCCAAGGTAAGAATACTATCTACTTTTAAACTTCTATCAACATTGACATGCTTTAGGACGGTATTCTGCAGTTAGTGTAGTTGTATAATTTGTGAAGGACTGCACAGCCATGTTGTAATTTTTTAATTTATTTATCTTTAATACCATGGTTCTGTGGGAAATAACTGGTACAGATATTGACTTTATTAACACTTTAAATTATTGAAGGAGAAGAGGAATTTCCTAATGAGGCGTAAAGACCATGCTTAAGCTGGGTTTATTGACTAGGTATGGGTCTATCTTGAAGATGTCTTGATTGCTGTATTGATGCGTCACTCAGAACATTATTACCAACTTCAGATGTCTACACGACGAGCAGGGCAGAGTCTTATAGCTAAGATGAAGGAGCATTCTATCGACCATGTGATGGACGTTGTGGAAGTGGAGAAGCTGACTGATTATATTTGTAATTCTGAGAAGAGTTCTAAATGCAATCGGCTAATGGCTCAGCAACATGCCTTCATGAAAGAGATTGATCAAACAACTTCATCTCGGATGGACCTTGAAGGTATTGGAGATGTTGAAATTGTTCGTCTGAGGCAATACCCACTTGTAATTAGCCGAGCATTTGACTTGAAAATGAGAATGACTGGAAGATTTTTTATGAGATGGCTGATTGACAGCACTGCCCTGCATTTGCAGTTTAGTGTAAACAGTCTTGTGAACAAGGATCTGGAGGAGGACATTGTTAGTGATATGCTGGCTCCAGATTGAGGCGCTATTGAAAAAATGTTAGAGGAATCTCCTTCAGCAGCAGGGAAGCGAGACAAGCTTACCAGGAGTATTAAGTTGCTTAGAGAAAGGAAGAAGGTTCTAGCTAATACAATGGATTAAATTTCTAGTTATGATGTTTAGGATTTGGAATCTAGTTGTTTTGACGTTCATGTATTAGTTCTGCCTACTAAATAAATGTCTGGACTCTGAAAAGTATATCCTCATCCTGCAACCTGAAAGAAATATTACTTATAGTACTAAGTAACAAAGGTTCATACATAATGCCTTTGTTGTTATCATGTTATGGTTATTATATTTTGAAAATAATGTGTGTTGAACTGTCTTTGTGTTCATGGTATAGTATGGCAGTCTGACTTACCTATCAAATACCCTAGTGCTTCACTTCTTCCCTTCTCTCCCGTTATTTGGATTCTTACATTATCTTCAAAAGCTTAGTTTGAGATGTTTTCTTCGGTAAGAGATGCATGTATGTGTGTATTTCTTCTGGTTTCATTATTTTCAAGTTTTATCCAAACTAAATTTCAATTTCTGCTCCATCAAATGTATAACAAACGTCAAAGAAATGTACTTTCTTACGTATAATTGAATAAACAGGGCATTGATCTTTTGCCGATCAGAAAGCTTCTGCTGTGGCTTGGAAACTGATATTTATAGAAGGCTTGTGCTAGTCTAGTTCTTTTTCAACAGTAATTTCTGTTTTTGGATAGTGAATGTAACATGTATCGTTTCATACGTGCTGCTCGCCTTGATATATTTTTTTAATTATAAATCTAAATCTAAAAAAAAAATTAATGTTTGTCAATTCATTTATTGTATCCACTAATTCAAGAACGTGATGATACCAAATTTGAGGTGCATATTTGTCAAACCCTTTATAATTTAATTGTTGACTTACATGATTTGAAATTGAATGGATGAAGTTCACAAAAAATGAAAATATTAACTAAGGGCAACCTTCTTAATTAAAAAGTATGAGAGAATTTTAAATGAATTTAATATAAAAAAACAGATAAATTAGGTCCACTATGATATTTCTTCCAGCAGCATTGTTTTTGCTATCAAACTTGTACCCAAAAGAAAAGGATCAATTCACCTAATTATAAGACATAAAGGATGCAATTCAAACAAGTAATTCGGTAGACTATAGAGGGTGTTTTATAGAAAGGTAACTCTTGAAAGGGCATTAATGCATTATATTCTTGTTAAAACCCACTACTGCTTTTCCTTCCGTTCTTGGTATGTGTACTTTAGTCATTGTTGGAGAGATAGATATTTCTTGAGACATAAGGATTTATGCACAAAATTTGGGGGAAAAAAATGTAAATAGGATTACTTAAGAAACAAAAAAACCCAATAGTACGGATAGCCTATTGTCAACTCAGAATCTCACCACCTATATAAGTGTTAAAACTTGAAACAGTAAAAAGAGAAGAAAAAAAAGGGGAAAATCTATAAAAGGAAAGCCTCCGTGGTCCCTACAGAATACAAAAAAAACGCGTTTTCGGACATAATTGTTATTATAGTCAAATGCCTGCCTTTCAGAACAAGAAGCTTACCAACTACAAAGTCCAAGCTGCCCAACCCCACCATTCTCCGCCCAACAAAAATACAAAAGAAATACACTTTCCATGTTCTGAGATACATAAATATGCAATTCAGAATCAATCAAACGATTCCCTGTTCAACTTCTTCTTTCCTTCGTTGAATCCAGTGTCCTATTGCAATGGAAAACCCGGCAAGCAGCTCTAGCTCAGATTCTCTTACTGCTACTCTTCGTAACTCAATCCAAGCTCTGGGTCGAGGCTTTGATGTCACCTCGGATATTCGTCTTCTCTATTGCAAAGGGGCTCCTGGGTCGAGGCTTGTTCATCTTGATGAGGACCATACCAGGGATCTTGTCTCTGATGGTGTCGTTATTCCCAACGTCTCTATTGACATTAATGGCTCCCCAGGGAAGAGTGGTATAGAGAGGACTCCGGTGTATAGTTTCCACGAGGTGATTATTTTGATCCGTTTTGTTTGTAAAATTTGATTTATTGGCTTGGTCATGGGCATTATCCTAAGAAAAAAAAGGGCGGGGGGAGGAAACGAAGGAAAAGTGTGAACATTAGAATTCGGCAATTTTTTTTTTTTTTGGTCATGGGTTGATTTTAGTTTTGTTGTTTTTGCTTTTCTCTATTGGTGGTTGGCTTTAGATTTCAGTGTCAATTTGTACTTTCTTAATGCAGTGTCTAACTCACTATATGGAGGTTTCTGTTCTTTCCTTTCTTTGACCTCTTAATTGTTAATAACTATTTGTTATCTTCAGAATGGTTGTACATACAAGTCATTAGGTGAGAATGTTTAAAATTCTGACAAATGCCTAAATATCTGACCTTCCCCTAATCAATGTGAAATATCTGTAGGTTATACCACCTGTAGAATGACATTTGTATGTGTCAATTTTCCTTTTAAAAAATATGTCGTCTTATTTTGTTGTATATAATCATCTTGGCTTTAGGAAATGTACGTTTTCGTGCCAGTAAAAGTTTGTTGAGTCTCTAGTTTCACAGAATAGGAATTAAATAATCAAAATGAAATGTTTTATACCCTCCTCCTCCCTGAGGCATTTATGTTTGGCAAATGATGAGTCAGTCGTAAATCTTGTCAATGTAAGGCATGCACATTAATACCTTTCTATTTTTGGAAATGATAAAGTAGTTGAGAAATGAGGGATTTAGCCAAGAAAAAAAAGTTTAAGTCAGGGATTTTCACTATATCTTGTAGAAGCTATCGAGAAAGTTTCTCCAAGAACCTGCACAACTTTAGCTTTTCCCTACCGTCTGGATAACTTTCTCCATCAAATTAAGTGTAATTTGTTACTTGCAAGTCCCTTTGAGCAGCCTAGTCCATTGCTAATCTTATCTTTTGGTGGAACTGATGATTGCCGATATATATTGAATATAGTTGGAAGTGTTGCACTGATATCTATTATTTTCTACTGGATTGTGAAACTGCAACAATTTTGAAGAGAAAGAATCGCCATGTGAGTCAGCACAATTCTCCTTCATTTGTGCTACGAATCTTTGAAGTTCAAAGAAATGAGACATAGGAATACCCGATTCTTGATAATCTATTTGCTTTCCCATCTGTCAATAATAAGTTTTAATTTCATATGAGATAGATGGATAAGCTAATGGTCATCTTGATGGATTCAGAGTTATATATTTGGATAGACTCCATTTGTGTTTTTAATAATTGTGTTTATTGTAAACTTCGAGATTTCTTTACGCAGAATCCCTGCATCTTGTGTTTCTTGAATAAAATAATGTCTTAGTTCTGTACATGAAATGCATTAATTCTTTTTCTTATGTTGCTTTTCTTATACATAAAGATGGATGCCTATTTCTCTGACCACTGTGAAAAACGTTTCCTATTCATTGAACAATGTTGGTGGCCTTATTTGATGCTTAATTTTCCAGATGGCAAAATATTTCAATAAGATGTCAGGCATAACAGCTTCAATTCCACTTGGAAGCTTCAATTCCATGTTCAATTTTACTGGCTCCTGGATGGTTGATGCAGCAGCTACAAAATCCCTTGCCATGGTTGGATATTTTATTCCGCTGTTCAAAGTTAAATTAATCAAACCAAATCTAGTCTTGCATGAAGATATCAAGCGTGCTGTTCCTTACTCTTGGGATCCATCATCCTTGGCAAGGTAAACTATGTTTTATTGGTTGGCGTAATATTCAGTCAATTCTTAACTTGTTTTGGATTACTGATTTTGGTTTAACATGTCTTAACACACTGAGAACTTCATGATTTTTTGGAAGATTTTATGTACCATAGGCTTCATTTCTAAATCTGAACTTCTCTTAAATTTAAAATTCTGGAGTTCAATTGTTATATTTACGAGAAAGAAAACATAATGTTGATGTTATCAGTATAACATTTTCGGTGATTATTAAAAAAAATTTTACTGGTCTTATTTATGGGAGTGTGAAATATTTATTTACAAGTTTCTTGATTAGGTGTCAGTTCTCGTATGCAATTGAAAATATGTTTTTCAAAACTAAAAATAAAATTTAAAAACAGCCTTTTTGTAATGTAACTAATTGTATACAAATTTGTATGATTGAATACACCTCATTCAATTTTTTTTTGACGTTTACTTGACTGAAGGTCTTTATCTCTCACTTGGTATGCATCAATGTCACTTAAACCGAATCACTTTAAGTACAAATTTCAATTTAAAAAATATATATATATTGTAATTTGTATTTTCTAGATTTTTAATATTATCATTGATAAAAGAAGAACTTGTTGAGAGAAAGAAGAGAAATATAAAGAAGGAGGATTAAACCATGAGCTGAAATCCTCTCCAATCCTAAATTCTTAAACTTTGACTTAATTTTGACTACTTTCAATTTACTTAAGTAAATGTAAGATCCTGAACATGATTTGAGGATGAAAATTACCGATGCATACCTGAAATAAGTAATTTTGTATAGCATACTTTTTTGACTGGGTATTGAAGATTTGTGTGTTCTTGTGTGCTGTTTGGAGCATATGCAGAAGTCCTTCATAAATAAAACTTGATGTGTGATGCCAATGGGGGTTGGTTTAGCTGGTAAGGACCAAAGCACTTTGCTTAAAGCTTGGGTTCGATTCCCGCTGCCAGTAGTCTCCCTTGGTAGGCGATATGTAAGTACCATTATAAGCCCTTGTTGAAGTTTGTGGCATGCCTGGCCTTGGAATGGAGTAGCCTCTCCTCATCCTAACCATTTTGCTTAAAAAAAAAACTGTGTGATGTAAAAAATTGAAGATGTCGGAGATATCATTTTCAATAACTAGCTATAATTCCAAATGTGGTTGATGTGATGATGTCGCAGAGAAAAAATTGCCAAAAGCATATATCTACTTATGATATTGAGATTGTATGATATGATAGTTGCCATCACCCATTACTATTTCATATATCATGTGACTACCTTTGCCCCAATATTTTATAAAATAAAATAATGAAAATTTTCTTCATTGCAGTAGTATGATGGTAAAGATTGCAAACAGTATATATATAACCTTACTAAACTTGATTCTACATAAGGCTTATTCCCTTTCCACACAAAACCCCCAAAGTAAGAAATTATATTATATATCAATTAGATGGGATGGATGGGGTTGATATCTAATTGGAGACTTCTTCCCTTTCTTCTCAGTTTTATTGAGAATTATGGTACCCATATTGTTACATCTGCAACAGTTGGTGGAAGAGATGTAGTTTATATCAGGCAGCACCAATTGTCTAACTTGTCAGCTTCAGACATTGACAACTATATAAAGGACATTGGAGATGATAGGTTTCATGATGGAAACAACCTTTCAGGCCCTGGAACTTTAAGGTACAAGGAAAAGGTTAGTATTAAGAAATCCCCCCCCCCCCAATATTCAGTGAGCAGATAAATTTTTTTTGTCTCTGTATTATGTAACTTGTTTAATATGCAAAATACGTTCTGGCTTAGTCCTTATTGCACAATTTAGATTACTTTCCTGCTATGGCACTCTCTATATCCTTGAAAATTATTCAGTCACTCTTTCAATGTGTAAATTATGGAAATCTCAATGAAGTGACCTTTCAATTTGTTGCTGCAGGATGTCACCGTCATTTTCAGGAGGAGAGGAGGAGATGATCTTGAGCAAAATCATATAAAATGGGCAGAGACTGTAAAATTGGCACCGGATATTATTAACATGACTTTTACACCAATTGTTTCACTTCTTGAAGGAGTTCCAGGTGTAAAACATTTGACACGTGCAATTGAGTTGTATTTGGAGTGTAAGTTCTAATCCACTTATTAATACTTTGGTGCAAAATGTAAAATTGATTGCAATAATTATTTGAGTGCGAGTCTTCTACTATAAAAATTTGGTTCCATGTTATAACCACACTAAAATCAGCCACTTACAACTTGAGTTTATCATTTTTCGTTTGAATGAGCCACTTATCAATTAAACTAACCATATCTTGAGTGGTTACTGTGAACAGGAATTTGAATAATCAGACAGGAATAATATTAAAGTGAGCTGTAGTACCAATACCACCCAAATTGCAATTTTAGGATGAATTTGACACATACCACAGTTAATTAGCTTTCTCTTACCATGATTTTATAAAGTGCTTATAGTTCACCTCTCTGATATATTACCAGACAAACCACCTATTGAAGACCTACAATATTTCTTGGATTTCCAAATAACTCAAGTTTGGGCGCCAGAGCAGAACAATCTACAGAGAAAGGAGCCAGTCTGTTCCTCCCTTCAGTTCAGCTTGATGGGACCAAAGCTTTACATCAGTCCAGATCAGGTATCTTTTAATTAATCCTGATTGATTGAATTGGTAATCAAACTATGTCAAAAGGGGCTATTCTTATAAAATAATAGTAGAATTAGTGCTGAAACTGTCATCATTTAATTGATTTGAACTTGATTCCAAAATGGTTCAGATACTTTCTCAGTCAATTTATATTACTGCTCAGAGACTGTGAAGAGCGATAATCAGTAAAAGTGAAAAGTTACAAGGTTCCTTTATATTGTAATAACTGATAAGGGAACAAAGTTGGAGTCCTAGACAGCGGAGGTGTTTTGGTTTTGCTAACTGTTATACCTATGTATATGTTTGGTTATAGAATTCAGCATATATGAAGCACATACACTTAAAAAATAAAAAACGGAGCTTTGTTGTGTCCAACACTCATATCACATTGCACCTAAACACTTTTTATTTTGTTGTGTCATAGTGTCCGTGTCATGTCTATGTATGTGCTTCTTAATAGTTAATATGTTATTTTGTGAACTTGAGTTCATGATTCCATAATTCTCACATGCTTGTGCTTGACTTACAAAACAAGTGATAGCGTATTGAGATTTTCTGATACAATTTGGTGCCCAATTTTGGGCCTACCAACAATGAGATTTGACATCTGAGTTGAATTTGTGATGGTTGTTGCAGCATACATGTATGTTTCTTTTGGAATTAACTGTACAAACATGTTTGATGCTTTTGCTCTAGCCAAATAACAAAATGACCTGGTGTTGCAGGTCACAGTGGGTCGCAAGCCTGTGACTGGGCTCAGGCTTAGCCTAGAAGGCAACAAACAGAATCGACTCGCAATTCATTTGCAGCATTTAGTTTCTCTCCCGAAGAACCTTCAACCTCACTGGGATGCACACATGGCCATAGGTGCACCCAAGTGGCAAGGTCCAGAGGAGCAAGATAGCCGTTGGTTTGAGCCAATCAAATGGAAGAACTTCTCCCATGTAAGCACTGCACCAATTGAGTACACTGAAACTAACATTGGGGACCTCTCTGGTGTTCACATTGTCACTGGGGCTCAGCTTGGTGTTTGGGACTTTGGTGCCAAAAATGTGTTACACCTCAAGCTCCTATTCTCCAAGGTACCAGGATGTACGATAAGGCGGTCTGTCTGGGATCACAACCCCTCCATTCCTTCTGCTGCTCAGAGAGTGGATGGTGCTTCATCATCATTAACAAAGAAAACCTCTGATGATAAAAAGGATGATAGTTCATCGCACATTGGAAAATTGGCAAAGATTGTGGACATGACGGAAATGTCCAAAGGGCCCCAAGATATTCCTGGTCATTGGTTAGTCACAGGGGCTAAACTTGGTGTGGAAAAAGGAAAAATTGTACTACGGATAAAGTACTCTCTGCTTAACTACTGATTGATCTTCTTTTATTTTTTTGGTAAATTTTTATTCTGATTTCTTTCCCTTTCCACTAGAAACTTCAGTCTAGCATTCTTTGCACAGGCAGCATTGAGTTCTTTTGTGATGTAGATTTTGTTTATTAGTCATGCAATCATTGATTATACGAGTTCTTCTGTACTTTGAATTCAATTTTGTTTACTTACTGGACATGTCAACATTGTTGAAAGATATTGACCTTTTACCTTTTTTCTTTTATATTACGTCTTTTTGAGTAAGGCTACTCAGGACTGAAACTTTTGCCAACCAGTAAGTCACCCAACGACATGCACAGACTGTAGTATATTTTTGTATGGGTTTCTTTTGTATTAATAGTATTTCTCTATCTCTTCCCTAAAGATAAGCAAATATTGTTTATTTTGTTCAATGACTTCTTCTCTGTTATAACTTTATGAAGACATGGTTCTTGTGGAACCATTATAAACATAAGAAAGGCAACTTTCTGCAGATCGGCTGCTTTAGTGAACGGAAGAGCATTAGGGTAGGGTGAGGCTGGGGGGAGTAATAAGCATTTGCTTATTATAAAATTATGATTCACGTAAACTTAAAAGAATAAACTGTTTGTGTCTAAATTGTGTCAAAATTGTGTCAAACACGACAGGTTTTTCAAATTAAATATAAACACTAAATTTTCATGTTTTAACTATGTGCAAGTGTTGATGCTTCTCAGCAATAAAAACAACCAAAATGGTCACCTTGGTCGCAATTCAATCATTTAGCTGAGACGCCAAAAGATTAAAGACAATACAAAAACAATATAGACTTTAATGAGTAGAAGCAACAAGTGGGGTTGTGCCACCCCACCTGATTAAATTGTCAGTACAGCGAATCAGCAACTTGCTGCAATTTCTCCATTATCTCTGAATTTATATTGTATGACAGTGTGAGCCGTTAACATGTTACGCATATATAATAACATAACAACAAAAAGCTCTTTTCTATGTGACACACTTTTGATAGAACATTGGAGTGTTGAAATAATTTATTGCTTACTGTTAAAAGGATATTATTTTTCAGTACAATGACGTTTGTTTACATTTGTCGTTCAAACATGAAGGGCACTGTGTACTTCTTGTTAACCTAAGGCGATTGCTAACGACTGAAAAAGTGCCTGAAGTTGTGTCCAAGAGAATAAAGCTGTTGAATAGACCTATTCAAGTGTTGGGAAGCTCTTGGATCATCCCCAAGTGTTTTTCTTTCTGGACTGAAGCTCGAGTTCGATGCACTAAAGTAGAAAGAAAAGTTCAATTACTAACACTAGTAGAACATATTCCCTGAAACCCTCCTGCATCCTTACACCACTATCTCAGCATAAAAATTTACAAAACCCCCAAGGGGTTGGAGTGACCCTGGAGATAAGCATCTGAGATATGAGATATATTTAGCTGTAGAATTACAAATTCAAACCTTATCATCATAATGCTAAATGAAGAAGAAATTGTGAACTAGAAAAGCATAGATGTCATACTATTAAGGCCTTTGGTTATTTTTATTTTCAAAAGTTAAGTAAAAATATTGTTCAATTAGATTCACTTCACAAAATATAAATAGATCAAATTAATAATAAAATATATAAATATATTTTTTAGTAAGAGTCACTTTTAAAATATTTATATAATTTATTTATGATTAACTTAATTTACGTATTTTTAATAATTAAAAAAAAAAACTCTCTGGCCTAGCATACGTGGCTTGTGTGCTTTGTCTCGATAACGACGGAAAAGAATGTTGGGGCATATGCCAAATACAAACTATTGCCAAGAAAACTCTTGAGAGAGCATCTAAGTTTCAACACAATCTTGTCTGCATATATTACAAAAACCAGTCTCAGATGAACTGTAGCGGAATAAGTAAATAAGAAATGACCAATTTCCTTTTCAAAATAAAATAATGGGTTTGTTTTATTATTTTTTTTAAAAAAATTATTCTACGAAATAAAAATAAATAAAATCTATTTGATAAATTATTTTGAAAACATAATTTTTGTTTTGAGTTATCTAAAAATAAAAAAAAATAAACTCTATTTTTTTGTTTTAAAAATAAAAAATAATAATTTCAAAAATAAAAAATTATATTTAAAAATAGTTATCAACAGATCTTATATATCCGATGAGTGCCCGCCAGCATTGTTGTTGTTTAGAAATCGACAGCAACCTTTGAATCATCATATTCTAAATTCGGCACAATCCCTGTATTGCATTTTGCAGACAAACAAGAACAGGACTCTAGGCCAAAAGAAATAAAATAAAATAAAGGTTTTTGCTAACAAAGAAACGGTCAGCAACCATCCATCATAATCATGAGTCATTTGATGTGCATAAAACTATTTCTTTCTAAATTTAAAAACTCAGAATACTAACACAAATAAGAAATATTATACCATGCATTATTAGTATAATTAGATTTGGGTGTCATATAACACATAATTAAGTCAATCAATAATATATTATTTAGTATATTTTTTCTCTTTTCTTTTTTTTAATAAATATAATAAAATATATAGTGTTTATGGTATAGAAATATCGGTGGTTGATAGCTTTAATATATTTGCTGAGTTGAATGTATATATATACAGAGTTTGGTTTTGCTTGCTTCCACCCATTTCTGCTCTTCCGTCTGAATTATCCACATTAAGGACCTCCACAGAGAGCCATGGTACTTTTCCCTCTGATCACGTAGAATCAACCCCATGTACCTCTCACCCCTTTTGAGCTTCTGGTTTCTTATTTTATTCATTATTTCCATTACAGGAAACCTTCGAGCATGTCGAT